>OY101437.1:1266839-6066839 GCA_956483605.1 Tuberolachnus salignus | reverse complement strand
TTAAATTAATTACACGTATATCATTATATATATATATATATTGGATTAACGATGTAGGATAATTTATTTCAACACAAAATGTTAAAACAAATTTTAAATTCTGAGTGTAGACAACAACATAGTCGTTTTACTAAGATGTATTTTTTTGTCAGAATTATAATCCGATATTTTCATACCGTACCATTGTAGGTGTAGAACTTTTGTCCAGTGGTATTTTACTTAAAACATCATTTGAAATTTTTTGTCAGTTATATCCCTAGATTAATTGTTTTTATTTTATTTCGAAAACATGTTTTTGGCTAACGAAATTTATTCACATCGTAACTTAAAAGATGCAGATTTTTCACTTGGTGGTACGTTAATTGAAAAAATAATTCGGATTCTCAACAGTTCTTCTAAATAAATAAAAAAAAATACTGGCGACAAATTTTAATACATTGGTTTTATTTTTGATGATTTCTGTATTATTTTGGTAACAATGGAAATAGTATTCCGCACAGAATCGTTTTTTTGATTACAATTGTTGCTTTCAGTGTATAAATTGAATAACCCCAATTCTATACATTCCGAACTGCCCACCTACTATTGTGACCTACACATGACGGAAATACGTTCGGTTTTTTATAATTAGTACTATGTAATATGGTTTTTTATTTTTGTAAAATTACAAATAATACAGGTATAGTCAAAAGGAAGTTTGGAGGAAGTATTTGTACACATTTAACATTTTAATAACTTGCAATAATTTCTAATAAATCGCATTTGTTAATATTGAATAATTTTCGTCCATTTTGTGATTTTACCCGTGTTCCCAAGTACCATTACGAAAAGTATTATTTATATTACCTATATTTCGACTTTCGAGTAGTATAAAACAACTTTTGTTGAAAACAAAAGTAAAACTGTATTGTGAGTTTTAATTTTGCGACTAAATTAATAATTTATTGCGATCGAACCGAATACAAACTAAATATTTAATATTTCAAAACTTGAGTTTGATTAAAATATTAAAGTTTGATGATTAATTTATTTCGTAAAAATGATCGAAATTAATAAAACAAACCATTGTATTTCCGCAAAAACAAAAATCGTATAATCTAATAAGCTCCAATCTTCTCATCTAATATATATCGGCGCAGTGGTTAGTAACACATAGGCTGAAAACTCCCGGGCCCAACAAAGAAAACACGGTTCATTCATTAAAAATTGACTTTATTCGTCAACATGATCTCCATCAAGAGCAACACAATAATTCCAACGCCGCTCTAACATTTCAATACCATTCTTGTAGAATGATTTATCTTTTGCTTCAAAACAGGTCTCAGTTTCACTGATAACCTCTTCATTCGAGCGAAATTTCATACCGGCGAGCATTTTTTTGAAATCTGCGAATAGCCAGTCACTGGGAGCCAAATCTGAAGAATACGGTGGATGCGAAACAAATTCGATCTTTAATTCATGTAGTTTTGCCATTGTTTTTTTTTTTTGACTTATGACACGGTGCGTTGTCTTGATGAAACAAAATTTTTTTCTTTGCCATATGCAGTCGTTTTTTTACAATGTCGGCTTTCAAACGCTCCGATAACGCTCAATAATATTCACTGTTGATGGAATTTTCCTTCTCAAGGCAGTCGATGAATATTACACCTTGCTTATCCCATAATACTGAGGCCATAACCTTTTCAGCTGATTGTTGTGCTTTCGGGCGCTTTGGACCAGGTTCATCGGTTGCTGTCCACTCAGATGACGATCGTTTTGATTCTGGAGTGAAGTGATGGATCCATGTTTCATCCATTGTCACATATCGACGCAAAAATTCCGGTTTATTACGTTTGGACATGGCCAAACACTGCTTAGAATCATCAACACGTTGTTGTTTTTGCTCAACAGTGAGCAAACGTGGCACCCATTTTCAACAGAGCTTTCTCATGGACAAATAATCATGCAATATAAAGCCAACACGTTATATTGATATCTTTACGATGTCAGCTAACTTCACCATGCAACTTCACTTTGCGATCGTTCTAAACGGTTTTGTAGATTTTTTCACATGTTTTCTGGTGTTACCGCCTCATTTGGACGTCCACTGCGAGTGTCCCTACGACCACGTTTGAAGTCAGCATACTAACGTTTTATTTTTGTTTCTGATGGAGCGGAGTCCCCATAACACTTTTCAAGTCATTTCTTCGCTCGAACGGTACTTTCTCCAAAATCAATGTATAATTAAAACACGAAATTGTTTTTGATCCATTATTTTTAAAAGAACAAAAGTAGCGTCACTCTTAGCACAATAACTCGTACACTAATGAACAGATTGTCATGAAATTTTAACAGCTGTTTTTCGCAGGTTAGTATCAACTAAAAATGAGGTGAATTTTAAAACACTAGTGCCATCTATGTGCTAGGCCCGGGACTTTTCAGCCCACATGTTACATAGGGTTCTGAGAATGTAAGTAATACGTCGGTAGTAGGCAGAAACCAGGACCAGGTCGATCAATAGTAATTTTATATGCTGGTAATATTATGAATAGCATTGTGAAAACATTATTTTATTTAATATCGTAATTTTATCAAAATATTAATATCATGTTTTTAAATATTTTGATAATATTATTGATATTACTATCATTTCAATTGTATTATTATTTAAATATTGTTGTTTTGAGTGCGTATAGAAACCATTTATATCTATTTCGCCGGTGTAATGCAGAACATTGTTCAATTATATTTGTCAATGAAATAATAATATTATTATAATGAATCAATTAATTTCTTCAAGGTATCGGACCGGATATCCGGTGTATCGCCGGATACATTAATACACTAATAAAAACGATTATTTAGTATTTAATTTTGCTTCGACTATATAAGAGTGATATAAATAAGAAAATTTCCAAAATTCTACTCGTGGTAATTTTAAATAATTGGAAAAAAAGTTTTATATTATGTTTTGTGTTGATAAAATAACAAATCTGGAAATACCTTATCTATAATGACGAACTATAAAAATGCTCGATACTATAAGATATCATGATAACATGGCAAAGATTGCCAGTGTCAATTAAATTTCCTCATTTTTTTTTCTTTTTTTTTTTTTGATCATTTGATAGTAGATTTTTTAAAATATCCATTGAAAACCCAAAATCAATAAAAATTCGAATCAATTTAACTTTTATCCCCGTCTCCGACCCCGCATCTATCACAGTTAACCCCGTTGGCGTACTTCTTTGACCGTGATGGAAACTAAACTAACTAATTAACAAATCAAAAATATAAAAAAATGTTCGTACCGAAAAATCAAAAACCGTATGCGAGCATCCTGTACACTGTAGAATGGTAATTCGTAATAATTGTCAGACATCTGCGTGCGATAGATTCGGCTGTGGATTGTGCACAGATAAACAAACAAACTTACAATCCCTTACTTGTATTATTATATATATATATAAATTAATAATATACAACCTAAACACACTCCTTCCGCAATCGGAAGAAAAAAAAAGTCGTAAGATACTTTCAAATAGCCTAACCGCTCCCACAGGGACGGATTGGCCCGGCGGGGCGGTGTCCGTATGGGCTGCTGTTGGTGTTTTAACTTCTGGCCGAAGGGAGGAATGCGTTGGTTTTACTGGACTATTATGTGCGCTTTTTTTCCCCGTCCGAACAAATTTCCGCCAAAAATGTTGTTTCGATTTTCAAGTGTAGCATTTTTTTTTTTTTTGTGAAATAATTAGGGTCTAGTTTGTGCGTAGTGGTGGGACAGGGGCCATTTTTGATTTTCGTTATAGTTTTCTTAGTTGTTCGGAAAAAATACATAGGAAATACGTGAAAATTGGCAACAACGGTTCATTTATGTCCGATTTTATTTGTTCGTTAGGATTCAGTTGAATTTAATAATAGTAAACGCCTGCAGTCCATACAGAATATTTTTATTAGGATTTTATATCACCGCTGTAGTTTAGCTTTTTCGTCGTACCGCCTCGAGACAATTACGTTATCTGCGGATTATTCTATTGCGGTTTACATGGAATCCCGACGAATGCAACAACAATCGTCCGTGTTAATAATATTATAGATTTTGTTACGGGATACGCGTTTTTTAACAAAAAAAAAAAAAAAAAAAATACACACAAATAAAAAATATAACGCACGTTATAAATAAAAACAATTTGTCTGTAAGGTCGACTATTTAAAACGGAAGTAATTAAATATTATTCCCGTGAATATTACTATAACGTTCAAACGTCACGGTAGTACGATTACGACGACGACGACGACGACGTTTTGTAAAATATTTTTTAATACCTCGGCACGTAAACGTTCGATTAACATCCGATTAACCAAACACGTCATACGAAATAATAAATTAATCTCTCGGCGTAGAATATTATGACGTTTAAAGTATATTTCATGGGGACGGGGGGGGGGGAGGGAATAATACTAATAAACCATACGCGGTCGGCAAAAACCAATGAGTTAATCGTCGTACGAGTCGTACCGTGTTCGGTATTGTATAAAATCGATAACCGTGCAAAAAAAAAAAATAAAGAAAAAGAGAAAAAAATAATAATAATACGAATATAGCGTAATAGTGATACAGTGCAGGGCGTATTATACAGGGTGCGGCAGAGCCGACTGACGAGTTTCGATGGGCTATAAATAACGAACAGTAAAACTTAGGGAAAAGATTTTTGTTTTTTATTTAATATTTGATCCCATTTTTAAAAATTATATCTCCAAGATGGCGGCCGTCAGCACTGTTGTAGACGATCACTGAAGTTCTCATATGATTTTCAGTTCATTTCGACTGGTATGGCCTCGACTTCCGCGTGGAGTGGTCTTTCATGGAGCTGCCGTGGGTTATTTGCAGCCCAGTATTGAAAATTTTGTTTATTTACAGTTCCGGAAAGATGAAAATGGGCTACAGAAAAAAGTTGATATCGGAGGAATTCGCAGAAGAATTTTCTGACAGATATTTTTACAGTTGCCAGTAGCATTTGACTCTTGGACAAGCATTAGTTTATAGGGATGGAATGATAAATCTTCGTGAAGAATTCTCCACAAAGAACGGTCTGAGATTCGCAAAGCTACAGCGTTTTTCCGGGCTGAGCGTCTCGGTGACTGCTCAATTGACTCTCCCACCAACCGCGGGGGTTCTTACCGGTCCGGATGTTCCGTGTCCGGAATCTACTTAGGGTACTTCCGGTTTCTTCCGAATGCCGTATCCACGATTCGATAGTGTTTAGCAGAAGGAACGGATCCAGCACGCGGAATGCCGCCGAAGTGTATAACGAAAAGCCCTTTGTGTAGCGATCACCGAATGATTATACTCGTAATACGCACGATGTACACCTGTCCAGACGACGATTGCGAATAAAAACGGCATTACCGTACAATTCGAAATATACCACTTATTACGGCCTGCTGTTATCTTATCACAGGCTAATGACGTCATTAAACCACGTCCAAAAGGATAGGTTAGGGATTCGGGAGCGGATGTCGCGGGGAGTAGTGACTTTCGACACGGCCGCGGTGGGCGAGCGGGCTCGGCGGAGGAGGAGGAGGAGGAGGACGACGACGACGATTAAAGTCTATAATCCAGGCGTTTGTGAGTGGGCATCGTGCGGAGTTTAAAGAACGCACGGCGCCGTTTAACGGGTCGAATTTCATACGATACGGAGACGAGAATTACGATATTATTATGATAAACGGCCGGTGTTTTTGATCGGCCCGACGACGCCGGAAAGCCAAACGATATTCGCCGCGGCGTTCTTGCCGCGTACATTATAATACCGGAAGGAGGAAACGGCGGCGGCCGCGTCGTCGTCGGCAAAATTCGTTCGCCTTTTTTTTTTTTTTCTCTCTTTTTTTTTTTTTATATAATATATACACGGCCCGAACGAGGTATAACGAGCGCACGCCCGGAACGATATGCATGTTATTATTATTATTATTATTTAAACATTATTATTATTGTACGGGCACTTACACCGCCCTGTATATATACCGGCGGTGGGCCGGGGCGGTTCGTACGCGAAAAATAATAATAAAAACAATCCGCTATTACGACGGCGCGATAAAAACTGCTCGGTGAATTACTATTACTATTATTATTATACACGTGTGTATGGCGGCGGCGTTCGCCTGGAAGACAAACGCGAATATTATAACAATAATATAACGGACGGGAATCGTCATCGTTATCGTTACGTTTCTTTTTTTTTTTTTTTTAATTGCGTTAAAACCATTGCGGTGATAAGGTTTCGGAAAGTGTAAAACGTCGCGAGCGCGTCGTAAAAACAAAATTATTCCATTAACTAATTCGGCTCTTGCGTTCAGGGCAGAGGTATGCGCCCCCGCCGGAGTTTGGCGTACAACGCGAATTATTTTATTTCGTGTACCACGTGCACAATAACCTAATATTCGTATATAAATTACGAATTTACCATACGCCTATGTGTTGCGACTTATCCGTAGATAGTATTTTTTTTTTTTTTTTTTTTTTTTTTTTTTACCCAAGATCGTTTATGTGTTTTCACGTACATTTCACGTACCCGGCAAAAAATATAACGAAAAGTCATACACGGTTTGTGCACTACGTTCCACAGTGGACAATTTCAAATGTCCGAAAAATCTACTCGTATGTTTTACTTTTAGTTAAAAATTGCACATAAATTATACACTGCCTATACGTATTTACAGTAAAACCTCTCTATAACGGACCATCTATTATGGCGGAATCATCCTTATAACGGAAAATGTCTATACTCCCGGTCCGAATAGTAGTGAAATTGACCTCTACCGAACGGAAACGGAAACATTTACGTAAATTTAATCTGTTCTAATACTCTCTATGCCGGGAAATAAACTATATGCAATGTATTGGAAATAACGTAATCTGAACTTTACCATTAGATCATATTTAGACGAATCACAAACATTTTCAGCCACGATTTCAAATTAAAAGCTATTATAATTGACGACAAAAGCACGAGTGTGCGGTGAATGTGTTGCCCACATAGTCACAAAAAGCAGTTGAATATTACAAACAATTTGTCTTAATTATGAAAAAAGGTAATATGTAGTACGGTTTTGTATTTTAGTTTTAATGTTTTAGTATTAGTCACACAAATCACATTTAAATATAAATGTATTAAATTATAATCTTAAAGTGTAAATTTACGTTGTACGTAATATTTACGTACCTGAAATATAATATTTTTTTTACATCCTCTCTATAACGGAAAAATGTGTCGATACCAAGGTATACGTGTACCTCCCAGACGACGATAAAAATATATTCACATTTCGTATACGGTTTTTTTTTTTATACACTATCTTATATAATAATAATAATAATAATAATATTATATGGGTAACCTAACCTAACCTATGCGACTTATTATACCAATGTAACGTAATAGGAATAGAAATTATAAGGAGTACCCGCGTATTATAATATCGTATTTCTGTTCGAACGTTCCCAGCTGTGTAGGTATTTATAATTATGTCCGTTTATTCCAATCTATCTATATATATATATATATATATATATATAAAAGCGAATGTATGTATGATTGCCTTTATGCATTCCTACACCATTCGTACGGTCGCCATGAAACTATTGGAAGTTGTTGAGTACACTCCCGCCGAAGGTTTCTGGCATAGTACATCCTATCCTACGTACGATTATGTCATTGTTACGATATAATATTTATATATATAAAAATCAATGTATGTAAGATCATCACTTGAGAACTGCTCGGCCAATTTGGCTGATTTTTGTTCTTATGTGTTCATAATCGCCAGGACAAGGTGTGTGTGAAAGAAAAAATATCGAAAAATCCATCGGAATAGTTAGACATTCGGATGGAAACAATTTGTTGATTTACTATGGAAACCAGATTGTATAAATAATAATAATAATAATAATAATAATACAAAATAAAACGGCGAGTATGGTTACCTCGATAACCAAAGCGCAACGGTAAATCGGTAATACTCGACCTATGGCTGACAAAGAAAAAAATTCATATTAATTTTAGCAACTCAACATTCAGGCTCCTAATTTTCTTTCTACCGATCAAATCAAGTATTTAGATATATAAAAACATGCGTTTATACGAATGTAAGGTTGTGTCAAAATTTCCAGTCAATCTATCGACTACCTTTTGAGTTTTGCCGACACAAAAATACAGATGGTGCATTTAGTTTTAAACACTCGATATGAAATGAAGCAATTTCATTTCGGTCGATGGTCATACGTACGAGGTGCGACAATAAAATAACGAGACTTTTTGAATAAAACCTAAACTATTAACGTTATCTATAAAACGATTATTGAAATATGATTAGAAAACACTTATCTAAAAGTACTATGAACACTGATGGCATCGATTCATTTTCTTATACGTTAGTAGCCTTGTTATTAGTGCGAGTTCGACTATACTGCCGAAAAATGTTAGATATAAAAATCGAACAACATGTGTTAACATTAAATTTCTTGTTAAATTAAAAAAAACTGCCGCGGAATCGTTTCGTATGTTATGTGAAGTTTATGGTGAAGAATGTTTATCAAGAGCTCGTGTTTTTGAATGGCACAAACGGTTTTGTAGTGGAAGGGAGGACGTCGAAGACGATGATCGTTCTGGACGTCCTACCACGTCTTCAACAAACGAAAACGTTGAAAAAATCGACAAAATTAATTAATCAATATTATTATAAAGAGGTATTAATTAAATTAAGAGAACGTGTCAGAAAGAAGCGACCAGATCTATGGAAAAATGGCTGGGTTCTTCACCAAGACAATGCTCCAGCTCACAGTGCATTTTCAATTCAACGTTTTTTAACTGAAAAAAAAATTTCTGTACTTCAACATCCCCCGTACTCGCCAGACCTTGCTCCTTGTGACTTCTTCTTATTTCCTTCTTATTTCTTTTCCCATTTTCAAACAGTTGATGACGTAAAAATGAAAACGGCAGAACTTCTAAAAGGGCTGAATGAAAGCAATTGGCAACACTGTTTTCAAGAATGGCAGCGACGTATGCAACAGTGTATTGATGCTGAGGGAAGGTACTTTGAAGGTGATAATCATTAAATTATAACATTTTTAAAATAAACAACTTTTATTCAAAAAGTCTCGTTATTTTATTGTCGCACCTCGTAGACCGGATAATCTACCGACAAATTCCAACGGAGAAAATGAGGAACCACCCGTTATCGCGAAGTAAAAAAAAAAAAAACCCGGATGCCCTTGGTAGGATATATTATGTAGTTCGTCCGAATAATAGTGAACGTTTTTACTTGGGAATGTTGCTCCGCGTGATCAAAGGTCCTATGTTCTTTGCGACGAATCGAGGAATAAAATTTTTTTTTTAAAAACTATCTGCTTGAGTGTACCATCCTTGCTGTTCGTGGAACTGGGAAAACGGTCTTGATCCCCAGAATACCAATGATACCAATGATAATCTACCAAGATTATCCGGGTTAGACGGCTCTGATCTACCGTTAGAAAGTCCTTTTTTTTAAAATAGATTAGCAACAAGAACGAAGAAAAGACTGTGAAATAGCCTATAGAGTTGGGCGAGGCATAGCAGATAAATCCAAGGGTATTTAATTTTTCATAGGCAAAGCCGTACGGGATCAGTTAGTCTATTATAATAATTATTAATATGATAAAATAATAACAATCGTGATGTATAAAATTCGAAATTCAATAATATATAGGTTTATATGTACGAAAACTAAACTAAAATACGTGTTAGCGAATAAAATATTCAATTACATTCATTGGATCCCTAGCAGTAAAAATGAATAGTTGTGGGATTTTTTTAGCAATTCACTAAGAATTTTATTTTTTTTTTTTTCAGAAAACCTTAAACGATGCGAAATTTCCGCCCGGTCGTCTTAACTTACGTCACCCTTACTTGGAACATTTGTTTAAATCTCAAAAATCCCACTTCTAGATTCCTTTTTGGTTATGTTTCACGGAAAACACTCTTTTGGTTAGTAAAAATTCTCCGGTTTTTCACGCGGTACATGAAAATATGCGGATTCGTTGTCTGATAATACATTTTTTTTTTTTTGAAAACATGTTCTTTACAATTCTCAATAGTTTTTTTCTAAAGAAGTGAGAAAACTGACAACAAATTTTGCGTTACATTGAATTCAGGGTGACCGCGGTTGCAAGGAAAACAATTCGACGTGCCTCCAAGCACCACGGGCATCTGAGCAATTGACTTCCACAGCTCTCCCGCTATTAATCCCCATTGATCCCAGCACCGGTCACGTCCACAAACTTTACAACTGGAGCAATATTTACGTGCATATTAATTGAAAATTACCGTTAGTGATTGTTTCGAGAGAACAGAGAAATCGGCTTAAAAATCTTTATCTAGACCTTGTGTCGCACAAACTTAGATATAGGCAATTTTCCGGATAAGATAAACGACAATTTATTAAATTATCTAGACGTCGCGCTCAACACTGTTGGCCAGACAATATTATTATTATTATTATTAATTTTTCTTTTCTACATTGTCCAAAATGTTCCGGGCACCCGCGGTACAATGCCCGGCGACTTACTACTCTGCCCGTGACGTACACGCACTCGCGCCGGTTCTCTTTGTTTTCACCGCTCCCGGGTGATCGCCCTAGGCGAAATAACGTTTTCCACCCTTTGCATAAATGAATGAATTCAAGAATAAACGGGATGTGCGCGGACGCCATTATTACTACATATAAAATATACATTTATTATGTATACGTACACGCGTGGGTGTGTGTATATATATATATATAATATAAATGTACATTATATACACCCATCATACTTGTTATATAATATATACCTACCGATGGGAACGACGGGAACACGGAGAGAGGCTGGAATGGCTGATTAGGTGTATAAATTGTTAAAATCGCCGGTTAAAATGCGTTCGTTTCGCCGTCGAAACGGAATACAACAAAAACAAAAAAAAAAAAAAAAAAACCGTACGCAACGCACGTGTGATAAATATTTCTCCCGGACCGTTTATTTACAAGGTTGTGCGCGTATTTTACCCGTACGCAATGTACGGAATACCTGCAATCGCCCTATACTATTATAATATTATATTATATTAATATTATAGGATACGTGTATATATTAACACGCGTCTGTTACGTAGTTGTCGCTTGGCCGTCAACGCCGTGCTCTGCACGCGACTAATAAAATAAACGGACAACATATTAAAAAAAAAAAAAAAAAAAAATAATTCTTTAAAACGAGATACGTATAATAAATATAAATTAAATTTTAAAAACGGGTTTTAATATTAAACATAAAAATGTTTTAAGTCGTCTAAGATTGAGAAATGTGTATTTTTTTTTTTTTTTTCAACGTTACGTTTACAGATAAATTTCGATTGTTTTCCTGAAAATTATACTGCTGCACAGATATTGGGTCGGTCAATGTCATAGGTGAAAAGTTGAAAAGGTTTATTGTAGGATGTATAGATTTAATTGCTTATACCGTTATCCCAAGGATTTTTTTGGCTTGTTGGTACACAATTGTTGGCTGTCTCTCGATTATTAATTAATCAAAACCATAAAACCGTGGCTGGCTTTAGACACTATGGTGGCGTATTGGTCTACGATGGGCTAATTTTTATGTATTTTTTCTACTTTGCTTTGTTGGATATTGTTTATTATGATTACGGTAAACAACTTGAATTGTTATCATTATTAATTTGTTTTAGAATCTATTAACAGCTAGTTGTCCATTAGCAAAACTGGACATTAGCGAGTTAATAAATACGTTAATTAAGATATTTTTATTGTATTTAACTTTGATAGTTTCTGGTTTCTGGATTATTCTTGGATAACCTCTTGTTCACTTCACTTATAGTAGTATAATATAATTCAATAGAATAAAAATAAATAGAATCAAGTTAAATTTACATTCCACCTAACAAGGACAAGGATGAACATGATAAAATCGGTCCGTCTATTAAAGTTAATTAAACCTCAGCTTTATTACATGACGAGTTAAAATAGAAGACAATTTTACAAACTTTTTACAATTAACTTTAAATATTTAGTTAATTTTTCTCAATCGAGTTTAGAAAATCTAAAAATTTGTCAGTCTTTGTGTTGTATAACAAATTTATCTTTTTTATTGTCTAGATAAAATAGTATTTAGGTATTTTAATCTATGTAAGTCTGCGAATAAAACATAATAAACAGGCCAGCATAACCAAAATAATTTCTCGATAGGATAATGTTCAGTTTAAATTCTGACTGTAACGATTAATCTTAGCGAAGAAAATATGATTCTGGATGGAGCGCGGTTAGATTTTTTTTTCTAAATGTAAATTAAAAATGTTGTTCACTTCTCACAATAAAATAATTTCGTCAAAATTTAAACTTCACACGTTTATAGAAATATATTATGACAAAACGGTTAATTTTTTTTTTGACCAGAGAGTAACTTTTGATGATACTTGTATCGAATTTCCGAGCAACATGCGCGACCATAACAATTATCACCATGAAAATTATCTACAATATAGCTCTTACGAAGTTTTTGACTAGAACAAGTTTTTCTGAAGTAAAACTTATTTACATACAGAATAATTTTCCGAAGAAAAAAAACACACACACATTGTATAGTAAAAATGTAAGACAAAAACATTCCTCCTCGCTCATCATCCTAGAATCTAAAATAGTAATTTTATTTGCACCAATATATATATATATATATATTTTTAATATAATATTTTATAGTTGATGAGGCATCTCTCGCATTTCAATATGAAACTTCACGAAATCGTTTATACTCTTAGAGATCAGTTGGAAATATTTTGTCGAGAATACACACACATTATACAAATATATACGGCTCACAGTTATAATATATCATTGATTTATTTCCTATAATAATGTAGTCAGTTTCGAATCGTTTCACTGCATAACCACTTGTCTCTCATAGCGTGAAAAAAAAAAAAAAAAAGCAATAACCCCTAGAGGTTTTATACATATACAGTAGAAAATTCAGATGCGAAAATTACTTACAAGGGTGATTTCAGACCCCCTATAAGGAAATTGATGGTAAATTCCCACCGGTCCACCCCTTTTGACCACCGCCAATCGTTCCCCTATTCGAATACGAACCCGCGAATATCAGTCCGATTTACCGACTCACCACAGTCAACGCCCACATGCTGGTTTTTTATATTATATTTATGATGACGGTATTATATGCACAGACTCTTTTATTTTTTATTTTTTATTTTTTTTTGTATTCAAAACTTAATTTTCTAAATTATTATCCTCTTCTCTTATCGTCTTTATTTTATCCCCCTCGCTGCGCCGAAATTAACTGTTTATATTATTGTATTACGTATTTGTATTTTTGACAATATAAATGCAAAACAGGACGGGTGTGCGCCAGTGTAAATATTATCACAGAGTAGTTTTGACGCGGGAACTCAAAAAAAAAAAAATATATATATATAAATAAAAATGTTTATAATTACGACCGTTTTTGTGTTATAACTGAGTTGTTGAAAGTTCAATCTATATTCATTCGATCAATCGAATTTTTTAATTATATCGCGTTTATAACTGCCGGAAATCGCCTACAGCCAGTATAGGCACAGGGGAATTACATACAAAATGTATGCGCGTACTGTAATATTATTAATATTAATGATGTTAACATATGCAGTTTTCATTTGGAAATGTCTATTTTAGACATTTTCAGAAGAAATTACTAAAAAAAAAAAAAAAAAAACCGTTTCAATATTTGATACTATTATTTACAGTTTAATTTAGCAACGTGCCGCGAATATCGTTTTTCGGAAATACCATTCCGAATTCAACTAACGTTATTTGTCCAATTTCTGCAAAGGTTTTAGAAGGTTAAAAAAAAAGCAAATGAAGTAAAAAGCATTTGGTTCAAATAACGAAAAATAAATTTTACTCGTCAAGTTACACCTTGATTACCGACATGCGGTCTGCTCTACAAATCCGAATTACATTTTGATCTAAAAATCTTGGTAAGATATATTTGGCTTTGATTGCGACATTTTTTCTGATAAAATGATACATTTTTACAAACTAGTTGATGAGCTGGATAAAGAAGGACAAATTTAAATGCCACCAGCACTAAAATTTCTTCAAATTATACACGATAATAAACTCAATTCAGTTTTTATTAATATGGAAATAGCATGTCAATTGTATTTGTGTATTCAGGTGCCAACTGCAGCGCAGAAAGATCATTTTACAATTTGAATAGAGTGCGAACAACTGAGGTCTACTATGATAAGTACTCGCTTGAACACTTAAGAATTAATGACCATAGAGAGTTCTCTACTAAAATGAATAACTGCAGATGAAATTATTGTGTTATTTTGAAAAAAAGAAGCAATGTTAAGTGTAAAATTAGTTAGAAAATATTGTATTTTTACATTGTGACTGTTATAACAGACAACTAACATATTAAACATATTGTAATTTTACATATTAAAAACGTTTAAAGAGATTATTCTGTACAATCGATTCATTTTTATCATTTTTTTTTTTTTTTTTGTTTAAAGAGACAAAATTGAGTTAATAGTAATAAATAGTGTAAAGGCCTTTTGGACTACCAGGCTCCAGGCTCGGTAAACTCTTAATCAGTAATGATTAGACACAGATAAGCAAAGTTTATCTAGATAAAAATAAAAGATAATTTCTTCAGATAATCATCTAGATATAGATAAAGATAACAAATATTTAATTTATCGCTGATAAGATAATAAATATGTAGAATTTATCTAGATATGGAAAAAGATAATTTTTTTTTTTTAATTCTCTATTATTGGGAAAATTATAGAGACAAAAACGTACACGGTTAAAACATTTACGGTAGCTACTAACGTTGAATTATTAACCAAAAGTAAAACAAAATACAGTTGTTTTATAGTAATTTTTTATGGGTATATTTTATCTAGATAATCAGTAAAAAGACAATTGTTTATTATCTTCGATAAACTTCAAATAAATTCTAAAATGTTCGTCCAGATAAGATAGAAGATAAAAAAAAAAAACATACTATCTAGATAAGTCTAAACGCTGCTCTTAGTCCGGTCCCGAATACCAGTACCATAAATATTTTTTTAAAAAAAAATTCAAATTGTATTTAAACGAAAAATTACGGTCGGATATGAAAAATTTCTCTTCGGAACAATATAGATATGTATAACGGCCAATTAATGTAATTTAGACGGATTTACATAATATACACCGTAGTCGAAATTACAATGTAGATGTCGTATGTTTAAAGGATATGTGTATATCGTTAAATTTATTATCAACTTTAACTATACCTATCGAATATTATACGTTGGTTTTTTTTTTTGTTTTATATAACAACGTTCATTTAAATAATATGTATTGTGTTTCTCTCTTTTTTTTTTTTTCTTTTTTTTTTTTCTAAAGATACCTACGTATAATTATGCAATGAACTCCAAACTGCACGGCAATAATATTCTCTATACGTAATATACCTAACCAATAATATATTTTAATGTATTCCGTATGGAAGGCACTTCGATATATGAAGTCATTGGAATTCATATCTCCACGATGTTTTTTTTTTTTTTATACCGGGCACAATACTATAATAGTAATAGTAATAATAATAATAACAATAATAATAATAATATAACAATTCGCGTATTATAATATAGGTACGGCACGGTAAAAAAAAACAACAAGAAAAGAAACGTAAAGTTGGCAAATAAAAAAAAAAAAACTGAATAAAAAGTAAAACAAGTCAAATAGACATGGAAACGTACGTATAGAGGTACCCACTATTATATAATATAAATAATTCCGTGTATAAAGTATATATATATATATATAATATATACCTAGGTTTTTTTTTTTTTTTTTTTTTTTCGTTACAGCGCAGTATATTATAATATTATAACTACGGGGCCGGAACTCGCCGGGCCCGTCCCACCGGGTATAATGTGAGGTATAGGTATGTATATATATTTTTTTTTATTTTATTTTTTTTTTTATTTTTATTATTATTGTTTTATTATTCCTTTTCGCCACGAAACGTCTATTAAATCGAAAATTACGCAGTACAAATAATGACTGTACAACTATTACAAAAAATACATTTATATGTATTAAAATTATATAGGTACCGCAGCTTGAACACAGTACACACCGACTAAAACTATACGCAATATAATAATATCATTCTTGCCGAGCTGATTGCACTATACGGTTCCTATTATAGTAATAATAACGTCTCTCTATATAATATTATTATTTTTTACTTTTTTTTTTTTTTATTTTTTTTTTTTTTTTTTTGTGTGCGAGTCGATGAAAATTAATCGCAAATATTTTTTTTATTTTTAAACGCAATCTACAATCTATACCACTTGGGCACAACAAGAAGATGTTATTATACAAAGTATTTTTAAAAAAATACATCGTATCCTTAATAACGTTTGTACATAATACGTGACATTTTTTGAGGAAACCACCCCACCCATAGTTAGTAACACTTCACATTTGTAATTTGTATTATATATCTTTTTTCTGATTAATATTAATATTTGGTGCCAACAGGTCACGACGACACAATTTCCGTCTTTAACCGTCTCGGGGGGTTGCCGGTGATTGTAGGATTAACGAGGTTTTTGACAAGAGGATTGGGATGAGTCAAAGTGCGAACATGGAAACGTTTATAATATGTTTTAGCTTCTTCTGAAACTGAAGGCATTTTTAAGTCAGTACGTATAGTGAAGTTAGAGACATAGGGAGGGGTATTTTATAATTGGCGAAGTGCGATGTTTTGGAATGTTTGAATTTTTTTAATGTTAGTTTTTTTTTTGCGTTTCTGCAGAGCTGAAGGCCGTATGTCCAAGAAGGCTTTAGTAGTGATTTATAAATAAGTGATTTAGTATTGACGTGAGTATATATATATTATTGTTCATGAGGTTTTTTAGTAGGCGTAGGCGTAGGTTTAGATTTATTCTTTTGGTCCTAATATGCTGGGCCCAGGTCAGTCTTTTATCAAGGGTCAAGCCAAGATATTTAACATTCAAAGCACTTGGAATTGGAGTGCTATGAATAAAGACATCAGGGCAAGGGGCAAATTTCAGGGTGAACGTCGAATGAATAGATTTCGATTGATTTATTTTAACTCTCCAAACGAAACAATGATAATAATAATAATAATAATATAAATGAAACCTTCGGTTAAATATTAAATTTTAAAAAAAAAAAAATCTGCTCGACGAGTTCGAATTACAAACGAATTTTAACCGGGGTTGGAAATTGTTATTTTTTTTTTTTTTTTTTCGTGCTCGGCGCATTAAAAATTCAATATTTAGTGATTTAATTCCTGCGCGCTATATTATTACACGTGCGTGTGTTCATCCACTAACTTTACACACCTCGTAATGTCCTAACAGTATCGAACAATAAATATCTCGGTACAGCGATACTGAAAATAAAAATCGTACCTATTCCGTCGGTGATATTTTCGATTAAAAAACAGTTGTTCTATGGGTTATGCGTTCGGCACGGCTCATATTTCCCACTCAAAAGAGAATATCGTTACTAAAAATTATAATATTTATTAATCTATTTGATTGAGGTTGTTGAGGGTAAGGGTAAGCGGTGGCGTACGTGAGGGATTTACTAACCCCAACGGCTTGTAAACAAACAACTACGAGTAGGTATTTATTTAGTACTATTCACTCTTGAGGCTTATTTGTTTCGGCCAAGTTACGAAGAAAAACCTGAAAATTAGCATTATTTTTTGAATTCCCGCTGAATTCAACTGAACCTAACAGTGAGTATAGACGCCATTGAGGTACGGATTTGAAAATTCGATTGTTAGACAAAAATAGTCTATAACGTAAGGAAAACTAATTTACTCGAGACAATCGTGGAAAACTGTTAATTATCGGTTGTCGGTCCGTGCCACGAGAACAGCCCTGTGCATAATATTTGCGCGCCCGGTGCATCGCGAAAAAAAAAAATAAATAAAATTGAAAAAATAATATTATTATTCGAACAATAACTATAATATACACAGCAAATGCGGCATTATAAAAAAAAAAAAAAAGGAAACGACAAACGGGATATCGCGCAACGCGTGCACGGACAACGGCAGATTGCTATATTTTATATTTATTATTTTAAAAAAAGAAAAAAACGTTTAGTTTTTAGATTCTGAGCGAAACAACGGTGGAAGTGCCCGGAGTCACCCGAGATATGTACAGGGTGCGGCAGAGCCGACTGGCGAGTTTTGATGTGCTACGAACAGTAAAACTTAGAGAAAAGGTTTTTTTTTTTTATTTAATATTCAATCCCATTTTTAAAAATTATTTTTTGAAAATTATATCTCCCAGATGACGGCCGTCAGCATTGATACACTGTTGTGTAGACGATTTCTGAAGCTCTCGTACGTGGAGTGGTCTTTCAATGAGCTGCCATGGGTTATTTGCAGTCCAGTATCGAAAATTTTGTTTATTTACAGTTCCGGAAAGATGAAAATGGGCCTCATCGCTATAGAAAAAAGTTGATATCGGAGTAATTTGCAGAAGAATTTTCTGACAGAGATTTTTACGGTTGCCGTAGTCAGTAGCATTTGACCCTTGGACAAGCATTAGTTTATAGGGACGGAATGATAAATCTTCTTGAAGAATGCTCCTCAAAGAACGGTCTGAGATTCGCAAAGCTACAGCGTGTCTCCGGGCTGAGCGTCTCGGTGACTGCTCAATTGACTCTCCAACCAACTGCACGTTTTCGTGGGTTCTTACCGTTCTGGGTGCTCCGTGTCCGAGTCTACTTAGGGCACTTCCAGTTTCTTCCGAATGCCGTATCCACGATTCGATAGTGTTTAGCAGAAGGAACGGATCCAGCACGCGGAATGCCGCCGAAGTGTATAACGAAAAGCCCTTTGTGTAGCGATCACCGAATGATTATACTCGTAATACGCACGATGTACACCTGTCCAGACGACGATTACGAATAAAACCGGCATTACCGTACAATTCAAAATATACCACTTATTACGGCCTGCTGTTATCTTATCACAGGCTAATGACGTCATTAAACTCGTCAGTTGGTTCTGTATGTATTCATTTGTCTGTGGACGACTTCACGTGCGCTAGGGGGCGGTGGTGATTATTTTCGATTTTCCTTGCAATTTTATCGATATTTTTATTATATAAATAAATATTTTCTTTTTCGTTTTCATAAAATTAGTTGTGTTTAAACGAGTCCTCTTTAATGGCCGCAGCAATCGAAATCAATAAACACGTCATATTATAATTATAAATATTAAAATTAGAATACTGTTAATTATAAACTAATATATATATATATATAATATTTAGAACGTGTTTATGACAATAATGTAATATCGGGACGTTTATAATTATAATTATATATTAGAACCGTGTCGATTATTAATATATTTTAATTACCGAAAATAATTATTTATTAGCGATGGTTTTTTTTTTTTTTTTTTTGTTATTTTACATAAATATTAATTACCGGTTATAATTAAGAGAAAAATAAAAATTTATAATAATAAAATCACTATAAATAAAATAGATTATTTTATAGGTGTCGTTCATCAATCGATATGTATAGAATTTTTTTTTATAACATACGAAACACAATAGAAATCAAATTTGTTCAAAAATTATTTGGCAATCATTAAAAACAATTATTGTATTTTTTTTTGTTATTTTACATAAATAATAATTACCGGTTATAATTAAGAGAAAAATAAAAAATTTTTAAAAATAAAATAGAATATTTTATATGTTATTAATCGATATGTATATATATAATTTTTTTTTTTTATAACATATGAAACACAATAGAAATCAAATTTTGTTTATTTGGCAATCATTAAAAACAATTATTGTATAAAAATATTATTCTATCAATTGTAAATAATAACAACAAATATTGATGCGTTTACGAATGCGTGTTTGTTCGGCTTTAAAATGAAACCGTTTTGTTGGTGTGGTCATATAGAAACATTGTTTGAATTAAAATTGCACGATTCGCCGCGTTTAGGCGCGCCGTCGATTTTGACGTTCGGCAAACTAAACTACTCGAAGACGGTATTTACCAAGGTGGTGGTGGCCAAGTTAATGAATAATATTAACTCGGTTTAGGTGTCTAGGATAGAGAGTGAAAAAAAGCGTAACGAATCAACACGTTAAATGTTAAATGTTTTAGTGATCGACCGAGTTAAGTTTAAAATTAATTTCAACATTTCATTATCGTATTAATCAGGTTAAGTACAATATATTTTTTATTTTTTTATTTTTTTTTTGTTGTCACAGTGAAAATAAATAAACCCGTAGTTTGCGATTATCCGAGACGAAAATATTCAACGTAAAACACGGGGGGTCGTGTACTCGTGCGGCGCATAGGTTCACCCTCCATATAAAAAAATGATTTACACAAAATGGTATACACAAATAATGTGTATGTGATGATTGTGCGTTTAATATCCAGTTAAAATTATAATAAATAGAAATTAACTTGACGTGGTATAATTCAAAATTAACTCGTCGTTTAAGATATTTATTAAGTTATTGTAAAAAAAATTAATATACATAACCAAACTGATGTGATTTTTTTATTTTTTTTTGGATAAAATTAACTTTACTTTTAACCTTTTTATGTTATAACTCGTCTTGGTATTTGTTTGCATTTAATCGGGTTTTGCAATTGTTTTTTGCCGCATATTAATGGTATTTTCGAACAATTTCTGTGGTTATTTTCTTTTAGATTTTGTATTACACCACGGCGTGTTAGTGAAAGGAAATAAAAACCTTTTTATGTTACATTAAAAAAAGCCGACATATTTCGTACTAATATGGGCGGAAAGTTGGGAATGCATGCCGCACAGGGTAGGTAAACGTATGATTTATCAATTCAATTTTCATTCAAAGCCGTGTTTTTTGAGTTTTTTTTTTTATGTTTCAACGTATTGCATTTAATTGCGTTTCGACGATGCTTTTTGTAATTTTAAATGCATTTGTTTAAAATGTTTTTTTTTTTTTATGTTTTTGTTGGTGTAGGGGGGAGAAGGAGGAGGAGTTGTTTGAGTCGTGCGCCTACAATGATATTTTGTTGGTAAAAAGAAACAATAATACAGTAATAACTGTACCTTTTTTTTTTTTTTTTTTTTTTTTTTTTTTTTTTTTTTTTTTTTTTTTAGAAAAATGTACAATCTGTATTATAAAAACACAACAAGCAAATGTGGTAAAATGTAAAAAAAAACAATAATGAAGACGAACAGAATAAGGGAGACCTATCCAGTGGATAGAACCCTTCAGATTTATATTTAAACCTAATTTATAGATTTTTTTTTTTTTTTTATATTTATTACAAAAGATGCCGACACCAGAGCCTTTTAAGGCGACGAGTAGGGGTTCTTTTACTGTACCTATACATTATCGTTAGCGTTTGAATAGTCCGGACATTTAGGCCGGCATTCGGATTTCGAATCGTGAACAATAAAAAACTACAACAGTGCGAAAATAGCGTAATACGTACATGCGGCACGTATGCGTATTAGAGAAATGTACAAAAAAAAAAAAAAAATACAATTTAAACACAAACGTTTAGCGTTGTAATAATGTCATTGTGAACGGGCGCACGCGGTGCCATATCCTACAGCAGGAGGGTCTTCTCTATAAATGCGCGTACCGTACGTATTGGGCACGTTTATATTGCGGTTTAGTATTTTATTTTAATAAAAATTATCGTGGTCGTCGTCGTCGCGTTTGTATGTGCAGACAGTCGACTTTGTGCTAACCGATTTCGGTTCGTATACGACCGCAAAGACCCCCAAACAGACACACGCATAACAGGTGCAAAAACACGAATACATTATTATTAATTCGGTTATTTAATTCGTTTGACGTTCGTAAAAACTAAATATGCTAAAACGAAGATTTCTATTTAAATAGTAATAATAATAATAATAATAAAAAAAAAATATACTCTAGGTGGCCTGCCCTTTTACAGTATATTAAAATAATTATTATTTTCCATTTAGTTAATAACATTTGCCCGCAAACAAACATTCGAAATACGAATTATTATTATAATAAAGCAATGACAATGGTTAAAAAATATCTATATATATATATATGTTCTATTGTATACGACGAGGTACCTACGAGGTATAATGTTGCTAAATACACATTTCAAAAAAAAAAAAAAAAAAAATACTAATGTACGTACGTTAACAAAGAGTATACGAGTTTAAATATTTAGGGGCTAACGCGCGTGTTGGCAATATATAAATGACACAAATCGTATCCGACGATTATTTTTACCGATAATATTAATATATTAAACATTTTTTTTTTTTTTATTTTAATAAAAAATATTATAATGCAAATGGTTGTGTAAATATAAAATAAATAATATGTTTACCAGCTCGTAAACAATTATAATAGTTATAATTATTTTAATTACACTCGCTCGAATGTCAAATAATCATAATAATCATCCCATAGTAATAATAAAATCAATAATAATATTATATTATTATTATTATTATTTTTAGACCATTGTAATTGCTCTCGTAAAAAAAAAAAAAAATGAATTAAAAATATAGTGCACATTTATAAATATTTATAATCGTTTCGAATAAAATAACTCATTACAATATTATTACTATTATTATAATTTACAGTGCATACGATCGTGCGAGTTGCATTATTTTAAATAATATTACGGATAACCAATACGAAATTATTAAAAAAAAAAAAAAAAAAAAAACCCGAAATAGGTTGCCTATAACCTAAATAAAGTTCAATAGTAAAAAAAAAAAAAAAAAAACACTCGGCACAGCTCTTTATTGATATATTGAACGCACGTGCAATCGAGAGAGAAATATTACAATAAAAACTAATTTTAATTGGAAATAATAATAATAATAATAATGTACGGGGAAAAAAATAATTACGAAATAAACTCAATACGAATTTAAACGTAACTATTATAAGAGTTTCTTTAGTAAAAAATAAGAAGAAAATACCTAATTATTTTACCGTTTAAATTTAACAAAAATATAAATTTAATATTTTTTTTTAGATTATATTTAAAAAAAAAAAAAAAAAATGTATAAACGATTGTAAACATTACCAAGACTTTTTCACTACTGCACTGGCGTGTGTTAATATGAAATTATAGCGAAGCTGACCGAGCTACTGCCCAGCGCTCTGTAATATAAAGTGAGAAAACTAAAAAAAAAAAAAAAAAAAAAAATGATTAGATCTACTCCGGAACTTTATTGGTAAATTAACCATTTTTTTTTTTTTTTTTTTTTTGTTATCATTGCCGGTAACTTGTAACCTAGGTATAAGAGACGTAAAACGGGCAAACAAATATTTAATACTTATAATCGATGGTATGAATTTCAAGTTGAAATTAGAGTTTAAACATAGATAAAAAAAACACAATTTCGATATTAGAATATTTCCTGGTTTTTCGTCTTTCTACATTTGAATATTGCCAAACGGAAAAGTTAAAGCTGTTTGAAAAAAAAAAAAATAATAAAAACCAATAACTCGCATGACTGTAATTTGTTACGTTTGACAATAAAATATTATGTATCGGAAAACAGCGTCGTATAAAAAAAGGCCGGCGCCTTTGAAAATATTCTCATCTTTAAATTATGTTATCGCCTGTGTTTAAATTCTAATCTCGACTTAAATGTAAATTCTCTTAACGCGTACAATTTGTCAGACGATTTAGAAATTGCAGTTACCTATACGGATAAATATAGCGATAATAAAATAATACAAATATTAATTATTTTTTTTTTTTTTATATAGTACTGACTTGTATTAATTATGGGAATAATATCACTGGATGTATTAATAACTTCGTATACTAAAAAAAAAGAGAGAGTGAAAAAAAACAATACTTTTAAAATATCGTACTAACTTTTTATAATGCTAAAACTGCCTTTGACGTTTTAAATTTAAATAATATGTTTGTCTTTTAATAATTTAAATAAATTGCTATATATACAAATATAAAATTTGTTTTTCATATTTCAAAATAATATTCTCCGCGCCGTCGGATAAAACGAACGGATTGTGAAAATGTATTCCGTTGTTATTTTTTCATTATTATTTTTATATTTTTAATTTTGAATAATTTATACTGTATAATAATAATAAAAAAAAAAAAAAACCGTATATTAATGTAAACGACCCGATCGTTGAACTCCGCGCCAAACATGATATACTTATATAAAACAGGGGCAATATATATATATATATATATTTTTTTTTTTTGTGTGTGTGTGCTGTATGTTTTTTTTATAACAGTGTCTTTATAAGAAATAAAAAGAAAAAAAAAGAAAGTCTATAATTTTATTAATAGAATATATTTTTTGTCGGTCAGTCGGTTTTCTAATTTTGCGATAGATTCAATTTCCGTACATTAAAACATACGTTGCACCTATAATTTCCATAGACGAAAACACTTAATTTTCATTAATAAACTACCGGGGCTTGAAATCTATTTAAAAACTAGTTTCGAAAATTTGTTTAAATCAATTTTTTTATATTCTATAGTAGTACCCATCAGTAGTGAATTGGTACGTACTATCCCGCGCGTTTCTATGTATTTTGCATTATCGCTTTTAGCATTTTTTTTTTTTTTTTTTTCAAAAGTAAATTTATCGACTTTTCAAACCAACCCATAATTTTTTTCACCGGCATCGTAATTGTTCTTACGAGTCAAAATAATTTCCCAATTCCTGACCGTACTACAACCGAAATGTGTCCGATCGAAATTGCCGCGATAAATATTTATTTAACGACAATAATTAATATTTTCTAGAAAGTTTTTTCGATTGCGATTTCGTTTCAACGTACTTTCGCTGTACAGGGTGCGGGCAGGGCCGACTGACGAGTTTAACGAGGCCATTAGCCTGTGATAAGATAAGAGCGGGCCTTAACAAGTGGTATATTTTGAATTGTACGGTAATGCCGGTTTTATTCGTAATCGTCGTCTGGACAGGTGTACATCGTGCGCATTACGAAAATAATCATTTGGTGATCGCTACACAAAGGGCTTTTCGTAATACACTTCGGCGGCATTCCGCGTGCTGGATCTGTTCCTTCTGCTAAACACTATCGAATCGTGGATACGGCATTCGGAAGAAACTGAAAGTGCCCTAAGTAGACTCGGACACGGAGCACCCAGAACGGTAAGAACCCCCGAAAACGTGCAGTTGGTTGGAGAGTCAATTGAGCAGTCACCGAGACGCTCAGCCCGGAGACACGCTGTAGCTTTGCGAATCTCAGACCGTTCTTTGTGGAGAATTTTTCACGAAGATTTATCATTCCGTCCCTATAAATTAATGGTTGTCCAAGAGTCAAATGTTACTACTGACTACGGCAACCGTAAAAATCTCTGGTTTTCAGACATCGCTCACATACCATAAGAAGAAATTAAACAGAAAATCACCGTGGATGTCGAAATGTGCCGAAAATCATATGAGAGCTTCAGAGATCGTCTACAACAGTGTATCAATGCTGTCGGTCGCCATCGTGGAGATATAATTTTCAAAAAATAATTTTTAAATATGGGATTGAATACTGATTTACGTAAAAGGAAACTTCTTCACTAAGTTTTACTGTTGGTTATTTATAGCCCATCAAAACTCGTCAGTCGGCACTGCCACACCCTGTATTTACATGCAACTGGTTTAGGTTCGTGTATTAATTTTATTATCAACACGTGTCCGATTTAGTTGCGGATTTCAGCGTACAATGTTTGACAATTGTTCAATCAATTTATTTTAGCTTACAGTCACTATTACAGTAGTACTATACTTTGAGCATTCTCGAGTGACCAAAAATATTTTATCCACGCGAAACCAAATAAAAACTAAACAATTAAAAATCATACTCTAACGCGTCTTTGTGATTAATTTAAAAAAAAAAAAAAAACTAATAACAGATAACAATTGTTGTGTAAATATTCCCGGGTTTTTCGTGGGTTATTCACTATTATCGACGACACTACAAGGGAAATCAAAAAAAAAAATTGCTTTACCAAATTAACGGCTAGATCGAAAATTCAACCAGAAATGTATTTGGTCGTTTTTAATTTCTGGTGAAAAAGTCGTTTACAGACCGTGTTGGGGGGGGGAGGGTTAGGTTAGATTATAAACTAAAATTATAACTGTTTTTTTTTTATTGGACGGCGGTTAAAATTGGTAGAAAAACGCAAGGGGAATCGGCGGGACGGATTTATTACTATAGTTATTTATTACTTCGAGCAAAGTGATTTTTGAAAATCTGCGATCATCACAGTGAGAAAACCATTTCGAACACATCTGACACGGCGGCGCGTAAAAATATCTCTCCAAATAAACACGAAATTGCGCACGACTAAAAATGTAAAGTATATGCATATTGCGATGTTACGGGTGTAGAGAAAAAAAAAAAAAAAATGTATATATACTCGACAAATATTCGCTTTAAACGTTATTCAATTTCATATTAATATCGTAGAGTCGGCCATTTTTTACGGGGAGAGAAATCAAAAAAAAAAAAAAAAAAAAAAAAACCCCCCCGGTAAATACACGCGCGTCAGGTGACGGGGCGTTATTATTGGTCGTTCGGTCCGCCGCGTCGCGTTCGCACGCCGAATCTCTATTAATTTACCGAGTTATTTTCCGTCCGGGGTGTTAAAATGCGATTTAAATTATTTATTCTCGCCGGGACCGGGCGGTTCCGGATTGGACGGCGGGGGGTCCCCGGCGCCCGGCGGTTCGGCGCATTCGATTTAAATCAAAGAAGGAAATTGGTATCGAGGGGAGGCGGCGGCGGCGCGCCGATATCGAAAATCGTAATTTTCGGCCCATGGAGGCCGTCCAATGGACGCGCAGATTTACCCGGGTACGCGCGAACCGTACATGCCCGTCACCGACACCGCGCGCGGTAAACGCGTACCCGGGGGGAGGAAGGGGGGGGGGAATTTGCGCCCCCACCGACGAGGAAAAACGGATAATTCTGCGTCCGGATGTACGTCGACGGCACACATCGCGCTCCGCCGACGCCGACGTCGGCCGCCGTCAGAAAATTGAAAATATTTTCATTATAGACCATAAACGTAAACGGCGAGCGATTTAAATCACATAATAATAATACTACGCGCTTTTTGCAGAACGGGCGCGCGTTTTCACAATGCGTTTAACGCGATTAAAACAATTACATTAAAACCGTTAATATCCCGACGATTACCGAAGGATATACGTGAAAATACGTAAAAAAAAAAAAATAATAATAAAAAACACACACACCTAGTATAAGCTATAACGCTGTAACGGAATTGCATTTTGAATTGGTATTCGGCAACGATAATAATAATTTTAATGACGAAAAGTAATTTATACAATTTCGTCGTGTATAGCAGCTAGCTGGCTATTTCAGCACGATGATATTTGGGGAACCGCAATGCAACGCGTTCCGTAGGTATAGCGCAGTGGTTCCCAACCTTTTCGACACTACGGACCGCTTGGAGAACTTTAGATACGTCACGGACCACCAAAACTTTAGACCTTATATTTTTTATAAACAAGAATCGATTTTTTTTTTCTCACTATTTTAGAAGAATTTAAATTTTGAATAAATAAAAACCAATGCAATTCCGTATAGCAGGCTTATAATATCGTTTATAATTGATGAATTTTTAGTAAAAGTTTTATATTTATTTATAATTAACGCAAATTACTATTATAAAAAAAAAAATGTACACAATATTATTATATTTATTAAAGGTGAATTACAATTACAAAAACAATTTAATTTGATTTTTGGGCTTACATTTCCTTTACTAACAAAGACATTCTTGGGGGAATTCTGCTCAAGTCTACACGCATGTCTTTAATGGCGTCCAACCGATTCCTTTGTTCATTTCGAATGTAGAGCAGCCTGTCAAATCCTTGTTGAAAACATAACACATTGTCTACTACCGATAATCTAATCATGCTGTACAAACACGATTTGATTATCGGTTAAAATAATAACATAAGTAGTGGCATTATGCAATTTAAATTTATAAATAAACGGCGTGCTATACACGATTGTCGGTATTTGTGTCACGCCCCAGTGGAAAAAAAATGAAATATTATTAAATTTTGTAGGTATGGCTCGCGGACCACCATACATTGTCTTGCGGACCATAGGTTGGGAACCTCTGGTATAGTGGGAAATGTATACGGGGTTGGTGTTTTTCTTTTTTCTTTTTTTTTTACTACGAATTTCTGTCCGTACCCTTAACAAAAATGCGTTTTACGAGAATGACGGAAAACGATTAATTTCACGTAGAATTATTTCGTAGTGAAACCCTATTTACGCGCGTAAACGGTAGTGTTTCAACGCAGTTCGAAAAATTCGAAATAGCCGAGTAAATACGACGACGAATCTACCGTATTGCTAATCGATAGGTCGTACACTCCGCCGGTTTGGTATGTTCGTGTTGAAAAAAAAAAAAAAAAAAATTTAAAAAGGACCACCCCGTATACGCGCCGGCGATTTCCCAACTATACCCGGGGAACGCGTCGCATTCGAAGATTTCGAGTAAATTTTATTTTAGGTTTTTTATTTCGCTCTCGGACATTTTCACGGTGATATTATTGCAACGTTTTGAAAATCGGTCTTTTCATTTTTCTTAATAGTAATTACACTAGTCTTACAAAAGTAACGTTGATAATGCGCTCGAATTATAAATAAATAAAAGTGGGGAAAAAAAAAACAAAAAACCGCGCATATATATTTAAGCATATTAACACGGCGATTAAATCGTACGAGCCAAAAATATATATAGTGCTAAAAAAAAAAAAAAGTACCGACGTCCAATGAAAATAAAAAAATTCACACAAAAAATAAATATATTACGTTGCCCAAAAAAAAAAAAAAAAACTCAAGGAATTATATTATTTTACGCGTTAAAAAAGCGTCGAAATAATAATATAATTCATATTGTATTTTCGTATAAAAATATATGCCGCGAGCGTGTCCGTCTTTATCGTTAGGCGAGGTTCTCGTTGACTCGAGGGGTCCGTGCAGAAAACTAGACAGTTCAACTGTTCGACAAATGCACGTTGATGATTTCCTAAAAAATAATATTTACAACAAACAATATTTCCTCCCTCGGAAACGATACGAATCCGATTATCCGTATGCAAGTTGACATAACGCGATCCGACGGAATTCTTGAATATTTCTAATGAAGTTTCGCAAAACATTTGTTTCGATTTGTTATCGCACGATAGCTCGATTAATTGATTTTCAATGTCAGTAGACATATTTACTGTCATTATGTCTACTGCGAATGGGTTAGGTTCAATCCACTCATAATTTACTCGAATATCCTCAGGAAAATATTGATTAAATAATTTTTCTAAGTTTGTCAAATGTTCGTTTACTAATTCAGAAATGTCTTCAAACTTGATTGAAGAATATTCTTCTAAATGCACGTTGATGATTTTCTAAAAAAAGAATATTACTACGCAGCGGTATTTCCTCCCTCGAAAACGATACGAATCCGATTATCCGTATGCAAGTTGACATAACGCGATCCGACGGAATTCTAGACGATTCATTAAAACCGAGGAAACTCCAAACATTTCGGGTTATAAACACACGTCGCGCGCGTTAAATGTGAAAGTGTTTTAGAAACGATCAAAACGATTTTTTTTTTTTTTTTTGTCAATCGAACCGAACGACACCGAACGGTTTATTTAAACGAATTGTATTCCGGTCGATTACAATTAGGCAAATCGATTTCAAGAGGGTTTTTTTTTTTTTTTTTTGTTTCCTAAATGTATTTATTTTTTTTTCTCTTCTAAAATGACGTCGTCTTCTTTTTTTTTTTTTTTTACACGGACCCCTTCGATACGTTGTCGGCGATTAATATTGCAGGCGTATATGGCCGAGAGATGAATATGCATTTTTAAAGTCTACGCGCGCATTATTATTAAAAAATTATTAATTACACCGAGTATATTATATATATGTATATACTATAATATTAAATACTTACACGCGAAAAACTGACGGCGGCGGCGGCATTATAACCGTATTTCATTAATTATTTAAGAAGATATCACGCGGAAATTCGGTGTTTAAATCTCTCGGGGTGGAGGTGTCCTACGGCGGGCGCTCTAATACGACCAGGACTCGAACGCCATTTATATTCATACGACGTCCCTAAGTTATATACGCGGGTCGGGGCGGGTACGCGTTTGTCGTTGTGTTTTTATCAAGTCCGGACGTTTGAACGCACCGCGGACGTACCGAAATCGCGATCTAATAAACAACACTGTGTTACGGGTAGGGCTGGGATTTTAATGCCCTAAAACAACCCCGAAAAATGTCCTGAAAAAAAAATATGCTTTTATGACCTAAAAAACCGCCGGAAAATGCCCTAAAAAAAAAAAAAAAAATTAACTAGGGGTGTTAAAACGGTGTTAACGACGACAAAACTCGTACTGAACGTCTAATATAATCGGACGTCGATTTTACCGATTTAAGATTATTTAACAGGAAATGCGGGTAGAGGTTACTCAAACCTTGTCCCCGATAATATAATACGAATTACGAGTACCTACTTATAATCTGTTATAATTATTTAAAAACCATGTTGGTGTAAAAATCTTAAAATAAAATTTCAAATTCATACACTTGGTTTCCAAAAACAGAAAAAAATGCTCCAAAAACTCTAAAATGCCCTAAAAAATTTAGAGAAAATGACCTAAAAACTAAAAAATGCAAAATAAACTTTCTTGTTCTCATTCAAATGTACATAAAACAAATTTGTGACAAGATGAGCATTGCACAGTAAGCTTTGAAAAACAACGCAAAGTGCATCGAAACCCCAGCCCTAGTTATGGGGTTATGGCGATTATAACGTTCCGGAACGATCGTTCGCGTGTTCAGATTCACAGGAATATATATACGAGGTGTGGCTAATAAATAACGAGATTTTCTCTGTAAAAACTTTTTATTTATATTTTTTAATGGTTTAACATTTTTCCCCTTCTATATACTCCCTTCCATGTTTGACACATCGCTCCATTCTTATTTTCCATTGGTTGAAACAGTGTTGGAAATCCTTTTCTTGCAATGTCTTTAACACCTCTGTCGCTTTTGTTTTTACAGCTTCAACTAACTCAAAATGTGTGCCCTTTAACGCACTTTTTAATTTTGGAAAAAGCCAAAAGTCGCATGGAGCGAGATCTGGTGAATATGGGGGGGTGTTGGAGCACTGGAGTTCGATTTTTAGCTAGAAATCGCTTTACAGATAAGGCACTGTGAGCCGGCGCATTGTCTTGATGCAAGATCCAAGAGTCATTTTCCCACAACTCAGGCCGCTTTCTTCTTACTCGTTCTCCGAGTGTTGTCAATACTTGAAGGTAATAATGTTGATTCACAGTTTGTCCCTGAGGTACCCATTCTGTCATTATTACACCCTTAATATCGAAAAATACGACCAACATGGACGACCCACCCGTTGATTGTCTTCAACTTCTTCACGACCCTCACGAAATCGTTTGTGCCACTCAAAAACACGTGGTCGTGATAGGACACTATCTCCATATACTTCAGTTAATAAATTAAAACTTTCGGTCGCAGATTTTCCAAGTTTCACTAAAAATTTTAAATTAATACGTTGTTCAATTTTTTCGTCCGGCATGATTTCGACATTCAACACGTAAGAGGTCAATTTAAACGACGCTTACACATAGACTACAAAACGGAAACTGATTAATCTGGTATTGTTCGATGCAGTGATATTCATAGATTACAAATATACTACCATTATACCCTTATCTACTCGCTATTATCTCGCTATATCTATCGATAAGTAGATAGTCTCGTTATTTAATAGCCACACCTCGTATATCGGTTTACACCGTACGTTGTAGTCGACCGACGACTATGGCCCCCCCCATCAATAACTCTATGACGATTTTCTCGTTGAATTTTGCATCTACTTTTGGAGCAACGCGTTGCTGATGTCATTTTTTCCCTGCCACCCCATTTTCCTTGTTACGGGGGAAAAACGCGAACATTTACGCGATAACGGTTTCCTGTTATTTCGCGAATTTGTTTCTTTTTTTATTATTATTATTATTATTATTGTAAAATCACAGGGACCCAAAACTATCAGCGTATACTTTTATTAGCGCTTTCTATAGACGTACTGCAATTATCAAAATATTCTGGCGTTTTTTTTTTTTAGCTATTTACAGTATTCAAGTTCGGTATTATCCGATTAAATTATGTTTGGCTTTTCAAAAGCACTCGAAAATTACTCGATACTACGTTCACCCGTAAGTAGTTCTGATGGTAAAAACTTTTTCCGGTTTATGGAGGTAATAATGTTTGGCTTTAAAAAATGCTCACAATTGTATTATTGCGTACATATATTAACTAAATTATCTTATATATCGTTCGTATCCTGCAACAATATGGCCCACGGTACGAAATTCGTTTGGCATGCAGATTTGCATGGGATCTTTATCTCAAGGGGTTTTTGTTTTTGTAATATTGGGTTTAGGTTTTAGATATTCTTCGTCCGTAACAACGATTGCTAATCTTTCTATTGGTGACGGTGTATATTTTTGTCGACTTAAACCTAAACGCCGTACAAAACTGTACTGTGTTTGACGGATTACAGTTTCGTAAATGGATTACGATTCATTGGGTTCTTGTGTTGGAAATAAAAATGTAATTGTTTTACTGGATAACGTGAAATTGTATCAATTGTATTAATTTTTATTTTGCCAAAATTCCAACGTATTGTGGCGAATGAACCTACAGTTATCTGATAAGGCTTATCGGTCTAAAACGTCAATATTTGTCCACAAAAACGTCCGTACGGTCTTGTCCCCTCGGACGGGTATTGGGCAGTAGATACGGTGGAAATGTTTCATCGTTAACGTGGACATTGAAATGTTTTTACAAAATTTAAGATCGTTTGGAGAGAAAAATGAAACGGCCACCCCTTAACGATTTTCGTTTTGCCATTCAAGTGCATTCCAAAGAACAGTGCGTGTTCGAAACAGACACGTCAATATTGATAATTTCATCGTACGTTTTGCATAGTTTTTGATTTTCGGGTACCGTTTTTTTTCATTGGGCGCTGTGGCTAATTTTCCGCTATTATTGTATAAAAACGTGTCGATAGTTTTCAGGGCATTTGAATCCGGTCTGTCTTTATTACATAAACAAGTGTCTCTCGGCATTATAGGAGGTGGCCATTATCCCGCGACTGTTCGACCGACCCGCCGGTTTATATACGAAAATCCGACGGGCCAGCACACCGGCGGGACCATATCAAAACTATATCGCGGATACACCGATGTAACGATGATAACCGTATTGTCCGTTCGAATTTTCGTTTAGGTTTTTTTTTTTTTTTTTGTGTTCTGCCCGCGATGCTCGTCGTCTATATTTGCATCGGACTTTCGTCATAGGCACGGCAATGTTTTTTTCGGATTTTTCAGTATAATATTACAAAAAACAAAAATCCCTTGAGATAATATTTGCAAATCTGTATACCAAAACAAATTTCGTCCGAATTCGAACAAAGAAAGACGTACCGTGGGCCATATTGTTGCAGGGTAGGAACGATATATAAGATAATTTAGTTAATATATATATATATATATTTTTATTTTAAGCCAAACATTATTTACCTCCATAGACCGGAAAACGTTTGATATTTTTGTTTTACCATTAGACCTACTTACGGTGAACCTAATATCGAATTCCGGAGTACATTTGAAAAGCCAAACATATTTTAACCGGATAATACTGTAAATAACTAAAAAAAAAAATAAAAAAAACCGCCAGAATATTTTGAAAATTGCAGTTTAACGTCGAAATATTATAATTATACCGGGTCGCGATGTTTTTTTTACGCGGCAGCGTCCCTATTATGTTATCCCGTACACCGAGTAAAATCTCTCGCCGTATAGAGAAACACGACTTTGACGTGTATTTCGTAGGTAAGTGTCGAACGGAAATATCGCTACGTAGAGCAGCGTGTTTTTTTTTTTTTTTTTTTTTTTATAAGTTTTAATCCCTGTTCAACATATTATACGGCTCTTGGGAATCGACAGAAAAAAAATTAAAAAAAACAACGTAAAATACTCTAAACCGTAACTTTAACTCTAACCAAACTCTTTGTGTACTTGTTCACGAACAGCTTGTACACGCACACGGTTTTCGCCATGTATGATAACAATATGAGAGAATTATTTCAAAATTGACAAGATTTGAAAAACTCGTCACACCTTTTTATTGTGTATACCTACCTATGGGGGGTGTGACGATTTGCGGTGTTGGCGGTAAAAACGAGAAAAATTGTTGTTGGGATGATTATTTTTTTATTTTTTTTTTGTCAACCCACATTGTTGGCTTTTAAATTTGTCAATTTCATCATCACCGGAATTTGTTATGTTTTATATGTACGCAAAGCTTCATTTGTTTTTGACCGAAATTTTCCTACATAGTTCTAACGACAATTGTCCGTGCGCGATTTTTGTCGGATGAGTTTTACGAAATTAACATCTGACTGCGATTGGCGTGTGGGGTTGGCCACATGTTTTATGTTATTTTTTCAAACTTTTTCTGAAAAATTCCGAAATATATCGGACAAGTTTAACGTTGCGGGCGACTTTACGGGGGATTTTCGCGGTGTCTGCGCACAAGAATATTAGCGGCACGACTGTAATCCACGTGTTTCTTTTCACACCTCGCGCAATTGTATAGGTATAATTTACATTTACGGGACGCGAATAATTATTATTTTTGGTCGACGTCCGTTCGGTCGATCGAGCATTCTGCGGGAAAGGCCGTTAAATTCACACCGCTCGAGGGGTAGACGCGTGGACTTGCGTCTGGACAGACGCCTCGGCAATCGGTGTACAAATGTGCCGAGTCGGGGAGTTTTATTATTTTTTTTTCCCCTCCCCGATGATTTACGATCTCGCGTTCGTTTCCCCGGAGACGGAGTGGTTGTTGTACCCGTTGTGCACGTATTTTTAGTGTCGGCGAGTAAAAAAAAAAAAAAAAAAAACAAAACACAAAAAAAAATAAAATAGATCCGTACGTTTGAACATTAGAAGAACGCATTCGGAAGAAGTTTTTAAGTATGTCGGAATTATTTCATACTCTGGAATAATAATAATTATTATCGTTGTCTACGCGCAACTTTCGATACGTATTTACACGATTACATAATATTATTGATATCTATGACGGCAAAAAAAAAAAAAAAAAATAGTGTCCAAACAATACGAAAGTGATGTAATAATATAATTTTCTAAAACAAATACACATCTTTTGCTGTTCGGCAAGAATCGAATTTATCTGTTTTAAACTTTAAACACCGATAGAAAATCAACAGCACGAAATGAAATGTATAAACATAAAATAATATTATATACTCGTAGACAATCGGCTGCTATTACCCGACGTCGCTGCTCAGGTTTAATAATAAACGCTTTTTAAACGGAATTATTACATTTCCCACGATATTTGTTTTTTTTTCTTCTTCGTTAAGCACAGCTTACGATGAACTTTGCGTGCATTTTTGTTCGGCCAAAACAGCTTTGTTCACATAATAAAACCAAAGTAAAATATAAAAATACTAGACATTTTTAAACGCCTATAATTAGCTCAAAAATCCAGAATTTTTGGAATATTTTTCCATGTCTAAAAATGACTAATAATTATATTCTGTGACACTGTCAAGTGTTTGAGGTTATTTTTAACCGAATAACATCAAATAATGAAATCATTATTCCCGTTTTTCCTACATTTTTTTTTTTTTCAATCATTAAGAAATCCACAAAGAAAATCAAAAAATTATGCACCAACCAGATCAACTAAAAAACCTTACATAATATTATTGATATCTATGACGGCGGAACGGCAAAAAAAAAAAAAAAATAGTGTCCAAACAATACGAAAGTGATGTAATAATATAATTTTCTAAAACAAATACACATCTTTTGCAGTTCGGCAAGAATCGAATTTATCTGTTTTAAACTTTAAACAACAATAGAAAATCAACAGCACGAAATGAAATGTATAAACATAAAATAATATTATATACTCGTACACAATCGGCTGCTATTACCCGACGTCGCTGCTCAGGTTTAATAATAATAATAATAATAATAAATTAGTTGCCTAACTAATCCAAAAAAAAAAAAATAATAATAATTAATAACCAAACCGAAACAAACTCAAACGTAAATAATAATAAAAAAAAAATAAATAAATAAATCAAAATACGCGTACACGTAACCATAGATAAAGCAGCTGAACGAGTGTAATTTTTTTTTATACATTTTACTAATAGTAATTATTACAGTTTGACCAAAAGATATCAATTTTCGTTTTCCTTGTCGAAAACTCAAGTATGAGCACCTTCGTGCGAAACCATTACACAAATATTCCGTTTGATTAAAAATTATTATTACTATACTCGTGTTCACGAAACTATATGAAAAATAAAAACTAAAACAAAGTTGAAGAGTTATGAAGGAAAAAAAGTTTAAATATGTTTTTTTTTTTTTTTTTTAGGAAAAACTTTAAAAATAAATTGTTTTGGAGATTAATAAATTATTTGTACAGCACAATTGGAAGGTTCGTTGAAAAATTGATATCGTTCGCGTTCAATGCCGAGTAAATATAAATTTAAAAAACCGTCCTCGTTTGTTTTATATATATATATATATTTAAAAAAAAAAAATAAAAATACAATTTTGTTTGTAACACGTCGGCTTTACGGTTAATAAATTCCGCGGACCGATATTCAAACGGTTTACTCGTAAACAAAACGAACCTAACTCCTTAGCGGAATGAAAACAATCGGATGTGTCGAAACTGAACCGTTTTATAACGTCTTGCCACATAACTGTACGTACGCCTAGTTTTACAAATATTTATCCGCGAACAGTGTTCGTTTGAGCAGCGCGGACGCACATACGTATTATACATGGCGGTTTTCATTATGGATTTAAAATTTCAATCGCCCGGGGGGTATCTTTTGATTTGACCGTGGGCCGGTTTTCTAATTTTCATTATCTGAATACCGTTTGTGAACCGTCCGGTAATGAGATACCGTGAAAGTTTTAACAATTTGTTTTGTTTATGTAACCACGGTGCGACTAACTACCGGAGAACGCGTTTTGGTTGTTGGGTTTTTAACATAAATTAATAGTATAAACAACTAATAATAAAATATGCAAATGTACCTAATTATATAGTTTATATATATATATATATATATATTATATTAACATAATATTATATAACTGCAGCTGCTCAATTCGTGAAGCCATCAAGTTAGATAAAAAGTTTAGTAAAAATTACCAAGCACCGTAATTGTGGAAACGGACTATAATTACATAATTAACTATGCGTATACCTACTAGATAAGCTAAGTAATACTTGCTTTTGTCGTTCACGTCTACTTGTCCCCTACAGTTTCTCCGTCTTATACTCTACACCACGCCCTCAGATTTCCCGGTTGCCCGGTATCCCCCCATCACCGCCTTCTTCTTCTTATTCGTCGGCTAAATATTAGTCTATCGGACATCGCTCTTCCCCGACAATCGCCCGTCAGCTGCCGTTTCCTCACCGTTGGTGATTCCCGGCGATTTTAGACCGTTTTGGGCGTCTCAACGGTCCACTTACTCTCCGGGTTCAATATTTCTACTACTAGCATCATACAGTTTCTCACTACGCTCGGAATCTAAACCTCAAAACTACGAGGATAATAAACAAAAATCGCCTATCCGATTTGACGGAATTCGCTACCGGAAACCACCTTTGAAATTAATGATCGGGAGCATCATTTTTGGTTAGCCGACAGAAATAAAAAACGCGCATTATAGTAAAACCGATACGTTCAAAATCTAATCGTTTGTATTGGAATGTATTGGTTTTGGCATGTACATTATTTTTCCCCGTCTGTAAACAACTTTTTTACCAAAAAATCTCGGTTAAATCATAAAACGACAAGAAATATTTTTTGTTGCATTTTGGATCTAGTTGGTGTATTGAGAAGGTCATTTTCAAATTTTTCATGTAGTTTCCTTAATAATGGAGAAAAAAAAAAAGGAATAACTCCGTAATAACGGTTTTTTGTTATTTTCGATTTTGTTTTTTTTTTTTGTTGTTGTAATTCGGTTAAAAATTTAAATAATTTTCACAATAGTCTGGCAGTCCTTGAACCGTTTATAGCCATTTGAAATGATCGAATTTCGTTTAGTTTTATGCGGATTCAATTGGTTTTTTGGACTCTGTTTAAAAAGTCTCTGTTGCAAGTGACGACCGACAATATGTACATTGATTTTATACTACGAACTTCATATTTAATGGAAGTGTTCGTAGTAAAATAATTACAGTTTTAAGTTTTTCTACGCCTCGCCCACGCTTGGAAAATATTGACTGAGTCACAGATTATTACTATATTTGTATTTTTTTTTTTTTTGTTTTTTATCTCGAATTTGTCATTATTATATTAAATATCAAGTGGTTTTGCCGACTTTTGAATTTGTTCCGGACACTTGTCATTAAAATCGAAATTCGCCGTCTCCACCCCTAAGTCTCGTCGCTGGTACTAATTAAACAATATTCCGTGTAAATAAAACAAAATTATATTTCCTATAATAATATACGAATAATTTAAACGAACTATTATACTATATTATTAATAATAGTGCGTGCACGATATCCAAAATAATATAATACTACGCTGTTTAATTATTATTCGAGTAAATAAATTATATTACTTTTTATAAAACTGTAATAGATTTTGATTTTTTTTTTTTTTTTTTTTTTTTGTCACGTGTAGTAATCAAGTTAAACCGTGATCACTGCTTTGTACATAGTTTCGAGTATAGTATATTGATCGAACTCTTTTTTATGGTTAAAAAGCGGGCTACGTGTTTAAATATATAAATCGTTTATTATTAAGAATTACGATTATTTAGAGTAGTTTTAAAACGCTTTAATTAAGCGATTTCTACTTTCGCGAGGCCGTATTTTGGATAGTTGGCTATATATACGGACATGGGTTTCCGTAATTTTTTAGACTTAGTTTAGACTTAGTGTCGACTCGATGTATGGGCGGACCGTTGGTATCATACCTTACATTTGTGTGAACCACGGGTTGCCCCCAGTCTCGGTCAATAAAGTGACTTTATCGTTTATAAGTGTTTCTTTATTGTCTTCAAACCTTTTCTGCTATTCAACATCCACTGAGAAGCCGTCAGTCAACGGTGACTTTGTCTATATATATATAGTTTCGAGTGGCACTACCCAATCCGGCTCACTACACACGATTCGCGCGCTTTAACTAAACTTCTCATTATTGTATTAAAAAAAAAAAAAGGGGGAAAAAAAATGTTTTATTTCCTTAGATAAGTGCCGAACTAAAATTCAGGCGAATCCGGATATAATGGAAATTAATAATACAATCTAATACAAGCATATACAAGTCATTTGAAATATTTTTATATAATTCGTCACACCGTATCGTATTTGGTTATCGTTTCATCATAGTATACATTCAGAGTACAATATTTCTATTCGTATTTTTTTTTTTTTTTTTAAATAATCGTTTGTTTGCCGATTATTTAAAGGTAGTTGAAAACAATTTGGCGGCAGTGGCTTTTTACAATTTTGTTGTTATTTTCGTACCGAAGTAATATCTGCCGCCGCGTGATTGTCAATGAACTTTACTCTTAAACAGCTGTGCGATTACGTTTGAAAACCCATATAAAATGTACACCGTGGAATGTGCAACATGACAGTAACATATTATTTATGTTTTATTTTTTTTTAAGATATTATCTTGCAAAATTGTGTTTAATTTATTGGATAAAAATAACTAGTTTTTGGGACTGCGTTACGCCAATAAAACCTGAACTTTAAGTCTGGCTGATTGTCTTTAAAAAAAAAAAAAATCATTCTAGAATTAATAAAAAAAAAACACTTATACAAATTAATTTATGCCATTATTTAATCGTTCTGAAATTGTTCACTATGCAAACATAGAATTTGCACCTTATCATTTCCTTGATGTTATTAACGTAGTAATTTTACTATTTTTTGTTGATTAAAGATGCACTTACCCCAAGCGGCCCAAACAATAAGGGTATGTGCAATGCTTCGGAATTAAAAAAAATTATATACAAATTTAAACATTTTAAATACTAAATAATTTCGACTACCGCTAGATTCTAACAATATTTTTAATAAATCTAAATCGCCTCGATATTGTATTGTTATATTAGCAAGAATAAATAATTAAGCTATTACAAAGTTGAAGCTATTTCAAAGTCGCGTCGTAGTCAGGGCACTATGCGTTTTTCTAGTGGGGAGGGGGCACAAACAATTTGCCAACGGATTATTAAGAAAATGCCGACTCCGTTTCCACACAATATGTTACCAAGGAATTTGGTGTTCTTAAAAAAGATTTGTGTGTTTGTTCTTGTTCTACTGCACCAAATGGAGATAATATTTTCTACAATAAAAACGTACATACTTGAATAGTTTTTTTTTTTTTTGTTTAGAAGCAGCTAAAAGTGCATTGTCGGGTGCCCCAAAATGCTTGACCGGTACTTATTTACCGGCGTGTTTTTTAATTATTTCGCGTTTTCTTTTATAACCGTTGTCAAAAACACTATTGCACCGTAGACACTGTAATTTTATTATTATTATTCTCTTTCTCTATTGTCCATTGTTGAATTATTCAATTATTTATTCAATTGTTATTTAAATGAACGGAACAAAATTGAACATTACATAATTGATGAACAATTTAAAACAATAAATACGTATAAACAACATAACATCATAACTGGTAAGTGATAGGCAATTTGATGCGTAGACGTTATCATTCTGCTATGGACGTATTGCATAAATTACCTACTCCATGGCGTATTATTCTGTTTTTATGACAAAACGAAATTATTTTGATTGGACGTTCTTATTAATATTCAATTTGTTCTATGGAACCGTGACGTCTAGATATTAAACAATATTTGAGTCACGAATCATACTTGAGAAATATTATTATTATTAATATAAATTTACCAAATGTCAATTGTTTGAATACCTACCTCCTAGTTGAAAGAATAACTGAAAATTTGCAAAATGCCGACGCGAGACGATTTCCGTGTCAAAATTTCAGATTTTCCGACTGAAATTAAACAAATTTGGGTTGGGTATTACATACAGCTCCTCCTTCCCCACACACATGTACCCTAAAATTCGGACCGGGTCGCAGTTAGGTTAGGATAACTGTAATATTCGTAAAACGTAATCTATATTAGAATCGTCAATTAAAGTTGTATAATACGTATGTAAAACTAGGGGGGCGAATAAAAAATGTTTGAAAATTAGACATGCACTGAAGAACTGATAGGCCACTGTTTTTAGACGGGACGTTGAGAAATTATAACGTATAATTTAGCTTATGCACAAGCAAGCATTGCGATCAAAAAACAATTCCAAACGGAGCACGGTAAAATGATAGGTACCCAACGAAAAATTATAATCTGAGTGGCGTTTTTTGGTTAAAACCTGGAATGTATAAACTGACTTGAACGTTCAAATCTGAACCATAAAAATCTGGAATGCAGATACGTACGGTCCAGAGATTTGTACGTCAAGACTCGTACATTCGGGGTTTTTACGCGCTCCTCTCGTACTCGTCAAATGATGTTTTACAGGCATGCGTGTTTTTATTGTTATCATCATTATAATTATTATTTTTTAACACCAACGATATTATATCAAAAAAAAAAAAAAAAAAACTACAATGGAACATAAAAACAATAAACACACGTATAAAGCGATATACAAAAAACAAAAAAAAAAAGCTTTTGAATTAATGAGAAAAAAAATATACGTGAATATGTATATTATATAATAATAATAATAGGTGTATGAACGACGCACTAACTAATATAATGTATTTTATATATTATATAATATGTTTAATATTATAATATTATTCTGTAAAAAAAAAACTCGTAAAATATTTTACACGTTAAAGCAATTACTCAAATGTATATAAATATAATACGACGGTTTTACAAAAAAAAAAAAAATTATGATTTTTTTTTTTTTTATGAAATATATCAACTGTGGCTTCTAAACACACGTAAAACATAATACATATGATTTATTTTTCCATGTAGATTAAATTTCTATCAGCGTGTTAAGTCCTAATTGATATAGAAATTCGTACGAAACACGAAAAATTGTATAATAGCATTATATATATACTGTGATGTTTTGTAGTTAAAATTAATACGATTTCAATATATCTAAAGGCAAGACAGTGCTCATAGGTGTCATAGGTGGAAATTTAGAAAGGGAGGATTTAGAGGCGAATTTAATTATATCGATACGCGACGATAATAAATCATCGCTAACGAAAAACGATTTTGAGGCAAGATCGGTACAAAAAAACATATTTGATAGATAATTTAAATTAAACATTTGATATTAAACGACATAAATGCGTGTGGTTAGGTTAGGTCAATAAATGACAACTATCAGTGGCTATTCATTTCGGATTGTTGAGCGTTTTTTTATATAAGAACCAAAAGAGTTTTATTCGCATTGCCGATAAATGGGAAAATAGTACGCCATGATTTTTACGATTACGAATTTTTTTTTCTTTTCTGAAAAATGCTATAGCATTTCGATACTTTTATTTTTCCATTAGAACCAACTTCTGGTTAACCCGTATCAAGTTTTTGAGTATTTTCGAGAAGCCGAACATATTTCGACCGCATAAAACCAAATTAAAAGTAAAATAATTCGAAAATCCTCGTATAGTTATAAATAATTAAATTTCCACTACGTCTACAAGTATCGGGTGAAAAGTCGAAAAGTCGTTTAACAGACGGGGAAAAAAAAGCGCACTTTCTATGAAAACCAATACGTTTCTTGTTACGCTCGGAATCGCTTTTCGTTTGCCATTGATTTATCTTTGGGTACAGATATCGATAATTAAAATCGCGTCGTCCTTTCGACTTGTGTTTGCGGTCGTTGCGCTCGTCCGTCCGTTTGTATAATGCTAATGCCGAGCTACAAGACAAACCCGATTACCTACGATGTATACCGTCCGTTCGGCAAAACGCTATTTTGTGCCCAACATGGCCGGTTTTTTTTTCTGATTATTTGCCCGGTTAAATTCGTATAGCCGACTGATGAGTTTAATGAGGTCATTAGCCTGTGATAAGATAAGAGCAGGCCTTAACAAGTGGTATATTTTGAATTGTACGGTAATTTTATTCGTAATCATGGTCTGGACAGGTGTAAATCGTGGTTTCGTCGCGCGTGCATATTACGAAAATAATCATTCTGTGATCGCTACACAAACGGCTTTTCGTATACACTTCGGCATTCCACGTGCCTGGATCTGTTCCTTCTGCTAACACTGTCGAATTGTGGATACGGCATTTGGTAGAAACTGGAAGTACCCTGAGTAGACTTGAACACGGAGCAACCAGAACGGTAAGAACCCCCGAAAATGGGCAGTTGGATAGAGAGACAATTGAACAGTCACCGAGATGCTCAGCCCGGAAACACGCTGTAGCTTTGCGAATCTCAGACCGTTCTTTGTGGAGGATTCTTCACGAAGATTTATCATTCCGTCCCTATAGATTAATGCTTGTCCAAGAGTTAAATGCTACTGACCGCGGCAACCGAACACGATTTGGGAGATGTATGGTTTCAGCAAGACGGAGCTACAGCGCACACATCTAGAATTTCACTTGATGCCTAGCGACAAATGTTCCCTGGGCGGTTAGTCTCTCTGAGAGCTGACAGAGGCTGGCCAGCAAGGTCCTGAGATTTAAGCAGCTGTGATTTTTTCCTCTGGGGCTAGGTCAAGGATAAGGTTTTCAGACATCGCCCACATACCATAGAAGAAATTAAACAGAAAATCACCGTGGAAGTCGAGGCCATACCAGTCGAAATGTGCCGAAAATCATATGAGAGCTTTAGAGATCGTCTACAACAGTGTATCAATGCTGTCGGCCGCCATCTTATAAGAGATATAATTTTCAAAAAATAATTTCTAAAAATGGGATTGAATAGTGATTTAAATAAAAATAAACCTTTTCTCTAAGTTTTACTGTTGGTTATTTATAGCCCATCAAAACTGGTCAGTCGGCTCTGCCGCACCCTGTATATGTGAAAAATATAGTACAGTACATTATTATAATAATAGTAAATTATAATTACGCGTTTTACTTCCAAGTGTCCCGCGCGTACGCGCAATATTTTATAAATAACTCTGAAACATTACGTCGTTTCGGGTGGGTCCGAACAGTCTGGTGTACGAGTATAATATTATTAAATTATATTTATATATTTATATATATATATATATATATATAATATGCAATGTTAGTGAGCAGGAACAGTCGTAGTACTGAAATACTATAATATTCATCATCAAACGGTCGCGTTGTCCAAATAATATAAAAGATTAAAATAACTGCCGTTGTGCCATAAATAATTCTCTATAACGTTTGGAATATTAATATTGCATATTGTTTCGTGTAGCGTTTGTCTATTATATTCATTGTACAGGGTGCGGCGGAGCTATACACAACGAACATCAATACTTAGAGAAAAACGGTTTGTTTTATTCGAATTATTGGGTAAACCCATTTTTTTAATTTATGTTTTGAAAATGATATATTCAAGATGACGGCCGTCAGCAACAATACATTGCCGTAGGCCATCTATGCCGTTTCGGTATGAATTTCGGCACGATTCGATTGGTATAGTCGCGATTTCTCCGGTGATTCTTTCCTCCGGGTCCATCTATGGTATGGGGGCGATGTTTGAAAACCTTATCCTTAAAGAACCCCCAGAGGAAAAATCGCATATGCTTAAATCTAGGGAGCGTGCCGGCCAGTTTACGTCGCCCCTTTAGAGTGACCAACCGCCCGGGGAACGTTTGTCGCAAAACAGCAAACGAAATTCGAACTTTCGCCTCGTATTGTTAAGACCATACGTCTTCCAAGTCATGTTCTTCAGCCATTTCCTCCAACCTGTGCTGCAGATTAGTTTCCAACATTACAACATCCCCAAAGCAACCGCGTGCTACCAGGCAGAGCGTCTTGGTGACCTCTCAATTGCCTCTCTGTCTAATTGCACATTTTCGGTGGTTCTTACCGTTCTAGGTGCTCCACGTCCACTTAGGGTACTTCTAGTCTTTTCCAATTTTCGAATCCAAAATTGAACAGTGTTCACATAAGGGACATATCCGTTGCATGAAATGCCAAGATGTAGACGTATGTGTTTCAATCACAGAATTTTTTTTTTTTTTTTAAATACGTGCGCACGACGAAACCTCGATGTACACCTGTCCAGACCATGATTACGACTAAGAACGGCATAACTGTATAATTCAAAATAGACCACTACTGTAGGCCTGCGCTTCCCTTATCTTAGACAAATGACCCCATTAAACACGTCAGTTGGCTCCGCCGCACCCTGTAGAATATTACACGGCAGACACAACAGCCGTGTACAGAGCGATTACCAGCCGCCGATTATCCACGAAGATTTTTTAATAAATTCCATTATGGTTTGTTTCTTCCCGTTCCGTGTACCGCACATTGAACATTGACCGCTGTTTTTTGGTTATAATAGTTTTTGTGATTTTTGAACGACCGCCCAGCATTTGGAAAACGGACATTTCGAAATCGGCGTTATCGGAGAAGTTACCTCTATTCGAATCAAACGTACCGGTGGAACAATACGTAACGCCGATAACGGTGAAATTTTGAAAATGCGTTTCAACAATAAAATCGCCCAGACGGTTCTATATAATAACGTAAGCGTTTCACCCATACTCAAAACCGCCGTCGCAGACCAAAGGTCTCTGACCTGCAAAGGGTCCTCAAGTAATCGAAAAATAAAATCGGGGGAGCGTGAGATATAAATAGGGGTCCACGGGAGTTATTAAGTGTTCATCATAATTGTTTAATCGTCAAACACGTGTGGAACGATAAACAATATCGTCGAATGTCCTTCACACGGACTTAAAAATTCAGATTTGAGGATATTTTTATCATGGAAATATCACAGTGTGGATTATCGATCCATATGGTGATATTGTAGAATCGGATGTCGTATTACAAGACGAACCGACCGGCTTAAGTACTAACGAAGAACACTTAAGGTGCAATTTAGAAATGGATATCAGCAGTTCTGGCTTCAGAGAGACACACACGTGTTACTTATACTACATTATAGAATATCGCAAGCAAGTTTTTTATAGCTTTCCCGTCGTCATACCTTGCGGTATTTTTATATATATATATATATATATTATTAGATCTGATTTTTATTTCTTGTCTTTAATTTTCAAAAATGATTAAAAAAACGAAATAAATATTATCATTATTAATGAAATAAAGGCGTGTATAAAAACATACTTAACGCGTTGTTTTTTTTTTTTTAAATTTAAAATGTTTTACTCCACAGCTAACCGCAAATCAACCGAGTTGTTCCGCGTAAGCATTGCAAGCCGTCGAAAACGCAATGATGTGTTTGTATGAAAATCCAATATCGGGGGTTCTACGAGTAAGAGAGAGTGAAAAATTAGCAAGTGACCTTGCGGGGAATTAAAGTTTGGGAACCTCTGTCGTAGACAATCGCCGGTCACCGACGAAATAATCGCCCTGTACGCGCCATTATACGGTGTTGTACGGAATATAATTCGCTACACTACTCGTTTATTTGTGCGTAAAAAATAATATATATATAATTACGTATTACGTGTTTTTATAGAATTCAGACGGTGGGTAGAAAACGTAAGATATTATTCGCTCCGTCGCCGTACGCGTAAGTATATATACGTGATACGAACAAGTGTGTACCTGCGCCCGATAAAAAAAAAAAAAAAAAAAAAAACTCTGACACGTACGAATCACGGCGAAACACCGGTGCGGATATCGGCGATGTTAAATATAACACTTTACTTCGCCGCTATTTCCATTGCGTTCCGTATTTACAAATAGTAAACGGAATCATAATATTTATAATATTATATTTCTCCGGGCCCGGTTCTCTTTTCCGACTTGATAATAATAATAATAATAATATGCGAGTGCCCGCGTACAATGCTCGCGCTGAACGCATAAATTATTACACGAGTGATTTATGATTTTAGTCGGTAGCCATGTATATATATATATATATATATATACCTGCCTATATCACGGACTATGCGCATATATGTAATTAACTGTAATTTATAATTATTATTTCAGGGGGAAAATCAAAATTCGCGTTATAGCGATAAAACTACGCCCGAATAACCCCCCGGGCCGGCGACTACATCAGTCACGCGGTTAAAAGTCATAAGCAATAAGTTATTATTTTTTTTTTTTGATAACTTTTACCGTGTTTAAAAAAAAAAAGAAAATATTTGTTCGAATATTCGGAAATAATTCGGCTACTTATTTTAATAAATACGTGGATACGATATTCGGCATTATCTAGATCAGTGTTTCCCAACCGGTGGTCCGTGGGCCGCGGTCCCATAGATTTTTTCATCGATTTCCATTACAAATTAATTATTATTTTTTTTTTTTAAAATAGCGAAAAAAATTACAACTTATTGAGGTACCGTATAATATTATACGGTTATCTAATCGTTGTTGCTACTGTTGACCGATAAGTATTTTCCACTTTTATAAGTGTGTAGGTATCAGTCACAAAAATAACCCTAAGTTAATTATTTAGTATAATTATATATTAGTGGAGTATAGTAATAAAATGTAAAGTAAACTAATAAAAATTAACATTTTCCGATAAATTTTGTGTATTCTTGTTAATGAGCAAACAAAAGGTATTCCTAGGTTTCGTAAAATTGAGGTGGTCCGCGACCTATAAAATATTGTCCAAGTGGTCCGTGGTGGTAAAAAGGTTGGGAAACACTGATCTAGATAAATAATTACACATCTTTTATTTTATCTTTTTCTAAAATTGGATTATCTAAACTAATCCATCTGGATACGTGTTTTTATACACTAGTTTTACCATGTGTCCTATTTTTTTTTTTCGACCTGTAAAATACTTTTGTACCAGAAATCTCGGTCCGATTTTCAAGTGCAGCATCTTATCTGAAAGAATTTTGGATCTAATATGGGGATTAGTGTCTTAGTGTCTACGTTATTCGCTTATCAGTCCAAATCAATTTAATTACTCAAATTCATTTTAGTTTTAAGACAAAACTTTTTATTTTATTTTTTTGATAACTCAACTTTAACTAGTTAAAACACAATCGGTTGATCTGCACAGCTTTGAGTATGCCTACCAATAATAATATATTTGTTTGATACGTAAATAATTAAACGAAACAAACAAAAACCAGTCAAATTACAGATGTCTTGTACGTCGTAGCAACGACCTTGTGTGCAGGACAATTAGTGTCGTCCTATCTTATGATTGGGCCACCGAAAAAAAATTGCTTGTTTTTAGTTTCTTCAAACCTACGTAAAACAGGTAATTTTTATTTTCTACGTACAGTGCTCCAATTGAAGGAGGACAGAGCTCCTGTACTATTTTTTTTTTTTTTTTTTTTTTTATTATTACCCATTACTAATTATTTCTATTAGGGTGGTAGGACGGTACGTCTCTTTTTACAAAAAACAATATTTTCAAAAAAAAACCATGTACTTATTTTAAATGTTTTATTGTAGAATTTAATATCTCGTATAGTTCAGGCATAAATTATTATATTTCTGTATTGCACATTTGCTTCGTGAGATAATTAAGTAAATAATTTAACCAAAAACTAAATATCGTAATTTTTTACGAAAATAAAAACAACTTTTTAACAGATAAAATACATAAATATGCAAGCAAACCCTTAGCTCGCAGGAGTATTATTAGTTGAGTTTTTTTTGTTGTAAATAATTAAGTATTTATGTTTGTAAAGTAGTGTAAAGGGATTTTTTTTTGGGGGGGGGAGGGAGGCGAAGGCCCCCACGGGTTAGGTTGTGTTCAATAACTGCAAGGAACGCTAATTAATTTTTAAATTTCATAGTCTCTCTTCTTTTATTTCTCCAATTCGAGTACTGCGTACAATTAGTATCGTAACTGTTTTTCAGAGTCCAATCACATACAAACGTTGATTATTAATAGATTGGTGTTTTTTTTTTTTTTGTGTGTGCTAATTTTGTCAAAGTTAACATAAATAAAATAACGTACAGTAATCTCTCGTTATCCGCGGATTTTTTAACCGGGGTTGAACCGGAAACGCCAATTGTTTAATAATCCACACATTCTATCGCCACAATACGAACGGTGTAATTTGTTTTTGATAAGGTTAGATAATTTTTGTTTTATCGTTAAGTATATGTTAACTGTACATACATACTATGCCGTAAAAGGTACACGATCGATACATATGTAATCGTCAATTGTTCAGTTGTCAGTTGATATTTGCGCGTGACACGTGTACGATTTTTCTAATAAATTTAGTGTTTTTTTTAAATATTTTAAAATGGCTTCTCAGCCCGGAATCGCAACGAAAAGGAAAATAAACGTTTCGACACTAGTCGAAAAGAATTTAAATGTTGGATTAATTAATAAAGTGGTGAGACCGTAGCGTCACTTGTTAGAAGGTACGAAATGAACACTCGTTCATTTATTGTTCGAGAAACACGTGGCAGACCCACTCACCGAAAGAGCGTTGAAGTTCAAAAGAGGAATCAAGAACTGCTGGTGAGAACACAATAGAGAATAAAAGAAAACAAACATCAATCACTACGGTTTTCCATCCTGCATAATATGTATGTATGTATAAAAAATTAATTAATTGTATAAATTAAAAATAATATTAAATTTGATTGAAAAAAAAAAAAAAAAAAAACTATTAAAGTGTTTTTAAAATTGAATAAATAACCTCGTTTTTTTACATCGATTTATGGTCTCGTTATCCGCGCAACTTTTCTGGAGCCTAACCTCTGCGGATAAAAGAGGATTACTGTGTACACTACAGACTACACAGCTTTTATAAAATATAATTTCACAGTTTGACTATTGTTTCGGTAAAAAATATATTGATTGGGAAAACAATTTTAAATTTTTAAATAATCGAAATATACTTAGATAATGTTTTTTTTCCCCCGTTTGGCTACGGGCCCCCGGCCCATTTTCGAATAGCAGGGTGGGTTGAATCGATATACCGGAGGGGTAGTTTTAGTCAATAGCAATCGTTTTTTTCGTTTGCAATGATTTACCGTTGATACAAATAAAAAGATATAAATAAATCTACCCTACTATTCTAGCCCTCCATCTACAATTATGGCCCACCCACGGCCACGGTCCGAAATATGTCGACATCGTTCTGCTTATAATCGCTTAACGTTTTAAAAGGGGCCGTTTGAGTGCTTATATAGCGATTGATTTTTAGTATTTATTTCGACGGTTTTTTTAGGCGTTATAATTTTCGAGTCCTGCGGTAATCATTACAATATAATTTTCGTAGGTATATTGAACTTGACCGATATTGAATATCGAACATATGTTACACGTCGTAGTTTCCTCGTGTTTTTATAAAATATTTTCGTTGCCCAATATTTTTTTTAATTTGCACACCATGCACTTATTGTTAGTCCGCAAAAACTAAATAAATTATATTATGGAATACGTATGCAGAATATATAAAACGTTAAACAAACAACTGTTGAACTGTTCGTCATAAAAAAAAAAAAAAAAAAACTAGAAAATATTAAATAAAACTAACATAACAACGTTTATTTTGTGTGTTTCTAGTTCAATAGGTCCTAGACGTTTGTATACCATTCCCGAGAATAAAAACAAAACAAATTGTTAGAAAATTATTGAATCACATCTTCGCGGAGATTAGTTGGCTATATATTGCAGGAAAAATAGTAGCGTTTTTTAAAAAAAAAAAATATTTTAATTCGTTTATGTTTTATAAAACATTTGATTTATAACTCGTATACATACGCGCAATTTCAAAAAATGAGATTCTAACAGTTTACCAGCGGCGAATTTATCAATTTACTGCCGATGAACAGAAAAAAATTTACCGACACTTTATTATTATTAATAAATTTTAAACCAAAAAAAAAAAAAAAACCCCTAAATAATTAATAAACAAATAAATATATAAAAATATATTTATTCAAAAAAAAAAAAATCTGTATAAGAATAAAAAAACAAACCAAAGCCCATGTTAGTTAAAAATATTACATTGCCATTTTTATTTATTATTTTTGCGAGTTTTATAATATGACGGCGTTTAAACGGTTTGAAACTTATTTAAACCGGATTAGATGTTCGAATTGGATAAATGTCACCCGAGGTTCAAAAAGTGCGTTTGTACGTTGATTTGATAAACCGTTTTAAATGTTTGAAACACGGTTTTAGTTTCTCGTTAGCACGTAGCGCGAGACGTTTTAATTTCGAAAACGGTTTGATGTCTTTTAAACCGTTCCGTAGTGTTTACACGACAAGTATAAGTAATAGTTTTAAAACGATTTCGTTTTTAAACCATTTAACGCCATTTTATATAAACATACTAATTGTTCTATAATCCGGTCGTGATTCTCAACGGCGGGCGGCGGAGGGATACTGTGCGACGGGGTTGCGCCCGCCGGTCCCGGACGGGCCGAGTGCGCAAACACCTAAAACCCGCCGCACCAAACCACCCCGCCAGCGCTATCCCGAAAGGTTTCCCTTTCGTTTAACATTCGTGGCCGGGGCGTCGCGTGTTTTCCCGTAGGAAAATTATATCGGTGGTATTAGACAACGGACAATGTCTTATGCACCCGGTTGCCCAGCTGCCGTATACATGTCAGCGTTAACCGGAAACGGCATGTGCTCAGCCAATGTTTAAATGCCGGGGTCGAGCGTACCCTGCACTCGTCCTGGTTTGCGGCACCGCGGTACCGCCGTCCTCTCTCATCGAGTCTATCCGTCGCGTATACCTCGAGAGCCGCAAGACACGCGACCAAATCGGCCGCGGACCACGGCCCTCGGACCCCCGCTCTATACAAGGCCTCAGTTAATTGCGCACGCTGATCAGCGTGCAGAGGACAATGTAGAAAGGGTATGCCGCGAGTCCTCCGGGAAGGACTCGCCACTTATCCCGGAATCGGTACAAGTAAGCCTCGATGACCGGTGAGGAACTGCACTGAAAACCCACTCTGTGCGAGCGCCCGCTGGACATCGGGTATACTGGGATACCTGTCTAAGAATGGTCCGGTGTAAAAATATGCATTGGCTATGCTGAACAACGTTCAGCTTATCCGTGATTGTTTTTGGAAAAAAATAAAAGAATTACTCGACGTCGTGAAAGGAAGAGATTTGCGGCTTACATTTAAAAAAAGAAAAAAAAAAACTCGCTCGGAACCACCAAATACAACCATCCCAGTGAAGTTTTTTGTTTTGATGAGTACATTCGATTTGTAGCTTTCCGGGCCATCGTGTCGAATAACAAACGTTACAAATACTAATAAAAAAAAAAGTCTATTTAACTCATATTTATTATTCGTTAATTACAACATGATTGTACACGATTCAATTTGGTTTATCACAATATATTTATAATGATAATAAATATTATTTTTTTTTTTTTTTTTAGACCGCAAGAATACCGTAGTTGTATCAAAATTCGCAAAGTCTTATTAGTAATCGTTGTCCCGATCGCATAGATATTATGTTTGAAAATTAACAAATAACAAATTATCGAGTATCTTCTACCAGAACAAAAAAAAAAAATTATTTTTATTAAATTTTATCACTACACTAATACAACAATACCTACACTTGTTCCACTATTCGGATAAAGGCGATAGTTATAGCTACGGTGTGTTACTTTCACTGGCAGTGTTTGTGTTGTTTGGGTTTTTTTTACATTTTTTTTTTTTTTTTGTATCATAACACTTGTAATTATTTGTACGATAAACGAAGAGTGAAGAATCAATCTAGTTTAACTGGATAGAGTTTTTCCAGCCGTTAAAGGGTTAGGGGTCAATGGGTCTATTGACTGCCAACGGGTACAAAAATGATCGTTTTATTGTGTTAGTTTAGTTTTTATTTGAATTTTTAATCAGGTCGGATACATTTTTGAACAGACCTAAACGCGGTAATCAGGAATTCAATAGTTCATATACTGAAAGAAAACCAAAGCACCACAAATATGATGGAAATTACATGGATTGTGGTTTTGCGTACACGTTAGTGGGGAATGAAGAATGTCAACAGCGTGTGATCCGTTTCAAAGTGATGGCTGTTGAAAGCATGCCTCCCTAATGAAACGAAACGTCATTTGGAAACGGGTACATGCAACTTTGATAAATTTAATACCTTTTGCAACTATGTGAGATCGGATTTTCTGCGTTGACTGTAATCGAAACAAAATATCGGTCCAAAGTGAACGCTGAGAAGGAAATGAGAATAGCTATTTTCGAACTAAAGCCACGATTCGAACATATTATGAAACATCAACAAGTTCGTCCATCTCACTAAAATACAAAAATAATAATTATTTAATTATTTTTTTTTTTTTTATCGATTTACGAGGTGCGACAATAAAATAACGAGACTTTTTGAATAAAACCTAAACTATTAACGTTATCTATAAAACGATTATTGAAATATGATTAGAAAACACTTATCTAAAAGTACTATGAACACTGATGGCATCGATTCATTTTCTTATACGTTAGTAGCCTTGTTATTAGTGCGAGTTCGACTATACTGCCGAAAAATGTTAGATATAAAAATCGAACAACATGTGTTAACATTAAATTTCTTGTTAAATTAAAAAAAACTGCCGCGGAATCGTTTCGTATGTTATGTGAAGTTTATGGTGAAGAATGTTTATCAAGAGCTCGTGTTTTTGAATGGCACAAACGGTTTTGTAGTGGAAGGGAGGACGTCGAAGACGATGATCGTTCTGGACGTCCTACCACGTCTTCAACAAACGAAAACGTTGAAAAAACCGACAAAATTAATTAATCAATATTATTATAAAGAGGTATTAATTAAATTAAGAGAACGTGTCAGAAAGAAGCGACCAGATCTATGGAAAAATGGCTGGGTTCTTCACCAAGACAATGCTCCAGCTCACAGTGCATTTTCAATTCAACGTTTTTTAACTGAAAAAAAAATTTCTGTAATTCAACATCCCCCGTACTCACCAGATCTTGCCCCTTGTGACTTCTTCTTTATTCCTTCTTATTTCTTTTCCCATTTTCAAACAGTTGATGACGTAAAAATGAAAACGGCAGAACTTCTAAAAGGGCTGAATGAAAGCAATTGGCAACACTGTTTTCAAAAATGGCAGCGACGTATGCAACAGTGTATTGATGCTGAGGGAAGGTACTTTGAAGGTGATAATCATTAAATTATAACATTTTTAAAATAAACAACTTTTATTCAAAAAGTCTCGTTATTTTATTGTCGCACCTCGTATATTTACCAAGCGTGGAAATATTTAATTACAATTCTATCTACATTGCCTGTTTATTTATAAATTATTTTACATACGTCGTTTGATTAATAAATGCAACTGCATACCGTTGGTTTTTTTTTTTTTCCGAGCCGTCGAGATTTTATGATGACACAAAGGAGCCGTGGGACGAAAAAGTTTGAATGCCTCCGGGTTAGGCAATTCAACGAGCACGTGGTTGATCGCTCCTTAGTTGACGTTGGGTAGGCAACGCGGTACGAACCCCTCGGAAAAGTTGCCCACGGACGTCTCTGTTGGGAAGGCAGCCGAGCACGCACGTTAGTGAGTTTTTTTTTTTTTTTTTTTTTTTACAAAGGACGTACAAATTAGCGTTATCGGTAGAGACTTCGCTGCCGGCCAGGTGCAGTGGTCTGCGAAGAAGTATAACAAATACGGTGGACCATACGTTAAATTACAACTACGGCAGGCTGAATCCGAGCCCGTGATCCCGTGGCAACGCCAGCCGGACAAGGGTAGTCCCGATGATGAAATTCGGTAAGAGTCTTGTACTGGCGGCTTGCCCGCGGACGTCGTTACGGGCGAATCGCGTTGCCACGGAACTCGGACGGCGCACAGTGGCATGAATACGAGTTCAAGAAAATAGATAATTCAACAATCGTTTTAATTTTCAATTTATATGAATGTTTACGCACGGGTACATGGCGATAGTAAATATCGAGCGCTATCGAGAACAGCTATTATTAACTAAGTCTACTAGCGTGGCGCCGCAATAACCTCGGTTTAATGTCATTAGATTATTGAATTCTGTAAAGTATGTATTTGTACGTTGCAACGCGTCGCAAAGCGTTTGCCAATCGTTCAGGAAAATTATTTATTTTTTTTTTTTTTTTTTAAACGATTATTAAAACGGACGAGCCCGTGTTCACTTTAGAAGTCATGTTTTTCATTCCAATTTTTCGGAACGGTTCGTGTCAATTTCGAACTCGATTCGATATCATTGAAAGACAATCAAGAAGGCTGTTGTCATGTATTCGTCAATGTATTGTATTACATGTAATAGAAAACCGGAATAGATTTTCAAAAGAAGTACAAACGTACATCTACTATCTTTTCAGCAAATTTGTGGTATTTATAGACGATATTATTGCGAATATATTTTTTTCATAGACATTTTTTTTTTTTTTTTCATTGTAAGTTAACATATGTGCAATATAGAATTAAAAATAAAATCAAAGTTTCACTTAAATATTATAATAATTTTCTATACATTTTTAAACGCATTCACATGGCGTATTAAAAACAGAATTCATATTGCAGGTGGCATACGTGAGTGGAAACTGCGAGTCACAGACAAAAACGAGAAGACATGTTATAATTTTTCCGTTCAATATTGTGCACGGGCAACTCTGGGCCGGACTTTTTAGCTCTCTACCATAGACTTTTACATCTAAACAGAACGTCTACGCGGAGACCCGAGTGGGCAATTTTGCTTAATTTACGTACAAACTGACCGCCGTCTGCCTAGCAACAAGTGTCAAACGCCGAACAGCGGGAACAATCCACGTTATCTTATGGTCTCCTGATATGCCATTTTTTATAAAACGAGTTAGTTATATCTTCTAAATTCAATGTCCGACCAAAAAAAAAAAAAAAAAGCTTCTATGAGGTTCTGGATTGGAGGTTCAGGGAATAAACCTGGTACGACTATGGGACAATTAACACCACGAGTTGTATAGATGCTATGTCATGTAATAGCGCGTTTCTATGATCAGGGGCATTTTTACCTTCAGAATCGATCTTGTATCCATCTAATTCGTTTTATTCGAATACACCTATCAAATCCCACTGAAACCGTATAATACAATAAGTTCCCGTTACAACGAATACCGATACAAAGAAAAATCCCGTTAAAACGAAAGTCGTAGAAGTCCACTACCGAAGAGCTATTAAAACAATGTTAAACGACTCTCAATATAACGAAATGCTTGATTTTTAAAAATCCCGATACAACGAACTATTTGCAACAGGTTAAAATTTATGTATTTTCCCTTCTAAGTTTAACCTAAAGACAACATGCATACTATTTTATGAAATTATCAAGGCATTAAACAGCCATTTTGTGTGACCGTGTTATTCCGCGTCAATCGATAACGCGACACAATCAGTCGGGTGTATATCTTCATAAAGCTCAGGTCATTGTTCGTATTTTACGCTCCTCCTTTACGTGCGTACGTGATGAGTGGTCCTAAAGTGTAAAGAAAGCAATTTTCGTTGGAAGAGAAGAAAAACATAGTTTCTGAAGTAGACAAAGGATTGAAGAATAGCGAGGTGGCAAAAAAATTATGGCGTGTCTAACCGAAGTACACATCATTCAATCCATTAATGACAGCAAAGATGAGGCCACCGATGAAAGTAGTCAAAAGATGAAGAAGCTGTGATGGGAGATGATGTGCGCAATGTCACTTCATCAGAAGTCTTATCATGTTTGGAAGTAATGCGAACATTCATTACATCACAAAGTGATGTACCAGACTTCATCTTTACAAATATTCATTAACTACAAAATTATTTACTTTCTATTAAATAGCAAACCTTGTTCAAAAGAATATTGTCGATTATCTCTATAATAAAGTTATTTTTTTTTTTTTCGCGAATTATTTACATTTGAATTATTTATTTATTATTTACATATTTGTATTTGAATTACATAATGTTTTTAAATTATTTTTTATTCGAATTTTCGAAATTTCCGTTATAACGAAAAAAAAAATCGGTCCTTTGGAGTTCGTTGTGTAACGGGAACTTACTGTATATATGTATATTGTAAATGTTACGTGTTAAAATATCCATATTTACTAAACTTTTTACCCTACATTAGCTAATTATGTTCAAATTGTATATTTAAAAAAAAAAAAAATAATAATCTATTTTCTCATCCCTTCACAATTTCGACGAGGCCGTGGGTCCCTCAAAAAAGAATTGTCGACACGCCACCCGATTATGCATAATACATAATGTATTTAATAACTGAGAAATCTTAAATAAAACCATATCGTTTTTTTTTTTTTTATTATTATAATCCAATTGTCTTTCAGTGGCAGTTTTTTTCTTTGGTCGGCCTATAGATAACGTACGTTTACATGTTCAAAAAATAAAAAAAATAAAAAAATTAAAGATATATAAAAGTGTATAATTTTTAAAAACTTTGACTTAGCGTCTATATATATATATACAGTCTTGGTTAACTCAAATTTAAAGGGACCGGCAAACAAATTCGTGTTATCCAAGAATTCAAGTTAGCCAAAAAAAAAAAAAAAAATTTTTATTTAAAACAGTAAAATATTTATTATAATATATATATTATAATTATTTATTATGTTTTCTAATACGTATTATTTTTCATATCGTCAAATTTATAAAAAAAAAAAAAAACATCAATATTTGTTTGGCGTTTTTCGTCGTCGATGAAAAAAGTTTATCGCTCTGGCCTGTTGTTGGTTTTCGATAAATCCCCTCGACTCATTATAACGTAACTGTACTTGTGCACACGTGGCAGTGGGATGGTGAGGGGTGCGGTTCAGTGCATTCTTGCTGTTTTCCTCCGTCGGATGAATGGCGCAATGACGAAAAATCGAAATTCGAAACCATCCCACACTAAATATACGACCTGTGGCTATTATCTATGCACTTGCGCTCATTACTATTACTGTTCGTGGAGCTCAGACGGTTCGGTAATGCGTTTCCGTCGAAAAGTAAATATAGGTATCAAATTATAGTGTTCGTGGTGTAGGTACCATACATCTCGGGTGCCCGTTAAAAACTATATAAATCCGTTTGATGTGTTGCGACCAATTACGCGTTTGTAGTCTATAACTATATACCGGGGGGAAAAAAAAAACCGTGTTTTCGCGTAATATATTACGGATTGTTATTGTATTTTTTTTTTTTTTTTTCTAATTGTATGGGACCAATACGAATGTAATTACTAACAACTATAACTCCCGCGAATAATGCGCTCAACGCAACGATACGAACCATCCATCTACTCGACGGATCGAATTAAAAGTACCTACACATGTCCATACGTCTGTCTCACGATATTATGAAATCAATTTTTTCACTAATATTACAAACCCGAAGAGTTTGTCAGTGCGTCCGCTCTAGGACTATTTAACCGGGTTTGATGAACCCGATTTCCGTTCGATTCCTTGTCGCCATCGCCGCGAGGTTACTTTCCATCAGGGTCGGTCGAGTAGTTTTAGGGATTTTCGCTAACAAAACAAGACAACACAAGACAAGATACGCAATACATTTACGATGGGTTACGATCTGTGACAATAGAAAAGTCTATTGGGGGGGAAGTAAAGTTGTATTCAAACAATAAAATAAAAAACCAGTATATTACGTCAACGGATGGTTTTATATTCACGTAAAAACTGTATTTTATTGGTAATTTTTTTTTTTTTTTTTTTTGACTCTCCGAAATAATGTAATCGTTGCAAAAGTTATTTTAAACCGGACTCCTACTATGATGTGAACAGACCATTTCGTTTTAAAAATAATACAATTGCCGGTAAAAATGCCTTTTGAAATCACTATAACACTATAAAAGCAAACTTTCGTGCACATCCCGGTCAAACAATACGTGGCCTTTTCGAGATCAAGCAGCGAATGTGACATTCAATACAGGTGCATACTCCTCACCGGTGGAAATACAACCGAAAACGCAGTATGTACCGAGGCTCTTCGTAGGTATACTCGTACACATATGGTTCACTTTTTTTACCCGATTATAATAAACTTCCAATCAAGAAGATACTGTAACGTTGTAACAGTCGTGGGTATCTGTTATCGTACGCGCACCGGCCGATCTCCCGTCGGGATTATATTAATTAAATCTCAAAAAAAACGCAATCAACTTTTTTCGTCCCGCACACGTAATTGTCTATAGTATAACACGCTGCAGTGAAAACCCGGAATCAGTTAAAACCGGAATATACTAGGTACTAGAAATTACTAGTTTTTTTTACACCGATGGCAAAAGTACAAATGCAAATTATTTCATTTGCGCCTAGTCATTACTAAATTTTTCAGTTTGCACTATTTTTTTTTTTTTACACATGGCCGCACGGTAAACATTATAGTTGTATTCCTATTAGATAGACAGCGATGATAATCTAGCCTGACCTTTAATGCTAAACTATCGACACGAAACGTTGGAAGATTATACAATTAACAGTGAAAAATCTACGTGCACGTAAATTACACATTGCGTAAAACCGTCAATAAGCCGGTGGTATTGCTAGATCGGCAGATTATCCCACAGTGTGAATCGGCAAAATATCTAGGAATGCACCTGGACTCTCGGTTCAACTGGAAGCACCACGTTAGACAGCAAAATAAACCGTAGATTAAGAAGAAAACGCTAAAAAAAAAAAACTATATTGGCCGGTCGAAGGCATTCCGAACTAGACCTCACAAGCAAACGCCTCTTGTACGTAATGATAATTAAACCATTATGGACTTATGGTATTCAACTGTAGGGTTGTGCCGGCAAGTCCAATATTGAGATTATACAACGTTGACAGAACATCGCTCTCAGTACCATTGTCGCAGCTTACCGGAATGACAGAAACGACATTATCCACTGAGATACGATGATCACCGTCGTCCAGGACGAGATTACCAAGTTTGCCCGTAATTATGAAAAAAGGCTCGATCAACATACCAATCCAGCAGCGATCCAACTACTAGACGACTCTCTTGACAATAGGCGTCTGAGCGAGAATGTGACAAAGGAGGACTTCGATTCGTTGATTTTTATTTTCCAGTTTATAAGTAAGAGTATTAAGGTATTAAGTTTGTAGTTGTTGAGACGCGATCATGTAGTCTGAAGAAGCTGATAGTAAGGCGGTATCATCAGCATATGTTCGGACTGAGGTATTATCATACGCTTGAGAATAATTTTTTCAAGAGTTTTTCCCAATACCGATAGTAGGCTAATGGGCTAGTAAGAGGAGGGATTTTCAGGAGGCTTGTCAGGTTTGAGGACTGTGACAATGACAGAAGATTTCCAGGTAGTAGGAAAATACGATAAACGAAGAGCAAAGTTATAAATATGTGTGAAGCTTAAAGTTTGAGAGAGAATACCCAGTTCAGCCGAAGGAAAAGATCTTCCTGGGGGAAAATAGCATGAAGAGATGGAGATAGTTAGAGAGTTTATTTTTATTGATATGCTTGCTGCTTGAATATTTGTAGACAGATATGGTGGAAGGGGGAGATGATCAATTTTATTAGAAATGAGGAGAGCAGCTCCTCCATGTGCGGTACCATCTGAGTGGTCAGTTTTAATAACATCGTAACCAAAAATCTTAAATGAAGAGGTTTTAGTTAGATGAGTTTCCGAAATAAGAGCTATAATAACTTTTTTTTCATTTAGAACTAGTTGTAATTCATTTAAATGTTGCAGGATACCGTTAACGTTCTATAGAAATATGGAGAGTGGTTGTAAGTTATATTTGTTGGTATTATTAATAAGTTGTCAATGACTGTAGTAAAAAGTGAAATAAGAGGATTTATTAATGTTTTATATTCGTTGGAAAATGATGAGAGTTGAGCAGACATATTTTGGTATTGGTTTTGACTGGTGTCGGTGTCTTGAGTATGAGAAGAATCTTGATTTAATGGGGGAAAATGTTGTGAGTAAGCTTGGTGCGTTAGTAGGTCGTAGGTGATCCCTTGAGTTGGTTGACGTGGAAGGGAACTTTTATTCGAGATTTTTTTTGAAGGGTTCTCTAATAATTTTTTTTTTAAGATCCAGGTAAGATTAACAGCTCCTAAAGTTGACCGTGTGATTACCACTGCATAAAGCGCATTTAGCCGGAGAACTGCGTTCTTTGGTGCATGCAGTTGACTCGTGTTGCTCACCGCAACGGACACACCGAGGAGAATGATTACAATAACTACGAGTGTGGCCATAGTTCTGGCATCGGTGACATTGCGGAATTTCTTTTTTAGGATGGGGAGTTTCAACTTTGATTTTAGTATAACATAATGTAGTTGGTTTGAAAATATCGGAGTTTAATGGACTCGGTTCTAAATCAATAAAGAAGATCGGAAGGGGGGAATCGGTAATCTTGTTAGTTACAGGCATTATGTTACGAGTGATAAATCCTTTATTTAATAGTTCTTGTTTAATAGAAGATGTGTCGTTTGAATGATGCAAGTTTCTAATTACGACACGATATACCCTTTTTCCTCTTTTAGTTGGAATGAGTGAAATGAGACGTTATTATCCTTGAGGTAAGTGACGACTGATCGATAGGAGTCAGGGCTATATGTTTGGAGTTTAATACCTTTGGTAGAGCTTTTGCAATCAAATCCAGATTCATCAGTTAATTGTTTAATTTTTAGACAAAAATTGTCATAGCTTATTTGTTCTTGAATAAATATAGGAGTGGGTTTTGAAGTTTTAATTTTATTGATAATTGGATTTGTAAGTGTAGTTTCCGTTTGTTGAAGTTCACTAAGAGGAGAAATCGGAGAAAAACGGTTAGCTGAGATAAAAATATTAGTGTCTGTTTTTTTTTGTGGTGGGAGAAGTGCTGTTTGGTGATCGTGGACGTTTTGAGTTCAATGGGACCGTTTGCCGGACCGAACCGTTGTCAGAGAAGTCCGAGGCGCTGTTGTTGCCCGTTTGATCAATTAATGATTCGGAGAGAATTACCGGTGTTACGGTTTTATTTGCTGGTCGTTTATCCTTTGGTGATTTGGGATTTCTGTTGATAGTAGTTTAGAGAGGGCGATTAGAGCAACTCATAATTTATGTAGATAAATATAATTTATAATTATATTTAAAATGAGGCAGTTTATGGGTTGGTTGAGATTAGGTAACTTATACATTACCTGCGGTGATAGAGCGCCAGGGCACGACGAACAGTACACACGAAAACAAGAGCTGATAACGGAGCGAGTGGCAATTAACGTGTGGGGACCCTACGGCGTCTATGCACGAACTGAAATCACTAGAGTTCTAACACATAATTAAACAATTGAATTTTCACCATGAAAAAAAGAGAACGTGCACTATTGGAATTAGTTTTCAAAAATCACGACTACGAAGTAGTAAAAAAAAATTTACCGATTTTAGAATAATAATAATTGTTTTGGTATTTGTGGTATCCGAAAACCTAAAACCAACGATGGCACAATGCAAGTTCTCCGATTTTTATGATGGAAATTCGGTTACACGGTTCGGGTAGTTATTTCTCGCGCAAAACAGATTGTGCGGTCGAATTACGGGTGTAACGTAATGTTATAATTCTATTTAATAAACGTCGAGTGTACATTTTAATGAAAATCTTAAAAATTACAAAATTTTAAAATATGATTAACTGAACAATGCTCGGCGTTGTTTTTCGTTAGCAATAATTTATCGTTGCGCGCAGATATAAATTAAATTCACATCCGTATCCTATCTTTTCACCTACAACAATGGCCCACAAGTGTTTTTTTTGTTTTTCTCCGAGACTGTACGAAAACGCAAAATAACAACGGTCTCGTCAGTGCGACATATTGCGTAATCATATTCGCCACTGAAATCTCATCAATTATTAATTGCACGGTAACTTACTGGTTTATTATTATTATTTTTTTTTTTCGTCTAAATTAATAATTAAGGAACATTTTTTACTCTTTGAATAAATTCGTCGTTTAGTATACACCGTTTTAGTGACGAATATCGGAAAATCGGAATATCCGTTTGATAGAGACGTGTGTCGCCATGGAAACGCTACGTCGGTAACTACGTCGACACACTTTGACCGGACCGCTAGATGGCAGTGTGATATATCTATTTAAAATGTTAACAATGCTCATAGGTCTTAATAAAAAAAAAATAAAAAAATAAAATAATAATAATAATAAAAATGTTAATATGGTCACGTTGCAATTATTATAAATTCAATTATATTGAGCAGTAATAGTTTAACGTTTGGTTTTCAGCCCGTGCACACAGTGTACCGGTCCTCTAAAGTATATTTGAATATTTGCATTCGAATACATTCAAAGTTTTCTGGCAGTATATTTCCAAATACAAGTTCTTAGACGAAAATGTGTTTTGGACATATTTTTTTTATTCCTTTCACGAGTATTTGTACGCGAAAACGAAAATACTTGTACGCATTCGACTATAATACATACATTTATACACACAATAAAAAATATATTTATAATTAATCTCGAAATGTCGACTGGGCAACTTCAACATCAAAACAGTTAAATAGTTGTCAAAGGTGCCTGACATTAGTGCCTAAACCGGATAAATGATAAATTTTAACATTAAAATCATTACAATACTAATCGGTTCAAATGTTATAATAATGTATATTCTGCGTTTTATTAATACTTTTTAAAAGTGGATTTTTCTTCTTTTTTTTTTTTTTTTTTTTTTTGTTACAAAACCTACACAAAAAGTCACAAAATACCAATTACAGCTCGGTGATATATATTTTAGAAATATGTATATTTCTATTTAGGTTATAATATATTCTGACGTCGAATGCGACCCGCAGGATAAATAGGTGACCATTTAGGTACGTAAATTTAAAATTGTATTTTTAATTCGTGTGCATTGTACACGCGGCGTTGAAAAATTATAATCGTATTCGTTATCAATTATTCTGTTGGAATGGAATCCCTTCCGCCGTATTCCGGATTTTGCTATTGAGCCGTGTACACGGTCCGCGTTTTTATATTTACGTGCATCCTGTTATTTTATCGCACCATGTATACGAGTATATCATCACGACATTTTTTTTTTTTTTTTTTTTTTTTCGTATTTCACGCAAACCAACCGCGTATTTGTAGTTTTGTTCTTGATTTATTTGGACATTTGTACGTTTTCTGTTTTTATTATATTCGGTCTTGTTGCCGAGATTCGGATACATAACACAACGCCGTACGCCGGTATTGAAACGGCCGAACAACAAACCTGTACACGTTAACATCATTTCGTTATAATAAAAACGTACAATTTGACCGGCACATTTTCGATAAAAGGGAAATTATTTATTTCCGTATCCGATGTAAACCCATGTAGTATCGCGTTAAAAAGTCATTTCGGTGTATCGCGGTCTATTCGTTCGTTAATACTATTAATTTGAAATAATTATATAGCACAATATTACATAATGTGGTACGGTTTACGTGGTATTTTTTTTTTTTTTGTTTTTACCGCGTAGCACGATTTTTTTTTTTATATTTATACATGGTTAATACTCGAATCTTGCGGTGTCCTTATTTTTAGAGAACGCAGTCCCGGGATATCGGACGATTTTTAGTCCCGTGACAATCCGGGATTATATTTCATATATATATATAGTAGTGTAACAGTACCCTCAACCCGAATCAGATTTTATGAGAAGGTGAATATTTAATACGACCGAAATCGTAAAATATGGTCAGATATGAATGATCGGAGTTATGAACGAGAAGAAAAACTACACTACAAAACGATAAACCCATCATCGAACCGACCAAACTAGAAAGAAAAGTTAGAATTTAAAATTTAAAAACGTAAGAACTCATAAAACATTAAATAGCCATTGGATTTAGTGATAATAAAATGAATAAGATTTATATTTGAAAATTAAGGAACTCGGAAGCAGTGACGTGCCCGGGAATGGATTACTGAATAATAATCATGAATAAGTCGTAGAATCTTCTGCTATCGTAATCCGACCATGAGCATTTTAAAACCGGATTCAAAAATGCCAAATTTTTATTTAACAAATCAAGCTTATAATGAAGCCAAAAGATATACATTTCAAGATTTAATTACAAAATAAATACTCATAAACGTTGTATTTTTAAGCCAATGCGTATAACCTCTAATCTCCCCCCCTCCCTGAGCACGCCACTGCTCGTAGGCACTCAGAATTAGCATTTAAATACCTATATAAAGTCCATTGCTCCCACCAGTACCGAACCAGAATTTGCGTTTTCGGCATTATTCTGGAAGTAAATAATTAAAAGAAGCAGATTCGGGGACGAAATGTTAGACGTTTTGCTATTTATATTAGCAAAGTTTAATATTGAAAGTTTTAAATCAAATAAAACTACTCGTATTGGGTTTTTTTTTTTTTTATATATACACTATTTATGAATAATAAACTGTTAAACAAGTATATAGTTAAAATAACGATGTAAAATATATATATATTCTATATCTTAAATTGTAAATTTTCAATGTATAGGTAATATATCGTACGAAAATTGCATGTGACTATGAAGTTTTAATTGAAATAAATACAATATAAAAAAAGTCATCCTGTATTATATGAGACGAAAATAGTTTTTTATATTCTTAAAAATGGACATTGCTCCCTTGCTGCAATAATATAATGTCAGTTACAGACGGTTTAGAAACAAACTAATAAAATATACTGTAATCTATTTATCGAGTCACATTTAAGTTGAAAAGAGTAAATATAACCATTCTAATACCATCTCACTCACTCTCTCTCTCTCTCTCTGCTGACCCCAACACGTCTCTGTACTACGATTGTTACCCCGGACAATAAAATATATAAAGGCCTATTATTCATTTAATCGGCGTAAACGCTTATTTATTTATTTATTCATTTTTTTCATTGTTGTCGTCAATAAATAAAAATGTCGTTTGTTTTTTTTTTTTTTTATTAGGGTGCGTTGTATAATATTTTGTAATTTTTTTTTTATTTTTATGTTCATGTTATTATAATGTCGGGTATTGATTCGAAAAAAATTATGTAGGAGCGTGCGAAAGGAACGCAGTTATCAAAAATATAGCTATCTTTAATGAACACTGAAAAAAATATAACGATTATTAATGATAATATATTGTTACGCATAATGTTTTCTATTAATTAACATAAATTAATCGATAAAACTTTTAAAAATAAAGTTCGATTACATTGGATTACACCATAAAAAAAAAAAAAAAAACCTTATATTTAGTAATTAGGTATAGGCAAAACCTAACAAAACAATTGTTTTCAATTGGCAGTCTACATGAGATAAGAACGTTTGAATAAAAATTATAATAATACGAACACTGGCATAGTAATCGCGTATTGTATAAATGCAATTTTTTAAACGAGTATCTATGTAAGTTAATAAATATAATTCGAATGGTCGGTCGCAATTTTGGAATCGGGGCGTAGCGGAGAAAAAAAAAAACATAGTCGCGTCGTGTGGCTAATGTTCCGGTTTTCCGGATTTTTACTTTGATTTTTTCAAAATATTTAAAAAGACGATTGCGAATAACGACGGTTCCATTTATGTTGTTAACCGGGTTACCTTGGTTACAGAGTGAGAAAACACGACCAGTGTACGAGTATACTGAGTACCAGTTTAGACCGCTCAGAATGGTTTTCCGATTGCGATGATGTGCCTATCGTTTTTTTTCGGCGTACAAACCAAATTACCTTTATGCCCTACGAACTATCATACTTCACACCTACAACGGTTCGAAACGTGACCGGCTTATTAATATTTATTTCGATTCTATATATATATATATATATATATATATATATACCATGACGTCACTATCGGATTAATATTATTGCATCATCTGCTTCGTTTTTCTCTAACGTTTTTTTTTTTTTTTAAACAATTCGGTTTGGTACAAACGAAAACCAAACCCTGCAACGACCAGAGATCACATCAAATCAATTTTTCAGTTATAACTATCCGTGTGTATAGTCAAGCTATTCAAGTTTAAAATGTGTCGATCTATTTGGACTATAATATTATTGTCGAACGTATGAAAAAATAAATTTCTATCACGGACCGTCGATTATCCCCCGCGTGAATAATTTTTGTGTAATTCGATTTCGGGTTTTTACAGACAGAATAATTGTACCGTCAATTACCGAATTGCGTTATTTTCGTAAAGCTACAATTGTCTGTCTATACCGTGTACACCGTCGAGATCGTATAAATTCTAGATTTTCCAATTGCAACATTTTGATTCTGAAAATAATTGTTTATTCCGTCATAACGTTGTACGTGTATTATCATAAACGGCGTATCTACGAGCATTATAAAACATTTAGACCGGAAGTGTATTATCGCTAACAACCGTACGGATACGATATTTGTTCCGTATTCCGGTATATATGAATTTGAAAATATTTTCGAAACGTATAAGATCGTATATTATAACCACCGATTCTAGAACGACTTGGAGAGGCGAAATCCCAAAATAAAATGCACTAGAAATCTTCGTACCGTATAAGATAATCGCTGGTTCGCGTTTTTTTTTTTTTTTTTTTTTTTATTATTTTCTTTTTTTAAACGTTCGATAATATATATTAGTCCGATCGAGGTCAACGCATGTTTATAATAGAAATCACAAAAATCTAATAACAAATCGATATTATACACGATAACTGCTAAACATTCCGGGCCCCGTCGTATAATATTGTGTGTTCGAATTACGGTTTTTTTTTTTTATTTAATTTTTTTTTTTTTTAATTTGTTTATATCCCTCGTAAAACCACACACGTCGTGTGTCGCGTCGCCTTGCGCACCGGATCGTCGATAATTCGTTTCCTGTTGTACACCATTGATGGACACGGTATACATTGAAAACGTTTACACGATTTTTTTTTCTCAGAGTAAAATAAATACATATATCGAAACCATCTCGTATACGCAAATATCACGTAATACACAAACATTACGGTTTTTTTTTTTTTTTTTCCAACTGTATTTTTACTAATGTTGTGTATGACATTATATATTACAACGAAAAATACAAACGAATTCACTTGTAATAAAAAAAAAAAAAAAAATAATGTGATAAAACATTTAAACAAATGTTCTAAAACAAATTCGGAAAGCACGAAAGACTGGCCGATAAAAACTTGAAAAAAAAAAAAAAAAAAAAAACAAGAAAAACGTAGACAAGTACCTACTGTGCAATTATTTATTCAATACGAAAACTCATTTAAATATTAAGACGGTTGTTTTATAATAATAATTAATAATACCTTAATAAAAAGTCGGGAAAAATATGTTTTAGAACATGCAACGCTTCCTATAATAAAACAGGTGTAATAATAATTTAAGATATTATTTATCAGGATTTTAGTGCGGTTAGGAGTTTCACTATAGATCATAGACAACCCCCAGCCCCGTCCACTTGTATCTCTATAACTCAACTGGTAAATTACACCGGCATTAAAATACGAAATAATTCCAAATACTTTTTTTTGCGAGCAATCACGGTAATAATTGATAAAACGATTATCACCGCGGACTGCGATAGGTTAGGGCAGTGGTTCTCAACCTTTTTGGATTCATGTCACCCTCATCTACGATAACTCAACACTACGTCTCCCTAACATCAAAATAATAATAATATAAAATACAAGCCCTATAAAAAAATACAGTACGCAGAAAAATAATAACTACACATTTTATTTTTGCTTTACTGTTAAATAAACATTGAAATTTTAAATTGGAAAAAAAATAATTAAGATTATTGATAACATATAATAATTGAATAAACTATGAAATTTAAAAATTAATGAGAAGTTTGACTCTGATGATTTTTACATAGTTGTGGAATTCAAGGGTTGATGGTTGAAAGAGCGAGTCTCGTATCGTCTTCTAGTGTGGTTTTTGTGAGTCTTTGACGTTTTTTGGTTTTAATATTCGTGAGCGCGCTGAATCCATGTTCACATAGCCAGAACGTTGAAAATTGAAGTAGCACATCAATAGCTTTTGTCGATAGTCGAGGGTATAATAATACGATTTTTTTCAAAAAAATGTCTATATTTTTAAACTTTTTCCAAGATTTTCTTGTCACCCCTACATTGGATAAACCCCGGTTGAGAACCACTGGGTTAGGGTATGATTAATTGGGCATGACGTACCTATATTAAGATATGATAGTCCGTGATTATCACAAACGTATTTTCGTTGTACTAACGAACCGGCCGAAAAAGTATTCAACACTGGAACTAAGATGGTAAACTATGGTGCTAAATTAAAAAAAAAAAAAAAAATGTTTGGTAGGATTAGAACCCTAGAACCTTACCGCTGTGTACGCCACTGGTTAGGTATCTGCGTACATATGTCTTTGTTCTATACTAAAATTGTTACTTAAAAAATTATTATTAAAATAATAGCGATTACTATTGGATAGGGCTGTGCGTTCTTGTTCAGTTTATTATTATGCGATTCCCTTAGTAAAAAGATTCGAATTATTACCGGAGTCGGCTGCATAAACTCAGATGTATCGATGTTTTTATGTCGAAAATACCATAAGAATCGACATTCTTATGGTATTTTCGATGTGAATTTTACGATAGTAGTTTTTCGAATGAGTTCAATAACTGCAAGAAACGCTAATTTTTATTTAACTATCATCTTGTTTTATTATTCCAATTCGAGTACTGATTATTATAACGTGGACTGACGTTTTCACTATAGAGGAATGAAAACCTTTTTTTTTGTTTTTATTAAGAGGGTTTTTAGTACATTAAATTCACGGAATTCTCACCGACGATTATTACAATGAGGTTGTGAACATGAATTAGATATTATACGAGAAGCGTATACGAATTGTAGTTCGAAAATCGAAAATCGTTATAATAACGAGGGGACACGTACTGATGCTCGTAGAAAACGGTTCTAGAGTAATGTATTATAGAAGTCGCAAGCGGTTCGGACGAGTTTTCGTGTATTTTTAGGCTTATATTTTTGGATGTGGCGTATAAAACGTATACGTATAATAATAATATTTTACGCCGGGCTACCGGATCCCAAACACGTGACAACCGTTTTCTTGTATAGCGTGTACGCTACGCGGCCGCCGCCCCGACATCTGGTCGAAAATAAAATAAAATAAAATAAAATAATATAATATAATATAATATAATATAATATATATATAATCTTCGCAGTTGTCGTTTTCGGTAGAGAGTCCCGGGTCGGCCGTGTTCTCGTGCGGTAGGAGAGAGAGAGAGAGAGAAAAAACAAATTTTTTTTTTTTTTTGTTGATAATATTTCCGACAAATAAAAGGGATTGATCCGCGATGAATGGACAACGGCCCACGGCTCGGAAACCAGTATTTATTTATTATTTTCTCCTCGCAAAAATACAATACAAATAATATTATATAATAATTCGTATTATTATGCTACAACAGCGAATGTTATTATTGTTATTTTTTAATTTTTTTTTTTTTTTTTTTTCGTACAAAATGTCCAGTGTGGTTTTTCTGCGATAATTTGAGCGCTACAACAGACGGGGTCAGTAAACTATACTATATAAGTATATCGCGGAATGAAATCGCGTATTCATCGGTGGTGGGTTTTTTTTTTTTTAAATATTATAAATCCGGGCATCATATATTTCCCGAGATTCACCGCATATTATGAGAAACAATCATTTCGCTAAATCCATCGCCACACCCGTACTGGTCCTGTTGTCTCCGTCTTCCAAACACATGGCATAGCCAGTGCCAGTGGGCATGAGGCGAAACCGCCCCACCGGGCCCTGAACTATTAAAGATTACAATAAGAATTATTAAATTTATGACGATATTATTTTGCAGATAAATAGTTGTAGGTCAGAAATATTATTAAATCATTTATTATTTACTGCCTATCTGGACGCAATATAATCTAAGCAATTTAGATTTCCAAAAAAAAAAAAAACAAAGGGTTCTAAAAAATTGTTCGCCTTTTTGTCTCGGTCCGCCTCGAAACACAGCAGACGTGCGCTCAGCAAAACCAATTTTTTTTCTGTAAGGTTTAACGCTAGAGTGCTTAGATTAACCTTTTATCAAAGTTAAGTTATATTATCTGTGTTTGTTTTCGATATTATAATTTTTAAGTGAGATATAAGCGTTATTAAATTGTGATTATTCGCATACTCATATCTCGCTTAAAAATTGATATACAGAAGAAGAAAAAAACTAACGTACAAACGCAGATAATGTTCTTACCGGGAGGTTTGCTAATAGATCGATTTACTTTAACATCAAAACTAATAGCACAAAATTAGTATAGTCAGGTTACTGTGTCGTGTGTTTGTAACAAGACGGAGACAGCAAAAGTGTGGTGTGGCCGTCCTCTTGATGTTGTTGGTTTAATACAAGTACGATTTTTTTAAAATTGTATTTCAAACGTATAACAGAGTTTTAGAGAGTTAAGGTGGGGGGGGAAAGGAAAAAAAAATGATGATTTTATTATTTTTTCGTTTGTTGTTAGTACACAATATTACCCGACGTTTTATATTCTGAACGTAGTGCGCGTAATGCTGAGTGGTTTTACAACGATGTGTACTTTTCCCACCACCGTCTGCGGAAAAACTTTTCTACCAAAAATCTTGCTCCGATCTTCAACCCCGGGGGGTGGTTTATTGGTTCCAGGTGACGAATTTCGTCTAGTCGCCGTGCGTCGAGGAGGATATTGTTTTATATATCTCGTAGTTTTCTAAATAACGATAATAAATATAAAAAAAAAAAAAAACCCCTCGGGAAAAAACGTCGCGAATATTGGAATATTTACGCAATAACGGTTGCTGTCGGTTTCGATTTTGTTTTTGCCAGTGTTACATGTTCAAATATACGCGTGTAAAAATATATTCAAAACACTAACAGTTTAAATTTATCAAAACAATGTATGTAGGTTTTTTCCTAATCGAATGTAATATACAAACACAACAGAATACTATTCCAGGCCACGTTTAAAAAAAAAATAAAAAATAAATACATTTATTTATTTTTCTATACAATATTGTTTAAAAGTGTTTTATCGTTGCTTTTGTCTAGATAATTTTTTTTTTTTTTTTTTTATTCATCTAGACACATTTTTAGTTAAAATTACCCAACGCCGGACATAACTACCGGCGGCCGGGACAGCGATTTTAATTTGCAGCCGATGAAAATAAAAGCTCGCAGTCGAGTTCGCCACGTGACAGTCGCCAGTATCCGTAGGTGTACGTAAAAAACGAGACGCATTAAATTATAATCGAAATTAATTCAGTATCCACCTACCTAGGTTAGGTTAGCTATGAGTATAAAAGTTCCAAAACATTTATTGTTATTTTTGGATTTATTCAATGGACGTCATGGGTGGTCGTAACTCGGTGTAGACGTTGTAGACATTGAACGAAAGTCGAACTTACTCCGTCCAATGTTCAATAAACCAACGTCCAATTTTATTGAATTGAAACGTTTAAAAAAATATTATACGGAATAAATGTAATTCATTTGAGTTGTCGATCTTTATGACCTATATATCGGTATGTTTTTTTTTTAACCAATTTAATATATTCTCCGGTGCGAAGTAAATAATGTATTGGTTTTACTACGATGTATGTTTTTTTTTTAGAATCTGAGTGAAGCGAAAAATGTATTTGTTATTTACTATGACGTGTGTGTTTTTACTGTCCGTAAACACTTTTCTACCATACATCCTGCTCCGATTTTCAAGTGTAGCACGTTTTTTGAAATCATTTTGGATCTAGTTGATGCATTGGGAAAGTTATTTTTTGTCTTCCGTTGTAGTTTACCTAATCATTGGGAAAAACTGGGACAAAACTTACGGATGATTATTTTCGGTTGTGACGCGGTTAAAAATAACGATAAAGACTTGAAATTTTCACACAACATTAATATTAGCAATTTCTAAACGTGTAAATTTCCGCGTAGTTTTAACTGTTATTTGGATTAAATCGGTTTGGCCGACCAGAAACGCTTGGAAATCGTACACGCGATTCATGATAATTTGTACTCGCTAGACGAAAAGAAAAAAGCCAAGCGTTTTATGTAATATGTTTTTGTTTTTGTTTTTTTTTTTTAAGCGTTTTAAGTATGAATTTTGATGAATATATCGTACAATTTAGCGGCGTTTAAAAAGGGCGCTATCAAGCGAATATCGCCCGGAATCGTTATATTTTTTTTTTTTTTTTGGCAGTTTTTAATAAATAATTTATATGTTTTCAAAACGGACGGCATGGTTCCCCCGGTCGTCGTCGTCGTGGTGCCGGCCAAACGGATTTTCATATTTGGAACGTCAATGTGGGCACCAAATGTTTGTAAATACTCCAATAAAGGCGGACGGGCGGACGGACGGGCGTTCGGGGGTAACCCCGAGTGCTCTACCGCAACACGGACGGGTTAGACGACACGGGGTGGACGTACAAATAAACTACCGCAGCTGCCGCTATAAAAGCGTATGATAAATCCGGGTCCGGAACACGTGTGTTCTTTTCGTTTCTTTTTTTTTCTCCTTAGACATCGGCGGCGGGCCCCCGGACACACGCGTACAAATAATAATAATAATAATAATAATGTAACGCGTTTTTGGGTTTCCGTCTCGCGCGCATTACCGTCCCCCGGGGGATATTGTACAATTATAATATCGGAAATCCCGGTGAATAGTAAATCGAATGCGAATCCGCCGCGGTCGAAATTCGACGCGCGCGCCAACGATCGGCGAAACGGTTTTCGTTAAACATTTCACGGGAAGACGGCAATGATTTTGAGGACCACTGGCCGGCGGCGATCGTGCCGCGACATGTGTTCCGACGGTCGGGCACGAGGGATTGAACGCGCGTCGTCGGCGTCGTTATTATTATTATTATCATCACCGGTACAGTCGGTGCACCATCACCGGCGCATACCATGTCCCACGGCCCGTACACGGTCCACATCGTCGTCGTACAGTGCGCATAGACCGTAGCGTAGTCACCGTACCCGTCCCGCGTGCCGTCTCGCGTCGTCGTCCACAGCCCGTCGTAGACATCCCGCACGTCCGCCGCGATGCTGCCCGTGCTCCTGCTGGCGTTGCTGTCGGTGGCCTGCGTCCCGGTCCGGCCGGAGGTGCTCACGCCGCCGTATTTCAACCTGGCCGAGGGCCGCCGGATCACGGCCACGGCTACCTGTGGCCAGGGCCTGCAGGGCCCTGAGCTTTACTGCAAGTTGGTCGGCGCCAACTCCGAGCGCAACGTCGACTACGAGGGCAACCTCGTCATACAGGGACAGGTGAGCGGTCGCTTGTGGTAGGTGTCGGGCGGCGAGCGATTGGGCCGCCCGTCGCCCCGGGGATATTTTATAATCCCGTTATTTATGCGCGTCTAGGGATGGGTTAAGTGCCGCCGGATAGAAACGCCGCGATTATACAAAAGGGGGAGAGGAATACCAAAAAAAAAAAAAAAAATGTGTTTTTTGTTCGTACTGAAAACAGACGAATTAATCGTGTAAATGTGTTTTAGAGTCGACTGTGTCCGAAATAGCCGAAATCCGGATTTCTTTCCAAACGCATGTTAGAAATTTGATCTCGATTAAATCATTCGTTTAAGCCTTTACTACGGTTTTAAACAATTTCCCGCACCTACGAGGGGTACCGGGAGACCCTTTGTGCTATACCCTCTTAGCCGTCTCCCCCTTCACCTCCGTAATCCGGGTTCTGGCCCGTGGTGCGACGGGCCACAGTGAATCCGTTCGAAACGGAATTCCGAGGGATCGAACAAAAACTGTCGGTTTATCGGTCGCCTAGCTGTTACTATGGTTTACGGTTAAGTTCATGGTTCGAGCTGTCGTATATTCGGAGTACTGTCATCTTGCCACGTTTTACACGCGGCGTGACGTATTTTACATTTTTTTTTTTTATTTATTTTTTTTTTTTTTTTTTGGTATATTTCATCTACTAGCGCGTTATTTTACCGTCGAGTCCGAATTAATAATTCCTGAACATAATTTTCGACTGCGATCTCCTTTACGAACGCGGTTCTGGCGCACGACCAACGAACGGCGATTGTTTTTTGTATACTCTTGTAGTTTATATAGAGGCGGGACCCGTGCCAGAGGCTGCCGTCAGGGTCCGCGTTTCGACGCTCCCGGAAAATAATAATTTTTCATATCAGTTACGATATGTGTAACGTCTAAAATATTTAGAAATTTTGCATTTCCATTGAGGGCTTCAGTTTACATTTATGATTGTAGCAAATCTCGAGGCGGAAAACTATTGTTTAATAGTTTCGTAGGGCTGGGAAAATGGTGCGCTAAACACCAACAGAAAAGGCATTAAGAAATTACCAATAATGGTATAAAACAAAATGATTTTTAAACATAAAAATGCTATTAAAAAATATATAAACTTAGTTGAAAATTAGTTTTGAAACCGAAAAATTACTCACAAATGAGTACATTTTCATATGTTCAAAAAAATTAATTTTTAGAATACCTAAATACAATTTAATATCTATGTGAAACAATAAATAAAAAACTGTTTTATTAAATTGATAATATTTAACAATGTACACGAAAATCAACTAAATCGTTGTTTCTATAATATCATCATTTATGAAGATAATTTTGTTTTAATTTATTAAATATGTTGGTACTTATTAATAAAAGTATTTAGGGTAAGTTGTTTTTCGTTGAAAAAAATGTAAAATAACATATTTTTCTAAAACTTTAAAACGTATGCTGAGAAAATGTGGGATATGAATAAAAAAAAGCTAATAAACTAACATTAAAGTACCAGAAATGCATTAATTCGTGAAAATCATGAGAAATTGCACACAAATGTTTATAATTGAACTCTGTGGTGCATAAATACATTTTTGTTTTTGTTAAGGTCTGTGCTGAATACTAAGAAACAAGATTCAAATGCTACAAATTCCTAGCCCTAGTCGTTACAAAATCCATCGGATTATTTCAGTATATTTTTTTCCCGACGTATACAATAATACAATTTTTTTTTTTCTTTTGTTAAACCAAGCGGCCCCCACTGGACAATTTCCCGTCATTCCTGTGCTCCTGCACTCAGTCCTAGGCCACGAGGGGGGAAAAGGCTATCGCTCGATTTTCTCAAGTACGGTGTCACAAAGGCGTCACTAAGGGGTATCGAGGGGTATATTTGCTACTCCCGAAATAATATTTGAAAATTTCACTAATGTATTAATTATATTTGGTATTTATTATTCGTGTCTTAAACGGAAATAATTCGTTTTTACAGTTGTAAGTTGTGACAACATTTGCGTAGTATGAAGTGAAAATGATCACGGTCAAAACAATTTTTGATTGTTGATGTGTACCTTCATAGGATTACGGATATTAGCGAATGACAAATTATTTCACATTCGTAAAATAAACATAATGCAAATTTTTATTTTTTTTTAATTATTTTTTTTTATTTTTTTGCTATCTCAGAATTTTCGCTCTAGTCACGCTCTGTGCCTCGTGGTGTAATATTCTGCAGTAGTTTATCGCGATAATAATAGAACCGACGTCGTCGTTAATGTCAAATTAATTGTTTGCACGTTTCGTGTCTTTTAACGAATATATTTATGAATTGTACACCCCCTCCCCCCGAAACGAGAAAAGTGTACGAGTCTATAACATATTTGTGAATTTTCTTAAATTATTTTTTCAATGATTTGTTCTCGCGGAGTAGACATCAAATCGAACCCAGACTTGTAAAGCATCCGATTATAATAATAATTAAATACGAATATTCGAATGTATGTATGTTTCAGCGTTCGAATACGTATTGTAAATACATCTAGAAAAACTACTTGGCATTTTATTTGAAATATTTGTCAAAGGTGTAATTTGCATTTGAAATAAAATACTAATTTTAACACTTTAAACATTTTTAAATGACGTGTAATCCATTTAATACATCATGTTGACAGTTAAATTGATCCAACATTTTTAACGAATATTATGTAAAAACAAATATTAAATACTCTACCTATGGGATAATACGTAATGAAATAAGTATTTGAAAGTATTTATAAATACTACACGAATGTATATGTATTCGTACTCAAATATTATTTTATTGATGTACTCAAATACAAATTTTATATACATTTTCAAATAATATCTCTGTTTGTATTCGAAATACATTTGAAAATTACCTTTCGGTTTAAAATGGTCTACTCGGACCCAATAATTGTCTAAGTATACTCAACGACTTTGTTGAACGTTGAGAACGGACTGCCAATTTTCTGTTAGGTACTTAATAATCAAATTAATAATTAATTCTCAAACTGTCGAGTTTTCCCAAATGTAAACCTTTTATGTTTTTTTATTTTTTTTTTTTTTTTAGCATTTTCCAACTTCATTACGCGATTATACTTTTTTTATTATGTTTATCGAATATTATACGTCACGTAATTTTAACTCGATTAAATTAATATATATATATATATTGGCACGAGTATTGTGAATTTGTTTTATTTCATTTCGCGAAACCGACGATAGAAGTATATTAATACAGCGTTGTTCTTAAGGAGAAATTACAATTATTTCCACCGATACGCGACTTTTATGATGCGTTTTATACTCAAACGATTTAAAAACCGACGTGGTTGGGTTAGGTTAAGTTTGATTCATACAATTTTGTAATTTTTTTCTGCTTAAATAAACAATAGCAGCAGTGGGGTGATGATAATGTTTACACGTATCTTGCACTGTTGTTGGTTAGAAATGGAGGAAAAAAAAAAACGTGTTTGATACATACAAATCTCAAACAACGTTTAAAATTTGTTGTACACGCTACTTGGATACCTATTTCGGAGGGGGGAGAGCGAATAATATTTGACTTTTTAATCAAATATCTAAATATAGTAAAATATAATGTAAAGTTAACAACTATATATTATTAGTGAGAAGGTAACCTTGAAGTACTAAAAAAAAAAAAAATAAATAGAAAATTCGTTTAACATAAAACAACTTAGCTCTGAACAAAAAAAAAAAAATTTGTTATCAAAGAATTTTTTAAAAATAAAAATCAAGACGCTCGAAATGATTAAAGCTCATTACTTAATATAACAAAACGTACGAAATACAAAAGTCGGCTCGAAAAAAGCAAAATCACATTTATTCTATGTTATACGAATATATAACTGAATTATTATTTCTGTTTTCTTTTTAAATAAATCTCTACACAAGCAACGTTTGTATAGGAGAATCATTTGTACTGCAATTGAAGTTGAACAATTGAATAGGATAAATAGGAAACATTAGGGCAGTGGAGACCCTCAGGGGTACACGGGTGAGTAGGTACTCCTGGTCATTTTGGACTGTACGCAATGTTGATTGGCTAAACGGTAAAAAATTGTAAATAATAAAAATCTATACCGAAGCCTATACCCTCCCCTACCCTTTTTTACCTAGGTTAAGAACCAAAAAACCCAAGCCATAGGAGGCGAAAATCGCGATATAATAAATCGAAAGTGTATATAGCGTTTTTCTTTTCCTTTTTTTTTTTTCTTTTTTTCTTCGTGAAAACTAATACTTCGTTACAAATGTAATTTTTATTCATCGATAAACGTGTATTCTATTATTATTTTTATCCACGAATAGCGTGACCGATGACCAAAAAAAAAAAAAAAAAAAAACAAAAAACAAACTTCCGTATATACCTACGATAATAATTTAGTATCGACTCTGTAGGTATATAATAAATTTAATTACGGCTATTAATTATTATTACGAAACATAATTTTATGGTCAACCCTAATTTTGACGCGAACATAATATAATAGGGGTACCCTCTTTTAAGTTAAACGCGTGCTTACCTCCGGCGAACATCGTCGCCGCGACCCCGTGCTTATACCGTGAATCGATATTCACGAAAACAAAAAAATTAAAAAGAACACACGAAAATAATGTAGGCCTCATTAGGTGTCCTGGTCGTGGCTCAATACAAACCGATGACAATCGTTAACGTTTACGATCCCAGTCCTGTACTGGACTTTGGTTTTCGATTATATGTAATCGAATAACCCATCACCCCCCCCCCCCCAAAAAAAAAAAAAAAAACCAAAAATTAAAATTAAAAACCGCCACGTTCCATCTCGAATTCTACCGTTTTGAAATTACATTTTCAAAAATCCTAGTCCGGCGAGCACCGCAAAAAGTTGGTCCACAGCAATAACCGACAAAAATGTTCTTACGAGGCGTGAGAGTAAATTTTCACGTAAATCGTGTTTAACGGTTAAAGAAAAAAAAAAAAAAAAATCAGATGTTCGCCGTTCGGTATGTACGCGTATAGTAATAATTAGGGCTGGGATTTTAATGCCCTAAAAAAAAAAATTAACTAGAGTAATAAAACGGTATTAACGACGACAAAACTCGTACTGAACGTTTAACGGTCTAATATCATCGGATGTCGATTTTACCGATTTAAGATTATTTAACAGGAAATGCGGATAGAGGTTACTCAAACCTTGTCCCCGATAATATAATACGAGTACCTACTTATAATCTGTTATATTTATTTAAAAACCATGTTGGTGTAAAAATCTTAAAATCTTAAAATAAAATTTCAAATTCATACACTTGGTTTCCAAAAACTCAAAAAATGCTCCAAAAACTCTAAAATGCCCTAAAAAATTAAGAAAATGCCAAGAAATGCAAAAAAAAATGCAAAATAAACTTTCTTGTTCTCATTGAAATGTACATAAAACAAATTCGTGACAAGACGGGCGTTGCACAGTAAGCATTGAAAAACAATGCAAAGTGCATCGAAATCCCAGCCCTAGTAATAAAATACAGGGGCAATTAACGTTATCGAGAGGGACCGTGGCCGTGTAATGGCCACGTAAAATAATTACGGAGACAATTATTGCGAAATTTTACCGCACGTCATTCGTACCCACGCCGATATATAATATTATATATTATTGGACAATTTTACCTAATGAAGTTTTGCGTACAAACTTCGTTAGCGGGGGCGGGCGTGCCGGCGCGCACCGTCCCTTTGTCGTAAACTTCCCCTTTCATCTCGTGAAATTATTAACCGCGTGAAAGTTAAACATTTCAGGTGGCGCGGAGACGGAGCGTCGTTCCCCCCCCCCAACAATAAGGGACGCTGCGAGCGGGGGGAAGTAAACAATATTCCGGTGCGTATTGTAATGCGAATTAACGTTGTGTACAGTACTCCGTATATGCGTTTTCGCCAGAGTTGATCCAATTAAAAAAAGAGTCTTTCCGCGGGTGTAGTTCTGCCAGTTTATCGAGTTTGTTCCGACGCGTCGTGCCCCGGGCGGAGAAACCGACCCGCCGACACGTTCGAATTTAAATAACCCGCCGTCGAGAATTTACGCGCGTAGCGTGAACGCGACGGGCGGACGATATTGGCGTGCGGGACAAGCGATTTTATAATTCTCGGTCCCGTTACATTCAACGCGCAAGTTGTCGCGATTATAATTTCGCTATATAGTTTTTCGATCGCCGGGAAAGAAAGCGGTGGTGGGGGGGGGAAACAAAAAAAAAAAAAAAAACGGTTTTTTTTCTGGGCGGTGGAGGGCGACATTTCTACAATAGATCGATCGACGTGGGTGCGGATATTATTGGGGAAATGCACGGGGTCGCGGGCGAAGTGAAGTCGGACGATATGAGAAGTAAAAGAAGAATATACGATACGGGCGTGTCGAGGGAACGGGGGAAACGACGGTGGGACGATGCGAGAAGACGCGGGAAAAGAAATTGACTAGAGCAAACGATACGAACGAATAGTTACTGACGCGGGACACGCGGCGGGTGATAGGAAGATAAGTCGAGCTTGCATGGGATAAAAAAAAAAAAAAAAAAAAAAAAACGTTAGCAATAATTTAAATTTCCCACTTTTATTTTTTATGAATGGAAATCTATGTATATATTTTTGTTCTCTCTAAAAATCGGTCTTTAATAAAGACGAATTTGTAATACTACTGATTTTACCGAAATCGTTTCCCTTCCCTCCAATAACATTATGACTAATGATATTTTCACCTTCGTGCGAACATTTTTCGATTGTATTTTTTTATCGCTATACTTAATGTAATAATATAGCCGTCAGACTAATCGTCCGAACATGTAACCTATTTATAATTCTGAAATGTTATTTCACAGAGGTCTTATTGTCGTTTTTGTATTTTTAACTATAGAAAAACTACCGACAAAAAATAAGATACAAAAATAGTTATAGTCAAATAAAAAATTAGAAAGAACGTACAGAAAGAGTATATTGAATATTTTATCCGCCGAAATATTCCACGTGACTGCATTATAAAAGGGTTAACAATCATCAACTTCGTTACAGAGATTTAACGAAACACATTTTCTGGAACTAAATATTTTAACGCCGCCACGTTGCTTTTTAAGTGACTCGTCGTCGTGTCAAGCAAATTAATGTACCGTAAATAATACACGGACATTTATATTTCCAATTGTATATTATGTGTTTGAATCTTCGAGTTATAAATTATCAAATTTATTTTTTAAAAATTAGTATACGCCCAACAATTCCTACGGCAGCGGAGACTAGGCGGTTAATAAATAAAATATTTAATTCTTAATTCTTTACGCGCGCTGCAATTACTATCTATAAACGCATTTTAAATTATATTCAACAAGTCGTTAAGAGGATTGGTGACGGTTTACCGAATTTTCTCCAATTTTTTTTTTTTTTACACTTTAATGACCGCCTTAACGATAAGACTTTTCCGCTATTTTACTGTCCGATACCCGTTTAAGGGCAAACGGTCGAGAAGGGTTTTTTTTATGTCCAAAAGTCTTCAATCGTTTGCCAAACGTACCGGTTATCCTACTTATCGGAAAAAACATCTGAAAACATATTTGAATTTTTCATTAAGTTTACTGGAAATTGACTTTTCCACTTATTTGAAATTTAACTCTTGAACCCTTCAAAATTTGATTTTTTTTTTTTTATGTGCAATAATGAAGAATTCAAGCATGTAATCCGAAGTTATATCCGATTACTAGGACCGACGGTCGGTAGGTCTATTCATTCTATTTTGATAGGAAACACAGCCGATCCGGTATTGAATATACAGAACTAAGTTTGTAAACCCTACAGAATATTACGATAGAAGTTCAAAGGGTTGAACTCGGCCAAATCGACAGTTGAATTATTTATGAAAAAAAAAAAAAAAAGAACGTTTATTTCGGCTACGAATTAGTTTTGTTCGTTTATCGATTTGTGTGTGGTCTGCGATCGGGGGCTCGCTTGCTCCCCGTCCCCTAAAAATATGACTTGGTCGCGCCCTTGATTATACGATATTTTTAATATACGAAACGTACAAAAAAGTACTGTTTGGTTAATCATTACAAATTGTATCATAACGTTATCGACTGTTTTTTTTTTATTATTATTGTTTTACAAACGAGTTTTAAAAAAAAAAAAAAAATTGTTACAGGTGTGCGATCATTGTGACGAAAGCCGTCCGGACAAAGCTCACCCGCCGGAATATGCGGTCGACGGACAGGAAACCTGGTGGCAGAGTCCGCCTCTGTCTAGAGGAATGAAGTACAACGAGATCAATTTGACGATCGACTTAGGACAGGTAACGGACAGGTTTTTCGGATTTAGAATGATAAATTATATCTGATGATAAAACTGACGATATTTGTTAGGGGAATTATTCCGAATATATCGGATTTCGGGTTTCAAAACGACAATATTCGTTTGTATTGTGAAAACCGTGTGAAAAAATTAAGTATTTTGATTGTATACCGAGTATTTCCAAATACGATACGATTTGAATTTCGTAATTACATTTTGTGTACACATATATATATATATTTGATTCGTTAAAAAACAATAGTTTTAGTTACACCGCGGTATGTATTTAAAAGGAAAAAAAAGGCGCAGAGTATGGAAATCCGCGGATTTCGGCCGATTCGGAATTTTCGCACGTAAAAACGTGTTACGGGAACCGTTAAAACTTCTGCCACGGCGACCAGCCGAATAATCGCGGCCGTAATAATAAACGCGTTATTTGTACAGGTGTTTTAACGGTATTTGAGGCGGCGGTCGTGAATAAAATTGGCACGGTTTTTTTTTTTAATTTTTTTGTCGAAATTTCATACGTTACCGCCGCGGGCAAGAGGTCGGCGCGCGGTATAACGGCGGCGGTCGACCTAACGCTATTACAGCCTCGAGTTCTTGGGAAACGCGTGCAGATAAGGTAAAATATTTATAAGCGCATCGCGTACGGTGTAATAAAAAAAAAAAAAAAAAAAATATATATATATAAAAAAAAATACAAGGTCGCGAACGGTTTTTAATGTTCGCCCGAGAGCAGAAATATGTAATGTTCGAAATCATTCAAATGTCCAGGTGTATCATGCGCGAGCGTAAAAGGTTACCGGTGCGGTTATCACAAACACCACGCGGCGGTTCAATATCCCAGGAACAAGATAAGATAATGAATATAATAAAATAACTCGCGCGGCGGAATCGATATGATATTATTTCCGTCGGGTTTTGTAAATTATTATTATTTTTTTTTTTTTTTCAACGCTATTCTGTCAACCGACGTACAATTATGTCGATATCGAGTGTCGATGCGTATTACAATGGTATATAGACAAAGTTTTTTTTTAATTTAATTTCTTCTTTTTTTTTTATTTATTTATTTATTTATTTATTACGGAACGAGAGCGGCCGACAAGCACAACAAATCGCAATAAAATTATAAAACACGCGTACTTTTGAATGTTATATAATTCATATATTATAATACATCACATGATGTACAAAAAAAAATAATAATAATATTAATATTAGATACTACGAATTTTCGTTTTATAATATCTCGCGTTCGTGGTATATAATAATTTATTATAATATTATTTATATATTTTTCATTTTTTTTTTTTTTTTTTTTTTTTATCAGAACTACTTCCGCCGGACGATCAATTAACTGCGGGCGAACAGATAATACAATTTTATGAATGCCAACTATATTTAAGCTCTTGTTGAACAACAACTAAAAAAAAAAAATAAATAAAATATCATTATTAACAAAATAATTATGCCAACGAAATAAAATATTTTTTATTTAAAAAAAAAAAAAAAAACTAAGACGTTATGATAACATTGAACGATCGATTTTTGTTTAATTCAATATACAATAATCTACTGTAAATTATACGAGTGCTAGTAGTTAAATCCTTTTAAAGTATTCTAAAGGTATTTTAAATACTTAAATGAAAATATATTTTTGCATGCATTATAACCGAACAAAGTTGAAAATTGATACAATTGGACGGGTTAAATGTAAAACTATAAAAGTGTATAAACAGTACAATAATATTAAATAATAATCGTTTAAATTAATTGTCCGAGTGTGTAGGTGTAGGTATTGAGTGTACGCTCAATTTATAATAAATTGTGTAACATAAAATATCTTTGATTTATGTTGTTTAAGTAAACACCTAAAAAAAAAGATAAATTTCAAAAACACTTCTTAGATATTATTCGTAAAATACATTTTTAGAAAAATGTTTCTATGTAAGTATTTGGAATACTTTTTTTCTTTTTTTTTGAAAACACAAGTATATTTAAATAATTATTAAAATATTCGACACTTATAAATTCATAACGACGATGTCTGGGCAATTTACAAACAGCGATGTATTTAACAATATTATAATAATTTCTATCGTGTAAGGAGGAACTGCGGAGAAACGGGAAAGTTTACTTTAGAACTACACGACGGGATTTTAAAGTTTATTTAACTATATTATCTGCAACTCGACAAAGAGAAAGAGAGAAAGTAACGGAATATTAATTCTCAAGTGTTTCGTAAAGAAAGTGGTATTTATCGACTCCTTGGAAATACTATTAAATGCCTACGATAAAGAAAATGTCGATTGACAAATTCGATTTTGTCCCAAATTAACAACTTATTTTACCGTAACTTTATCGTATTTTTTTTTAATTTTTTTTTTTTAGGAATTTCATGTTGCTTATGTCGTCGTTAAAATGGGTAATTCACCACGACCGGGTGTTTGGGTACTTGAAAGATCGGCAGATCACGGACAAACATATCTTCCGTGGCAATATTTCGCTGACACTATTGCGTAAGTACTTGACCAATAATTAGCTAATGTTTGTGATAAAAAAATTAAGATTTTTATTTTTTTACCTATAAATCTTTAATTTTGTGTATAGCGACTGTGAATCGTATTTCGGAAGGGACAGCATTAAACCCATTTCGGCCGACGATTCGGTAATCTGCGACACGTCGGTTTCAAAAATCGTTCCTTTGGAAAACGGCGAAGTAATAATATTATAAAATCTAATGGAAATAAAACTAATCGACAATATATATGAACAATATTCGAATTATGTATTATTATAGATATTCGTGAAACTCTTGGCCAACAGACCATCGGCCAATAATTTTTTCAACTCTTACGCGTTACAAGAGTTTACTAGAGCCACTAACGTTCGATTTAGATTGCTCAGGGTAAAAAATCTCCTCGGTCATCTTATGCCCGTGGCCAGGCAAGATCCTACAACCACCAGACGAGTAAATATTATTAAAATATTGTGTTCATTGTAAATATTTGTTGTTCGTTTAGTACGGTTTTTTTTTTTTGTTTGTTTGTTTCTTTAGTACTTTTATTCGATAAAAGACGTAAGTATTGGCGGTAGATGTCGTTGTAACGGTCACGCGGATCTCTGTGATATAACCGATCCCACGGACTCGTACAAACTCATATGCCGTTGTCAACACAACACCTGCGGTCATAATTGCGAAAGATGTTGCCCTGGGTTCGAGCAGAAAGCGTGGAGCCAGTCAAAATACGATAAATTGTTCGAATGCGAACGTAAGACATTTTAAACACCTACGTAACTAATCTTCTCATCTTCTCTCCGAACAATCTCTCTCTGGTCCCCGGCTCCGAAACTCCTCGAATCATCTTCCACCATGTCGCGGTGATCCTTCTCTGTCTCGATCTTTTACCGTACCCAACAAATAATAGTAATTAAACCATATTGTTGTATGTCAATTTATTTTCTATTATTTCTGTCTTTTATAAGCCTGTAATTGTTTCGGTCACTCGGAGACTTGTGTTTACGACAACGCGACGGACGCGTCCCATCTATCGATCGACATTCACGGTAAATACGAAGGAGGTGGCATATGTCAAAATTGCCGGGATCACACGAAGGGTATCAATTGCGACAAGTGTGATAACGGATTTTATAGACCCGTCGGGAAACTACTGAACGAAACGGACGTGTGTCAACGTGAGATCCTTGAGAATATCCCGTAGAAAACTATAGAAACTATTTTCGAATAATCGTATTTTCAGCTTGTAACTGCGACTTATTCAATTTGACGGGGAACTGTTCCGAAGGGTTCGGCAAGTGCGAATGTAAAGAGTCGTACGCTTCGCCGGACTGCGACAAATGTAGTGAAGGCTATTACGGATATCCGGATTGCAAACCCTGCGAATGCTACTTGGACGGGACCAGAGGAAGACAGTGTGAAAACACCGGCGGACAATGTCCTTGCAAGCAAAACTTCAGTGGGAAATTCTGTTATCAATGCGCCGACGGATTCTACAACTTTCCCGAATGCAAACGTAACTACATTTTCGTACTATAATACTCATAAATACAATAAATACTATAAACGTTTTCATAAATTGTTATAGCGTGCGAATGTAACGATGTCGGTTCTAGAAACGCGATATGCGACCAGAAAACCGGTCAGTGTTCGTGTCACAGCAGTTTCGGAAACCTTTCGTGCGACCAATGCAACCACGGATACTACGGATTCCCCGCATGCTCATGTGATTATTTTAACCATATATTAGAGAAACGTTTGATGGAAATAAACGGGCATTTGTATGGTAAATAGTTGTATATTGTCGTTAATTATTCGCAGATTGTAATTGCGATTCGATCGGTTCGTTGCCGGAAGTGTGCAACAAATCCAACGGGCAGTGTCTGTGCAAAGAAGGGTATGCCGGACCCAGGTGTGACAAATGCTTACCGGGTTACAACGGATATCCAGACTGTAAACCGTGCGGTTGCTCGGAACGGGGAAGCGCGTCGTCCGTTTGCGACGCGTCTGGAAAATGCCCTTGTTTATCGAGTTTCGCGGGGAGAACGTGTGAACAGTGTAGTCCGGGATATTATCAATATCCCGAGTGCAAATGTATGGATTTACGGTTTTCGTGTATTTTCATGTTTTCAATATATTGTAATGTGAATTCCAGTCTGCGATTGCAACAGTCAAGGATCGATCGGAGTGTCGTGCGATAACGAAGGGAAATGCAAATGTAAACCGAATTTCATGGGGACCCGGTGTGACAAGTGCAAAGAGGGTCTGTACAATTTCCCGATATGTGAAGGTACGCGGAGGCGATGTTGATAATATACTCGTCTTTTAAGTGACAATCGCCATTTACCGAATTAATTTTTACCCGACAGAGTGCAATTGTAATCCCGCCGGTGTTCTCGCGACGTTCGCCGGTTGTGGAACGTTACCGTTGGGCGAACTGTGCCAGTGTAAACCCAGGGTCCACGGGCGAATATGTGACGAGTGCCGGGAACTTTACTGGAATTTACAACCGTCCAATCAGGAAGGCTGCCAAGGTATATTATAATATAATCAATAATTTTGTAGTTTGAACGAATGATAGGAACTAGTTACGGGTTACTTTTTTTTTGTTTCTTACAGACTGCGATTGCTTCATGCCCGGTGTACTGAGCGGGGTCGGCGTATGCAATCCGAAATCTGGCCAGTGCATCTGTAAACCGTCGGCCACGTCGAGAAGATGTGACGAATGCGTCGAAGGATTTTACAGTTTGAACGAAAACAGTTTATTCGGGTGTACACGTAATAGACTTTTAAATAATAATTAGTGAAAAATGTAAACATACTGAACATACCTGTATGCCCGACGTATAGAATGCGATTGTAACGTCGGAGGATCGATAAACGAGGTGTGCGACAAGACCGTGGGGCAATGTTTTTGCCAGCCGAGAATCGTCGGAAGAGCATGTGACGAACCCATGCAAGCGCATTATTTCCCGACTTTACACCAGTTTACGTACGAAGCCGAAGACAGTCGAACGCCGACGTACACTCCCGTTAGATACGGATTCGATGAAAAATTCTTCCCAGAGTACTCGTGGAAAGGTTACGCCGTGTTCTCCCAGCTTCAAGTACATATTATTCGGAGCATTTTTTATTTTTTTTTTTTTTTTCTAGCAAACCTGATATATTTTTGTCTCCATATATAATTATACATATTTTTTTTTTCGCATATAGAGCGAAATCGTTTACGAATTGAACATCGACAAACCGTCGATTTACAGAATAGTATTAAAATACGTTAATCTCAACAACGAAACGCTATTGGGATTCGTTTCGATTACGCCCGAAACGCCAAATAACATCAACATCGAACAAAAGTTTATGGTAAATATACCGTGTAAATATAGCCTAATGTAACCTAATCGTTTACCGTGAAACTTATTTCGCTTAAAGGTGCAATTGAAACCTACAAAAACGCCAACATTCGTGACGGTGTCCGGAGCTACCGGAAACATTCCGTCGCCGTTTGTAATGAGTCCCGGACGATGGGCAGTTACGATAAAAATCGACCAGAATCTGTTTGTGGTTCGTTCAGTTTTAACAATAGTTGACCAACGTTTTTCATACGTCATTTATTTACATGACACTGAATATTACATATATGATGGTAATATTTTTTTTTTTTTTTTTTTTAGGATTACTTTGTAATTTTACCCGCCGAATACTACGAAGGAAATATTCTCGTCGACAAAGTACTCAATCCGTGTGTTATCGATAATATCGAAAGTGGTCTGTGCAGACATTTCGATTATCCGAGCATTACGAAATTCGATCAAGTCAAGAGCACATCCGCGTCGACTCTGGACGGCGGTGAACCGGTCGACTACTTTGAAGACATAAAAGTAACAACACAAATATATGCAAATATAATTATGCACGACTAATACGATTTTGGTTGTTTTTTTTTTTTTACTTTTCAGCAATTGGACGTCTTAGGCATTCCCAAATTGCCCGTCATCAGTGAAGCGCAACCGGGACTCAAACTAGAATTATCGATCGTCAATCCGGGACCGTACGTAATATTGATCAACTACATGACACCATCGTCGATTCAAACGAAGGCCGTGATCGAGATCGAGGTGGACGAAAAAATGAATTCCGGTAAAGCGATATTGTACGCTTGCCATCATACTACCCTGTGCAGACAAGCGGCCGTAGACGCGATGGGGAAAGTGGCCATATTCGATATAAACAAACAGGTGACCAAAGTGATACTGAAAGGCGGCGAAGACCATTCGAGAGTCGGTATCGAATCGATTGTCGCGTTGCCGTTGGAAAAATGGTCGTTGGACTATATCAATCCGAACCCGTCGTGCATAAAGAAAGACGGTAAATGCATCCAGTCGTTCTATCCCAATCCGCCGGATACCAAAAAAGTGGAATTCAAAACCGGCAACGAGGGCCGTCTCGCCACGTCCGCGCCCAAAGACATCTACGACAACTCCACGGCGCTGATCGTCCTCGACCACGACGACAGTATTGTGGATCTGGCCGGCAAAGTTCCCGGTCCCGGGGCTTACGTTTTCATCGTTCATTTTTACCAGCCCGATTTCCCAGGTACATACAATATACCGCCGCATTGAACAACTTGCCATATTGTCTGCTCAAACTAAAATGTACAAAACTTCTTCTAGCTTTCGAAATGAACGCTCTAATACACAACGGTCAGACGTACGAAGCCGTTTTACCGATAAAACATTGTCCGTCGAATTCGGGATGTCGTTCCGTCGTGAAACAAGCTAACGGAAACACACAGTTTCAACTGATCGAAAACTTTTTACTAACTCTAAAGGTATGTAACGTAATTTTGTAATTTTTTTTTTTTTCTTTAAGAGTGTGTCGTACCATCGTCGTCGTTATCGTCGTAATTCTATTATACAAAATGTTTTGCGTGGGACGACTTTTGTCGCACCCCATATTTGCAGTAGAATTACCGAATTAAATTTGCACAACACATAATTTGAATAACATTAACTGTGCAACAGCGTGCTTATTTTTTTATTTTTTTTTTTTTTTTTTTTGGTAGCACTATCCAATAATTGTTTTACAAATAAATGAAACATCAAAAAAAAAAAAAACAACAGAACGTTAGCTAACAGATAATTTTAGTTTGTATTTATTTTATCTCTTAACAAAGCACGCTGTTGTACAGATAAAGTTCTATTCTATATGTTCAGACATTTTGGTACCTTTACTGTAAATAAAGGAAGAGTACACTACACTGCGCCGCGCAAAACGATTTTTCCTCAAGTTTATTTTATGATAACACAATAAATAATTACACGAATCGCTTGTTATTTGATTTCAAAGTGGATTCGAATATTTCTGAGTAAATAAATTTGCATTTGATCAAAATGTTCGTGACAATTTCCTTTACGGAACTCCTTAAATACAGGCGTTGGTTTGAATTTATCAAAAGCTCACCATGGTTTTCACTTTTATGACTTTGTCTCGGAAAACGCTTTTCGGTTAGTAAAAATGTTCTAAATTATTAGCATCGTAACTAGAAAGACGCGGACTTTTTACCCGATAGTACAGTATTTGATAAATTGTCTAGATTCGTAACAGTCTTTCTATAAAATTAAAAAAGCTGACAACAATATTGTCGATGCGTCAGTTTTATTTATGGTGATTTTTTGGTTGTCTAATACATTAGCCATAAGGGAACAAACACGACTGAATACTCAGCTCAACATCATTTTTTTGATTGCAATGATTTGTCGTCGCTTTCAGTAGTTTCAGTATATAAATTGAATTACATTCTACATCCTATGTCTTCCAAACATACCACCTACTACAATTCCACATTTGGTGTGAAATACGTCCGGCATTTAAAATTTAAAAGTTATATGATAGACGTGTATTGTTGAAAATATTTCAACATTGTTAAGTCGATATAGAAATTCTCATAAATAGAATGTTTTCTAGCCAACATTTTTTAAAGACATTAGAAAACCAAATATTTCTTTGGAAATTAGATTGTACCTACGTAGGCTACCAGACAATATGTGGAAAGCGAGGAAATAGGTACAGCGTTGTGAGACACTCGCCCTGAAGAGTCAGATTAAAGGGGAAAGAGAGAATAAATAATAACCGCGATAAAGAAAAAAAATTATATTTCAATAAGGTATAATAATTAGTACATTTAGGATGAATGCGTAAATAAAAGGATAAAGAATAATTATAATAAAAAAAAAAGTGCTAACTTTTAATATAGTAATATATACTACTGAATTACCTGCTTAATTTTGTATGTTAAGTAACTTGTTCTGTATTTTTAACAAGTAACTTGAAGTATTTATTTTTTTCAATTTGTTTTCTCTTCGTTATACGTTTTTAATTTTCACGTTTAGGAACCGAATCATAAAAGCGTTTGGTTAGAATACGTTTTAGTCGTCCCGGCTCAAGAATACAGGGATTCCATAATCATAGAACAACCGTTCGACTATACCGGTTTATTCATTTCAAAATGTGGAAGCAATCATTTCTATATCAACACTTCTACTACAGGTATTTTTGTATTTTTTTTTTTTTTTGTATTTTTAACTAAATATTATATAACCTTACTCAAAATTCATGATCAAGAATAAGAGGGCAGAATTTTAAATCGACACCCCTAGGATTCTGCCACGCCCGTTAGGACGGGACATAGCGGTCTAGAAAATCACTAACATAAAATCCTAACCTAACCTAACCATCCATTAAGCTGGAATTCGCCTGGTTAAATATATTAAATTTATGTTTTACGCAATTGTCCGAATCGGGTTTTAGGTTTTTGCAAAGAAGCCACGTTTTCGCTGACGACGGCATATAATAACGGCGCCGTCCCCTGTCTCTGCGACTACGACGGTTCGTTGAGTTTTGTGTGCGACCCCTACGGAGGCCAATGCCAGTGCAAGCCCAACGTGATCGGTCGGCGATGCGATGCCTGCAAGACCGGTTACTTCGGATTTCCGGACTGCAAGTCGTGTAACTGTCCATCGGTCGCCACTTGCGAGACGACCACCGGTGAGTGTATTTGTCCACCAAGAGTAGTGGGTAAAAACTGTGATCAATGCGAACCAATGACGTACGGATTCGATCCGATAATCGGTTGCGAAGAATGCAAGTGTAATTATTTCGGCGTGGAAAACGGGAACCTTCAGTGCGACTTGTTCAACGGATCTTGCGAGTAATTATGGTTTTTTTTCTCCTGCATTAATTGCGTTTCATAGTAATTCATAGCGTATTATTATGTTTGTTTGTCTTAATATTTTCATAATTATTCAGGTGTAAGCAAAACATCGTCGGCCGTTCTTGTGACCATTGCCGTTCTGGACATTGGTCTTTCCCCCGTTGCTACCTTTGCGACTGTGATTACCGAGGGACCACATCCGAAATTTGTAACCAGGTTCGTTGATTTTATTCGTAAATATATTTGCATTTTTCTACAAACCTATTTATTATAAATACTTAGTGGGACAAGATATATGTTTATTTTTTTTTTATATATATAATACGAGACATTTTCAAAAGGGGTCATTCTTATTTTAGAAGAAGCTGGAACCTATCTATAGTTTGGTACGATAGTGGTTAAACTTTTTTTTTTTTTTAATTCTTAAAATTCGTTAAATCTTTCCATTATTTAATAGGTTCTAAAAACGGTTTGCGATACAATTTGTGTAAAAAAACGAAAAAGACATTTTAGGTATTCTCCGATAAAATCTGAATTTTTTGAAAATATCACATTAAAACAAGAACCCCTCGAAAGTGTAACCGATGTAAGTTATCAATTGAATTGTTTTATTTTTTAATTTATCCAGAACACTTCCGAATGTTTTTGTAAATCAAACGTTTACGGTCAAGCGTGTGATTTGTGTAAAGAAGGCACGTTCAACATACAAGAAAAGAACGACGATGGATGTTCAAAATGCTTCTGCTTCGGTAAAACGACTCGATGCCAAAGCTCCAATATTTACAGAACAGAAGTATGCGTTATTGGTAACTAATTTGTAAATCTCTTGAAAATATTATACGCAATTGATTTTAGATTATCGAAATGGAAAATTGGTCGTTGAAAACCATCAACATTTCTACCAAAGTGATTACCATCGACGATATACATTTGTCAATCGATAAAGTAGAAGAAGGCGTACTCGGCGTCGATTTGACAGATAAAGTGCTCGAAAAAAAAATCGCCTATTTCTTCGCTCCGGAAAATTTCTTGGGGAATCAATTAAAATCGTACGGAGGATTCTTGAACTTTACCATCCAATACACTTCGAATCTTTTCGGGAGTGCTGTCAGCGGTCCTGATGTTATTCTGTACGGTCACGACATTTATTTGTTATACTTTTCGTTGGAACAACCGGCGTCCAACATCTTGTTCCCGAATTTCGTTGAAATCGTAGAGCAAAATTTCGTATTGTCCAATGGAATACAAGCCACTAGAGAACAGCTAATGCAAGTATTACAGAACTTGAACGGAATATATATTAGAGCTACTTACTGGGAACCGACCGTTACAACAAGGTGATTATGGTTATTTAAATAATTATTTATTATTTTTTTTTTTTTATAAATTCAGATTTTTAACTTAAAAAATTACTTTTCAGGATATCAAATATATTATTAGAAACCGCGCAAGAAGAATATATTCCATCGAAAGAAATCGCTTTAGCTGTTGAGCAATGTCAGTGCCCTGCCAACTACGTTGGATTGTCTTGTGAAGAATGTGCTGAAGGTTTCTATAGAGCTCAAACAGGACCTTATGGAGGTTTTTGTGTCCCCTGTCAGTGCAACGGACATTCAAATACTTGTGACAAAATTACCGGATTATGCAATGTAATTATTTTTCGAGAGATGTTCATTAATTCATACTTGCATATAGATTCAACTTTAATAGGCCTATATAGGGTGTGGATGCCCTCCTTTATTAACTGACTGGTTTTTTTTTTTAGAGAGTTTCAAGCAGACTGAAAAAATTTAAAAAATCAAAAAATAAAATTGCATTAAATACAGGGTGTTTAAAATTAAATTTTACAACAATTTTCATTAAAAATAAACGATATAGAAAAAAATCTAGATATTACGTGAAAAATAATTACATAATTAATTAAGATAATGTTTTATTTATGTTTTTAGACTTGTAAACATAATACTACCGGCGATCACTGCGAAAAATGTATCGTAGGCTACCACGGAAATGCTACTGTTGGTACTCCATACGATTGTCTTATATGTGCTTGTCCCCTACCAATAGCATCTAACAAGTAGGATACAATTTATATATATTTTTAAACGAAATCTAAAACCCTAATAAAATAAATTATGTAATTTTAGTTTTGCGACCGGTTGTGAAGTGAGCTCGGACGGAAATAAGATTAGTTGCGACTGTATTCTTGGATATTTTGGTGCTAGGTGTGAGTCTTGTAACGCTGGATTTTACGGTAGCCCAGAAACACCAGGTAAATAATATACACTTAAAAATTTATTAAAACTGTAGTTACTGTATATTTTATTAAGCTGTATATTGCTGTCCTGCATTATTCGGTTACCATTGTAACCGTACTTACTATTATTTTTTTTTGGTTGCCGTAGTAAATCAACAAAGCATTTCGGACAATCAGTTAAAGGGGGAGAGTGGGAGAAAGAGAAACAGAGAGAGAAAGAGAGAGACAGATTTAGACTTCATCGGTTTTTCGTTTACATTTTGGTCTTCTCTGCGGGTTGTCTCGGTTACTCGTACAGTCCAGGCAACACGAGAAAAAAAAAATTCGGGGGACAACTAGAGTAATTCCTTGTATCACGGTCCAATTCGTATTTTATAGATTTAAAACATAAAATGGTTACATTGTATCAATATTAGGCATTTAGTCGATATTATATGTCTCGTGTTCTTAGGCGAAGTATGTAAAGAGTGTCAATGTTCCGGTAACATAAATAAAGAAGATCCCGGATCGTGTGACTCGATTAATGGAAAATGTACACGTTGTTTAAACAATACGTTCGGGGAAACTTGTCAGTACTGCCGACCGGGATTTTTCGGCGACGCCGTGAACTTGAAAGATTGTCAAATGTGCGATTGTGATAAATGCGGAATGGAAAAATGCGATCACTATAACGGTCAATGTGTCTGTCAACCGAACGTAGAGGGTGAAAAATGTGATAGATGTGCTGTAAACCATTATGGTTTTGGAACTTGTAAGGTAAAAACATTCATAATAAATAAAATAAACATGATTTTTGTATGCATTTATAGTTTGTAAATTGGGAATCGAAAATAATTTTGTGGTTTTTATATCAAATTTTGCAGGGTTGCAAATCGTGCGATTGCGCTTTGGCCAGCGAGAGTTCTCAGTGTGACGAGAATACGGGAATGTGTAGGTGTAAGCCCGGCGTTGCCGGTAGGACTTGCGATCGCTGTAAGCCCGGATATTGGAATTATACCGAAGAAGGATGCATATGTAATTGAACGCAATTTAGAAAAAAAATTAAAAAAAAACTAAAACCATTAGATTCATTGAAAGGTTACGTTTACAGCGTGCGGTTGTCACTTGGAGTATAGTGTGGGCGTCAGCTGCAATCCTCAGACCGGCCAATGCGAATGTTTACCGGGAGTAATCGGAGATAAATGCGACCATTGTCCACATCGTTGGGTGTTAATACAGCCCGAGCCGACTATGGACCAAACAGGAGCCGGTTGTTTCGAGTGCGATACTTGTACGCATTCACTTTTGGACGTGACCGACAGTTTGTTCGCTAAATTATATCCGATTTCCAAAGATTTTGAAGTATGATAAAAATCGAACGCAGTTTCAAATTATTTATTGTACTAATCGTTTGACTTTGGGGTGACTTTGTTTTAGACCGTAGCACTCGGGTACTTTACCACTCAACGTCTGTTATACATAAACGAAACTGTGTCCAAGTTAACACCGAATTTAACCGAACTAATATCTAGTAGCACCGATCTGTTTCCATTAAATGTAGACTTGACGAATTTCCAGAAAGAAATTTCGAATCTCAACAGAAAGGTAATTATTATTTTTTTTTTTTTTTTTTTACACTAGTACGTCGTAGTATACATACAAATGTAATAAACAAATAGCAATTATTATTAATAAACGTTTATAAATGTATTGTTTTTAGTCAAAGTCAGCTTTATCGGACGCGATATTGTTATCGTCGAAAGGCGATATGACATTTAATAAAGCAATCGAAGTGGGTTTAGCGATGGATCAAGCAGTATCCCAAACCAGAAAAGCCGTCACTGAAGTAACAAATTTAGCACAGAGTCTTCAAGAAGGCGCAGGGCCGCAAATTGATTTAGCGTTAAACGAAGCGCAAAAGTTATTAGAAGATATCAAAGAATCGTTTCCAAACATGACCGATAAATTTGAAAAGTCGAAAACCGCACTAAACAAATCTACTGAATTACACAAAAAAATGTCGGAAATTGTAACACCTTTGAAAACCCCTTCACAGTTGTTAAAATCTTTAAAAAATAAAATTAATACTTTCCAAGACAATATATCGGATATGAGGAACTATACAGACTTGGCCAAAGAAAAAGCAGCCCATACTGCATTCATAAATGACGCAAACAGGTTAATAACTGAAAAACATTTTTTTTATTGAAATATATATGTTTATATAAAATAAAAAAATTGGTTAAAATTAAAATATTAATTTATTATTTTCAGAGAATCGTTAATAAAACAAAACGAACGAATAATTTCTTTAACAAAACTAAAAGACACCGCAAACGATGCTATGGACAATTTAATGAAAACGGTAAAAGAGGCTTTCGACGATTTACACAAATCTAGAGAAGCGTTCGCTAAACTTGGTACGGAAAATGAATCGATGAAAGCCACCAAATCTAAAGTAGATGACATAATCGAAAGGGAAGTACTAGTGCTCGAAAAAATACAAATCGGTCTAAACGAAGCGAAAGAGCATTCCGATAAACTTAAGGAACAGGTATATATTTATTTAATTTATTATTATTACTATATTTTTCTTAAAATCAATACGATACTAAATAATATAGTTTATTAAAATAAATTGTACTTAATTGTCAATTGAGGAAATGTAATATTAACTTTATTAATGTCGAAAGGCTGATTTGATGGAATCTTTAGTGAAAAATTCGACCTCCGCTTCAGAAACGGCAATTGCGGCGGCGAATTCGTATAAAAATATAGAATCGGAAATCGAAAAAGCATTAAGTGCTGCTAAAACTGCGAGCACGGCAGCCGAAGATACGATCAATAAGGTATTTATATCGTTTAAATGTTTTCAAAGTTAATTTTCCATTTTCTTTTAATGATCTGTATTGTATTAAAACAAAATATATTCATAGTCAAAGGGATTAGACGAAAGAGTATCTTCATCGGAACAAAATTCAACAAAGTTATTACAAGATGTCAGAAAGGCTTTGGAAGAATTACAGGGAAATTTAGAAAATGCGTTAAAGAATTCTAAAGACGAATTGTCTAAACTTTTAACCTCAAAAAGTCAAATAGACGAAAGAGAAAGCGATATATCTAAGTAAAAACAACACTAAATTATTGGGTAGTTTTAAAGGTAATATAATTTGTTCAATTTAAAATTTCTAACAGACTATTAGATCAGATTTTGGCAGAATCGCCGAGTGTCAATTCGGACAAAAATGTGGAAGCTGTATTGGACGGTGGCGAGAAATCTCGTCAATTGATAAATACCCTCGAAAACATAGTTAATTCACTACCAAATCATCTGGTTGCATCTCAACAACTTAATAAAGACAACGAAAACGCAATCAAAGACAATACTCAATCTAAAAATCAACGTAAGTAGAATATTTATTTAAATACGATATTCAATATGAGTACCTATTTATAATATCGCAATATTATTTTTAGTGGATATTGCACTATCACTCTTGCCAAATGCTACTGAATTCGCAAACCGTTTGAAAGATAAACCAGAAATATTACATAAGGAAGGACAACAAGTGAAATATGACATGGAATCGCTTCAAAAAAAGATTAATATATGCCGAGAAATGGTTAACAGGTAAATTATGCATCAACCATATCCGTTCATATTTCATCGATTTTATTATTTTTTTTAATTATAATCATTTATCTAAATCGTGTAACAATTTATGATTTTTTTTTTTTTTAGAATTAAAGTTGGCGTGAGTTTATCGAGAAATTCCACTATAGAGCTCCGTAATCCTGATAATTTAGCTCAACAAGGTATCAGCACGCTCGCTTCAATTTACTTTAAAACTGATCAGCCAAATGGTCTTGTAATGTATCTTGGAAATGAAGTCGGCACTAGTCGAAGAATGAGAAGAGCTATTACTGTAATCATATATTATAATTTATAATCTTAAATTAAAAATATACAGATTTTTTCCAAATGTTATATTACTGATTTGAAAGTAGAGGTGTAATTCAAAACTCCGTGCTCCTACTTTCAAAACTGTAATAAACAATTTGGAAGAACCTTTACAAATCGAATAAACTAATCGACATAATAATATTTAAAGGATGATTTTATGGCGTTACAAGTCGAAAATGGTTGTTTGGTGTTGTTAATGGATATTGGATCGGGTATTTCAACGGTAATCAGTGATAAAAAAGTATCGGACAACAAATGGTATAAAGCTACGGTTGAAAGGTATTTAAAAAAAAAAAAAAAAAATGTATTTTTAATAATAGGTACCCGTTCTGATAAAAAATAATATTATGTGTGTAATGTTTTTATTTTAGGACCGGTAAAACGGTAAAATTGATTATACACGAAGATATAGGAAAAGGATCGAGTTCTAAAGAAATAACTTATACCAAAGAAACCATTCTTTCTGGAAATTCTTCTATTTTAAATTTAGATAAAGATCACTCAAAGTTATTCATAGGGGGTTTACCCGCTACGTTCAAAGCCCAAGAGGGCATTGCGGAACTGTCGTTAGAAGGACAAGTCGAAGATCTTATACTCGGCAATACGTTTGTCGGGCTTTGGAATTTTGTAGACTCTTCGGGCGGAAACCACGGATCGATCGAAAGGTATTGAACGTTTTCTTAAAAATTCGACATTTGAATGCGATAGAAATCAACAAATATTTAATTTATTTTATGTACACAGGGACAGATTTACAAACACGACTAGTAGTTCTGGATACCGAATGAATGGCGAAGGATTTGTCGTTTTAGAATCTCGTTTATACGAACTGAAATCTAAATCGTCGATTCTTCTAAGTATTAAAACCACATCGTCGAACGGGTTAATATTTTTAGCGTATAAAGACAACAACTTTATGTCTATCGAATTGGAAACAGGAAGTATCGTGTACAGGGTTAGTTATATTTGTATTATAAATACTTTTAAAAAAAATGTCCGACTATACATTAATAAATATTTATTCGAAATAGTTGAATTTGGGCGAGGATACGTTGTCGTTGATTTCTCCAAATCAATACAATGATGACAAGTGGCACACGATCGAAGCATCGAGATTCGGTAAACACGTTCTACTAAAAGTTGACGGGGAAGACATAAACGGATCGGAAGAAGCTAATGGGCTTTCAACTGATCTTAAAGTATGTGTTATAATCACTAATTTGTTTGTTCTTCAATATTATCATTTTCTATATAATTTTGGAAATTAATACAATTTACATAATAAGGTATCGGAACATTTGTACATCGGAGGCTATCCGGGAGATCACGAGATAAAAGACGTGACCAATTTCAACTACGACGGGTGTTTAGATAGCGTTCAAATCGGTAAAGTTCAAGTGAATCTGAACAAGAACATAAACGCGTACGGTATTATTTCCGGATGTCCGGTAAAGGTAATAAAAACGCGGTGTCGCATAATCGTAACAATACGTATATCGACAAGGCGGTAATAACAGAATATAATCCCCGCGAATGGGACTTTCAGATCGCCAGTCTCGTGTCGTTCGAGTCCGGCAACAGAGGTTATGTCCGATGGCCGAACGCTACAGCGTCCGATAATTTAGTCGATCTTATACTGAGGTTTAAGACCAGCCACCCGGACGGTCTGCTCGTGTACGGCGTAGACGGTTCGTCCGTTTTTTCGCTCCGCATGGACTCCGGATTGTTGACGTTCAAGAGCGGCGGAACTCAAGTTTCGTCCACGCAGTCCACTCGATACGACGACGACCAGTGGCACGTGGTGCTAGTGGCGCACACGAACCAACAGCTATTGCTCATAGTCGACGATTTCGATAGTTTCCAGTACGGGATCCGTATATATATAATTATATATAATATAGTAGGATGCCCGTTGTTTTTAAAGTAGAACATTTTAGAGAGTGCCGGCCGGTATTTCGTTCCGATACATCTGAAAATCTAAGCTCGATTGGACTTAATTATCAGGGCACGGTTTAAGCTCAAAGTTTCATTAAAAAGCTATATTTTGTTTTGTTTTTTGGCGTATACTTTTTCTTAAATCTTAATATTACGAAAAATTGTATTGAATCTTTATTGTATAACTGATTATTTCCTAAACAAATCGTCTCTCTTATACTTTTTTCTAAAGTTAACCTATCCATTCGAAATCGATCATTTTTCATGATTTTTGCAAATTGCTATATTTTTAGTTCTTTGCGATTACCCACTAAAATTGTACACAAACCAAGGATCGTATTGAACTATAATTGTTGGAATGTATATTTAAAAAAAAAAAAAAAAAAAAGTACTATCATAATCGTTTGTATTGTTTAACCACTCTTGTGAAATTGAGAAATAATTAAAACGATCGACAATTTGCTTTCTTTGGATTTCGATTGTAGATAAGTAAAGATTATCGGTTATTAGTATGACAATAAAATTATAAATAAAACATAGTACCCTATCGTGGTCATCAATCAATCTATAATCTAGATTTATTGTCCGTATCTGTAGTTATCCTTTTTCATAAAACGTTGGTGCTTAAATCGCGCCCTGTTAATTAGGTCCAATCGAGCTCAAATTTGCCGCACCCTATTTTTAAATGTTTCGGAACAAAACTCTTTAAAATTAAAAAAAAAAAATTCTTCTCGTACGAATAACGGGCCACACTAAATTATATAGTTGTACACATAAACGTTCGGCGATTCGACATTATAAAATAATTACGAAACTAATCGTTGTGTTTCTGTTTTTTTTTTTTTTTTTTTTCGTTTAATGTATGCAGATCCGAACATCCGCCGAACCCTGTGAGATTCCTGTTCTCGGACTTTTTCTTCGGCGGCGTACCGTCGGACGTGGACGCGGCCGCTTCGTTTCAACCGTCGTTCGCCGGTTGTATCGGCGACGTGACGTTCAACGGGAAAATAATCAATTTCGCTCAGCTCACCGACACGCCGGGTGCGACGGTGGGACGGTGCACGGGACCGCCGTTGTCCGCCGGCGGGTTTAAACCGCCGAAGCGTACGAATCCGGGTAATTATATTATATTTATAACGCGAACGTCTCTATTAGGTTTGCAGACGGCACGGGGTGGCGAAAACAACATCTCCTCTATATTGTTCTAGTTGCCGCAATAATAAAATTACGTATTTTAGGAAAACCGAAACCGCCGCTACAGGAAGACGCGGACGTAACGGTGGCGCCTATTATGCAAACTACTCTTCCGCCTACTTTCGCGCCGGACGAGGCGACCACGAAACTCACCCCGCCGGTCGGCCTGTGCGCGCTCTCGCCGAATCCGCAGGAAGACCGCGACCTGAACAAACACAGCGGTTACAGATTCGGTACGTCACTAATAATGCGGCGTTGACGCCCCCGAGTGTATACAGTAGTTTTTTTTTTTTTTTTTTTTTTTTTTAATTTGCATTCGTATTTTGTTGCGTTTCCAAGGTAACGCGGTGGGAAGTCGGTTCGAATACGATTCGCTGACCGTGAAGACCAAGACCAACGAAACCGAATTGATGTCGGTGGACGTCAAGACTACCGGGCCGAACGGCATAATATTCTACGCGCACCAGGTGGGCGGCACCGACATGATGGCCGTTTATCTGAGAGACGGAAAAGTATATAAATTAGATTCGGGACCGCCGTAAACCTAACCGGCCACCACCGTAAAATATTATACGGGTTTTGTTCGTTTAAAGGTTTACTATCAGTTGAGTTGTAATTCCGTGCCGACGTCGATCATTGCCCAGATGCTCATCAACGACGGAGAATGGCATTCGATCGTGTGGAGCCGGTCTAACGTGAACGCTCAATTGTTCGTCGACAACACGTCTGTCGGATCCAGTAATACGGCGGAATGCAAACTGAACATAATGTCGCCGTTCTACTACGGAGGCACCAACCCGTCAGATTACGCGCGGATTATCGAATCGATAGTAATATATAGTCTAATTATATACACCAAAACGAGTATAATATATTTTAATATTCGAAACGAGACATAAAAAAAAAATATTAACTAAAATGCTTAAGAAACTCGCGAAAAACTTTCTATTGGATTTCCGAACGTTATTATTATTATTATTATTATTATTATTTAGCGTATGGTTTTGCGATACATTATAATATATATGTATTATATGAATAACAAAAGTTAAATATTATTAAGCTAACAAATCAACATATTTGGTATCATAGTTGGAAATGCAGTTTTTCTAGCCATCGAATGAATGTGAATTCTGGGTCCCTGATAGGAACGGCTTGGGCATTCCAGCGCCGCGATCACATTCTTGTAAATTTCCTATTTCCCATTTGTTCGGGGAATCTGCTGCACACCTGTCGCGGGACGTACGAATTCCATTAAGTAAACGTTACAAACGTTTATCAAGTATTTAAAAAATTTCTTCCGCGTAAAATCAACAAAAAAAAAAAAAACTCTAAACAAATTTCAATTAGCTATGTTGGTGATCCGGTCGAAAACTCGTTTACAGACGGACAAAAATAAACGTTAAAATAAGACTTTTAAACGAGTACAAGATAAACTGTACCATGGATATTTGTTTGTTGTTCACAGGGAATGAACGATACGTTTGTGGGTTGTCTGCGCAAGTTTGTAGTGCATTCCAAAGAAATAGGACACCCGGATCGTAAATACGGCGTGTCCAAGTGTTCGGATAAAGTCGAACAAGGAGCGTTTTTCCACGGGAACGGCGGTTACATTAGATTATGTACGCGCATTTATAAATACGATTCAAAATAATCTAACGAAATATTATTACGAGCGTTATTGTTATTATTTCAGTCGAGAAATTCGTTTTGGCCAAAGACGTGGACATAAAAATTTTCATAAAACCCCGGAGCGTCGACGGGATATTGATGGCGATGCAAACGACGAAAAAGATCAATTTGTTGTTGGAAATGAGAAACGGGACGATATCGTTCACGGTGGACACCGGCAAAGGTCCGATGTCCACTTCTTTCACACTACCGTCGCCATACTTTTTCTGCGACGGCCAATGGCATACAATTATAGGTCGGTATATTTAGAGATTTTGATTTATTGTCAAATTTTTTCTGAACATTGAAATTATCGCACTGTAACGTGATATATATACTTCTAGCGGTCCTTTTTTAAGCCGAATGAGCTCAAACTCGGGATTTACCGAATTTTTTTATAGGCGAATTGAAGTGACAAAAGTTGGATTAAATTGTTAAGTGAATTTCAGCATGTACGGGAGAGAGGTGTTTTGTTAGCTTTCCTCGCCTTTAAAAATCGCTGCAATTTAATCTAGGGATATGAAATGTTATATATTACGTATTGCACTAGTGTCAACGATGTGCCTTTCGGGAAAGGTGGTGGTTTAACTTTCATACACCATCACGGCTATTTTTAAATTAAAATTTCGTGATTTTTCTAGATGTATTACAATATTGTATAGTGTATTGTAATAGCATTCGGTTATATATCGATTTCTATAATACATCCAATAGACGGAGGGTAATATTCGACTCTAGTGGTAGCGCAGCTCGGCTGCTCGTGGTCGTTTTTATTATATTATGACTGTTTGTTTTTTTTTTTTTTTTTTGTCCACACCGCTCCGACCCGAAAATACAGCAATAAAACGCAAGAACGTCGTACAACTGCAAATCGACAATATATTTACGGATCCTGTGAACAACATCATTAAAGCCGGAGCCAACCCTTCGATAAACAGACCGTTGTACATTGGCGGACATCCACGAGGCGACCAGTCGATCAAATATTTGGGGTGTATACGGGACATCCAGATAATCAACCACGTGTCCAGCAACGCCGTCGAAAAGCACGTATTCGACAAGTTCCCGACTCAGATGGTTCAAGGCAACGTGTCATTGAGCGTCTGCCCGACGATTTAGAGTTACTAGGTTAATAAATATTGCATTTTCATTATTATTAAAACGCGAATATGAATATAAATATGCATTTAAATTATCATTCAATATTTTCAATATTATTATTATTATAATAATAATATATATATACTTAATTTTGTAAATAATATAATATTAAAAATAAATAAAAAACAAACAAAATAAATGTACAAAATAAGAGTACCAGTACGTTTAAAACCACTAAGTGTAAGACTATATATATATATATTTTAATATTAAATTGGATAAAATTAATTAATAAAAACACAATGTGACTTTGCAAACAATTTCTATATACCATAAATAATTATACTATTTATAAGTATTACATAATAATTTTATTGTATTTGCGCACAGTGTTTTTAAAACAAATAAAATGTATTCCGAATATAATAATATAATATTTTAAATGTACAATATATTATATATTTAGAAAAAAGAAAAACAAATAGTCTTTTCCTCGATAATTTTGTTCACTTTTTCCACTTTCTCTGATATCGTATTAGTAGCCAGTGATTAATATTTGTATGTGTGAATTTGTTTTTTTTTTTCTGTAAACAAGATTCTGTATGGAAGAATAATTGTTCCCGTAGGAAACTTCGTGTGACCTTCTTGGTGTATTGCGGGAAATTAATTTTTTTTGAAATTGCTCGTTATTTTTTAATATAATTAAAAAAACCAACAAAGAAAAACTACAAAAAACTGAAAATACGCAACACTGGAGTATAGCATACAAAAGGTGGCTTAAGGAAAACAAGCTGAATTTGAACCTGAGCTTAGTCTAACACTGAGTTGGAGTTACTAAGCTGTCCCGACTCGGCTTATTGTTCTTGAAGCACCTTGTTCTTAATATACTCGTCAATTTTTAACAAAATTGACAAAATGTATTGTTTTTGGTAATTCAGTAAGAAATAAACGTAGAGATTAAATATTTCTAAACTTGATATTTACTTCCAAAAATATTTTAAAACTTTTAAAATTTAGGTAAGTAAAATATTTGAGTTGTTTTCTTCAATTTATACGGATAGACATGTTTCGCTCCATAGCAAAACTCGAAAATTTGATTAAAAATGTGTTGTAACATGGTAAAAGTAAAAAAAAATATTTAGCATGATGTCACAAATGTTATATGCGAATTCGTTAAAAACAAATTAATTGTACATTTAAAACTGTAATTAAAAATGTTAAATTTAAATTCAGATAATATTTAAACGATCTTCGCTCAGAATCGTTTTTTTTTTTTTTTTTTTTTGTCCAATACGTCACGTTCTATATTAAACTAAATTACCCTATAAACCCTACCTTCCTAACAATAGTGTTCTCCTCGTCCGGGTGCGGTTCTAGGACTTAAGGGCGCGGAGTTACACCGTTCAGGTGTAATCTAAATCTTTAATCCCGAAATTGTTTTTTTTTCCTCGACACACCATACGAATAATAACAATACAAATGTAGATTGATAGACAAGGTAAAAAAAAATACAAAAATAAAGAAATATTTAATTTTATTTATCAAAACAACAACACTACAATTGAATTTTTTAACGGGCGGACCGACGATCTTGTTACGGGCAAATGGCCACCGCGCCCGTGCGCTAAGACCGCCGCCATTTAACTGTATGCGAAACGCAAATATATTTTATTTATTCAAATACTAATTTTAGTTGCAGGGATTTCGCTATAGAAAATAAAAACCCATAAACAGAGTTTACAGTGATCTCACAATAAACATTTTCGGGTTTCGGGTTTGTGGAATTTCGGTGGACCCGGATAGTATCGCCTGTCGCTATAAAAATATTACTCGATAGGTAAACACGACGGAGACGATCGTGTAGTGCTGTGTGGCGGTATAATAATAATAATAATGTTGGTGAATTATAGGGACTTAACGTGTCGGCGGCGGCGGCGGCGGCGGAGGCGGAGGCGGTGGCGGTGGTGGCGGTGGTGGCGGTGAAGAAAAATGTGTTGGACCGTGCGGCGGTCGGACGTACGCAGAAGGCGAAATCCGAGCTCGGCCCGCGGGTCGTGGTGAGGCGTTTGTTTTGCACCGCGCTCGCCGTCCGCCGGGCGGATTATTGGCAACTGGTCAACGGACGGCGGCGAAGGACGCGCAACAAGGGTACCTACGCGCGCACAATAATCCAGTGCCATTACGTCCATCGAATCCGCCGCTGAAAAACCGTTTCATATCGTATAGCCGCATAAAACCGCGAACCGAAATATATTTTAATTATAAAACTATTATCCATCAGGTACCGTTTTCGGTCAGATCCGCGCGTTCGCAGCCGCCGTCGTTTTCGTCGAAAGGTGAGTGGATAAATACATTATTCTTTTTTTCCCCTTTCTATGTTTTCCCGGGCCCGTACATAACCGCGCGGAGAGTACGGCTGCGGTTATCACATCGCTAACCTCCCGCAGCTCCTCTCGAAGAGTGCAGCCCCTTCGACCCCCTCCTCCCCCCCGAGTCACGGACAGAACGCCTCGACAAGCCGACTATATATTATACACATCGCGGGGGGTTTTTTTTTTCTATACATAATTATTTGTCCGTTTTTTTTTTTTTTAAATACCTATAGTTTTTATTAAACGACGACAACACGTCCCGAGAATCTACGGTCCACTTTCACTTGGCGCCTTTATCCGCAAACGCGGCGAGTGGCGTTGGCCACTGTTCTTACTGCCTTCTGCGATCGGCAACTTTATAAAAAAAAAAAAAACAATATTCCGGATGACTACGTCTGTGATGTGCAAAACAGCACGAAGAAAAACTCGGTTTTACTGCGGGGCGAATGAAAGGAAAATAATAATAATAAAAAAAAAGTGGAAAATCGTATCGCGAGCGTCCTCTGCGCGATGATTAAATTTTTTTTCCTTTCCGCGGACGGGCGGGCGAGTGGAACAAAGTATTTTTAATTTTATTTTTTTCCTTTTCTATTATCGCGTGTATAAAAATAGCATTTCGGACGAGCCGTCGGAATATAAATTCGGACCCGTGCGCGCGCGCGCGTTTGGCAAACTTTCCGGGTCAAACGGCGCGCCGCCGCCGCCAACCTCGTTTTCCGATGCGTTCCGGAGTGGTCGCTGCCGTATTGTGTTTTATTAATAGGGTCGCCGGGTCCGTTTAATCGACACTATATATTTTAATATTATTGCGGTACATATCGGGTGCGACATAACTCGGCTGTAATTTCGGCAATGGCTATAATAATATCGTATTATTACGGTTCGTGTCGTCGCCGCTTCATAAAATCCATCTTGAAACAAATTTAACGGAAAGAGTTGTCACGCATTTCACGAAGAAAATAGTTTTCCACTTCATGGAATCAATACGACTTTGACAAACATATCGTGAAATGTGTCACAAAATAAAAAATAGATAGTGAAACAAAACTTAAAAAAAAAAAAAAAATAGTTTATAATTTGCTATATTTGATAATTCCCAATCATGCGTGTAGTCGTTGCATATCATTTAACGGGCTATTCGAAATGTAATAATTGACTTTGTGTTAATACAACGACGTCAAATCTGAGCGACCGGTTTACGAAAACGTGACCGTACCGTGAAATATTCTTGTGCTTCACCGAATGTGAAAAAGGCGTTTCCTTATCATGAAACGGACGACTTTTCATGGAAGACCGAATTTCCGTCCAGATCCGGTGCGAAACGACAATAATTATAATCAACAAGTGTCGTACGTTACAAAAGTCAAATTGCAATTCGACCGGTTTAATTCGGAAATAATGTCGACAGTGTGAAGTTAACGCACCAAATTATTTTTGGCCTCTGAAAATTGTATCGAAGAACTACATACACAACTCGACAAATTAATGTTATCGTTTTCTCAATATTAAAGTTACGTACTCAGATCGGTTGTCCGGTTTCAAAACAATAATTCTCGAGTATAGCGGGTCTCCGGGCGGCCGGGTTCCAAAGAATAAAACAGGATCCGATAAAACTTTTTCAAAAACTTCATAAACACCATCTAGAAGTGTTAAAATAATTAATTATATCTGTACACTCGTAGAGTAATCAAGTATTAATAGAGTATATTTTAATTTTATATAACGCCTGCAATCAAAAATGGTTTTCTGTCGCCATATTCAATATAAATATATCTACGTCCGAACATTTTTTTATTTTTTTTAGTAAAATCACCAAGACCTCAGAAGAATGGATCAGTCCCGGGCCACTAATTTCGGACGTGTCCCCGAGGCTTACAATTATTTCTAACGTTTATTATTAATCATCATCGCAGAGGACATAGCGTTATTTTAGAACAATTCATGAGCCTATTAATAGGTGTCAGAAAATATATTTTTAGCTATTCCACGCCTATTATAACTGTACTTATAATTACGACTATGTTTATTTCATTTCAAAAATCTGTACTTGTAATATTTTTTTATTTGTTTGTGAATCCTTTAATTTGTTTATTTATTTTTAAATAATCGTAGTCGTTACAATAATCTGAAGTATTTTAACGAACGCAATGGTCAATTATTTGTAATTTATTATAGTTCTACACACAATCCCCGCTCGCTCTTTGCCGAATTGTCGAAATTTAACTATCGAATGGCCTCTGTAACATATTCGTTTTCTTAATAAAATGAATATCTATACATCTATATGTTCATTTTACATATATTTTATTTATTCAATAAATCTTATTAGATTGGTATATATAAAATTTGAATATACGATGCAATTTTTTTAGGTTATTTTCGCTAAATACTCAACGTGCTAAATGTTATTAAAGAGGAAAAAAAGTTGACAATTAACTCCAATGATTACACGTATACGTATATACTGCAACTCCAACGAAACACAATATAGTTATTAAAAGTGTGTTATTTTTAAATTAGGTGTACAATATTGAATAATCATAACATTGTAAGAACTAGCGTACTCGTATATGGCGCGAAACGAATACCAACAATAAATTGAACATTTTTCGAAATGTTCAATTTACAATGTAAATTTACATGTCAACGGACGATTTTTATTTTCCAAACAAATGTCGACGTTGTGTTTTAAAAAAAAAAAATCTGTTCAGATCGCACAAAATAATATTCAATTTTGTATTTAAATCAGTCGTAAAAGGTTATCTAATACTCGTTACACTGACGAAAATGTTGGCACTGCCAACGACTACAGACGTTTTCAATAAATTGCCAAAATATATATCTACGTATACGTATCTATAAATAATAAATATTTAAACGGTTACTGTAATAAATATTATAAACATAGAACTTAAACTAAATCGTATTAAAAAAAGTAAACAATAATAACCAAAAAAAAAAAATAAAAAATCACGGTCATTGTTTAAATGTATGTCATTTACATGAATTGTATAGTTCGAATCTGAGACATTTTAAACTTCTTTTTAATAACTGGTTTTTTTTTTTTAATTTCGACCTTACGTTAATACGTTTACTTTCTGATTCATATTTTTTTTTTTGCAAATCATCGATGAAAATCGACAAATATTACGATCGCCTAGGCCTATAAAAATTATAAATCCTTACAATCATAAACACCTCGACGATGGTGATACGTGCAAATAATCTAAACATATCAATCTTTAACGAAAGTAACCAACCTGTAAGAATAAAAAAATAACTGTTTAATAATAATGTGTTTATAAAATACATGGCCGGGGAAATATCATAACGCGCGTAAGTGAAGTATGAAGGCACGAGTTGGTTTCAATTGAGATTCGTTCGTTGTTAACATGTGGACAACATAACATACATTATATTATCATATGAATGACAGACGACCTGTGTGTGGTTTCGAATAGATAAATCGAATTCATGAATATAGATTTTTTGGAATTTTTAAGGAAATCTATTATAGGAAAAGGACCGAACAAATTTTTGACCGAACATGTATGGCAAAACAACATATTCAAAGTGTGGATTCTAGTAGTGAACGTTGTCTAGTTAGAGCATAAGAGGGATCTTTTTTCGATTTACCTTGAATATTTCTTAATAATGAGGACAAAATGAACATTTTCTACCAGTAGGAGATCAGAAACAGCCGGTGGTCGTTTTGCGAAAAAGCCGTTGAGTCAAATGTTGCCATGTGTCGAGCCGAAGCATTAATCCGACTTCCGGATTGTTTTCCGAAGTTTTAAACTCAAAGACTTGCTCCAATTGAAAACTCACGAGAGCTTTTTTTTATAGGATTTTTAATTTTGTTGACACTATAAGGGGGTTATTTTTTAAAAATCATTGTACATTTCCTAATAATAGGGAAAAACAAGAAAAAAAAACTCCAGGAAACTGAAATATTTACGCAATAATGGTTTTAATTGAGTTAATTTTGATTTTGTTATGTTGTTGTTATATATTATCACTTTCTAGACGTGAAACAATTTTAAAAATATTCTAGCGTCTTTTGAGTGATTCTTGAGAGAATTTTAAAAAAATTCTCGAAAATTGGAAGCAAGTTTTATCACAATTGTCCGTATAGTAAAATAAATATATCGAAAATTCTTTGCCTGTTTATGTTTTATAAGCGTTTGGAGTGGATTTGTCGAAAATCGTAAAAATTAGTAACCAACATTTTGTATGTTAGGTTAGGTTATGAGTTAGTTCTATTTTTCGATCAATGTGAATTATTAACTTGACCCCGATATTTTTAAATATTTTTTTCGTCACGTTTTCCTATTTATGTATTTTACTTTTTCTTATTTCTAAGTTATTTATTTGCTGAACAATTATAGCCTCTGTTATATATACGGATAATTCAGCGTTCCATTAATTTAACGAGGACAGAGTATCTTGTCTAGAACCTTATACATTTATTATTAATTAAATCCAACAGACCCGAGCATCGTAAACAATCCGATAACAACATAGTGAATTATTAAAAAGAAGGACATATTTCGCACCATAGGTGGGCCACTTTTATAGATGGGTAGTTGGAAAGGTAAAGGATATAGAGAGTTTATATTTAGTTCATATTTGTATACGCAACGATAAATCATTGTTGACAAAAAATGATTCTTGCGAAGTTCAGTCAATCATGTTTGAGAAATAAATCGTAATTTTTACGATTTTCATCAAAATTCACACTTTAAACGCTAATAAAAAAAAAAAAAAGTTAATTTTAACTGAATTACAACAAAATGACAGAAATATTCCGGTTTTTTCCCAGGTTTCCCAATTTTTAAGAATACTATAACGAAAATCAAAAATGACTTTCTCAATTCACTAACTAGATCCAAAATGCTTTCAGAAAAACGCTTGAATATCGGAGCAATAATTCTTGTAGAAAAGCTGTTCACAGACAGAAGAAATAAAAATAAAACAAAAAACCGTATAGTAATACCAAATAAATTCTTAGCTTTGCTCAGAATCTAAAATATAAATTTCATCGAGATTAAATAGACTACTAACGTAAGTTTATTAATACATTACATATTATGATTTTTAATATAACGCATTATACGCAATATAGCTATTAATTTATACTTGAGCATCGACAAAATATATTCCAAATAGTAAATTTATTAATAATATGTTCTGTTTAGACTAGGAGAAAAAAAAAACTTATAATAAACATAAATAGAATTGTATGCATGGTGTAAATCTGTGTACTCCGTGTGTTACTGAGTGATTATTTGAATAAGTCAATATTTATAAATAATTAAATAGTTTAGAATTTTTTCTATTTAGAAATAATTTTTACGGTTTTAAATCTTGCCCAATATTGTCCAATCTCTTTGCTTTCTGTGTTTATAAAAACATAATATTTGCATCAACGGTATCCGGTCATTACTATAGTCAATCATATTACAACATTGTCACTGATAACTGGCTTTTTTTAACGAATTTAGATTTCTTGGATTTTGTTCTTGTTGTTCTTCAATAGTAATCGTGTGGAACAGTTTAACGAACAAAATAACGAATAGCTAACGAAAGCTATGGGCGGACTTGATGATTTGTATAGGTGACAAAATTGTTACATGTAATTATAATTTTCAATTGCGAGCTACGAGATGGCGTTGACGCGGAATAATATCCCTTACGATGTTTCATTTAAATAAATTAGAATAATAAGATATATTGAATACATAAAATATTAAATACAATACAACCACGGTGTAGATAATCTATATCGTTTAACCAATACAGAAACAATACATAAATCGTCCAATCGATAGTTAATACGTCAATCGTATTTATCGATATTTTCTCTACATACCTAGTAGATTATGTTTCCGAATAAAGTCGAACAATGTCTACAAAAATCCAAAACCAATAACTTATACTCGATCAGTATATAATATTTTAAAGAGATAAAGTCGTAAATTATATAAGTTTGTAGATGGTAATCTCTGGAACTGCTGATCAAATTCGGAAAATTCGTTCACTGAAATCTACATTGTTCTCAAGCTCTGCTGAGATGCCGCCTCCTACACCACACAGTTTACACCTATGATTAAAGCTGCGTATATAAAATATTTACAAACTACATGATATTATAATATACTAAATAATTGAAAACTCTGTATAATATACCCTATTCACAATATCATTCAATGTTATTCGAGAAATTTAAAAATAACACCTGCGACAAACGATATAATTTCTATTTTTATTTTATTTCGCTTTTAATCAATTTGTATTGCATAGATTTATATAATTTTAACTACTTAACTAATTGGACGAATTAAAACATAATGCGTCTAAGTCTATATAGTAACTAGGTTTAAATGGCCATAACTATTGGCTCTATACCAATAATACTATTCCTTTAGCGAAAATGACCCATGTGTAGTTTTTATTCAAGAATAAAAAATAATATTAAAATTACTATTTGTATTAATAAATAAAATTACGTAAAAGTATACAAATGTCCCGAGAAAAAACAAAAAAAAAAAAAAAACTCAACGGTAAAATTATCCTAACTCGGTAGAAAATACTGTGAAAATTATAAATTAACAAAATATATTTGTCGAACACAAACAATCGTGTAAAGTACGAGTAGGGTTAATACCTTGTTTTGCTTTTAATATATTAACGTTATAAAAGGTTGAGGCGGGCTTGTTGAAAATATTATTCCGATCGAATTATTCCAAAGACCGTAGTTTGGCCGTGTTGTCGTTTCATTATTTAATGTCCCGTAAGTCGTTTTCGTTACAGTGAATAATAATATTTAGGGGTGGTATGCGTATTACATTAGTGATCGGGACGGAGTAGATGTTTCGGAATTACCGAAAATGTGACAAAACACTATAATAACCGTATAGTGAACTATAAAGAATCATCATAAAACACTGTGAGCTATGGGGGTTTTTTTTTTTTAATCAATACGATTTTAAACGGTCCGCGCAGGGCACTGGTGTGCCAGCGATTATTGACCCACGTGATATTTGATCAGCGGGCAGTAAAATTTCACGGGTCTCTTTACAAAAACCGCATAAGCCTTCCGCTTCTTCGTCTGGCATTTAATAGAATCGCCAAGAGTGTATTAAATAGCGAGTGACGCTCAATGTTCCGTATATTTTTTTCTTATCCTCGTCATTCTATATAACAAGCTAACTGTATAAATATTTAACATCGCTATTTTGTACAACGGTAGTCGTCCTCTACGACTTTTTTTGTGGAAATCGCTCCAATAGAATAGGCTCTACGAGGGAACGTACATTCATACCAAACAGATTTAACCCTACGTAGTCTGGTGAAAATGTATTGCATTATGGGCGAGGGAGAGGGACAAAGCCTCCCGCGATATATTTCAAGGTTTCTTCAACCGTATTATATTCACTAGAAAATTTAGGACTACATCACTGATCTACTGCCCCGTACCTGACCATACTACCTCCCTAGCTACTTTTCCTCTGGCCTTTACCACGATTTCCATTTATAAATTCTATATCACACAGTTCATCGTGTATCTCCGTGGCTGTCGTTTATTCCATCTGCCGGCATGCCCCGCTCATACTCTCTTTGATTTTCCCGGCTATATTGCCAGACCATCTCTAATAAAATCCCGGCATTAAATGTTGTTTTTATTTCGCAGTATGTCAGAGAAACGGACACTGTTGAGCCGTCCCCGGACTCGGGTGTACGATTGTAACTACAACATCGGCGAGGGCTACTACAAGCCCATGATGGACCACCTGGACCGCAAGTACTACGGGTCTTCGGCGGCCTCGGCCAAGCCCATCAACAAGTCGAGCCTGTTCGGTTCGTCCGGGGCGACGAGCGCGTTCGACGAGTACAGGTCGTCGTCGCCAGTGCGGTCGAGGCGCAGCGGGTCCGACTCAAGGCTGTCGTTGCCCGACGACGATTTCGAACAAGAGGTAACGTTATGAAAAATACATCGCGCGGCTATTCTTCCGGTCGAGGCAATAGGTTTAGGTTCTTCACATTGCGTTAGGTTACGGCCGTTCGTTTGGGCGAGAGTTTACTTTTGCAGTTCGGTAATATCTGGGATTTTTTCCGAACACTTTTTTTTTTTTTTTTTTAATCGAGTTGACTCGATATCGTTGTAATTAATTATAACGTAAAATTTATGTTTTCGACGGTTCCACATTTTTTTTTTTTTTTTTTAGTGGAATTGCTTTAAAATATGTATACTTTCAATTTTTTACTATGGACATTATAATATGGGTACACAAATCGAAAAATATTAATCAATCATAATAATATCCATACCGCGCAAGTTAAAGAAAACTCGCGGCACTTAAAAATAATATTTACACTAACTTAATTAAACGCAAATAAAATGTTAAAAAATAATAGTAATAACAATAAACCAATTAAAATATTTATTTTAACAAAAGTAAATATTAAAATCTACACACTAAACTTATTACGGTTTCGCAAAAATACTTTTTAATCATATATTTAATATATTTATAATTTTATTTTAATTATCATACTCATACAAACGTTTTACACTGCAATTATTACTTATTGGAATTTAGCTTTACATCGACAACGTTGGATGGAATAATAATTATTACTCGCTTTACCATATTCGATTCGGTGAAAAATATTTTATTATATTTTAATTCTTAAATAAATAAAGATTTAAAAATAATGTAATATGATTAAAATAATATATCAAACAGGCAAGTATATTTTCTTAACCGTATCTGATCAAATTATAATAATAATTCAAAAATGACATTGCTCGTAAATAAAACATACATATTATACTATTTTATATAGAATTAATTTGAATATATTATAATATACAATATTAGACTATCTTATCGTCATATTATAAAAATGGCATAATAAATATTTATATATATATATATATTTTTTTTTTTAAATACATATATAAAACTCTTTTCGCTGTACACAATATTTTAAATTAAAGAGAGATAGAAAATAGGCGATGGATTTTCATTCGGAGGAGTGTATTTTAAAACGTTTATATTAACTCGCTTACTTGCGCTTGTCTGTCTGTTCGGTACAAATTATGCAATCAATTTTAAACTAACTTCTCGATGAGATAGAGACTTGGAATTTTAACCATAGCTCAGAACTAAATAACAATGTATTAAATAAAAAGAAAACAATATTTGTTTTAAATATACTACGTTTTTAAAACGAACTAAAAAGTATAAAATAATATCTCTCCTAGCCCCATACAGATTTATAACCCCACCAGGATTGTGCTGAAAATTTGTAATTACGAATTTTAAATACCTATGGAGATACTTATATGATTTAAAATGAAAAACGTGGTTGAAAAATTGTTAGCGACTTAGGTGAAGTATTCATTCATCAATAATATCTATTGTACGCACCTCACGTTTCTCGTTTTTAAATCATTCGAGTATTTTTATAAGCATTAATAATTCATAATTACAACATTTTTAGGACAATCTACATATGGGGTTATATATCTATATGAGGCTAGGAAATATTATTTTATACTCTTTAGTCCATTAAAAACGTGGTATATGAAAACCATTTTTTTTTTTTTTTTTTTTAAATAATTTATATATTATAGTTTTTTTTTTTTAATTAAAGACAATAGACAATCTGTACCAAAGATACAGTAAGTAAATGGTGTGGTACAGAACAGTAATAAAAAATAAATGAAAGAAAAAAAATTGGCACTCCTACTTATATTAAATTGAATAATAAAATGTAATATTATAAATATCAAAATAAAATATTCAATTTAGTATTTTCTCTATTACTAAACGTATATTGCTTTTCAGACTTTGGTATATTTTTTTTTAATATAATTTTATATTTCTTACCTTTCCTACCAAGAATACGATATTGTTTTCAACAGCAGATTTAATAGTTCTTAAAAATACGAAAATCGCTTGGTAAAAATATTATTGCACGAAACAAATGCGAAAATCTCACAAAATTTTTCTATACACAATATAAATCCATTCGAGGCCGGATTAATGGTTTTGTGGGCCTCAGGTTTACATTTTCAAATGGGCCCTCTTATATAAATATAATGTCAATTTTCGTATTACAAAAGTTGTTTAAGATAACACAACGTGAGCTCAGGGGATGTCTTCTTGTTGTCGTTTTCGCCACTTTGAACACCTGAACGGCGAACTGGAAATGGGTATAGTAGGTACTTATACTACCCCGGCGTGTACCTAAATATTGTAAGCCGATAGTGAAGAAGGTTATAGATAACTAGACCATAGAAAAACGTGTAATTTACACCTTGGAGCCTACCCAAAATAAAAGGATGTCAAAGTATATACAAATGTCTATATGCGTATTTTTATATCTATTTTTGGCATTGTATTTTTTTTTTTTAACGTTTATACGGGAGTAAAAATAATCAAAGAATGGTTTACATTGTAATGCGTGTACGCTTACTGTGCGTACGTAAATGTCCAAACACGTCATGTACAAGATTTGTGTAAATATACGAATAAGTACAATGACTCATGAATTAAAGTCTTGGAGAAATAAAAACGTGTTAATTCACAACGTCTTGACACTAATTTTCTTTTATTCCCGAAATAAAAAAAAAAATAACATGATATAATAATATAATATATTATTGTGCTGTGATTTCTTTCGGGGGGGGGGGGTTCTTTACTTGATATTACAGTCGGATAAGCTTGGTGATTTCCGTAGGCAATCGAAAAAATAATAAACATTTCTGAATTTCTTTCATAATTATTTTTATCTCTTTATTTTTCTTCTTCTTCTTTCACCTATGGATTATCAAGAGTCTTAAGGACTTTTACGAAATCACTCATTAGTCTTTTATCGAAAAACCTAGGCTCTATGCAAAGAGATAGCCGGCCGTATAGAATTATTCTTTTTTTTTTTTTAATGTAATAACTATATCGTCTTGCGTTTGCAGGATAAACCATATGCATAGGAATTGTAATTTTATTACAATTATATGATTGTATGGTTTTAATTATATTTATATTCAAGGTGAATAAATATTTCCGTCCCTAAGAAATATGTTTTTACGGTTTTACCATTAAACTATACTTCCAATGATAATAATGATAAAAATGAAAAAAATAAAATAATAAAAGACTATTTAATTGTTTATAAAGATAATAAAAATTGTATGGATTTTTCTTTTGTAATTATTTTTTATTAATTAAAAATATATTATTCATATAACAATACTATAATCATAGCTGCGCAGTGCAGTAGGTCCAAACAACAAACTTTAATTATAAAACAAAAAAAAAAAAAGAGTTTAAAACTAATAACAATAAAATGTAACGATTTTATTTAGATTCTGAACGCAGACGCATTAAAAATTATGTGAACATTTATTAACTGCAGTATATGCACATTAATATAATTATACAATATACCTATATATACAAACAATAGTATCGTAAAATATGCAAGGGTGACACGCGAAGATTTTTTTTTTTTTTTTTTAATTTTGTGTGTTTTAGAGCCAGCGATCTGGTGCAACTCCTTTACCCTCGTAACGCGTACAATTTAATAAATCCGACAAATTTGACATTCCGTGAATATCCAATTTCATATGTCTGTCTATCTGTCTGTTTACTTTACGCGTCCATACACATTTACCGTTAGAAAAGGCCGATAATTTTGTATAGATCGATAACGGTTTTAATGTGCTAGTTTCCTAGTTCCTGACTCCTAAGGTGCGTGATATAGCATTAATGGCGATCTTAAACTGCAGGGATTTTGGAATTGTTCAACGTTTTATTTTAGTGGTATACGATGGCGATCAGAATTCGATTTAAACCGTGGTAATCTTACAATATAATATTATTCTTAAGGCCCCTGCAAACTCCATACAATTGTCGTCAAAAAGACCCGCACGCCTAACACAAATTGAGGAGGTACTTCCTTTTGTTCGATTTTAAAAACGTAAAGATATACTTTTGATTTTACAAACAAGTTTACTTTGCATTGGTCAGAGTATATTTTTCATGTTAACATTTTTTAATTTAATTATTTATCATTGAAAATTGACTAATCTATAACGATTCCAAGCGTTTTATTATTGTAATTAATTTTATAAAATTGAAAAATTGTCCTGGCCGATCCAGAGTTTATGAATTCAAACACATATTTACATTTTTAAAATCGAACTACTGTAAGTACCAACATTTTTGTCGGGCGTATAGTTGCTTTACGTTCATAAATAACGTAAAAATGACCGTAACTCTATTCTTCAAATGGGTATCGGGTAGTCGATTAGTGAAAATGTCGTATCGTTAAGAGGGAACAAATAATTTTCAATTTTTATAAAATCGGAGAAAATTTGGAAAACCTTAAGGCACATATATTACACACTTCGTGTGTTTTCGTTAGTTGGCGTAGCGGGTAATCAAAGTTAATGCAAGATACGGTACTTACATTAACTTTGATTACCCGTGTAATCTTATACGATTTCTAGGATATACGGCAAACGGACGTATAGGTACCTAAATGTTTAAATCGCATCTATTAACGTTACTACCAAGAGTTAGTAAATTTTTAACTGTTAATAAACTTGACTTGTGCGAAATGTATAACCCAACGCGCGTTGGGCAATCAAATAAAATAAAATATATATTATATAATATGCTATCCGGTTAAACTCTAAAACGTATTCGCACATATGTTATTAGTATTGAAAGTATAGTTTTGCGTACAACAATTTTTTTTTTTGGAAAATATCGACCAAAGTCGTAAAACCTTACGGTATCGACAATGGAGGAAAAAAAAAATGTCAAAAACAGATCGGCTATCAATGTTCTAATATAGGATTCTAAAGTATATAGATTATTTTATTTTTTATTTTTAATAACCAACACGAGGAAATTGCTCATCTCGTAATTTCAGTAATTCGCAAGCACACGTGTCTAAAACCATTCCCGTTCGAAAATAATAATGACACTCGTTGCTACATTAATATATAACTATCGTCCTACACACAAAGATAAAAGTAGAAGAAACTCATCAAAAAAAAAAAAACCGCTCGTTGCCCAATATGTTATGCTGTAGAACTGCCAAGGTTACGCCGGTTAAGATTATACATAACTACTCGTACTAAATACTATAATGAATTATTGTTGATATCCTCTCCCCTGCGTCACTTGCAGAAACGCGTGGAGCAAACGAGCAGACGCACAGTGGACCAGATTTTTTAAAAGGTGGACAAAAATATAGAACCACTCATATTCATTTAGATGACTATACCAAAGGTGGCCAACTAAAAGACACTCACGAGCCGCACAATAAAACGAAAAAAATGTAAGAAGAACCAAGAGCGAAATAAAAAGTATTCTTAACTGTTGTAATCCATAAAGATCCATGATTCAGAGTACAAAAAACGAACAAAAAATTCAACACGCAACAAATACGTTGCGTGTAAAAAATTACCTTATATTTAAATATTATAAATTTAAAAAAATAAAACTAAAATTTTATGTAAATTACATTTTCAAATACATATTTTTTTACTAATATAAAAAAAAAAAAAAAATGTTTTATATTAGTAAAAAATATATTCAGCGTCCTACGGATATGACTCGTCTTACATATACGACTCGCGAGCCGTAGTTTGGCCACCCCTGGACTATACAATTTGAGTTACAAAATATTAAATAAATATTAAGTTGAATTAATTATTTTATCATTACCTAAAGGTGCTCTCGAAAGTGGATTAGAACAATCGGGAGGAAAAGTTAATATTGTCGTTCGACCAATCTTCATATTTACTTTTTTTTTAAATCGTTCATTAGACCAAAATTTACTTGCTTCCTTCTCTTCGTATAATTCGGATAAAAATTGTTATTTAAAAACTTAACTATCGAAATTCTTATAAATGGATTATTAGTTTTTATCGGGGCTTTGCACCCGAATTATTTATTCAGGTTTCGTGTGTTGAAAGAAAATTTGGGTTTCGGGTTAATGTACATTCCTGGTTATGGTTAACTATAAATTTATTCGGATTAATCCTGGAGTTCTGATTGCTCAATTAATCAATTAACTTTAAATAAATTAAAGTAAACATAATGAAAAATAATTTCAAATTAATATTTACCAATAATCGGTCCTTTTCCTACTGAAGAAAGTTTCCGTTCATTACTTACTTTGACTTATCGTCAGACCAGGCTTTAAACAAATACTTGGCTCTTCACGAACCATCAAGAATTATTTAGAAATTTGAAAATTATGTATTCGTCTTTGTTCTACAATATCGTTGTGTTGTCAATATTGATAAAACTTACTATACGGCTCATAGTATAATGCTTGTCGTCATTGATTAGTGATAATTTTATTTAATCATAACATAACAATCTGTATTCTCCAAAATCATGGAAAACACGCAAACTACAATCTTAGTTGCGAAAAATACATACAAACTAATATGCCACATAACTTTAATATGCTTAATAATTCGGGTTTCAGGTTTAATTCGGGTGCAAAGAAAGCCCCGGTTTTTATTATTTTTTTTTTTAAAACATAATTTAACACACATACTCATTTTTATCATTATTATTGTTTGTACATATAGTTCATGTATTTTTTTCGAGTTCAGGAAAACATTTTTAATACACACGAATACGAAATAATATTTTAACGTGATGCAAGCCAAAAATACTATGCCAAATCTTTTCATTTTATATTTCTAACGTGTTTTTATAATTTTCCAATCGATTTTTTATAAAAAAAAAATTTTAAGAATTTTTTCCGCCTTTTAAAAATCATTCCCATCCGAAAGACGTGTTTTTGCGTAGAAAACCCGAAGAAATCATCCCGAAATGCTATGGTACGCTCGAAATATTCGAAACGAGTGTCGATAAAACCGATTAAAAAAAGAAAACAACTCGAGCGATGCTGGCCGACAGACAAAAATGTCCTATAGGCCTGACATCGGTTTAACGCTTTTTTTTTTTTGTATTTTTTAATACGGCAATATTTTACTTTATTTTTTCTTTCTTTTTTTTTTTTTTTATGTATTCGTACGAGCGAAATTACAAGTAAAGTACATATATGAACATACAGGTGTATAAATATAACGTCATATTATTTCAGAGTTACTTTGCGACGGGGGTAGGCCTCTTGCGGCCGTATACGTATAATAGGGTTGTATCATAAATATTTTAACGCGAGGTTATAATAATATGACGTTGGCGAGAATTGCATAGCTGCCGCCACCGCCGTAACAAACGACAACGATAAAATAGTATACATATATAAGTACTATAATATTCTAATATTATATTCGCCGGCCGAAAACAAGACAATATTGTATTTCCTTTTCTACAACCCCCGCCCTCTCACCGGTGTGAACATTAGTTAAATTAGTCAGTTAAAAATACGCGTGATATTTTATTCAAGGACGGTTTAAAATTCAAAAAGAAATATATATGTATATTATTCAGATTTTTCCAAAAATAAAGATAACTTCTTGGATGGAAAAATATCGACAAACTAAGAGGGGAAAAAAAACTATTGGCTATCGGGTAATGTACATATAATATCATATTTAAAAATCATGACAATTATATTTCGATCAAATATTTGGGGGATAAAATTGCTTACCTATTTTTTATTTTTTTTAAAAAAAAAAATCGACTATCTCCGGTATTGGAGGCCGCGTTCCTGAAAGCGAAGTTTAAGGAGAGGAAAATGAGTATCCCTCTTATCGCATTAGTAAAAAAGAAAAAAAAAGGTTAAAAATATTTATAATTTATATACATTTTTACCTATATTAATAGTGTAATGGATTGAAATGATTGATCATGGAAGGACAAAAAATAACAAGGCCTCAAATTCGTATCATTGGGAACTCCGATAGTGACAAATGAATTGAGCCACTAGATTCCAGTAACATGTTATCAGTGTTATTATGTTGCCTTATCATATCACATGATGTAAACAAATCGTTTTACGACGCCATATTGCATATAATTAAAGACCGAATTATATTTGTACTGGCCTAATATTATAAGAGCCATTATTTATTATCCACGGTATCACTACATTAAAGTTTAAAAATAAAAAAAATTGGGTTACGTTCATTTTTCACGAAGCCTATTATATTGTAATAACAACCCTGGTTGTATTGTGCATAATGAGAGATATAGATTTTGAATGTTAAAAACAAAGAAAATTTGTATTCCACTGCAGTAAAAAAAGACACTTATTAACTTTTCATTTAAGGCACGCGGAATTCAAGTGTTATGTCGCTTTTTTTTTTATCACCCTATTTAAGAATTGAGGTTGATAGTGAGTCTGCTACCTACCAACTTGTCCAACTTTTTTTTTTTCAAACGGCGACCTATGTATTGAAAATCCCATAGTAATTCGTTGGAGTTTAAGTTGAAACGAGTATATGTAAAAGATCAAACGAGAAGGGAGGGCCTAAATATCGGACATTATCTAATCTAACGTGCGGTCGTGTGTTACAGGTGGCGGCACTGCGCAAGGCCCGCGCCGCAAAGGCCGCAGCCGTCCGGACGGCGTCGCTGGAGAAGGATTTCGAGTCGGCGTTCAACGGATTCGCGTCTGACGGCAAGCCGAGGGCCCGTCTGAACTACACGGAGAAGCTGTTGGACTCGGTGGGCCTGAACAGCAAGTCGCAGGAGGCGCTCGAAGAGGAGATATACAAAAAGCGGACAAAGTCGTACTACCAGGACGCTGACGACGTGGCGGCCAACGCAGAACAGCAGGCCAACAACCGGTGGTCGGCCACGTTCAAGGCGCAGTTGCAGGACGCCGCCGACGAGCGGTCCGCCGACGAGCTGTCGGCCGCGGCCCGGGCCCGCAAGTCCAAGGCCCGCCTGCTGGACATCCAGAACGAGCTGGACGGCATCGCCGAACGGGACGCGGCCCGCCAAAGGCGGTCTGCCAACCTCAAGGCCATGTTCGCCGACAACGAAGCGCTTACCGAATCGGTCAGCACGTACAAGAAGAAATCGTCGAAAAAAGTGTCGTTCTAAGCGGACTGCTGCGCGAGACCGCCTGCTCCGTCTTTCGTCCTCACACCACAATCGGCACACACATTTTACAATAATTATTTACACTTTCACACATCACTAACTGCAGTTAGAAATTCGGCATTGGAGGTCATTTATACAATAATGTTATTATTATGTATACCTATCATTATTGTTATTGTTATTGTTATTATTATTATTGTTATTATTGTTATATATTTATCGCGTCAGTGGCGTCAATTGGCCTTAATCTGTGGTGCAGGTACAGAGAAATTTTTACATAATATAACTATAATTGTCTCAAAAAATCAATCTTTCCAAAAACTGCATCTACTCGTCGAAGAAAATATTTTTAAAATCGTTCAAAATTTTATACTTGGAAACAAGCGACGAACGAGGCCAATTTACGCCGCTGTTTGTCTCGCCGTTGACCGCCCGCAACGGAACGTGTAATCGCATTAAACGTACTCAGTGGCGTGACTTCGAAATTCGAGCACAAAATTCGCAACGGACCTCTCTGCCAGTGGTGTAAATAGAATCAAAAAAAAATGAAAAAAAAAAAAATGCACTATACTAACGATAAATTTTGGCGGATGTTTGGTTTGAACTCCCGGAACCCTCTCCAAGTAACGCCACTGCTCTATGTTGTTGTTCTTTTCGAGCCCTCTCAGTTACGCCACTAATCAAATTCCCTTTCTCTCCTCTCTCTTTTCACATTTTCCGTCAATATATTTTTAACGGCCGAAAATCTAACGGCTCGTTATTATTTTCTTGTTTGCATTTGTGTCTTTTATTCCAGAAATGACAACATCGATGGACTAGCCTTCTAGTATATATAATAACGGATCGTCGAGTGATGTACCTACGACGATACAATAACGTTCAAATCATAATTATTATTATTATTCTATGTATTATTATGTTTGAACCAGTGTGTTTTGTTTTGCAGTGACAATATTACATTCGTATGCCACGGATTTAAAAAGAAAATTTATATATATATATATATATATATATATATATATATATTATATTTATTATGAGTTGTATTGATAATAGTCGAAATATATTGAATATAGTTGAGAACTTTTTATTGGAGTGCGTCAATTACTTTTTACGACAATTATTTTTAATTTACACAGACCGTCAACCCGCTGCATGGTTAAAAAAAATAAACCTGTAATGTTATCAGTAGGGTTTCCGGGACATCTAGCATTTGGATGTTTTTTTTTTTTATATATTTTTTATGATTAAAAAAAAAAATACCAGAGTCAAATATAAATACTGTACGTGATGTAAGGAATCTATATATTTTTAATTTTATTTTACATATTTTACATTTTTGCTCATTAGAACATATTTTAGAATTATATTGAATTTTACATAATATTTTCAGCTCATTTTAGACAATTTCCATACCTGCCATCAAAACCAAAATAACATAGATTCCATTTAACTTAACCTTACCGAGCAGTGTTCCCCGAGCGGGAATGTTAGAAACAGATAACAGACGGCACATAGGAATGGTGTTACTATCTTTGTCTTACAAGTGGCGCTAATATCTTTTATTCATTTACTGCAATTTTATTTTAGTTTGGTTCTTATAATTTGGTAAATTACTATTTTTTAACTAACATAAAATATGTTCGACTCATTTTATAGAATTATATCAGATGAAGGAGAATAAGAAGACATAGTACATTACACAAATAATAACAAATCATAACCTTGGAGTTATATGATTTTAGTTGGATTGACTCCGGCTACATTTTTCTTCTGTATCAATAATACAATTTTAAATTAATTAAAACATTTCATTTAAAATTGTAAAATATGATCGATTTATTTAATTTAAAAGCATTTATGCAATGTGTTTCAGTAATGTGTTTAAAAAACAAAAAAAAAAATTAAATTGAGAGCATAATTAAACATTATTTACATTATCAATTTCATTTTTAAATAAAGCAAAAGGTAAAGAAGAATCAAATTAGTTCTTAAAAATATCTTCAACGGTATTTCCAATTAAGTGATTATATTTTTATAAATTTAACATTTCACGCACACTGCTAAATTTTTTATCCCCTCTTATTCATTTCTGTTGGAAAACCTTTTTGGTCTCGACGTAAATCGTTTAACGTTATTTCTATTTATTCGCCAGTAAAATTAATAAAACAATACAATAATTTTAGTAATAAACATTTATACAAACTTGTGAAATGACAAGCGTTTTCTAATGTAACTTGAACTGTTACAATTATAGGTACTACAGAAATTCACAATTTTAATTGGTTTTTTTAATAAATTTAAAAACCGTTTAAGTAGTATTAAGCAATAATAAACAACAATTAACAATATTTTAATATTCACATTCACAATAATATCAACTAATAATGTGTGATAAAAAGAGATAGCAATGCCATTCTTATCAGACGTCTTTTTCTAACATACTGGATCGATTATGATTACATTGGCCTTATAGTAGGTAAGCATTCCAGTTATCATATAGAGTTCAATGCATTACTCTTGTATATGTTATAAAATATGATAATAGATACCTTATCACTGGCGTAAATATATTCGTTTTCTACATTGCATGGAATTTTAAGTCTATCGCCAATCACCATAATACCGTATTATAATATGCCTAAAGGCTCCCATACACGATCAAACAGTTTGCGCAAAAACATGGTTGTGCAAACACACGTACATACACGGTCAAGCGGTTTGTGTGAACCTCAGTCCTCAGTACGTTTTTGTATATTACGTAGACATAATGTCCGACACAGAAATTGCTTGCGCCGCGATAATTATTGCCTGTTTGACCGAAAAGAAAAAAGAAAGCAGAGAATATGGATGAAGGAATGGTTAAAGAAGAGGGTAGAATTTGGTCATGACCGTTTAGTATCAGAACTCAAACTAAGTTCAATAGTTGACTACAAAAACTATCTTCGAATGGATGCTGATACGTTTGGAGAATTACTAGAAATGGTTACACCTTTAATAGAAAAAAACACTACAGTCATGAGGACACCAATATCGGCCGAACAAAGATTGTTGGCCACTTTAAGATATCTTGTAAGCGGTGATTCATTTCAATTCTGGTAACTCTTGGTAAAGTAAGAAAAATTCACACCAGAATTCTCTGTCTTCATCATTTTTAGTTCTCATACTAATAACTGTATTATATATTTATATTATTAAAATAAATAATAATAATAAATATTAATATTTTAGTTAACACTTAGAAAAGTAAAAATAATAAAAATAAACAAATAAAATTCGGAACTTTAAATTTACTTCGAACAATTTTAAACAACACAATCTGATATTTCCACCACTGACGCTTGTCAAACACTGACATACACGTTCAAACCGCTTATCAATCATCGAGCGTTGCACAAAATATTTCGGACTCGACCGAAAACCTCAAGCTTGGTTTCAAACAGTTGCGCAACTACTCAATCCATTCCATACACGATCAAAATGCTTGCGCAAACATAGAAGTTGCGCAAACTGTTTGATCGTGTATGGGGGCCTTAACACCTTCAATCATTCATGTTCAACGAATCCGATAAATATATATTTATATTTATATCCCATTGAGAAATAAATTAATCAACCTGAAAAAACCATATACTAAAAAACCTCTCGAAATTATAAAACTGAATCTGGTACTCGATAGTAATATAATTCAATTTGTGTTCTTTCGTTATAGTTTCCCCAAAAAAAAAAAAAAAATCATCGAAAAATCCTCTCAAAATCGAAAATAATAATTGCGATAAAAACAAAAAAAAAAACGACTTGTGATGCTGGAATAACAACACACACATATATATGTATTTTGCCACTACACTATATGACGTGTGCTTACAATGCACAAAAATATGCCCTGGTGCAAGGGCACGCTCAAGTGGGTGGCTAACGGGTATGGCTGATATAAATATACGAGTATAATATGCTTTAATTTTGATAATTCGTTGGATATGAAAATTTAAATTTTGGTAGCTAATAAAATTAATAATTAAATTACAAAAATGTTAGGTGGTCAATCATTTGGGGGGGGGGATAAAAGGGCCGGGTTTCTTTTCGCCCAAATTAAATATACACTTTTCGACCGTGGTTTTATGTTCACCATTTATTAAAATTATCAAAAAGCGGAGAAACGAAACTCGTACTTCAGTTGCAAAGTTCCGAATGACTGAACTTTTTCATATATTATTATTTCGAACCAACAGAATGACGATAACGCTTTGAATTTATTATAAAATAGATATCAACAGGCCATAGGCATATAGTTATACCTAATCGTGGATATTCCGTAATTTCGTAAAACAATATTGTTACAAAATGCATACCATAACCCGATTATAAATATAAAATTATAAATACACTAAAATAACATACACACTATTGTCCACGTTATAACATTATATTTGTTGTTTATTCCTCGTGGTACTCTCTGTGGGTAATACTAAATAGATTTATTAAAATGTTTTGTACGTAAGAACAGGCAATAATAAATTAATAGGCGAACATAAATAATTTTTATAAATGGGTTCCAAAATGTTGAACGTAAAACTAACCTAACGTAAAACGAGTGTGCTTTTAGGTTTCTATATATGTTTAAAAATAATTTAGGTACTTTTACTATCTATAAATAATTTAATTTAGCCCCCCTCTTCTTCACCAAAACAAAAAATCCGGGTGCGCCTTTGCCCCGATGCACCCTCATATTATATTGCATGGTTGAATTTTGTTTGAAAAAATGATTATTTAGTTAACTGCTGCTTTTTTTATTATTAACTCAAAGATTCATTACGTTACGTGAAACCAATGGAAAACATCCAAATTGTACTGAATCAAATCTCGATCCTACAAACAAATTCCGCAAAATACCTTAGAATGCACCTTGACTCTCGTTTAAACGGGAGATACAACGTCCGTCAGAAAAAAAATACAGACTACAGAAAAAATGGGAAAGCTCTATTTGTTAGTTGGACCCCACACCGACGTCGGACCACCACTGCAGAAACGAACGACGCAATTCACCGCGACATAATGCTGCCTGCAATAGCAGACGAAATCCAAAAGTTTGCTCGCAGGCTAGATCACCATGTCAACCCGATGGCCATCCATATCCAATTACTAGACAGCTCCGAGGACATTAGACGTCTTAAGCGTCGGAAACCATACAGCTTAGTTTAAGAACTTAAATTAAAGGCAGGAGCCATTTCATTGGAAGTGCGACTTCATCACCGTGTAAAGTATATATTAACATCTGGTATGTAAGATATATATTGTCGGACATATTTATAAAAACCTTCGGGTCGTTTGAATAATAAAGTTTAAAAAAATTTAAAAAAAAAAATAAACTCAAAGTGGAACGCGGACAAAACATAAAAATAAAATAATGTTGAATTCTGTTTTATTGGTTGACAGTTCTATAAACGGTGTACAGCAGAATTTACGATAAGTCTAAGGTTGTTGTCTGCCTTCATCGGAACGATGAATTTAGATGTTTTGAGCGTGCAATCGGTCTTTAATGGTTGGCCGTGGTACGTCCAATACGTTGGGATGGCGTCCTAGTGTCGACATTGTGACCCTATAAAATAAAAATAAAAATATGTAATTCGTCTTAATAAAAAAAAAAAAACCGAATCTATAAATACGCGTTATAATATAAATTCGTAATTATTTTGATTGCCGTGAAATCGAAAATATAGTAATCGTCGGGGCAAAACGCCAACAAAATATTGTTGCGGCGTGTTTAGATAAACAATATCCGGTCGGATAGCGTATAAAAACTACAGTGGTCAAATCTATACTTAGATAAAATATTACGAGTATATTATATTTTAGGCGAGCCGTTGAAAATGTTTGAATTATGCGATTAAACCGCATTCGACATAATAAATCTATCGGTTTTTCAGTACAAAATATGTTTGTTTCGTATATAATACTGTTTGTTGTTTTTTTTTTTTTTTTTTTTTGTTATAAAAATACGTTATAAATTAATTTAAAAAATACTAGTAAAACTATTTGCTGCGGGACATAATAATATGTCGAACGTTCAATATTACATTTATTAATATCCAGTGAGATTAATAATTTGAATAGTGTTGATATACATGGTTCTCTAGACGATTGAAATACGTCGAGTCAGAATTTCCTTACCTTGGACTAGCCTTTATAAATAATAGCCTGGCTAAACGATAACCGTCGTGTATAGTAGTGATTGGCCACATTCTGGGCATAATACAGGTCAGAGGCGTCATTTCAGTTTTTCGATAAGTCCGCCAAATTAATATATGAATTAAACCAATCAACCATGTACACGTGGCAGCAGTGGCGTATGTAAAGAACCTTTGTAAGGGGGCAGGGGTGATTTGAATATTATAACTTTTGTGCGGTTATTCCTAAACTCAATAAACCGATTATTATAGAATCGACAACGTTTTGTTATACCAAGCGAATAGGAAATTTTTGAAAAAATTCATCAAAAGTATTCGAATTGACTATCAAATCAATGTACAAGTGGTCCCGTGTCGTTTTTTCCGTGTAGTCACAATATAAAATAAAATTTATACAAAAAAAAAAAACCGTTTCGCGAGTGACAACTATACTCTTTCATAGTGGAACTACACAAAATTGCGTATCGTATTAATAAAAACTTTATATGTATCGTAGCGTGACTATTTTTTTTTTTTTCCGATAACATAAATACAATAAACGATTATCAGTTTGAAAATCGAGGTGCGCTACGACACGGATAGTGTTCTTCTTGATATGTGATTTGTATAACTCCACTGTAAATACGAAACAAATATATATTAGTTGTCCCGCGCAAAACAGTTTTTTTTTACAATCGAATCACGGGGGTTTTGACGTCCTGTTAATACGTTAACGGATCTACCAAAACTGAAATTTAATGTAAACAGTAAAAATGTTGGCCGGCGTTCGCGTATACCGCAAATGATTCGACCCGGACGCGGAGTTCGATCTTCGCGATGAATAATAATAATAATAAAAAAATAAAAAAAAACACACTCGGATCGAAAATTCAAGAATATCGCCGAACGATAATATTAAATCAAATTTGTGTCGGGCCACTTACCACGGTGTGCCGATGAGGTAGTCGTAGTACTGCCTGTAATAGTAGTGCTTGTCGTGGTCGGCCCGGCAGATGGACGGTATTACGACGTAATCGTTGAGCTTGGACTTGACCAGCGGGAAGTCCTTGGAAGACAGGCGCTGGCCGTCGTTGGTGCACGACCTGAGCACGCGTTCCTCCCACGTCTGCGGCACCGGCACGGGGTCGTACAGTCCCCGCTGGCGCCTGTCCATGTAGTGTATGTAATCGTCGTAATAGTTGCGCTGGTAATCGTACAGCCTGTTGTACTGGAGCCTGACCGGCCGGGCCCAGTGTCTGAAGATCCTGTGCCTGTCTTTTTCCTCGATCTACGGTCATAATACCACAATACCAATTGTCTATATTAATATTATAAAGTGATCGCCGGGACTAGATGCCCGATTATTTTTAAATTTCTTCCGCTGACAGATAGCTACGTTATACCCGAGTTCTATATGCTAGACATTCATATGTGTGGCGTGCGTTTTGGCCGAGCTATCGCGGTTTTCGTCTAGCAAGTCCCGCGGACGTTTAGATGAATTTTTACCAACTAGAAAATATATGTCGGTTTATCGCGAGAGTTGGACGTTTTGAGAGAACATTATAGTTTGCTACCGGAAAATAAAAAAGCCGCTTAAACATTGTGAAACCACCAGTAACAAAATTATAGATGCCATAACAAAAAATACAACAAAAGAAACAGCACACGTCATAGTAAACACAATACGTTCTTCGCACCATGAATTTTGTCACGGGCAAGGCCGTGCGGGACAGCTAGTAGTATACGTAGGTAGAGGTCTAATATATTTTACTCTATATAGAAATATTCGACAATGAACTTATCAGGAAGCCATTGGAACGAGAAAGTCAGAGAATACAAGATGGAAGCCTTAGGATGAGTCGAAAGAGTGACTACGGATATAAGGAAGATATGAAGGTATATTTATCAGTGATGGGAAAAATCCGGATTATTATCTGAATCCAAATTTCGGTTTTTAAAATTGTGAGTTTATATTCTTCAATTAATTTCGCATAAAACTATTATTATTATCAACTTATTGTTAATAGCATTAAATGTGTAAAACATTATATACTTTTTTACAATTCAAAAAATATCACAAATAGAAATTTATTTTTAAAAACAAGTACAGCAAAAAAAAAAAAAAATCATTTATATTACTAGCTAACCCGGCAAACGTTGTTTTACTCAAACAAATTGTTTATGGTAGCACGCCTTGCAATGCATAAAGTTATTCGACTCATTGTATAATATAAAACAAATTACGAAAAGGATTGGATTTTAAGATTTAAAAAAATAGAAATCCGTACGGTCAAACCCAAATTTTGGAATTTAAAATCGGTAAATACAAAATTTCGGATTTTTGGATACGATACGTAAACAGTTGTATTTCAAAATCCGGGTATATGTCACGTCACTAATATTTACTGACCGTATCCGAGTTCGGCCCGTTGTAAACCCCTGACGAAACCGCGTCCTGGTATGTACGAGTTTTTTTTTACAAAACATAACCTATACTATTGTTGACCCGAACCTGACACAGCTCTAAGGGCGGTCTTAGAGTCCCGGGTGTGAAAAAGATGCTTATTTGCATCATCATACACGACTTGGGCCTGTAGATACGGCCGGGGGTGGGCGGGGGGTAAGAAATGAAGAAACGATGTCGGTGGCGATGGATACGCGGTAAAATTTGGAGGTCGAAAACAAGAGATGCCCGTGTAGAGCACATCAATTGTGCGGGATAAAGTCGAAACGAGAAATGCGTAGGCGTAAAACCCGACCGACACGTCGTCGACGGGTCGATTTCCGTCCGTGTATGCACCGACACCGTACGATGGTCGTCTTCGTTTGGCCCGCGGCCCATTATAATATTGTTGGCCCGAAGATTTATGCGTTCGTATCGACAATAGTGACGATAGTTTTTTTTTTTTTTTTTTAATTTATTATTATTAATTTGCCTAAGACGGTAACGTATGTCCGCTCGGATTTCGGACAAACGGGGTATACATAATACAATATCCGAAATCGTAGGGAAAGAAAGAAAGAAAGAAAAAATAAAAAGGACAAAAACCTAAGTCGTATATATTTTATATACTTACGGCGAGTTTGTAAGTTTTGCGCCATTCGGCCGGCGGTTTGGGAACTTCGACCGGCGCGGCCTGTTCCGGGGCGTCTTGTGATTCGTCGTCGCCGACGGCTTCGTCACCGCCAGCGTTAGAGAAATCCATTGGCGCGTCGTCGTCGAGCATCCACGATGAGTCCGGATCGGCCATTATAATTATTCGTCGTTATTTTAATGTAAAATTCGCGTATACTGTATATATATATATATATAGAAAAAAAAAAAAAAACAAAAAACAAATAATTAAATTAAATTAAATAAATTATTTTATGTATATATATATATACTGTATTATACAACGCCAAAGAGGCGTATAACAATACGTGTACAATATAACATGGAACAATAAAATAATATAAATTGATTACTGTGCACAGGGGGGTATTACCGTTTGAAATTGAATATAAATAATACGCGAGCTATACCTTAACTGAATTCCAATCCAATAAAGTGCCGACTGAAGTGCTTAAATGAATCGATCACCCCTGTAGCCCACACAACTTATAATTCACTTGTGGCCGTGAGTATGGCTCGGGCCCAATATTTCAGGGATCGCAAAAATTCCCCCGTTGGATTCCTCCGTAAAGCTCCCACCCCCCACCCCCGCGCGTGTGCGCCCGGCAGTGCGGTTAACCGTACCGCGTTGCTTGGGAACCACTGAGAATTTAGATCGGATTTACGTGTCTCTTGGCGCCGATACGCTTTATAGACGTCTCATTGTGTCCTAATTGTCATTGTCAATGGTGAACAATGCCAATATATATCGCGACGATGAAGAAACCTGTAACAGTTTTCGTTTCATTGAGATTGTTTTTTTTATTTTTTTCCCCTTCATTTTTTTATTTTTTATTTCGTTATTATTTTAAATCTCGAAATATCGATTTAGAAACGTCCCGATGCATGCAATTATAATATTACGTTCGCCGTGTTTACTTACGAGTTGCCCCTGATTTGTAACGCCCGCGGCCGTCGGATTTCTATATTATGTTTTATATATATATATATATATCAAACGCAATCATTTTAAATAATAGAAAAAAAAAAAAATATATATATATAATGAAAAATTATTATTTATTCCTGACGGGTAACCCATGGCATGTCACAATATACGAGTAAACTCCACGACAAGGGGAATATTTGAAATATTTAGAGTGATTATTTTTATTTAAGTACTTGTGAATAAATTATAGGTATTATATTTTATTAATATATAATTGCCTTTACATTTGGCCAAACAAAGTGTTCTTGGCCCCCTTTATTCATTCATTGCCGTCCTAACAACAGCATAAAAAAAAAAATTGACCTCGACGGTCAATCTCATATGAAATTATTTTAAAAATATAAACTGTCGACATTATTGGTATGAAATTGGAAAAATAACCTAAACACTATAGTGTTTTAGTTCTCTAAGGTTTAACTATTGTTAATCGAAATGTAACGTAAAAGTCGTTCGTCCCACTCGAAAGGGTTTATTTAATTTCACTGTTATCTATTTGATTATTTTTACGCAGTTAAATATTACGTGGATGTTAAATATTTAAACGAATTTTATCTTCGTGACGTAAACAATATTACAGTTAAAGTACAGGCGTTAGTAGTATTTAAAATGACTCTAAAATATTAGAATACTAAACAAATGTTAAATTGTATACAACTGTGCAAAACATATAACAAAACAAATAATATTATTCTACCGGACATACGTCGCACTGTGGATAGGCCACTGTTGTAGGTGTCAAGTTTGGAAATTAATTGTGTTTATATACTGAAAGCAATGATAATACAATAAACCGATGCAATCGAAAATTGATTCTAATTGGAATTCGGTAAGCAATAAGTAATAACCGTTAGGTATTTAGTCATGTTTTTTTTCCCTTGTAACCAAGGTAACCCAGAAATCGACAAAAATAAAACCAATAAATCGTCGTGTTCGTGCGACATTTATTTATTATTTTTAGAAAAATGGTTGAGAATCTAAACATTTTTTTTTTCAAATATAGTACCATCAATCAAGATATCAACATTTTAATCAAAAAGATGCATATGAACAAAAAAATTATATACAGGGCAATCCACGAAGGTATAACCATTGCAATATCTCCTGAAATAATACAAATAATCAAATTCTTTTTTTTTATATATATATATGACTCACAGGGATAAAGACTACAAATATTAATATTTTAATTAGATTTGTATGCTTTGGTAAACAATTTTAAAAAATAACTTTTTATTTTATTACTTTCGACAAATTTGAAGATTAATCACTTTATAGAGTTAATTCTTTTGAAAAACTTGACGTTTCGACTTTTTGTTTTCATTAACCTCGTGATTTTTAATGTTTATTTTTAATTAACAGAAAAATAGTGTACACCTAATTTCAAGGCTGGGCATTTACGAGTTAATAGATTAAAAGTTAAGTAAATTTCAACTCGTAACTTAACTTACTAGTTTTCTGTTTCAATTAACTTAACTCATTTGCATCTACGTTAACTTATATTTTTTTTTAGTACTCCCAATTAAGTAAATTTTGAATTTTCATGTTACCCAGAAAAATATTTTGCTTACAAGTAGAAATACAGTAGTTTTTGTACACTCTACATTAATGTTTCAATTATTTATTTTGTAAATTATTAATGTTAAACAATACAGTAAGCATTTTTACACTTAAATTTTAATTTATGTGATCCCCGAGTATGAATTATGAATATAGTGTTCTATAAAAGTATAAATGCAACAGCCCTACAGGTTTTAAATTACATACATAGGTAATATATATGCATCCACTTCCATTCATTAGGTATTAGACAACTAGGATAGTCGGTACAATTGGCAAAAGATTGATACTTTTAGACAACAAAAACCCCTTTCTCGGCCGTACCCCTTCCTCTTATATAAGCTTCGGGTGGTAGATTAGGGGAAAAGTTTTATCATTAAAATGTAAACGATTATTTTCGAATTCTATAGAATCGGAGACAATTCGGAAACCTCCAAACCCCAATCACTTTAACGTAAATGATGCATCTCAATATGGACGTTCAATTTTTTTTAAATGTTTTTTTTCAATATTTACATCTACAATCTATACAATTCTTTGTACAATAATTAAATTTGATAAAAAAAAAAAGAAGAGAATATAAAATGACGGTGAATAATAAGGATGGGAAGTTATCCATTGATAACACCCAGCACGTGCGTTGGTTATTGACTAATGACTATTAATGTAAAAGATCCCTACACCATTTTCTTTTAAGTCTTCGTCGAGGGTTATCGGGTAATGTTTTAGATGATAATTTTTTGATTAGTGGATTAGTGTGTGATTGGAGTTTGTTATGAAATCTGGTGTAGTATGTTTTGGAGATTTGATTTAGGGTTTGGATTTTTAAGTCTTTATGGAGGTTGGCGTTTGTTTAGTACCAAGGAGCCGAGGAAACTAGACGGAGACAGTTTAAAATAAGTTATAATGTCAACTTAAATTATTTAAAACGCTGTATCTGGATGCACGGACGTTCGTGTTTCTAATGGAGACACGAACGCGCGATCAAAAAAATGCTTATTACTCATATTGAGAGCAGCAAAAAAAAAAAAAAAAAATAAAAAACCGACCACGAAGGATTGGTGCAGTTTTGTCCAAACCTGATATTGCTCCGCGGAATTTAGTGCCCCAAGTGTAAACCTAAAACGTACTACTTAGTAGTTAAGCTACCACGGTTTTAGGTAAAGCAGAAGAGAAATGGAAAAACCTAACCTACCCGGTCGGTGGGAATCTGATAAAGCTCCGAGAAAGCTATAGTGTCTTAGGTGTAAACCTAAACAAATTTGGTCCAAATTCGGGTCAGATTCGAACCCGACAACGTTGTTGCGGGATTAGCCCACCAGGTCACCATAAGAGTTGTACCTACGCGGTTGTTCGCATAGACCTGATTTAAATCAGTCTGTTCATTATCAGGTCATTCGTATCGTTATTATTATAGAAACACAAACGTTCGTGTATGAAGACACGGCGTAGTTTAAAACACATTTGAAATTATTATTATAATATCACAATAACGCACTTGCATTATGATAGGGGCCGGTGAAAGAAATTTTTTTTTTTTTTTTCGTGTCAGGCATCATATATTTGAAATTAAAATAAACATGCAATTTATAAAACAAAACTAAATAAATAATATCAAATAAGTAAAATATGAATAATAATAACAACACTCTAATGTAATGGTAACAAGTATTGCATATGTACATTGCATACTAATTATATTTTTTCTTTTGTCCAGTATATGGCTGTATTTACCGCCTTCTTGTTGCTTATCATAAGATCCTCTTGTGTACATGGGCTTGGCCCTCGTGGGCAGACAAGTAGGCGTGACGTTGTCTGCTCTTGACCACATATGCAAGTTATGTCTTGATCTCTTGTCTGGAGGTACAAGGAAAAAACCTCTGCGTGGTGTACCCCCAGGCAACGTTTTATAACGGCTAATTTTTCCAAATCCAGGCGCATATGATCTCTACAAAACTAGATACAAAACGGTCCTTTTCAGGGCCAGCACTGACGATCGCCTCGTGTAACATTGAGGGCATAAATTCAAATAAGGAAGAACTGCTTGCTGATTTATGTAAAGAAAATTCATGTGACGTGCTATGTGTGCAAGAAACACATAGAAGTGAAGAGGTGAAAGAAATGACACTACGAGAAAAGAAATGAAAATAATGAAAATTAATTAATTATTTTTAATAATATTTCACTGGTTATAAGCCTCTAGCTACAACCGCGGTTATCATAACAATCGTTTGGTATCTAATAATGTTATCTTTGAATTGTGACAACAACAACAACAACAAAAAAACCGGTTAATCCGCACTTGCACCGGCCTGCACCCACCCGGTTGTCCATTAACCGTGGCTTACGCCGGTACACGATTTTCGAGTGCGACCCCGGTGTAATAATAGTGACGTCGTGTGGTAAACGCGATAGCGTCGATGATAAAATTTCGTACGGCAGACCGTCAAAACCGATAGATAGCGCTACGGACGCTGCATTATTCCATGGACCGTTTTTAACGTAACGGTTTTTTGATTTTCGACCGGTTGCAGCGGTTCACTGGTTGTTCGCCATCAAGAACATTTCTCCAATGTGCCTTGTTGTTACTCGCGTTGTTTTCAGTTTAATGTTTGAAAATATAATTGTACGGTTAATCCGATCCACCCGTTCTTTTACTCGTCTGCGCGATTCTTAACCGCCGTCTGTCTCATTCGACTATGATCGATTGCAAATACGGATAAGACTGAACGTTTTTTTACATTCAATAACTACGATGGAACCGTCGGCCGATCCGATATCGGTGCGCTCAATGCGTCTTGGCGAAGTACTCGCCGGCCCGACCATAATGGCCACTACCACTCTGAACAAGGAACTCTTATTCGACGCGATCATATTATTGTTTGACGAGTGCAATAACGAATACATGAAAAACGATCCGCTGATCGCAAACTTTATCAACAAATGTGAGTGTTAACGCCATTGCTTTAAGCAAAAAATTACACCGAGGTAACTATAGTTTTTTTTTTTATTTCTTGCGTTTTCGATTTCAGTTAAAATGGCAATACCAGAATTAAAAACGCTCCGTGTTAACCGTTTCGATTTCGAGTCCAAACAAGTAATTGGCAAAGGACATTTCGGAGATGTAGAACTAGTAGTAGAAAAAAATACTAGTGATATTTTTGCCATGAAAGTGTTGAAAAAGAATAATCTGCTAAATCAAAGAGATGTATATTGAAAATAATTTTGTTCATAAATAAAACTCATACCTACATTATATCTATTAATTATTCCAGATAGCGTTTTTTGAATACGAAAGAGACATTATGGCATCGTCGAGTTCTCCCTTCATAACACAACTGCATTATGCTTTTCAAGACTTTCAACATCTTTATCTAATTATGGACTATCATCCCGGGGGTGATTTTTCTAATTTGATTGATAAATTGGGTGGTACATTGACAGAACAAATGGCAAAGTAAGTTCTTAATTATTGATAATTTATATTTTCCATTATTCATGTTCTTTTGACTAATCAATTTTTTCTTTTCTGGTAGATTTTATATTGCAGAACTCCTATTGGCAGTTAAACATTTACATACAATGGGATTCGCTCATCGTGACATAAAACCTGAAAACATGATGCTAGATCGTGTTGGACATTTGAAGTTGGTCGATTTTGGTTCTGCAGCAAAACTTAATCGAGACGGAAAAATAAATGCACGTATGCCTGTCGGTACATCTGAATATATAGCACCAGAAGTCCTACAGGTAAATATACTACTTTAATATTTAATTTTTAAATAAAAAAAAAAAAAAAGTTTTAAAACATTAATATTTTTTATTTTTTGTTATGCAAACATGCATTTACTATAAATGAATGTGCTTTATATTTATTTGTTCTTTAGTTCATGCAGTCAAATTCAAAAAAAATGGATGGTTATGGACCCCAATGTGATTTGTGGTCTGTTGGAATTGTCGCTTATGAAATGGCAACTGGTGATACTCCATTCAATTCTGAACAACAAGCTGTTATTTATTCAAATATATTAAATTTCGACAATATATTAAAGTACCCTACTTCTTTAAAAGTATCATCATGTAAGTAGTTTCTTCCATGTTCCTACTCATTTAAAAAAAAATACAGTTGTACAAAAACCATTATGGTCTAATGTATATTAAACAAAATTCATAGATTTTTCTATTGATTCAATTTCAAGTAAATTGTGTTATGTGTTACCTATATGAAATAATAGAATACAAATTTTGCCGTTAAATAAAAATAAAGTTAATATTATTATTTTCAGCTTACAAACAAATGATTGAATGTTTAGTATGTCATGTGGATAAACGGTTTACTGTTGATATGATGTTGGATTTGGACATTTTTTCTAAAATAAACTTCAGTACTTTACATGATAAGTCCCCTCCGTACATTCCATTACTTACATCAGATAATGATGTTTCTAATTTTCCAATGATAGAACGAGATCGCCCACCCCTCAGTTTAAATGATTTTAAAGTATGATATTGACAAATTGTAGATTTTAAATGTGTTGGTTTTAATTTGATATATGTTTTATAGAGACGAAAACAATTTTCTGGAAGAGATCTTCCATTTATTGGTTTCACGTATAGTATGCAAACATCAAAACGTAATCAATCACATTTTGTGACCAACAACCCCGAATTGGAAACATCTATTAGAGTAAAACGTAAAGAATTGGAAGATGCTCAAGTTGTAATACAAGCATACGAGGAAAAAATAGCAGAATATGACGTATTATTTATTGAGAACGAAAAGAAAATTAAAAAAATGGAAGAAGAAAATGTGTTATTGCATGTAGATGTGACATCTTTGAGTAGTGAATTAGGTAGATTGACCAAAATTAGTGAACAAAGTGACACTAGTCAAGAAAATCTTGATGTTATGGAAAAAAAACAAGCTGCAATGGTTAAGGTATAATTTTTTTTTAAAATTCTTATATTAATATTTTTTTTATAGTTGTTTAAATTCTTCTTCATTGTTATTCACATAATGCATTTAAAAATACACTTATGATTAGTGTATTTACACTAGATGTAACTACCTATTTCTCTCTTTTGGCTAAAATTGTATTATAAGTAGATAGTAATAATATTTCAAGTAATAAAAAAAATAAAACAAAACTAGTAAATTTTAAAACTAAAAATATTTACAAATCCCAAATGAAACTCCAATTTTTATTTATTTTATTACATGTGGGCATTGTGCCCAATTACAACATATTATATTAATAGATATTTTAATTTAAAGTTTACCGTTTACAAATTATAATTAAGTTATGTATAAAGGAGAGAGAAATCGGAATTTGCAAAATACATATAATGTCCTGGATACTCATAAGAATCAAAGTTTGTTTGTTGAGGATGGTGGAATAAGAATAGTTTGATTTACGAACAAGAACTTTGAAAAAAAAAATATATATATAAGAAGAGTAGGGGAATCAATAGCACTAGATATTATTTTTACATAAATATGTTTGTAAAATTGTAAAGAAGACAATAGACTTAACCAGCAATTTATAGTATTCAGTTACCTTGATTTTTTAACTCTAGTCTGACAACTAAAAACTCGACTTGTTTGTGGAAAAACAATACCTCCCCAGCCATAATAAAATAATACATGTATTTTTTTTTCAGAATGAAATTGATAAATGGGAAATTAAAACAATGAATGAGTTGTATAATATAGAGGATTTAAAAACGCAGAATGATGATTTACAAGTACAAAACAAAGAATTACAGTCACAGTTTAGTTTTTATTTATTTGTTTTATTTTAAATTAATTACTATTTAATTTATGATGTACATTAACATATTTTAGATTATCTAAACACCAAGAGGATATTAAAATATATCAAGCTAATGATGAACAGCTCAACAAAAAAATTATAAAACTTAAATCTAAGTTAAAGCACCTTGTTCGTCGTTCAAAACAATTAACTGAAGAAAACAATATTGATAACCATGTTGCTTCATTAATAGATGAAATGAAAACAAAAGAAGATACATTTGAAATTGAAAAAAATTTAATAAATGCTGATAATCAAAGCCTCAAAAGAAAAATTTGTATTTTGGAAAAAGATTTAGAAAGTTTAAATTCTAAAGTAAGTGTACTTAATATAATTTTTTTAATAGTATTTTGTTTTAATCTGTATGTGTCCTCACTTTTAGATATCACAATTTGTAGATAAAGAAGCTAGTTTACTATCTGAACATAAAAAAATCTGCAAGAAAATGACACTTGATTTTGAATCTAAATTAAATTCTGTAATTAAAGAAAAAGATAATGAAATTGACAAATTACAATTAATCACAGTTCAGTTACAGCAACAGTTTAGTGAATCGCTAATTTCTTTCGAAAAAAATGAAAATGCAATTTCTGCTAAAGAAAATGAAAACGAGGTATGTTATGAAAACAGTAAATAATGAATAGTCTTTAATTATTTATTAATATTAAGGATATGATTTTAAATATATTATAAATATTATAAATAAAGTTTTAACAATATCGTACTCATTTTTAAATTTTTTTTTTAGTTTGAATCTGAGTTGAAGAACCGAGAAAAAGAAATTCGTGATTTGAAATTAGACTTAAGAATTCTTGAACGAAAACATAATACATGTGAAGAAACTATTAAGGCTCTTAGAGTAAGTATTATATTTTTTATTTACTCATAGCACTTAATTTTATAAATATTTATTTAAAATTTTTACATAGGAATACCACAAAGATGCACGGAAAAATTACAAACAAGACATATCTAAAATCAAAGAAGAAACTGCTGTTGAAATGAAAAATAAAGATGATGAATTAAAATCATTACAAGATAAAATATTGAAACTGAATCAAACTATAGAATCCTTACAGTTAAGTTTTAACAAGGAAGAAGCAGAACGTCAAAGGATAAGTGCAGAATTATCTAAAGTAAATAATCTTTCTAAAATTTGGAGTAGTGAAAGGTCTGCTCTTGAAAGACAAGTAAGTTACAATTTATTTTATTTTTGTCTTCTAAAATTTTTTATCAAATAACTAACGTTGCATTATAGATTCTTGAATACAAAACTAAATTTAGCAAGAGTGAAACAGTTGTTAAGACATTACAAAATGTGGTTGCTGTTCAAGATGAACAATCTGTTGGATTCGAAGAAGCTATTGAAATTTTAAAGAACAATGAAAAGCAATTGTTGGAAAAGATTAAAACTAAGGAGGTATAAAAATTTTCAAACATTTTAAGAACAAATACATAATTACTTTTATCAATTATATTATTGCCTAAATCATGTCTTTTTGACATCAGTAATATTTTAATATATATATTTATTTATAGGATGAAATTGAAAATGTTCGAAATGATTTGCGTGGAGCTAAAAAAATGTTTAATGAAGAAAAATCTTTACGTATTTTGGCTGAAAGTCGTGGAAAAACTATAGAAAATGTGAAAGATAATGTTACAACTGAATTAAAATTATTAACAGACCAGATTCATGAAAAGAATGTAGAAATTGATTCAATGAAAATACAGGTATTTGCTTTAACATGAAGAGTATGTTGTATTCATTAATGACACATATTGTATTATTTGTTGTATAGTTAGAAGAAGTAAATTCTGATTTAAGAAATAAGAGTACTAAGTTTCATACATTACAAATTGAATCTAATAATATTATTAGCGAGTTGAAAAAAGTGAAAGCAGAAATATCTGAAACTATAAGTCAAAAACAACTTTTAAAAGAAACCAATGTTCGTTTAACTGCTCAATTGAATGCAATGGTTGAAGATTCAAATGTGAGTTAAAGAAATTGTCTAAGTGTGTGGTTAATTATTTATTTTGAATTTATATATTAGGTTATGCAAAGTGTTATTTCAAAGTATAAAAATAGTTTGATGGAACAAAAAGATTATTATGAAGAACGTTTAATTAAGGCAGATGCTACAATTCTCCAACAAACCAAACTTATTAACTTCTTACAAACAAAATTAGATGAAGTGACAAAAAAGAAAAAAACTTTGGGTGAAATTCTATTCAGTGGTAAAAACAAAGAAAATATTGACCAAAAAGTAAAATTAAATTTTGTATTATGTACCGTTTTAATTATTATGTTACTAAATATTTTATAAATTATTCTAGGACATTGAATTTTTATTAAATTCTGAAAGAAGTAAATCTAAAGACCTAGCTAATAAATTATACCAAACTCAAGCTGAGTTAAATACGCTAAAGACAAATGGTCCGTTCACAACTCCCTTAGCCCCTACTCGTCTTAATTTTGAAACAACTTCTCCTAGCTGCAAAATAGCTACTCCGACCTTTTCTCAGTCTGCATTATTTCATAGGCAAGTTTAATAAATACTTTAATACAACAATATGATAATGCTATATGATAAATATATATTTAGATTCGATGTAAAGATATGCCAGCGTGGTGGATTACAATGTTCTCACTGTAACACTGAAATTATGAGCGGACAGCAAATTAGTCAGTGTCAAGAGTGTAGGGTATCAACTCATGTAACGTGTTCACATGAGTTACAACCCGATTGTTCAGTACAAAAAAAAGAAGACAAAGCATTAACTCCTGTTCTTAGTGACACTGAGAACAAATCTGACATAGAGTCATGGGTCACCTTTTGGGAGTAAGAATCATTTTTTTCAAATTATATGAGTAATAATTTTTGCCATTTGATATTTGATTAATAGCTACTTTAAATTTTTTATTTCAGCAATTCAAAACAAAATTGGGATCGAAAATATGCAAAATTTGGAAAAGGGATTTTACAAATTCTCAATGATAAACACGATATTCAACCATACTACACGCTTCCATTGATGATGTCATCAAATATTGTCAAAGTTGTTGATGTATCAGAATCTAATGACACTACATTTGATAAAAACACCAATGAAGATTATGAACAGATGTTGAAAATAGAAGTGTACAATTTAAACACAGGGTGGATGACATTATTTTTGTACATAATTGTATCTAGTGTATCGGAAAAACTAAAATGGGTGAATATAATTAAAGACTTCCTAGAAAATAGTGAGTGCTCTGTTAAATTACAACAGAATCATGATTACAAAGATATCATATACACCTTTCAAAAGGACAAACTCATAAATGTTAACTGCATTCATCAAATATCGCAAAGTGTATGTATAAAATATTAACTGACATTGAAAATGTCATTGTTTAAATAATTCTATGAAATCATTTTTTGTAAAGGTTTTCTTATTGGGTGCTGTTGAAGGATTATTTTCAATCCACATAAAATATCAGAATGAACAATTGAAACACGATCTCGTCCCTATAGTTGGTCCAAAATTAGTCAAAGACTTTATATTCTTGCCTGAAATTCAGTTAGTTTTAATAATAGCTGGTATGTTTTTAGGAAAAACCTACAAATTCTTCCGATTGAATTTTACTTTGTGTTTAATTAATATATTTTAATTTTAGGAACTACCAGAGAACTTTTAAAATGTAACATGAGAACTGTAATTCTAAATTCAGAATTAAGTCAAATGTCAAAACCGGTTATTGAAGTGGTTCGAATCATCGATGAGTTGCGTAATAGTCAACCGTTAAAATCTGACTTGACTATGTCTGAACTCAAAGAAATTAACTGTATTGCTGCTTCTTCTTGCAATGAGTTGGTAGCTGTGGGATCTGAACATAACATTACGTAAGTATAGAAGAAATTGTAACAAATTAAAATAAATATGGTTAACCATCAATATTGTTTCTATGATTTCCAAAAGCGTTTTAAAATGGCACGACACACAATTTGTAGTTACTAAAATACTGAAAACCAATGTCCCAACAGAATGTTTATGCTTTATGCCCACCGGAATTATATTCACCACTAACAGCTTTTATAAAATTGATACAAAAAATTTCAGTTGTAAAAGTAAGTTTTTAATTTTGATTTATTAATTTGGGTGATTTAATACATAATATCTGTTGTTTAGGATTTTTTACAGATTCAATTGCCAAGTCACATGATTATCGACCAATGTTTGTATGTAAATTAACAAAAGATAAGGAATACCTTTTATGTTACAATGCATATGGTGTGTTTGTCGATGCTGATGGCAAAAGAACTCGTAATGGTGAAATGAAATGGCCATATAGTCCTAAGAGTTTTGGTACGTTTGTTAACAAGTTGTAATACTTATCACATAATTGTGTTATAATAATTTATTATGATTTTAGCTTTCAAAAAACCATTTTTAATTATTGTATCTGAATCTGAAATTTCTATCATAAAAATTACTCAATCCTGTTGTGTGGACGAAGACACATGGAGTATCACATCAACAAAACAGCCCAAAGACCAAGTAGTCTTAAACATTAATTGTCCTACTCTTTTAAGTGAGTGTAGTGTTATGCATTGTTTGGCTGTAGAAAACAAACCTTAATTTAAATTTGATTTAATTACATTTTTCTTGTAGGAGGTATCAATTTATGTTTAAAAAATACAAACGAATATCAAGGCACTTGTAGTATTTTCCAGTTAGACCCATCTAAAATCATAAGAAGAAGCTCAATGGCGTCAAATGATACTTTAGATACCTTAGACACCCAAGAAACAGGGTAAGAGTTAAATTTTTAATTTCAATTGCCTTGTTTTAGTTTATAAATGCTTTTTTTTTTTTTTTAAATATATTTTTCAGTGATGCATCAGAATTCAGTTTTACATCTTCTATGTTAGAAAACTTAGATGAAGAACAATTGGGGGACAATCAGAAAAAAGTATGTTTCAATCCTAATATACAATTCAACAGTAATTAAATATGTTGCCATTATTATTATTTAATTATTTATAAATTAGAATGTAATTGTTGGCATAAAACTTAAGATTTATGTGTGATTATTTGTTTTTACTATTTATATTTATTTCTTTTTCTTTTTTTTTTCTATTTATAAGTATCTATTATAATTTTCCTAATGAAATTATGACAGAATAAGTTAAGGTTTTCACTTACTATATTTAAGTTTTATCACGTGTTTAATAAAATATTTCTTTACGAATATCACTAATAATTTGTTGTTTTTGTTATTTAATATGCCTAAGTTAACCACGGTTTAAGATAAGATGGTCACAGAACAACCTATAACCGTCTAGTTATAAGGGGCAGCATAAATTCTCCTTGTCCTACTTTTTTCCGTCTCACCCAAATGAAAAAAGTTTTCTCGAGATCATATACCGGACACTTTATCACTACCCGTTTTATAACCGTTTAGTTAATTAACAGTATGAAAATTATTTGCAAAATCAAATAAAATGAATCCTGACCACATAATGATTACTGTAACACATCTGAAGTTCTCGTATTATTTGTATAACCAAATTTTCAACATCGAAATTGTATGAATATATTGAACGTATATATGAATATATAGTTGTTAAAAAAAAATTTACTAAGTAGATAATATCAGCTTTAATTAAATATCTATACCTATGTTACATAAATAGATATCAATTGTAGACAACGAATAAGATGGCATTGAAGAATTAAGACTAATTAAGAATATTTAAAATTAATGATAATAATAAAAATAAATAATATATGTTATAAAAATATAAATTACATTACTATATATTTAAAAGGAAATAAAACAATTTTAATTTGTACAACAATAAAAATTAACAATTTACTATAGAGGTATATCAAAATAGTTTGTTTTTAATTTTCACCGCAGTGGTCAATTAATGAATTATTCATATTGTATAATAAGCATACTCATGATGACCGATAACATTTAATAATTATTTCTTTCATTTACAGATTAAATCTCAATTTGAAATTAATAAAAAAATAATAATTTAGTATTTATAGTATTAAAGGAAAAAAATGCCTTTTTGCCAAGTTTGTTGTCTGCAGTAGTAACAAAATATATAACGAATATAATTAAAAATAAATTAGTTTACGTAATACCTACTTAAATTCATTCTTTCATATTATAATTGAGTATAATTGATACTAAATCAAGTTTCAGAGTACTATGGTTTAAATTTTAAGTCAAGTCTTATTGAAATAGGTTTAAGATCAAACAACGTAAAATATTGTCTATAAACTAATTTATCAGTTGTCCCATCGGTTTTTTTTGGCTTTTCGTTCTTTCAGTGGACCTGTATGTTCTTTTACCGATGAACTAGACCCAACCGTTTGTTCCCATGTGTGATCTTCGCTGGCTTTAAACTGCAATCATAACAATATAAATTTATATTAACAATAATGATTACAACAGTGATTTTACTACATACTTGATTTTGGTATTGCATCTTAAATGCTTCTTTCAGTGCCAACAGTCTGCCTGATCCAGGACCCGTTTTTGGTGTAGTTGCTGCTGCAGGTTTCGGACATTGATACGAACTAGATCCCTGAATTGCAATATATTATTATTTTTATATTAATTAATAGTTAATCACCAAACTAAAAAAAAACTACTAACAATAAAATTTTTAGAACCAGACTGTTCATGGTATCCTAATCCAGCACCTCCAGCAATCACTGATTTACCTTTGCCACCCTTGAAACGACTCTTTCTGAACCAAGAGCTCTAAATTGGATTTGATGGAAATCATTAATACAGTGGATTTTATACGATTAATTAAGTTATACACACTATACCTGCAAGGCAAGGTCTAAAAGTGATTTGGGTACATCTTGACCAACGCCTTCGAGACTTCTTACTAAGTGTCCGGCGAATTCGTAGTCTTTTGGCGTGACAAGAGTAAATGCTGTACCTTTTTCTCCCGCTCGACCTGACAGTATACAATTTCATAACAATAAAAAACCGTAATTAAAAAACAATAATATCCAAAACAAATATTACCAGTTCTTCCAATACGATGTGTATGTGTGTCTATATCTCTAGCTATATCGTAATTCACAACTGTTCTGATATGAGCTATGTCTAAACCTCTGGCTGTATAGAAAAATAATCTAAATATTACATAATTCCCTCAATGTACAGTATTTCATGTACATACAATATTATTATTACAACAAAAAAAATAATAACTATAAACTAACCGGCTACATCTGTGGCTACCATAATGTTGACTTCTTGTTTCTTGAATTTCGTTATTACTTTGTTCCTTTCGGCTTGGTCCATGTCACCATGTAACAACAACACTTCATACTCCTTTACAGACAGTGTACTGGCCAGTTGTTCTGCGTCTAACTATGAATTATTAAAATTTGGTTTTTTTTTTCATTTTTCTTTGCCAAAATAAACAACTAACTTTTTTCGTGACAAATATTAGAATAGAGCCGCTTGACGAAAATTGAACTATATTATCTAATAGCCATTGGCACTTGTCACTTTGTGGCATGACCAACATTATTTGTGTCACATCAGTATTTGCTTCACCAATATCGCCCTGAACAATCCTTATAGGATCCGTAAGTACATCTCGAGCAAGTTTTTCAATTTTTTTTTTAAATGTGGCAGAAAACAGTAAAGTTTGTCGATCTGGTCTCACGTGGTCGCAAATGGATCTAACTTGAGGCTCTAAAATGAATCACTCGTTGAATAAATAATTGTTCATAACAAAAAAAATTGATTGTCTAATTTACCAAAACCCATATTAAACATTCTATCTGCTTCATCTAATACAAGAAACGTTACTCTGGTCAAATTGGTTACAGATATTTTTACCAAATCGATCACTCTGCCTGGAGTACCCACTATAATTTCAGCACCTCCTTCGAGTGCCTTAGATTGCTCCCACTTCGAACCCCCACCGTAACAGCACACTACTCTAAGATTATAGATTTTTCCAAATTTTTTTGCTTCAGCATAAATCTAAAAACAAAAAAAACAAAAATGTTATAAATAAAGTAAACATTTTTTGTTTTTTAAGTTTACTTGTTGTGATAATTCTCTAGTAGGTGCCAATATCAAACCGACTGGACCATCGCCATCTTTCAATTCCGGCTGATCCATTATGTGTATCAACATAGGCCATATAAACGCCAGTGTTTTACCACTACCAGTTTTAGCAATACCTGAATACAGTCAAATGAGCCAAAAAAAAAAAAAAAAAAAATTATTTCCAAAAATTGATTACCAATTATATCACGTCCAGAAAGAGCAGCAGGAACTGCTTGAGTTTGAATCGGTGTGGGTTGCGTGTAATCAGATTTACGAATAGCTCTCATCAGAGCATCGTCAAAATTGAAATGAGCAAATGACGTGACTGGATAAGGTAAATCAGCTCCATTAACTTGAAGACCAAGTGTATGACGCAATTGAACAATTTTATCGACAGTTAAAGATGAAATTTCACTATGTGGAATGTAAAAATTCTTCTCAAAACTGTTATACTTTATTACTGAATGATCGATAGGTGGTAATGGATCTATATCCTAAACATAAATATTTATACATATTTAATTAATCAATTTGAGGAAAATTGAATGACAATAAATTATAGTTGGTAATAACTTTTTTCTTTGGTGGTGCTATAGGATTACCATCGTCATCATAATCAATTTCAATGTCTGAAGTTTCGTCAATAAGACCTGCTGTAGGATTTTCTTCCATGTACCTAACAGTCAAATTTTATTATGTAAAATAATATTACTTTAAAAAAAAATATAATATTTTTATTATAATGGCAAGTAAAATAGTGTTTTATCTACCGATAGTATGATTCTTCAATGTCTTCATCTTCGATATCTTGTCTGATCCCCTTTTTTTCTTCTTCTTTTTTTTCTTTTTTGCCAATTGTTCTTTCTTTTTTAACCTAAATCAAAAATGTAAAAATAACAATTTTATTATAATTTGTTTAAAAATGTAAATTGTATTTTAATTAATTTAAAGAAAATGTTGGTAGGTATAATTAGAAATGTAAACATTACTTTATTGTGCTGGTAATCTACTTTTATGATCTAAATGATGAAAACAATTAGTTTAGTTGAAAATTAGTAAAGAGTTAATAAAAAAAAATAAAACAAATAGGCAGATAAAAACAAATTTGATTTGCTGTAATGGTAAAGTAATGGCATAATAGTTACTTCTTTTTCTAAGCCTTCCATGAAAGCATCCAATGGATCTGTTGATGAATCCGAATCGGATTTATTATTAGTTGGACTATCGGGAGCGGGTATGTACTCGAGTAGAGGTGGATGATGATGATCGTCTTCTTCTTCAAAGTACCTAGAACACGATAGTTTATATAGATTGACTACATATTAGCGACACGGTGGATGCATCGGTAAGATGAACACGGCGTGCGCTTACTCTTCTTCGGTTTTCGCCCGTTTTTTCGGTACGCCCCATGTGGTGGTGATGGCCGAATGATTTATGGCGTTCAATGTGGAATATCCCTGCTTGCTGAGTCCGCTGTTGGCCGGAGGAGGTATGGCCACCGATCGCGACGTAGACGACCGACCGGCCGAGTTGAAAGAAAACGATATTTTATCGTTCATCTTGTTGTTGTGATGCATGGTGGATGGCGCGTCTCACAGTTAACCATCAGACATCAGCGTCCGGCAACAATTCGTTATTTATGTAAACGTATAATATAATATAATATTATTAAAAACAAAAAAAAATTATTACGAACACGTTACCCAGGATAAAATAATGTTTTCTATAATAACGCATATGCAAACCCTACGGTATTCTACGATTGTGTAATCTGTATTCCAATTGTTGGTCTTTATCACGGCGGAATGAACTGTTCTATGGTATAGTAGTTATCTATGGTTTACCACTGTCGTTGACCACAGGAAAACGACCGTTAACCGCGATTCTCTGTTATCATACGATATTAGACTTTACAACATGTCTGTAAACCATACCCGCCACACTTATAGAGTAAACGGTGGCGTAACTGGAATTTGTTTAAGAGATGGGGCCGTGTGTGTTAATTTCCAGTATAAATTTAAATGTTCACAACAACAGGACCACATTTTACTAATAAAATCAAAATTGTATTCAATAATATATTTATTGAAATGTCCATGTTCATAATAATAACAGTAATAATAAATTTGAACTATGAAAAGCCCGCGCGTTTCATATTAAATATAACCGATGGTTGTGAATATTTTACCTCTTTGACTGTTGTTTAGATTCCGCAGTGATTATTTAACGCCGCTTTAACCAATTAAAGGTTGATTCACACATTCTACAATTTTCGATCCGAATCTAATCGGTCGGCGTTCCTTCGGCCGCCGAACCCGGTAATTTTGATTTATCGGTAACGTTATTTTTCGTTTTAAACTGGACGTCAATTGTGTAGGCAAAATAGACGACGAATATTTAATTGAACGCGTTGGACAGTGTGAAGTGCAGTATGATTAATTTTATTGTTTTATTTAATTAATATTATTGAAATACAGGGTGCGGCAGAGCCGACTGACGAGGTTTGATGGGCTATAAATAACGAACAGTAAAACTTAGAGAAAAGGTTTTTTTTTTTTATTTAAATCAGTATTCAATAATATTTTTAAAAAATTATTTTTTGAAAATTATATCTCTAAGATGGCGGCCGTCAGCATTGATACACTGTTGTAGACGATCTCTGAAGCTCTCATATGATTTTCGGTACATTTCGACTGGTAGGGCCTCGACTTCCACGGTGGTTTTCTGTTTAATTTCTTCTATAGTATGTGGGCGATGTCTGAAAACCTTATCCTTAAGGTAGCCCTAGAGAAAAACATTACACATGCTTAAATCTGGGGACCATGCTGGCCAGCCTATGTCAGCTCTCGGAGAGGGTAACCGCCCACGGAACATTTGTCGTAAGACAGCAAGTGAAATTCTAGCTGTGTGCGCTGTAGCTCCGTCTTGTTGAAACCATACATCTCCCGAATCGTATTCGGTTGCCGTAGTCAGTAGCATTTAACTCTTGGACAAGCATTAATTTATAGGAATGAAATGATAAATCTTCGTGAAGAATTTTCCACAAAGAACGGTCTGAGATTCGCAAAGCTACAGCGTGTTTCCGGGCTGAGCGTCTTGGTGACCGCTCAATTGACTCTTTAACCAACTACACGTTTTCGGGGGTTCTTACCGTTCTGCGTGCTCCGTGTCCAAGTCCTACTTAGGGTACTTCCGGTTTCTTCCAAATGCCGTATCCACAATTCGATAGTGTTTAGCAGAGGGAACAGATCCAGGCACGTGGAATGCCGAAGTGTATAACGAAAAGCCGTTTGTGTAGCGATCACGGAATGATTATTTTCGTAATACGCACGCACGACGAAACCAGACCACGATTACGAATAAAAACGGCTTTCAATCGATTGTAAGTGGTAGCGTCCATACTCAAATAATTGCGCCAGTTATTATTATCATTAATACTCAATTCTTTCAATAAATTTATATGGGAGTACTGACTTCTTTTTAAAAGCCATTTTCTTGACCACTTTCTTCTATTTTCTTTTTTTTTCCTCATAAGCTGATGCACCCGTACTAGGGATATTATAGTAAAAGACCACAACAGTGCTTCTTCCATATCGTCAAAAAATCAACAAAAAACTGAACAGAAACAACTGAAATACAGTTTCTAACTGCAGGACAACTGAGTAATAAACGGAACGTGTAGACACACTATAAAATTTACGTTATTTTGTACGTTTTGTAATGTCCGATAAAACGTACAATAAGTCGTTGCGTGTAAACCGTCCTTAAGGCCTGCTCTTATCTTATCACGGGCTAATGACCTCATTAAACTCGTCAATCGGCCCTGCTGCACCCTGTATTAATAAATACGCGCGAGTGGTAACCGTCTCGCTACGACAGATCCAATTTCGATGGTTTTTTTTTTTTTTTCTGTTCTGTTGTGTTGGAAAGCGGACTGCCTTTTACAGGGCGCGTTGGACTCGGATTTTTAATATTTTATTTCTAAACGCAATAATTCGAATTTAAAATACGACCGATGTTTTTGTAATTAATTTTGTTTTGTAGTTTTTATTTACGTAATCAAAAATCGAAATCTAATGCGCCCTGTAAGAATTTGGCCTCTTTCATAAAAAAAACATTTTATCGAAATCGGACCACCCTACGGTAGGGTGAGAGTTTTACCTATGTTTTGATAAAAAAAAAAAAAAATACTGCGTTTTATTTTTTCTGCCGGGCTATACCTGGCGTACAACGACACAATCGTCACAATCGTTTAATTTGACTATAATTGAATACCGTGTAGGCTGGATATTTCCAAAGCGCATATTATCGTATTCAATACGTGGGAGTGTTTGAAACTCGCACAATCTCGTTTATTCGCCATCATTCAAGATATTTTCATTGACTTGTATTAAATGACTGCATCACTGAAAATTACCCCCTACATGCAAACGCATACAAACTAATAGATTTTACCCCTTTATAATATTATTATAGATGATGTCACAATATCCCCCTCCCCGCATTTTCGGATGAACCATTTTTCTCTACCGGTTAAAACCGTTGCTACTCCAGCTGGAAAAAATGTATTTTTACTCGTAGAATAAAAAATAATTGTATATACTCCTAAACGCAGAGCTAATGGAACATTCCGGTGAAAGTGGCGACTAGGGTGACCCTTAGTTCACTCTTATAAATATTTGTTTTTGTTGTTTAGTTTGCGGCATCTCCCCATTTTTCGTTAATATCCCAAAAAAAATAATAACTGCAAAATTTTAAATTTATCGTTCAATTTTAAGCGGCGCCCCTGCGCACTTAGTTATGTCATTTTTTTACGAAAAAATCTAACTTTTCGAATATGTTTACTTCGGATGCTCGCATAATTCGCACCACGGGCGGGCCACAATTGTAGTTTGGAAGTAGAGAACTTTAAAGGAAATTTCATTTATATTTGTGCGCAACGATAAATCATTGCCAGCAAAATATGATTCTGAGCGAAGTTCATTTCATGTTAGGTTACACAAAATAATTACATAACAATTATGATTAATTGTCTTTATTCAATAAACAAATCATTTTTGGGATGCACTATTTCGCGTAAATAAATGGTTAAAAAAAAAAAAAAATTCAATTTTCCATTTTGTTTACTCCAAAAGTCGTCATCACGCTTAAACCGTTCGACAAATATGTCTGAAATCAAAACAATTGCCTATATTGTTATAAACTTATAATATCATAGACCGAACCTTTTGGTGTCCACACAACAACAAAAAAAATAAAACACTTTTGTTTATTAGCTACATGTAATTGCCCTTGAATTCGATAATAATATTTATCAGTTTTCTTTAGTTGTAATTCGCCAAAATTGTTAAACATCAAAAGTTTGATTTTTTTTTTTTTTTGTTTTTGTTCAATACCTACATTTAATTGTCAATTTCTTGGCGTTGTTGTAAGGACACTTAATTTCCACCATGTCCGCCCTCCTATCCAGAGAACATGCCAACAAATGTAACACTTTGTCGATGAACAGATCGACTGGCAAAATTTTCAAGTCCAACTTCAACTAAAAAGACTGTTTGACCATGGGTTCGTACTGTATTTCGTACCTAACCAAACAGCATGTTAGAAGTGTAGGTAATTTAATTCCAAAAACTAAAAATGTTGTCAACATTTATATTTTGTTATTCGTACTTCATTGCAGTAGTTGTCGGTGTAAACACCTCGCCTTACAAAATATATTTTACGGTGTTTATTCTGGGAGTACTATCTCTAAGTTTACATACACTTCCAAAGTTGGAGGCTGTTAGGCGAAATTTTCTTTCTTTATGCCCAAGTATCACTTTTGACCTATAGGGACAAATTTTAAAAAATATACTATATTATATTATACGATTATACTATAGAGGCTACTTCTAATCAATAAACGAAAAAGGGAAACTACGCGGTTTCTTTACATCTTGAAACCGTTAAGGGTCCTTTAAGCGCAGATTTTAGTCTTGGGAAAAGAAAAAAAAAACACATAATGCCAGATCATGAGACTAGGGAGAGTGCGAGACCACACGTATTTTTTTGGATGTCGACGGTTTTCCAGAGCAAGGATCATCTTCAGTCGACCATCCTTGAAACGTTTAAACCATTCGAAAGTCACGGAACGACATAATCAAGAGCATTATCCCCAAAAACAGTTTTAATCCCTTAATCTTAAAAAGAGAATAATATCTTCGAAATTCTAATGGCCGGTCTAGACTTAACATGTGTTTATTTCCTTTATTATATAAAAATATGCCAAACATAGAAAACTACACTTAAAACTGCTCTAAAATACCCAAAATATGCAATAAATATCAACAACAAATTTTGTATTTGACATCAGGGAGTTATGACACAAATTTTTGTCTTCCTCAAAATGTTCTTGGTGTCTCCAAAAAAAAAATCAACATTTGCTCCAACTTTCGAGCCCAGTTCCTGTTTATGAGTTATGCAACTTCCTAGGCCGTGGTAAAATTCGTGCCGTTGTTGTCCAGAGCAGGCCGACAAACTATGTAGACTGTTCGGGATTTTAGTTGTGAATATGTCAAGGGTGTCTTGTCTTTCCTGGGCGAGGTAGGTCAATATTTTGGTAAGGGAGGAGAGTGTACTTTATAATGTTAAGATTGAGTTAAGACATTGATTGACTTTGAGATTGATTATGGGGGAGCCCACGTGTTTTTTTGCATTTATATCACCTCCTATTATACCATATTATATTTATGACCAAGATTAAAGAAGATCGCTAAATTGATTTAAAGTTGGAGGAGTTGTAATTAGAGTTTTTTCAAGTTTTACATGACTGTATGAAATAAGTGCGGTATCAATTCTGTTATTTTGAAGTGTGGCTAAAGTGTGTTTCATTAGCCCGTTTGGGTTCCAGGTTAGATTGATGAGAGAATTAGTTGTAGTAGGATTAATTGACATTTTTGGTTTTGATTAGAGTTTCTCAACTCTAATACAGTGGAGGGTGATAAGAGGATTTATTATTGACTTAAATTCATCGATGAGTTTAAGAAGTGAGTTTTCATTGTTGTTTGTAAGGGTAGGATTTGGATTAGGGGGAGGCTTTTTTTTAAAAAAAAAGATTTGGCCGCATTGAAAACATAACGGTGCACACAACAAATTGTAATCGCGATACGAATTTTGGCGTAACGAAAACCGCTTGAACGCTGTAATTTTTTCGAAACGTATCGATACGGCCTTTAAAATCTGGGATGGCTAGGCAGCTCATCAGTTCTACCGAATATTTCATCACAAATTTAACATTTTGTATTTTCTGAATTATCGGTATAACCTCAACAATGTTGTTCGGTATGCTTTCTGTAACGTGCAATATAATTAAAAACCGACGTACAACTTACACACACATATTTGATAATATTGCGGTCTATCAACATATGATATTGGATCCCATAACTATTCTCGTCATAGTTCTATTGCAATCGAGTGATTGGGGGGGGGGGTATAAATTTATCAGGAAAGATAGACTAGTGTCTTCCACTAAGTCAGAGTCCATGGATACAAACAGTAAAAGTGCTATTTTCAAAACCATTATACATATAATCTAGTGGATCACACATACAGAATGAAGCGTGGGTAGAATTGTTCTATATCTGTGGGGGAGAATATCAAGGAAATGAGAGAAGTACAAATTGGATAAGTCATAAAAGAAGAAATGTAACAATTTTTTTTTCCAGTTTGATCATACGACTTGCACAATATGTAAATACATTTTTCTTTATCTTTTTAAATTTTATTTCAATAATATTATAGTAATTTTAGACTTAAGTTCATACTGTTTATAGGTTAATAACACCATATTACAAATTACAAATATAACAATATTAAATTAATTTATCGTAGTCAATAGATTAGGTAATAATGCACTGCAGTTATATATTTATTCAACCTTCGAAAGTTAAAATAAATAGATAAAACTTACAATGTCAACAAGTGGCTTATTGTTTTATAAATGTTATATCCTTTGTTGATTGAATCCTCATTTTTTGTTATAATAATGCAATCGAACGGTTTATTAATGTAATATTTCAGTACTAATTTAATTAATTGTAATGAATGGTTACTAATTGGTGATTAGCATTGAGTTTGTCATGCTCAATCGTTAATTTATTTCTTTATATTACATTATTGTATATTATTACTATAGTTTTTAATTATCTTTGTCGTAGGTAAAATACAAAATACTATATGTACATTTTTAAAAAATACAATCAAATGTATATCTACGATTTTGGCAATCAATGGTATTTTAGTCACGGGCACGGTTGTAGATATTTACAACCGTGATATTTGAGATATTGGTTGCATAAATTGTATGCCTTAAACGGCCAACAACTGAACAACTATAGTTAATCCAACTGATAACGTCTTATTGGTATGATACATATTAAAAACGGCTCCATAATTGATAACCCGAAATATTTTTCAATTTTTGTTTTTCTTATGGCAAGTTGTGTTTGCGTCCATCTGTTTCTCTATACGCGTGTCACACGAAAATATATGAGTGCATGAAAAGTCCATTTTGGTCCATGATCAAAATGTGGTACTGATAACGATTGAATTTTAATCGTATACCATAGAACAACGACCACTGTAAATTTGTACAGACTTTATGGGACGGTTGTAGATGTTGCTGGAAATACGGTCGCAAACCGTACAGTTTTCTTTTTTAGTATTTTTACAAAATACCTCTAATTGCGGTTAATTTTATTTTAAATAATAATATATTATTAATAACACTTGCTCGAGGAAATATGAGAATTATTTTTTTCATCTTTTCCGACTTCCCCGAGAAAACCAATAGACAAACTGTTTAAAGATAACAATCCGGAGGACTATCGAAGTTTTGACCTGTATTTGGTAAAAGACGAATTTATTATATTAGGGTAAAACGCGCACGGTCGTGGGAAAAATGTATTTAGAAAATGATCGTTGTCGTAAATAATCAAACGATAACGGGGGGGGGGGGGGGCTGTTTTTTTTTTTTTTTTTTATCGACATAAGTCGCGACTCTCGGAGCAGTATAATCGCGGACCGACCGACCTCCGCTCCGGTCGCCTCTCACCGGAAACCACACGCGATCGGCGACCTGCCGCGCCTAGGAAAACGTCGTGTGATAACGCGTACCCGGTGGGAGGAGCCTTTCCCGAGGACTACTAAACAGAGTTGTGTTTTAATTGGCCGTCCTCGGAGTGCGCAGGGTTAGGCGGTCGTCCCCACACTCGTCAATGATTTTCGGGCACAATATAGTTATTTATCCAAACGGTACATCGAACTGATTATATTATCGATGCGTCAAAACAACCTGAACTACTAACCCACACGATTTCATCTGTGTTTTTGACGCACGGGGCCGCCATTTGCCGTCAATCCGTGTTGTCCTATTCGATAAGAGAGCCTCAATTACCCCTCCTTAAAATTGACCTCGAATATATTTAACATAGGCGTGGTCTTCATTATCCATGTATTTCCCAAGCCGCTTATGTCAAAGTTTGTTTTCAAGACATAAAGCACACAATTGTTTCCAATCTGTCAATTTAAAATTTTAAAAACTTATGATATTATTTCTAAAATTCAACTTTCCCCAAATATTTTTCGAAGAAATCGTGTGTGTCTGTCAAATCGCTTTATACATCATTTTGAATACATTATACTTTTACTAAGATTTATTTTCAATTGCCATTAAGAATTATTATATCAAACGGATTGATGTAGGAAAGTTAATTTAAATTGTATCAAGTACAAACGCTATTGTAACCTTTTATTCGAATTTAATATATTACTTGATGTTACCTGCGGCTTCCACCGCGTATACTCTTATAATGTATTTTAAGAATATTTTTAATTGACAGAAAAAAAAAAATAAAATAATAATAATTTCTTCTTTAAGCTATAATATTTGGACGACCGTTATTGTTATGGAATAGATAACTTTTTTTTAAAATATAATGTACCAAAAATACCAATAACCCCGTGTGAGCCCTTTTAGGGGTTGTATCCTGGAATAAAAAGTAGTCATTGTCATATCCCATGATATAAAGTAACTGTATAGTATATACAAATTTTTATGAAAATCCGTTCAGGAGCCGAGTGGTGACAAACATACTCACAAACTTTTGCATTTATAATATTTGTAGGATGAATAATTCATTATCAGGAATCTAAAATGTACTTTTGCTTTGGTGTTTATGATTTGTAAACAGGTCAAATGAAGTATTTTATAAATATATGCTAAAACTCCAAAAATAATCTATATGTTCAGTACTTATTACATTTATTTGATAGTTAATAACATGGAAATTAAAAATTTAATCGTAGTGGTACAAAGAACAAATAATTAGAATAAAATTAACAAAATATATAACTAGGCTAAAAATAATATAAAATAATAATAAAAAAAAGTTGGAATTCTTATAAAGACCGTAAGGTTAGGCTGACCCTAACCCCAAGGTGATTTGAGTCTTGTAAAATTGTAATAACTTAAATTTAATACTCAACGGACTACTTTGTGTATGTGTGTGTATAAATATAATATATACATACATATTAAGTATATTTATATATTTTAAAAATATACATTATTATCATTTATTAGCCAAATGCAAAATGTAACTAATGATATAAATTGATCATATTATTATTATTTTTTTTTTTTGTGCATTGATTGAATAGTATTCAATTTATAATTCAAAATCAAATATTTCCAAACTGGTCCCCAAATTAAATTATTTTATACATTTTGCTAAATAAAAGTAACAATTTTAAATAATTCGCATCAGATCTATGATGATAAGAAGCCAAATTAGGTATAAAGGATAGTAATGTATTCTTAAATAATAAATATATTAGACATTAATAAAGAAGAAATACAAATGTTCAATGGTTTATAAAAAATATAAATTTAAAATGCAATAATACATAATTTATTTATGAAAGAAATGACTACATTCTTTTTCAGCCACAAATATAGGGTTGAAAAATAAATGAAACTATTTTCTTTTTATACAAGATATATTATTTATTTAGAAATTACAAGGTTAAAATAAAAATATAAATAAAAATAAAATGAATATTGTACAAAAAAAAAAAAAAAACCCACGACTATCTAAGTATCATGTGTCTAGTAGGTCCAACAACATTTTATAAAGAAATTCATTAAAAAATAACATTTAGAATTCTGATTTTTTTTAAATAGATATAATATAACAAATATTACAAAAATGATACTATAGGATTTGTTATTTTTGTACATATTTCATAATTTCTATGTACACATATTTTATATTCTAAACCACTCGGAAATGCATTTATGTCAGTTATACATGATAAATAATTGAGAATAATAATAAGCACACAATGCTTATTTTGTAAATTTATAAAGCTTAAGATATAAATAAATAATTGTTTTGATTACAGTATATATTAAAATAACGACGCTACTATTGAACTGTAATAATATTACACCGCACAACTCAGTATTTTACTAATTATTGAGTATTGCCAACATTATCCTATTTATCATGTAATTATAAGACACATTTAAAATAAATTATGGTATTTTAAAATTGTTTTTTATGTTTAATATATAAACTACCATACAGGTAGATGGTATGTTATTAATTAAAAAAAAAAAAAATAAAAAAAAAAACAGTGACATTTTAAGATACAGAAAGTAAGTAGCACCAAGCAACTCAACAAAAAAGAAATTGTAAATAATTTAAAAAAAAAAATTCACAATGAAAATTTATTCGTATTAATTTACAATTATAGAATTTAATTAAAACTTATGCATTATTTAAATATATATATATATAAGTTTTTTTTTTAAAAATATAAAAATGATTAAGCTATTTAGATTACGAGATTAGACTATAAAATTAGGCCATAAGTTTGTTCATTAGCATTATAGGTCCCTAGTTAATATATATATTTCTTACCATATTATACATTACATAATTAAATTATTATGTGCGCTCTATTATTTTGCAGGAAGAACTTTTGTTTTTTGTTAGTTGTTATACACAAGCAAAATGTGTATCAATCTGTGAACTGATTGTTACCAGTCTTGGACAATCCTCTGTTGGATTTAAAGTCCCTAAGTATTTTATAAATATATTAAAGTAGTCTCAATTTTTAACATCAGATATAAAAAAAATTAATTACTATTATTTTTTAGTCATTACTGTTATTGTGTGTGTTATGACAGGTATTGCATTTATATATATATAATTCACAAATTCTATTCGATTAGTGCAAAATACACAATTGTGAAAAATTTTGAATGCAATAAATTAACTCACCAGTGACAACATAGCCATGATTGTTAAATTATTGCGCATTTACGTTTTGGCTTCACAGGCAGTACAGGACATAAAACTGCTCTAATGGCTTCATCAAATACAATTTTTAGACCTTTCTGAGTCAGAGCACTGCATTCCAAATATTTAACTGCTCCAATTTCTTTGGCCATTGATAAACCCTAAAAATTAAAGCATGTGAGAAAAACATAACATATTTAAACTGTGGACAGTAGTAGATACCTGTGGATATGTGATAGCAGTTAATTTCTTTTCCTTCAGCTTGTCAATTGTTTCTTTATCTTCTCGTAAATCAAGTTTTGTACCAACTAAAATAATTGGAGTACTCGGACAGTGATGTCGAACTTCAGGATACCACTGAAACACATTAATTTAATAAGATACTATGTTAAACAGCAATTTCTACCATAATTATCTTACTTTAGCTCGCACATTTTCAAATGATGCAGGATTTACTAATGAAAAACATATAAGAAATACATCCTGTAAAAAAAAAAAAAAGAGATAATTAAAAAATATATAATTAATAATTTAACTTCAAAGGTCAAATACCAAGGTATCACATAAACTAAAGGCACTAACATGAAGACCACACCTCAAATTAAACTAAAAAAAATAAAAAACTATTCCTACATATGAAATTAATCGGGCACCAATCTTTTCCAAGACATATAAATTGAATAGTTCATACAGTTATACTTATATGAAATATAGACAAAGAACTTTGCTAACACTTTAAGTCTATCAATAATAGATAACCTCCTCACACTTCTGTATCACTGTATATGGTAATATTATAAATTAGGGACGGAACTCGAAACTCAAGGCATTATAATTTAAAACAATGTGTTATTATTAAATTGTATTCAGCTTATCTTAATGGTAATAGCAACTTTAAAACTATAGGTTTAGATAATATGTTATGTGCTAATTCTGATAAAATAAATGTGTAACTTTAACTAAAGTTTAAGGACCCATCCAATATTTAAGACAACAATTTAATATATATATATTTTCTCTTGGTAAGGGGATATAAATAATAACTTAATTGTTAAAATTGCTAGTTGTGTAAATAAAAACAAATGTTTTGAATATAAATCTTACTGTTTGTGGATATGAAAGGGGCCTGAGCCTATCATAATCTTCTTGACCAGCAGTATCCCACAATCCTAAGTTTATTGGCTTCCCATCAACCATTACATTGGCTGAATAGTTATCAAATCTAGAAATCAAATAATAATAGTTAAACTAATAATAGGTATAAATTTATAACTGTATAATACATTTAAAATTATAAAAAGTAAAGAGCATAATTCAATTTATTCAAAGTATACATAATCTAAAGCTATACATTCTATTTTTGGTTAAAACTTATAGTTGGTTAAATTCAATATAGGTATAGTAGGTATATAATTGAATTACTCATAAAATAAAACCATTCATATTAACTTACTAATTGTAGAATTAGAATAAATATGTAGATTTGATCTAATTTAAATCATAAAACAAAGGAATGGTAAGTGTTTTGTATGCTTCTTGTATAGGATAATGTTAGTAAATGGGCCACTGTTTTATCAGTGAGGTTGGAAAGGTAAGATTTATAAAGTAATTTAGATTATATACTGTATACAAGAATAAATCATTATCAACAAAAAAATGATTTTGAGCAGAGTTCGGTTAAACATTTAAATTGATAATTGTGTTAATTTGTAACTACAAAATTAAATACAATTGTTTATATGTCTAAAAAATTTGAACTTAAAAAACTTATAAAAATAAATTATGACCTTATAAAGAAACTTTTTTTAATTTTTAATACCTACATAGTAAGGTCATACATATTCTTAATTTAGTATTTTTCCATTTTATTTTTTCTGAATTTCCCCCATTATTAAAATTTGACCTTCCTAATATAACAACTAGGTATTTAAAATGTTCTACTAGTAACCCTTCCTGCTGTTTACAATTGGATCACGATTTCTAGCCAAAAAGTTGTTTATACAAGAACAAAGAAAAGTTCCCATAGAAAAACTGGTAAATATAATATATAATAATTTATGGGACACACATTTCAAAAATTTAAATATTTCAGGTGTAATAAATTAAAAATAAATTGTCGGGTTTACTTAAATACTACATATAATTTTTATGTTATCTTTAAAATAAATATCAAATTCTTAATATAGATAAAATATCTCTTTAAGCATAATATATTAGTAAATCAATTACTATTATTATTAGTAAGTATATGGGCAGTTAATTTGAATAAGCAAGTAATTATTTTGAGAAAATGTTTAAAAAAAATAAATCATGAAGTATAAAATGATGAATCATTTACTATTAGTCATAAATATCATCATACATTTAAGGAATTCATTTGTTTTGTCAAAGTATTATCTATTCAATTAAATTATTTTAAATATTTAATTTAAGTATAGAACAAATTGAATTACACAATTTAATCAAGAATCACTAATAGCTAATATGTATTACAATATAATATTGATGTTACATAAAAACTAATTAATGTATAACTTAGGCTGGTTATATTATATAACATGACACCTGTAGGATTAAACAAAAGTTACTCACACAGTAGGTATATATTCTCCTGGAAATGCATTGCTTGTGTAACTAATGAGTAAACATGTTTTACCAACAGCCCTAAAAATAATAATAAAGCATAACAATAAAATTACAGAATTTAATTTTTTCTTAACAAAAAATTAAAATAATAATAATAAAAATCAATACCTAGGTACCCATGTGGATTTTAAAAATAATTTTTATCAACCCAAAAAAGTGTAGGAATGTTATAAATTATTAACTAATAATGGGCATACATTTTCATAGAATGAATTTTTGAAAACAAAAAAAAATTTGTTTGAAATTGCCATCTAATGAAAAAAAACAAAACGATAATACCCAAGGAAAATAAAAATATTAATATTCAATACAAAACGTGAATCGACAATATTTTTTACCAACAATAAAACTCGTTGTTTGGCCATAATATTTTGAACAGAGATATTTATTATATGAGCTGCCTATCTTTGTGTGTAGGTATAGTTATACAATGATGCAACACAGTAGCTACGTTTTAATTGAAACAACACAAAGGCTAGGGGACAAGGGATAAAGGGCCTGGAATATGTTAACGGGCGTTGACAACAGTAGCAATGGTAAGTATTTGTAATATTTTAATGGTTTTTTTTTAGTATTATCCGTATTAAACTTACCCGTCGCCGACTACAACACACTTGATAGCTTGCATTTTGCGCGGCTGACCCGAAACCGAACACTATCGGGAAATCGCGGTGTACGTTGTCAACCGATTATTTAACATGTACAAATCGTATTTATTAGCCGCCAAATGGTTTTTATTGATGTGGGAATCAAACATCGGAAAATGTTAAAACTGGTGGTCGTCGTCGTCGTGATTTCGGGGCTTAGCAAGTGCAAGGACATTCCAGTGATTCCACCCACGGTAAATAAAATAATAATTAAAAAAAAAAAAACCAACTCTCATGGAAAAAACATCATGGCGGAAACGGTCACGTTTTAATAATTCCCGGCCGTCAGACGTTATGCCACCCGTAAACCGGTGGCTAGAATGTAAAATTTTTATTTTTCAGAATTATTTTGGGTTTCTCATCCAAAAATTCCCCACAAAATTAATAAAAGTTTGAAAAAAAATTTCGGATCAGCTGTTCTTTACTAGCGGCAGTGAAAGCTTAGAGATTCGTTATCATTCGTATTATCACCCAGTAATTTGTACACAACGATACCCTTTCCTACGTAACTACGCGTATATACCAACATTAACGACCCTGTCACTTCTTTATCTACGCTCGAAGTAGTGAAGTCCAGGAAATATTGTTTTGTAATTCTGATAAACATTATTACGCACTCTGTCGACGTTCAATTTTCATAGCGATATTATACAAATTAACGATCTCATTACTACACTTACACTACCCACATATTTTTTATTACTTTTTTTTTGTTTTATAGTTTTTAGAAATATAGGCATCATATTATCTCATAATCCGGGTGGTGGATTTATATTTTAATTTTCATATACTGCGAACGAATCGTTCATGCAATTACGTAAAATAATATGTTTCGTTCAAGAAAAGTGGTTAAACCAGAAAATCTTCACTCGTTGGAATATCTCAAGTAAATTCTGTACCTGGTGTATAATGTTTTATGAAATATCATAATTTTTTTACACAATATTTTGTTTTTTCATAGATATATCTATACAGTATTGAGCAAAAATCAGACTGTCAACGAAAGCAATCGCACATTATTAGTTGAATCATTTAGGAGTATGGCGGAAATTTTAATATGGGGAGATCAAAACAATCCAACAATTTTTGAGTAAATAATATTATTATTTTAACTTTAAAGGAAAAACAAAACAATGTATTTAATATCTAAAAAATATATGTTAATGAAAGTAGTAATTACATTTATCTCTACCACTTTATTTTACATAGTTTCACATTAGCTAAACCAAAAACAAAATGATTATGTTACTTTACTTCAGAGAATTGGATACCGATATTTACTTGTTTTGTCATATGTATTATTGATATTTTGAGTCCAACAATGTAGTGAAGTGATAAAAATATTGAATACACACTTGAATTCAATGTGAATTATGCATGTGTTTTCCTAGATTACATTTTTTAATTTAGTTTTAGGCTTTTTGTACATTTTTTATACATCATACATTTAAAAATCAAATTTGTGAGAAATAATCTTTGAATTTCCAAAAAAGTGGTCTGACTAATCTCGTGTACACCTAATGCTAAATTCAAATCTGTTTTCTGAATTCTTATTGCCACACTATATCAAACAGAATATTTGTAAAATTAGTCTAATTTACTATGCGAGTATGTGCAGAGTTGAACAATTGGTAAATTTAAACTGAAAATATTATTAATGTGCGACTACAAAATAAATTACAAATGTTTGTAGTTTATCAACACAATTTCTTATTAATTTGTACTTAAAACACTAACTAAAAAAATAACAACATTACACTCAATTTTTTTTTATCATTAAGTATCATCAAATTTCTGAGCATTTTTATGAGGCTAAACAATTTAAATACAGTAGGGTACCCTTAATTGTGTGGTTTTATACTACTGTAAGAATAAATTATGAAGAAACTTTTATTCAATTTTCAAGCATCTATATGAAATCAAAAAGTTTGTATTTAATAAACAAAAGAAAACTTTGAATATAACTCAAAAAACAATATTTCAAATATTTTGAATATTATACCTCGTCTAGAAAGTACTAATATAGGTCATTGATAAAAAAAATCTGGTACCTACAATTATTTTTCACTGAATTGCAATAAAAAAATCCAAATTTGAATTAACAGAAACCATTATAGTGAAATTATTCTATTTTTTGACATTTTTTCCAGTATTATTCCTAAGTACCGGGAAAAACACAAAAAAAATGACTTCTTCAGTAAAGCAACTAAACCAAATTTGCTATCAAAAACTACCTCTTAGGTTGATGTTTAGAGAAAGTTTTCTGGTCAAAAACTCATTTACAGACGCGAAAAAAAAAAACCTTGTCATAGTAAAACTAATTCTTTCCTCGCTGCACTCAGAATCTAAAATGGAATATTGAGAAGAAATATACTATGCAAATTTGAAATTACATTGATTAATAGTTTTTTGAAAATGTACCAATTTATCAGTTTATTGTTTTATTGATTATGATTAAATATATATTTATCATGATTTTAACAGAACTTTGTAATATTAGAGATATTCAGATAAAAACAATAGCTAATAAAAATATAACAAAATAAATTACATTCATCAGTAATATAATAATATTTGCAGTTAAGGATTTTTTTTATAGGATTTATTGACATTTTAATTAGTCATAAAAAATTATGTATGCCTATTATCAACATTTATCAAATTTTATATTTTTCAGATATTTCTTAGAAAATAATATGTTCAATTATTTTCTACGTATACTAGATCAGAAATGTGGAAATTATGTTTGTGTTCAATTGCTTCAAACACTTAATATTATATTTGAAAATATTAAAAATAAAACCGCTTTATGTAAGTTAAAGTAAAAAATATTTATTTAAAACTATTTACATTATGTACAACATTTTTTTTTTTTCAGATTATTTATTAAGCAATAACCATGTTAATAACATTATAATAAATAAGTTGGATTTCTCAGACGAAGATGTTTTAGCATACTACATATCATTTTTAAAAACATTATCTTTTAAACTAAATTTAAATACTATTCATTTTTTTTACAATGAGGTATTCAAATTTATTTTCAAATTATTATAATAATTGTTTGATTTAATTAAAAATTTAATTTCAAAGTTTTTTTTTTTATTACAGGCTACAAATGATTTTCCTCTTTATACAGAAGCAATAAAATTTTTTAATCATTCTGACTCTATGGTACGTACATATGTTCGCACATTAACACTTAATGTTTATAGAGTTGAAGATGAAAGCATGTTAAGATTTATCAGAGACAAAACATGTGCTCCATATTTTGCAAACTTAGTGTGGTTTATGGGTAAACATGTTTTAGAGTTGGATGCTAGTGCTAGAGCTAAACCAGCTGATGTTGATACACAAAAAACTATACAGTAAGTAGATTAGGTATATATATATATATTAAGTTCATAGGCGTGTGCGTAGGATGAACTGCGTAGGTTGATCCTGGGCTTGTCCTAAAATTTGTTGATAGTATTGAAAATTAAATGTATAATATGCATATAATCGTATATCAGTGGTGATTCGTGGTACCTAATTTGATATGATATACAATTTTAAACCTCTTTTAGGATGTAGGGTAATTTAATTTGTATACTTTGCAATCATAAACCCATTCCTACCCATTCTTGTTAGACATATATTTTTTTCTTGTAGCCAAGTTAACACAAATATCAAGAAAAATAAAACCAATGTTACATAAATTTGTCAGGTTTTAATTTTTAGAAAAGCTGTTGGGAACCTAGATTATGATTTATAAAACTAACATCGGGCAAAAGTCCACATCTTTTAAGATACGCTGTGATAAATTAAGAGTACTTTCACTAACCGAAAAAGTGTTTTTGAGAAAAATAAACTAAAAGCATGGGTAGTGATTCCCAACTGGTGATCCATAAACCTATTATTCTCTTTCCCTAAATTTTTTAATCCTGTTTTACTATTAATATTTGTGCAGACTGGTGGTCGACGTCCTATTGAAAGTTCTCTTAGTGGTTTAAAATGTCATAATGGTTAGGAACTACTGATTTGGAGAGTAAACTGTTGAGAATTTCAAAAATATTTCAAGTACTGGCCGTCGGTATAAATATTGAAAAATGTTAAGTTCAAATACGGCATGCATTAACCTTATTGGATTGACCCAAAATTCCTTGTATTTCATTTTTTTATGTACTAACACTGATCAAAAGGGTGAGACCAGTTAGGTTAGGTTTTAAAATTGAAAATTTAGGAATACCCTACTGTTGATATATTACAAAAAAATGTTAAAGAACATTAATTGTTTTAGGCTCAACCTAAAATTAGAATCTGCGCATGCCTATGAATAAGATTCAGCTAAAATTTGATTTAGGAAGTTTAGGAACTCATTCTTCTTGTAATTTATTTGTATAGAGATCAGTATAGAGTTAAACTTGCAGATCTTGTAAGTTCTCATTTAGATGATCTACATTATCTAAATGATATTTTAAGTTCCAAAGTTGAAATATTAAATGAAGTTCTTGTTGATCACTTAATGGATAAACTATTTGTTCCATACTATATTCATTCATTAGCACCACCAGATAAATACATAATTGTAGAAACTGAAGAGGTAAATAAGCACCTTTAAAAATCTTAAATTTAAATATAATTTATTTATATTAATTACTTATTAGTTTGTAGATGCTGTAAAACAACAACCATTGATGAATGGAGACATATGCTTATTTTTATTAACACAAGTATTTTTAATAATACATCAAACTAAATTGGTTACACCATTAGCCAAATTTTTATTGGGAAACAATTTTTCAGAAAAGTATCAAGTAACTAAATTTTTGTGTTTTTAAAAAAACTATTTATGTAATTATTTTATTTTCATTAATTTTGTTTTTAAGGTCTGTCATGAAAATATATTAGAAGGCGCATCCGCATTATCAGAAAATGAAAACGATCTGAAAACTGATAATGAATCTACTGATATTTTAGATCTGAAATCATTAACATGTATAAATATAACAGACGAAGAAAAAGAAATACTTTTATCAAAAAATGAAGGTATTGTTTAAATAAATTGAAATAGATTTTTTTAGTAATTGACGTTTTTTTTTTTTGTTAGCAGATTCTGCACGCAGTCAATGTTTAGAATCAATATATAGCCAATTGGTTATTAAAAAATCTGATAGTTCTGCGTTATTTGGTATATGTTTGTTATATGCTATATCAGAAAACTCAGGCCTCTCAAAAGAATATTTTGAAGGATTTTTAACTCCTACTATAAGTGAAGGATGTACACCATTTGTTCATTGTGACGAAAGAAATGAACTTATTGATAAGCTGGTTAATATCATAACAGCTATATCTGAACCTGGTTTGTAATCCAAACAATAAAATTTGTTTAAAATTGATTTATATTACAATTAAGACCTTATATCCATCATAAATAGTTTTTACAAACCCTTTTCGTAAATCTGGTTTTGACTAGTTAAAACTAAAATTAACTAGGACTCTCAACGTTTGAACTTCCTTCCTTCTTTTTAGTTAAAACTAGTTGTGTTTAAAATATATTAATGAAAACTAGAATTATTTAGTGAAAATTAATTTTTATGTTAGTTTAAATTTGTTATAACTAGAGAAAAATAGAAATAAGTACATATTAGTACACTTACAGGAATTTATTAATGTTAGGTACATTTAGTATTACACAGAATCTGATTAAAATTAGTTTTAATAAATTGGGTTTGTGGAAACTTGTTTTGACAGATGTTAGGTTTTAATTGTAACATATATTCACATCCTCTTATATTTCATAAATATTTTTAGTGTGTCATGTCCGTTCAGCCACATTAGAAATGGCCGTAAAATTACTGAAGAAATTAACTATACACGAGGGAAAGACATTTATATCTGATGATCATATAGCTATTATTTATAATGCTAAAGAAAAGATTTTGCCACTTCTACGCCAATTTTTTAAAGTAATTGTAGGACAGCATATTACAGCGATCGCCAACCTTTTGGACCTTACGGACCACTAAATCCATAACTCTAAATTCTACGGACCACTAATGTCTTATATACCAAGTTAAAAAAAAATTAAATTAACGCATATTTTATAAAATATCAATAAAGGGTTTTATTATTAATAACAAAATTATTTAAGTTAGTTTAATTATTATTGATTACAAAAAAAAATTAACTTAATATAAAACTGTTAAGTATTAAACAAGTTTTAATGTGAGATTTGTTCTTGCTTGTTTTGAATAAGTTTGTGCATTTTTGGCTCCAATGAAGTAACTGCAAGACGGAGAGCTCTATTAATTTTAAGCGTAGACCGGTACTGAGTTTCTTTAGCTGTGACTGATGAAAATGTTTTTTCGCATAAATACGCAGTTGAAAATTGAATTCAAATTTTCATAGCTTTTTCACTCAGTAATGGGTATTCGCTTTTAACGGAGAGCCAAAATTGAGATTTTAATAGAGTTGACTTGAATTTAGATTTAAGTGTGTTGTCGGATGATAAATCGATGAGACTTTCTTTTTCATTCATATTTAAATTGTTGTTTCCAATATTTGCTACAAATGGATATATTAACCACATATTTCCATATCTAGGATCTTTTTTTTGGGGGGGAAATAACGATCAAAAGATTCTCTGAGTGATTGTAGGTGCTGTTGAATAATAACTACCACTTGCTGGTTAGGAAACCATCGTTGGAAATTAGGTCTATTTATTTTATAACATGCGATAATAATGACACTATTATTACGCGTTTATTCTTATTTGTTGTAAACTGAATCTACATACAACGACATTATATACTACTTTTGTATATTACGATTATAAACTCACAATATTACAAATAATGTTCAAATTTTTATCGTGGACCACCGGTTGGCGACCGCTGGCATATTATATAAGTTATATAAGAAAAATAAATATTTATCCAATTTTATTTGTTCAGAAAGAAGAAATGTTTTTAGAATTGTTTGAAGATGAGTATAATGAAATGCATAGAGAGAAACTTAATGTGCAACGACTCTTAAGTGATTCGACATTATTACTTCCACCAGCACACTCTCCTATGACAGGGATACCTCTTTCAAAACGTTTACCATGTGGAGATGTATGTATTTAGCATTTTCATCTTAAGAATATAATATATAGTTCTATTTTACTTTATTTTTTAAAATTGTATTTTATATTAAATATATATAATAATGATTTTCATACAAACACTGCTTATAATATCAAATTGAAAATACCATTAAAGAAAATATTTAAATAGTCAATTAACGAGTTAGAAACTTAATAAAATATGTAATTTTTATAAAAATGATGCTTAATGAGTAGGTATTTTATATAGTTCAATAACTCAAAGATTTAACCAAAACTTAAGAGGAAATCATTTAAAAAAGTATACAAAAATTATATCTAATTATACCTGACAATATTTCTATTATTACAATTGATCTATTAATATTATTAAAACTAATTTATATCTATTTAAACTTAAATTGTTTAGTTTGAACAAAATTTTTATTTTTACCAGGTTGAAAAAACAAGACATTTTATTTGTGCTTTTCTTATAATACGAGAATTGTTAATGACATACGAAGGAAAAGAAGAAACACAATTACCATTAGTTGATAGAACTAAGAGTTTTATATTTGATACGCCCATCAATTTAAGTAAGAATCGATTTTTAAATTGAATTATTTAAATTTTTAAGCAGCTGTACTGAATATATTTATTACTTATATATAATATTATATGTGTATTTGTGAGTGTTGTTATCTATGGAACTGTTGTAGTTTATTTTACAATATTTTATGTAAATAACATTATAAACACAAATAATATGTATGCATGTGTGTACAAAATATAATCGCTATCATATATTTAGGGTGCAAACCAAACATAGGTGTGTATATATATTTATTTTTTTAATTTATTTTATTGAATATTAATCTTCAAAACAATTGTTGTCATTTAACACATAGATTGATAAAAGTTATAAACTAATTTTTCTAAACGAATAATAGTGACTAATAAAACATATTAGCTATAAAAGATAATATTATAATCAGATAATTGAGTTTGTAGACCAATAATCGGTGGGCAAATTTGACCTGTTGTTCAGGCACATATGATATAGACAGTGATTTTAAAAACAATTTTAGGTGGTTTGGATAAAAAAAAAAAAAAAACAGATGCCAGATAAACTTAAAGGTGTTGAATAATTGAGAAATATGGACAACTAAAAAAAAAGCTCGATGGGGATCTGTCCGCCACTTCTATAGATACTCTACTGTACTAAATTACTGGTTTTATTAATTTATTGTGAAAAAGTTATTTTTAAATTGTAGTTTTTAGCACTATCCATAACTTTAAAATGCCAGTTTTTAAATTACCTGACTACGATGTAAAATATAATGTTAGAACTTTTATTTATCTGATATTTCAAATTATTTAATTCCAGATGACAATGATCTAATTACTTGTATGATAATTTCTGAAAATGGAGCAAAAATCAGACGATATTTATCAATTATTAGTAGTCAGTTACTACTAGTTGAACCACACAGTCGGTTCCTTGGTTGGGGTGTCTGCAAATTGTCTTGTTATCTTCACGATACTGAAGTAAAATATTTTATATTTATTTTTTGGGTGAAATAATTTTTTAAAACTCATAATATTTAGGTTACAAAAATTGACAATGAAACTAAAACTTTGCATATTACTATGCATAATTCAAAATATAAAATGACCAACTCAGTAAAGTTAATGTTTGATGATCATATTCGATGCAATGCAGCAAGACAAAAGTAATACATTATTTAATATTTAGTACTAATAAAACATACATATTTGAATACAATATTTATGCACTTGATGTATCAAATTCGTGTTTTATTTAGATTATTGTTCGGTAGAATTAAATCAAGAAGAAAGCAGCTTAATCAAATTGCACATTTATTAGAAATTAGTATTTGCGAAACTAATTATGCACCTTGTAACACAAGTCAAAAACAAAGTTAGTAGTTTTGTTAATTTAAACCAGGTTTTTACTGAAATAATGTAACTTTTATTTAGAACATGGTATGAGAAGTCACTTCACTGATATTGCAGTACATCATACATCAAATGTACTTCAATCATTTCCTATTTCTATGAAATCTACAAATAGTAAATAAATATAAATTTTAATAAGTTAATAACATTTTATAAATAAAAATGTATTTATTTAGGTGACGATTATAGTACCGAATCAAATTGCAGTAGTGCAACACATTCTAGAGATCAATCACCTTGTACGAGAAACATAAATAAACCAGAATGTTCCAATTCTCGAAAGGTATATCTAAATTATATTTAATAACAAGGATCCAAATAATTTTATTTTCTATTGTAAAATTCAATATAATTATTTTTGATAGGCGTCTTTAGTAAGTCAACCTCAAGAAACAATTGAACCAAAACGAAAAGGAAGAGTGGAAACAGTTTAAAAATACATTTCACCACTTCAATCGAAGAAATTAAAGAATACATTTTTTTTAAAAATATATATTCAGCTGTGTGAAATTTTATATTTTAATCTCAAATTTAATTTAATGAGTGTTAACTGAATGCATTGTTGTTGAGTTTCATTTAAATAATTTGAATCGCATCTTGAATTTACGTGATATGTCTTGTCATCGACATATACATATTATGTATTTAATGGAAGTATTAACAATGTACACTATAAACTGTATATAGCTAACTAATTCCTAATAATTTTTAATTGAAATGTTATGTTATTTTACCATATTGGCATACTATTATTTTATAATTGTTATTATTTGTTTACCACAACCTAAATTTGGATGTTTTAATTATTGTTATAGTTTTTTTTTTATATATTTATTCTATATTTTATAACTAAGAACATCATAAATGCTCAATGTTATAGTACAATACACAGCTGACTTTTGGTTACCTTAAACGCGCACATTTGTCCATTATTATCTTAGTGTAAATCATTGATAAATATTGTGTACAATGTACACCTGATTCCAGAGAATACCATGATTTTCCAACAATTACTATAGATTTATTTTAGTTGTACCAACAATTTTTTATAAAATTACCAAACATATGTACACTGTTTACTGAGTGTAATTTACCATCTGATTATGATTATAATATAGAAAAACTGATATTAATTATTTGAAAAATATTCTTCTATAAAATAGTGTTAAATAATTTTTATGTCAAGTTCCAATAATAAAAACATATACAATAAGAATCTTGAAATTAGGAGTTCATAGAATATTTTGTATACATAATATCATTTGATGTGAAAAATGAATATGTTTATTTTGCATGAAAGAACATAATGACCAAACCTGTTCATAAATGTTCAACTTTATCTTTGTATTTTTAATTTAAAGAAACTGAGTAAAAAATGGTATAAATAATCAGTAAAAGTTCAGTGCATAATATTATTAATAAAATACATTCTATAAAATTAACAATAAAAACAGATATTTACATAAATATTTATTTTAATTGTCAACTTTTGAATATTTAATTATATTCATATTAGTTTTTTCTAATTTGCTAACAAAAGGATTATTTAGGATATAAAATCTAAGAAACTTGTCTTGCCATTCTTTTTCACATTTTATTCCTATTCTTGGTGAACACACAATTTGGTCAACTAATCTACTTTGATTGTCTTCTTCTATCCACATTCCATCCCAAGAGGTCAGATCTTGTTTATTGCAAGACTTTATATCAATTGCAAAACTTATACATAATTTGGCTGGACCATTGCATAAATTTGTACACTTAATTAAAGTTTTAGGACATTTTTTAAATGTTTTTCGTAACGATTTCATAGTCTCCAAATTATCTAAAGGCTCTAATGCCCTTAACAAAACTGCTGCACCATCTTCTATAAAAGTAAAATAATACAAATTGGGAACAATAATGGTTTGGTAAAATATAATAGCATTGGTTTTATAATATACAGATAATCTACGGTATAGGAATATGGTATAAAGTTAATGATAATATTTACCTTTGCTTGAGATATTGAAGCAATGGTACATGCCATACGTCATATAAACATACGCCGTTCCCGGTTTCATGAACATTGGTTCGTTTCGTTCGGTAATTTTCCCTTTAAATGAATGAGAAGCTGCATTTTTGTCACCTAGGTAACACTCGGTTTCGACAATTCTACCCCTAAGAACAATGTTGCCTTCCAATTGTCTGACAATGACTTTGCCCAGTAAACTTTTGGCCATTTCTTCGCAGGGTGCATCATAGAACCGGTTACCCAATCGTTTATTTGAAGATTGTCTGTTGCCGCAGGCCATTGTAAACTATATTTGTTTTTAATATTATGAATTCAATAACTACTTGGTGTAAACACTAGGGCATTTAAAAAAAAATTATTTTTCAAAACTAAACCTAGGTGCTAAATGAATTAATTTTTGTAGGTAGATTAGGGAATAAAAAATTAAAAGTGAAATAATAAACTATATAAAGTATATAAGTGTAGATATTAGAACAATAATATTAGCATTATTGTAATTGTAAGGGGCGAAAAACGTTGGAAATCCTTTTTAAATGTTTATCTCTTTATCACGAAACTTATCACATTGGTTTATACCAGGGTTTACCACAGTCATATCGATAAACTATGTTAACCGATCTGCGTTACTGAAACAAATGCGACCGAATTGGTCGCTTCCGTCAGAGTGCGCTGCAGAACACCAACGATATCACAATTACACGGCCAACATAGGAGGTCCCCGCATAGTCACTTTTTCGTTTCTTGCTGGCCAAAACGGTAGAACTCACGAACAATAACTAACCAATTTAAATAACTTACAGAGCGATTATTTTTGGAAAATTATACGGACGAAGTTTCGAATGTTAACGACTTCAAGTATACCGAAAACAATCGCGAACAATAATTGTACCCATTTTTAAAAATATTATCATAATCATTTTTATCTCATTCTAGAAAATGTACAACGGATTGTAAATAATCCATTAATTAGAATGCCGTTAACCAACAAATATGCGTGCACCAATATAATATAATACATTTTTATAACTAAATATGAACTATACTTTCGGTAGTTCAGTCACCATTGATGGGTTCCAATGGGTACAATGGCGTATTTATAGGTGTAGTGGTGGTGGTGGTGGTGGGGGGAGGGTTCCCACACCCCGTCCAGATAATGTTTGGAGACTTAAAATTTTAAACATGTCAATAATAAAATTGTAGTTTGTTTATTTTGTAAATTATAACGAAGAGAAAAAAAAAAAAAAAAAAATATTTTAACATTTTTAGTTGAAGTGTTTGTGTTGTTCGATTTCATTAATTTATTTTTATACAAAACTATTAACTTTTACAAACTGCTAATAAAACCAGCGTACGGTAAATTGGTCTCGCATTCGTACAAGTTGAAAGTTTATAATTTATTTACTTACGAGTTACGGTATTATTGAGCCATTGAGTGAAATAAAGTGAAAAACATTGGATTCTTATTTCAAAAGAAAATCAAATGAAGTCAAGGACAGCATGTACTGTGAATTATATTTAAATTATTTTTTTTATCTGCGACAAATACCATCAATCACGATATTTCATAATCATTTGGGATTATGAAAACGTAGAAAAAAAAAAGAAACAAAAACAGTTTGTATAGCTATAGTAGGTACAATTATCAAGAGCGTTGTAATTTGTTTTAAACAAAATTTTAATGAAAACGTGAGATTGAACCGTTGATTTATGGAGCATTTATTTAATCGATTTGATTTTGTTTTGGCGAAGACTAACCCCAAGGGTTGGCATTCCGTGGTCACGACCAAAGCATTTATATGGGCATATGCGATTGTCGTGAAATCGATTTAAGCGATGGCGTATAAGAAGCAATAAGTAAATTGGCATATAGGTTTCAGGAAAAAGATTAGCGGCAGAATAGTTGGCGGCGAAACGATTATGGTGTTCGCAATCAGATATTTACAAATTCAATTATTTCATATTTAATAGATGTTTCCATAACATCGCCCACACACGAACCTGATACTGCTCATTAATAAGTAATGCAATCTCGTACTCGAAGTATTCGTATTGATTGTGCTTATTGCCTTATTGGTTATGTTATTTTATATTTAATGCCGTGTGTTTTACAGTTTTACAGCGAAATAGATATAAATATTTATAAGTCATATGTGAATTAAATGATGGATTTTTATTTTGTAGCACCTTTATCTACTAGTACAACTATCTTATACATATCCCCATAATGTATTTGTATTTTCTTACAGATTTAATATTAAATATGTGTCCAGCAGATGTGTAGTCGGTGCGCAGAATTTTTTGGCGAATGCATTCCGCAGTTGAATTCTTCGGAACTTTAAGTCGTAGTCTCTTTAAGACTTAAGCATTTATTCATTTTCATATAATAGAGTATTCTACTATTCAGAATTTCAAAAAAAAAAAAAAAAATATACATATATATATATACATATATATACGTATTTTTGAATGTTTTTAAACATGTCTCAAATACGAAAGTTAAACCATTTAACTATAGCTGACAAAGTTCATGTGATATAATTGGTGGAGAAAGGTAACCGGGTATGTCAGGTTCCGAAAAAATTAAACCACTTATAATCGGGAAATCAACTAAACCACGATGTTTTAAAGGAGTTAATAGTTTACCATTAGATTATGAGTCAAACAAAAAGGTATGGATGACTAAATCAAAGAAATGTTTTATTATTTATTGATAACTGTACAGATCATTGTAATATCAATTTAAATTGATAGCGTGGATACTTCTATTTTCGAATCCATGGGCAAATTAGAAGATTTTGTCAATAAACAGCCAAAAAACCAAAAATTAATAACAAATTATTTTTCTACTGTATCTCATAAATAATACATATTTAGTTTTTGTATAGCATTTATGTATAAACATAAATGTAGTATATTTGTCATAACGTTTTTATCGTAAAATTTTAAAATTATATTTCATTACATAGGTAACTCGAAGTATTTATTTTATTTTGATAAATTCGAGTTAGGTATCTCGAATAATACATATCTCGAGGTGAATTTTTATCCCCCTTCAACTTCGAGTTATCACGACTCGATTGTATATATATATATATTACATTTTATAGATATCTAACTCATTGATAAGTTTCATGAATATTAAAATTTGAAATTTTGGAATTGGACAGTCATATGTGAATTAAATGATGGATTTTTATATATACGAGGTCTAATCAAAAAGTATTGAGACTGATAAGATAAATCGTAAACCGGTTTGAATATGAACTTGCACGTGCTATATTAATCAAACTCTGTATGTTGGAAAAATATATTAGGCATAGATTAGATTAAAATTGTCTCAGTCGGCTTCTAGGTGCGATTAAGTTAAGTGTGTTTTTACGTCCTGTCGGATTTCATTATAAGCGAAAATATGGAGCAACGAGTGTGCATTAAATTTTGCCATAAACTGTGAAGAACGGCTACTGAAACCTACCAAATGTTATTGTTAGCTTATCGAGATGAAACCATGTCCCGTGCTCGCGTTTTTGAATGGTTCAAACGATTTAAAGAGGGTAGAACAACTGTTGAAAGTGATGAACGTGAAGGACGCCCGTCAACAAGCCGCGATGAGGAAAGGTGGCTGTTTTTTTCGACTACCAAGGTGTTGTTCATCGTGAGTATGCTCCAAAAGGACAGACCATAACAAAGGAGTACTACATTGATGTTCTTCGCCGTTTACGAGATGCTGTACGACGAAAAAGACCTGAGTTTAAAGAGTCTGGTAGTTGGAAATTGTATCACGATAATGCACCAGCCCATTCAGCCCATGTTGTGCAGCAGTTTTTGACCAAATATGATATCCCAGTTGTTTCTCAACCCCCTATTCACCAGACCTAGCTCCATGTGATTTTTTTTTTATTTCCAAAGATAAAAATAGCGCTTAAGGGTAAACGTTTTCAAGATGTAGATGAAATAAAACAAAATGCGACGGAGCAGCTGCGAGGAGTTTCTAAAAATGACTTCCAGAGGTGTTTTCAAAAATGGCAGGAACGTTGGAGAACATGTATAGACTCAGAAGGAGCATATTTTGAAGGAGATTGAATGTAAATATCTTTATATAATAAATATGTATATTTTTTATTAACAGTTTCGATACTTTTTGATTAGACCTCGTATATCTAAATTAATTTGACATCTCGAGTAAAAATAAATGTGCGGCAAATAGTATTTTTCTCAAAGTAAAATGCGCAAATACAATTTCGATGTCTAAAGATTCATATCATTTTCGGTTTAACGCATAAATTACGAATCTGACAGGAATATGTATTGTTATATTATAACAGTCGAGTCTATAATTGACTGTATGACCGAATGATTGAACGGACTGAATGGACGAATTACCCGGTGAAGCTAACGAGACAATAATGCAATCATTCAGATTTATCCGAAACGAACGAATGGAGATTGTCGAAGTTAAGATTAGAGTTTAATTTATCGACGAGGTATAACGTTTTAAGAAGAGCATATTTCCGGTATAATGATATAATTTGTCTATAAAACATTATATTACGAAAAAATGTATTAATGAATATGGTATATGGCGTTCTTAATTTCTTTACAAAATACAATATTTCATAAAAAAAAAAAAGTCTCGAAAACATTCTTCTTTCCAAATTTGGTAATATGTGTTCAAACGCGAATTTTAATCTACAGTTATATTTGGTTTTTTCCCCGTTAAAAAGACCAAAACTGCAGTATACGGTGTAATACACCTATGCGGTCATCGTATTAGTTTAACTATTATATGCCGGATCTTTTTCATGACATTATTATTGACATTATAAGCTTTTCAATATGTTTTAATTCTGATGCGATACAAACGAAATGTATTCGTCTTTTAAATTGTAGAATCGTATTAATGTTTCATTCGAATAGAATTTGTTGAAATAAAATGCATATTTTAATTTTGTTCGGCTATACTATTTTGTGGTGTTCTAGGTAGACGCAAGTCAATACAATTTGGTAATCATAATAATTTTAGAAATCGAAAGCAATAATAAAATCATTGCCTTTGAAAAACTATTCCGAGTAGGGCCCCGATATGCTCGGCTAGACATATATGGCGCGTATAAATCTTATTTTAAGTGCACATAAAATCAATAACATTTTTTTTTATTAAACGCAAGTAGTAGTTTATAATTATAATATGAGTAGGTCACTTACTAACCTTACTATATTATGTAACTTTCTATTCAAATTTTAACCTGTAATACCGAAAACTACAAATTTTAATAATAATAATAATAATAATAAAAATCTAGGTAGGTATACACATACAAATTATATTATTTTCGTTGAAGTAAAAAAGTTGTAAAAGTCAGTATAAGATTATACAAGAACAAGGGTAAAGTTTTGAAAAACTATGCAAAACGGTGCGATGCGTTATAGTAACTAAATACAAAAATAATACAAATTCAAGTTTCTTTTAAGTCTTCAGAAATAATCGCTGTTTTGTAATATTAGCGAATCGCCGTATTAAACGAAACTTGGGAAAACCTTAAAACAGTTTATTCGTTTTATCAGTTAAGTTGATCCGACATTAGCAAACTAGGGAGAAGTTAACTATTAGCATAACGGCATAAAATTGTATAGTGCCTACAAAGTCATTAAACATTAATGTAGACGTAAAATGTACCTACGAGATATTATTTTTCATTACAACGCGTAAAAGAATATTTTTATATTTTACGTATTTCATAGTATGTGCATTTTCCTATAATTGTTTTGTTTTGTTCTATGCGTTCAAATGTATTAAAAACTATTTTCATTGAATTATTCGAGTAACCTCAATATGAATTCGTAAAATTTTAAATCTATCCATGATATTTCCAAGTTCCAAATTCAAGTGGGTCATAGACGAATTACAAAAAAAAAAAAAAAAAATGATTTATTATATCGCAAAATAAATCCAAAGTTATTTAATTTAATTGTACAATGACATTTTTAATCAGTCATTTTAATCTTTTAGTGGAAAAAAAAAAAGTTAACCCCATATTTTACTCATGAGAAAATCGTGTGCTTGCCTCTATATATTATATATATTCTGTCACGAGGCGTTATTATTATTATTACTATTATGATTTTGTGAATTAATTAACGTATAGTCGTGTAGAATTTTTATTTATTTATTTATTTTTTTGTGAGGAAAACGTTATTGTAATATTTTATATAAAATGTATTATTTTTAATTCATATTATAAACCTACCCGTTACATTATATTTATTACACCATTTTAAGACTTTTTCATACTAGCTATTTATAGATAAATAGTAAAAACATAAAAAAAATAAATTATAATATCTAATACTGCTAATATGAGTAGGCCACGGTGGTAAGTGGGAAACTGGCAAGTTGAAAATTAAGGATATTATTTGGGATAAATTAGTACCTATAGAATATACTGAATATTAAATACAATACGTATGATATCATTGTTGCAAAAACAAAAAAAGAAGTCCTGAATGAAGCTCGGTTAAACATTTTCTTAAAGTAATTTTTGGGACTTACGAGTTTTGTTTAAATTTAAATTTTAAACGTTTATACAAAAAAAAAAAAAAAATCGTTATGGAATGTTGAAATTTTTATAAGAACAACTTACGATGATCTACTTGTATCAAAGTTTCGAGCATTGATATATTAAATGAGGCTAAATAAATATTATTAAAATAAATAACAAAAAAAAAAAATCAAAATATTTATGTGATTCCACCACGTTAAGACAATTTTAACTAATGAACATTTCGAGTTTTTAGAATTATTTATCACCGGCTTTTACAATATATGTAATATAAACATTTCGGTATTTCTGACGTTTTTTTTCGTCGGTATATTTTCCTATTATTAAAAAAAGTATTAGGGATTTCAGAATATTCTAATACGCCAATTAAATCTTAATTACTACGAAAAAGGTCCAATAAAGTTTTTAGTTGGGAAACGTTTCCCGGTTGAATTTTTTTTTTTTTTTTTTAAATATTTAATAACTATTATTGTAGCTATTCTACGTATTGCCTTTACGAGTATATAATATATTCGGTACAATAATACTGGTATAGTATTTCGATCAACTAGGTAGGAGGTATATGCAAATCGAGACGTCATTCGTAACGAAATGTATTATTTATTACTATTTCTTTGTCACGAAAATGATTTAAAGTACCTATGGGGGTGGATGAGCGCATATTTTCTAATTATTTGCTTATATTACAGTCTCATGTCTTATGCACACAATACGAACGGGAACGTTGTTCGTCCATTAGCTGTGGGCGTTCGAAAATTTGAATTTCATGATACCACCACTTAAGTGATACCTGTTTTCTGTGGATGGATACTGTCTATACGCGGCTATAATATATTAGGGTCTAAAATTGTCCTGGTAAAAAACGTATACGTACAAAATACACACTGCAATAGATAACACGTATTTTTATTACAACAGTATATTATAAAAAAAAAAAAACAACAGCAACTAAACTGAATGCTATTAAAGTCTACACGCATGGCAAATAATAATTTAATTTCTATGCAGGGGTAAGTAGAGGTATATACGTATATACGTATATATATATAGAGGTGCTTGAATAATCCGAAAAAACCGCAATAATAACAGTATTATTTTTTATTGAATTATATTTGTTGTTAATGTAATTAAATTACTTTACTCTGAGAAAACTTATCCACGTTCAATTGTTATTATTATATAAAAAAATGTAACGACTAATTTTATTTAATTTTTTAGTAAAAGATAAATATCAATTCTAAAATATAACTTTTTTTTTTCATTATCTATTGTCATTTAAATTATTTTAATAATAAACCTATTATAAATCTATAAATTTATTATACTCTGTTCGTAAGATATTTTGTGTTTGTAGTAATTTAGTTCATAGCTGCAAACAATAAACATAAAGTGTTTTTTTTTTTTTTTTTATTAGAAAAGCTTTAGAAATTTTGTATGCAAAATAATATTAAAAACTATTTTTTATTTATTTTACAAACAATACAATTGGTAAAATCGCACGTTTTCTACAATAAGTTTTCCTTTTATTTGTTTTGTAAACAATTTTGCTACCATAAAATTATATAATATTATTGCGGCAATAATTGAAATGTTCTTTTGGCTCGCTAAAAATTAATTTCAAAATATGAAACTTAAAAATATTAACGTAAATCGCATTGGGTTTTTTGTTTGCACGCGCACGATATTATATAGTAAAATAATTATTGTTTCGTGCTAAAATGGGCGTTAAATTCCCTACCTGCGATTTATTACTGACACCATCGTGAGCTTTACTAACTCTTTTCGTTTAAATTAAAATGTTGCCATTGACAAAAAAAAAATCAATATTTCAAAAGTGCATAATAGTTAAATACCTACTTTGAATATGCCGAAACAATATTATTATTTATGAATTAAAACAACAACTGAATAATAACTTTAATAATAAAATAGGACAGTGCTTTATCGTATAGGAATGATTTTAACGTATTTTAACGTACATTACAAAAAATAATAAAATCTAATACCTATATCCTCTTGCAGGGTTATTTGCCGATTTTTAACTGAACGAGGACGTAATGATTTGATTATATTTAATATTTACTTGCTAAATTATCGTAACCGGATATAAAATTATTAATCGGGGTTAATATAATTAACGTGATGATAAAAAAAAAAAAAAAAAAAATGGTTACATACTTCACATCACGGGCGGACCACTGTCGTAGGTAAGGAGTTGGGAATGTTGTATGTATAGGGTAATTTAGTTTATGTATTAATATATCTGTACGTGACGACAAATAATTGTATACAAAAATTGATTCTTAGTGAAGGTTAGGTTAGGCGTGTTTTCAATGTTTTCATACAAAAATACTATTTTTTATTGGTTTTTTTTTAAGTACAATTTATGGCGAACCCTTGTGTAAAATTGTTGAGCATTTTTGAACAGCAAAATAATTTTTACGCACATAATTATACCAAACGAAGACTAAAAAAAACTCGACAATTTAACTATTTCACGTCGAAATATTTCGACAATCGTACCTTGTTTCGTTCTAGTGGACTAATATGTGATGTCCTAGATCAGAGGTTTTTAAACTGCGCACTGCGGAGCACTAGGGCTCTAGGGCTCCGGCCCGACAGATCCGGAATAAATTAAATTCAAATACAATCGATTGCGGTTTAGGCTATACCGTCTGATGATAATAATTAAACGTTTATACTGTATATGATATAAATATTTATTATGTCGTTATATTATTTTGTTTGAAAGCCGATAATGGGTTTAAATATATACCAACCGGCTGATGATTATTCACTTTTATCGTTAAATGTACACCCGACAATGTAAGTTCACGTCGGATTTATATTCAAAGCAATTTTAAAAATATGATCGTTTTTTTTACGAGACGTATTTTTTATTGTTTAATATTGACATTCGGTGTTCCGTAGATTTCGTTTAGTGACTTTAGGGCTCCGCGAACAAAAAAAAGTTCGGGAACCGCTGCCCTAGGCGAAGTTGTTGTCTTTCAGTTTCCTAAAGAGTAAAAGTTCACTTTGACGGGTACGTTTTCCTGTTTTACGCGAACTAATTTTACGATAGCACATTAAATACTTGTTATGTGACGCGGTTAGGTGTGGCTAGGATTTAAATTTATGCGAATTCGAATGTTTTCATGTCGATAGATGTTCGTATTTTTTTTTTTTTGTCTCACAAAAGTTCCGTTAAAATGTTTTGTACCCCGTACGTTTTACAATAATATTCAGTTATCGGTTATATTACTTTGATAAGCCCGTTTTGCATTAATTCGTGGTCATAAATGTGCCCGAAGTGTTCCCGAAAACGAATAACAAACAATAATCGCGGATACGTGCCAACCTCTTTATAAATATACACATTGTATATAAACACAATGCAATACAATGTCTACGCGTAATTATTATTATTATTATTTTTGTGCCAGAGAAAGAAAAGGCGAAATAATGGCGCAAAAAAAAAAAAAAAAAAAATGTTAAATTCCGTCCATTCTCATTATATAAACGCGGACCGTATACACACTAGGGGTCGGTAGATGTGTCGGTGGCGCGATGCGAGCGACTCGGAAAGTGCATAGAACGACCGTGTGTACATATTATAATGTATACAGGGTCTTCCAAATTTGACGCGATAAGCGATATAAGCGATTTCGCTATAGTTTCGTATCATTGTTAATATAAATAATTGTTAATTTTCCGTTATGTATTTATCCGTATTAAATTATCGATTTAAATGTCGTATTTCCGAACCGTACCGTACGACATTATACTACACGAACAATATTATTACACGAACACGATATTGTTTGTTTGTTTTGATTCGTTTAACAGCGGATATTATAACGGGCGCCTGATTTTTACAATTCCGACGTATACTATTATAAAATATTTTCAATAAAAAAACGCCGTAAATAGACGCGAGTTTATTTCAGCCGGTAACAGCAACGATTTCGGTGCGGACGTTTTCAATTCCCAATACACCTCCCCTACCACGAGATATAATCCGAAATTTTTGTGTTCGGTAATTTTGCGGTTTCGCCGCCAAACGGCCCGGAGTGTACAACATTTGAGTTGCGCGTATCTTGAGCTTTTCGAAAAAAAAAAAAAAAAAAAAAAAAAAAAATAAGGACAATATCCGCGAAAAAAGTTAGTGTATATATCTATAGTTTCCGAGATAATGAGTGTCCTTACTTAACGATTGATCACCCTGTATAGTATACGTATACACGGGAGAACGGGTCGCGCGCACGCCCGGACACGCGATTACGCGTTTGTGTGCGTCGGTGCCGCGCGTGTTCGTCGGGCGTGTGTGCGCGCCCGTGTATATTCTGCTATTGATTTTTCGGCGCCCGCCGTGCCACCCGGGCGGCACTGCCGGCGGTCGCGGGGCCGGAGGGATTTTTTAGCGCCGGCGCCCGTGCCTAACGGTGTCTCCGCCCGCGCGTTTCGCGTACAATACGTACACAATGATGAACGCGACCGAAAGCTGTGCGTCGACGAGCGAATATCCGGTATACGGGCGGTGGTGTGGACCGAGCCGTAAAACGACGACCGCCGCCGAATAGAGTGTGGGCCCGCGTCCGCGTGCGGCCGTATTGTCATACGCGCGTTCGTTACACCGTCATGTTTTATTACGAAAATTCGGCATAACTCCTCGTACCGACGGATATTCTCAGCAGACCGCTCGTCCGCGTCTTCCGTGCAATTTAGCGGACCGGGTGACATCGCACGCACACACACACACACACACACACACACACACACCAACACACCAACACACCAACACACCAACACATCCCCATATACACACGTACGAGTATCACGACGTCGAAAAGGAAAAACGCCCGCGCGCGTGCATGTCCGTGCAAGGTGCCCGCTCGTCGACCGGCTCGATCTGTGTTTTGTGCTGCCGTTGTCGTAGCGGTCGCATTTCTCAATCGTATTCGGCCGCACCGGGCGCCGCGCACGGCAACCATTACTGCAGTCGGCAGGCCCGTCGCGGTCGTTTCGCCGCGACCGTGCGATGGCCACGGGCGGTTTCCGGGCCTGTCGCCGACGCCGCAGACGTCGTAACGCCGACCGACAGAACAGCCGCCGCCGTTTCCGCCGAACATCGGCACGTCCGAAACAGGTACGACCTACACCAGTGAGTATTACGGGCGCTTGCCGGACCGAGACAAAAAAGTCCGGCCGGGGTGCGGACAATTTTAACGGCCCTATCTTTTTTTTACGGAAACCGAAAATCGTTTAGATGTACACGCGTAGGTAGTAAAAAACAACTAATGGTTTATCTTTATTATGATATTTACGTCGGGGCCCCGGGGTGCGATTGAACGTCAGCACCTTGAACCGGTACGCCACTGATTATACTTATCTGTACGCACGTGGTATATTATATACAAACGTATCGTAATTACCAAAAGGAATGTATCGGCTGACCGAGTTTTAGAATTTTCACCCGTCCAAAAAAAAATAGGGAACGGCACTCTTTAATCTAGTTAATCCTTGTCTCGGTGGCGTCTTCGGGTCAATATTATTGGTCATACGCCGTTTTGGCTGTGTACTGAACGTCCGTTGACTTGTCGCCGTCTTCGAGGCCGGATTCAGGGTTGTGGGGGCCCAGACACCGTATATCGGGTAGACAATATTAATAATTATAATATATTTGAATTTGCGAGGAAACTTACCGCCATACAGCGAATGCACTTATTTCGATAGGGCCCCGTATCCCCTAAATCCAGCCCTGATTTTCGTAACAGATTATATCGTTTACACGACATGAAATTGTAGGTGTACCGTCTAGTTTAGTAGATTCCGCAAAAGTCGAATGCCCCTTAAACTCGTTTAAATCCGTATAAAAACTACGTAAATATTTTTCGAGGCCAAAACTTTTTTAAAAAGTGTTGATTAGGTTTCGTCCGAGGAGATAAAATGGATAGAAAATATTGAGAAAAGTCATGTAATATAATTGTATTTGGACATATTGGTCAAAATCACAATTTAACACAAATCATAAAAAGGTAAATAAATAAATTTAATTGCCACAAGTAAAGGAAAATAATTCAATGTCAACATAAAACGTGTTTTGTATGAACTGGTCAAAACCTGTCGTAATCTGGCAACGTTATTGTGTTTGTTAATATTACAATTTACCCGGTTTTGTGTCCGTTTTGTACATTTTATCCATTTGCCGACAAAGTTCCGGTCAAAATCGAAAATAACGGACAAAATAATATATCCCCACCCACCCGAACAGGGGTCCCTGGGCAATTTCGACCGTCTCCAGATGTCGCGGTAATTCGTAACCGACATTTCGACTCCTTTGGCGTTTAATTTTTGATTTCCGTGTCGGGCGGAGCGGCGATCCCGGAAGGATACCACCTACTAACCATCACCTCGACCGCGGTATACCTATATACTATAATCACACGGTGCCCCTAACCTTAGAGTTACTATAAACACGGTTCTACGTAACTAATCGAACGATGTAATATATAATCATAACGCGTCGGGCGTTTACCAAGTGGCGACGCGAACCCAACGTTTTACATAAACAATCTGATATTCTATATTATTATACATTCATTTCACTCGCGTGAAATTCGGCCTAGAATAGACAAAAAATACAACTAAATACGACATATTTAATTCGACTGTTGAACGAACCGTGCCACAGACAATATATTGGATAATCGTGAGTACACACGGGGCCGTGGAGTGGGAAATGCGGGCCAGTAATGCCTTGGGGCCCCACTATTTAGAACTGAAAAATTTGTCAGGTAACTTTGTTAGGGGTAAAATAGCACGGTAGGTGTAATTTTACAATGCACGTGAAAAATCATTTGAAAATAACTACTGAAAAAAAAAAAAAAATGTATTAAATTTCACTTTGTTCTTTAGTTTAGGAAAAACATTTTGAGTAGTCCCAAATGCCCCCTCGCCCGTCTCATGAGGCCCGACTAGTATACACCGCCTGCGATTGGTCTAACAAATCGTTTAAATGTAAAATTTTCGATTGTAATTTTGTAATCAACGTAAGAACGAATATTATTCTTATTTATTATTTTTCAGTTTCGTATTACGTATTCGCCGTACGCCGTAAAAATCGAGAAGTAACCGCTTCTCTATTACCACCGCGATCGTTTTGAAACTGTGTGTGAGACGCCTCCCTAACGCCTATAATGTCTATATACGTCGTCGTTTCCCAATGACATGTACGAAAACACGATAAATTCACGTCGACATTTTTCCTCGATCGGATTTCATGCACGCCGAAAACGCATTATAATATAGTATTACACCGTATCGGAAAACTACTGCTTACCGACCGTTTGTAGGTATAGGTATTCTTTAGAACTATAAACCGATATACGGTTTTAACCGCACGCAGTGTGGTGTAATTACTGTTTGGCGGGCTTATGTGTGTCGTATTTCTGCCCATTTTTCACCGATGACGGTTGTACCTACTGGTGTAGTTTTGTGAAATATTTGACGAGCTTCAAGTAGTTATTATAGGCACGAAGAATGTTTTTTTTTTTTTTTTTTACTTTAATCGATTTCGTCACGCTGGAGGTTCGAACCGTCAGAATATAATAGGATTTATTGTTTTTCAAACGCTCTAGATATATAGTAAAAATATAATATGATATCACGATTTTTTCCAAATACAAAAATGAAATGGTTTTTTTTTTTTTTTACATAAATCCGTCACCAATTACGTACTCGGTGTATTTATACGTTTAGTTAATACAGTTTTTTCGACTACAGAAATATGTGAAATAAACAAATAATAATATAAAAGTATGTATAAACCGCAGCGAAAAAAACGAATTTTTAGGGTTGTTTAATAAAAAAAAAAATGCTCTTTCTGCTTTCCCACTAATAATTAAGCCAATGACGTCAAGACATTGTGCCCGCTATCCCGTCGTGTTTTCTATTCAAATTTCACAAGCATTACTTATTTTTGTGTCATTCGTTAGTTTGGTTTTTCATTGTATTGTTTTTCTGTTTAAGGTCACGCGTGTGCCTCATGGTATTTCGCGTGTATCCTGTACCCATTTTTGACCACAAAACTTTCCAACGATTTCCTATTGTAACTATTGATAATAAATAATCAAACTTGTTCGTTATGTGCTCAAAAACATTTTACTAACCGTTTAATACCTTCCTGCATATTGTTTAAATATATGATAGCATTATAATATTTTGTTACATAATGTTGTACTACCCTAGGTTCAATATTAAATTTGCACTTTTTAATTATTATTATTTATATTATTTTTTAAATCGGATAAATTAATATTATAGTAAAAATTATAACGGTCAAATAATATTACACAAAACGAAATTTTGAAAATACGATTAGATACAAATCTACATAAGATGCGTTACATATCTTAAAAATATCAATACAAACAATTAAATCATAAAATAATTGCATTTAAAGCAAAATAAGTAAAATAAGCAAAATAAGCAAAATAAGCAAAATAAGCAAAATAATCATGTTACATAAAAATTATTGTAATTTTTTAAACTAAAATTGTTTATACCGAAGAGGTTCAATTAGATATCTACACGTTCAAATAGTCCTTGATTTAAAAATGTAACTATATTTTAATTTAAATTAACATTATTTTTTATTACTTAATAATGCACTTAGTATTGTTTTTTAGTCATCATTTTTATTCTCGTATAGTATTAGATATTTAACTAAAATATAAATAAACATTATTAAAATTTTTTGACGGTTTTTTTTATAAACTTAATAAATTATATAGTTTTAGGTGATAATTTATTATACAAGGTGCACTACCGGGATAAAAAAAAAAAAAATTAGACTTGTATAAACTATATACAGTTTATTTTAACACTATGTGTTGCACAATATATATGTTCTTATAATTATTTATCAAAACAAAATAATATATATATATATATATATATATATATATATATATCATAATGTTTACAAATGAAAGTCCTATTTTATTAATTTAATATTATTTCTTATATATATATATATTCAAAATTTAATATGCATAAATCATTATGATATCTGGATTATACTCGTATTTCGAAATTTTAAATCTCTAAATATATAATAGGGACCTTTAGGATACTCTTGTTTCTTCGACGTAACGTGTATACGAGTTAAAAATGTAAAATTTGGTAAATGTTGATGAATTAATTATTTTATTACATACGATATTATATTTGAATTAAATAAGATTAAATTTTATTTGTGTAGACTTATATAAAAGAAAAAAATAATAATATAACGAATGCTGAGTATTGCGTAACATATTATAAGAATATAGGTAGGTACCTCTATAATATTATGATGTTTTTATTTTAATTAAACTTCTCCGCATCGAATTAATTACACCGTAAGGAAAATTCGGTATATTATTAAATATTGTTCCATAAATATTGTTTCGGTGCCATGTGTTTTAGGCTGGTCCTCATTTTTGAATTTTCGAATTTCTTTTGCAGGAACCCCCCCATTTTTTCATTATTAAAAAAAGTAATTCAGGTTAAATTTGGTGATGATGACTCACCCCATTCTGACGCCGCATGATGGTTAAAATTTGCAAAAGAAGGTAGTTGTATAGATTTTGAGTTTAATTGAAAAATATAGCACTTACTACGTAAATGTATAAAACCTTTATTGTAAGTTATAATATTTTTTATAAAAAAATGCCTTTCAACAATTCTTGTAAATCCATTATTTTCCAAGAAATAATACAAAATATTTTATTTTATTTGCATAATTGACTATTTTAATACAGTTGTCGAAAAATTGAAGACACAATAAATTGTTTTATTTAAAAAATATATAAAATTTAATTTCTTAAAAAAAAAGGACAAAAATCTCATAGGTTTACCACTTTAATATACTAATTAGTATTTTCGCAATAAATTTTGTCCTCCATAGTTTTTTTTTTTGTGTTGTCAGGATATATATTACAATACTTACAAATAATCTAAAAAACACAAAGAAAAAATTTAAATCATAAATATAAAAATAACTGAGGTAATATTACTCGTAATAGAAATTGGTTTTGGTTTTCATTCTTCGTGAATTTTTCATCGAATTTCTCCATTAATTTTACACCTCTTTTGACCGTATTATTGACAATTTGTAAGGAGTTAATTATGTTCTTGTCCGATAAATATGTGGAATTAATGTTCCAGTCAGTTAGGTCCTTTTTCGAAAATTCTGGATTTATATCAAATCTTTTGAATAAATTTAATGATTTTTTACTTCAAAAATACATGGGAAACTCTTTGTTCAAAATATCATCTACGTTTTCCATCTGTAATGAAAAATTTTTCGCCCCGAATTCTTTCTCCTACTGATGTATTCTTTGATGTACTCTTATTTTTAAATTCCACAATTTTTTCAGCCATTTGTTTACGTATATCTAATGAATTTTTTTCATTAAATATAGAAAATGCGATACACTCCTCATTTAAATACTACAAATGATTTAAACATTTTGATAATCAAGATTGTGCGATTGTTTTATCATCTGTTTTATATTCATATAATGCACGTATAAAATATACATCATTTAAAGGAGCATTACTAACATTTGTAACCGTACACAACGATTTGATGTAAATTTTAATAATGAACGCACCAATTCTTCTTAGTGCATTTTCTTCCATTCTATTTAATTTTAATTTTGCTCTAAGTAAAAATATCTTTAAACAGTATATGCCATTTTCCATCAACTGAGCCTGATTATACACTCCAGGCATGCGAATTTTAATCCCATCATCTTCAAAATCAATGTCTTAATTTTCCGACTCCTTTTTGAACTTGAATAAATTAATGTTTGAACTAAAATGTTACATACAAATAATATTAAAAAATATAATTAATTGCCTGTATTATTTTATATTATTTATTGATAACCAACCTAGAATAGATTTTGAAAGTTCAGATTCATATTTCTGGTTTTTCCAACTTCATTTTCCACTCTTTCCACTTTTCTTTCCACACAAAGTATGCATCCAAAACTATCGGGGTTTCTTTGAGAAATTAAAAATCCCCTGCAATCGCCATATAATCTAGAGCATTTCGATGAGCAATATCGAATAAATTATCTAAATTATTCTCCTTATTTCTCTGATTTTTACTCTCTCGATTTCTAATTTTTCTATATTACGTCGCGTTTCGTATATTTTTTTTACACAGTCCGATGTATCTTATATGTGGAATTTGAGGAGTTTTCCAAAAAAATAGATATTCGTCAATTACTAATTGGCTAATTTCCGAACGACATTTTCACAAAACGCATGTTATAAAATAATACACGTTTACAGTTCCTTTGAGATGGCAGTTTGCTGCCCAAAATTATATTTTTTGTATAACCAACCAAATAAATCTGTTGTCGCTTCTTTATAAATAAAAATATAAATAATAAGCAAAGTGATTTTCGTGTATTTTAGATAAAATTTTTTGAAAAGTTTATGAAATAATTGTAAAATTACGTTTAACATTTTTTTTTTGTCTGTGATCATCAAATGTCTAGGAATTGTACAGGGCTAACAAAATGTTATTCACATCGGATGGAAAAAAAAAACTTGAACATGTCAAATAGCTGTAAATAGCTCAAAAAGAACCAAAATATTATAGTGGAAATCGCACCACGCTTAGAAAATGCTTTATTCGGTGGGTTTCTGCGATTATTTATTTTTTGTGTTAAATATATTTTTCCTCTCTTCGTCTTTTTTTGTTTTTCCCAATTGTTAAGAAAAATACACGGTATACCGATACAAATTTAAATATTAAACTGACTAATTAATTTGATATTTTACGATTGGCGTTTCAGCACACGTCGTGCTTGAATAACTTATGCTCGCAATAAGATGTGTATTTTGAATTTTTTTTCTCGTAAATTCCTAATGCTGTTCGTCGGGTGAATATTTTGCAATAGATATTAAATATACGTAGATTGCCAATAATAATTAATCGAATTTACGAACAATTTCCATCTGTATTTTAGTAAACGAATTAATAATATGTTTTTGTAAGCGTTTCGCGATATTAAAACGAAATTTGCTTCATTTAATATATATTTAATAGATTATTTATATACTATACGGGGGCGATCGATATGAACACGACACCAAATTTCGTCTGTATATTTTTTTTTTTCACATGCCATTCGTGGTTTAAAATATTATTCCCGAAACGGTCAAAGAGTTTAAAAGACAATTAGGTATTACTATACAATACGAGCAGACTTAAAATATCATAAATATACCTATACGCAATTATTAAATTTAAATTTATTTATCAACGATGTCCGCGGGGAATGGCTTCGACGGGCGTTATTATATGTCCCCTACATCAAACTTTTCCGGCTTGCACCGCCGTCATCCGTATAGGTTCTTTTTTTTTTTCGAGTCTTACGGGATAGATAAATAATAAATATATAGTTGGAAACCTACTATTTTATATAGGGCGGAAATAAAAACCAGATATAAATACTTAATATCGCGGGGAGCGTAAATAATTTATTGATAATCGACTGTTTATAGCCGAGCCGAATGATTATTCTAAAATAGTTTGTAAAAAATGTAACACTCCCCTATACAATATTCTTATACCTAGTGTATGCCATAAATATATATTAGATACATAAACGTACATTTCTGTCGGCTGTTACTTATTATTATAACTAATTTGTGCAGACATTGTTTACGTTTAAATTTTTTACATCCGTATAAACATACATATTACATTACAACTTTGTCATACCTACGTATAATACATTATTGCAAGGTATGACTATAAAACATTAAAGCCATAACGGTTATTGTGCAATGTTATATCAATGTTGTATAGTATATCTAAAAGAGTAAAAAAAAAAAAAAAAAATGAATTTTTATAATATCAATTATTATTTATAGTAGGTAGAATATGATATATTAAATCTAAATGCCAGATAGTTCTCCCCCATAGATTAATATTTGTTTATGATTTCGTTACTCCTTTTAATTTGTATCGCTAAACAACTGGATTTTAGAATTTTCAATTCGACTACACTATTGTTAAAAGTTTTGCGATTATTAAACGCTGATAGACAGTGCTTGATTTAGGGTTGGGTGGGGGACCCAGATTATTTTAATTTAATTTTGCGAGTAAACCTACCGCTTAAAATTGAACGTACTTATTTCTTGGGACCATTCATAAAATGAATTTTGCGTTACACTGTATATTATCGAACCATTCACAATATACAAATGTTTTTTTCCTACTAAGATACTAAAATTTGTTGGTATTAATTTCCTAAGTATTCTTGCCGCTGCAGTGTAAACAAAAATAAAAATGTATACGTTTCGTTTGGCGCAAGTGTGCTAGCAGTAAAAAATTCTATAATATTGATTATACGGCTAAAGTTTTTGCAAACATTTAGTTATTCAACTAAATGGCTCTCGATAAATATTTTAACTTTAATATAAAAAACAAGAAAATGTTGAGTTTCTAATGGTCATCCCAATAAAAAAGAAAAATAATTTGGGGAAAAAAATACTGAGTTACAAAATTTGGGCTGTAGGGCGTTTGCGTCTATTCTGTCATTTCAATGCGTAACATTTGTGATATAGTTATTTTAGTTGCTGGTATGCTAAATGATAAAACATAGAACTGAAAAAAAAAAAGTTGAGGAGGTAAGATATAGAGAGAAATTCGATTTACATCTTAACGCAACGATAAATCATTGCTAACGAAAAACGATTTTGAGCGGAATTCGGGTAATAATGTTTTGAAATGCTGTAATTTTTATGATTTTCAACAAAATATATGCTTAAACGCTTATATAAAATAAAAAAAACTATTACATAAGTTAAGCATTTTTTTTTTTTTTTTTTTTTGACCACTAAGTATAATTTATGATAAGCTTTGTGTTTACAAGCATTTTTTTTTGTCAAAAAAATTTGATTAATATTAATCGGCGCGCGAATGCCGTAATTTTTACGAGTTTCCTACGTTTTTTCTTAAATTATTTAGAAAAACACAACGAAAATCAAACAACAACCTCCAGCAACTATTTTCAAAATTATTTCAGAATAGTTGCTACACTTGAAAATCAGAGCAGGGTTTCGATTAAAAAAGTTTTTCCCAAACAGAACAAATACAAATTTAAAAAATAAACATCAAATAACCAATACGTTCTCCATATTCACTAAGTATTTAAAATCATATGATACCCTGTATTTATTTAGCGAGCCTTACCGTAAAGGTACTTTTTTATTGCATTTTAGCGGTCAAAAAATCATTGCTAAAGAAAAACGATTCTGAACGAATTGGAAATGCCGTAATTTTTAATATTTTCGTCAAAATTGTATACTTAACGCTCATAAAACAGAATTGTTCCACTACTTTAAAATTTTTTCTTTTTCACCATTAAGTATATAATATATGATAAATTGTGTCAAACTGTTTTGCATTTCTGTTCGGCCAAAACAGTTTTATTCAATTAATTTGAAAAGTAACTTAAAATGCCTAAAAATAATTTAAATATTTCGAAAATTTGACCACGCCTAGAATGATATAATATAAATATTTTGTAAAAAGTTCAAAACCCAAAAGTTATTTTTAACTGAGTTACGACAAAATGAAAATATCGAAAATAATGAAGCCATTTCGGTAGATTTTCTCGTTTTTTTTATGTTTTTTCTCCGGTTTTCCTCAATTAAAACTACAACAAAAATCATAAAAATGACCTCAATAATGCGCCAACTTGATTTAAAATTATGGTTTCAGCAATAGGTGCTACACTTGAAAACTGGAGCAGAATGTTTGATAGAAAAGTTGTTCACAGACGGGGAATAAAAGATTTGGAATGTAAATTCAAATATTTGTTAGGTATAATAATTTCTATAGTTAAAATAAAATATAGTTTTTATCTGTCGCAGAGATACTGTTTAAAGTGATAAGCAGAAATTTTAAAATCCAATCAAATTATAAAAACTAAAAAAAATTGAAAATGGATATTAATTTGTAAGTACAAAACATGTGTTTATTAGTGATGGGAAAAATCTGGATTTGCCGAAATTTAAAAATCCGGATTTCGGTTTTTAAAATTCTGATTATATATTATTTAATTAATTTCTTATAAAACTATTATTATTATCATTAAATACGTTTTTACAATTCAAAAAATATCACAAATTTATTTTAAAAAACAAGTGCAACAAAAAAAAAAAAAAATCATACAAATTGTTTATGATAGCACGCCTTGCAATGAATACAATTATTTAACTAGTTTTATAATGCAAAATAAAATACATAAGAATTTGATTTTATGATTTAAAAAAACAGAAATATTTTCTGTCAAACCCAAATTTTGGATTGCAATGATTCATCGTCGCCTACATACTTAACAATTAAATGATCCTATAAATGTATATGATTTATTAGTTTATATCCTACATTCTCAACTTCCCCCCAAAACAACGGACCCACCAATTGTGCAAAGCATTTGTTGTACAATGTATTGTTAAAATGTTTATGTATATTAAACGTATACAATTCATAGGTGTCTTCTGTTGAATAAAGCGTTTTAGTATATTTTATATATTCAAAATATTGCATTTTTAGAAAGAAAGAAAGAAAAAAAAAAAATGTTTAAAACACATTTATCGCCTATATATTAGTGATTTTTCTGTTGTAATTTTTAATCCATAACTGTATAGCATTTTTTGTGGGGATTTTAGTTGTTTGGTGTGCTTCCGTTCCTCGCACGTTTTGTATCCGCCCCTGCGGGCAAAAACACTCGTGCGCACGTCATTTAATTTTATACGGTTGCGCGTCGTATATATGTTAATTACGATAATAATATTATGACTAAATTGATCGGGTTATACTGCTCGTACGTACGTATATAAATAATATAACGATTTTACAGCTCTATCGTTTGCCACATTACGAAGGCACCTATTTATTAACCGGCGCAGCACCGCACGGACTATGCTATACACGTAGCAATCATTAATTGCTACACTGTCGTATCCAGAAATGTATTTATTATTATTATTATTATTTTTTTTTTTTATCGGATTCGGTGGTTTAGGGGTTATAAAGATAAAACTAGACGTCTATTTTTGAGAGTGCACTAAGTACTGAAATTGGCAACGGGTACGGCCGCTCCCTGACTACGGCATTGATTAATCGCATCCACGATATTAATGAATGTACATAAAACTATATTAATTTCGTATTAACGTAAAATTACATAATTCTATACATTCGGGTTGTACGGTAAACCCGTATTATATACCCGTTGCGCATTAAACCAAAATTCTAAATTAGTTTTCCTTTACAGATTGCTTTTTCTCGAATATTTACACATTGGCCGACGAGATAAAATGGTCGGATATGTCATCGTTGTCTGACTTGGCTGAGTAAACAAGCCAATCGGACTTGAAGGGGGAAATTTAGGCGTTGGACAACGCGATATCCTACAAACAGGTAAACTCCAATTTGCATTGTGTTTGTTCAATAATAAAATATTTGTATAGATACGTTTACAAAGTTCCTACTGCGAAAACTGAAAGCCTTATAATTTCCAACTGTGTGTAAAAAGTACATACGTTAACGTTGCTTTTTTACGCGTGTTTTATAAAAGTTTCACCGTCCAATAAATTGAAATCAGCAATGGAAACACTATTTGTGTTAGACAACCATTAATAAAGTACTACCTACACGAACAAATATTCCATTTAAGACCAAATATCGAGTTTAACCCATATAAACCCAAGGTGTATTTTTATCATTAAAATTTATTTTTCTATGATAACCTATTTTCTATAATTTTAAAGAAAATTGTTGTTATAATAAATGCAATAACACACATTCAGAAATACGTTTACGAATGTACAGGGCAATAGGAGAATAGACATTTTATTAGAAACAAATTTAACTACAGACAAAATATTTACACCCCCCTTCTCTTTCCTCATTTGAAAGGATTTTATTGATCGTGTCGAAGAAATCATCGTTTTTCGTTATGTTTGATTGTTAAGGTAAAACTTGCGCGTTTGGATATATAGAAATGTAGGTTTCATTATCATTTAAATGTGTTATGACACCTGTTAACGTGTGGTCTGGATTATTTATATATTTCTGGATATTTAAAATCGCCATAACCGACTAGACCGATTTTGTGACAAAAGACCGGATAGAAATAAAGTGCGACCAATATAATACTATATCGACCTAAATATTATATTGATAGGTCTTATTGTTATTTTTTTCAAATGTGGCAGCGGTTTTAATGTCACTGAAATTTTTGGATGCAGTATTAATGTCACAAATCCGTTCAAATTTTCCCAAATTTTCCCTTGTAGATCACTTGTTTGGTTGTTGTCACTATCTGAAAATTAATATCATTAAAAAGTTACTTATAGAACAATGAAATCAAATTAAAATAATATGTTTAATTACACGGCCGTATTGAGTTTTATTATTTTATATTTCCCAAAACGGATCATTTTGCGAGAGTATAACTTTTGAATAAATTTAGGCAGTAATAAAGCAAAATTCTATTTAATTTTATTATGCTTACTGATAATTGTTTTTACATTGATTTTACATTTTAATGTTTAATACTATATATATTTGTATGGTATTTTAAAACAGTTTTTCACAAATTTTAACAGTTTATACGTGATTTCAATAGTACACAAAAAAATAAATAAATAAAATAAAATAGAAATCCATTATATTTTCTTATTAAATTTTAAACGAAGCGAAATTATAGGTTTTTAACGATATATGATTTTCTTTTATGGTATCAATCGTTTTGTGTACCGATCGAGGTTTGTGATCGAGTTGAAGATATTAAAGTTTTCAAAAAATGTTCACCCTAAAATGTACCGTAAAACCGCAAAAAATATGTTAAATTTTTTAAACAACGTTGAAAAAATAAACTGGTTACAGAAGAAATAATTTTCTGAAGGCTTGACATTTTCATTGATTATTTATTTCATTACTTTTATACAAATTGAGTAATAAATTGAGCATGACCTGAAATTTGTGTACTATATGTTAATCGTAACTATAGTCAATACTATTTCAATTAATTCAAAAATGGTTGTCGCCTCTTTTATTATACACATTTAAAGGTCAAATGTAACAATGCATTTAAATAATTGTGCATTATTGTGATGTATTGAATTATATTTTAATTTGTTTCAAGTTGATTTTTCCCATCAAGTAGTATGCAGCTAAACTGAACGCATTTATTTTACATTTATTATTTATTTCTGTGTTATGTTTTTTTTATTCATTTGATTTTTGGTAATATTTAATAAAAACTTATGAGTAAATTGAAAAAAACAAAAAAAAATAAAATTTATTTTAATAAAATATATAACTGACACTGAGCTGTTTAAAATTGTTTTTTAAATCGCTCAATGATTGGAGCTGAATAATAGTTTTAAAATTTAAAACAATAATATAATAATGGTTTGCTTCCCTTGAAATGTGCAGGTTTCCTTAAAAAAAAGTATCCATTCAACGACCGCGCGGTTCTTTAAAAATTATTTTATTATTTTTATTTAATTTTCCAGTTCATTACTTTGTTAGTTAATATTATTGTGAATAAAGTTTTACTTAGTGGTTTTGAAACTTTACATTGATAATTGAACATCAGTCATCATTTGTCTCATTCGATTTAACTGTAAATGTTTTCTTTTGTATTTATATCTTTTTGTTTCCAGAATATATAGCTTTTTATAGCTATAAGTATTTATTTTTTTATTTATTGCATTGACAGTGTATGTTTATAGAGGTGAAAACTAATCAAATTAAAGTTTTACTTAATAGTGAAAAGGAAAAAAAAGAAGTTGACTGTAATGTAATAATTTATTTTTATTAACCGTTTAAACTGTACATTTTAATGAAAATCGTAAAAATGACTGCATTTCAAAACAGGATTTCCAGTTCTTCGCTCAGAATCGTTTTTCGATAGTAATGATTTATCGTTGCGCAAAGATATAAATTAAATTCCCCTATAAATCTTACCTGCCCAACTACCCACCCACAACAGTGGCCCACATGTGGTGCGAAGTATGTCCATATTTTTTAGTATTACTTTTACTTCATAAAATGTAATATTATTTGATATGGTAATACCTAACCTTATAGTATTAAATAGTATTTAATGAAATATTTATGTTGCGTACGTAGGGTTTGTATTAAAAAATGTGCATGTTTTATTAAAAATAAAATTATAAACCTTGTACGCTATTTAAAGTATAATATCATAATTGTAAACGTCATATTTTTAGAGGTTTAACATTACCGTTATTGTAAAATAATACTACTACGATGGAAACTATATTGCGTTTTTCTGGAAGATAATTATTAAGATCAACAATTCAAATACTTAAAATATCAATTTCTGTTGAAAAAGTATTCTGTCTGAAAAAGTATTACAGTCTAATAGTATAACAATAATAATACAAAAATGTTCATCACATTTTGTATTTTAGACGCTTATAAAAAAAAAAAAACAACTACATTACGTACAACATTTTTTTTTTTATCTCCGAGCTCAACTTGGTTATAGCTAATCTGAGAATTGTTCAATGATGGTTATAAGGATGGAGGTGACAGGTGAACAGTTTTTGGCAATTTTTGGTTAATTTTGTCTTGTTGGTACATTGATATAATGAAATAAATGATACAGTAGAACTCCAATTATCCGGACTAATTAATGTCAAGGGTGGTCCGGATAAGCAAATATCCGGATGATTGACATATGATATATCAAAAGTTATATACACACGTAATCATAAACAAATATGTAATTTTATTAGATATTCAACTGAAACAAAATAAGCTTTAATTAAAGTACATACGTGACATAATTTAAAACCAAAAAAAAAGCTGACTTGGCACATAATTTATTTTATTTTGAAAAATGATGATATTTTAGTTTGCTTCATAGTTGACTTTCTCTTTAGAGCAGCTAGGTCTCTCAATCTTCTTAATTGCAACAATTGAGTGGTGTTTGATTCTTCTTGTCTCTCAAACCATTTAAACGCCAAATCCAATGCATCAAAAGCTTCAGAATGAGACGGCCCATTTTCACCTTCAGTCAAATCGTCAGTTTCATTTTCCTGTTCTTCAGTTTCATCTTCTTCAAATAAGTTACGAACTATTTCATTATCCGAAAGTATTTGATATCCAGGATCATTTGTATCCATAAGCAACCACTCACTTATATTCTCTTCATCACAATCGCTAAATACGTGAACTTGGCTTATACACTCTTGTATTTCAGCTATTTCAACATTTGGTTCCACATTTTGGGTATCTTCAACTTGCTTCAGTAACTTATTCCATGACCTTTCTAAAGTACAATTTTGTACACATTTCCATGCTCCAACAAGCATGTAGCAGCAATCCTTCAGATTAATTTTTTTATAAAAAGATAAAAATGATTCCTCGTCATTTTGGTCATCTAATAGTAAGCAACGCATTAATTCTTTTCTGTACAGTCTTTTCAATGTTTCTATAACACTCTGGTCCATAGGTTGAATCAGAGAAGTAATATTGGGAGGAAAAAATTTTACTTCAAATTTATCATTTATGGCATTTAAAGTTTCTGTTGAAGGGTGGGATGGAGCGTTATCTAACAAAAGTAAAACTTTGCCTTCTTTTCCTATATTTTGCTGAAATTGTTTCACTTCAGGAACAAATGTGTGTTGAAACCATTCTACGAACAAATCGGCGTTCATCCATGCATTTTTTTGACTTTTGTACGTCAATGGAATTTTCACATTTTTAAAGCAACGTGGATTTTTAGACTTTCCAATCAAAAGTAACGGAATTTTATGAGTACCGGTAGCATTTGCGCATACCATAACTGTTACTCGGTCTTTACTTAATTTGTATCCTGGAGCTGCTGCCTCACGTTGAGACACCAAGGACTTCGATGGTAAAGCTTTCCAGTTGAGGCCCGTTTCATCTGCATTGTAGATGAAATCCATGTCAAATTTGTTTTCTTTGATGTATTTCTGGACATTATGAGAAAACGATTCTGCTGCAGTGGTATTTGCACTCAACTTTTCTCCATGAATCTCAATTTGTCGAATCCCATGGCGTGATTTAAAGTTTCTCATCCATCCACTACTTGCCACAAATGATGAATCCCCTCCAAGATTTTTATTAAAATATAATGCTTTTTCACACAATAAAGGACCTGATATAGGCAGTCCAGATGCTCTATTTTGCATAAACCAAGTAAACACAGCATCTTCTAATAATTCTGTTTTAGGTTTTTTCATTGTTTTACGTTTTAAAGAACCGTTTGCATCATGGAGATTATTCACGTACCTGGTGATAGAGTCCGCATTTTTTTTTATATCTGAAATAGTGGATGTTCCAACACCATACTTTTCGGCCAATGCTCGGCCTGTTTCGCCTTTTTTCAACCGCGCAATGATATCTACTTTTTCTTTCATAGTAAGCACTACACGTTTTCTGTTTGACGACATTGTAACACGACAATTCACTATTTATGCACTATTGTACTATACCGTGCGACGATTATACAACAACTGACTTACTATTATGAAACACGTGTATGAATAACGGCACGTGCCGTATTTTTCTCGTCCGGTTAATTGGACGTCTGGATGATTGGCGTTCGGATAATTGGAGTTCTACTGTAATGTGGAAATCAACGAAAAGAAAGGCAGTATAATGAAACATTTACACAATAGTGATTTATGTTATATTCGATTTCTTTTTTATTTTATTATTCAATTGAAAATAATCGTAAAGACATGAAACAATGATCAAATACTCAATTAGTACTTTCTAGACGTGGTAAAACTTTTGAAACATTCGGGCGTTTTTATTTTTATTTGGTTTTATGTGGATAAAAATGTTTGTAAACTTGACTCAAGGTTCATTATAAGTTGTTCTCATTGCAATATAAGAATACCGAAAATCGTAAATCCGATTTATTTTAAGCGTTTTTAGTTTGTAGCATATCCAATTTCCGTTTGGATTTTCCGGAAATCAGTTAATTTTCGGTTAAGTGTTTTTTTTTTTTTTTAAATTATTTATTCATAACATGAATACAAATGTTGTAATTTATTATTATCAAGGGCTTAAGTTTAAATGTTTGTAAAAAATTGTTTCTTTTCATTGTAAATAACATCGGTGACTTGGGCCAATAGTTATATACCATTAACTTCAATGTTAATAATTAATATTTAAATTTTCTCAAAATTAATATATAGAATAAGTTTACACACACACATATGTATATATATATATATATATATATATATATATATACATTTGATTGATACAAAGATTTTACACACAATATGTTAAATGCTAAATATATATAAGGTATAAGGTTGAATAGAATCGCTCAAAATTTAAAATTAATTCAATATTAATCAAAATATATTTAACCGAAACTCTCTCAGAATCGTTTTTAATTGGTTATATATATTCTACCTTTCCAATCTAAAACAATTCTCATTATTTTTTTTTATTTTTATAAATTGGTGGCCTCAATTGTTAGCTGTATATTAGTAATTTTTTTGCGTATTTTATTTGATGCATGACTTGTTAAAAGTATATATATTATTACCTAACATTTGGAAAATTATAACGTTTTTGAAAAACATTTCATCTAAGGATGACCTACACAAAATTCTTGTACGTATTATATGTGTTAACATTTCCATCGAACGTACCTCAATTACATTAAGTATTTGGAGTTTTAATTTTTCAACGAAATGCCCTATTTTTGTTTTTAATATTTATTGTGAAGTAAAATAATTTTCCTAAAATTAACATTTTCAGGTAGGTATCTATTGAATATTACATGTTTAGCTTACATTGCTCATAAGTTATAACTTATAAGTGATGAGCATTTAAAGTTTAAAAGAATGATATAGTGCTGTATACATATTTGATACATTTTGTTTTTTACTTCTCGATCATAGTATCTATCTAAACTTTATTTTTCTTGTTTTTTATTAGCTTAAATTCACATTATTCAAAGGTTATCTAAATTTTAAATTCGTATAAATGATAAACTATTGATTCAATATTCAATATAAAAAAAAAAACTTCACATTATGGGCTACTGTCGGAAAATAGGATATATAGGATAATTTAATTTATATCTGTACACAACGATAAATGATTGCCAATAAAAAAATGCTTCTGAGCGAAGTTCAGTTAAATGTTTGTTTTGAAAATTGTATTGACTTGATGTAACTTATCACTTAATAATAATCATTCTTTTTGTTTGTAGCTAATTCTAATAAATATTTTGAACATAAAACTGATAAAATCAAGTTACAAAATTGTTATTCATATAAAACCAAAAAAAAAAAAAATTGAACATTTCAAATAGTTAATATCATATAAAAGTATCAGAAAATGTTTGAAATTGTACCACGTCCATAATAAAGTACTAATATAAACATTCAGTGAAAATTTTAGTTCTATACGGTTATTTTTTACTAAAACAAAAAAAAAAACAAACCAAAACCAAAATTAGCAGACGCATTACCGTGATTTTCAGGATTTCCGTCAATGTTTGAACTTCAAACGTGGTTAGTGGTTTCAGTTTTTATACGATACTCGTAATATTTGATTAGTCACAATCTCATGTTGAGTTTAACGTGGTAATTTTTTTTGAAAGTGCAAATTTTGATGAAATCATAAAAAAACTCACGGTTAATTACGTGATTAGCCGAAATTTGCGCAGAATCGTTTTTCGACAGCAAACGGTTCATTGTCGTGTACAGATATAAATTAAATTCCCCTGAATATTCTACCGTCTCAACTTCTAACCTATAACAGTGGCCCAGTGGGTAAATCAATTAGAAATAACGTGTACACCAGATTCCGAAATATTACCATCACGATTTCCCAACGATTACCATGATTTCCTATAAGATGATTAACAAAAATGTTTTGTAAGCTTACTAAAGAGTTTCGCGATGACAAAACAATTGAACACTGGTTTCTGCAGTGGTCTATGCTGTAAAGTACCGATGTTGGTTTTTTTCCTCTACTTTTTTTCTCTACCCCCTCAATATTTCCAGAGCTTGGAAAGTGTGTTATACACGTACGTATATCATAACATAACGGCCACAAAACCGTTTAGTAGGCCGAACGAGTATTTGGTGGTTGGGCAACAATACAATTTTACACCATTTCACGGCGGTTGCGGCTGCCGCCACTGATTTTTAATTAAAAACTAAACGCTTATCGTTTTCTGTTAATACGACGATACTATAATTTCGGTAGTAGGAAAAAAAAAAAAAACATATCCGACGTAATAAAATTATACTTTTACGCGTTCGTCCGGAATGGGATAAATATACGCGAGTAATAAATGTGTTTATAGTAAGGTAATGCACACACGTTGGACGGCCGTGAAAATTGGAAAGATCGATCGTCAAGCGTGTTTTTTTTTTAATATTTTTAAATTTATTAACCTTATTTATCAAACATTGTACTATACCTATTATTAATTATTCATAATGAAATCACGGATTATGAATATTGAAGATGCCATTTAATATTACAATTTATATGGAATCAAGAAATCTCAGTTTCTGTGTTTTTGATATTTTTGATTGGCATACGGAACGTTACGCAATTAAAAAAAAAAACATAATGTATTTTTAAATGTACGACATTTTCATTTAATGTGTTATACGCATAGTATAATATACTAATACGTATGCATATAAATATGTATTTATTATTTTTAAAATTATTATATTTTATAGTGATTCGGTTATATAACCATTATACAATAAAATATTAATTATTTAAGTCATTAAAAAATTACCGTTTATCAATATCGTTTTAAAATTTTCAATTTAATATATAAAAACTTATAAACTAATGATTAACGAGTAATTTGTGATAGTGCAGTTGTGTAAGTAACCGTAATAGGTAAGTAATTAGAATCCATTTTACGGTCGAATTTCACCTAAAATAAATAATTATGGTTGATACACATAAATCAATTGTTTTTTGTTTTGAAAAATTCCAATTTTATAATTAAAAATTTACTAAAGATTAAAGAAACAATACGCGCGTGCTTTTAAAAAATAAAAATACACAATCATTTTCATAGATTTTTCATTAGATTTTCCATTCGATTTGCATACAAGTTGAATAATTTATTTAAAAAAAATTGTTTCAACCTGACCTAACAACACCCTGTGGCTGGGGGAAGGAGCAGAATGTTGGTAGTTAACTTAGCTGTATTTGGGTAAATATATACAGCAGGGATATCATAATTTTCGTGTTGTTATAGAGATTTACTTATATGGACACACAAAATATTTTTTTTTTTTTAAAAACTATACATTTATGTCATCAAAAATAATTATTTTTCTATTTTTGAATCTTACGAGTGTATACAACCGTACCAATACGATATAAGTACATAATGATATTCCTTGTGTTCTATCGTTTTTTTAAGTATGTTTTATCCATCACGTCTAGTCACGTATATTTTCTACTATATATTTTGGAATATAGATACATCCTCCACAATTCTTCCATCAGTGGCGCAACCAGATACTTGGTGGCCTTTATAATAAAAATTAGGATTCTCTCCTAAAAGTCTAAACAGTCTTGCGAAAATCCAAGATATCGTACTTGCAAATGGGAGCCTGTAGATATATAAAATGGGTCAGTAGGTCACCCGACCTACAGTTAATTTTTGCTGGTAAAACTTGCCTTTTGTTAAGCCCCGGAATTCGGATGTATTTGTTTCGACGTTGTTGTTTGTATAACACAAATGGACAGAGTTATTCAATGTTTTCAATAATAATATTACAAATAATCGTTCGATGCTATCCTAATTGTTAGCCCCTTGGGAAAGTATTCGTTCAAAAAAAGCCTACCCACAGTTTCCTAATTCTGGAACCGGCACGTAGCGCCACGTTTGGATTTTTATTGTTTTTTTTTTTTTTAATATTACAATTATTATTACAATTTGTGTGGTTCGCGCACACACAATAATAATTTACACACGTCTTCGTGCAAACGCAGGGTCTAGACGGCGGCGCTGGAACGTACGAAACGTAAGGCGTTTTAGTCGAAAGTCACGCTTTCCCGAGGGCCAAACAGGGGTTTTTTTTTATCGATTTACGAGCGATAATTGTTATCGTACACTGTATACATTTTTTTTTTTTTTTGTTAAAAATATTTACAAGTGAAAATTACGTATACCTCCCGTTCCGCCCTCTACACGAAAATGAATCCTAGCCGTACCGCTGACGCGTGCCACCTACATTGTTATATCGAACGTTCAAATTACTATTCCGCCCCGTCCGACCACGTTCAACACTCTCAATATATTCATCTTATTGTAGTTGTTGTAATTATTATTGTATTAACGGGAACCGCGCATTACGACGGGCAGTAAAGTGATGCGGCTCAGGCACCGCGGACGAGGACCGACTGCGGCGGCGGCGGCGGTTGTTTTCGGGCGCGAAACCGTTCTTAAATAGGGCACCGGTGGTTTATAGTTCTGCCGAAGCCTGTGCGTCTTGTATATTTTAATACGTTTTAATACCACGGGCGACACGGGAGGCAATGTGGCCGGGACGGTCGGTAATTACGCGTATACAATATTCTCGTCGGAAAAGTCGATAGAGGGTGGTGGGTCCTCCACCTCTATATAAATATATGCGCGTTAATATATAATACGAAAGCTCGCAGAGTTATACATTTTATTATTTATGGGTATAATCGTCCCCCGTTGAACGCGCGTGAAAACCGATTCTGCCGAATAACGGGGGCGGCGCGGAGGGGCGGCGGGCTGGGAGAAGGAGAACCGCAAGAGTTAAATGCGCACAGTCAACCCTCGCGATTTTTTCGCGCCCCCTGACCGCGAAACGTTTTATATTTTTATCGGATATTTGTAAGGAAAAAAAAAAAAATAAATAAAATAAAATTATAACTTTTGACAGCGGCACTTTGCAGTTCATCAGCCAGCGGCCGCCGCCGTTACCGTCGCTTTTCCCATCAGCCACAGGTTTTCGGTAATCCCGATAATTAAATTTCAATTTCTGTACGGGCGCTCACGCTATTTCGATTCTGAGCGTACCGGGAAAGTATACATCGGTTTTACTATGATGTGTGTGTTTTACTATCAAGTGTAGTATTTATTTTTTTCTTCATCTAAAAGCATTTTGGATCTAATTTGGTGCGTTGGGGAGTCATTTTTTTGATTTTGTTGTAGTTTTTCTAATAAAAAGAGGAAAATTGTGGTAATTCGGTTATAAATAATCTTGAAAGTCTTGGAAATTTCACCGAATATTTTTAATTACATTTTCTAGGCGTGGTGCAATTTTCAAAATCATCTGCCGTTCTTTGAGTTATAAATAGTTTTTTAAATTTACATGATTTTTGTATTTAATTTTTATTATTGTTTGTAAGTTCATATTTGTGTCAAAATCCGTTATAAACATGAACAATTGCAATTTTTTTTGTAGTTTTAAATAATTTTTAGTTGACTTGCTATTATATAGTGTGTTTGTACAAGTCCCATATGGCTTTTTCTTTGGAATATTGTATTAATCCTCCCCTGTGACAGATTCCTACGGTCACCGCCGAGTTTTCTAGCAAAAATGCCAATAATAAACCACAACATATTTGTATGATTATAATGTTCTCGACATACTGCAGTCTCGTTAATTTTGGTGCATTCAAAATACTTGAAGAATATAGTTTTCTTTTTTCCCTCTTCCCGCGTTCCTAATATTTGTTCCTCTCCACGTGATTTCGACGAAATTTTTATCTTATCGTATTTTTCGCTTTACTGAATTTATAATAGTATATAAATTTTGTGTTGCAACCAGATCTCGGAACGAACGAATTCACTCGTTCAAAATTCAAATTGTATGAAAGAAACATGAATTAAATTCATATCGTATTTGAATCAACTTTTTTTAAAATTAAATTCATATTTTCGGTAAATTTTGAATTTCTAGTGGATCGTTCATTTTAGTTCAAAATAGTTCAATAATTATTTTAGTGATAATAATATTAAATTATAATTATTTTAGAAAGGTTAAGTGTCAATAATTTCACATTTCAATAAGTACAACTTATGAAGAATCTTGTGTCAAATTGTTATGCATTTGTGTTCTGCCAAAACCGTTTATTCAATTAATTCGAGAAAAAAAAATTGAAATCCCTATAAATAGTGAAAAAAATGGCCAGAATATTTTCAAAATTTGACTAGAAAGTCTTGTATATAATATCATGTAAAATAGTCAGGTCTCTACGATTATTTTTTAACGAGTTATAGCGATATGAATTAAAATCGAAAACAATGATTGAGTAAATGTTCTCGTTTTTGCCAGTTATTTAGAAAACTACAACGAAAATCAGAAAAACGATCTGTCAAATGCACCGACTAGGATCCAACATTCTTTCAAAAAGAAAGACGGACGAACGGGAAATAATAAAAAAAAAAAAAACCACATCCTGGTAAAGCCAATACGTAATACGTACGATAATAATTATAAATGAAATCGGAATTGTGTTTGCATTTGAATTTGTTCGCGGGGATATACGCGCGGTCCTTATTTTTTTACCGTAAGTATTACGTAGTATGTAGTCGCGCCGCCGGGGAGGAAATATCTCTGCGGCGCTGCTAAGAGGGGAGTGGCCGGCGGTGGCGTTGCTGAAAGAGAAAAAATCGACCGGCGCGTCCGGAAAACGCCTACCGAGCGACGCGCCGAACGGACGGACGGGCAACGCTCCACTACAGCGATGCCGCGCCGCCGCCGGTCCGCGTATTACCGAATCCTACAGAGTCCGGGCGCCGTCGCGTCCGCCGGTCTGTTTGAATTTCGCGGCACTGCCGTACCACCGTAATCCAATGTAAATATTGAACGGCCGCGGCCGGAAACCGTTTTTTTTTTTTTTTTTGGGGGGTTTATCACAAATATTTTACCACCGTCGTATCCGCGAACATTACCATCCCGATGACCTCCCGATGTGACGACCGCAGTGCCGCGAAATACAAACGGGCCAACGAGACCGGCGCGTTCGCAACACGGCCCCCGGGACACGCTATATTATCGGCCAAGTTTTACCCGGACAAATATATTATAGCGATAATTGTGGCAATACCGTCGAAATCGCGCGTTTTATTATATTAGATAAGACGATGGGAAAAATAAGATATTAAATTAGATTCAATTACGCTGAATTGCGTTGCGGCGCAAATATTTGTCCGCTACATCAATTCCAGTCCGTTCAGTGTTTTCCGTCGGCCATATTACGCGCTCCCCGCTATAGGCAGTGTTGTGCGTTATCTAGATAAGTTATTTAGATAAAAAAAAAAAATATCGAAATCCCTTAATCTTATCTTGATAAAAATGTTTTGTCGTCTGATTATCGGCGGACAATCAGACAGACGGTATCACTTGATATTTTTCGAACTGTTAAACTCCGATTAAACCGTCAATTATTATTATTATTATGTATTGTGCCATTAACGATCCGAATTAAAATCGATTCGATATTTATAGCAGAATAATAACATTACAAATATGTATTTTTTTTTTTTTCCCCCCCGATTGGAATTTAACAATTTAATAATTACAATACTAGTATTGTAAATGTATAAGTATACAACACATTGGTAGCGCAATGGAATTTCGGTACGTCTTAAACAGGCATTGGCACAGACGAACGGAAACGATTACGGTTTATAATCGTTGTTCGCCCCCCCCCCAGTCGTTGGAAAAACCGCTAAACCGAACGTGTAATCCTATCCTAATAAATGAATTTTGTTTGGACCGTTATCGTCGACTGCCCGTTATCGTACCGGGACGAATGATCGGCGCGCGGCCCGTGTTTCGCGACGCGGTATCCCGGGATAAGACGTATTGAAAAGTTATCGGGCGCACCACCGCACCGTAACGAACCCGCAGTAGGGTTCGGCAACGCGCCGCCCGGGTCTATACGCCGCCGTCGCGCGGCGCGTTACGCTCCGCGTGTGCGGCGGTACGCTGCACCGACCCGAAAACTTTGCGATAAATAGCCGCTAAACGACTTTTCTCGACGCGCGGACCGGCGGGCGGGCCGGGGGATACGGAGCCGGCGGTCGGCCGAATAAATCGGCGGCGGCGCCCCTCCGTACGGTAGGGTTGCGTTGCGTTGCTGGCGGCACGCGTTCGCTTCGATCGCGCGACGAGTTCTCTCGCACGACGGCAGCGACGACGCCCGCGACGCGTTGTGCCCCGCCATCGTTTTCTCGCCGGTATCGCCGTCAACGCGTTATTGTTAGGCCGTCGTGTGTGCGACGATAATGATCTCACTCGCCCCGCCGCCCGCCCGTATGTGGCGGTCCCGTCGGCGCGAATCGACCGAAATTTCGGCGGTGCGCTGAAATCGGCCCAGACGATAAAACGGCCGACGAGGAATATAGGCTTAAACCCAGACCGCAGGAATCCCGATAATAAACTGCCGGTAATCGAAATTTACAATGTAAAACGACCGGCAAATTTGATCGCGGACTGTAAGAAATCCGGAATCCCGTAGCCCGTCGCCAGAAATAGTCCGATAATCACTTTACCTGCGTAACTAATTTCCACGATTATACCGCGCCTTCCGGTTATTTCATTCCCGGGAAAACTACATTCTGTATTATATGCATTTCGAGTTAATATAGTTTTCGTCAACATTATTTCAATCGAAAAACACAATATCGAAATCGGGTGTAAAAATTCAAGTCTCTGCCCGCGCCTATGCTCCATACATGGTAGCCCACAAAGATATACCTATTGCAATATCTCCTGATATTATAAAAAAAAATCATTTTTTTTTTTTTTTATGTCTCACTACGTGTATAATGATTACAAATTTTCACATTTTAATTACATTTTCGTATATAATTTAAAAAAAGTAACTTTTTATATAATTATTTTTAAAAAAAAAATCCAATGATAGCCATTTTATAGAATGTATTCGTCTTAGAATTAATTGATGTTTCGATTTTTAAAAATATTTGTCATTTTACACCGAGAACTATTACAGCGTAGACTGGTATTGTTTTTCTATAATAACGACGGGTTTCCAACATTGCAAAAATTCTGTCCGCCGAAAAATTACGTTTTGCCAATATATAAGATTGCCATTTTCGTTCATCTCATTTGTACCATTCTCCTTCGCCACTATCGTTAGTTTATTATTAAGTGTTAGATTAATATACAATACATTTGTAATGTTCAGCCATTTGTGTGTCCCCGTATGTAGATTGTCATTAATTAATATCGCGCTATCACCACCACTGGACTTTGTGTTTATGAAAATATTATGACGGTATATTATAGTTATCGTATTCTATTTAATTCATCTTCATTATTCAATTCCCCCGCATACCCACTTCAGTTTATGTATTATTCGACCGCGTGTATATAATTTCTAATTGTACAAAACAGTTGCGCACGTAAAAGTCATCCTAACCCGATTATGATACAGATAATTACATTTTATTATCGTATAATGTTACTTTATAGTTTGATTTTTGATAATTTTTTTTTCCACGAAAGTCGTAATACGAGTATTATCAATGTGCTGATCCGTTTCGTTCGTATTATACGATATCCGCTGCTCAGAGGTTACTTGTAAATGCACCTTGTAGTATTATCGTCAAAAAGTTTAGAGTACGTGTCCCCTATTGAAATAGGATTGCCCGTAACCGGACAGGTTCTACTTAAATGATAAATACGCGTACGGATTCCAGAGCGATTGTTTTATCACGGACCAGCGATTATACGAAAGTGTCGAGAAAATACGTTTTTAAAATTTTGGTTGGTTTTTTTCTTTCAAAATTGTTCTGTTATTCATCAATACGGAAAGGTCAATGCATTCCGTATCTATGTTTATTGACAATCATTTTCTACATATCCGGCCTAAATTTTAAACTGCAATAATCAATACTAATATTATAAAGAGGTAAAATTTGTTTGTTTGTATGTAGGGAGCAATCTCTGGAACTACTAATATTTTTTTCACTAACAGAAAGCCACACTAACCCTGTAGTAACGAAGGCTATATTATATTTCGGAATATATAACTCCTAAAGGGTGGGTCACACGGGGTGTTTAACGGTATTTTTGGTACGAAAACCAAATTATTTTTGTCGATTTATGGGTCATTTTGGTGATTTAAATGAAATAACAACAGTTGTCATTACCTTATAAATTCAGTTGTCACTCGGAAGAGAGTACCGTTTTTAATCGCGATTGAAAAGAAAAAGAAAATTTTGTTTTGGCAGTTTAGTACTGTTTAGCAACGATTCTGATATGCAAATGATTATCATTAATAAATGTGTATATAAAAAATAATTTAAAAATACATAAGTATTTAAATATCACATGGCTGTGTGTATTTATACGATGATACACGGAGTTATTGTGAAATTGACAAAAATATTGCCAATAAAATATCGTTAAATTGACATTGAAAAAAAAATGAAAACCAACAATATTTGTTTAAAATTTTCGTACAGATAATCGCTGATTCGCGATAAACGAATCACCTTGTATAGCTGTAGGTTTATATAAATGTTATACGTATATATATATATATATAAATATAGTATATACCTATACTTTTGTTTTAACGCCCAAACGTTTAGCGTTTTTGCGGGCGTCACGGTTTCCGTTTCGATTTCTGTTTCGCCATCACACGCATATTATCGTTTAATTGTTTCGATTTGACACCGCCCAGTAGGTATATAACACGATAAATCCCATCGATTCCCAAACGATGTATCATAACGATAATGGTGGTAGTCACGACATTTTTTTTTTTTTTTTTAGTCGAACAAACGATATTTTACTATTTATTCGTCTCGTTAAACGCCTAGGTATATATAGTTTGACATTTTGAAAAACGACCACGCGATTACACCCGTTTAAAAACCGTATGCCATTTGTATTTTAGTTTTAAGTCTATGTTTACGTTTTGAGCGCCATGACGATCGCAACAGATCGATTTAACGATTTTTTTGGTAAAAAAAATAAATAAAAAATATAAATAAACTCTAAGCGGCGGTTCTCGGACTCCATCCGTGCATCGTTCGTAATCACTTATCCCAGACCCGGATCCAGCATAAGGACTCCGAGTTATTAGCAATTAATATACGACATAATAATAACTGACGGAGCGCCTACGCTTTTAGATTCCGAGTGAAGCGCAGAAGCTATTAGTTTTCCTAAGATGTGTACTTTTTTTGTCTCGGAAAAATGTTTTCTGGTTATTATAAATGCTTGCAACTTTCTCATCGTACAGCGTAAAAGTTTTTCGCCAAATGAGATTTTATTTGAAAATTATTTTAAAATTCCCAATACATTTCAAAACAGTTTTATTTAATTTTTTTTTTTGGTTAGAGGTAAATCTTCCGATTTGTTCACTAGAGTGGCACACCCAAGGTGTTCACGGTGTACGTACACCCTTGGTTTTTGAAATTTAATTTTCTATACAGACGTGCAATTTAATTTTGAACAATTTTAATATGTTTTTATTGGTTTCTAGTTTTCACAGTTACTGTGTGACCAAAAAATTGTCCATTAATTTTATGGTCCCCGTAATTATTTCATATTGTATAAGACGTTGAAAATAAAACGTTTTACAACCAAAAGTGGTGCAAGCTGCTGGTTCAGCATGTGTATATAATTTATGTTTAAAATTTCGTGTCCGAACAGTTCGTGCATATATTACTAATGCACTATCGATTTGTATTTAAAAAAAAAAAATACTTTTTTCTTTTGAAATCAATATATAAAACAATTTGAAAACGGTTAGCTTTAGTTTTTCCTGCGGTAATTTCGTAAAAAGATATAATTTCTAAAAGATTATATTATTTTTCATATGCGTATTGGCGAATAAAAAAAAAAAAAAAAAAAAAATGTTGCTTGGATTCTAATTATTTTTCCGTATTAACATTTTAATATAAATAAGTATACGGATTTATATTATAAAATTGAAAATAGTAATAATGATTTGTCGACGAAAAACTAATAAAAAGCTTGCGGGTAGAAATAATAATAGCAGTTATATGCTAAATAGTCTTGTCGTTTAGTATTATTATATACAATCAAAAAAGTATCGATATTTTTCTTACAAAATATATATTTTTATCGCACTATACATGTTGCGTGGTTCGTGTTTTTCATACAGCTGCAATAATTTTAGAATTTTACGTTAACAACATGAAATAACATTTCGAAATTTTTCGTTTTTTTTTCTTTCGTTTTCTTTAGTGTTTTATAGAAACAACAGTTTTAGAATCATAGAAAAAAAACTATTTTTTTTTTTTTTAATAATAATATGTATGTTTTCTTTTTTTTTTTTTTTCGTTTTTATGAGTTTGTTTCAAAAGTTTAATAATCCGCAAGCCATTGATTGGATAATATGCAATTCGTGTACGACAGGATAATAAAAAATATAGTACATTTTTCGAAAATTAAAAACAGTTTATTAGGCAAAATATGTTGCATTGAATTCATAAAATATTATAACTGACTTCTATCGTCAGATGGTAATCTATTGTGTCCGTGAAAAATTAAATTTCAAATCAAGCAAAACGTTTAACTTGCATTATTCATTAATCCCGTCGTCGTCAGTAGTATGTTAGTCCCTTCAAAACACAACATTAATAATATGTTGAGTATTTATAAGTATATTCTAAAAAAAAAATCCTACTGCATTTTTTGGCGAATATGAGTTTTATTACCCTCAGTAAGTCGCGCGATAGGCTTAATATTTACTCACTTTTAAACAAAATGTACAACTCACAAACATTTTATTTACATATTATCATACAGAGTGTTCTTTGCAAATTTTATTAATAAATAATTGTCATTGTGAGCATATAGGCGGCGATTTAGTTGAAATGTTGAGGGGATTTTGCCTTACTCCCCCACCCAACCGATAATTGTACAATTTTATTTAATTAATTATTAGGTATAGCGTTAGCAGCACACGACTAATAAAATACAAAAATGAACACGATTTTTGATTTTTTAGGAATCATTCACGTAATTTCGTCTACAGTTTCGAGGTATTACATAGTTTTCGAGAATTTATTTATTTATTTTTTTCGGTATGGAATTTCATAATCGTATTTTATAATAATAAATAATAATTATATCAACAACTCGTATTGTACTATACAAATTTAGCGTTTTTAAGTTTTAAATTATCAATATAAGTATATATTTTTTTTTTTTTTTTTGCTATTCTGGCATAATTTATAATGGTAATTAGGCACTATGAATATCTCTGACCGGCGTTAGGTAATTTGAATGAAATATAAAATACCCAATTTTTTAATAAATATTATTTAGGTTTTTTACAACATTTCTAGGCACCGCATAAAATACCACATTTGTTTTAAGCAAAACAAAAAATCGAATAAATAGAGTAGCCTTCAAAGGGAATCTAAAATAGTTAAAATCCTCGCGAATCTTATGAGCAAAACCCCGCTACCTACTATAATGCCTATTCGAGTTTATTTTAATTTTAACAATACATTCAAATTCTTTTTAAGTAAAAAATGAGAAAATAAAAGCAAAATCAAAGTACACAAATGCAAAAAGAAAATAGTATGTGAAAACGGCGCGTCGCATAGGCAATATCGTTGCATGTATACGCTGCGGAACCGTTTTATAGGAACAAATTGTTATAGCCGTTATAGTAATAATATGTATTAAAATATATGGTTATGGGTATCTTTGTGATTTTTAATATTTTAAACCATAAGATAAAAATATTTTTGATGATTTTTGTAGACAATATTTTTTATTAATTTAGGATTTAATATAAGCTGTCTGATAAACAAATTATTATATACACTCATCGAATATTACCATGCACATTTCTATATAAATTATTTATATATATATATATATATATATAAATTATTTATATATATATATATATATATATATATATACGTTTTTTTTACTATTTGATTTGATCTTTATATTTTTTTCGAGAATAAAAATATAGTTTTACCAAACATATTTCGGAACATTTTAATAATTTTAAAAAAATATTGTATTTTCAATTATTGTAAGCCAAGAGTAAATATTTTATATCAGATACGGATAATGATAGCGATTCGCTCAAAAGTATTTCCTGTGCAGCATTATATAATATAATTTAAATGGATTTGTTTATGTTTACATAATATGGCAAATGGAATACATTTTTTTTATAAATCCCCAAATTAAAAATACATTATTTTTAAATCATTATTTTTTCTTCTACAATTTGAAATTAAAATGCGTTAAATTATTTGCGAAAAAATGAAGCTTATCAAAAAGACAGCGATTAGATTTCAGGTTATTAGGATTAGATAAAAATATTATAAACATACTAATCTATGTTAATTGAAAAACTACATTTTTTATTTTGTATAATTATGTATATTTTACCAAAAATTCTTTATTTTTTTCATAACTGGAGTAATAAGTTAAATACAGTTTAGGTTAGGTTAGGTCAAGTACAGTAGTTATTAGTTGACTTAGATGGACATTCACGTATAATTATGATTATGAGTTTGAGGTCTTTTTTTTAGCTATTTTTTTTTTTTATCGCTTCACAAGCCATTCATTAGGCGCTTCGCGGTTTTTACCGATGTTCTCGATGTTCTGCATTTTATATCCTCGTTCCCTCTCTTAATCCTTTTAAATCGTTTGTCACGAGGTCTTCGTACAGGTCGTTTTTTATTTGGTTTACCCGTAAGTACACTGTTTTTTTTTTTTTTTTAATATTCGTCCGTTCTAATGTTTTTGATTTTAGGAAATCGCATAAGCTTGGTCCATTGTACAACCCGTTTAGGCCCACGTTCTTTCTAAGGTTTAGTATAGGTTCATATATTTGTCTAAAAATGCAAGTAGTCGGGAAGGTGGGATATATTTTTTAATTGTTAAATTTATATACTGCGCTGTGATCTTATCCGGCCGATCCGTTCATCTCTATTGAAAGGAAGATGTTTCTAGTTTGATGGTTGGGAAATCCTATTGTGTGGGTTGTCCAGAACAGATAACAGGTCCGTTTGCGTTAGTAATCGTAATACCGAATCGGTTAATTTTTAGTAAAAACTAGCTTTGTGTACAACGATACACTACTATTTACGTGACAATGCCTTGTTTAAAGATAATGGTTATTATAGGCATTTTTACCAACCGCAAAAGTGTTTTCCAAAAAAAAAAAAAAACACCTTTATTAAATAACCGCGAATAACGATGAGAAATTTACATAATGTTAAAAATGGTAGGCTATTTTTATTAAATTATTCAATGAATTTCCGATAATTTCTATACAGCAAATTTAATATTGAATTTTTAATTAATTATGTCAACAAATTCAGTATATTTATGTATATCAATATATTAATACAAATGTTTATTATTATTATTATTGTTACTATAATATTAATATTATTTATGATAGTAAAATGCATATAATTTAAAAATACAATATTCCGATACATGTAGTCAGGGTATTTTTGTATAATATTTGCTATTACACACTTTTTAGTTTAGACTATAAATTCGTGTTCACAAATTAAAATCTGTCCATGTACCATAATTAAATACAATTATTCCACTATTTTTTTCTATAATTTATTTAAAATAAATATTACAAGGTTTAAACTTTATCAAGGTGAAATCTATGGATAAAGTAATAAGTAAAATTTAAAAAAAAAATATCACATATTATTAACTAGTTTGTGTATTTTATTATCAATGTTTCAAAAATTTGTTTAAATAACGATTCTTTGGGTATTATTCCTTATTCTAAATCAGTAAAATAATTTTAACAAGTTATAAAATATCATAATAATTAATAACAAATTTTAAAATACTTTATTTTTGAACAAATTTCTTTGGTATACTTGTTCTAAATCGGTGTAAACAATTACAAAATTCTATAGCAACAAAATACAGTTTAGAGTTTACAAAAAAAAAAAAAATTCACACTTTTAAATAAAACTGACATAATCTCTGCCATTAGTCACATTACTACACATTTTATAACTGCGTATTAGACACAGTGTGGCGTATAAGACGCATAAATAGGTCCTTATGTAGTGGATGTAGATTGTAGGTACAACAATGATATAGTATACAAATGGTCGTACCAAAATAAATCAATAGAAGAACTACCTAGATATATTATATATTATAAATGGTGCACTGTATTGTTGAGAACATGCACACACAGATAAAAATTTATATTGAAATCCCAAACCAAAATGGAAATTTAGTAAAAAAAAAAAAAAACCTTCAATATATATACATATATGCAACAACAATATTTTATTTGTAGTCACATTGTATAAAATACAATATCATGCTATAAAAAGTTTCAATAGTTTAAAAATTAAATTTGTATTCATTTAAAATTAGTTCAGTTTAGTCTATACGTTCTATTAGAATATATAAATATTTTTATTGTCATTAAGTTTTGTCTATCATTTTTGTTGTTGTTCAATTGTAAAGCCCTGGCCGAGAGAGCTATTACACGTTTTTAACGATGTATTTTTCCTCTTTGGGAGGGCATATGAAAATGTCAATTATTAAATAATTCCGAACATTATTCGGAAACTAAAAATCGTTTTCCGAATAAAACGATATTTTATCATTGATTTCGATTTTGAAAATAATTCGAAATGTCTCGACTTATATGCCTTTTTGCTTATATGCAGTAACCCGCTTAAAAAAAAAAAAAAAACGTTGAACTATTATACGAGGCGGTGCGAATAACTATTTTGTACATAATTAATTTTATCACGCGGTACCTAACCAACGCAATGATAATATTATTTAGTGTTTATCGGCTTTAAATACAAATATTTTCGATTTGTATTTGTTTTGTCAAGTATACGCTATAATATTATTGTGCGCTTAAGTTTGTTATGTTATACTATAGAATTATGCGTATCGTAAACAGTAACAATAATTGTATGTAGAAATCGTAAACTTAGTGTTGTATTTTATTACACACATTAAACGCACACATTTTCCTATAGATTCAATCGAACAACAGTATTCGGTATATTATTTTTGTGGAATTTTTCATTTCTAAAATCTTCCGACAACAACAATAGTCATCGTACGCAATAACGTTACCATATTGTCGTTCGATAATCGTTGGACATATTTTCCTATTTGACATGTTGTTACTATTACAACGTACGCGGGGCACTTAAAACTTTCTGGATATTTTATACGGAAAGTTTAAAAGTCATCGCTTTATAATTAACTCGCACACGATTGTATATCAGGGTGCGGAACACGATCCTATTCCGATTGGTACAATCGAGTATTTAAGTAATTTTCAATTTTGGCTCCGGAGAAGTATTTATTAGCTGGTTGTATCATTTTTTTTTTGTTGTTGTTGTTGTTGTTCTATTGTAAAGCCTTGGCCGAGAGAGCTAGTACACGTTTTAAACGATGTATTTTTCCTCTTTGGGAGGGCATATGACAATGTCAAATATTCAATAATTCCGAACATTATTCGGAAACTAAAAATCGTTTTCCGAATAAAACGATATTTTATCATTGATTTTGATTTTGAAAATAATTCGAAAAGTCTCGAAATGAGACTTTATATGTATTTTTGTTTATATGCAGTAGCCCGCTTAAAAAAAAAAAAACGTTGAACTATTATACGAGGCGGTGCGAATAACTATTTTGTACATAATTAATTTTATCACGCGGTACCTAACCAACACAATTATAATATTATTTAGTGTTTATCGGCTTTAAATACAAATATTTTCGATTTGTATTTGTTTTGTCAAGTATACGACGACGCTAAATTATTAAAAAAAAACTTACATTTACATTTGTTTCTTGTAAAAATATTATTGAAAAATAATGTAAAATGTTTTCGAACTAATATGATTTGCACAAACGAGTTTTCGATGGTTTTCTTAATCGGTTTACATTTATCTGTCCGGTATTGACATTTTGTCAGTTTGTCAACATAAAAGTAACACGACGTTACAAAATTAAATGATAAAAAGAAAATTATTTTTTTTTTGTTTTTAGTAAAGCTATTAAAATCCATTATACCTAACTCGCTAATATTATATCTTCTTTTTATTATTATTGTTTATTTTTTTATTTTTCGTTTTATATTTCTTTTACAACTTAATAAATTTAATTTTTTTTTTTTAACGTAAATTTAGAACGACTCCGCCGAGGACGACAATTTCTTATAACTTTTACGCATTGTGAATATGGAGCATGGTTAATAAAAAATTAAAACGGCGTTTCGTAATTCCAGTTAAAGCCGTCAAAAATGTATTTTTCTTTTCCAAAATATTTCCAGTCCGACGCGAACCATTCATAAATTATATATAGGCCTTACAATATATTTTAGTCTTGGATAATATTCTTTAGGTATATACGAACGAAAATGAATAGTATTCATTAACATAATATTGTACTCTGAAATATTAACAATATTTAATATATGTACAGTATGTACACGTTGTAAATCATTCGGTACTCGTCATACAGTATAGTTTATAATTATTTTTGGTTAATATATTACGTTTTGATAATACAAAATATTCATATTTTAGATTAATTTTTAACTGTTATTTGTTACAGGCGACTTGAGAACCGAATTTACATGTTAATTAAACACGAGACGATTTTAATTCAGTAGAGCTGGCACTGTGTACTCAAAAACTTCCAGTCATAACATCATTTCTTTTTCACATGGAGAATATCAGCTGAAAAATACAAGGTTAGTAATTATAATTATATAACAATAATAATATGTTCAATAATACGAATTGTAAAAATAAAACACCGTTTTTCTTCGGGTCGGAAAACATGTATGCGCCTAGTTGGTATCTACATGGATATTAATAGGTTATGACTATTATGAGTAAATTTAACATTTGCTAATTCGAGTTTGAATATTGCAGTTTGTATAAAAGTTCTTTTATATTATTATTGATTCAAAAGAAACGTCGAATAAAAGTTTTTTTTTTCTTATTCTTTTGGCAATGCTGTAGCTAATATTATATATAAACGTAGGACACATATAATACATACATTTACGTGAATGGCATATATTATGATTGGAAAAAGTGAAAAAAGTTTTGTATTATAAAAAATAAGGCGGAAAAAGTCAATACCTATATATTTGAAAAAAAAAATCAATTATTTTAAGTGAGATAGTAATCTTGGTATTGGACGTTCGTCTTACGTATTTTTACTCAATTTGGGTTAGTATGCGTTTATATTATGCCCATATATTTTACTTGAATCTTATTATAACTTATGGGTTCGCAGCGAATGGCCTTGCGAATTATCATTGTGAATTTAAATTTATGTTCTTGATTCTGTTTTTGTACAAATTTGTCAAACGATTGTCTTAAGAAATACCGAAAATTCAATGAATAAAATAAAAATAATAATTCTTTAGTGTTAAATTTACTTTCTATAAATCTTCTAACTTGGAACAAACATGATTTATATTTAATGTCCCATCATAAATTATAAAAAAAAAAAAATAAAAAAAAAAATGAACAACAAAAACAACAACAACGACAAGTCATCACTGAACAAAACTGTCAAACTGTTATTGATTTTTTGCCCAGTTCCGTATCTAAAAAATTGCATTTAAAAAACTCAAAATTAAAATAAAAAACAATTACACGTATTTATGTACATTTTTATTTATATTAGTGTTTTTTATACTACTTTTTTTTTTTTTTTTTTTTTTTTTTTTTTTTTTTTTTTTTTTTTTTTTTGAAAAACAAATAATAATAGTAATAATAATAATAATAATTACGTAGTTAGTATTGACTGCAAACTAAATGCGGTGTACAAATACGACATTGTATACTGCAGCATCGTATTCCCCTTCGTTCACGGAATAATGTTGAACGTATCAGAGAAAACCATTTAGCCATCACATAATAAAGGGAAATAAGTAGGTCAGGCCGTTGTTACATAATACCCGAACGAGTTACTTACTTTGTATAGGTCACGCGGGTAAACTTGGATACCGCATGCGTTTTTCTACTTGAAATCGCAACGAAAAAAAAAATAAAATAAAATATGTATACTAAGTGATACGGCATTAAATGTCTTAACGGGTCACTTTGATTTTTAGATATTATATTAGTTTCCTCCGATATACATCGGTTAGTATCTGCTGCAGCGACGACAATCTTGAAAGCGTGCGTCACGACGTCGATTTGTTTTAAATTGGAATTTTTAAATTACCAATTTTTTATATTAGCCTACGTTCAAATATAAAATAATTAACATATAATATATAAATGGTGTGACAGATTTTTATTTGAATCCAAATTTCGGGTTTTATAATTGTGATTTTGTATTCATTAATTAATTTCTCATAAAACTATTAACATTATCTTATTGTTAACGGCATTAAATGTGTAAAACATTAAATACGTTTTAACAATTAAAAAAAAAAAAAATATTACAAATAAAAATTTATCTTAAAAAACAAGTACAGCAAAAAACAAAATCACAATACACTACACTCTAATTTATATAATATATTACTAGCTGACCCAGCAAACGTTGTTATACTCATACAAATTGTTTATTGTAGTACGCCTGGCAATGAATACATATATTTAACTAATTTAAGAATATGTAAAAAAATTACTTAAGGATTTGATTTTAAGATTTAAAAATTAGATTAGACCTAAAATTAGATTTCGGAATCCAAAAATCTGGATTCTCGCGAACTTCTGCAAATCCGGATTTTTTCCCATCACTAATAGCACTATAATTGTAAAACTATATTCAATGCTAAAACAACTCGTCGTTTTAAGTTGTTTATAAATGCTCAATATTCTAATTTTTCTATTATTATTAATTTTTATTGATAAATAAAATTCTTTAAAAAACAACCTTAATTTTCCATTATATAGGTCAACCTCCCCAATACTAAACTAATACGATGTATATATTAGTTATATAATTTACTATCAACAACATACATTTACGATAAGTTAACTAAATTATAGGCAATGGAATAACATAGAAAGAGATTTCTTACTAAATCCTACCAATTATGACGATGCATTTTTATTATAATATCTATTCGCACAATGTATTTTTAATACTGCCAGTATTCAGGAAAATTAAATACTTCCGAATATAAAGTCCCTGATTATTTCCCATCGATTACGTTCGGAATATATTATATTATATTATTTGTAGCAAATAATAAAATTAAATATGTAAATACAGCTAAGTGTGTTTATAGTAACAGTTAGGGGTTTTAATTTTATATTAACACGGAAATGACTACATACAAGATACAGATGTATGTACAAATAAAAAATCTTACTTTTTCTTTATTTTCCATGTAGTTTATTAAAAAAAAAAAAAACCCTCTTACAGCAGTAGCGTAGAGGTAAATATAAATATGTATACAGTCATTGCAATTGATGTTTACAACTTGATTTCGGTTTACCTATCAAATAACAGACGACTATAATATATTCTCCTAAAAGTGGGTACGCAGTATGTTTTAGTTATTTTACGGTACGCAGATCTTTGACTGCATATTTTAAATTGCAAAATTTGACATAAAAATTACCTTCGTTAAAGCACCTAACTCAATACGTATGCTTTTTCAGTCTAGTAAAAATTGGACTATAATAAATGTGAAACTACATTATTCCGGAAAAAGTGTCTTCTGAAAAAAATATTATATAAAAACCACCGCACTGTAAAATATTATAGTTGGCTATGTATCGTTGACTTGTTTCACTCATTGTCTAACAAATGCCGGTCTGTGGTCCGCTTGTTTTCTGTACAAACTTATCTATTCGACTAACTGAATTGTTCTTAGGACTCTGGCTAAACGAAATTAGAACAATTGTATAGAGTGATTATTTTATTAGGAATCAGCAATTATCTACGGAACACTAGTGAAGGGTTGCCTAAACATGGGAATTAAGTTTATGACGGTTCTTTAATTTTTGAAAAAAATAACTTATATCTTTGCTGATCACCGCTGATTCGCAATAAAATAATCATCCTGTATATTCGTATTAATATCACGCCGGGCGTTGAAGCAAAACAAATTAAAATAATGTCAAATGTATCGCGTTTCAACGTGTAATATAACAGGTGAACGCTCTTTTTCCATTTTTCGAATTATTAAAACATTTTTATGATCAACTACGGCGATGACGTAAACACAGTTTAATGATGTAGCAATATTACGTTGTAGTGTAAATAAAGAAGAAAAAGTAAACATTGCAAACAAATTGCTAACATAACTAGAAACTTATTTACATTACCAAAGTTAGATAATATACTTTTGAGATTTGTTAATAAATTTAAAATATATTTAACAAAAATATAACAATATAACAATATATATATATATATATATATATATATATATATATATTATATATTTATATACTTTTGTATTTTAATTGTTTTTTTTTTTTTTTAAATAAAATAAAATACCTGTGTTATTCGAATCGTCAGATATTTGCACAGACATATAAAACAACTATATAGATATCATATAGTATAAGTATACTTGAAGCTTAGCAGCCAATTTGATCGATTAACCATGATTTGGTCTCATCACGATTCCAAATTTCTGTTTATGTCATGAATTATGCGATGAATACATAAGATTTAACAGAAAACGATGGCGTGGGTTTATAGAAACGGGAAATGTTCTAAACGGTCCGTTTTAATAAGTCAATAAGAAGATATATGTGACTGTATGAAAAAGATTTGAAATTAATCACGAACTGTTACTGTTATATCGTCACATTATTCATGGCACAAATGGATATTTCATCGGTAAATTAATACAGTTTGTCTACTTGGTAATTACTGTCAACTTTATGTCTCTTACCTTAGAATTCATCATTAAGTGATCGATCTAGTTGCTTTATGTTACATCTATGCTTATTTGTGTTATAATTTGATATGCATTTTATAGATGTATATGATAGGTTAAAAGGTACAATTTTGAAATTATTAAAATTTTTTTTTTTTAGGCATATTAAAGACAATTAAATTCTTTCGCCGCAACAACAATGTTCCTCTATTCCTACCTACCCGTTGGTAGGTCATTTTTGCAACTCTACTCTAATCATTCTAAGGTCACCGTTATCTAGCTAGGCTATTTTCTGGATAGTTTTGAGTGAGTCCGGCCTCCATTTTATTGTGTTCCACAGTGTTCCCTTGGATCTCTCGGTCTTATTCTACTTTTTTCATACCTCCTATAATACAATCTTCTTCAATATAAATTTCATTTGTCTTTTTTTTGAAATTTACATTTTTTGATCCAAATATTTTCTCCAAGATTTTTCTTTCAAAAATACACAATTTGTTTTCGTTTACTTTTATTGTAGTTTCACACTCGTATAATGTCTAACCAAAAATGTGTATAATATTATATTCGACATTTTTGATAGTAATTGTAATCTGTACAGTGTCAGTAGTCCATTGTAGCATTTGTTTTCAATTATAATTATTTATCTTATCACGTCATGACTATTTGCGTCGTCATACACCATCGCCCCATGTTATTTAAAATGCTTCACTTTATCAAATATATGTCCTACCACTTCTACCACTTTTCCCATGTGATGTTTTCTAGGTAATATCGTCATGTACTTCATTTTTCCTACATTAATTTAAAGGCCAATTTATTAAGCTATCATTTAATTGGAGATAATCATCTTCAATTTATATTCCCACAAGGTTAATGAGTATTATTTTCTCTCCACCGATTCAAATGCGACGTTAAACAATATTTACGATAGAATATTTTAAATAAAACTATTTTAATGATTCTAGAATGACTGAAAAAAATAAAATCAATAAAACTCTAAACCTTTCAGATAATTGCTTGTTCAAGATAAAACAAAGACAATGTACATACCTATAAACTAATCCATATAAATTGTATTTTAATTTTCAGTACGTGTACACACAAAGCAGTACTACTAGTAGTTAATATGCATTTGATTTTAAGTGGTAATAAATTATATATATATATATATTAGTTAAGTTTTTAATTAATCAATTTTTAAGCTTAAATTAAAATTTATTTTATTTTGTTGTTGTAATTTGTAACATTATTATTATAATGTAATCAATAAGTTCATACTACGTTAAATTTGATAAAATGTGTAATTGTTTCTATTTTTTTTTATTTTTGAAAGTTCATTAAAAAACCTAATGACCTAATAAAAATAGATGAAAACGTAAAAAGATGGCTTGAAATATATATTCTATATATTATGATACGCATTTTTCAATATATATATATATATAAGTTTGTGTGTGTGGCATTATCTGGTGAATTTTGGCAACGGTGCCAAATTAATATTGCCCCTGGGCGTCAAAATCCACTGCTAACAACTATTTTCTAGTTAGTCGGTCGATATTGACTAACCGATAAAATAAATAAATATAAGTTGAGTAAAGTTAAGTTTAATGAAATTTTAATCAATATTCCATTTTTAAAAAGGTTTATGAATAAAATAATAATACAAAAAAAAAAAAAAATATGTCACTAAATCTCTTGACCAATCGATTTTAAGTGTTCAATTGAAAAAAACTCTTTACTGTCATTAGAATGTCGCGAAGTATCAACCGTACTCTTAATAAAATATACAAATTTCTTCCAAATACAAATTTTTTGTCAAATAATCAAACTCATCATGTTTGCTATAAATATTACGATATGCCCGTTATTAAAAAAAAATATCCAATACGTTGCAATATTATATCGAACATTTATTTTATATCGTTTTTTACAGTGATATAATATTACCGTAACAAGTACTTACTGAAAATTTTTTCAAATTATAACTTGAACTCCTTAGACGACGAGCAATTATAAAAATTAGTTTTCCTTTTTAATACACTGCAAAATAATCTTCTTAAAAATATAGATTAAAAAAAATCTGTTTTCTTTACTAAGACTGTAATGCGTTTAAAAAATACTGAAAATATTTTCTACCTCTCATTTTATTAACACGAAATTTAAATATGCGGCTGTTGCTTTTTAATTTTTAACATTCATTTTCGTTACTTTTCTGTATCATACCTAAGATTGAATAATACAAATTAGCATGATGCAGTACCGTAGTACCTCTATTCATATTATACCAAACAAAAACGTTTATATATTATAAAACTTTCAACCGTTGCATTTAAATGTGAAATAAAATTAAAAAAAAAAATATATATATATAATGCAAGATAATTAAAAATAAATTGTTTTAGAGATTAATTCTCGGAAAAATATCATATATAAAAAATAATGAATAAATGTAAAAAAAGTGCATAAACCAGGCATGTTTGCATAGTAAGGGCCGTTCGCTTATATTTCAATATTGGTGCGTCGGAACACAAATGAACGAGCTTTTGCAGTTTTTGTTATGATTCAGTAGTCGTTTTCCTGTCCGTGCACGCGGACAACAATGTTAGCGACAATCGTTGCTCCCGCCAGGTGTGATAAGATTTTCGTATGCAAATGGCTGCTTCGGCCTGCTGAAATCCATCGGGAGTTGTGCCTAGTTTACGGGTAAACGAGTGATGGAAAGTTTAGGCAGAAAGGTGTCGTGTTTTCAAAAAATGTACGAACAAATGTGCGCGACGAAGAGCGGAGTGGCCGGCCCAGTGTCGCAGACCGATGAAGTCGTTTCTCAAGTGGACAAAATACTGCGATCTGATCGTCGTTGACCGCCCACCGTACCACGGTCCCCGCCTAGCGACTACTCTCTTCTTCTTGCACTTCAAACAATGGCTCGGCGGACAGCGTTTTGAAAACGACGAGGTACCCAAGAACGCCGTTGTCGACCGGTTCAACTCTCAGTGAACGGCGGTTGTGTGGAAAAGTTAAGTAGGTTTTTAGGAAACTAAACGTGCTAATAAAACATGTTGATAATAATTTTTTTTTTTATGCCGAAATTGCCCTTACTTTTCAAATATGCCTCGTGGTAATTTCCACCCCCCCCCCTTACCAAGAATGTTTGAAGACCTCAAATTTTAAACATGCGAATAATATAATTGTAGTTATTTTTATTTTGTAAATTGTAATATATAGCAAAAAAAAATATATAACCTTGCCATGTTATCTATTCATCGAGATTTAGATATTAAGACCGACAAAGTTATTGATGAATTCACAAATAAATAAAGATAACTAGAGTTTATAATATCATTCGTGATTGTTTCATATGAATTCTTAAATATTTAGTAAACATAAAAACAGATTAAGCATATATTTTATACAATTATTTTATTATAATGACATCCCCTTCCCTCCCCAAAAAACTTGGAAATACGCCACTGTATATATGCAATACAAATAAATAATTATATAGAAAGAGGAGAACATAACAAAGCCTTGGAGTAATATATAGGTGTAAATACGACGACCGGTTTCGATTTAAAAATACACCATTGAGCTATAGAACAGCAAAGGCGAAAAATTAATACGCTGTGTACCTATTGTTTATTGCACTATTTTTCATATTACATTATCATAAAACACTGTTCGTTTTTGATTAGAATTCGTGTTACATACAACTTCGTGTTATACATTTTAAACAACTTCAACACCGTGGTACATTTATTTACGAAAACTTCAAATTTCAATTGAAATGTATAACGTAAACTATTATCTGCAAAAGTTTAAATTTGAGTTAACAAAAAAAAAAAAAATGTTATATGCTTTTGTAGACTTGACAGTATACTTTAAGATAACATCACAGATGGAGTATTGATTAGGTATTATATATAACCTACATCTGCGCTTTCGTTGTGATTTATATAAGTATAAAAGTTTATTTTAAAACGTGTAACAATGGCTTACAAACAAAAACATCGTAGAAGTAGATAATATTTATTATTTTCTACATATACTTAATATTTTTAAAACCGATTCAATAAAAAAAATATTTTATTTTAATAATTATATCTGGCGGACGACAAACATACATTTTTAACTGACCAAAATTTAATACTCTGTTGATATGTTTTTATTATTACTGCATCATGTTTTAAGCGATGAAAATTACCGCCAAGTCGTTACGTTAGAAATTTAAATACTTTTATACATATATCACGCTATATTTTACAATATTTTTTATAGGTGAATTAAAACTGTGTAGGCTAAAAGTATATCCAATTAATAATAATAAAAAAAATGTTAAAGTTTTTTAATTTAATTAAAAATCAAGTCGTTATTATTTTATATTTATTATCTTAAAATGTTCAATACGAATTATGTGAGAAAAATGATTTTATTATAAGCAGTACTTGGGGTTGGATTCAAACTTTTACTTGAACATAATTAGGTTATTTTTTCCATTTGATCATAAGATCATAGCAAATACTAGGAATAAAATATACATTTTAGTTATAAAAATAAAATATAAGTAGTACATAAAATCTGATTTAGCACAGAAGTACGTTAAATCAAAATAGATGCAATCACTCGTCATTTTAGATAACGATCTAAAAAATCGTTTATTAAAAAATTAGTTTTACTGATGGGCATATGAAAAGTACCCCGAGTTCTAGTTTTGCTAGGAACTCGGATGCCGAGTTGTTCAAGTAGTCTTGGGGCGTCTATTCGATCAACCGAAAAACGTTTTTCACAAACGAACATAACGTTACCAAATTCTTGGGCCCCTCTTATTTGAAATATTCTGTAAAATTGAATTTCAAAAATAATAATGACAAGATAGAAAAAAAAAAAAAATTTAATAATGTAAATAAAAAATTACACACATAGTAAAACCAATAAGTTACGCTACCCACAGAATATAAAAAGGTGTTAGTTAGACGAAATTGGCCACAAGAACTTATTTTCCTCCGTCTTGAGGTTTTATACATCATAGTAAAAAAACTATATGATAGTAAAACTAATACATTCCACGTTTAGATCAGAACCCAGAAAAAAAAAAAAATAAAAAATAAAAATGTAATATAACAGTGAAAACTTACTATTGAATGTTATTGACACTTTAAACGGATACATCCTTTATATTCTGAGTATAGAAAGAAACGTATTGGTTTTACAATGCAGTGTACCTCGTATGTATTTTTTATTTTTATTTTTCTGTCTTAACATTATTATTTTTGATTTTTTGATTATTTTTAACTCAGTAAAAACTCAGTTAAAAATAATCATAGAGACCTGAAACATTTACAGAATATTAATATTGGAACTTTCCAGAGGTGCACAAATTCTCCAAACATTCTAGTCGTTTTTTTAATACAATTTATAGGTATTTTATTTATTTATTTTTTTAAAATTAATTAAATAAAACTGTTTTGGCCGAAGAGAAATTTACAAAAATGTCGACATAAGGTTCATTGTAAGTTGTTCTCAATGATCGAAAATAAAAACGGTATGAGTAATGTTAGAATTCTGTTTTAAAAGTGTTTAAAGTGCACATTTTGATAACAAAAAAAAAAAAAAAATCGTAAAAATAACGACATTTCAAAACATTATTAACTGAACTTCGCTCTGAATCGTTTTTGTTAGTAATGATTTATCGTTACGTACCATGAGCGTTGCTAGATTTTCAACCGGGGTGGGGGGGGGAAATTTAATACACAATTTTTTTTTTTTTTTTTTTTTAAATACTTTTATTTATTTTACAGTTTAGAAATTATAACAATGCTAATCGTCTATGGAATGCAATTTTAGGCTCAGGGCACCCCTCCTGCCGCATTCTTGCTACGCCCGTGTTGCGTATAGATATTAATTAAATGTCCTTTCATATACTCTACCTTTCCGAATTTTCATCTATTTTTTCCTTGTACTTTTATTAAGAATGCGGGAACACGGAAGAAAAAAAAAATGGGAAATACGGGAATATTTACGCAATAATCGTTTTAATAAATTTCAATTCTTTTTTTTTTTTTTTTTTTAAATATATCAGTGGAAAATAACCGTAGGTACGTACAATTATCATCGAACACTTTCCTTCTTACAAACATTTCACTGGTTTCCGTCTTAATTATAGCTATTTATATTTGATTTTGTTTAGTTTATTATTATTTTTTTTTTTGTTATATGCGAATAAACATTTTTTGGCCCCGTCTGCGTTCATACGAAAGTTATACGAATATTATTGTATACACGTTATGCATATTATAACGGTGCGTATTAATAATTTATCGTTATTTTTTATTTTTTTTTTTTTTTTGATTAGTAATATGTATAGTATTATAAATACGGTTTTATAAGTATTAAAGTCCTTATATTATATTGTATATAATGTACTGCACCGTCGGTTTTGGAATCATGTACATAAATATTAAATTATAATTTAATAATATTTTTGAATTCTCTTGAAAATGTCTCAAAAAAAAAAAAAAAAAAACAGTATACAATATACGAATTCAACCTTTGTTAATATAAACGAGATTTCATAAATAATTTATATTTCAACATTTTTATATATATATATATATATATATGAAATATGATTTTATATCAACTAACAATAAAAGAAAGATTTATTTCGAGAAATCGCAATAATAAAACGCGAATACAAATATCTAGTATAATTTATATTATGCTGTTCATGAAAATGAATGTACAAACGATCTGAATATAATATACACATTTATAAAACAGCTTAGCGATAATTTTCCTACACCACAAGTTTCCTGTAGAGTACAGGTTATTCGTATCAGATGTGGAGTTTTTTTTTTCTCTTGTTGCCCCCCCCCCCCAACCCGAGTTTTAACAGCCGTCCTATTTCGTCCACATCGTGAAAACGTCACTACTTATTTATTTCCCTTCCTCGACCTTTCAAAACGGGTCTCTTTTTTATACCTTTTATTTAAATTTCCCAACACGATATTGGTATTTAAGAGACACGGCATTTGTGTACGCCCGTTCACCGGCGGTGACGGTCGGTAACGAAATCTTAACGATCGACCCGTTCTTTAAGTCTACTGCAGGTCGAATATTTCCACTATTTGCACATTCGAAAATTCGCATTTATACCCGTGGTATTATCGGAAATTTACGAACTACCCTAATAATGGCCATTAAACTTATCGGACGGTTCCGGCATTTTTTTTTCCTTGAAAAATATTCTTCGCGTTTTATTTTATCGGTGAGACCCATAGGATATTTCACTACATTTTATTTCCCTCGCCGTGTACATACGGTCCACTGAATCGGACCGTTTTTCGTTTCGACGGTTTAGCGTTAGTCGAATTCGATTTTGGCCATTTGGTTTCGCCGATCAAGTGGCCTAAACCGGCGGAGAATTAATATTTGGACAAATATACCAAAATCGTATTATGATTGTAATTTTTTGTTTTTTTTTTTGTCATGCGGTAAGGAGTGGGTTAGGTTAGGTTAGGTTAGTCACGTAATTATGGTTCCGCATACCAGACGGAAAGTTATACGCATAATCTGAACGAAAAATGATTAAAAAAAAAAAAAAAAAAAACTAGTATAATAATATAATATTTAATTGTGTGCATTTAAACCTCCTCCACGGCGCCGAAGTAAATATAATATTATGTAATTCGAATTATTCGCTCAGTGTTATAATAAATTAACAACGTGTAACACAATATATACAGTTTGAATCCCATTTGTGATAATATTTTTGCCAACGTAAACGTAACGCATAATAATAATACTCGGTGCGTTCATTTTAAACGGATACAAACGTATTGTGGGTTATTGTAGTTTTATAATATTTGTACATTAGTGTACGTAATTTAAACGTAAAAATATTATAGTATGCCTGTTTGACACCAGATGTGTAAAATCCATACTTTGCCGCAAAGTGTACACCCGCCAACCGCGTTATCCTGCCACAACTCGTGTGCATGGAAAAAATAATAATACAACATTATACTGTTGGGTATCCATTATTACTATTGCGGTGTTCTGCGTTCTACGGTAATTATTCATGGAAATCCGTGTTAATTCTCATCAAATATATATACAATATGGTACAAATTTAAATAGTAATTTTACTCTTATCCGTGTAGCTGCAACGGGGGTATAGTTACTGCGGTATAACTGGTATGAATTACTCTGACGGTTTCGATTATCTAGCCGTAGTCCAATAAATTGTTAAATAACGTTGTCGAGGCACTACTATAGACGACGGCGGTGTAATATTTTCGGATATTACACGATATTCGATCTCGAATTATATACTTAAATAATAGCCGCTAAGTAAAATTAGACGGGAAATAGTTCTGGAAAGGAAAATCGCCGCCGTGCCGACCAACGACGAAGAGATGTGACGGAACAGTGGCGTAGCTAACGTATGATTGTTAAGTATTTCGTAAACTGAAAATTGTGGTTAAAACTGAATCAATATAAACGTGCACGTGTAACAGGCCTAATAGCTATTATTGGCCAGTAGTTCACGCCAATTCATTTGACTGCGGTTTATGTGCCAACCGCGGGGCGACCAACCGAAAAAGCTGAATAATACGCTGAAAGACCGCAGCCATTAAATTTTGATACCCTAATTGAATGTTTTCGCCGAAATAAAAGTAAGAAATAAATACTCAAATAAACACAAATACTCGAGTAGAGGATTCTTTTCTAAAAGTGTTGCATATGCTCAACACTAATACCGGATAGACCGTTTATTAGTTTATAGTTTTACTTTTTTTTAGGAGTAGAATAGGGTTATAAACCCAATGTCCATTTCTAAATATGATATTAGTGTTACGCATATCAAAATGTGTAGAAAACTATTCTCGTATTCGAACTGGTGTTTAAAATAGGGGATTGCTATTAAAAATATCCAAATTGTTTGTGTACTCGTTAGAGGTTATAAAAAGTTAGAAGTAAAAATTTGACAATAGTCTTAAAATAAAACTTAAACTAGGTTTATAGGTTATGGTTGAAAAATCGAATGTATTTGTAGAGTCGGTTATCGAGTTGTTTTATATCATACTCTATGATAACGACTGAAAAACACCAAAATCAAAATTATTAAAAAAAAATCTTCGTATAAAGGTTTAAAAGTGGGTTCACTGGTATCACTCTGTATACACTGTAAGCCATTACAATGTGGACCGAATGAATTAATACAGTGCCTCGTATATTTGCGTGTATGCACTGTGCACTAATTTGCATACATGCATAGTTACTTAGAATTTAACTGTACAAATAATTAACTGTCGGTACCTATTAATACTATTATAATATTATTCATTTACGTTTAGTTCATTATAACGCATTAACATATAATGCAATTATTTCATTGAATGACTGAATTATTATTAACACACACAAACAAAAGGCATACAATTCGATATACTTCGGACCAAAGTAGTGGCAGGTGGGAAGTTGGAAACGTAAGATATATAGAATAATTTGATTTATATCCGTAGGTACACAACGACAAATCATTGGAAACGAAAAGCGATTGATTTAGCTACGTTTGACTGAAAATTAATGTTTTTATGAAATTCAATTGAAAATCGTATTCATTTATAAATACAGAATACATATTGTCCACGTAAGGCCAAATAAAAACTAAAAATACCTAGAAAATTGCAAATAATTATAAACAACTCAAAACACACTAGCGAAATATTTTGAAAATTGTACCACTTCTAGAAAATGCTAATATATATATATGAGCATATTCGGTGAAAGTTTCACGTTTTTTTATAAATATTTTTAACTGTTATTGCAAAAAAAAAAAAAAGAAAAGAAAAATCGAAAATAACTTATTGTATAAATATGTTTGTTATCCGACGATTCCTCTCGGTTTTACCTAATTTTAAACTAATAGGAAAATCAAAGAAAATACATTACTCGCTAACCTCAATAATCAGAATCTAATAGATAGTTTATGAACAACATGTACAGCTCGTACAATTTAAATAACTTACGATTTAAACATTATTTCATATAAAGTTAGCAGAAAGATGTAAAGATAGCATAGCTTTGTTTTATGATATTAAACAATTTAAATCTATAAGTACGCGTATTATACAAGTTATATTATAAAATATATTATGCAATATTATAAATACGTTTGTTTATTTGGTTTATACAGTGTGATAATTTATTTATAAAACACTAAATATTGTCGGCCGGATTATCTTGTATTCGGTTTTCGGAAGGGAGTACTTTAGGATAGATAAATCTAAAGTTAATTGAAAAATATGATGTTTTTCTCGATTTTTTATAAAATTTAAACCGTACGTTTTTTTTTTTATTGTGAATGTGTAATTTTATGATTTCCGTGAATTATACCGACCGATGTTGATTAGTTACCTAAAACAAGTGAGATAAATAATAATGTATCAGTTAATTTGAATCTGTATAAAAAGGTTTACATTATTAAATTGCTCGTGTATAACCAAAAACGTTTTACTGATTCAAAAATTCTTTTTCCCGTAAAATAACGAATATCTACAGACAATTGGAGTTTATGTGAACAAAAATACTTATTGTCAACCCGCGACACGCGCTTCAATTAAAATATATTTAAATTTTTTCCTCCAAAAAAAAAAAAAGAAAAGAAGAAACTTGAAATCATTACTGGCGATAAAAAGACAAAATCAATAAACATATTCACCGATTTAATACAAAGTAGTAGATATTAAATAAACATAAATAAATGGTAAGGTAAAGGTAATGGTAAAGGTAACCCCACCACCCCCTCATAAATAACACTTCTAAATATACAAAATAGCCATTTTCTAAACTATAGTAAAATTGTATTTGTAATTTTAAGTCCTTTCCCCTCAAAGAAACGGTTGAATAAGTGTAAATCATATGTAATTACTAAAAAAAAAGAAAAGTTAAACAAATAAATAGAAATGTTTAATAGAACAGAAAAAGTTATTTGTACCTTTTAAATCATACTGAGTAACCCGTAAAGAACCAAACGCACTGGTGTGCATTTTATTTACATTAACAAATATGTATAAGAACTATTTTGAATATTTTAATAATGATAGATTGATAGACTATTAAAAATTCAAATTATTTGATTTTTAAATTGCATACTTTGGACATTTTTAATTCCATTTTTCTAATATTAGTATAATTATATTATATAGTGTAAATAAAAAAAAAATGAAATAATTCATTTATATATAGCGGTTTTATTTTGAACTATGAACTATTTTTACAATTATTTTATATTAATAAGTTAATCATGTTTGCTATAAGTAAGTATATGAACACTGAATAGTGTATTCGATTATAAATGTAATAAATATCATTTTTTTTTTCTTTTTAAATTCACCCAAGATGTAGACAATTTGATTAGCATTTATAAAAAGTTGAAAAAGTTGTATTTTTTACTTTACATGGACATTAAGACGTATCGTATTTATTTAAGTGTACATATTTCATATCGTTAATAATTCACAAATTCTTTAACTGAAATTCAATGTACACTAAAACTATGTTTTTATGTATATCATTTTTTTTCTTATTAATAGTTAAGGCTTTAGCAACAAGGGTTATTAGCCTGCTTTGGCTAGGAGTGTAGATGGAGAGGGGTGAAAAACATGAGTTAAAATCATTTACACTTTTTTACTTAAATTTATGTTATGGAAAAATTGGTGTATTGCTACTATATTACTTCGTTGGAGTGAGGTAGAGTTGGTGATGATTCTTCGTGCTTTGTGGTAATTTGGGCACTTGGCTCTCGATCGATAGGTTGACTTTACATGTGGCACATGTTGGGTCCGGCTCTTTGGTGATGAGGATGGAATGAACCCATCCAGGGTGTGTCCTATTCTGACAATTTCCTATTTCCGAGTGATTATTACCTCATCTATTCTTTCGGGATTTAAGGGAAGGTTCCATTTTTGGATAGAGGGTTTTGTGGTTCGAAAGTCATTATGTCAGCTACGCTTCTGCAGTCTTGAGGTCAATCATTTTGCGTGTCTCTGAGAATGTGTTTGGAATGAATTTTAAGGTATTTTTAGGCACGGAGGATTCGATTGCGATTTTGTCAACTTTTTCATTACTGGGTATTAGTGAAATAAGTTTATTGGAAGTTGATATAAGAGCTCTTGGATATGAAGAACTTGGTTTAATATTTTATTTAAATGAAATGTTACTTTTTTAATTATTGTATTCATAAATACAATTTTATTTTTACATATAATATTAATACATATATGCCTTAGGGTGGTTCACGATTATATGTAAAAAACAAAAATTAGTTAATTTATAATCCGGGGCACCCTTTTATTTTTATTAGATTTACCTATATTATTATTTTCTGAAAATGTTTACTTTTCTATTCTTCTATTCTGGTTGGAAGTCTCAATGACTTCCAAAAATTAACCTTTTTTTTTTTTTATATAATATAGGAAAACAATAAATATATTATTTTTTACTTATTTAAATACAATCTAGGTACATTTTTTTTTTTTTTATTCGTAATTAATTAGTTAATTAAACACTAATAGAAAATTATAAACTTTCAGTAGAATATATAGTTTCAATGGCCATTTCCTTCGTAGTTTCGGTTGGATTTGTTTTTCTATTTGTCTCGACGACCCGTGACAATTGAAGATTCTTTCTAGTAACTGTATCCTTTTTAGGTGCTTCAGCTGCTAGTGGAGTTTCAATCCGCGATTTAATAACAATAGTGTTCCGATGTGCACGTACCGTATTAGTTGAGTTTATTCCCGTTTAGTAAGACCAAAATACCATCGCATTGCTTACGAAATAAATACATTTTTATCCGTTTTGCCGTCCGCCGTGCGCGATGGACCGGGCCTGGAGCACGCCAGTGAATTTTTGATGGTGATTTTGATCATAGCGATTAGTACTAATTCGCAAAGTACATCGTACCCATATTGTATCGAATAAATAAGTTTTTTTATTATTATTTTATTTTTTTTTTTTTACAGTAAAATAATACAAAAAACTCGAAGTACAATTACTACTCCTACATAGCGTTCATCATAAATATCGTATTTCAAAACAAGGTTTTATAAATAAATATAGCCGTATTGGCCGCGAAGGATGTCAATGTAGAAGTCGAATGAAATGTAATAATGACAATTAGGTTTATAGTTTTTAAGTTTCCAGAAATAAATATAAAAACAAACGAGATAACGGCAAAAAAAAGCCAACAAATTGAATGTATATAATCTCCCCTCCCCACAGTGACCTAAATAAATACGGCCGTAACGAACGGCGACCCCATAAAAAAAACATACGCGGCGGAGGAAATATTTTTGTCAACCATTTTGATATTTTATGAATTTAACTTAAAAAAAAGACGGATTTTCATACAAACTTTTATCCCCCGTGTAACCCACTTGGGGGGGGGGAATGAAATTTTCAATAATCCCCATCACCATATTTCTTAATTTCTAACCAAAAGGCCAAATACCAATTTTTATTCATTTCACTGGAACACGGATTTTTATATTCACTATCTTCTCCTATTTTACCCTCTTAGGGGAGGAATTTTCAAAAATCAATCCTTAGTGCCTCTCCGGTATAAATGTATTGTCGGACTTTCAAGTATCCAACCCCGTCGGTTTCGGCTGTACGTTGATAGACCACTGATTCAGTTTCTCTTTGTTTATATACAGATAATAAGTTTTATATATTATATACCATAAAAAAATAAATAAAAAATAAAAGTATTGAGGTTGGACATAACAATCGTAATATTAATTTAAGTTAAAATATTAATATTTCCAAAATCTTCTTAACAAGTTAAAATAAAAGTACTGCAAATTCCATTGAAATTATCGTTCCGTACCAGATATGCAGATGTTTCTTTGATCAACGCGTATTCTAAACTCAAAGTAAATAAATAATTAATTTCACAATAACAAAAAAAAAAAAACTAAAAATGAAAAAAAAAACTTTTTTTTTTTTTTTTATAATTTATGAGTTGGGAACGGAATTCTATTGAAGTAAACATTTGTACGCGGTTCGAATACCGAAAAGTTGACCGCAGTTTCATGATTAAATCGTATTTTAAATATTTTAGTATAAATAAAATGTTTTAAAATATTTCAGCGATAAAGCTAAAGCATATTTCCTACGCAAATGTACGTATTTTTGTTTTTTTTTTTTTTTTTTTAATCTCTTTGTTGTACCGAATTTTTTAATTGCAACGTGAACAAAATTGCCTATGAATGAAGACGCATACGCTTGCTACAAAGCACTCCCCTAGCGTCCCTGGATTAATTAAATTAAGAGGTGCCCACACTAAAATGTATAAAACAAAATTAAAGAAGACTTCATCCACTCGCGTCCCCCATCTCTAATTAGAGCACTAAACTATGGCGTTATTCAAGGTCCTAACATAATATCATATTTTGTGCAAACTGTGAAAATTATTATTCTTACCGTTATGTATGTGTTTTTTTTAAACAATTTTTTCTGACCGTAAACAACTTTTTTACCAGACATCAATGGCCCCGATTTACACCTTTTATGAAAGCATTTTCGATCTAGTTTATTAATGAGATCATTTTTGATTTTCATTGTAGTTTTTATAATAATTGGAGAAAAAACGTAGGAGAAACTAGATAATTTACAACAATGGGTTCGTTATTTTCGATTTTTTTTTGTTTTAGTTGTAACTCGGTTAAAAATAGTCGTAGGGACCTGACATGGTCACTGGACATTAATATTAGGCCTTTAAGTTTTTTTTTTTCAATTTGAATTGAATTCAATTTTGACACGAAGTTCACCATAAGTTTTATTTAATGACGGGGGGGAAATGTCGAGGGTAATATAACAATTTTGTTTTTTAGTGTTTAAAGTGTAGATTTTAATGAAAATCGTAAAAATTACAACATTTCTAAACATGATTAACTGAACTTTGCTTTTTTTTTTTTTTTTACACGTAATACACAATCTGTATCAGACTAAACACAATAAGAATATTTGATGAGAGTAACATTGTTTGACGTGGAAAATTTGATGAAAGAAGCCACCCATCGATGGCACTTTCTGTGTTTTTTTTTTTTTTTTTTTTTTTTTTTAATTTATATTTATCTTAAGAGATCACGACATCACTTATGCTTCAGGCGTCTCGGTGAATTTCCAGGTATGGTGGGAGTAGCCAAGTTTTTTATGAGATCGTTAGGGTGGTTGTTAAGTTTGGAATGGAATCTTTTATAAAAAGTTTTTGCTTCGTCGTTAATTGTTTTGAGTTTGGTGTGAGTATGAAGGGTGTGATTAGACACGTTGGGTGGGGCGTTCAATATTTTTCGGAGAGCGATGTTTTGGAATGTTTGTATTTTTAGTATGTTAGTCTTTTTAGCGTTGCCCCAAAGTTGGAGTCCGTATGTCCATATGGGTTTGAGAAGTGTCTTGTAAATCAGGAGTTTGGTTTTAATGGAGATGGAGTTATTATTGCTTAATAAGGGTTTTAAGATACGGAGACGATGATTCAGTGCTAATCTTTTGATTCTAATGTGATGAGCCCAGGTTAGTCTTTGGTCGAGTGTGAGCCCGAGATATTTGATTTTTGGAGAGACGGGGATAGGAATACCGTAAAGAAGAACTCTAGGACAGGGAGCGTGTTTGAGGGTAAAGGTCAGATTTGCTTTGATTTATTTTGAATCGCCATTTAGTAAACCATTTTTCCAAGATGTTAAGATGAGTGGAGATTATTTGACGCTATGAGTGGGTCATTATCAATAAATATTAATGCTTTGTCGTCAGCGTAGTTTGCTACTGATGTGTCGGGAGTAGTAGGTTGGTCAGAATATTGTACAGAATGGGAGACAAAATGCCCCCTTGGGGAACACCAGCATTTATAGCTGCTACGTCAGATAGAGCAGAACCGTAGCGTATTTGAAAATGACGATCAGTTAAATAGGATTTGATGAGTAAGTAGTAGATGGGAGGAAAGAATTTCTTAAGTTTATACAAAAGCCCGTCGTGCCATACGCTGTCATAGGCTTGTGAGATGTCTAGAAAAACGCAATTACAATACAGTTTTTTTTCCAGGGAATACGAAATGGAGTCAACAACTCTGTGTGCTTGATGAATAGTCGAGTGAGAAGTGCGAAACCCAAATTGGGAATTTGAAGAATATTTTTTTCAGTAATTATCGGGAGAATTCGTTTCAAAAGTAACCGTTCAAATATTTTGGCGAAGAAAGGGAGAAGACTGATTGGACGGTGTGATGATGGTATGTCTGGTGGTTTGTTTGATTTTGGAAATAAGATTATAGATGCGAATTTCCACAGTAGGGGAAAATAAGAAAGTCTAAGTGAAGTATTAAATATATGAGTGATGTGATCGATGGCTCTAGATGGAAGGGATCTGGCTACATCTGCAGTAATGCAATCATAGCCTGGTGATTTTTTTGGTGAGTATTTTTATATAGCATATTTAACATCATTGGGTGTAATTGACTTGGCAGGGAGAGACATTGGGAGGGGGGTATTTAAGAACGTTTCGACTGGATTGAAGTTTTCATCGTCTTTAATATCAGCATGTGGTTGAAATGTATTAGCAAGATGATCCTTAAAAAGTTCAGCTTTTTCAATATCCGAAGTAGCTAAGCTGCCATCTGATTGTTTAATAGGGAGATTAGGTGATTTATAGCGAAGTAATTGCTTTGTTTCTCTCCATAGGCTACCATCTTTGGGCTTTGAACTTTGCTTGGTTTCAGGTTTCGTTAGTAATGATCTATCGTTGCGTACAGATAAGAAATAAATTCCTCTCTATATCCTACGTTCCTCTCTATTTCTCACCTACAACAGTGGCTAAGTTTAGTAATTTTAATTTAAATGTATAATCATGTTTGACTAATTTTTAACGTTTTTAACGTTAATATTTTAATAAAATGTTAACTATTGCATAATGGATTTTAAATATTTAAAATGAAATGTCCAATAACGTTGTTTTATCGTAATATTTTTCACGTTAGAAGTATAACGTTCATTTGTCAGCCAAATAAATATTATTTTTCTTACATTTACAAATAAACTATGTTACCACGTTAATTTATTATTGAACATTGCGCAGTGTTCGGTGGTTGGCGATTTTTTAAATTCATTACAGTGTACTATTAGGAATCGTTAGAATGACGGAACATATACTTTAGAGTGTTTTATTTTGTTGTTGTTGTTGTTGTTGTGTTTAAATTAGAATAATACTTTGTGCAATTACTTTATTATAATTTATAATGAACGAAAAATCCGTACGCCGAAATATGTTTTCAAGGTTTCATATTAAATACAAACGCGTTTTCGATCGGTTGACGTTTTGTATCCGATTCAACACTACACGGTAAAAAAAAAAAAAAAAAAAAAACCCGTACCTCTGTTATTATATCGAAATCGAATTAAATTGTTTATCCGCCCGCCGCGATAAAAACATTAATCTAAAACGTACGGTATTATTTTCGTCGACACGCATAAAAACACCGATATAATTGATTTAGAAATGTATAGTATTGCATATTTATATTATATTAAAAAAATAAATAAAATACTTGCGTTCGGGTCGGGACGACGTAGTATTCGACAAACAGCATCCGCGTATATCCGTGATTAAAACACGATTTTATTTTATTATTATTATTTTTTTTTTTTTATGTATACACCTACGTTTGTACTTACTTTGCGCGCATTATAATTTTCAAGATGAGAAAATATTCGTAATGCGTACGCGTCATTACTCTGCGTGGCAATGTGAAAATATACATTTAGCGAGCGGAATCTTCTTGGCTTGGCGATTTCGAAATATTATATCGTTAAACCTTTCGCCGAGCCCGGTGGTTTTTATTCGATTTAAATTAATAATTTACCCGTTCGTCTACGCATAACGCCCACGGCGTACACACACGCACTATATTCGATTAATTTTAATTTTATATAGAGATTGAAAAAAAATACAATTATAATATTAAAATGTTTTATAATAATATACTAGACGGAAATAAATGCACGTTGCGCCGTTCGTATTATTTTTATTAATTAAAAAAAAAACGTTGTTAGATTAGCAAACGAATTCGGGTAAATAATGTTGTTGTTGTTATCTATGTTTTTTTTCGTTTTTTTCATAATATTAATAAAAAAAAAAACAAATAAATATTTTTGATGTTCCATAATAATATTATAATAGACGCGATTTACACGTCCACGGTAAATTCGTCGGCGTATATACGAGGTGTGTCACAAAAATAAAAAGACTTTCTCAATAAAAGTGGTTTATTTTTAAAATTGCACAATTTAATGTTCTTCGCCATTAGAGTAGTTTCCCCCGGCATCTGCGCACTGTTATACACATCGTTGCCGTTCTTGAAAATGGTGCTGCCAACAATCACTTTCGGTCGGCTCTTTTAGGAGTTGTGCCGTCTTCGTTTTTACGTCGTCGACCGTTTGATAATGGGTTCCTTTTAATGAAGTTTTAATTTTGGCGGACGGGTAGAAGAGAACTTTTTTCTTTTTTTTTTCTGCAGTTAAAAACGTTGAATGTGTACTGCGGCACTGTGAGCTGGAGCGTTGTCTTTGCAAAAAACCTAAGCTGTTCTTCTACACATCTGCCTGGTCACTTCTTTCTAACAATTTCTCTCGATTTAATTGATACATCATTATAATCATAATTAGGGATCTGTGGATTCTGTGGATTTTTTTCAATATTTTCGTTTGTTAAAGACGTGATGGACGACGACGACTAGAGCCGATCATCGTCTTCAACCTCTCCCACTACAAAACCGTTTATACCATTCGAAAACGCCAGCTCGTGATATGCACTCTTCGCCATAAACTTCATTCGAAACAATTGCGCAGCAGTTTTCTTTAATTTAGCGGGAAATTTAATGTTAACACGTGGTTCGGTTTTCGATTCTAACATGTTTCCGGCTGTACAGTGTCGATCACACACTAATTCAAAGGGCACATAAATATAACAAAATCAACCATAATATAATCGCATTGTAGATAACGTTAAAAGTTTTGGTTTTATTTGAAAAGTCACGTTACTTTCGTGTCACACCTCGTATATTAGCGATGCGACATAAATCCGTATTTCGGATTTCGAATTTCCAGTTTGCAATTGAATTATGTTACACATTATTGAGTATGAGTGTTTCGGCACGCCGGCATATTTTGGTATACCGACAAATTTTTTTTTTTCCACGGTGTACCGAAAAAAAACGATTAGTCCTAGTTATAGATACGAAAATACTGCAGAAATCGTTCGAACCATTGACATAATAACAATATTGTTCGAAATTATTTCGGATAGTCGAGTGGATTACATATACATATATAATAATATGTAAAATAAATGCTATACCGAACGAAAACCTCTCGTTTTTCAACGTTTTTAGATGTAATTAAAAAAAAAAAAAAAAAAAGCAACGGTTAGTTAATACAATCATAAAACGATTCCGAGAGGAGCTCGGCAATGTGGTAAGGTTAGTACATAATTTACGGCCGTTCTCGTCAGCCTAAACGTTGTTTTTTTAACGGAGTTTATGACCAATCGCACAGTCGGTTATCAGTTATATAGTCAGTTTAAAAATCGTATATACGACTTCGGTTTCCACGTTTTTCGTATAACAGCACTCGCGCAATTAAATATTAGGTGGACGTTTGCCCCGTACTTATGGGGTTGCGTTCTATAAGTATTTCTGACGGAATTTTTAAGAAAATAACACTGTAATTTATCGATTCGAAAATATTTAACTCGACTATCAAATAAACGTACGGGTAGTCCGTACTGTGCAATTAGCATATTAATTTGTGTCTAATCGTGATTGGTAAAATAAAACGCGTTTCGAGCGGGATAATTGTAATCGGTTTGAAAACGTTCAGTTATTTCGGTGTTTTAAAGTTTTTTTTTTTTTTTTTATAAAAAAAATTATTATACAGTACATCCGTAGAAAAGAAAAGAAAACAAAAAAATCAAAAGAACGGCTCGCTACGACACGTAATATGTTCCTCTTGGTGTGCCGTGAAATGTTGGCAACTCTAACCGTAAATACGGAACGAATTATGGCCGCGCAAAACGATTTTTTACAATCGTACCGCATGGTGGGGGGGGCGGTGGTGGTATACGTCGTCTTAATCTTTAAAAAAAAAAAAAAATAAATAAATAAAAAACCTACTTAAATTTCTTTGACGGCGACCAGTGGGGGAGATCGTAAGCAATATCGCCGTGGCACTGGACGCGTATAAACAAACTAGACGCAGGCCAGAAGGCAACACGATTTTACGATTATAATTATTATTGTAGCTAAGACCTTCTACGGACGTTTTAACTTCAACCTACAAAACCTTAAAAATCCTCTAATCAAGGATCTTGCTTCTATAAATATACCCGGAAACCCACAAAAAAGGTTGAAAAGGCGGTGGTGTAGGGACCTACAAGTCTAGACCAATCGAAGACCCTTTGTTGTTCTTTCAATATCTACTTTTTGTTATTCTTATTTATCTTTCCTCTTCTAATACTTTCTAACATTTTTTTTAAATTGTAAAAGTGCCTTCACTGGAAGGTATCTTTAATCCGTCCTTCACGTCAAAAAACACTAAATTCATCAATTTCACTTATTGTTCAAATTATGAAACAGATTGTGGAAATAAAAAACTAAGTAATAAAAAAAAAAATAATAATTATTATTATTATGTAATCAGTTAAATTATTTTCAATGACGATCTCGTTTCGCCGACCTGGAAATCGACGAATTACGATAATTTCGCACGGCCAAAGACGGGCACCGTTCGGAATTATTATTATATCCCCCAGATTTTCGATTTCATACACCGGCCGTAGCCGTTTTACCGTTTTACACACGTTCACCGCATTTTGCACGATAATCTAGTATACGAGGTCTGTTCAAAAAAAACCACCGGCGCAAATGTTATCACGGCTAATCTACACACGATAACGTTTCGAATTGCAAACAGACGCTTTTTTTCCCCGCGAATCAGTGGATATTTCAAAGGAAACCCAATGTCGCCATAACTAATCTCCATTGAATATTACACGTGGTTAAATCCAATCGGTTTTTTCTCGCTCGCCGTTTTCCACATGTCCGAAATCGACGAACAACGCGTGTGCTTGAAAAACTTGATAAAAACGATGCACCGGAAACGTACGGACGCGATTAAAACCGCTTTTGGGGATGATTCATTAAGTGGTTCCGTGACTATCGAGCGTTTTAAACGGTTCAAGATCGTCGACGTCATCCAGAAACGATGGCGTGGCGACACAATTTGCGAGAAAAAAACTGCGAAATGGCCGCCGATTGTCCGTTCGTGGGTTAACAAAGCGATTCCCAATTGAGTCTTGTCATGCAATTTTACAGGAAAACGTACAGATGAAAAGGGTCGCGCTGCCAAATTCGTTCCGCGATTGTTCACCAAGACAATTGTTCACCGGCACATTTAGCGCTGTCGTTTCGTGAATTTTCGGCCGACAAAAAAATTGCTCTGGTCCCGCGGACTCTCGCTATTCTCCCGATCAGGCCCCATGTGATTTTTTTTCTATTCCCAAGACTAAAACCTGCGCTCAAAGGACAACGATTTCAAGACGTAGAGGAAATTAATAGCGAACGCGGCAACAGAACTCATAGCTTGAACTCTGGAACAGTTCCAAAATGGACTTTTGAAAAATGGCAAGATCTCCCGGGATCACTGCATATCGTCCGGAGGAGAGTATTTTGAAGGAGATATCTTTGAATAATATGCAACTTCATTTTTGTAATTATTAAAAATAAAATCCTGGTACTTTTTGAACAGACCTCGTATACTACGCTAGGGGTTTAGTATAACATGAATAATTAGTAGGTCCCTACACTATCCCCCTCCACCACCACGGCATACACGCTTCGATTTAATATTTTATAACGAATTAATTTTGAACCTTTGAATACTGTCGATTGTCCGGTTCGGTGTGCGATTCTACACGTTTTTATAATATATTTGAGAACGCGTCGGTTTTACTATAACGATTTGATGTGTGGTTAAAATAACAAAAAAAAAATTTAAAAAAAAAAACATTCCACCCGGCAACACGATTTCGAACGGAAATCTTTCGCTTCGGTCGAAGAGTACGAACTCTCGTATTAGGAGCAAGCAGACAATGTTTCGTTAATTTTCTCGTAGGTTATTTTCCTAACCGTTGTTAGGAAAACCCGCAAAAACTGGTCGGATTTAATATTTCGGCTCTTCTTGCCGTCTATGTAGTCAAGAACGAAATAATAATGTGGCTATTTCGGCCACTTTTAAACCCTTGACAATTTGATACATAAATCATCATATGTTATTGCTGATTGAAAAAAAAAAAAAAAACATTTTAACGTTATGTATTCCATTATGTGGACGCCACACGAGCATGTCTGTTTCGACATTTTTAAACGATTGTAACTTTTCAAAAAATGTATTATTATTATTTAATTATTAATACTTATTTTCTCGCCCTACCGGAATATTTTACCGTTTTTAATTTTATTATGGGCGTTTTTACTCTGAAACCAAAATTTTAGCGAGCTCTTTGCAGTGGTGTGTCCCGGGCGTTCCTCCTCCCCCCGATTAGGTTGGAGTCTTTAATTTAGTGTAACATAATCTTGAAATGTACTTATATAATATTTCAGCCAATTTATATTAAGGAATGAAATCATTTTTTGAATTGTCAGATGACAATTGACATTATTCGATCCGGGTTTAAAATTCGCATTGTCTGGTTAGGACAGACAAATACTCTACGATTTATCCGCGGTTTTCATTCGGGTATCCGAGTACTATGTGTCCCGCATCGTTCTCGAATTCTCGGGCACCCCACTGGCTCTGTGCGGTTCGCGTCAGGATGTTTTCGCTGTGTTGCCCGCAAGACAGAAGACAAGGGCAGCGAGCGCTAGCGTAATTTGGAATGTAACGTTTACTACTGCAGTGTCCGCGGGCGTCGTCATGGAAAGTTTGTTGAAATAAATCAAATCGAATAATAATATGCTCGTGATAATATTGTTGCAGTTGTCTAATAATAGTCAACTGACACGAGTGCTATTATTTTATTATATTGTTGCAACGTTGTTCGTCCAGAAAATGCCGCCATACAATGTTGAGACTTATCCAGATAAATCTATCTAGGCAATATTTGTTGTTATCTTGTTCGGACGGACACGTCGATCTATCTGTCTGAAGTCGACCGTAGATAAAATACGATTATCTCGGTAGTAATTGTTTGGATCGAATGTACGAATTACAAATTATTCGTTTCGCTCGTAGCAGAAAACATTACCCAATAACTACCGAATTTGTACTTCTAGTTAAAAATTGCAAAGCACCATATAATTATATTCTATTATCCTCAACAGTAGATAAAAATAAAAAAAATGTATCATTTAGAATCTAGATAAATTCCACTTAATCATTTTCGTTGTCTTTATCTGTAACTATTGGACCAATTATTATCTAGATGACTAAATGCACTTATCTGCGTCTTGATATGACTGGCGCTATACGCGAATTCCAATCGGGATTATATATAGTGTTTTGTTACCCTCGGCCCATGGACGTAATAATCTCGCTGTCGTTTTTTTTCTCCAGATGTCTTGACAATGATGCCAATGGCGGCAACATGAGACCCTTACCGCCGGGTCAGGATGGAGTTGACTATTGTAAAATCCGCAGAGACCGAAACCACCACCACCATCACCACAACGGCGGCGGTGGTGGCGGCACACTGCGCCGGTCGTCGGCATCGTCGGCGGCACTGCTGGAACCGCCGTCGTCCGCCGAACGGTACCATCACGGCACCATCGAGGGCCATTACCGGGTGCACGATCTGGCGCTCGACCGGTACGTACCGCCGCCGTCGCCCGAACGCTACTCGTCGTCCGGGTCGTCGACCACGGGCCGCCCGTACCATCACCAGCACCACCAGCACCACCACCATCAGCAACAGCTACAGCAGCAGCAACAGCTACAGCAGCAGCAACAGCAACAGCTACAGCAGCAGCAACAGCTTCAGCAGCAGCAGCAGCAGCTTCAGCAGCAGCAGCAGCAGCTTCAACAGCAGCAGCAGCAGCAGCAACAGCAGCAGCAACAGCAGCAGCAGCAGCAGCAGCAGCAGCAGCAGCAGCAGCAGCAACAGCAGCAGCAGCAGCAGCACCACCACCACCACCACCACCACCATCACCAACACCACCTCCTGCAGCCGCCGGACGACCGTTATGTCGCAAACGGCGGTGGCGGCTCTGGCGGCAGCTCGTCATCCGGCCGCAATCACTATCTGCCGGTGTCGCAGGGCGCGACGTCTGAAAGCTTCATGTCGCCGCCGTCGCCGGTGGCCGAACGGTTCGACTATGCCGCCCGTCACCACGATAGTTACGGTACCGCCACCGCCGCCGCCGCCGCCGCCGCTGCCGCCGCCGCCAAACGAAGCGAATCCGTTTATTCGAGGTAAGTGTTGGGGCGTGCGCTCCGCGCCAAAATCGATATAATTGCACGCACGCCCGGCGTCGCATTTTACGGCCGCTGTGGTGGTTACGGGGCAGTGTGGGCGAAACGTTTTTAATTTCGACGCTATTGTTGGAAACGGGGACTTTGGTTTCCTGTGTCACTGTAGTAATTTATTGCAGTCATAATTTTAGTGGTCAAATTCGATATTTGATCGGACAATTTAGAATATATGCATATAAATTACAAATGGTATATAAACCACCTCGAGTTGCCTAAATATTTAATTGTTAAAAATTATTCGAAACAACTGATAAGAAACTCGCAAACGGTTGTAACCTATTGTGCGGTTGCGCCACCGGTCGAAATATCTTCAGTAAATTATTTCCTATAATAATTTATCGTACCGATAAAGTCGTTTATCGCGTTATTATTGCCCGTGGGAAAATGTATTGATAGTTTCGTTGCAGACCCGTGGGATTATGTTCTGTTTTTGTAGCGAACATTATAGTATACAAGCGAGAATCGTCTCAGTTATTATTAATATGTTATTATAAAACTAACAAAAACAATAATAATAATATTCTTATTAATCCTAGAGATTTTTTTTTGATTTTTTTAAGCTATTTTTTACCCAAGATATTTTAACCCAGAACCCTTTGATTATAGTAAACTACTTAACTGGAGTCACAGTAGTCACATTATATATATATATATATATAAATTTTAAATTTAAATCGTGGACTTAAAGATAATTAATCACATTTTCCCTTTATAATATATTTACTTGGCAATTGGTAAGTATAATATGATTTTAGTATTCATTTTGAACGACGAGTACAAACGTACCTATAGCTTTATTTATTTTTATGTGGAACATACAATTCTGTTTGATCAGGGATAGGAAAGGTGTTTAAGTTCATGACACCCATTGGGCACCAGTTAGATTTTTCAAAACCCAGTGCCTACGACCAGGGACTAGATCTAGGAACTAGATAATGGGGAAGGGACAAAACAAAAATTAACTTTTAATTTACAATAAGAATGTATTTTTAATAAACATAAAAAACATACAACTACCAAAGTCATTACTAACGAAAATCTACGGTTTTGAGCGAGATTCGGTTAATCGCATATGGAAATGCCGTGATTTTACGACGATTTCCGTCAAAGTTTGTATTTAAACCCCTATAAAAAAATCCTACATTCCGCTCAACTATTTTTCTTTCTTTTTCGCCACTAAGAACAGCTTCCGATGAACATCGTGTCAAATTTCGACGGGCTGAAAATATTTTATTTTCATAAAACCAAATAAAACTTGAAAATCGGCAATAAATAGTCCAAAAGTTATTAACTTGTAACAAATATAATAAAATAAATAAACGAATGTAAAATATATATATTAAACTAAAATTATTAACATACTTTTGCTGTTCTTTGTTACCCGATGACAATTATAAATATATTACATTTTTTTAAAATTTTTTTTTGTACGTTTGATTGATTTTTCAAATTTATAATAAATGTTGAAAATGTCAAGCTACGGCGTCGTATCAAGGCATAAAAAGCAATTTTATATCATTTGGCCTTTGCGCAGTAATTTTATACGGTCGTCGGAGACTGTATAATAATATACTGAGCTTTGTCGCCAGTTAAGACATTTATAATATACTCCATTTATAATTCCGTATATGTTAACGTTGCTCTAACTTTTGTTTTCTAATTAGTTTGTCTATAATTATATTTTCATTGGTTGTGTTCGTATATGTATATGTACACCGTTACGGCGAGTCCTTGTAAATGTATAACTACCTATTAAAATATTAGAACCCGGGAGCAGCATTAACCTACTGTTTTAAATTAACCATTCTTTAGCTCTACTCGGACTTTATTGTATACAATTTTCAAATCTCCATTGTACTATATATTTCGATTACGAAACAATGCTGTTGAAATTTTTAATTTCCCCTCTCATCTCATGCTTAAAAACTTAGAATATTATTATTTGCGTACAATTGCGTACTCGTTCGGTAATCGAAAATGTCACAAACAATTGAATATCGGTCGTTCGATTTAAATTGTAACGTGACCGCGACGACAATAATATACGACCGGTATAGAACGGACGCCAAAATGTCATACGTTTACGATTATTTTCTCGATGCTTAACAAGCTAGAAAATAGGCTCGAATCTGCTTTTCTAATAGCTTTATCCCGAATGTTAAAACGTAGGTACTTCAATGCTTACGATATGCACATTTGCATAGGTACCCACAGCCAATGTTGTGCGTAGATAACTTTAAAATTAACTGAATAATATATCGCGTTGAAAATCTATCTAGATGAGATAACCGACAACACTAACAAATATTTATCTAGATAAAAAAAAAACTACCAGATAATTGTTTGGATTTTAGGTTTCCAATGACTTAACAAAATGTAAAACCTATGAAATAGTAAAATATCATTTTTTTCTATATAGTAATATTTGATTATGAATTATAAGATTTATGTCTCGCCAAGTCGTCATAATTTATTTATTTTTTTAATATCGGAAATGAATAATAAAAATTACAATACATCATTAAATCTTAATACATACACATATTTATAGATTATTTCAGGTTAATATAAAATAGTTTTTTCGACATTTTTGGTCGGCCAAATCAACGTTATCCACATATAAAACCAAATAAAAATGAAAAAAATCTACAATAACTTCTATTGCTTCTAAATTCTTCGAAAATTGGCAGGATGCATTGATAATTTGTCCACACCTTGAAAATAGCTATTATTGAAGTTCTGTGGGAATTTCAGGTATCTACGATTATTTTTACCCGAGTTACAATAAAAAGAAAATATTGAAAATAGAGAAACCGTTATTGCCGTGTAAAATTCCCTGTTTCTCCTACGTCTTCTTAATTATTAAGATAATTACAACAAAAATCGATAAATGACCTCCATAGTAGATCCAAAATACTTTAAGAAAATATGCAGAAAATCGAACATTTCTTACTAGAACACTTCTGGTAGAAATATTGGGGAAAAAAATCACGCATCATATTTAGTAAAACCAATAAATGTATTAGTTTTACTTTTGGTTTTGTCTTACATTGTTCGCTTCACTCGAAATCTACAAAAAAAAAAAAAAAAAATAATAATAATAATAATAAAATTCAATATTGGCGTATATAAACCGTGCTCAAAGTAGCAGAGAATAAAGTTCACGTAGTACGCAATAATGTTTTTTTATCTGATAGAAAAATAAATAATTTTTTTCTTTTGTATACAGGTACTTGTATTTTTTTCGAGTCGGCTAAATTCTTTTAAAGCTTTTATGAAAATAAACACGCGTCGCCTATACGCACGCAAATTATGTGTACTGGGCGGTATATCTTATGCGGCGAAACCGACATTTATTTTCGAGTGTAACCAATTTTTTTGTATAACTTTTTTTTTTTTTAAAATATATAATATTATTTAGACTACTTACTGGTACTACTATAATTTTATGCGCGGCCATTTTCGTACGGTGCTCGGGCGGGTATTCGTGTTATCACGAATATAAAAGAGTACATATATATATATATATATAAAGGGAGTCACCCAAGACTGTTATCAATTTAAACGGCACCATGTAGAGAAAAAAATATATATATCATCGCATTTTTTTTATTTTTATTTTTAACAACAAGACCGAAAACACAAAAATAATACGCGGCTGAAATTATAACAACACCAATAATAAGGAATACGATTTGATGTCGACGACGATTTTATTGGATTCCGAGAGTGACGAGTAATGTATCGACGTGTGTTTTATTTATTTCTTTTTTCTGTCTGCGAACAACTTTTCGACGTTGCCAGACCGTGACAAGGAGACCGATTTCGCAGCATCGAAGAGACCGTTCTCGGATTTTCCTGAACAACGGCGAAAATTTACGCATTTTTTTTTTTTTTATTATGTTCGATATTTTGTGTATCTGTTGTATTTTAAAATGACAGTTACCTGAAATTTACACCAAACACTTACCATTTTCTGGTCGCGGTATACAATTTTTAATATATTCTAGCGTTTTTTCGTTTTAGTAATAAATTTAAAATATTCGAATTTATTTGGTTTTGTGCGGATAAACATTTTTTTTTTTTTGTTTTGTTTTCTCCAAACGCTTTTTTGTTTTTAAGTTCAGATATTGACGGAATTCGTAAAAATCACTTAATCTCCGATATATGTGAATTCATTTTTTTTCCGGTTCTATAATACACAACAACTTGAGACGACAAAACACGGACAATTATTATTTATTTTTCAGTTACAATTGAGATTTATCGAAAAAATGTTGCCGAACTTCACTCTGAATCGATTTTCATTAGCAATTAATCGACATCCTACATTCTTAACTTCCCACCTATAACAGTGCACATAAATAATATTTTTAAATCGAAATCGGCGGTAAATAAAAATACAACCGTAATTATGATAGTCGAGGCTACGTTTTTCATTACTTGTATACTTATTTATTTTTCTCTGATAAAATACATAAAAATAGTACTTTTTTTTTGTTTTTTATCAGAGAAAAACGATCATTTTTGACACACTGTGCGAAATATAATGAAATTATTGATTTTGAATGCGCAATAACCGTTTTACAGATACCATATACCCGCCGAGAGGTTTGTTCCTATCGTTTCTCCTGACGATGGCTACGATGGCCTCTACGATCGATGTGATGACGCGTACAGTTCGCGAAAAGAAGCGGCCGCGTTATACTCGAGGGCTTCGGCGATCGTGGACGCGATGCCTTCATCGGCAGCCGCGCTGTCCAGGGCGTACGCGACGGCCACCATGCGTCCGTCGAACCGGTGCTGTACCGGCCCGTTGTACAGTAGTAGTGGCGGCGGTGGCGGCGACGGCGGCAGCGGCGGTGGCGGCGGATGTGGTTACCAGTACAACACTGTCGGCCGATCGCGGTCTCCGCGGGACCTTTCGCCGGGCGGACTGGTCCGGCAGCAAGCGGCCCATTTGTCTTCCACTGGGTCACCGCCAAAAGGTCTCCCCAACAACATGTGCCTGCTCCAGTACGACCCACAGCACTCTGGCAGCAGCACCCTGCCCCGGTGCGGTAGCGCCAACGTCATTTGCGCCGGCCAGGGTCACTACGGCGGCGGCCACGACGAATCGTCGTCCTCCGGTTACGGCGGCGGCGGCGGCAGTGGCAGCAGCGGCGGCAGTGGCAGCAGTGGCGGTGGAGGAGGCAGCAGCGTTAGCGGCGGCGGTGTCGTCGGGCATTCCGCGCCGCGCCGCATATCGTCGTCGTGCATCAGAGAGAGCACGGCGCTGGTGTGCTGTACCACGGCCGCGTATTCTAGTCACGCCGTTCTGGCCGGCATTAAAAACGCGACGGCCACGACCCCGTCCACCACGCCGGCGGCGGCGACGGCCGCGTCGACCACGTCAGCCGCCGCCGCCGCCGCCGCAGCAGCAGCAGGGGCAGCCACGCCGTCAACCAGCACCAACAACAACACTTCCACGGGCAGTATTTATTCCGCGGCTGGCCAAAACTCCCTCCCGGTCCAACCCAACAGCGTTTCTTGGTGAGTACACTGCGCTTTCTTCTATATAGTGTAGCCCCTTTGTTCTAACTAGTCGAACTCTGCACGTAACGTTTCTGTAAAACTGCCGGTCGGGTTTGGTTACGGTTTGACCGACGGATTATATCGAAATTGCGGTCGCACGGCAATGTGGTTGTCGGGAGGCCTTTGGCGTCCCACGTATAGACCTGGAAGGCAGAAATCTGGTAGAATTCTGGACGAATAAACTTGAACTAGTTACAGTTACACCCCCACTAAACTTGGACGCGCACATATCTGTTTAAAGGACACGAAACGGACGTGTATGGTCCAGATATTATGTACACCCAGAATTTTCGGATTATCCGGATTTCTACGTTCCGGGTTTATACGCACTCCCGATTTTTGGTAAATCCGACGGTTGTGTTATACAACGTCGAAGTTTTTGGGGTATGGATGAAACCGAAATACTAATTATACGAGGATTGTTAATCACACCCGACACGCGAATAATGACATAACCATACGCGCAATTAGATGCCAATTAAGACCTCCCTCAAAACCACTCAAAGTCAATCCTCCCTCTTCCAAAAGATTTCACACAGTATTCACGAGGTTAGGTTCGACCAGCGTTTCCCCGCCACTACCGACCTTTACTTATACCGGTTTTTTCTTTGCTGCTCGTATCTAATTAATGCGACTTTTTTTTTTTTTTTTTTGTATCAGCCTCCCTCCCCTTAAATTAAAAATTAAAATTTCGTTAACGTCATGAAGCGAACGTTATTTTGATTACGGCGGGGTGTATCAGGTTTGGTTAGTATTGTGTACGTGTTTCTACAATATCATAAACGTTAGAAAACCAATTATATTTCAAAACACAGACTTGTGGATGCAATTTCATACTCCCTGGAAAAAAAATTATACTCTACATGTGCCTTTCTTGACATTTCGCAAGCCTTTGATCGCGTATGGCACGACGGTCTCCTCCATAAATTGAAATTATTTCTTCCTTCGCATTATTATCTTATAATCAAATCCTATCTCACAGAACGTGCTTTACAAATTCGTCTCGGAACTGCAATGTCAGGTATTGCAAATATTAACGCTGGTGTACCCCCAGGAGGTATCTTATCTCCTCTCCTTTACAATATTTTCGTCTCTGATCAACCCACCACACAATACACAACAGTAGCAGACTATACCGACGACAAGGTATTAATTTCCATTCATGCTGACCCTATCTTAGCATCATTAAATTTGCAAACTCACCTAGACCTCATGGCTGACTGGTATATAAAATGGAGGTTCAAAGTTAACCATAAAAAATCCTCTCACACCACCTTCACACTTAGGCAAGCTCCTTGCTCGGATGTTGTTCTTAATGGGTCGCCAATTCCAACTTCCCCATCAGTTAAATACCTTGGTATAACTCTTGACAAAACGTTTAACCTGGGCACAACATATAAAAGAAAAAAGGAAAACTCTAAACAACCGTTTCCGAATGATTAAACCTTTATTATGCAACAACAAATACACCTCTACTAATGTCAAACTCTTTTTGTACAAAGCTTTATTAAAGCCAATATGGACTTACGGACTCCAGCTATGGGGTAACGCTAAAAAAACTAACTTAAGTAAAATCCAATGCTTCCAAAATCTTGCCTTAAGGAAATTAATTAATGCTTCTCTTTACATATCAAACCACACACTCCATTCAGATTTGAAGGTTAAATCTATTCATGAAGAAGCTAAATGCTTCTATAAAAGATTTCTCTCCCGTCATTCCTCTCACTCAAATCCTCTAATAAAAAACCTTTCATCCTTATCAATTCCAGGCAGTCCCTCTAGATGACTAAAACGAAAATGGTGCAGAAATCTTTTACAATAATTAATAAAAAAAAAATAAAAATAATTATGTAAACTAACAAACAATCAATATTAAAGTGTCCTCACTTTGGGTGGCTTCTTTTCTCACGTTTATCATGTTATAACTACTTTTATCCTATATGCTTATTATGTTAAACGATATAGATTGTATATTTCTTCTTTAAAAAAAAAAAAAAAAAAAAATCAATATTTCCAAAAATGTCCGAGGGTAATGGAGCAAATTCGCTCAGAATTGTTTTTCATTAGCAATGACGATTTATCGTTGCGTACATATATAAATTAAATTCCTTTCAATATCCTATATATACTTTCCGACTTCCCATCTACAACAGCGTCCCGCCGCCAATGGTGCTAAGTATTATCAATGGTATTATGTTTTAGTCTTTTTTTTTTTATATAAAATACATAACTTATGTTTGAAAAAAAATAAAGTTTACGATAATACTACGCGCTCGTTTTGAAATGTTTCCGTTTTTAAGTTTTGTTTTTAAGACTTTTTTGGCCTTAATGCAGTAATTCATTATCGATCCGCACACGCACGGACGTATATATAGTTTTTTTTTTGCCACGGCACATGTGTGCAAAAAACAAAGATAACACAACGTGTCGGCGTGGCGTTCTTTTAGCCCGCAGTAAAGGACTCGCCTGGGATAAATAATCCTTCAGGATTTTTTGCCCCGATAAGGAACCCGCCGTATTTATCGATTTCACGAAGTCGTTATTCACTACGGTACCACTGTAAATAAATAAAAAAAAAAAAATATTTGTGCAGGTACTTACCGTATAAGTATTACGGGGTGACCCACGAAGATATACCGTATTTTAATTACAAGTTGTAGTTTTGGTGTGAATTTTTTTCTTTTTAAATAACTTTTTATTTTATTGTTTTCGAACGGTTCGACGATAACCCAACCTATAGAGTTTATTTTTCCGAACGTTTCGACGTTTCTACTTTTTATATTCATTGACCTCGTGATTTTTAATATTTTTTTTTTAGTTTACAGAAAACTAGCTTGTTAAACTCGAATAGTGTTTCGACAAACAGAACTCGTCAGAAAACAATACGAGATAATTTCGAAACACTACTAAACGGCATTAAGTGGTGCACTGTTTTTCTGATTTACGATTATTTTCTTTGTCTCAGCCGCATAGATGCGCGTGCAGACTTCATCTGCGGCTTATGCAATAATAGGGCGAATCGCGCCCGATTCCGATCGGTCAGTTACATAATATTGCTAAGAACGACTGAAGTCATGTTACGCCTTTATTGCCCAACAGCGCAGACGGCAACGGTCGAACGTTTTATTCGCCCTTTGTATTATTGCTATCGCGTTTATAATAATAGTCTCAGTGGAGAGTTACTGTTGTCAGAAAAATGATAAGGGGCGCCAGAGACACGGCGGAGTATTTCATTGTTGCCTCTTCCCAACCACACCCTCTCGAAATACAATAATGGTTTTATGCTCGAAAAAAAAAAAACGAGGACGAACGGCTGATGGTTGTAGTTTAGAACCCCCATATCGTCTCCCGCGCGGAGGGTCTTTTGCATCACTCTACGCAACGTTCGAAAAATAAAGGAAATTGACAATCTAACAAGGGTTCTCTTTTCTCTGCGAGGGCATACCAAACGAAAATTCGACATTTAAACATTTGTTTTCTCCGTCAGATCCGAAAGCCAGAGACCCAATAATCGAATTTTAGTTTTGGATAACAATAATAGTTTAAAAAAAAAAAAAAAAACAATAAAACTAAAATTATAGGTTAATACTCTAAAAATATTTTGTAATTTAACCTAATCTAACTTTGTCCGCTTGAGTCCCGCGGCACCCTCCCCCCGCTAATTCGAACACTGTTAATACCGTAATTTCGTATTATGGATCTTGTGGCACCGCGTGACTTTTCCATTAAAATATGTGACCTGCCCGACGTGTCATTTTCCATTTTTGGTTTTTTCAACGACCAAATAGGTTTAGAGGCGTTCACTCGGGACACTCGGGACTGCTCACGGCGGTTTTACGTTCGGACGCGGATGTTCCGGTGTGGCTGCCGTGGTACTGTGGCTAAAATTCTCCTATCATTTTTCTAACGACCCCCGTAGATAATAAAATAATGGATATACCATGAGTGTTTATCACACTGTTATGAACATTAATGACACGTCTTATTTGCCGTATGAGTGAGAGCAGATGGGGTCAACTATCCTATGTATGACAGCAGTCTTTCACTGATCCCCTTCGTGTCCGCGCTCCGTCATTATTGTTAAAATATAGGATTGACCTGTCTATTGTTTAACCGTCAATAACTACTTCAATGCGAGACGTATGACTTTTATAAAGAAAAAAAAAAAAAAAAAAAAATTCGGCGCCAACGTTCTAATAATACTGTCGTGATTGTCCGCGCGCATAAAATATGGAACAAAAGTCTGACACAATAAATTAACCGGGTAAACGACGTCATCGGCCAACTGATCTTGTAAGTCGTAATAACTTTACAACAACAATAACGACGCCAAAGCAGGCGCAAAATCCTCCGCAAAATTATCGTTTGCACTTGTGTTATTCGAAAACTTGCGAGATTTATTTTTATAGCGTTACCGCGGTCTACGCGGCGGTCTTGTAGTACGCACGTACGTATGTATATTATACGTACGAGGTACGACTATTAAATAACGAGACTATCGAATTAGCAATAATGCGGCGTGCAGATTAGGGAACAATGTCGGTACGTTTAAAAAAAACTATCTAATGTATATTACTGCGTCGAACAATACCTGCGTAGTCTGTTATTGTTCTGTAGTCAACGACGTATGTGCATCGTCGTCAGACCTTATACGGTCCGTATGCCGGCCCAGAAACGTAGCGACGTTTTAATTTAAAATTTCTAGTGAGACCCGGAAAATCTGGCAAACGAAAGTTTTCGTTTGTCGATAGACGTGAATAGGAACGCTGGGCACGTGTTTTTGAGTAGCACAAACGATTTCGGAAGTCGGTTGTCGCCGAATAACGTGAAAGTCGCAACTGAAAGCCGGCGTTGACCGAGCACACCAGGGAAAAACTGTTAATCGACATTATTATCTACAGGTCATGTAAAGACACGGAAAACGAGTAAGAAGAAATCAGTGGGAAAACGGTTCTTGGACCTCTCTGGACAAAAAACAATACGCCGGCTCGTAATGCCTTGTTTTACTAGGAGTCTCTAGCCAAAAATCGAATCTCATTGCAACACCCTCCCCATCATCCCCTCTCTCATATTTTCTTCCAGATTTTTGCTCTTTCTGTGATCTGTAATCGGTTAGATTCATTATTTTCGATTTTGTTACAGGTCATAATTATATAATATAAGTAAGATCGTAAATATTTGATTGAGAACGGAAAAAAAAAAAACGTAATCGAAGATAATAAAACCGTCGCGTCGATGCCATAAACTTTCCCGTTTTCCTTAAGTTATTTACCGGATTTTCCCAATTATCAAAAAAAAAAAAAAAAACCCGCATGGAAAATCCGATAATCACTTTGGTCACAGGAACGATGTACCGGAATTTCAGTGCAAAACAAAAATCGAATAGAATTAAAAACAATGACATTTTTCATTTTGATTGGTTAATGTTTATAATCGCGTGCATTTGTCTTTTCGCGTGTAGGCGAATTCGCGAATTACGTGAATTTTAAAATGCACGCAAATTACGTGGTCTCCAGCACGGAATTATTAATTTCACGTGTACCCGTGTAATAAACAGCCATGCTATAGAGGCATTACATGTAAAGGATTCCCGGCACTGTTCCGACCAATGGAAATTACGAATGGATCGACGCATTAAACATGGCGACTATGCGGAAGGGGTTACACGTTGAATTATTAAAAATTGTTAATGAAAAGTTTTTAAAAGTAAAATTGTCTCGTTGTTTAATAGCCGTACCTCGTTTACTGTATATACCTGTATATATATATATATATATTTTTTTTTTTTTCTCTCGAAACCGTAATAAAAAATTACGCAACATTATTTATACAAACACCTGTACAAGTTATTCTTTTCGCTAAACGATATAATATAATAATAATAATAATAATTATTAGTACGTCGCCGCCGTGACTTTTAACGAATAGATATATAAAACCGAACCCGTTATAAAGTTATAGAAACCTATACCGGACGGGACTTTGTCGTGCAAAGTTCTTCCCTTCCGTTTTCCGAACAGCCGCGGTATTCAGAACATTTTCATTTAAGACACTTTAAATAATTACCAAGGCTCTAGGTAAATTGCTTTTTAAAAGTATACGGAATAAGTATTCCAACGCGGAAAACAATTGCGGTATTCGCCGGAACATGTACTAACACGTAACCTAACAACAGTATTTTCGAATTATTCATAATACTCCGTGATTGGTATTCGGTACATTTTACCGATACGATCTCTAAAAAAATAATGCACGTTTAAGTAAAAAACGACTCGAGGAAACTATATATATATTAATATATAATGATGTGGTCCACACTATGTCGGACTGATTTCAGAAAGACGGTCATTTTTTACCCAAAAAATCAATCGGTATCCAATCGACTTTAAACGTGTAAGAATCGCATACAAATTACAATGCTCGCGAATGCGTTTGGGGAGGGATTTTATCAATGATTCGTTAACAATGTATGCGTTTTACTTCCATAATCGTACTATTCCGTATAGGTACATAAACAAACTATATTTCAAAAAAAAAATAATAATAAAAAATCTACGTTTTGTTATAATATAACAACGAGTGTTAATTGAAAAACATTAAATTATACGAGGGCGTAACAGTAATATTTGTCGCCTCCGTCTATCTAACGGAAAATATAGAAAAAAAAATGTGTTTTCGTACTTCCAATAGTACATTCGGGCTCTATAGAGTTAAAACAAAAACGTATTCACCAAATTAACGATAACATTTTCTATGTTTTCGCTGAGGGATTTTTCGATATCCATTTCCCAGACAATATATTCATACTTTCAAATAGACAAATATTATGCCAATTGTTCCAACTAGTAATCGGATGCAACTTCATAAAATCATGCTTGAGTCCGTCATGCAGTTTACTTGAAAACGACTTTTTCACTTTTTTGAACCCGAACTCTTAAAAATCAATCTTTCAGAATTCGATTTTTGATACATTTTTAAGAATTTAAAAAATCAAATTTTGAAGGACGTTAGAGTTTAATTTCAAAACAGTGGAAATATCGTTTTCAAGTAAACTACATGACGAATTCAAATATGTGTTCAGAAGTTTTTTCCAATAACTAGGATAGTCGGTACAATAAGCAAAATATTAATACTTTTTAGACAAAAAAAAAAACCCTTCTCGGCTGTTCCTATTTCCCTTAAATAGGCATCGGGTAGTAAAATAGTGAAAAAGGCATTATTAGTTTAATTTTTAAAAAAAATTGTAGAATGAAAATATCAAATAATCACTCTGTAAAAACATATTAAATGTTGTCGATATTAATTTGTTAAATACATTTTTGTTTTAAAACCTAAAGCCTGATTAGACTATTGTAAGTTCGAAAATATATTTTTTGCTTTTTTGTCCATTAGATAGAGAGAAATGACGAATGTTCCTGTGACGTCCTCTTAAGAACATAATATTATTTCAAAATAAAAATTTAACATTTTTATGTTAAACCTATCCATAACTAAATAACAAAGAAATTAAAAATTACTTTTTGTCCAAAGTTGTACTGTAGATTCGTTATACCTATTATGTTTTAATTACTTACAATTTTATTGTTTTATTTTTAAATCCTCTTTTGTTATTTTTACTTAATCTAATATTTATGAGTACCCCTGCATTTTCATGCCCAAGGGCTTCATCCAAATGTGATATTATGTGCAATTTTAATTTTTAAAACCGTATGAATTCGTTTACATTGCAACGGCCCGTGGCATATGCTGGTTTTATGCTTTGTTTTTGAAACGTTTTACCGTGGAAAAATAAGGATAGTATTTTGGAAATTCGTATTTGTATACCTGCCACCGTATAGTGTCTGGTATACGCCTCGAGGCTAGTAATTTCAATAAGCTACAATAGCACGATAGTGCTCGTATAATGTAGCAAGCCATTTCCGTGCAAACAGAAATGTAACTTTATTTTTAAGTTAACAAACTATAGGTGAAGCTAGTTAGTAAACGTTTTCAACCAGCATGAGGCTTTTATATTTTAACCCTTTTGTCACACTTATTCAGTTTTATTGGACCAAAACATTTGATTTTATTTTTTTTATTTAGGGTCACAAAAAAAAAAAAAAAAAAAAAAAACACATTCTCGTTTACAAGTTCGTTTAGCGAAATTCAGGATTATCGAAGGACTTACAGGGTCGTCCGTTGTGATGGGCATTGGGAGTTAGGTTTTGATACACAGTAATGACCCCAGTCGTACTAATGGACGCTAAAGAGGAATGAGAGTTAAGCTAGCCACCGAATTCACTACCCTGGCTTTGTGTAGTGTACAGCGGGCGACGCCCATCACTATTTATACGATACGACATGGTCACGAGCATCGTCAGAAGTCACTGTTGTAATGGTGCGATTTTGATAACCGCCTTAAAAACGCCTATAGCATGGTGTTTACAACCAGGATAATAGGCTAGTTACACGACTATCTAGTTTTGGAGACTAGCCTCGTGTATACACAATTTAGAAGGACAAAAAAAGACAAAAATTTCATTGAAAACGACGAAGCACAGTAGACGTGCCGGTATATTTTATTACTTTTTTTTTTTTTTGCCAAACTAGCGATCTAAAGGAATTTCTATTTCCGACACGCTCGAATCTGGTATTTACATTGATGTTTTTATTTTTTGCTGCTCAGACGAAACGCGGTGTACTTCAGAACGTACATATATATATATATATGTACAGGTTGATCGTTTTATCGTGAACCAGCGGTTACCCACTAAGATCTTTCTCACTCGTTACGGAATCGTTTGACGGTATTATTAACAATATGCTCAAACTGTCATCTATTTACCCGTTCGAAATTCTGTTTAGCAGGTATTTACATACCTGTCAACTTTTGATTTTCAAATAGCAAATCGGTAATAAAATCCATATTATCCGCGTCTCCGGATAGGTAAAATGTACGTTCCCCACTACTCCTGCAGGAGTCTTGATATTAAACTGCCGTAACTCGTAAAATCCAATATTACCGATATTAGGCAGTGTTATTGATAATGACGATAATCCGTTATTATGTTGAATTTCTACGGATTTATTATATAAATAAATATTACATTTTCTAACACGTGCGGGTCGCCGTTTGAAAATCAATAGTTAACGCGCGTTCGCGGTGTACATTATGAATGGTATTAAGGGATAAGGGTTAACGAGAAAAAAAAATCAATATCCCGAAGATTTTTTCGTCGATATGCGGGGGCTTGGCGATGTGGATAAAAACGGAAATCACTCTGTATATTCGGCACGTGTCCGACGACGCCTCGCCCGATCTTTACACGCCAACGACCAACGTACACACGTGAAGCGTCACGCAGACGCGGCTGCTGCACGAATGGGAAATCGTCCATGCACATACTCCCATCGATCCCTTATGTTTACCCTTACACGACCCGCTCGCCGCGGTGGGACGAAGGGATGAAGCACTGTGTCCCACTGTCCTAGTCGTACGTCACTTACACGTTACTCGTGAACTGGGCTCGGGACTTTATGGGAAATAGATAGGAGACATCGGATCCGATACAAATTTTTGTTTTTTTTTTATGAAAATATAAGGATTTAAAATTTAAACATTTTTATTGCGTCAGTTTTTGGTTCTTTTTTTTTTTTCTACATGCAATATTATACAAATGCTATTCGGTTGATTGCATCATTTTTCATTATTTAATTATGAAGAAATATGAAATTTTTGAAGAAAAAAAAAAATGTATACCTGTGTGAAGGTATTTTCACTTTTGATGCAGTAAAAAAAGAAGTGTTATTTAAAACGAATTGGTACGTTGTTCATTCTAAATTTATTTTATTTATATGATATAGTCTGCAATAATTCCGTTAAGCAACAGCACGACTTCACACTATACGGTATTCCTATTTTTTTTTTTTAGCTCTAAAAACAATATTAATTTTATTTATCTGACTTTAGACCAGCGATTCCCAAAACCGCTGTGCCGTGTAATTTTCGTCTTATTATTAAATCAGAGTGTTTAAAAACAGAATTGTATTTTGGAAACCTTCAACAATTACAGGGGATTTTCAAAATTACTAATGGGCAAATCCAATACTAAAGGACCACAAATACTTATAATTGAACTTATCCTTGTATTACTCGAAGAAAAAATGAATCACTATTTTCCATGGTTAACGAAATCTACAGATTGGATCGAGTTAGCAATTGATTTCGCAGACAATGTCAATGAACTTGGCGAAATGACGAAAAAATAATGAGTTTATTGATATGTGTTCCAGTTCTACAACCCGAATATTATTCAATAGTCAAAAAAAGAACATAGATTCCTTCTGGTTAAGTTTATCTTCAGAATATCCAGCTATTTATCCACGTCGTATCTATGCGAACAGGTATTTTCTGCTCTGAATAACATAAAAACAAGTAGTAGAAATCGTTTGAAAAATTTGTTCATCAGTTTCAAATATTACGTTAAATTTGTAAAGTTCAACGTACATTAATATCTATATATCTTTTTATTGGAATTGTTCAGATAAACGTAACCTTACAATTCATATCTAATAAATACAATATATGTATATTCATTATTATTTAATTATGTATGCCGTGTGAATTAATAAAATGATCTAGTGCGGCATCAAGTAAAAAAGGTTGGGAATCCCTGTTTTAGACAATATTATTTTGTTCGCCAGTGTCAATGAGTTTAGGCGTATTTGTCGTGTCCGTTAGTGTCGGTTGAGTTAGTAAATGCTGAATATTAAAAATGATTCAAAGTACCTACCTAACAGTATGGCCAAATTTGTATTATTTTTTTCTGAATTTCTTACCTTAGTGAAAATATACGCATTATATTCAGATACCTATAATACATAAAGGATAAAAAAAATAATTTAATTTCTATACGTCTTTATTTTAATTAAAAATAAATACATATTTTGATATTTTTTAATACATATTTGTATGATTTTAAGAGCATAAAGTCCCAAGTTCTGCTTATAAACGTATTTGTTCGTACAATATTGTTATTAAAAGTTTACAAAATAATTTTTTTTTAAAAAAAAAAAAAACAGAAATTGTTCAAAATACCATAAAAAAACATTAATGAAAGGTGCAAACATTATTTAAAAATGGAAAAACATACCTAAAAATCAAAACGTCAAAACAAAAGTTTCAAAACTTTTCGATGATAATAAACAACTCGAATTAATAGTATACTATTACCTACCGCCGACCGTGTATAATAACATTTTTTTTTGTTTTATCAAACTAAAAAAAATATTAAAAAAAAAAAAAAAAAAAAAATGAAATAACTTTTAACTTTTGATAAAACTACATTTCGAAAATAAATAATTACGTTGGCGTATAATGTTAAACCGCGGTTTAAAACCACCTTTTTTTTTTTTTTTTATTTTTCTAAAAATGACCTTTTTGGGTGTGCTCGGTGGTTATGGCGGAGCGACCGGGTCACTACACGCGTACCACACCCTCACCACTTTCACTGCCATTGCCCGGTCTTGGTAAATTATATATACTTAAAAATACATACGACTTGTTTTTATTCTAAAAAAAAAACAAATCTCCACCCCCCCATGTAGACGAGACGAATGCGATAAACGTTTTGGCGTTAACAAAAACAATCGCACGCATAAAAACAAAAAAAAAAAAAAAAAAAAAAAAGATTGAGCTGTCCGCGCCGTATACCATGTACGACGTAAACAAATTTAAATCGATTTGTTTTTCGCCGCACGTCAACCCCGGATAAACGCAATTACCCACGCACTCGCGTGGTTACACATACAAAATATTCAAAAAAAAAAAAAAAAAAAAAAAAAATGTCTTATTATATTACATTGTTTTTATACTAGAGATTTATTATTGGAAATTCGACCACCTTCCAATATATAACCTGTAATATGTCTCTGTTGACATTCTGCCATTCTGCGTGTATAAGATAGAAATAAAAATCTCATTTTATTTCCCCCGCCGCACCTCAACTGTACCGTACAGATGATAAAATTCATCAAACGACTAATCGATCATATTGTAAACCGCAATGCATTTGAAACTGATCTTTTATATTATATATATATATATATTAATTTTGTACGAATGTATTTCGTATACCTTGCTGTTAAGTAATATTCAAAGGTAGGCAGTGAAAAAGTTAAGTTTAAGTTACTTTTTTTTGATAACTTTTTACGTAAGTAGTTATAAAAAAAATACGAATATCGAATAAACAACTTCATTATTTCTTTTAATAAATAATTTTAACTTTACTTAGTTTTTTTGTTAAAAGCTGTGTATTATGTTTTTTGTATTTATTTTTCGACGAAAATTACGTTTATTTTCTTGATTATCACGAATTTAGAACAAGCCTATGGGAATACCCATACGAGTTTTTTTTGTAATAAATAAGTCTTTAATAGTAAAAATATTTGTGTTCAAAATACGTGCATGAGTGTAGTTTAAGGGTAATTTATAATCTTGCAAACTTGTAACTTCACTCGGGCACTCAAATGTATTTATATTTTAAAATTAACTTAAATGTAATACTGCAAAAAACTCTTAATAATATACAATTCATTATTTTTAAGAAAATAAAAGTTATTTAATTGAATCTATTCATACACTTCTCTTCTTTTTTTTTTTACTCAATAATTCGGTTAGTTCAGAGATCAAAATAAGTATAATTTGATATTGTTTCCGGAATAAACCTGAAGTCCAGACCTCGGAATAAATAAGTTCAAATGAACTCGTTCATCCGTTCAAAGTTCAAATTATATGAAAAAAACACGAATTCATAATTTGTTTATAATTAAATTCTTATTTTATTTCAATCGAAATTATTAAAATTAAATTCATACTTATGGTAAACTATAAATTTTCATTGGGTCGTACATTTTAGTTCAGATTCCTATATATTACATTAAGATTTTGTGAAAATAATATTTGATTAAAATTACTTTCACATTTTGCTGGCTTTATCGGTATAGTTAACTAAATCGGTGATTTTCCTATAATAGTGGCCCTGCTGTATCCTATTATTCCTGTACTAGATAAGGAAAAAAATCCAATACCAAATTAATATTATTATGTTAATCGCTTTATTGGAACCCATATTTCTCAATTCAAGAAACCAGAACCGGAATCGGAACGTTTTAAATAAAATACAAATAATTTCGGTTCTTTTGGGCTCTTATCAGTGCTAAAAAATAACTGTACAATTTATAATTTTAAGAACCGAAAAAATCATTAAGCTACCAGTCCCTGAATTGCTTATTTTTGTTGTAAACGTTTGTTGTGTGTGTGTGTGTGTATGATGATAAATCATAAATATGGACGAATGCAGATTAGTGATTTATAAACGGCCAACTGTCGGTCAGTCAGTCAGACAAATACCTTGAATGGTTTAATTGTATTGTCGTATTATATTTTTGAAACACTTCGGCGCCACTGTACGAAAATTTAATAAAAAATCACTGAGACTTCACTGAAAATCACTAAATTTACCTAGTTAGTGAATACCAGTAGTAAAATGAACTTCTAACGAACTTGCACGAACTGAAATTTATTTACGAACTTATCGATTTCGTTCAAAAAAAAATATGAACAAAATTATGAATTTAGTTATGTTTTATGTTTATGAATAACTGGTTCATGAACAAGTTTATATTTTGTTACTCCTGTGTTTAACATTGATATAATCTTTATTAAAAAAAAAAAAATCACAAACTCTTGGTTTAATTATCTTCACGCCACGTAGAGCACAACTAAACTTTCAACTATATTTCAGATACATACTATCATTTCATTAACGTTACACAAAAAAGTTCTACGCGTAAATTACAAGTTTCTGTGGCATGTCATTCGAAACAACAACAATATTAATATTAATTGTACATTTCATTTATATCTCGATGGCATAACCAATGACCAGATAAAATTTAACATAACATGCGAGAAATGCTTTTGTTATAGACACATACGAAATTATTAATAATTTTCCGCATAAATATTTTTAAATTTCAGTAATCGTTCAGCTTTATGAAGACAATTATAACGGTTATGTGCGGAAAGATCATTCTGCTTCTGCTACAGTCACCGGAATAGTACAAAATATTTGGACACTAATACACACGTTTCCAAAATTTTACCATACATTTATTAATATTTCCACGGGCCTGTACAGGACTGTGGGCCTAAACGGCCCCTACCCCCCTTGTGGGGTCCCCGGCGATAATATTACAATCAATTTCAACACGACTTTTACGGTTTGCTCTGCAGTTTACTGACGTTTATACCGTCCGCCGCGGGCCGTGTAAATACTCGGAGCCATCAAATGGTCTCGGCGGTATAGACTTTACCGACCGCCATCACCGCTTATTATTTCTGTTCTTCTGAAATATATCGGTACGAGAATCACGTACCTGTACTCGCGTATTATAGATACCGATATATAATAGGAGGATTTAATATCGATTTACGTTTAAAAACGCATCTGTACTGACAATAACGGATCGTCGTATAATATTTGTTTGAAAAAAAAAAAAAAAAAAAAAAACCCTCATAAATACTAAATTATTCTTCTGTACTTTTTCACTTAACTTGTATTTCTAAACGACTTCTATATATATATATATATATATATATATATATATATATATATATATATATATATAATACCCATACAGCTAGCTATACCTACCCAACTATTTGCATATTCGTTTCGCGGTACTATAATAAGAGGGTAACAATATATATATATATATATATATATAATGAGAAATGTATCCTGCAAAATTGCGAGGTATTTATATTTCGTAAAAACCCTGTAACGATAAAAAAATGTAAAATCGGTTTTATTTACGTGGGTATTTATTTGGTTTCCTATTTATTATGCCCCTAAATTTTCTTCTATTGATTTTTAGAGTGCCAAGATGTGCAGCTACACACCCCGCAAAACATTGTGCCTATTTATGATTTGTTTGCAAATATTATTCGTTTTAGTTAAAATGTATTATACGAATAAAAGAATATCTCTATAAACTAATAGTTTTAATTATTATAATGTAGAGACAATAATTATCTTACGAGATTGTAGTAGGTCAAGGACCCCCTTCTAAAATTATTCTGCACACTCTGCGAGAAATTCCTACGCACGCCTATGACACGTTTCATCAACTTCATTTCCCATAAGTCGTATATTAAGCATAGGTTAAGCAACATATTCAATATGTGAAGTTAACGTTTCGTTTTGGTTTCCCTCACCAAAAATTGCATCCAGCGCCCTGGGCAATGGCGCGAAAATCAAAAAAAAAAAAAAAATGTAGGCAAGTGCAACTTATATAATTATGAGACACCACCCACCGCGACTGGATTGACTGGATAATCTTGTCGGTCATGGAAATTATTTTCTCCGGGCATTAGCTGGACACATATCTCGAAAACGGAACTATTCGGCCCGTATGAGATGTACGGCCGAGATAGATGTTGATGACGACCGTTTATAATTACCCATTGATATAATTTATAAAATTTTACACCGGGAAAAAAACAGTCGTAAGCTTTGTCCCAAACAGTGTACACCAGGGGTCTCCAACCTACGGCCCGCCAAGCTAATTAATGTTTTGAAAATAATATATTAACCTAACCACGAAGTTTGATGCAAACTATCAAGACATTTTAAATAACAAGCAGTTCCAAACGTCTCACTAAGTAACTTACTCGTATCATAATAAAACAAATTTTGAATTATAAAATAAAAGAATTATATAAATAAACATAAATTTTTTTAAATAAATCTCATCTATTCTTATTTATTTCTCAATTTCATAACCTATCAGCTATTCCTAGATAGACAACAATTTTTTTTTTTTTTTCACATTTCTAATCATCGCCCGCGATGCCAAAGCGTATATCAAATTTGGCCCGCTGTAAAAAAATGTCGGAGACCCCTGGTGTACACTGTTTAAAAACGTTATAATGTATTCCGGTGTTTACATACATCGATGTCTATGAAACCGGTGAAACTCTCGATAAACTCGTTGTGAAATAATATTGTACGTTGGCCACGGCTATGCCAATCACCGGAACCGTCCACTTACCACCAAAAAATTACGAGGTAGGGTAGCTGCTCTAGCAGAATACAGGGTTCGGCGCCGCTGGCCCCGGGGGCAGTTGCCACGAACACGCCACTGCTTATTATTACCTATGTAACCGACCAGCCCAAAAGTCAATAATTCAACAGCCGTGTTTAATTTAACTCCGTTCGCGCCACCACTGAGAGTGTAGGCACTCAACAGTATAAATAAGTGATGGGCGATTGTCGAAAGTGGACCGATCTTTTGAATCGGTCTACATCGAAAAATAAAGACCGGTCTACAAAAGAACGATTCGAAAAAAATCGGAATTTTATTTGATATAAATAAATAAATGAACCGTTAGTCCGGTGTGCTAACAAAAACGACCATTTTCTTAGTACACTTAAATTTGTTGTCACCGACAAAATAGTTTATAATAAAACAGTAACAACAAAGTAGAAATATAGTGAAAAATCATTGACGACGATACACGTTTCTCAAGAGTGGATCGACCTTTCGAATCGATTTTATTTCTGTGTGTATTGTACATTTTTTTGTTGAGACGTTGAATTAAATTGTTTTTTTTTATATATATATATATACATTATTCAACTATAATCGATTCCCCCAAAAGATCGATCCAATGAATGATCCATTCCAAATAGATCTAATACAGTTATTTGTACATTATAATCTAGATATGTCAATAATATCAAAATGGGTTTTCTTGCCCGTATCAAGATAATAATAATAATAACAATAAAAATGTAACAATATTACGATAACGTTCAACGGGCAGTGGTGTTTTTAAAAGCCGTTGATATTATTAATTATTCAATTTTCAATGGACAATCGCTAAACGCTCGACCACCAGTGGCGCCGTAATAATTATTTTAAAAGCCCGTTCCTTGGTTTTTGCCCGCCTCCGACGTACAAAAATTGCACAGACAATACCCGCCTTATCTATTATCCGATATTATGACGTCTGTATACCTATAACTTTCTAATTTCGCGGCCGTCGTGAATTAAATTTAATACGGTGAACGGTCGTTCGACAGTGTCCTGTTGTTGCCGTCATTCCGCATTCGGTTGTCCACGCTAAACGTTGTCGGTGCAACGCTTACAAGCGTTTGAAGATCATTGTTAATTTCTTTCGTATAATAGAAATCGGTTGACCAAAAAAAAGAAAAAGTTTAACAAACAAAATGAAAATAATATATCAATTCGCGGTACTCGTTATCAGGCTTCTTTTTGTTTTTATCAACAAACCGCCAACCAACCACTTGTACGATATTTGTAATCTCCGGTAACGACAAAACCGCATTCCGCGATATACCGTATTATCTCATATAAGATATTAACTGCGGACATAACGTAGCTATACGAATCATTGCAATTGAATGCGGAAAACTGTCGGTCTGTGAGGATTTGTTGTGTTCGTTATGTGCCCAGAAGTAAATCTGTATTGGTTTACGATCGTCATGAACGATGGCTGTTCAGGTTGGAGATTTAAATAACACGCAGAACGTTCGTAAATGATTATATTATTGTTTCGTTCAAATGTTCAACGGTTGTTCTTTCAGGAAACCCGGGTTCGCCAAAGGGTTGACAATTCAAGCTCAAACAAACTCGAGATCTCCGCCGCTTTCCATAACGTCGAGCCCCGGATCCATTCAGTCGTCTAGCAGGTTAGTGCCCATATTTATCACGTTTATGCGCGTTAAATCGTTAAAACAACCGACACGTATTGTTTAGCTCGAGCAGCGGTGTCCATTCGGCCCCGCCGACCATGGAATCCGCGGTCGACCGCAAGTACGACCCGCCGTCTAGGTCCATGTCGGCGCCCGCACCCAGCATGTCCCAACCGTCGTCTTCGTCCACCGAAGTGACCACCGACAATTCCGAGGAAACGGCCAGTACGTGCACAGTGCCCGCCAACAGCAGCGGGTCGGATCAACCAAACAGTCCTCCACCCGAAACCGTATACCAACCTAAGCACGTACACCATCAGACGTCTTTACCGATTTTAACTTCGACCATGATCAACAAACCCCGAACGTTTCACAGGTCTCCGTCCACAACCGAAACTGTAAAAAAGTAATATTACCTAGTTGGTTGATAAGTGCTATTGTGTTGTGCAACTATAATGTTGATTTGTTTCTTTTTTTTTTTTTTTGTTTTAGTTTTATAAGGAGAGAAACGGCTATGTTTTTTGGGCTCGATGAAGAGTACGAAGAAACCGAAAAACTCAAATGGTTGGACAGAAGAAAACGTTTGGCTACCAGAAAATACGGAGAGCTGAAAAGCGAATATGTTAATTCTGTCAATGACATTCCCATAACTCACATTTCACAGGTATTGTTGGCATGTCTTTATAATTTCATTGCCAATTCAATACTTATTTTCATTTTTAGCCGGATGTATTACAATCCAGTAGAGATATTGATGAACGGGATAGTGCCGCTCGTGTTCAATCTGTAGGAAGAAAACCATCAGTCGCGAAGCTAACTTTTAGCGGGCTATCTTATGTTGTTTCGGTACTGTGTTAACTGTTTATAATATTTGTCTGTGGATATATTTGTATTGTAAATGTTTTTAATTTATAGAAAACTCTTAGCCGTAAGAAAAGAACAGTGTCTACATCAAGTGAATGGTCTAGAAGTTATCCCCAATCTGCCACATCCGATACTCCAACAATACCATCCCAAATCACTGACGATGTAAATTATTCTTATTGTTTTAACATATTCATGATCATATTATATTTATATAATTTTTTTTAACTTTAGGTGTTTTTTGATCGGCTCTCCTCGGATGGCGGCGACCAAGGAATAGAACAAGAAGTCGTGGATTCTGGTGGAAATTATGAAAATTCAATGAGACATCACTATAAAAAGTCACATCAAAGTTTCAGAAGGTATTCTAATTGGAAAAGAAATCCATCCAGGCGAGTTGAAGACGATCATATGCCAAGTATTGGAATGAGCAAAATTTGGGGCCGAGTTTTGGACAGGGCATTTGATAATTCCGATAGAAGACAGTACGGAATGGGTTTTATTGGAAGGTTATGCAGGTTAGTACTAATAATAAAAATTGCCATTGACTTATGTTTTTAAATTTTTTTTTTTGTATACAATATTGTTTTAGGCGTTCTTTAAATAAAACTGTAGTGACCAGAAAAGATGTGAAACAGCAGCTTGACGATTTAGAAGACCATCGGCCATTTTTCACTTATTGGGTAACAGTAGTTCAAGTATTGGTACTATTCTTATCGATATTTTCTTATGGTCTTGGGCCTTTTGGGATCGATCTGAGTCATCAATCCGGTGCTGTTAGTATTTAACATGATACGGATAAGATAAAACAACAATATATTATTATATATGTATAAATGGTTTTAGGTCATGGTCACGAGTCTATCAGTACAAATTATTGAATATATAGAACCGTCTAATTTTTGGATTGGACCTCGTGCAGTAAGTTACATAACTTCTATTATATTATTTTATGTCATCCATACTTATTTGCATTTATGTTTTGTTATAATATTTAAATTTTCTTTATGTGTAGGCTGATTTGATTCACCTGGGTGCCAAGTTTGCTCCTTGTATGCGAAAAGATAAAAACATAATGAAAGAAATAGAAAAATGGCGGGAGAAAGAGCGAGAAACAGCGTGCTGTATTAGGAATGATGACTCTGGATGTATCCAAGCGTCTAAAGAGCAATGCACAGTAAGACACATTTCTTATAAATTATTTCTAATGACTAATTTTTTAATTTCACAATTGTTTAAATTTATGTGAAGCAACACAATCATTTAAATGGTTAATAATAAGTTATAAAATAGATTATCTCCTAAGGAAATTAAATAGAATACATTTTTATTTTACAGTTACACAACATATTAATAACAATTCATAAGTACTAGTACTAACTACTAATTATTATTAATGTAAATTGTATAAATATTTTATAAAAAACATAATAATATATTTATATTATTTATACTAGTAGTACTAGTAGTATTTATAAATTGTTATTAATGTGTTTTACTATTATAAAAAAAAAATGATTCAATTTGATATAGTTTTATTCTTATCGAGTGTTTATCTGTTTGTACTGTTTCTCATACCATCGCATAAGCGTCTCATGAATTGGGATGGGGGAGGAGGAGGAGGAGGCGGAGACAGTGATAAACCACCTTCGGTAAGAAAGTAAATTAAAAATTGGCGACATGTCAATACTAGTGGAAATGATTATATTTTTTTTTTTCATTATTATTATTATTTATTTATTATATCAAATTTATTCTTTCATGTGCATTTTGTAAGCATTTACGATTGCCTGTATTGTTATTTTTGCTTTAGTGTTATTATTGTTATTATAATTGTTTTTGTATTCTTAGTAGTAATTTTTTTTTTTCATTATTACTTATTAGTGTATTATTTTAATTGTTATCAGCAACATTTGAATAATATTTATGTTCTTTAGTAGACATTTGAACACATTTTACTTTTATCAATTGATTTTATGATAATAATTATTTTTGATAATGATTTTAATATATTTACGTTCTTTTTTTTAGACATCAATTTCCAAGTGGAAAAAATGGTCAGAAATTGAATCGGGGCCCGGTGGGAGAATATCCGGATCTGTGTGTGGCCTTGATCCAAAGTATATACAAATTTGATTGTTAATCAACTACATACTTTGAATTTTTTTCATTTATAATTCATATTGTTTTCTATTTAAGGTACTGTGAAGCTCCCGCATCAATAGCACCGTACGAATGGCCTGATGATATAACCAAGTGGCCGATTTGCCGTAAAATGAGTGGCAGAGGCAGTGCACGGCATAGCAGTTGGGGTAGTATGTTGATCAATCAAAAACTAACCTCTGCTGAACATATGATATGTGAAGTGATCGGACATCCATGCTGCATTGGAATACACGGCACTTGTCGTATAACTACTCGTGAATATTGTGATTTTGTGCATGGTTATTTTCACGACGACGCTTCTCTATGTTCTCAAGTATGTAACTCGTATATTAAAACCGAAGTCCATTGGGGGGGGGATTACTCAGTAATATTGGGGTCTATATTATATGCACCAGTGTCTCAGTTTGTAATTGGTTTTTTTTTTTTGTTTAGGTTTCTTGCCTGAATGATGTTTGCGGTCTCATACCTTTCTTCTCTCCGGAAATTCCTGATCAGTTTTACAGATTGTGGATATCACTTTTTATACACGCTGGGTAAATATTAAAAGCTTATTATTATTGAAATAGTTTTATTTTAATACATTATTAAATTGAGCAATACTGATGTTGTGTCAACTTAATGCTGGGCTCTTTTTCTTTCCAATGTTCACTATTTAGTTATAGTTTTAAGTATTTATACTGCTACATAATGTATTCAAATTAATGTCATGTTGTATGTAAATAAATTAAATTAAATTAATAATTACATTTTTTCTTTTTCTTTTCAGTGTTCTTCATTTAGCAACAACAATTGTCATACAGTATTTTTTGATGAGAGATCTTGAAAAACTTACTGGTTCTTTAAGAATAGCTTTAATCTATTTGGGTTCCGGAGTGGCGGGTAATCTAGGCAGTGCAATATTTATGCCTTATAGAGCTGATGTAAGATAATGAATAATACTTTATTTTAAAAGATATGTAAATTAAATTTAATTAATTTTTTCAGGTTGGCCCAGCGGGTTCACAATTTGGCCTATTGGCGTGCCTCATTGTAGAAGTACTGAATTGTTGGCCTATGTTAAAAAGGCCCGAGCAGGCGCTTTCAAAACTATTAGCCATCACATTTTTGCTGTTCCTGCTCGGGCTACTGCCGTGGGTTGACAACTTTGCACATCTGTTTGGTTTCATTTTCGGATTCTTATTGTCTTATGCGTTGTTACCATTTGTTTCATTTGGACTGTACGACCGTCAGAAAAAAATCTTCCTCATTTGGGTGTGCTTGTTATCGGCTTTGTTTTTGTTTCTGTTACTGTTGTTACTGTTCTACTTAATACCAATGTACGATTGTGAAATGTGTAGCTACTTTAATTGTATACCCATCACCAAAGACTTTTGCGCCAATCAGAATATTAATTTTAAAAAAGACGATTATACAGTATGACAAATGTGGTGGCGACGGTGCAAGACCGCGCATAAGTTAGTGACAACATTTGCGAATCGTTTTGTGACTTTAGCCACCTCCTGTAAAACGCTTGAGGTACTCATTGATACTTTTACTCCCCTTTCAATAGTGATAAGAAGAAGGAGGGGTAACGAACAAAAAAAATTATTGTAATCATTGAACAAATCAAATTATTTTATTGTTTTTTATAATATTATTTTCATTATTAATGTATATATTACATAATAGTATTGACTGAATTACTTAATCAGTGATGAATCATTTAAATGCAAAAGATTTCCATTGTATTAAGTTAGTGATATTATGGTTTTCGATTTTGAATTTAAAAATCTTGATTATTAATCTATTTTATGAATATTGTTTAATGCAATTAACTATTTAAAATTATAATTTGTGGTTAATCTTATAGTTTGTTTCTATTGTACTATAAGTTAATAATATTATTAACTGATTTACAGATCATATTTTTCTCTATTATACCATATTAAAATACATTTTCTTTGTCATTTCATTAGGTATATAGATGGGTCAATAGGCGGAAGAAAATAATTTTTAATAATTTTTATGCTCAGTTGCAGATACTCGATTTTAATTTCAAAAGGAATATTAATTTAATTTTTAATCCTCTATAAAAAATAATTTATATTGACTTATTTCTAAGAGACATATCTAACGAAAATACATTTATTACAAAAGAGAATTGGTTCACGAGAAAAAAAATGTTTATTGGTGTATTTTAAATACATAAAAAAAAAAAAAAAAATAGCCTTTTGATCCGATGTTAATATATTTTTATAAGCGGTATTAAATACTGTATACATATTCCCACAGCATGTTAACAATTCAAATATATATATTTCAACCACAAACAATAAATGTTAATTATTGAATGAGCATTATTGTGCTGGTTTATTTCTGAGTGTGTGAAGTGAAATCGTTTTGGAGACGAGTTAGAAGACCTTTACAAACCGCGTTAACATTACGTTTGACCTGTTCTAATTTCTCAACAAAAATCTTAACAATAGGTATTTATGATGGCTTTTGTCTAGTTTTCATTCACTTTTCGGACATAAAAACAGTATTTTTTTTTTTTTTTGTCTTCAGCAAAACAGCCCGTTAGGATTACATCTCGGTGGGCCATTGTACGCCTACACGTATTCGGCCCGTCTTGATAATATTATTATTTTGTTGTTAGGTAATGCCTACGGTACCATTCGAACTCATCGTTTTTGTGTGACGTTTTGCCGGCCGTCGTTTCTTTTCCAGGGTAAAAAATAATATAACGTTTGAATATTATTGTAATCGGCTATAAATATAATATATATATATATATTGATTTTTTTTTTTTTTTTAATTTGTTCTATCTTTTCGTTTTCGTTCGTAATATCATATTATGTTCGCATCCCCCGAAATAATATTGTACAATATGCGACCGTACCTATTATTGTTTAGTCTGTCGGAGTTATAATGTAAACGATACCGCCTCGCGGCTTTGTATCTATCCACAGCACGTTCGGATGGCAATATAATAATATGCTTTTAATAATAATAATAATAACAATAATATTATTACAATATTAATGATTAAGACTGTTAAACGATAAAATAATAAAAAAAAAAGAAAAAATTTTAAAAACTATGTACATTACAATAATGTTGTACAGTTTAGGCTAATATATTATGATATATATATCTACTTATTGTTATTATTATTATACGATATAATATTATATTCATTACAAAATCAAACGTCGTACTGAACATTGTTTTAATATAATTATTGTAAAACGAGTCGAATTTGTATTATTGTGCGTTTTAAAAGGATCCCATATCCGCGCAACGTTAATTTTGTATTTTGTTTTTGGCGAAATCGACGACACAATATATTGTATTGTAATCCCCTATAGTAGATATAGCACTCGTAAAAATTTCAAAGCGATTCTGAGCCTCGTAATTAAATGCTCTTCGGGGCCGTGATGTGAAATACACAAATTAGGTCCGAATTCAAACGGTCCCGAATAATCCCTCCGCTCGCTGTTCCCCCCGAATCTCTATTTAACGTTTGCGCGCCTATAGATGTCGATAATGAAATATCGTAGAACTTGACGGAAAAAAAAAAAAAAAAAAAAAAACCCGACACAAAACTATTTTCTATTGTTTTTGCCCTTCGTGCGGTCACCGAGTCTCGTTTTTTAAACGATCCCGTCGCGTCTTCCGCTTTCCAAGTCGCCGGTAACATCGTCGGTCGATTATTATTTTACTCGGTCCGTAAATTAATATTATTTAAACTTATGGCGTGCGAAGCGAACGCAGACGTTCCGTTTGTATTTTATGCATTTTGTTCGTAGGCACTTGCACGTTTTAATCCGTCGATCCGGCGTACCGTTCTTACTACATCATCAACAATACGAATATTTCAATACCCTTTGCCCTATACTTATTATTATTATTATTTTTCTGTCCATTGTCTCAATCTTGTCGTCCGTAAAATAACGGGTGTACCCCGCACAAATCGTTTTGATCGTATTCTGTTTAGAATAAAACTTACACTGCAGTCTTGAGTCGGCAGAAATTATCGTACTCAATATTATTGTTCCGATCAACAAGTGCGATTTTTATTTTTTTTTTTTTTATTGATCTTTAAAATCAATCTTTTTCCCTCCTACCCACCAAGACATTACGAATATTTCAATACCCTTTATCCTATACTTATTATTATTATTTTTCTGTCCATTGTCTCAATCTTGTCGTCCGTAAAATAACGGGTTTACCCCGTTTCAACCACAAATCGTTTTGATCGTATTCTGTTTAGAATCAAACTTACACTGCAGTCTTGAGTCGGCAGAAATTATCGTACTAAATATTATTGTTCCGATCGACAAGTGCGATTTTTATTATTATTATTATTAATTTATTGATCTTTAAAATCAATCTTTTTCCCTCTTACCCACCAAGACATTATGCACATGTTATACCTACCGTTAGGTACTATACTTTTTTTCGTTTTAAAACCATCTCGGGAATAACGAGTACCTACCTCTTAATCTTTCTATTGACCGAATACACGTACAAAATTTACTCCGACGGGCGTTCGCGCGACATCCAAAATATAATAATTATTAGGTATTATCGTTTTATTTGCATTTTCCAATCGTCCGCACGCCGCTGGGCGATTTTTTATTATTTTTTTTTTTTTTCAAGAAATTCGACAAACGGACGCTCAGCGTGTACAGACAATGACTGCTGACCCCCCGTACACCCGAATAGAATAGCAATGCGATAAATCAATAATAGATGTGTACAGTCGATTTTCGATAATATCGATGAAATTGGATATACCTCCGGTATACGAAAGTCTTTGGATTGTCGAGTCGTCCGAAAATTGCTCAGAGTTAGGATGACGAATTTACCAATCGAATGTTTGGATTATCGAGAGTCGATTGAGTGCCTAACTATAGATTATGTCGGGATGTTTATACCCTTGGAGAATTTTTTTTTTTTTTTTTTCGTGTATCGTTTTCCTCTCTAACGGGAAAGTGGGCAGAGACACGTAGTGGATTAATATTCGTAGTGGAAAATCAAACGGGTCTGCAAAAAACACGCGCATACGTCACAACGACATTATACTATTTTATTATTAATTTAATAATATTTTCAAGCGGTTTAACGATATATGCCTAATATTAATATTCCCTTTCGACAATTATTGTTACACAATAAACCTCTATAAAAAATTATTTTCAATAAAATATATACCTATATATATATATATATATATATATATATATATATATGTGTGTGTGTGTGTGTGCATATTATGTATCAGTGGCGTCTGGATATATATTTCAAACCCTAAGCGAATTATTAAAAAAATGACCCAAAATTACCACTCGACATGTACCCTCCTCATTCACATATTTCTAGGGCTGAATAATCATTGTATTAGGGAAACGTCTATCACCACGCCACTGATATATTTATATATATATATATATATATATATATAGGTATATAAATACGATATAATATTATTATTATTATTTTCACTTAGCTATATAGATAATACTTACGTGCATATTATATAATATACTATGAGATAATTTATTTCGTGTAACGTTAAATACTTCGTACTGATCACTTGGGATTTAAATTCGATTTTCAGAAGTTGATCGGGAGTACTGAAATACACATTTTACGATAAATTTTACGGTGTTTAGCCTATTCTGTGCGGACGTGCGCAGTAAAACGTATTATTTTCTTCAACGGAGACACTTATTTTTTTTTAACGCCAGATTTGAATAGTCTTATTTTTTTTCTTCATTTTTTTTTTTTTTTTTTTTTTTTCGAGTAACTTTAACCGTCACAATTTTTTTCTATTTCAATAATCACCTGAGATACAATTGTCTAAAGTTTATTAAAAATTATAATTCGTTCGTAATTAGGTTATAATTCAGAAAAAAATGCAAAACGTTAAAATTTAACAACTGAGTTTGACCACTGTTGTAATGGGGCACAAAATAAATTACAAGTAAAGATACCTTATCATAAAATCGCACCCACATGTATATAATAATAACGTATACGTTAAAAAAAGAAAAAAAATGTTTCAATAAACTATAGACGGCCGTATCCGAGGGCAATTTTCGAGCGAGAACGAATTAAAATTAGTCAAAATTGCTTGTATATAAAATAACTATTGGAATCCGGCGGTAAAAACATAGACGTCTACGATATATGTAAATGCTATTGCGTACGCGCGACAATTTGGAATTTATCGTCAAATTCGTATTGCAGTACTGCCCAACCAACATGTACCCGAAAGCCGAATTAATATAAATCCGGCCGAAATATCGAACGTTGCCCGGGATAACGATCACACTGTACACACAATTATATAATATAATATGTATACATTATGTTTAGGGATTAGGTAAGATGATAATATTTTTTTAATTTTTTTTTTTTTTTTTTTTTGAACATTTGATCGATACTTACATTATTATTATTATTATTATTATTTAGTTTACGAGTATCTCTTTATTATTACCTAACAACAATTGTACTGCGCATGTCGTACACGAGCACACAAATGATATTATTACGTGCGCGTGTACACACATCCGTAATATTATGTATATATATATATATTAATTATTACGGTCGACAATTGAAATTGTGTAAATATTTTTATATATTGTAAATCTTCCGTATTGTATCCTTATTGTAACGACGACCAAAAAAAATTAAAATGTCAAATGATGTATATTATCCAAATATATATATTTATATATATAAATATATATATATATAAATAATTATAGTATTTTGAAAATCATTAATAACTACTTGTTGAGTGTTCGTTATTATTTCGCGTTGTCGTTTCCGTAGTAGCAAAAAAACTTCCAGTACGTCCCCAGAGCCGCCAGCGACACGCCCGCCAAGTGCGAAGAATCTCGCGGTCTACGGTGAATTAAAAAAAAAAAAAAAAAAAAAAATACATGCATATAAATTATAAATTATTTTCCGTGTACATGTATGTATTAAAAATAAATAAAATTGATACTGCTTGTGGGTAAGCCACTGTTGTAGCCGGGCAGTTTTGGAAAGTAGTACGCACAACGAAAAACGATCCTGAACCAATGCACATTGGTTAAAACGGTTTGGTATTTTAAAATTAAAAATTATCGCATTAATTGTACTAATTCATAATATTATCGAAACATTCCGGCGAACATTTTACACCGTGAATAAAACGTTCATAAAAATACACAACAAGTCGAGACGAAAAAACACGGGACAATTGTGATTTGTTTTGTAATAGTTACAAAACAGTTCAATTTTAAATTATAATTTATTGAAAAATTTATCCTGGATCATTTTTTTAATTACAGACATACTTGTATACTCTTTAAAAACAAAACGAAAAAAAACCGTCCGACTACGCCTCCTTAATGTATTTTTGTTATTTATAAATTCCTAGAGTAAATTATACTGTGTTTAGCATTTAGATTAACCAAGCAAGAGCTAGACTTGTGAAGGTAACATTTAATAAAAATAAAATAGGAACATGTCTATGCTTTTTTGCCGTAAGCTGGTTTTAGTTTTTTTAAACCTATTTTTTTCTTTATCGCATTCTTTAGTCATTAAAATAATAGTACATAATAAAACTGTTTTAATTACTGAATTACATTATAACGGAGTTTCCGAAAGATGTTTAAAAAAAAAAAAAAAAAAATTAAAAAATGTCGACAAATACTAGAACACACCAACTGTCTAACACCTAACGAAAACCACGAAAACCATTTTGAAGATTCTTTTAAATTAGTAAATGTTACGGGTCTAGAGTTTAATACACCTAACGACACAATCTTATCGATATGTTTAAATAATTAAAATCTGGTAAAATGTACAATGAACAAATTAGAATGGAAAATACAAAGGCCCTCCAGAGAAATAAATCAATTTCAACGAAAACTGTATGTATTTAAACAACATAATCGTGTTTGGTACTATGGTGTTGAAAAAATAAGAATTCCCCAAATGGAATAAACGAGAATTGCATACGTATCTATTGCAAAAGATATCCGGAGAAACATTAACGTTGACGTGTACGTCACGAAAGCCGGAAGAATATTTATGAAAAATTCTGAAACGTGTACGATGATATTTGTTGCCAAGTCAGAAACGAAAGAGAAGTCAATCAATATCGAATACTAAATACAATCCAGACCCGAAATTGCCTCAATGATACCAGAATATTCATCAACGATCACCCAAGCATTAAACGCGGTTTATGTTTCGTGGTACAATACTATTGTAATACGAATGGTACCGGAAAATCGTTTTAAACAATTTAAACGCGATTCTGGTTTTAAAATAATAATATTATATTAATTTATCGGCTTGTAATAGTGATTTATATGTATACGACAACGGTGATTGTCGGTTAGAAAGGTATTTGTGCAGGATAATAATTAACGAATAATTTATGAACAACGTGATCCGCACATGCAACTGCCGAGTCAAATCCATAAGTCAGTCGTACACGGACCATACAAAACTAACATAAGATACTGCCCGGACCTTATGTTAAAAAGCTATTTTTTTTTTTCCTATACAATTCGGCACGATTATTGCCCGCGGCCGGAAAATTGGCCTGACAATTCTAATTGACCTTTTTCCCTAGGGCTCAACAATTGTAGTCGACGCGGCCGCCGGTGGTCGCCAAACGTTGTTTACTGGATCGAATTACGTGATTAGAACACATAAAACACACCGCGAGAATCGTATTTATTACAGAAATGTGAAAAGGAAACCGGACGGATATAAAGCACCATTGAAAGGTTTTCAATGACAATCAACGTGATTGACATGCACGACCGACCGTGTATGTGTATGGCTGGTAATAACCGACAATCAAATTTTATGACTGAAGACATTCAAACATGTTTGAATTTTTATCATCAGTCAAGATGGTCGACATTCATGGTTGACCACCATGCATGTCTATGAATGTACGATGTGCCAGTCAATCAAGTCGTATACTGTGGACGAGTTGTGCCATTATGCCTTTTGTACATTGTAGAAAATGACGAACAAGTAAAATAATGAAGACTTTTTGGCGCGATTTTATACATTCATACCGTAGTTTACCTGCTGCGTGGAAAATAAATAATTGATCCAACTGCTGACATAAATAAAACTAAAAAAAAAAATAAAAAATTAACACATCGAGATCGAATCGCCGTCGTGAGTTTAAAGAACGTTTTAGCCAGTGAAAAAGTTTCTATAATCAGAAAGAGGAGATAGTCGAAGTTCGTCTAAAAGATTACGATGGGATAATGTGTTAATTTTTTTGAACCCATTCTTTCATCAAAAAATTTTTTTTTTTCTCTTGGTTTTTTTTTTTTTTTGTTTTATCACACGCAAGGTAAATAGCAATTGTGTTGACCTATAAAAATAAAATAATCGAACGACTGAAGAAGTTTGTCAGTCTTGATTGACCGTGTATGGTAATTATCAATCGTCAATCTTGACTGTCAATCACGTTGATTGCCATTCACGGCTGGCCGTGTATGGGGGCCATAAGAAACTGACGGAGAGTGAAGTTGCAAACCAACCGGAGGATTGACAACGAGCAATAGAAACATGGACTTTTCATCAACTTTTTGAAGATACAATAACTGAAATTTATCAAAGTCGAAACAATAAAAACGAAATAAGACGGTAAAGTAGTAATTACGAATGATTATTGTTGTTGTTTTTGCATTGAACATTGCCGCAATCGTCGTTTACCGCTGACAACACGATCGACAGCCAATCGAGTCGAATAAAATCCTCCGCGTTTTGCATTCCGCACACGGCAACTATAAGCATAAAATTTTGTTGACGAAAAGTTATTAGCGATTACTAATTGTAGACACGATATTTTAATTTAATAAAAAAAAAGTAGGTTTTTTCCGGTCGGAGAGTATTTTTTGCGGGCATTTGTTTGTGTGTTTATACATTATTTTGTATAATATATTTTTAAAAAGCTATCGTAGTAGGGACGAGGTTACCCTAACGAGGCTAACCTAACCTAACCCACCAGCAGAGATATTTTTGTTATAAAAAAAAAAAAAATAATAAAACATTTTTTATCACTATTATTCTATGGGCTGAAAAACGACTTTTCTAAAGTAGGTATCAAAATTATTTATTATTATTCAATCTGTTTGAAATTTGATGAGATGCCCGGAAAATAAAAAATAGCCCAAACCGTTGTAAATCAAAAGAGCTTTTCTGCTCAGAATTGTAACAAGAAAAAAAAAGAAAAAAAAAAAGATTTGATCATCGATTATATAGAGCAGTGTTTCCCAACCGGTGGGCCAGTCATAGGTGGTCAGCGGTCCCATAGATTTTTTCTTCGATTTCTATTACAAATTAATTATAATTTTTTTTTTTTAAATAGCGAAAAAAAATTACGATTTATTGAGGAACGTAGACCGATAAGTATTTTCCATTTTTATAAGCGTGTAGGTATCAGTCACAAAAATCACACTAAGTATAATTGTTTAGTATAGTAAAGTATAGTAATAAAAATTAACATTTTTCGATAAATTTTGTGTACAGTTGCGTTTAATGGGCAAACAAAAGAAGGTGTCGCTAGTTTTCGTAAAATCGCGACCTATGAAATATCGGTGGAAAGTGGTCCGCGGCGGTAAAAAGGTCGGGAAACACTGATATATATATATATATACAGGGTGTTCGTATGCACAGCGTACTTTGTTCGACGAACAAATCGATGAACATGTCCAGCGTGTCGGGATCGTCGGCGATGTACTGAGCCTCGGCGAAAATCTCGTTGCATTTATCGTGCACGATCGTCCCGGCGACCGTCCGGAAAACCGGATTGCTGCAGTCCATCTGCAACGGGAAACGCTCGCTGTATAACCGTAAACCGGACGCGGTGCGCGTCGCAATATTCATATATTTACGTTTTTCAAAACGTGCATGTACAGCACTTGATGGGTGCGGGCGTATCCGTGAAAATCGTCCGAGAGTTCCGGCCCGGTACACTGGGCAGCCATCCGGCATGTGACGACCGCCAGGCGCAAACACTCGTCCGATACGCCGCGGAAATATTGGTCGCCGGCCGCCAGCGCGCCCGCGTCAAACCCGGCGGGCAGTCGCGCGCGACCCACCGGTTTGCGGCCACCCGCCCGTCGGGCGGACGTCCAAAGGCCGGCGTCCAGCATTCGCCAAGCTGGAAACAACAATCGAAATCGACCAAGTATCGTTATCGTTGAAAAATCTAAATCGCCGCTGGCCCCCTTTTTCTTCGCGGCCCCGACATTTTCGTTATTTATGTCATTATTGTTATTTTACGACGGATTCGTCCAGAAACGGGAAACGCGCGCGCGTAGACGTCGTAATAATTATACGACGCGACAAGTCGTAGTTTGGTTGTTAGTCGAAACACAAGAATACGCATACATAATATAACTATGTATACTTGCGACGATTTCGATGATAATCTCGAGCAGAGTTTACTGGGTTTTTTTTTTTTTTTTTTTTTACTGACAGTGTCCGCGAACACGCGCTCGAATCGGAAACAAATTAAATAGCGGATGAAGGATTATTTTTAGAAACGAAAACGTACCCCCGGAATTCCATTACACCGGGACGTTATTATGGGGGTTTTCAGAGTTACACCGTACACGTAGAAAACCGTTGGCCACCTGTTGTATTCGTATGTCGTAGAATATAATTGCGTTGTTATCAGAAAAAAAAAAAAAAAAAAAAATACTATTACTACGTAGGTATGTCACGAGACAAGCATAAATCAAATGTAGGAAGAAAAAAAAAAACGTATTGAAAAACAAATACTGTCGGGGGGTTAGATTAGGTTAGTTTGTGCATCTAACCTATTGAACTCCTCGAACGAAATCGATTTTTGACTGCGGCTCCGGCATGTTTCGGTCGCAATATTTAATATAATAAATATATCGACTGCTCGTGATATAACAATATGCTAATGCGACGGTAATAACGACATTTTTCGTTTACTAGACGTCGTCGGACTGTATAAATAAATCGTAAGTCGCCGAGGTGCGACGTGAAACGAAACGTGTAAACGCGAATCCGTTGGCTGGCTGCCGTCTATACAAACCGGCCACGTACAATCATTGCAAACAAAATACGATTCTGAGCTGATTGATCTGTCCAATCGTCGAGCGTTTATAGAAATCAACTGTTAAATGTTCAGCTTAACCGATGAACAATTGATGTTAATGATTAAAAAATAAACTTTTTATCAATAAATATTGTTGTTTGTCGAAAGTTTAAAACGAACTGAAATGCGCTCAATTCGTTTTTCCGACGATACGTTATGCAAAAACTATCAATATTTCGCAAAAAAAAAAAAATTGTCAAAACGATATTAATAACGTTGTTATTATTATTTTATTTTTTTTTTCTTACTTGTTTCCAAATCCATTGTATTGTTCTCATAGAATTTCTCGTAGAGCCCGTCGACCATTGTAGCTAATCTGGACTTTTGGTCAAAACCGTTAAAATAATTAAATCCAAAACGATCTGTGCACGACATGAACTGACCTGCATAAAATAGAACATATTAGGGTTGTGTAAAATAATATTGCATTCAAATATTTGTTTTCTCAAATTATCCGACCGTCGTATTATGTTTACCCCACCGACATTCAACGTTCTCGTATCGTTTGATAATTATTTGTACCCGTACAAATTATATTATGTACGTTGTTAAAATGGGTACCTTTTCCAATCGATTATTGTCGTACACGTTAAAACCGAAAAAAAACCCATAGCGCCACAGCTGAAACATGTCATTCTATAGTAGCGTAGACTATTGAGGAGAGTTATAAAACGATGCTAGTAAAAAAAAAATTATCACCAGAGTCTACTTGACCCCCCTTGTATCCGGGCCCTGGGTATTAATACACTAGACGAAACTGCAGAATATTATAAACACATTATAGTTAAACCGCAATATAGCGGAATATAACAGGAAAAATCATTATTATACGCCAGTTTCGTATTTATTTGACATTCAAAGGTGTGGGAATAGTAAAATATCCAAGCCCCTCCCCAGTTGCTATTTTTTTTAATTTTTTAATTTATAAAAAATCGTATTTATATATGTATAAATATATATTGAGATGATATAGAGACGGGTATTTACGCTCCTCACTCTCTTAATACTACTTCTATTGGTATACAAAGTTTAAAAAACTATTGTCTAAAATGATTTTTATAATAAAATAGTGAAATTTGCCGTATGTTACCGTACAATAATAAAAAAAAAAAAAACTACAAAAATATCGTATATTACCGTACCAAATCGTCACCATATGTTAACATTTAATACATTTGTTCTTTGTAGTTTGTCGATAATCGTAATATTAATAAATGCATTTAAAATTTGTACGTATTAGTATATATTTCTCAATTCCGTACTGCAAACACTCCCGATTTCGGACTACACATTACGTGTCGGGGTTCGCTGAAAAATAGGGCCTAATCCCTCGCAACGTCTAAAGAAATTAAATTGGTTTAAAGGCGTCTCTAATACATTTTTTTTTTAAACAAACGTATAAAACAATTTAATAAGGTTAATCAATGTTGCACTTTGACCCGGTAAAAGTGATTGCGGACACACGAATTGCGGTTAAAAGATTGTTGATTTTTCATCGAAAATGTCTCTAAAAATATGTTACATGCTTGAAATAAAATTTCAACAAAAAAAATTCTACTCATATTAAATCAACGACGTCGAGATGGATTTATCAAGTCGATTATTTATAAACTGTGGTGAAATCTTTAAGAAAAATATATAATTGCAATTTATAAAGCTACGGTCCAAAGGGGGAGGGGGGGCGGAGGTCTGGCAAATTGTCGCCGTAATAATTCTAATTCAATTTCGAAATTTTCGATTATTTGTGGATAATTCTTGTTTTTTCGTCCTTATCTTTCTCATTCTCAAATAAAAACATTTTTTTTTTTTTGTTTTCTTCCTATTCGTCGTGCCGGGATATTTAAGACGGTCCGTTTTAGGAACTTTTAAAGTTGATAATAATTTCAAAAATCGATAACTCGCGTGCAATTCGTTATTTTCCAACCTATTACGACGTTCGCCTTACCTTTCATTATGGACACACCGAGCATAAAGTTCACGTCCAAGTTAACGGCGGATCTCAAATAACACTGTATGGTCGATTCGACCCGGTCGACGATACGGGTTTTCGCGTCTCGGATTGCGTACGGTTCGCCGCCAAAGCCCGCCGATTGTCCGTCAACAGCGGCGAAAAACAGCACCAAAGACAGAGAAACGGCGGCGGCGTAAGACGACATCGCGACGGTCGCGCAAAGACGGTCCGCACGGAAATGAAAATAGCAAACGCGCGGCCCCGTTCGGGGGTGTATTTAAGTTTTTTTTTTTTTTTTTTTTTATTTTGTTTTTTACGTCCGCGTAAAAGTGAGTAGTGCGATTGAAATTAATTTGCGCTGTTCTCGGATTCAATTTGTTTTCATTTCGCCAAACTCTCGACCGAGCATAGCCGCCACGAGTACCCGGTATTATGCCGAAAGTACGGGATAATCCGTTCCCTGTCCCGCACGTTTTCAATATAATATACGCAAGACGCTTGCCGCAATACCGTCTTTTTTTAGACAAAAGACCGTCTACGCGGAATGTTTTCTTTATTTTTTTTTTTTTTCTTTATTTTTTTTTTTAACGCCATGTTTATATTAATAAAAAATCTATCCGTGACAGTCGCAGTATAATAGATATATTGCCTATGCTTTTGTTTCGAGAATCGACGAATAAAATACCATATAAAATAAATTAACGGTTATGATATTTGTGCAGGCGACACGTTTAAATTAGTTTTTTCTTTTTTTTTTTAAATGTGTGTGTGTAGTCCGTAAAATGTCCAAAAAGATACACGAGCCTGCGCGACACCAGGAATGATTATTTTCTAAAACATGGTTTCTTAAATCGTGTTTCATTTTCTTTATTTGAAAATGCCGGTGTTTATGGACTCAAATGTAATTCTAATAAATTTTATTTGATAAAATTAATAGGAACTTTACAACTAGATATACAAAGAATTTTATCTCGGAAATATATCCGTATGAAAATGGTAATTTTTCTATGTATTCCTCAGTTTGTTTTATTTTGTTCAATTGCTTTTTTTTTCGTTTAAGCTATTATATTACCTGATGGATTGTGAAATCTTAACCGGTCGTACTTAAACGCAATTTATATATAACTCCAGGTTTTGTTTTGTTGTTTTACTAAGTTTTTTTTTTCTATTATTTTTTTATTGCATACAATTTGTAATATTTTATTGGATATTAATTTTTAGTACAATTTTTTTGTGTTTTTTTTTTTGGTTTATATATTTATTGTAAATATTCTTTTCTGGAATTTATTACTTATAGTTCAGTCATCAATTAGTTATTATTATTTTGTTCTCTAATGCACTTTTACCTCGTGTGACGACAAACTAAGTATAATTTTACCGAAATCTAAACATCGTTTTCTTTTACGACAATAATTTACAAATAAAATAAATGTAAATGTACAATAAAAACCTTAGCATTTGCAGGACTATCATTAGTTGTGCAATTGTGTTTTCTTTTGTAGATGAATAATTATTTAATTATGTTCAAAAAAACCCCACACGGATAAGGCTGAATTCAATAATTGCAAGGAACGCTAATAATTATTTGTGTCTCATCATTTGTCCCTCTTATTTTATTTTTCCAATTCGAGGACGGGCCGTGGGCACTTGTGCTATCTGAATACGAAAAACGGATTTTTTTTTTTTTAATATTTTTTATTTTTATTCATTTATAAGAAAAGTATACAATCTGTACGCGTATGGTATAATAAACATATGTGAATGTAGTAGAAATAAAACAATAGTGTAAGTGATTAGTATTAAAAGTATTTACAATAGTCCCTACACAAATATTATTTTGCATGAAATGCATGAATTGAAAAGGCTGTCCAGCGACAGTACTTCGGCGGGAATTTTTTTATTATTTTTTTTTTATTGTAATTATTATTTAATTATTTATTTTATTAGCTTGTGGACTACGCTGACCAGTTTGATCATCGACTAAGGAATCTCTGGGCCACATTCGCCATTGAGTCGCCTTGTAGTATTACCGGGAAGGGAGTTTGAGCATAGTTCAGAAACAAGGGGGTTGGCGTGATTGTGCAGTCTTTTGTGGAATTTTTTGTAGTGGCGTTTTGCGTTTTCTTTAACGAAAGGTATATGCAGGTCAGTGTGAAGAGTGTCATTGGAGACGTACGGAGGAGCGTCGTTAGTGATGAAACGAAGTATTTTTGATTGAACCACTTGTATATTGTTAGTGTTAGTTTTTTTGGCAGCACTCCAGAGCTGGATTCCGTAGGTCCGTATTGGTTTGAGTAGAAGATTGTATAAAGTAAATTTAGATTTGAGGTTTTACCCGTAATACTACGGAGAATAGAACGCCTTCGATTTAGGGACAGTTCATGTATATGTTTGGCCCAGTTGAGTTTTTTTTATCTAAATAAAGTACTAAATATTTCACCGTATTTGAGGAAGGTATTAGTTCGTTATTCAGTGAAACCGGTGAAGGATGTTGTAGTTTGAGGGTAAAAGTAGTATTAATTGATTTAAGTTCATTTATTTTACATATAATTCGAAAACCTTTTTCTTTAAAAGTATATAATAATTATTCTAAATTTTGAAATTATAAATATGCCACTAAAAAAAGCATAACGATTTGATTTAGGTATGATGTTATACCTAGCTGTTATCTCAATGGTTAGAATAAACGTATTTATTCGATTTATCGGATACCAAGCGTTTATATAGCGTTGGTTGGTTGTGAATTATCGGCGGCACAGTGACGGCTAAACAAAATAAACGTCGAGTAATTTTCGTCGTAATAAAATGATCGAGAAGATCCCAAGGGTATCGTTGGCAAACCTAAACAGACAGTATAGGGCAGAGTGAGGCGACCGAAAACCAATACGGGCAACGAAATTACCTAAACGTACAGGCGGTGTTCATCGATCATTATCATTCTTTATCGTTATAAAAGCCAACATAATATCGTCGAAACCCACGCGTGTACGTCACGTAATAATCCGTATTATTTTTCACGCAAAATATATACGTCTGTATTATATATCTATATATATATATATGTTATAACGTACGCTATGCGGCCAGTTAATAAACGAGGTCTGTTCAAATGGTACCAGAATTTTAGATTTAATAATTACAAAAATGAAGTTACATATTATTTAAAGGTATCTCCTACAAAATACACTCCTCCGGACGATATGCAGTGATCCCGGGCGATCTTGCCATTTTTAAAAAGTCTTTTTTGGAACTGTTCCAAAGTAAAAGCTTTGAGTTCTGGTGCCGCGTTCGCTTTAATTTCCTCTACATATTGAAATCGTTGTCCTTTAAGCGCAGATTTTAGTCTTGGGAAAAGAAAAAAAAAAAATCACATGGGGGCCTGATCCGGAGAATAGGGAGAGTCCGCGGGACCATAACAGTTTTTTTATCAGCCGAAAATTCACGAATCGACAGCGCTAAATGTGCCGGTGCATTGTCGCGGTGAACAATCGCGGAACGAATTTAGCAGCTCGACCCATTTCATCTGTACGTTTTCCTGTGAAATTCCATGACAAGACTCAATTGAAATTCGCTTTGTAACCTCACGAACGGTTAATCGGCGGCCATTTTGCATTTTTTTTTATGCAAATTATGTCGCCACACCATCGTTTCTGGATGACGTCGACGATCTTCTAGAACGGGGATCGTCTTCAGTTGACCGCCAATTGTCCTTGAACCGTTTGAAACGCTCGAAAGTCACGGAACCACTTAATAAATCATCCCCAAAAGCAGGTTTTTAATCATTTTCGTACGTAATATATATATATATATATATATATTTAGGAATATATAAAATATTGATTCCAGGGAGAACATACGATTTATAGCAGACCAATCGTGAACTGTAAATCAGTGGGAAAACATATTCTTGATATTAATTTGAATATGAGTAAAATATTTAGTAATGTCTCTGGAGTTAGAGGTAATGTAAATTTCAGTGCAACATTTCACCGAATCTTACAATGTGAATTTAATTGGGAACTATTGAATAAATTAGTTTAACAATACTTTATACATACCATCAGTGTTTGGAATTATCCTTTATCTTTATCTTGATAATTTTTTAGTTATCAAATTTTAACACGTGTTAGTAGACAAAACAACCATTATCCAGTGGCGTTGAAAAAATGTAACATAAAAAATGTTCATAAATATTGTAATTTATTACTCTCTAGGAGGTACTCGTATATTTTACATTGATATTATTTGAATTATATTTGTAAATCTCATGGGAAACTTTGAAATAACTATTGAATTTGTAGGCCAGGTGAATTATTTTATAAATTTGTCCGGATATTTCGTAGTGATGGGGGGAGGGGGATTAAGAGTGACTTATACTGATGTGAATATTTCCCCGTTGTTACCAAATTACGTTATGTCGCCACACCATCGTTTCTGGATGACGTCGACGATCTTCTAGAACGGGGATCGTCTTCAGTTGACCGCCAATTGTCCTTGAACCGTTTGAAACGCTCGAAAGTCACGGAAACACCTAATAAATCATCCTCAAAAGCGGTTTTTAAATCATTTCCGTACGTTTCCGTTGCATCGTTTTTACGAAGTTTCGAACAAAACTTGATGCACACGCGTTGTTCGTTAATTTCGGGCATGTCGAAAACGGCGAGCGAAAAAAAAAAAAACCGACAGGATTTAACCACGTGTAATATTAAACTGAGATTAGATAGCGACTTCGGGTTTTGTTTAAAATATCCAATTATTCGCGGCGAATACGTCTATTTGCAATTTGAAACGTTATCGTGTGTAGATTAGCCGTAATAACATTTGTCCTGGTACTTTTTGAACACACCTCGTATATATTTTTTTAAAATTTTGTATTATAGACCGCTGTCCGTTCGTCACACGACTAAATTTTCGTCATGAAACGAATTTCAACTGTTTGAAATAACTTTTATGTCCACTCGCACAAGAGACATACATGCTGTTACTGTTACTGTCGTGACACAAAAACCATGTACATAATGTGGCGTGCCACCATACTCTGGTGAATTTTTTTACAAAAATTAATTGGAAATTATTTCCTATTTTAATTTCAATATTGCGTACAGATAATTGTTTGCATCAAATAACACCGTTCAGACGATTCCTCTTAAATGTGAATAGATCACCGTGTCACCGTGTCATACTATAAATCGTTACATGAAGTCAATTTTACACAGCTATAACGTTTAAATTGCATTGATAAACTATCAATTTATGTTTTTACATATATACATATATTATGTCTCTTACTTTTTGTTTTTTACTATAATTTGTGGTTGGCCCCAATGTTTTATAAAATATTTGCTGGTACGAAATATTCGAGAAAACGGTTAAATTTCCAGAAAATGTTTATTTAAAATATATTGGCTAGTGAAATAACAAAATAAAATTTTAATTGAAATAAAAAAAAAAAAAAAAAATACAGAATCAACACGTTGATTTCAAACAATGCCAATGAAATAATAATAAAAAAAAATTCTAGAATAATTGTATAACTATGTACAATAATCGAGTGCTTATTGGCAATTGGTATGAAGAAAATATTGGGAAATTCGTTTCACAAAAAGATGGCAATAAGGATTCAACTTATCAAACAGATTACCGAGGACTTACAGATTTACCAGCTCAAGATAATATAGCAGATACGTGGAAAATACAACAAAAATTATTGGTAATAACAACAAATAGTACTTATAATATATTTTGCCTTGAATAATATATATATTTTTTTTTATAATCCTTTAAAAATTAAATTTTGATGAAAATCGTACAAATTACGTCATTTTAAATCATGATAATTAACCGAACTTTGATCAGAATCAATTTTCGTTAGCAATGATTGTTCGTTCAGTACAGATATTTACTAAAATCCCCTATATATCCTACCTTCCAAATTGTCCACCTACAACAAGTAGTCCACCCATGTGCAGTATATTATTTGTTGTTGTATCTTTAATCTCTCTCTGACCTTCTTGGGAAGTCTTGGATAGTCAGGATTCTGGGGGGGGGGTGGTAGCCATATTTGTCTATAACTGATGCGTTGATGTTATTTTTTGATTTTCCTTGTAGTTTTCGTAATTTATAAATAACGGGAGATAAGGGAATGTTCATGCAATAACAATTTTTGTAAATTATTTTTATTGTAATTCAGTTAAAATACGTGGACAATTTACGACGATTTCCGTTGAATGGACATTTATTAGGGCAAGTTGATTCAAGGCACCAATTAGATTAAAAACATCGTGTTTACAGACAGGGCGGATGATAATAATAATAATAATACACACGTCATATATGAAGTGCAGCCCAAATGCCCCTCATAGTCTAAACGAAATATACCGAATTGGTCCGCTTTATTATTCTGATGTTGTAATTTTTAGACATAATATATTTGTCAATACGACATTGCGTTCGATCATTATTGCACGAGTGTAATATAATTACAACGATGGTTCAACTATTGCATATTATATGCCATAGAATATTCATCGTTGAATATTTTGTATGTTCGTTCGATAATATAGGGTCTGCCGGTGGAATTAATCCGCGAACATGGTGTCCACGGCGCTTACAAAAATAACATGTGCACGGTATACGATTTGAATTGCGCATTTGCCTATCAGCCATCGTTGAGGCGTTACAGACCGTTGTCCGGTTCCTGGGAACCCGAGCGGAATTATCTGGCCAACCACGGGCCGGGGCGTAGAGAGCTGGTGGAAAAAAAACGGCAATTGTGGAATAACGACAACGATTGTACAGGGCCGAGTACCGAATATCAAAGCAGTTATATACGAAGATTAAACAAACATGTAGCAATAAAAAAATAAATCATATATAATGACGGCGCGTTTGAGTATAATTCGGCAAAGTTGGGCAAGTTAATGAAAAAAAAAAATAAAAAAAAAAAACTAAATCTTATCTTAGTCGACTAAATATGTCTTCAGATAAAAGTTAACAAAAAATAAATTGAACTAGTCAAGTTGAAAATGTTATAATGCAATAAAAAATTAACTCAACTCAGTTAGTTTTATGACTTTGTTATTAAAAGTCAACATTAAAAGTATTCAATACTGAGTACCTAATAATTAGGGCTGTGAATATTTAATGTATTTGGTTTTTTTTTTTTCGCTACACAGTATAAAAAAATGAATTCGTGCAAAATTTGTTTTGAGAGAAAGAGTGAGAGAGAGAGAGAGAGAAAGAGAGAATGAAAAATTGAGAGAGAGGTGTTAAACGAGCGTTTACAATTACTAAACAATTGCTATTAATTGTGTAACCAACCAAGTACCTTGTCTACGCGCGTCAGAACATGTCAAAACATTTCATCGATTTGCATTGATGTGTTTGCACAGTTGCAACGCGCGTTTTGAAGCGATAGGTTCTTGTTGTTTAATATTTTCAGTTGATTTTTCGAAAAAGTTTTGCTCGAAATCAATAATGGATGGTGAAGGATTTGATACTGATTTATTCATCGACAAAATTGAAAAAATGCCCCCCCCCCCAATTTGGAATATGGCCAGTTAGCCAATATTCAAATAAAATCAGCAAAACAAAGGCTCGGGAAGGAATTGTTCTCTTCAATTTGTTCCGACAAGTAATCAAAAGATTGAATTGACATCTTGAAGTAGTTGAAAAATTTAGGTTCATAATGCCTGAGACTTGAATAAAGCGTCGTATACAAGCTCGAGGCAAATCTATTTCGTAAAATAGAATGAATCCAATAATTAATTTTTTTTTTTGTCTACGTCGCTGTTTTCTTCTTCTTCTTCTTCTTCTTCTTCTTTTTCTTCGATACAGCTTCCATAAATAAATTGCATGTGCAACCATGGACAGAATACAATACTCCACTGACTACGGTTTAAACGCGCGCTTATCGTGTAAATTCGGTAAACATGCGAACAGTGGTAAAAACTTCAACGCCTTTCACGCGGACTAGCCCTAAAACTCTCAAATAACCGAAGCCTGAGTATACATCATATATTGTACACAATATAATAATAGATGCTAAGTTATCAGCTTAGTTTTCAATATCTGGGTGTTACAATAAATAGCAAAAATAATAATCACGAAGAAATTTATATAAGGACTACTGCAGCCAACAAAATGGGTTAACGAGCATATTTAAATCGAAACAAGTATCAATTAAATCAAAAATTACACTATACAAAGTAATTATCAGACCAGTTCTTCTCTACGTTTGTGAAACATGGCCAACGACCAAAGGAGATGAAGACAAAATAGCGATCTTTGAAAGACGAATATTAAGAAGAATATATGGGCCAAAACGAAATAATATCACACAACAATATGAAAGTAGAAGCAACATAGAATTACAACAACTATATAAAGAACCGAACATAATAGCAGTAATACAATGTAGAAGAATCGGGCTGGCCACGTTATGTAGGTCAAACAGCCTAATGAAAGCGGTATTAAAATGGAAACCCCTTGGGAAAAGACCACTAGGCAGACCAAAACAAAGATGGATAGACAATGTAAAAAAGACTTTGGAAGAATTTGGAATACAAGATATGGAAGTAGTAGCTCAGCATAGAGACAGGTGGAAACAAATTTGTGTTGCGGTTATGGGCCTCAATGGCCTTTAAAAACCGGAGAAGAAGAAGAAGTTATCGGCTATTGCCGTCACGATAACGCTAATGATCATTAAACACGGACGACGACAACGACGAAATTTTTAGGAACAATTTATATCTACATGTCAATAGCTGGAAACCCCTTGGGCCGCCGCGTCGCACAATTAATAAAATATTAACTATATTATTAGGTAATCCGCGATCAGTGAGCGAGTGGTATTTGGCTTAATAATATATATATATATATAAAACTTTTTTTTTTATCAGCTATCGCCCTCTAAACCCAACTCAACCCCTCTAAAATTTCTTTGGGCCTCTTACCGCCCCCCTGAAGGCCACAAACGTCCAAAACGGGGTGCTATCGCCCACTTTGAGAAGGACTGCTCTATATAACTCTAATATCTGGTGATAATGGTGTAAAGCACTTCGTTGTTTAACGCAATCAAATATGATATAATTAACATATTTGATAAATATGATAATGATTAATACAATAATTGTTGGCACACGGAACACCAGCTATGTAAAAAGATAGTGCACACGTTTATTGGTCCATTTTCGACCCCCATCGATATTTTCCTTAATTAAATCAAATTGACAAATATACTAGTATATCCAAAACTCTTATTTAATGTGAAAAATAAAAAACACAAATTACTGTTTCCAAATGGATTTGGTTTTAATAATTATAAACATTAGTTGTTCAACGAAAGTGCAATATACAAGAAATATAGTAATATGAAACAATAAATAGTTTAGTAACAAGAAATAATTTAGAAAAGCTCTAAACGAGGGAGTATTTACTTTAAAATACAATTTATACGATTTCAATGAATGATGTGCAACAATTGAGACCAAGTGTACTCAATCCTTTTCTATTTCTGGTTTTCGAAGCATTGATTTAGGCTTCAAATCCTAAAATACAAAATATTAAATTTATCAATTTTTTTTTTTTTAAATAATGTAAAGTTGTGATTCTCACCTTGAGATCAATGTTTAACTTTTTACATAACAATTCGATTTTAACTTTCAAAACTAAACGTAAATTCGGTTTTTGGTGCAGTTCGGCTAAACAGTTTAATATTATCATTGTCCAAGGACATTTTGCATGAAATACCTATGTAGGTAACAACATAATTATATCAAATTATACAGTAGTAACATGGACAGATAAAAAAATATATTGCACGTACTTTGCTGTTTGCAGCCGATTCAAGAACTTTAATGACAAACTCTACTGTGAATAGTAGTTCATCGTCCCCTTTGTTATAGGCTTTAAATATTAAAGCTTCGAGGTTACCAATTACCGGCACAATTGATTTATTTTTGGTAAGTGTAATCATACCCAACCAGTGTCCCAAGTTATTTAGTAATTTCCCAAATGAATAATTTACTCGGGTCTTGTCGCGTTTTAATAAAACCTATTCAAGACAAAGTATTAGATAAATTAATCCTATCATTAAATATTCCTACTCACTTTAATATTCATTACGGTGTCTGCTTTTATTAATAAATTCAGGGATTTTATTGATAAACAATCCAAGAACTTTAAATACAACGTGTGCAATTGAGGCTTATTACTAATATGCTCCATTACCAAGTAGTTCGATATCCAGGGAAAATCTTCATCGGTTATAATCTGTCTCATATCTTTACACTTTAAGATATAAAATACAAATTAATTATTAACATATAACCGCTGCGGCCTGTTTTACGAAAATGAACTGTACATTTGAATTTGTCTAAATAAATATTAACCTTGGTCTGAAGATTATGGTCTCTTAAACTGTTTATAATCCAATCGATTCTCTTTTGGATATTTTTAGGTGGTGCTACAACAACATTGAATTTTACTACTCGCCTTTTAATGTTACTCATTAACTCATAATCAACGCGAGTGTTTGTTTCGGTTGTTTTCGTATCTTGTACATTTTCAGGTGATGTGGAAATTACAGGTGTATTTTCTATTTCACCGTTGGGTACAATTGGTGCATTACAATTTTTAACTGTAGTAACAACGATGTCCACTGAAAACAATTAACACAAGGTTTTTTTTTTTCAATTTATAAAACACATATTTTTTAGTACATATTTTGCATCCCATTTTTATGTTATTCTTTTTTTTTTTTTTTTAATTAACCGTTTGTAATTTTCTGAAAATGTATATATTAATCTAACAATTCATTATTTCTGGTATAGGAATTTTACAGGTGTGGGAAAGTAATAATCAATAAACAAATAATTAAATCTATATGAATTCCCATTTTATGCGAATACTTTAAATGCGCATAAATTGTTGGTTTTATATCGAATACATATTTTTTTTTCAGACAAAATCATACAGATAGATAGATGTTAGTTGCGTAAGTTATATTCTAATTAGATCAAATTTGGTCCAAAATAATAATTAATATCATAATTTTTACTAACTGGGCGGATTCGAATTTTTCGTATTCATCGCCTGTGGTATAGCCTTAGGTAAATCCTAAAATACAAAATATTAAATTTATCAATTTTTTTTTTTAAATAATGTAAAGTTGTGATTCTCACCTTGAGATCAATGTTTAACTTTTTACATAACAATTCGATATTAACTTTCAAAACTAAACGTAAATTCGGTTTTTGGTGCAGTTCGGCTAAACAGTTTAATATTATCATTGTCCAAGGACTTTTTGCATGAAATACCTATGTAGGTAACAACATAATTATATCAAATTATACAGTAGTAACATGGACAGATAAAAAAATATATTGCACGTACTTTGCTGTTTGCAGCCGATTCAAGAACTTTAATGACAAACTCTACTGTGAATAGTAGTTCATCGCCCCCTTTGTTATAGGCTTTAAATATTAAAGCTTCGAGGTTACCAATCACCGGCACAATTGATTTATTTTTGGTAAGTGTAATCATACCCAACCAGTGTCCCAAGTTATTTAGTAATTTCCTAAATGAAGAATTTACTCGGGTCTTGTCGCGTTTTAATAAAACCTATTCAAGACAAAGTATTAGATAAATTAATCCTATCATTAAATATTCCTACTCACTTTAATATTCATTACGGTGTCTGCTTTTATTAATAAATTCAGGGATTTTATTGATAAACAATCCAAGAACTTTAAATACAACGTGTGCAATTGAGGCTTATTACTAATATGCTCCATTACCAAGTAGTTCGATATCCAGGGAAAATCTTCATCGGTTATAATCTGTCTCATATCTTTACACTTTAAGATATAAAATACAAATTAATTATTAACATATAACCGCTGCGGCCTGTTTTACGAAAATGAACTGTACATTTGAATTTGTCTAAATAAATATTAACCTTGGTCTGAAGATTATGGTCTCTTAAACTGTTTATAATCCAATCGATTCTCTTTTGGATATTTTTAGGTGGTGCTACAACAACATTGAATTTTACTACTCGCCTTTTAATATTACTCATTAACTCATAATCAACGCGAGTGTTTGTTTCGGTTGTTTTCGTATCTTGTACATTTTCAGGTGATGTGGAAATTACAGGTGTATTTTCTTCTTCACCGTTGGGTACAATTGGTGCATTACAATTTTTAACTGTAGTAACAACGATGTCCACTGAAAACAATTAACACAAGGTTTTTTTTTTTTCAATTTATAAAACACCTATTTTTTAGTACATATTTTGCATCCCATTTTTATGTAATTCTTTTTTTTTTTTTTTTAATTAACCGTTTGTAATTTTCTGAAAATTTATATATTAATCTAACAATTCATTATTTCTGGTATAGGAATTTTACACGTGTGAGAAAGTAATAATCAATAAACAAATAATTAAATCTATATGAATTCCCGTTTTATGCGAATACTTTAAATGCGCATAAATTGTTGGTTTTATATCGAATACATATTTTTTTTTTCAGACAAAATCATACAGATAGATAGATATTAGTTGCGTAAGTTATATTCTAATTAGATCAAATTTGGTCTAAAATAATAATTAATATCATAATTTTTACTAACTGGGCGGATTCGTATTTTTCGTATTCATCGCCTGTGGTATAGCCTTAGGATGTTCCATCACTACTTGAGGAATTCCACACGCAACACAATAACGATTGTCTTTGGTCATATTATGTACTGTGCTTACGATGACACTGTACAATTCTTTCAAAATGACACTGTAATTTAATTTAAAACTTTTTATTATACAAATTTCTAATTCATTTAAAAACATACAGATATAATGCGATTGTTGATTCCCCGGTTATATGTTAGACCAAAAAAAAACCTACATGTGAACCGAGTCCGTAGTTTTAGAGATTATAACCCGGACAAAATATAGGTACATAATTTGTAACCATCTTTACCCATAAATACACACATTTAAACAAAAAAATCAATGACATTTTCATAGTTTAAGAGCGAATTTTCCAAAAATCCTTTCCGAAGGCTTTTTTTACATTACAGTATATTGGGAACCTCTGAAAATAATGTAAAGTTTCTAGACCGAGATACTGATAAATTATTACTCATAATTGTACTATATAATACCTATTTATAGTAGTTACATTTTTTGTAGCCAGTAAAAACCGTAAATATTTATAAACAAACAAACAAAAAAAAAAATAATGACATTTTCATACATTAAGGACGAATTTTCCAAAAATCCTTCCCGAGTGCTCGTATATATCGTAATATATTTCGAACCACCGGGAAAAATTTCAATTTTCTAAACCCGGCTGTTAAGGGTCGTGCGATGATAAATTATGTTATTGTTTACAATAGAAAAAACCGTACACAAACTAATGTAACTGCGCATATTATATAATGCACAAATAAAGTTAATTAGGCTTACTTTTTATGATAAAAATTATAAACCATAAATAATAATAAAAAAAAAATTAATTTTTACAAAACCGTTTGTCAGATTTACATACCTTATTATTAGTATAGCAAGTGTAACACTCCTCATTACAATGGCGCCTCTGGGGTGTCCACAGAGACAACACAGTAATGTTAAAATTACGAAAGATGCCAGAAGCGTTTTCGTTGCCACTTCTGCGATATAAAACAGAAACCGTTCCATTTTAAATGAACTTTTGAATATAAATTATATACAAAATGAAAAAATACGCGAGTCGAAAAACGTTCGTCGATTAATAAACGGCAAAAACAATATTTCTAACAGTCGAATGTGAAATAACAGGATAGGTAACAAAAATCAGTTATATTGGTTGCTAAGTGATTAAATAAAATCAAACGTTCCTACAATAATATAATTATTAAATATACGATTGACATAGATATTGTTTTACCGAGATTGATTTTTTACCAATTTAATATGTACCTATTATAAATTATAGCGTTGTAAAATACGGTGTACGGTATTTACTTTGTTGTTAATGAACAATTATATATCCGTTCAGAAATAATATGTTTTTTAACAGAATTTCTACAAAAAAAAAAAAAAAATCACCCAAAAGGGCAATAAGTAACAACGGGGAAATATTCACATCAGTATAGATCACTCTATAACACTAAAACCATCACAAAAAAAAATATATATATATATATATATTTAGTACATTTTTAGTTTAATTTAAATTTTGCATATTTTCTTTTTTTATGTTTTATAACGATAAAAGTTTCTAAACCTAATCATTACTAACATTAATAACTTGTCTCTATTTTAAGTGTTAAGGCATTAAATGAACGCTTTGAAAACGAGTATTAAAGACGAGTGAATTAATATTTTTCTATTTTGTTTTTATAAAAGATTTTATGTTTAATTGTCATCAAAATTCCTCTGTATCGATCAAAACTTTATATACCAAAAACAAAATTGGGAGGGTATTTACCATTGAGTTTTCTCGTGTTTTCGATTAAGAATTACCCTATTAAGAAGACGAAATAAAATACTAGTTTATTATTAAACAAGTCTCTTTTTACCATGGGTAGTTTTATTTTAATTGGAAACAGTTGAATAAATTAATTTAATAATAATTTATACATACCATCAGCGTTTGGATTTATCCTTTATCTTTATCTAGATAATTCATCTAGAAAATTTATCGAATTTAAACACTTCTTAGTAGACATAACCACCATTAACCAGTGGCGTTGGAAAAACGTTACATTGAAAATGTTCATAAATATTATAATTTATTACTCTTTAGGTACTCGTATATTTTACATTGATATTATTTGAATTATATTTGTAAATCTCATGGGAAACTATTGAATTTGTAGGCCAGGTGAATTATTTTATAAATTTGTCCGGATATTTCGTAGGGATGGAGGGGGGGGGTTTAAGAGTGATCTATACTGATGTGAATATTTCCCCGTTGGTACCTATTACGTTTTCGGGTGATATTTTTTTAAGCCATACGTAAGTAATACAAATTGTTGGCTCGTCCGTGTGAACCTAGCTTAGTTTGCTATGAAACGATCGGATTTTTTATACTAAATTCAGCGTCCGTCCTTGTTATTTTTCGCAATTCAAGTTTTTTCATTATTTTCTTCGTATTTTTTTTTTTTTTTTTGGTATATTATTATTTTTTATCATATTCACTATCTATTTTAATAGGTATTTCATAAAACACAAACAATGGATTGCTGACTGAAATGTAACAAGCTTATGATTGGGCGTGTTGCAATATCGTAAAACTAATTGCTACGTGAAATATATATGTTATAATACTGTTGATATAAATGTATTATTTCTATTATTATAGGTAAACCAAATTAAAAAAAAAAAAAAAAAAAAAAACAGTATTGTTATTTGTATCAATTGTGTATCAAAATTTATTGTTATGTACGTACATTTTTTTTTTTCAATTGTGGCAAAAAATATCTATTTAGTGAATCAAGTTATTATGTCAATAATAATTATTATAAACAATTTTCGAGTGCTAGAATATGCATAAGTGTGCGTATCACTTGTCGGATGACTTTTTTGAATGGGTCCTGCATGTTGGCATCGTAATAACGAACGCGTTTCGTAAAACCAATGCGTTTTATCACTAATTCGAAATTCATATCGATTAACACACACCGCAATAGTTCAGTGGCCCACATACGAATTTCAATCCATATGTCTCCGCTTATGGTCTCATGTTTTCCGCCGGACAACTCGAGTTCCGTTCTACGTTTCGAATAATACTCACCACAAACACCACAATACTCCAACAATCCAATGCGTGGCTAAAATATTTTATATACCCCTCCACGCCAATACCTCCAACGGTCCCAACCCTCTAATATCTCTCGCGCCGTGCCGGGCGACCCCAGAAAGCGCCCAAAGCGATATATAACGGTGTCGTGACCTCCTACATTACTGGTTTACAACTGGTTACTCCTCGTATCAAAGTTTCATCAACGGATCGCCTCTTCCATCAAGGACCACTGCCTTCTGCTACAATTTTAACTACTGTATCTGCTATCTTTTGTGCCGCACGACTTATGCTTATTGTACAAATTAAATACTTTTCAGATTGTACAATTTTATTACATTAATAATAATAATAATAATAAAAAAAACAGAATTTGGAAAGAAAAATAATAAAAAAAAATACATACCGAATGGTTTGGTTAACATATATGAAATATATTCGGTGGTAATTGTTGAGTTTAGCACCAAAACCAATAGTATAGACCTTAAGGCTGGATACCGTTATCAAAACCGTTCCAATCCATTCATCTCGTTTAGAAAACAAATACCGTTTTTATCGAACCGTGCAATTCGTAATCAATACGAGTTTAATGCGGTGATAGAAATGAAGTGGACGCAGGCGTCTGCATTCAATTTCAATAGATTTTAACGTCCCCCTACATTTCATTAATATTGAAATGCTAGAACCCTCTTGTATAGGTTGGCGTGATACGCTTGTTCGACATTGATAAGAACAAAGATCAAATTATAAAGCTGGTTAATTTGATACCGACCTACAGATTTCTAATATTTTTTTGGGGATAGTTGTTATTTATGATAATTTGCTAGTTGATTTTTCTTATTTTCTTATTATGACAAATAATCATCTGTTTTCCACTATTTAGAACATGGTTATTTTTTAGTTACCACTTACTACAATTTTATTGTAATCGCTAATCAGGTTTTAATATCGATATGTGTAGAAAATAATATAATATGTAAGGATAATATTGGTCAAGCACGTCGACCACAGAAACCCACACAGACAAAGCCAACGAAATATTGATCTAGGTAAAGATAATTTAATAAAATATATCTAGATGAAGATAAAAAAATATGTAAATATTTAAAGATTATAAGATAAACATTATCAGTTTTAATAATTTACCTGTGTGATTTTTTTTTTGTAAATTTATACATATTTAAAAAAAAATACATTTTTCCAAATTATTATGAAAAATACAACGAAAATCAATGAAAAAAAATTATCTTTTAAATGCACCAACTAGATCCAAATTTCTTTCAGATAAAACGGTACACTTGAAAATTGTATTACGATTTCCGGTAGAAAAGCTGCTTACAGACAGCAAAAAAAAGCACATATAGTAAAACAAGTATATTTAAATAAATTTACCTTGGTAAATAAGTTTAGAAAATTAAATTATTAATTTTAAATAAATATAAGGTAGTTAAAAGTGTATAAAAAAAAAAAAACCATTATATGATAAGAGATTATTAATTAAACATTATTATTTGTATTGCAAGGGAGAAAACAAACGATAAACTGTAATAAATCGAAAGGGCGCAATTCAGACGGTTTCGAATTAGATTCACCGATCTGGATTGCAGTCCGATAGTAATGGGCACAACAAAGCGATCGGACCGAAACGGCCAGTCCGCCCCCGAACCCAGTCGTGAATGTTGGTGTGCAACGTCCACAGCGCACCACCGTAGCCCCCGGTACTCGCGTCCCTCGTCGCCGGGTCCGAACACGAGTAATCGACAGAAGTAATTTTCATGCAGCCGGCCCAGGTCACTGCTCCGCCTTGCGGCCGTTGTCGGCCGGCCGGCGCAGTCTTGTTCGGCTCCTCGCAAGGTTCGCACTTTCCGTCGCCGTCTTCGTCTTCGTCGTCGTAGTCGTTTTTGTCGTTATCGCCACCGGCTGCCTTGCCGCCCTGACCAGTATCGCTGGCCCGGCCGTCAGTTCGGCCACGGTCTCGTCGTTGCAGGGTTTTCGTCACCAGCCGCTGCCGTCCACCATCATCATGTTCGCTGGTGCCGCACGTACATTCGCCGTCCCGGACGCTCGGGTCACCGCGGTCTCCACCGATCCGTCGGAAGTGTTCCGCGTGAAACGGTTGTCGGGTGTCCCAGACGTAAAGACCCGCGCCGCCTGCTGCCGCGCTGTCTCGGTAATACCACAAATGACCGTTGGCCGAATCAAGCGGCACCAGCGGCCGGCTGTCCGGTCCCACGGGTTTCCGGCCCACGTTTACCAAGCACCGGTTGCCGCCCGTTACGCAGCCGCGCGCACGGCACTTGGTCAGCTGCAACTCAGGACGGTCATCGTTTGTCCCGCGCCGTCGGTTCCGGATCACGTCCACCGGGATCTTGTACGCGTCCGGGTGCCGTCCGTACGTTATGTACAAGTGCCGTACGGCCCGTCCGGCCGGCCGGGGCTCGTCCAACAGTGCCAGGTGCAATACGTTTCGGTCCACGTCTAGGTGATCGTCCGCATCGAGGTAGTCCGGACCGCCGTCCGGCCCGATCACCGCCGAAACCGACACCGGCAACACGATGCGGATTCCCCGGGCTTCTTTCACCGACCACGCCACGAACGAGCCCCTGTCCGGGCCACCGCCTGACGCGTCGCCCACGTACACCGCCACGGGTCTGGCCACCTTTTCGTATTTCCGGGCTCCGGATCGGCCGTCGTCCCGATCGGTACTCCCATTGTCGCTATCGTTGCCGTCGGCCGGTTCGCCGGACCGGTCCGGTCCATCGGCCGATCTACACTTGTAGTCAGCGGTCGTTCCTTTTGACTCGACCACCTGACCCGGAACATTGGCCGACGGTCCGCTATCATCTCCGACGCTGTAGTCATCGGTATCGTCTTCCTCGTACTCCACGGCGATGGTGTGTAGCGACTGGGCTGTAATTTTCGTTTTCCGGTCGCCGAAATCCCCGCCGGAATGCAAAAGCGCTTCCAATTCTATCTTGTGCACCGTCTATACAAAAATCAACGGGTGTGTACGTGACGTAGCAAACTACTAGTAATAACTGACGAGCAGAGTAATGAAATTGTCGTCATACGCTTACCGAATAAACACATAAATCACGTTATTTTTACAAATTAAAAATTATACATTTTTTCTTTTCTTTTTCATAATTACTTCAAATTTTAAACAATATATTTATGTGCCTCACGGAGGGGGCACTCACCACAATCCCCCATCCCTTATATCGTGATGACCTCCCCGCCTCACGAATTGTTCGCCGGCCGATCACCCGGGTAGTATTATCCTGCGTCTTGCGACGTACTTACACGTCCGCTAGCCACGTCGATGCCCACAACCCTCGGTTCGGCGTACTTTTTCGGCTTGACGAGTTTATTGGTCGACTTGAGCGTGTTGACAATGCCGATGTCGAGCACCCACAGCACACCGTCAGGTCCCAAGTACGCGTCCACCACGTTCACGAGACCCTCTTTGTCGCACATGCGCTCACCGCCTTGCGTTTTTGCCGAAGACTTAGAGAACTGACAGTGGGCTTGGAGCGAAGGGTACGGCGACACCGAGTGGAAACCGTTACCACTGTTGCACGGCGTGGGATTTCCCACCGCAGACGTACGGCAATCGGTCAACGGGACGTAACTCAACGTGAACGGCACGCCCGGCCTACAATCGTATTATACAGATTTAAATGTATTGTATTTTTTTTTTTTTATACGTAGGTATATATTTATATTTTTCAACGGATCTCGAAAAAATTTGATACTAGTCTTGACCTTGAAAACAAGGGAAAGGTCGCTGTCTACAATTTATTTCTGAATTCGACTTCTAAACACACACGTTTTTTTTTCTTCTTTTTTTAATCTTTAAATACGAAAATTGAATTTATTTCGTTTACTTCTGGGTTACACGGATGCCACCGTTAACTTTGGCACGGGCATTAGTAATTAAATAAAATCTCTCTATACCGCGTTTCCATTAGCTCAAATTGCTGAAAATTTCTACGTTTCTGATTAACCAATTTCAAATAGACCGCTTTTTTAAAAAAAAAAAAATTTTATTATCGTGTTATCATAAGATTAATAATGAAATAAAATTGCATTGTCTCGGTGAGAATCTGTGTTAGCAACGCCTACTGTCAAGTCTGGTTACGCCTATGATTTTAACAGCCGGGTATCAGTTTGAACACAGGAAAACGCTACTATCAACTCGCTTCCAACATCTGTTGGGTCGGAAAGTGGGCTACGGGTGTTGGACAGGACAGATAAATCAAAAACTAGACAATGTTAATCAGTGGTCAGTTGGTCAGTGGTTCAAATCTCATCACGGTGATGATTGTTTTTATATATATATAAATATAAATTGCTTTCTTGATCCATTGTAATATCCAGAAAACAATAAAATACAATTGATTTATTTTCCGTTCTATAAAACAAATTAAACAATATTTTCTGATGCCGTTCTCGTCAACGTAAAATTAATATAACCGACCAACCGTGGTCAAATATCAGCCATAAGCTCAGTTTAAAAATCTGATAAACACATCCGTTTACGTTGGTGATAGCTCAGCTGAGGAGGCACTCCGACATAAAATGCGATAATGCGATGTTCCGTGTTTCCATGGGACATGATCTTGCACAGTGGAACGTGACGAAGAGTGAGAAAACTGCGACCCCGCTCTATTATTTTCGGGTGTACAATAATTACGGTAGGGACCGGAGTCCACGTCACTATTCGCGGATCGGAGGCAAAACGCAGTCGCTACGTAAAAAAAAAATACAACAAATTCGATCACGTACTTGTATCTGGGCGACACAATAAACGCTCTGTCGCCGGCCATCTGCATCCGGGTGAAGATGACGTTGCCGGGCTCGTAACTGACGTGCGGCGGTGGAGTGTTGACGTCGCAGTTTGACGTCGGCCCGGCCGGCCGTTCCGCACATGCCCTGACGGGCCACCTGACGTAGTGACCGTTTAGGAACCTCGGCACCAGCCGTGGTCCGCCGTGTTGCTGCCCACAGCCAGTGCCGTTGTTCCGGTCTTGTTCGGCGGTCACGTTAAGCAACGCCACCGCAATTATCACGGTGACCACGGTGCCGAGTGTGCGCAGTAACGCCCGCGGTAAACCGCATAACATAATCAATATTGTGCACCGTATCACCATCGGACATATCGGTGCGCGTGTCCTTTTTCACCGCGGGCGACCCTATGGTCCGTGGTCTCCGGTAAAAAAAACCATGTTTTCAAACGCACGAGTAAACAAAAACCATACGGTTGTCGTATATAAGACGCGAGTCGCGTGTTTCTGCGACATTTTTACGGGAAAAAAAAAAAAAAAAAAAAAAAAAAAAAAGTTTAAATAACACGTACCTGACAACGAAGCAACTGTGGGGTATAACCGCAGAAACCGATATACGTGATGTATTTTAAAATTTGTGTACGTATTTATAGAGCTATAGTTGAATTATTATATTTTACCGAACACTTGATGATTTCGCAATACATCCCAACTCTTTAAACAATGTGCGGTGACAGTCGGCGGTGAACCCGTACCGTAGTGCTTTTTTTCAAAGACCCTTTTAAAACCAAAGTCTTGTCCAAGTACCCGAAGACCCGGGTTAAGTTCAGGTCGGGCGTGGATCCAAAGGGGGGTGGGCTAAGGGGCGATCGCGTAGACTCTGGTTAAACTGTTTTATTAGTATCATTTTATAACTGTTTCAATAGTTTTCTACGAATGCTATAGAAAGACAATTGTTCTATTCTCGGAGTAAACGTATATTTTTTATCGTGTAGAAAAAAAAAATCTATACTTTAACGACGGACACAAATGGATGGGTCATGCTGTAAACAACTAACAAGTAAAAAAAAAGGGAAAACCGACAGACCAGTGACCACGGGCAGAAACAGAATTATATCTATAAGCTTATCTAAGCATTGTATGAACAGAAAGCTGAAATATATTAATGGCCGTTGACTGGTTTAACCGTTTAACTCCTCCCTCTCGAAATCACAGGAAGGTTTTTAGATATGATTTAATGGATCAACTATAAACATAGATTAGTAGTTTCTGTCATTGTGGAAGATCAATAATCTTAGTAAGAAGTGTGTGTGTGCTTATTAAATTAATTATTACTATTGCTGTTATATTATAGGTGTTGTAATTTCTAGCTTTTTGTAATTATTTTGCCGGTATCTCAATATTATGGAATATTTGACAGGGGTTCCCGACGGTTTATGTACGCGAATTTCTTTTTTTTCTTTTTTATTACTTAGTTTTTATTTCCACAATCTGTTACATAATTTGAACAATAAGTGAAATTGATGAATTTGATATTTATGGCGTGAAGGACGGATTAAAGATACCTTCCAGTGAAGGCACTTTTACAGTTAAACAAAAAAAAAAAAAAAATGTTAGGAAGTATTCAGGAAAAATAATAATAATAATAAAAAATAAAATAATGATTTTCATGACATTTAAGAGCTTAACCTAGTCGGGCTCCGTTACGTTATTGGACAAAATACGAAGGAAAATATAAATTAAATTTATAACGATTCATTTTTTATAATACTTACTTCATTGATTTTTTTTTTTTTTTCAGTTAAATTTTAAATATGGAACAAAATGATATTAGTTAATATTGTGTAACTCGCTTCTGCTACCTACCATAAAAACCTCCGCGACCACAATTTGGTTCGTGATCCGAGGTTGGATACCGCTGCCTTATGAGAATACTTGTATATACATATGAGAGCATAAAATATTAATCACCCCCCCCACTCCCTGAAATATGTGTCTGTATATGTACCTGTTGGTATAAACCATTTAAATGTGTATCATTTAAATCATACAAATCAATAATATGGAGCAGAGACGTATTTACAAACTTTTTTTGGGGGGTGGGTAAGGGGATGGTGATGTCATAATAATGAAATAATTTCAGGTAAAAAAATCAGTATAAAATACTTAAACTCGATTTTAATCTGTTTTTATATTAACTAATTATTTAGGAATTCACGTTAAAGAATCACAAATTGTATTATTTTATTATATGTTTGTATATATATATATAGAATCGATGTAATAAATCGAAAGTATTCAAAACTATTACCTACGTTTGAAATACAACGAAATAATTATGTTTTTTTTTTTTTTTTTTTTTGTAGTTGAATGTTTGCAATTCGTTAATAATACGATTTAATATACCGATTTAATCAATGCCGTGGGTAAGGTTACAATAGGTTAGGTAGGTATGAAATGTTTAAAATTTGAGGTTTTCGAACATTCTCCGGGGTGGAACCCCCCACACCACCAATAACGTTATTGCCACTGAGTACCATCCACCTGAACTTACTTATTAATTATAATTATCTATACAAACCTTGTTTAAAACACAATGCTGATCATTATATGCCCGACTTACTTTGTACGCCGACATGGTCATGGAATCGAGTAGTCAAAATATGAACAGTAAACATTTTAGAACTCTTTGCGAATCATTGACATATAATACTCCTCGATATTTATCCTTAGAACTGAAGGTAGATAACTACCTCCGTCGTTCAATTCTAATTGAATGAATAAATAACGACGATTAAAAAAAAAAACTATAATAATATGAATAATATTAATGTATTCATTGTGAGAAGAGGACTGTTACAATCTATATTTAGGCTTATAACCTAGATAATGTAATAATGTTGTATTTCTATATTTCGTAACAATTTCCTGCTACTATGTTATTGAAAATATAAACATTATATAGATTTGTAATATAGACACGATTCTATTGTAATACATGACAATAACAATAACGTGGATACAAAGCATTCGATCATTAAACCAGCGTATGTGTATATAGCAAACAAACTTCTATACAGAGAACATTGCAAAAGTTTTGATATAAAATAGGGCAAAACATTAAAAAAAAAAAAATAAAAAAATAAAATGAATGTCAAATGTCATTGTAATCTGTACTACTTGCATACAGACGAACATATAAAAATATCTGTTTTGTATGTATTCATTAGCAATTCGAGAAACACCATGAACCGTTTGATAATGTTTATGTTAACGCTCGTTTCACCTTTGATATCGAAACATGCTATAGAACACTTCTTCCCAAATCTTCCAGTTGTAAGAAATTGATACGATTCAACAAAAACTATTACAATAATATGTGCACGTACAAATATAGATAATGATATTGAAACTACGAATTTTTATCACGTGAATGATTTTAGGGAGAATATATGATGCACGCCAGAGCAATTGTTAAGTGTTCAACAACAAGAGAACAAGATGTAGAGTTCAATTTGTATTTGTATAAAACGTCTAGTAATACCTCCGAAGTAAGAGGTAATATAACTGTCAAGAAACCGGTCGACGATTCTTACAAGGTCAGTTTACCATACGATATGATTGATAATAATTTGACTATTTAAATATGAATATTGGCATTTAAACGAATAACTTGTTTTTGGATCAAAAATGTATTTTATGCTTAAAATAATTAAACGCAATGTAACGAATATGTGTTTTATCACGTGGATACGCAGACTTTAGGTACATACTAAAAACCCCACAACCCCACGAGATTTAGTGTCCGTTTCGTAAAGATTTATCTAACCGTTATATTGCGTACAAAATTTAATTCCTTTTTGTAAATTACATGGTATTTCCAACATCAAACCGATACGAAATACACAGATATTTTACAAGTTAAAAAAAAATGTAAAACTTTATTTATTTACATAACAAAAAAACACCTGTACACCTATTGTTGCAATTATTTAACGGGTTTTGTAATGTTATAAAAATAAACATGTTATAAGTTATGTCGATATTTTAATTTTTCTGGAAAATCACGGGGAATTTCACAAATTACGTTTTAATTTGAAATTTAAATATTCCGATCCATAGCGGGATAAGGTATGATTATATTTTTTATGGTATATGTATTCGTTTTACAATAATGCCGTGTGTAATTTCGAAACTCAGCAAATAGGTATATCTATTTTTTAATTGTAATAATATTTAAAATGTTTCGACGATTTATGATTGTATAATTGCACAATGATGAACACATTGTATTTTATGGTAATAATTTAGTAATCTAGATTATAAAATGATGTATGAAATACAAAATTATACCGTTTTGATAATTGAAACGAATAACATGGGTAGGTTAGGATAGGTAAGTATAGGTAGTATTTAGGTGATTGGTGTAAAATTATTGTTTTTTTTTTTTTATAGATTCATATAAATATGGCCGTCAAAGATTCAATTGGTGGTTGGAAAGACAATGCCTATATAATTCGATCTCCCAAAACATGTTCAACAGTGAAAAATTTAATGGGTTCATCAACATTGATGGTGACAGAGAATTTTGGTATAAGTGAGAATTGTCCCATTATCCCTGTAAATAACCCGAATTATTATAAATCGTTAAAATAAATATTTGTAACAAATTATAAATTTACTATAGGGTGTATACGTCTCAAAAGGTTTCGATTTCACAAGTTTCGTGTCAAAGTCGAACCTTCCGAAACAGTTGTTTTATGGGTCGTACAAAATTCGAGTTGAAGTATTGGACAATAAAAACAATCAAGTCGGCTGTTATTTGATCATCGTCGATGTTAAACGTCCGTGGGAAACCGAATGAAATGTCTCTTGTATAATATTATTGTTCAATGAGCTTCACAATTACATTATAAATGCATTATTAATATAATATTATGATATATTATAGTAATTATTTAAAATAAAATAAAAAAACTATTGAATAGGTATCAACCAAAAATTGCTCGTGAGATTGTGTTTTTCTAACTGAAATTTTTTCGTAAAAAACACGAATTAGTATAGTTTATCAATAATTGCGTTAATATAATTATAGCAATACTTATGACTTCTGGACCTCGAGACGTTCAAGGTATGGATAAATTATCAAAACAGTGTGGCAATTTTGAACTATTTAAAAACATTTTAAAATCTTTAAATTGTATTCGTTTTTGTTTGGTTATATGAGGACAACGTTGGTTTGACCAAGCAGAAATGCTTGAATTTTTACACAAAGTTAAACACAAGCTGTACTTAATTGTAAAAAAAGGGTTAGGCTTAATGTATAGTAGTTTAGTTTTTTTTTTTTTTTTTTTTTTTTTTTTTTTTTTTTTTTTATAAATTAAAGTTAATGTGAAACTTTTATTGGAAATCACGGCATCTCGCTAATTATTTTTCGAATTATTAGAATAAAACTGTTTTTGCCGAACAAAAAAAAAATGTACGAAAATTTGATATTCAAAAATTCTTTAAATGGATTCGTAACTATTCATAACTGTAAAGTAAAATCTGTGTTAATCAAAATTTAGGTACATTTTGTTTGTGCATCAATGGTATTTATTTATGTAAAAATTATATTGACGAGTAATTTGTATTAATATTTCAAATTTACAATTCAATATTTATTCAAATTTCAAAATTTCCGGTTTTTAAATGTAGTTAGGTACCTGTTCAAAATAACGATTCGCCCAGACATTCAGCATTATCGTGTTGTTACCATCACACGGACACCTAGGCGATTTTGTACGGTTTTTTTTCGGAAAGGGATTTACGAGTTCGCTCGTTGTCTCGGTTAGGCAAGTACAATATCAATAAAGAAAAATCAAAACAGTTTGTAAAATAATAATAACAATACTAATCTAATTAAAAGAAGGGTTGTTAATTATTGGTCTAACGTTTATTAAACCTGTATTTATATCTAGTCGTAACACTTTAAAACAGCTGTTTTTTTGTTTTCCTCGTCCATGCAAAGTAATAAGAGTCGTAATAAGTTGTATCGAACAATATTGGGGTTTATTGTTCCAACAGTAAAAAAAAGTGTTTTACGCCTGCTGATAAGACATCGGTGTAAGTTTTTCACTTGGTTAAACTTTCAAACTTATTGGGTTTTTCTCGTTTTCCAAGTTCGAAAACCTTTTACAAAGAGTAAACTTTTATTCAACAGCATTGGTTTTAGGTGTAGACAAAAGTGCTCGGAAATTGATTCCCATTTGAAATACCTCCAAGCTTGCAGCTCGATGCAGAGTCGGTTTCCGACCCGTGGCGACCGACGATTGCTTCCGCGTCCGGGCCACTCTTCGCCAACACATCGAATTCTCGCGCTGCCGAAGACACCGGAACGATTTTTACCCGGCTTTGGTGCCGGACGCGCGCCCATGGTGCGTGTCTGTGGGCGCCCGAGCCACGTACACCGTGGTCGCTGACCGCGCGTCCGTTTTAACGCCACCGCCGCCGCCGACGCCAAGCACCACCTTGTCCGACCGATTGCGTTGCCGCCACGTTCGACCAGGCTCACGAGTCGGAGTGTACCATATACGAGACCTGTTCAAAAAGTTCTCGAATTTTTCAATTTTTTATTTATAGTGCTGGCCTATAAGCTATTGAGACTTATCAACCTCGAAGTATTCTCCTCCCTCTTGGTTTATACACTTTTGCCAACGACGTTTCCATTGTTGAAAGCGTCCCTGGAAAGCGGTTTCTGGAATAGCTCCGTTAGCGAATTTTCTTTTGTTTCGTCTATCGTAGAAAATCTTTGTCCTTTTACCGGAGATTTTAGTTTTGTAAATAAAAAAAAGTCTGCTGGTACCAAGTCGGGAAAATATGGTGGATGAGGAAGCACGGTCATGTGATTTTTCACGCGAAAACCTCGAATTAACACGGAAGTGTGTGCCGGAGCATTGTCGTGATGGAGAAACCATGAGTATTTCTTCTACACTTCAGGCCTTTTCCGTCCGCACTTTTTCTCGAAGACGTTTTAATATTTTTGGACAGTACCGTCGGTTAACAGTTTGTCCTGCAGGTAGAAATTCGTGGTGAATAACATTCAGGTTGTCAAAAAAAAAAAAAAAAACCGTTAACAGGACTTTGACGTTTGATCTGACCAGACGAGCTTTTTTTGTCATCAACTGATTCCCGACCGTCTTTAAAACGTTTATAATAAGTAATTAATAATTAATAATAACAAGATTTTAAATGTTCTATGAGAAACACCATTGTATGTATAATTCTGGTAAGACATATCAGTAACTTACAACCGGAAGATTTGGATTGAAATTTTGTATTATATTCCTCGATATCACACCAGATACGAGTATAAAACAGAACGTTATTGAAAGATACATGGTGCTATTCGGGTATGTATTTACATAATAGCATCGACATCTGCACATTATTAGAGTATGGCGAATTCGATTCTCGTCGACGGTTAACCGATTATGTGTAAAATAAAAAAAAAACAATATAGTTATTATGTTAATGGTTTACATATTTCGTGCAATAAGTTTTATATCAACAATTTTATTTCTATGCGAAATTGCATTTGTTAGAATATTTGTACAGATTTGTTGTAAAAATAATTGGGGTTCTGACGTAAACCTATTGTTTATTTTACGGTTGCGGCTATTATTGATATTATCAGTAGTACAATAGTCGCACATTCTATAGAAATCTAGAAATATTTCATAGTTTACGATGATGAGTTTACTAGAGCCGTATTTAGGCGTTTGTCCTTATCTCTCAGAACAAATGAAATCATAGTGTATAATAATAACAAAAAAAAAAAAAAAACCATTAAGGTTGAAATACCGTAGACAATATATTTATTGAAATTTTTAAAAAATATATACTTCAATAGTTACGCCATGTAATAATATAACATATCACAAAAACCACAGAGCTTGAATTATGCCGATTGTAAAGTTTTCGAAAAACTCACGGGGAATTTAAAAAACTCCATTTAAATTATAAATTAAAATATGTCAATCCACAGCAGGATAAAGTATGATTAAATTTCTGATGATGTATTGAGGGATGGGCAAAATACATAACCACACTAAAAATACAATGCACATTGAATTTAAAATAAAAAATACAAAATATATATATATATATATATGAAAAATACTACAAAATAATTTTTAATGCTAAAAATATAAATCAAGAAACGAGAATTTCAAAAACTTCAATAATTTTTCTTGACGTTGACCCCCCACCCAGCCCGGTCATAATAAAAAATTAAAATATAAATTATTAGAATTATTGATATATGCTATATTGCCAAAGGTGTGTTTTTTATTAATAATTTTTATACTTTACTGATTAATAACATTATATTTACAACACGACAGATTCATCATATTTTCATGACAACAAATATGCCCCTGATGATTTCATATTCTTACGGGATATTTTTGAAAAATTTCAAGTTGTCATTTTTTTTAACAAACCAATCGTATGTTTTTAATAGATAGACAAATTTGCATTCTATTTCTTTTTGTCGATAATGCTAACTACATAACCAAGATATAACACTAACAATAAGAGGATTGTATTTTCTGTGAACACATTATTTAACATAACCACGACATCTTTTGATACAATAGATTTACAGGAAAATACAATCTTTTTGTAAAAAATTACAAAATTATCAATAGTTGATTAACCATTGTTAATTACTCTTAAAGAAATAAAAACGACGGAAATTCGAAAAAATTATGTTATCACTCTAATACGAACACAAAAAACCTACATTACACGTATTAACAATACAAAATAAATAAATGTAGTATATTATATATTATGTATTATTGAATTTTTAACACAAATCATATATACTTGAACTTACATCGTAGGTATCGCCAAATGGTTCCATTACTGTTACAAATAATATATTTCTCTCAAATACAAATTGAAATCAATAATACGGTTTTCCATTGGATAAAATTTTATAACTGCTCTGGGATATATTATAAATATTCCCTGGAATTATAATTGTGGTAGTTATTAAATTTGAGTTATTGTATAAAGAGCATAACATTTTGGTAAAACATATCAATAACTTACGACTGGACGTTATTGATATTTGGTTGGAAATTCAGTTGTTTTTATTCTTCAATATCACAATAGATACAAGTGTTAATCACAATGTTGTTAAAAGGTTCATGGTGTTATTCGGGTATGATTTCATATAATGTCGTCACCATCTGTACATTATTATTTTATGGTGGATTTGATGGTCTTCTATTGTCAACAGACTAACCGACATGTACCATGAACACAAATTCAGATAATATTGTAATGGTTAAATTACTGTACGTAAAGAATTTTTATTAATTTAGCACTTTTGACTCCACAACGGTAAATTAGTATAAAAAAATGCCATAAATATAATTTAAGACTAATAACAATAATGATACACTTACGTATATTACAAAGCGTAGACTGGCCAACCGCCTGCCTCTTATGCTAAATAATAAAAAAACGTACAATGACTAGGTGACTGAAAGGTATAAGTATCAATATAAGTGGCTATAGAAGCCAATAATCGTTACCTACCAGTTGCAAATGGGTACAACAAGCCTCAAATGGTACGGATTCAAAAATTCGTATGAATGCCGATATATTATTAAAATACCGATTATATTTAAAGACAGCCGCAATGGCCACAAAAAGAACTATAATAATATAATTTTGTATTAGGTCATTTTATTCTAGGTTTAAGTCCTCACAACCACAAATCTACACATTCACACACCTCACCTAAATATCTTACATTCTAGCCTCCAGTCTATTCAAATATATTAAAATAAAAACATTTAGATTTAAATAGCCTATATAATTATTTTGAATACAACGAATAATACGATTCCGATAAAAAATTGTTCAATTCACTAACCATACAAATACAAATACGTTACATACACAATCTGAAATGATACAAAATGATGAATAATAAATAAACCACCAGTCTATTTTAAATATTAATATTAATATTTATTAATATTTTGAGTATACCTTTTTTTCTTCAAAACACATGCTGTATCGTAAGAATATAAGATGTAGGAATAGATTGAATAAAACAATTTTATATTTAAGCCATAGTTTATTACCAAATTGATATTAAATATGTAAAAAATTAAAACTTAATGCAGACAATATAGAAAATTTATTCTTCTTCCCACGGCCGTTTTAACTGAACGACACCACAATAACATGCGACTTGGTTTTTTTTGTTGTCATATAGTTCATATTGAAATTTGTACATCCCATAAAAAAACTGTTTTGGAAAATTCGAACTTTCAACAGTATGTGTTACATCAAACCCTTGTACGTAATATATACCCTAAACATAAATATAATTCAGTATTAAATACTATAAGTAAAACGATTTAGTAGTCATGTTAAATAATAAATTTAGATTTATATTTACAGGAGAAACTGGACAACCCCCGTTATATCTCTTATCCGTTTTTACCATTGGCATCGAAGTACCAAATAATTGTTTATTCGTTGAACACGCCTTGTGACCTTTGTAAATAAATGCATTGTCTCTCCAACCACCAGTTGAGTCTTTGACATCCATACGATAACTAAACTATATAGAAACAGTAATGTATATTCGCAAATTAAAATTCATCATTTGAATTTTATATAATACAGTTTTAATGATATAAATTATCGGATAAATACTGTATTAAATCTACATTATAAATTTAAATCGGAGTAAAATGTTAATTTCATTTGCATTCTTATATAGTAAATTAACTATAATTTCCAATTCAAATTATATATATATTATTAATTATACAAAATTAACAAATTTATCAATATTATAACAATTTAAAAAAACGTTGACTAATATGGATAATCCGCTGAGAGTATTACTTTGAATCCATGGTAATCGATCAGTAATAGTTTTAAAACCTATTCATAATATTTCCGAAAATCGTAATTTGCTATAATTTTATATATGCTCATCATATAGTTATTTCCATCAATGCAAAATAAGCAATGCCTGGTTAGGTTAAACTATGGTTAAACTATAAAATAAATTTTAGGTAAAGCAATATGAATGCACTGACCTATTTTAGTGTGGCGTACAACCCGATAATTCTGTGTGATTTTTAATTGTTAGTAATAGAGTTGTATTACGTAAAATATCTATTTCACAATATATTTTGATACATTACACTTGCCCCTCGATGATTTAATATTCCTACCAGTTATTCATGAAACATTTCATGTTGTATTGTCATTCAACAATATATACGTGTGTGTTTAAATAATAATTCGAATTTAAGTAGAACATATTTTTGTTATTTCTATTAGTTGTACTTTATGCTATTTACATTAAACATAACACTAACAATAAAGTCAAAAAATTCTAAATACGCTTCTTAATTTAATCAAGACACCATTTGATATTAAAAAAAAATAATAATAGAAATTTGAACATGTAATGTAATTTTTTTCTACAAATATATCGAGTATATATTATACAAACTAACAAAATAAAATGAATACATTTTTTTATACAAAACTATCAGTTATCAATACACATATTATAGTAGTGTAACAAATGATAAAAATAATTTGCACCGTGGGTTGAAAATCGTAAAAATTACGCCATTTCCATACACGATTCACTGTTATTCGATCAAAATTGCATTCTTTTGTAATGATTAAACCGTTTCGTACCCATATAAATGCAATACCCTCATTATACTTCATTCCCAACAACACAATTATTATTTGGCCCGCCAAAGGAATGAATTATGTGACTCTCTCTTTATTTATTATTTATGTATTTTTATTATCTAAATAAATTTTATTTTTATTTATTCTACTTATAGTTAATATGAATTTCTAAAAAATGTTTAGGTTTTTAGCTTTACATATTGACATGCTTTTGGCTAGTTTGATTTTTTACATAATTTTTGTCACGCAGTTTATTATTGGGTTGAGTATAGTAAGAATAGTTTTGAGAGTCATTTATCACGTGCATTAGTATTTTTAATACTAATAATGTTTCATAAAACTTACGTCGTAGGAATCTTGGAATGGCTTCATTACTGTAATATTACCTTTAATTTCAGTGACATTATGAGATAATTTATTCAAAAACAAATCGAACATAATAACATGGGTTTCCATTGGATTACATTTTATAATTGTTTTGGGATACACTTTAAATGGTCCCTGAAATCATTAATATGGTAACATAGACTAATTTCGAGTTATTGTGTGTAGAACATAATTAATAACTTACAACTGGAAGATTCGGATGGAAGTATGGTATATTATTTTTCGATATTACACTTGATACGAATATTAAACAGAACGTTGTCAATTGCTTCATGGTGTGTATTCTGGTATGTATTTTCACAATACCATTAACATCTGCACAGTATTCTTTTATGGTGGATGTTTTACTCGTCTATGGTGAAAAGACTATGTGTACATTAAATGACATTGTAGTTTTATGCTAATGGTTTACCTATTTACTGTTATTAGTTTCGTAACAACATTTTTACAATTTTCTAACTATTCAAAGTCGGCTTTGATACAATAGTTATACAGATATGTTGTTAAAATAATTTTGTTCAATGATTACGGCGAAACCAATCATCTATTTTACAGTCCTGACTATTATTGATATTATCAATTGTACAATAGTCACTCATTCGATAATAATCTAAACAATTTTCATAGTTTATGTATTGCAAGGTCTATATTTATTTGTTCTCTTCTCACAGAACAAATTAAAACAGCAGGTAAAATAAAAAAAAAAAAACTTTAAATTTCAACTGTCGTAAGTAACCTATAAACTATTAATTAATTTTTTTTTTTTTAATAATTCAAAACCTTTGTCATATATAAATATGCGATTTTACTTAAACTACAGACACAGAAACATATATAACGTTTATTAATATTTTGCACGAATTAATTTAACATAGTTGATTTTAAAAAAATATAAGTTTATCAAATCGTCCTAGTTCGCTTTGGGCATCGAATTAATCGTGTAAATAAAAAAAGAAACACTCTTTTGATGCTGATGAACATATATTTGTATTATGTTTAATATATAATTGGCGAAGTGTAGTGTCGGTGTTTAGACAAAAAATATTTTTCTTCTTATCAGTATAATGTTTCATAAATTCCAATTCGTTTTGCGATTGTATCGTGGTAGTGTCTTTTTTGGTAGTCGGGGTATTTGATGGCGATTGTTAAAATTCAAGAATCACGAATTTCACTAACATAGTCTATTTTTAAATATATATGTTTATCAAATATTTTGTCATTCATATTCGCTTACTTTGGGCATTGAATAAATCGTGAAGAAGAAAATAAAAACACTGATACATGAAATTGTTTAAACTAATGATGCATAACTATTTTGCCACTCCTCAGACATGTCGCCACCGGGCATGTGCCCACCTGTAACCCCCCACTAAATATGGTTCTGTTTATATGCCATAATAAATAAAAATGTTTTCATTAATCTTATCACCACTATATGTTGAACATTATTTTATTTTTTCTAAATGGCAGATTGTGTAATCATACTTTTTTCCTCGTATAAACCAGATTGTATGTAGAATAGGTTTATAATACCGCGAGCTAAGATTTTATGAACTTTTTTCGGTGGAATTTTATCAGTGACACTAATTTAGCGTACAAGAAACAAGCACAAGAAAACGCAATGCAGATCATGGAGTCTTTGGTCTGCATAGTGTAAGACTCTACGTTGCAGGCCGACGATAAACAGCGCCTTGACTAAATGTGTACAATTCCTAAATTCTGACGTGATTATTATGTTCTGTGCCATAGTAAACAAATAAATAAACAAATAAACAGTAACGATATTTTAAGTTAATTAAATTAACAACTAAAACAATATCAATATATTCAATTTTTTATCACGAGTATTGAACACTTTTCTTCTATCTATCATTTTTTTTTTTTTTTATTATGATTTATGGAATAAATGTGGACAAAAAAAAAAAAAAAAACCCACCGGTAGCGTTGAAACCAGTTGGTCTGCAGTATCGCAAGAACAAATTAAACGTTTGCGAGCTATCTCCTTGTTACCGGTCCACTATATCTTCGTCCATGTTTCATACGTAAAGTACGAAAAATTCCAGATATATAATTCACGAGGTAATATACGAGGTACAGTTCATGTATTTTACATTTCGGTATAATACGTTCAAACTCCGATAACAGCATTGTGTATTATAATTTTTATGACTAATATTATCGTGGCAAGTTCAACTTCTAAATCGGCCTTTCGCCTTGTTCTTTACTTGAAATCCGTATACCGAATTACGCACAAACGCACCTATCTAATGATGCGCAGAGCGTCCTTGTTATATTTCCAGAATTACTTATTATTGCCCAATTGTACGTGAGTTGAGGACAGAATCGTTACACACAAGTGTACACTGTTTTTTTTTTTTTTTTTTTTTTCCGACGAACCGGAACAGCTTCTTTTAGGCTTCTTCTGTACAAGATACACACACACAACAAGTCTGTTGAACTATTCGAATTGCGTGCGGAGAAGTAGTGCCCGTGTTTTGCAATATTCCTATTTTCCAGCACACAGTGCGTAAAAATATATTAATGTAGAAATTATATAATTCAAAAATCGTATATAATTATTGAATAATTTAACACGAGTTAAAGTTTGTAAAAAAATAACGATAGACCATTTCGAATAGGCGATATTACTCTAATAATATTATTTGTATTTACTCACCATACCAAAACTACACCGTAACGCACAGAATCTAAAATTATATAATTTAAAAAAAAAAAAATGATGATGATTGATTAAATAACGTCCAATCTATTAATTGTGAGTATACCTTTATTTTTATAATCGCAGGACATAAAATAAGAATATTATATGTAGATATAGTTTGATTAAAACATTTGTATTTTTCAGCTATAATGGCCTTAAGATTATTAGCTAATTATAAATAAGTATATAAAAAATATGAGCTTAATGAAGACAAAGACAATTTATTCATTTTCCCACGGGCGTTTTAATTGACCGACAACACAATATCGTCCCACTTGGTTGTTTTTATTGTCAAATATTTCATATTGAATATTGTAAATCCCATAAAAAAAAACTGTTTTGAAATATTCGAATATAATATATCGCTTGTCATATCATAACCTTGTACGACATACACACCCTAAACATAAATATATTTCGGCAATTGAATACTCCAAGTAAACGATTTAGTAATAATATTAAATATTAAGATCAGTATTGTATTTACAGGAAGAACTGGACAATTCCCATTATAAGTCAAATTCGTTTTTACCATTGTCAACGAAGTACCAAATTATTTTTATTATTTGTACGCCTCTTGTGGCCTTTGAAAATAAATGAATTGTCTCTACAACCACCTGTTGAGTCTTCGACATCCATACCAAAACTAAACTAGATAGAAACAGTAATGTATATTTGCAAATTAAAATACTTCGTTAGAATTTTATATTATACTGTTTTAATAATTTAAATTATCGGACAAATATTGTATTAAATCTATATTATAAATTTAAATCGGAGTAAAATGTTAATTTCATTTGCATTCTCATTATCAATATATATATATATTATATATGTATGTAAAAAAAATTACACAATTTTTTCAATAATATTCCTATCCAGAAAAATGTAAAATAATAATGATACACCAGAGAGAGTATTAACCAAATTGGCATTGAATTCATTATAATAGATTTGTAATAATAATATTAAACCCTATTCACGAAATCTCCGAAAATATAAATTTGCAATCATTTTTATATTTGCTGATCAAATTGTCATATCAAATAATCGTAAAATACGCAATGTCTGTTTGGTTAAAGCATAAACTAAATTATAGGTTAGGCCATGTAATTGCATGGACATTCAAATAGTACTATACGTAATTATAGTTTGATTTATAAATGTTGGTAATAGAGTTGTTTCACGAAAAGTACCCGATATTGAATTATTCCATTATAAAACCATTCATGAATAAAACAAGAAAAAACACTGTGCGCTGAGCTGCTCGTATTTGCCTCATAATGTGTCTTGCTTTTATCTTCGGGTCCATTTAATATTATTTTATTTATAACACAACAAAATCATTTCTATTTCACAATATATTTTGATACATCACATTTGCCCATTGATGATTTAATATTCCTACCAGGTATTTTTGAAACATTTCATGTTGTATTCTTATTCGACAATCTATTCGTGTGTGTTTAATCAATAATTCGATTTTAGGTAGAAAATATTATTGTTCTTTTATTTAGTTGTATACAATGCTATTTACATAAACGGGATATAACACTAAAGTGAAACAATTCTAAAGGAATACGCTCCTTAATTGAATCAAGACACCTTTTGATATTAAAAAGTTATAATAATAGAAATTTGTTCAAGTAAAGTTTTTTTTTTTCTACAAATATATCGAATATATATTATACAAACTAACAAAATAAAATTAATACAATTTTTTTATACTCTTCAATTAGTAAACAGAATTCATATTATATTAGTATACCAATGATGAACATAATTTGCACTATGGGTTGAAAATCGTAAAAATTACGTCATTTCCACACACGATTAACTGTACTCCGCTTAAAATTGCATTTCTTTTATAATGATTAATCGTTACGTGTCGATAGATATTGCAACTAACCTCAATATACTTCATTCCCAAATTCTCAACTATAACAGTGGCCCACACCCTCGGTGTGAATTATGTGACTGACTTTTTTTTTTAATTTTCTATTAAATTTATTTTTTAATTATAATAAATATTTCACCAATACTTAATGTGAATTTTTAAAATATTTTTAAGTTTTTGTTTTACAATTTATATGTTTTTAGCTAGTGTTAATGTGCTACATTTTTTTTGGAATTATTTATTAAATTGAGAAAAATATGAATACTTTTGAGACTCATTTAGTATACGTGCATTTGTATTTGTAATACTGATTATTTTTCTTTAAACTTACATCATAGAAACCGTCCAATGGTTCCTTTACTGTCATATTACTTCTAATTTCAATGACATTACGAAATTTTGAATTCAAATACAAATCGAACCGAATAAAATGGCTTTCCATTGGATTACATTTTGTAATTGCTCTGGGATATAACCAAAATGGTCCCTGGAATCATTAATTTTGTAAGTTACTAAATATGTTTTGTATTATATAGAATATATAATTTTAGTAAGTTACATCAATAACTTACCAATGGAACATCTGAATGGAAGTATTGTATATTATGTATCGTTAGCACACTTGATACGAGAATTAAACAGATCGTTGTTAATAGCTTCGTGGTGTAATGGAGGTATATATTTATATAATTTCATCGACATCTGCACATTATTAGATAATGGCGAATTAAATACTCATCTATGGTTAACCAACTATGTGTACACTAAAGAACAATATAGTTATTATGTTAATGGTTTACATATTTCGTGCAATTAGTTTTATATTAACAATTTGTCAATTTTATTTTTATGCATAATTGTATTTGCTAGAATATTTGTAGAGATTTGTTGTAAAAATAATTGTGGTTATGACGTAAACCTATTGTTTATTCGACGGTCGTGACTATTTTTGATATTATCAGTAGTCGTTCATTCGATAGAAATCTAGAAATAGTTTATAGATTACGATGATGAGTTTACTAGACCCGTATTTAGGCGTTTGTACTCTTCTCTCAGAACAAATGTAAAATATCGTGTAAAATAAATACCAAAAAAATATTATGTATGCAATACCGTAGACAATTTATTTATTAAAATTTTTTAAAAAAAATATAATTCAATAGTAACGCCATGTAATAATATAACATAAAGCAAAATCTACAGAGTTTGAATTATGCCGATCGTACGGTATTCTAAAAAATCACGGGGAGTAAAAAAAAAAATTCCATTTAAATTATAAATTTAAATAAGTCAATCCCCAGCAGGATAAAGTATGATTAAATTTCTGATGATGTATTATGGAATGAGCAAAATAAATATATCACCTTGTGCATTTCAAATTAAAAATGTAATGCACGTTGAATTTAAGAGAAAAAATATATAAACAAAAAATACTTTAAAATGCTTTTTAATGCTAAAAATATAAATCATAGAACGAGAATTTCAAAAATTTAAATTTCTTTTGTCCCCATTTAGAAATAAAAATATAAATGATTTGAATTATTGATATATGCTATATTGCCAACGGTGTGTTTTTTATTAATAATTTTTATACTTTAATGATTAATAACATTATATTTATAACACAACAATATTATTCCTATATGACAATACATTTTAAATCATCATATATTCATGACAACAAATATAGCCCCTGATGATTTTATATTCTAAACCATAAATTTTGGAAAAATTTCAAGTTTTTATTTTTTTTTTTTAACAAATCAATCGTATGTATTTAATAGGTAGACAAATTTGCATTATTTTTCTTTTTGTCGATAATGCTATCTACATAACCAATATATAACACTAACAATAAGAGGATAGTATTTTCTGTGAATAATTTATTTAACTTAATCACGCCGTCTTTTGATACAACAGATTTACAGAAAAAAAAAAATTACAAAAATATCAATGATAATCAACCATTGTAAATTACTATTAATGAAAAAAAAATAAACACAGCGATTTGAACAAGTTATGTTATCACTCTAATACGAACACAAAGAATGTACATTACACACATTAACAATACAGAATAAATTAATGTATCATATTATATATTATGTTTTATTGAATTCTTAATACAAATCATGAAACTTTGAACTTACATCGTACGTATCGCCAAATGGTTCAATTACTGTTATGTTACCTCCAAATTTCTGGGACATTATAATATATTATACTCAAATACAAATTGAACTCAATAATACGGCTTTCCATTTGAATAAATTTTATAAATTTTAAATTGTCCCTGGAATCATTAATGTGGTAGTTATTAAATTTGAGTTATTGTATAAAGAGCATAACATTTTGGTAAAACATATTAATAACTTACGACTGAACGTTATTGATATTTGGTTGGAAGTTCAGTTGTTTATTCTTCGATATCACACTTGATACAAGTGTTAATCACAACGTTGTTAAAAGTTTCATGGTGTTATTCGGGTATGTATTCATAAAATGTCGTCAAAATCTGTACATAATTCTATTATGGTTCATTCGATGTTCTTCTATTGTAAACAGACTAACAGACATGTGCCATAAATACAAATTTAGTAAATTATGTTAATGGTTTAACTACTGTATGTAAATAGTTTTAATTACTGTTGTACTTTTGGCTCCACAGCGGTAAATTAGTATAAAAAATGCCATAAATATAATTTAAGAGTAATAACAATAACGATAAACTTACGTATATTACGAAGCGTAGACTGGCCAACCGCCTACCTCTAATGCTAAATAATAAAAAATGTACAACGACATAAAGGTATAAGTATCAATATAAGTGGCTATAGAAGAGGACGATCGTTACACAAGCTCCAACTGGTACGGATTCAACAATTCGCATGAATGTCACAAAAGTACCGATTATAATTTAAGACAGCCGCAATGGCCACGGGAAAGATTATTATAATATAATTTTGTATTAAGACATTTTATTTTAGGTTTAGGTCCTCACATTCACAAATTTATACACTCTCACACCCCACCTATATATTTTATTTTCTAGCCCCCAGTCTGTTCAAATATATTAAAATAATAACATTTAAATTTAAATAGCGTATATAATTACTTGAATACTACCCGTGGGTTAAGGTGTTTAGAAAACGATAAGAATTTTCGAATAGTTGATGAGACTCTAATACTACAATTTTCAATTCACTCACCATACAAATACTAATACGTTACACAATCTAAAATGATATTATAGAAAATGATGAATAATTAAAAAATTACTAGTCTATTAATTTTGAGTATACCTTTTTCTAAACGCATGATATATAGTAAGAATATTATATAAAGGTATAGTTAAAATTAAACAATTTTATTTTTAAGGCATAATTTATTAGCAATAATTAATTTTTTTAGCTATAATTAAACATGTTAAAAACAAAAGCTTAATGAAGACAAAATAAACAATTTATTCTTCTTCCCACGGCCGTTTTAATTGAATGACACCACCATAACATCCGACTTGGATTTTTTTTTTGTCATATAGTTCATATTTATATCTGTAAATCCCATAAAAAAATTGTTTTGGAAATTTCGTATTCTCTGAACAATTTGTTACATCATAACCTGGTATGATATATACACCCTAAACATAAATATAATTCAGTAATGAATACTATGTGTAAAACGATTTAGTAGTGATGTTAAACGTGAAATTCACAAAATTATTTACTGGAAGAACTGGACAATCACCATTATAATTCATATCCTTATTTACCATAGGCATCGACATACCATAGAATTGTTTATTCATTGTACACGCCTTGCGACCTTTGTAAATAAATGCATTGTCTCTCCAACCACCAGTTGAGTCTTTGACATCCATACGATAACTAAACTAGATAGAAACAGTAATGTATATTTGCAAATTAAAATTCATCATTTGAATTTTACATAATACAATTTTAATGATTTTAATTATCGGATAAATACTGTATTAAATCTTCATTATAAATTTAAATCTGAGTAAAATGTTAATTTCATTTGCATTCATTTGTAGTAACTTAACTATAATTTCCAACGGTCAAATGAGTTGTTTCATGTAAAGTATCTATTTCACAATATATTTTGATACATTACATTTGCCCCTCGATGATTTAATATTCCTACCAGATATTCTTGAAACATTTCATGTTGTATTGTTATTCAACAATCTATACGTGTGTGTTCAAACAATAATTCGGTTTTAAGTAGAAAATATTTTTGTTATTTTTTTTAGTTGTACATTATGCTATTTACATTAAACATAACACTAACAATATGGAGAAAAAATTCTAAATGAATACGCTTCTTAATTTTATCAAGATACCATTTGATGTTAAAAAATAATAATAATAGAAATTTGAACAATTAATGGTATTTTTTTTCTTCAAATATATCGAGTATACAAATTATACTATACAAACTAACGAAATTAAATTTATACGTTTTTTATACAAAACTATCAGTAAACAATATACATTTTATACGTAAAAATTACGTCATTTCCATATATGATTAACTGTACATCGCTTAAAGTTGCATTTCTTCTGTAATAATTAATCGTTTCTTACCGATATAAATGCAATACCCTCAATAGGAATTAATTATGTGATTCAGTGTTTATTATTATTATTTTTTTCTATTAAAATTTTATTTTTTATTATATTAAATATTTTACTTATCATTATTTTGTATTTCTAAAACATTTTTAAATTTTTAGTTCAACATATTGACATGTTTTTTGCTAGTTTAATTTTTTACATAATTTTTGTCACTTCGTTTATTATTGGGTTGAATATAGTATGATTAGTTTTGAGAGTCATCTATGACGTGCATTAGTCTTTTTAATACTAACTAAAATATTTCATTAAACTTACATCGTAAGAATCGTTGAATGGTTTCTTTACTGTAATATTACCTTTGATTGCAGTGACATTATGAGATAATTTAGTCAAATAAAAATTGTACATAATAACATCGCTATCCATTGGATTACAATTTATAATTGCTTTGGGATACACTTTAAATGGTCCCTGAAATCATTAATATGGTATCATAGATCAATTTCGTATTATAGTGTGTAGAACATATAATGTTTGTAAAACATATTAACAACTCACAACTGGAAGATTTGGATGAAAGTATTGTACATTATTTTTCGATATTACACTTGATACGAATATTAAACAGAACGTTGTCAATTGCTTCATGTTGTGTATTCTGGTATGTATTTTCACAATGTCATTACCATCTGCACAGTATTCTTTTATGGTGGATGTTTTACTCGTCTATGGCCAACACACTATGTGTACAATAAATGACAATGTAGTCGTTATGTCAATGTTTTACCTATTTACTGTTATTAATTTCGTAACAATAATTATACAATTTTATAACTATTCAAAATTTCGCTTTGTTACAACAATTATACAGATTTGTTGTGTAAATAATTTTGCTTAATGTTTATGGCGTACACCAATTATCTATTTTACTGTTATGACTATTTTTGATAATTTCAATTGTACAATAGTCACTCAATCGATAAAAATCTAAAAATATTTCATGTTTTATCTATTGCAAGGTCTATATTTTTTCGTTCTCTTCTTACAAATCAAATTAAAACAGCAAGTAAAAAAAAAGAAAAAACCCTTATTATAATTTACCTTTAATAACCTATAATTTATTAATTAATAAAAACATAAATAACGTTTATTAATTTTTTGTACGAATTATATTAACATATTTGATTTTAAAAAATATTAGTTTATCAAATATCGTTTCACTCATCCTGTATGTTATCCTTTTATTGTTCGCTTTTGGCCTCGAATTAATCGTGAAAAAAAAAAAAAACACTCCATTGATGCTGATGAACATATATTTGTATTATGTTTAATATATAATTGGCGAAGTGTAGTGTCGGTGTTTAGACAAAAAATATTTTTCTTCTTATCAGTATAATGTTTCATAAATTCCAATTCGTTTTGCGATTGTATTGTGGTAGTATCTTTTTTGGTAGTCGGGGTATTTGATGGCGATTGTTAAAATCCAAGAATCACGAATTTCACTAACATAGTCGATTTTAAAAATATATGTTTATCATATATTTTGTCATTCATATTCGCTTACTTTGGGCATTGAATAAATCGTGAAAAAAGAAAATAAAAACACTGATCCATCAAATTGTTTAAACTAATGATGCATAACTATTTTGCCACACCTCAGACATGTTACCACCGGGTATATGCCCACCTGTAACCCTTGCCTTTAAATAAGGTTCTTTTTATATGCGATAGTGAATAATTTGATTGATAATTGTTTAAAATTTTTTTTGTTCTTTTATTGAGTTGTAGATAATTCAATTTACATAAACGTGATGATATACCACTAGCAATATGCAGAAAAAATTTCAAATGAATACGCTCCTTATATTAATCGAGACACCTTTGGATATTAAATAATAATAATAGAAATTTGAACTAGTAAAATTATTTTTTTCTACAAATATATCGAATATATACTATGCAAACTAACAAAATAAAATGTATACAATTTTTTTACACTTATCAATTTGTAAACAGAATACATATTATATTAGTATAACAATGATGAACATAATTTGCTCTATGGGATGAAAATCGTAAAAATTACGTCATTTTCATACATGTTTAACTAAACTCTGCTTAAAATCGCATTTCATTTATAATGATTAATCGTTTCGTACCGATATAAATTGCAATTAACCTCAATATACTTCGGTTCTGAACTTTTCAACTATAACAGTGGCCCATACCAATGGTGTGAATTATGTGACTCTGTTTTTTTTTTAAATTTTCTATTAAATTTCATTTTTAATTATAATAAATATTTCACTAATACTTAATATGATTTTTTAAATCATTTTTAGGGTTTTTGTTTTACAATTTATTTGTTTTTAGCTAGTTTAATGTGTTACATTTTTTTTTTTGTCACGTAATTATTTATTGAATTGAGAATAATAAGAATACTTTTGAGACTCATTTAGTATACGTGCGTTTGTATTTTTAATGCTAATTGTTTTTCTTTAAACTTCCATCGTTGGAATCGTCCAATCGTTCCTTTTCTGTCATATTACCTCTAATTTCTATGGCATTATGAAATGTTTTATTCAAATACAAATCGCACTTAATAATATGGCCTAATATGACGCTTGTTGGATAATAATCTAGAAATATATCCATATTTAACTATTGCCAGATCCGTTTTTAGATTTTGTCCTGTTCTCGCAGAACAAATGAAAATACGGTGGTAAAGTAAAAACTTTAAATTTGAAATATTGTAGATAATATAATCATTATTATTTTGTTGAGTTGTATTATTATTATTAAGATGATGTCATATATTAATATACTTTATCAATAAAACTACATTCACAAATATATTTATTACGTATATTTAGATTTTGTATTTTTTTTTTTTCTCCAAAAATATGTACTTCAATATGAAAGGAGTGGTAATATACTGATTGGGTAATTCATTTTTTTTTTTTTTTTTTTTTGTATTTGCACCTATTTTTGACTTCAGTTTTTTTATTATTTACGAGATTTATAGAATTGTTAAATCTTACTTCTTTTATTTGAACTATTAAAATATTTTCATAATTGAACTAACAATCGCGATTTATTATAAATGATAATAATGCATTATTATTGATTATGAGTAATGATCTCTATGCGCCTTAATTTTATGAACACTAAATGTTTGTTTGATGTCCAGTTTCTTATTAATTCTTTTTTTTAAAACATATTTTTATCGCCAAACGAATAAATAAAACGTATTTGTTAATTTTTTAATGTTGTAGACGTAACTGATATTTATAGTTATTTTATTAGGATATTTTTTTTTACTATTTTAATTATCAAAATGCATATTTTTGGTTAGTAAAATTTCTTTAATTTTGTTCATTCTATACAGTGCTGACCTTCTGTTCTATGGTAATTTATTTGAGAAATTTTTTGAAATTTTCCACACTTTTGCCAAAAAATTGCTCCTTATATTTTTGTTGTAAATACTTTTTCGGTTGGTAAAATGTTCGGATTTTCTCACGTGGTATTTTAAATGATGCAGATAGGTGGTACTCTACTTGAATGTAATTTTAAAATGCTCAACGGAATTGCTTTAAAACAAAAAAAAAAAAAAAATCGATAAACAATATCGATTTAGGTGTAGGCAAAATGTTTAAGTTATTTTTTTTTACATTTATAACAATAATCGTATACCAACTATAACGATTATTTGAACTTTTTCTGTTGTTTCCGTAGCCAATATTCAATATTTGTGATACACAGGATGCCCCCTAGTTTACAAATCAGTAATACATTCTGCGACAATATTTCGGGACAGATGGGGCGACCGGGCGTCGTTTCCTCTGCCCGTCCCGGCAGTCGCGGAACGTTAAGAGTTTGATTGTAGAGTTGACTCTCCCTCTCTCTCTCTCTATAATTCGCAGTTAGATGGACCTATTCTCAGAGACGGATATTGGCATTGTTTTAGTTTCGACCCGGCGAAATTATTACCACCGGTCTATAAAAAAAAAAAAAATCATAAATCATGTATGGTAGTAACACTAGCGGTCTTACGAGCGCCGAGTTTACTCTTTAGGTTATTTGTCCTGTTAATATTCCTCCGTATCCGGGTGTCTAACCAATGGCAATACTTACGATATAGAACAAATATTAACAATGTTCCGACGCATTTTATAATCGTCTAGAAATTGTTTTGTTTTTTTTTTTTTTTTTTTTTTCATTTGTGTGCCCCAGCCTTATGTTTTTTTTTTTTTTTTTTTTTACAAACATCGTTTATCTAAAACCGTGTAAACCGTATACACTTGTCTATATAACTTTTACAATACACACACATAATGATTTAATTGATAACTAAGATAAAGCAAAATTAAACAAATGCCGTGATTTATACGATTATCGAAAAAAAAGTCATTGCATCGTGCTCGAATTTTACATTTTTTTACCATTAAGTATGACTTATTGTGAACCTGTGTCAAATTTTCGTTAACATTTTAAGTTAACTTTTCATCGGCCAAAGCATATTTTTCCTAACGACATTTTTTATTCAATTATTTACAGTGAAAATTGTCTAATCCATACAAGTTTAAATAGTTTTATTATCGTAAATAATTTTATCAAATTTAAGAATTGCTTGTCCAATGCAACGTAGACTTGTTTATGAAATTGTGCTCGTTTTAATTTTTCAAATCGAACAACTGTATGTAAAAACATTTTGTCAGGTGTGTAGCTAATTTACGTTCATAAATAACGTAAAAACGATGGTGTTTCGTACTTTTGAATTATTATCGGCAGTAGTTCAGCGGAAAAGTCTTATCATTAGGGTAAATATTTTAAGGTGAACAATTATTTTTAATTTTTATAGAGGAAACCGTTTGCAGGGACCTTATGCGCATGTCAGGACCTAGGAGTCGAAAATAAATGTTAAAAATAAAACATGAAATTAATACTAATTTACATTCCCGATAGTATTGTTGAAAACGTGAAACGATTTCTATAGGCAAATGCATTTTAAAATGCCAATAATTCACATTGTATAGCCCAAGTGAAAAAAAAAAAAAAATAATAATAATTTATAGGTGTAGAATCTGGTATCACTACTATAGACGAATTTTTCTAACGAGTGAAAAAATAAACCGTGGGTATAAATTTACTTTAAACCGAAGCTAGACAAGTTAACAGTTTTTTTTTTTTTTTAAACTAGTTTAAGTTAAGTTGTCTACAAAAAATGTAAAATAACTAAGCTACCTACGTGAGAGTTAATTAAAAAATATCGATTAATACGAGTAACTGTAAGAGCCGTTGTCACCGACGTAGACGTTGATTTTTAAACGGAGTTTATAGCGTAACCGGCCAATGGCGGTAGATTATCACCAGCCAGAAACCCGGTGTAGAAATCAGATTAACGCCTCGCCTCGCTTACGACGGCGAGAATCGATCAAATGGACGCAAATTCGTTGTCGCGATTCAATTTTACGGCCGTTTCCGATCGTACACTGGTAAAGACCGTTTAGGAGCCGTCGTGCAGAGCCGCCGCCGCCGCGGGAAAAATAATTAACAAAACGGATCTCGGCGACGCGACGTTGCGTGTCGGTTTAATCGGATAGATAAATAAAAAAAAACCAAAAAAAAAACAAAAAGATAAAAAATGTAGCACACCCTCTTGATGATTCCTCGTGTGATTCCTTTTCGTGTGTATATAAATGTTAATTGTCTGTAAATTATTATTATTACTTATTGTACAAACTGTACAGATTGTAATTTTTCAAATAAAGTCAAATTTTTTTTAAAAAAAAAAAGGAATACCTTCTATTATAGTCATCAACTAGTGACTACCATTAAAACTAATACAATTTCAATGGAAATATACAACGCGTTATAGCCTAGAACAGCGGTTCCCAAACCCACATGCGGGCCGCGAACCGTATACTATTAAATATTACATTTTTTTTTTTTTTAAAATTATATTATTACATATTTCTATTATATACCTAAAAGTTTTTTTTAATATTACCTACACTCCACGGTCTACCACAGTGTCCAATCAGTATGGAATTAACGCTATCGAACGTTCGAATGTAATTGTATCGCACGTAGTTTGCTTATTATCAATAGATTGTAAGATTGTGTTTTTCTTAATAAACAATCGGTTATTTTTAATTCTTTCGTTTCTAATGGACTGCCGTATGTACGAGGTCTGTTCAAAAAGTCCCCGAACTATAATACTAGAAAATTTATAGTATCGTTAAATGTTATTAGATTAAAATAAAATAGAGATGAGCAGCTATCTTTTCAATTAATTCTCAAATGTTTTTTTTTTTTTTTTTTTTTTTGTGGCATCGATGACGGGCCGGGGACTGGCCTTGCGGAAATGCTACCGGCCCGCCACCATCGTTTATTAAAACGCAAAAAACACGTAACAATTATATACACACACGAAAAACCCCTTTTCCCCTTCGCGGGGCGGGCTCACATTATTTAACTTATAACACTAAATATAAAAACGCCTTAAAAACTAAAAATTTACATTCTATTCTTTTAATATACAAAAATTTACACCTAAAAATACAATCATTTATTTACAATGGCAAATTTTATATACATATTGCATCGGTTGCTACTGCCGTCGACGCTGTCGCCGACGCTCCGGCGGTGCTCCTGCTGCTGCCTCTGCTGCTGCTGCCGCTGCTGCTGCTGCTGCTGCCGCTGCCGCCGCCGCTCTGGCCGCCTCCCACCGACGCTCCTCCTCCCCCTTTGCCCCCATGAAGGAGATTGCAAAGGCCCTGACGGCTGACCATGCTTCGGTACTGCTGAGCATGGCCGGTCCAAGCCCTTCCGGAGAGATGCTGCCCAACACCGCGACCAGCGCTGCACGTTCGGTATTCCAAGCCGGGCAGTCTAGAAGGGTGTGGGCCGCATCGTCCACCTCCGATGTGCAATGGGCGCAGTGGGGGGCGTCATTCTCAAATGTTTATTGCTATCTAACCATTAACCGTGCGCGTTCAAAGTAGACGGAGTCGTGTGTGTTGTGCGATTTTTAAGATGAATAACGTATCACGAACAACGTATTGATATTACATTTTGTGTTAAACTTTGTAAATCTTTTACTGAGACTCGTAAAACGTTGCAAAATGCTTATGGTGATCAGTGTTTAGGACGTACTCAGTGTTACGACTGGTTTAAACGTTTTAAAAACGGTCGGGAATCAGTTGATGACAAAAAAATCTCGTCAGGTCTGATCAAACGTCAAAGTCCTGCTAACGGTTTTTTTTTTTTTTTTTGACAACCTGAATGTTATTCATCACGAATTTCTACCTGCAGGACAAACTGTTAACCGACGGTACTGTCCAGAAATATTAAAACGTCTTCGAGAAAAAGTGCGGACGGTAAAGGCCTGATGTGTGGAAGAAATACTCATGGTTTCTCCATCACGACAATGCTCCGGCACACACTTCCCTGTTAATTCGAGATTTTCGCGTGAAAAATCACATGACCGTGCTTCCTCATCCACCATATTCTCCCGACTTGGCATCAGCCCGATTTTTTTTTATTTCCAAAACTAAAATCTCCCTTAAAAGGACAAAGATTTTCTACGATAGACGAAATAAAAGAAAATTCGTCAACTGTGCTACGAGCAATTCCAGAAACCGCTTTCCAGGGACGCTTTTAACAATGAAAACGTCGTTGGCAAAAGTGTATAAACCAAGAGGGAGGAGAATACTTCCAGGGTGATAAGTCTCAATAGCTTATAGGCAAGCACTATAAATAAAAAATTGAAAAATTCGGGAACTTTTTGAACAGGCCTCGTGTATATATATATACGACTACGTATATAGGTGGGCCTCAAAGGCTTTTTTTTTTTTTACAAAATTAGTGGCCCGCACAACATAAAATGTCGGGCCTAGAATATGCGTTCCGGTCGTCTCTAGAGAGTCCTACGAATATTATTCGCCGGTTACGAGCGGTGAAAACGACTGCGGCAGATACTATAAGATTTTTGGTCGCTACGACGTTTTTCCAAATATATTGTAATATTATAAGAGGATATTACAGGGTCTAGGCTGGTGAATTTATTATATGTATACACATATAGTTGTATAAACGCTCAGGGTATCCATCGGCTGGGTACCTGGTAAAAAAAATAAAAAAAAAAATGAATTAAATTTACTTCGAATCCAAATTGTAATTATTGTTATTCGCAATACGCGCAGTGGTATCTAGATGAATTCGTATTTGGTCTTTAGACGACTATATCACGACTATACAGTGTTGCGCCAGAATATTAATCTCATATCTTATATTTTGTTCTCTTTGACGCGCGTGATAAAACGGTCAACGGAAATCGTATTTCCGACGGCGGTTTGTTATTACATCGACTAAAAAACGAGCACCGTGAACGTTGATAATATTATTATATAGATAGTTTGTTTCTCCTCGGGATACGTATCCGATCATTTCCCCGGTAGAAAAAAAAAAAAAAAAACAATGCCGTTTGTACGGCCGTATATAAAACGGCACCTGCAAGAATAAAACGAGAAGAAAAAAAAAAAATAAAAAAAAATCAAAAACATCGCATCCGTAAAGGTTTTTTTCCCATTTATTTTATATAATTTACTGAATATAGAATTGAACAATTTATACGTTTTTATCCGATTGGTCCGGGCGCAATATTTTATCTTATTATTCCTCCGCCGTCCGTTGCGATCGTATTAAAAATTATATGTCGTCGTGTATATTATTATTATTATTTTTATTATAATAAGGTAAACGCTTTCGCCGGTTTTTTTTATAACTGAGCTAATGTACAACAACAACAAAAAACGCAATGTTCTCGTATTATTTTAATGTTATAACAATCGGGCGCCGCAGCCTTCTGTGCGATAAAAATAAATTAGGATCCGCCGAATAAATTATTATATCTCGATGTAGTACAATCGGAACGACACGTATAATAATACGAAAAAAAAAACGAACGGTTTTATTTTTTTTTTTTTTTTTTACGACGCGTTACACAATTATCTAATACGGGGTGATTTTTGTTTGGTTTTCTTCATCGTGATCCGGCGGTCGTACACGAACATTTCGAGTAAAATCGATTTTTTTTTTTTTTTTGTTTCAGTGGATAAGATATTATGAGTGTACGTAAGACGTGGACGACACACCCCGTCGATCTATGAAAAAGTGAACCGCTAAACCGATTCTGCTAATATCAACGCGCTTATAGGCAGTGACTGTCAAACCAGGACCCAAGACTCGGGTAGTGCGGTAAGGTCGGCCATGGTCTTGTTCTTACGTACTTGATTTTGGTTTTGGTCTTGTTGCAAGACCACTTGCAGTTTTGCAATATTTACATAGTTCATAAAACAATTAAATACCTAATGGGGGTCCGTTTATAATCTCGAAGACAGTAATAACTTTATAAGTGACAAAATGTACATGTGATCCACTGATGAGCAACTATTTTATTATAACGTTACTGTGTCCTGAACTTTTTGTATGCTCGGTGGTCGCCAGCTCGACGACCTGGTGTGAGATTCACACCATCCTGGTTATTTATAGTTTATTTTTTTATAATACACGAATCCCGAATTATTCGCGAAATGTATATCTTAAAAAAAAAAAATACTATGGCAATAGTCTGGGACTAGCCAATATTATGCAGTTGTAATGGCGTTAAACGAGAGAGTGGAGGAGGTCCAGAAATTTCGGTCAACCCCACGATCTGAATCTGCCGATGGTTTCTACCGTGGCTGAATAACGTAATATAATAATTACCTATTTAGATTTTGTCTGCGGAGATCGTCGGTAAATATTTTTTTTTTTTTTTTTTTTTTATATAGTGAAATAATGAAAAATTAATTTTTTTCCCTCAATTTTGAAGAAAACTACAACGAATATTGACTTGCTCGTTACACCGTGAACTATAGAAAATTTGCTACCGGAAATCAATCGTGAAGTTGAAGATTTCTGGTGGAAAAGTTGTTTACGGAAAAAAAAAAAAAAAAAAAGCACAGGTCGAAAACCGCTTGGTAACGACTAGGTAATGATAAATAATTATAATAAATTAAAAAAAAAAAAAAAAATCATCTTTGTATAGTTAGCACGGAATGTACATAAAATCGATGCGATTGCCGGCGAGCATAATATATAACGTGAAAGACGACATTATCCGGAGGTGGAAATTATTGTATTGTACACTCTGCGTATAGTTATCAATTATTATTATTATTTCTCCGGTGTTCTCGAGGTCTTTTGTCGGGTAGCGTATTTGCAGACCCTATCCAGTGTTCGACCCAAGAGATATGTCGCCCAGGGCCGTATTTAGGAATTTGTAGTCCTGGGGCAACAACGACAAAAACGTCCTATTATAATAAAATACAAATTCAACACAATATAAAAAAAAACAATTTTTTTTTATTTTAAATTTACAATTACGTTTTTCTCGTGGATTTCGACTCCGGAAATTCATTAACTATATTATCATAGTTTGATGCAGGAAGTCAGAGTTCACTTACAATGTTTAACACCGATCTAGAACACGTTTTTAGAATAATTAATAATTATCTACGGTGTCGCCACAAAGCTGCAAAACTATCATCTCATCTAAATCCCGATAATAGGTTACAATAGTAAGGTCACGATAACGATATAATTGATAAAATATTAAAGTAATATTATGCGTAAAAATTAACCGAATGAAGTTTTGAGAGGATCGAATTAACGCAATTATATATAAAAAAAAAAAATCTAGCCGCACCCTGTTGCCTCCACCACCTAAACACTACTCTGATGTCGCCTAAAAATAGGTTTTCAGAGTTTTGTGAGGTTCCCTTTTAGGAGTTTACGTAAATAGCACGACCTAGGAGGTACTTGTTAGTCCGAACCCGGGCACCGAGGAAGGTGGTTAGTGTCCAACAGGCGCAAACCACTAGTATTTAGTGGACGGTTGCCCATGGCGGGTTCGGCTAAACCTTAGAGGGGAAACGGAAACGATAAAACCCGCCCGTCGTACCGGGCCGGATGACGGTCCGGGGCAGTAAAACCATAAAATGGCACATAACCCAGCGGACAATCCGGTGGATCCGACTCGGTCAGGGTATGCAAACACGGTGCCGGGGCCGTAGGCACGAGTATACGAGTGTGCCGCCGGCGGGGCGTGATGAAATGCTAATATTATATATATTTTTTTATTTTTATTTTTTTATTTTTTTTGTTTTTCCGGTCGTTTTAAAACGGCGCGGCCCGGGAGACCCATTTGCCGGGACGCCGCCCCGCCATTAAACGGTTTGGCGATATTCCCGGAGGCTCGGGCCATCGTATAATAATAATTGCAATTCCGACGCGACAGTTTATTATATTGGTCCTGTGGCGGTGCAGTCGGTTTATTGCTCGCGCCGAGTTGTTTTTAACCCGTGCCCGACGAATACGTATAACGGTATAATGATTATCGACGAAAAAAAACTACTTATACCATATATCTATATCAGTATTAATATAGTCCGCGGTGGTATTTTTCGTCCGGTCCCGCTGAAATCCAACGAATTCCACGCGTATTGGTTCGCGAGGCCCATCCCACCGCCTGGAAAACAAGAAATCATCCAACAAGAATATATATATATATATATAGAAAAAATATTAAAAATATCGAAAATATCGCGATTTAGGCCGGCCGCACGCCAAAAGAGCAAAACTGTGTTAGTCATCGTTAGTCGTTTTTGTTTTGATCAACTAAAAACAATTTGTTTTGTTGCACGCGCATATCGGTCAGTCAAGACAAGACAAGACAAACAATATATTATATATGTATAGTTTCCAAAATGTTATCCGACGATGAGGTTGCGATTTGTACGTGGTACCTTTTACACAATTTAGAAGAACAGGACAAAAAAAAAAATTAATGGGGTACATCCATTAAACAAAAAAACCTATCACTCACAATGTTATTGTATCATGGCCTTTTTTCAATCGGTCTTACTAAAATATCACCATCACAAGCCATTGTAATATAATATAATGTTAATTACTTAATACTTAATAATAGTAATTAATAATATAATAATTATAATTAAAAATAACAATATTGTATAAATAATAATATTGTTTAAATTAAATTTGAACGCATAAAAATAAAAGAAAAATAAAAAGTTTATACGTTGTCTATTCACGACTAAAGAATAATGTAAACACTTCAGACAGTATTAGTCATGACCGATGGTGTGTAAAGCAAAAATCTTTTCGTTTTGTTTTTGTCTTATCAATGTGCGTATACAACGTAATTCCCTATGTTCCATTTTTAAAAAAAAAAAAAAAACTGTGTTAGGCCCACTGACACTGTTTAAAGCAGTTTTGCTCTTTTGGTGTGCGGCCAAACGTGGGCATACGGACTCCAATATTGGGGCAACGCTAAAAAGACTAACAAACATTCCAAAACATCGCTCTTCGAAAAATATTGAACGCCCCACCCGACGTGTCTAATCACACCGCTCATAACTGACACCAAACTCAAAACAATTAACTACGAAGCAAAAACTTTTTATAAAAGATTCCATTCCAAACTTAACAACCACCCTAACGATCTCGTAACAAACTTGGTTACTCCCACCATACCTGGAAATCCATCGAGACGCCTGAAGCGTAAGTGGTGTCGTGATCTCCTAAGATAAATATAAATTTAAAAAAAAAAAAAAAACCACAGAAAGTGCCATCGATGGGTGGCTTCGTTCATCAAATTTTCCACGTCAAACAATGTAACTCTCATCGAATATTCTTATTGTGTCTAGTCTGATACAGATTGTGTATTATGTGTAAAAAAAAAAAAAAAAAAGGTGTGCGGCCGGCCTTACGTTTGTAAAAATTTTACACAGACAGCGGCGCCAATCTCCTCTGAAACACCTACGGCATTTTTAGTAACATATTAAGTGCCGTTACGCCACCCCATCCCGTCAGAGCCCTACGCACTGCTCTCCTAAATCATCTATGGCCGCCGCTATGAAACGATGTGGACATGTGGTTGAATCGCCGCCCAGAACCATTTTTTTTTTTTTTTTTTTTTGTTTTTCCTATAACCGACTTAGTGATGTAACACAAATCCGGATTATACGACATCTAATTTAATTCTAAATATAATTTTGAAATCCACAAATCCGAACGTTTATGTTTCGAATTCCAATTTCCGAAATTTTGTATTTGTACGAATAATATAACGGTTGCCGGGTCGGCTAGTAATATATTATATGAATTAGAGTGTATATATATGATTTTTTTTTTTTTTTTTTTGTTGTACTTGTGTTTTAAAAATACATTTCTATTCTTTTTTTTTTTTGGAATTTTAAAACGTATTTAATATTTTACATGATTTAATGCTATAAACAATAAGATAACAATAATAGTTTTTTGGGAAATTAATTAAAAATCCGGATTTACAACAAATGTCGGATTTCAAATATCGGAATCCAAAAATCCGGATTCTCGAACTTCGTTATATCCGAATTTTTCCCATCGCTAGTCGCGTATTGTATTGTTTGTGATTATAAATGCAATAATTTCAAATGGTTATTTTTTAAATTTAGAACAGGTTGGAAATGGTTCGGAAATGCTAAGCATCTATCGCAACGATATAGGAAAAAGTTGGATAAAAAAGCCTACAAAAATAATAGTGTTTCGGTATTACATGATAGTGTTTTGATACACAAAACTTATCAGAAAAACGAAATGTGATAATTTCAAAGTACACCGGTTATTCTGTAAATTACAGACAAATATTAAAAATTACGAAAACAAAAAGTCGAAACGTCAGAAAGATACACTCTACGAAAATGTTATCTACAAATTTGTTCGAAAATAATAAAATCAAAAGTCGTTTTTTTTTTTTTTTTTTAACAAAACATAACAATCTAATTAAAATATAAATATGCCGGTCATATAAAAAAAAAATAAAAACACAGAATTTGATTATTTTTATTATCTCAATAAACATATTCGTGGTACACCCTGTATACCCTCGTATATATATTATGGTGATAAAAAATACATATTTACATATTTATTATTTCAGAATTCATCACTAGATCAGTCGCGAACGAAACACGTCTATGATGTTGCACGTGTTATATTATAGACAGCGATTTCTGTCTCTGCACCGGTTTTAAATTTAAATCTCTTAAAATGTCTGTTCAATCGGCACGACGATGGACAGTACTATTTAATTATCAATTTACTATTCAATTTCTTCGGGTCTTTATTTTATAATTGTTAAACTATTGAAAGTCGATGGCAGTTGACAGAATAATTATATCATGGCCTCCGGTGACGTGCTGCGTTTTTGTACAATAGAATATAATATATGGAAAGGTTTTTTATTTTTTTATTTTTATTTTTTTTATTTTTTTTGTTTACCATTCAGCGGTTTTCCTGGAGGATTTCAAGTTAATTTGATTTTTTTTTTGTCAATTGTTTAAGCTTTATTTTAGCACTATTTTCAAACGGTTCACTCCTACTCCTGATCATTCTTTAAATTAGTAAAACTTTTTATTTCCAAATAATAACTGTCCATTTTCAACACAGATTCAAAAAAAAAAAAAAAAAAACCCGAGAATATTTTCAATTTAAAAATGTCGATATGCATAACACTATAAGTGTCGTTCTCGCCAATATAAGCGTTGATTTAACGAACGGAATTTATACGATAACCGACCAATCAATGGTGAGAACGGCACTTTAACGTCGGATATACCGTTTACGAGTATAAAAGTTTAAAATTTAGACCGGCAGGGTAACAGATTCCTATTTTAGATGATAACCATTCCGTTCTAAATTCTAAACTGTTTAGAAGAAGAATTTTCTTCTGGTCCGAGATGGGGGGAAGGCGGTCCCCTATTTGATAATCAAATATTGATATGCGTTTATATGGTGTACGGAATTCACGTAAAATGTTGGAAATATTATAAACAAGAATTTAAACGATTCCATATTGGCGGCAAAAAAATCAAAATCAATTCTATTTAAAATCTTCGTAGATAACCGCCGAACCATGATAAGAAAATTACTCTGTATTTGTGACGTTTGTCAATTGAATTTTAATAAACGCTTGTACAAAACAATTCGTTAAACGTTTTATAATATTACGCATGTTAAGGATATGAGTAATTCGGTTATAAAATAATAATAATTATTGTTTTACTCAAGGAAAATAAATCGCTTTGTGTACCCGATGTAAATGTTAATATATACCTGCCTGGTTTTAGTAATAATACAAAAAACAAATCTCGTTTTTGAAACCGTGGCATACACTATATTTTTCGAAAGTGGGTATTATTTGGTACTGCAAACTACAGAAATAATAGAAAATGCTAACAAATTGTTTATTAGAATTCACTAAAGTTATGCCTGAAACTAAATGAAAGATAATTTTTTTTTTTTTTTTTTTCAAGTAGCCACTTATGATTTACAATTTCGAACATCAAATATACATAATTGTATATATATGTTTTTATTTTTTTTTAAAACAGAGTGGGACTTTTAGTAACAAAATACAAATTGTTTATAAAGTCTCGGCGACTTATTTTAAAAGTGGGCAGTCGAATTAAAATATAGAATGTCTATACAATAAAATGTTATTCTTGTAATTTGCACAAACTTTCAATTAACTATGCTGTTTTCTTTGTATACAAATTAGTTTTGTAATAAATTACGCAAATACTGTTTAAGTAATAATTGCAATTATTCCATAAACGTTAATTTTCGTCTTCGTATTTCGATAAAATTTGTTTTTTAAAAATTACTCGCAACATCGTCGGAGCTACGAAAACTTCATTTTCTTATAATAATATTGGTCAAAACTACCATTTATATTTCTCGTCTGTAAGTATGTATATATACTCAAAATTAAACAAAATGTGTTCATTTGGTATTCACGTTGTTTTATGCCCGGACGCTTGTTTTGCTGCTGGGGTTGGCCTGCTGGGATCCGCGACGGTTCCGTTATCGCGTGATCGCGTCGATATCGCACGTTAGGCTTTGGGTTTGCAGTTTATAATATTTTATAAAATATTTTTAACTAAGTAGTGTGTAATGCATTATTTGTAAACAGTTGTCACTGGTAAATTATACGGTTTGGACCGAGGGATATTATTCGCATTTCGAAATTGTATTGGTTTTATAATTTTTATTATTATAATAATTATTCAACGAGGAATTAAAATACAATTTAAAAAGAAAAAAAAAAAATGGACGCCGTTGTAGTTATCAATATAATATAATATCGTTCATCTATCCCCGCGTGAGGAAATTCTATTCACCGGTTGAACCACGTTCGAATTTATCAAGAAATCAGGCGCACCTAAATAGCATTTGTTCTAACGTGTAATCCGAACAGTGTGAATTCACAGCCCCCACCCGGGCGATTTACAGTAAAACAAACGTCGTGTGTAATGAGCAGGGATGAGAAGTTATAGAAATTGCATATTTTATTCCACGTCTTCTGTTTATAGCTAGACGAGTTAAAAATCCATTCTACAGACAGCCATATTTGTAGTTTATTTTTTGCATATTTTGGTTTTTTATTTTTTTTTTTCAAAAATAGCACAGTCATGATTTTTCGTGCATATAAATGCATATAATACAATACAATACAATACAATTTATCCCATAAAACCACAAACGAATACAAAACCTATAGTTTCAATAAAACAGCGTTCAAACCTTTTTTTTTTTTTTTTTACGTGATATATACAATCTGTGCCCTCATAGGGCACAATAAGAATATATGATCAAAGAATAAATATAACATGATAAAGCTTGAATGAAAAAGCCACCCAGTGATGACACTACCTGACGAACGATTTAATTAAAGATTTGGATCATTTTTTTTTATTAATTACTAAGGAGGTCCCTACACCAGTTCCTTTTTAGCCGCCCCGGTGGGTTGCCAAGAATCGACAGTGTGCCTAGATTAGATATAAGAGTATTGGGATGATAAAGGAATTTTGAATGGTATCTTTTATAGAAAGTGCTAGCTTCTTCAGAAGCATTCAAACCTAAAATTAAATTACTAACGTATCGTATTAATCGTTTATTAGTACTTAAATTTAAATATAATAGAACATAAATACTTATCGAGAAACTGGTGTTTTATCTTATCCGAGTATTTTTCCCTTCACGACTTTCAAAAAAAAAACTTAATTTATTGCATTTATTTTTCTGGTTGTATAATTATTTAATAATAGCAGTTAAGTAAATCTAGTGAATATTCAATAATATAATAATATAATCAAATTTTCTGCAGATTTGTTGGCATAATTTCGTGTTTTTTTTTTTTTTTTTGGTGTATATTTGCATACATATTTTGCCAATTTCATTTCCTATAACTTCTCATCCCTAGTGATGAGCTTTATCTTGTCGGAATGTTTGTTATGTTTGTTATAGTGAAACTCAAATATTACCGACCCATCAGTGTACCTCAAAAACGTCTGGGCCTAGAAACATGAAATTATGCACGAAGGTTCCATATATAAGGTAGATGAGCGATGGGTAAACATTTTTTGGCGATTCGACTGACTGGGGAACTAACGCATAAATCTGATCGATAAAATACGAAAATCGCACCATTTCTTGTTTTTTGATTCTAAGCGAAGACGTTTTTCTTTCCGTCTGTGAACAACTTTTCTACCAGTAAAGCCTGCTCCGTTTTCCATGTGTTGAATCTTTTCTGAAAGAATTTTGGATCTAGTATTAGGATCAGCATTAAATAGGTTATTTATTTGATTTTCGTAATAGTTTTCTAAATAATCGGGAAAATTTACGGCAGTGGTATTATTATTTTCAATTATTTAATTTTATTGTAATTTAGTTAAAAATACCAGAAGACCTCATCCGATCTGTACATTCTTATAATATTTCCGGTAAAAAATGTTGTCTAGTTGGTACTTTAAATAGGTCATTATTCGATATACCAATTGGTTTTTTAACGCGGCAGAAAAAACAACCAAAAAATGACAAAAAAACACGGTTTCTTCCAACTTCTAGTTTTATTATTACTTTTTTTTTTATTTATGTTGATTTCTGGGTTACAACGGCAACAATGAAAAAACACGATTTCGCTCAGAATCGTTTTTCGTCTGTAATTTTTCGTTAAAAACAGATATAAATTCCTATCTGTATTCTATCTTCCCAACTTCCCGTCTACAAGAGTGGCCCACCCATGGTCCGAAGTTTGTACGTTTCTTTTTATTACGGTATCCATCGCAGGTTACACAGAAAAAACAAATGCTTAATATTGATAAGCATTTAGTTAGTCACGGATAAACTAGTTCTAAAACATTGAAATAAATCGACATTAAAATGTTTAAAAATCGTACTAATAGTATAGATGCGAAAGATCGTACCAGTGTTTGGATGTTCGTGACTCAATCATGTTTCCCGCGGTTACGAAAAATAAATACGAATATAATTGTAAAAGATTCCGAAACAATTATTGTGCGTATACCAGAGAGAGGCTTTAAAATACAAAAAAAAAAAAAAAAATTGTATAAATCGTAGACGAATTGTCTTAGCTTATCGATACAGAGTGATGATATATTATAATAACAATTTTAATGGTTTTATTGATAAGTATAAATCAACTCGTTTCCATTCCGAGCGTAATTAGGGACACATTAGTTCTACAAAGATGTTTTTTATATATATATATATAATAAAAAATGGTTGGCGGATAATAATAAAGATTGCGATTGGGGAAATAAAACATAATTACTATCACGTCCGATCTGTAGTCGGATTAAAATATTGGTTTACAACACGTATCGGTTATCCCGAAAATACTGGTGATTATGTTCAGGCTGCATTTCAAAATGAACGTTATCGGATCGTATTCGCAATTCGGCTCGCCGATAGTTCCGTAGTCTTCGGTCGTGGTATCGATTATCTCCACTTCTGGAGACACGGTCGTAACGCCACTCGTTGCCGTTTCCGTGTATCCGTTTTTCGGTTCGGTCACAGCGGCAGGTGGCTTTGGTATGGTAAGCCCTGGCGGGTCTTTAGGAGACGCGGGCACCGGCGGTGGTGCGTTGGGCATAGATGGCAAGGCGGGCACCTGCGTCGGCACGGAAGGGACCGACGGCATTGCGGGCAGCGCGGCCAAAGGGGATATGGTCATAGGTTCGGCCTTGCTGGACGGAGCCGGCCGATAAGTGACTTCGGGAGGATATTCTTCGACCAGTTCCAGTGACCTGACCATCCTGTTGGCGAAACGTTTTCCCGAAACGTCCGTTTCCGTTTCGTCCGCGTCGGTTTGCGGCCCATCGCCGTCATTGTTGGCGCCGAGGATTTCCGCATCGCCGTCGGCGGTGCCGCCGGAGACGAACAACGAAAACCAGACCGCGTAACCGTCGCCGACCGATTCCCGCAAGTTCCCGACTCCCCGATTCCCGATCGCCGTCGTCATCAATTCGTCCGGGTGTTTGTATTTTAAACAGAGCGCACTGTCTGCCGGCAAGCATTTCAACGGGTCTGTACAAACAACAAATTATATTCACGTATTAAATTCCCGTAAATTGCGTCTATTCGCGGATCGAATGTTTTATTTCAACTGCCCCGCCCTAGGTCAACCTGCGGAGATCGATTATATATATATATGAGGGTTTTATCCCGGTCGGGCCTTGTCGACTCAGAGGACTATAGGAGACACCATATACGAATACAGTTATAACATTATCCCGGTTTGAGGATTTTAAATTATTATTATTTTTTTTTTTTTTTTGGATTGAATTTCTTACGGAATAACGCGCCCTCGACGAACACTCAATGTTTAATTTTTAAATGCAAAACAATTGCTTTTATATTATTCCAATGCGCGTTGTAATAATTGACAATTTTAATTTAAAAACAAATTACATTTACTCCTGATATTATAATATTATAAATACCTCAGTGGTTTTTCTCAAACAACGCAATTGACTGATCCGAAAAAAAAAAAAAGAATAGGGGAAAAAAAAAGTCGTTTGGAGAATAATATATTTAGACACGAACTACAGACAACAGACGCGGTTAAAAATATCGTAAATAAAAGTAGTTACAAATGTCCCCTTAGAGAAATATCAAAATGAGAATGTTATTCTAAATTAACTTTAATTTACTCACCTACGTTTGTCTGTGATTTAGACGATCGGATTACTTTTGAATGAGTAAACCTCGACATCTGGAATGCCTGCACAAAATATAATATATTATTTTATTATTATGAATAGGTACCTGAATTTTTCTAAACTTTATGAGAATGTCACAGACCCACAGTAACATTTGTCGTCTTTGTCCTTCTAACGGGCGTTATAGTAAAAATGCGATTTCGGCGTACCCATGCAACGGTACTCTGGTTTTAATAGACTTAAAACAAAAATGATTTTACTAAATTAATGACAATAACATTTTACTATGTATTCAAAAAAGGAATTTTTTTTTTTTATATTTTTATGTCTAGTTATGGCAGCTAGCTAGATATCCAGTTTAGGATTAGTTTAGTCTAGTCTAGACAAACTATTCGTGTTTGAAAATTTAAAACAAATTTGATTTTTTTTAAATCATAATATAATAAAAAAAACGTAACATTGAAATATATTTCCCGTTAAAAAGACATATACGACAAATACTACTTTAACGGCATCTTAATTATTGCCATTTTTCGGCGAAAGCTTCGCTTTATCGTAAAGAGATCTTCACGATAATGTACAACAATTTCAATCTATACTACGGTGTTTAATCGGGTGTAGGGCCGATAATTCGGTCAAACATTACCTTGGCAATTCATCTGACTCGTCTACTTATATTGAAATCGGTCACTTCTATACATTTATAATATTATGCTCATTTGACATTTCCGTTTGATATTTAAAAAACAATTTTTGTTATTTAATTATATAGGAAGTAGTCTAACGTCACGTTTGAAATGTTTAATTAACAACACGATCTAATTACATGGTTTTTTTTTTTTTTTCATTGTTTGACGTTTAAAAATAATACGCAGAACCTACGCTGCTGTGTGCACGATAAACGGAAAATATTAAACCGAAATACGTAAGTCATTTACGCTTTTAATTTAAATATTAATTACAGTATAACGCAAATAGTGTGATTTCGAACGATTTAGTTACGTTAATAATACAATATTACACTGCCCTTCAAACATCTACGGGAGAACTCTCATAATAAAACGAACATCTCTATACGGGTGTGTTTCCCGCATTGTGGGAATCACCACATAAATGAATCAATTTAGAATGATAATACTTTTAATGATAATACATTCAAAGATAATAAAAAAAACCAGACATAATTCGCATAATTCGCACCGTGTGTAGGTTGTAGCTGGAATATTCGGGAGGTTTCGTGTATCATCATGCACCACGCAGGGTTATTTATTTTTTATATAAAATAATATTTCAATATTATTTTCTTAGAAACTTTTTATTTTTATTTTTAATAAACAGATTATTATTTTTGTTTTTCATTACAAATTATAATTAAAAAAAACTAAAGTCCAAAATTTAAAAATTATATAAAAGTTTATCAAATATATATTATATTTAAAATGTGCTGTCGGACCGAATTATACTAAGTGTTCAGATTCAGCACCGGATCACTGTCCGTTATTAATTTTTGTTTTAATTTTAATGGAAACTTTTTAACCAAATGTCCTTTTATATATTTCACGGGTACAATAATTTTGTTTTTCTTACGCATTCATTTAGAACGGTCGGTATTCATTTTTACATTTTCAAATATCCTAAATGTTGAAATGAAAAATAAACAAACTGACGTTATCAAAATCATTGGTGTAAATTGTATTTACCAGTACGTATATTATGTATACTATTGTAATGTATTGACAATTTTCTTCTTATAGGTACTCGAAAAATCGTATTATGATGTATTTATTGCAAAACGAAGTTTCATGAAATTTTGTCATATTTCCCCTTCTCGTTTTGAACCATTCCATTAGTTTGATGCAGATCTCCATGTTATCATTTCGTAACTTCATCCCTTTAAATTCTTGTAAACTATTATCCTTATCGTTGTTTGTCGTAATTCGTTTCATGTACTCCATTCTTCATCTGTTTCTTGTCGAACTACCGTGACGCAATCAGAAGCTTAATTAAAAATTTGTTTTACCTCCCCCACCAAGAACAAATGACTCCCCCGGAGAAGTTTTATAGTAAAGTATAGCCTAGTTGTATGGCGCAAATACAGTTTACAACAAACTAATTGGAAAAAAATTATTATAAAAGGCCAAGGACACGGACATACTTCACATCATGGGTGGGCCACTGCTCTAGGTGACAAGTGCAGGAGGTATGATATAGAGGAAAATATAATTTATATTACAACGATAAATTATTGCTAACGAAACACGATTCTGAGCGGAATTCGGTTAATTATGTTATGAAGTGGCATTTTATAATATTTTTTCCCATCATTTTTACGATTTTCGTCAACATTTACACTTTAAACGCGTTTAAAAAGGAATACATAGCGCTCAACATTTTTTTCTTTTTCACCACTAAGTGCAATTCATGACGAACTCCAAAATTTCAAATGCCTGTAAATAATAGCTCGAAAATCCCGAATATTGTGAACAATTGTCTACGAGAACATTCACCATTTTCACTATTTTATTTATTTATTTTTTGAAATAACAATTTTTTTTTTTTTTTTTTTAAAAGTATATAGTTACCGGTATATTTAATAATATTACTCATTGATTTAATTAATTAATTAGTATTAGTAATTAAACCCGTTGAACTGTATGTATTACAATATATCAGCATATTTTGTTAAAAGCACGTCATGCTCATATGTTAATATTATACACAAAAATAAAAAAAAAAAACCAATTGGGAAATGTCGACATTCACTAGTAAACGTGCAGTGTAATTTTTCAATTTATCAACATTCATCATTTTATTTTTATCAACATTCACCAAACACATTTACAGTAACATTTTCAGCGCATTTATAAAGGTATTCGTCATATTATTTGTCCTTGAAACGCAAAAAAAAAAAAAAAAAAAAAATAATGTAAATATAATAAAAAAATGACCGATAACAATTTTTGGCGATTCTATAGATAATACAACACAATATTAAAAATAATACGGTTAACCTTGCGCACAGTGGCAGATCCGGAGCCGAATACCGGAGTGTTTCTGTAAACCTATATACCTATTGTAACAACATTAACAAAATATTTCTGATAATTTTATTTCGCGACACTTTTAACTCTTCGCCTTAATATTAGAATATTAAAATAATGCTCTATGCAAAACATCAAAAAATATATAATTTGTTTTGTTTAGGAAATTTTAAAACAATGCGATTTTATTCAACCCCAACCATTTAATACTAACGCAAAAACTGTTTGATTACAGATTAGTACTTTCTATCTCTCTCTGTCTAATTATAGTTTGATAAATGTTCGGTGAAAGTTTCAGATGTCCGCTATAATTTTTTACTGAATTACAATAAAATAACAAATTCAAAATTAACTTAAACGCATTATTGCGTAAATATTCCCGTTTTTTCTAAAAAAAAGTTTTCTGGTTTATTCCCGTTACAAAGAACAAAATAAGGAAAACGAAAAATGACCTCCTCAATTTACTAACTAAACAAAATGTTATACCATAAACGGCAGAACCGTTGCAGATGTTGCGGATTGGATCGAAATTTCTAATCAAAAAGTTGTTTATAGACATAAAAATATAATAATACATTCTAGTAAACAAATTTATTTCCGGCTTTACTAAAAATGAAAAAAAAAAAAAAAAAAATTGTTTAAACGAACCGTACTTATCGCAATTCTGTATTTCAGGTGTACAGAATAAATTATTAAATTCCTGCGGAAAATTGTTGACTTAGATTTTTTACATCGTTGGTTAGGTAAGTTCAACGGTATTGTTTCTTATACAACCGAGCTAAATTTGAATATCTAGTATAAATTGTTACACATATCGGAGCGGAACAATCGTTCAATGTTTGCGGAATATTTTTTAACACCAAAATAATTTTACCATAACAACGTATTGAACCGCAATCGCACTTTTTACTCGTTTGCTATTTACTTCACACACACACACACACACGTCACAAATAATACTTATTCGTTCGAATCGATCTTATCCGGTGTCTGGGGGCTCTCACCGTGCGCCCGATAATAGAATATTTAAGTTCAACGGCCTCGTGTTGACATTTTAATTGATAAATTTAAAAACTTAAAAAAAATTGTTGATCTGGATTATAAAAACGACGAAATAAACGTAAAAACGGCAATAACGTGTACAATTATTAAGTTAAAGAGTTAAAGAGGAATTATATAATAATAATAATAATAATAATGAATATTTGATTGCATATTTCGATCTATTGAACAGCTATAGTTGTACACGGGTTGGTGGTGGCCCCCGTGAATAGATGACAATTTAGCCGGGAGCAGTCTGTGCGAAAAACGGCCACTCCGGCACATAGAGCCCGCGTACGGGCTGCAGAAAACTCTCGGCCTGTAATTGCGAACTTAAAGGGCTCGCCCGATCGCGAGCGTCTCGAGAGAATTCACGACGGATTACGGGAGTTCTGCGTTTAGTGTTTGAACAGCGATTTGGAGAGCAATCGACGAAACGACCGGTGCACGGCGACGTATAGCGGAATCGACAAAACGACCGTGTTACATAACAGTCGGCAATTTAAAACTGCAGCGCACTGTGCACGGCCACAATTAAAATCGAATGTCCGACAAAATTGACACGCGCGCGTACCACCCCACACACATTTCCACTACTGGAAACAAAGAAAACCGTGTGTCTTATTGTGTGTGTATACACGAACAAAAAAAAAAAAAAAAAACAACACTATATAATATATACTTAGAGAACACGAAAAAGTGTTAAGTGTCCCATTTAAGATTGCCGAGAGAAAATCTTTATTACAAGAGCGAAATACACGACCGACCGGGACTCTGCTACAAGAGTTAGAAGAGATTAAGTACAAAACCGCAACGCACTTCACTATATATCCGTATCGGTTTAAAGTGCGGATTAAATGTAAACCAACACGATATTGATGGGAATATAATAATGTTCTTAATAAATATAATTTTTTTTTTTTGTGTGTGTGTTGTAATTTGACAGTAAAAGCTATACTAATAAATTTTTTTTTTTTTATAAAAACAACCTTAAACACCGTTAAACTTTTTTTTCTTTTTAAAGCCATGGTTGGGGGGGGGTGTTTCGTACAGAATAGTGTCGGTATACTTTGTACACTTGTAACGGTAGTTTACTTAAACCGATAACGTACGTGGAAAGTTGGCAAGATAGGTTATACAGAGAAATTCATTTTATATATAATTATACTGTATGCAGCGATAAATAATTGCAAACGAAAAACGTTTCTGAGTGGGGTTAAGTTAAAAATGTTACGCAATACCGTCATTTTTACGATTTCCATCAACGATGAACGCGTATAAAACGAAATTATTATAAGTACAGCTTATGATAAACCTTCCGTCAAATGTTCGTACGTTTCTGATGGACCAAAAGAAATTGTATTAAATTTATTCGAAAAAAAAAAAAAAAATGCTGGAAATGCCGTGATTTTTACGATTTCTATTAAAATTTGACCGTATTGTGTACAACTAATGATATATTTTGTGTAAAATGTTCAAGCGTTTTTGCTCAGCCAAAAACAATTTTGTCCACATAAATCAAATAAAAACTAAAAATCCCAAATGCCTATAAATAGACATAATATTTTAAAATTTGTCCCCGTCTAGAAAATGCCAATATGAATATATTGTTACACGTTTCTACGATTATTTTTATCCGGGTTAATACAAAAAGAGAAAACGAAATTAATGAAACCAATTATTATTGCAATAAATTTGTCCGTTTGTTCGGCGTTTTTTCTCGGTTTATCCAAATTATTATGAAAATTACAACAAAAACCATAAAATGACTCCCTTCAACACACCAACTAGGTCCAAAATGCATTCTAAAATCGTGCTACACTTTAAAATCGGAGAAGGATCTTTGGTAGAAAAGTTGTTTCCAGACAGAAAAAAAAAACACACACACACATACGTCACAGTAAAACCAATATATTCCTCGCTTCGCTCAGGATCTAAAATATATACGAAAATCTCAATATTTCAAATCGAATTTTAAACGATTAATTATGTTGCATTAAATGGTTACCGGATAAAAGTTATAAAATAAGTTTTATTTAAATGTATACATAAATAATTTTATACCACGGCTTTATAAAATTAAATCCATTTTTAAACCGGGCAAGGCTACAACACGGTAAATACTTACATGAGTGGTCAATTCGAATTTACTTTTCGTTAAAGAACTCAAAACACGTAAAAATATATTTTGTCGAAATGTATAAACACCAGAATGAAACAACAGAAGTTTCGAATCTCTATAATGCCCGAACAATAATCGAAAGACTGTGCAATGGGCATTGACGAGTTACAAAGTTAAAAGTAGGTTTCCATTTTCAATTTGTCTGGATTGGAATTATTACCAAGGCTAATGATTTAAGGATTTATAATAATTTTTAAGCTTGATGGCTTAAAAAGTTGAAAATTAATTTTGATTGTTAATCTTTAATTTTTAACATTTACTTATAAATAACGAGTTAGGTATTTAATTATCTCGCGTTCAATTTCAATTTCAATTTCTTTATCTTAATTTAACATTGATTTAGTACCGTCGAAAAAAATGGTAATTTTTTTTAAACCAATATCATTTACGGTGTTAAAAATAAGTTTAATAATTTGATATTCCCGTAATAAACTCCATTATAACGTTTGTTTTCAAAAAAAAAAATAAAAAATTACAATTTTGTGGTTTATTGATTTTCACTATATGTGACAATTAACAATTTCCTCAATAAAAAAAATAAAAAAAAAAATAGCTAACTAACTGCTACAATTTAACACCAATAGTTAAACGATAAAACAATAATATTGACGCGTTAACCAGTTAATCGACCGACTAGACTTGACATACCGAAGTAATATTGACAATAAACTCGGAGTTGTAACGATAATATATATATATATATATATATATAGTTAAATGTAGAAAAAAAATTGATTTTTTTTTTTACGTACATATATTTCGACAGAAATGACATTTTTTACGACAGTTATTATTATTTTTTTTTTTAATTAAAAACTACAAGTTTATTAAGAAATAATAATATACTCGAAGGTAATACTTACACAAAGGAAAACACAAACATAATATTGTATTACGATCATAGTGTTTCTTGAAATATATGTGTACACAAATGAACAAACGCGCTTTTGTCGACAAATCATATACAATGCTGCGGACGATAAACCGTATCATAATATTGTTAAGCTTTCTGTGTTTTATTTATTTATTTTTTTTTTTCTCTCCATCCGATGGTTAAATTCGAGATTATGTTATATTGTTATAATATGGGCCGTTTGTGTGTGTGTTGGTTATCTTTTTCGTTGCTGTTTTTGATGCAGTGTATTGCCGTATCATTCCGAAATCGTGATTTAAAATTTGCATTCTACAATTCGAAATCTGTATCCCGCCATTGTATTCTATATGTTCGATGGTGATTCACGAACAGATTACAATACGTACGTCGAAATCGCATGTCTAATAACATTAATGGCGTCCTGTACACCGAATACAACCGATTATAATAATTGCGTGGCGTTGATTTTTTATTTTTTTTTTTTTTTTGTTGACAATTTTCAAAAATAAAAAATTCTTTCGCCTTACCGTTAGGTAGGTATGCGTAATGTTAATGATGTTGCAATAACCGTCCAATATGTTTTACATTAAATTGTATTTTTTTTTTTCCTGTCTGTAAACTGCTTTTTTTTTTTACCGAAAATCTCGCTCTAATCAAAAAAAACTACACGAGCGCATTTTAGCATTTCGGATCGATTCGGCACATTGAGATGGTCATTTATTTTTTTTTTTTGGATTTTCTTTTGTAGTTTCTTCGTGAATAAGAAATTATGCCAGTAAGTTGCACACTTTAAGTAATCAACAATTATTTAAACGCAAATTTTATGCGTTTTTTGTACGGTTTTATTTTGTATTATTATTTATACTTTATGGTCTCCGTGGTAAATCAACAAATATTTGTTTTTATACAATTTTTTTTTTTAAACTTTAAATTGTTTATAAATTTAGTATGGCATTACATGGCAAGGCCAAACTATCGTCTCGACTGTTCAAATATGTTGTATAAATAAGACTTTAATCTGTTAAGCCGTTCAAAAGTTACACGAATACTATCAGAATACACTCAAGAATTATATAAATATATATATATATATATATATGTATATAAGATAAAGAACATCAAACATACTTTACACTGAATTGACTTTTTATGATTGAATACTCCCGAGAGGTAGGGAAAATTCCTAGTGACACGTCACTTATCATCGGCAATACTGTCACCGCATAAATGCACCGTAAGTTCAAATGTATGTTAATCCTGCACTGCATATAAAGACCTGCATATATATATATTGATGCACCGCAAGTTCGGGCGTGTCAGTTATCCCTAATGCAGTGTTCATCAACCGGTGCGTCTTAATTCAAAAAAAAAAAAAAATAAAATAAAAAAAAAATTAGGATAATAAAATTATAATGGGTATACTTGGCAAACTAAATAAATAAATGGAATACAGTTTAAAAAATTGTACATTCTACAACATCGGATAGCGTAATTCGTAAATGTTAAAAAGAAATAGTAACCCCAATCCAATTTTTTTTTTTTTACGTGAAATATCACATTTATTTCTATGTATCATTACCAATAATAATGATTCAATACTACCTACAAACATTTCAATTTGTATTTTTTTAGTTAAAAAAACAGTATTCCAACAATGGCACATTAGGAGTGCTTTAAGCAATTTCAGATTATTTTTTTTTCAAAATTTTATGAAAGCAAAAAAAAACGTATAATCGAAAAATGCGGGTATCGAGTCAAATGGGTTGAAGAGGATGCATCCCTTAACAAATTGCCCAAATCTATAATTATCAATGGAAATTTAAATTTACCAAAACATGTTTAACTAAACTGCAGAATCAGAATCGTTTTTCGTTTGCAATAAAAACACGAGTACATATATATATATTACTCAATTATCGCACTTTCCCGTTTTCCCGCCCACACAGGGTGGCTTTTTTTTTTTTTATTATTCTGCGCCCACGTACTTATCATACCGGTCCGGCATGGTGTAAAATGTTTTAAACGAATATCAAAAAAAAAAAAAAAAAAAAAACAATAACAATTCCGGCCCCCTAAGACTTCAATAAGTATGTACGAATTGATAACATGTTGCTCAGTAGTTCAATAATATTATAATACGTATGTTTTTAAAATTTATTTATCAACGGCAAAGGTTTAGAAATAAAACCGAATCAACAATATTATCATCATCGTAATACGTTAATATGCAGTTAGTCGGTGTGTAATTACATTGCACTTGGTCGTACGATAATAATGTGCACTTGCCTACTACGGCGGCGGTAAGTATGCGTACAAAGAGTATTTTATTAATCCGTTTTAACGAGAGCCACGAGCCATATAAATGTTTTATTATTATTATTATTATATTGTATTACGGGCTAATTATGTAGATACCTCTATATAATAAATCATTCCGAGGAAAGTTACATAAATCGTATTTCATTTCATTACATTTTTTTTTTATATTTTTCTACATATTTTTTTCTCCCCCGTTCAATAATGGCCTCTATTACTTAATTGGTAAATATGTTAAATACATAGTAATAATATAAATGTACGCGCGTGCGTATTTTATTATTTATTATACCGTATAATGGTCTAGTTGTGTACCTACCCGCAGCTACATTTTTTTTTTCTTCTTCTAATGATGATATTAAATAATTATAAAAAAAAAAAAAGTATTATTTTTTTTTTTTGATATATATTTCGTTCTTCTAATTATACAATATTATTGTAACGTCGTGTTAAAAAACAAAACAAAACAGAAAAGTTGGTTTTCGAATAACGTGCAAATAAAAAGTTTTTATAAACTCATCGTGTAAAAACCAGAGGACTGGTTACACTACCGATATTTATGGTGTTGCGTATAAGCAATTCGAGTGAAATTTGTTGAAAAACTGATTGAATGAAAAATATTCAAATTCACTATGATATTGCACTATCGTCTGTGTTGAATCAAAAACGTTTCTCTATCTATAGTTTTTTTTTTTTGATATATTACGCCCAAACTAATAGCTTCGTACAAACAAATGGCTGGTGAAATGTGCGTATATATTACAAGGCTCAAGAATGATTTTTGAACGTTGTACTTAACAAATAACGATTGATAAAACAAAATCAAACGTATAAACCAATAAATTAAAAAAAAAAATCATAACACCCGACGTTACAGAAAACGAAAATAAGCTATCGCCAATAAAACGTTATTGTTAATTTTCATAATTATTACGTATTCCGTTTACATTGAAATGAACATTGATTTATCAAATCGGAATCATAAAACTATAAAAGTATAAACCGAGTTTATGGGTAGAGTACACATAAAGCAGCGTTTCCGTGGTATTCCACATAGGGCGAAATTATTTTCATTTATTGGTATATATACCTAATAATTGTAATAGTGATTGCAAAGGTATGCGTAATATTAACGTTTTAGATTATTTATCGCGAGTATTTAGAGACTCGAGAGAATTTTTAACAGTGCACTCCCAATCTAATATGATACATAGACGTGTATGGGCAAGAAAAGTAAAAAGCTAATATTTAATAGCGTTTTAATTTCCAACGGCGTTAAATGCGAACAATTGAATAACGTTTAAAATGTCAATATAATCAAACAGGAAATTCGAATAACGTTTCAATTGCCAGAAACATAAAAAAAAAAAAAAAAAAAAAATGAATAACGTTAAACGTAAAAGTCGTATGACGTCTGGAATGGAAAATAACGTAAAACGCAAATGTCTCGAAACGTTTTAAGACAATAAAACGCACGGCGAAATCATTTTCTCCAAAAACAGCCCCCGAACAATTTCTAACAATATTGATAATAACTATAGATATACGAAATAACGAATTAATTATCGTCGTGGAAAAGTTCTGGTATTCTTTCGGCGGCCGTATTTTTTTTTTTCCCGTATATTTTCCGCAGATGTCGTTTTAAACAAATTTCCAAACGGTTTCCCGGACAAATCGGCTTACGGTTGCGCGCAGAACGCGGCGGGAAATATTATTTCGCCGGCGACGGCGCTGCCGGGCGACCGGTATAATAATTGTGACCGATAAGACGCAATAAAACGGTGTGCGGCCGTATGACAAATGCATATTTGAAACGCGGTAATACATAAGACTGCGCCTCTCGGCTTCCCGGACGGGAATCCATCAATCAGGATATAATACAAGAGGGAAATAGCGCGCGGCCGCGATGTGTCGCGGCCGCGCGAACAGACGCGGAAGAGATTTTCGCCGGTGCCGTGCGGTGAACGCGAACGTTTTAAACGTTTTAAACGTTTTTTAGAAAAAAAAAAAAAAAAAATTTACCCGCGGAAAAAGTGAAAACAACCCGGTCGATTAAACGGTTCCCCGCTTCCGACCTGCCCGACGGCGGTCCGCGTGGCTTGGCACGGGGGACACCTATCGACCCGGTGCCGGTGAGTCGAGATACCCGAGACGCGCTTTACGTATTAATTGGATCCGACGGGCACGAGCCGATTCCCGAAATCGGCGGCCTATTACCGTTACCCCGGTACACAGGACTACCGGCAAGTTTTTTTTTTTTTTAAATACGTTTTTCCCGTATTTTTAAACCGTCGTCATCGTGACAATTCAAAAGTGGCTTCAAAACGTTTTCGATTTAGATAACATGACACGTTGTCAATGACTATGGCCACGACTCGTATTTTTCTTTTCCTCGGGTATTGTTGAGGGGAAGGTTCACATTGATTTTGAAAAATCGGTATCAGCTACCATTTCGGTAATACCAGGGTGCGGCAGAGCCGACTGACGAGATTTAATGAGGTCAATAGCCCGTGATAAGATAAGAGCGGGCCTTAAAAAGTGGTATATTTTGTATTGTACGGTAATGCCGTTTTTATTCGCAACCATGGTCTGGACAGGTGTACGTCGCGGTTTCGTCGTATTACGAAAATAATCATTCGGTGATCGCTACACAAAGGGCTTTTCGTATACGTTTCGGCATCACACGTGCTGAATCCGTCCGGTCTGCTTACACTATCAAATTGTGAATACGGCATTTGGACGAAACTGCAAGTACCCTATGTAGACTTTGGACACGGAGCACCCAGAACGGCAAGAACCCCCGAAAATGTGCAGTTGGTCAGAGAGTCGATTGAGCGGTCACCAAAACGCTCGGCCCGGAAATCTTTGGGAATCACAGACCGTTCTTCGAGGAGAATTCTTCACGATGATTTATCATTCAGTCCCTATAAATTAATGCTTGTCCAAGAGTTAAATGCTACTGACTACGGCGACCGTAAAAATTTCTGTCAGCAAATTTTTCGGCAAATTCCTCCGATATCAACTTTTTTCTGTAGCGATGAGACCCATTTTCATCTTTCCGGTACTGTAAATAAACAAAACTGGGCTACAAATAACCCACGGCAGATCCATGAAAGACCACTCCACGTGAAAGTCGAGGCCATACCAGTCGAAATGTGCCGAAAATCATATGAGAGCTTCAGAGATCGTCTACAACAGTGTATCAATGCTGACGGCCGCCATCTTGGAGATATAATTTTCAAAAAATAATTTTAAAAAATGGGATTGAATATTGATTTAATTTAAAAAAAAAAACCTTTTCTCTAAGTTTTACTGTTGGTTATTTATAGCCCATCGAATCTCGTCAGTCGGCTCTGCCGCACCCTGTACTTGTACATCAATCCCCTCATAAATATTTCTTTTTTTTGTTAATGTTCTTATCACATTCGCTAAAACGAAATAAATAACCCATCAATAATAATCAGTTTTTCCGTGCGATTAAGTCTTTATGCCATTGTGTTGCCACTTTTATATTCAGCCACAACTTGAAAACCGTCGTCACAACGACACGACTACATAATATATATATATATACAATTTCTATACTCATTACTCGCTTATTCTGCACGAACGTTTATTTGATTTTATTTTGTTTTTATCTGAGGTGTTTTTATCCAGCATACCTGGACCTCCCCCTCCTAAAAAAGGCCACTGGGTCTTGATGTTGGTAAAGAGTTTAGGTACCCGGGAATCAATTCGTACGCACACATCGATTCCATCACTTATAGATTTTTACTTGTCGTTCCCGATTAACTTAAGCGAACAATCAGATATAATCACTCGAGTAAATAGACACGGACGAAATATCTAGATAATGTATAGCCGATATTCCCATAACATAATACGCGAAATAGTTTAAAAAAATATTATATTAACAGACTACAAAAAAAAAAAAAAAAAAAAACAGACACCGATCGTTTATATAGGTATCGAAAACAAAACGTAATAATCGATATAATATTATAAAATATAATTAACAGTGCAACATGTCAATTTCGTATAAATTTTTTTCCCAACATTTTCAATAATTTTCAGGGGTTTTTTTTAAGTAATACCAGTGATGTACTGCTAATATAAACTGAGGGCAGACGCCAATTTCACGTAGATATATGAAAAGGTCCAATGGTAGGGCCTAAAAAAATGTTTTATCGCTGCGTTCGAACAATATTCGTTTTACCTCTACACACATACACTCGAGAGCTGATTGAATCGCCTAGATTTTTTTTTATTCTATTATTTTACATTTTCGCTTCATTTAATTTTATTATCACGTTTATTCACTCCATATTAACCAAAAAAATTTAATTTATACCCGCGTATCGTCAATTTCTCATAAGCTATACGGCGTATACCCTTCAATATATCACTGAATAATACGTTTTATGTTAAATTGATATACTACAATATTGGAATTATTTTATTCGTTGAAAAAAAAATTAATAATTTATGCTTATTGCCACTCCCGTTTTAGATTTCTAGTGGTTCACTATAAGATGTTTGCTATTTTTTTCACAATATCTTTTTCAGTTAGTAAAAACGTTTCGATTTTTACACGCGTTACCATTTACCTTGAAATACGAATTTTCTACCTTATCGTACTTTTAGAAATATAATATAAATCTTGCAAAATATATTAAATAAACATAATCATGTTACCCATCATCATTATAATACATTATCTAGTTTCCTATAGTCTTCCGAATTTAACCATACATTTATTATTTTTTTTTTTTATATATATAGATTGTATTCCTAAAATATTCAAAAAAAACTTTTCACGAGGTATTCTGAATAAGTTTGTCTGAATAGTTTTTAAAAGTATTTATCCCGAGTCTGCAAACCGGAGTTTATTTCCAAATGAAATTCCGACACGAACCAGTCAAAGGCCTCCTAGACGAAATCATATTGGAATTTGCGGTTATATTGTGTGATTTTATTTTCTTCATATTGGTCAATTTTCCGACCACGTGAGAAGTGTTTACCCCGTACGACTATTATGACTATATAAACTGTAAACGGTATTCGTCAATGGAAATACCCCAATAGTACTAGAATTTTACTATCGGAATTCGAGTTGACTTACTATTACTCACTATTACATTTCAGTCAAGTTCTTAAGTGACCTAGCTATTTCATGATGTAGGTATTAAACATAGGTATAAATTCACTAGTCGCACTAGACTGTTTTTAAATATTCGATAATAACTATATTGTATTAAACGTTTTGCCACACCATTAAAATATATAATATTCCTAATGGTTAGAATAATAATAATAATAATACAGTTTAAGTATACGAACAAAATATACACTTACACGTACACGTTTCAATACGTTAAAAAAAAAAATAAAACGAACTTGTAAACATTATTATCGGATAAAAAAAAAAAAAAAAAAATACGTTTTGGATATATAATAATATTTATGTTAATATTGAGAAGACAACTTTTGTCGTCGGTATAATCATTATTTCAATACGTAGTACAGTATGCGTGCACGGTTGAAAATCGTACTCGGAAACGGAAAAAACGAAAAGAAAAAAAAAAAAAAGAAGAAGATTTTTTTATCGTACATCATTAAAAGTAACCAAGACAACAACAAGACAATACAATATGCAGTTTGTTAACCGTCTTGTTCGTACCAACTACACGATATAATATTATGTCTACCGAATATTACGAATGACGGGCAGGTAGGTGGGTATACTGTTGATATTATTAATATAATTTTTTTTTTTCTTCTTCTTACGTTTTTTTGCGCGACGTAATAAAATAAAGACGTCTAGTTTTTTTATTATTATTATTTTTTTATTATTATTATTATTTAACAAGTGTATCGCTATGAGTAGACTATATAGGCAGACGGTATTTTACAGGCATTATAACGGCCGTATTTTATGCTCCAACACGGACAAAACAATTATGTATATATATATATATATATATAAAAAAAAAAAAAAAAAAAAATACTTTCTTTCGGCTCAAATCGTTTCGGTTTTTTCCGTATCCGAATACTTGATTTGTATTGGTCGTACCCAGTACCCACGTGCACGTCGTCGTTAGCGACGATAATTTAAATATAATGATACAGACAAAAAAAAATAATATTATAATAATGTCGCCGTTATTATTATATGATAACGATGACAGGAAAAATGCATGGGTGACATTATAATTTACCGCGACAAACGTTAAATAAATGTACGTGGACAATAATAATAATGATACGGTCTTACTAAAAAAAAAAAAAAAAAAAAAATAAAAAACAAAATCGTTTGGAATGTCGACGGGAAAATTGCAATGCGGCGTACCTGCCCATGAATGTACCGGAAAACATCTAATAAATGTAGGCGTTCGATTGAACGGTTCGTTTTTCAGACGTTTTTTTTTTTTTGTTTTTTTTTTTTTTTAAATAGTACAAAACGATTATGAGGTTACCGCAGCCCCTGTACTGATTAAACTCGTTCAACGCGACAGTAGAATTCCGTTCGAAAACACAATACCGGTACCGCGGGTATATTCGTCAAGCTCGCGTAGTGTAAAATAATATATTTAGAGCTCGTCGTGTAATTTTAACTGTCTAGGTAATATTTATACAACGGCATTTAACGTTTGTTTGGTAAAAAAAAAAAAAATAATAATAATAATAATAATAAAGGAGAAAAACGTACGATTATTAAAGAGAAGGAAACAAGTAGTGCGAAAATATGATTACCGTTAAGTTCCGCACGGAGACCGGTGCAGGATAGCGTGGTGGGGTCGGGGTGAAATTGTGTTCTACACGGATGATGATTACGCAAACATAAAAATAAAAAATAAAACACATTTGTACGCAATCAATTGTATGCGAGGCTAACCAATAGTGAATAATTTTGTTTACAGGAAAGCGTCGAGAAATGTTCTTTTTTTCTTTTTCTTCTCTATCTCCTCTCGTTTTGTCTGTTCCTTTTTTTTTTTTTTTTCCTCCTTTTCTTTTCCACTTCAACCCGTGCGCGACGACGACGTGAAATAAAAAAAAAAAAAACCGTTTCATATATATATATATATATAAACGTGAACATTTTTCCGCCATCGGCGAACGAACCCTCAGTTACAGGGCGGAAAATCAAAAAAAAAAATAAAAAAAAATTATTATTATCAAATCAGACTGCTGCAGGATGATTTATATGTTTTACTCGCCTAATACTTTACTGCGATGATGACACAGAGGAATATAACGGGCGTGTGTTTCTCGTCGATAACACCCGCGTAAAATGCACGAAACTTGTCACGGCCCGCGTTGACTGATCTCTTGTGTGTATAAAATATAAGTACATCTGTGCATAATATATATATATATATATATATATATATATATATATATATACGGGGTACAGCTAGGCAGGTTGTACGAGAAACGAGCCGTGGGAATTGGGAGCGTTACTCCTACTGCTAATAATATATTATAGCGTGTCGAACCTATATTCACAATCCACAATATCGATAAAACGTCATCTGTAATACTCGGGTTTGTATAATAAACAAATATGGTAAGCGTAGTTTTTCGCAAAACGATAGGGCACAACTTTATACTCGTTTAAAATTGCGGGCGATTTGATGGCAAAGACGATATGTAATAATAACGAATTTCGGTTCAACGCCAATATACTATAATATACATATAATAATAATAACAATCGGCGTGCTCGGGTTTGGATAAATTAAAAAAAAAAAAACACTACGATGCTACGAGATTCGAAATAAAAATAATCCATTGCATAAAACACAACATTTGCTGTAGGTTCGATAATTGCGTATACGATACTTAAATAGAAATATAATAATGTTTTCAAGATACTATTTGAAGATCGTATATTGATCGTCAAATGATTATTTTTTTTTTTTTCCGTTCATCACAAAATAGTATCGAAAATTGAAGTTTTTCATTTAAGGGGATCGGTAATAGCGTACATTTCAGTCGATTTAAACCGCAAAGTCACACAAACCTGATGGATTTCCATTTTTTAAAACAGATTATAATACTTTAGGTTCTTCACTAATATGTTATGTATGTGGAAAATAGATATTCAACTTGTTTCACTCGAATGCGTAAACGAATTGGATTGTATTTATTAAAAATGAATTTAATGTGTTTTTTGCCTATTACTTATGATACAGAAAATTAAAAATTTATCAAATAAATGTAACATATCCTAGTAAAAAACATAAAACATCATAATACGTTTTAAAAATTGAATTCCGTCAAACGCAGTATTGTCTGGCTTTTCAGTCTAAAACCACATATTTTCGTCCATAAAAATAGCCTTTACCCTTAAATGGATATTGAAACGAATAAATTATCGCGCTAAAGACTTTATGAAAAAGTCTGCAAATACTTTTTACAATTTTGGCGGATATAAACCATAATGCAATCGCAATAAATTGTATATTGGTATTGTTTAGGCATATAGGAATTTAGAGCATAATATTATTACTGAAATAAATTTAATGAAAGTCTCTCTTAGTTCTAATTTCGCTAGGCATGATTTAGAAAATAATCATAGCGTTAGAGACGACGGTATCATTAGTTCTGTATTAGATTATTTGCATGTTATTTATAACGAGGTTAAGGGAAATAATTTATAAAAACATCTTGAATGTATAGACAAATTGTTAAAAAATAATACTCTTCTATACCGATATATTTTTGACAATAAATAAAATATCTTAAACCTGTGTCAACTCATCTCTGTTTACAATATCTCATCTATTAACATTTCATTTGCTCACTATGTGAAAAATGGTAATATTTTCTATGTATTCTTCACTTTTATTTTGTATTCGGTGGCAATTTATTTTTTTCGCCTCTGCTGTTCTATTACCTGATGTTGATTTTTTATTTAAAATCGAATCTGGTCATAAATCCACAGAACACAGTATATAATATTCTCGACTAAGTTTTTTTTCCTCTGTATTTTTTATTTTATTTGTTTTGTATATATATATATATATATATATATATTTATTGTTATTTTTTAGTATTAACTTTTGAACAATTTTTAAAACCTCAAAACAATTGTTTATTTTTTTTTTTTTTTTTATGTGCACGCTATTTATTTCTTCTGCCTGCAAGCAAATGTTCGATCAGACGACGTGCATCAAACATCAGCTTCATACATGATTTCTCGTATACAATTGTCTCATAATGAAAGTGCATTTTGGCGGTAATTTTTCGATTTTTCTCGTAGTTTTCTGAATAAATGACGAAAGCTGGAAAATAATGTCGGAAAAACGATAATGTTTACGCCACAACGTTTTCTGTTAAAATTAATTCGGTATCATTGTTTGTGGTCCAATCAAAAATAATTGTAGGAACCTTAAATGTTCACCGAATAATTTATAGACGTGGTATAACCTAACGATATGTTCTGGCGTTGTTCGTATTGTTTATAACTATAGATATTCGAAACTATCCAGTTAAATATAAGTATAAAAGACAAATGTCTTCCAATGGCGGTTATTGATAGTTAACGTTATACTATACTACATAGTACTTATAGCATGCACATATAATTGTGGAAATTTGTTTAAATCAAAAAAACTAAACTTTGATTTAGTTCGAATTTGAGAATATTTTTAACTCAATAATATAAATAAAACTCAAAAATTTAAAACAATTATATATAACTCAAATAGTGCCAGAATGTTAAGGAAATGTCACCGCGTCTAGAAAAAACCTAATATAGATAGCTGCATTAAAAGTTGTTTTGTCGGTGTTTGATGAAAAAAAAAAAAAAAAAAACAAATAAATAAAAAGAACGCACATCATAGTATAACCAATAAATTCCTCGCTACGCACAGAATCTAAAATGTGAATACCTGACAGTGTTAATACTACAAACGTCAATACAATTATTACGATTTTTGTTATACCGGTGTACACACATAGATAATGTTAGTGTCTTTGTGCTAGTTCTATACGCATTTACACACGTTTGTACAAAGTTTTCGTTAATAAATCCAATCGATATAATATTTGGCTCGAAAAAGACTGTGTAAAACTGTTTACAACTATAGGTATTAGAAATTATCAAGTTAAATATAAGTATAAAAGACGAATTGGAATGTTTTCCAATGTCGGTTATTGATAGTTAACGTTATACTTTACACTGCATAGTACGAGGTGCGACAATAAAATAACGAGACTTTTTGAATAAAAGTTGTTTATTTTAAAAATGTTATAATTTAATGATTATCACCTTCAAAGTACCTTCCCTCAGCATCAATACACTGTTGCATACGTCGCTTGAAAACAGTGTTGCCGATTGCTTTCATTCAGCCCTTTTAGAAGTTCTGCCGTTTTCATTTTTACGTCATCAACTGTTTGAAAATGGGAAAAGAAATAAGAAGGAAATAAGAAGAAATCACAAGGAGCAAGGTCTGGCGAGTACGGGGGATGTTGAAGTACAGAAATTTTTTTTTCAGTTAAAAAACGTTGAATTGAAAATGCACTGTGAGCTGGAGCATTGTCTTGGTGAAGAACCCAGCCATTTTTCCATAGATCTGGTCGCTTCTTTCTGACACGTTCTCTTAATTTAATTAATACCTCTTTATAATAATATTGATTAATTGATTTTGTCGATTTTTTCAACGTTTTCGTTTGTTGAAGACTCGGTAGGACGTCCAGAACGATCATCGTCTTCGACGTCCTCCCTTCCACTACAAAACCGTTTGTGCCATTCAAAAACACGAGCTCTTGATAAACATTCTTCACCATAAACTTCACATAACATACGAAACGATTCCGCGGCAGTTTTTTTTAATTTAACAAGAAATTTAATGTTAACACATGTTGTTCGATTTTTATATCTAACATTTTTCGGCAGTATAGTCGAACTCGCACTAATAACAAGGCTACTAACGTATAAGAAAATGAATCGATGCCATCAGTGTTCATAGTATTTTTAGATAAGTGTTTTCTAATCATATTTCAATAATCGTTTTATAGATAACGTTAATAGTTTAGGTTATATTTAGAAAGTCTCGTTATTTTATTGTCGCACCTCGTATTTATAGCATACACAATATAACTGTGGAAATTTGTTCAAATCCAAAAAAACTAAACTTTGATTTAGTTCGAGAACTTTTTAAACTCGATAATTTAAAACAATTATATATATATATAACTCAAATAGCGCCAGAATGTTGAGGAAATGTCACCACGTCTAGAATATAGATGGCTAAATTAAAAGTTTTTGAATACCCACAGTGTTAATACTACAAACGTCAATTACTATTAATTATACAATTATTACGATTTGTGTTAAACCGGTGTACACACGCATAGATAACGTTAGTATCTTTGTGCTAGTTCTAGCACGTTTTTTACAAAGGTTCCGTTAATAAATCCAATCGAAATGATATTCGGCCGGAAAAACACGGTCGAACACTGACACCCCGTGCTCGTCTTCGGCGGTTAAACGAACTTCGGGGCTTAAATTATTTGAACAGTACCGTTCTGTTCGAGTGTTGCCGGCGAATTGCATTTGGACGTATAATAATAATACGTCATATTATATTCGTAAACGTGACGTATAATATTAGAAAAATATTATCGTAATTTTCCGGTAGGTTTCACCGGTTCGGGTGAACTCGAGTGTTCAAAACGTACCTGCACATATGTATATGTATATCATAATAATATTTACTTGAGCTTAATACACGTATATAAATTATTCACGAATTTCAGACGCAGACGTCGTCGTCGTCGTCGTCGTCGACTATATTAAGCCGTCTATCAAAGGAAAGTAAATGATATTTGTCGGTTTGCGACGCAGGTACACAAACGGCGTTTTTGATGTTCGGCAGCGGGATGACTTTATTAATAAATAAATAAATAAATAATAATAATAATAATAATAATAAAAAAAAAAAAATTACAAATCGTAAATACAAACTACAAACGCTACGAGACGTACGGCACTCGGCGAACAGCCGTCATCGAAATTTGTATTAACGTTATTTTTCGTTGACATTCATTTGATCGTAGCGGTTTTGCACTCGTATGCCTAACGACCCATCCACCGTACGTTTTGACACGCCGATCGGCAATAAGACACCGGTATAATCATATTACACTTTTTTTTTTTTTTTAGTACGACACGTTTTTTTTTTTTATAATACATCTATACGCGCGTTTTAACGGCCGCGTTAAGTATTATCGTTATTGACTGCGGAATATGCAAAATTATCGCGTCGAGTCTCGATTAAATAATCGAACGAAATATGTTTTCGGGCCGTTCGAGTCGAGTCCCTTCGGCCTGTTGGCGTGCATCCAAGAGACGCCGGCGAGGCGTTCGGCTGAGTAACATATACAAGTCGTCTGCCGAGAAATGCGCCTGTTTGTTTACGTCGTTCAAAAGTGTTTTTTTCAAACAGTCATTTAGGTAAATATATATATATATATATATTTGTTTTTTTTTTTATTAAGATTGTAGAAATTGTATAAACTATTCTAAAGTCGCGAGTGGACATAAAAAAACGATACAAATTTGAAACATTCAAATCCGCAAATGCCTTTGTTTTTATACATTCGTCATCGAGTTGTTCATTTACAACTGTTCTTCCGCATGGTTTTGTACCTTTGCATCGTAATTTCCCATATATATATATTATCTCCGGATTCCATTCGTCAATCGTACTACAGAAAATACACCGAATTCAAAACCTAATCCGGGAATTCAATTCGGCGTTACCGAATAATCGTTCGGTCGCGAATACTCTTCTGCCGTTCCTTAATGAAATATGTAATTTTTTCCCCCAACCTTTTTTTTTTTTTTTTTTATTATTCGCGAATATTACAACCGCGGCCCTTCCGGAAATTAAGAACATTTAAATAACATAAACTCGCAATCATGACCTCAATAGTACTTTGTTATTTAAACATATATATATATATATATATTATATTTAAAAAAGAAAATACGTTGCCCCCCAAAAACAAAAAGTGACGTGCAGGTACTATCGATATCCGACCGTCGAGCGTGCATTAACCCGAATTATGGAAAGTATGTAAACCGATACTGTTCTCGTTCTTCGATTACCGATACGTAATGGCGTGTGTTTAAGTCGTCGCCATTTGTATAATATTATTCAACATGGTAATTTTTTTTTTTTATTCCCAAAAGAGTCGACACGCGCCACATCGCCAAAAGTATCGTTTTTATATTACTATTGTTTTCGCCTCATTGGATTTTGTCGCCGAATGCTCCGGGAACGTAGGTACAATATTTTTGTTGCATCCAATTTGATGTCATGTTGATGATGACCGACGACGTGCACTCATCATTCGGGTGCGCAAAGTATAGTGTTTTTTTAAATTTTTTTTTATCTATTTCGAAATCTTTGCAAACCGAACCAGAAGGAGAAGAAGTGTTCAGAAGTATCGTTTATTAAAATTGGCTCGTTATTCTTCTGTACGATCTTATTTAATCTCCCGTTTTAAGACTATAATGAACTGTAGTGTAAAGAAAACAACAAAACATCATCGAAAATATACGAACATTTACAAAATACGTAAAATATAATTATATGAGTTTTAAGACTTACATTGCATACCAAAATTTATTGTTAAACTTACTTTTGTTAACTAAAACACAATTATATTATGTTAGGTTGTTACTATTGTTAGTTTTCCGTACTACAGGCCCAATATCGAACCAACTTACTTTTTCTATTCCTACCCGTATAATTTGTAGCTTCTTCTGCGACCTTGACTCCCAGCAGCATTGAGTCTTCTCGTCGCGTTTAGTTATTTAGTCACTATCTAGCTGTCTGCCCAACATTGTCCATCTGGTCACTTCACACATGTCCCGCTCAACTTATTATCGGACTACACTATAGCTTCGCCGTATAGGCCTTCTAATTCTTTGTTTCTTCTTATTTCATATTCTCCATCGTTTACTCATCGTTGGACCGAAACGTGTTCTTATAATCATACGTGCGTGCACATGATTTGTATACCATCTGATGTTCTAGTGTGTCGGGCCGCACACGCGTAAAAATCCACCGGTCTGATTAGGACTTTATACGCTAATACATTAGTAGGTGCCGCCGGACAGTAATTCGGATTTAAATAGCGGCATCGACCCAGAATAGCACTTATCCGTTGCGATCAGCTGTTGTTCTATCTCCCCGTGGCTAATAGCGCGTTTACATTTGACCCCCCCGGGTACTTGACACGAGTTATACAAGAGGGTTTTACCCTTTCAAACGTATAATTCTCTACTTCTAAGTGGTCGGTTCCACAGTGTTGTCTAGACAATGCCATATATGTTGTATTCACCTCATTGATTTTCTCATCCGGTTACTCTGCCGCCCTGCAAAAGAACGCTTGTTGAACACAATTATTGATTTAAACTGGACGTCGCGCTATAGACACGTCGCAAGACGTACTGTGCGTACTGCAAATACGTAGTAGGATCAAAATGTTCCCGGAATTTATTTATAGAAAAAAAACTATTTTTCTTATCAAATATCTGTTTATTGGAATTAAAAGTAGACATTATTAGCTATCTGTAGGTTTTGTCGTTAAAATTATATTAGTCTCATGTGAGTCGTAATCGTATCCATAAAAAATCAAAAAAATCACGTGTTATCAAATCACAATTGAAGGTCATGTTGATTGTGTTCTTCGACAATGAAGGGTTAGTTCACTGGGAATTTGTACCTAATGGACAAACAGTCAACTCAAGTTTTTATATTGAAGTTTTAAAGTGTTTAAGAGATTCAATTCGGCGAAAAAGGCAAAGAAAATGGGAAAATGGTTGGTTTTTGCATCATGACAATGCACCGTGCCACTCGTCTTTTGCAGTTTGGCAATTTTTAACGGATAAAAAAATTTCTACAATTCCACAACCCCCTACAGATAGCTAATAATGTCTACTTTTAATTCCAATAAACAGATATTTGATAAGAAAAATATTTTTTTTTTCTATAAATAAATTCCGGGAACTTTTTGATCCTACTACGTATTATATTGTGTACGGACGGGCGAAAATTTAAACTTGTCGCTAGTACAATGCCGAACGCCGTATTGGAAATTCAATACGATATCGCCCAAAGTCGGCGGGGGCGCCTAGTGCGTAGTTATTAATTCCGCTGTCGTAAAATAACAACGTATTGCGCATTATAATTTTGATTTTTTTTTTGTTTTTTATTGACGTTGCAAATTATAGTTGCAAAATAACGCCATTGTTTCGGACAAAGTGTTCACGTAGGTACCTAGAACACCGGCAATAGTAATAATCGTTATTAAAACCGACGGGTAATAGGGCGGTTAACGAGGTGAACGGTCCGCGGTAATAAGTAAAGGGACCGGTGTCGCAGCCGACTAATTCATCGCGTGCGGCCACGTTCAAATTATTAATTTACATTTTCAATAATCTTTTATCTTGTCTGGATGGATATGTCCAAGTTACCTTGTCCCAGATAAATTGCATTGTGTGTGTGTGATGTTCTCAAACCTAAGTAAAAACATATTTGGTCATTTATAACCGGGGCTCGGAACTTGACGCATCCGCATATTCGTTGTTAAGCCGCAAAATACAAATCGGATTCGATACAATACCGCCGTATCACACGCACCGTTGCGCGCCAGGTGAGAACAGTGGAAATACGTGGTCGACAACGAATTCAATTTTTAACTATACGAGGTGTGGCTAATAAATAACGAGATTTTCTCTGTAAAAACTTTTTATTTATATTTTTTAATGGTTTAACATTTTTCCCCTTCTATATACTCCCATCCATGTTTGACACATCGCTCCATTCTAATTTTCCATTGGTTGAAACAGTGTTGGAAATCCTTTTCTTGCAATGTCTTTAACACCACTGTCGCTTTTGTTTTTACAGCTTCAACTGACTCAAAATGTGTGCCCTTTAACGCACTTTTTAATTTTGGAAAAAGCCAAAAGTCGCATGGAGCGAGATCTGGTGAATATGGGGGGTGTTGAAGCACTGGAGTTCGATTTTTAGCTAGAAATCGCTTTACAGATAAGGCACTGTGAGCCGGCGCATTGTCTTGATGCAAGATCCAAGAGTCATTTTCCCACAACTCAGGCCGCTTTCTTCTTACTCGTTCTCTGAGTGTTGTCAATACTTGAAGGTAATAATGTTGATTCACAGTTTGTCCCTGAGGTACCCATTCTGTCATTATTACACCCTTAATATCGAAAAATACGACCAACATGGACGACCCACCCGTTGATTGTCTTCAACTTCTTCACGACCCTCACGAAATCGTTTGTGCCACTCAAAAACACGTGGTCGTGATAGGACACTATCTCCATATACTTCAGTTAATAAATTAAAACTTTCGGTCGCAGATTTTCCAAGTTTCACTAAAAATTTTAAATTAATACGTTGTTCAATTTTTTCGTCCGGCATGATTTCGACATTCAACACGTAAGAGGTCAATTTAAACGACGCTTACACATAGACTACAAAACGGAAACTGACTAAACTGGTATTGTTCGATGCAGTGATATTCATAGATTACAAATATACTACCATTATACCCTTATTTACTCATGCCTTATCGCTAATAAGTAGATAGTCTTGTTATTTAATAGCCACACCTCGTATATATATATTTTACAAGGCACAAAACGTCGTATAAATTACTGGTACGAGCTGCCAAAACCCGGGGCCAATCCGTGTTTGACTTGTAAAGAAATTCGAACGACACGACGAGAACGTCACTTCCGACTCCGAAAATAGCTCGAACTACTCTCTTACTCACGGGACTCCTTCAAATCTCCCTCGGGTCCGAATCCGCGGCCTTTTATACGCATTTTCCCGGCCCTAGGCTTTGTCGGTCTCTCGCCGTTGTGGCGTGATGTGCCGCGATGTGCCGCGATGTCTAATCGGCGATTTCGCAATATGTCCGGACGCGCACGTTGTACAGAATGCGGCACAGCCGACTGACGAGTTTCGATAAATAACGAACAGAAAACTCAGAGAAAAGGTTTTTTTTTTTTATTTAAATCAGTATTCAATCCCATTTTTAAAAATTATTTTTTTTTTTTATTTATTTAATTTGAGTACTGTAATTTTTTATATGTAACGACTAGTATAACAATACTAAATTAATCAAATTTTTTTATAATCTTGAAAATCTTATAAACGGACTCTGGATAGTTATTATTGAAAAAAAGAAAATAAAACAAAAAAATGAATACATTATTATTCTTTAGTTTGACAATTAATAACATTTTCGTAATAATGAAGATTGAAATCGTTATCCATCGGCGTTTCTCTTCGCGTAGTAATTGTCATATGCCATGTTTTTTATTTAACGAGGTATATAAATATTTGAAGTGTTTTATGTGTTTTCGTGATACTTTTATAAAATCGTGTGTGTTTAAAACGATTGTTGTGTTTTAATATGCTTATTATGTTCATTTCACGGTGCGTTGTAGTACTTGGGCACTAACGGAGTTAAAATATCCTAGAGAATATATTTATTGGTACCATACGATTATTATATTATACTTTATTCTTCGACTCTCCTGAGATGAGATTGTCAACGTGAGCGTTATTGTACACGAAAAACTCGTGTCTAAAAATCGTTTCATCTCGGAATGGCTATGATTTAGTGTAATAGGGTCCTACGATGTAAAATGAATATGTATAAATTTATCTAGGCAATTACATATCCGTTTAGTAAAATATGAATTTATCAAAATGTTTTTAATTGTATTAAAAAATACGACATTTTAATCATGAATTACTGTAGATACCGTCTCACACAAGTAAATTGAAAGTCGTTATTACTTCTTGTTTACTCTAGATATTGTTGTTGTTTTTAAATTTGCATTATGAGTAAAAGTTCTAAAATTTCTTTGAAAAGTACATTTTTTTGTTTCACGTCAACATGTATCTGAACAAAATTTCACGATAATAAATACTTGTGATAAGTGTACCTGTGATCATTTTCAATTTATGTCATAGCGAATTTGGATATTTTTGAGCAGATCGATTTTCATTTTTTCAACAATTGCGTTAATAAGTTGCCTTACACGCAACTCATTCAATATTTATAGTGTGGCCATTCTTTTACCGATGGCAAATTAACATTACTCAAACTCGACAAAATGCATATTTATAATATTATTATAAATACGCAGTCGCCTGTTAAAATGTTAAAATTATAATACTGAACATTTTCAATTTACCGTCGAATTCAATTATAATACTTCGTAATTTTGTAGTCATAATATTATTAAATACCAATTATTCTCTAAACCGTGGTGCGTTAAATTGCCGTCGATCTCACAAACACATATTTTTGTAATTATATGTCTGGACAAATTTTACACTGAATGCATAAAATCTTACGTAGGTAGTTTGCATTATTTTTCAGTATACAGGTATAGCGAAATTGATTGGTATTTTTTGTAAAAAGCCAAACACTAGTATTTAATATTTTGTCTATTATTTCATGCGATAATTTCTCTTAAGGCCTTTGGACAATATTATTGTGTCTCATATTATGATTACAATAATATAGGCTCTTTATACTATTATAATACAGTGGACGCCGCCAGTTAGACTCATAAACCGCACGAGTCAATAAGGTGGAAAGGTCCAAAAATAACAGGAGATACATATCTTTAAGGTAGGTTTTGTTTTTGAATGTACTGTGTGAAAACATCAATATATTTTAGCCACCAAAATAAGTTTAAAAAAAAAACACATAAAAAAATTATTTGAGAAAAAGTATTGGGAATTTCGAAAAATTCATCGAAGGTTAGGTTAGGTAGGTACCATCAGGAAGTACCCTACAAACATTTACGAATATAAAAATCGGAAATTTGGATTTATTGGATTTTCGGAAAATTCGAATTTATCACTAGTCACATCACTACTTAGTATCAACTTAAGTCAATATTCAACAAAAGAGCTCCTATGAAGTATTATATTGAAGCAAGTTCTTCACGTTAAAAACCTGATGTACAATACGAACATGGAATCAGGAGATCAGACAGTGCGTGTAAATGCTGCCTGACTACCGTCAGTTCTGCAATAAAGATTTAATACAATTGTTCGTTATATTACGATTTAAGGAAGTGTACGCCAAAAAAAAAAAAACAAAATGGTTTACTTTTTTTTTTATAAAACTTTGAGCTTAAATCGAGCCAGGTTTACTAGGCCCAATCGAGCTCAAATTTTGCGGACCACATTTTTAAATGTATTAGGACAAATTTCCGACCGGCACTCCCTACAATTCTCAACTTCAACAATAATGGGCACTCTATAGTACATAGATATATATATAAATTTTCCAATTATTAGGTATAAGTATAGGTCTATATCACGCAACTGGTGTTCACCACCGAACAGCCGTCTTAGTGCAATTTTATGACGTCAGTTTTTGATTTCAGGTTTTGTATGAAAATGCCGATTTTTTTGTGGTGATTTACCAGCTTCTAGAAAAGAGCTCGTGTTGCTACCGCGTGTTTCTCGTTTAATTTTAACTACTTGTCCATATTATCAAATAAATACATCACATATAATTCATGGAACAAACAATTATTTCATGGTTAAATCAATATAATTCGCCCTCTAGTATTTTCTGTGACGAGTACTAACATAATTAAATGTAGATTAGTTAACTGTGATATGTTTACAATTAGTAGTATACATGTTGACTAAGATTACCCAAACAAAAGTAAATAAGCGTGATTTGAAGTTAAACATTTTAATTCCGAAACGAAATACCATAGTAGGTATGCTCATTTTATTTCGCATTGTAAAAATGTCAATTTTTGAACGATGCTTTTTTTATTATTGTTTTTTTTTTTTTTAGATACCTGCCGTTCTACCTAGTGCAGTCTACAAACGAATTACCTCTGTACGATAGTTTTACAGTTCTTCCGATGTTTATGTGTAATTTTTTTATTATTTTTTGTATACCTTTATATCTATATAAACAAAACCATATTATTATTACGTATTTTTTGTGTCGACACGTTCAGAGAATCACTTTTTAACCAATCAATAGCGCGGATAACGTATTAATTCAAAAACACAGCGAGCGTGTTGATCAAAATGGCCGGGCGGCGGCACAACGGACAAAGCTTAAACGCGGGTCGTCAGAGCTCAAAAGCGTATTAACGCGTGTAGAGGTATACTTAGCTTAAAAGTGAATTTTAATTAGTTGACATTCGGTATATATTGTATACAAATATATATATATATATATTAGTTTGTATAGTCAATCTGCGTGTTGTACCCGTATATGATCAAGTTTACCGAAACTAGTCAAACGCTCGTCCGCCGCCGTCGTTCTCTGTTTTCAATCATTTCGCTCCCTTTTTGATGTATAATTAAAAATGACCGAACTTTAATACACGTGCGTCCATTATGCAACGTTCAAACTTCAATTTGGACCCTTTAGTAATTCCCGATGATGATAATATTATAATATTCCTGCTGATGATAATATTATAATATCTGCAGCTATAAATTTATGCCGCGAGGGCAACTACATCGGAACGGTATAATTAATGGTTCGGTCAATTCGTCAATAAAGAATGATTGTTTTATCGTGATGATCCAGCGATTATCCGCGTAGATTTTAATTCTTCGCACTCGTCATACAAAACGATCGGTATTATACAATATTTTTAAAACGTCACCCCTATTCCGTACATCGTACAAAAACACGTAGAGAGTCTGAAAAAGTTGCTATATTGAAAATATTAATTTGATATCCATGGATATACGAAACGATTTACGAAACGAGCATTTCAGTAACTATTAAATCTGCACAGACAGAATTTCTTACCGATTCTCTCAAACAGTTGCCATCCTACGTGATCGATCGGTTCACACTGCAAAGTACATGTTCAAATTAAAAACTTTTCATAATCGACCGCTGTAGAATTATATTCTGGATAATCTCCATTAAGTTTCAGGTCCAGGCTAGTATTTGGTATACAGGAACACCCAAAGTGCCTGGCAGTAGTGCTGTGTGCATAAATGACTACAATTGTTCGCCAGTTATGACTTCAGTCTGTTCTTCAGAAGTATTGAATAATAATATAAATGTATATCGTGTATTTCATTTGATTAATAAAACATAATTACATTGTTTTTGGTTTGCAAAACTTGCTTCCAAGTTTACTAATTAAATTAAATTCAATTAGCAATGGCGTTAATAAACGCGTTGATTTTTTTTACAACAGCTTTTTACCGATTTATGACACATTTGAATCAGAATTGAAGGCGTGGATGGTAAAATGGAAATCGGTACCCGATAAAGAATTTTCAAAATCTGTAGTCGGTACTATAGGCGTTATGTCGAAGTACCTATATCCAAACATTTGGTGTTTAATATCCGTACTTGCAACACTCCCAGTGTCGACTTTGTCAGCAGAACGTTCATTTTCATCTTTAAAACGATTAAAAACCTATTTGAGGAATAGCTGTAGTGAAGATCGTCTAACAGGTTTAGCTTTATTGTCAGTCCACCGAAGTATCCCAATAAATATTGAACAATATTAATAAATGCATTTTCCAGAATGCCACGCAAGTTTGATTTTGTTTTATGATTTCAAATTGTGTTTAATCATTTTTTTTTTTTTTTTCATTATTTATAGACTGTATACATTATTATAGTATATTATGTACTGTATAATATTATCATTAAAATAATAAAATAACTATTTATTTTTAGTTCATGTATTAAATATATTTCAATTCCTCCCCCCCCAAAAAAAAAAAAAAAATTGATCCTGAAAACCTACTTGCTCGAGCATTTCAGTACGGATTAGGTGAAGATGTAATTGCCTGGGAAATTGGTGATTCTCCATTCTGCGACCGCGGTGAAATACAATCCATCACCCACATATTCCAGTAATGTCCTAACAAGAAATGATACTGTCGTATTATGCATTCGTCTTGAACTACTATTGTTTTTATTAATTTATTACCGTTGCTCTATTATATATTCTTTATTCCGTTTCAGTTATTGGTTTTTATACAACTCTGTTGCCGCGTTGCATAAAAACCGTTCTGTATGTTTACTGTTGGCTCGGTAAAATTACGGTTATTGAACAGATTGCGTTGCATAAAAATATTTCATTATTTAAATAGGAATATCTTATCCGTGCATTCGCTATCTATGGTTATATAAACCACTTGCTTGATTGCCAGTGTGTATAGGAAAATTAAATTACGTTTTTGGGTGATAACAAAATTATAATTAAACGATAAGGTTAAACGGGCCTGCGGCATATTTGCATGCAAATTGTACAGGACTAAAATCAGCTCAACAACCGATCGATTCAATAACCACGATAGCGGGTTATCGGTTCTGTACAGTTTTTATGGAACCCGGCATTATCCTACCAAATTAACCGAAAGACGTTTACATAAATAAAATAAATAGCGGAATGAAGGTAACATTGCGAAAAAGAAATGCGAACGAGATTGCATTACCTCGTACACGGTTATTTTATGTTGACTGAAAAAAACCAAAATACATTTTACTCATAATCTCCGGAGATGATCGCATGGATCACGATAAAAAATAATTCGCTACTAAAAAGTAAATGGCCTGTTGGAAAATGATCAAGAATTGTACCGTTCCATATAATATACGGTAGCGGTTTTTTCGTTTTTAACGTGCGAATTTATACACAAACGTATAAATTAACCCCGATGCGATGATATTATTTCGTAATATTTATATTACGGTCCATAACGATGAATCAAAATTATTATAATAACTCGTGCGGAATCGACGATATCGAATAAATTAGCACCTAATAACGTTACCCGTTCGGTAACGTTTATGAAACCGAAAAACTTTCTGACGTTCAATTTAATGCCGTAGGTGTTTTTACATTTTGTACGTACCGAACATTCTTATATGATACTACTATAGATATAACAATATGGTGTTTTTTTTTTTTTTTTTAGATTCCGAGTTGTCGAAAACTGTTGTGAATCTAGAAATTGTTTCAAACAATGTACCTACCAACCACTGGTCGAAAAATTCGCATCTTTCAGTGGTATGATTTCGAGCATTTTTACTGACAGAGAAAGTGTTATCCGAGAGAAAAAAAAAATATATATATATATATATATATATACACATCTTAGTAAAAACTAATAGCATCCTCGCTACACATTTAGAATCTGAAGTTGTACAATTATTTATTGATATGGTATAAAATCAGTCAACCGATGAGACCATTTAGTTATGAATTTATAAAACACATTACAAACCAATAAACAAATATTTATTATTCATGCTGTGTAAAAGTTCACTTTTTAAATATTTCATACACATAACAGTCATAACCCTAATAGGTATTATTTTATTTTTCCATAAATGTAACACTTTGAGTAGTTCGAGGTACAAAGTCTACCAGGACATTATTGGCTACATATTTCGAATATTTATTACATTATTTTTTGCAAAATTCTAGCGGCTTTTGTCGTTGATTATTATCAATAATTAATGATAATCCTCGTTACATATTGTCTGTATTAAAGGCCATTCAGTATATACGAGTAGTCCACGCCAGGCGGCTGAGTGGCGATTTTGTTTCGGCCCGGGAAGTATTAAAAATAAGGCTGGGATTTCAATTCATTTGCATATTTTATTTTAGCTTTCCAAGCTACAAAAGTACTCCACGATTTAACCACGAAATTTTCTTGCGTTTTTTGGCGATTTTATACTTTTAAGGCCTTTTTGACGTTTATAACGCATTTTTTATGGTCATTTCCAGTATATAACAACTTGTTGACAGACAACCGTCGATCACTTAAATTTCTTAATATCAAAAAATCGCTCATTGTACAGTGTAATACAAATGTAATTCGTGAAATTTAACATTTCACTCGTTTATTTTATATTTATAAAATTATAAATGTACTTAAACAATTTTAATATGTCAAATTGAATAATTCAATAATTATAATTTTAAGAAATTTAATGTATTATGCATTTTTTTTAGAAGTTTTTTTGTCATAAATGCATTTTTTGAAAGGGCATTTATTGGTATTGTTTAGGGAATTTAAATCCGAGCCCTAATCATAAACCGTAAACCATAGGCGCCACTGGAGTGAAATTTTGGTGGTGCTAAAACGCTATACACGATAGTAAAACTCGGCGGGGTTCCATACCATCTTTATTTATCAACCAAATCAATACACATTCAAATTTCAACAAAATATCTCACATGTTTGCTGGATATTTTGTATAATTATTAACAGATAATATTTAAATATTATGTAAATTCCGGGAGTACTCATATTAAAACGGAGTTTCATGCATTCCTTACCCAAGTTGTCACCAGCCTACAAATATAACATTGGGCACAGAAAAAAACGCATGACAAATATAGCAAATTTACTCTCTTAGTTGATTTGATCATTAAAAAAAAAAAAAAAAAAACAAAAATAGTAGACGATTTTTGAATTTATTAATGATTTGTGTATTTGAAACGTATCCATGGAGGTCCCCAACGTGGAATTTCATAAAACAAATTTTATCGACAATTTTTAATCTATTTGTACGAAATTATAATCGTAAATTTCGAATTTGTACACGTCAAAAACGATTTTAACTTTGGTGGTGCTAATGGAACGTAACACCGGCTCTCCACTTTTTGTACAATTGACTTATCGACTAAACATTTTTTACTGAAAATTGTTATTCTATTTGCACACACATTTAGGTTAATGTAATAATCATAGTTTTGGCAATAGAGTTCTACGTACTTATAATCAAATTCAATTAAATACTATTACAAGGCACCGAGAAATTATATCGTTACTATAGGCATGAGCAAAACGGGTATAATTCCGACTATAAATAGTAAAAATAATAATCAAATTTTTACTGTAGAAAAAGGGAAACTTGCACTACTGTTCATTGTTTAGTTTCACTTTTGCGATATTAAAAATATAAAAAAAAAGTTATTTTAAGTTTTTTCAAATTAACGAAACACAGTGCATGCAGCACGCGGCCTGGGCCACTCAATTATTATTTTACTATTTAATTGTCAGAATAATTCCCAAATGGGCTACATAATTTAATAAAATATTTAAAATGTTACTCATTTCGCTCATGCCGATAATAATGATATAATTTGTTAGAGCTTAGTAATAGTATTTACTTTAATTTGATTACAAGTAAGTAGAACTCAATTGCCAAAACTAGATTATTATATTAGCCTAAACATATCTTAAATACTTTTTGTGTTTTTTTTTTTTTTTTAAATGATTTTAACGAATTGTTATTTGTATGCTTTTTAATTTTCTACCTTCGGTTTTATATGATGGTGTTTGGAATAAAAAATTGTATCCATTGTATGTTTGGACCTTATAGCCAAACGTTACTCAAGGATCTATAAAATCGATTTTGACGTGTTCTGAGAGGTGTAAAAATTCTGAATTTACGATTACAAATCTGTATAACTAGAATAACATTTTTTAGTAAAATTCGTTTTATGAAATTCCATGTTGGGGTGGGGGGGGGTGGGAGGTTAACGATTTTGTAACGGACCTACACCCCATAGGCACTGAAACAATTTAATACACCGATACGTTTTAACTGAATATTGAATTGATAACAAAAAAAAAAAAAATAAAAAAAACCCGAACCTACTCATTTCGTAACGTAATAAGTTCTCTACGAAGCAATTGACTATTATTTTTAAACTGTTTGACTACATGATATTGTCGTAAGACATTTAAACCCTTAACAAATGGCACGCAGAAGAACACAACATCGTTTTTATATATTTTTTAAAAATTACACGATAGACATTCCGCCCGCGGTCGGGGGAAAAAAAAAGAACCCGGGCGTTCTCGCACTATGTCCGGTCAACGTACGGCGAATTGGATTATTAAAACAATAGTTTTTTTACTGTGTCCGGGCAATGTAACACAATGCACCTCAGATTTCCTACATCGAGTGTAACGTATACCTTCCGTACCAATTGCTACTAATATAATTGTTATGATAGAAAAAGAATAAAAAAAAAGAAAAATGTAAACTCCGATAATTGTTATGTAAAACAATAATAAAATGCGTCGGCATGACGTAAATCCGTTTATGATTACTTGTAAAAAGAAAAAAAAAAAAGACGGAAATAAACAAATAAAGTATAATTTTAATTGTGTCGGGGGTTAAAGGGTTGACGACCGCCTATAGATTGGTATTTATGTTTAACCGACAATATGTTTGAAACGTTCGCGAAGTGTAAAGGAATCAACGGCCTTTTTTTTTTTTTTTTTTAAAAAGTGACCAGACCAGCATGCTCGTTGTACGTTTTATATAACATCGTAAATATAAGACAGCGCCCAGCCCATCGATCTTCGAAGAAAGCCAAACAGGTGCATTTTTAAAAATTATTTATTAAAGCGAGCGCCCATTGTACAGTACAACTTTTTAAACCATCAAATATTATTATGTAAATTTCGTTTTTTTTCTTTTTTTTGTTCGGAAGAAGAAAAAAATAGTGACTCGAGTTGGTTATTGTGTCAGGTTTTTAATCGTCCGCGTAACTAATAGACTTAAGGGCAGCTTACTTTAGACTTACGGTACGATAATTTATTTTACTTTTTTTTGATTAATTTAGACTCATTACTTTATAGCATTATAACTATGTTTTATAAAAAAATATATTAATTATTTGTATGAGCAACGAACCGGCCACGAGGTTGACAATAGGCATGGATCAAAAAATTAATATTGCTTATTATTTATTTTACATTTGGACTAATTAAAGTTTAAAAAAAAAGCAAACATACTTCGTACCATAGGTGCGCCATTGCTGTAGGTGCAAGGAAGATGGAAAGGTAGGTTAGGACAATAAATTGGGCGATTTACGCAATATAGCCTGGGCGGGGCAGTGTTCGATAAAAAATTGATATTACTCGTGGATGGATCACTGTTGTAGGAGAGAAGTTGGTATATCTATGATATTGATATGGATGGGAATTCCTGAATGCAGTTGATTATATTTCGAAACGGTTTTCATAAAAATTGATCGTGAGTTACACGTTTTGACAGATGAAAATTGAACATTGTATTAAATTATCACTACAGAATATATACAGAGTGCGGCAAAGCCGACTGACGAGTTTTGATGGGCTATAAATAACGAACAGTAAAACTTAGAGAAAAGGTTTTTTTTTCATTTAAATCAGTAATCGATCCCATTTTTAAAAATTATTTTTTGATCTCCAAAATGGCGGCCGTCGGCATTGATACACTGTCGTAGACGATCCAATGACGGTCCAGTTCTCGTCCTCAAATACGTAGGGGCCGATCACCCCAAATTGAGATACAGCACACCAGAGAGTGGAGTGGTCTTTCATGAAGCTGCCGTGGGCTATTTGTAGCCCAGTTTTGTTTATTTACAGTTCCAGAATGATGAAAATGGGCCTGATCGCTACAGAAAAAAGTTGATATCGGAGGAATTTACCGAAGAATTTGCTGACAGAGATTTTTACGGTTGCCGTAGCCAGTAGCGTTTAACTCTTGGACAAGTATTAATTTATAGGGACGGAATGATAAATCTTCGTGAAGAATTCTCCTCAACGAACGGTCCGAGATTCCCAAAGCTACAGCGTGTTTCCGGGCCGAGCGTCTTGGTGACCGCTCAATTGACTCTCTAATCAACTGCACATTTTCGGGGGTTCTTACCGTTCTGGGTGCTCCGTGTCCAAGTCTACTTAGGGTACTTGCAGTTTCATTCAAATGCCGTATCCACAATTTGATAGTGTAAGCAGAAGGAACGGATTCGGCACGTGGAATGCCGCCGAAGTGTATACGAATAGCCCTTTGTGTAGCGATCACCGAATGATTATTTTCGTAATACGCTCGCACGACGAAACCACGATGTACACCTGTCCAGACTATGCGTTTTACGAATAAAAAGGGTATTACCATAGAATTCAATATATACCACTTATTAAAGCCTGCTCTTATCTTATCACAGGCTAATTACTTCATTAAACTCGTCAGTCGGCTTTGCCGCACCCTGTACCACGATTGTCCATGTTTTTCGTCTCAGTCAATTTTGAGCATTATTATTAAGCTATGGAAGTTCCAGCTACAGAAACCCGGAACTATAAAACGGAATGTCGTGGGTTTTACGATTTGCATAAACGTATCAATTCTAAACACTCTTTTTATAAAAAAAAAAAAAAAAAAAAGTTTCTACGAGTTTTACCCTAATTTCATATGGCCAAAAGAGATACTATAGTAGAGATTTATCAGTTCGATCGGAATCCAAACAAGAAACATTTCGCCTATTTCGAAATATTTGATTAAATTCCCAAACACTGTTAAAAGATAATATATATATATATATATAAACACGTGTTTTTTTTTTTTTTACTTTTTGAGCAACAGTGAATTGGAAACAGTTCATCATTATACTATAGTCTACCGCGTGGTATACCCGTGGCCAGAATTTATATCGTGTATTTGTATGAAAAATATACTGTGCGGTATTGCGACGGCGTTAGAAACAAATTTGGGGTGGCATTTAAAAAAAAAAAAAAAAAATAGTTAGTTGTAATGCGCACCGAAACGTAAAAACGTTAAAATTGTTATCCAAAAAATGTGTATTTCAATACCTCCCGGAAACTCAAATCAAATCAAAAATCGTCCATTTGACGTATTTAGTGTTGACTGAAAAAAAAATAACGATCACACTGTATATATACTCGTACACTCGTAAACATAACGCGTTAAAGACTTGTACGTTGACCCGTTTACGGTGCGCAAAAAACACTAAAGTGGACGGAGTTAACGAAATCAATTTTCTCGATTAAGTAACAAGGTTATCAAATGGAGGGGGGCGGAAAATACAAAATATTCGTTTATAACGAATTGTATTTTCGCCTTTATACGAAAAAATATGAACGTTTTTATCGTTCGGAATAATCAAAGTATCGAAATCGAAACCCGTAAACCTTTTAATAAGTCTCAGTGGTAGATCGAATATCAACGATGTGGCCACGCCCGAACATTTTGGGCCGTTCGAATGGACGAAAGGTGATATTAGCGAATTACTCCGTAGCTTAGAGAAAATATTAAAAATATAACGATAGGTCATCCAGCAAACGTGGCCATTTATCTAAAAAACAAATTACGTTTGCTCGAGTTTTATCGCCTCAAATCGTTGTGTATTTGTACGGGCCCAACAACAAATGTATTCGCATTAATCGCTAAATAGTACGCGGAATGCCGTGATTTTTACGATTTACATTAAAATTTTAACGCTTATAAAACATACCACTATAGATAATGCTTAACTTTTTTTTGTTTCACTATCAAGGTACAACTTATGATGGACCTCGTGTAAAATTTCCAAGCATTTTCGTCCACATAAAACCAAATGAAACCTAAAAAAAAAAAAAAAATAATTATAAATCCGTATAAATAACGCAATAATCACCAGATTGTTTTGAACATTTTACGCTCAGAATCTAAAATTGTGATTAGTAAACGGTTCTCGGTTTCCGTAAGCGTTTTTTCCCAGACCGAGGACTCAACGTAGAGATACCAGATTTTCTGTGATCGATTCCTTATTTAAAATGCAACCGGAATTCCGACGGTGTAAATTTATATATGCGGGATTAGTAGAATTTTCGGTTTTATCGATTATGTGATTTCTTCGACTGTTGCACAAAAATTCCCAATTAACACTCGCCATCGACGTCATCGCCTTGTTTGTTCTCTGTCTAACGGCATTGCGTGCGGTATTAAAGTTCATAATTCATTTGATCGTTTTATTCTAATGCAGCGAATACAGGTGAGTATTGTGTACAATGATTTATCAGCGAATTTTCGAACGAAATGACGGACGACCGACGTCCAACGAATTGTAGAGATAATGAAAAATTGGAATGGTTTTTCGAACGCAAAATTATATAACATAATAAATCATTGCTTCCGGTTTTAAAATGACGAATATCTGCTCGATATTGTCTCGTCCAAAACAACGGTGATCCTAGTTTGTTATGTTTTTCCGTTACAAAAAAAAAAAAAAAAAAAAAAAAAAAAAAAAAAAATAGAAAAACAGTGCTCGAATCCGATACGAGAATATCCGAACATGATGTTTTCGTCGAAGATAACAAATATTGAAATCAAATAAAATCCATGGCGTATAATAATAATTATAATGTAAAATATCCCAAGTGACTTTTCGATTTTTTTACGTTTTCAGTAATGGATTTGATTTGAATACAAATCCGTATCCGTTTTCATTTATTACAATTTCTGAACATTTGTGTAGATCCATACCGCGTAACGTGTAAGGGTTTTTATAACCAATTGATATAACTCCTCGCGCGTCTTTGATACTTCAAAAAAAAAAAAAAATGTAATAATTATAATATAAATAAACTGAGACAATTTCCATTTTTTTGAACCCTTTAAAGAACAGGAAGGTAAATTATAATTATTGTTAAAATAAATAAAAATGTTATTTTCTCATCCGAAGATTACTATATTCGGAAATTTCAAGAGTACATTGTCATTAGTTCTCATCCATCGCCCACCATAGCAAGTTTGAGTTTAGCAGAACCGATTGTATGCTGTAAGTGTTAACGTTTTTAATTTTTTTTTTTTTTTTTTGTTATCAAACTCGAGTTAGTTATGAATATGTGAAATATCACAATTAAAACAATGCTTATATTTCGCTTAAATATTAAAATATCGAATAAAACCACCGTACAAATACAGGTTTACATAGAAATTTGATAAAAGAACAATGCTCTCGTATGGCTATAATATTAAAACGATCGGCACAAAATCGGTTTTGCTGTAGACATAGACGAAACGTGAAGATTCTATTTAGTAATGGCAAAAATTGTTCTATCCTGAAATCCTCTGCACGTGTTTTTATCTTTTTTAAAAGGTACTTAATTAGCCTTTTTTTTTTTTCGAAGAGGCTAAATCGATTTATATATTTATATAAAAAAACTAAAATCGGTAGAAAAACATGTGGACATTTGCGGATTAGTACCCGCAAATTATGACCACTTTTTGTCTATTTTAATGCAGACGTTAACTCATATTTTTTTTTTTTTTTTATAAACCATGCGTACCAAATGACTTTTCAAAAATGTTGAGGAAATCCGAAAATAATAAAAAAAATAAAAAACCCCCCATTTGTCGACAATAGGTAGTTTTTTCTCTCATTTAGACGAATAAAGAACCATTACCACGAAAATAGAAATTTAATCTTTTTTTTTTTTTTTTTTCTTCCGCGTACAAAAATGCATTATATTCTACGAAATAAAAAAATCGTTATTATATACGTCACGTCAATTACTTAATTAATAAAATTATAACTTCTAAAAACCCGTCCAGGCGAATTTTCAAAGGAAATAATTAATTAGGTACCTAAAGCTTTAATTGTAAATAATATAAACAGTTTTAAAATTATGACGAGTTTCACTCCGTGCAGTCTGCACTCGATCGCTTATTTTATATATTTTTATTTAATTTTGTTATTAGAGAGATGGTCGCTGTTCGCCAGAGCTATCGTAATTGTTTTATTTGTTGACCTAAATACGTTTCATTTTTTCGATTTATAGACAAAAGTCCAATTTAGTTTTATCCATTAATATTATTATTATTATTTTTTAAATTTAACTTCGTTTTTCTTATAAGGTTTAAAAAAAAAAAAAAAAACCCCGGAAATTCATTTCGCGAACATTATCTCGTTGACGATTTTTTACCCCGAACCTGCAACCTTTACTCGAATGTTAGACACGCGGTTCGTCATAAACTGTACTTAACGGTAAACAAAAACCAAAAAAAAAGACCAGGGGTAATCCAACAAATCCGTTTAATGTAAATTATTTTTTTTTTTATGAAAATCGTATAAATTACGGAAATTCAAAACGTGATTGACTTCGCTCAGAATCGTTTTTTTGGTAGCAATAATTTATCGTTACACACGAAAATCTTAGAGTATTATAAAACAATTTTTATGCGATTACCTTTTTTATAAATCATCATCGGACGAATAGAACAGCAAAGGCGAACAAATAATATACGCGCGTATTTTGTTTTGGTTTTTTTTTTTTTTTAAATACAGTTTTGTTATTTTAAAATATTTCTAGTGGAATACACGGTGTAAAATAAAAAAAAAAAAAAAAAATAGAAAAAAAAATCACATATTTTATGAGATACGGTATTATTGTGATATATCGCTAAAAATGTATCGTTGCGCCCGTTACGGACGCAGATATTATATTTTTTTACTCGCGTGAAGATTTCGAATGAAAAATCAAATAACGGGAATGTTACGAATACGAACTGTTGTTCACTTGTATTTTGTAATAAACGAGATTAACGTTTTTTTTATTATTTTTTTTTTTTTTAAACCAACAATTTCGACGTTCGCCGTTCGGCGTACATTGCGGCGGGGGGTAGGCAAAGCCGTCAAATCGTAAAATCGATTTGTCCGGGAGAATGGCAAAACCGCAGTGACGTCCTACAGCTATAAAGTGCAAAGGGCGGGGAAATTGTCCTGACGGGAATATCGTGAATTTTAATACTAAAAAGGATATCCGTGTAGCTTTTTGACGAAATCGAGACAGTTTATCCGCGGGTATTTTAAATACCGGTCGTTATTGGACATTAAATTTCCTATACGCTTTATTAGTTGATAGTATAAAACCGAATGATATTTTTTTTGGCAGACGTAATGGTTTGCCGTGAACGATCCGTGACCATTCCGTACAAATTCATATGAATAATAGTTCAAAAAAAAAACTATTATAACGTAAAAAAAAAAAAACATTTTGTGGAAGGGCTGGAGAAACGTTTCTCGAGCTCCCTTCCGGTTTTTCGTAAATTCTTTTGGAACTATAATGGTACAAACTATGGCGTTTTCCGTACAAAAAAAAAAAAATAGGTACTATAAAATAACGGAAAGATCAAAACATCCAAAAGTCTATGCGTGAGGATTGAGAGATTGTGCCCCCGCCCTCCTCGATGCGAACGGTTTAGAGCGTTTTTAGTAACCGAGAAAGTGTTTTTGAGAGAAAAAAAGGGATTTAGAGAGTGAATTATTGAGAGTTTCGAGAAAAAAAAAAATTCCAAATAAAGTACCGTAAAGCGGAAAATCTGTTTCTTTAAACACGTGGAAAAAAAAAAAAGAGGGAATTTTTGCTAATCGCAAAAGTATATTTTCCGAGAAACAAAAAAAAAACCCACTTTATTTTCATAAATACATATTTTTGTTAATCTCGTTTATATTTTTTTTTTTTTTTTTTTTTTTAATACCGAGATAGAAATAGGCGGTAATCATCGTTAAAACGACGGGGTATTTAATTGTTTCAGTTAATTGCGCATTGCATTACAAACGCTTCTTAAGCCCTTGGCTAATATTGCGAATCCATAAGTATAATGTTTCGCACCGAGTAGATTACGTTACGATTATAAATTCGCGGGCTCGACGCGATAGAAATGAGTAGGTACTTATCTACGGGGGGGGGGGGTGGTGGTGGTTCGATTGGCTTCAAAAGCTGTCGAATGGAGTGCGTGCTGTATTTAAATGGATAATTATTTTTTTTTTTTTAAAAAACCAACAACAAACGCGTCTTGGCAGATTGAGTTTTATCGTTTTGCCTATGGACAACTTTTCCGCCAGACATCCGACCAAGGAACATCCCCGTACCGATTCCGAATTTTTCGCCATCTTTTCCAAATGCGATTTGAATCTGGCTTTTCGACGCGTACACGTCTTACACGGCTGGGGGTCATTCTGTTAATTTGTCCGACACCGAGAACGTTACCCCATGTTGACAAGCTCAAAATCGTCATTCCGATAACCGATGTCCGTATTGACGCATTTCCCGTCGCTGATAACGAATTCAATTTTCGTTTTATCCAAAACGAATTCGGTGTTTCCGATCGCCTTTGGTTCGAGAATGATATGAACCGCGTTCCCCAGGAAGACGTAGATTTTTTGCTCGAAAAACACCCAGACTTAAGATTCTCGTAATATGAGCGTGTGGCAATACTTGTTATAAAACCTCTACTTCGCGCAATTCAACTTGTATCGACGCCGTATTTGGTCGACACGTCGAGAAGCTTGAAACTCTCGCGAGTACGTTTCATATTTCAGTACACGCCGTCCTTTATTATCCATCACTAAACGTATTGCAAATGACGATTCTGTAGTTTAAATTAAAAATTTAGAAAAATGTATACTCAATAAAAATAATTGCTGTCTTTGAAAAATAAATAAATAATTCCTGTCTTTGAAACTTGGTTATTTTTTACACGTGTTGAAAAAGTCACATACAGTTTAATCCTCGTCTCCTCGTATCTAATACCAAATTGACATCGACATTCTTATGTCAACTATGTTCAATAGAAACAAGACATATACATGTACCGATGTATCTGTATGTAGTGTAGATACTCTTAGTTTTTTTTTTTTTTTTTTTTTTTATATATACGTTGCAGTTTTTTTAAATAATAGCGAATAACCCGGGGCAAAAAAACGTAGGCAAAACGGCAACGTTTCATTGGTTTTATTATTGTTGTCCGGATAACAAATAATTGTTGAGACCTGACGTTTTCCCGTAATGTTAATATTAGGCTATTCTGGACAGATTTGCAACAAACATTTTTTTTTAAACTCTTCGTATGCATTTTAATGTTATTTTTTCGAATTAATTGTATACTACTGTGTTGGCTGAGCGGAAATTCATGAATCAAGAGTTGTGCTTAATAATAGTGGGGGGGGGGAGGAATTGTGTAAACCGTAATATTTCTGTTTTATAAGCGTTTAGTGTACACTAATTTTGATGAAAATCTTGAAAATTAAGGCATTTCAACCATTTTTTTTTTTTTTAACTTTGCTCAGAATCGATTTTCATTAGAAATCGTTGGTAAATCAAATTCTCTTCTGTGTCGTACCTTCCCACTTTCCGACCGCAATAGTGGCACGCCCATGGTACGAATTATATCGACTTTTTTTAAATTAACTAACCAAAATAGTTAAAAAAATATCTGCTATAATCTATGACTTCCGTACACTCCGTCGAGAAGTACGAAATACGAAACTCTAAGCGGTTAGAATATCGCGGATAACGGCTAATCTCATTGCATAATCAAATTTTAAATTATTTCGAATTGAAAACAATTTGTATTTATTTACCAAAAAAAAAAAATGTCAAGAGAACGAAATTTCGATGTAAAAGCAAACGCAGCCGAACGCTGTCGTTTTCATGAGATATAATACATTCAAATTCGTGAAACCTTTCTGTTTTTTTATTTTTTTTTTTTTTTTTTTATATCGTATTGTACTAATATTCGACTAATTTCCAAAAAAAAAAAAATATTGTAATTTTAAAATAATCGCTAAATTTCTGAAACGTCCGGATAATATTTCGCCCGAGATATAATGTCTCGGCAGTGAAATGTCTAAAATTATTCAACGCCACTGTAGTTTGGACACATACCCGTAGAACGGGTAAATACGAAGGCGGATAAATATTATGGCGAAAAGTTCGGTAAAAGTACTTGCTCGGGGGGGGGAGGGGGGGGCATCGGCGTGATGATTATTTTTGTCGGGAACGGAGTTTATAGCTTAACGAAAATTGTTTACATGCATAAACGTCATACTCATCGCGAGTGCCCGTTGACCCCACTCTCTCGACAACATCGGGTCGTCGTGAGTAGTTGCCGGATCTCGTCGAAAAGACGCACCTCGCAACGCCGAACATATTATGGTTTTTTTTTTTTTTTTTATATCAATACATAAAAGAAAAAAAAAAAAATTAATATTAATCCTTTGATATACGAGGTGCGACAATAAAATAACGAGACTTTATAAATATAACCTAAAATTATTAACGTTATCTATAAAACGATTATTGAAATATGATTAGAAAACACTTATCTAAAAGTACTATGAACACTGATGGCATCGATTCATTTTCTTATACGTTAGTAGCCTTGTTATTAGTGCGAGTTCGACTGTACTGCCGATAAATGTTAGATATAAAAATCGAACAACATGTGTTAACATTAAATTTCTTGTTAAATTAAAAAAAACTGCCGCGGAATCGTTTCGTATGTTATGTGAAGTTTACGGTGAAGAATGTTTATCAAGAGCTCGTGTTTTTGAATGGCACAAACGGTTTTGTAGTGGAAGGGAGGACGTCGAAGACGATGATCGTTCTGGACGTCCTACCGAGTCTTCAACAAACGAAAACGTTGAAAAAATCGACAAAATTAATTAATCAATATTATTATAAAGAGGTATTAATTAAATTAAGAGAACGTGTCAGAAAGAAGCGACCAGATCTATGGAAAAATGGCTGGGTTCTTCACCGAGACAATGCTCCAGCTCACAGTGCATTTTCAATTCAACGTTTTTTAACTGAAAAAAAAATTTCTGTACTTCAACATCCCCCGTACTCGCCAGACCTTGCTCCTTGTGACTTCTTCTTATTTCTTTTCTCATTTTCAAACAGTTGATGACGTAAAAATGAAAACGGCAGAACTTCTAATAGGGCTGAAAGAAAGCAATTGGCAATACTGTTTTTAAGAATTGCAGCGGCGTATGATTGATGCTGAGGGAAGGTACTTTGAAGGTGATAATCATTAAATTATAACATTTTTAAAATAAACAATTTTTATTCAAAAAGTCTCGTTATTTTATTGTCGCACCTCGTATTTTGCGCGTTTCTATCAAAATTAGAGTAAAAGGAGGAAACCACGTTCGGCGCGTTTCGACGTAATCCCGTATTTTTGTAATCCATAAGCTTATATTGTAGGCGTTTACCGTGCAGACCGTGCGCGAATGAGTTCACTGCGGTTTTAACAATTCCTTTTTTTTTCTTTTTTTTTTATTAATATAGGCTAACGTTAACGAATTGTGTATACCAGCAGGGTAGATACGTACCGCCCGCGCATCAACATTATTAGCTGCTATTTTAATATATTTCAATTTACGTTTGAAGTGCAGCAATATCTTCGCTTAACAAGCCTCTCGTGTGCAATACAGTTTAATTTCTAATACGTAATCCGAACTTTTATCATGTTACAGCCGAGGCGGGAATTCCGCGCGAATAATTTATAATAGGTGTAGCATTACAATTTTCGCCGGATGGAAATGGGACATGTATGAATCAACCCGTGAGATTAATTTCAGTTTTCCTTACTGGCGGTCTAGATAAATATTTGATTTGGATACTTGTGCGCGGCTTATATGGATTTGTCGTCGTCGCGGGGCTTACACGGAAAATATAAAACGGCTTTATTTATAATATGTTGTAAAACTTTAAGTTTGCGGAATAAAAATTTACCTTTCGCGTATAAATATTTTATACTAAAGCGGCAGCCTGTGTGTATACAGGTATTATAATACTCTGTATGTAACGAAAACACACACAGTACGTACGTTTAATGCAAACAGTTAATATAAACGAATAACCCATCCGGGCAACACAAAATGGTATTAAAATAGATTGACAGGCATTGCATAGGAGTAATAGGATAGCCAACGATTTTCGTTTTCCTTTTGATGGTTCCACGTGTTTGTTGCTGTACACTCTGACGGATATATTAAATTATGAAACCTACACAAAATCGTAAACTATAGTGAAATACCAAATACCAAATACGTACCAAAAAATGAGAACAATCAAAACCTATGTCTAGAGGATGGCTTTGTACGGGCGCGAGACAAGGGTAATTAATTTTAAAAAAAAATAATATCGGGCGCCCTAGAAATGCGACGTAGGAAATTAATTTGGACCGAACAAATATCGAATTAAATCCTCTAAATCTCAATAGAAGAATAACGAACATTGGGGGATATGTTAAAGATAAGAAGATGACAGATGACAGGGCACACTGAGACTTGGTAACGAATGACACACGTTAATAATTCAAAGAACAATAGGGGGACACACTGCACGTTCGAGAGAAAGACCCAGAATGAAGGACAACTAATGATAGACACGTGAGTCATTTCCTATAAGGAACTCAAACACATGGAAAACGAAAAAAAAAAATGAAGTCAGTTGATGTAAACTAATATCGGAATTCATCGACGTAAGACTATGCGGATCTATGGGTCCACAAATCTATTTTTTTTTTTTTTTTTAAAACTAAATGTTTATGTATATATTACTTATGTAATATTTGATATTAGAATATAAATAAATAATTCGGTGTTGATACATTTAGACTTCACAAACGTCATGTATAACATTCAGCGGCTCAGCTTGAATTTTGTTTTTAAGAATAAGTCTAAACACTTATCCCCAATATTTTGTTTTATAATCACTTTCCCCTATCCGTTGTACGTAATATCTGACCAAAGTTAGTCAGGTATTATTAGGTTATATGTAATGGTAGATGTCAGTGGTGGTTATAAAGTTATTAAAATAGAGTATTTTATTTTTGTATTGCATAATACCGTGTAGTGTCTTAAAATATCAACAATTGAATGCGGGTTATAAAACGAATGACCAAATATAAAACGCCTGAATAGTTTTGGACGAATTTTAAAACAACAACAACAACCCGAGAATTGTTTTAAAGTGAATTAATATTTAAAGTTGTGGTACCAATCCCAGTGACTAGCGATAGTTTTAATTTAAAGGAATGTTGTGGCAATTCACAGTAAATCAATCGTCTTGCGTAATGTTGTAAATTTTGACATAGATTAGAATTTGATACCAAACTTATTAACTTCCAACCGGCATCTAGATATATCTATCAAACATTTTGATCTCGTTTTTTATGTTATTTCTTGTAAGTACTCACTAATATTTAATGTCAGAAATTTAGTAATGAAAAGAAAAGAAAAAAAACCGTATATAAATTAAATTATTAAATCTTTAATAAGTTTAAACAGACGAACGAAATGCTGGAAATTTGTTTGATAGTATCATTATCATAAATATGTGCACATTATAATTCGTCTAAATCACTAAACGTAACAACTAAATTGGCAGGTTTAGTTATTTACTTGTCAATTAGTTAACTTCTTTAAGATACCGTTACATTTACATTGGCTATAACTTAAAAAATAACCGTTATTGTGTCTTGCACAAAGAAATTAATTAATTAATTAAATGAACCGTGTTTTTTGTTAATTAATATTATTTTTTGTATATTCATTTTCGTTTTTCATTTGATAATGATTTTAATAACCGCAAATTTTTTATTATTTTTTTTTTTAATACCTTGTATAATACAATTTTATATGGGTGTGTAATATCGACTTACAACGCTAGTTATAAATGTCGAAATTATAGTCAATAACACAATTCTAGTAACAAAGTTATACAATATATAGTAGATACCTTTGTTATAATTGGTATGCGAGTTTCTACTATAATACTATCGTCTTGTTTGTAATTTGAGTGCGTACGAACAAATGAGATTTCACCTGATAATTATGATTATCGAAACGAGTTAAGAAATTGTTTTTTATCGTTATTTATTTGCATATAGTATGTATTTGTTTAAAATTAAATAATATAGTAACCGTTTAAGGATATTGTACTTGAACAAACAGTAGTGTGCGCATAGGTAGAGGAGTAGGCGTTTTTTTTTTTTTTTTATCTCCCCGTTGACTTAAAAACACGACATTTATGAGTATTTATCGATCTCGTTACAAGAAGAAGCTCGATTTTTTTTTAAATAAAATTTAGTTTTTTTGCACCCGGTCTGATTAGAACCAAGATTATTATTCAAATATCGTGCACTGCGTTCCCTTCCGTTGGAGATTCCTTAGCACGGCACTGATTAAACAAAATGTCTATTTGGCACGATCGAAATAATATTTTTGTTCGGTTATGGAATAAGAGTACAAATGTATTATTTATCGAATTAAAACATGTCGAAAATTTCGAAAACGTAATAATTGACTAACCACCGACGTCCGAGTTGTGCAGCGATGTTTCATAATAACTTCTAATTTTCTAACCACGCGATTTACCCCGGAGGAAAATATAGAGTTTACAAAACTTTTCTTTTAACAAAAACAATTATATGTAATACCATAACAGAGTTCAATATTATTTTGAAACGATAATATTATCAATTGGTAAACATATAAATCATTTAACACGCCGAATGGAAGTAAAAAAAAAAAAAAAATAATAATAATAATAATTAACGGAAGAGGCTTTTCCTCGGGTTATTTATTATATTACCTGTATGGTTATACTATAAAACAAACCCCTAATACGTATACGAATAAGAGGGTGCGGCAGAGCCAACTGACGAGTTTAATAAGGTCATTAGCCTGTGATAAGATAAGAGCAGGCCTTAATAAGTGGTATATTTTGAATAACTATGGTAATGCCCTTTTTATTCGTAAACATGGTCTGGACAGGTATAAGAGGTGCGACAATAAAATAACGAGACTTTCTAAATATAACCTAAACTATTGACGTTATTTATAAAACGATTATTGAAATATGATTAGAAAACACTTATCTAAAAGTACTATGAACACTAATGGCAACGATTCATTTTCTTATACGTTAGTAGCCTTGTTATTAGTGCGAGTTCGACTATACTGCCGATAAATGTTAGATATAAAAATCGAACAACATGTGTTAACATTAAATTTCTTGTTAAATTAAAAAAAACTGCCGCGGAATCGTTTCGTATGTTATGTGAAGTTTACGGTGAAGAATGTTTATCAAGAGCTCGTGTTTTTGAATGGCACAAACGGTTTTGTAGTGGAAGGGAGGACGTCGAAGACGATGATCGTTCTGGACGTCCTACCACGTCTTCAACAAACGAAAACGTTGAAAAAATCGACAAAATTAATTAATCAATATTATTATAAAGAGGTATTAATTAAATTAAGAGAACGTGTCAGAAAGAAGCGACCAGATCTATGGAAAAATGGCTGGGTTCTTCACCAAGACAATGCTCCAGCTCACAGTGCATTTTCAATTCAACGTTTTTTAACTGAAAAAAAAAATGTCTGTACTTCAACATCCCCCGTACTCGCCAGACCTTGCTCCTTGTGACTTCTTCTTATTTCTTTTCTCATTTTCAAACAGTTGATGACGTAAAAATGAAAACGGCAGAACTTCTAAAAGGGCTGAATGAAAGCAATCGGCAACACTGTTTTCAAGCGACGTATGCAACAGTGTATTGATGCTGAGGGAAGGTACTTTGAAGGTGATAATCATTAAATTATAACATTTTTAAAATAAACAACTTTTATTCGAAAAGTCTCGTTATTTTATTGTCGCACCTCGTACATCGCGGTTTCGTCGTGCGTGCGTATTACGAAAATAATCATTCGGTGATCGCTACACAAAGGGCTTTTCGTACACACTTCGGCGGCATTCCACGTGCCGAATCCGTTCCTTCTGCTAACACTATCACATTGTGAATACGGCATTTGGAAGAAACTGCAAGTACCCTAAGTAGACTTGGACACGGAGCACCCAGAACGGTAAGAACCCCCGAAAATGTGCAGTTGGTCAGGGAGTCAATTGAGCGGTCACCAAGACGCTCAGCCCGGAAACACGCTGTAGCTTTGGGATTCTCGGACCGTTCTTCGAGGAGAATTCTTCACGAAGATTTATCATTCCGTCCCTATAAATTAATGCTTGTCCAAGAGTTAAACGCTACTGGCTACGGCAACCGTAAAAATCTCTGTGAGCAAATTCTTCGGCAAATTATATCAACATTTTTCTGTAGCGATGAGGCGCATTTCCATGTTCTTTCCGGAACGGTAAATAAACAAAATTTTCGATACTGGGCTACAAATAACCCGCGGCAGCCCCGTGAAAGACCGCTCCGCGTGGAAGTCGAGGCCGTACCGGTCGAAATGCGCCGAAAATCATACGAGAGCTTCAGAGATCGTCTACACAACGGTGTATCAATGCCGACGGCCGCCATCTTGGATTATATAATATTCGAAAAATAATTTTAAAAAATGCGATTTAAATTAAAAAAAAAAAAAGAAACCTTTTTTCACCGAGTTTTAACCGTTCGTCGTTTCTGGCCCGTCGAAACCGGTCAGTCGGCTCTGGCCGCACCCTGTACCGCGCATTGTACACGGCACATTGGGATCCGCTGCATTCGATTATTAAATTATTCGCCGGTCCTGCATTTATACCCGTTTATTGTCGTTGGGTATGTAATATTACTGCGTTGTGATCATTGCGCGCCGAATATCGTATATATATATATATATAACCAACTAAGTGTATAATGTATACTTAATAAATGTTTACCGTTACAATAGCATCCGACTGTTAAACGAGAGTTTACACAACGATAATTTTAAGTTTAGTGTCTACACGAATACATTCGGATACTACGCTGACGTGTACGGGTATCATAAATATAACGTTCGCCAGAATATCAAATTAATGAGATACGCTCGCAAAGTGCGCGCGGCTATATTACCTGCCCATATTCAAAGTGTAAAAATAATAACACTTCGCACTTTCCGTTTATATTATTCTATAAAACATAAAAAAAAAAAAATGGTACATTGTTCAATTATAACGTCGTGTACACCTGCCTATAACAAATGTTATTTTTACGGATACCGTCAAACCGAGTTTCTCGTACGGGAATATATCGTATTACCGCGTTTCAAAATTACCACCACGCCGATGTTCAAACACGAAAACTATACGACCGGCCGACGTTGTTTGACAGTTCCGTTTTGATAATATTATATCAATAATAATAACCGGCAAATGGATCTATGAATTGTTTTGGGCGTTTTCCATACGTAAGGGAATAGAAAAAAAAAAAAAAAAAATATAGAATACGCGGGTACCTATCTGCTGGGAAGTTGGAAAATATAATATCATTTACGAATAATTCGTTGTTTTTAACGGTTTTCGTCGATATTTCCACAAAACAGACATCGATAGAAATGTTAACGTTTTGCCGACTTTTTTTTTTTTTTTCTCGTGGTTTCGCCTCGTTATTACGAAAAGTACAGTATAGAATTTCAAAATATTTCCTCTCAATACTTACACCTGCAATCATGAAGTTTTTAATTGGAACAAGTTTTCTTGTCAAAAACTTATTCACAGACAAATAGGATTATTATTGAAGTGATGTATATACGAACCGTACACGTACGCACCGGGGAAAGTAAGACAGGCCTCTCTTTCGTAATGTTCCGCCAAATAATTTTTATATATTGTTTTTTAAATTCTCAATGTGTTCAGTAGGTAAACCCTAAAAACGTCAAAAAAAAAACGTTAGGGATTTTTAGAGACGTTTATTTAAAACTATGTTTTAGATTCTAAGCACGACGAATTGGACGAACATGGTGCGTGCTATTTTTTTATAATTGTATTCAGTCTGTCAATAAGTTTTCTACTTGAAATCTTGCTCCGATTTTCAAGTGTAATCGCGATTTCGCACGATGTTCATCATAATTTGTACTTAGTGATCAAAAAAAAAAAAAAAAAAAGGAATAATTTAATAGTTATTTTTTTTTTTTCCATTTTTATTTATTTAACTACTTTTTAAGGAAATCGTAGTGACAAAACATGTGTATTTTTACTACACACATATATTATATAACGTCCATCGTAGTTTATAATTTTTTATAAGGATTATTGATTTCAATCAAATCGATGCCAACCCCGCCTAGAGGACCCGGCGCGCGCGTGTATGATTAGAATAATTTATTGCGTTCGGTGTGCAAACTTAAAAATTCCAATGTCAATATTCCCGTACCCGTGTAATAGTAATAATACAGCGAAATCAACTTTAAACTAGGTATATTTATATACGGTTGTAAATCATTATTTATTAAAATTATATTATCAAATAAAATATACGTCTGGCCACTGATTTACGAATAAAAAAAAAAAATAATAAAGAGTATAGGGAAAATACCGAAAATACATTTTTTATTGTAAATGTGCATTTGTTTTTAAATTACTTATTTGGTATACTGTATGGTTATAACGAATCGTAAATGGATTTTTTTTTTTTTTTTTTTTTTTTATACCAATAACATACAAGTTAAAATATCTGTACGGTAGTCACGTATAAAAACCAATTAAAATATTAATCGACCCATTATAGTTTAATACCACTGTGACATTGAAATTATTTTAACGCACTAAGCGTACAAGTATAATATTTTTTTTTTATAATTAAGTTAATAAAAATAAGTTTTTTAATTTTGTTTTATTTTTGAAACAATGCATTAATTAATATTAAAAGCATTTTTTTATTATTTTTTTTTTAGTAAAATACTCTTTGACGACACACAAGTTTACTGTCAACACCTTGAGTCTTTGAGTAAGAATTTTTCAAACGTTCTGAAGATATTTTGTCCCTGGAAGTTCCCCAATTGGCCGTTAATCCCTTTGTGAATATTAAAACAGCAGATGTACAGATTCAAGAAGAATTGGTCGAACTATCAACTAATGAGATATTAAAAGCTAGCGTTAAGGACGGTGAACACCTCATATAATTTTGGCTCCAATCTACCATCAGTCTCTTCTACTCTGGACTGTGGACTGTCGGCAAACAAATTATTAATTGCCTTCCATTCCTCTTACCACGTCGAGCGAGAATTTAGCACGGTATCGGATCTAATTACAAAAAAAAAAAAAAGAAATCGATATCGTTATCTAGATCGAAACCGTTAAAAAAGAAGACCTGCGCCTTCGTCTTACAAGCATTGAACCCAATGTAAAAAAAAATTGACTCTGAAACATCAACTACAATCATCCTAGTGATCATTATAATTTATTAATATTATTAATTTAATTTATACATTTATATTTTCTATTTAATTTTCAACTATACACTCGTCAAGCATACCATTTTTGATTTTTTTTTTTTTTTTTTAGAGGGCGTTGAAAAATACTTTGCTTTTGAAGGGGGGCGGCAGCTTAAAAAAAAGTCGAAAACCATTGCACTATAGACGCGTACATTTAGCTTTTAGGAAGACGGTCGGAGTAGGCGTTTATGTACACGAAAACCTCTTGTCGATAAACCGACAATAACCGTACGATTAAGCGTAAAACAGCCTACGACGAGAATTAAAAGAACACAAAATAATATCTAGGAAGAGACATTACATATAATTAGACAAATATTCACGTATGGACAAATTACAGATGTGTTGAGCTTTGGAAATTGTGTATACGAAGTGATAGAAGAGCTTGGGTTAAAAATATAGATAGAAAACATAATTACGACTAACACGATAGACTTAAATTAACTAACTCGTAAATACCTTACACTTGAATAATTGCAATAATTTGGCCTGGGCGTGGCATTATAAGCTGTCATCCTACCCCCGTGTTGGATGGGACGCATTACTGTCAGTGGCGTAATTAGGAACCGGTGCTGCGGAGGGGACGGGCAATTTTTTTTTTCATAACAGTACCGTACAGTCCCCGTCACAGTTGCAGTTGCAGACTAAAAAATAATTATTACGGCTTGACTATACTCTAGTAACAAACGTACTTTGCGGCATAGGTGGGCCCCACTGTTGTAGGTGGGAAGTTGCGAAGACAGGATGTAGGGAGGAATGGTTGATTTATATCCGTACTACGCAAAGATTGCTTACGAAACACGCCTCTGAGCGAAGTTGACTTTTGAAACGCTTGTAATTTTTAAGATTTTCATCAAAATTTACAATTAAACGCTTTTTAAACGGAATTATTACATTTCACACGATATTTCTTTTTTTCTTTTTTTTTCGTTAAGCACAGCTTACGATGAACTTTGCGTGCATTTTTGTTCGGCCAAAACAGCATTGTTCACATAATAAAACCAAAGTAAAATATAAAAATACTAGACATTTTTAAACGCTTATAATATAGCTCAAAAATCCAGAATTTTTGGAATATTTTTCCATGTCTAAAAATGACTAATAATTCTGTGACAATGTCAAGTGTTTGAGGTTATTTTTAACCGAATAACATCAAATAATGAAATCATTATTCCCGGTTTTCCTACGTTTTTTTTTTTTTCAATCATTAAGAAATCCACAAAGAAAATCAAAAAATTATGCACCAACCAGATCAACTAGAAAATGTTTTTAAAAAAATGTGCTACGCGAGAAAATCGAAGCAGAATGTCTGGTAGAAAAATTGTTTACATTCGGAAAACTATAAAAAGTTTTAAAAGACACACATCGTAGTAAAACCAATCGCTTCGCTCAGAATCTAGAACTTATCTTTAATATGAAAAAAAAAAAAGAGTTATTATTATAGTAAGTATTTAAATATCGAAATACGAAATATTTGATTACTATACGTGTTTATTATTATTTTTAAATTGTAAATTATGAAGTGAAATTAAATTTCCTAGTAGTAATTTTTTTTGTATAATCAATGTTAAAAAAACGCTCTTGGGGGGGGGGGGATATATCACTCTCATTCCCCCTAATTACGCCACTGATTACCGTTGCTACATGCATCGTGTTACTTTTGGTCTTTTAGGAAACTTATACGAGCTAAAATATAAAAAAATAGTCAGACATACTTCTACTACTGGGATGTTTAGAACGTAGTATATAGAAGAGAATTTTATTTGTATCTGTACGCAACGATGAATCATTGCAAACGTAAAACATTTCTGAGCGAAGTAGTATTAGTCGTGTTTTCCCTTGTTGCTGAGGTAACCTGGAAAAAAAAAAAAAAAAAAAAAAAAATAATGGAACCGTTATTTGCCCATTTTTTTTTTTTTTTTTTCAATTATTAAACTCTTTGTCGATAAAACGTTCGTATTCAAACAATTTTAAACATTTAAGAGCATAAGATTATAAAATGCTGCCCGCTCGCATCTTATGTAATATAGTTCAAAAAAAAAAATAAAAAAAATGTTAAATTTATCGAATTCGCAATAATTATTTCTTTTAACGTTTAAAATGTATAATTAATTTCCTTTCCACTCGTTGGTTTTTAAAAATGTTCAACCAAGGACCGTCCGAATACTTCACTGCTCTATTTTAATATTCACAAGCATCGCCAAAGAAAATGGTCCAATTACCTTTTGTTAGGTGCACTAACTGGGGTTTCGTCTGGTTATGTTTTTTTTTTTTTTTTTTTTTTTGCTCTTCTTTTCATTTCTCTTTGAAAATTATAAATACGAGATAGGAATATATAATAAGACCGTTTATCCTCGGTCGAGTCCATTTCGTTACGTCATATTGTTACATTATCTGAGGTTTTCTAGCAATCATACTAATTTTATACACTCACTATCAATCGCATTTGATAGGTATCCAACTACTATATATATATATATATACCTACACGCTAATGCACACTAAAAATTAAGAAAATAAAAAATACCCAATACGAATAATTAGGTAATAACCATCCGAGAGTGTTATTAATTTAATAATGGCATAAACTATACTTATTCGATGAGCATATGAAGAGCAGACATGAGTACTTAATACCGCGAGTAGGTCACTGCTGCCGTAGACGAGTAGTTGGGAAGGTACAGGATGGTTTAGTTTATAAACTGAAAGCGACTATAAATCATTGCAATGAAAAAACGATTTCCAACCAGCCCGAGCTCGGTTAACTCTGGTCACCACGATCGTTAAACGTCGATGTCGTTAAAGACCGAAAAATACAGGGGTTTTTTTTTTTCCCCCCAGTTTTCTCTCTTTATTAGAAAAAATGATAAGAATTTAAAAAAAAAATATATATATATATATATATATTTCCAATAAAACCGTACCTTCAGACAGAAAAATCGCATTTTCACAATTACTCCGTGAAACATACGTATCGTTTTTACTTGCCGAAAGACGAGAAAAACTAGTGTAGCTTCGGTTTTTTTGGAGAAAAAAAAATTGTAATTATGTGTAATTACGGTGTGTAGTTAATATGTTTCTAATATTGTATCGAAAGCTTATTGTGACGGCGAATTTAAAAATGCGCACTCGCAAACTATGATTAGCGTCCTCACTTGTCAATCCGAATACGAAAGTCGTCATATTATTCGTGTACGGTACACATACAAAAAAAAAAAAAAAACGAACGAAATATATTCCGATTCACAATATAAGAATGATACCGCGGTTATGGTATTTCGACTTAAATACAATCGAGTTAAATCCGACGGAACCTAAACTGTACATCCATCAAACCAGCGCCCGTGCATTATGCACGAACATTCTTATTTATTTATGTTTTTCGCAGGCTTTTTTTATTTTGTCAATCCTTCGGAGGCCCGAGCCGTGGTTTGTCTGCCGCAGTACATTCGCAAAGGCCGATTTAAACGACGCAGTAATAATTCTTATGCTTACACTATTAAACCCCATTGCCCGCACGCATATTATTGGATTTTATATTTGTCGAACTATCGAGCCGTGCGGGCACCTATTTATATAAAAAGAAAAAAAAAATGTCCGATACACGACTCGCGTTCCTCTCGAAAACTCCCGTATTCGTTAATTGAAAATTGGAATAATCGAGAGAACAAAAAAAAAAAAACCTATACTATTCGTCCGTTTGTTCTTCGTGATATCCGTCGGTCTGGCGGAAAATTATAAAAGCCCCGTGTTGATATTTCGATATTTTCGAGCGGTCAATACAATTACGATGGAACCTAACACGAAGAGATCTGCGCATTCGTACGTTTGCGATCGTATTAAATTACTTCTCGCAATTTTTATTTTATTTTTTTTTTCTCTCCCTTTTCCCTTCATAACCGGTGAACTTTGAAACGCAGGCATCTCCCGAGCACCGCGTGTGTGTTCAATTACCTATTTATAAACTTTCGGTGTATTATGTGAAACTTTTTGAACATGTTAACTTCCACAAGAATTGTACTCCGCGAGAGATTAGGGGGCGGTGGGGGGGAAATACATCGTTCTAAATCTATTAATTCGCTCTCTATATATCCCGTTTAGAATCTTAAACGTAGATTTGATAACTGCAGTCTAACAGCGTCGAACAAACCTTTATTTGAACGGTATAATATAATTCTGATCGATTATTAATCATATTGATCCGCGCACATAGGCAGTGCCACCGCTAGGAGGATCGTAGTTTTTTTTTTTTCAGAATTCGTTTTCGTCTAAACCAGTGTATCCCCCAGCCTTTTTTTACCACCGCGGACCACCTCAATTTTACGAAAACTAGCTTTTGTGTGCTCAATAAACACGAAATACACGAAATTTATCGAAAAACGTTCATTTTTATTATTTTACTTTACATTTTATTACTATACTTCACTAATATATAATTATACGTAAATTTATTACTCTGATTGCCTAGACACTTATAAAAGTGAAAAATGCTTATCGGTCTACAGCAGCAACAACGATAAGGTAACCGTATAATATTATACGGTTCTTCAATAAGTCGTAATTTTTTTTTGGCTATTAAAGAAAAGAAAAAAAATAATTATTTGTAATAGAAATCGAAGAATGAAATCTACGGGACCGCGGATCACCGGTTGGGAAACACTGGTCTAAACGAAAAATATAGTTCCGACGAATATGTTGCGGCATCCGGGATAAAAAGCAAAAAAAAAAAAAAACAAAACAAAACTGTCGGGTACGGTATTTGCCGTCGTTTTGTTGTTTTTTATTTTATCTTTATTTATCACACACATTACACAATAAAAAAAGAAACTACACGTTTCTCAGACACGGCTGTACCGACTGTACCACTGTAACAACGCAATATATTACGATATTCGTAGAGTAATACAAAATAATATAAACGAGTGAAAACAATTGGTGATTAATAATTTTGTAAACGATCGTGATGCGGGTGAATTATACATTTCAATATGTTTTCGAATTATTTGAAATAAAAAAAAATAATTTAAACCCCCTCCCCGCCCCCAATAAAGTCCGACGGTATGAGGAGAACATCGATGACTTGTATGAGGTGTATTATTTGTTCGACAAACGTGTTTAAAATGAAATCGTCGAGTTTTTCGCGGTTTATAATAAAATCGAAAACCGTTATCGGGCGGCACGGGGACATTTTGTGTGTTCATTTCGTTATAAACGCGACGAGAAAAAGTTTGTTCGGGCCCGCCGGTCGATTATCCGAACGCGTTTGCACGTATAACGCAGACCGCGGGTGCGAACGGCACCGTCGTAGTCCAGGGTTATTAGTACGGCAGAAACGACAAAAAAAAAAATTAAAATTAAAAAAAAAAGTCAAGAAACACATGTTACACAGTATCGTAAACGTGTCTCTGCGGAGCGCATCGGCGAGTTACGACACCTCCGATTGTATAACGCGGTCCGTTTGCGGACGTTTCTGGTCGTCGTGGACAAGACGCTCGCAGCCCAAGAAAAAATATTTCAAAAAAAAAAAAAAAAAAAAAATGAAAAGAATTAGGCTACGTAGGTACGTACAATATCAGGATGGAAGAGCACGTGTTTGCATCTGGGATCGGACTGTCCGGACGGTCAACCGACGGCGCGCTCGGGACCCTCCACTGCCGGGGGACAGGCAGGCGCCTGGTCCGGAGGATAGGTCCTTTCGAACCAGGCGACTTGGCGTCGCTCATGTTGGAATCCCCAGATCGTTGGAAAGCCGCGGTCGACTTTGCAGAGACGGTCGTCGCGGAAAAGAGGAGTCGGCCGGACGGCAACGCCAAGCCCTCGGCGCCGCCGGCGCGCGCCTTCAAGCGCATCGCCGCCGTCGTTGATCGCGGCCCCGCAGACGACAGACCACCGGCCGTGGTGACCGGTAGGAAGTGTCCCCCGCCTACCAGTGTAAGGGCAGCAAGTCCCCGTTCCCCGGTAAGGACGCGGAGCTTCAATAATGTGAGCCCGCCCCGTCGCAGGGGAATACGGGATTTTATTTTGTCGATCATTTGTACGTGTTCATTTTGTTAAATAAACGATGGCGACCCGCCTCCCGAAGTGGAGGCTCACGGTCATTCCGGGAGGCGGGGGTATTGCCGGTACCAAAATAAAACAAAAAAAAAAGTACCCTCCACCGCGAGTTGGTGGGCGCCTGCAACGCCCGGAAGACGCCGTGTGCTTGGACGTCGGCAACGCGTTCAATACGGTCGGGGACGGGAGGTAATCGCGACGGAAATACATCGGACGGATTATCGGGTCGTATCTGAGCGGCCGAGTTCTGATCGTCCGCGGCGACACGTCGACCGGTCTTCTCGAGAAGGTCCCGGTAACCCGCGGGCTACCTCAGGGATCCGTTCTCGGGCCGCTCCTCTGGAACACCGCGTACCACTCTCGAGGGGCGCCATCACTATCGGCTACGGAGGGTGATACGACAATTGGACGTTCTGGTGACCGTCTCGAAAGGCGTCGGGGACCTGGGACATCGGCTGGCCGTCCGAAAAACGTCAGCGCGTGATGTCGTCGCTCGGTCGGCTCTTGCCTAACATCGGCGGCCCGCGGGCGCTCAGGAGGCGGCTACTGGTGAGCGCGTCGCGCACAGCGAGCTGCTGTACGGCGCTCCCGCGTGGGCCTCCTTCCTGCTTCCGTGCGCCCCCGGGCACCTACAGGACCGCGTCGCACGAGCCGGCGCTAATCGTAGCGGGACTGCCCTCTGATGCGCTGCAGAGCGTTTGACGGTATAGGGAGCGCCCGGTCCGTTCGAACGGGCGACTCGGGGTCGCTCGTGCCGGAGTCCCCCCACACCACTGGAAAGCCGTGGTCGACTTCGCCGAAACCGTCATCTTTAAAAGGATGAAAACACCTCGAAAGGAGTCGGCAGAACGGCAGCGCCAAGCCCTCGACGATAGCGGCCCCCCGTAGTCGGTAGACCGCCGGCGGCCTGTGAGTGCAGCGAGCGGGCTTCGGCCTGGCTACTGCCCGGCCCCACGGTAGGGCGAGAATCGTTGTTACCTATTTTACGTGAGCCCGCCCCCCGCCTTTGGGAAAAACGGGATTTTTGAAAAAATACTTAATTGTAATTTCGTTTTCGATAAATGATAAGCGACCCGCCTCCCGGAGTAGTGCCTCGCGGCGTTTCCGGGTGGCGGGGGTTGTGCCGGTTTGAAATTAAAATAAAAAAAGAAAAATGTACGTACAGTATTATATTAAACCGGCGGTGCCGGCGGTGGTGCGACAAGAGGAAGAGCAAATCGTAGGCGCACGTTTTCGCGTCCGGGTTTGCGTTCGGCACGAGCAGCCAAAGGCTTTCGGAATAGGGTCGTCCGCTCGAAATATAATAATCGTATACCGTTCATTCCGCATACAAAGAACATGACGGTGACCGTGTCTTGTGGATATCGCCCGGCCGTCTCTGCCGAAAAGGCATTATTATTATATTCACTTGCAGCCGGGCCCGACGACGACGCGTACGTATACGGGAAATAAGTCCCCCGGGGCCGGGCAAATTGCCGGAGGACCGCCGCCGGGTCCCGCGTGTCGACCCGGCAAATTCCGTATCCGGATGATACCGGGTCGAACATAAACCGTTATTATTATTATTATTATTATTATTATTATTTTATTTTTTTTTTTACCAAACAGTCGTACCCCGGCGGCCGTTTCCGATCAATACCGAAATCGATACCGTAAAAACCGAATGCAAAATACGTCCGACGAGTTGCGCGTCTCGCTGCCGCTGGTCGGATCGATGTAAAAAAAAAAAAAAAAAACGCTTCGACACGGCAAACGTCCGATTGCAATACGTCTAGATTTCATTTTATCGATTGGTTTCGATAACTACTCACCGATAAAAATACCGTCGTATTTATTTACGAGTCAAACGTGTGTGCCGAAACAAAGTCGCGCCAAAAAAAAAAAAAAAAAAAACAGCTCGAGCCTGAGATGAATTTATGTCGTTGTACACAAACAGTGTCCTTCGATATTCTTGTGTGACGTATCAATTCCAAAATAGTTTTAAATGCTCGACCTCGACGGTCCGGCGTTAAAAACGTATACCAAGTGGAGGCCGATTATTGAAACGCGGTTGAAAAACCGTCCGACATGGTAAAATTATCGAATGCCGTTAAAATACATCGTAAAAAGATAAACCGTTTCCAATGAACCGGTGGTGGTAACAACAAACACTCTCGTCATTCTTATATCGAAACGTGGTAGTTTTTTATTATTGTTATTTATAATCCGTTTACGTTTTATACAAGTTAATTGATTTTATTCATGTACTTTTGTGTTTAAGTCAATAGCTGACGATCGGTTTTTTTTATTTGCATGCAGAGTGTTAGTGTCTGGATCAATTGATGTGTGGAAAACCTTCGTGAATCAGAAACGTTTTATAAATTATCGGTCTTGCCGAGTGAAAGGTTCTACATAATTTGCTCTTGGCCATCCACGACACACAACGTTGTTTCATTTTCTTCTAGAACAAAATTACAATTTCAATGTCTGCCGTGATGGTTTTGATAGTAAAAACCAAATTGATATTTGTCGATATAGTTCGCATTGGCTTCAGTATAATCATGTCACCCGATCATAACCCACTCGGCAAACGTCCGGATTAATCATTAATCGATAAAATAACGTCTCCCTTTTCAAGTATACAAATCGTATGGAATTCATTTGTTTATCCGCATTCGATAAAAATTAAACGTATTTCAATGATTTAGGTAGAACGTTACGCGTACATACACGAAATGAATAAAATTAACCTGTAATTTCTCTTAGTTTTAAACATATCGAATAAATTATAATGTGATGTCATTCAAATATTCACAATATATCATTTGATAGTAATTATTTAGTATTTTAGTATCTATACAGTATACAATATACATACTGTACATGTAAATATAACTATATTTTGTTCATTGGAGAAAATGTTAAACAGATATACAATTTATAATTTTATAAATATATCCACTATAGTACGACATGTATATTAATAATATTTTTGTTTTTTTTTTTTTTTTTTATTAGATATTATTCAACAGTTTCATATTGAAAACGAATTTAGGAGACCAAGTAACGTCTATATAGATATATATATATATATAAAGTACTTGCAATATCCACCGAAAAACGATTCTCTTATATTTTGTACAACTATTTTTTTTTTTTTTTTTTAGCAGAATGTATATAACTATGCGTATACATATACAAAAGACAATAATACTAAACAATTTTATGATATTTTTCTTCCAGAGGGAAAGTTTGGGTAGAGCGTCCTATATTTGAAATAAATGTTTCGAGCAGTTTAATGGCGTTTAAACAAATGTTAGATGTGTGGGAAAAATTAAACACCTACGTAGTATATTATTCTATACCTACCTATAAAAAAAAACATTTTATTTGCACGGTTTATAATATTGTGCTGTTTGTTTCATTATAATAGTTTATTGCACGTTTATTTTCGGTTTTCCTTTTTCCCTTCACCGCCCGCCGTCAAACGCAATCCAAACCGTAAAATAAAACATATTGTCTTGGTAACCAAAGTTGATACCTATTTATATATATATATCTATTTGTTGTTTTTAAAAATTTATCCCGGATATCTTAGTATATTTGATTTTGTACATTTCGAAACTCGATACTGCAAAAAAAAAAAAAAAAAAGTATGATTAAGACAAATCGTCAAGATATATACTTGTTGTATAATATCGTCAACGTGTCTTATAGCAATAATTTTCTTTGAGGGGTTTTTTCGGTTTTTTTTTTTTTTTTTTTTAACTAAAACCGAACTAAGGGTACAATTTGTTCAATACGTTTTTGTTTTATAAAAATATGACTACATATGGAAATACGATAGAACGACATTAGAAATTTTGATCGAAATTTGATACGAGTTTTATGGTGCTCACGAGCGGCGCAAGGGTACATGAACTATTGAAAATAACGTAAAAAATACGATCAATGGTTCTCGTATATTATACAATGCAATTGCGGAGAAATAAAAAAACCCAAAATGAATTTTACACCGAGTCATTGTACAGTTGTACATGGCTGGTTGGTGATAAACGAATCGCCCTGTATATAATGCGTATGAACGTTTAATGTGTGAAAATTGCAAACGTTTTATTTAGTATTTACGTGGAAATGTTCAATAGTCGAGAAACAAAACAGTGGTAACAAAATCCAACGGTAATATCAGGTGTTAAAAACTGATCGCGTTCATTTACCGGTCCGGCTAATTTGTTTAACAATCGTTTTACGCGCACGTTAAACATTGTAAAATCTACAAAATTCTAATACTCTTTTTTCCGTCTAGACCAGTGGTTCCCAACCTTTTCTATTATACGCCCCACTTGTAGATTTTCGAAAATCTCGCGCCCTCCTTCCTATAAATTGAAAAAAATTGTATCACCTTTTTTTTGTGTACTTAACAAATAAACTATACAATATTCGGAATGTCTACTTTTTTATTGATGATAAATATTATTTATGATAGTAAATAATAAAATGTAACAATCGATTAAGATGAAATATTATATGTAGTAATAAATTAGTATAAAATATTAATAAAATTGATCAAAAAAAAAAAATAATACATAATGAAATTAATAATTAATGTTAATGCTGACAACACTTTTCTATGTTTTTTTATGTTCGGCTCAATATTTGATAGAGCACACATTAAGTCAGATGCGACATCTAAACGATTTCTATGTTTGTTTTTTATAATTGCCATGCTGGAGAACGCAGATTCGCATAAATAAGTAGATGAAAATTGTACAGGGGACTTTTAAAGCTTCATTTGAAATTTCAGGATAAATGGGTTGGTATTTTACCCGAAACTCTTCCAAATAGCTACCACTGTTAAAAATAAATTTTGGCGCGTGAATCGTTCTTCAGCTCGATTGCCTGTTCTTGAATTGTATCTGGCAATGTGTCTACGTTAGTACTGAATGGACAACTTGTTAACATATATTGCCAACTTTCGTTCGAAAAATTTGGAAAATATTACATTTACTTTCTTCGCCAAGTACTATTTCAACGGTTTTAAGCATGCTAAGCTTAATTAATGTTTCACACCCAATGTATGTGGTTTCTTTTGCTGGGCCACCATAAAGTCGATAAAAAGCTTCAACGATTTTTTCATTATTTTATTGAAATTCCCCGGTACTGTCTAGACTCTAGACCAGTGTATCCCAACCTGTTTACCACCGCGGACCACTTCGACAACATTGTATAGGTCGCGGACCACCTCAATTTTACGAAAACTAGCAATACATTTTTATTTTGCTCATTAACAAGAATACACGAAATTTATCGAAAAACGTTCATTTTTATTATTTTACTTTACATTTTATTACTATACTTCACTAATATATAATTATACGTAAATTTATTACTCTGATTGCCTAGACACTTATAAAAGTGAAAAATGCTTATCGGTCTACAGCAGCAACAACGATAAGATAACCGTATAATATTATACGGTTCCTCAATAAGTCGTAATTTTTTTTCGCTATTTAAAAAATAATAATTAATTTGTAATAGAAATCGAAGAAAAAAATCTACGGGACCGCGGACCACCGGTTGGGAAACACTGTTCCAGACTATAGGTGTATCTAAACTATCATATAGACACATTAATTATACACGATATATTACAATACCTATATTTTGTATCCGTGGGATAAGTTATATTATTACTGTTGAGCGTAACTTTTACGGTTTAATACAAACTTTATAAAAATTCTGCACTATTACAATATCTTATATATATATATATATATATATATATATATATATATATATATATACAGGATCGAAAAGTTTCTGAAGTAACTTGATCTGCCACTTTTAAATTATGTCTATATTTTAAATAAGTCTTACATAAACTACTTATATACCGGTGTAGAACATTAAAGTGTGTCAATTATTGTTCTTCCGTAAAACTTAACCCTTCGTTTAATATAATATTTTCGATAATAATTTATACGCGTTTGATATAAGTAAAAAAAAAAAAAAAAATTATCAAACAAAACTGCATACAAAAAAAAAAAATAAAAAATAAAATAATTAATTATTTTGATGTTTCGCGAAACTTATATACGTTTATTTAAATTGCAATAATAATCGAAATGTTTTTTTTTTTTTTTTTTTTTCAACGATTATACAGTAATAATAAAATATAGAAAACGATTTGTTGTTTAATTAAAAAAAAAAAACCGTTCCGTTTCGACTATTAGATTATCATTGAAAATAATACGTAACGCAAGAAAACATTGCATAATTTTTTTTTTAGATTCTGAGCGTGTGTGTATTCATCTGTAAATAACTTGTTGATCATAATTTTTGCTCCGATCATCAAATTCAACGATAATTTATTGTGTCGCGTTTTGTCTAGTCGATGAATTAAAAACTTTTTATATTCACTTTTTTTATATTATTTGTATTTTTCTTAATAATTGGAAAGAAAGAAAGAAAAAAAAAAACTGGAAACACGTGAATATTTACGAATTAACAGTTTCTATTAATTTCACTTTTGTTGCAATTCGGATAAAAAAAAATAATCATTTTTAACGCTTATTGGACATAGCGCAATTTTAAAAATATTCTCAACTCTATTGAGTTTTCAATAGCTATTTGAAATAATCGTTTGTTTTTTTTTTTTCATACGGATAAGAATTTTGTAACTAATTTCAATCAGCGTTCTAAATATCGAAAATTTGTTAAAAAAAAAAAAAAAAAAAAACCTAACAATTGTAATTTATATCGTAGTTGACTCAATTTTCAATTGAAATTTATTAAAACATATTCAACCGAACTTCACTCAAAATTATTAATTTTAATTCGAATTAAACGCTCCTATATAAAACTACCTTGCCAACTACAAGAGTGACCCAGTCACGGTGCGAAGTATATCGATTTTCAATGTTTAATCTTGGAATTCGAAAGACCTGTACAGGCGTTGAGTAGGCGCAATAAATTTCAACTCTATCGTTCGCTTTCCTGTTCTTAATTTATTCAGTTTTTCGCAATGTACATCGTACGGTATACGGTCCTGCAGCAGTTCAACTGTCTATGTTTTATAATAACGCCCAGGACGAAACTTTTCGGTCGTTACAAAACGTAAATCAAAAACAATACCACTTCTGGCAGTACAAACGAGCGTTTCTAAAAATTATATACGCGTTATTTAATATCGTTTTATAACCAATCGCCAAAACAACGGTGTCGGGAGAATTAACAATTATTTTATACCCGTCTTCGTACACGGAGTGCTTTTTTTTTTTTTTTTTTTTTTTACGTTCCTATTAAACGAGTATGTTAAGAGCGTGTACAAACCGTCGAAAATATTTGTTCGTCGTTTGTAAACCGTCATTAAATAATAATCAGAAGAAGAATATTTTTTTAAGTGACGTGAAACATACTGATCCATCTGCGTCCCAGTCCATAAATACATTAAACGCCTATCGTGAAGTTGGTAAATTGTATTGATTGGACACGCAGAAACACTGCGCACAACGGCTCGTCAGACGTCTATGGCGAATATGAGTGTATTTTTTTTCTTTTTTTTTTTTTACTTAAACCGCAATACAAATTCGCACGCGGTGCATTAAATGTGACTAGTCCGTCTAGAAAGTTACTTGGCGTCATAATTATACCGAATTAATTGTGAATAGTCGTTATACCAATTATTAATATTATCAATAGAGGTTTAACACTCGATACGGACCATCGCGAAATCCGTTTTTTAAGCCAAAGGAGTCTATTATTATATAAGTTTATAATCCGGGTATCGGCAATACCAGCTACTTATGTTACGCGGGCCGACTTTTGTGTACTCGGACGTTTCGCGTGTTTGTTTAAATAATCACCGACGTAATCTCACGACCGTCCGATGTGAAATTCAAATAATTTTATCGCTTTCGCGGACACCGCAGTAATATTGTTATACAATATACCCTACACTTCTTGTATAATATTAACAATAATAATCGTTCGCATGCCGATGTCCATCGTTACGAGTTTCGTTATAAACCAAGTTCCGGTCGTGTTATTTGTTGGAAAAATATTTTTAACTGTCCCGTCGATATCCAGTGAAATCGTTAAACATTCATATACCGTGCCTGTATTCTAGTGGATGTCCGATTCGTGAAAAGTATCCATTTCGTTAATAAAACATGATTTCTACACGATAACGTAAAAAAAAAAAAATGGATTTCGTACTGTGGTGTAAACATTTTTTTTTTTTATTCGAATTTCAAAGTTATAAAACCGTATACTGTTAACGAAATATTAATTTATTATTTATTACATAGGTAGATATATTTTTATTTTTTTTCTTAATTATTACATTTCAACTCTGGCGTTTTTAATAATAAATAATAAATTTATATTCGTATACATTGCATAATACAAATATTTAAATATTTTCAATGAATACAAGTTTGTTCATGTATTTTTCTTTTTTTATAATTTATATACCGTTTTAGTAATTTTACATATATGAATGAAAAAGTTTACATTATACAGTGTGGACATCCATATCGTGGAAAAAAATCCACAATGTTGAAAGAATTATCTATTTCATAAAATGTGTACAAAATTGATATCGGTCAACGTGAACTGGACAACAATAAATTATTCACTGTCCTCATCAAGGGTTCACTTCTAGTACGATTTTACAAAAACTACAAAATGGACTCAACAGATATTAACATTTAATAATATGTAATTATTCAAGGGGGTTTTTTTTTATTTTTTTCATTATATGCGTAAAATCATGCAATCAACAAAAATGATTATTTTATATAGACGGCGCCCAATTAGAGACGTTGATTTCTCGAATTTTTCCGTCAACGACCATAAAATTATTTCCAAAAAAATCCCGAATATAGGCGACGATAAAAACGCTTAAATTCTAATATGAACTCGAAATAATAATACGTATTCGTATACGTCTTGACACATCTGCTTAAAATTCTATAAAAAAAAAATAAATAATTGATTTTCTTTGCGTACCGAATTTCCCACAGTCAATAGCATTATTATTATTATTATTATTATTAGCAGAGAAAAATGATCGTGGTGTTCCACGAGAGAAACGATTTGGAAAGAAAAGGGCTCTGAAATATTCAACGATAATTCTGTTGGTACATAATATATTATTTTTCCATAAAATGTCTATAGGAAGATCAATAAGAAGTCGTCCTGTGATTTATACGATGCAGGTACAGTACGACCATAAAGGTTTTTAAATTGGATATAAAAGTTTATTCACCTCTAGAGAAAAACGCGATTCGACACATTATAATATTATCTCTCGGCCGTCTAAATTTCTTTAAAGTTTACATTTTTATATACGAATATAATATTAGTGTGCAGCAACTACAATGCGTTGTTCCACTGCAAATGTCTGTTCTATGAAAAAAATGACGATTATATTTTCAATTGAGAATATATTCGAAACACGAACCGGACGGGGTTTAAAAGAGTTAAACTTCAATTTCCCGTTCGTATTGTCATTTTAAGTATTAAATTTCCAAACGGTTTTAACATTATTTGTTTAACTAATTTCGTATTAACGAAAGCTGCGCATAATCCATTATGATAATAACGTGTTCATACGTGCTCTATACCTGAAACGAAAAAAAAAAAAAAATAGAACGAGTAATAATACGAATAATACGAGTGCATCGGTCAAACCGTGTAAATACAAATTGGAAAATCTAAAAGTATAAACTTTGCGTAGTTATAACGTTGGGAAAAACTTACTGAAGAATTCCTAGGTTAATATACGTACGAGTAACGTTATGAGTATGAAACATTTCACATGAAATATTCACGTTTGAATTATTTCAAAAGTGAAATTTCACGCAATTTGATATATTGAAAAAAAAAAATAATAAATTATTGATGATAGGCTGATTTCATATCATATAAATAAATTTGTACTTTATTTCGTTTAAAAGGAATCAACTGAAAATTGTATATAGACGACTTTTATGATATTTAAACGTAACACTAAAATCACCGTAAGATATATTATAATATAATCATAAATTATTAAACATTGGAATTTGCGTAAAATAAATACATAACTAACCATTTCTACGTAGTAATTAGTCGCCTAGTTAAATGTCGGTTGAGAATACTGGTATAGTTTGAAATTGAAAAACTAATTTTATTAAATTTGTTTTATTATTCATGAAAATTAAATATTTCATTAAACTTTCATGAAAGATTTCAACAACAAGAAACAAAAAAAAAAAAAAACAAAACTTTTATGCAATTTTAGAACCTTACCCATACGCGCGGGTACAATAATATACAACACTACTGATAACCAAATTATGCAATTTTGAGAATAAAAATCGCGCATTTTCGAACATTTTAAAACTCAATAATTGCCTATTGATATAAAATAAAAAAATTGGTATTTTTTGGAAATTATAAACAATCGTTGGAAATTTAACGAACGCATTGTCAATTGGTCATGATATTATTCAATGTACTTTATACTCGTCCGTACAATAATAATATAATAACATTAAACTAATATTATAATATAATCATAAATCATTGGAATTTGCGTATAATAAATACACGACTCTAACCATTTATACGTAGTAATTAGTCACCTAGTTAAATGTCGGTTGAGAATATTGGTATAGTTTGTAATTGAAAAACTAACATTATTAAATTTGTGTTATTATTCATGAAAGTTAAATATTTCAACAAAAAAAAACAAAACTTTTATGCAATATTAGAACCTTACCCATACGCGCGGGTACGATAATATACAGGACTACAGATAACCATATTATGCAATTTTGAGAATAAAAATCGTGAATTTTCGAACATTTTAAAACTCAATAATTACCTATTGAAATAAAATAAAAAAAAAATTGGTAATTTTTGGAAATTATAAACAATCGTTGGAAATTTAACGAACGCATTGTCAATGATATTATTCAATGTACTTTATACTCGTCCGTACTATAATAATACTATAATAATATTAAACGACAGTCGATTGGGGTTATTTAAAATGTTCATTTTGCAGACTGCAAAATAAAATACACAAAGCGCACTCGTTAAACATAAAACCGCATAAAATAACGGCGTATCAAACAAGAATAATATTAAATGCGTACAATAGTCTTGGTGATAAATTATTGAAAGCCGCCGAAATGAGGGTACCCGTTAATATGAATGATTATTCGAACGCGAAATCCATATTATACGACGAGTAGAACTTTCTGCAGTAGGATTTGTCTCGAAAACAATGATTAACCGCGAGAATTTATCGTGTTCTGCGTGTAGAGCATGTGTGCCTACTAATACATATCAAGGCATATTGTCCATAGAACGTATTCAAATGTCTCTTCAAGTAAAATAAAAAAAAAAAAAAAAAAAAAATTAAACCAAACTCGGAACATATTTGTTCACAAAAAGTTTTTTTATTATTAATTCTGCAATGTCCACAGTTGGCGAATGGATGTCAACACAGCGGCGCAACTTGGGAAGCACCACGGCTCCTAAACAGAATACGTTTACGAGTGAATGTTCAGGGTTATTTAAAAAAAAAAAAAAAGTAATTTTTATTTTTTAACTAAACCAAAGTAAATTGTTTTCATTTGTAATGCAACTTGGCGAACTCAAATTCGTTTATATACTAAAATTAACTTAGTAGCTCGCCTAGATACTCGGGGAAATTCATTGCGATAATATTGTATTTTATTTGTAACGTGAATTTAACGGTTACAGTTTATCAACGATAATGAATTTGCTCAGTTTAGTTACCCGGTTTTATAGTTGTTGTACAGTTTTGGTTTTTTTTTTTTTTTTTTCTCTCTCTGGATTTTTAGCGACATTTTCGTATGAACTCACAGACGTTTCCAGTGGCGCTGTTCGCGGACCGATTTCGGTACGTTAACTAAACGGCCGCGGTTTACGCTGCGACTACTGCCGACGGCCATTGAACTATAAATGTTACGGTTGAAATGTCAAAGTAAATAAAACCAAACCCGTGGAGATACTCTTGCGACAGCCACACGACGTCATGCACCATTAAATATTAATATTATAAGACAAAATATAATATCAGAGGCGCATTACAACGCACACAACCGACGGACATATATCGCACCGTGTGCGAGCCATCGTCGTTGGCGGATAGTCGGGAAATTATCGAATATAATAGGGTATTAGTTTTAGTCTACGTGTGTACGCGACGATAAATCGATTGCTCACGGATAACGTTTCAATTGTAAACTACACTGATTTGTAACTATTCTATAAAAAAAAAAAAAAAGAAATACAATACGAATTACAACTGGTTTCGTGTGAATCGGGTCTTAAGTTGTTGAGCGTTTTTTTTTTTTTTTTTTTTAGAGCCCAATAAAATATTTCCACATAAACCGTATTACAAGTACTGAAATACCGTGACGAATTTAATCGAAGCCGTTTCGTATTTTCGAGTTTTCCGCTTTCGTTCAATTGTATGCGGACGACACAGTATTGGCATATCAAAAAAAAAAATGTTCGGAAATTTCGATGAAATTCGTATAGATCGCGACATTTCAAAACGTGATTAATCGAATTCCGAACTCAGAATCGTTTTTCGTTAGCGGTGGTTTATTTTTTGCGTACAGATATAAATTAAATTCGTCTATCCCCGTTATATCTTACCTTATCAGTAGCCTACTTAATAACACAGTCCTGTACGGGCAGCGTACCGACAATATACAAAACACCCGCAACGGACTGGCTTTTTTAATTGGACCCAGCGATTTTTAGCCATGTTTATTTATATATATATATATATATATATTGGACATCGTTGCGGTCTTTTTAGATGTATAATTTTTATCTGTATTATGTTAATACGATTTATTGACCGTCCGAACCTCTCCGAACGCGTCTAGCCCGAGACACTATCGAACGGTCTACAAACTGTAACTATCCTCTATCTACCTATCTACATCTCCTTTCGTTCACTATCATAATAAAACATTAACATTATATAACACACATTCTATTACATTTCACATAAAATATACATTAAAATAATAGATTCCGTTGTAATACTTTTGGAAAATTACTCGTAGGTACTATCCGGATTTCCGTAATTTATGTACAATATAGTAAATCCCAATTCAAATAAGTATGTGCATAAGCCATCAGATTTACGTACAAAACCGCCAACGTTAGGTTATTACAAAACTTGTATTTTTATTCTACAGGATAATACTGTGGATTTCAACCGTTTTCCGAGTGGGTACCTAAACAAAAAAATATTCGCGAACACCGAACATGCTTTATCCATTCCGTCTGTTGCGTGCTTTTAATCAACCGGAAATTAATCTTTGATTACGGGTGAAAAACGAAAAAAAAAACCATGTAATAAATTAAATAAAAAACAATATTGCATTTAGAAAAAAAACGAATAATAATAATTTTATGAAATCCCCTCGGTACCGTATCGTACGTACCTGTTTTCGCAACGATGATTTATATTCGAGATTGAAAAAAACAAAATAAGATGACGTGCGTTCTGGTTTTTTTCTCGGTCTCGCTATAACCGTCTAGTTCTTTAATTCGACCGACCGCAATATTTCACACCGTTGATGCGTCCGGGTCCTCCGGGGAGGTTCGGCGGGCAATGGAGGTGAACGTGCCGGGGCGGCCCCGGCGGCAGTCGGATTAGTTTGCCGGCGCGGCGGCAGCGCAGGAAACTTTTCTTATTTAGTGTCCTCGAGACGGCGTTGTGTTTTATTGTGCCGTGTATACGGAAACCAATTTGGATAATAATATTAATTCGCTCGCGCCACAAACGCGCGCGCGCGTTGTGCTGCCCCGCATCGCCCCCGGTACGTTTCGAAATTCCGCGGTCTCTGCGCTTATTCAAATATCATCCCGCCCGGTATGGTTGTCGGCGCCCGAACCCAATAAACGTTATTATCCGTCTCGCGCCACTCCCGATCCCGTCGAAATATATCACCTCTTCCGAACGACTGTTCGGTTATACGATACCTCCGCGATTTTCCACGGTACGGCCCCCCCACCCCCCCCCGGTTCCGCCGCTTTACGGTTTTGCCGTCCACTTTACGCCGTCATAATATACGTATATATCGTTATTGTACCGGTACCCACTCTCTTTTAACATCCGCCCCCAGTAATAATTCCAATGATTATTATCCGGGTTTTTTTTATTTATTACATTTAAAACGTTTCAGCATATTATACATGCTACTACAAGTTTATTAACGGGTTCTATTTACAAATATTTATTAGTTAGTGACATAGTGATAATGCTATAGTATACATGCTATAGAAATCAAAAAAATCAGCTCAGTAGCGTATCCAGTAATATAGCCATTTTTTTTCTAGTAAAATTGACCTCTTATAAAGCCCCGGAGTTCGGATGTATTTGTTTGAACGTTATCTTTTGTATAATACAAATAGTAAAATTATTCGGTGTTTTCAAGAATGTTTACAAATGACTATTTAAAAGTAGATGGGATTTTTAAAGAGAATACGATTTTCAGCCCTATAAAGTGGCCTGTTATAAAATAGCTGACCAACAGTTGGGCCTACAGATCCGCCACTGGATTAGTGGCGACAAGATATAGTTAGATATAGATAGTTTCAGCATATTATACATGCTATTACAAGTTTATTAACGGGTTCTATTTTGAAATGACAAATTATGAATCATTAATATTATTAGTTAGTGACATAGTGATAATGAAGTATACATGCTAATGTTAGTTAATATTTATTTTTAATGATAATGATAATTTAAATTTGGTCTTCGTCTTCGTTTGACTGTGATAGAAGAAGATCTTGAGGTATAGACGTGGTTTTAAACGCCGATTTTTTGTTTTGTTCCCAATGTTGTAGAACCGTGCACCATCGGATGTATTGAGATTTGCGTGAAAGTTTTCGAATTGTATTTTTATCCAGTCTTGGATAAGAGGAATTCCTGTGAGACATAATCTCAGAAATTTGTTTTGAAGGATTTGGATTTTTTTGGTTTTTGTTGAGGAAGCTGCCGCCCATGTTGGGCAGGCATAAGTGATTAATGGCCGGATTGTTGATGTGTACATTAAGATGGACGATTTCATTTGGAGGGTTGATTTGAAGTTAACTAGTGGATAAAGGGTGTTCATTCTTTCATAGCCTTGAGAGAGTTTTTTGTTTATATGAATTTTCCATGTCAGTTTTTCGTCTAAGAACACTCCAAGGTATTTGACGGAGTCATCTTTCTTGTACCATTGTATTGGTTGGTTATCAATATAAACGAGTTGGGGATCGTTTTAAAGAAAATATTTTTGCTACACTTTTTGTTGGATTGAGGTTTAGTTTCCATGTTTTGAACCAGGTGGTCACTGTGTTTAGAGCAGTTTGAAGATTTTGAATTGAAGATTCTAGGGAGTTGCTTTGGGTTATAATTGTTGTATCATCCGCAAACATCGCCAGCTGTGAGTAACATCCGGTTGATACGGTATATTTTACGACGTGGTACATTGAGAGTTAACACAAAATCACTTATTACCAGAATATATGCGGTGTGTATCGCATATATATATATATATATGTGTGTGTACGTTAAATAATTTAATTCATTATAATTTTCTAACGGTATTCTAATCCTCGGGGCTCGCAATCAGCTATTCATTTTAAAAAATCATCTTGGATTTCGTACGGAGCGATAGCCCGTCACACGAACAATACCCACCCCACGACGACATTTTTATCGTGTCCATTGTTTTGGCGTTGGGAATTTAAGGAAATACGTTTCAACTATGCTTTCGTTCGGTTTGAAAGTCGCACGGAAAATCACATTCCGAAATAAATGTACACGCATTTATCGTGCGTTTTATGAATCAAATTTATTATATTTACGGGCTTGACTTGGAGTCTCCAAGTCCCACTCGATATCCGCCTATGCGATTAAATGAACAATGTTGTGTAAATAATACATAGTTTTTTTTTTTTTTTTTTTTTTTTTTTTTTTTTCAAATACACTGTTGAACAATTATTTGTATACAATAAAAAAAGGCTGATACTGTTCTATTGTTTTATTATAACTGCGGGTGTTTAATAAATAGTTTTTCGTTAGTAATATTATTAATATTGTCAACATTTTATGATTTGTAAAGTATTTTGTTTTTTAATTATTTTATAAAACATAAATAGATACCTACTCTGCTCGCTGAAAAGATTATTACTGTGTGATCGATGTAAAAATGATGTTTCTACTATAAAACCTATACACGTTTTGATGACCATAGAGAAAATGTGCAATTTGTATGCACAAATAAAACACAATAAAATGTGATTCACCATTACGGTTATCATCGGGATAAACCTCCAAGGGAAATAACACAAAAAAAGTGAAATTCAATATAAACATGAAAATCTCAACGAAAATCGTATATTCGGATAAGTGTTCCACTAGTACATGGAATTATTTATGAAAAACGCTTGTCATCAAATAAAAAATGAAATAATAAATTGTATTATCTTTTGTATAATAATGACATTTCCCAGTATATTATATCGCGCGGTGTGTGTCAAACCAATACCATTTAAAACCAAAATCATCGTGTCCTAAGAATAGTATTTTATTTATCAATATATAACGTCAGATTTTAAATTAAAACAAAAATAAAAAAAAAAATGTACAAAATTCATTGCATGAAATTAATACTCTCCTCTCGGCGAAGTCAGTAGTCAGGGATCTGGTGTAAATCATTCATCAGTTGGTAATGCAACGGAGAATGATCTCAGGCTTACAAATTACTAATTCATAAGAAATAGAAAGAGTGTTTTATTTGTTCGTAATTATTAATTTCTCTAGTACAAATAATCGAAAGTCTTGAGAGAGAAAAAACGACTTAACCGGTAAAAATCATTCAATAATCTATTTAATGTAACTTTCGATCCCAAAACTCCAAATCATTCCCGGAAAAGAAAGGTAACATATTTTAGAAAGAATAATTTGATGGGTTATCCTACTAAAATTAAGACACACTATAGTTCCTCTCGCGACTCTTTTTTTCAAACGTCTAAAATATCGTATTACTCAAATAACCGTACGATTTTCTTCTATCTTAACAGTATATAAGTAAAAATTCAATGGTGTAATATAATTTATTGTGACCATTTTATAATACACATTGTGCGCTATTAATCAAAGGATATCAACAAGTTCAAAAGTATTAAAGTCAAATAAATATTAACTTTTTCCACCAGAAAATTTAAATACAAGTAAACTTTTGACATTCAAACAATTTATAAATAATTGTGGTGTCGTAAAATATAGTTTTCTTTTTACGTAATCATATAAAATAATATTACTAGTCAACTATCAAACACATTTATGATTAAAATTGTTTTATTTTACTGTCAATCTTTCTAAAAATATTAATCAAATTTTAATATTAAAATTTGATATACATTTGCCTAGTGTCGAAATGATTATTATCGTTCATGACGAATATTGCTAATGCTTATGTAGGTAAATGAATTTACTGAATACATTACAGAAATATATCAATAAATTATTCTATTGTAATAATTATCGCCGAGATAAATATTTTTCTTTATTTAGGTAACTTTTTATTTCATATAAGTAGTTGAATCAATCAGCTATTGTACCTATTAGCTTTATTTTTTTATTTTTTTTTTTTTAATTGTAAATTTTGTAAACTATTTTTTTGTTGCAACATCTTATATATTATAATTAGGTAGATTATACGCTTAGACTGGGGGCGCTGGTGCCGCATCATAAGTCAAAAAATATATTTGACCTCGACATAACAGTCGACGGGATTTCGAGACTCTAGGTCATTTGTTTATATGCAATATAATTTTGAGAGAGAGAGAGAGAGAGAGAATATAATATGAAAAGGATTTTCAACAAAATAAATTTGCCCTCGGCCACAATAACTTAAAACGAATCTGGATTGCAGCGCAGAGAGCAGCTTCGAGAATAAATATTATATAATATTATACATTTTTAATATTGTGCACGACACATTAAAAAAAAAAAAAAGTTTAAAAATGTTGTTAGAATAAAATCATCACGATTTAAATTGTTGTGATATTATCATATTGATAATGCTACGCTTAATAGCAATATTCTATTGATTATGCCGTCGAATTCGGTCAGTAACAAAATGTTTTATAAACTGTAATCAATATAATTACATCTGTGTCTGTTTGAACAGAAAAACGGCGTCGTTTAAATCGACCGGTAAGACAAATAAAAAAATGACAAGGAAACCGCGTGACGGGTAACCCTATAATATATAGGTAGTTTATTTAATTGATCTCTGAATAATATTAATTTTATGCTCGGTAAATCGTTTCTGTCTATTTGGATTAAGTGTGTTCCATTCGTAATAGTGTTTCGTATACACTAGCCCAGATTGGCGGAAGTAGTATACGAATCACAATAGTTTATGATTGAATATACTAATATTTCCTTTGAACAATGGTCAAAAGATAATAGACCGCGCAGTGTTTGCCATATAGGTAGTTGCCTAAAATAATAAATTATACGCAATACGCATTATATATATATATATATATATATATACGCGACTCGGTACCGATTCATTGTTTTTGAACAGTAAATTCAAATCATGATCGCCGTATTATATTATTATAATCGTCCGAGTATGCCGGTGCACGAGGCCGTAATTTAAAACAAATTTCGGGGTAGGCGTCCAAATTTGTTTTATAAATCTAATTTTTCCGAACGGAATCTACTGCCCGTGACCATTTTTTAGTTAATAAAAATCCTCCGAAACATCCGCGCCGTATCGATTAAACAGATGCGAGTTTTCCACCCGGTGGCACGTAATAGAAATATTTTCTTCCGATTCCCAAAAGTTTTTCTAAACAATTTCACACGATAAAAAAAAAAAACCGTGATAACACCGGTTTTGGACAAAATGTATGGAATGCAGATCTGATATTCAGATTTATACATTTAAATTTAAATTAAACGGCCAGTGGGCTCACCCTTGAATATTGTTTTTACTTTTTTTTTTTTTTCTAGGTTTGTTTGGTGACAAAGAGAAAAAATACTTTTACGACGATCTCCTCGCAATCGTTTTTTGTTTTCAATAATTTGATTAGCATTTAAATTAAATTATCCTAAATGTGTGTATCCAACGTATGCTTTCTAAATTACACACATACAACAGTGGGCTACCCATGATGCGAAGTACCGGTGTCCTCTCGGGGAAAAAAAAAAAAATCGTGTAACCCTTCACAGTTACGGCCATTCCTGTGTGTAATTTCATCCAAAATGAGAATATTATACTTTGCTGTTCAATCTTTGTTAGTCGACTTCCCTGGCCCGTTTCCAAATGTAATATCGGTGCTCTACGGAGATAACTATTAACTACCTGTTGCCGTGGTAAACATTAAGCAACACCACAACATATAAAGATTTACCGGCTACTCGTATTGCCCGATTGCAACGCTTGTTGGACATAAAAAATAATATAATCACGACGACCAAGGTAAAATTGTAATATTATCATTCACATAACGGATCGGTGTTATCAACATTACATAGTGTTCGACTACGGAAAATTGACAAAACACACACATTAATATGGTCGCAAGATTGTGTAAGATGTTTTATACTTGAATTTCCAGAGTAGTATCAAGACTGTACGCGTTTAGAGGATTTTAAAAGAACGGAAAAAATAGATAAAAAAAAAATAACAATGCTATGCTATTGGACAAAGGTTCGCCCGTTATCAGATATTGTATACGTTAACATTTGAACAAAAAATGTCTATACTCGTAGGTTCGTTTATAAAATAAGATAAAATAGAGTAAATATTTTCAAGAATAATAATATTGCTATTATTGCGTATTGTCTATGTAATACTAATCGTGGATGCGGTTAGGAAATTCCGTTACACGTTTAATATTATAAAAAAAAAAAAATAAAACATTTTATATGGTGACGGTAATATAATTATTTATGCTAATAGAATTAGGCGCTTGTTCGATGTGAACTTGTTTATCATCGATTCATTAGAGTTCATACACTAAGTTAACACCGAGATATATATATTATATACGATTTGAATATACGCGTAATATTCAAATGATTATCGGCGTTCTAATAAAATCAAATCACTTTGAAAGGACGTTAAAACAAACGATTCGGTAATTGTCACATTTAGTGTTTGCATGTTTATAAATCTATGGGCATCAATAATAATGTGTGTACTGTTTTTTTTTTTTTTTTTTTCAAATAAATAACATTAAACATATATTATTCAGAAGACTATCAATCAACCGATTTCTATTGTAACGATAAAAATTATACCTGATCGAAAATAATAAATTTTTCGAAATCAAACGGATATTTCGTATTGATTTATTTCGTATAGGAGCTCGCGTGTACGTTGTACATACTCGTCTTGTTTATTTCATCTCGACAATCGCACCACAAAATAAATACACTTTTTATATATACGAGGTGCGACAATAAAATAACGAGACTTTTTGAATAAAAGTTGTTTATTTTAAAAATGTTATAATTTAATGATTATCACCTTCAAAGTACCTTCCCTCAGCATCAATATACTGTTGCATACGTCGCTGCCATTCTTGAAAACAGTGTTGCCAATTGCTTTCATTCAGCCCTTTTAGAAGTTCTGCCGTTTTCATTTTTACGTCATCAACTGTTTGAAAATGAGAAAAGAAATAAGAAGGAAATAAGAAGAAGTCACAAGGAGCAAGGTTTGGCGAGTACGGGGGATGTTGAAGTACAGAAATTTTTTTTTCAGTTAAAAAACGTTGAATTGAAAATGCACTGTGAGCTGGAGCATTGTCTCGGTGAAGAACCCAGCCATTTTTCCATAGATCTGGTCGCTTCTTTCTGACACGTTCTCTTAATTTAATTAATACCTCTTTATAATAATATTGATTAATTAATTTTGTCGATTTTTTCAACGTTTTCGTTTGTTGAAGACTCGGTAGGACGTCCAGAACGATCATCGTCTTCGACGTCCTCCCTTCCACTACAAAACCGTTTGTGCCATTCAAAAACACGAGCTCTTGATAAACATTCTTCACCGTAAACTTCACATAACATACGAAACGATTCCGCGGCAGTTTTTTTTAATTTAACAAGAAATTTAATGTTAACACATGTTGTTCGATTTTTATATCCAACATTTTTCGGCAGTATAGTCGAACTCGCACTAATAACAAGGCCACTAATAACGTATAAGAAAATGAATCGATGCCATCAGTGTTCATAGTACTTTTAGATAAGTGTTTTCTAATCATATTTCAATAATCGTTTTATAAATAACGTTAATAGTTTAGGTTATATTTAGAAAGTCTCGTTATTTTATTGTCGCACCTCGTATTTATAACATTTATACATTTTTATTCTTATAACATAACTATAATACAATTATATAAAATTGCAGGTATTTAGATACATAACAATAAAATATCCCTACCGTTAACCATTACCACTGTAATCTATGATTTATCTTCAGTTTCAGTTTTGATCAATTTTCGGCCGGTAGTAGTACAACGAAAAAAGTTTGTGATAATCCCGGACCTTACGAGTTATACGTATTTCCCTATCACAATCCGTTTTATCAATTATTACAATGATTACTCGTAGAAAAAAGCATTTTGATTTATTTCGCCTTTGAATGTTGGTGTTATTATTTACTAGTTGAACTATAGAGTTGGGCGTCTATGATCGATCTATTGTGAAAACCCTAAAATCCTGCGTACGCTACAGACAGATTTTTCGTAATACTGTCGTAACCACGTGTTGGTGGTGATTAGGAAAGGGTTACATATAAAATTATTTGATTAATGTTAACAAAAATAAAATGAAAGATATATAGAACGGATAGTTTCAAATTGATAATTTAAAATAGATATAATATAAAAAAGCTGTAAACGACAAGATTTGCATGGTTATTTGTACAAACTAACGCAATTATAGAATAAAATACGCGAAGAACATGAAACAATAACATTATAGTATATGCGCTGTAAATTAAAGTATAGAAATCCAAGGACTTTTGTGTTTGCGTTTTAAAAATACAACGTGCTACTTTTTTTTTCTTTTTCTTTTTTACATAATATAATCACACGTATTAAATAAAATAGCATGTCCCGTGAGTAGACCAGATTAATTTCATTCCGTTCAACAATACCCATAACAATATTCTTAAATAACGGTGAAAATCATTAGTGGGAATTTTCGGCGAAAAACGATTGAGCCATTAAAACAAATGCGCGTTTTAACACTGGCTTGTGGCGTTTGCTCCTTGCCGTGTTTATTCGGTTTTTCCGACTTGCAGTCGAACCACGGAGCATATTTCGGCATATAAACCGAGGTTAGATTAGGCAAGAAAAACAAATAGAAAACTAAGGAATTTTATTAACGAGCCAAACAAAAAAAAGTGTCATCTGCTAGGTATTTTATTGTCCACGTCACAGATAATCCTCCGCCGTTATCGGTTCGTACGAACAAAGAAAACGATTAAAACGTAAGCATTAGACATTGTACCCGCGGAATGCGATTGCCGTGCGAAACGAGTGTTTTTGCCGATTGAATATTTTTCGGAAAAAAAGAAAAATGAAAAGTGCATTTTATACTTTTTATGTTTACTACGATCCGCTTGTTTCGTGCACGCGTCAATATTATTACGATTACGGACTCATAATAATAATAATAATAATAATAGTAATGACAATTGGTATGCGGCGAATGGGACACGGATATTCGTCCGGGACCCGGATAGGCCGCGGCGGCGGCGGCTCGAGTGCTCAGCGCCTGCGACGGCGACGGGCGGGCGCAGGTCCGTAGAGCGCGCGCGATGACGGCAAGAGGCACCACGAGATGTGTAGACGCACCGCCGACGGGTAGTCACGTGTTTTACCGTCCGGACGCACTCTCGTCGGACGCAGGTGGTCGTTTCGCCGATAGTACCGTCGCGTCGAAAAATACGACACCGGGGCAGACCGACAATAATAATAACGATTTTCCCAGTGTCGTCCAAAAAAAAAAAATGCGCGCTAAATGCCAGTGTTGTGTTTGAACGGCCGTGAAAAACGAACGGACGAGAGACCAACAACCAAACCAGGTATGTAAGCTCATTTATTATAATATCGTCTCATTCGCGGTTTCTGTCCCGCGAAAAAAAAAAATTAAATTAAAAATTAAATTACATTAATATCGCCGTGTTATCGCACACCGAACCGAATTTTCAAGCTCACAATGTTTTCCATACGACAAATAATTAAATTGCGTTCAAGTCCCAGAGCCTCGGTCGATCTTCTTCCACTCCTTTGTCCATGTCCCACGCGAGTGATGTCCACCTACTCTTTTTCTCCTCGTATCCCATCACCATTTTTTCGCCTACCCAACGCGACCTCCAATCTTACCGTTAGGCATTTTTTTTTTCCTCGGCATACCTCATTCTCGGCTACTTTGAATATCAACTCGCCCATGTCCGCCGTGTCTTCTTCTCTCAACACGCCTATCATACCGTATCGATCTACTTTCTATTTTTCTCTAATTTTCCCTACTATACCCACTACTAATGTAGTCGACTGGTACCACTTATATATCGGATTCCTGTCCAGCCTGGTCAGATACACCGCGTACTTTAAATTCTCGTTTTTCCGCCAAAATTGTATAAAAATAATATCTTTGTTATCCTCGAGAGAGAGGGCACCTTTTCTTCGCCATTTTTCCACACTACTGTCGCATATCAGCCACGATTCCTACAATCTCTCGCATCACTAAACCTATAAATTATTGAACCGCTCGACGCGATTTATAATTCGACAGTGGGAATAAAAAAAAAAAAAAAATCTAACAATAATAAATCTCGTTCGACGCGATAAATTGATGGGGAAAAAAAAAAAAAAAAAAAAAGGGGGACGGGGAGGGAAACGCGCAAACTGGTGATCTCGTCACCGAACGTTTGTAAAAACGTATGCTAATGTAAACTGACGCCGTTTTGCGTTTGCACCCTTTTGTTCAATAATAGGGTAACGCTTTGGAATAACGACGTCTCCGAGCGGTGGCGAGTTATTTCTAAAGAGTTTTCGCAAAGTTAAGCGAGACCTTTTGTGCACGACCGCGGCGGGGCCATGTCTTTATTTTTTTATTTTTTTTTTTTTTTTTTCCCCCCGTCTTATATTTATATACGCCAGTGGGGCGACCCAATAGCGCTTTCAAAAACCCGACAGAAAAATAACGTACAATACTATGCAGCACTCGCCACCCGGAATCCGTTCTTGCGAAATCAATTTCGAATTAAAGTGAACTTTAACAGCGGCGATGTACACGTACGTACCGTATTTTTATTTTCCATTAAAAAGCGCAAAACGCGGTTTTTTTTTTTTTTTTTTCTCGGATACATCATAAAATTAGTTCGTTCTTTATTGACATTTGCTGTAATTAGCTTGATTGGATCATATTCGAAGTTTTTCACATTGTTTTTTTTTTTTTTTTTTTTCGTTAATTGGCACAACGATATTATGTCTTATTTGTATATTTCCAGAACGACTTCTATTATTTTACAAATAAAATTACCACCAAATATCATTGTTTGCTTCGATTGCGGTACAATACTGCTCGTGAATAAATCACCGTTATAGGTAGGATACAGAGGGAAATTTAATTTATATCAAAATGTTGATCGTTTATTTAGAGCCAAACAGATTTCATCCGCGTAAATCGGACAAAAGTATTTCCAAATGCCTCATGATTCTTAGGGTTTTCAATAAAATTTAAAGTTATTTTTTAAAAATTGAAAAATCACTGCCAGAAATTGCTAATAGGATAATTTTTCATAGACAGACATTTAAAAAAACACAAATCATAGTAAAACCAAAACAAAAAATGAATTATCAATATTCACTTTAGAAACGAAATTCCGCATACTCCATAGTTACACGGTTTCAGAAACATCTTTAAACAAAGTGTAAATATAACACGAGTGAGAAGATATAAAGACCTGCCGCGGCATGTAATCCTAAATAATTTAGGCGAGGGACAGTAAAAAAAAAAAAAAAAAAAATAAATAAAAAGAAAGGTAGACTACTTAATATATATTATTTTTTTTTTTTTATTGGTTTCGGGCGTAAAAAAAAAAGTTTTTGTTTTATAGTTCTTGACCGACGCCGCGCGCCGTCGTCGTCGTCGCCCGCTAGTGCGCTAGCAGTGGTTATAGTACCTACGCCAGCCTGCATATATATTCCCAAATTAATTTATGCACCCCAAAAACCAGGACGAAAATGCGAAGAGTAGGACTTTTAATGAAGGGGGGTTTTTTTTTTTTTTTTTTTTAATTTCATCAACACCGAGTTTTCCATCAGTCGACGTCACTGACCGCGCTGCGCCGCCGACACTGCCCAAGTTACGCCGGTCAAATGTTCAGTTTAATTTCAATAGCAGTAGAATATAATTTATAAACGTTTCAGCAAACATACTTAACTTTGACTTATATACACGCGGTGTAACACAAGAGCGTGTTTACGGTGGCTTTTGGAAGTTTGATCACAACTTCTGCCCGCCCCGCACACGCGCACGCGCCCCGAAAGATAGGGACTAGGACGGGCCTAGTAAAACCGGTGTTATTTCTAACGATAAATATGTAAATGTAATGAAGCGAACAGTGAAACTTTTTTTTTTTTTTTTTTTTTTTTTGTCGTTTGCTATCCTATTTAACTAATAACATTATGACATTGCTCGCCGGGGGGGGGGAGGGGAGGGAAAACGCCGTGATTTATCGCGAACGAATTCATTCCGAAACGTGTTGTTACTATATTATTATTATTTTTTTTTTTTATTTACCTGTCGGTCGTGCATTTTGGAATGAATAGCATCAGATAATATCCATAAAAGTACACGGAATGATCAATAATATTATTGTAGTGAAGTACACGCGTTTTAAAATTATTTTCAAAAGTCCATTATAATGTACTATATCATCATATTGTTTTGACGTAACGATATTTTTAAAACTATTATCGAACACTACGAAATTGTTCGCAAAAAAAAAAAAAAAAAAAAAAACTAACGACATAATTTGTAATTCTGTTCCCGAAATACAATCAATAATATTTTCAATTATTATTATTTTTATTTTGTTTCCTTCAAGAACTTCGATAGAGGTGACTACTTGATAATCCGTTATAGTATTACGTACTTAATTATACGCCAGGTTACTGGGTTTGAAAATAATGACACAACTTTCAGACCACCAAAGTTCACGCGAATATTTTTAAATCCTTTAACACTCTCGCGTGCTTTATCGACCAACGACGAAAGGAAGTTTATTAGTATAATATACTTAACTGCAATTTTCATACATAATTTTGAATTACTCATAATAAGTTTAGTAATAATTTCATAATCAACATCGTACCTATATTAATCACTGTACTGCAACAAACTCCTTCCAGGGGGTGGGGGGGAGGGGGAAAGAAAAAAAATAAAGAGAAAAAAATAGTGGGAATTACTCGTGATAATATTATGTGCTGGCGGTACATTTACGACCTTCGGTTCGGGTTGAAATTTATCGCGTTTTAAAAGATTTATTCGTATAGGTAGGTAGGTAGGTATACGTTCGCTGTATACACACACCTAAATTTTGCATATAAATTCACACGAGAGAGACTGCAAGTTTAAATGTACACGCATTTTTGGATAAATTAAATTTAGCTAGTTTATGTTACTCTTGCCGGGATGTTTATATTGTTATTCTTTGCACAATACAAATATTACCTATTTGGTATGTATAAACACAAATCACGGTATATTTTATAATTTATTTATATAACGACGAATCAAATTTGGAAACAAAATGTATTGAATGGATTATTCAAATGATATAATCATTACCAATTGAAAACCTATTGGTTTGTACACATACAATAATAATAATAATAATATATCGTAGATTACAAAACGAAGGATTGATCAAATACTGCTTATAAAGTTATAAATGAGTCAAATGTAAAACGTGAATTATTGATTCTATAAAACGGGATGTGCCGTTCAAGACAGTATAGTAATAAATATGAATTTAAAAATATTGAAAAATGTGAATAATTGAAATTTTTAATTTAAAATTTATGTTTGAAATTATACGAATGAGCCTGATATATGTAAAAACTATATTGTTTTCTACATTTTTTTTTTTTTATAAAAAATAATTTTTAGAAATGTAATAATTCAGATTCTGGAAGCAGCTCGGAAGCTATTAATTTTAAAAATGATATATTCTACGTCAGTTTTACAATGCTGTATTGTATATAATATATACCTATATGTATATATATTTTATCTAGTATGTCGAGCTATCCAGAAAGAGAAGTGCTTCAAAATATCGTTATATAACTGTTGTTCAATTACTTGAAAACTGTACTAACCATCGACGTTATTATATTATATACTATTTGGTTCTTTTAAAATAATATTTTCCGGTAGTTTTCTTTGAAATATTCCAAAAAAAAAAAGAAAATATTTCATAATATATATATATACACGGATTGAATTCAGAATTACGAAAAATACCACCCATTTGGCACAAAATCGTCATAGTAAAAATATATATTTATTTATAAAAAAATAAAATTAAAAACAATAGTAATCATATAACAATAACATAGTACTTCAAACGTTGACTAAATAATATGTATTTTATTATTTTATTATAAACTTGATATAACTTTGATCCTTTGAGCACGCGAATGTTTTTGCTTTTGTTTCTCGCAAACCGAATTGTATAACTATAATTTCATTTAATCCTTAATTTCATTACGAGTCTCTACTGCGAATGCGTTGAATGTTATTGTATAATATTTTTGTCGTGACGTTTATAATTTTTATTTTATACAATATTTTACTATTAATCCGGAGTTACTCGTACTGCATCGTATCTATATTTACGGTAGACCTCGGAACATGAATATAAAACATTTTTTTTTTATTTTTTTTTATATATATATTTTATTATTTTTATGTTCTTTTTGAGTTTAAAAAAAAAAAAAAAAACGGTTTGCATGTACCCTATACAGTAAATACTCGGTATCGTTTTCGGAACACCGCTGTCTGGTTTATAATTGGTTTCGAATTTATAGTCATATTATACAACGCTGTACTAATATTTTCGACGAGTTAAACGAATTGAAACGAGACGAGCGACCACTTTCGAGGGGAGCGTGGACTGTGGACTGCTGTAGCCCACTTTATAATATTTTATCTAACCTCGGCGTAGTCGAAATTAGTGTTATTTTTTTTATCCCGCGTACGCGCGTACGTTCCATGACTAATATATTGAATAAGTTGTTGATATTCGCATTGCAAACATTAAGACAAACGAAGCGAGCTCGCCCCGGTAGAAACGGGGTGCCGTGTTATTTGCCAATTTTTATCTGTAAAAGTCGTAAATGGTCTCGAATCCGTCACAGAGTCCACCTGATATTTATAGGATTTCAACAATTATCAATAGTTATAATTTAAAATTATTACGACCAGTGGCGCAGCCGGGGTTTTGCCGAAATGTTTTTTTATTAGTCATGTTGCAAGTGATATATTATTGTATACTGTACGTTTATTAAATTTTTATAGGTATAATTATGTATAACTCGAAAATAAATCCTAGTTGCGTCACTGATTATGACCACCAACCTTGTTAAATTTTCCATTTTTGAACAATACAAAAAATGTTTAAAAAAAAAAAAAACTAAATTATATTGAATATAATATCGGGATTCCGAAAAAGTTTTCGCAAAAGTCATTTAAAACAAAACAAAAAAAAAAAAAGTATTCCATGGTGAGATTGACTGTAACGTAAAATGTGCAGGAAGACCGTTTAGTGCGCAAACATGCCATAATTTTTATAATTTTGTGGAACCCGAACATAGCACGGGGCCTTTTATGTTTTCACATTTTAGTACCCAAATGTGTGATGTAAAATTGCCCAAACGTGCTACGATTTGAATCACAAGTATCCAAACGTTCTTCGCCCGTCCCTGGGGTACACGGAAGTTATGCGCGTAGCTTTTGGACGGCAAAATTCGAGGGAAATCCGATGTGACGAAATTAAACCAATTATTACCAATTACCGTTACACGGCCAATAATAATATAAAAAAAAACCTTAACGAAATATACATAGCAACACCGATGAGCCACTGTTAAAGGCGGGAACTTAGGAACTCGGACGGTATTAGAGGATATCAGGTAATTTATAGTTAGTGAACGCAACGATAAATCATTGTGAACATAAAACCATTCAAAGTAAAGCTCCTTTAACTGGTTGCAATGACAACTAATAACAATTAAAGTCGTTTTTTTTTTTTTTATCAAATTAACTCAAAAATCAAGAGTTTTAAGGAATATTTGCCATCAGAAAAAGTGTTCAATAATATATAAAATAATAAAAAAAAAGCTAAAAGTAAAATATTGTTCACAGTTACAGTAGAATGACGATTAAGTTAATGTCGAACTTGAATTTATCTTTGAGGTAACCTATACTATGTTTTTGATAGCGTATCATTTTTAAACCGACTGATATCGTTGTTTTACGATGTAATATATTTTATTATTAAATCGGATAAACAAAAAACTATACTGCACGTATTTTATTATGTAGAAACAAAAAAAAAAAAATAGTACTCGTACTCGGAGTTAAAATACATAACGTACTGAACGATATAAATTTAAATCCGGAAAGAAATATTGAAAATATTTACGAGGATTAAAAGCGGTTATATGGTTATATTTTATCTTACAAACAATCAGTTGAAAATATGACGTTGTTTTACTTTATAGGTTTTTACCAGTAGTGGTCATGAAATGATTTCGAGGGAGGATTAAATATAGTTTATAATTACGGTTTTTCAAAATATGTTTGCAGTTTTAACTCGTAAGGTAAAAATTGTTTGGCAATCCACTAGTATGCACTATATAATATACGGATACATGCTATAAACAGAAGTTATTAATTTAAAAATACAGTATTGAAACAATGAAATTATTTTATTGATTAAAAAATGTAAAATGTGTAATAATATTACACTCGAAAAAAAAACAAAAGGTAACACTTATGCTGTATTACGTAATAATCCCACAAAAAAGATCAGCCCGGGAGGATGGGGGGGAGGTATTTAAAAATTAATAATTTTAATAAAACATAATAGTCATAATTTGTCACCTATTTGTATGACCAATAAAATTATTTCTATTATACCGTAGTTTATAATATTCTCAAAAATTATAATAACTGAATACACCTTGGATGCATCTTGATAGCCCACCCACTCATTGATTGTACTTCTATAGGTTTTATTTCTATTTCGCCTTATCACTCTACTTCGCGTCATCTTACCACTATCATCTTAAACCGTGTTCTAAACAATTAACACGGTAATTTTGATTGCGACCCATCATAGATTATTATGCAATCAGCAGTAGTTTAGGTAAAACTACACGATGTGTATGGACTAAAAAGTATTTGATAAAATACATACATTGGTACAGCAAATGGGGGTGCGGAGGTACGGGCCTCTCATATCCCCTGTAATTACGCCACCGGGTTCAGCTAAACAATTGGGCAAGCACAATGACTTCCACCCGAATCGGAAACACCATGTCCGTAAGAAAAGATTATTACTTTCCAAACTAGACTTTGGCGGACAAACATAAATTTTACGTGGCTACCATCAAACCTAATTGGACTTTTGCCATAGAACATCGAAATCATTCAACGTCGTCAAAATATTGTCCTTCGTACCATTGTAGTGGGCATATCGATTCGATTGATGAACGACATCGTCCACCGCGATCTGAACACATCGTCCCATCATCCAGGACAAAATCAAGCAGTTTTAAACAAACATGATAGACCGCTTCTTGACAACTCGCAAGAAACCAGGCGCCTCGAAAGCTTGAAACCGTACGACTTTGATTAAATGACATTGAATGACTTAAGCTAAGGATCGGGGCTACCTCGTGGATGTATAACCCCAAAACATGTCCATGTATATTAGTGTGGTCTTTATTTTTGAACTTTTAAATTGTTGATATCTCATCCCTCCATTTTGTTTAATACCTTAAGAAAGTAATTGCATTAAAATTTGGCTATAAATACTCATTCCCTTCACGTGCCCCATGAGGGTTAAAAAATGATTAAAGCTGGTAGTTTTTTAGTTTTATTGATTATTAATTGTAAAAAATAATATTTTCTAAAAAACCAGTTTTACAAAATTTCTCATAAATCTATTGATTCGGTAGAAAAATAATAAATTGCTTAGTTTTTCGTGTATTTGGCAAATTTTAATGTTTTTACAGTTATTTAAATATATTCAAAGAATAGTTAAAGATACAATAAAATACATTGTATATAGTTAACAGGTATATTTTTATTACTCGTCTATTTTTAATTATTTATACACCGCCGCGCGTTGTATTTATAAAAAACTATTGGTCGTTTCAATAAAGATGCCTTAACGCAATTGACAAAAAAAATAAGATAACCCTAATATTTGTTGGGGGAAGTCTGGCGAATAAAAATGTAACCAAAACGGTCTGACAGACTTGACGTTTATTTAATTTCACTGGGATAATGACACATTTGTAACATATAGTCGAACTTCTAGCGATAACGGTAGTCAGTGGGGAGGGAAGACATGGAAAAACAAAACGGACGGAGAGATACAAATAATAATGGTTTTTTTTTTTTACTTTTTTTTTTTTTTATATATATATATATATTTTCGTAATGAAATCTAAAAACGCCGCGGTCGTCCCGAGCGGATTGCAGGCGACGACGAGGATAAAACCTGAACTGACAGGTCCGTGCGGGTGTACGTCATCCTGACCAACGGCCGTTTCGGGGGAACGTACGGTATAACGACTTTCGGCCGGCGCGGGAACGACGGCGCCCGCCGTCCATTATCGCTCGCTGATGACTTCGGGGACAAACGCGTCACCGCGCGCCCGGCGAAGGGGTCCACCGAGTGGAAATTCGACGAGGATCCGTAGTCGATATATAATATACGCACAAACACCGGTAATCTGACTATCATACCGGCTGAGTGGAGTGGTGCGGGGCTGGACGGATTTCGGAATACCGGAATAAACAGAAGAACCAAAAATAAAGTAAAAACAGGTACCCGCCGAAATAAATTGCATATGATTGTTCGTAGATTGATTTTAACTTAAAGGGTTTCGGTTATTTCATATATCTTGGCACAATAATAGCTGAGGAAAAAACGACGTACCGAACAAACGTAGGGACAAGAATTCAAGGTTAGGAAACTAGTGCTACAATGGGCTTATGAAGGCCGACCATGAGATGGGAAAGCGTAATAAAAATGGATGGAAAAGTTTGATGGGCCAAATTGGATGATTTCGGTGATGGGTAGAGATCACTGGAGGGTTGGATGTAAGCCATTCAGATGGGATGGACATGGTCCCAGAGGCCGAATAAACCCAAATAACAATAAAATTATTATTATTATTATTATTATTATTATCAGAATTACAATCGACTATTACGTGCACCATCTAAAATTATTAATGAAATAAACTAATAATTTATGATTTAATATTCTTTGTTATTTTACTTTTTGGTCTGTGTAAACACTTGCAGGCGTCTTGTTGACTTTCGGCATTCTTAAGAGCACGTCCAGTATAGGGAGTTATAACGAAATTTTGGAGAGAGAAAAAAAAAAAAGGAAAAATGATCATAACTCGACATACTCAAATTGATCACTTCGAATAAATTTACTAGTAGTCCGTAAGCATAAAATAAAATGATTTTAGAGATAAATCATCTAAATAATATTAAAACAGATTAAGGGCATTATTTCCGAGGGCCCAAATAGTGTGCGTTTAGCATTGCCTACAATTAATAGATAATATTATACAGGTCGCTATAATGAATGGAAAAATACATTTTTTTTTCTTTAAATTTTATTTAATCTCTGCACATATGTTTTCAAGTAATATATTTAGATTTCAATAACAAATATGTTGGGTGGTTCCCTCCGAAATATTTTCATATTATGTAAGTGCCTGTATATTATCTCTGAAATAATTGTAAAAACATACTGTCGTCTGTTTTGCGTTAACATGTTTTTACTACGCTAAATCATCGGTGGGACGTCCTCAAAGAAAATATTCGGTCGGTTGATCATTTGACTCCGATAACGTAACACCATAGGTCAACTTATTTTAATTCTCACTGCGCGATCCAGTAGCGTACACATAGTGGGTGGGGGGGGCGGAGGCGACGTTTCGAGGATATAACACCCGGCCCTGACAGTAACGTAGTACTTAACAAATATTTAAGTATACAAGTTTTATGGCAAGGTAGATTTGTTTAGGGTACATGAAACCATCAATCGTACACGATGCGCTTTTGATGCTCTGGATAAGTGCAAAAAAAAGATTTATTCCTAAATATTTGTAAGCTTCTTCGGATGTTCGCTACACTTTCTGTCGCGTCTTGTGGAGCAGACAGAAGTTTTTCTACGTTAAAACACACCTCCGAAACTGTGTTGGCCAAACAAGATTAACTGTTTTGGCATCGTTATTAAACATTCATCGAGAAGTGTATAAAAAAAAAATTCAAAAAAGTAATTCAATTGTTAGCATCGAAAATGTTCTTTTTCTGTTAGCGGACAATAGTTTCTCGACCAGACCTGACTCGTTCTAATCGTCAGCATCATATTCTCTTTTCCGTAGCATTTAGAACCTATTTGCATAAAATCCCAGCTATAATTATCTTAATAAAGGGGGAGGAGCGACCGTCGGAAAACTGACGCCGCGGCGGTTATTGCAGTCAAAATGTTTAATAATAATTGAACGCCAACGAATACTAATTCCGAGTCATCCGTACAATGTGCCGGCGCCACGTTGACGTAGCCACGACCGACACGTATTGTTCCGGTCTGCGGGAAAAACCGGCCGGTAAGGAAATCTGAAAATGCCTCAGCAAAATAATCGCAAAGAAAACCCGCGGACCCATTTTTAATGAAGTTTTCAAGCAATAAGTTGGCAGGCGCCAATTTAACGGACATAACGATATATCCCGGAACGAGTACGACTCCATTGCGCTTTCGGTTAACAACGACGAAAGTTTGACAATATTTTTTAACATCAACGCAATGTATGCAAACGTACACTTCTCTACGGAATTATTCTATCGTTGTTATATTATTATACGAATTCAAACGCGCCTGGCCATAATGTTAAACACCTCGTTATAAATAGTAAATATCGTAATTTTACCGCGATTGTAATACATTTGTCTGTCGCAACCCACGCAATTCTATCACAAGACAAAAGTCATATAAAACTTAAACGCAATAAACGATTTATTTATTTTTTTTTTCACTAAACGCTTACGCAATTGTTATTCAATAATTAGTATTGTAATTTATACTAAAAAAAAAAAAAAAAAAACATAATAGATAATTACAAGAAATGGTATAATACCCTGCACGCATAGTATAACAATTTACACGGCACAATAACTTTTCTGGTCGCACAAAACGTGCCTCACTAAAAAAAACCTGCACGAATCGAACTATGCACTCGGAAGGCATTGTCTTAAATCACCTAAAATAAAAATCCACATTGCATTGATTTCCGAGCCCTAATCATAATATATATATATATAGATACGGACACGGTATATGCAAATTCAGTAAATTTAACGAAAATAATTAACTCTAATAAGTTACGTTAAATAACAAAAACGTCTTCAGTTAAAAAATAAAAGTCAACAACAAATAAACTGAACAAGTTATGTTAAAACATAATAAGCAAACAAATATTAATTTTACTCAGTTAGTAAAAAGTCGATTTTCTATTTTTGCAATTTAAAATCTAAATTAAAAGTAACAGATATTGGATTTCGAAAAAAAAAAAAAAAAATAAAACATTCGGCTTCAACAAGTTAACTTAACTGGATGTTTATAGAAATTGAACTGTAGAGAATTAAATTAATACAATGAAAATGTATACGGGTTAAGTCAATGAGTTAACGTTAAAATTAATTAACAAAATGAGTTAAATAGTTCAAAATAATTTTACAATAATATTATAAAAAGATAAAATGTGATTATTTATATGTATGCGAGGGAGGGAATCTCTGGAACTACCGAACCGATTGTAAAAAATCTTTCACTAATAGAAAGCTACACTGTACCCGAGTAATATAGGCTAAATTTTATATTCATAAAAATTTATTGAGGCGGGCCGATACGGGTTTATTGGTATTTTTGATGCGATAGTCTAATTATTTTTTCGACGATTTATTGGTGGTTTACCTTGATGATTCGTACGGAAAAAATAACGATCGTTATTGCCGATTTAATTTAGTTGGTCGTCTCTCACACGGGGAAAAGAATCTCGGGTTTTTTTTTTTCCCCAAAGAAATCGTAAAGATGCTTGGACGAACAATTAAATAAATAAACAAATATAGTTGTTTCGACGATACAGGATACTATTTAACAACGAATCCGGATAATCGAAAACAACTGGACAACCCGAGCAACGGGACTGGTATAATTATTAGGGGGAAAAAAAGAAAAAAAAAAAATAATAATAATAAAAATATAATTACGGTCCGCGTACACATAATTTAAGGATTATAATAATATAAGGGCTGTCGCGTAGTCGCGGGCGGTCTAGACGGTCGTCCGGCCATTGCTGGGGGCCGGGTAAATTCTTCGTCACTTCGTCAGCGCCACGCCGCCGGACTATAAAATATTATTATTATTATTATTATTATTGTTATTATTATTCGAGTACCATAATAATATTATGTATTATTATAATACACGACACCGCGTGATAGTAATGCGTATAATAATAATAATAATAATAATAATAATAATAATAATATATTATAACCTGTGCGACGGCGTCGGTGTTTATTAATCGCGTGACGTGCGATTGGCGGGAGGCGGGTCGCAAAACGCGCTTTGGCACGGCCGTCGGTGTCGTTAATCATTTTCGGCCGGCCGGCCGGCCGCCGCCGCCGTCGCCGCCGCCGGTAACGTTCGCACGCGGTCAATCGCGGACGCGTACAACCGCACACCGGCCGCCGGTAATAATTAATCACGAATTGATAACGCCGATAATTCGTATACTCGAAACGTCCGTAAAATATATAATAATAACGACACCGACGACAATCGGCAGCGGGCGGTGTTATCGCCCATAACGTCTTCGCGTAAAAAAAAAAAAAAAAAATTAATAAAAAATATGCAACCCGGCTTTTGGTAAAGCCAATCGAAAACCGATAAACCCCCCCCCACCCACGGGTTCAAATAATAATTACTGATTAATATGAAATTTTGTAAAATATGCAGTGCCGTGACGATTCTTTCTTAGACTCCTCGACAATAGAAATTGTAAAAAAAAAAAAAAAAAAAAACTAATAAATCGACATATTAATATGATAATTTATAAGAATAATCACGGTAATAGTATTATAATGATAATAAGCTGTACGGAGTGCGTTAAAGTTATCTAAAGCAATTCGTACCTACCGTACAATTCGGAACAAATACATGAGTTTTTTTTTTTGAAAATATTAAATTGAATGTTACGTTGAATTATATAAAACCTTGGGGGGGGAGGAGGAGGCGAGGATACCTTATGCAAATATTTCCTCCTCGCAAAAAATTAGTGACAACATATATATCTATAACATCGATATTAGCTGGACGATTAAATATATATTTGCCGTGTTAGACGATTCTGATTGTGTTCGTAATCAAATTTATTTCGTTGTTTTATCGTGCCTCCCTCCTACCCCATCCCCGCACTTATTGGTTGTAACGATATACATCTATATGTATTTTTTTTTTAAATACTTTAGTCTGCTATTTACTCTATACACACCGTGTAGTTTTAACAAAATCGTGCTGATAACACTATATAATTGTATTTTTATCATTGATCAAATTGTTTATTTATGCGTGAACCCGATCAATTTATTTATTTTTTTTTTTTTATGAACGTATGTATTGAATTAGACGTTAATGTCATTATATTAATACAATTACGTTTAACAATAAACATTTTATACGTGTACTTGTGCCCTTTACGAATTTCAACTAACATTAACCCCCCCCCCCCCGTCTGAATAGCGGACACGAAGACAATACGTTTTAGGCAAAGGACTCGACGAAGACCGGAGCTTGAACCCAGAACATTTATCCGCCAAAGAGTTATTTCAACTATGGAAATGACTATGAACTGCGTACAATATCAATTGCTAAAAGAACCCGCTACAGGTCGGCCGGTTGCAAAGACAATGCCAATTAGTGACGTTTTTCGTTCATTTTATTTACAGTAGCTCTTTTAGAACTCGTTACGAACCGACCGGTATGGCGTATTTTTCATATCTACGCGGGGCACAAGGCCCGGGTCGGCAAATCATTAAAACGGTATTGGCGACGATGGACCGTAAACGGGTAATTCGTCTAAGGTATTTCCGGGCGATTATGAAATGTTTGCGAATTAAACGTGCGGATGTTACGAGTACAAGTAATTTAAGGTTAGGTTAGGAGAAAAATCCACCAAATCCCCCCCTCACCAAAAAATTGTCGCGCCTACGTGGGCTAAGGCCCGTAGCTCCGGCTCCCGCTCGACACTTGCGGCGATATCGTTTTAATGACGGGGCACGGCCATCAATAGCCGTAGTGCTCAAAAGAGAAAACGATTACGACATTTTCGCAAAGTATCGGCGGTTTTAGAAAGGAATAAAACTTCGACGGCGATTATATCCGTCGGGCTGAAATATACTAATCATCATAAACCCGTACGATTATAAACTGGATACCGAAGTTTTACGATACAATTGCTCCAAAGTCTGGGAACGAGGCATTAATGAGGTATAAAGTCAAAATATTATATGTCGTATGCATTCGTGCAGTATGCGAAAAGCCATAGGACAGTTAGTAATTTGTACACGATAAAAATCACCCGTGTGTTTAATTTTGATTATCCTTGTTTTCAAAAAATCCCAAACTCTATGTTCAATTGTGAAAATAAAAATTTTTCCAAAACAAAATAAAATGAAATTTAATTTAAATTATCTTAATTCTTAATAAAAAAAAAAATGTTAAATTAATTAAATCTGAAAATTAACTTTTAACCCTACCTAGTTAGTTTATAAAACAATATATATTTAACGTGTAACTCGTTAACTATATTTTCGATTAACTCGACTTGATGGAATGAATATTGATTTGCCCGGCCTTGATAACTTTTGACGTAAAAACAGATGCGATGCATAAAAAACGGATCATAGCGAACGAGTAATACGAATGTTTTACGTTATAATACTCGTATATGTTTAATCGGATAAAAAAAAAAAAATGTTAATCACTATATATTTGGTAATAAGTAATCGGGTTTGTTTTAAGAGTTTAATTGAAAAATGCAATGACGATGTACCTAATGGCATTGTCTAAAGGGGTCGCGTCAACAATAAAAAACAAATTATGTGGTCGCGACTCGTGAAAGGTTAACAACCCACCGTCTACGAAGACCGCGGATTGGACAGAACGAACAAAAAAAAAAAAAAAAAAAACAATAATATAACTAAGATTTTCCGATATTAAACTTATGTAACGGTATGCACAACAAATTTAGAAGATATTCGTAAAAAAAAAAAAAAAAAAGAACAAAACGATCATTTTTAATAGTTTATTAATGTCCCCGGGAATTTCCAGGAAGGCCAACTCTACACGCAACGCAGTAACCGCAATAGGTATAGTTTTTTTTTTTTTTTTTTTTCCTTAATTTATGCATGAACAGAAGTGAAATGAGTAAAATGCGTACTTATAATAATGTAACGACGCTCGATATGATATTATTATTATTATTATCTATAAAGGAAACGGATACGTGTTGCGTAGTAATACGTCCGTAGGAAAAACGCGGTGGTGATAAATGTGTATAAACACGGTCGAATCGTAAAAGTTGGCGAAAGTATACTTTTGAAAAGTCGAGAAAAAAAAAAACACCCGGCTGGGCGGGCTATACTTAAAGAATATAGCGTATATTCGAAGGGCGCTCCGTGTTTTTTTTTTATTATTTTTTAAATCATAGTAGTTTGGATGTATATACCGCTGTACAGTTGTAGGGTACCTCTAAACAGTAGGTTTAAATATGTGTATATAGACGTGTTTAGGTGTATATTTATATATATATATATATATATATATACGTACAATGAAAACATAATACAAAAGTTTTCAATTAAATTTAAGTACACATTTATTTAGTATACTTTTTAAGTTTGGCTCTCTTATTCCGGACACTCTACATAATGTACCTCTAGATATATATATACACTTTACTAGAGCGAGTGGGATAACACGACGGAGGGGAGACAAATAATAAACATTTATTTTTTAACTTATAATTATAAAATCGACAGTATATCTATATGTATATGCATATATACATTCGCGTAATCGCATTACTTCAATAGCGTTCATTTTCTTTGTATATACCTACCCTACACCTATACAATATACTTTTTTTTAATACCGTCGTTCTGGAATAGCGTTTTATTATTCTCGGGGTTTTTTTTTTTTTTTTTTTTTAGGTGATTAAATACGCACGTTTCTATCGAACCGATTTTTATTAGAAATATTTACTGTCCGCGCCCCGTCATTGTGCGCGCCGTTTGAAATATTAAACACGTTCGCAAAAATTAATCCGCATTGGTTGGTGGCCACCTTCAAACAATAATTATTATGTTAACAATTTAAACGTTTAAAAATGCAATGCACAAAAAGAAACGCTTGTTCGCAAAATATATTCTTATAAAAATCAATAATAATAATAATCTATAAACAGAGGCGATTTTTTTTTTTTTTTTTTTTTCTTGTCGGCTCCGGGCAATATTGATTCGAACCGGCCGGCCAACCGCAAATCATTGGCGCGATTTGGTGTACAATTTTGACCGGTGTTAAAAATCGGGATCTAGTGAAATTGAGAGAGAGCCATCGGTGGACGTACCCGTGCGCGTAAGCACTGTGAGCACTCCGTACAGTTTAAATCAAAGAAAATTAGAAAATCGCACTCGATCGATCGAATTATAAACGATTTTCAAATATTATGTTTTTATTTATTAAATATTTCATTCGTAATGGTTTTCGTTGTCGTCTTGCCGGTACCGCCACGCCTGTCCGCCGATTGTGTCTGCTTACCGTTATTTTCCATCGAGTGAGACGGTCTTTTTTTGTTGTATTTTGTTGTTTCGGTTAATCGCACCAAGCTGACGCCGTGCAACACGTTCTGAAATTGCTTGTACCCCGAATGGGCTGAATCGCACGAAAGCCAGGCGTGCTCCTGGCTGCGAGTCTCGGTGTGGTTGTCGTCAATCGCGGTCGGGACACAAGAACAACATCCCCGGCCTGCGAGAAGCTCCGAGACCTCCGAGTCTCAAGACGGCCATGTGCAACGAGGCTGGGCCTCTTATCGAGGCCGGTACGGTACGGTCGAAGGCGAATCCTCGGCACCGCCTCGTGTCAAGCCCTCTCTATTTATCCAACCCGAACAACGAAAATAACGTGCCTCGGGTGTCCCGGCGATCCCGAACAGCGGCGCCGGGCACGAACGTTGGGACCGGAATGGAGGGCATCATCACGTATTAAGCCAGCGTTTGTAAGCACCGACGGTACAATTGTTAATATAATTTAGTTCGTATTTCGACGTTCGTTGCCGTTTCACGTACGATTATTTGTTGTCTTAACGCTGGTACTGGTTAGTACTGATACTGTGTTAAAAAAAAAAAAAAAACACAACAAAAAACCGTCGGAAATACTAAAAGGACGAAATTCGTTTTTTACAACATTTATAATTAATATTCTAATGTCTTTTGGGAAAATTATCACTGCGTACGTCCTTTTTACGACCCACGCCGCGCCGCTGGTGAACTCCCACACTGCCGCCCAATTTATCAACCAAATCAATACGCATAAAATTCACCTACCGAACTTCACCTAACCCGACCAACAAAATATCCTACACGGTTTTTTAAAAATATTTTGTACAATTTTTAACAGAAATTTCAAAGTTAAAACAATAACACAACGGAATTCCCGGGGGGTTAAAAACAGATTTTAAAACCGGAACTTTTAAGCACTACCTCCTCTAGTTGCAATCATGCCACAAATATAAATTAGCAAATTTTACATTTCAGCACAAACAAATCCTCTCCGCGATCATTTCTTAGGAGATTTAACCATTAAAACGAATACAATCTATTATAGACGATTTTAAAGTTATTTATTCAGTATTTATTACTCACCGAATCAATTTAATACAATAGCAATTATGTTATAATCGAAATGAATAAATCGTTTACCTACCTAATAACCCATATAAGTTCTCTACGGAGCAATACAGTTTTTTTTTTTTTTTTCAATTTGTCGACTATGTAATATTATCGTAAAACACTAAAACTGCATTAATAAATATTCTAAACAATATAATATTATATTTATATATTTTATTTTATAAATTGTATAATGATATAACGGCCCAATCGCGGAAAATTTCCGATTTTCACGATAGACCAATTCGCCCCTGTCTATAAATTACAATATTTCCACGCGTCTATAAATCAACGTCTTATAAAATATTAACGAATATGGATGGTAAAAAAAAAAAAAACAATTTATATGTTTCAAAAAAAAAAAAACACGAAAACGGTAGGATAAGACAGTACATAAAAAAAAAAAAAAGTCATTTAATGCCTAATACAAAAATAATATACCATTTTAGACTTTCTACAACAGAACAGAAAGGTATTTAGCGATAATCTATAGAATCATTTCGAATACAGTACATCTCGACTTTCTTTTTTCTGTAAAATAGATCATGGATATAACAGATTTAAAACATAATTAGTGAGTAGTATTTATTTTTTTTTTATATAAATACTATTAAAACCGATAGTGGTAGCGTGCTGTTAGAGCGTGGATATTGACTGTCTATAATTTTAATTAAACGTGAAAGTGATACCTATCCCGTGACTTTAAAAATATGAGCGAAGGATATTTCCGTAATCATAGAACTTTCATCGTGATAACGGTCATTATTTTAAATGTTTTATAGAGGATCCTATACCTATAAACTTAAAAACAAAAAAAAAGTTTAAAAGATCGAAACATTTTTCAAAAGTTAGCAGATATTAAATTCTGGAGTACAAGATAATATATATATATAAATAGTTTAAAATCCTAGAACGAATCAAGTTTGTACAATATCATCAGTTTAGAAAAAAGTAACGACATTTCGAACGACAATGTTATTTCTATAATTTGTAGACTTTTTCAATCATGTCCATCCGAGTACAGTTTTACGGTATTTTTTTTTTTTTTTTTTTTTGGTAGTTCTACACGAAAATATCGGTGCTCGTCCGTTTCAAAAAATGTATCCAGTCGTATATAAAACTATACGTACACTTATAAAACCAATATAATATGCAATCCTCACTACATCCGAAATCCAAAATAAAATACCTATTACCTACGTCGGTTATATCGGTATTTATTTATAATGTAATATCCACTTATCCAAACAAGTGCATTTATTTATTTACGAAACTAAATGTGCACTTATGTGGCAAAGCCGTTTTAGATTCCATAACACATTTTTAATAGAATATTATTGTCGATTTCGGACTTTTTATAATTTTGTAATATAAACTCTTGGAAATACAAATTCTCATTTCGGGTATTTTGTGAATTTTGTTTCATATAGTTTTTATCTCTGCGACCGAACGAGATATGCCCAACATATTGGTTTAGATAACTATTTAAATATATCTGTATAGACAATATTATGATATCTTTTAAATATACGGACGACGCGATAAAATCACACCTTAATAACTTTGTTGTACGTAGACTACAAAAAAAAAATATGGTAAAACCAAACAAAGTATTTTTTTTGTAATGAAATCGTTAAGTTTTGTAAAAATAGATGTTGATCTCGACTATAAACGTAAAAGAACTCGAATGAATTCGTTCGCGAAGCCCCTAAACGCTATATATTGATTAGGCTTGGAATTTGCCTGGGCTGCACAAAAGTAAGTCTGTAAATATTTCACAGACTCCTGTAAATCATAGTGGTTCTGTAACATGTAACAATGTCGCACAAATTAATTTGTATGGATCTGTAATTTATAATATAATGTTAACCACGGATAAATTAAACCGTATTTATTATTTGATAACACTGTACAGCGATAACTCGCTTCGCCTCGGAATCGAAAATATTACAAAAAAATATTTTTTAAGAGAAATAATATTTAAACATTCGTCTATATATTATAAGCGTAACACACTTCAATATTAACTCGGTTTTTAACAATCCGCGTAGTACAAATACAGGGCGCGGCAGAGCCGACTGACGAGTTTAATGAGGCCATTAGCCTGCGATAAGATAATAGCAGGCCTTAATAAGTGGTATATTTTGAATTGTACGATAAATGCCGTTTTTTTTCGTAATCGTGGTCTGGACAGGTGTAACGTGATTCGGGAGATGCACGGTTTCGGTAAGACGGAGGCTACAGCGCACACAGCTGGAATTTCACTTGCTGTCTTGCGACAAACGTTCCCCGGGCGGTTAGTCTCTCTGAGAGGAGACATGGGCTGGCCAGCACGGATCTCAGATTTAAGCGTGTGTGAATTTTTCCTCTGGGGCTACGTTAAGGATAAGGTTTTCAGACATCGCCCACATACCATAGAAGAAATTAAACAGAAAATCACCGTGGAAGTCGCGGCCATACCAGTCGAAATGTGCCGAAAATCATACGAGAGCTTCAGAGATCGTCTACAACAGTGTATCAATACCGACGGCCGCCATCTTGGAGATATAATTTCCAAAAAATAATTTTTAAAAATTGGATTCAATACTGATTTAAATAAAAAAAAAAAACCTTTTCTCTAAGTTTTACTGTACGTTATTTATAGCGCATAAAAACTCGTCAGTCGGCTCTGCCGCACCCTGTGCTATTTTACGTAAAACAAAATAATAATCTGAACACGTTTGTTACTTTTTTTTTTTTTTTTTTTTTTTTTTTAACGGCCTCGGCATTATCCAAAAGTTATACGTCATAATATAAAATTATTTTATCTTAATTAACATTCAAAAGTTCTTATGAAACATTTTTATTATTTATTATATTCGCTATTAAACAATAATTTAATTTATTGGATTCACTTATTGGACTCATTTCAATTTCTCGTTTAATTTAAAAGTATAATAATTAATTTAATTCAAACAAAGTTATTAATAAGAAAACTTTTGTTGGTACAGAACGAAAACTGAATTTGAGAGCACTGAGCCTATCGTTTATTGTATTAGTTTAACTGGATCACATTGTATATATTCCCGTATGTGTTGGACCATAAAATAATTTATGGTTTGCACAATAATTGTACTAGGGGAATATTTACAGAGCAGTTGTATTGTACTTATATAAGACCGGTTAAGAATAAATATTAACATAGTTGATATCTCATAGATATGTGATATCAGCTCAAACAATCTAAATACCAAAATAATCATTTCGAAAACGCATATATCTGTGTGTGTGTGTGTACCATCTTACACAGTTATATTGTGCTGTACCTACATTATTCAGAAATCGTAAACCGCCCATACGTTGTCTTAATAATATATAAAAAAAAAAAAAAAAATCCACGGTATTGTTACTATATTATAATAGTTTTCGTCCAAATTTAATATCTTCAGCAAATTGTAATAAAAATTTAAATAAACATCGCAGTTACACCTCAACGTGTATGTTCATCACGGTAGTACAGTAAAACATCCGTATGGCGAAATCTCATGGGGAACAAAAAAAAATTCGTAATACAGAGAAATCCGTTAAATAGAATTACGTGTTTTTTTTTTTTTTTTCATATGTATCAATTTTTTTTAATTTCATATTCTATATTTTATATTAAAAATAAACATAAAATATCATATTATACCTATATATATATATATATATATATATATATATATAAATTATTACTTTTTAATATTAATTTAAATAAGAAATAGTCAGCGAGTTTCGTTTGTTTATTTATTTTTATAAATTGTACTGTTTTCGTTAAAATGTTTCGATTTTATTGAGTTTAAAAGAAATGTCAACCGAAAAGGCGTTTTGTATCTCTTTTTCTGTGAGTTTGGGTGGTAATTGTTCTGCACGATCTCGTTCGATTTCATCACAATTTGTACGATTGCGTTTACGTCAGTATTGGAACTGCAGCACGCGGTAACTGCGCAGTCAAATTGACCGGCTTGCCCGTCAATGTTTTATCTTTATTGCAAAAAAAAATAAAATCGTAGGCATTTCAGAACAATATTTAATATTCGATAGTGATGACAATGTTTACAAAAACAGATTTGTTATCGAAAAGATTTGTTACCCTTCACAAAAATAATTCGTCAAACAGAAAATTTCGTTAAACGTAAGTCCGTTGCACGGAATTTTTACTCGTATAATGTTATATTGCGCATTATTTAAGAAGTGCTTACTAAATAATATATTACGTTTTTTACATGGGATTAATTCGGTAAATCTAGAATATAAAAAATGTAATATTAATTTAAAAAGAACCAAACGCGTATAAATAATTAATTAATTAAGTATGGGCGAGCGATGAATTTACATTTAGAACTTTGGATTTTAATTTATGACATCGGAAAAGACATAATAATAATAATAACTTACGACTTTTAAATCGAATTGTATTTCACGTTTTCGTCCCAGTGCACCTCTATTTTAATGGTTTTAAATTATTTACGAATATATAACATTTTGATTACTTTTACAATAAAAACGAATTCGGAGTTATTCAAAGGATGTTTTGGCCAATACTTACGGAACGGTTTTTGAAACATCCGTGTATTAAAACATTTCCGTAATATCGCAACGTGAAACAAAACAGAATTGAAACGAATTAACAGAAAGCTTTTGTCTGCGTCCCCCGTGCGATTCCGTCATTCTGCTTCGTTAAATTAGATCAGGGATGGCGGGCCGTTTGGCGTCCGCGCGTCAAATTATACAATTTCGGTTTGACATTATTTTCCCCGCGCGCCGGCAGCTTTGCTAAAGTTTTTTCGTTGTTTTGTTTTCGCTTGTTCCGTAAATATTTAATTAACGTGACTTAATTCATTGTTATATTGAAACATTACATTATTTACTATCGCGTATTAATATATATAAAAAAAAAAAAAGAAAACATCGATTTAATGTATATTTCGGGTATTTTTTTAACACTAAAATTAATTACGATAACCGTCGTCGGTTTGCCCCGTCCGCACATATGTTTTTCGCCGAAAGTGAATTGTATTCAAATCGGGGCGCGCCACCGGGAATCGCGCGCGCACGTATCGGTGTGCGCGACACGCGTGCCATAACGTTCCGCCGTCCCCGTCCGGTCTAGAGATGATATTTCCTCCGGCGTTATATATTATTCATACCGGTCCCGCCGTGGGGATTCGTATCGAACGAAATATTTATTTGACTTATTATGGCGTTACACGATAAACTAGTACGTAACAATCCGGCCACACCGCACGCACTACGACGCCTAGGACCGACACCGGTCCGAGTCGATCGGATACACTATAATGCAATATAGAAACGGCCACATTCTCTATAGCTAACGATGGAACGATATCTTATTTTTTTTTTTTTTTTAAAAATACTATAGCAAACAACTATTTTCATACTTCGAGCAATACAAACAAACGAGAAAAAAAAAAACCCGGATACATACGAGTAGTAACGTTGCAACCGGAATTATGGGTTCGGATTACAGGTCAAATTTGTCTAGACCGAAAAAAAAAAAGAAAAAAATTCTGTAAATCGCTAGACAGACGATCACGTTTACCGGCAATGTATTTATAGTGTGCGGGTTACCGGCCTTGACTGTGTATAATAGCCGTATTACTTTTGACATCTAATATCATAATTTCGTTGCACGATGTAGCCAAGCGCGATGGACTTGAGTAAACAAACTCGTATATGCTCGTACACGGTTGAAGTACTCAAATATTTGTTTACAGGAATAAATTACTTACGATAAATTGATCGGCTCATAAAGAATGCAATAACTAGTTTTAAAACACTACGCGATTTTTTTTATTTGATTTATTTAACATAATTTGAGTTTTACGATTAAAACAAAGAACATTTCGATTCGGTTTGGATCCATCCGTATAAATCGACTATTTAGGTTAATCGGATTCTATTAGTCTATTACAATACGTATTAAGTTCCGACCGAAAATTTCTGTTTTTTTTTTTTTTTTTTTTTTCAATTACGATAATAATTACCTACAGTCTCGTGACCCACACACACACACAGCGCTCTGCGGAGATATAATATCATTAGATTATTTTCGACTATTATTTTTCTATTTTCGTTTAGATATTTGGATTTTATCGGTGGGCTTCGTCTTACTAGTGACGCTTTTTTTTAGTTATTGACCTGGGAGGCAACTACTATAATATATTGTATCGAACCGAACCCCACCGCCCAATGATTTATCACTGCAGCATTCAAATAACAATATTATAACACCTCTTTTGCACCGAACAGAACGAAGCTCTGCAACGCGCCCAGTCGCCGCGGTTCTCGGCCATCAGTAACAAAAAAATTACATTCTTTTGTCGTGTTTAATACCAACAACCTAGCCCGTCTCCGGGCAATTTATGCGCTCGCGTTTAAAGTAGGTTGGCTAAAGCATAATAGTAGTAATAATAATAATAATAATGGAAAATCTTAAAACAGATACATAAAGAAAAAGAAAAAAAAAAATAATAACAATAATATATCTTTGTTTTTGTTTCCGTGGACATTTTCAGTCGACTCTCTTGCCTTTTTAATATTAATTGTAAGGAAATTAATATTTTAATTTATTAATTAAAACCTTCAAATGGCCATTGCTGTACACCGCCCCGGAATACCCTTGTTGAAAAGCGGAGATGCATTTAAATTACATTTGTTTCAGTTTCGAATAAAATAACATATTTCATCAAAAATAATTTAAAAATACATTTTTATAATATAGTTGTAAATATTACAATTATTATATTTATTTTGTCCATCCAACAATCATATATATATATATATATATATATATATATATATATATATATATATATATATATCAGGTGATAGGCATGCAATCTAATCTGAAATAAAAATAGTTAACGTTTAACAAATTTCATATTAATGATTTTTTTTTTCAAATCGAATATTAAATAGTCAATGAAAATTTTACGGATTTATTTATTAAGAAAAACGCACAATAACTGTTTTTCATACATTTTTTTGTAAAATATTATTTAGAACTTCAATAAGTCTATGTGAAATGTCCAAATAAAATATATGATTACTTGACAGTACGGTTTACACGTTAGTTATGGTTTTCGTAAATTTTTTTTTTTTTTCATTTGGCTAAAATAGACCACGACGAAAAAAAATATAATAATAATAAACTATTTAGGTTTCTGTACCGGTACGAAGTTCCTGTAAAAGTCGAGGGGTGCAATGCCTATTTATTATTTCCTAACCACAATTTCTCATTCGTATGACTCCTTCGGGTGCATTGCGTTTCGTTCTTAAATACATTCATTGCATGTACCGATAACTTCCACTGCAGTTTTCAATCCAAGGATTGATTTGCAACGGTGTCCTGGTCGCGTTTCTCGCGTTTCTCTTCATTACTCGGCGTTCTATCAACTGGTCCATATATTGTAATCGTGGCCTTCCTCTGCGGTTTCTCCCGACAACAATCCGTTCCGAGATTAGTCCAAAGCAACCAGCGGCGTAGCTATCACAGAGCAAGCGGGCCAGTGCCCCGGGGCCCCAGAACTCAGGGGGCCCGGGGATTCTCGGGTCTTGGACCAAACTAAATATTTCCTGAAAACAATTGAAAATGTCGATGCAAAGGCCACCGTGGTCCGCGATCAAAGACGACCGAAATAACTATTACCACGCATATTATTGAATTGTCCAATGGTCAAATATTGTCCGAGGATAAGTGTCTATTAAAAACAATCTGAGAAATAGTATCGGACAAGAGCGACTTGAGTATTTATCATATTATTAGTCACGTGTTCATAAATTGTTTAAATTAAACAATTGAATAATATAATTCATTTATATAAATATCCGTTTATGGTATTCACATTTGAAAGAACAATGTTACGCGTATATAGTTTTTTTTTTTTAATTTTAAGACAATATAAATTTGGGGGTCTAGTTTACTTACTGCCCCGGGGCCTTTTCCTAGCTAGTCTAGCATGCCACTGCTAGCAACACGCCGTGTCTGAAAACATGACTTATCCGTTCATTTTTAATAACTTCAATAACTAAATATACAATATTTGAGAGCACTGTGAAAGTAGATTGTCGTATAGAACATACGAGAGTGTAGGACCGGGAAAAAAAAAAACCTAAGGAATTCAAATTATACCGGGTGATGGAACAATAGGCGTGACGCACGTCTCCTATACGTATAACTAAGTTAATTCGTCCTGGTACACTCGGCCTAATCTCACTAAACACCGGACTGTTTTTTTTTTTTCCTACAAATTACGCATCAATAAATATAGGAGGTTTTTATTCCCGGATAGTGTTATGTCCACTCGCTGCCCGCGGAAAATTAACGGCTGAAATATTATAGATCCTATATATATATATATATATATATATATATATATATATATTAGATTTAGGTTCGATTGTTTGTTTGTTATCTATAGAAATCCAATCCCTTCGACCCGGTGACACCGAATTTTGCATAAAGAGCCGTATATCATGGCCCTGAAAAGGTTTCCGTCGCATTCCGATCGTCACCTAGAACCGCGCGGGTTGGACGTTCCTGCGGGAAATATTGGAATTTAACATGTGATAATATAATGCAACGCCCCGGTTATAATATTATCACCTTGCAATAGGAATTTCGATAAATTATTTTACATGTAAATACTCCGGGGAAAAACCATAATCGCACTATATAGGCACACACACACACACACACACACACAGTACGAAAGAGGCTGTATTCTGTACCGTATATAATATACGAATATAACACGTGGGCGCTGAAAAGTCCCGGGCCAAACAAAGAAAACGCGGTTCTTTCGTTAAAAATTGACTTTATTCATCAACACAAATCTCCATCAAGAGCGACACAATCGTTCCGACACCGCTCTAACATTTCAATACCATTCTTGTAGAACGATTTATCTTTTGCTTCGAAACGGGCCTCAGTTTCACTGATAACCAGATTTATTTGAGGGAAATTTGCTAATAGCCAGTGATCGCCGGGAGCCAAATCTGGAGAATACGGTGGACGCGGAAGCATTTCGATATTTAATTCATGTAGTTTTGCCATTGTTTTTTTTTTTTTTTTGACTTGCGACACGATTGTCTTGATGAAACACAATTTTTTTCTTTACCATATGCGGTCGTTTTTTTTGTTTTTTTTGGCAATTTCTGCCTTCAAACGCTCCAATAACGCTATTCACTGTTGATGGTATTTCCCTTCTCAAGGTGGTCGATGTATATTGTACCTCGCTTATCCCAAAATACTGAGGCCATAACCTTTCCAGCTGATTGTCGTGCTTTCGGGCGATTTGGACGAGGTTCAGCGGATGCTGTCCATTCAGATGACGATCGTTTTGATTCTTTTGATATATATATATATATATACGTATATTATATCGTAACGTTTTACGAAAGTGTGTATTAAACTCGTGAATCCAATTCGTCGGTCCGTTTAGTTTTTTTTTTTTTTTTTTTTCAATTTGTGATATGTCGGAATTGCACAATATTAAATCTCAACTGGTTAGGTTCGGCGCCATACCTACAATTATGCGACTCTGCGTCAATATTTTAATTTAAATATTATGTAAATAGCGTTTTGGGTGTATTCGATGGAATATCATATTAATTTAGTTTATTTCGTTTAATTATTTAGGAAATCGTTAATTTATTTGTATACTTGTACACAATGGTAACGCTTTGACGCGGACAACGTTCGTCTGGAAGTCAATACATTATTCATATTCTTCCCTAATCGTTTTGTACCGAATCCCCGAGGTAATTATTATATTTTGTCGCGATTATTAATTGAAATGTGTTCAACTAGGCACAAGCTGTTAAAAAAAAAAAAAAAAATTTAAAAAAAATACTCTATTTGTTTATTGGTGACATTGCCGACGATAAGGCTCTAATGGCCAATAATCACGATCCAGCCGTTGCTTCCTCACACATCCGAGATCACCTTTACCTCCTTGAAAAACGGTACACAAGGAATGTGGTGTAAAAATAAACGAAACCAAATCTATACATCGCACGTTCACTCTTAGGAAGGAAAAATGTCCGCCAATTATCCTCAACGAACAAACCTTACCAGCCGCACAACATGTTCGTTATCCAGGCATCACCATCGACCTTACTCTTGGTCGCCACACTTACGCAATAAATTTTCATTTTTAAATTACCGTTTTCGTCTTTTCCGCTCTCTTCGAACTTCCAATCGTATTAAATTGTCGACCGAAATTCTAATACATCAAGCTATTCCTCAAACCAATATGGACGTATGGTCTGCAACTACGGGGCTCTGCAAAATTATCGAACATAAATCGTATACAACGCTTCCAAACTAAAACTCTCCGTGCTTACAACCAAAGCACCCTTTTTTTTATTTCAAACCAGTCCCTACATAATGATCCTCCTCTGTCCAAGATGTAACGAAAACGATTTAACTTCAAAACCACACTAATAAAGAGCCAGTAAATATTCCTGGTAATCCGCAAAAAAAAAAAAAATGTTAAAAAGATGGTGGTGTCGGGACTTACTTTCGTAAAATAAAAATTAAAAAAAATGCCAAAAATTGTAAATATATTGAAAATAATTGTATAATTAACTGTCAAAGTGCCTTCCCGCTGGAAGGTTTCTTTACCCGGTCGTTCATGACATAAAATCCATTATTACTTACACTCGTTGTTCAACATGTAACAGATTTCGGAAATGCATTTTTAAAGTTATAGAGTTATAAAAATGTGTTTATTTCGTATTCCTAACCGAAGCGTAATCGCACGGTGATATATCGTGCGAATGTGTCCGTCTGCTCCAGTATAATTGGCGCAGATGTTTATAGTTTTAGTATCATATTTATTTTAATTATTTATATCATAAATGTCGGTACGCAAGATTGCTCGGCAAACGTACAGTAAACGCGATAGTAAAATCTACAGTGAATGAATGTTCCGCCGATCGAACTCCACGCATAAAAACCCTACGCTCGTGCAATAACAAATATATAAGTATTTTATTTTTCCTTGCCATTACGAATAAAACGATTCCCATCTCAATTGTTCAATAAAAAAACTGTTTCAAAATCGAAATCCCCCGATCCGTCAATTGTATTTTTGGAACGTTCGGTAAACCGTGTTTGTCGAGTTGAATAGACGTTTATTTTTTCTAATTTCGTAAATATAGCCACTATGAAAAAATATGAGGCTAACTGACGGGTTTTTGACTAATTTATTTTAAAATTACTTTAGACGGCCGCTGAGTAAATAAATCTGCAGTGCCTTTCTGTTGACAGGCCGAATTCACAATTTGCCATTTCGTTTTTATTATTTTTTTTTTTTTTTCTGGTTCAGTATGTGATTTTCGTGAATAATTTTATATAGATGCTTTACCAAAAAAAAAAAAATAAAAAAAATAAAAAAATATTAAACCTTTTTATTTTTTACGACAACGCCAACGACTCACTTTTTTTTCTCTCGTAAAATACACATATTTAATTTATATTTAAATATCAAACTATAACACGTGGTTGTCTATTACTGAATTCAAAATAAAACGTCGGGCGGGTATGATATAATGAGGAATTTAACTTATATCTATGCGCAACAATAAATAATTGCTAACGAAAAACGATTCTGAACGAAGTTCGGTTAATCGTGTTTTGAAATACAGTGATTTATACGACTGTCGTAAGATATGAATTTTTAAGGATTAAATAAAAAAAAAAAAAAAAAATGATTGTATGACGCGCAACTTTTTTCCTTTTTACTATCAAGGGCATCTTATTATGTACGATTTTCGAGCAATTATGGTATTAATCAGAAAATAGTACGCAAAATGCCGTGATTTTTAGGATATCTGTCAAAATATGTACTTCAAACGCTTATCAAGTTGAAATGTGGTTAGGTTAGGTCATTATAAATATAATGATTTTCTTAAGTATTTTTAAACATTTTTTTTTTTTTTTTTTTTGTTTGTTTCAAAAGATACATTTGTATAACGAAATTCGTTCGCGGAGAATTGTGCGCTAAAAAATTTAAATATATTTCTACGAAAGGATAACATCGAATTGAAAAAAAAAAAAGTTCAAATGCCCGCTAAGATCTACAACGAGAAATTACGTTGTGAGGTGAAACCGACAAATTATACCATAGCCTTATTATAAAACAAATATGGATATCAGACGATCTTTGATTTGATGTGTAAGGCCGTAAATTGAACGTAATGGAATATTTCAAATATTTGTGTGTATCTGAAACCGGCGTATCGTACGCATAACGCGTTTTGATTTCCGATTACTCGAACGAGTGTGTAAAAATATTGACTCTGAAAGTCTACATTCACGTGGGTTCGTTGAAAAAGAAAGAGAAAAACCAATACAAATAATACAGTGACATGGTACATACCGACGTGTGTTATCATAACATGCTTAAGATTTGATTTTGTATTGCCAAAAGAACAACTTATAACGAAACTCGCGTCAAATTTTTGAGTATTTTTAAGATGCCGCAACATTTTAATCCACATAGTACCAAATAATAACTAAAAAAACATCAAACATTTTAAATAGCTTAAAAATCGCTGAAATGTTTTGAAAATTTTACCACATCCAAATGATTTCTAGTTTTTCCATTATTTTAAACTGAATTACAACAAAAAACCAAAATCGAAAACCACAGAACACTCGTGTTGCGTATATATTCCCGTTTATATTCCGGGTTTCTCTTCATTATTAAGGAATCCAGAAGGAAAATCGAAAAAAAACATCGAATAGAACCGATCGAAAATGCATCGAAAAACCAATGCTCAGAATATGGAAAACCGTAAATTATTTGAAAATGAAAAATTCGGTACTGAAAAATTAACTAAATACGAGTAACAGTAACATGACTTGGACCTACTAAATTAATTCTCCGGTATAATTAGTTCTTAATTTACAAAGCACTACAAAGTGTTAATTCAGTTATAGTATAGTGAAAAAATCTACTTGTATGAAGTAAAAACGTCAATTCAATGTAATTATTAAAGCAGGACGTGATGAAATTCTATAATACGAACAAAGGAAATTAACTGTATTTTGCGTCTCCTATAACACGACGAATATGCGTTAGAACAAGTTACGGAATCGCATTGCTTTCCAAGGCCGTACAAATGCATACGATAATATTGTCGAACCCTCCAGCTCTGGCATATTGATTCCGGAGTGTTTGTTTGATTTTTTTTTTTTAATTTACAAATTATTGTTTTTTTATTTGATAATATCGATTTGTAGTCGAGACTCCTCCTCGACCTTTTCGCTGTGGCGACCCATAAATGTCTATTTTGTGTACACGTGTATTAGATAGATAACCGTTCGAAATAAAAACCGAGTAACGCGATACTTATGAAACATAATGCGCGAATATTGCGGGGTTTTTTTTTTTTTTTTTTTCCGTAAACCGTTAATCGCCGCCGGAAGCCCGAAACCGAAATAAAATTACATTAAACGAAAATCTTACTGTACGTGTGCTTGCCGGCGGCAGTGCGCGTTTTCCGTTCGAAATGCTCTGTGAAACCGGACATGATACTACAATCATTCATTATTGGATATGCCGGGCGTAAAAAAAAAAAAAAAAAAAAACACCGGGTTTCGAAGACTTTTGTTCCTTTTTAACGATTAAAAACAACAAGTTGCCCGTGTTATTTGTGTTGAATGTGTTTGTACCGGTACGAGTTGTACGACGACGTTTCGTCGTCTGCGCCTAGGATCGAGTCTTTCGAGCCACCGGAAAACGCGTTCAAATTAAATGTTTACAATATTCGGAATATTTCTGTCCCCGTGTGTATTGTATTTATATCGTATATACCTACACGCGACATATATAATATTCGTCGCATTTTTTTTTTTTTTTTTTTTTGTAATATACCTACAAAAATCCAATTTATTTATTTTTAATTATAAAAAAAAAAAAAAAAAAAAAAACTCCACAAACAAATACGTTGTTAAATTCAGCAACATTATACGTAAATTCGTTTTAAGTTTTAATGATATTCAATGTAATTGTACATACGTCTCTCTGTATTATAATACATCTTCCTTATTGATACTAATGCCGCGTTCTATGTTTAAAAAAAAAAAAAAAAAACGTTAATTTCTGAAACTGTCTTTGGTTCATACAAGTGCGCAACCGTGTTCTTATGAGTCGCATTGTAGAATATGATCTTTCACGGGTCGCCGAACTTACTGAAAGAGTAATAACGGCGTGGGACATCTTGTTAAAATTATAAAACACTAACAAACTACTACGTCGTATACTATCGAAAGCCGTTTTGTTTTTTCTAAACCGGAGTTTTCCCCTCAAAACAGATATAAAACAGTTTTTAAAGACTGGGTACAGATTCCAAATGAATCATTAACGAGCATTATCACATATACTATTAAATTAATTAAATAGTGGTTCTTGTAGTTATCAATTCAAAATAAAAAAAAACCTGAAAGATTCAACTTTAAAAGAAAATGATCTACTGATGAGGGTGCCCGATAGAGGCTCTTATAAGAAAATCTTATTTTTAAAATGTATCCGATCGGTTTGTAAAAATGTCAAATTATCGAGTAAGAAAACAAAATTTCCGTAACAACATTTTTTCTAAATTCTGTATTTTTAAATACCGAATTAATTTTGTCATATACTTACCTATCGTTTTACCAATATATTTGTATAAACCAAATTGGAATAATAATTGGAGTACTAATAAAATATCGAGAATAAATATTTTATCAATTCGAACGATCAGAAATTTTATGGTTGTATCCCAGAGCAAAATGGTATCTACCAGTATGGAAAACTGATTATTGCTTTTTATATCTATCAAAAAAGTCGTAAGAAAAAAATATTGAAATTCAATTTACACCGGTACTCAACGATAAACGATGTCTTGAAATGCCGTAATTTTTACGATTATCATCAAAAAGTACATTTAACGCTAATAAACCAGAATTAATACGTAACATTGTGTTTTTTTTTCACCATTAAGTATACAATCTACGATAATCCACGTGTCAAATTTTCGTGCATTTCTGTTGTGCTATCAAAATCGTATTCGCGTTATTCGGAAAATAGTACGCAAAATACCGTAATTCGTACGGTTTTTATCGTTATCGAAATTTGCACATGAAACGCTTATAAAAACATATTATTAAAATACGCTCAACTTTTTTTCTATTAAGTACAACTTATGATGAACCGTTGTGTCAAATGTACGTGCAAACAGTTTTGTTCGATTAATCCGAGAAAAATAATTTAAAATGCTTAAGAATATTCCAAAAATGGTCAAAATGTTTCAATGTCTTTTCCGTGTCTAGAAAAGTATCTACGATTATTGTCAACCGAAATTTAACAAAAAGAAAAATTCGTAATTAATGAAACCATCGCCGTAAATGTTCCCGTTTACCCTACGTTTTTTACCGGTTTTTTTTCTCTCGTGGAAATTCTACTAAGTACTAAACATATGCATTTTATTGTGCTAAAATTGTATTGCCAGTCATCGGATGTTTATTTTAAGAATAGTTAAAGGTTAAACACAATAAAATACTGTACAATACATATTTGTATTAATAAAATTGTCTCGAATACGCTCTGGAAGTCATGTCGTTGTTAAATATATGAATATGAAATGTATGCATAAATTTGATTTTATATTTTATTTTCAAATTGCCTTATCATTTTCCTTTTTTTTTTCATTTTACAGCCACAATATAAATAAAAGAATACGGTTTGTTCGCCGTGTCAAATGTCCCGAACTCCGCGTCTAAAATCTATAAAAAAAAAAATTAAAAGATTTTTCGTTATTGTGGCAACTCCTTTATTGTTGCCACCTTCGACAATTTGTCTCCTTATAATTGTAATTATATAGTTGTAGTTGCGCGATAATATAGATTAATAATATAAAAAATAAGTTTACAATAAATGTATCTATTTTATATTATAATACTTTCATTTCAATACGAAATTTTAAGGACATCAGACGTTAACAAATAGAAATGTTTTTTTTTTTTTTTTGTTTATCTTAATACTAGATCATGAATAATATTTACTGTTAGACTAACAGGCGCATAAATAAAAAGGTTTAATTTTAATTCAATAGTAACACTAAATATACGTTTTTTTTTTTTTTTCAATGGTTCAGGTGCTGGATTCAATGTAGACAATACGACTTTTTCTGGTGCGCAACATATTCCAGCTGATTTATTTTTAAATTTCAATGCGTGACAATATTGACAATCTTCATTCGTTTCGGCGATAATAATTTTGGAACGTAATAAATATTCTATCGCCGGATCATATTCGAACGCAAGACGGTTGAACGCGTTAAAACACGTTGTTTTTGGCGTGCTTTGTCGAATCTTTGTTGCCTGTATGTACCTATGACGTGTTCAGGCAATAACGTCAGCTGGGTATTCAATGTCTTAAATTATCTAATTGCAAACGTTGGTTGCCGTTTTTTTTTTGTAAACGTTTCCGGTTCCATATTTTCATTTTCGTTTTTTTTTGCGAATTTTGTTCTGCGGTTCTACGTTTTCGTGCGAGCCGTACATTTCTATTATGCCGTGTGTGTGTGTGTGTCGACCAATATTGGATCGCGTTTTTTCTTTTGACATATTTCTAAAAATAATATAATCTTCATATGTACAACAAAACAAAAACCAAACGAAATAATACAAACTTACACGTAAACCGTTACGCTTCACAAATATTTAAAAAAAAAAAATAATGTTTTAAATAAAATTTGGAAACTTCAGTTAACTGAAAATGTAACGTTTTGTATTAAACGTGTGTTAATTGACGTTAAAATGCTGGCGTATATAAAATGTGTAACATCACTTTAGATTATTAAAAATATGTCTTTAAATCGTTTACCTTTAATTTTTTTCATCATTTATTCGTTTTCAATTTATATCACTTGGTTATTTTTATATCAACACTGTAAATAAATCACCGATACAAATATGTCCGCAGCTGATCGGGCAGGCGTCACACGACTTTGGGCCGTCCTTGAGCGAGCTCAATGCGAAAGCGGTGCGGAAATATTAAACAGCTGTTTTCGCGCCGAATGTGGCCTACGTGACCAAACACGCACGTGGATTGTAACGAGGCGCGATGCATTACGATAACATTAAATTGTTAATAACTTTAATATGACGTTACATAGCGGATCCGAACAATACTATAAACCACCGTCTCGGCTATTCAAATACGTCGTATAAATATGACTTCAATCTGTTAAGCCGTTCAAAAGTTACACGAACACTAACAGAACGCACTCGAGAATTTTATATGAACATAAAAATATTAATTTAAACTACAACGTAACGCGGTATTAAAGATAAATTATATAATTAACGACAGTGACCGTTTACGAAGCACGTAAATAACATAGTAGCGAAATATTTAATAAACAAAAAAAATAGAAAATGTCGCGGGCAATGCTCACGGGTGTACCACTGTTGTAGGTGGATAAGTCGGGAATGCAATGAAATACGATTTCCGTCAAAATTTGAACTTGAAACGCTTTCAAATAGTTTTATTTATTTAATAAAACTATTCGTAGTAATACCAAAACTGTCCTCGCGCTTCGCCCAGAATCTAAAATTGTCTAAGGTGGCTCTAAACAATCACTATCAAAATTATTTATTTTCTTCAAAATTGGCCATCTTGTTTTAATTTAAAATGAATAAATTAATCTTAACTTAACTGATTTATCTAGATAATTTTTTTAATGTACTAGTTTTGCAATGTGTTTTATTACTTTCTATCTGTAAACAATTTGTCTACCTAGGAAACCTGATTCGCTTTTCAAGTGTAGCATTTTATATGAAAGAATTCTCGATCTAATTAATGCAATATTGATTTTTGATTTAATTGTCTTAATCATTTTGGAAATACTAGGGATAAACGTATTTTTCAGAATTTAAATAAATTAATGTAAAAACATATACATAAGTAAATTATAAAGATTTAAAACTTGTATCCAAATAAATAATGTTTTATCTTTATATTTATCTAGATAAATTACACTTTTAACTATTTTTTTGTTTTATCTATACTCCGTTCCAATAGAGAAGACATCAGTTCTGCGGATTGCGAATTGACAAGCAGCTAGAGACCTTGTGTAACCGATTAGTGGGGATACGTGTCGCTTGACGAAAACCGATCACCGCCTAGTGTCTTCTCTTTTGGAACGGAGTACAAATACATTTTTAGGTATCTTTGCCTAACACTTTTTTCGCCGCTATTACGATCTTCCTTCATTTCTTTCGACCCTGAACTATTCCTCTCCATCCTTATACTCCCACTTTGTGAAAGACTTCTTGATCATCCACAACAGCCAGCCGTCTTTTCCCGGGCCGTTCTCGAGATATTTTCCCCATAATCGCTTACAATTCAGGACTGCTCTACGTTGGGGTCGTTACATTTTCATATTCGCACATGAGTGGGGCCGCGATGAACATTTTCGAGAAACACAGATTTATTAAATTATTTCATATGTGTACAACTACACTTGTCTTCTTAGTTCTTGTTTTTACAAAAACGTTTGTACAACGCATATAATGTATATTGGACATAATCTGTATAGTCAGTACATTTTTAAATTTATTTTAATTATATCAAAGGAGGAAGCGCCGGAAAAATGTTTGTCTACATGTGCAATACATTTAAATCTTGATAATGACGTATGTAACATGCCACATTAAATAGCCGAAACAAAATAATGCATAATTTTCATTTATGCACATATGTACTATATAGATATATTCATATGACCCTCTTTTTGGATTTGCATAAATAACCAACATACTTCTAGCATTAAAATTGCACTCGGCGCATAAAACTGTTTTTAGATTTCAACAATAGCTCAAAAAGTGTTTCTCAACGAAGTTATAAAGGATTTTGTCAACCACATAGAATGAAAGAGATTTGAAGCAATAACATTAAATCTTGATGAAATGCCTACCAACGATATTATGTTGTGATCACAGACTATTTTGTAAGTACCTTCATACGTTAAACATCAGTGGAGGTAGTGAACTTTTTAATACATTCAAATTCGAAAATAATAGAAACAATTAATTTTAATATAATGATAAACGATCTGCTATATAATACGAGTACATATAGTTAATATAATACTAATTTCTATTAGTCATTTTTAATTATTGTCAAATACCAATCATTTTACCAAAACGTTTGTATAAACTAAATTTGAATAATATAAAATTGTATTCATATAGGTGGTTCTAATACGATATCGAGAATAAATATCTTATCAATTTGAACGATCAGAATTGATATGGTTTTATCCAAAGCAAAAAGTTATTTAATAGGTACCTACCAGTTTAGTAAAAAATTATTATTTTTTAAATCTTTCAAAAAAGTGCAAGAAAAAAAAGCCTGAGGCACAGTGACGTACGCAAGGGAGGGTAGATGACTGGGGTTATAATATCCCACCCACATGGGCTTTTTTTTAATATATATATATATATATATATATATATATATATATATATATATATATATATATACTCTAAAATGACTTTAGACCTCCAGACATCGACATAACAAGTAGTTTGTACGTGCCTGTTGACAACAAAATTTTTATCAGAAAAATGTGCTGTGATGATAACTGATAAATGATCATAGTCTTTAGTGTCAGATTAAAATGTAATGTATTTTTTTTGTTGCTTCGGTTTATTACATCCACACTCCAATATCGAATTCCTGCGGACGCCACTGCTGAGACACATACTACGCAACGTGTGTGGGCCACCTTTGTAAGTGGGAAGGTTAATTCATTAGGATAATTCATTGTTTACGAAAAACGATTCTGAGCAAAGTAAATTTAATCAATCGTGTTTTGAAATGCCGTATCTTCAAGATTTGCATACAAAAATACACTTAAGCGCTTATAAAACAGAATTACCATTAGAATACATTACCATCAATTTTTTTCTTTTTCACCATTAATTATATTTTATAGTGAACCTTGTGTCAAATTTGAGTGCATTTCTGTTGGGCTACAATATTTTTATTTAATTAATTCGAAAAATATATACGCGAAATGCTGTGATTTGTCCGATTTACATTCAAATTTTAACATTAAACGCTTATAAAAAAATAACTGCTGCATAACTGATCCTATTTTTTTTTTTTTTTTTTTTTGTCAACAAAGCTTAACTAAGCGAAGCACAATTTATGATGAACCTCGTGTAAAAATGTAATTTATGGTTGGCTAAACCAATTTTATCGACATATAATCAAACAAAAACTGAAAACCTAAAAAACTTAAAATATTCTATTAGTAGTTTTTTTAAACTACTAATAATGGTTAAAAAGAAATTAGGTATTGTTAAAAAATGGTTAAAATATTTTAAAAATCTGTATACTTTTAAAAAGGGCCAATATAAAAATTCTGTGAAAATTACAGGTGTCTTTACGATTATTCTAATCCATGTGAAAACAAATAGAAATAAATCGAAAATAATGAAATAAATGCCGTATATTTTCCCGTTTTTTCTACATTTTCTTCAGGTTTTTCTCAACTATAAAAAAAACTACCATGGAAATCAAAATAAAAACTTCTCTTGAAAATACACTTTTAAACACTTGAAAACCGGACCAGGACGTCTAGTAAAAAAGTTGTCTGTCGACAGAAAAAAATGATATAAAAAAAACACATTACAGTAAAATCAATACATTTTTCGCTTCGCCAAGAATCTAAAATTGCTCTAAGCGTTTTACATAATCCTATTTGCTAATCAGATATTTAAAAAATATTATATATCAGACATTATTTTGAAAAATACAGAATACTACAATAGAAGAAATCGCAAAAAAATTGTTTTATTTTAAAATATATTATACTCGAATAGATAAGCAAAATACTAAGCGAAATTAAGTTCTAAACAAGATCGCTTTTAAAATACCATCACAATTCTACGTAAAAAAAAATGTGTACGCAACAATTTCTATCACGTTTAAATCCCTGTACATTTTGAAATAATTATTTGTGTTTTAAAACACAGATATAAGTATATACACTATATAGGTACCTACTTCAATACTGTAACAACAATTTTTTGTTTCCAGTTCAATGAATTTTACCGCAGTAAGTTATTTATAATAAAAATATTAATACCATTCTCATTTATTTTCTTTCTTTCTTTGTTTTTTTTTTTTTTTTTTTAATAAAATATATAGCCTTTCCTTATTTATTTTTCTGTCGTTAAAGCTGTATTTCGTTATCGTCGAATTAATCTAAAGTTGAAACAAATACCAATTAGTTTTGGTTTTTTTTTTTTTTTTTTTATGAAACCTAAAATTCACAGAGTTATAATATATAAGTCGCCCTTCTCTGGCTCGAAAAAAAAAAAAAAAAAATTCACTTAAAAGTTACTAAACACTAAATAATAGCTTTCGTGTTTTACCGTGTTGTATTAGAGTACAGGTACCATTTTAGTTGAATTGCCGTCGGAGGGGTGGAAATAATAATAATAAAAAAAAAAAAAAAAAAAACCGAAAACAAAATATGAACCAAAACGGCCTATTGTTTAGTCGTAGGGGTGGTATTGGGGGGGAGAGAGAGGGGGGTACAAAGGTGACGTTCGTGTTTATAGTCATAGGACATTGCGTTACCCGCAGGGACGGATTGTATGGGTGGAAAGGACTAAGGGAAAGGGTGAGATTGGATAAAAAAAAAAAAAAACGAAAAAAAAATAAACCAAGAGCCTCGCGTAGATGTGAAGTCATTAAAAAACAACGGCTATTATGAATTTCGCCGGTCGCGTGCCGGTAAGTATATGTATAGTGCGCGTACACTATCCGCTGCCCGCACATATACACGCGTAAGTACAACAAACGGACGTATAAGCTGGAAATAATAATTCGAGGGAGACTTTTCTACTAAACAATGAACGAAAAAAAATATAATTATTATAATAATAGGAGAAAATCGTTTCCCAGCGGAACACGACGAACAGTGGCGACTCGTGAACCGGACGATGGTCGAGGCCGATTTGTTCCAAAACTTATGGCGGAACGAAATGTTTCTCGGACTAACTAACAATGAAACCAGATTGGTTTTACAATAATTTGTTATTTCGCTTCCACGTTAAAAAAAATAAAAAAAAATAACAACAAGTTTCACCGTAACTATTAAAACAATTCAAATAATTCGAACCTTAAACTTGACCAATCCGGGCGTCGATTTAACGTTCTGGCTATTGAACTATTAATTGGCGTTGTAAGTTTTTTTTTTTTTTTTTTTCTTTCGATTTTATTGAATTGTTTTGGCCGAACAGAAATGCGCGAAAATTCCACACACAAAGTCCATCATAAATGGAATGCGTATACTTAATGTCGAAAAGAACAAATTCGAGGACAATGTTAGAATTCTGTAGTGCAAACGTCAAGTGTAAACTTTGACTTGTCTTAAAAATACAAAACACGGTTTATTGAAATTCACTCAGAACCGTTTGGCTTTAGCAATGATTTACCGTTGCGTACGGATATTATCCCTACCAACTTCACACCTACAACAGCAGCCCACCCATGGTGCGAAGTATGAAAGTTATTATTGTTTTTTTTTTTTGGTCTTCTGGATTTGGTCTGCCCTGCCGTAAAATATAAGAGACCCTCCCATCCACCATCTAATTTCTATTAAGATGTTTTTTGATTGCCAACGAAAACGTCAAATTTAATGTTCAAACCAGTCAACGCTAAATTAACTTAATTAGATTTTTTTTTTTTTTTTTTTTAACTTCTTTAAGTTATAACACATGAGTTGACTTTACCTAACCTTAACTTGACTAAATGTTGTCTGTTGTTAACGTAAAAAATAGTCAAGTTGGCCAGGCTTCCGCGTGCCTGTGTATAGTATCGGTCTAATGACAACAAATCGTTTGCATGCGCTTAAAAAATGTTGGAGAATACGGTATTTTTTGAACGGATTAGTCGTATAATAATATGTGCAGGAAAGTAATTACGTAAATTGAAAGCTGGACCAAACGTTAGCCGTGAGTCATGCACTTTTTTTGTTTGTCCTCTAAAAACTTTAATTATATGAATTAGGTAGGTAACATAACCTACATAAGTAATATATTTTATGCTAATATCGTGGCCTTTATTATTATTATTATTATTATTATTACAATAACTTGGTGGTTTTTTTTTTTTTTTTTTTTTGTTGTGTTAAAATGTTTAGTATTAAACAAATAATTTGCATAGCACACATATTATAAAATATATATATATTGCGTAAAGAAGAGCAGTATTGTTATACGATTTGAGTTTTTCGCTAGTCTATTTCGACTAGAATTTCGACATCGTTGTTTTTAATATACTTATCGCTAGCGTTTGGCCATCCGGTTTACTGCGACGGCGATAAATGTCGCATTTATAATGCTGACGAAGCAGGCCTTTACTAAACGCTCCCGGTAAAATTGTACGGTTTAAGAGTGGAAAATGCTCGGGTGGGAAATTATCCGTTGTTAGAACCAACAGTTTTTCGTAGCGGCCGAAATGACAGTAACTGATAACAGAAAGCTATTTGTTATTGGAAAGTCGAAAATTCCTCCATGTTTTAAAAAGGTGTTAACGTCACTTCGAGTAATTTATAAAAAAAAAAAATTAAAAAATAATACCACCAAAGCTCGGACGATCTCTGCAAAAACACAAATACGTTGACGGTATTCAATGCTCCGGTAGATACAAAATATTCCACGAAGTTCAATTGAAGAAGATTTTTTTTTTTTCAGAAATTTAATTCTAGTGTTTCATGCACAAATAAGTACATGCTTATAACAAATTGTGTATTTTATATATATATATATATATATATATATAAAGTAATATTAAACAAATTATATGAAAGACAAAATCTAGTACATTTTTAAATGAATAAAATTTGTACGTTTCAATACATTTTCGCTTCGTATTTACAACGAGCAGTCGTTTTAAATGGTTACAACGAACGCTCGTTTTAACCGAATGTAAAACGAGGTTACGGCGAGACGAATTCGGTGGCCTTTGAAAGTCGTCGAAACCGATTTCTACTGTGGTTTTTTTTTTAATTTCAATCGGATAAACGTAAATTGTTTTTTAGCAATACGACATACCTCGGAAGTATTTATAATTATTATTCGCATTATTATCGTCGACCTTTGACCGCAACATATCAGTCATTGTGGCATACATACCTTTACAAGTGCGTTTGTTCGAATAAATTATATTTTTACGTAACTATATAATAATTGGTACTCGTAAGTACGGGCGATTCACTTCGTTAAAAATCGTTGTTTATTCAAATAAAATTATAGTTTTTTTTTTTTTTATAAAACAATAGAATATATACAAAATTACTTGTCTATTGTCAATTGTCTATCGTGAATCCCGTAACCGTGAAATTAATTTTATTTAAATAGGATAAAAAAAAATCTATGCTCTATAATATCGGGACATTTCTGGACGGTTATCGTACGTTTTTAATAATAACACTGCACAATAATTACATTCGTTTGTAATTCGAAATATTTAACGGCCGCTATTACGAAAATGACGGGAAGTTTCGTCGTTTAATGCGATCGTAACGAACGGGCACGGCGGTCGTTTCGATTCCGTAAAAAAACATTTAATGTTGTTTTAAATAAATAATTGTACCGTTTATTATTAAAACTCTACGGATACGATACGATCGTCGATCTTATGGAAAATGTTTAAAATAATAAAAACAAAAGGAAAAAAATCGTCCCCCACGCCCGCCATAAATATAGTCTATTGGACTTGAGAGGCACGTATAATTCGTTGTCTGTCATATATTGGGTTAAATTTAATAATACACACGAGCAAACGTAATCAATTTGACCGATTATTACCGATAAACGTGTGCGTCACAAACAGAAATGATTCGATTATTAGTCGGTAATGTATTGATTATAGTAAAAGGCGAATACGATTTGTCCGGGGTCTCGTCCAAACGATTCAAATAAACAGCAATTTATTTATTAGACAGTGCGCTATATAAGTGGTCGCCACGGAATTACATTTTGAATTTTCCCCCTAGACTTTTTTTTTTTTTTTTTTTTTTTTTTTTTCCCCGATGTAAATAAACGTGTTAAAATTTGCATTTACTTTCATTCTGTTTGCGTTTAACACGTCATAAAACAATAAGGCAGACAATACAGTACGATCAAATTGACATTGATTACTGTTTAGATATATAATTTAAACAATAGTCAATCACAATATATCACAGTTTACAAAACGATTCAAACTGGTTTTTTTTTTTTTTTGTTTTTCTATCAATTTTACAATTATTTTTATCATAAATACAAATAGTATGATATTTGTCGCATTTTGAATAATTAATATTTACGAAAATAGTGATTGGAGTTTAAAATTCCATTTTTTTTTTTTTTTTTTTTTGTCCAGCATTTCATACAAATTCCCCGACTATTCCGGATTTTCCCTAATATTTTACAATTCCCTGACTTAATCAAAAACTCGCCAGTAACGCAAACTCGGTTTATTTTTCAGAGGGGAAGGTTATGAATTACACAAATGTAACTATGGGGGCGCATTTTAATTCTCATCTAGGCGAGGCAATCGGTAAATAATAAAGGCTGATAAAAAAAATATTGAATTATACTTTTATTATTTAAATAATACGCTATACAAACATAGACAGCCGGACATACTTCACACCATGTGTCGGCCGGTATGGGTAGGTGGGAATTTCGGAAGGTACAGGGTACAGGGTAATTTGGTTTGTATACTTAAATCAACGATTACCCATTTCAATAAAAAAAAAAACGGTTCTGAGCAGAACTCGGTAAGCTGATAATGGTCGTGGCATTAAACATGATTTGAATCCGTATAGTCTAGGTAACACAGAAATAAACAAAAATAAAACTAATATATCGTAGGGTCTTATATATTTTTCGACAGTTTTTTTTTTTTTTTTTTAATGTTTTCGAAAATGATTCGCAAAAAATCCGTGTGTTTCAGAAATATGATGTGAACAATTTGAAAAATATTGACTAACTGAAAAAAGTGTTTACCGAAAAAAAAAAAAAAACATTTTTTTTGTAAAATGTATTGCTTCCTTGCTTCATTCAGAATCTAAAACAAATAACAAAACTCTGGTATTTCTAGTTCTATATGAATGATTTGATTTGTTTTTTTTTTTTATATTTATTTTCGTAAAGACGCTGCTATTTTTTCTATTTTTAATAATTTTAAATTTTACTTAAAAAAAAAAAAAAATTGTTTATTTACGTAGGTTGTTGGAAAATTATAATTACAATAATAATAATAATAATAATAATCGATACATTAATGCATTTCTCTGTAAAAATTGTTCTCGGTAAAAAAAAAAAAAAAAAAAAAATGTTAAACTTTTTTGACCAACAGGTTTTATGATTAGTGCTTTTTTAAACTATTATTTTGTCTGTCTTTGAACTAGCTTTCTTGTAGTATTATAGATCTAGTTGGTCATTTAAAAGCGTATTTTTTAAAATATTTCTTTGTTATTTGCTAATAACGGGCAATAACCGAGAAAATAACGTCAGGAAAACGGAAACATTTATATTGCATCTACGGTTTTTGTTAATTTTATTATTATAGTAATTCGTTAATCGTTGAGACTTGACATTTTCAGCGAACACACAACGTTTGTATTTTAAGATGTAGTATAATTTTCAAAAAATGTTTTGCACTTTTTCAACTATTTGAAATGATCGATAGTTTTAATTTTTTGTTTTGATTTGTGCGAAGAAAATAAAGCATTTGTTTCTTGGCTAGATAAAAAATCTCAAAACATTGATGTTCGATATTCATCATAAATCGTTTTTACTGGTCAATAAAATTAAGCTAAGGTTATAATTTTTTTATTATTATTAACTTTTAAGTTCAAATGTATGATAGTGTTAATTTAAAATACAAAAAAAGAGTAAAATATTTTATAGTTACAAATTGATAAAGTTTTGAATTTAACTTCAGTAAAAAAAAATGTCTAACCGAGTTCCACTTAGAAACGTATAATGTTTACAAAATGTTTTATCACTGCATTCAGGATTTAAACTAAATAACTCTATATAGCCAAACTTTCCAATTGTCCACTTACAACAATGGTTTACCCTGTTAACAGTAACGGTGTTTTTATTTATTTTGGATATAAATTATTGATTTTTTTTTTGTTTTTATGTTTAGGACCAAGATGGCTGACCCCAAATAGATGGGAAAAGAGGCGAGGAAGACGATTATTTTCTTTACGGACCATAAGATGGAAAGATTAAAATGTCCATAAATCGTTTAAGGCCTAACATGGAAATGGCTATGAGTATGCCAACTGTAAAAATTACATCCATAATTACAACGTTAATGTTTCTGATCATCGTACGCGGTAAGTAAAATACCTAACTAAGGTCAGGTAAATGCCGTTCGGTCGTACGTGGAACCGAATCGGCCTGAAAAATAAAATGAATATCTTGAAATAGGTAGTTGAAAGGTATTTTATTTTTTTTTTATTAAACAATTATTATTTGATCAGTTCATACGGTCCGTTTCGGTATTCCGCCCACGAAAATAATCAATTGGAAAATTAAAAATTACACGCGACCAGCTGTAGAGCGGAACAAAAACGAATACAGTGTACCGATACACAATAATATTCAACGTGCACACGTCATAACTAGAACGGAATTTCGAATATAATATTAATTTTGTATTTTTTTTTTTCTTTAATTATTATTTGATTAATAAATAATATGCGTCCTTACGAGTACTGCTATAATATTACCACTTAAAAAAAAATCACGTGCGGTTAAACTGAATTGGGTAACTATTATTGACCTCTACGCGTCTACATCCGGGGAAAAAAAGATCAAAGAATAAAACAGCTGATATTGTTGTAAAATTACACAGCATGCTTACGTAAACCGTGAAAATCAAAACTGCGTAATACGTATCGATAATATAAGACGATTTAAAAAAAAGAAACAATCCCTGTAAAATACGCGACTTAACTCGAAAATCCTGTTACACTAAACACCAAGAAAACCATATATCTTTGGGTAATATTTTCGAATTGGCTAAATGTAAATTATTAAGTCGTATAACGTACAGATATGCATTCGAATTAACAGAAATCAAAAAAAAACCTACAGATTTCACCCTTCGAAGTATCTGTTCCGTAAAACGAACCGCCGGTGTACATGGAAAGCGCAGTCGAAGATCACGAAAAAAAATATGCACTTTTCATTGATATCCGAGCCCTAAACATAAAATATAAATTTATAATTTTTTTTATTATGTCATATTTCTTACATTATTTTCTACGTTATACGTTATACCCGTAAACCGCCATTAATAATTGTGCCGGTCGATTAGGTACCGATCGGGGTCCATCTGCCGGTTTAAAACGTAAAACCCATTGGGGGGGTGGGAGGGGGGGCAGCGGTGAAACTTGCGTAAAAAACTCGTTGACGGGCAGGGAAACGAAACGCACATAGTAAAACGGTGCAATACGCGGAACCACGTTTCACTCGGTATCTAATATTTATATAAAAAAAAAAAAAAATATTATAAAAGTCACGATCTACGGATTGGTATTTTATCATTAGATATCGGCGAAGCAGTTAAAATGATCAGTATCGGTGTGCCCGCGTACATATACATTGGAGATTCGGTAAAACTGTTCTGCGAGTACGACATGCAGATGGACACGCTCTATTCGGTTACGTGGTACAAAGACAACGAAGAGTTCTACAGATATGTGCCATCGGCCACACAACTCCAGCACAGCTATAAGATGGACGGAATAACGGTCGACGTGAGTATATTTGTTATGTGCGCTACACGTGGTAGACAAGAAAAAAAAAAAAAAAAAAAAATGGTAAAATAGTCGGGCACGTATACACGGAAAGTATTGCGGTTCAACAACCCCCTAAAAAAAAAAAAAAAACAAAATAACGTGTCTGTCGTTATCACGCTGATTTTGATTACTCGGATAATTTCAGATGAAATAATTTAACGAATTATATTCCGGTGTCGTTTAACTATTAAAAATTACAAGGCATTTGTGTAAATTAACAATATAATAGAAAATTAACATTTACTAGTAACAAAAAAAATTGACGTTATTAATTTTTATTTAATATTTCAACGAAATAATAAATTGGGTTGCTCAGATTGTTTACTTGATCGTTACACAAACGGCACCAGCATTAATATTGAAATTATAAAGGTATAATACCGACAAATGAAACCTTACATTTCAATTTTCATTACAAATGTAAGTATCTTTTTTTTTTTTTTTTCTATTAAATTTAATATGTTTGATATTAGTTGACATTCACGTGTAAAATAGATTACCGCAAATCTAAAAAGTCGACATTATTTTAAGTAAATAGACGCCCCCGATAGCAAAAGGTACAGTGAAAATAGCGAATATTGATAAAACAATCAATTTACAGATAGGCAAGCTGAGAATATGGTAGAAAAAAAAAAAAATGTAAACGGCATAAACAAGCGTATGCGATTTACACCTTGAAACACATACATAAATGATTTCTTAAATTTCCTGGATCGAACAGTGGACATTGTCTACGGTGAATTTGAGTAAAATATATACGGGAAACGGATCCTTACTGACACCATCATAATCCCGCACGATTCTAATCGTCCGTTTTCTCAACAAGTTTTATTTTTTAATTACAAATCGTATAGACTCGAGCGTATTCGACATTACCATTGTGATATTGGTCGTACTAAAAGATTTGATTAACAATTAAAAAAAAAAAAATCCACTGTCGTGTAGAAACACGGTCATAATGACTAATAATGTTACTGCCATATCAACACATCTATTAAATTCTCAACAATTCTAAACAATAATAGTAATAACGGCCGAGTCGCCTTCAGGACTAATAGTAATTTAATGAAACGTATAAATTATAATGCCCGGGGCTTAGCGAAAAGTTCTCATTATTTCAATAACGCCCGGTGTATATAAACTAAAATGTAATTGTAATAAATTTATATTGGTAAAACTAAATGGAACTTTTAAGCTAGATTTGACTCCGCACAAGAGGATTAAAGGGACCTTCTCCTGGTTCTAATTTTGCCAGGCGCGTTTTAGAGGAATAATTATATTTCAATAATCATACTATTGGTTTCGGTAGAAATAATGACGTAGGGATTTTGAATAGCCAAAAGAACGTTTACATTACGTCTGTATTGTACGAGTTGTGTATTCATAAATGAAGTTCAAGTAAATAAATGTAAAAAACAACTTGAATGTAGAGACAGAGTTAAAAAAAAAAAATATTATTCTATTCCAATATTCACTATATAATAAATAAAACTTCTTAAATCGATGTTATATCATCTCGACATACAATCTCTTCTGATACAAATTAATTTACTCCCTGTATGAAAACGGTAATTTTCTCTACGTATATTCCTGATTTTGATTTTTTTTTTTTTTTTTTTTTTTTATCCAGTCGCAAAATTTCTTTTCGTTTACGCTGTTATATTACTTGATGGTCATTTTTTTTTAAATCGAAACCGGTCGTATTTACACGCGATATATATAATACTCCAGGCTTTGTTATGTTCTCGTACTGCATTATTTTATTTATTTTTTTATATATATTTGTATACACATTTTGATGTATACATATTGTTTAACATTAAAGATTAAAAGGCTATCTCGAATAATATTGCTCGTTGTACGAGATTATTACATGAGGCTAGTGGTCTGTTTATGGGGGAGGGGGGGGGGAAATAACAGAATGACAGAGTGTCTTGGTTTTTAGAAGAGCGGAACGTCAGCCAGTTTTTTCAACTATAGGAAGGAATAACTATAATTTTGAAAACAGAAATAACATTAAAAAAGAAAAAGGTTCATAATATTACGATTAAATTAGACGGGAAAATTACGAAACTACAATAACGCATTTTGCATTCTCGCAGAAAAAATATCGTGCAAAATAATTGTAATTATCCAAACGGCCTGAAACGGGATACTCTTAAACGTTACTATCTATTATCAGTTTGATAAGAGATGCTTATATGAAATATTTTAAACTGAAGTCGTGAAATTATTTACTCTAACGGTATTCACAAACAAACAAAATGTATAAGTATACTTAACGGGACTACCCTTTTTTTTTCTTTTTTTTTTACTTCCATTTATTTAAACGAATAAGCTTTTTCCCTCGGTTAAAATTAGTATTTTGCGGTCGAACACCACAGGTTTTTTTTTTTTAGTCAAGAGCTTAAATAACTACCGTGCAATGTAATAATTTTAATAATCATGTTATTCAACAATCAAAATTGAAAAATAAATATATTTTTTCCGAATTTTAATTTACTTATCATTTATGACATTTATAATTGTTGAATTACAATAAAAAAAAAAAAAAAATGTTAATACGCCAAATAGTAGACGCGAACTTCCCGTTTCGTATCGAGGCGAATAAAACATATAAAGAATTTTAGAAGTTATTTTATTTGAATGCCTTTCGGCGTGGCTATATACTATCTCGGTATAGTGTTTGGCGGCGAATCGAGAGGTATTTTTTATTAAAGTTCTGACGTGAACTCGTGAAGCGGACGAATGAAGGTTACTGTGAGGCGGGCCCGTCGGACGCGCAGTTTACTATCTTAGCTTTTATTTATATACAATGTTAAATATTATGTACTATTACATTTTTAACGAGAGGCTCGTAGGGGGTCGAGTATAGAAACAGGGGTCGACCGTGACAGGCGTATTCGGGTAAACGGTTAAACGCAAAATGCAAGTACACGCGAAATAATATACGTATAATAGTTAAAACGCATCAAACATTATATATGATATGTAAATTTGGACCCGTCTCGTTTAAAAAAAAAAAAAAAAAAAACACACACACACTGATTAAAAAAATACAAATTAAATGAAAATACAAGTAGTAATTTTGGCCGGAGCTCAAATACTGTCGATAATCCCAAAACGTACGGAGTAAACCGTTTTACGGAATAAAAACAAAAAAAAAAAAAAAAAGGTACAACCCACAAAGTACACATTTGTCCTGTAACAAATTATTTGTACATTGTAAAACCAATAAATACCTCAGTTTACTATATAAACTTAAAAAGTAACGCATAATTTTTTTTTTTTTTTTTTTATTTCATAATTCATCACTTGAAGTGATTGCGCGCAAATTAATTTTTAGTTTTAACAATTGGGTAATCGGTATCGTTATTATTATTATTTTTTTTTTTTTTTAAATGCATATAGTAAAAAAATAATGTAACGCTGCATGTGCAGTTTACAATTGTAAAAAAAACGCAATTGTATCATATTGTATCTGTAAAGCATTGTATTTCAATCGAACCCTTAAATAATGTTCAAGGTTCAAGATAAATCAAAAATTAATTTTGACTCCGAAATAAGATTGCCCAATATACAATTTTGTTGAAATTAAATGAAGTTCTTAGTATCTATTTGACTTGCATTTTTTTTTTTTTTTTTTTTTTTTTTTTTTTTGAAATGTGCACATATTTCTAAGGATACTTGGTTACTGAAAAATTATAAACGAAAAGTCTAAAGGAAGAATCGAAAGTAAATACCAAAAAAAAAAAAACCCGAGTCGTACAGCGAAAAAATAATTCAGATTGTAACTGACTTTCCTACAAAATTGGATACAGCCTTTTGTATTAATGTTAAATTAACACGACTGCAAACGCTGTGAGAATCGAGCAGTTGACACAACCCCAAGTACACAATATTCTTGTGCATATTAACCATTACACTGTTTCACATATGTTAAACGTGCTATTCGTAATATTCGTAAACGTATAATAATATTGGCAATAAGTCGAGATACCTCGACACGTGCTCCGGACTAAAAGCGTCGTGATATATTTCGAATAAAATTAATTACACGATATTATTATAATCACGATTTTTTTAGAAAATATAAAATTATTCTTCGTTACTAAATCTGAACAAATGATTCGAGGTATGGGTCCAATGCGGTATAGAGATAAACGAAATGTGTCTAGCGCAAGTTGTTTGAGCGTAATATAAGAAGAGTCTCTATTTCAATCGAGTTTTATTGTAAGTAGTATACTTTTTTCTGTACAAATAAATTATAATGATTGTCACGTGAGAAACGTGTATAATTGTACTAATTTAAAAAAAAAAAAAAAAAAAAAAAACCGTCATTTTACGCGCATTTCATGTAAAAAACTATAGTTGCTATGGTGTTACTTTAGCTATCAGGCATTCAGGATATCATATTTAATTTTAAATCCATTATTATCCCAGTAGGTATAGCATTTCGAAACCAGCCAATCTCGGTCTTTAGTTTTTGTTTAAATATATTAAATTGTACATTTCTTTTTTTTATAACATTTTATTATATGCACAATCTGCGAGACAAATATTTACAATAAGTGCATCAGCATATTAACAAGAGACGTGCAACACATGCAGCCAGTAATCGCCTAGCAGCAACGCTCAGCGGTCATTAGTTTAATTCATAGTTTGTTTATTTATTTTTTCAATTTTTAATTGTATCTTTTCAAATGAAATTTTTTTTTTTTTTTTTTAATAAGTTAAATCCCGACATCGGCGTATCTCGAGCCTCCCCGGAGGATTGTCAGGGGTTATTAGGCGAATTTAGGGCCATAATCAATGATTTAAGGATATTTTGGATATTCGATTTTGTTTTGCCGTGCCCCGTTTTGCTGGATCCCCGAGGTCTGCATTAACTCTAGTAGGGATTTATACTACTAGAGCAGCAGTTTATTTTTCAAGCTCAGTTCGGAATGTTCGCCGAGAAGCGGGGAAATGGATTTATGACGGGAATTAAGCAAGGGGCGTTTTTGTGTTCAGTATGTTCAGACCAGTTCGGGCGTTTATCTAGTATTAGGCCTAAGTATTTGATACTAGTAGCCGAGGGGATAAACTTAGTTTGAGAGAAAAACTGTGCCATTTTTAAAAGTGATAGTGATGCGGGACAAATTGTAAAATATCCATATAATGCAATATATTATTAGGTGGTAGTTTAACATTATTACGTTTTACAACGCATTCAACTGGCCTCCATTTGAATTTAATATTATTATTATTATTTTTTTTTTTTTTTTTTGTTTTCAAATTGACAATACAAAAGTAATTATTATTTATAATTCGGTTCGGTGATAATATATTAACGGTAAAAAAAAAAAAAAAAAAATACAATCGAATATATATTTTAGTTATTTTAAATGCCCGCCTATCGTCTATATATGACCCGTACGCTTCAAATGATAATTTAAGGTCGAATACACACCAGGGAATTACGTATTGTACGCTGTGCGTGATGTGTGCCTTGCAATTGTCGATCAATTTTAATAAATGCCGAGCGGCGAACACATTCGGCCTTGCAGTCGGAGCCCAGACAGACATCCATTCAGCGACGTATTAAAAAACTTTCTTTTTTTTTTTTGTTGTTTTTTTTTTGGGGGGGGGGAGGGAGTGGCGATAGGAGGTGTGATAATAATGAAATCGTTTTCGAATCGGTGTTGTACGCTTAAACTCGATTTTAATCCGTTATTGCATTGTTTCAGAATTCAAATCAAAGGAATCACAAACTGTAAACTGTAGACATTTTTTTATTTGTTGCCATTTTATCGATAACTCCGCGAGACCGACCGATCATCATACGCCGTGTCGTGGTCATTCGTCGTGAATAACATTAATACACAGATAAAATCGAATAATCAAGAACAGACAGTCTCGGTAGAATAAAAAAAAAAAAATAATAGTAAAAATTCTAAAAGATCTAACGGTGGACTCACGTAGTCAAAAACGCCAACGCTGTCATGCTCTATGGCTTTACTCGAAGTTTATAAACAGTTAAGACAAATGAACGAAATCGAACAAATACTTCGGTTAAACGTTAAAATGTTTTTTATTTTCTTCGTTGTAGTTTACAAAATAAACCGACTGCAATTGCCATATTGTTGACATGTTTAAAATTCGACGTCTTCAAACCACCCGCCCCGCCAATAAATATTATGCCACTTCGTCCGGTACGACTTTTCCGATATCCGATTATTGAAATCGAAATGCCGTGAGCCGATATCGATACAGCCTGATATGTCGATTACAAAGCTTGGTTTGTTTCGCACGCCAGAGACGAATTATCGACGTTTTTTTCTGCAAAAATATCAATATCAAATATATCGATTTTGATAAAAAAAAAAAAAAAAAAAAAATAAACCCCCGATATCTGATATGCCGATACTAATCACAAATTACTACTCTATGCCGGCGATTAAAACCGACATTTAGTTGTCTAGATTTGTCTAATTAATTACCAGACAACCGTCGGGTCCGACGTGATAATATTAAAACGACAGAGCTTGCCTAAGCGATTACGATAAGCTACCTTTACACCCATATTACCGTAACATCTGCTTGTGATATCGCAATGTAATTCGACACATACCGGTCCATACAGCTGTTAAAAAAACGATAATGATATGCAAAAGTCTTGCGAAACGTCCCAAAAAAATTAAAAATCTTTTCAAATATATCCAGAATAGCTCAAAAACTACCAGAGCGTTTTGAACATTTTTACCACGTCTGCAATATGACCACGTCTCCACGATTATTTGTAACCGAATAACAACAACAAAACAAAAATCGAAAATAACAGTAACCGTCCTTGCGTACATTTTTCCTGGTTTTCCTTATATTAATAAAACTACAAAAAAAAAAAAATGACCCCCAATACACTGACTACACGACATTTTCCGCTAGAAATCACTCCGGAAGACGATGATGCATTATTTCGGATAGAAAATTTGTTAACAGACGGAAAAAACTGTGCTGAGCTGTTTGGTTAGGTTTAAACTGTTTAAAGGGTACATAAAGAAATTTAATTTATATCTGTAAACAACGATAATTCGTTGCCGGCGGAATACGATTTTGAGCGGTGTTCGGTTAAAAATGTTTTGAAATGCCCGTATTTTTTACGATTTTCGTAAAAATTAAAACTTAAAAGGAATGTAAAAAAAAAAACTATTACACTACGATCAGCTTTTTTTTTTTACGACCATGTACAATTTACTATGAACCTCGTGTACTATAATCAAGCATTTTTGCTCGTCCAAATTATCCGCATAAACCAAATAAAAACTGAAAAAAAAAAAAAACCACTAACGTTTCAAATGCCTATAAATCGTTTAAAAACCGCCAGAGTATTTTGTTCGCACCTATAAAGGGTTATAATATTTATATTCTGTGAAATTTTCGGTGTCTGACGTGACTTTTAACCGAATTACAAAAAAAAAAAAAAAAAAAAATCAATAATATCGAAACCACGCAATAATTATTGATCGATTGTTTTTCTACATTTTTTTTTTTTTTTCCGGCTTTTCGAAATCATTAAGAAAACTCCGAATAAAATCGAAACTTCTCGGTGTCACCGACTTCAACGCAAATTTGCTCAGAAAAGATACCGCACTTGAAACAGGGTTTTTTTTTTTTTTTTTTGGTGGAAAAGTGGTTTGCATACAGGGAACAAAAACAATACGCGTCATCACGGTTATGCCAATCTGTTCGCTTGGAATCTATAGAGAGAAAAAAGCAAGCCTACCCACAGTATAGCTATTGCATTCCTAGCTAAGCTTGAAATTTAAAGATGTAGGTATATACACAGGTCTCAGTAGTGAACTACGAGCATGTTATTACCTATACGCAACGCGATTGCGACGTAACTCATTTAATTCGGTTGCCCGTTAATTTATTCAAACCTCTCTTCTAATCACACTCGAATAACAACATGAATACAATGCTGGCACGAAATCTTCACTATGTTATTACTATTGCACAGCGTACGTACGTTTCGCGTCGTATATTAGTTTATAATCGATTATTATATTATGAATCGTGTACAGGTGTGCCCAAGACTATTCAACGAATAGTACGTATTTCTATACTTTGATTTACAGCGCATATACTATAATGTTATTGTTTCATGTCCTTCGCGTATTTTATTCTATAATTGCGTTAGTTTGTACAAATAACCATGCAAATCTTGTCGTTCACAGCTTTTTTTATATTATATCTATTTTAAATTATCAATTTGAAACTATCCGTTCTATATATCTTTCATTTTATTTTTGTTAACATTAATCTAATAATTTTATATGTAACCCTTTCCTAATCACCACCAACACGTGGTTACGACAGTATTACGAAAAATCTGTCTGTACCGTACGCAGGATTTTAGGGTTTTCACAATAGATCGATCATAGACGCCCAACTCTATAGTTCAACTAGTAAATAATAACACCAACATTCAAAGGCGAAATAAATCAAAATGCTTTTTTCTACGAGTAATCATTGTAATAATTGATAAAACGGATTGTGATAGGGAAATACGTATAGCTCGTAAGGTCCGGGATTATCACAAACTTTTTTCGTTGTACTACTACCGGCCGAAAATTGATCAAAACTGAAACTGAAGATAAATCATAGATTACAGTGGTAATGGTTAAAAATAAAAAAAAACTGAGAGGATGAAGATGAGGAAATTTCATAGGTGAAGGGTGGGTGGGGGGTTTAACCCTAGAACACTACCCCTGCGTACGCCATTGAAAACGGTAGGGATATTTTATTGTTATGTATCTAAATACCTGCAATTTTATATAATTGTATTATAGTTATGTTATAAGAATAAAAATGTATAAATGTTATAAATACGAGGTGCGACAATAAAATAACGAGACTTTCTAAATATAACCTAAACTATTAACGTTATTTATAAAACGATTATTGAAATATGATTAGAAAACACTTATCTAAAAGTACTATGAACACTGATGGCATCGATTCATTTTCTTATACGTTAGTAGCCTTGTTATTAGTGCGAGTTCGACTATACTGCCGAAAAATGTTAGATATAAAAATCGAACAACATGTGTTAACATTAAATTTCTTGTTAAATTAAAAAAAACTGCCGCGGAATCGTTTCGTATGTTATGTGAAGTTTACGGTAAAGAATGTTTATCAAGAGCTCGTGTTTTTGAATGGCACAAACGGTTTTGTAGTGGAAGGGAGGACGTCGAAGACGATGATCGTTCTGGACGTCCTACCAAGTCTTCAACAAACGAAAACGTTGAAAAAATCGACAAAATCAATTAATCAATATTATTGTAAAGAGGTATTAATTAAATTAAGAGAACGTGTCAGAAAGAAGCGACCAGATCTATGGAAAAATGGCTGGGTTCTTCACCAAGACAATGCTCCAGCTCACAGTGCATTTTCAATGCAACGTTTTTTAACTGAAAAAAAAAATTCTGTACTTCAACATCCCCCGTACTCGCCAGACCTTGCTCCTTGTGACTTCTTCTTATTTCCTTCTTATTTCTTTTCCCATTTTCAAACAGTTGATGACGTAAAAATGAAAACGGCAGAACTTCTAAAAGGGCTGAATGAAAGCAATTGGCAACACTGTTTTCAAGAATGGCAGCGACGTATGCAACAGTATATTGATGCTGAGGGAAGGTACTTTGAAGGTGATAATCGTTAAATTATAACATTTTTAAAATAAACAACTTTTATTCAAAAAGTCTCGTTATTTTATTGTCACACCTCGTATTCACGATTTTCGTAAAGGCAGAATGGCTTTGTGCGTATTATTGGCCTGTCGGTTTAAAAATTGTAATTCCGCGCGGTATACCCATTGGCGGCGTGTATTTTTTAACGGGCAACTGCCCCACCCCTTTCCACCCCCCCCCAGAACGCTGAAAATCGAGGACACCAGAACGGTACGAAAATAATATTAACAATGTTCACTTAACACATTAAATGTGTGTGTGTGTGACCCGATACAACCTAATCGAAATAAAGTGATCGAACAAATTAGTTAATAGTAAGAAAGGTCTTTGTGCGCAATGAAATCAATAAAAACATCTGAAGAACACGCCTTAAACGACCACGCCGTCCTAAACATCGGAATCGGTTAAAATTTTATTGACTGCGATGAATTAAGTTGCTACGGGAAAGCAACTACAAAATGATCCGAGTGACAAATTACTCGTATATTTTGTCACAGTGCGAGATCGATAAAACGATAATAATCCTCATAAGTCGTTCGAATACATTTCAGATACTTGGTTTGGCGAGTTTTCTCTGAAGTTTTCGGTATATGGGTTGGTGGGGCTACAAAGAAAAAAAAAAAAAAAACCGTCAAAATCCGCAATACGCCGTTGGATATATCTCGTAAAAATCCACGTCGCCAGCACTCTCTCCACACGAATTTTCGAACATTAATACTCACCCCAAGCACTTTGTTTAATATACCTACACGACGTTTATACAATATTTACACCACAACCCAAAAATTTACAAACATTCTTGTGCCGATAACATACCACACTGCCAGTATACGCATTTCCAATGGAAACCGCTAAACTAATAAATCATTCAGTGCTCTCTATCTGGTGTGAATAAATTGTATAATATCGTTAGACATACGCTTATATTATTATGAAGCCTTACCGAAGAACACCGTATGACATTTAAATTCTCTTCGATAGTGGAAAAAAAAACAACTAAAATTGTGTATGTATTTTTATTTACAGCACTTGCACTCGGACAATAAAAAAGTGACGTTGGTCGCCGCTAATTTACTGATGAACGGTGAATACAAGTGTGAAGTATCTGCTGAAGCGCCGTTCTTTACGACCGTGCACGCCGAGTCCAAAATGGAGATCATAAGTAAGTTCACTCTAAACAAAGGAATTATATTTATATATAAAAAAAATGTAAAAAAAAAAAAATGATTTATATTTGAACACAGCGCTTATAGCGATGTATTCAGGCGTGCAGTGGTGTACGTGCAATTTTATAATAGGGAGATATTTAAATAAAAAAATAATAATAATAACAATAAGCCCGGCTTTAGTATAGGTGGTCATAATGACAAATTATGACACTTTTGCCATACAATTATGAAATTCTGGTGGTTATTAGCAGCAAAATAATTAATTTTATTATAATTAAAAATGTCAAGTACCCGAATATCAGCAAATAATGTTTTAAAATATTTATAGTACGTGTGTGTACGATTGTATTTTTATTTCTCTCGATATTGATAATATTGTGATATTTTTTTTAGAGCCATGGCGACCAGTCGTGTCTAAACAAGTATTCTGTACCTTCACTAGCCGACCGTTTCTGTTATTATTTTTATAAACATCAATATATTTAAATCAATAATGTAGTCCATGGTGTAGTTCGGAAAATAAAAAAATATTGAAAATACTGAACTAACTTATCTAACGACAAATAATAATACAAATGCGACTACAGTGAATACTTTGTACCATTCTCGGGATTTTTTTTTTTTTTTTTTTTTACGATAATATTATCACTGCTGTAAAAATATCACTTTGTATTATCCGTTTTGGAAAATTGATTTCAATCGGGCAGTTGATTAAATTATTTGAATATCAAATTAGGAATCTAAAAATGGGTTAAGCATTTATTAATTCTAACTCAACGGCCACCTCACCTCAGTTGGAAAACCGACAATTTCTGATTTCCCAATATACAATTTTAATTTCTGGCTGTACAATTTAATAAAATTTACAATTTCAAACAAAATTTGTTTGTTTTTTTTTTTTTTTTTTGTTTTGTTAAAAATTCAAGTTTTCTATACAATTCTGGCCACTCTGAACCCCCTAAATACGGGTCTGCCTGCAAAAGTTTTTACTAATAAACTTTAGAACGTAGGATGCCGCCACATAGATTTTAGGTATCCCAGGAGACTTAGGTGGGTAGGTATTTTCAATGATTTTGATAAGTTCGATACACATAGTAAATAATTGATGATGGCCACCGCTGGCCAAAACAAATGAATAAACAAAGTAGATAAAAATCAAAAAAAAATCATAACTTTATTATTATAATTATATCAATGATAATTGTAAAAAAACATTTTATATGTGTATTCCTCTAATGGAATCCTCTTAATAAATCCATCGTCGGTTTAATAATAATAGTGCAATTGTATTAAATTTTATTTCAAGCATGTAACATATTTTTAGAGAATTTTTTAAGACGAATCAGCATGCACGCGCTTTTCGATCTGTGTGTCTCTTATTCCAGTTCAAAGAGAAACGTTGAAACTTCCCGTATTTTGCGATCCATTTCTAATAAAGTGCTAAAAAAACTGACTGTGTCCGATTTTTTTTATCGGCCAGAACCGATAGGTGTATTATATAGTTTTCGAAAATAAATTTAATAAAGAAAACTATGAACAATGCCTTTTCGAGACAACATTTTTTATACGATCGTAAGGGCTATGGGATAGTAATTTTTATGTACAACTATACACTATAAATATCATTAGATAGTTAGTAAAAAGAGCGTTTATCGTTGTCGATGTTGCACCCTATTTTTTTTTATTGTTTCCCTATTGCCCTAACGTTAAACGCTGATCTGATACGGATATTATAATAAATATTGGACTTTTTTCAAAAATACCGACACCTCCTGCGAACGGAGTCTTGCACACGCCTACGATCTCGTCACACCTACCTATTTATATATTTCGTCTTTCGAGTTTTTTTCTTTTTTTTTTTTTTATATGCCGCGGAACCCCAAAAATATTACGCTATAAATTCAAATTTAACATAGTATGCGAACGCGTGTGCATGTGTAACTTTCGTTCGTATAACAATATTTGAACCTAGGTATATTACAAATTCGGTGTTTGTTCTCCAGTGGTTTGGGACGAAAACCCCGAAATCTTACCACCCTATATCGCCTACTATCATTTAGTACGCCTCTGCCTTTCGGCTACAACAAGGCTACACGCGAACGTTAATTTTAAATAAACAACGCGTATATATTATCGAATTAAAATTATTTACTAAAATCATATAATACGAGTACGGAGATATCGTTAATTTTATAGAATTCCGTTATGTCCACGTTTCGGGTATTTGCTGGGGTAACGCGCAATACAATTTCGCGCCTACCTACCGCGAGGTATACACGAATATATTATTATACAATAGCACCGACAAATAGTGCAATTATATTGCGAAGTTTTTTCAAATGAAAAACTATAAACGTTTTTATTCCACGTGATTAACCACCAACGGTTATTTATTATGCGAAATTGCCTTCCTTAGTAATTGTTATCTATGCATATTACGTACAGATATAACCGTAGTATATTTTATTGGCTAAAAGTTTATGCTTAAACATTTTGATTGAGATAAGTCATTATTAGTTTTACGTGATCCGTTAAAGAATTATTATTTTTTTTTTGTTTATCTTATCTATATTGTCAAACTTGGAACATTTAAAAACTTAGTCAAACAAAACGTTTTATCCAATAACACTTCAACTGTGTGATTAACATTTCCAGAGGAATGTTATTCAAACGTATTAATTTATTTGAAATACAATTATAAATGTTTTAAATCAGATAAATCGTATTTATTATTATTTAAATGCATAAAATAAACGTGACCATTGGTTTTTACAAAAATATAATGATAACAGTCAAGTTTATTATATTTATCGGTAATTTTAAACGTCCAAATGAAAAGTTTTAGTTTTACATGATTTTCATATTATAATAATTTTTAACACTTTAATCGAGCAATAATTTTTAAAACAAATTGCATTGTCTGCTCTCAATAGGTTATTCAAAATACCCAATTACAAGACGCCTGAACGCATTATGCCTATTAGTCGTTTTGAATATTTTACGTAAAGTATTTTCCCGTGCATAATAACTATTAACAAAATCTTGCATTGAAATTTGTGAAGCCACTTAGTGTCTACTCCTCAGTGTAAATTATTTATTTTTAATTTAGTTCGAAAATACTTATAATAAACACGATTACAAAAATACAAAAATTAACAATTATTACATCTTTAAATCAGCGATAGGTATTGCAATAAAAAAATGTCAATCATCAGAGGCGTAGATATAAGAAGGCAGGGGGTAACTGCCCCGGGGCGCCAAAAAAGTTTAATGCGCGCTTATTGTACAAGGGCGGTGGTGAATAATACATTTTTAATGTAGTAAAAAGTAACAGCTTTTAAATTATACAGCGGGTTAAAAATAATTGTATAAATATGTGAGCTCTAATTTCCTCCAATACTTGGCGATTCTTAATAAGCTATAAAATTGTCGCCAATTATTATTGTAAATTGTAATTTTTACAATTAACTAGCTGAATAACCCGGCTTCGCCCGTGTACAGTTTTTTTGTGTAACCTACTATAACTTTTATTTTATCAGTTTTTATATTTATTACAGGCTGCTTTTAGTTTATCCTAGGTTGCCCATGTATTGTAACAATCAAAAGTCAGCAAAAAACTATTTTAATATTTTGAAGACAGATTATAAGATACAATTCTAATCGACAAAATGTTGAAATAAAATATACCTCCTATAATTAGATTAAATTAGATAATTAGGATTAAAACTATATCTCCTCTAGCACACCCAGTGATAACTATAGCTTCTATTACATTTTTGTGCAGAGCTTTAACTTGCAATCTAGTTCCATTACACAATTTAGGTGGGTTAAGATTTTTTAGTAACATTATAGGTGCTCCAATTTTAAGGATAAGTTTATGTGATGGAAGACCAGAAGGATTCAGAGTATTAAGAAATTCTAAAGGGTAATGGACAGCATCATCTGATTGGATCACCGAATCAAAAGATTTATATTCAACAGCTTTTTCATTAAATGCCTTTAGTAGAATTTCATTGATTTCGGCTGCCTTGTCGTTGTTTGGAGTTAAGATGGCTCGCTCGCACAACCATTCGATGGGTTTCATCTTGATATTTATTATATCTGGGTAAATTCTGGAAGTTAGTTCTGATAAAGAGCTAACAACTGTACACAAAATTGAGGGAATAGTGATCTCACGTTCCAATGAAGGGAAATTTCCGTCTCCTATTTTAAGTAACATCTCAGCGAAAATCCCAGCAGATGTGTCATCTTTCACATGAACCCTCATATTTTTACGAAATGCAACTTTCTGGATATGTGGCCACAAAAACGAAGCTTTTAGACATGACTTTACTTCATCAGCCCTTGTACCCCTAGGTATAACTAACCCTTTAAAATGCGAATTTCAAAAAATCCTTTCTTAGTGCGCCTATACATAGTAATAAGTACATTTACTGAAAATTTCATATCCATAGCTTCAGCAGTTCCGGCTAGGCGATGATGAATCACCCAGGACAAGTCTTTTTATATATACAGATAGCAGAGTAATAACGTTGTATTTTTTTTTAAGGGGTAATACAATTTGAGTATTTTGAACTTGAAACATTGGGTTGATATTAGCGTTTTAACGACTACGATTTGCACCGTGGGGATAATTACAAATGAATATATCCTAGTAAAAAATCGATTAAAAAAATCTAGTCGAATTTGATGTTGCCCAAAGACGATGGAATCTCTAGGCCACATGCAACATCAATCGATTTTCCTTTGTCTGACATTTGAATACGATCCGTGTTACACACCACGTTTACGTGTATTAAGCAAATTATAAAACCGTTCGTTTTTCCATAAAAGATTTACCCCGACAATTGATTAGCGTTTTGCGCGCTTATGTAGCCGCGCAGGCACCGTGCAATTTACATTATGTATAAAAAAATATTAACTATAGAATAATGCGTTGAAAAAAAAAAAAAAAATATATATATATATATATATATATAATTACTATGAGTCTACTATAATAATAATGATTTATTATTGTCGCCGCGGCAGACCGAAATATCACTTAAAAATACAAAGTGGCCATCGGCTCCTGTGAAACACTCGCGGGGTGCATTTATCGACGAGAATATTCATAAAGCTGAATCGCCTCGAACAAGGGAGCTGCTACACGGAATCGAATACATCAATGTCTGGAAGGAAACTCCATCGGCGGGCGGGCGGGCGGTAGAGCCGTTAATATTAATTATGTTTTAGCACTCCTACGCACTATATGTACGTACACGTTGTGTGTGTGTCGTCGAAGTATTAAGGGGGACCCCGGCCGACAGCGTTTATTATTTACGACGATGGGCCCCCCCCCCCCCGTGAAAAATGGTGCACAGGCGTGCGCCGCCCATATCGCGCAATACGTCGATTTCGCCCGCCCGATTAATTTTAATATTTGCCCGCCGCCGTGTTGAACGCCCGTCCCGGGCTGAGGCGAAAACGCGGGATTTCGCGCGCTCTAACGACGTAATAAACGACTTTGCGTTGTGTTTAGAGGCTCGGTCACCGCGCAATACGAGTTGCCGACCCGGCAGTGTGTAGGTACCAGCTACCGTACTGGCGCGCAAGTAGCTCGCAACTCGCCCCGTCCGGTCACGCACGGGCGGCGGGTTGTGTTGGCGACATTCCGAATACGAGTAAAGAGCAATGAGCACGTGGCCACGGCAAGCCACTGTCGAAAACCGGGTTACGCAATACGAGTCACGGGCGAGCTGCTGCTTGCGGTGTGGGGCGGGATAAAGGTTCGCTCAAACCGGAGCGGCAGCGGCAGCGAAATTTTATACGTCCATACGTTTTAATACGAGGTGCGCTCACTAGCGCGAAATTAATACCGCGGCGAAAATGTTACCGCGAGATCGAGCGCGATATTTTTATTTTTCGCTGCAGACACTATATTTTTCGCTTACCGCCGCGATAATCAGTTGTAAATTCCCAACTCATATTATTAATATATTTATCAAACACACACATATATATATATATATATATATATATTCATCGTAATCGTGCACCTCGCAGTTGAATCTAACGTCGCGGTGTTCGAATGTATGAACGATTCTCTTGTTTACAATTTAATTTTTTTGACTAATAAAGTTGAACAGTTAATAGCTATTGTTAAAGAATATCCCATCATATATAATATGACACTTCCAGAAGTCGTCTTTCCTTTGATAACACCATACATATTTTAATTGTACAGTGCAACAATGCAATATGAATATTAACATATTATTATCACATCAACATATTCAACATCCTAACTCTAATTATAATATATTATAATTATTTGAGATCTATAAGTCCCTAAGCCTAATTATAATCCTATGGTACCTTTTTTGTTCTTCATCATCCATTACAGCTGCTAACAGTAATACATCTTCTTCATCTGAACTTGAGTTTTCATAATAAATATCCATGGTATGATAACAATTTAAAAAAAAATATAGAAATATGTTGTTTTGTACATTTAAATATTAATATTAGTAAAAAAAAATATAATACGTAATAACAAAATACATGTACGCGCGTGGGTGTCACAATGTCGACTAGTAATTTTTGGCGAAATATTTCGCTCCGGTTAGGTTAGATCGGCGGTATTTAAAAAGCGATAAATACCGCTGCCGCTTCGGTTTGAGCGAACCTTAACGCGAGCGGGCGAGTAAAAACCAAAAAAAAAAAAAAAAAAACGTTGTAGTAACTGGTATGCGGCGGAGTCACTGGCCAGATACCGGTAACTCGTATAATGTGGTCGCACGATGGTAGCTGAGTAGCTGCGCTGCAGTAACTGACACGGGGATACTCAAAAGAAACTGCAATTGCTTAGGTACTAGGAGACTGGGTGACTAAGCAACTACAGTTGCCGGTTATCTTCACACACAGTATAATAAATTTTTGTTTCTAGTTTTTTAAACTAGTGTCGCCCTACTATTTTGACAATACAGTTCAGTTTTTCGTATTATATGAGTACATTGATATTTATACAAGAAATAAATCAATCATTTATAGCCATGTACTCAGAACCAATTATTATACATATTATTATTATTATTATTATTATTGTGATAATACTTGAATATTCTCGGCCTTACCTGTGAGCTTAACTTCTGTGACTACTTCACTCCAAGCTTTTTCCGTTACATTTCTTTTGGAGTAGCTTTTTAAGGTATAATTATATAGCTCGGGATACTTTTCAATTTGTTGCACAAATTTTATATTAAAATTTTGATCCGTGTTATATTATTTTATTATAGACGAAATAATAATTACCAAGCAACTCGATCAACCAAAGTAGCGAGGAGACCGGCATGTCTAGTCGCCAGTTGACTAGTCACGTCAGTTTATCAGTCGCGGCGACTTTAGTAGCGCTGTCTGAACGACGCCATTCAAACACGCATGCGCAGTTGCCTAGTCGCCTAGTCTCCTAGTATCTAGGCGATTGCAGTTTCTTTTGAGTATCCCCGTGTGAGGAGGGCCTAACTGACACGGGGGCGGGGGGACTCGGTCGTCCTAGCTCGTCGTCACTGTGTGACCGAGGCTTTACCATTGTAGTCCGCGCCCTGTCTACGGGCCCCCCCCTCCCCACCTCCGCCGTCTAAAACCTAAGGCTTTAAACGGATTGCCGGCCGGGCATTTTTCGTGTGACGCATATGTACAAGACACGTCGTTCGCGTAATGGGACCGCTTGTGGAACGCGCCGTAAATTCTGGTACATAATATAGACAAACAACGCGTACGCAATATTCATTAGATGTATCGACTTGTGCAATATAACGTGTTCAACTGTATTACTAATGCGCAGTAAGTAATATCGGCAAAGAATTCCCCGTGATTATTATCGTCTGACGTTGTCTGTACAGATGTAATTGGCGAGGCCGGGAATTACGCGTCAAAAGTTAAAATTAAATTTAAACGTTAAGTCAATAAACGAGTCACTTGTTTACGTGATTAACTTTTAAGTTAATGGGTTACTTTTTTTTTTTTTTTTTTTTTGCGTAGTCGACGCGTTAACATCAAGTTAGTTTTGTGTACTTTAAATTAAGTTCAATTTTGGTCCAAGCCGAATTTCCCATTGTTTTATATTTTATTTCTTATATTGGATAAATCTTAAGTTTTAGTAAAATTCCGCGGGATAATTTCTGTTTTTAGAAATCAAAAAAATTAGCTCAGTAATATAGCCATTTTTTTTTCTAGTAAAATTGACCTCTTATTAAGCCCTGGAGTTCGGATGTATTTGTTTGAACGTTATCTTTTGTATAATACAAATAGTAAAATTATTCGGTGTTTTCAAGAATGTTTACAAATGACTATTTAAAAGTAGATGAGATTTTTAAAGAGAATACGATTTTCAGCCCTATAAAGTGGCCTGTTATAGAATAGCTGACCCACAGTTGGGCCTACAGATCCGCCACTGGATTAGTGGCGACAAGATTGTTTTCAGAGCGCGGTGTATGGCCATGGATTTTTTTTTTTTTTTATATTTATTAGATTTAAAATGTTTCAGCATATTATACATGCTATTACAAGTTTATTAACGGGTTATATTTACAAATGACAAATTATGAATTATTAATATTATTAGTTAGTGACATAGTGATACTGAGGTATACATGCTAATGTTAGTTTATATTTATTTTTAATGATAATGATAATTTAAATTTGGTCTTCGTCTTCGTTTGACTGTGATAGAAGAAGATCTTGAGGTATAGACGTGGTTTTAAACGCCGATTTTTTGTTTTGTTCCCAATGTTGTAGAACCGTGCACCATCGGATGTATTGAGTTTTGCGTGAAAGTTTTCGAATTGTATTTTTATCCAGTCTTGGATAAGAGGAATTCCTGTGAGACATAATCTCAGAAATTTGTTTTGAAGGATTTGGATTTTTTTGGTTTTTGTTGAGGAAGCTGCCGCCCATGTTGGGCAGGCATAAGTGATTAATGGCCGGATTATTGATGTGTACAGTAGGATGGACGATTTCATTTGGAGGGTTGATTTGAAGTTAACTAGTGGATAAAGGGTGTTCATTCTTGCATAGCCTTGAGAGAGTTTTTTGTTTATATGAATTTTCCATGTCAGTTTTTCGTCTAAGAACACTCCAAGGTACTTTGACGGAGTCATCTTTCTTGTTCCATTGTATTGGTTGGTTATCAATATAAACGAGTTGGGGATCGTTTTAAAGAAAATATTTTTGCTGCACTTTTTGTCGGATTCAGGTTTAGTTTCCGGCCACGGATTTAATTCGTTTGAAAATCGGACGTCAATGATTTGAAAAGCCATAAACCATACGAACAATGTTACCCGATTACTTAAACCGAAATAAATTCTAGACGGACGAGAACCATTAACCGAACAAAATCATTTCGGTTCGCGATACCTCGTTATAAACAGCAGTGCAATAAAAGCTAAAGGTGGAGATAAATTATTTAGGGAATTCAAGACGATTATACATATCTACAACATGACCGTTTTTCACGAAATAACACTAAATCACTTTCGGAGCGTTAGAAAGCAGTACTAATAAATCCGCATTTACGGGTTCGTCCTTAACTAGGCGGGGAGAAAATTTGAACTTAATGGCCGGCGCGAGTGATAATCCCACACAGTTGTAAGAGCGGCGGTGCTCTCGGCCACCAGAGGACCCCATTAAATAAATCCATTGCATATGCAAGTCCGGCTTTAAACAAACCGAAACTAACGCTGTAATATGCAATTCAAAAAGACGTATTAGCAACCGCGTGGACTGACGAGCGCTTCCGACGAAATCTCTATAGCCGCCGGTTTTTTTTTTTTTTTTAACGAGCCGGTCGATATTTTTAATGTTCAACTATCTGATTATATGGTTTATACGATGACCCCCTCCCCCTCCCCCCCCCAGAGAGTGGAATGGTTCGACCGTAACAATGTCGGATTATTAATAATCGGTACGACGCAAATACGAGTTTAGAAATTGTACACTCGGCCGAGGCGGTTTTTTTTTTATAACGATTTTTATAGCGTTTATCTATAAACTAACGAATGGATTTATCCGGGCTAGCGAAATTAAACGTTCCTAATATTATTACACGGACAAATAACCCCTACGTAACGCCGCCTAGTACAAAAAAAAATCATACAAAAAAATAACACGCGCCCATGAAATTTTTGCCTCTTCTAAAACGGTTTAATGTCCGTCCGTTATTTAAATAGCACAACGGCGGATGTATACTTTTTAGTTTTTTAGCAATATTTTTATAAACCCAAAAATGAATTACATTAATAAACGTTCTTAATTATTTAGTAATAATTTTTAAAATCGAAAATATAATATTGTATATTTATATCGCCATTAAAAAAAAAAAAGCGTTGATTAAGCTCGATTTATTTCATTATTTAAATATAATGTAAATACTCTACAAAGTGTACTGTGATTTTTTTTTTTTTTTTTTTAAATTTATAAAATCATATAAATGAAAATTGAATGTAATGAAATTCGTATTCTGCCATACTTCACACAATCATAAATATACCGTTTTCCCGATAAATTAAATTTAAAAAAAAATATTTCCATCTATTAAACATAATTATATAGTAGTAAATAGTAGTAAATTATTAAAAACTATCCGTTTATGAATGATTGTACTTAAGGTTTGCCAAGACCAAAGGATGACCCGAAAATCAAAGGAGGCTCCGAAATTTACCGTAGTGATGACACTATCTATTTAAACTGTACGTCGGGAAAATCATATCCAGCCGCAAAACTCCGGTGGTATATCAACGACGAAATGGTAAGTTGAATTCGTTTTTTTTTTTTTTTTTTCGAATCAAAAAGATTTAATTAATCAGTATAAATAAAAATTAACGGATCATAGAAAATCCAAATAAATATACACAATCGATTTGCACAAATCGTACATTTTTTAAACCTTACAATAGTATAGCTTCACAATGCAATTAACAAGTTATATTCAAACTAACAACAATGTAAGAATAGGTTTTTACCATTAGAAACGTTTTAATTTCAATTACAAAACCATCCGAAAGTTTAAAAATCTTCATTTCACATTTATAGATTAGGATTTAGTTTTAGATTTTGAGCGTAGCGTGTGTTCGTTTAACTATCATGTGGGTTTTTGTTCTATTTGTGAACAATTTTTCGAAAAGAAATTTCGGTCCAGCTTTAAAGAGATTTTCGGATCTAGTTGATATATTGAGAAGGTCATTTTTTGATTTTTTTTTTTTTTTTTTTTAAATAGGGAAAAACCGAACAAACGGGAATATCTACGCAATAACAGTTTCTATTGTTTCTAATTTTTTTTTTTTTAAATAACTCAGTAATAATCGCAGTCACCTGAAATATTAACTAAATTCTTAAATTTGCACATTCATGTTTGGTGTAATTTTCAAAATGTTCTGACGGTTTTTTAGCTATTTATTGCTATATGATATTTTCGAGTTTTTTAGTTTTAATATGAGTATACGTGGATTACAATTTTATTGGCTCCACAAAAATGTTCGAAAATTTCATAAAAGGTTAACTGTAAGTTAATAATTCTTATGGCACTATACAAATATCGAAAATCCACAGTCGCAATTTATTAATATTTTTTTTTTTTTTTTTTTTTTTTTCTATACATAAGCGGTTGAATTTTAATAGAAATCGTAAAAATCACTGCATTTCGAATTCAGTTTTCAGATTTACGCGGATAAAAATTGATGACGTATTAATATTATTTATCCGGGCTAGCGAAATTAAACGTTCCCAATATTATTACACGGACAAATAACCCCTACGTAGCGCCGCCTAGTACAAAAAAAAATCATACAAAAAATAACATGTGACTATTAAATTTTTGCCTCTTCTAAACGGATTAATAATTTATCGTTTAAATTTATTTTGTAATTAAAAACTAATATAATTTTCAATTTAAATTTATCGAAACATATTTAATCGAATTAAATTATTGCCCTATATTTATCTTACCTTTCCAACTCCCCGCCGACAACAATGGCCTGCCAACGGTGCCAAGTATTTTATTTTATCTTCCACAGTAAGTGTACATTTCTTTGTGGCTTTAAAACCCGGCGTACAGCATATTTATATATATATATATATTATATTGTATTGATGAGAATAGTGGCAATATCGAAAAATGAATAATTTTAAACACGCGTTTTGAAAACGTGTGATAAAACACCGGTTATGTATTGCTATTCCTCGATAAAATAATAACCCAGTAACAAAATCGATTATTTATAATCCGTATACTAGCTGATAAAAAACGAAAATGATTAAATTAAAGGCGACTGCGTTAATAAATTATCAACAAAAGCAGGTTAGTCACCTTACTACAAATGCGTACGTTTATGGGCATTTGTATCCAACAGTAAATTAAACGTAGTTTAATTGTATTTAATGTATTTAGACATTTTATTTTAGAAACGAGCGAAATTTCCATTATTTGTGTCGAACATAATTTTAAAACAAATTAACTAAAAAAAGACAAAACAGATTCTCAAAAAAAAAAAAAATCATGAATGTTTTATTTTTTACAATGCAGTATATATATATTTATAATAATACTTACTGTATAATATTATATTATTGGCTCGAATAAAAAAACACAAGAAGAAAAATACAAACATCTTGTGCGTGCTAGACATACAGAATAAGTCGAGCGTGTTATCATATTAAATTTTAAAGTGACTATTATCGCACAAAGGCGATGCCGGATTGAACCCGGTAGGTAGAGTTTATTTTATGAATAAAATATCATATGCGTATCGCATAAAACCAAATTAAAAATGCTTTTCGTACATATTTAGTGAATATTTTCTAAAATAATAACACGTTCACAAACTGATCAATTTCAGTATACAATACTGTATTATAACGTCAATTTTCAATCAAATTATCAAATAAAAATTGTCGAATTATTACCTCAGAAAGTATTTTTCAATAACAAATTTACTATAATTACCAATGATTTTTTGTTTTTTTTTTTTTTTTTTGTTGCTACCATCCGGAAAAAATATGTAAAAACAATATTTTATACTCAAATATTATACTTAAGGGCCCAGGTACCAGTGGGTATTTTGTTCAAAAACATACCTTACAGAAAAAGCTCTCGTAGCACGTAGAATGATCCGATTTCGATCATAATCTTTATTTCGCCACGAGGAAGACTCTCTACAGTCCGCATTGAAGTTTGTTCTTCATTATTTCAACCTCAAACTTGATAATATTCCCTTTAAAAATGACAATTTTAAGCTTTTTTTTTTTTTACAAATTATTTTATGAAATAAATAATAAATTGGAGTACAATGCGGGGCTGTAGAATGTTATTGCTTATCAACTGGTATTAGGCAATAGATTAGTGAAATACTTTTACGGTTAACGTGATCATTAAAATGTAAAAATAATTTTCTAATTTTACAATACCGGAGAACACTATATTATCCATTCGTATAGGTGTCCATCGGTACATAGGTTAACAAATATTAGTCAGGGGCATTTCCAAATAGTAGAAACTATCTATAGTCAGGATGAACTATCGAATATTTAATTAGAATATTTTTTTTATTTGAAAAAAAATATCGAACGTTTCGGGAACCTATTCGAATAGTTTTCTATTCAAATAGTTTTTTCCGTAACCGAATATAAACTATTTATTCTATAGAAACTATCAAGTAATTAAACTATTCCATTCGAATAGTTTTCAATCTATCGAATAGTCGGAACGCGATCAACTATCGAATAGTTTGATAGGAACTATTCGGTTGTGTCGCCTCTCGTCACAACAATAACTGAATACGACATTCTATTTTTCGATTGTCAGGTTTATCGAACGTAAAAGTTTTAGTGAGAAAACTTGAAAAAATGAAAAAAAATATATGTATACAGGGTGCGGCAGAGCCGACTGACGAGTTTTGATGGGCTATAAATAACGAACAGTAAAACTTAGAGAAAAGGATTTTTTTTAAATTTAAATCAGTATTCAATCCCATTTTTAAAAATTATTTTTTGAAAATTATATCTCCAAGATGGCGGCCGTCAACATTGATAAACTGTTGTAGACGATCTCTGAAGCTCTCATATGATTTTCGGCATATTTCGACTGGTATGGCCCCGACATCCACGGTGATTTTCTGTTTAATTTCTTCTATGGTATGTGGGCGATGTCTGAAAACCTTATCCTTAAGATAGCCCCAAAGAAAAAAATCACACATACTGAAATCTGAGGACCGTGCTGGCCAGCCCATGTCTCCTCTTAGAGAAACTAACCGCCCAGGGAACATTTGTCGCAACAAAGCAAGTGAAATTCTAGCTGTGTGCGCTGTAGCTCCGTTTTGCTGAAACCATACATCTCCCAAATCATGTTCGGTTGCCGTAGTCAGTAGCACTTAACTCTTGGACAAGCATTAATTTATAGGGACGGAATGATAAATCTTCGTGAAGAATTCTCCTCGAAGAACGGTCTGAGATTCCCAAAGCTACAGCGTGTTTCCGGGCTGAGCGTCTTGGTGACCGCTCAATTGACTCTCTAACCAACTGCACATTTTCGGGGGTCCTTACCGTTCTGGGTGCTCCGTGTCCAAGTCTACTTAGGGTACTTGCAGTTTCTTCCAAATGCCGTGTCCACAATTTGATAGTGTTAGCGGAAGGAACAGATTCAGCACGTGGAACGCCGCCGAAGTGTATACGAAAAGCCCTTTGTGTAGCGATCACGGAATGATTATTTTCGTAATACGACGAAACCACGATGTAGACATGTCCAGACCATGATTACGAAAGAAAAACGGCATTACCGTACAGTTCAAAATATACCACTTGTTAAGGCCTGCTCGTATCTTATCACAGGCAAATGACCTCATTAAACTCGTCAGTCGGCTCTGCCGCACCCTGTATACGGAGTCACTCTGGCACAAGAGCTACGACGAGCATTGTCACCGCGGTGTTAATATGAACTGTATTTTTACCCGGGTCGTAAACAGCGAGGTTTAAAATACTTATTGTTTTTTTTAAATTTGTTTGTTAAATGTAACGTGGTAATTGTAATTGGTAACGTTCGGTTAACGGTTATTTTATGTTTAAGGTGGTCTCGAATAACGACCGTACGGAAAAACTGCGGAACGGTCTGTACGTCAGCATATCAAAGTTGAATTTGTCGTCGTCGCCGGATCGCTTTCACAATGGCCTGATGAAAGTTACGTGCCAGGCCGTCATCAGTATAGGGTTTGCAAAATCCATGCCGCCGCCACGGGAATATAAACGCGATACGATAATTTGGGGTAAGTGCAATAAGTGTGTACGATATTATCCGATTCCATTTGAACACCTTGTGTGTGTGTGTGTGCAAATATATATATATATAAAAACTCGTATAGATTTCGATAGTTTCAATTCGAATTCGATTACCGTTGGTCGCGCTCGGCGACAGTGTACTGATTTTACCGTCGATATCAACGCATTCGTAAAACCGTCTAGGACGGCGTTTATTCTTCTTCATTTTTTTTTTTTTTTTTTTTTTTTGTCATTTCGAATTCTATCGTAACAATATGGGGCCGGGAGACGGGACATTAGAATAGTGTAATAACTGTACGTAAGTGTAGCGCGACGTAATGGTTTTTTTTTTTTCTTTCTTTCTTTTTATAGTGTTTAATTATATTTATACTTAATCGTACGTATACACGAGGTCCGATCAAAAAGTACCGAGACTGATAGTGTTGTTACTCGTGAATCGGTTGTCGAAGGTGTGAGAACGCGCACGCGCCATAGTTATCGAACGTTTAAACGTCAGAAAAACGTACAAATAGTCATAGATACGATTAAATCGAACGCAATCGGATCAGTTAGGTTCGGTTAAACAAACCGTGTATTTTTACGTCTTGTCGGATTGCATAATGAGCGAAAATCATAGAACAACGCGCGTGCACAACGTTTGGCCATACTCTTGGGAAAACCGCAACTGATATGTACATTTTTTAAATCAATCGAAGTGGCGATGGACTTCTTCTTCGCGGCGGAAGACGGCGGGCCCGGTTCACCACGTCCCCGTGGTCTTGAAACCCGGTCAAGAAACCTCGTCGAGTTCAGAGCCAAGTTATGTTCGGAAGGTTACGTTGACGGTATATTTCCACTGCCCCATGGTGGTTTGTTTCAAGAACGACGGTTCTTCGTCGGTCTTGAATGGCAATCAACGTGATTGACGTGCATGACTGACCGTGTACGTGTACGACCGGTAATTACTGACGAAATTCAAATATGTTTGAATTTTTATCATCACTCAAGATGGATTTGTCATTCATGGTTGACCATGTATGTCTATGAATGTACGATTTGTCAGTCAGTCAAGTCGTATACTGCGGACGAGTTGTGTCTTTTGTACATTGTATATCTTCGTCAAAAAATGACGAACAAGTGAAATAATGAAGACTTTTTGGCGCGATTTTATACATTTTTACCGTGGTTTACCTGCTACGTGGAAAATAAATAATTGATCCAACTGCTGACATAAATGAATATATAAAAAAAAAAAAAAAAAAAATAACACATTCAGATCGAATCGCCGTCGTGAGTTAAAGAACGTTTTAGTTAGTGAAAAAGTTTCTATAATCAAATGGAGAAAATAGTCGAAGTTCGTCTAAAGATTATGATGAGATAATGTGTTATCTTTTTTTTAACCATTCTTTCATTCAAAATTTTTTTTTTCTCTTGGTTTTTTTTTTTTGTTTTATCACACGCAACGTAAATAGCAATTCTGTTTACTATAAAAGTAAAATAATCGAACGACTGAAGATTGTCACTCTTGATTGACCGTATATGGTAATTATCAATCGTCAATCTTGACTGTCAATCATGTTGATTGCCATTTACGACTGACCGTGTATGGGGGCCATTACGAGACGGTGTACAAAGAATAAGACCCGAGTTCAAGAGAGCCAGGCAGTTGGAAATTGCATCACAATAATGCCCCAGCGCATTCAGTCTAAGTTGTGCAGCAGTTTTTGGGCAAACACGACATACCCATATTTCCTCAACCCCTTTATTCGCCAGACCTAAATACGCGCGATTTTATTTTTTATTTCCCAAATTAAAAAGGCGCTCGGGGCCGACGTTTTCAAGATGTAGATAATATAAAACACGATGTGACAAAGCACCTACGGGAAATTTCCAAAATTGACATCCAGATGTGCTTCTAAAAGTGGCAGGGATATTGGAGACATTATGGATTCAGAAGGAGACTATTTTGAAGGAGATTCAATGAAAATAACTTTATCATTAGATATATATTCTTTTTTTTAACGGTCTCGATACTTTTTGATTGGACTACGTATATATATATATATATATATAAGTATTGTCGAATTGATATGAACTTTAAAAGTAATAAAAATAATATATGTTTAGAAAAACACCACAGGTGGGTGTACTTTTCAAATATACGATATATTTACAAAACCAATCAAAATATCCTCTAAATAATAATCCGTTAATTTCAAAATATACGTTTAGTACACCCAAGTAGTTCGTTTCACTGATATTAAAATAATAATTCAATTGTCAAAAAATCACGAACAAGAAAATACAGAGGTATCTATATAACATCAGGATTCGACAAGCACACGAACTTATGATTTTTTACCGCGCCTGCCCGAAACCTTAGTGTATTGCTAGGCCATATAACAGGAACAATATAATAAAATCATAAAAATAGTTTATTTACTAAAAAATCTACAAAAATTACAACTCTAGTCTAAACCAAAAATCGACATTAAAACATAGAATTGCCGAAAAGAGTAAACATTAAAAAAAAAAAACGCCAAAACACCAACATATTTTATTGAAAGGCCATTCAATAATAATCTTATCGAGTAGTTAATTTGTACCTATATTATATTAAACTCAATAGTTTAGAACTTATCTTTCTATACGAGTACTCCAATCGAAAAACGACAAAAGAGTTTTTTGCGTTTTGGTGTGTGAGGGAGATCATTTGTTGATTTCCCTTGTAGTTTCCTCGATACTGGGATTAAATTCCCATCGGTTTTTTACCGAGAAAAACGGGAATATTTACGCAACAACAGTTTGCTGTTGTTCGATTTAGTTTTTTGTTATAATTAATTTTAAAACAATCGTAAAGACCCGCAATTTTTACCGAGTACCTATATTACCCCGTTTTACACGTGGTAAAATATTCCAGATATTCTGGCGTTTTTTTTAATTATTTATTAATGTTTTAAATTTTCGAGTTTTTTTTTAAAAAAAAAATTGTTTAGTTTTGTGTGGATTCAATTTTTCGGGTTCTCAAAAGTGCTGAAAATTTTTACACAAGGTCCACCATAAGTTGTTTATTGGCCATATCAAAATTCTGTAGACACATATCTTTTTTATTATTTTTTTTATATAAGCGTTACAAGTTCAGAATTTGACGATAATCGTAAAAACCGGCATTTCAAAACATGATGTCTATCCGAACTTCGCCCAAAATCGTTTTTCAATGACAATGATTTATCGTTGCGTACAGAAAATAATTAAATTGCTCTCTATATCCTACGTTCCAGTTCTCTCCACCTACATCAGTGGCCTACACACGTGCTGTATCTTTTTTGTATTGTTACCCATCGACAAAAATAAAACATTACCAATTAACAAACAATAACAAATGGTTTTTTTTTTTTTTTTTAAACTCATACAAACTGTAGAAAATAAAAATAAAATTAAAAGACACAAGAAGACAAACAAGGTTCCTTGTTATCTGCATTTCTTTTGGAATACCTATTATTTCAAAACGTAAGTATAATCTCAAATTATAAAGTCGGAAAACTGATAATATTTGTTCATCAAGGGGGTTTGTTAGTAGTGGTATTGTTTTAAACCGTGTTAATATCAAATAAAATATAAAACATTATTCAAAAACCATAAATTAAAGAACAATGTGTACAATAACCGTAACAATATTCGTAGTGGCAAAAGAGGGATTTAAAATGTTGATTTTTCGTGCATTTTTTAAGTATGTATTTACGAAATTTTGTCCACTAGTTTAGGTTAGATTAGTTTCAATAATATTCTTTCTTTCCTACATAATTCTATATTGCGAAATACTTGGGACCGTTACAATAATTTCAATATAGACGTTTACTAAACATAAATGTGTCTTGTTCTTTTCGGGGCTGGGCGAATATTTAAATTTGTATTAAATCGGTCGAACAGGCTTATGAATAATTCAACGGTTTAAGATAATAAATAATCGTACCGCAGCACAATATCAAATGATAATTGAATGAAACGTAATAATAATTATACATACATTATATAGTTGCCTCGGTACAGTGTTTGTTGCCGTTAAAAAAATTTTGTGACTCTTTTTATCTTTCAAGCATCTGATTTGTGCAAATTATTACTATATTTTGATAAAAATTTTAATTGAATATTTAATAATTCTCTTCCTGTAATTATTTAGCTGTTAAACCACAGTACCAATTGTCCAACGGCGTCTTATAATTCATATTCATTAAAAAATTCTCAAAAAAAACAAATGTTATGGAACACGCAATTGAACTTGTGTGGTTTATTTATTACAATTATCTCACTCGACGTTCGGACGAGTGAAACGAAGTAATAAAATATAAAATGTATAAGACGTACCGAAATTAACTTAAGCATTTTTTTTTTGTTTTTTTTTTTTTTTTTTTTTTAGCTATGTGAACAAATCCCATAATTACCTAAATGTATCATGTGTGTTTTATGCTCAGCCACGCGGTGTGACCACATTAGTAGACCGACAAAAAAACAAAATGTTTAAACAAAGCATCAAATTAGGGTTGTTGTTTTTTTTTTTTTTTTGTTTTTTTATCCGGTAGGTATAATTCGAATACCGAAACCATTAAAAGAATTAACGTTTCAAAAATCAATGTATTCAAAAATGGCCGATTCGAATGAGTTTTAAATAGGTTCACAGTCGGTTATCTGACTAAAATGTCTATGAGACTATGATTACACTCGATGACTACTAATCTAAACGGCGCCTAACATAAATAATACAAATAATAATTCATCAACAAAGTCTTAAGTTCCATTATTGAAGAAAAAAATAATTAAAAATACATATAAATGTGTATTTTAAAAAAAAAAAAAATAATAATACTAATAATGTGCACGCACGAGTACGCGCATGATAAATGAATAAAACCATTTAACTAAAAAATTGTCGTGTAGAGTATTCAGATAAATTTGTTTCAACGAATTCTAACAAAAATCTAACTCAGTATTTTTTGTCTACAACCCGGAAATTAACAATTACAATTAATAACTATTAAACCGTGTGCTCGTATTCAATCAATGGTGCATTAAACTGGCGTTTTTTAAACTATAAAACAATATAATAACTTATAAAAAGTATTTAAAGCAAATTTTAAGTATAGGAACAAATATTTTATGAAAATTACTTTAAAAAAACAAAAATGTATTCAAAATATGCAAGCCGTGAATGAATAACTTAAATTTTGAAAATCTACAAAAACGATGCTTATTACTATACCTCTTGAAACTCCAATGTCAATTAATGTGGTAGTGGACAAACATATTTCGTGATACGAAGGAAACAAATTGTACATGTTTACGATGTTAATTGCGATACACCTACACCTATAGCTATAACGCAATAATGTTTTTGCTTTTTTATAAAAAAAAAAATAAATAAAAAAAACGACGTAAAATATCAAACGGGTTACAGTAACTGAAAAACAGTGAAGGCCAAAATGCTCAAGATTGTAAGACGTTTCACTCGCCTCAGCGCAAGAGAGTTTTGGGTTATTATTATAAAACTAAAAAGTTATAACTCGGAGCTCGTTATACTGTTATAGTACATATGTGAAGTTTTAGAATATTGTTAATTTTAGGTTTGTTAAAAAAAAAATTTGAATTAAGTATAAAATGAGTACAAAGTAAATAATTTGATAGCATTGTATTAAATTTAAAATCATAATGTACTCAAAAATATAAATTTTACTGATTTAAATCTAAAAATAAGATTTTCAAAATACATTTTTTAAACATCTACTTACAAGAAAAATATTTAAAAACAATAAAGATTTGTACTATTTTTAAATTGTTTAGTAAAAATTTAATATATGAAATTCATATTGTATTGAATAATATTATTCATACTAAAGTTTGAAAATTATACCCGCGAAAAAAATACTGGAAAATTAAAAATTGACGAAAATATGTATTCGGATAAATTTGTTTCAACGAATCCTAACAAAAATCTAACTTAATCTTTTTTTGTCTACATTTTCTAGAAAATAACAATTATAAATTAATAACTATTAAACCATATGCTCGTATTTAACCAACTGTGTGCTACTATGCCAGTTTAAACTGGCGTTTTTTTTGTTAACTATAAAACAATATACAAAAACTTTAAACTACTATCCGCGTTCAACATACTCAAACGGTTATAGTACTATTTTTTTAGTAATATAAATTACATAATTAGGAATAAAAAAATAAAACGCTAATTATTATTGATTTTATTTTATTTGAAACGTATGTCCTGCGAACGGATATTATGGGAACGCGACGTGTTTATAAAAGGGCTTTTCAAAAGTTTATTTATGAGACCCCGAGTCAATGTAAATTCATATTCCATTTATATATTTTTTAAAAATCCTTATAAAGAAACATAAATAACAACGAAAAGGCACGCCGAAATGTTAAGCCCACTAAGAAAAACAGACGTTCGGTCATATTCAATTTTCAAACTGAATTACTGTTATTTTGAATAAAATAAAAATATTTTTTTTTTTTTTTTTTTTTTTCTAACATCACAACTGCACGTCACTATAATAATAGTATAATTTACGTGACATACGAATTAATGATTAATTTGAAATATTTTTACTCAACAAGAGTTTTAATGTTTTGGTAACCATAAGAACAAAAACTAAGAAATGGACCAACAAGCACAGACAACAGAACCCTTTGTCTGAGCGGCATTTAACTAATTTTATATCGATAAAGGTATTATGCATCTCTAGTTTTTTTTTTTAATTTTAAAACTAAAATACGTTTGTCCGTAACATTCTAAATACTATTCTGAACAATTTTACGTTCACCCGAGAACGGTCTAAATGATATTGAAAATACGATTGTGCCCTGACGTCAGTAATCTACGCAGTTCTTTCTGTCAGTTTTCGGAAATTTTTAATCAATCTCGATTCAACAGATCCGTAGAAAGAAAATTAAATAATTGTATAATTCGAACCACAAAAATGTACTCGTTTTTAAAATCAAAGCGTACACAAAAAAATGTAAAGTCAGATTTTTAACTGTTGTCGTCACGATATTATATTACATACTTCATCAATTAAAGTTCGCGAATTGTGTAACAATAGTTTTCATTTATGATACACAATGGATTTATTGCTCCATTTTTACTATACAAGATAATCAAAATTGACAATGCCTAATACAAAACCAGACAATTCAATATACTCGTACTGTCTGAAATGGTGATTTTTGATTGAATGTTACAAACAACACAAGTCGAAATGTGGTCGAATCGATAATGACAGGAAACCCGGGAAAAATTGCTTTTATTTATATCGGCACGGTAAATAATTGAATAAGCTTTTTCAAATATTTTTGATGGGAAAAAAAAAAAAAAAAAAAAAAAAATGAAATCTTTGATTTATTCGATAACGCAATATATGTGCATAGAAAATGTCTTGCTGAACACTATTTTCTACGGAGAGAACTCGAATCAACACAGAATGTACCAATATTGTATAAAATATTATTACGCAATATTGGCAATAAAAAAAAAGGCCCTAATAGGTTCGCAGCACAATAAATTATAAATAAATTTAAAAGTGATATATAGTATCTGTTTAAAAAATAAACAAACAATTCATTTGAATAACTAAAATAATATTGAATTATTGTAACGGTCAAGACTGAAAGAAGCTGTGTAAAGTACAACGTTAATAGTTAATACAGCTACACTATTATACTTTTGTATAATCACTTTCGAAGATAGCGGATATTCACCAAAGATGTCGTATATTACATGAAAATAGGATAAATCGCAATCATTTCAATTAATACGAATCGATTAAATCATGTGAAATCCACTGTAATCCACTGTCCACGTCGGTGTACATTGCACAATAAATTAAATATCTTTTCGTTTTGTTCTTACAGTAAAAAATTCGGAGTCAAAAATAATATGGACACTATAATTATACTCTTCTCAATCGCTATCGATATTATTTTCCGCGGTGTTTTTTTTTTTTTTTTAACAAATTGGAATTATATTAAAAAACAAAACAATATTACTGATGTTACACCTGAAATTTACACACTGTTGACGTCCTATTTATGTTAAACGAATATATTATTCTGGCAAACAAAAAACGCTTGCAAACGAAACATATGCAAAAATTTTAATCTGTCGAAGAAAACCACACGGAAAATGGCATAAATTAAAATGTATCTATACGAATAAAACACAGTGTTACTCTCTGTCTGTCTTAGAAATTAACTTTCCATAGGCGGAAAATTCTCAAAATTTTGAACATAAGTAGCTTTTGCCTTTTAATTTTCGTCCTTGAAAACAGAATTATAAAATTTGAATTAGTTATTTTTTTTTTTTTTTTTTTGTTTTTAATTGATAGTCGTTGGCCATAAGAACTAAAGTAATACCCGTAGAGCTCTGAAACGATGGGTCTCCGCGGGTAACACAGCGAGTTGTTTATAAATATATAAATACATTTGTTTTTTTTTTTATCTCCCGCTAGAATTATAATTTATAATAATTTGTAGAATAAACATTCGGTATAAATTTATTGTAAAAATATATTATACATGTGAAAAATTGGTAAAATTCGAATTTATATTAGTTTATTCCGATAGTAATTTATTGAAATGTGATTGCTGTACATTTTTCTAATTTTACAGAATCTAAAGACGGTACGAACTACGTATATTTTTTTTTTTTTTAGAAATATTTCATCTAACATCGTTATTGTTCAACTAAAACTTTTCTATTTAAACGTAGTCTTTAAAATGCATAAATTCGATGCATTTCAAAAAAACTTTCATGCTCTATATAAAAGGACATTTATAAAAAATAATAGAGCGACGAACATCATAGGAAAAACATAAAAGTTGTATACGGTATGTTTCCTTTTCGATTTATTATTCCAATCTCCCTTCTTGTATTTGTTTCCCACTTCGCCCCTGGATATAGCGATATTTCGTAAAAGATATCACTATAAATTATGATTAAGGTACTGTTGCCAAAAAGTAGTTATTTCTGTGTAAAATTTTTCAAATTTATATTGTCAAATTGAAAGTTTAAATTAAAAAAAAAAAAAAAAATCGATTAAATCGATTAGAATTCGAGTAAATCTTAACGAGACAAATGCAATTATTCAAACCATATAAATAACTGTAACTCGGCAAATTTTAAGTATAGGAACAAATATTTTATGAAAATTACTTTAAAAAAAAAAAAAATGTATTAAAAATATGCAAGCCGTGAATGAATAATTCAAATTTTGAAAATCTACAAAAACGATGTGTATTACTATACCTCTTGAAACTCCAATGTCAATTCATGTGGTAGTGGACAAACATATTTCGTGATACGAAGGAAACAAATTGTACATGTTTACGATGTTAATTGCGATACACCTACACCTATAGCTATAACGCAATAATGTTTTCGCTTTTTTATAAAAAAAAAATAAATAAAAAAAACGACGTAAAATATCAAACGGGTTACAGTAACTGAAAAACAGTGAAGGCCAAAATGCTCAAGATTGTAAGACGTTTCACTCGCCTCAGCGCAAGAGAGTTTTGGGTTATTATTATAAAACTAAAAAGTTATAACTCGGAGCTCGTTGTACTGTTATAGTACATATGTGAAGTTTTAGAATATTGTTAATTTTAGGTTTGTTAAAAAAAAAAATTTGAATTAAGTATAAAATGAGTACAAAGTAAATAATTTGATAGCATTGTATTAAATTTAAAATCATAATGTACTCAAAAATATAAATTTTACTGATTTAAATCTAAAAATAAAATTTTCAAAATACTTTTTTTAAACATCTATTTACAAGAAAAATATTTAAAAAAAAAAAAAAAAAAAAACATTAATGATTTTTACTATTTTTAAATTGAATAGTAAAAATTTAATATATGAAAATCATATTGTATTGAATAATATTTGAAAATTGTACCTACGAAAAAAATACTGAAAAATTAAAAATTGATAAAAATGTAAATATTGATAAAATATGTTGAACACCACGCCCACAAAATAATAAATAAAATAATCGAAATTTCAATTTTCTAAGGTTTTTTTTTTTTTTTTTTTTAAATAACAATAAAATTACCTAGGTACCTATATTAGCGTGTGTGGGACATTTTTACGCAATTGTCGGGTGATTTTTATTAACTTAAGTTATGGGAAATACTAAAAATGACTTGATTTCGGTTTTTGAAGTACACTACAACCCGTGTATCAGTCTATAAAATAATGGCATGAGACTTTTTATGACATCCTAACCCGGCCATATTTAGAGGGAGGATTTTGGTGCTGCAGCCCCTCCCCTCGAAAAATCTGGGAAATCGTGGTTTTAAATAAAAGTCGAGTTGAGTTCTGCGGCCTTGGAACGGTATTTATGAAAAAACAACTTTCGAAAAAATCACTGGACACAGTACCCGACAAAATCGTAATATGTTTTAATAAACAATAAAATATAAAATAATGTAAAATACATATTTCACATCTATCGGATAGGGCATTAATTTAGAATATCGCACTAGCCTGTAACTATTATTTTAGAATTTAAAGAAAATTTTGTAATTCGATGACGAAACATTAGATTCATAAAACGATTCTGAACTTTTATTTTTCCCGGCTTTTTCTGCAATTTTTCTCTATTTAAGAGACTCTCCCGAAGTAACATCCGTGTTCAATTACCCATCTAAAAAGTTACTAGATGAAACTTTTTAAGAATTTTTATTATTTGTATTGAATTCGTTTTGTTTTTTTTTTTTTTGCATCAGTTGGAAACGGTTAACAAGAAAGAAAATAATTTTGATTTTTTTTTGTAGTTTTCTTAATAATATGGGAGAAGGAACGAGAATAATTACGAAAAAATGATTACTATTATTTTCGAATCTATATTTTTGTTGTAACGAAAAATAAAATTGTAAAAAATAATCGTAGAGACTAGACGTTTTCACCAAATACTTATTCCATCACTTGGACACATGGTAAAAATTGTCATGGTTTTTCGATTTGATGTGGATAAAAATGTTGTAATCTGTTTTTATCGACACTATTAATTGCGAATAATTGTAGGTTATTATTCTTTTAATTACAAATTAATACAATTTCCGATGTTAATTTATCAAATCTGAACTCCGTTCAAAATCGATATTTGTTATTGTATATTAATCGATTATTTATTGTGCGTACAGATATATTAACTAAATTACCTTGTATATCCTACATTCCCAACTCCCAACCTACAACAGGCTTTTCCCCCCCCCCGTTTCTTTTTTTATAACACATTTCGGAACAGTAAAACCCCTCATCCGACAAGGTCCATCTGACAACGTAATTCAACGCGATCGTTTCTACGTCGAGTCTATAAAAACAACACATCTAAAAGAAGTAATACAACCATAAGTTCGGATTTTGATTCCGAGCTGAATTGTTTTCCGCGTGCAAATTAACTTGTCTTGGCTTCCGATTTTTAAATTGGAATTCTGCGATAAGTATATATATATATATATATATAAAAAAAAAAAACTATTTTTAACTGAAATAATTATTTAATTAATCACAACATGATGTATCTATTTGATTTCAGTACGTGGATCGGCGGTAGCCATGTGTATAACGTTCAACATAAAAGTGACATTAATAACATTAACGTCAACGTTGTTTTTAATAAATACATCGTGAAAATTGTACAAAAAAATTGTTATCCAATTGAATTGGCTGCTTTGCTTAAAACGTGTAAAATTATAATGTTATCTTGTTATCTTATCGAAATTTGTTTTTAATGAACATTCTATCCGCACGAATTATGTACCTAACTATACATTTTTCGGTTTTCAGCGTGTAAATAAACCTAATTATTACTATTAACAGCTTAGAAGACTGTATATTATTTTATATACAATATCGTGTGAACACTTAAATTGATACAATTATAATATATGTGTACGACGTTTCCGAATAGATATAATAAATATTTAAGTATATTATTGTTATAAATTTATGAAAAATGTATTCATCAGTTTGGATCTAATTTAATTGCGTTACTTGAATTTTTTTTTTTTTTTTTTTCATTTTAACAAAGCAAGTTAATACAATATGAACATTTTCTTTTACCGGTATGCGATTACCAATAGTATATTATTTCCTTATTGTATTGTTGTAAAAAATAAAACAGTTGTCATTTGCCCGTAAGTACCTATCTGTAGTAACCACTGTATGGAAAATAAATCATATACAATTATTCGATCGCAGTGTTTTACTTTACATTGTACACGCACGGTTTATTTTATCATAAATAAATATGTGAACTGTAATATATTCTATTTATTTCGCGTTGTCAGTATGAACAGTATTTGTGCCGATTCCGCCTACAGAGCGCACCCCTATACTATTCCTTTTCCCATCTGCATCGAATCCGTTCAAAATGGCAAGTAAAAAATATCAGCCGCGAACTACGACCGGTGTTTTCGTGTATTACGATATCGGTTCAACAAAAAAATATTTTAAAGTTATAATTACATATACATATATGCTAATGGGTGATGACATAAACACGAATAGTATCGGAGAGATGCTCTTGGGTCCGGTTTATCGTAAATCGAGGCAAAAGCGATTCAAGTAAAACGGTCGAACAACAAGCCGAACGAACATCTGAATAGTTAAATATAATCGAATTACCGTCTAGTAAATTAAATCTAAACGCCTAGTTTTATTTAGTAATTCGTCCTGGATATTGTCGCCCAGAAATATATGGGAGGTGCCATTCTATAAAACACTTGTCTTGTATTTTAATGGTAATGCGACATTGTCTTATACCTAAACGCGAAATATATAATAAATAATCGATATTTATGGTATCTACGTCAACGCTTAAAAAAAAAAAAATAACTATTCTCCGTCAGAAAATTTCGTTAGAACTTTATATACATATATGATATCGATTTATTGTATAACTGGTTAAAAATAAATTTATCATAATACATCATAAAACTTTCTATAAACAAAACGTATTCTAAAAGAGACATTCGGAAAGTGTTTAAACTTTCGAGAATATTCGCATCACCCAAATGATAGTAAAACGGTTATTATTATGCACTCTGATGCGTAGCAGCACGCGAACGTCCATTGGCATTAAAAAGTTCGAGCAATGGATCGCGTAATATTTCATTAACCGGACTCGCATTTTAATTAAATATTTTAAATGAGATTTGTACTGGAGCCTACTACGGATTTATACTCTTATAAACGCATTCACCGATATATCGCAAGTAAAAAAAAAAAAAAACAAAAAAAACCCTATATATACAGGGTGCTGCGGAGCCCACTGACGAGATTAATGAGGTCATTAGCCCGTGATAAGATAAGAGCGGGCCTTAAAAAGTGGTATATTTTGAATTGTACGGTAAATGCCGTTTTTATTCGCAATCGTGGTCCGGACAGGTGTACATCGTGCGTATTACGAAAATAATCATTCTGTGATCGGTACACAAAGGGCTTTTCGTATATACTTCGGCGGCGTTCCACGTGCTGAATCTGTTCCTTCTGCTAACACTATCAAATCGTGGACACGGCATTTGGAAGAAACTGCAAGTACCCTTGCAAATAGACTTGGACACGGAGCACCCAGAACGGTAAGAACCTCCCGAAAATGTGCAGTTGGTTAGAGAGTCATTTTTTTTTTTTTAGTAGGTGTAGTATATTAACTGTCCAATAAAATGGTTTAACCGGGAGCGGTGTCGGGGGCGGGGGGGGAAATAAAAAATTATTTTATACTATTATCACTACGATGACTTATAAATGTCCACATGTATCAACTGGAACAACTCGGTTTTTAATTTTATTACACGGAATATAATAAGTATTTCATGTCTTCAAAATTAGATAAGTGAATATGTAATGGACACTTTGACGGGTCGATACGTGTTTACGGTTATTTAGTTATGATGGTTTTTTATTCAAGCATTAATTACAATGTTAAAACGATGCCACAAAGCATTTTCCAACTTTCGAAGTAACATTATATAGATATATAAACGATACGCGGTTCAAAACCTAAACCGAAGCCGTAAATTTAATTTAAATATCAACGATTAAATGTCAGCCGAATACAAACACCATTATGGAAATCGCAACGAACGTGTACGATTCCTACGATTTACTTTTTTTTAAATTGAATAATAATAAACGTGGGCACGTAACATTTTGGCAATGATGAACGACCGGACTGTGAAATCAATTCAAGAGTTTCTCGTCAATAGATGTTACATATATATATATATATTCAATTCTAAGTACAGATCGGTTTTTATTGTCATCGGCGGCCGCTTATAGTAATCCAATTTCAATTTTTTTTTTTTTTTTTTTATAAGTTTTCCCATACTCTAGGGGGTAAAAAATAAGAATGGATAGGTAGAGATGAAAAATAAAACAATAAATATAGTAGTTTTTGTTAGAGTTTCAATACAAAAGAGCACTGGATTACTACTGTAGGTATGCCGTATACGACACGGATAAAAGTTTTTAAAAGTCGATAAATCCCTCAGGCGACTTACTGGATTGAAAAACTTCAAATTTCGAGGTTATACTAACAGTTTTAAGCCATTTCGCTGAAGTTTATTATCTTTATTTATTGAAGATCGGATCATAAAAAATGTAATGTCATATTTGATTGTTTTTTTTTTTTTTTTTGTTTATAATATATTTAAATTTTTAACATCATTTGGATTTCGGAAAGGTTATAAAATACTTTTAAACAACATCAAATATATATATATATATATTAGGACATTATACGTACCTTTGTCAAATATTTTATTATCAATAAACGGTCAATAATCATACTCGGTGTAATAATATTCATAAACGTACATACAATAATCTTAAACTCAAACAAGTGGATAATTAATAAAAAAAAAAAAAAAACAAAACAAAAATGTATTTGGAAATATGGATTTGCAAGAAGATTTTCGCGGGTGTACACTGTTAGATTTTTACAACCAAACTTAACCGTGTGTCGTGTGAAATATAGATTCTATTACAATGTAATGTCTACGAAGTGCTGAAAACGTATTGCTCAGTATTTACGCGCGAAATATGTTCTGCAAAAATTTGACATGGATCCGATTAAGCTATTTTATTCGTAAAAAAAAAAAAAAAAAAAAAATAAACATATTATAGAAAACAAATCGTTTATGACGAATACGTAGTGACAGTGACGTATTCCGAGATTTTACGCCCTACGCGCAGATTATATAATCTGTTGTCCCTCTAAGTTTAAACATTTTTTTTTTTTTTATTTTTGTGAAAAACCAGGGGAAAACACCTAGGAAACACGTCGACAAATATTTATAGGCATATTAATTAAAAGCATAACATACTCGACGTTTTTTTCCGAGCTGTTTATGCCCCTCGAAATATTCTGCCCGGGACAATTGCCACCTCTCGCCTCCCTCCCCCGTCCTACTTAATACGTCACTGTACGCAGGTATACAAAAAGTGTTTAGAAGTTTAAAAAACGGTAGAGAATATACTTACCAAACTACTTCTTTAAAGTATTCAATATGGGTGTGTATAATATTTAAAAACTATAATTTATTATTTTATCGAAATGTCACGTTTTATAATAAAATATCTCTGTCAAAATGTCAATTTTTATTTAGATTCTGAGCGTAGTATGAGGTATGTATTGGTTTTACTATGGTGTGTTATTTTTTTTTTTTTCTCCACGTCTGTGAACAACTTTTCTAGAAATCTCACGCCGATTTTCCGATGTAGCATATTTTCTGAAAGATTTATGGATTTAGTCGGTGAATTAGGGAAGTAATTTTTTTTTTTTATATAATTGTGAAAAACCAGGGGAAAACACCTAGGAAACACGTCGACAAATATTTATAGGCATTTGATTTTTTTGTTATTATTCCGTTTCATGTGAATAATATTGTTCCGGTACCACAGAAATGCACGAAAATTGCACAAAAGTTCAAAAAAAGCGAGCAAATTTTAATCATTTTTTTTTTTTTTTTTTTGAAAGCGTAAAAGTTGCAAATTTTAATTATAGCCGTAAAAAATTAACGGCAATTAGTAATTTTCCAATTTACGAGTATGTGAAATATACTTTTTTTTGGCTCCAAAAAAAAATACCCATCAATTTGAGATGAAAAAACATGGTTAATACAATTTTCGGATTTAATAAATCAAAACATTTTTACCGACCTTCGCTCAGAATCGCTTTTCGTTGGCAATGATTAATCGTTGCGTACGACCAGATATAAATTGAATTCCCCTCTGAATGTTTTTTCCCGACTTTCCACCAACAACAATGGCCCACACATGGTGCGGAATATGTCCGTCCTTTTTTTATATATATATATATATATATATATATATATGTTTAGGGCATATTAATATTTGTATGTTTTATTATCATTCCGGCGCGAGTGTATTTGAACATAAAAGAACTTGTGTCGAAAAATCGTTATATCTCAACATAAATAAGATGTACGTAAAAACGCCGACTCCGGTGGAAACTAAAGGATTATCCTATTTAATTAAATATAACTATCGGTATCATAATTAATTTACATAATAAAGTTATAGGTTTTTTTTTTTTTTTTTAAATTGAAAAAGACAACTCTTTAATCTCGAATATCGGTCTCGTTCAACCGAATTGAAAATCAAATGCCATTTGCCCGAGATAATATGTTGTTGTATTAAATTTTCGTAACGAGTAAAAGTTCTAAAATCATTTTCAAGGGCATTTATTTTTTTTATTTTTTTGTTGAAATTACCTCGTATACGGAACTCCTAAAATATTATTAGGTAGTGTGGCCTCGTCATAATCAAATAGAAAACTACAATGCACGTATGAAATGTACTTCCCCTAGCACCAGAACATAATAACCATCTGAGTCACTGAGATCTAAACCGCAACGATATCTTAAATATTTTCAAATCAGAAAAATTAATTATACAGTGAAACATTTATTCGCGTAAGTCGGCCAACGTTATAAAATCATTGGGTAGATATGTTTTTTTTTTTTTAGCTCCAGTATTAAATACACCGGCGCAAGGACGCCTGACGCCTACGCTCGGTAACAAACGATTCTGTTAATTTTTTTTAATAAGTAATGGTAATGGTTAAAACGAACGGTTTTTCTATGCGTTATAAATTACAATGCCGGCTATACTGAAAAGTGTCTAATAACGAAAGACTAGGTACAAATTTTAAATCGTTTAAATCGTATGAAATATTCATTTTAGAACGCACTACTGACACCTGTTTAATATGTATCCCTGTAATCTTATTTGTATGTTTTGGATAATTCAGTGTTGACGTGGATTTTAAAACAAAAATGAGTAAACTTAGGTGAGTTTATACCAAGATTTGTATTTACACGAGAAAACAATGGCGTATTTACGAAATAGATAAAATTCACCGGACCTTTGGAAAACAATATAAGAACGAGAAATACATTAAAGCAGTAATTCAGAGCCGTGTCGTTTATAGTGCTATTCTACAGTAAATCAATTGCAAATGTTCGTAAACTGGGTCGGAATAACAAGTTTAAGTTCGTTGCTAATTGTTTTCAACAAAAGAAAAAAACATAAGGATGTGTTTAATGTGATGATTTTTATATAAAATAGTATAAACACATAATTGTTTAAAAACTCAAGAGCGTATTTATCACGGTTATAACTTTAAAATATAGGTGCGTACTCAGCAAGTTTAAATGCTAGACGTTATAACGAATATTAATCGATTTAAATATAAACCGTATCCATCATATTATTATTATATATATATATATATATAGATAATAAATTAAGAAAGAACGTGTTTGAATAATAAAAAAAAAATTAATGTATTCGTTATCAGCATAGTTAAGGTCGTAGACGAACAAGGGAATGCACCACTCGAATAGATAATATTGTAAATCTAATAAAAATATTTGTTAATTAGTTACAACATCTCAATCGCTAAAGAAATTGCAGACATGACGATCGAAATGTGCCGGATAGCAGGGATCGCCTTCCGCAATGTATTGCTGCAGACGGCTGCCATCTTGCGAATATCATTTTCAAAACATAATTCTAGAAAATGGGATTACTCATTGAATGGAATAAAATATAAACCGCTAATCTCTAAGTTGTAGTGTTTGTTTTTTATAGCCCTTCAAAACTCGTCTCAGTCGGCTCCGCCTTACTCTGTACAATTTTCTCGATCCGGTGAGCGATGACTGAAAACGTGAAAAGAGCAACAGAGTGCTCAATACTTGAGTAACGAAAAACATTGTCTTTCATTTAAAATAGTAAGTAAAATTAATTGTTTAAAAAAAAAAATATATATATATATGTTTTAAGTTAGTGAAACTATTTTAAATATTTTATAATTATCACCCTATTTTTATTTATATCGTATTTATAATAAGGTATAATCCGGATTTGTATGTTTTTGCATATCGTTACTGAGTGTACGCTATCATATAAGAGTAAAAAATACCAACGATTCGTTCATCACAGAGTACGCGAGAAAAAAATTATTTTTTTGCATATTTGAGCGTATTTAGCTTTACTTCCAAAATACGCTATATTTTGGTATATTTTGTAAATTGAGAGAAAAAAAATGCTAATTTATTTTTTATTTTAATAGTAATGTACCTGCAAAACGTACGTTTTGAATCAAATATTATTATTTTGATTAAAAAAAAAACACTCAATGATAGTACTATTAAACCGCCATAGTCATATTCGCTCACTAATTAAAATCACTATGATATTGTTTTTATAAATTTTTTTTTTTTATAAATATATATATTGTTGTTTTAAATCCCTACTGTTAGTATAATTCAATTATTCCATTATGCCAGTGTAAACCTCGCTAATTAAATAATTATTTAAAGAATATAGTAAAAAATAAATAAATAATACAAATAAATTGTATATTAATGTTCGTTGATCATTTTTTTTCTTATTTTTAAGAGAGAATATCGAAATGCATTATAGTTAAATCGTTTTACGGGAACGTAAATCCAGACTAAAGTTATAATAACAGGCGATTCCCCATTTTCGTTTTCTCGATATTTGCAGAGAAATATACAAAAAATGAAATTAATTCGTACGTTGTAATTTGTCGAACGATAACATTTAATTAAAAACAAATTACAAATATTGCGTGTCTTCAGTCGCGTCTAGTTTTACAGGAAGGCCTGACAATTCGAGGCTATTCGTATGTTCAATTCCACCCCTCCGAGATTATCAACAGTAAGAAAAATCGTGTATTCTATGATGAAAAAATAAAAAAAAAACAAAAAATAGGTGTTGAATAGTATGAAATTTAATGACAAATTTAAGCAAAGCGATACTTACCGTAGGCACCGTTTTCGTCGTCGTTGGTAAGGAGACACAAAATACAATTGTCTAACTTTTAACTTAACATTTATAGTTGTATTATTCACTTCGTATTATTAGAGCACATTATTTGATTGAAACAAATTTAATAAAATATTACTTTTGATAGTTTATTTTTTTATTTTTTTTTTTTTTATCGAAAATCCGTTACAGTTGGGTAGGTATAACATATCTAATGGAGAAGCGGTACGCTTTTATATCCGCGTATCGCATATACGTTTTTTTTTTTTAATTTTTCACGTACCGCTTGTACTTGATTACTTGATTAATAATTCCAACTGGTGTACCGGGGCACAACAGGCTTTAAATGAACAAACAGTGATGCTCGATCTTAACAATTTTACAGAGCGGTGTTAAAAAAATGAGTTTAATGTTAATAGTTAATGAAAAATAGCGCTAACCGCGTATCGGAATAGAGATATTTTAGATGATTGGATTAATATCGTAATATTGGATTGAATGACTTTTATCTAAGAAACTGTTTGCAATCTTGATGCATCAATTTTACCTCATCGTTGGCGAAATTCGGACTTATTACAGGCTAGACGCCGAATCTGCAACAATATATATATATATATATATAAACGCATTTACAATTTAAATGGTTTCCTTCTGGCAATAACCTTCTATGATACCTACGATAAAAACTAAAACCGAGTGAAACCACTACAGACACGTTTTTCCAATACACGTTTCGTTCAATAAAACACAGCTGTGTGCATAATATGCAGAATAGTCGTGGTTTTTTGAAAACTACCGCGCGACTCTGCGTCCGATGTGACTTTCTGTTTTAGATTCCGTGTTTTCATTCGCAGTAATCACACTTCCGATTATTAAAAATGTTCCGGTTTTTTTTTTTTTTTTTTTTTCCCCATTATAATTGGCGATTGTATTGTAAAACCGAAATCGTGCAGTGTGGCGTAATGGCATGTTTTATCGGCGGAGACGGCAAACGCGGCTAATAGTAATATTGTGGGCATTAATAACGACAGTATTCTAAGGATTAAAAAACAATAATAATTATAACTTGAAGACAAACGCAACCGAATGCAAATCGATATTTTATATTCTGAACCGAGCGGGATGTTGAATTTATAATGGATTTGCTAATTTATTTATCCGCCACGTCTCTAGGATCAAGATTTATAAACCCTATAAAAACTACACACCATAAAATATCCATTTACGGTGTTATTTCCCGAAAATATGCACCGCGATATTCTGTTTCGTTTTATGTTTTTTTCATTATCAACAATGTAGTATATTATTATTATTAGGAACACCATTTTAAAACGCATTCGCTATAATTTCCTAGAGAGTATATAAAATAATAACAAATAAATCAGCACCTACTTTGTGTTCTGTTATAAGAACTATTTTTTTTTTATTATTATTTTCAATTTAAGAACCACGAGAAAATAGTTTACTGAGGCACTGAATCACGTACCTAGCAAATGTATCTGGAAAACCATACAAGAAATTGTATAGAAATTTCAACTATAAACTATGGAAGTGAGAATAATAATATTATGCAATGATTAAATATGCGAACTAAATCTAGCTCTGCATATTTAGGCCATTCCATACTATTTGTAGTGGAGTGCGTATTTCACATATGCAAATACGCGTGTACCTCAGTGCCCTGAACGTATTTCTGTAATTACTGTTATGGAATTTAAACAATGATCCGAAAAATAAATCGTTGGTCAAATGCTTGATATACGAGCCAAAGTCGTATTTGCCAATGGCCTTAGAGTCTTGTGACTATCCGGTACTATAATAAATATTTAATTATTTTCTAGGCACAGATATTACCGTTATTATGTAAATTTAATTTCGGATTACAATCCGTACATACGTTACTGCTGGTTAATGCAGCGTACGTACATATTACATTGCATTGTGCGGGTAATGGTGTTTTTTTAATATATACGCACGTCATAAAAATACGATCATAAATAATAAAAATGACAAAAGTGTAGACCCGTGAAAACAATGGTATTCATCCGAGCTAATAAATGATTGAGGTGGATAAAAATAAGAGGCCAACCGAAGGGGGAGGGGGAGGGGGAAATGGGGTAAAAAAAAAAAAAAAAAAAATAATACACCGAAGAAAGAAAAATCAGGGGTGGTAGATTCCATTAGAGATCTTTTAGAATTCTCTTCAGCCGCTATTGACGACGACGTGCGGTAGATTAAATACGGGTTTACAACACGTGTTCATAACTCCCATGACGACAAATTGTCCATTTTCTCTGTACAGTTCAAAGCCAAAGGGTCGTCCCTGTTATAGCGTTCCCCCCGTGACGCTTATGATTTATTGTACGCGCCAGTACGCGACAATCGTTAACTTAAAATGCATCGCTTATAAGTGGTAATACCTGCGGCGGCGGCGCAGCGTTTCGGTCCGCCGGCTAATGCCCGCAAACAAAACGGTCGATATTAAAAATTCCATTACGTTAAGTACGCGAAACGAACTGACTGATACCATTGCATTTGTAATAATTCGCAATTAAAAGAAAGAAAAAAAGAAACGAACGCGGGCGTTCTTGGCGCCACGGGCGGACCACTCTTGTGGATGGAAAATAGAGGTTAGGTACACGGCAAGGACGTCGCGGGTAATTCAATTTTTATCCGTATACGCAACGAACATTGCTAACGAAAAACAATTCTGAACGGAGTTCGAGTCGAGGTTTAAAAAATGCCGTAGTTTTTAATGGTTTTTTTTTTTTAGAAAATATAGTGGAAACCCTTTGCACGGACGATATTAATGATATTATCATAGTGAAATACGCAAAATATATTTATCTGATAACAAACCGATACGTTGTACTTGTAATAATTCGCAATTAAGAAAAAAAGAAACGAACGCGGGCGTACTTTGGCGCCACGGGCCGACCACCACACTTGTGGATGGAAAATAGAGGTTAGGTATACGACAATGATATCGCGGGGAATTCAATTTTTATCCGTATACGCAACGATCATTGCTAACGAAAAACAATTCTGAACGGAATTCGAGTCGAGGTTTAAAATGCCGTAGTTTTTAGTGGGTTTTTTTTTTTTTTTTAGAAAATATAGTGGAATCCGTGGTCACGGACGATATTAATGATATTATCAAAAGTAAAATACCCTTATTTATCTGATAACGTTTGAGTTGTGAAATCTTTCAATCAAAGCGATAAATGCAGTCCAAGACCGTGGCTTACTGTTTCCTAGGGCCGCCAATTAAGTGATATAGTTTTTAAAAATAGTTATTTAAAAAAAAAATGGTGTATATGTACAATTTATGAATAAAACATACTTTTTGATATTTGACTCGGTTTGGTATTTATAAGTTTCACAAATCAGGGAGGTTTTTCTGACGCATTCTGTATGTATAAAGAAGATAAAACAAATGGTATTAAATTTATCGAATTGTGACTTGAGTTTTTCACGATTTTTTTAAAATGTCATCTTCTCGTTTATTATTAATAATCAACATAATTTAATAAATTATCAATATATTATATTGTTTTTTTTAATTTTTTTTTTTTTTATCTAAAATGATCTTTATGTTGTCAGCAGTAAATAAAGAATTTCTATGGTAATTATTTCTTTCGTGATTTTATCCGATGCATCATCATTCAACTTTGTCAAGGGTCTTGATACAAGTTTGCCTAACTACTCGAGGGACCACCATACCAGCCTGACTAGAATTTAAAAATAAAACACAGAATTGCACAAAATAAACCCTCTCTTGATTTTAAATAAGTTAACCGTTTAAGAGTTTCAAAACATTTAATTGCCGGTCATACGGGAAATCAATCTTAAAATCGGGTGTCCGTACGTTTTTTTAAAACGAAAACTTTCCCTTCGTTACATACATTCGTCACATTCAACATAACCTCCTATATCAGACTTAGAATACAAATCTATATTCAATTACCGGATGGCTGACTGGTGCACTTTGAAGGCGTTTTATGCTATTTGCAAGTGTTGCTACAGTGACTCCGTCTTGGGAGACGTTCGATGCAGATGAAACAGTATCACCGGTAGAATTTTTTTTTTTTTTTTTTTTATAAAAACGTAACGACGATTGTTGAGTTTTTTTCTGGACGATATTATTATTTTATCCAAACAGCGTACTATGCCCGGAGTGTTCGGACGATGTTTGGGCGATACTAACATTTATAATCTAATGTGCGGTACATTTATCGGACGACAAATTAACTATTAAAACTATTAATTAACTGCCGATTAGGTAGGTGGATAGGTACCAGGCGTACTGCTTACGACGCACGATTGCTTTACGACATAAAATTTATGGGTAACATGAAAAACTTGAAACTAATAATATTGAACTTTTATGATTTACGTCTTATTTATCGGGCACACTGGGTATAGGCAGAGTTTACAACAAATTGTCTAAATTTTCGAGGGGGACGGGGAGGCTGAAGCCCCCTCGGTTTCCTATAAATACGTCTCTGGTCCTGGTAGATGACCAGACTGCTGCAATTTGGGCGAATTTCTAATGAATAAAATAACTAAATAGGTTATTTAATTATTTAAAATGTAATAGTTCACTTATTAATCAGGACAATCGGATTTCAATTAAAACAATTTTTTTTTTTTTTTTTTTATTATAATCGTAAAAAATAAAAATATATTTAATGGTTTAAAAATAATATTACAATACGAGTGTTGCTTACAATAGTATATAATAATAATAATAATAATAAAGCGTTTTGATTTTGATTTGTAAGCTATATAATGATAAAAAAAAAATGTAAAAAAAAAAAAACAATATAATATAAAAATAAAAATAAATTAATATAGATAAATGTAACTAATAAGTAATAATATTACACGCATGTTATTGATAACAATATAGGTATGTACACATTTTTTTTTATCACTTAAATTAAATTCAAATTAACACGTTTACGTAAAAAGATCACGAATAATTATTAGTGACGGTTTTTCCGGGGAGGTAGGGGAGGCACCAACTCCCTTGAAATGAACGGAGAATAGAAAAGATATTCTTTATTGCATTCGATTGATAAAAAATATGTGTACCTTATATCTAGGATTTATTTAAATCGGGTTAAAAATTATTCTTTATTAATTGTGCATTTTGGAAATGAACAATGCAAATATGAATGCATCGTAAAAAAAAAAAAAAAGGAATATTTTTAATTTACAGTTCGCGGTTAATCGCCCAATCGCAAAATGATTGCGGAAACCGCCCCTGCGAATAATATACACACCAGATCGTTTCCGAAGGAGACTTTCTGCGAATAAATGTTAGATCATCATAGACGAGTCCTACTAAACGTTAATATTGGGTATTTCGAGTCTTGGTGTTTTTCCTATAGGTGTAAATGGACACGCAAAATGGATATTCACTAAAAAAAAAAAAAAAAAAAAATGGCCTGGTAGGTGGTACACACGTGCACACCCAGTCGACTCGCAGCGCGACATAGTTAAATTTTACAAAATCTATATTTTAGTAAATAAGTAACAAAGCGCATATATATATACTACAACCCTACTTATATAATAACTAACTATTATCTGCCAAACTGTCGTTGACAGTTCTATGACCCAGAACAATAATAGTAGGTAATATTACATATTTTTTTTTTGTTTTTTTTTTTAGGTTTACGACAAACGCTTTTTATATAAATAAAAAAAAAAAATAAAAAAATATTCTTGTGATATGGCTTCGAACATGTATAGTTTGGTTTGATAATACAATCATTGAATCATAATAATAATAATAATAATAATAATAATAATAATAATAATAATAGTATTATCAGCCCCACACTAGTGAGCGCACGTAATTGTTAAATTTAAATACCGTTTAAAACTCTATTAGACGGAATGTCAGCTCGACGAATTCAGCAAACTCGACGGTTTTTCATCCTGTAGCAATACTAATATATTTTTTTTTTTTAACGAAATTCGACAAAAACATCACCTACTTGCTGGCCAACATTTCGTGAATATGTCTTGAAATAATTTATTTATTAATTTTTTTTTTTTTTTTCAACAATAAAACTTCAAGTAAAACCGAAGTATATTATACATTCGACGTTTACAGGAAATCCATTAGGCTGACATTCTCTTAAAACTAATGATAAACGAAACGTTATAGGTATTATTTTATATATAAAAAAAAAAAAATCAATCGTGCTATTATATATTGATTACCTATTAGTATACAAAAAGAATAAGTGCACATTATATTATGCGCTATCAGCTATAAACGTTATTGCATTTAACAAATCACTAATCGTTGTGGTTGACGGCCAAGTGGCCATATTTTGAGCGTACGATGGAACGTCAAAGGACTTTATAGATGCAGTCCATTTCCAGTCGAATGTCATAACTCTGTTGTTTCTAGATTTTTCACCGTGATTCGCGTTCGTTCGCAGTAGTCGTCAGTACTGTCTGTGTGTATGTTGCAATCGTTACTGTAATATTAAAAAAAACAAAAAAACTTTAACATACTGTATCGCATGTAAATATTATATAATATGTTGTTTATTAGCCGTTGAACAAACCTTTTGATAAATAATGTAGTCGTCGAACGTTCAATTGGTTGGGGCGACGTGGTACTGGTAGTCGTGTTGTCGTCCAATGAATCGCGTTCAGACGTTTGACTAAAAATTATGATAAAAAAAAAAAAAAAAAAAAATCTAAAGTATAATTCTAGTTTCCCTCAACGACACGGTCGGAAATTTGAGCGAGCGTTCGGTCTGGCTTTCGAATGCAATGTTTAATAACGAGCATCAAATACAAACAACTAAAAGGTATAGGGAAAACTATCCTCCGGTTGGCCTACTGTGTCGGCATCGAGATTATATTTAACGCCCTTCGCGTGTTTAATGGATCGGTTTCGTACTCAAATAAATAAAGTGAGTATAAGTACACGATGATAAAACACAAAATCAATCTGATGATTTTAAGGTATAAATTCATTACTAACTATATGGTTTGAACTAGAGATGCTGTAATATGGCTTATTCTAGGCACTCTAGTTTTAACTAGGCGCCTATATGGATTTTTTTTTTTTAAATTTCCACCTCTACGTTAAATGGTAATTAACTGTGCATTAAATCATACTACGATATAATCGTAATCGAAGCAATAGAAGAACAACGTGTGTGCATAAAATTTTGTTTTAAATTAGAGAAAAGTTCTAGTGAAATTTTTGAACATTTGCAGCAAGCTTTTGGAGATGATGTTCTGACTCGGACAACGTTTTTTGAGTGGTTTAAACGGTTTAATGATGGTAGAACATCCATTAATGATAACGAACGACCTGGTAGACCCTCGACCAGTAAAACAAATGAAACTGTTGCTCGTGTTCGTGAAATTATTCAAAATAATCGTCGATTAACTAGCAGAGAAGTTGCAGAAGACGTACAAAAATTACGAAAATCGCCGCATGACTGAAACATGTTTTTGTAAAAATGCCATAAAATAAAAATAAATAATGTTATCGGTTTCAATGCAACGCTCAAATTCTCGTCAAAAGTTACATTATCTAATGACATTATCACAGGGATTTCGTTATCTTAATTTATATAAATATTATTAACACAGTCCGGGTATTTTTCGATCACACCTCGTATATATAGATATCATAACTTGTCACGATCGTAAAAAGTCAGTTTAACGAGAGAAATCATTTTGTAGTTGCGGTACGGTGTGTATTTACCTCAGTGATGTTTCCCTATCTTTGTACCATTCGTTTTCATACGCTTGCATCCACATTGGATTCGATCCGGCAACGCTGTGCATATTTGTATTTGGTACGCGGCCTCCGATGGCAGCCGAACTAACGTGATCCGGCGTTCTAGGATCTACAACAAAAGCAATAATAAAAAAAAGCTAAATAAGTAGTGTACGGATATATTTTGTTCATCTGAAATCAAAAATGTCCGTACCAAAAGCACTTATGGTGGCCGCTTTGAGTTGTCTACGGTAGTTCGAACGCTGTGTAAGGCAAATCGACACGACGACTATCAATAGTAATCCCAAGAAAAACGTAGTGCCGACCAACCACATCCAAATGACATTATCATCTTTTATTGAAGCTCGGCGCAACGGTTCTGGTTCGGCTGCTTGTGTATCGAGAACGTTGAACTCCTACAATGATAAATCGCAATTCAATACGTAAATATTATGAGCTGTCCACATAAGCAAAATCATAACCGATCGTAATTACTTTGAACAACGAATCTAAATGTTCGATGTTTTCATCTATAATCCGCAACACGTGTGGGACTTCCATGATCGAATTGTCGCGATGGTCGACGAAATGTAAATACATATCCGATCTCGTTTTGTCTACTCTACCGTCGTGGGTTTCGTGAACTTTGTACTCGTCAACGTTCACTATGGCTCCAGTAACATTACCTAGGATTCTATTGTTCGACAAAAAATATTATAGTTATTTATTTTATCTATCACACACGCACGTGCGCTTTTTTTTTTTTTTATCTTTTATACACTAGAAACACGCAAGACTCACTCTCTAAATATTTCGACCTTTTCCCGCAGCTGTGATGGATTTTGGCGTACGACAAACCTGACTCTCTGATCTTCACGCAACAAATAAATCAACACTCGCGCCGTGTCGTATAGCCCGCCGGTGTCGTTAACCAACACTTGGAAATCGAAATAACCTTTCATTCCCTTTTGAGGATCGAAATTCAAATAGATCGCTCCCGTTGCCACATCCACTACAAAAGGCGGGTATTGTATACTGTCTAAGCCTTCTGCGAGGGATACCTCTAATGATCCGGGAACTATATAATAAGTTAACTCTGCGTTTCTTCCTTTGTCTAAATCGACTGCCTATAATAATGTTGAAAATGTAGTGGACAAATATTGACGAGTGAACAAATTATATAGACTTTTGTTATCATTCCTATACCTTTATAAACATAAACTCGGTACCGAAATCGGCTTCTGTGGTCACGCCGCCCGTGAATACTCTTTTAATAAACTCGGGCGCGTGGTCATTTATATCGTTAACGAAAACAAAAACTTTAAGTAAACTGTCATCGTCTTGATTAATATCGTGATTAATCGAAGGAGAGTGCAAGCAATCTTCACTGGCTTTCACTACTAGTTCATAAGTTTCTTGTACTTCGCGATCAAGTTCGTGAGCAACCTATATATATATATATATATATATATATATATGACATAGATAATTTATATATAATGTTATTTTTACTCTATATATTTCATTCTCTATATTTAATATAACGTTTTTTCGATTTACTTACAGAAATTCTATGATTAAGCGGCTCAACAATAAATCGGTTTTCGTCGTTTCCAGAAACTACATAGTAACAAACTGGAGGCGGTGCTTTATCTAAATCGTTCAATTCTTCTCGGTCGACTGTATCGATAAGTTGCCAATATTCTGACCCTGGTTCGCGGTGTTCTGAAAAAAAAACAAACAACAAATTTGTGATAATTTTTTTACATGTAAATTAACAAACGAATGTTCAACTTACCAGTAAAATTTACAGTTATCTCGTCGATTAAGAATCTAGGCTGAAAGTCGTTTGTACTCCTTATGTGAATTGTAAGTTCTAAATCAGACGATAATGGCGTTGGTACACCAAGATCATAAGCTTCTACACGAATCTATAATTAAATATTGAATAATTAAATAAATTTATTTTACAAAAGACATGATTTAGTTACTTGGTAAATTTTTTGGATTTCTTTGTTTAATGATTTTTTCAAAGTAATTAATCCCGTCTTGCCGTCCACTGAAAATGTCTTCCAATCGCCCATTAGATCCTGTTTAAAACGATACCGGACTTCTGCATTTTGGCCGACATCGTCGTCAATAGCTTTCACAGAAATTACCGGGCTCCCAATTGTCATATTCTAAATTGAAATAGATATTATCCGTATCAATTCGCTTGATCGTAAACTATATAATAATTATATAAATATATTTGAAAGCCTTACTTGAAGCAACCTAACGGTTACGTTGTATGGAGGTGATACAAAACGGGGTGCGTTATCGTTAACGTCTGTGACACAAACATTCACGGTGGCGAGACTTGATTTTTGAGGATCACCGCCGTCCTGAGCCCTAACCAATAGACTGTAATTTCCGTAGAGATTCTTTAGCGATGAAGTTGTGTAAAGACGACCAGACCAATAATCAACGTTATGCAATGCGAATAACTCTGTAAAAATATCAATAAAATAACAATATTCTGAGCAATTTTAACTTATTGTATATAATCCTGACCTCTTTCATTCCCGTCTTCTATCGAAAACATTATTCGACCGTTGACCGTGTTCGGGTCATCTGCATCCGTAGCTTGTATTAATAAAATCATGTCGCCAACCGCATGAAACTCTGTGACGACAATGCATTCGGAAGGTAAATGGTCGAACAATGGAGCATTATCATTTATATCCGAAATAGTCACCCTATCCGAATAAAACGTATAATTAAAACAATTACTTAAAATATGCGATGATACGCACGATTGACACTCACATAATTTGTTTGAATGCGTTCCGACTTTCGCCGGAAATGTATCCGAACTGATAATTATCCCATGCTTCGACAATTAAATTATATGTACTTGTTTGTTCTCTGTCTAATGTATCGGCCACTTTCAACACTCCGCTATTCGTATCGATTGTAAATTTCCCCTGGGAAAAAATTAAAATTATTAATCATAGCCGATTTGAAAATTATTCAGCGGTTTAGAATTATTACTTGAGACGAAAGGCGATCTAGTAAGTAAGTAATTTTACCAAAATCACCAGAATCTGCGTCCATCGCCGTAACCACAGCAACCGATGAGCCTAAACAAATTTAAAACGTAATCCGAAGTTTTTAAGAAATAATACTATGACAAATAATGATTTTATATACCGATCGAAGTGTTTTCTGGGATCATTATGTTGGTAGGCGTATCTTCAGTAAAATATGGGTTATTGTCATTTTCATCGATTACGCGCAAAATAACGTCAGCGAAAGAAAATCGATTGGGGACTCCGTTGTCGGATGCACGGACGGTGAAATTTATCCAATGAACTTGCTCGTGGTCAATACGGCCGGCCACGACGATTTCTCCTGACTCTGGGTCTAGTCTAATCCAATCTGCAGTGTCTGCGGACGAATCTGAAAAATGTTGAGGCATATTAAAATCTACATTCGTATTATATATGATTGAGAAATTTAATTTAAACCTTCTATCGAATAATAGATTGTTCGGTTTTTATCGGCATCGTCAGCCATTACATTGATAATCGGTATGCCGGGTTGACTGTTTTCCATCACTGTCCTCTTGTAGACCTTTTGACGAAACACTGGATCATTATCGTTCTCGTCGTCAACATGAATAATTAAAATGGCTACAAAGTCAAATAAAAAACCAATTACATTTTCTATAATTGAACATTGTGTTTATGTGTATAAATAATACTTTACTTACTTTGAACAATTTGTTTGCCATTTACTGCGGCGATATCTTCAACAACGAGTGCTAGCCGAATTGTCTCAACTTTTTCTCTATCTAGTAATTTACCCACCCTGAGATAACCGTCAACGGGGTTTAAAGCGAACGCCGATGGCCAATCATATTCTGTCGGTCTGACGATTACTCCGTCTTCGTTTTTAGCTTCTGAAGCGTCCACGTCTATTTTATACCGTAACACTGGTTTTGCATCCGGATCCTCTGCTATGACTTTCGTGATTACGCTACCGACCTATTTAAAAATTAAAAAACAAATTTTAGAAAAAATCGATTGATAACAGTTCAATGCAATTTAATTACCATTTCGTTTTCTTTTACGGAAACCGGCTCCATTTCTTTGAAAAACGGCGGTTTGTTGTTTACATCTTGAATTTGTATTGTTACATTAACAGACGAACTGAGCTGTTGATCGCCAATACCCCCGTCAATGGCCACTACTTCTAAATAGTATACGTATGTCTTTGGTTCTGTTTTGTCTGGATCTAACGATGCACCATGTGCGACTTTTATCAAGCCCGTGTATGCGTCGATCACAAATTTGTCTTCTGCACCACTACGCAATCTGTACACTACAACGTTGTTTGGGGCTGAACCGTCTTCGTCCCAAGCATTAACCTATACACGATTCGATTGAATGCGAAATGGTAGAAATACAAATGTTTAAAAACATCTCAAAATGATTCAGAAACATACATGATTCAATAACAATAATTGTAAAACATAAAAAATTCTACCTGTAAAACTGTACTACCGCCAACTAAGTCTTCCGAGATGGTTGTCTCGTAATTTTGGCTTTCGAATTTCGGTCCAAAATCGTTAACATCCTCTACGTAAACAACAACATGAGTTTCATCTGAAAGTGATGGCGTACCGTGGTCTTGTGCTTGGATAACTAAGATAATTGGTCTAAGATTCGCACTAATACTATTGGTGCTCTTGCGATTTTGTAATTTTTCGAAGTCCACTGGTCTTAGTGGTTTTATATGACCGGTAACCGAATCAATTGAGAAACTCTCAATTGGATAGTCAGAATGTAATATACGATATGATATTTCTGAATTTTTAGTTCCTAGAAAATTACAAATTATGAAAAAAATATATAAATACGAATTTACTTTATTTTATAAACTTGCCATTTAAGTCGAGATCTCTTGCTTGGACGACGACCAGCGATTCAAAAATTAAATGATTTTCTTTTAGTCGCGTTTCATACTTGGACGAGAGGAATCGTGGTGAATTATCATTGACGTCTTCCACGTTTATAATGAACTGAACGGTATTTCTATTTCCTAAACCCAAATCGTCTCGTGCTTCGACCGTTAAAAAATGTTTAGATATTTGTTCTCGATCAAATACAGGTTTGTCCGATTTTATCACGATTTCCCCAGATTCTGCATTTAGCTTAAGACTATAAAAAAAAAAAAATATATTTAACGTAATTTTCTAACATAAGAGCATTGTTTTTTTACTAACAAATCAGCACAGCTTCCTCTTATACTTGTATATCGTATACCACTCGTACCAAAGAATCCCGAGTCTTTATCGGTAGCTTCAACTTTTCCGATTGTTTTACCAGATACGGAATTTTCAGAAACGTAAACTTCATATATAGATCGCGAAAACTCTGGATAATTATCATTGACGTCTCTTATGAAAACGGAAACGGGAACAGCACTATATTTTGGATTTTTATCTACTGTTTCAATAGCAACGATTGTGAAGTTTATTACTGAAAACAAATTTTTTTTTTATTATCATTGTATCGTACTATTTTTTGGGTTTTATAAGTTTCGTTTAATTACCTTTAACTAGTTCATAGTCTAAATCAGCCGTCCTATTTACACGTATCAAAAATGACGCTTCGTTTATACCTTCGGAAGGTGTAATATCAAAATAGCCGATTCGTCCTTGTTGGATTCGTAAACGAAACGTTCCATTTTTGCCTTGGTCGTAATCATATACTTGGGGTACCGAATCTCCAATAAAATTTACAGGAGTATTCTGTTGGGCATTTTCATTCACTTCGGCGATATACCGAGGACTACGAAACGTTGGCGTTTCATCGTTCACGTCCGTAACAATTACGGTAACTTCGGTTTTTGTTGAAGGGTTAGGAAAAACGTTTTTCGAGTCTTCAGTAGCCTAAAACATTGCAAAGGAATAACAATAAATCATAATCAGAACAATAATAGTTCGTTTGCACCGTACCATAATCTCGATAATAATGGCACCGGTTTTAATAATAAAAGGAGCCTCTCGATCCAAAACGCTCGTGGTGTAGACAATACCGGAAGTCGGTTCCACTTGTAGCATTCCATTGCCCCCGCGAGTAATTGAATATACAATGCGATTATCTATACCACGATCTCCATCAATTGCTTTCACTAATAATTATCAAACATAGTTTATGTAAATTAATGCATAAGCAAATTTTATTGTTAGTTTATAATTATATAAAATACAAAATATATTATATAGTAATTAGCAAGGTTGGGATTTTAATTTATAAATTCGATCGTTAACAATAAAAAAACACGTTTATTAAAATGTTATTTTTTTGTTAATAAAAAAATATTAAGATTTTGGTTTCAATATTAATTTATTATAAATTATAATTAATAATAAGTATTTTTAATTATTATTTACTATTATTATATTAAAAAAAAATATGACCAATTTTGATTAAAAACAGATAAGAATGCAAAAATATCTCAAAAAGTCCAAAAATAGTATTAAAATCTAAAAAATTGAGATTAAATTTAAAATTTTAGTTCTTTGAGTCATGAAACAAATTTTAAGCTTACTCTGCTATTTCTTACGAGTCTTATAGAAATATGCAAATGCTATGAAATCCCAACCCTGGAAATCAGTAATATACCTTGAAGAATTGATGTCCCAGGAGGTGCATCTTCGCTAACTCTGGCCACTGGCGTAACAACAACGAATTCTGGTGGTTGGTCTTCGACGTCTTGTACTTTCACAAATATGGCTGCTGTACCGGTATTTCTCTATAGTATTTTTGGAATGTCGACATATTAAATTATTAGGTAAATAAACAATTATTATAATACATGATAATTTAATATTATATCGTTTGTTTCGGAAAGTCTGATTACTCTGCCATTAGAGTAGGTATACAAACCTTTTCGATGGTCGCACGATCTACGGCTAATATTTTCAGTTGGTGAAGTGATGTTTTTTCATAATCCAAACTTCCGACAAGGCGAATTACGCCTTGGCCATTTACAGTAGATATCGAAAACAATCCACTTTCTACCGCATCCGTGTCTTGCAAATGGTAAACCACCTATACGCATAATTATTATATTCAATTATGCACATTTTTGAAAATTGTTATTGATTAAATATTATTAAACACGAATGACTACACGATGCAATAACGATTATTATTTGGACACCCCAAATATTTGGGGCGGACCTGTCGAGTTGTATTTGTATTTTTTTTACCGTACTGTGAAATGGTTTAATGAACACTATAATTTTAAAGCATACAGTGTAAACGAACTTGAACGAGGGTGCCGATCATCAGACCGTGAAACCCTAATTCGTTGCTATGTTACCTGTCCGTATGGGCCTTCATCTGCATCAGTGGCCTCAACCGTCGCAATAACCGTGGGCAGACTGTCCTCTGGCACAAATATTGTGTTTTGATATGGTTTGAATATAGGCGCATTATCGTTTATATCGTCCACAATTAATAGGAAACTTTGCGTAATGAAATTTCCATCTCCCAGGTGACCATCAGTCAAGGTCAGCACTAAAGAATATTCGTCTTTCGTCTGTAGAATATAATCAAAGTATTAATATAACCAAATGATTTAGATAAATATATTAATATTGTATAATAATATGTAATACTCTAAATCACCTCACGATCTAATTCGATTTTCAAATAAATGTTGGCTTCACTTCTACTAAAATTTTCCACTCTGATAACTTTATCGCCTGGCTCTCTGACACCGAAAACTAATTTGTCACCATCCGGATCGATACCGCGAACCCGATATATAAGACTTCCTGAAAATTAAAGTTTGTGTTATACGAGAATATTTGTTTTACTATTTTTTTTTTTTTTGTTATTTATGAAATATTTTCTATACTCACCGACAGGAGTCTCTGGTCCCTCTTTTAGACGCACAATAATTTCGGTTTGCCAATCGGTGACAAACTGTGGGGGTCTATTGGCAGCTGAAAACTGCGCCAAAATCACTACTGTCAACCAATATATTTGCCAACCATTCCAATTGATGACCATATTTCGTCCTCGGTCGATGACATTATTCGCCGCTCTTCAACTCGGCATGTTATTTACGATTAAACCTTGTCGGTTCTCATATCTGAAAATTCACGTAAATTATGAAATTGACTCGGTACTACGAAAACGTTATTTTTGCATCTTTCACGGACTGCCCGCACACCACGGGAGCCATCTTCATATGACGGCGTTTAGACGTAAACGAAAATTTCTATTGAATTGATTTTTTACGGTTTGTTTTTTTTATCGGTTTCAAACCGCGTATGGAGTTGTCCATTATGTTGAAGAGAAATGGCATGTGCATTATTGTCACCGACTATCCACGTATTATATAGTCATTATATACATAAACAGTTATATACACGATGCAAGAATCGGGGCCGGAGTAATAAGGCCTAGTAAATTTGTAAACAAATAATATGAACGAGAATGTGATAGACTCTAGATGGTATAAATGAATGATAATGTACTAAAAATATAGGTTAACAACGAGATGTGTCTGCTACGGTTGAATGATTTACAATACGAATGCTGACGAATCACGGTGACTGTGGAAAAAATGAGTTTATAATAATGTAATATACACACACAGTAGCCAAGAGGATAAACGAGATCTCTAGTACGCGAGATTTAACGATGCTGTGAAACATCTGCTTCTAATATTCATTGATCAACGTTACGAGTCACGGACAGAAATCCAAATTTCAGTCGGATTAATGAGATAGCATAATCAATGTATACATTTTTTGCTCCTTAGTTATGCATAATTATCCATCGATAATAATATAAAAAAACAGGTGCTGATGCGTTCTATTTTGTGCGTAGACTCACCATATAATATAGCTCTGTCACTAACACTGACAAAGCTTAAATGGAGAATGAAGAGGACCAGACTTGTATAAATCTTCAAGAGTGGGTGTTAAAATAAAAAAAAACACTTACAAAATAACGATTGCGTAAATAAATAGTAGCAAAATATGGCTTTAAGCGTAGGAAATTTCAGTTTTTGTTAAGAGTTTTATGAGTAATGATCTTCTTGACAGTCAACAATTTTGTTTAACATCGAAAAAAACTGAATTGTTGTTGTCCACAGAGAAAGTGCTAACTAAACAGTGTTGAAAATCTGTATTATTTTGTATTTATACATTGAACTGTATGGTTTCAACTCATACTTTCTAAATTATGTTTATAATTTTAAATTTTAATTTTACTTATGTAAGTATACAAACTCTGAGGTAGTTAGTTAGCTATTTATACATTTTTTTTTTTTTTTTTCAAAATTAAATTTTGCAACAATGAAATTTAGAAACTGTAAAGGTACCTCAAATCCAACCCTTTATTATATTTGAACGTTATACATGATTTTAATTTGTAATGTAGAAAAAATCGTTAATATTGAATAACGGGAATTTATAAATCTAAATAAAATATATAGGTACAATTGGTACATATCATTATTACATATTATGATAATGTATGGGTACTCGTATTATTCGTAAGTATGTTTTTTTTTTTTTTTTTTACTGTTACTGCAAGGCATTAATTATAATATTGTATTAATCCGCAATTGTGCATATTGTTTAAAAATTCGATAGAATGTATGACGCATAAATGTATATTTTGTTCCAGTTACTTTCTGTACCATGTAACAAATTATCATTAACTAATAATTTTAAATTATGTACCTACGTGGTCTCGAAGAGATTATACGCAAAACAAAGTAAATATTAAATTAATGAATTAGTGACTCAAGTATAGTATAATTATACACGCGTATTAACCACAACAGTATTCGTATAAATGTTGCATTAACGAATACGAAAAATAACAACGATTACTGATAAATATAGGTACCTATATAAAATATATACATTCACATTAACTGTACTGTCCTTTGAGAAAGACGAGTGGTTTGATACCGCTAAGCGGTCGGATTCTTGAAACGAAAAATTCCTACAGTATCATTTTTTTTTTTTTTTTTAGCTACACGTTTACTGAAGCTATTCATACATATATATATATATATATATATATATATATATATATATATATATATATATATATATATATAATATATATATAATACTTGTAATCATACTGGTTGCGGTACCAACGCTATATATTATATAAATTAACCAAAATACTACTCTATAGGCTATGGATTCGGTACAATACAACTCTAAATCCGGTTTCATAAATTATGGCACATATACGAATTATAGGCGTAAAAAAAATAAAAAATTTAAAAATTTAAAAATTCTATCACAATAGGCGTATCATAGAAATTTCCGATTCATGGTTCACTACATTGATTAGGTACATAGACGAACTGTATTTATTATGTTTGATATTGTTTGGTGTGAAGGATATTTACATAATCGAAATACCTATATATTAGTACTACTTGGTTTACTTATAAAAAAATAAATAAATAAATAAAATAAAATAAAAATTCGTTTTATATCGTATTAAATTTAATTTTCACTATATTATTTTTTTTGTATTAATAAACTATATATAGGTATATTCGTCTATTTTTCACGGAGACCTATACTTAAATTGTATTGCTCTTACGTAACAAACGTTTAACCGATATTTATCTGGGAACGATAATTTTTTATTATTTTTTTTTTTTTTTTCCATAAATGTATGTGTGAAGTATATCATCCTGTGGATGTCGTGCGGTAATATTGTAAAACTAAGGCAAATTATGAACAGACCATAAGCGCCGTGCATCACGAACACGATAGTACAGCAAGGATAATAAAGTGCAGTAACTTTTTCTATAATAATTCAATTTACGAAATACAAATATGTGCTATGACAAATCGATGGTTATCTGTTCTCGTAGCACTGTATCGTATTATACAAAAATAATATTAAAACAAACGTTTAGGTTGTTTTTAGGCTTTTGAACAATAAACGAAAATTGAGTGAAAATGTCCTATAAAATATATTAAATTTCACTCCGCCCCGCCAATATGTGCACCTATAGTATTTTTTCTACGCTGGGTTTGACACGTTTTCGTGACTCCGTACTCGTACAAAATAGAACAATAATCTCGTCTAATCCATATTTATAAACCGTTCATTATTTTTCACGAAAAATTAAATATCGAAACGTGCATTGGAGATCGTATTCGTGTGAGGGAGGAGCAGATGAGAGATTAGATCTCCCCATGGCTTATGGTATTATTTAAATAAGCATAACAACATAATAATATAACGTATAACAATGAGTGTATATTTTCTCAAGGGCGTCCACGGAAGTGTGCCGGACGAGGTAAATGTGCTGGTGATTCGTAACTTTTTTTTATTATTATTACAGTATAGCCGAAAAGATGTTTTTTTTTTTTATATATATATATATTCGGAATGAAGAAAGTTTTTGTAGTGTTTAGTTTTGATTCCGAGTAAAATAATTTTTACATAATTAAAAAAAAAAAAAAACAAACAAAAACAATGAACACAAATTTTAAAGACCTAATAATACAAATACTTCACAATCGCATATTATTATACAGTTAAAAAAATCGAGGACATTTTTTATAAATGTATACGCTGAGCAAAATATATTTTATAGTTTAGTTGTTTAAAATCGTAATAAATTAATTTAGAGTTATTGATAAATGTCACAATAATCAATTCTCTCAAGTTTTTAAAGAATATATATATACATGATAACTCATGATTGAAAAAAATAAAATAAAATAAAATTATCTGTTATAATACATTTCCTCCTATATAATACTCTTCCTATACATTTCCTTTAACTATTATAAAAAAATATTCATTATATATTTTTATAGGTAAAAAAAAAAAAAAAACGATGACCAACATAATATGTATGTTAATGAATAAACTAACTTGAAAAAATAAAGTATATATCATCATCATTATAATAAAACAAGAATTTATGACCATTTTTTTCCAAACTCATGAGATCAAATAACGGTTAAAGTAATTTTACCATTTTTTTTTTTTTTTTTTTTTTTTTTAATGAGATTAAAAATAATAAAAATATCCTCGTCATTAATAGGTACTCCAAAAATATAATTAATCCGATGTCAGTCACGTTTGAATGACTAATCCGGAAGTTGTAATCTTTGTTGTCTAATCAGAAATATACTAATATCACTGAATAAAATAAAATAACTAATTAATAACTAAAATATAATATATTAATATATTTTATATATAATACAAAATCGAAATATTACTAAAACTGAGAATAGTTATATTATATTGATTCGTACAAGTACCTATCTGATAAACGCGGCTGATGATAACAAATCACAAATTTACCGTTACCTCGGTGCGTATAGTTTAAGTAATAAATATATTAAGAAAAATCGTTCGACAATAATTTTAAATTACTATTATGTATTACTACAATGTTTAAGTATTTTTTTTTTTTAGTGAGAAGTTTTAATCATTTAAAAACGAATTTCGGGCTGCGTGTATTTAAAAAATATCATTCTCGTAATACTATAACACTAGTTGGTAACACTTTAATCATGTATATATATATATATATATATATATATATATATATACAATAGTCTATATAGTTCTATACTGTTATCAAGATTTTTAACCCGGTATAAATAATTGAAAAATAACATAGGAGTTTTAAGGATAATTTGCTCTGTGGAGAATCAATCGACGAAACATAAATGAATTGGTTATGCTCGTTATGCCGGAGATGAAACTGTAACAGTACAGTTGTTAAACTGCTAAAGTAAAACTGCGCGTTGTACAAATTAAACAATAAAACCGAATAAAATGCAGCAATGACGATAATGTTTAAGAAAACGCTTTTCCTTTCTCGTTTTATTCGCCTGTTAATTTTATTTCATACAATTATAATACATATACCTACATCAAATTATAATACTGCCGTGTGAATATTTTGGTTTTCGAATTTAACTACCAAATTTATATGATTTTTTATTTATTTATTTTTTTTTTTTAACACACACAATCTATAAATACAGTTTTACAGTAAGCATGTTTTCGGGTATTTAATAAAAAGCAGGGCGAGATTAACACGAAGAAGTAATCACCCAGCGGCAACACTTACTGGCTAGAGAGGATTATTTCAGGTGACGGTTCCAATTTCGCTTTAACCTTCTAGGCGGATTTCCTGAAATGGATTCAAAGTTTAGGGCACGGATTAATAAAGAGTTAGAGTGGTTTGTAAGACGGGCAATCATTTATAGGCATTTTTGGCTTCTTCTTGAACAGTTAAAATCTTTAAATCTAAATGCAAGGTGTGGTTTGAAACATACGGAGGAGCGCATGTAATCATTCGTAGTGAGGTCGATTGGAATGTTTGGATTTTGTAAGTATTAGATTTGTTCACCGCTCCCCACAATTAGATTCCGTACAACCAAATTTGCTTGAGGAGGGTTTTGTATAGTAGCAGTTTTGTATTTAGGTCAGTTTTCGCTTGCCTTCCTATAAGTGGGAACAGCGCTCTTCGTCTGGGCATTCAGCACGAGACGTTTCTGCTTAATATGTACGGGCCAGGTAAGTCTTTTATCAAGTGTGAGACCCAAATATTTAACATTGGAGGAAGAAGCGATAACTTTATTGTTTAAATAGACTGGAGGTACTGTGGTCTGTTTGAGATGCTATACGATAATTTCAAAACGTTATTATAGTTTAACACACGCGCTCACTCAATAATGAAATATGATTATTGTCGGTACACCAATGATTATTACGCAATTAACAAGGCAACAATAGGTTTAATAATCGTAATTTGTTCAATTCATTATACCGCCGTAATGCATTTCTTCGGTATATGGGGCCTTTTGCACTCGGGGCACCCAATTCGTATGGACAGAGAGGTGGTACCCATAGAGTATTATAATCACGATCGTTAACAACCTTAAAATGAGTTTGTATTACGCGCGGTTGTAGGTAACGTACACGGAGTTTAAGTATACAATATCGTTATTGTCTCGTGGCCACATACGTATATATATATTGGTTTTCACTGTGTATATTGGCTTATCCAATTAACTGAACAATACCGCAATGATAATAGTTGCGTTTCAGAGGCATACATAATAAACGCTCGTCGACCATCATCATCGCGTATGCCGCGCAAGAATATAATCGAGAAAGTATACGTCGCGCCGTCGTATGCGATACGGTGAAATCACGATTCGATAGTGTCAGCTTACGAAAGAACTTCAATTTTTTTTTTTTTTTTTTACTCGCAATATTGAAGTTCAATATACAAGCGCCGTAAACAAGCTACGCATTATTGGTGCGTTTTATTTTTCCAGCAGTAAATTTATAGCATAGGTACGCGTGCAGCAATTAGATTTGTGGAACAAGAACAATATCATTAACGATAGGAGAAAAAAGTAGATTGGATATATATTTAATGCATAACGCACATTTTATTTGCTGTCAAATTTCCGTACACTTCTGTTCGGCCAATACAGTTTTATTCAACTTATAAATAAAAAAAAAAAACCCTAAAATATCTATAAATAATGACGAGAATATTTTTAAAATTTTTCTACGCCCAGAATGGCTTAGTATAATAATATTCTGTGAAAAATAGATTAGGTTCCTACGGTTATTTTTAACCGAGTTACAATAAAAATATAAAATCGAAAATAATTGCGAAACCATTGCTGTAAATTTTCCCGGTTTGTCCGGGATCTATTAAGAAAACTACACCGAAAATCAATAAAGCGACCTTTCTAGTGCACCAACTAGATCCAAAATGGATTCAGAAAAACGACTACACTTGAAAATCGGAGTAGGCTGTCTGGTAAAAAAAAAAAAAAAAAAAAAAGCACACATTATGTAAGTAACATCAATACAGTCTTGGTTTCACTCAAAATCTAAAACTAGCGAAAATAACATTTCGTTACTCTTAATGCTTAATTTTTCCCCGTGCAGCCCATTGTAAACAAAAAACTAAACTGCACTGGCTTTTGTAATATCCCGGGGGCCAACTGCAGCTGCGAGGGGGGTACTATTGTTTAGTACAATTTTACACCGTAAAAATAATATACTTAAAATACAATATTATTATTATCCGGGAAAACGTGTTTTAATTTTATCGACCAAACACATTTTATAAACGGGCACCACCGCCGGACCCGAGACTCGGAGGATCACGTTTTGCCGGGCCGAGCGCGATCGGTGTGTCCGTCTAGTAATAATTATAATGCGCGCTCGCGGCTCGGGGCGTTCGATATTGTAGTAAAATAATATAATTTGCTGTTGTTCCTCCTACGCCGAACCGGAACATCCCGTCTCTTTTATTTTATAGTATTATAATTTTTTTTAGTATTTTTTTTTTTTTTTTTTTACTTCTTCTTCCTCTTTCTACTCCGTGCGTTCGTCGGGCCGGTCACGCCACGCGGATTCCCGTACACGCTTCGCGCGCGACCGGGGTTATTATATTATATTATTATTATTATCATCATCATTATTGTTGTTGTTTTTGTTGTTGTTGTTGTTATTGCTGTTATTGTTGTGTACCATGAGGGCCCCCGTCACTCCGCCAAACTTAACCCCTATTTTAAATACAAACACGGGCGCGCGCGCGCCCGAATATTCGTCGTGGCCGTTTTTAAAAAAAACGGGTAGTAAAAAATGCGCAATAATATTGTTTATCGTACTCCACTAATATATATATATATATAAACGGTGAGAAAAATTCATTCAACCCACATAAGATAAAAGCAATTCGTTAACGAAAAACAACGGGATCTGAATTATCGGTACTGTACCATCCGAGAAAAAAAAAATAATATTAAACCGAGGTTTTGGTTCATCGAATCTGACCAACGATTCTGCCGCACGACGTAAATTATTTTTGCGTTTACGCATTTGTGATTTCAGAATTTGTATCGCCCGGGCCTTTCTTTTAGTGTATATCCACTTTCCCCATTACCTCCACACAAAAAAAAAAAAAAAAAAAAGCTACACTAGTAAAAAGCCCAACCCCCATCACCTTTATCGTTCAGTCTTATCGTGTTATCAGCAACCCCTCTCAACTAGTCTTTATATAAAAAAAAAAACCAAAAACTTGAATAATAAAAACCATACACGAATTAGGTATAAAATTACTTTTATAATTTCTAAAAATGATGTATACATCATTTTTTAGTGTGTCCATCATTTAAAAACAGAAAACCTCCTTCAAAATGCTCCGATATCGCCTATTTCAGTGTTTTTTTTTTTTTTTTTATGTTTACCTTGGCTAAATATCAAAAACAGTTAACGCTGCCGCGTGCCAATAAATCGTTATTATGAATATACGTATAATTGTTATAAAGACTTCTTAGTTCGATAATAACCATCATGAAGACGCGCTGATATCTGTCCGAAAGTTCACAATTTCCGAAGAGTATACGATAAAAAAAAAAAAAACATTAAATATTTTTCATAAATCATCTTTGGTCGATGATTACGCGTATAAATCCAACATCGGATACAATACAGTACAATTAACTAAATGTTTTACCCTCACACCAATTCGGTTATACATATAATAGCACGTAGACGTAAATACTATACTTAATAGCTGTGTGTGTCGACTATTTAGAATAATATCAATATTATCAAAACCCTATATAGCCGAGACGACAACAATAATCGGTGCTATACTATTGCGTGCGACAATAATGGTCAAATAAAAAATGATCATTGGAATAATGTCCACGTACCAAAATGGCCAGAGAATAATAAAAAAATAAGTAATAAATAATCACGCGTATAGGTAATACTGGCCAAATACACTAATGGGATGTACATTTTTTATTTTAAAAATGGCCATAGGTTCCTCAACCCCGTCGGGATTTAGTGTTTTGAAGTAAAAAAAAAAAAAAAAAATTTGGGCTCAAGTACTCGGAGTTATTAAAGTACAACACAATCCCGTCGTGATGGTGACAATTCACGTGAAAACTATCCAGGTTCCATAATACTCCGACGACCGAATGTCTCGTACGAGGAGATAATAATTACTATATTAACTAATTAGAAAACTAAATTACGAACCGGCCGGAGTAAAAAATAACACGGCCGCAGGTGAACAACTGAAGAGTGAAATTTAAACTTTAATGTCCACGATCAGTTGTGCTAGACGCAATGAGTTGTCATTCGGCTATTAATTATTGGCTGATTATTCGACCAATCGGATCGCAGGACACGCGCGATACGTTTTTATCAGTCTAGTGTTACCCGGCGATATACTTGGTCGCAAACTGGACATTATTTTTTGTTTTTATGTTTTTTTTGCTCGGTACATCCTAATATAAATATATATATATATATAAATCTAATAGTATAATAATATGCATTGTAAATTTTACGCGACGGCCTGTTATCGAAATCCACGAGAGCGTGATGCCGAGCGATAGTTTCTCTTGCTCGTCGACCCGCCGGCCGATATTATTCAGCTGCACGTGACCCGTCGCACGCGGCGGCTCGAGGATCGTGCAGATTTCGATAACGCAATAAACGATCGGTTGGGAAATGGTGAACGACGATGATTTGTCGTGGCGGTTACGTTTATTATTATTATTTTTTTTTTTCTTATTTTTTTTTATTTTCCCCCCCGTACGTAAACGAGAGGATGTAATCGACGGTATCATAATATTATTATTGCCGCCATTACAATCGCCTGTATAGAGATGGGATATCGCCCCGGTGTCGTCGACGTATTCCAATTACGACATTATTATATTATACACGCTCATCGGCTATAGTTGTTTTTTTTATTTTTTTATTATTTTTTTTTTTTTTTTGCGAAAATTATTACAGAACTCTTCGTGAACAACGGCCGCGCCGATAAGCTCGACAATTTCACGGATCGTGCGGTACGCACCAAGTACACCCAAGACCGTATTAAGTCATACGGTTTTCTATACCATTGCCTTTAGGTATTATTATACGTGGCCGGAAACGAAATATCGAAATCTTCGCATTTCGAAATCATAATATGAAACTAATAATATTTCAGAACGTATACGATAGCAATCGAGTTTTTAACAGGTATAACAGACAATTAATATCAAATCCCAAAATATTCTCGTTTAGTGATTAATTTACAAATATTACGCTAATTATTGCTAAGATCGACGATTAAAAATTAATCATTATAGATTAAACGCATAATATTAATATAAACGTGAATTTATAGTTTATCGTAAATGTACAACATTTTTCTTTAAAAATTATGTAAAATCACTATAAATTTTATGAAATAAATTCGATATTAAATAATCACATTAACAAATAACAAATTTAAAACAGAAAGATAATATTTAAAAGAAATATCATAATTCATAAAAAAAATAACGATAATTAAACATTGATATCGTAATATCATTAGAAATTAATTTTTGTACAAGCATAATATTACATACGAATGTATAGCATTACCGTCTAAATACAATATAATATTTATTGAGTGAGTATGTAGGTAACTTTATAACAGTATAACGAATGGTACTAATTTACATTTTTTTTTTTTTTTCTTTCCTGGCAAAAAAAAATGAATATAATACGTGTACGAGCTGTAAGTGGCGATACAAAAAAATATATTTTCTAGTGCACGTAACATAGAAATATTGAATAACGAATAATAGGTATAGTGTTTTAATTTGTAAATATACCGTGTATAATAAAATGTATACATTTTTTTTTTTTGTTTTAGAAAAACTAACAAAAGTTAAATAACGTTAAGTATAGAAATATAGGTAATAAAAATATTATATTTTGTAACTATTTTCACTCTTATGTATACAGATATTATGCTATACGATTCTGTAAAACCAATAATGATTTTTCGTTTTAACATTAATCATTTTATACATATATACGAATGGAAATATACTATATATTATTATGATTACTCTGTAGTCTATATTTTAAATTATTATCCTTTAATATCAATGTATAAAAGTGAAAATATATATTTACGTGTGTATGATCGAATAACAGTAATAATTACAATCAGCGGTATCGCATGTTGTGGTATTTTATGTTTTATAATATATTTATGTGGTTAAATATGCGTATACACGAGAAAGTATATATTAATTTGATGACCAAACATCCAATATGCGCGCGGTATATAAAAAAATCGAATTTTAGAGTTGTTCAAATAATTGTATTTTTATTATAACACCATATAGGAACACGATTTATAATTTTTAAAGCGTTTTAGCTTTGTATATAGGATACGTCTTATAGTTATGCTGTAGGTTATTTTTTTTCACAATATTTACTACGGACCGTCGTGTCCCTTGGATTCCAAAATGACTCTACTCCATTCGTTACGATCTTTAGCTGCGTACTTCTTTGCAGTTGTAGATTTGTCTATCCTCCACCCTTTCTTAAAATCCTCTTCTTTTTAATAATTTTCACTTAGAAGAGATAACCGCATTTTACGGATATGCAAATATGATAATGTATTATAGCAATTTCATAAACACAAACGTCAACAACTCAATTTTTCATAATAGAAACCCAAACAATAAGTGCTCGTGTTCTAAAAATAGTATTCAGGTATTGCCAAAGACCGAAGCAAAGTATAAGAATGGATAATGTTACAGATTAGTAAAATGTGCTTATTCGGTTATTGAATTTATATTTTATACAATATTTAAATGTAAAACACAAAAGCTGGACATGGACTTTTGTAGGTGGGAAATTGAGAAGGTAGGAATTGTAACGGCAAATTAATTTATACACTAAATGCAACAATAAATCATTGCAAACGAAAAACGATTCTGAGCGAATTTCGGTTGAACATGTTTTGATGAATTTAAATTGAAAATTGTATTAATTTGCACCTACAAAATAAATTATAATTATTCGTTTTTTTAACGAATAAACTCAAACTAAAAACGAACGCTGATAACTATAAATTACAAAATTGTTGTCCACATAAAACAAAACAAAAACAACAGAAACCATTTTAGCCTAAATGATCCAGTTTCCCGACGTCTTTTCACAATTATTAAGAAAACCAAAAAATGACGCCCTCGATGCACCCAGAAAACATTTGCAGCCAAACATCACTGATGTTGATTATCGGAGAAGAGTTGTTCACTAAAAATTAAAAAATGCACACATCATTCGCTTCGCTTAGAATCTAAAATATTATAAGAATTTAAAATTGTTTTTGATATTTTTATTCTATATTGTATTTCATGCAACGAATGTCGTAAATCATAAAATTCAATACACAAAAGCTCTAATACTAGTAATATTAAAAATTTAATTTAATTTTTTTTTTTTAAAACATTAAAATTCCATACGCGTTAGTCATTATAACATCGGAATTGAATACTCGTATAATCTTATAAACAATATTATACCGAATTGTCATTTGCTAATGCTATGTATAAATGATTCTTGTATTGCCATAGAAAAAATGTGCGCGTGCAAAATGTCGATGGGACCGCGAAAAATGGGTCGAAAATCGATCACAAGTTGGGAAAGAATCTTGCGTGAGCAAAACTTTTTTTAACATCAAATACAACTTATGACGAACCTCGTGTAAAATTATCAGGAATTTTTGCTCGACTTAACCAATTCAAAAATAAAAAACAAATGTCAAATGCCTATAAGTAGCTGAAAAAAAAAAAATTACCAGAATAATTTGAAAATTATGCCACGCCTATAAAGGGCATACATATTAATATAGTCGATGAACATTTCGAAAAAGACTCACTTGTAGTAAGTTGTAAGTATATTTGCAAACATGGTTTTCGTGTTAGTTTAATCATTACAGGTTGAATGTAATTATCGGGCTATTAATAGTAAAATAGATATAATAATATAGGTGTATAATATATAATATACGATGTCTATTAACGTTCTGCGAGTTGTATCTGATGAAGAATACAACATGACGTTTACGACCAAGTACCCAAACACTTCAAGTCACCACTTCATCACGAAAGAAGTATATGTTTTATTTGTATATAATTCAGTCGTGTGCTATAGAGTATGTATATCCAACGGGATGGAACTGCTGTAAAGATGCAGGTATACCTTACTCGTATTATATTACACGCAATTCAAATACAACAACACAATCGAACGATTATCGAACGTAAGCAAGTAGACACGCATTTGCATCGCGTTTAAGTTGTTTGTCGATATTGTAATGACGACTATACACTGCGCAAAGGCCACCGTAAATATAATATAGTTGTTAAGTGTTCGAATGAATGTATTTTAAAATTTTAATACTTTTGTTGTTATTGAATGCCGTTATAAATACTTTTCGGACAAAATTTACGAATACGTTTATTGTTTTTTTATGTGGTTTTCCCATTATTGGCACTCAGTCGTAGTTTTAAATTGTATTGCATCTATCAGTCTTTATCTCCAAACGACTACGATTTTCCCTTCGTATTTAAATCAACAAAATTATGTTTTTATCAACTGCTAATTTGCGTGTTAAGTGTTTCCGAAACATCGTAATTAATCACTGAATTCCAAAACACGATTAATCGAACTTCGCTCAGAACCGTTATTCGTTGTTAACGATTTATCGTTGCGGACAGATATTAATTAAATACCTCCTTATATCCAACCTTCTGTTTATATTATGTTCCCATGATGATTATTTCAACATACCCCATCGACGGGTCAGGTTGACTTGATTTTTTTTTTTGATTTTTCAGTTTGATTCGTTTAGTCAAGTACTCGAGTACGGGCTGATAATTATGACGATATTTTATAGTGAACTGGTTGGTGTAGTTTGAACTTTAAAGCCACAACACTCTGCAGTGAGTTGTATAAAAACAAATGTAAAAAACGAGCCAACTATATATAGCCCCGGTCATAGACGTGTTTACGGGTATGGCCAATATGGCCATGGCCATACCTGCGAATTCAGCTTTTGGCGGAATTTTGAGTTAATGTTAATAACATAAATACCACACTAGTAAAAATAGGTAAATATTTTTCACGTAATGTCAACGAGTCAAATTTTTTGTAATCAAATTTCAAAGCGCTAGACATCTTATCGTTGACGTTTATAGGTTATATTATCGGTTAACCATTTACCTACACTGGTGTACAATTTTTGTGTGATAATGATTGCTGATTAGTATTAACTGGTAAAATATAAATAACATTTGTTTGATTTGGTTGATTTCAATTGACAAAAATATTAATCTGCTATCACAACGAAGCATGCTATCACAGATTAAACATCTATTTAGCCATGACCCATGCGGTTAGGTTAAGGTTGTTGACAAATTAAAATGTAGAAATTATTTTACTCTTAAAAATAGTTCAGGAATCAGCATGCATTTAAGGGATTTTTAGAGAAAGAGAGAGAGACATTCAATATATGTATGATGAATTGTTGGCTAACAATTTCTTAAAAATATATTTTACGTTTTTCTATGAGGACTGACTCCCAAAGGTTATCTACCATGAAATTTTTGTTGGCCATGTCTGTGAATAAATTCTAGACACGCCTATGGGGCCCCGGTCTATCCTGCATAGCTATAATGCCCAACGGTTACGACTAGAAAATCGTGCGGACGATCGGCCCACTCGGTGCAGTGTGCAATGCAATAGTTTAAGGCAACGTAAACGTTGATTTTGAAACGGAGTTTATAAGATACGTAACGCACCGATAGCCGATCGGTTATCAACGGCATCGTAAACTCGGTTTAAAAATCAGATATACGCCTTCGTTTTCATCGGTTCTTAAACGTTTTGTCATCGTATCACAGAGGCGGCTTGAAAACCCGAAGGACCGGGGCATTGCGCCTACCAAATTTAGTGCAGGCGAGGGAGGGGGTGATCGTTATTGCAAAAACATGATTGAAATTGGAAAAAAAAAAAACCAATTATTACAAGTGACAAATCTCCAGACAACAGGCAGGAATTATAGGAATTACTGATATTACTAACTAGTACGTATATATTGTACATATAATAATAAATTCTAATGACTGATTTAATAAAAATAAAATCGGAATTGTTCCTGTCCCCAATCGTATTATTCGTAATATAATCGCGTACCTATATAATTACATTATATTTGCGTATATAATCATATTCGAATGGCCGTGTTCTGCGGTATACGTCGCGTTAATGCGAGTACAACAGTTATTATGTAATAACTGGACAAAACCGATTTTTTTTCGTATTGTAAAAATATGAAAATTTGTTGCTGCTGGCGGACGAATATCGGGGTAGGTATATTTCAGGCTCGCCCCGATCGACTAGAACCGTCAAACCGCCGCCTCCGTCGTATCGCGTTACGATTATTACGTGTTCCCGGGGTGGAAATTTACCGATTTGCACGTCACGCCGAAAATATTTCCAAATAATAATTGGCGTGTTTACAATAATAATAATAATAATACCAGTACAGTGCACCGACACGTTAGGCGTACGCATATTATTATAATAGAGACGAGCCGCCGCGTAAGTAGAGCACGCGGCGAAAACGTACACCGTCTACGGAAACGGTTTCCGTATACATTTTCCGCGTATACGACTGGCGGGGTGCGTATATGGAATATAGATATTTATTGTGGTAAATATACAACAATACAATAAATTGAAGTGTACATATAAAACGTGCGAAATTATAACAATATATATATATATATACAGGGTGCTGCGGAGCCCACTGACGAGTTTAATGAGGTCATTAGCCTGTGATAAGATAAGAGCGGGCCTTAATAAGTGGTATATTTTGAATTGTACGGCAAATGCCGTTTTTATTCGCAATCGTGGTCTGGACAGGTGTACATCGTCGTGCGTGCGTATTACGAAAATAATCATTCTGTGATCGGTACACAAAGGGCTTTTCGTATACACTTCGGCGGCATTCCACGTGCTGAATCTGTTCCTTCTGCTAACACTATCAAATCGTGGATACGGCATTTGGAAGAAACTGCAAGTACCCTTGCAAATAGACTTGCACACGGAGCACCCAGAACGGTAAGAACCCCCGAAAATGTGCAGTTGGTTAGAGAGTCAATTGGGCGGTCACCAAGACGCTCAGCCCGGAAACACGCTGTAGCTTTGGGAATCTCCGACCGTTCTTTGAGGAGAATTCATCACGAAGATTTATCATTCCATCCCTATAAATTAATGCTTGTCCAAGAGTTAAATGCTACTGACTACGGCAACCATAAAAATCTCTGTCAGCAAATTCTTCGGCAAATTCCTCCGATATCAACTTTTTTCTGTAGCGATGAGGCCCATTTTCATCTTTCCGGAACTGTAAATAAACAAAATTTTTGATACTAGGCTACAAATAACCCACGGCAGCTCCATGAAAGACCACTCCACTCTCCTAAAGTGACAGTGTGGTGTGCTGTGTCCCAATTTGGGGTGATCGGCCCCTGCTTTTTTGAGGACGAGAACAGGACCGTCACTGGATCGTCTACAACAGTGTATCAATGCTGACGGCCGCCATCTTGGAGATATAATTTTCAAAAAATAATTTTTAAAAATGGGATTGAATACTGATTTAAATAAATAAAAAACCCTCTCTCTAAGTTTTACTGTTCGTTATTTATAACCCATCAAAACTCGTCAGTTGGTTCTGCCGCACCCTGTATATATATATATATATGTACAGGGCGCGTCAGAAATAACTCCCTAGCTTGGTCGACATGATCCCGTCCTCGACCGCGAAACTATTCAAAGTTGGGTTTTAAACTTTAGACAAACAGGTCCAGCACTAAAAACAAAGACCAGTGGTCGATCTAAAGCCGTAACAGGACTGGAAAATGTGTACTTCTATGAAGAAGACGACGTTACGGCAACGGTGACCTCTAATCGTTAATGTGTGATGCTCGAAAACTTTCTTCGACCGAAATTGAACGGTTTTTTTTAATGAGTATGGACAAGATAATCTATGGTTTCAACAAGATGATGCAACCACCGCACACACAGCTCAGTGACCGATGGATCACTCAACATTTTGCGAGAATTGTTTCCCGGGCATATTGTCTCTTTACGTAGTGACATTGGGTGGCCGTAGTGGCTTGCGTTCGCCAGATTTGAGACCATGCGATTTTTCCCTTCGGGGCTGTCTAAAAAGCCAAGTGTACCAACATCGTCTCCAAACTGTGGAAGCCCCGGAGGAGGCAAAAACTCTGGAAGTCGCTGCCATCCCGCCCGAAATGACCCGTAGAGTCATAGATTACTGCCGAAAAAGACTCAATCAGTGTATTTAAAACGAGGGCCGCCACTTAAGTGATATAATTTAAAAAAATAGTTTTTAAATAATAGCATTGTATGTACAATTTATAAATAAAACGTACTTTTTGATATTTGACTTGGTTTGGTGTTCAAAAGTTACACAAATCAGGGTGGTTTTGCCAACGCACACTGTATGTATGAAAAAGATAAAACAAATTATATTAAATTTAAATCTTCTTTATCGAATTGTGACTTTGTGAAATCGCGTACTGCGAACGTACGAGACCGAAAACCGATTTCCGCGGCGGAAAACGTTCCCATCGTGCTCTGGTCGCGCATCGCACGGTCTAGTACTATAAGAACGATACAAGAAGATACTACATCAAGCCAATCTACCCAAAAAAAAAAGGCTGTCTGCAGTGCCAAAAGCCTCTTGGCCTATCGTACATTTTACAACGTTTGACGTTTCACGCACGCAGCAACCGTAGGTATAAGTACGTAAAAACATTGATTAAACCATAGACATAGTAACTAAACGGACTGCGCCTTTTCTACCCCTCTTCCACAGCAGTCAGACACAATGTGACGAGCAAGACAAAGTATTGTGGACGAAAATAACAAATATTTCTTGTTTTTATCGCCGTGGGGAGTATTGGATTTATCAAAAAATAATATCCTTGATAACGTACTACAAGTCACATTTCCGGTGGTTCTATTTATGATAATAACACAATATACGCGATAAGCGCATATTTACGATGATAAATCATCATGAGTTTCACGGAACCAACAAGAAATATTTCTCTTTTCTTACACGATACCATTTTTCGCTGGTCAGATGTACTTCAGGTCCTGAAAAGGCTTACATGGGCTTGCACGAGTCCGCGGGGTATGCCCCGGAACACCCGGAATACCCTGCAGGTTCGCCTACGTGCCGTGCGCACAAATAGCGCGCGTTCGACCGGCATTATGACTTTCGCGGGGACCGTGACGCGAAATCACCGTGGCCAGAGCATATTATATTATAAAAAAAAAAAATATATAGGTGTAGGTGATATACAACCGTGTGTTTTCCCGAAACACGACCTTGTGTATAGATATAAATTTATATATATATAGGTACTGTACCGCGGGCAACACAAAAGAGATCATCTCGTCGCGCGTATCGTTCCGTTTGGTCCGTCAACCGTATAAAAACATGCCTCCGGTCGTCGCCAACCGACGGTAATAGTAATAATGCACGAAAAGGAGTAGTAGTAATAATAATAATAATAATAATAAATAAATAAATAGAATATTACGATAACAATGGTATCACGTTTCGTGTATATATATATATATACCAACGCGATTTGCTCAAAAGAGACCCATCATTCAGCCCTCGTCTGCACCGCCATCCGACCAGGACGATGACGAATCGATTGTGTTTCAGGTATAAAATAGACGAAGTCGAGTGTCTTCGCTCACTTATACGTGTGTATATATACAAATTCAACAGATGTAACATTCAATCCGATGTCCAATAAGACGTATCTCATAAAATATAGTCAAATATATATATATATATACTATAACGAATACGAATGGGTAGCTATACAGTATCGTATTATATTATTATATTGTATCGTCGTGAAACACGCAATTCGTGTGCGTGTCCGCCTTCGCATGTACCGGCAACACGTCATTATTTCACGCGTACAAGTTTAAACAGTAGTACATAGTATTGGTGCTGATAATAGTGATAGTCTGCTATTCAAAGACTAGAACATTAAACTCAATTCATACGGTTCAAACAAAACCGTTAAGAGGACGTTGAGAGATTTTGGTTTTAGTGTAAAATCGCCTATTGTACAATTAAAATAGAACACAATACATATTCCGGAGGGCACATCGACGCGGTTTTAAAAAAAAAAAAAATTTAAAAAAAAAATTAATTTTTTGAATAATTACAATCGTTTTAATAATGTTGAAAAAGTCATTATTTCTTAACGATGTATTCAGCGGTATATGCGGAATAATGAAAAAAACGCAACAAGGTGGCCCTCCGGAATATTGTCCTATTTTTTTTTATTGTATAATAGGCGCTTTTACCATATTATTTTCTTCGCGGCAATTACGGCGTTTGGTTTTTAATTTTTTTTCTCGTTTATCACCTTTTTCGATTTTATATAAATCGTAAATAAAATGCTCCGAAACTTCCACACCGTACCATAAAGGATGCGGGTTATCCGACCGGTGTGGTACTTTATTGAAATCGTTTGCCTAGATCCCCAGGAATTTTTCAAAAATATTAAAAATAAAATATACGGCGCGCGAATATCTCGAGCCTAAATGTATCAATTTACACTTCTATAAATATGGGGGCTGGCTAACGGTTGAATTTTGGAATTTTTTTTTTTTTAGTTCCCTCGAATAAACCGAAAAGACATCATACCAGTTGTTTGATCAAACTCCACTAAGAATTGTTTTTTGTTCGCAATGTTTTATCGTTGCTTCGGTGTACAAACTAAATCGCACTATATATATATATATATATATATCTTTATCTTAGCAGCAATCTCCCGCCTACAACAGTGATCTGCCCATTGTACAAAATAAATGACGTTATAATAAAAGTCTCATCGATTAATCGATAATAATTCATAGTTTGTTTTAAATGCTAAACTCGGATCTTAAACCGTATGTGTAATTACAACCATAATTTTGACTATATCTAGAGAAATGTATAACGTAGAGATTGCCGTCGCGTAAAAGTATTTCTAAACTATAGCTGGAAAATTTAAGAGCGTTCGAGTTCAAAAAAATAAAAATCAACGTGATAGAAATGAGAACCGTTTGAGTTGTATTACAAAATGACAAGTAGACATTGTTTATATTATAGCCGGAAGAGTTCTCGCGAATAAAACTACAAACATAAATTGAAATACCGTTCACGTTTATTATGATTGCATGTTTACATTTCATACCATCCCGTTGGTTATTTTATTTTATTTTTTTTTCCTTTCAGTAGTCCTATTAACATTTGTACGCGCCCCCGGAAGTATAATCTTGTGGATTCGAGGAGAAAATTCGAAATGACGTCACGCGTTGTGATGATAACAAAAACGGCAATGCGACTGATGAAAAAGACGACAATTTCTGAGCAAACTTGGGCAGTACCGCAACTAGGTAAGTTATGTGTTGGTTGGGGTGACGCAAATCAATTTTATTGATTGGCCCGCGTACCAAAAAACCCCTTAAAATAATACCGTTTACTATTCAGTAATATTATAAATATATGCACGGGATAATATCATGAGTTCTTCAATAGTATACAATCGAAATATTGCACTCGTTGTAAGTTTGAAAAATAATGTTCAAATATTAGTAATTTCCAAGACCGTACAATTAAAAAACCCTATCTTAATTAGCCTTCGACATACAGCGTGATCTGTGTAAATGTCACTAAAACACCCTTTTGCATAAATCGTATTATTCGTAATGTAACTTAAATCTTTCCTCTCTAAATATGAATCCATAGGCAAATAGAAAACGGATAGGCCACTGTATCCGTCTAATTTAATTTATATATGTACGCAACGACGAATCATTGCAAACGAAAAATGATTCTCGGCAAAGTTTCTTAATAATGTTTTGATAAATTAAAATTGAAAATCGTATTAATTTGTAACAACAAAATAAATTACCACTGACCGGTTTTTTCGTCTCAAATTTTTGAACATTTTAATGAAACTAAAAATATTTTATTCGCATAAATTTGAAAATAGCAAAACGATTATATTAAAAACCAAACATTACATTATTAAAATTTTTCATTTTTACAACTCACGATGAATCTTGTATCAAATTGTCGAGCACTTTTGAATACCCAAACAGTGTTATGTGTTTGAACATTTGAACTGTATAATATGTACAAAAATGGAAAACAATAATAACGTTAAATGTGAGAAAATTACTGGCTTAAGTCATGATAATAGGCTTATATTATCATGAAAATAAAAGTAATTAGATAATATCACTACCAAACGCATTTCCTAATATCTTGATATTATATTTGTAAATCACAGTGGTACCATTCAACGCGGCTTGTAAGCTCACACAGAATCAACGTATAAACGCCTAATAATAGCCAAAAATAACTAAAGCCCTTTCTTTTAAAAGCCGTTAACTTGGATAAAAACCCAATGTGCAAAAATTAATATTAAGAGAAATTTAAGTAATAATATAATTTTCATTGTCAAAACATTGTTTAAACTATTACTTTTTTCTCGTTATATTATATTACTCGTTGTAGTTTATTTCATAAAAAATTGAATGAAAGCTCGTGCACACTCGTGCTGTTAGGTTTTTATACATATTTACAAATAATTGGGTACTATAACTGTTTATAAACAATTTTATTTAGCCCCCCTTCCCTAAAAAAAAAAAAAAAAAATCCTGGATACGCCCTTGTTCGTGATTGTATTACAAATCAGTAATAGCAATAAATTATTATATTACCTGGTTCACTGAATATACCTATTTCTTTCACCTCGCCGTAAACACGAAGATACACGCTTTTAGACGGTTCATCGCCAGTCACGAAATTCACACGCGCGCGTTATTTTTGAAATAAATTTAATACAGTTTTCAAATGGCTAATAAATAGCTAAAGACTTGCCAGAATGTTTTGAACATTTGACCACGTCTACAAACGGCCGCGATAGTATAAATTTAAAATTTCAAGTCTCTACGATAATTTTGCAACTGAATTACAACAAAAAATCGTTATTGCGTAAATATTCCCCGATTTCCCCCCCCCCCCGTTATTATAAATAATAAAGAAAACTACAAGTGAGAATAAAAACCCGACCTGACTAGATCCAAAATGCAACGATAAATCTCACTTGTCGTTTTTGATTAAAGCAATATTTCTGGTAGAAAAGTTGTTCCGCAGGCGGAAAAAAAAACCACACATCATATAGTAAAACCAATAATAACCATTATTTGCTCGTACGCTCAGAATCGAAAATATCCTCGGGTTATACACCTCTCATCTATACGTAGGTACTTAGTACCTAAACTTAGTTAAAACATATTTTACTACTATACACTTATTATTATACTAATAGTACACAAATTATAAAGGAATTAAGGAACTTTATGTAATGGAAATTTTAATTTACAAAATGAAGTGTTAATATCAGACACGCGTCCGAAAAATGACACGGTTTGTAAGTAATTACAATAATATATATATATATATATATACCGTCTTCGTTTTTTTGCTTCTTTTACGTATAGTTTACGGTCGGTGAGTTTTTGGAAAGCAGAGCGCACGTGAACGGCACACACACCAACAGTTTTATCAATAGGCGATTAATTTTTTTTTTTTTTTATTATTTATACTATACCAAAGAAAAAAAATATATATATATATATATAAGTTAATCAACCCACTCTTATTGCCCGTTTGACATAACGAGATGTGTAAATGATCGATTAACGTGAAAGTAAAAGTCACACGAATATATTATTATAATAATTATTATTATTATTATTATTATCATTATTAAACGTGGGTGTAAGACCGAAGAAAAAAAAAAATAGTTTCTTTATGCCGAGAAAATATTGTGGTTCGTAAACCATAAATACTTCTATTGCATTACCGGTGGGTAAACAATTTAAGGAAAAAAAAAAAAAATTAAATTATGATTAATACATGCTGAAAACCTTTTGGTCACATAACGAAAAACATTTCCTTATTTAGCGGAACGGTCGGAGCATTATTGCCAAAAGAAAAATATTAATTGTTCAGCACAAAGTTAAGAATGTTTAAATGAAAACGTGTGTAACGGATTAACACCGCCATCCACCAGAGCACGTTTCTTTGTATTTATTATGAACAGATTTATTTTTATTTTTTTTTTTTTTCAGTTTAGTAAAAGTATATCTACCTAACAATACCATATTATTACGTTATAGTAAAAAATAGATATTACATTATGAAATTCGTTCAGTCCATCCGAATAATAATCGATTGCAATACTATACTATAGGGGTACTTCTTATAAATTGTAAAATGTTAATTCGTTATATCGTATCCGTATACGAATCGTATATATATGTATCGTACTTGTTGATATTTTATAAGACAAAATGTACGTATACGATAATACATTTTTTACCGTGGAACACTTTCGGAACATATGAAATGGATAAAAAAAAAAATTAAGAAAAAAAGACTACCAACAAATGCGCATGCGGTACTAAAACCATTGTAATAAGAGGCAGGCGCGTATCTGAGGAATACGATGGAAGCAATCAATTTTTTTTTTCTTTTTAAAGTATTAGTGCTGTAGTTTGTATGTGATTAATTATCGGTAAATTTAGAAAAAATTGTAAAAACCTATGAGTAACGCGAGTATACTTTTAAATTTTTATTCTGATAATTGTCACATTCAAATTTGTATAAATAACAGTTTCACACTTAACGGTATGCACATAAAACCGTGATCATCCCAAAGTGTTAATTATATACGAATTTGCATAATGAAATTATCACTTTATTTAAATCTGGCGATTTTTTTTCTTTATTATTATTTTAGCTTACAAAAATAAATAATACAGCTTGACAAAAACCCGAAGGTTATAAATTACTACAATAACAACAACGATTTACGATTAATAAGGATTATGTATATTAAATTGCCTTATTACTTATATATATATTCTATATAAAATATTAGAGAATATTTATTATACCTACTTATTTCACTTATAATATTTTATTATACTATCTATACTTTTCTTTTGTTTAAAATGTTGAAATATACAAAAAAAAAAAAAAAAAACCAACCATAATCTATAAGATTTAGGAATATAATATAAGTAATGACTCCTTGCAGATATATCATATAGGTGTTGAGGTGTATAGAAACTATTAAAGTAAAAAGTATTTTTTAGGTCAAATATAATATGATTTTTTTTACGCATTATAGATTATTAAAACTACGTAAATACATTTAATGAGTTTGTCCTATACGACCATATACCTAGCATATTTATAAATTTAGAATAAAATAAAGATCAATTTATACACCACGGTCCATTACTGATTTTGAGCGTAACGAAGAATTTATTGGTTTTACTATGATGTATGTACTTTTTTTTTCTGCCCACCAACAACTTTTCTACCAAAAATAATGCTCTGATCATCAACTTCAAGGCATCTAGTAAAAATGTTGTCTAGTTCGGTGCAATTTTTTTGATTTTCCATGAAGTTTTCTTAATAATAGGGAGAAAACCGGGAACAAGCGTCGGAAAGCGGGAATATTCACGCAACAACGGTATCTGTAATATTCAATTAGGTTTTTTGTTGTAATTTTTTCGCGTACTATTTTCCGATATATGTAATTAAAATTATTTTTGCCCAACAAAAATGCTCGACAATTTGACACAAGATTTTCCATAGGTTTTACTTGTAGTGGTAAAAAAGAATTAGTGTAATATATATTTGTATATATATATATAAAGTGTTTAAAGTGTAAATGTTGATAAAAAATCACGACATTATGTGGATAAAATTTTTTTGGCTCTTAAAAATTGGTCAACAATTTGGGACAAAAAAAAACACAGTTGTAATTTATTTATTAGTATTATAAATTAATATAATTTCTTATTTAAATTTATTAAGACATGTTTTAACAGACGTTTGCTCAAATATATTTTTCGTATGCAATGATTTATCGTTTCGTATACAAACTAAATTACCCTATATTGCCAACTTCTCACCTACAACAATGGTCCACCTGTGGTGCGAAGGTTTTCAGTACTTTTTTTCCAAATGGATCGATTTCATTGTCATCGTTTATATCGTATCTATACGTGTTAATTATTAAAAACGATACTCCTATAACACGCGGAACTTGAAATAACATGTGAATGGACTTTGTGAAGTCGGCCATCATTTATGTTCGTTATAATAATATTGTATAAACGAGAGCAAATGTTTTTAATTAACTTTACTGTATCCATTTATTAATTGTGAGCAAAATCGGATAACTTATTGTGTGTTTATTTGTTTAAGATTTGTTTACAGTAACGCATTCTCAAATGGTTCAATGAGTTCATAAGATTAAAATACGATGCAATACTGTATGCTTGATGACATTTTTTTTTTTTTTTTTTTGAAATTATATAACAACACGCAATTTCATTATTTGAAAATGAGACGTCATATACGCAATGTCACTTCTCTGCCTTTATATATATATATAGGTGCTACGTGTATAGGTACAGATGTGACGAATCGATGTAACGGAATTTATTTTTAATTATACATTCTTATTACGATTAAGAACGTTAAAAAAAAAAAAAAAAAAAAAAATAGCTGTTGCAGAAACAGTATAGGTACCGCAATACATTAATTACAAATTATCTGACCGTAGCACGGGCATACAGAATAATACTTACTTATATACATACCTAAATAATAATAATAATAATATAAGTATATTGAAAATATACGAGTCCCACAATAAATTAACATTAGTTTTTGCTAACGTAACAGTAACCCGGTTTAGTTTCCTTAAACGTATACGGTGGGCGCTCTAAGTGGAAAATCATTAACGTTTTTCAGAGCCTATACACAACCGGGCAGATGAACCCAACCGTGTGGAAACGTTGACCATTCACGGTCTGTGAGCCGGACAGGCTGATGTTCGTATCCTAGTACAACATAATATTATAATATAACATAACTTATGGTATACGCGCAGAGTTTACAGGGCATGTCAAATCTACAATTTTTGTTTTCAGAACGTGAAGTCGTGAAATAATATTATTACTTTAAAACGCCGCCACTGTATTTGCTCGGTATCCACTTGGTCGTACAGTTTTGCCGATTTTTATATTCCAAGTCTAGTTTCCCCATTAGTATTTTTTTTTTTTTTTATTGTCGTCTAAACTGGACAACATTTCAGGCATTGCCAGTCATTATTAAAACTATACGTTTACCTATGATACATAAAATAGTATTTGGCATTATTTGTTTGTACTCAATATCGTTTTTTAACATAGAGACACGGTCTAGTGTGTCTGAGGGTCATTCAGGAACAAGGTGGCCGACCCCTATATATTAATACTAATTAGTTGATTTTATTAATATATTTAAAAAACAAATAATTTCGGTTATTATAACAATTTTACAACAACAAAAAATATATTAACAAAAGCATCTTTACAATTAGTTGTTCGTCTTTGTGTTTTATTTTTTTTTAGGTTAAGGTTAGTTGTTCGGGTTGAAAAATTAAGTTAATAACAACGAACAAATATATTGTAGGTACCTTATGTGAATACAACAGCCCATAGTAACTTTAAACACTTAATTCATTCAAGGTATTTTTATAATAAGTAGCATACGAATATGTAATTAAATTAAAAATCAACCATATTCGTGTGTAATTATTGAATAATAAAAATTAGTAGTACCTACGCGTATATACTGAATTTTATGTTTGGGTAGACACAAGAAATACTTTAAATAAATAGTAAATAAATAGCACGTAATAATGGAATAATAATTAATAACCGTATAGTGTATATCTAATAACTATAACCAGTGTCCGAATCATGGTGAGGTTTTTATTTAGTTTTATATATGGATAAAGAACTGTTATGGCCGACCGGAATCGCTAGAGAATTCTGCACGACGTTTATCGTAAGCTGTACTTAGCAGTCAAAGAAAAAAAAAAAAAAAAAAGAGTTCAGCGTTATGTAATAACGTTTTTTTTTTTTTTTTTATTTAAGCGTTTTGAGTTCAGATTTTGACGAAAACCGTAAAACTCGCGGCATTTCAATAAATGTTTTACCGAACATCCATCAGAATTGTATTTCGTTAGCCAATCGTCGCGTACAGATATAAATTCGATTCCTGTGCGTATCCCACCTTCCCACAACTTCCCACCTACAACAGTGGCACTATGTACACCCGTGAACATTATCCACGACTTTTTTTTTTTTTACATTTATTTTACTGTTATCATTTATATCTTAATAATCTTGATTGAGCACTCGAAATATGACTCCCGAAGCCTAAGCACAACTTTGACTGGTATGTGCGATAAAAAAAAAATGGTAACAAAATAACCTCAGACTCTCCTCAGATACTCTGCGAACCGTTCGTTTTATTCCAATTTTTAGATTTGTACTTGCAATACTTATTTTACATATAGGTATATTTTAATACTAATTCCATTTCCATAATATTACGTTTATAATATTTTCCATACATATACGTGCAGTATCACTATTAGCGCTTATTCAATTTTTAATTTTTTTTTTTTTTTTATTTATTAATTTAGTTATTAAGCACCTGTACTCCAAAGACTGAGCTCTATTTACGTATACCTACATATTATAATATTAAGTTTCACGTAGGTATATACCTTAAATTTTATTTAAAAGGTAGCAAATTAGTCCACAACAAAATACGGCAACCGATTTTAGTTTTCACTCTTTTCGGTTACGTACGGTACGTGACAATATTCAGTAAACTTTGAAATTAAACTTAAAACCCGGAGAAAACTTAGGTATTTATGTTTCTCAATGTACAATTCATAATTCTCGTCATTTCTGTGGCAATGCCATTTTAATGATATTTTTTTCTTTATTGACTACTGAAAAATACAATCGATATTAAGGAGTTAAAATATTTAAATGCACTTGCATACCTACCTAGATAATGTCTTTAGAAATATATTTTTTTTTTAGAGAAAAAAAAAAAATCTCTAATTATTCCCATGTCTATTTCTAGAAGTTTGCGCAATTCGAATACGAATCGATTTAAAAATTATAATGTACAAGACGTTATATAGTCACAATTATCTGTGACTGAATAAAATCTCCCTTGCAAAATAAAATATAAAACAATGTTTTCGGCATTGCCAAAAATGAAAATATTTATAAAGTATGTATAAACATGTTCGCGCATTTTTTAAGCATGGAATTTTTTGGTGTTTTTTTTGTTTTTCGGAAAATCTATATACGTATCAATACGTACGCAATTACACGAACACTAAGTTTTCCAATACTTGGACTTTTTTTTTTTTTTATACCATTTCATGGCAAATATAAACTATTTAGTTGTTTTTGTTTTTTTTTTTATTATTATTCAAACCAGAACGCAATTTTTTCAAGCCCGTAATTTACCGATGTCGAAATTCCAATTATTTATACTATCGACCCTAGATTTTCCATGTCCCACTGCGATATAAGCCAATAAACGTTTACAAATATTATTACTCGATTTCCAGACTTATAGGGTATAATTTCTAAATTTACATCATAAGGGGATATATGCCAATGGATTACCTACCGGAAGGGTAATTTATGAAAATATTCATACATTTTCAATACGTATTGAACCCTATAGTGGCTATATAAATAAATACGTAGTATATACCGAATATATAATTATTATATATAATTATAACTGTGTGATGAAAACTCACCGGACGTCCCGGTTTCCGCCAAAGTCCGCAAACCGAATATCGTAATTGTATACGTTATCTCCGAATCGTCGAGACTCTGGTCACCGGCCGCTCGGCCTACTCCAGACAACCGCACAGGCACAGAAAACTAATGAACCAATTTTCGGTACACTGGAAAAATATCATAGTGTTCGTGAACGATCGGCGGACAATATTCGGAGAAGAAACGGCGCGCGCGCGCGACACCGACTCGTATACTGCCGGCCGCCGGGTACGGAGAACAGTGAACTCGATCGCACGACCAGCCGCGTGATGTGAACCGGAAAATTCAATTCTCGTGCGTTTTAGCGGGTCTCCTACCCGGGTCGGACCGCCGGGCACAGCGCTGCCAACGTGATCCTCTCACCACCCCACCCCCACCCCCACAGCCGCGCGACGTGGTTTAGTTTTATCGGCGACCGTGCCGCGGGCCACACTGACGACGTTACCGCGGTAATTAGTTTATCGCCGCCGTGATAAACCGATGGCGATTTAGGGTACGGGTAACTCCGCCGCGGCGCGCCGAACACGGGACCCGTCCGCTATTGTAACGCCGTGCCGGTCGGTTATTGTAGTGAAATACCCTTGTCTATAGTGTAATGGAATCGTGTAGTTTCGAACGTAGCAACGGAAGAAAATTAATTTAATTGCCAGCGTAATGATCAACGGAATACCTACAATCAATTCTACTCGTTGAAGTTTGTTTAATATTATCGTATTTTTTTAAAATTTTTTTTTTTTATATTAAGTACCTCCTGCCTAAGACGAATTAAAATAGTCTTGACTTGGTTCAAGGTAGGTGTATAAGTTTATTTCGTATTCTTATTATTATTACTAAACGATTGTACGTTAGCTACCATTACTGCCTATACAACGACTAATCACTGCAAATACAAACAAACCCCCCTAGGGTACGTTGACTGTAATAAATATCGAATGCACCCGAAAAAGCTTTGGAATCATACCGATTTCGAGTGCGGCAGCGCGGACCGCCAGAATAAGTCGACAGATTTTTAATGAAAAAGTGATTATTGATCATAGGATATCCATTCGGCGTAGGAGCGACTAGACTTAAACATTTCGCGGGTGCCAAAATTATAAAACACATCCCCCTCGCCTATTTCGTTACAATTTCTCATCATCGTAATATTGAATACACATATAAACACATCGATCTAACTCGTTATATTTATAATGATAATAAATTACCATTTATGATTTAGTAAACTGCTCGATTGAAAATATTACCATACATTTTATACCAAAACGATTATTATATTCGCTTAGAAGCGAATTTATTTATAATGTTTTCGGTTTTTCATTTATTCGTTCAAATTTGTTTTTGATATTTAACAGCGACAGGTTTGAATAGCGTTCGTGTTCACACACTCCAAAGTCACAAACCACGAACATATGTGTAGGTACTTGTACAATATCGATCGAATAAATAAAACAAAAAAAAAAAATGTAATCAGGGGTGCTAACCTACCCCTAGCCGCCACCAAATTACGTCTACAGTCGTACGCGTACCAAACTACTGAAAATACTGCCGAAGTTCAACGACAGGATTTAAAAACATTTATTTAACAGTAAATACTTTAGACCAAACGTTTTGATTCTATTTTCAATAAACCGACTGTCCGATTAGACACAACTACTAAAGGCACGGCTTTATATATTATATAAGAATATTATATCTAAAGCCTTTGGGCTTTAGACACTGCACTCAACTAAACCAGCAACAGTAGTTAATTTTTTTTTTTTTTTTTTATTTGTAGCTACTAAAGCCTAGTTATATTTATTCCATTATAATCTTACACTCGGATTTGTATTTGAATAGAGAATACTACTACTATAAAGCCGATAAGTAGGGTGTGTAGGAAAGACTCCGCCGCAGTCTTATCATTGATTAAATATACAAGTATAAATTTCAATCAATGGTCCTATTATCACACATGTTACCTTACCGAAATTTTACTGTTCTTGTCTCTGATTGGATAACGCTAGTGAACGCTAAACGCTAAAAGCTCTAATGTGAGTCCGTCTTTATTGGCTACGGCTGTGGCGGCGGCAAGAGGTACGTCCAACGTTATCACTATTATTTATCTACCAATTGTTTTTGTTTCGTAAATAATAACATAATGTTCGCACAATGTTTAATGATTATCCGCCGTCGGTTTGTAGAAAACCAGCGGTCGTTCGTGGACAACTAGGATCAGACGCGAACGTAATAACGTCCGTACCAACGTCGTCCCGTTGCACAATGTCGAGTTTCCGTTTAGCTATTACAGCTAATCCAGTGCCATAGTTACACTCGATAAGAACCATGAACAACGAAGACGACGACAATCTGCATCAGCCCAGTACTAGCAAAGGAGAGCTGTCCGATCAAAAACAGTCCGACTGTTCGAAAGAATCATCCAGGTAACCGAATTTAGGATTTCACATTGATATTGACCTTATAAAATCCCGTCGGTTTTCAATCTAGGATAAATAATAATAGATTAAATGGATTTAATGGCTCTGATTGTTGTGCCAGTTGTGGTAATATCGTTGAACACCATGACCACATGATTGCTGCTAGTTTGGTATTTTGTCATCAAGAAGACAATGATTCCGAAGATAATTGCTGTTGTACATACACGTATCGAGGTGATCGGCTACTGTCAGACGTTAGAGATTCGCCTGTAGAGAATAGAAGTGCATCACCTCTGATGGATTACCTTGAAATGGACTTTGATCCCGAACTAACTGCAGGCAATGAATCTGAAGATGAAGATGTTATTGTATCCAATGCAACTATTCATCAAAAGTAAAAATTCTATTAACATTAAATACGTTTATAACACCTGCATATTAACTCTTTCGCCTTCCATAAATGTAACATGTTAATTATTAATTTACACAACACATCGGTGCATAGTTTAATTTTATTACATCCAATTTAAGTACTCTCAAATGTATAAATAAAAATATTAACTATATATAATATATATACATTTTAGTGTATAAGTGAGTAAGTGACTAATTGCATTATTTATTTAAATTTGCTATTATGAGCAAATTAAAATAAGTCATAACAATTGGTGTATCCTATTGATATATTTACCAATGTACAATACTATATCCTTTTACAACATAATCCTATAATTACCTTATCTTATTTAGTAACGAGTTGTTCATAAATTCTGAAGAACCAGTACCTAGTGGTTCTGGTGCTAATGCCAATGAGTTTGAAGACCCAACCAATGCTCAAAATAGTGAAATAAATGATACCAACCAACCGATGACTACACTTGTCGTGCGTGTCATTCGCCACGAAGAATACCCAAAGTATTATGAGCCTACTATAGAATTTCCAAAATGCAATCCTGATATGGTAAATAAAAAATAAAAATTGAGTTTAGTGGATATTTATTTAAATTAATGTTAATTGTTTATTATCAGGATAAAATGAAAAACATGTGCATAGAGGAATTAGATTATGTGACAGAAATGATATGGTCAGATAGAGATGCAGCTGAGCTTCAAATAAACCAAATTGGTAGATCAGCGTGTGGAGCAACTTCTGTTATAAATACTCTGGTATGTTTGACAATTTAAATTATTTAAAAATTTAATTATTAAATAAAATATTTACTTTTTTTTGACTATTGATAATTAATTACTATCTATAAAATATCAAATGTTCTTTATGAAATAGAGAAATTTTTATTTTTTATTTCAATGTGTTCTGATGCTGGAAACAATGATGTAATCATAATTTGATGTCAACTTTGTGATTTGAGATATAAACCAAAAAATGTTAGTATATGTGATAAACACAAATATAATAACTCTAAGAGCAGACTTCAGTCAATTGATGCTTAATTAATAATAGTCTGGATATTATACACAATCTATTAAAATAAGTACAGGATTTGTACTATTTTTAGATCTAGGGAAAAAAAAAATAATTGAAAAGAGGAATTTGTAAAGTTTGTATATAAATGTTATAACATTTATTTTATTATTATTTTAATAGTATCATCTATAGCAGGAATGGCCAAACTGCAGCTCTTGTCTTAGATTCATATGGCTCATGTTATACCGTAATACGCTAAATATATATTTTAGTAATATAAAATGTTTTTTTAATTTAAATATTAATATACAAATATGTATTTGAAAATGTAATAAATTTAATTCTTACAATTAATGGAAAAAGTAGTGTTTTGAAATTATAATAATTAAATATACGGTAATTTTTTACACGCAACAATATTTATTGCCTATTCAATTTTCTGTATGTTTTTTGAAGCCTGAATTATGTGTATGGTTTACAATAGTTAAGAATCTTTTTTATTTTTTTTTTTAACTATTGGTTCTTACATATTTTTCATTTTACTGTGCGGCTGTGGGTTTCTTCTAGTTGACCACCCTTGATCTATAGTACCATCTAAGTTATTTTAATAATCTCTGATTAAAACCTATATTAATGATAATATTTAGCTAATGGTAATGTTGTTCATTATTATTTTTAAAAAATGATGAATATGATCATTTCTGTGAAAATAATCCAATCTTGTTGTTTTTTTTTTTTTAGTTATAAACTTCTTAATTGAGCAATAGCTTTAAAATTAAGTACAGTAGAATCTCACTAGTTTAATATATATATATATATATATATGAGACCTGAGGTTATCCGATTACTAGATTATTGAGGATTTAACACAATGAATAACTTACCTGCTGATAACTAATGCACCGTCAAGTTACCAATTATGTAAAATATTGAAGAAGTTCCAATATGAACTGTAACAAAATTGTCCAATTAGTAGGGCCTTACTTTAATTTGTAATTTAACTATATTGTGTTCACAATTATTACATTTTTGATATGTAGTTAGTAAAATCCTTATAAATGTACTACCTATTTTTTGGCTTCAACTAAAAAAAGTGATAGTTTGTCAAATTGATTGCATCAATGTTTTCAACACTAAAAATCAAATATTTTAATAAAAAATGTTATGTAACGTGTATTTATACTCTAAACAATTAAAGACTACATAAATATTAAAATTAAAATTATAAATTATATATATATATATATACCTGTTTTATTTTTAATTGACATGCACAAAATTTAATGCATCAAATTATCTTAATAACATATATCAGATTAAAAAATAAATGATATATATATTATCTATTATTCATATGATAAAATAAATATTAAATTTAATTATTTTTTTCTTTTAGTTGGCTCTGAGGATACCATTTAATATTGACCGTATTATTAAAACTATTGGTACTCGTATGCGTAAAGATTCTGCTCCTCTTATTCAATATTTGGAATCTCGTGCTGTGGCTGGTTGCACGGCTGATGATTTGGTTAAAACTTTAGAAACTGTTTCAGATTCGCTAGTCACTGCTAGATTTTTTGCCACTCGTGAAAATTTGGATACATCTATTGAACAATGGCTTGCTAATTGGATTAAAAAAGGTATTTCTATAAACCAAGTATAATATTTTTTTTTTCTATTTGTATGTATTACCTATTTATAAATAAATGATTCTACGCCATTAAAGGTGCTGTCCCAATATTGACATTAAATCGTCAACGTGTTGTTAATGTATTACCTTCAATGGTGCCAGATAGTTGGCACCATCAAATGATGTATGGTATAGCATATAGTCCTTTATGTCCGGAGAATGCTAAGATATATTTGACTAATCCTCTGAGCCAAATATCAATGGATGTGTTACGGCCTCAACTAATTTCTCCATCCGCGTTGATGATTAAGAAAGAAGATATACTGTCCAGATGGACCCCTTGTACAGATCTCGTGCCTTTGGCCACACATTCTAACTCACAGTGGAATACATTTAATGTGTTAGGTATAGTAACCTAGATAATTTATTTTTCGATCATAATCAATAATTATGATTTCAGGACAAGTGGTGAATATTCTACGGGAAAAACGAGAATTTGTCAATTTTACTAATCATATTACTATACCTGCCAGCTATAAAAGTGGTATAACATTAGCAATACACACATCATCACATTATTGCCATGAATTGAAATCAGTGCCAGAACTATAATATATATCAAGAAGTTTATTATGCATAAATAATAAGTAATAACTAATAGTCAAAACAATTTCCACCATTAATTTAATTGATGTTAAATATTTTTTTAGCTGTACATATTTTGTTGTATAACCAAAGTCCTACATACAATGATTTAAATGTTCTATATATATATATATATATATATATATATATATATATATATATATATATAAAATATTTTAACTCAATTGATGTTACCAACAGAAAGATTTTTCCTAGTATTATATATTATTTGGTGTTATAATAGTGATTAACAAAGGTCAACAAAGAAAATAATTCAAATACAATTTTAAAAAAACTAATCCTCGAAATGGTCAAAAATACATTTATCATTATTTATATGTTTGTTTTGTAATAAATAGATTTGTATCGGATTGACAAATTAGGTAGGCAATATACATATTACATACTACAATAAAATATTTAAACAAAAATTAGTTCAACATTCTACTTACATAAGAACACGACAAAACTGGTTACAGGTTAGGGAAAAAAAGGTTTAAGTAAGATTTATATTTAAAACAAAATTTGTACACCGTTAAGATGCATTTTTAATGAAAGAACCCTAAGATCTTATTAGTGTAAGACTTTAACCGGTAAAGTCAATCTTACAGGTGACATGTGTGAAATAGTGAAATTTGAATTAAAAATGTATTTTATTTTTACGATTTATATGGTATATAAAATTATATTACAAAATATTGTTTATACAATACAATGGACCAATCGTGCCAATTTTGTTTAATCAATATGAGCACTGTGAAATCAACCAAAACTGTATAGATATTAGACTGCATTCAAGGAATCCTCGCGCGTTTGTTTTAAAAAAAAACAAAAAACAAAAATTTTAGAAATGTTAGTTATTTAAAATTACGGGAATAGTCGTTATTTTTAAACAATACATAATGAGTTTTATACCTATGTATATATTTGGAATAATAGTTATCTATTATATAAATTAATTATCACAAACTAAGATGATATCCTAGACCGTGATATTTATATTGATGGCCAATTATATACACAATGTTGTAAAGTATTTTAATACTATTTTAAATACTTACTGACAAAAGTATTCGAATACATATACTGACTGTTTTATTTTATGTATTCTTTCCATTCACTGAAAAATACTTTTTTCTGAATCCAAAAATTAGTTTGTAAATGTTTTAATTGTAAATCGTACATTTTATATGACCGCACAATAAACTAGCGTACATATTTATCTTCAACCGAGTTATGATTGGCCCATGCACAGCTACCTTATTTATTTAGTAATATTAGTTATTAAGATTCACGACAAATCCTGATAGTTTCTACTTTTCTACGTGATGACATTAGGCTGAAAATTTGTTGTCACGCCTGCAGAATAGTGAAAAATCCAGTTATATTTTAAATATACACGATATTCTAAGTACTGAAATTTAAAATTTCACATTAACTGGAATCCAAATTGTAATTGTTTTAATACAAGAACGGGAAGCTCTAAAATAATTAAGATTCCAATTCTTAATATACAACAATAACCGTTTATTTATTTTCTATTTTATTGTAATTCGTCTTCGACTAATCGTAGAGACCGGATCTTTTCAAAACATTTTAGGAGATTTTTAGGCTATTTAAAAGCATTTGGGTTGTCGAGTTTGTTTTAATTTTTATGTGAATAAAATATTGTTCTGGCTGAGCAAGAATAATTGAAAAATTAACACAAGGTTCAGAAAAAAAATGTGTCTAACGTGATACAATATTATTTTTTTTCTTTTCGTAAGCGTTTGTAAGTTCAAATTTTGACGAAAATCGTAAAAATAATGGTACTTCGCTAATTTTCAATTTATGCGAATCAAATTTATTTGGCTTCATAAAAATACACAACAATTTGAGACTGCATAGGTCGAAAAAACGGTACCTTTCGTTTAATAAAAATATGAAAGTTGTACGGTGTTTTCAATAATAATTATTTAAAAGTAAATCTCAATTTTTACCCCTGAAAATGTGAGGCCCACAGTCCCCACCAACTCTGGATCTGTCACCACGTTTTTCTGAGCGATTTTTATTTTTCAAATACAGTTGGCGGGTATGCCAGTTTTCCGCAAAATATCAAGTTTTAAATTTATAGGTATTTCCAATGAATTATTATGGAAACAATATTATTATTGTTATTAAATTATAAAACTGTATAGAAACATATAAAATATATTTAAGCTGAAATCGTGGACGGTGTTGGCGTAAAGAATGGTACGCGGGACAGACACCACGGGAAAACTCGATCGACCCTGGGATATTGTTTTATAATAATTTAAATAATTACACACTACGATACGAATAATCGACAAATAGAAATCAAACGACCACCGCCATTTCGCGAAAAATTATTTGTGTGGTGGCCCACCTGGATAGTCAGCTGTTTTGATGTTTTCGTTTTTTATTTATTTACGTGCGTGCGTGCATGAAGAGTGTTTTTATTTGGAAAGTAGATAATATTACGTCTGTTATCTTGTACGCTGGTCAATCGTTTGGATTTTCGCTCTGTTTTACAGAAATAGTTGAATAAATAATAATCCAATAAAATTTTTAAAGTCTGTAAATCGTCGCCCGTTGTTGCCAACCGGATTCCGTAGGTCTCTGCAAGTACCGTTAGTCGCTGAAGTTTTGTAAAGCTATCCCCGCTGTACAGTTACAATGATTCCATGAAAATGGCATTTCCCGTAAGTATTGAAATTGCCCTGTTCGTCACTTGTGCCGTTGGCTCGCCGAGTTTCTCGCTTGTCGAATGCGACCAGGTCTTAATTCGACTTGATTGTCCATTCGGTCGAAACCAGTACCTCCGCGATGAAAATGTATACGAGATTTATTGTCATCACGGTACATAATTTAAACACTATGTCCGCTGACACACTGCCGAACTAAGGTTCGGACCTTAGGCAGTATTACTGAGCGAATGCGTTGCTTTAACTATGCCCATGTTATGTACGTTTACATTAATTGGTTTGTTTTTTTAAGTATGTTAAAGTTATATTTGAAATCGGCCATGAGGCATCTGTCAGAAACAAACGAACACCAGAAGGATTCACTCATGACTGGGAACTGTTTGTTCGCGGTGCGGATAACACGGACATACATTATTTCATCGACAAAGTTGTTTTCCATTTACATGAAACGTTTCCAAATCCAAAAAGAGGTTTGTTTTTTTAATATTTAAAAAATTAATTTTATCTTTAACTGCTGTTTAACAATTTAATGTTTAATTCAATTAACTGTAATCTATAGACATCTGCACATAAAGACTATTTTAAACAATATGTATTCATTTTTATGGGTGTCCTAAATAATACATTTGTTAACTAAGATTTTGATCATATTATTAACCCTTAACTACCAATGTGCGCCTGTCAAACTGCATCAAATATTTTTTTTAATATTTCTGATCAAATTTGTATAGATGTTAAAAGTATGTTATATAAATATAATTTGAATATTGTTTGATTACACATGTAATGTATATATTTGTTTATTTAAACTATGCATAAGTATGTGCGTTCTGGTAGATCGCATGTCGGTAACTATGTTATAAATTTACAATGATTGTTAACTTTTTCATGTTAAATTTAAAGCTTATATCTATATGTTATATGTATATTTATATTATTGAAGGTAGACTAACATAAAAACAAAATATTCAAAACATGTTATCACATTGATAGTTATAAGATCTGAATAATGTATAATAGATGTTTTAATTATTTAACTCCATTCATAAAAATAAAATCAATATGTAATAACATTTAAATATTAGTATAATAATTAGGTACCTATTTTAGTTTATGTATTTTAATTTGTTATCCTAACCCTTTTTGGGCCCAGCAAAAATACTCAAAAACTTTACACATTGTTTATCATAAGTTGTACTTAATCTTAAAAAAAAAGTTGAGCATAACATAGTTTTTTTTTTTTTTTTTAAATTGCAAATTTTGATGGAAATTGTAAAAAAAATTCATTAACATGGTTAACCAAATTTCATTTAGAATCGTTTTTCGTTGGAAATAGTATATTGTTGCATACATATATAAATTTAATTCCTCTTTATATCCTATCATTGGCCTACTTGTTAACACTATTCTGCATGAGACACAAAGCAACAATGAACTGACTTTTTTATTAGTATATTTTGTTTTATCTTGTAATCAGTATATCATTTTTAGGGATGTTAAACACGATTAAAGGTATACCTTTAATTGTGGTGTAAAGTTTCAATTGTCTATATTTAACACTATCTATATTGTGATAAATGTTTTTTTGATAGGTATCAAGTATCAACTCAATTCTATTAGATAAAATTTTATTTTTATAAAAATAATATACTTTCAATTGCTAGTAATAAAAATTCTTAGCAATGTTTTATGATTGTAAAATTGTTCATCTATATAAATATAATTATTTTGTACATAAATAATTGGTTACCTGTCTCCTATGCTGTTTATATTATTACATTGCCAAGATTGATTAATTTGTATAGGTGATATATTTCTTAGTACAATGTGAAACTTCAATAAATTTAATATTTTCACACTGCGTTTTTATTTCATGAATAACACAAATGAAAGCTATAATACAGTCCAAATATACTAGAGCTGGTTATGGGCTTAAGATAGTTTTTTTTTTTATTAAAGGTTTATGTATAGTTTTATCTACCTTCCTTTTTCCAAACCCTTATGATTGGAGGTGTGACACACATAACACATTTTAGAATAGAGAAAATCAATTTTCAATTAATATGATTTAACATATAAATTCACAAGGCACCAATATATCATACAGTAACATTATTTGGTTAATTTTAATGTTTAATTTAAGCTGTTTATGAATTTATAACTTATTTATTGTAATTTATTTTAGTGGTTAAAGATCCACCATACGTTTTGAAAGAATCTGGATATGCTGGATTTCCATTACCTATTGATTTATATATACGAAATAATGATGAACCAAGAAAAATTAGATTTAAATATGAATTGGTACTTCAAGAACGTGGTTTACCACCTATGTCCCGAATTGTTAGAGAAACATATGTATTTAGCCCCTCAGAAGATTTCCGGCGAAAACTTATCAAAGGTGGAGGAGTAAGTATAGTATTGTTAAATTGAATTATATTGACAGTCTATATTGAATTAAACTTTAAAATAATAGTATTATTAAAAATGTAGATTTATGTTTATAATATTATTATTTTAATGTACTACCAATTAATATTTAATATATACAATTATTTCATACTAAAAAATTACAATATGTATTAATTTCTTGCTGATAACTAACTACAAGACTGATTTTTTTTTAATATTGGGCTTATTTTAGGACCTTTCCTAGGAAACCATGTTTCTTGTTCAGCTAGTTACCTTTGTTTTTTTTTAGGGATTTATGATCTGCTTTTAGTTACCCCACTACTGAGTATCTTCTCAGTCTTTTTATATATCTGGATTTCTCAAATTAGCTGAACTCTCGCTCACCAAACATGCCCAATCTAGCTTAATTTACAGCATCTTACGTTTCCTATTAAGTCTGGCTCAATAAACATTTTGTTCAGTTATACATAAGTAGTCCTTCCATATCTGTTGTATTTTCTTTTGTACTATAAATCTTGTGGAAGATTTTTCTTTAGGATATTAATAGGCCTTTTTTTGTCAGTTTTGTTTTATGTCCACGTATCACCTGCGTGAAGTATTGTATGTTTAATAAGTGTTTTATAATCTAATTTTCGTGTTCTGTGACAGGAGTTTTAATTTAAACACCAATATTAATGAAAGTAATATTTATTTCCAGCTGTTGTAGTCAATTAATTTCCTCGTGGCTATTGGCACTACGTTCATTAACATCCACTAGGTATTTACAGTTTGTTACCCTTTCAAGCATTAAATCCTCAACTATTAAAGAACTTTATGCATGTTTGCTTTGTGATAAGATTAGATATTTTGCCATTTGTTCATTAATTTTTAGTCCAGTTCTTTATCCTTTATTTATTAGTTCTGTAGTTATTTGTTTAACATTTTCTTCAGTTTCTCCCACAATAATATTATTATGTCATCAGCATATGGGTGTTAACCCAAACACCTATACCTCTAATCACCAATTTCAGGGCATGACTATTCCATACTGCCAGTTTTAATTAGTAAATCTTGTGAAGCAGCTACATATACTTCAATATTTATTGTTTACAAATAATATTTTATTTACATTCTATACTCAATTAACCCGTGTATATTTATATTTTTAGATTAGTGTTTTATCTCATGATGGTGCTGAAGCAAAAAATGCATCTTCGAGTTCTGCCATATCAAAACAAAAATCAATTACAAATACCAACCGGTTGCCATCTCCAACACCCAAAAAGAGCAAAAAAGAAGACATGAAATTAAATAGTACATTTGCCACACTTTTTGGGTCTCCAATACAGCCTTCAAAGTTACCACTAACTTCAACAATAAAAACATCACAAAAAGTATCATCATTGGACAAATCTCAAGTGAAGAATAAAAGTAGCCCCCATCATAAGGAGGAGAAGAAAGCTAAAGACAAAGAAAGAGATAAAGAAAAGAAAAAACCAAAAGAATCTTCTATAGACAAAACTAAAAAAGATAAAGATAAAAAAGAAAAAACAAAAGAAAGTACTGACAAATCAAAGTCTTTAAAACCAAGTAGTTCTAAACCTGACAAAAAAGAATCTACTCACCATGAAAAAATAAAAGAAAAGTCCAATGACATTAAGATTGAAAAAAAAGAGTCTAAGGATAAAATTAAACGCGAAGAAAAAGTAAAAGAAAAGAATAAAGAAAAGTCACACAAAGATGAAAAATCATATCATGAAACTAAAATTATTAAACAAGAAATTATTAAACAAGAAATAATCAAACAAGAAATTAAACTTGAACTTAACGATCAAGAGAAAAAAAAACATAGAAATTCACCAGAGCCAATTAAAGGAAAGCCCGATAAAAAAATAGACAAATCTGAAAAATCATCTAAACCTCATAAAAGTCACAAAGAACATAAGAAAAGAGATAAGAGAGATAAAGAAGAAAAAATAATTAAAAAAGAAGAAAAATCAAATTTTGTTGAACAAGATACATCTTTTAAACACCTTGATATACCTCAAACAATTACTTCAATAGAAGAATTTCCTAAAATTAAGGAAGAAATTCTAGAATGTTCTCCACCACCTAAACCAAATTCATCAAGAGTTCATGAACCAGAGCCTGAGTCCGAAGAAGAATTTCTATCTGAGGATAGTGAACCATCTTATCAACAACCAGAACCAACCAAACCTAAAGAACCAGAACCACCCAAAAAAAAACTTTCCCCTGAAAATAGTTTTATAAAAAAGAAAAAGCGGAAAAAGAAGGAACGTGAATCTGAAGAAGCTAAACCGAAAACTAGTAGAATTGAAATTGCCGATCACATGCGTGAAACATGTTCGGACATTTCGAGGTCTCCTTCTCCGAATAACAAATTCACGGATGAATATATAAATTCATTAAAATATCTCCAACATAAAATAATGATGCTAGAAGATGAAGACTTACAAAGGGTGGTCACGGTAATTGCTGAAACTGGACATTATCAAGTAACTACTAAAACATTTGATTTTGATCTCTGTGCTTTGAATGAAACCACAGTGAAAAAATTACAAGAACTTATTACATAGTTTATTGAAGCAATATATTTGTACGCATATTTATATATTTATAAATTATATTTTTGTTAATTATTATAATTAAAATTAATTTACAGCCCTAAATTATCAATGTGATAAAATTATACAGTGAACAATATTGTTTCATAATAATTGTGAAAATGCAATTATGACCAATGTGTGCTACATAAATTATTTTATAGTCCTATATTTCCCTGTTATGGACATATTTTTGAATTGAGTGAATTATATGAATTGTTTTTATTTAGTAATTAAATATTATCTTATATTAGACAAAATTTTATTGTACAGAAAAGATTGTAAAAGCTTTATTTTTAACTAAACATATATATTTTTGGGTTCACAACTGCCAAAGAACTCCAAACGGTTGTTTAGTATTACGTTATTATATATATATCATTTTTCTTTAAACATTTTTAATTCATATTAAAGTATTACATTGATGACTAATCAATTTTTAGTATAATTTACTTACTTATACTTTATCATTATTATTTTATTTTTTTTGTTTTGCGTAATTTTAGAAACAAGTTATGAGTATTTTGTTTGCTGTTTTTGTTGTCTTTTTAATTATAAATATTTGAAAATCATAATTTAAATTTTATTTACTGTTATGCAATTTTGTATAGTTTCATTAACCAAACATCAAATAATTAGTGAAATGCCTAGTAAGTTGACAAGATAACAAACACTGAGAAATGAATACCTCGGAGAAGTGTAAGTGCATCTTGTAATAACATATTTGGTGCATCACGGTGGGAGAGAACACAGACCAACAAAATTTTACATTGACTGTATTTATTGAATATTTATTTAGATATGTTACTAATATTTAAAATATTATTTTGTTCTATTTTATGTGCAATGTTATTTATATTTCATATATTATTTTTAAGGCCTACACTGATAAAAAGGAATATTATTATAGAAACCTTTATTTTTTTTACCAATATTTGGTAGTTGGTTAAAACAAAAATAAAATTTAATTTTGAATAGAAAGTTGTTGTCGTATTATTGCTGAAACATTTACAATACGTATTGAACAATATTTATCATTAAGACATATATTTTTAGCATCTATACCTACAGATATTAACCGTATACAATAATTATATTTTGTCGAAGCCTGCACGAAAATATAAAGTGAAAGGGAGTTTTTCAAAATCAAGGGTTCCTTTTATTTTGTTCACTTTATAGGAATGTAGGTATTGGAATTTCATTAACAAAATGATCGTGAATGTGAACTAATTTCTATTTAAACTAGTAACTTTCCTAACACTGGATGCAACATATCTAATATAAAAATATTATGCATTTATGTATGAAATATGCAACGATACAAACGTAATAGTTATAATACTTGCCTATCTACTGAAACTTATGTTATTCTTATAACCTACTGTTTTAACATTATGTTTTAATATGTATAGGAATTATATAGAATACCAAATGGAGTTTTTATGTTGAAACTATTCGCTCGTTTAGTGAACAACTGCATTTGTAAATTGTAAGTTGCGTATAGCGTTGTATAATGTCATATATAATACAAAATGTACTTATAGATACCATGATTTCTTGTCTCTGTTAGTTAGTCGTAACATTATTATAACATATTTACACGTACATTTGTTTGACCTTAATAATAAAAAAATAAAAAAACAGGTTTCAATGTGTATCATATTTGTAAGAATATACATAAACATACATATATATGTTACAAACAGTTTTATACGAAAAAAGTTCAAGGAAAATAATACACCAATAAAAATAAAATCTAGAAAAAAATAGATACCCAATCTACCTAATTTTTTAATATTGGCAATTGCACTAAAGACGGACTGAGAACAGATCGGCCAAAGGGTTAAGATTTTGAAACCTATAGCGGCCTAAGGTCTTTTATTTTCAGAGATAAAACCTATTTATTTACAAATTTTATTACTATAATATAGAAAAGCGGTTTTATATAGTTTTATACATTATTGAACGATTATCGCCCAAAAATAAGTGCATTCATTCTTCAAAATCTTTTTAGTATAAACTCAACGTTGCTATTTTAATGTGTTTAGTACTACAATTAATCAACGAGCGCTTCTTAAAGTCGTACAAATATATATCCACCCCCTATAACACTTATTTCTTTATACTTTTATAGTTTATAATTTATATGTAAATAATAAAATTAGAAATACAGTTTATATTATTTATTTATTGACAAGAGACTAATTCAGTAAAAAAAGATGATAAAAATTCAAATTTTGGTATTTAATCAACATGGAAATAAGATTTTACAAACTTAAATGATTTGACTTTTATTCAATGTGAAAAAAATAATACAAGTTTAAATTAATATGTATTTAATTATGTGACTTATTAGCACGCGCTTCTTTGACCAGTTTTGGGATCATGAATTACGTACACTAAACTGTAAGTATGAAATACAATTTTGCTCGTTTTTTTTTTAAAAAAAAATTTAAAGTTATTCTTAAATTTTCAAATTAAAAAATTTATAATTATGAAATTACTTCCTAAGGATTTAACGCCCTACAACTCGTCCAACTTTATCACTGTTCTTTTATTCTTTTTTCTCTTTAGCGACGTTGATCAACGAACGAGTGAGAGAGGTATTTGGATTTTATCTATATATATATAAAAATGGATGTCTATCCGTATGAGATTAATATACTCAAAAATTATTGGAGCGATTTTTACGCGGTTTTTTTTGCAAAATGTTCTACGGAGAAGGTTTATAGCTATTGCAATCCACCAACTATTCGGTGTTTAGATATTATTACTACAACAATATAATTATTTTTGTTGATTAACACGTAATTAATAACTATTGCAGTGCAATCCCTGTGCTGTGCGGGTATCTATGGTAATAAGTGAAAACACGTAAAACCATCAGCTCTCTGTTTGTTTACGCGCCAGACAACAACAAAAAAAATATCGCATATCTATCATAAAACATTGCAATGAACGAAATGATTGTGTCACAGCAAAAAAAAAATATAAATAAATATTTGTTTGACATGAAATTCTAACATAATTCAATTGTGATTTGTGAATTATTTTTGTTGATTAGCGGTTGAAATGACAAAGTTGAAATACTACATATAGTTTGCCAAAGATGGACTAACCGCCACTTTCCATTTTTTTTTTCTGTTTTAATAATGACGTGGGCAGGAAAATAATACATAATAATATTGAAACAGCAATATCTGGCAATAGCGAAACATTGTTGGGTCAGCTAATCTCTTTTAAAACAGTACTTTCTTGGCCGCGAAAAAAACCCGATCTAATAATAATAACAACCGTTTGTTTTTTCATCCGTGTCGCCAAGGCAATCCGGAAAATTAATTTCGGCAAAATCCATGTGCGAGCACCCCTTTAGGGGATAGATTTCCAAAAATTCTTTCTTAACCCGCCCCTAACCACCATAAGACATATACCACCAAAAATGTAACCTTACTAACAGACGGGTATTGATCAATAAGTGAATGAGTGATATTTAGCTTTTATATACGATTGTACCGAAGGTCTACAATATTGAATTTTGTTTACAATAGATACTTATTTATTCAGAGTAAATTGTGCATTGCTTTTGGGACAACCCTCGTGTATAGATAGATAGATAACGAGGAAAAAAAAATACGTTTTTCGGTGACTAAGCAACGATAGTTTCCCTAGCAATTTATTAATGATCTTGAACGTATTAACAGATAGGATGTAATAAGTCAGAAACCTTCGCGGGAATGTATTCAACAACTTCCGAAATTTTCATTGCTATTGGATTAATAGTGTAGGAATGTATAAAGGACAAACAGACATACATATATATATATATAGATAGATATATTTGGTTTCCATGGTAAATCAACAAATGTTTTTCAAAAAAGGTGCTCCGAATTTCGGACTTTTCCGGTGGATTTACCAATAATTTTCTTTCATAAAAACCTTGTCCTGACAATAACGAACACAACAAAAAAAAAACAAATCAGCCCAGTCCGTCGAACCGTTCTCCAGTTATGGCGTCAGTAACAAACTATAACGCTCCACTTATATATAGATTATAATTCAATAATCTGCAGAATGTTTTGAAAATTCTTCCACGGCTGGAATATTATTATTCTGTTAAAATTTTAAGTAAAAATATAAAATAAATTATTATTGCCACAAATTTTGCCGTTTTTCCCGTTTAACAAGGAAATTAAAACGAAATCTTCCGCGCCCTTCCTCTTATGTAGCAATTAGATCTGAAATACTATCGGAAAAGATGATATACTTGAAAATCGGATTTCTCGTAGATTAGTTGTTTACAGACAGGACAAATGAAAATAATAAAAAAAAAACACACCAATCGTCCTCTTCGTTTCGCTCCGAATCTAAAACTGTACGCAAACAGAGAGGGCAAGGCGTTCGAAGGCGGTTCGCCTGATCGGAAGTTTATAAAAATAAAAATAAATATAAAAATAGTACCTAATTAAACATTTTTAAAATGTATTGCATTTGGCGACAATTATACATTGAGAACGTATTGAAAACCTTGGCCGTTTCTGTTTTGTTTTTGACACTATACCGAGTTTTTATAAAAAATTAATTATTACTATAGTTCAATATGGCCGCGGTATTTACTGGCGAAGTGACGAAAGGACAGTCGCGATTCGCACATTTGAATTAATTTTAAACGCAATCGAAAAGAAAACGCGAACCCCGCCGCAGTAAAATAAAATTCAAAAAAAAAACGCACGTGTCATAGTATAAGACGAATATTAATATTAGCACACACGAACGAGATTAAATTGCGAGTTCGCCGCCAGTCGACCAGGTACACCGCGCGCGCCGCAAGTCCAACCGGAAACTGTGATAGTGAGCAGATTGGAGACGCTTACCTAACCGATGGTGTACCCGAGAGTCATCGTTGAATCAAAGAAAAACGGTACGGCGAACGTGCGTCAAGTGCCCACGGGCGCAAATATAAACGGTGCGCGAGTAAAGGAGGCGCCGCCGATCGATGTAAAGACAAAAGTAAAAATACTTCGCACCGCGGGTGAGTCAGGTGGGCCACTGTTATTGGCGGGATTTTGGTGAGGTAGGATATAGAGGGAAAACTTATTAATATTTGTACGCAACACGGTACTGAGCGAAGTTTTACCGCGGTAAAACTGTTTTGATAAATTAAAATTGATATCTGCAACTACAAAATAAATTACAATTATCGTCCGGGTTTTTTCGTCTCAAATTATTGTGTATTTTACCAGTGTCAAGAGTTTTTTCCGTCCCGTAAATTGTAAAATATAGCAGGTGCACAAATTTTGCAATGCCTCGTGGTTTTTACGATTTTCATCAAAATTTCCACTTCAAACGCTCGTTCAAAAAAGCATAATAAATTTACATTACGCTCGACTTTTTTTTCTTATTTACCATTAAATACAACTTATGTGGTGAATCTAGTGTCAGATTTTCGTGTATATTCGCCGGGCCAAACAAGTTTTATTCCCATAAAAACGAAAGAAAATAAAAAACGAGAATTATTTTAATATAACCATTTTAAATGGCTATAAATAATTAAAAAATCGCCAGAATAATTGGAAATTTTCACCGTGATTATTTTCAGTGGAGTATTTTCAATGATATTTCAGGGGGTTAGGTTGGGTGTCCAAAAATTTAGGAAACTTACAATCTCGTTTTTAGAATTTACTGATAAAAAAACATAATGAACTTAGTTTGGATATAAATACTTTAATAGGCATGAGTAATGCAAATATTGATACATCGGGACATTTTTTTTTTTTTTTAAGTCGGTGGGAGTACAGTCATAAAGGATAACCTCCCTCCCCCCCCCCCGAAAAAAAAATACGTCATTGTTTATTTTTTAAAACCGAATTACAGCAAAAATACAAAATTGAAAATAACATAAATTGTGTAAATAGTTCCGTTTTTTCCCCGGTTTCTCCCCATTATTAAGGACTCTATAAAAAAAATCGATGACCACCTGAATTCATCAACTATCTTTTTATAGATAAAATTTTTATCCACTCATGAAGTTGATGATCGGAGCATTATTTATGATAGAAAAGTTGTTTAAAAAAAAACCAAAAATAATTAACACACATCATATTGGATCCCTTAAAATTTAAAATAAATATGATATTGAACGTTAGATAGAAAATAATGAAAAGAGTTGTGCGTATTTTATTACACTTTTTTTTTTTTAAAAAAGCGTTTAAAGTGCAAATTTTAATGAAAATCGTAAAAATTAAAGAATTTTCAAATTTATGTAAAAAATACTTTATTGTTGTTGTTATATTCAGTATCGATTTATCATCGCCCACCCGTCCCACGGATTAAATTTTACCTATGGCGGCCATAGAATGGCCAGCAGATGAAAGACGTTATCGAACTTCCGAAGTTAGTGAGAGAGAGAGACTTGAATATTTACTACGATATCTAAATTTAGATATATTAACTAGATTAATATTTATTTATTATTAGTTACCGATCGAAGTTATTACCAAATGGTTTTGATTACGATAGGAAAAAAAGAAAAGAAAATTAATAGGCCCAGATTTATAGAACGGACTCGGTCCGTGGTTTATTGATTATAATGTCCACGAGACACTTTTAAGATCGCAGTGTTACCAACAATGACGGTGCGTTCTGTACGGAGATCTATGGATCTGTATAGATAGTGTTTATAGCGACGCGATATCGAAAGAGAAGTATCGATACTTTTACTTGGTATCGAATCGAATGAAAATACTGATGTGAGTAAAGTATCGAAAAAAAAGGACCGATGGAAAAGTATCGAATCGAATTAAAATACTAATAAGACTCTTATCATGTTGTATCTAATGAAACAATTTTTTACATTTTAATACCTTCTTTTATCCAGTTAAGAAAAAATTCGAAATCTTGGTTTATTTAGAATAATTATTATTATAAAGTTATTAATATGTTATATAATCAAAAATAAAAAAAAAAATGTTTATATACAATACATAGTACAAATTATATATTATAAAATTATTGGTAACTCACAACCATTCTTCGGGTAAATCTGCTAATAGTAATATTTTTTCTAAACGAGAACCTGTTAGACGGTTTCTTGTTTTTGTCATAATTCCTCCAGCTTTCGAAAATGGTCTTTCACTTGGAACTGATGTTGCGACCATAGTGAAAGATATTCTCGATTGTTTATATAACACGGAAAATACTGTTTTCATTTCTTCCCGTAGTTCTAAAGGATTTGATTTCAGCGGAGATACAGGGTTTTACAGATATAAAGATAATTCATCATATTGTGTATTTCTGTGATTACTGATTACTGATTTGTGAAACCCCCGCAAACGATTTAACTCGAAGGGAATATTGTTCGATACCTATACGGCGATATACCAAATACCATTCGAGTGCTTTTGAACTGTTATAGTGATATGGCGGTAAATAAATGATAATGGTTCGATACCAGTACAATTTTACCGATATGAGTAAAGTATCGAAACCAAGGTATCGATCGATACAAAAAGTACTTGTATCGAAAGAAAAGTATCGATACTTTACTGGTGTTGGTAGTCGGGCAACGTCGTCCCTAAGTGTTTACAATAAAATGTCAATCAATCGGCTGCTAATGGTGCAACTGTAACCGTTATATTGTATTGTTGGGATAATTTACGCAACGACCTTTCAAACCCGGAGTTTCGTTTACCGGGACATTTAAAATTGATTTACAAAAATCATAGTAAATATTCGACTCGGGGGAGGTCTGAACTCTCCCATTTTCATTACCCTCCATCGCCACTATATTAATTAAACGGTATTTATACTTTACAAATATTATTCGTATATAAAAGTACTCAAATCAATTGTGTACTCGGCTAAATATAAAATATCCATTTAATAGGTAATAGGCTATAATCATGGTAATGGTAGAGGCTAGGTACACCGGGCATATAATATTGAATATTATTTTTGAACACATGTTTCAATTATTGTGTTCAAACTGTTCAACTAGGTACTTTATAATGTATTTACGAATTAACGAACGAAAATATAATACATTTAATGAGATAGAATATTGCATACAGATATTTATAAATGTAATACATTTATAACAATATAGATGATATTCAACAAAATAAAACCAATTTCGCGCCATTTTCAAAGTCATCATGGAAGATACGCGAGTCTTTATTTTGTTCCAGGATAGATAGTTAATTTCGCGCCTTTTTATTGGAATACAATGCATTGTTAGGTTACCACATTATCTCGAAAAGTAAATACTGAACATTTTCCTGAATAATTAAAAAACCTAGTTGAAAACTAGTTTTTGGTTTATTGAAAACTTTATAGATTTTTTTTTGTCATCTAATCATTATTAAGCAAATTTCGTTACCACTTCATGTACTATACCTAATCGTTTTTTTTTTTTTTTTTTTTTTTGTAACCGATAAGTACTAGAAGGATTTGACGATCCTCAAAGTTAGTTTTCAGTTATGTCTGCCAGTAAAGTGGCCAAAACACCTAAGAAGTTGGTACAGCCATGTTTAACGTTCAAGCTGATCAATTCGCCCGGCGACGATGGGAATTCCATATGTCGTAAACGTAAATTCAGTAGCACCGAGGATGACGATTTGCGAGTTGAAAATCCGAAGATTGAACTTCTCAATGGAGGGAACAAGTGTTTCATTAAGTCTGAAGACAAAAATAATAGTCCTTCTACAGTAATTACAATAAAATAATAAATTTCGTTTTGAATTAGTCTTATTTTACATTTAAAAGAAAAACAGTATAGCAGTTTTCATATTAAATCTATCTACCTATAACTTTTGTAGGAAAATTAAAAATAACACATTTAAGTGCTGTTATCGTCCTGACACTTGTTTAACACCTGTCTCCACCATTGGCGTTATAATATTTTTGTAATACTTAATATCTATCGTAATATTGTTCGACAATTTTCCTCCGATTTCCCCATAAGCAAATTGGTAGTTTTTTTTTATGACAAATCTAAGGATATTTTCCGTTTGTGTAGTGGAGCGACTAAACTGAATGATTGCCTAACGCCTGAATATCTAGTGACAGGGCAATAACAAATAAGTAACTTTACAATGGGCTGATAAGTACTTATTGAGCATTATATATTGAGTCAACTATGAGTTTATTTTATACCCTTAGTTGTCACATTAATTGTAACATTCAGTAGCCATACATGATAATTTGAATCATTTTTTTATTACTTTTGTCAAATATAAGAAACATATAACATATGTTGTTATCATTTTTTGAAATTGCTACTAAAAATTAAAACATAAATATTTTATAGCTGGAAGTATTAATGGAAAGCTGTTATATGTTTAAATTATATTATACTAGATGAAATCCATCACCGGAAAATAATATAAAGGGAGTGATAGACAAAATAACTTAAATTAGATTAGGTTTTCATTGTCTTTTATAGGTATTTTTAAATAAGTAACAGTACCATCTACATATCTAAAATAAATATTTTTGTTATTTATTTAAAAAAAAATTAATCCAAATATAAGAATAATATATATATATATATATGTATTATAACCTGTATTAAACATTCAGTACTAATTTTTTTATATATAAAAGGTTTTATAAATAGTATTCCTATTCAAAATTAATAATGCAAATTTTTATGTTTTAATAACATTTTTTTTTTTTTTTTTTCAGGAAATTAGGGAAATTATTATTGATGATGTCAATAATAGAAAAAGTACTAAGGAATCTGTTACTTTGGTAACATCTTTGGAAAATTGTATTGATACATCTACAAATGAAATTAGCGATGTGAACACTACAAAAATTGATGAAAATGTTATAGTCATTGATGATAATGATTCTATGAATATAGATTCTGATCCTCAGAATAGTTCAATTAATTCTACTTTAGATAGTGGGCAAATAGAGCACGTCACACCAACATCAATAGATACCAAACATAAAGGAAAACGACAAGAATCTGCAAAAAAACAAGAAGAAAGACAGAAACTTAAACAGGTTAGTTATAATATATAACATATAAAATAACTAAATATGTTAATGTATAATGTATATCAAATTATAAATGATTGAAGTTTGATTTCACAAAATAAATATTAATTTTTTTAAGGAAAAAGAAAAAGCTCGAGAAGAAAAATTTGAAAAACAACGTCTAAAACAATTAGAAAAGGAACAAAAAAAAAATGCAGATTTAGAGTATGCCATTTTGTATCAAGTATTGCTAAACATTTTATGACATTTTTTTTTTGTGTGTGTGTTATATTTTTAGAACTAAACGTTTACGTGAATTAGAAAAAGAAAGAGAAAAAAAACAAAAAGAAGAAGATAAAAAACAAAAAGAAGAAGAAAGAAAACAAAAAGAAGAAGAAAAAAAACAAAAAGAATTAGAAAAAGAAAAAGAAATTGAAAAAAAACTTTTAAGTGACGAAATTGAAAAAAAAAAAAAAGAAAAAGTTAAAGCAGCTTTTGTTAGATTTTTTAAACCAAAACGTTTGATCATAGATAATTTAAAAAAAGAAGAAGAACTAATTTATGAAGACCGAAAAACATATTTTATGCCATTTCAGGTAAACTTTATTTCTATAAAAGTAGTATGGATTTGAAATAATAACAATGTTAAATCAATACGTTTTTAATATGTAAAATTAGGTGTAATATTGTTTTTAGTACTTATACGAACCTTATGACTAAGGCAGGGAATGCTGTAAAAACTGTTAAGTATATAATGCCTTAGAAATTACTAAAATATACTCAAAAAAAAAAAAAAATGTCCTCTGTCCGGATATGCTCTTAATGTGCAATACCATAATATATATTAAAAAAAAATGTAATAAAAACCCCTAAAATATGCATAATAAAATTTTATATACAGAATTGTTAGGTCATGAAACACATTTGGTACAAGTATGCAAATGCATATCTATGTGACCTAATTATGTTTAATGAGCAAAGATAAATATTAAAGTTTATGTTATTTTTAAAAATTAGGTAATTTTAAGTACAGTGAATAAAAAATATATTCATATTACGGTCAAGCAATACAAAAAAAAAAAAGCATTAATATGGGAAATATCATAATTTCCTTATAAGTTAGTAAATTTTCAATATTGACTAATTAATATATACAATTTCAAATTGTGTACATTAATTTGTCATTGAGATCAATGACCAGTTAGGCTAGGCATTAATTATCACTCTTAACAAACTTAAATTCTTAATTATTTATGTAACACGTTCATTGCCGATGACGCCTATGCATCGTCAAACGTTATTGGTAATACCCAGCTGATGACGACGCGTAGTCGTCATAAACGTATGGGTTTCTCGACTTTAAATAAAATATTCGGCTATTGATCAACAATTTCAATTATTTGTATGGCCATTCAGTACATATTTATAAACCCCTGTATGCAGTTGGATTTTGTTTTGCGCGCGGTGAATAACAGATAAGAACTAGCAGAGCTGAATATGTTAATTATTATTAATTACAATTCAATCAATATTATACTATCTTCAACATTTTAAATTATAGATTAAATTTGTTTAAATTTCAAAATAATCATATAATTTTAGTAATAACTGCAGTATTGTAAAAAATACATTTGAGAAAGTATTAGTACTTGAACTAATACTTGTATTTGCTTAAAAAATTATTAAAAATACTTATCAAAAAAATATTTCACAGACACATAAATAAAAGTATTTGAATAAAAATAATATTTTTTTTAATTTTTTAACCTTCATAATTTATATTTTATTTTTGTGGTATTTGAGCAATTTTCTTTATTAATATTAATATTTTTTTTCTTAGGAAACATTTTCAGATAGTAAAAATATTACAATTTTTTCACATACCACCTTAAAAGATGTAAAATTTCCATCTGATGGAAACCTGAAATATTTTTTAAAATGTTAAAGATCTTACCCTCAGGTTCTTTTTTTTTTGAAAATTGTATTTTTAAGTGTAATGAATTATTGTTTCTTTCAGTATATAAATTAAATTATCTGATAACTTGCAAACTCCCCGCCTACTACAGTGACATAGTATGCCCTACTTTTTATTGTTGTCATTATTCATATAATTAGCATTTAATATAATTGTATTTATTGTTGTTTTTTATGAAGGCAATGATTTTGTCAGTACTCTGAATATAAAAATATCTTAACAAATTATTTTTTAAAAAACTAAAATTATTTTTAAGTATTCAAATAAAAATGTCCAAATTTTGCGTTTTAAAATTTTCAAAAAAATATACAAATAGTTATTTTAACACTTTTCTACACAAAACTGAACATCTTTACAAATAAATATTAATAAAATATTATATACTTAAATAGTTACTTAATATACAATCTAAATCATCTTTGACTAATCTCAAAATTAAAGGTGCACATTTTAGTACAAAACGTGTTTTTATTAAACAAAATATCCCTACATATTTAGATAGTTTTGGTCATTGTTGATATTGCCCAATTATTGACTTTGGCGCAGCGTTTTTAGTTATTGATTCATTAAATTAATATTCTTTTTTCCGTATGCACTACACCTGGACATAAACAGTGATGTGCGCGTGTGTTTGTAAGACAAAAATCAACTAATAAGGGTGTGAAATTACTTAAAACTTAATAACCTCTTTCTGATTGTAATATTTAATGTATATTATTATAATTATTGCTTAGTTTATATTCAATTTTTTTTTTTTTACAGACTAAACAAGATATGAAAATAGCACCTTCTTGTAGAATATATTTAGATAATGATAAAAAAAAATATATAGATACGTGTGTTACTCAATGTGAAGAAAATAAAGACTTGTTATATTTAAATTTATTAAAAACCGGAAAATACAAACCTTCTAAATCAGAAGCAACTTGGTCTGTTAATGTTGATGATGACGCAGTTGACATTATTGTTGGTGTGTATTTTATTTTTATAATATTTTATTAATATAATCATTTTAATTTATTATATTATTTAAAATTATAGTAGTCTCATGTCAAGTACATAATTAGTTATTATAAATTATTTGAGTTGGCATGATCTGTTGAAGATAAAATTTCCATTTTTATTTTTATTTTTAGTAGGTTTGATTAATAATGTAGGTGTATGTCAATGTAAGTATAACTAATAATTATAAATTATAATATTATTGTGTTTAATTCATAAATATTTTAAAACTTAAATATGAAAAATCCCAATTATCAATCAGTTCCGGTTGGAACAATTACAAAAAACAGTTATATTTGTTGTCATATTACTTATTATTTATACCACAATCTAATACTAAATAATTATAAATGTAAAAATGGATAAAAATTAATGATTAAAAATTAAATCAATATTTGTTTAGAAACTGGTTCAATAAATGATGTAGATGAAACTGTAAATAAAGTTGGTACTAGATTAAAACAGTGTTGGAAATTATTACAGTTTAAAGAAAACAGACGCCCCCCTTATTGGGGAACGTGGAGAAAAAAAAGCCTTTACATAAAACCAAGGAAACCTTTTGCTTGTGATAAAGTACAAACTATAATTTTAATGATTTAAATCTTATTTTATTTTATTACCATTAAACTTTATTTTTATTAGATAATGTTTGACTATGAAATAGATTCTGATGATGAATGGGAAGAAGAAGATCCTGGGGAGAGTATACATGGTACAGATGATGAAATAGAGCCTGAAGATGATTATGAAGTTGATAATGATATTTTTGTACCACATGGATATTTAAGTGACGAAGAAGGCGATCAAGATAGTGATAATTCTGTGAGTACAGTATTCTGTATGTTTAAAAAACAATAAAATAATAATAATTATATCATTGTTATTATTTTGAAGTCTAAGGAAACACAGAAAGAAAAGCTCAAGCTACTAGGTGAAGAATTTGAAGCAGAAATTAAAAAAAAAACACAACGTATTAAACCACGAATAGTTGGTTGTATATGGATACCAAATAATGTTACCAACCCAGAAAATGGTAAAATTTAGAAATCTTTTAAACATATTTTCAATGTTAATTGTACCTACTAATGTGTTTAATAAAAATATATTAAAAACAATTTCAGTGAGCAAGTCTGCAGCTGATACACTTTTAAAATATCGTTGTATTTGGGATAATGAAATGCCCATTATAACAAATACACCGTCAATAGTTGATTCGCCTAATGATATATCTGCATCTGAAAGCAAAGGGACTTCATCTGAAAGCAAAGGGACTGCATTGCTTCCTGATTCAAGTATATTTACTTTATTTTTAGTTTTAGTATTGCGTAAAATATGTTTGCTGAATATAGTTAATTTTAAAAAATAAGTTATTAAATAGTTATTAATATAAATTAAATTTACAACAGTCTTTACAAATTAAAATCATATTTTCTTAAATTTAACTAATAAGGTTGGCCTTTTATACTAATATATTTTATTTTATTTATTTTGTTTTATATAGCTTATGTATTATTTTCATATTATAGGTATTTTGTTAAAATATTTCACATCTTTTTATAAAATATAAATTGTATTTATTACTATAGTCCGGATTTATATCCTATTAAAACATTTGAAATATGAAGTTTATATGCAGCAAAACTTGATAAAATATTCACAAAAAAAAAAAAAAAAAGTCAATTTAAGAAACAAATTTCTTAAAATCGTAATAATAAATTATTAATATAATCACTGATTGTTATTAAATTCTTTAAATTAAACAAAATTAATAAAACATGCAATACAAATAAAGATACAACACTATCAGAAAAAAAAAATGTATATGTATAAATGTTAAAATGAGAATCTTTTGATGCCTATGAACTTTGGAACCACTAATCCAATCATCACAATTTGTTTTAAACGAAAGACTACATCGCAAAGATGGTTGTTAGCATAATTTCTATTCTCTAAGTTAATAATCAATTGAGAAATGCTGTTTTTAAATAGTCAAACTAATTGGTATGGGCAATGCTGGGCAGTATAGCTTGTATTAAATATATCTATAAATAAATATACCTATATAGTGTATATCTACGCTGCGCTGGCAAAATGGGTTAAGTAAAAAGCCCAAATTTTTAGTAATATTCAAAAACTCATTGCAAGGAGAGACTTAAAACATAAATAATGTCTTGTACCTTAAAGAGGAAAGTGTTTGACTTTCTGTTTTTACCAAAAATGAGATATATTTAATTAGAATAAAAATCTCGAAATGTATTTTTTGACCACGCACCGAATATATATTAATATTATTTCTTGATGTGAGATTTTATGCCAATAATGACAAACAACAATATATCACAGAAAATTACCGAGTAACAGCAGCTAAAAATAAAAATCACTAAAATCTCGTAAATATTCTTTAATATAATCCAATATAGCAGAAATATTCTTTAATGTCAAAATATGCCAAAATAAATATTTTTGATGGATTGTACAAGTTATGAGACAAACAATTCTTAATCCCATCAAACAGTATATGTCCGTTAAAATTATGTTTTTGTATAAAAATCTAAACTATTAGATATCATATGAAAATATTTTTAGTACATATTACAATTTTTAACGCTAAGAATGTATAAAACTTACTTGAATAATGTATTTTGTTTATGAACACAGCATATATTAATTATTGATCATTTTTTGTTTTTCAAATTTAGTTATTACTGACCTTATTACATTTGTACATGGCAAAACAAATCTCAATTTAATTGCTAAGGATTTCTTTAATGAGCTTGTCAAAAATGGCTGTAATATAGTGGATGATAGCTCAATCACTTTAGCAATGATTAAAAAAACTATAAGAACAATAGCCACAAAATCTACACATACTGCACCATGGTAATATAATCCTTTAATTATTTTATTTTATATTTACTGACAAATAATATTTCCTTTTAGGTTTGTTACTAAAGAGAACTTTGAGAAGTATGGAATTGAGTATCCTAAAAATGTGGAAACTGAAGTTCCAAAACTCACTAAGCCTACAGTTAAAAAAATAACAAGTTTTATGAGACCTCAATCCCAAAAAGATCTCATTTCAGTGGAAAAGTGATTTTTTTTTTTTTTTTTTATTATTTTGGGCTGTGATAATAACATATTTTTTCTAAATTGAAATTATTGTTATTGTTTTTTAGAACATGTACAGAAGTCGAACAAAACAAGAATAAAAATGAATTGATTCCAAGGAGTCTTTTCATTGATAAAGAGAGAAACTCAAATTCATCAGTTATAGAACAAAAAATCAAAATTATTGATGGAAAAAAAAGAATTACACCTATTCTTATATCACCAAAAAAAAAACCTAATTTAATTATAGAAAATAAACCAAGAGAAAGATCTTGGAGTCCCAAAATAAAAACAGCTTGCCAAGGGACATCAGTTCCTAATGATACAGACATAGAAATATAAAATAATCTGATAAAACTGTTTATGTTATTATTTAAATTATATTACGTATTTAGTTATATTTTAAGTTTTCATTATAAATATGAGTGGTTATCTACTAGTGATTACTACTGTATTTTGTACAAATATGATTCATTAAAAAGAACAGCATTTAACAGTATTTTTTTTTTTTTTTTTTTTTAAATTAAAACCAATTTTATAGACTATGCTAGAAGAGGTCTTGATTGAAAACGTGAATCTATCTATCTGAACCTGGTGTATATATACCCGCCAATGAAAATGTATACAAATACACATAAATTTACTATCTATGTTAACGTGTTTTAGTGTTATTTTTGTTTTCATGGATATTTGTTTAGGCGTTAATGTCATTATTATTTTGTATAATTTGTATTTATTTTGTTATTAAATTAAAATTTTTATCAATGTTATGAACGCTAAAATTTGTGAATTACATGTATACAGTTTATCAAATACACATTTTTATAGTGTCAAATATTACATTTCAAGTGAATACATGAAAATGTGTACACCTGAAATAGAAAACCAGTGGTGACCTACCTTTTTTTTTTACTAGGGACCATAAAAAAATTAACACATTATTATTAAAAAACAACAATGATAACACTGTAATACATGTCCATATCTAAAAACACAATTGATAAGAAAAGAATAAATGTTAATTTATATTTTATTTTATATAAGTTACATGTTTAGATAAATGTAAAGTTATTCTTTTTTTCAATTTTTATATAATATTTTTGTAGGCCGGTTAATGAATAATCGCTGGCTGTATTCGGTCACCACTGCTCTAGACTATAACATTGATTGTAATCTGTGCATTCAGTTTCCAGTATCTATACATATTTTAATCCAGCTAATCAAGCAATTAATATTAACCATTTAATAAAATGTATAAATAAATATTTAATAATATCATATTTTATAGTATCTATAATGACCTATCTTTTTGTTTATAATTTATGTGTACTTGTTTTTGTTTTGTAAATTTTTAATTTTATAAACCACTCGTATTTAATATCCAGTAAATATAAAGACATTTAAAAAAAAAACCAATGTAAAATATATTCAATACAATTTATATAAATAAATAAAAATATAGTAAAATAATAGAACAAAGCCTGGATTATTATAAAGGTTATGTGTAAATACAACCGGTTTTAATTTGAAATATCATCAGCTGGTAATAGAACAGCATTTTTTTTTTTTTTTTTTTTATTAACCAGTCAACTTTTGAAAAAATTTATTTTTAATAAAAAAACTCATATTTTATGTTTTAGCAATGTGTTTATTTAATTAAAAATGTATTAATTCAAAATTAAAGTTGATATTTTTAAAATTAATTTTCTTTCAGAAAAACCTGTTGGACCCTTAATAAAACAAAAATGTTGTATACAATAGAAATTTGAATGGTCTAAAAATTGAATTTCCCATCCGTTTAAAATTCTGTAAAAAGGAAACCCGTGGTCAACGGAGATTCTCTTTGGTCCTTTGGTTTCATTTCGAATAGTTTCTACTGTATAGTAATATTTATCATCTAAGAATAGTAATTATTATACTCTGGCTACTCTGTGTATAAACGTCTGTACATTTATAAACATTGTATAATTTTGAATAAGTTTATTATTAATGTTTAATTGTTATAATTTAAGTGTTATAGATGTTAAGAAAATATTTGTCTGTAAATGTTTAAATACATAAATCTTATATAATAAACTAGCTAATTTTTATTTTAATCATAAGTCTAAGTATGTACATTTTTCGACAGCGATACAAATCTGAACCAAAGAAATCGACCAAATGTCTTTACAACGATGACAATAGATATATTGAAATATAAAAAGAATGACTACTTAATATATTCTCCAAAATGAAAAATCAATTCCCCCCCCCCGTGAATATTGCGACGGACAAATCGTTCAAAAATTTTGCCCATGAGGTCTGCATAAATTCGATTGTCCGGAAAAATGTCACGGTATTTTGAAAGCATTTTCCTAAAATTGTAATCATGTAAATATTGGCAACACTGTGCACCCAACTCGCAAAGTCACATCGTAAAGTTCTCAGCGACGACATCAAACGCCGGCAAAAATAGCATTTATTATATTATAATAAAAATGAGTTTCTGCCCAACATGGGCGGCAGCTTCCTCAACAAAAAACCAAATCCTTCAAAACAAATTTCTGAGATTATGTCTCAAAGCCCCATGGTTTATGAGAAATAAACAAATTCATAATGACACAGGTATTCCTCTTCTCCAAGACTGGATAAAAATACAATTCAAAAACTTTCACGCAAATCTCAATACATCCGATGGGGCACGGTTCTACAACATTGGAAACAAAACAAAAAAATCGGCGTTTAAAACCACGTCTATACCTCAAGATCTTCTTCTATCACAATCAAACCAACACGAAGACCAAATTTAAATTATCATTATCATTAAAAATAAATAATAACTAACATTAGCATGTATACTTCATTATCACTATGTCACTAACTAATAATATTAATTATTCATAATTTGTCATTTGTAAATAGAACCCGTTAATAAACTTGTAATAGCATGTATAATATGCTGAAACATTTTAAATCTAATAAAAATAAAAAAAAAAATGAGTTTATACTGCATTGGAAGCTTGTTTTATGTACGTGGTGCAGTTCAAATTGATATGGCATACAGCGCCCCCAACTAGAATTAGTTAGTCCGTATTACTTGGATTACGCCATTTTAGAAGTGGTAAAATTTTGAAAACATTACGGATATTTTTAAGCTATTTATAGCCATTTGAAATATTCTTGTTTTTTTTTTCTTCAGTTTTTGAATGTTTTTGAATTTCGCTAAAACGGGACAGTGACTCCAATTCCACACGGATCGCATTGTTGGTACGAAAATTATCGGAGCTACAGTGGACGGATTCCTGATGACGGGGTCGGTATGGTCGTTTGAATCATTTTATGCGTCCGACATTATTATATAGCATATTAATTGTTTTTTTTTTTTTTTTTTTTTTTTGTGTTTTTACGGCCAATAAAATGCCGGGTTTGAAAAACGCATTTAAAATTTCGTACGCATATTATAGGGTAATAATATTTCACGGAAGACGAGACCTTAAAAACGACGAGAAAACCGCGACACTATAAATATTATTATACTGCTCAGGCGCCATTACAATATGACAATTGCTCACTCAATACACCGTGTACGGGTTGGCAGGCGGTGCGTGCCAATATTATATTATTATTTTTTGGTTTTTTTTTTTTTTTTTTTTTTACCGGGCAGTTAAACTATATTATAACATCGTAATGCAGATGATTCTATCCTATAGACGTTTAAAAGAAGAAAAAAAAGCCGACATGCTTCGCGCCATGGGTGGGCCACTGTTGTACTGGAAATAATTCGGGAGGTGTACGATATCCGTGTAAATAGGGCAATATAATTTATATTTGCAATCAACGATACAATCATTGCGAACGAAAAACGATTCTGAGCTAGGTTCGGTTAAACGTGAATTTAAATTGAAAACTGTATTGATATTGTTCCTTTCATTTTTTTTTTTGGCGAAATTGATATTACAATCGTTCGGGTTTTTAACATAAATTTGAACTTGAAACGACGATAAAAATTAATTACATTTTTAATATTTTTTTTAGATGACTCAGTAAAATACCTTGGAGTTTTTCTCGATGAAAAACTGACCTGGAATATCCACATAAACAAAAAAACTTACTCAGGGATATGCCCGGATGAGAATTCTCTACCCCTTAGTGAACTACAAATCAACTCTCCAAATGAAATCTTCTCTCCTTCTCTACACCGCAATAATCAGACCACTGATAACTTATGCCTGTCCTATGTATGGTCCGCTGCCTCTATAACTAAAATAAATAAAATACAAATCTTACAAAATAAATTCTTAAGGATATGTCTCAAAGCACCGTGGTTCATGAGAAAACGCCAGATCCATAATGACACGAAAATACCCCTGATAAATACATGGATTAAAACCCAATTTAAAAATTTCCACGCCTAACTAAAAAACTTGGACAGTGCTCGTCATTACAATATAGGGAAAAAAAACACTCAATAGACGTCTGCGGCCTCGACTTCCCCAGGACATTCTTTTAACAGACACAGAAGACTCATCATCAGAAAATGAAGATCATTATTAATATACTAGACCTCATCGTTATTATTATATTCGTATATGTAACACATTATTATATCACTCTCGCTATTAATAATTATGTCATTAATACATTTATAATCATTTAAATTTGTAACAAATAAAATTGTAAAAATTAAAAAGTTGTAATAGCACTAGGTGTGCTGAAACATTTTATAATTATAATAAATAAAAAAAATATATTTTATTTATTTTTTTTTATCAGCGTATAAAACCGAATAAAACTCGAAAACATAAAAAAGTAGTTTAAGTCGTTGTTGACTAACGGAACGCCCGGCATTTTTAAAATTTAATATCGCACAAAGTCCATCTATACATTGACTTGCGAAATGAATTAAGACTTTGTCGTACCCGCGTCCGCATATTTAAACGCCATAAAACGTAGCGTTTAACGCTGCTATACATATAGATAGGATACCTACTCGCGAGTATGACCGATCGGTAAGAATTGAAATGATAAGAGATGTTTTATCGAGGAGTCGGAAAGTAGCGAGACTTGTTTTTATAAATAATTGCATATATATATATATATATATATGCACATATAAACAAAATATGGAGGGTTAGACGTGCACAGGTCCGGGGTAACGGGTGAGGCCATAACCCGGGACATAAATAACGGAAGTTTTGGAAAGTTATACACGTCCGGAAATAAGAGGAGGGAATACTCGGGTCGTATACTTCGTGTAAAAGCTACAAAAACAACGCGCACAGATTATATATAGATAGATATATGTACGAATAGACGGGGGGGGAAAAAAAAACCAAAATTCTAAAAACAAAGGTAACGCGTTAAAACCATAGTATATACGAGTAATGACCTCATCACGTCGAATGACCAAAACGTTATACTTGCCGGCCGTCAAATAACATATATATTTTAACAATGGACAGACGTATTAAATTGGACACGGTGTACAAAGTTGAAAATTGCTTAAGGTAACGTCGTCGTAAAATGCCCGGGAAACGTCTTCGGACCAACAGACGTCATCGTATCACATATATATACAGGCCGGTTCTTATACGAACACGGTGAATTCTCGTAAAGGAGTGTGCTTATGATAGAGGAGCCGAGTTTTAAAATGTACTTTATTTTGGATTTTTATACGAGGCGTGATCGAAAAATTACCCGGACTGTGTTAATAATATCTATATCGATTAACATAACGAAACCCCTGTAATAACGTCATTCGATAAAATGACTTTTAACGACAACTCGAGCATGGAGGTTTGAAATCGACAACAATATTTATTTTTATTTTATGGCATTTATACCGAATCATGTTTCGGTCGTGCGGCGATTTTCGTAATGGAAACAATTACGAGAACAACGCGTGTGGTGCGTACAATTTTGTTTTAAATTTTCGGAAAAGTTCTAGTGAAACTTTTGAAATTTTACAGCAAGCTTTTGGCGATGGTGTTCTGTCTCGGACAACGTGTTTTGAGTGGTTCAAACGGATTAAGGAAGGTTGAACATCCGTTAAGGATAACGAACGACCCGGTAGACCATCGACCAGTAAAACGAATGCAACTGTTGCTCGTGTTCGTGAAATTATTCAAAATAATCGCCGATTAACTATCGGAGAAGTTGCAGAACACGTCGGAAAATCTTATGGTTGTTGCCGAGAAATATTAACCAAAGAATTGGGCGTGAGCCGAATCGCAGCCAAATTTGTTCCTCGTCTCTTAACCGATGAACAAAAACAAAACCGAAAGACCATCTCTCAAGAACTTTACGAAAGAGCGGAAACTGACCTAGACTTTTTAAGAAAAAAAAATATTATAATAGGTGATGAAACTTGGATTTACGGGTATGTTGTTGAAACCAAGCGTCAACCATCACAGTGGAAGTCAGCAAATTCTTCTAGAGTAAAAAAAGCAAGGCGGGCGAGAGCAAATGCAAAGAAAGCCATGTTAATCACTTTTTTGATTTTCGTGGTATAGTTCATAGTTTCAAGGACAAACAGCATTTTTATTTAGAAGCCATAAAAAGATTACGTGGAAATGTTAGGAAAAAAATGGTTTTTGGATGTTGCATCACGATAACGCCCCAGGCTCACAGCTCATCGGTCATTCGTCAGTTCTTAGCGAAAAATAATACTCCAGTAGTTCCACAACTAGCATATTCACCCGACCTAGCCCCGTGCGACATTATTTTATTCCCGAAGTCAAAACCTACGCTCAAAGGACGTCGTTTTCACAAACAATTGATGACATTAAACAAAATACGGTAATCGATCTGAAAGGACATGCCAATTAGTGCCTTCCAGGAATGTTTTCAAAAGTGGAAAAGAACATGGCGGCGGTGTATTGCTTCTCCCGGGGAGATTATTTCGAAGGTGATAAATGTGTATTTGGAATAATATTGCGTTAATAAAATTTTATTTGAAAAATCCGGGTATTTTTTTTTTTTTAACAAACCCCGTATCTGGTCACCATAGGTGATATAGATAATAATAAAATAATATTATATTATTGTCTATAGTCGTGGTTTTCGTAATATTATATTATTTATTGGGTATTTTCATCGGCGTTCCCAAAAAAAGTAACCGTAACGATATCGGACGATTTTTGTTCACATTATTCTAATCATACTGTGCATTTTTATCTCTTTTAACCTACGTGACGGACGCGCGCCCAAGACTATAAATTCCATATTTATCTGAGAAAAATGACAAAAGGGAGAGACAATTATTATACAAACAAATATTATAAATGTTGACTTTTTTTTTTTTTTTGTTGCAACGGTGAGGGGCACCCTTCGCGATATTTTGAGGAAGTGTATTACAATTGTTGATCATTCAAATAATGGTTTTGTTCAGAGACGATGATTATAAAAATAGTTAGTCGAAATAATGAGTATTACATTTTCACCGATTTTAAATTCCCAAGTATCATCGTTCTAAACAATATTTTCTTGTTTTTTTTTTTTTTTTTTTTTTATGTTCCCAGGTAAATATATTCTCGCGTAATATTTTCCTCGGTTTTATATTACTACGTTTATTAGAATTCGTTTTTATTTTCCTGCGAATTTTACGTTTTCTATTGAAAATTGTTATTCCCCGCGATAAAATCATTTGTCGGAATTTTTTTCCCGCATATTACGCGTTTCCCGACGAAAATTTTCTCGATTTATATACGCGTTCCCCTCTGCACGTACATGTATAATACGCCTAACGTATCGGAGTATCTGACAAACTACCGACCGAATCATCTCTGATGGGGGGGGAAAAAAAAAAAAAAAAAAAAAAAACTTACGATCATGCGCTCAATAATTTATCGTTATCGGCGTGTTTATATTACGTGCCACGTGTGTGTGTGTGTGTGTGTGTCCCGTCGATTCGGAGCTTTATATGCGCATTTTGTATGGCACACGGTATTTTGTTAGGTGTATCGTAATTTATTATTATTACTATTTTGGTGTATGCGTATATGTAGAAACGACACGACGACGACGACGGCGGCGACGGTTATTATACGAGACGACCCGTCAGCCGGGCATCGGTGGCCGCGACCTCTCAACCCGGATCGCGCCGTACTGCTCGACCGATCCATAATATAATATATACTGTTGATTATTATTATTATATACAATAGAGTCATTTTATCGTTGGCCCCTATCCATACAATACAATAAAAACGTTTGAAAATTAGTTGTCTTTATTAGAAAACTACGTAACCCCGGAATTGGTAGCGTTACACAAAAAAAAAAAAAAAAATAATATAAATTTATTACTAATAGAAAACTTATTGCTATGAAAAAGTAATATTCATTGTATACGTTCGCACCAATAAATTTAAGTGTAAATAATTGTAGGTACTACAGAATGATATGTAGCAGTATCTGTATAGCGCCTGTAGTGTCTTTGCAAAAATAACCGCAGGGAAAAGGCTTTTTACTCGTATGTATTCGTATTTTGCTTGCATTATTATAAATAATTTTTATTATTAACTATATTCAGTCTCCCATTGAAAAATTATAGGCACTGTTGGACGCCTAAATTTAATATTTTCATAAAAACGAGGTAATCGTGTTTGTAGATTTTGAGACGAGCGAGGAATGTATTGATTTCACTATAATGTGCGGTTTATTTTGTCGGTCTGTGTACAAGTTTTCATCCAAAAGATTTGTTCCAATCAAAAATTTCATAGACTTTTTCTTCTACTTATATATATATATATATATATATATATAGTATTTTGGATTTAATTGGTGCATTTGCCAACAAATTGGCAACAATCGCAACAAACTTGTAATCAGAAATCTTGCGACTATAATAATTATAAATATAGAACTTAATTGTTTAGAAAAACTGTTGAGAATCTAAAAAAAAAAAAAACATCAAATAAAGTGTACCACCGGGTGATAAAATTTTGGATTTTTGGTGATGGATTTCGTTGGGAGAAAAAGTTGAGTGGCCTGGATGAACTCCTGTTTCCCGGCCTGGTCAAGAGAGAGTCTGTCTCCGGAATGGCGGCCAACCGTGGCCGATTTCCTATTTCCAACTTTCCATAAAGGATAAAAATCGCCTAGGTTTCTTATCGTTCGCGGAGTACCAACAATTTGATTCCATATTGTCCTATCGTCCCATTCCTTTATCCACTACACGAACACGGTCGGATTTCGAAAGATTTGACTTATTATTATTAAACGACGATACATACGGTCGTACCCAGTGTTGAATCCAGGCATACATCAGGAAGGGGGGCTACTTCCCCATTGTTAAATGTGGGTAAATAAATAATTAATTAAATAATAATAAAACAAAATTAACTGGTCTTAGTAAATGTTTACACGTGCCGTCAATAATAATATGATACAATAGGAAATTTCAATTCGATATCGGCATAATATAAAACGAAATATTGTGATTTTATCGGTTTATGCCGCTATAAAGTGCCTTGAAAACTGTTATGACGATAATTGTGACCGTTTATTATTATTTCTCTTATTGGGATACTTATACGGTATATATATATATATATATATATATGTTAGCCAAAAGCGTACGCAGGTCTTCTTAACAAATGAGGCAAGTCTTTAGCTAAGGAGGTCCAGACTTCGAATCCCTGTCCGCGAATTTTTCCCAGCTAAGAGACTTTGATGGGAGGCAACGATCATTGAAATTAATATTCACACAAAATCAAGGATATGGTTCTATGGTTCATTCTACTATGGTTTATATTGTTCCATACGGTTACTAGTTGGGTTAAACATAAAAATAACACAAACATTTTCAATAAGTCCTATTTAATAATAACATTTTTAAAAATCAATAAAATAAGAAAACATAATTTGAACTTTTAAAATATGTAATATTTTTCATTGAAGTCCCGGCGGTAGGATCTAATGTTTTAAAAACGTCTATAACATCTTCATAATCAACAAAATACGCTTGATCTTGTTAAATAAACGTATTTAAAAGTCTATCCAATCTTTCTTGACCCATAGTACTTCGCAACGTTGTTTTAACAGTATTCAGTTTTGAGAAAGTTCTTTCACAAGTAAAACTTGTTACCTGTATTGTAACAAATAACTTTAACGCTTTGAAGATACTAAGAAAAATATTTTGTCTATCATAAAAAGAGAACCATTTTATCCGTTCATCACATTTATTTTTCAATACATTTTTAGGAATACCGTCATAATTTTGTAAGAGTGGTATTTCTGTTTATAAAGTTTCTGTGTTCGGATTAAACGGTGTATCTCTAATGTACACACATCGTTATAATTTGTTTGTAAAAATATTAAATTAGCTATACTATTAATCATATTTATTGTTTCCGGATTAAAACGAATCGATATTCCATTTGATCATTCGATCCAAAACTGTATTACATATCATTACCGGAATTTATTTTTCTTTAGTACCTAAAAATGTACTGGTTGGTTTGCGAAGTATCGACCGTTGATGAAATTTGTCTTTTGTTTAGTGTTGGAATTGGAACATTGGTACCAGGAGTTTATCATTATTATTAAAATTATACGCAACAACAACAACAAAAATTCACCGTATTCTCCCTTGATATAATCAGATATAATTTTTTTTTTTAAATATTAAACAATTTTCATTGTGTGTTTTATAAGGTAAATTACCAAGTACAATGTTTTCATACACACGCGTATAAGTATAAATATAGCGAAATCGGTGAATTTGTAATTTATATTAATTGCGCCTCCCGTAGTGCCGTTTCCTTCTCCTCCTCCCCCCCCCTACCACCGGTTAGAAAAATCGTCTGAATTCAACGCTGGCCGCCGCCGCCGCCGCGTCGGACGCACAAATCGCGCACGCCGGTCGATCGGTCTGCCCGGTGCCCTGCCGCGGCACTCGGCTCACGTCCACGTGTATACGCACCGCCACCACCTATTAATAACCGATGGTGTAATTTGTATATATATATATATATATATTTTCTCTCTCTTTCTTTTTATACGCCACCGCGTACCATAACGTATTGTATATCATATACATATGTTTGACGCGCATATTATATTATACGGTAAACACAGTGTAGAACACACGACTCGCGTAATGCGTACGGCGTTGTTATACGGGCGAGAACGCGGCGCGGTCGTACAAAAGTCGTCGTCGTCGTCGTCGTCTTCGTCGTCGTCTTCGTCGTCGTCGTCGTCGTCGTCGTCGTCGTCGTCGTCGTCGTCGTCTTCGTCTTCGTCCGCGTAGCGTCTCCAGCAGCGTTACCCGATATATATTACAGTTGTCGGTCACGATTGGCCGTGTATCCATCAATCAACGGTCGCCGGTCGTTTTCTCAAAATGAAAAAAAAAAAAAAAAAAAAAAAAAAAAGAAAACACCACACGACAAGAGAGCCGCATCATAGAGGACCCGCCGCGGCCGTATATCCCCGAACCCATTATAATACAATATTATTTCATTTTTTTTTTTCTTCTTCTCCTCCTCCTCCTCCTCCTACTCCTTCTTCTTTTTCTTTTTCTTCTACCGCACCGCCGCCACCGCCACCGTCTTGACTGCTGTTGCTGCTGCTGCTGCTGCTGCTGCTGCTGCTGCTGCTGCCGTGTTGCCGCTGTAATCTAACTGTGTAGTCGTCGTCGACCCGGTGAATACCAGTTCGTTATTATATTATTCATCGCCTCGGACACCCTATGACACGTACATATACGCACATGCCCGCCATACATGTCCTATCCGTCTATATATTTTTCAACGTCCGCGTGTATAATGTACATTTCGAAATGTATTTTATGTACGCCGTCCAATGACTTATTCGTTTTGATTGTGTTTCAAGTACGCGGGGCACATGACGCGCGGCGGACCTATCACCGGTATATTATTGTCAAAACGACCGGGCCGGACAATTTGATATTAAACCGTCGGGGTTTCAGAAGAACTTTTGCACGCGGCACTCGTGACGCAGACTAATTTTTAAAAATCGATCACTGCGCGTGTTTTTTTCGTTTTTAAAAATAAAAATTCAACGTCTTGCTATAGACAGCCCGCCGGGCGTGGTACTTGGCCCCGCGCGTAATGGTTTTCACTAACAAATTTTATGACGGACGTTCGTAGAAAAGAAAATAAAAAAAATCTCGTCGCGTCGCGAGAATTCGCGTTTAAATTACTTTCTATACTTCGACTATTCATAGAGTTAGATAACGAGTTACATATGTGACATATTCCATATACCGTTACCTATAATTATCGTGTTGAAATACCAGCGATATACACGCAATAAATAATAATATGTCTCCGGGGATTTTTATTTTAGATTCTGAGCGTAGCGAAGAACTTATTGGTTTTACTATAGTGTTCCAATTTTAGGGGTGATTTTTAGTATCAAGTTTCGTCGAGTTGGTTCATTAGGCAGGTAATTTTAGATTCTGAGCGTAACGAGAAATGTATTGGTTTTACTGATGTGTGTTTTTTTTTCCGTCTGCGAACAACTTTTTTATACCAGAAAGTCTTGGACCGAATTTCAAGTGTAGCGCATAGAAATGCATGGACATTTTACCCGAGAAAAAAATAATTTAAATCGACAAAAAAAAAAATTACGTTAATTTAACTCGTACACGAAATATTTTCACTAACCGAAAGGGAATGGCGTCTTCCGCGTAAAACAAAAACAAAGCACACACACACGTCTTAGTACGTCAAAAATGAATTATATATATTTAGAGGAGAAATACGCGTTTTAATTATTCGTCGCGCGTTTTTCATTTTTCGTTTCAACGTAAAATACAATATTAATGACATATGGTGTGTGTGGTTTTTTTTTCTCTCGATATACACAGTATAATACGCCGTACATAAATCCGATATGGCCCGCACCGTATATAATAAAGACCGGCGGGAAACGGACTAAGGGTCCGCCGACGAGACGTACAGTGAAAAATAGAGGCGTATTGGGAGTAATAGAATCAAACAGTTGATCGAGTGGACGCGTACTTACACGTATACAATAATACGCGTACACGCCATATATATATATATATATTATATGAGGTTTTGCGGTATTGTCATATTATACCCCGTCTTTCCGCCGACGATATCTCCTCTCACTCTCGCTCTTTACGTCTAACCGTCTATATATCTATATATATATATATATATATATATATATATATATATATATATATATATATCCGACCGGAGCGCCTCAAATAGGGCACCTCTGGGAAATTCCGACGAGTTTTTCTCACGGGCTCGCGCCAGGGACAGAAATGAATTACGGCGCTGGCCGATAGGTATATAACCGCGAGCAGTTTTACCGCCGTCCTGCCGTTTATATATTATAACCACAAACGAAAATCGTCTATATTTCGCGGTGGCCGCGGTAAATATAAAACGTTACGGCCGTCTCTACGTTGTATTGTCCGTATATATTTATTTATACAGTTCCGGAAAGCCTATACGCACGCGTTTCCGTCCGGCGTCCGGTGTAATATTTGGCCCGACAAACTTTATCCGCGTCCCGTGTACCTACCTTTATATATATATATACAGTGTGTCCCGTTTTAAATGTACCACTAAATATCTCAGCCCGATAATCTTAGATTGAAATACGGTTTGCTGCAATAGTTCAGGGGTACTGAAGTACACATTCAAGGATAAATTTCAAATTTTTAACTCTTGTAGTATGCGCATGCGCAATACAAAATTATCATACAGTATGGGGCGCAAATGTGTGGTGCGGATTATTAGGAGGTCCACATTTTTATGACGGTACTCTTAATGGAAGACGTTATTCAGATTTCTTAACTTTGCTGCCAATTATGTTGGAAGATGTCCCTTTATTACTTCGTCAAAACTTATTTTTTCAACAGGATGGAGCACCCGCTCATAATGCCATTATTGTAAGACAACAATTAAATGAAATGTTTGGAAATCGATGGATGGGAACTCACGGGCCAGTGGAATGGCCCCCACGGTCACCTGATCTAACAACATTAAACTTTTTTTTATGGGGCCATTTAAAGACTGTTGTTTATGCAGTTCCACCAGCAAACTTACAGGATTTAAAAAATAAAATAACGGTAGCGTGCAGACAATTAACAAAAAAAACACATTTTGGCATCAACCTATAGAGAAGTGAGTCGTCGACTGGAATTGTGTTTAGAAAAAAACGGAGGAAATTTTGAAAATTTTATTAGATAAAAAAAAATAAACATAAGTCAAAACAATGTAACGGAGTAATTTTTATTTAATTTCCTACTTCACATTCTTAATTAAAATCTATGAAAAAATCACTCAATTCAAGCGTGTAATGTTTTCGGTAAAATCGAAAAAATTTAATTATTTTAAAACTTCAACAAGCTGTAACTCATTCAATTTTAGGTTTAGAACTATGGTCAATGGATCAAAATTACTTAGAATAAAATAATCTATCCATATCCGATGACAAAAATAGGTGTTGCAATTAAAAAAAAAAAAAAAAATTTGTATTGCGCATGCGCATACTACAAGAGTTAAAAATTTGAAATTTGTCCTTAAATGTGTACTTCAGTACCCCTGAGCTATTGCAGCAAACCGTATTTCAATCTAAGATTATCGGGCTGAGATATTTAGTGGTACATTTAAAACGGGACACACTGTATATATATATGAATTGTTGTCTGTGCGCCGGACACCGTCAACGGTATTATCTGTGCAGGTGAATCTCGACCGGGAAGAGATCTGAGGTGGAAGGGACGTGAACATATTGCCGGGGAGGCACGAGTTTTTTTTTTTTATTTTAATTTTAAATTGCGCGCATAAACGGGGAAATAAACGAAAAGATCAATAACGGCCGGTTACCGGTAAACGCACGCAATCTTCTCATGATCGGGGACGTGAGATTTTCGAAAATAGGGATAGGGGGCACGGAAAAAAAAAATGTGGGGAAACAGGTATATAAAACTCTATAACTACTATGCATAGTCTACAACGTTTTTTTTTTTTTTTTTTATGGCGGGCCATATCTGAGATACGTTTCGGCATCGCGGGCCAAATTTTTTTAGAGAGTTATACAGAGGTAACGAAACAGAAGACAAATAAGAATTATTCGATTTTACTATGATTTTACAAATTGTTTGTCTTTTAAAATTTCGTAATAGTTTTGATAAAATTCTGCTGTTGCTCGTAAATGTCCGTCACTCAACTGGTTGGTCTATACTTCGGTATGACGTGTTTCATTTTTTGAAAAAGTTTGCTCACATAGTGGCAGAACTAAATATTGAAATCATTTTACGGACACATTTTTTTTGAGATCTAAAAATAAAGTCCTCATAATGGCGTAAAATGTTTGCAGTCTGGTTTCCTTGAAACAGTTATTGAGCCGGTTGTTCGATGTAAGCTCGATAACTGCAAGCTGACGTTCCGTTGGTAAAGTTTGGAATTCTGCGGTTAATAGATTGTCTCTAGTTTTTTTTTTTTTGAAAAAAATTAATTTGAATGCGTTCAGAACGATCGATCGTTTTTGATGTTTTTTTCATCAGTTAACTCGGCGGGCCGGTTGAAAAAGCCGTAGGTTGGAGACCCCTGTACTATACTATATAAGAATCTCGTTGCACATATATAGAACAAGATTGGACTTATCTTTTCCGTCCACAATGATTTCCATTAACTCTTTCTCATTTCAACTTAAAATGCATGTGCCGACTCTTGCGGTGTTACCAATGTACCTATAATGTATTTCTATGTATTTCTATACCGACAAAATGATAATTACAACCACAGTTATCTTATCTATAACAGACTAATTCGTGATTACAACACCACCAACAACGGTCTTGGTTCGGGATCACGGACTTAAAAGATTAGGTCGGATAACTCTTTCTTATCAGCGTTCCGTTTGATTGGGCAAATATGGTGCCACTTTAACAAAAAAATTATGATTTGCTTAAAAAACGGGTTTAATAAATATTTCCTGCAGGACACTCGTACAGAACGATATAGAAAACCTAAGTTAGTATTGGAAAATATAGGCTTTTTATAATATATATTTACATTTTCAAAAACAGAATTTTGATAGATCAAATTACATTAATATGACCATAACAACAGAACGGTTAAACCGATGAAATGTTGACTTAAAACTACTTATTTTTGTAAGAAATTAAATTTTATATTTAAATAACAGAAAAAATAAATTCTGCTAGTTAAATAAAATATTATTATTATTATTATTTTGTTTTATAGAAAATAATGTATTTATGAGAAATGTTGTAGAAAACAATGGGTTCTAATATATTGTAGTTAAGGTTCCGTTGACTTATACGGTATATTTTTTAGAGTTTAAGTAAAAAAAAAAACCAACCTATTTTTACTAGAGGAACGTTTGCTTTGGCAAATTTTAACCCAAATAAAGCGCATGGGTTAGGTTTCTTACGGTATTAAACAAAATGGATCTAGAAGAGGGGGGGAACGGTAAATCGAAACTTTTGGGCTCCTAGATTGTTATGCTGATACGATTTTACCGTCGCAAGTCGTCGTAGGTTAGAATTTTCAATCCGTATCGGTTTTCGATAAAACCGACGGTAAATCGGATCGTCGGCGAGCTAAAAACCTCCGATAGTGTTCTACGGCATAAAGTCGACGGCGGGCGGCTAATGCCCGGGTGGAACGCGGTGGCGGCGGGTTGGGCATCGTAATATAACAGTGTAGGAGGAAAGGCGGCGTAATGCGAATTGATATAGTGAAGAATGTCCTATCCAATAATCAGCGGACCGACGGGGCCCGGACAGCTTTTACCCTCTCGACTCTCCCGGCCCGTTTGGCGAAAAAGTTTTTTTTTTTTTTTTCTTCTCTTTCTTTCTTCTTCTATTCTGCGCCCATAAATCATGATTAAAACGTATCTGCGGGAACGCGAAATGGGGATACGATTATTATTACGGGGCGGCGCGCGCTAACGAAAGAAATATTATCAAAACGCTCAGTGCCATATCGTATTTACACAGATTCTGCCATGTTATAATAATATTATGGCGTTATTATTGTCGTACGCCGTCTACGTGTAATCCCGTTTATTATGAAAACTATAACAAAAATCAAAAACCTAACCCTCCCCATCAACTGCACCAACTAGTTCAGAAAATGTACTACACTTGAAAATCGGAGCGAGTAAAAAAGTCGTTCGCAGACCGAAAAAATCAACAAAAAAAAAAAACACACCACGGACCGAAATGTATACGTTTTCAAAACCCGAGTGGCTGAACAAACGTTTCTATAGTTCCCGCTCAGTATTTCGGTTAAAAACAGCCGTAGGAAGGCCAAAAATACAAATAAAATCCAAAAAGGGGGAGGGCAATGTTGCGTACGCAATGTATTGTACTGTACAATAATATACATGTGATCTACCCGCGGTCCAAAGTATTTTCAGATTTTTAGACATTTCTTATCAATCGTACGATAATCAAACTATAAAAAATATTTTATACAAATTTCTAGAAACAAAATATAGCTACGTTGTTCCAAGATTATTTGTACAATTCATAATTAAACGTGTCAGTAAAAAAAATGGAGTGTTGCAACGTCGTAACTATTGTTCGTATTAATGTATATTTATGTTGAATGTAGATATTTATAGTACACAGAAATGTAGCTTTATAGAATATAATCGAAGATATCGGCGTTGTAATAATGTAGGTATCTACTGTGTTATTGTGTTACACGTATTATTTGTTGGCGTATTATTTTTATCCGATTGTGATTTTTTTTTTTTTTTGTCGAAACCGGTCATATTACACTCATACCTATATAATATTCTATAAGTCTTTGTCTTGTTCTTTTTCTATATATTTTTTATTTAATTGTATTACACATATATAATTTATATTTAATATGTATTATTGATGTTCAAATGATGTTTTTTTAATTCGTATATTTGAGACGTTTACGGTTAGGTATCATAACAAAAAAAAAAAAAAAAAAATTCTTGTTCTACATTAATTTTTTTTTTCGTAAAAATTAATAAGTGCATACTATCCAAAAATACACGACTTGAGCTATTATGTTAGTGAGTACGCTAATGGAAAAAAAAAATGGTTACTATAATACCAACAGAGAATGATGCATACGAATGTAATGTATATATTGCCTCAAATAATGCGGCTACGGTTAGTCTGGATATTTTGGACATGAAAATTATGGTTGTTTGAGAGAGGTACTTGAGTTTAAGGGTGTCCGCCTCCCGCCCATAATTGCCCAATTAATGAAATTGTGCGGTTAAACTACAAATTGTGTTCGAACAGACACCCGCTCGTTGTTTTAAACAGTATACCTAACTATGAGTAACAGTTTTTATACGACGGTTAAGAAATAAGAATTGCTTTAAAAAAAAAAAAAAAAAACTGTTCTCCGCCAATTGCAATCGCTGTTAAATGGTTAAAAAGTAATTGTTCAATGCGCCATTGTAATTTGTAACAGTTCTCTTGTATTCAACATATTAAAGTGCAAATTTCTGTTAACATTATTTTTCGAGAGTTTAGAACGAATAATAATTACTTCAGTTGATTATTATCAATAAATATTCGTAAATAAATTAAACCTAGCCTCGACGCGACGTTTGATGTTTAAAATTCTGATTGAAGCGAAGAACGTATTGGTTTTGTTACGATGTGGTTTTTTTTCCGTCCGCGGACAACTTTTGTACCAGACATTTTGCTCCGATTTTCAAGTGTAGCACCTTTTTTGAAGCCATTTTAGATCTAATTTGTGTATTTGTGCAGGTCACTTTTTGATTTTCGTTGTAGTTTTCTTAACAATTGAGAAATGCCGACCAGAAATGCTTGCAAATTTTACACGAGGTTAATGATGTATTTACGGATGAAAAATAAAACGAATTGAGGATAATGTAATAGTTCTGTCTTGTAAGCGTCAAAAGTGTAAATTTTGATGAAAATCGTACAAATTACGGCATTTCAAAACATGATTAACCGAACTTCGCTCAGAATCGTTATTCGTTGGCAATGATTTATTGCTGTGTACAGATATATGTAAATTAAATCCCCTACTCCCTATCTACAATAGTGACTATGGTGCAAAAGTATGCCCGTGTTTCAGTGTTTTTTGTTTGGTTTATTCTCGTGAATAAATTATATTGTTTGTGTCACGTATCTTAAGCGGTTAAAGTGTTTCCAAGATAAAACTGTCAAGTCCACCTTCTCCTCCCCACCATTTTCCTTTTAGTATAAACCAACAAATTATATACCTGTTAAAGTACGTACATATATACATTTTCATAAATATTTTAACATTTATAGGATTTAATGCAATGACAAATAGTTGACAGCCGACTACCATATCATACGAATTTTTTATACTTGTCACAGACGATATATTTATAGTTTACCAAATTATTTCTTATATAAGTGTAATGTGTAATATGCATATAGTATACATTCTAAAGTAATTAAAATGTATAATCAATCGTAGGTATTCATACTGTATACTTATAAAATAAGTAATTGCTTATATTTGATCAATTTTGATTTCGGATTTGGTAAATCTAGTCCCACTTGTTGGTAAACCGAGTCCCATCTAAAACAGAAAAAAAGAAAATTGTACATATGATGTAAGGTTGTTTTAATGTTTATAATTATGTATAACTGAACCGATTCTTAAATTTAAAAAAAACGGCACGCCTGTAATCTAAATGCTTCGAAATCCAGTAAAACTATATTCTTGGGGAATGACGTCATTGGCCAAAATAATCATATTGTGTGGGGAATGTTGTTAAAAATCGCTTTTTGTGCTAACGTTTTCGTTTTTGACCTGTCAATGACGTCAATTTCCATATAGTCGATGTTCAAAGATAACCAGAAAGCTTCGTGAAGAGTTATTTCTTTTTTACGATTATTAGACTAGATTAGATAATTTAAATGGGTTTTGGGATACTTACCCAAATGTACCCATTATTATGTATAAATATTGTTTTAGTTATACCTATATTATATGTACATTGTACATATTGTATTACCTATAGCTAGGTATATTATTATTATTTTTTAATAAAAACTTACCAAGTAATTATTCTAATTATTATAGAAAATTAATAAAACGTAATTTCCCGCTTTTATATCTTTGAACGTAACATAATATAATATGATGGGCAAATCGATTGTATTGTTTTGTTCATATACATATATAATCGGATAGTTTCAGAACGTTAACGAACACAGATGTTAAGATTAAATTGTTCTTACAAAATGTATAATATGCGGGAATACAGCCTGGCCCGACTTTATACTGCAGATAAGTTTGTTTAAAGTTAGAAAACTGTCTAAGAACTTTATATCCCGCGAGTAACGGTAAGGGAGTCGTCGCGCAAGCCGGGGCAAAACTTAAGGAAATCGAGTAGTTTACAAACGCGTTTTACTTAATTACACGTGGGGAGAGGGGATGACTTTTATGTTTTTTAAACCCCGAGTTTTTATATGATATCATAATATCAAGACGGTGAAAAAAAAAAACACTAAAAGTCGAATTATAATGCGTCGACCTATTCTGCGGTATCATGAATCCACGAACTTTGCATGTATATTTTATACCTAGTATATACTATACGACTTATTTTTTAAACAAGACGAGCCATTGGGGCAGGAATGCCGGTGAAACGTTTTCTAGTACAGCGGTTACTATAAATAAATACAATTTTGACTTGAAAATGAACTAATATAATATGTTAATTATTGTTATGTAACATTATGTAGCCACAACTATACATTCTGTAACTACACTGGTACGCCAGAAAATAGGTTTTTCTATGGTGTACCGTTTGCCAGTACCTCCGTCTATAAATTATTAAAATGTTCGACTTTGAAACGAAAAGGTTTTATTTATTAAATTTGCTCTCGGGAAGCGCAAGCAGATCGATCGCTTATAACTAACTCTACAAACAATTTTGGGTACAGGTATATATATATATATATAAAAATAAAATAAAAAACGTTCAAAAATTAATCAATGACCATATTGAATACATTTTCTTCTATGTAATTAGCAGCGTTCGTTTTTATAGCGGTAACATTTTTACTATATTTGTTCAATTAAGCGAAACACTTATAAGGAGTTGTCCGACCTGGACCGAGACCGTGGTTGATACTGTCGATATCACGGTTATATATATATATAATATTACAAATAAATTATAAATTGGTAACACTGCATGGGTCTGTATATGCATTTTTAGTTGAAATGAGAGAATAAATGGAAATTCTTGTAGTGGAATTGAGAGGTCCAATCTGTACAACGAGATTCTTATAGTTACAGATATATAGCGTACTGCACTATTTGGGTTATAAAATTAAGTTTGAAAAGTAATCTGGTTGGAGAGTGGGGAACAAAGGTTTCTATGGGTTAGGCTGAGTTCAATTATTGTAAGGGACGATCATTATTGTGTAAATATGAGAGCAGTGGTGGCATTAAGGTGAAGTTGCACCAACAAAAAATATTCGGGGGGGGGAGAGGGGTGAAAGTATCATTTTTCACCCACAGCCAACATACAAAAATATTAATATAAATAAACAAAATATAATATTACTATATACAGTATAAATAATAACAGGTACATCATTATTTTAACATTAAAAATACGATCAAATAAGAGTGTAAAACTAATAAAGTGTGGTAACAGTAATATATACATTATTGTTATTATAATAAACCGTTACAATTTAACGGTTACGTTTAGACAGCATAACGTGAGATTTTAATTTGGTGTAAAAACATTATTATATCAACTAATTTTGTGGTATAGTATAGTAATATAATAAAATATTAGCCGGATATTCTAAGCACCTCCGCTCCCCCTTCCCCCCGGAGGGGGTCTGTGAATCGTGAAAATGTTTGCACTCTACGCGAGTTTCTACCGAGTGCCGCTTATTACGACTGCTCGAGAGAGAAAGAGAGCTCCTTTGGCCCCTAATTTTATTTTCCAAATTCGAGCACCGGGTGCCTATAATAACACGCCGGCCAACCGTTGAGGACCGACATAGGTCCCGAAAATCGCCATCAACACGCCACCGGGTGAGTCGGCACACGGAGCGCCGAAAAATTCTTCCCCGTAACGTACGAGGTGTATAAATAAAGTAATGAGACTGATAACGTAGCTTGTTATCTGGCGGCACTAATGGCTTTCCGTTTGAGAAGTTTTGTAGATAAACATGTAATGTGCTTTCAGCACGAATTTGAACTCTTTAGTGTCACGTGTTGGTCTGTCGCGATTATCTTCGTAAACCGGGTTTTTTTTTAATACGTTCTAACAATGAGTGACAACAATTTCGAGCAACGACGTGCTATCCGATTTTGTTTGAAACTTGGGCTCAGTGCGATAGAAACTTTTCAAAAGCTTCAACAAGCATATGGAGAAAGTGTGCTTTCAAGGGCCCAGGTTTATAGGTGGTTAAAGGCATTTTCACAAAGCATAGAGTCGATTGAAAATGAACCTCGCAGTGGAAGACCTTCAATTGCAAAAAATTATGAAAACATCATAAAACAATGCTGATTTGATTTTTCGATAGCCAGGGAATAGTCCACAAGGAGTTTGTACCTCACGGTCAAACGGTCAACCAACACTTTTATAAAGAAGTTTTTGAATGACTTCGAAAAAGGATCAATCGTGTGAGACCAAACATCAAAAACACCTGAGTGCTTCATCATGACAATGCATCTTGTTACACAGCCATTTCAATTAACCAGTTTTTGGCAACCAAAAATATTCCCGTAGTCTCTCAACCCCCCTATTCACCCGACTTGAGCCCTTGTGACTTTTTCTCTTTCCAAGAATAATAATTCACCTTAAAGGACGACATATTGGGACACTTAGAAAATATTAAAATATCTGTGACTGATCAACTGAAAGGTAACCACCACTAGCCGGCCTGGGAAGGCTAGAATAGTGTGAGGGACTTCGGTCCCGGGTTGACCCACCGACGTCAACTAAAAACCTAGTCGGTACCACGGGAATGGGGGACGCCGCTTTAAGCCTGACCGGGCTGTCGTTCCGGAAATTGCGCCGCCCAGGTTGAGGAGCCTCCCAGACCAATGGGAAGCGGTGGTCGACTTCGCCGAGGTCGTCATTGCAGAGAAGGAATCGGCAGAACGGCAACGCCAATCCCTCGACATCGTCGGCGTGCGTCTTCAAGCGCATCGCCGCCGCCGTTGATCGCGGGTCCGCAGTGGCCAGACCGCCGGCCGGTAGGAAGTGTCCCCCCTGCAGATGTGAGGGCAGCAAGTGGGCTCCGGCCCGGCTACTACCCACCCGCACTGTAGGGCACGAATTTTTATAATTTTTGACTTGTGAGCCCGCCCCGCCTAAGGGGAAAAAGGGTTTTTATTATTTATTTTAAAAACAATTATATATATATTTTCATTTTCAATAAATGATGGCGACCCGCCTCCCGAAGTAGTGCTTTACGACGTTTACGGGAAGCGGGTGTATTGCCGGTTAAACAAAACAAGAAAAAAAAAAAAAAGGTTGAGGAGCCTAACTCGGCTTAAACGTGTTGGCTGTGTGGGACAGGCGCCTGATAGTGGACCACAGTACCTAGTGGACGACCGGGTATCCAACGGCGCGGTAACGCTCCGTGCCGCTCGCTTAAGAAGGTACGGGTTTAAAACCCCGGGGCCGGTGTTCCCTTTTGAAGACCCTGGACCGCCCGCTAGTAGCGCCTAGCGCTAAGGCGCGGACGGTTTTCGCGGTAGGCGCGAGCCACAAAACCCCGGGTACTCAATGACCAACTGAAAGCTATTCCCAGTAATTGGGTTCCATAACTGCTACGAACAACGGAAACACCGACTCCATGCGCCGTGCGGATTCCCAGGGCAATTTACTTTGGAGGAGACGATGCAAAAGAATCGTTTTATTTAATTCAATAAAAAAAAAAAAAAAAAAATTAAAAAAAAATCAATCTCGTCGCTTTATTTACGCACGTCGTATTTTGTGTAATATTATATATATTTCGTCGGTGTGCCGTATGTGTATACACGGATAACGGATAAATGTTCGGTTGGTCTCGCGGTGCCCCGGAGCCCCCCCCCCCTACCGACGGCGCGCCAGAATGACGTAGTCGTCCGAAAAACACAACTTACAAACGAGTGCTCATTACCGCGTCCGGGCTTATACACGCGTGTGTGTGTATAAGCCTCTGCGGGCGCGCGTATGTGCGTACGCGCGCGGCGGCGGTGTCGGCCGCGGCGGAGGACGAGGAAATCAATATCGGTCGGGCCGTTTGACATATTGTGTGCACGCGGCGCGCACAAGTCGTTCCCGTGGTCAGCGGCGGGGCCTCGCGCGCACGCAAACACTGCACCGCGGTGTATACGTACAAGATATATATATATATATATATGTATAATGTATATTATATAATATACAATATGTGTGTATAGCTTCTGCTGTGCGACGACGACGGTGTGACGGCGACGGCGATTCTTTATGAGCGCGGGACTTAACCTATAATAATAATAATAATAATAATAGGTACTGACGACGGTGTGTGTTTCGAGTCTGCGGGCGTTCGGTACACATCAATCAGCGGCGGGTACCGGGCCCCGGGGCGGTCCGTCGCGGATCAAACGGTTGAAATTCCATTGCGGCGGCCGTGGTTGTACGAGAGAGGAGTATGGGCGCGCGCGCGTGTGTGTGTATGTCTGTAACGGCGAGAGAGAAAAGAGAGAAGAAAACGCGTATTTATGTTATAGACGTACTCGCGTAAAACCGTCTCGGGGGGGTTCCGGGTACCCTTATAACGCCGCCACCGCCGCCGCCGCCGCCGCCGCCGCGATTAAATATTTACTCGGATTTCTCGTGTTTGCGTTTGTTCGCATCGGTCATCGGCGTAAAACAACCACCACCCCCCCTCCCCCACACACACGCTTTTCCCACTTACGGGGGGCCGCATATATCCGATTTGTTTTGCGGCCGATTTCACCGTCGTCTTTCAGCAGCGGCGCCGCCGCAGGATTTTTCGGATCTTGCCACCCCCAACCGCAAATATTCGCGATCGTATCCGTTCTCTCGACACGTGTTTTTTTCTTTTTCTTTCTATGTATTAGTTGTTAGTTATCACCGCCGTCAAACGCGATACTTATTTCCAAACGATTAGATACGATTTTATTGACTTTTGAAAAAAGACGAGAATACCGTTACATTTGTTTTTTCTTTTTTTTTTTACACCCCGAGCTGGCCAATTTAACGTCATTTACCGTCAATAATATTATATATACATATATATATATATATATATACTCTCCTTTTCTATTTTAATCATAATTTCAATTATTATTCATATCGACAACGTGTAGTATGTACATTTCAAATCGCGACCGGCTGCTGAAACAATTTTATAAGTTCATACGTTTTTTTTTTATTATTATAAAAGTACAATTTAATTGTAATTCTATAATTAACGAGAATTTCCCGGAAAATAATTGGCCAGAAAGTAAATATTCATCGGAAAATAAGTAAAGAAGAACATAGAAAATCCTACTCTCTGTAAAAATATTTTCTGGAATTTTTACATTCTGATTATTTTGATTTGCTGAAGTTCATTTTCTGGATACATATTTTCAGGGACGTTACAAATGCGTCCGACAAATGATACATATTACTATTACGGTAATTATACACATGCGCGTGAAACTTCACCGATTAGGAGGCGGATACGGCTTTTATTTACTCAGTTTTTTTTTCCGCCGGTACACGGCCATGCAGTAGATCCGTACGCGGACAACCGTCGTGCATGATACGATGGTCTAATACGATGGGTTCGTATTAATCGAGAATGGTTCCTCGTTTTCCATTTCATCTCTTTATATTATATTACGTTACACGCTATGTAACGTATTATGAAACGTAGTATTATAAATTCCATTACTCGAAAAACGATTAGTTTTTTTTTTTTGTTCGAATGCACGTTGCTATCTGTAATAACAACGCATATTTAATACAGTAAAAACACCGTCACAGACGTCCGAAGGTTTTGTACACACGCATATTATAATATACGAACATCACAACCCTACACTTAAAATAATATCACGTGCAGGGGGACGGGCACGTCATATGGCAACCTCTATATAATATTTAGGACAACAAATAGGCGCTATCCGTCCACGGGTCGGCTACGTAATTGTGTAATTTCATTAAAAGGATCAATTGTAGGCATATATAATAAATTGAATGCGGTGTTACGGATAATAACTATACGACCATGGTAAATATAATATTTTAACCTGCGAGCGCAACCGATTTAAAAGCAATAAAAAAAAAAAATAAAAAAAAAAAAAAAAAGATACGCGACTGTAATCATTTTATATGAGTTTTAAATTACATTACGATACACTGTAAAACATACTTACGCATGACGTGTCTTGTATTCGAATTGATCAATACACGGTTAATTTTTGGTGGGTATAACAAATAGAAAAAAAAAATAAAAAAAATCATCTCACTTTTAAGAGGGGAATTTACAAATAGTGATTGTTTTACTCGTGAATTTGAACTAATAGATAGCGAAATTCAAACAAACATACATATTCAATTGATCAGCGGTTCCCAAACATGTTTGGTTCACGCCACCCTAAAAATAAAAAAAAATAATTGCACCTCCTATGAATAAATTAATTACAAATTTGTATTATTTAAATATTCAAACATTTCTAATTTTATGACAAAATAAATCAATTATTTTAATACAATTTAAAGTATTACAAAATATTTTTGTTCTTATGAAAAAAAAAAAAAAAAAAAAAAAAAAAAAAAAAAACAATGACTATTAGTATTTAACCTTTGTCCTTGTTTTCCGTTTAATAATTTTTCAAAATTAGATAGCAATGTTGTGACAGCCACACGTATTTCTTTTTCAACATTAAGTTTTGACCGATATTTTGATTTTAATACGACAACTGCAGACAATTGTGCTTCACACAAATACGATGTCGCAAATGGTAGTAATACACGCCAAAGCTTTGTAGGATATTCATCTTTAATGTTGTTCCGAAATCCTATAAGTGAAAATGAAGAAAATTTCATTCGTAACGAAGAATCTGATGAAATGTCGATTAATTGTTCTTCCTCTGTAGTTGTGCAATTTGATAATGGATATTCAGTAAACAGGTCTTTAATCCAATTACATTGTATGATTTCTTTGGGACCATATTTCACGAAATTACTTTTAAGAGTCATCAGATAATCAGAAAATATTGGCATTGAACTAATTGGTAATTCAAGATCATTAAGAAAATTTGTTAAAAGTGAAAAACAAGTGGTTTTGCCGTTTTCTTCTGTTAGTTTCCATATGTCGATTTTTTTAATAATAGCAACCACTTTATCATATAATTGTAGAATATGAATTTCTTTACTTTGTAAAGATGTATTAGGCGTGTAATATTGAGGCACAGGGTACACCACGAGGAGGTGAACTGGCTTATACCGCAAAAATGTTTATTTATTTATTATATTTTGTATTATCTTGGCTAGCACCCATTAAGTTAGGGTAGGTGTACTAAATTCATGTTAAATAATGCCTTTTTTTTTTAATATGCTGTAAATATGGTTTTGTTATAGATTAATGCTATAACAATAATAATATTCTGGACGAAATACTATGATAAATCAAAATCTGTATCGAACAGTATAATCTATTTATGGTTGGCGGTATATTCGGTATACTGGCTATTACCGGTATTGGTAAATTGCCAGTATTTTCGATATTTGAAAATGCCGATAAGTGTACCGAATCGCCGACAATATGGCAAAAATTATAATAGGGCCACCAACATATCAGAACATATAGGGAATATCCATGTTTATCCAAGACTTATACGAGTGAGAGTACCCGTAATGTAAAATGTACTTTCAATACCGTAATTGATCGAAAATACCGGTATCAAAAATTCGAGTATCGCCAACCCTCTAAAAAGCTTAATCAATTATTGTTTTAAAAACCGTGTCTTTTTTTTTTTTTTTTTTTTTTATCACCGTCGTCAAACGGGTAAGCTACACAACAATTATTTAGCGTGTTTTTTATTCGTTTTTTTTACTCTTGTCACGTCCCCAATCGTTCGGTGCGTGCCCTGTACGGTAAAACAAATATCGCTTGAACCCCGAGCGTTCAACAGAAGAGGGTGAAAACTAACCCGCAATTATTATTATTTTTATTATTATATATATATATATATATATTTTTTTTTTTTCAATAAACGTTTCGCAACGATATACCGTTTATACTGCAGGACTATAATTACGCTGTTTACAATAAATCTCGGCAATAACGTATATTTGCTTAAATGTCCATAACTTTTATAAGTGTACCGGGTATATACGTGTGTATATATATATATATATATATATTACATATATTATATATCGACCCGGGACACCGATAATCGTCGGATTGTAATACGCTGGTTTTTTTTTTTTTTTTTTTTTAACGGCGTTTTATAACCGCCATCGTTTAAATAAAGTGTTACAGAATACCAAAAATAAAAAAAAATATTCTAATAATATTTCACTTTTCCTGTTTATATATATTTTGTTGTGCTCGTAAACGGCGCTTTGCCTCACGTTTTGTTACAGTTTGTAATATACATTATACACTGAAATAAACAATTAAAAACTAAACGAACAATAAGATAATGTACAATTGTAATGTCGTAATTTTAACTAATTATAAAATACATACAAATCGTTACTATTGCATCTGATTTAGTAATTTCTTAATGTAATTCCACAAAGCAGACGTTTAAAAACGTTGCTGCAGGGTTACTACTATTAATACTATCCGATAACTACTGTAGGTACACAGATTATACGCGGTTTTTTTCTTTTTAATGTACGTTTAGTTAATTACGCGTACCTAATCCCGAGATGCCGTGTCGTCGATTATACATGGGTAATTAATAATATTCAGGATTTAAATCTCTTAACTAAATAAATGTAATGAATAAGCTTAACAGTCCCACCAGGGAGGGGGGACCATCGATTCAATCGAGTTTTTAGTGTCAATTAAACGTTTTTTTTTTTTTTTTTAGTTTTAATGACTCATCATTTTAGAGTTTGCTTTTTTACATTATAGTAAACAAAATTATAATTATTTTATAACAATGAATTGTTGTTCACATAAATAAAGGTATTTGGTTTACCGATTTGCCTTACTGGCGGAACAAACGAATAAATAATATTGTTTTTATATTGTATCGAAAATTGGTTACAATAATCGTCGAAACATTGACAATAAACAACAATAATTTTCATTATAATTTACGCACATATTATTACATAATGAGTTCAAGACTCCAGAGAGTAGTGACTTATTTTTAATCATTTCGCCGCCTTCGTTTTAAATTATATATTACAAAATGTACATAGTTATTTTCGCATAAGAATCTTTTGAATATTTTACCAAGTCTATTAAGGGGTAATCAAATACTTATTCGGTGCAAATTTCAAGTCACTTCGAATATTTTTAATTGATATACGAAAAATAGTAAACTATAAGGAAAATCAAAAAAAAAAAAATTAATAAAAAAAATGTCCTCTATAGCGCACAAACTAGATCCAAAATGCTACGAAAATGTTCTCTTGTTTTCCGTTGGAACTAGATTTCTAGTTATTAACAGACGCAAAAAGATATATATATATATATATAAAAATAAAAAAATCACATTAGGTAAAACCAATACTCTCTAATAAAATAAAAAATGCACTCGAAAGACGAAAAATTATTTGGCTCGGTACCGTATTCCTATGTCGTGGCGCTAATTGTAATTTCGTTTCCGATTGGCAGTGGCCGGGTAAATAATAAAAAAAAAAAAAAAAAAGAAAAAAAAGACGATCGTAAAACGTCGGCGGCGACGCTATAGTCTTAACGGTTCTGTGGCGGCGGCGGCGCTGCAGGAGATTCTTTTTCGGAGCCGGCCGGTTTCTCGTCGTGGAATGTTCGCGGTAAACCCGGCGGCGGGGGAGGATATAACAACATCGGTACAACGTAATATAATAATAAAAAAAAAAAAAAAAAAAAATATAAAAAATACGGCATTCGGGTCGCGCAGACGTCTGCGGAATTGACATTTCACTGTAATAATTACGCCGCGGGTGTGTACGGTACGGTATATTGTTGTATACGCAACGGACCCGGGGTCCGCCCACCGCCGCGGTCACGAATAAAACGTGGCCTACACACGTGTATATTATATTTTCTGACGGCGGAAAAAAGGGGATGATGGAAAACAACGGGCGAAAAAAAAAGAGAGAGAGAGAGAGAGAGAGAGAAAAAAAAAATAGAAGAAAAAATAAAAATAAAAATCGTCGATACCCGGGGCACGATCGCCGCACAATAATATGATATACGATACGCGCGGCTAATTTAACGTCGCGTGATTATGCGTGCGTGCGAACCGTCCGGGCGGGAACAATGGGTCGTATTTTACGTGGACGCGGTTAGTGTCCGACACGGCAACGTGTCCGCCGGACGAGCGCGTATATTACAACACGATAACGACCGCGGACAAGTGCGCGGGCCGACGGGCGGAAGGCGGACGACAGAGCCGGACTGATGCGGAACGGGGCCGCCGCCGAGACACGGGCACGGGGAACAGTATGAACCGGCGGCCCTTAATATCGAACGAGCCGCCCCCACGCCGCCGGGCCCGTTCGTTTCAAACATTCTATATTATTATTATTGCCCCCTCACCGTCCTACTGCCCAGAAGAAAAAAAAAAAATCCGGATAAAAAAAAAAAAAAAAAACTCGTAATGTCGTACATTTAAATATCATGTTAAACAATAGGACGCACTTCGCACGTCGGTCAGGTTACTCTTGGTGGACGACGTATTGCATTTGGAAAGAAACGATCATCGTCGTCCGATAAAACGATTCTGAGCAGAACTTCAGTGCGATATAATACGACTATTATTATTTGGTTTCGACTTAATTAGTAAAAAGTAAATTGTAAATTATTTAATGATCTGGTAACCCGAACAAATTATTCTACGTAATTATTATATTTGAATATATTACGTATCGGAATAATGAGTGTAGAATAATTTTATACGGCTATAAAAAAAAAAAAAAAATTGTGACTATCGATTTTGGAGATTTTTTTGAACATATTTAGAATAAAGTAAATAAATTAAACCTTAAAAAAAATGTTTAAGTCTCAAAATTTAAAATTTCCCACTTGAAAACTTAAGCTCTTCGAAAAAAAAAAAAAAAATATCTATAAATAGCCCAAAATTAAGAAACATTTTTTGATATTTTGTCATGTCATTTTATTACAAAGTTACATTTAATGTGGAAATTTCAGATTTCTAGAACAATTATTTTCGGAATTGCAAAGAAATAGTAAAACTCTAGTTAAACAAAATCGTGTTTTTGCCGTTTTTTCGTCATTTTTTTAGTCGTTTTTTCTGTCACGTTAAAAAACTAATAGATAATTTATAGTGGTTATTAGTTGCAGGTGATGAAATAATACATTATTGTTTTTCTTGTTGGACACCTCCCTTTTCTTTATTATCATACAAAAGTTACTTTAGAGAAATTTGGTCATAATAACCAATCCCCTTCCTGGACCATAAGGGGTTGAAAATATGCTATAAATGGTAGTTTTATGGACTATCGATTTTAATTACGGAAATACAAGAGTTATCATAAAATCGTATTGGATCTAAACTGTAGAATAAAATATGTTCTATAAGAAATGTATTTACAATATTTTTCGTAAATCTATTATATTCCCAGGAAAAAAATAAAAATAAAATTTGTTTTGGTTATTTGGCAAAATTGATTTGAATATACAGAGGTTTCAAAAGGATTTATGTAATGATTACCTTTTAACTTTTATCATCAAATGGTGCATTAAAAGCCGTTCGTGTGCTTATTTGATACGTTTCGCTGTTATTTTGAAGAAATAAATACATGAAATGAAATTAAAATTAAATATAGATAATTGTTTTTGATTATTAGTGAATTTATCGTTGAAATTCTCCAGGGGTTGCTTTACTTCTCTTTCAGCGATATCAATAACGATTTGTAATGGATTTATATGGCCATTTTGCCGACTAGTATGCAAGATGATCATCCCACTCGGTTGGGTCGATTTGCAGGAACTTGACGTGCACCGGCATGTGAATGTTTAATAACAATAGCCGGGTATATAACCGCGTTTCAAGAAAATAATGTTTTAGTATAGGCATTGACGAAAAACCCACGGACGTGAGAGTATAATTGTAAGCCGAGGGACGCCGCGCGTCTTCGTACCTCGTCAATAGCGCCGAGCGCCTAAGACCACGGTGTACGATTGTAGCGGTGCCACACGGGTACACCGAACCGTCGGGGTTTCTCTGATATTATAACACGCGCGTCGTTGGGTACCGTTCGATAATTATAGAACCGTACGGGTTTTTAATCGAATTCAATCCAACGATCGTGGATAATAGCAATTCGAAAAATGCACATTATTACGATAAAATTAATCGAATAATTTTGAGGCAACGGTATAGTTAATCCGTGTAAGAACCGCGGTACGCCGCGCCGGCCTCGAGTATTTACGATTCCGGGTCCGATAAATACCGAAAGCGCGACCACTCATAAACTCCGGGGTACATAGGCACAGACGGCGGTATAAGACCGCCCGTATACACTTAGTCACCCCCGAGAGAGACTTTCCGGGGGCCTGAACGTCCGTATAATAATATAGTGCGGTGCGTATATAAGTATATTATATTATCGGTGCCTATATATATATATATATTATTATATTACACATAGGTGTACAGGTGGTATAGTTTATACGCCGAGCTCAGCGGTAATGGACCGACGATAAAATGTTATTGAAAAAAAAAAAAAAAACCGCCACGATACCGCCAATAATAATAGTAATAATAATAACAATAACAATAATATTATACGTTACGATTGTGGCGCGCGCGAAAGTTTCGCAATGGGTTCGACCGGACGGACCGCCAAAGAGGTACCGGCGGCCCCCAATGGCCAATGGCCAATTCAATCGGAGACCAATCAAGTACAGTAAAATATTAACAGGGGTGGGGTGGGGGGTTGTTTTTGTATAACTGACGTTCAAAAAATTATTTATTACGTCATTACTTTAAGTCTCCGTTGCGAAATGTATATTATTTAAAAAAAAATTAATATGATTTCAGGTAATACTACTAATAACTACGGTGTAATTGTAATTTGTAATCAATTTCTGAAATATTAAATAATTTCAATGACTGTCCGTTACAACCATTAATTGTCATTCTGTCTTGTATGCCAGTACTATATTTCAATTGACAACTAATGTGTAATAACTATTTAGCACTAGTATACTTTAGTCATTTGTATAAATGAAAAATTATAACCATTATTGGTCATATAGGGATAAATCTCAAATGAATCGGTAACGGTAGTTTAATAAGTCGTTTTAAATGTTTAAAACGGGGGTTTTTTTTTCATCATGATAGAAAATGTATATTTTAAAACCCTGAATATTAATAAAACAATATTATTCGGTAATAGTAATAAAAATATCACATTCATTTGTCGACAAGTTGGAATAATAGTAAACTTTTAGAGACCACGACGACGATCGTTTTAAAGACAAAAATCGACATATTCCGTTGAACGCTGCAGACATTCATATTTTTCAAAGTATAATAATCCGGTGTCTATTTTATGTTTAAAATAAAATAAAATAATTTTTTTCCTACTGATTTTTTATTAAAAAAATGCGCTCCAGAATTCCCGCGCTCGACAATTTCATTACGAATTCTTATACTGGACTTTATATGTAACGACAAACAGACTTTGTCAATTCATATTTATTAAAATATAAATATTATTTTACTCGGACTGTTTGTATAAAATCGTACAAACCCGGAGAATACCTACAAATGTAGACAATAGAAATCTGAATTTTTGAATTGTCAAGTCGCCCGGGCAAACGATACTGGTTTGGATTTTTTTTTTTTATCTCTCTGACCTACTTGACCGTAACTTGTATAAAATGATCCCGAATATAATATAGTTGTACGAATATTTGTGATTCGTATTTTCGATTAAAAAAAAAAACTTATCCAATTATTTTACGGGTAGCGGGGTCACAATAAGGAAGCGGAATACTACAGTATTCAAATATCTGCCTGTGAGAAGTGCCTACGAACATATTAATTAATTCGCAGACGAATAATAAAGTGCATTTTTCGTAATTATTTCCATATTAAAACAGTAAAATGTTTTGTATTTTTCGCGTTTGTACGGCTCAATTATATCGTCCTGACATCAACGAGCGTTCATTCCACCAACAATTAACCACGTTCTACCCCATCGCCGTCACAATAGATTTTTTACGATTTATCGTCGCCCGAAAGTTGAAATCGTGGATATTCCCCGGCCAGCCAAGGCTGGTCATAAACGAGTTAAAAAACATTGATAGTTAAATAAACATTCACGATTGGTAACAACCCGTTCTATACAAATTTGCGACCGCTACGGTATGCACACCGGTATAGTATATGGCGAACATTTTAGTGTCTGGCGTATCAGTATGAAATAAAGAATATTAAAAAAAAAAAAAAAATACTACGCGTTAATGAATAAAATCAGCTACGTATTTATTTTACGTTTACATAATAATATGAAATTATTATTATTATTAACCGTATTATATGATATTTGCATTTAATACGTTAAATCGAAACCGTAGCGCGCCATTAACCTAACTTAACCGACAGCGGCCGACAACGATCTGTGGCTCGACATTGATTTTTCAACAACAAAAAACCTAAAAAAAAAACCCGAAATCACTCGGATAACCGCGAAATGTTAAAATGAGCGAAATCAACTTGCCACGAACGTTGTTTAATCCGTCGGATCCGTTTCGATTAACCCGGCTTAACGGTGTTGTTAAACATTATTTATCCGTTGACCTGCCCAGCCTCGGACGTCACCGGACGCATGGCTGCCGATAATATTGAATTACCCGAATATAATAAAACGGCGCTATCGTTTACGGGCGCTGGTTGTTATGACAAGGGGGGCGGCATTTACAACACGGTATAAACGTGTTAACACGGTCGCGGTTAAACGCGGGAGGCGTACGCACGAAATGTATATTGCGATTAATTTTCGGGCTTTTTAGAGGTTAGGGTTATAATATCGCACGTCGTTGCCGGAGACGGCCAACGGGCCCGTTTTTAAAAGCAACCATAATTCAGTGTTTTGTGTGTGTGTGTGTGTGTGTGTTTTTTTCCACCCCTAAACGGACGCCGCGATTTACGTATACGCATATTTTGACTTAACGCGCCTGTCGGTATTTTTTTAAATTATTATTATTTTTATTTTTATTTTTTTTTTTCCTTTCCGTGCCGCCGAGAGTTTACCATTAATCGCGTGTCGTTTAACTGTTCGCGGCGCCTACGACGACGACGACGACGACGACGACGACGACCATGACTACGACGCGGTCGTTTTGTTTGCGAATAAATTATACGTCGGATTTTGACAAAGTAAATGGAGTGCGAACGAGCGCGCGGCGCGCCCCTGCACGAAAAACATAAAACCTTAGCGGTGCGTTTGACGGTTTGTATAATTTCACCGCCGCGTCGATGTTTTTCGTGTTTTTTTGTTGTTTCCCCCTGCCCGACCATTCACAACGATGACGATGACGACGTCGACCACGACCACGACCACGACGACGACGACCACGACGACGACGAACACGACGACTACGCGACGTCGGGTCGTTTATACATATTAAAACGTTTAAAACCCACTGGCGTGTGTGTCCGTTGGTGCGCGCCAACCGTCGTCGTACCCACAGCACACTTAACGTAATTAAATTACGCGCTCCGCACCGCGACGACGACGACGACGACGACGACGACGACGGGCCCGGCCCGGCGGCGCGCCGCGTGACTCGGCTGAAAGAAATTGTATAAATAATTTTCGATTCGGGCCGTCGGGAGACGGGCCAGCGAGGGATTTATACGCGCACGCACATCACGGGGACGCGCGTGTCGAAGTTAATAGGATTTGAGTTTTTTTTTTTTTTTCCTACACACACACACACACACACACACGCATATACGTATATATATATATATATATGTATACGCACACACGGTTTTCTCCGCGTCTACTCCGGCCGGCCCGGGCCCGCCGCCGGTGAGTTATTGCCGTCTTCGGGATTTGTCAATTTTTAATCGCGCCCCGAGAACGGACTGCGCCGCTCGTATTGTATAAACGAGATTGTGCTGCACAGGCGGCGGCGGCGGCGGCGGTCCCCGGAGAGAAACGGTTTCTCGTCTCCGTCTTTCGGTCCGAAAACATGTTATATACGGCTATATGATTTATGGCGGTCATCCATAATATGCCGAGCGCGCCGGCCGCCGCGGCCGTGGACAAACCGACGACCTCGCGCGCTACAGCTCTACGCCCTCCCCACCGTCGCCGACGCGCTCCTCTTCGGCGGCGGCGGCGGCTTCTTCTCGCGTCGTCGTTCTCTTTCGCCTCTCGTCGTCGTCGTCGTCGTCGTCATTACTATATTATATTAAACGACGGATGATATATTTATTTTATGTGCACGTCCCTCTCTTGCCGTGGCGCAGATAACAGAAATGGAAAATTTCCACCCTCCCGCGGCGCCGAGCCTACATAAATAGATAACGAAGTCGCCGCCGCCACAAATTAATGTATACGGCCGTATGTGTCCGATTTTTCGCCCTCCGCCGCGGTCGCCGGCCGGCAAAACGATATTCGTTTTCTCTCGTACGGCTAAGGACGCGCCATATTGACGTATTTTTTCTCTTCCATTTTGTACCGTAGGTATTAGACGGATAGACAGACGTCTGTTACTTTTCCTTCCGTCGTCCGTGGCACCTGCGGCGGCGGCGTTTAGACCGCATAATCATTCGTTACCCCGGGATCATAGTATTGCCCCGGCAAAATAACCGAACACTTATTATTTATTCCGAAAGTTTTCCCGTAATTTAATAACGGTCGCGTTACAAATCAATATTAGTAATTATACCAAAAAAACGTAACACTCCAAATGTCTACAACGATATAAAATATAATATCGCGCGCGCTATTGTCAGTGTATTTTCACACGACGGCGTACACAACATTATTGTTTGCGATACAAACATTTTGACGGGAGTCTACACTGCAAAAGTGTTTAAACCGTATACGAGTGCGCGTATATCGTATATAATAATATAATATAATGTATAGGTATATCATTTCGGTGATATTTCCCCTTTTATCTTTTATTTTTTGAAATATTTATGAAGGGCTGATTTTATAGTACGGTCGGGCACTTGATCGTGTCGGTGGCCCCACTTGGTTTCCCCCACGGGTATTCTTCATATCTGACCCCAATGTCACGAGTGTCAGTTCGTTTCTCGTTTTATCTTCCCGCCGGCGCGAGAATGGTTATCCGTTTATTGTTTTCGCGGATTCTGTGCCCATATTACAACCGTACATATATATGAGCAAAAAACCAGCAAGTAATAGCGAAATCTGGAAGTGTCGTAGCTAACATTTTGATACTAGTCATTTCGAGTCATTCGGGCAAATCCGTCGATCAAACCAAATGTCGAGATGTATTTATTTTTTTTTCCCAACTCTTGTTTATAACATTTTTTAAATTCATCAAACGTGGTTAGGTTAGGTCAGGTCAGTTGTTTAAAACAAATGATTTGAACAACATAAAAAAACCAGTTGTTTAAAACAGTTAAAATACAATATATTTGCCTATAACTTTTTAGTTATTACATAATAAAGTTAGTTTAAAAAGTGATATTTAATCTGGAAATAATGACATTATATGATATAAAAGGTTATATAATAATAAAAAAAAAAAAATTGCTATGGGTTTACTCATGAAATATAATAAAAATTATTATCATAATGAATGCAAATCTAATATATATATTATCTTAATTAAATTTTTTTTTTTTTTTTTTGATACATCCAATATTAGTACATAAAAAATTACCAATTTTGTTTTAAACATATTTAAAACAGGTATTTGTTTTTTTATAAAATCGATTTTGTGCTGTTAGTTTCAATAATAGAGCGTATTGATCTATTATCAAATTTTGAAGGTAAGTGTTTGTACGTTAGTTTTTTGTTCGATGTTTTAGTTTTTAACCGATATAATAAACATTGTTAAACTGTGATATTTTACATACGAGTATCTCGCTTGAAAATTAAAATATCAAAAAAAACAAACAAACAAACGTATAAACGCAGATAATGTTCATTCCTCGAAGTTTGGTTATAAATCAATTTATTCCAATACCGAAACTAATAGCACAAAATTGATATTGCTGTACGAAAAATTTGCTATGTCGTGTGTTAAATACACACTACGCCGACGTGACATAGACAGCAAATAAATGTGTGGCGTCCTCTCAAGACGCTATTGTGAATCGAGTATCAACATAATATTGTGTACTTATTACTTATATATATATATATATTCGTATATATAAATCACCGGCCACAGATTTATCTGCGTCTTGCTATCATCCGTAAGTACGCCACTGGGCGTATATTATCATTATTGTGTTTGCGGTCAATTTTGAAATAATATACAAACTAACGCACTCACACACGCGCGTCTAACTCGTCCAGACCGTTTTTTTTTTTTTTTTTTATAAATAATTTTAATTGGATTATGGATAATAAGGGTACATCGAAATATTATTATACCGGTAAAGGGCCACCGTAGTATTGTGTACGATATTTGAGTGTATTCGTGGATGGTTTCGTCGAGGGCTATCGCGCATAAAATGGAAAAAAATTATAATTATAACAGGTACTATTTTATAATATTATTATATATGTTCGGGGCAGTCCCTAAAAGGGGGTTTTTTCGGGGAGGAGGGCGAGACACTCCTATAGAAAACTATATACGGCAGTCGAACTTGTTTTATTACAATATATTTCATTATATTATAATTACGAAAAATAATTATTATCTAGGTAACATAAAATTGCTATTATTATAGATATTATATATATATATATATTATAGTCAATGCAATGCAATAATGTAATAATTTACATAAATTACTCGTTGAGTTTTGTTTTTGTCAATTTTTTCAGATATACATTTGATATGCTACTGTCTAGTATTCTGGGATGAGTACATACGATAGCATTTACGTTTTGTCGGTATCCACATAGAAACATTTATGAGAGAAGTGTTTATTTTCGGCATAGTCGGCATTTTTCAGACTTCCACCACCGTGATTTATTGTGTTGTGCCGAACGAGTTTTAGGTTAGCTGATTAAGTAATATTACGAAAAACAACAAGAAAAAATGTACACGCATACATAGTGTTGTCCTATACTTAGTGATCATTTAATGATATGTATATTCATCTATCACAATATTATGGTCGCAAACACAATTTGTTGCACAAATTTCAGAACACATTTACTTAAAATAATTTGTGAATACCAACAATATTATTGGTTTTATACATTTTTTTTAAGAGTACAAGAAATCTGACTAAATTATTTCGAAGGTATTTCAGTAAGGATATACTCTCTCCGAACGTGGCGATAAACTTGTTGATATCGTGCAACGTCTCCTGAGTGAACACTGGGCCACTGAGCAATTTGTCTTTTAAAGATGTAGCGGTTAAGCGAGTGTGATGGGACTGCGTAGTTAGCGCGGACCACGCGAGGTCGTAGTTGTTTGCCGACACACGAATACCTCGGAAGGCTTCGGTGGCGGGACCCTGCAGACATTCGATTAGGTAGTAGATTTGCTCGATCTTGAATAACCTCGGTTGGAGAATCTTGGTCTCGGCAGGTCGGCCAACGGTTGAAATTTCCGTTGAAGGACGACAGCAGAATTTCCGGGAGCTTGGAAGTCGACTTGTACGGCTGGGGCTATTTCCCGGGCTTGTGGTCGGTAGTCGCGATCGGAGGTCGCAACCGAACGGAAACCGTGTTGCCCAACTAGCCGATAGTCGAACACTTGGGCCTGAAGGTTGACGTGATAGTTGCCGAGTTTATCTGTTTGCACTAGACATCAGACGCTGGCAAAAAATGGCATTTATTAAATTAAACTGTCTTATCGTTTTATTATATGTAATCGATAGAGCAGTTGTATAGTGTTATAGGCAACCTGTTTGATGCACGCGGTGCAGCTTATATTGGCATAGCTACAGCGGTCGTAGCATATGTCCACCATAGTACAACAAGCAATAGAACTAACTTTTAAAAGTTATACTTTTTTTGTTAAAACTTTTAACGTGTACTGATCTAAAAACATTATGGAGCCAACAGTCGCATTATGTTAATGCTATTTTCATTTTTGTTTATTTTTGTACCTATAATTAACATTTAAAACATAAGTAATACCGAGTTATTTATTATTTCATGATAATGATATAAAGTTTAAATTCACCTGGGAGTCTTCCCAAGCTTCCCAACCTTTTGCACAATATTATTGCTAATAGAGTACTTTTTTATTTCGATGGAAAACATTTTGTGTAAGATTTGCGGGCTAAATCATCTAACGATGAATTGTGTTATGCAGCACATATGAGTTTGCGTACTTTCAGGTAAAACTGATACGGCGAATTTGGTGTAGGAAGTTACCAGTACAAAACCTAAACGCTCGACTCCTTATAAAGTGGCTTATAACAGATAGGACATGTCAAAACGCGTTCAGTTGTCACCAGAAGAAGCATTCGCTGTGCTTGTAAAAGCTCAATTTGTGAAACACTAATATTATATCATAAAAATTAAAGATAAAAAACGATTTCAATCATATAATAAAATTCAACAAGCCAAAACAAATTGTTGTCCAAAAAATCAATATATTTCAGTTACAGATTAAACAGTTGATATTAAATTGCAAGAGTTATTAGATCACACAATTTCACGCTTTATGCAAACTCAACATCAAATGGTTGAAAGTCAAGAAGATTCGCAAAAATATGTTTAATTACTATGGGCGGGTTCGATGGATGGTTTTGGTCATTCGGAATATAGTATGTACTTACTTTCCCGAAAAATAAAAATAAAATTTACTTGTACAGCTTTCGCGACCCGCCAATGTTTTTCCGGTCGACATTATCGTACATTTCAGAGAGTTTACAATATTTATAAATTATAATCAACCCCTGGCCGTATAAATCGTTTAAATGGGCAACGTTTAGAGTGACCATATTAAAGATAAAATATTATCAGATTAATCGTCCATCGTATAGGGGGAACCGTTAAAAAAAAACTTAAAAATATCCGTCAAAAATGGATTTATAAGGCGAACAAACTGAAAATAAATGGTGTTACCCGTCATTTACCACAGTAAAACGACGACGCGGAAGAGTTGATCTTTAGCGCACATTTCTAGTCGGCTATGGCTATGGAATTATAACCGGTAGTCACAACATATAATAATATATATATAAAAAGCTTTTATTCGCCGCGGTAAAACGTATAAAATAGTACTCGGTTAGATATATATATATATATATATATATATAGGTATCTTCTATTTATCGTATTATTATTACAAACGGGGCCGGTGTTGACAAACCAGTTTTTTACTTATGTTTTTTTTTTTTTTTTTATTATTATTATGTATTATTTTATTGTATTTATATGACCCTAAATATTTTGTTAAGCCGACTAGAGACGTGCATATCATTAGTACGTACACGTATTATATAATATAAATATCGCAGACAACACGCGTATAACGAGACAAATTGAGCTCTCTATTGAGTCTATTTAGTAATACGTATGGGTACATCGGGTATTATATTTATCATCGTTGTACGCTCATCGTTTCCGAAGAATTTCGAATGTTTTATTGTTTATTATTTGTTAAAAAAACAAAAAAAAAAAAAAAAAAAAAACGTAATGATCGATTGGAACACTTTAGAATACCTAAAAATATTATTAATTGCGCGGTGTAGTTAGAGGTACCTATCGTTATTTTTAATAGGTGCGGCAGATGCGCCCCATCGACTGGTCAGAGTTTACATCGCGGCAAAGGTTTTTGTTTAAATATTATTATAGTCGTGCGGGCACATTACCAATATTTAATATTAATGTGTAGTAATAATTATATTATATTCTATAATCGTAGGGCGAATACGTTGATAGATTTTATGTAGAAAAATATTGTATTTTATGGTTTTGCCAGTTATACGGATTGAGCTTCGATAGTCCATACCATTATATTATTATAAATCTAATTAACGTATTTTTTTTTTTTTTTTTTTAAATTTATTTTACAGATCCGTCATGGTTATAACCATGTTTTACAGGCCTATATTGTATATTGTGTACGCGAATACTCTGTCGTTTGCACGCTTACAGCCGAACGGGTTGACCGGAGGACCCGAAATCCTGCAGTTAAGCGTACGATTTTCTCGTGTACGTTTCATTTTTTTTTAATCGTCCGGTTCGGTTGTAGTTTTGATGTGTTTGCTCGCAAAGTCGACCCCGGCAATCGCGTTAATCGACGTTAAACATTTTGGTTCGTTACAGACGCATTACACGATTGCGTCCGTCGAGAGAGCAATTTTTTTTCCTGTATATATTATATTATTACTGTTTTATATGGACTTCACAAGTCGTTAAGGCTTTTTGCAGCTTCCATCCGTCCCCGTGCAAGGAGACCTGCGGTTTTACTGATTCGGCAACCGCTCTTATATCCTACTTCATCGTATCTATTCATCGTTGTCATCGTTATCCTCCCACGCGGGATACGTTCTCCATCATCGCCATCATACACATGTCCGGACCGCCCCAGCTGTGTGCGGGCATATAACACGTCCTTATTATTAGGTTTATCGAACAACTGTATTTTTATTTCCAATTCAAAATCACTTACCGGGGTAGTTGCGTTCATTATTGGTTTAATAAAACTTACTTAAGACTTTTTCCTTTCAAAGATTAGTAATTTTTTTCTCATAAATAAGACGTATTTTCGGTTTGAGGCATTTTAGATACCGAGAGAAGCGAGGAATGTATTGGTTATTTTATATGCGCTTTTATTTTTTCCGTTTGTAAACAAATTGTCTACAAGAAAACTTACTCCTGTTCTGAAAGCATTTTGGATCTAGTTGGTGCATTAGAGGGGAGGGAATTTTTTGATTTTCGTTATAGTTCTCTTAACCATCCACTAGAAAATTACTGTACAAGACTCGTGCGGGTATCATGTAAGCCGCTACATATTTTTATTTATATTATCAAAAAAAAAAAAAAAAAAAAAAAAAAAAAAACAAAAAAAAAAAAATTAAAATCGTCCACAAAAAATAAAAACTGATTTAAAATATGAAAATATCAATCAGTAAATAAATAAAAAAAAAAAAATGCCAACGGCACGTAGTGTTCCCAAGCGGTCACCCATCCAAGTACTACTAACTACGCCCGACGTTGCTTAACTTCAGTGATCGGACGAGAACTGGTGTATTCAACGTGGTATGGTCGTTGGCGAAGAAATTGTTTAAAAAAATGTTAGAAAAGGAGAAATTGAAAATATATTTTTTTTAACAAATGTATTTTTAAGCAGTGGCTATTGGCCGTGTTCGTATACAAAACTAATATAACTGTTCAGCATTGAAAATGTATTAATTTTGTAGGAAATTTCTGGTAGAAAATTTTGTCTAGTTGGTACATTGGTAATAGGTAATTTAATATTTTATTGAAATTTTGGTCATAAATATCCGAGCTCTAGTCATTACAATATAAAAGACTCGTGTGCGAGTATGCGCAGTAGACCGTCGCACGATCGTATTGTTATTTAATGTTACTAAACAGTTAAAATAGTCCATAAAAAAATAAAAACTGATTTAAAATATGAAAATATCAATCAGTAAATAAATAAAAAAAAAAAAATGCCAACGGCACGTAGTGTTCCCAAGCGGTCACCCATCCAAGTACTAACTACGCCCGTCGTTGCTTAACTTCAGTGATCGGACGAGAACTGGTGTATTCAACGTGGTATGGTCGTTGGCGAATATATTGTTTAAAAAAATGTTAGAAAAGGTGAAATTGAAAATATATTTTTTTTATCAAATGTATTTTTAAACAGTGGCTATTGACCGTGTTCGTATACAAAACTAATTTAACTGTTCAGCAATGAAAATGTATTACCTTAACTGAACTTCGCCTAGAATCGTTTTTCATTACCATTGGTTTATCGTTATGTGCAAATAGAAATTAAATTTCTTCTTTTTTTTTCTTTTTCTTTAAGCTACCCTTTGTTATTTCATTAGATATATTTTGTTTATATAATTTTTCGAAAAACAGTAAAATTACGAGTACAAATAAAATCGCATTACTTAATAATATCGAGTATACACGTGCGTCCATCCAACACGAATTCTATGAGCACATTCCACACGTTGATGCTATTATTGTTATTATTATTATTATTATTATTTTTTTTTTTTTAAAGCTGTTTTATTTCTATAACAAATTATTATATTGATTAAAAATCTTTTTCGAGTAGAGGTCGAATAACTTCGTGTTATTAAATATATACGTATGCTAAAACTACTTATATAACACGTATGATAATATGGTTTGAGTTAATTCAGTAATAATACGTTATTATTATGTTATTATTTATAAATATATAAACTTAACCGATTTGCACCCGATGCCATACGAATCGACGATAATCCGTTAAACCAATAATTTATTAGCTTTTGATAGAAACTAAATTTTGTTTTATTTTTATTGATATAGTTTAAAAATATGTTACTATAGTGTATAGATATTTCAGACGTCTCCCGTCCTATTATTGACTTCGATATAAATTTTATGTCCTCTCGGGGTAATGCATTTATTTTATTCATTGTATATTGCACCCAGAAAGCGAACAAGATACGCCCCAACAGTAATTTAATAAGTAATCTTTACACCATAAAGGAATTGTAAATAAATAAATTTAAAATAAAAAAAAAAAAAGCCGATTTAGAAAATCTGTTACCCGGGTCACTTTTGCCGTCCATTTTTATACAACACTATATTATAGATTTTAAAATTTGCCAAAACATTACTGTAAAACAGCGCAAGACATGTTATGAATATTGTATACGCACGAGTTTTCCTGTATTCAATTACCAGGGGTATTAGAGTGCGTTTCCTTTTAAAGGTAACACTAAATAATTTGTTGACTTTCGATTGAAATGTGTACTTTTGGGGTGAGTTAGAGAACACTTAAATACCTTCCCCGTTTTTGGATCATTTTTTTTTATTTGATTTGTAACCTTTTCATTGTACGCATGCGCCATAGAAAATGCATTTATTCAAACGGTAACCACTTATTTTTGTTTACAGTTTCAAACAACTTAATAATTGTTTCATGAAATTTCGTTCTATACATTTTTGTTTTCCCTCTAACATCTAAATCTATTATAACGAATTCAATAGAAATTTGTATCAACATTTATTTTTAAATATATGGAAAATATTCTAAGAATTAATGTAATAAAAAAAAAAAAAAAACCAATTTTCAGGGGGGTAGTTAACCCGGTAATCTCCGCTAGGTTTAACTAGGGTTTACTAGGGTTAACTCGAGTTGAATTTTCGAACGCAGTAGTACGTTAAAACCTCGCCTTCCAAAACTCCACTGTACGGTGGTTGCACAGAAAAATATTTAGATTTCGATGGATAACGGAACATAATATCATAAAATTGCGACATTTTCCCCGCGTTATCCTAAATGTGATATATGCACCTTGGTAGCAAGCTCGATTTACATGCGCTCGGCGATACGCGCCGGCTCTAAATATTTAACGCCGCCGCACCACGGATTACGTTACGCTTCCGTTTAAGGAGTTGGTGAAATATATATCGGTCGTCCAGTAGAAATAAGAAAAAAAATACAATGTTCTTTTAGCGGGTGCCTTTAATAAACACAATAACGCAAATCGACTCGGTGTCGTACAATAAAACTTTAATAACAATCCAATAGATTTGTGGACGGAACTTTGGGCAGTGCGACGACGAGTGTGTGCCCGAAAGGTCCGGGCGTTGAATTAGAACTGTCTCCGTCGAGGTGTGAGACATTCCTAATATTTATACGGCCGATAGAATTGTACGCGCTCGACAATAAGGATCCACAATAAGGATAACAGAGTAATATTATTACGTTAATGTCACAAAACGCTACACAGAATAAGTAAACCGCTTTCGTCGATATTATCGCCCGGCAGTAGGCTCACTACAACCGCTATCACTATCACGTCATTTTAAATCACGGCAAATAAGAACTATCAACTAACAGAACAATTGGTGAAATTGTACGCAGGGCACGATGGACGTTTAATTGGAAACACTGCGTTTTAAAACAACAACATCCAACAATAATTTAATATCAGACTGTTGGGTTTTGGAATGGATATTATAACAATTTGGATTGAATATCGCTGAATTTTGTAATACGGTCTAATAACTTCATAAATCTATAAATACTTTAAGAACCATAGATTACAAATATTAAAAAATATGCCGATTTGTTCAATGTTACGTATCGTATTATTTTTGATTGTTTAGTTCATATAGTAAAAAAAAAAAACAAAAAAAAAAACATACTCATTAAATTCTATTTCCGTGTTCGGTATCAAACATTCATCTGTCTCAACTATCTAAATTCTATATGTACGAACTGAAATAATTGTAACTTAATATTTAAAAACAAAATGTGTATGTTACTAAACTTTTAAGTTTCAACATTTTATTTGACTGAAAAGTTGTTTATCTTTTTTACCATTTCTATTTAGTCTCGAACAGTGGAAGTATTTTATGATACGTGTAATTTTGTTATTTCGTTGTGTACACAAAACTATTTAAAAAAAAAAAAAAAAACAAATCATAACACCAAAATACGGTGCAGTGTAAATACGATCACAGGTTTGTTTTTTTTTTTTTTTTTTTATCAAAAGATTAACGTCCACGTTCGGCAAGATGAATTATTATAACGTCACGGACCTTAAACTTGGTAGGTACACCTAAACTACGTAAAATATTGTCGAATAAATACATTTGATTTAAATAGTGAAAAAAATGTTTTTAGATTTAATCTTAACACTTTCGTTTTAAGTCCTACGGCTTATGATCTTATTTATAGTCACGCCCTTCTTCCGATTTGGTTTTACAACGCGTGTCCAACAGTTTTTGTCATGATTTAACGCTTTGAATATTATTGTTTATTTGCCATGGTTGCCCCAGGCATTTCTTATTATTATACATTTTTTTTTTTTTTTTGATCGTGGCTGGGAATGGAAATTTAAAAAAAAAAAAAACTGTCTGGAAAACAAGGAAATGTTAAAAATTAAAAATTGCGTTAACCCTATTATTGTAGGTGATGCATTGGCAACCGTGGTAAATCCAACGTTCAAAATGTGTTACATTTGTAGAAAACATATTAATCGGTTAAATTTAAATAATATTTATATAAAACAATTTTTTTTTATCTTCTTCTTTCTTGTTCTCGGTCAGTTAAGACCGTACCGCTAAATATACATATTGCCACCTATCGTTGTCCTCTGCAATTTCCTCCGTTGAACGTTTGGCACCGCCCCCGGCTTTGCATTTCTCCGAGCGAAGTTCTCGGCGAATCTTAAACATTGCCTTTCCAGGGCCCCTCGTCCAACCGGATATTCCCCGATCGCCTTTATGATCTGTAATATTTTAATAAAACACTAGTGACACTAGTACATGGAAATTTAGTCTTTTTTTCTTATGACCGATTCAGTTTGTCGCACAACCACGAAAAACACACGTTAATATGACCGAACACCATCGTCATGGAATTAACGCGATATTCGTGCGACGGAAATTATAGTGTTCAACGCTGCGGGTTACAATTTTTTTTATGTCTCGGGCAAAAACGATAAAATTGTAAATCCGTTCGGCAAGGTTTTCCCGCGGCATAAAAACAAATAAAAATAAAATAATACCCGTCAACTGGCGCGTAGGACTTACCGAGACTCGCCATTGTCGTCTGCGTGGCACAATATGTGTATAAAATACCCACGATATTATTATTGTTTGCGTGTATATTTTTATCATTCGATTAGTGTAACTAAAATTCGTTTGCACTTTTTAAGCATGGAACGACCTTTGAACCAGAAAAAAACTACTTTACTATGACCTTTGTGTGTAAAATGTTCGATCATTGCTTATACGTGACCGTACGAATCACAACAACAACAATCAATCGATTATGATAAAAACGTGTTTTTTTTTTTTCGAAATTTCTCCAAAATATTAGGAAAAAAAAACAGGGAATTTTCCGGAAAATAAATACGGCCCGTAGTAATATTTTGCAAGCGTTTCCCAACAAAGTGGGAACGATCGGAGCGATTCTGCCGGCCGAAAAGAAAATACGGACAAAACGGCTCGGGCACATAATACGGGTACGTTAAATTGTATGCAGCGTCAGTTTTGCGGCGCTACGCGGCGATGACTTGCATTGCTGGCAGAGCTGGCGCTGAAAAAACTCGACGCGGGGACGTTATTAAAAATCCAATAGCGAATTCACGGCCCTCCGACAAATGATAATAAGTTTTACATTACGTAACGGTAATTAAACAATTTGTACTAACACAATTGGTTTTGCCGACTTTAATATTATGAAATTACCGTTGAGTCGCCGATCCGGCGGTAGTTTGTATTCCAAAGTTCGGCGACGGTGAGCCGGGCGAGCCCCTCCCTTCGTGGTTTTTTTAGTTTTAAAATTTAAAAGTGTTAGCGTAAAGTGTTGGCGGGCGCGCCTAATAAACGTAGACGATCGTTTTCGTTCAATGCGTACCGGTTCCATATTGTAATTCGCCGATTCGGATTCGGCGGAACTTGAGCGAATCAATACGAGCTGAAAATTTCAATACCGATCCGTTTGGGGCTGTTAAATAATAATTAAACCAATCCATCGGTGTGCCGGGACGAACTTTAATGTACGTAAAACAAAGTCTTCGGCGAGCAAAACGATGGACGCGCGCGTTCCGTGTTAAAATAAATTAAATAAATAAGAATTGAAAAAAACCGCCGGCGTGTCCGGTATTTCTTTGATGTGCTCTCTCAGTTGCGCTGGCCCTCATCTAGTAGCCCGTAATATTATCATTTTTCACATTATCTTACGATAATATTTATCCATTTTATCGTAATACTACGTAGGCGCTCGTATTATTATTCTAACGTTATCTCGTATCGGAGCAAAAGGCGACGCGACCGACCGACGTCGTTGACACGAAATCCGTTTAAACCGGGAGAACACGTGTGGCCCGTAAATAAATCTACCGAGCATCGGGCGGGCGAGGGCGCAAGGGGTCGTTACATTATCGTGTACAGAAGCGCGTTACATCCGTTTTGTATACCTAATAATAATAATAATAATATACAACACATGGTTAGGTTAGGATAGGGAGTCCAAATCGTCGTGTGTGGACGAGAAATCGATAAAATCCGATCGGTGACTCCCGGTGGTGCGCCGCGCACTGGTGGTCTATATACAGAGTGATTATTTTATCGCCATTGAAACTAGGTACATTTTGAGTGATAGTTTTTTGTTTTTTTTTTTTTTTTTTTTTACCGTAGACTAGACCTAACTTGAGTTATTGTTATTTCGATCAAAAATCAAATGTATACGTAAACAGCGTTTCTCATCAGCGGTAGAAACAATGAGTACATACATGTATACGATTGTAAACGAATATTTCGAACGACAGTTCCTACTACCGACATTAAACATCACCGTCATTTCCGTCTGTCGTTTAATAATATATTCGTTCAAATTATACACATATATATATATATATCGATCTGTTCGAAACAATTGCAATTTGTGTTAACATTGAATCGTTTATTTGTTTGGCTGTTCTATAACCTCGCCAACCTAACCTAACCTAACCTTAGACGGTCAGACTGTGTTAATCGATTAATTTAACTACCGTCACACATTATGTGTATTATCAATTGTCCTGTGCGGATTGATAAATATCCGTATATGATTCGCGCGGGGTCCTACTACAGTAGACAAAAAAAAAAAAAAAAATAAATAAAAATAAAATTAAAAAAAATACGGCGATGAGAAATTTATATAATAGTCCCATTGATACATCTTAGATCCTGGTGCGACAAGAAGAGAGAATTACTTTGACGCGTAGAGATTACCATTAAGTTCGGATGTACCGTGGAGTTTGTAATTTCAATAATAACGTCGTAAACATAAAATATCGTTCGTTTAACGGTTTTACAATACTCTGTTGCAAAACAAAATCGAATTTACTCGAAATCGTCGTCTGTTATATAACGAGTATCTATCGTGTGCACATAAATATACACACGTATGTATAATACGATCTTTTTAGTTTCGTTATAAAACAATCGCCCTGTAGGTTTCTATTCTCGTCTCTATTCTTTATATACGATACGCGGGGTGTCTATAACTGGTCTAAATTATTACTATTATTATTATTATTCGGTGTGCCTACAACAACGCCGACAAAATATAAATAATTATACACGTTCGTCTTTACGCGATCAAACGGCCGGATATACGCGCAAAGTGTTTTGCCTATTGTACGGGTATATAATATTATTATTATTATTTTTTTTTCTTCTTCTTCTTCTTCTGTAAATCGCATCGCCGGCACGCACAAATAATAATAATATTATATAATATTATATCTCCCGGGTATCGCGTCGCAAATAACGAAATATAGTTTTCACCCGGTCGGTATAGTGTACACCTATAATATCAATGCATATTTTATTGCGGATGGCGATGGGGGAGGAGGTTTAAGAAAAATCGGTTTTAGTTATTTTTTTTTTTTTTATTACCATTTTTGGTTCATACATTCGATTCCCCGCGAAATTTCAAGCCGCGCCGCGTGCGCCCGCTGTAATTTACAGCTGTAGATTTGTGTCGATATGTATACCACCGAGCTGTTATGGGAAATTCGATTGGTGTTTGGAGTGTGAAATATTTTACAAAATTGTGAAACGTTGATTTTTTTTTTTTATTAATTTTACCTTATATTATTCGTCTAACCTGGGCAGACCATGTTAAAAGCAAAACGGTTCCTTCTCAGCTCTAGACGAAAATCTCTTTGTTATTTAATCGGTAAACATTCTAACATTCCATTCTTTCTGGTTAAACGCAGATACTAATCTTTTACAAAACTCTATTGATGCCCGTTTGGACATACGGCATCCAACTTTGGATAATATAAATATCAAAATATCAATTATATATATATATATATAAAATTCAACATTTTCAATCCATAACTCTTCGTATAACCATAAGTTCCCCAATCTATATTTCAAATCTCACCCTTCATACCGACATAAAAATTAACACCGTTGAAGAAACTGTAACAGTTTTGTACAAACGATTCCGGTCCCGACTAATAAACCATCCAAATACCTTAATATCAGCACTAAATACAGACACCATTCCTGGTAGTCCTCCTCGTACGCTAAAGCGGAAATGGTGTCGTGACTTAAGTCAATAAAAAAAAATGTTTAATCTAAATTAAATAACAATTTCAGATATAAAGTGTGGCCATTGGGTGGCTACTTTTCTCACGTGTCTCATGCCATAAATTATATCCGCATACGAGCTTATTGTAATAATTGAATTACAGATTGTTTGTTTTTAAAATAAAGTTAAAAAAAAATATAAAAATATTCGTTGCATATTGGTGTAGACAAGACAATTAATATTGGGAAATGAATTATTATTGTTATTATTTCATATACATTTCGACTAACTGAAATTGTAACTAATTTAAGAAAAAAAAAATGTATTACAATAGGCTCAACTTTTTTATTTTTCGCCATTAAGTATTCAATTAATTCGAAAAATAGTACGCAAAATGACTTTTACGATTTCCATTATAATTTTAACTTAAAATATACGCTTACCATTACATTGCTAGAGACCCGTAGCAAATAGTCAGCCCTGATCGGTTGAATTTCGATTGATATAACATGCGCCAAGTATCACAGGGTGTTACACAGTACAACATTTAAGTCATTGTTGGAGCAAATTTAAAACGTAAAATATTTTTCCAGTTATCCTAGAGAGTTCAAAAAAAAAATCAACAAAATAAAATAAAAGTATAATTACAAATTAACATTGCGCATTTACACAAATACTAAAAATTTTAAATATTATCGGTAGTGTATAATATTACAATAACGATAAACTGTTATCATTCACGGGTACATCGTGTAATCCTAATCGAATTGCAATCATCCGGGGCTCACTATTTGCTATGTATGGTGTGCACTTCAACGCGATGTTTCATTTTTCCTCGGTTAACAATTTTGGCACTCATTTTGCCGACACTCTTGTCAAACCCAATTCATCTGAAAAAATCGAATGACAAGTACCAGCTTCATTGGCTTGTTCTCTGACGGTTAATCGTCGGTCATTTCTAATTTTTTTTTTTTGCCGAACAAAAGTATCATTTTCTTTTGACGTTGATGGACGCCCAGGATGATGGTCGTCTTCAATGGACTCATTCGACCTTCTTTAAAACGTTTGAACCGGTCAAAAAGTTACACAGCGGCTTATGTGAAATATTTCCAAAAATCTAATATTCAATCGAATTTCCGTAGCGTTTTTTTAGCAATTTTGAAACCTAACCACACAGTTTCAAAATACACGCGCGCCGTCCCCTAATAATAATGTATCAGTTGCGTGAAATCGCAAATTATATCGCAAACGATCAACTTTGAACGCGCACCGTCAACGACCGCCGATTGGGGGGAGGGACATGGCGATTTTTGTTATATACACTGAAAAATAACGGTCGTTATCTCTAGTTTATTTCGGTTTTTGCCGATAACGTTAAGAGTAATAATTTCAGTGTTTATTGAACACACGTCGCGTACATACGTACGGTGGTGCCGTCCCGGTAACGGGTTCGTCATGTTTTCCCGGACGTCGTCACTCGTCCGTAATACTTACGCATCATCGTGCGCGCGTCCGCTCTCGGCGCGATGTCTTTCGGACCGGAGCGCGCACAGGTAGCCCGCGCGCGACTTGTCCGCGGCGGCGGCGGCGGCGGCGGCGGCGGCGTGGTACGGCGGCAACAGCAGCAGCAGCGGGGTACGTATACAATATAATATTATACGGGTTTGACACCCGAAAAGAGAACGTTGATCCGCGTGAACTGAATTTCGTGAGCGGGTCCTTAATGACATTGACAGTGAAGGTCTGGGGCATTGTCGTGATACTCATATATATATATATATATATATATATATATATTATGTGTGTGTAATAAAAAAAAAAAAAAAAAAAAAAAATAAACCGTTCTGACAGTGTATACTGTACACGTATAATAATATATAAACGCGTATACCGATATATTTTATACATGTATATAAACACACATCAGTGATAATTTTCTACGGAAATGTACAGTGCGTCGTGCGCTTGTGACCAGGGATGATGGGCGAGTTACTACAGGTACGTCAGTGGCCAATCGGTTGATGAGGGTGGAGGAGGGGGGGAGGGGAGGCATCGGGGCCACGGCCCTCTTCGTTCGTCGTTTAAAAAAAAAAAAAAAATACATATATTTTTATCACAATGGTTTCGTGTTTACGTTACCCACTGTTATGGTGTATGCGGTTTATTTTCACATTTCCTTGACTAACTAATGTAACAACAGTACGCTTATTTTTAAACGTAATAAACGTTAACACGTAATCGTGGTTTTTTTTATTTTTTTATTAGTGTAACTGGATACCAGTTACTTTAATTCGATTTTCGATAACTGTTTTTACAAGTTATAATTATTGTACAACTGAGTTACACGCAAATTATTATATTATATTTATATATATATATAAAAAAAAAATCTAAACGTCAGTCAATAAAAACACATGAAATTATACAAAAGTTTATAAGTTAAAACAAATAATTAAGTTAATATTCAAAATAAATAATTCCTTAAAACAGACTGGAATCGTCTTGGTTCTCACTAGGTTTTATCGACTACGAATGATTCCACGGTATACCTAATGGATTTGTTTAGAAATGATAAACTATTTGAACAGTCACGGTTGAAATAACAATTGACAATTGTCAAAATGCCGACGCGAGACGATTTTTGTAACTGAGCCAACCAACTTTTGGGTTACATTTATTTTTTATTACTAATTACAAAAAAAAAAAAAAGAAGAAATTTGCAACGAGTTACATTTTAATGTTAATTCAAGTTATTGTAATCGATTAATCGCTACAAGTAACAAAAGTCAGAGTGTTACGTAACTTTGATACACGAAAGTGATTACGCGCAATTGCGCATAGTTCGTGTCAATCGTTGGCCGTACCTACGAGCGTTATCACGAGTAACGATATTCTCAGATGTAAAAAGACTCCTCTACTTTTCTCAATTAAACCGCGAATAATTAATGTTATTTGCTCACGTATACAAATATTATTAATATCATATATTGAATATTATCAATATATTTGAATTATTTACATAAGTGACAAGTACCTATATGTTAAACAGGGATATAATGTTGTCGATCACTGTAACACGAACAGTTGCGTCGTAGGCACGTAATATTTATAATTAAACTTAAAGGCGAGATTTCGCATAAAATGCATGTCGCTAGACGCTAGACCTTTAATACACGCATTCATTAAACATTTAAACATGTTCGATAAAATAATAACATTTTACAATGGCATATTTTTGCACATTCTTAATTGAAGTGCATTTGTCTGCGTATTATTGCAATGTAAATTTAATTTAAACGTTCTTTAATCGCTAAAAATGTAAAAATATATATTTAATTTAGTTTAAACTTTGTTTTTTTTTTTTTTTATAAATATAGTACACGTATGCATTTGTTGTTCTATATCGGCCTGTATTATCACAATCTATATCGGAATACTACAGACAGCGCGTTAGGCGGGCTGCACACTGAAGAAACTAGTTTTAAGAAACTAATTTCATGAAATTCAATTGAAAATCAAATAGATACGCACACCGAGTTTCATGAAACAAAAATGTCTCATAGTTGCGCAAACACGGTTTCACGAAACTTTTAATTTTTGGTTTCAACAATAAAGTTTCGTATAAATTATAAATAAATAATAATTGATATTATATTATTATAAATTTTGTATGTTCATAATTGTATGTTATATTTATCATATTTTAGTATTATATATATATATACACTATACAATGTAGTATATACAGGATAGTAAAAATAGTAAATACTATCGTAATAATTTAATAGTGTTTAATAATCTCCATAATAAAATCCTATAAATGGAAACGTTTTGACCAATATAATCATTGTTTTTTTTTTTATTTTATACAAAATATCGTTTGTGACGATCTAACATATTACTATTTTAATAGCACAACGTACGTCGTTCGGAGTAGTTGTTCTTGGGTTGTCTTTAGTGCCAGGAAAAATTAAATTAATTAATACGATGCCGAAAAGAGTTCGAGATTTTAATTCTAAATTAATAGAAGCAATTGAAGGATACGACTGTTTACACGATTACAAAAACAAGGATTACAGCAATAGAGATAAGGTCCAACCTGCCCGGGAAAATGTTTCGAAGGAGGTAGGACGAACAGGTTAGTAAACAACTTTGAAATAACTTCGATATATATTTGTTAATATTAATGATCACAATGGTTTTTAGTCATATACTTAATTTATTATGTATATACAATTATAAGTATAAGTTACCAAATATATTTATAGCGACTATAGTGATCATTTTATTTTAATAACTATGTGATCACTTTATACTTCCCACAATTATTGACTATTGAGGTGGAATGGCAACACCAGGCCTTAAGAAGTAATCACTGAGGTAATCTCTCATTTTAACTTTTTTTGTTAAGTCTACTTCCAGATTTAGAAGAAACGAGTACTGTGCAATTCAGAGCTTACAGACGCGATGTAGGTAATCTTATCCTTATCATCAGACGACATTGTCGAAACTATACATTTTTTTTTGTTTCACCAGTTTACGCAAATATGATAATTAGTTTCATAAAACTAGTTTTATGAAATTGGTTTCTTAAATCGGTTACTTAAACCAATTTCTTCAGTGCGCAGCCCGCCTTAGTTTACAAATTGATGGCGTCAAGTGTGCGTGTGCAATACTCGTTATATTCCTTGTATTTGAATACACCTATACTATTTAATTTTACGAATTTTTAAGAACAATTCAATTTTATACGGCATACAACATATTTTTTCTTGCGTAGTTTTACCTTTATAAGTGCACATTTAATAATTAATAGTACATTGAAATCCGGTCGAAATTAATTATAATGCAGAATTATTCTTTATAGCCTATTTGTTATAGAATTAATATTATTCACAAAACTCGCTCCAATCAAAAACGTTTTATTTTATCGAAACTCGATTGTAAAAATCACGAAAAATCGTAAGTAATTTTATTGTTTAAAATTAATATTATAATTTTCAATATTTAAATTTAGCGAAAAATAATAAACCGATAGCCAATCGGAACACTCGTCAACAGTATCAGTTCTGTTTGTTTCAACACTTTAGTACATGCTATTTGTGTGTATACATGTACGAGTACAATATAAATCGTATAGTATTATTATTACCGAGTACGTCCACCAATGATTTTCAGTGTGCAAAAATGGTTTTAATAGGTTCTAGAAACAAAATAATTATTATAAAAAAAGCACAGAAGACAATATTTCGAAAGGAAACCTCAATTGCATTTTTTCTTAAATAGCAATCGGAATAATAAATAGGAGATTTAAAAAAGTTAAAATTATATTATATTATATTATTGCGTTCATGATGTCGACCTACAATAATAGTTTATAAAATAATATGTTGTACGTCATGCAAAACGCATAAAATTTAGATTCCCTTGGAACGTAATGTTTATTTTATTATTATTATTATTATTATATAGGTGTTTTATCACTAAAATCCCGACTTTGATACTTTATTCTGTTTTGCGTGTCTTTGGACCAATTTCATAATATGATGATGATTACATAATAATAAATTCCTGTGCGATAACTACACACGCGTACATTTATTTTAAAATCGAATTTGAGTTGTGTTTTCGAAATTCAATTTTTTTTTTCCCCTTCATAAATTTCTCTAAACTCGCCAATACGCAGGCCTCGCGCTTTTACAATAATAAAAAAAAAAAAAACCAAGTCGACGAGCAAAATAAAAAGATGTATAAACTATTTTTTTTTTCCATGTGAAATTATCGAATGGAACAGTTCATGATTCATTTTGATATAAGTACGCGTGATTATTATTTGTTATTGAGTTATTTTCAATAACATCAACCGCGAAAAGCTCATTAATACCGTCTGTAGCTATAGCAGGGGTGGCCAAACTTCGGCTCTCGTAGACCCAGTCAGTTCGTGTCATACCGCAAGACGCAAAACATATTGTTTACTAATATACAACATTTTTATTTTAAATATTAATATACAAATACGTATTTGAAAACGCTATAAATATTATTAATAACATTTACATTTTAACGTATTTGTCGCGCGTCCGTTGAAGTCCGTATTACGAAAGTCAAGAACCATTTTTTTTTTTTAAATTTCTTTTTCTGTTCTTGGCTCTTATATATTTTTCATTATTTTGTCTGGCTCGCGAGTTTCGTCTAGTTGGCCACCCCTGAACTATAGTATATCGGTGTATTACTATTGGACCATTACCGCTGTTATCGGTTGGTTTTATTTCGTTCCCGGCCCCCTTTCCCAAGCCCCCCACTTTCCCCTAAATCACCTCCTCTTATTTCAAACAAGCCGAATACATTCCGTAGACGTTAGGCCGCACATGATGTGCAATTTTAGGCCCGGCAGTTTGTCGCTGTCCCGGGACGCCCTGAAACGAATCAAAGTCGAAGTGCGATAACTAAAATCGGGGGGACGGGAACAAAAAGTATCCTCTAAAACTGAGTCACGCAAAGCGCAACATCGTTTTTTTGTGTGTACGACTTTACGAAACACCGGACTAGACAAAACTAAAAAAAAATCCATTGTATCTAAATTTGCTCAATCCCTTAAAGTAACAGCCGACGCGCTTGTGGTTTATCTAAACAAACGGCGGGGCAATTTTCGAAACCCCGGCGGAGCGTTGGCATCGGCGGCCAATTTTCGTCCTGCCGACTGGTAAGTCGGTACGTGAAGTAAACCGACCACCGCAATCAATTGGATCGGAAATGGTGGAAATTAATTCCAAAAAAATATCATATTGAATCGCGGTTAATTTGCAAATTCGCCAATTCCTTGTGAAATCGATTTCGTTTGGATATTTGCAATTTCTCGACGGTATTCCGACACCGATACGAAAAATTCGGGCCCGCCCGAAAAATGAAATTGTTTTTTACAATAAATCGGGGGAAGAGTTTGTAATTAACGTGACTAAATTCCCCGTTACTGTATTTGCAATTGTTCCGATCGATCGGTTGTGGTCGTGGTGAGGTGGCTGCTTTACGTACGTCCCGACTATTATACGAGGTGTGACAATAAAATAACGAGACTTTTTGAATAAAAGTTGTTTATTTTAAAAATGTTATAATTTAATGATTATCACCTTCAAAGTACCTTCCCTCAGCATCAATACATTGTTGCATACGTCGCTGCCATTCTTGAAAACAGTGTTGCCAATTGCTTTCATTCAGCCCTTTTAGAAGTTCTGCCGTTTTCATTTTTACGTCATCAACTGTTTGAAAATGGGAAAAGAAATAAGAAGGAAATAAGAAGAAGTCACAAGGAGCAAGGTCTGGCGAGTACGGGGGATGTTGAAGTACAGACATTTTTCGGCAGTATAGTCGAACTCGCACTAATAACAAGGCTACTAACGTATAAGAAAATGAATCGATGCAATCAGTGTTCATAGTACTTTTAGATAAGTGTTTTCTAATCATATTTCAATAATCGTTTTATAGATAACGTTAATAGTTTAGGTTATATTTAGAAAGTCTCGTTATTTTATTGTCACACCTCGTAGTACGAGATGATTATTGACACCACCAAAACATCGTTATTTTTAAATTATTAAATAACGAGTCATCGATGATAGACTCGTTGTTTACTTAGCCGGATAAATTTCAAAATTAACACTCATAGTTTTCGCAATAGTCGTTTACTTTATGTTTCCACGTCACTATCAACGACCCATTTTTTTTAATATTTCTCGACGTCTTCCCGGAAAACAATCGAGTTCTCAATAGATTATCCGAGTGATTATTGTACTTATGTACGTAAGACGTGTTGCTGTTGTTTGCTTTGTTTTTAATATTATTTTTGCAGTGTATACAATATCCGTCGGTGTGTCCGTGTAATTAATAATTCGCATTGTTTTGGAAGTGTGTAATATGCACAATTCGTTCGGTACAATTGTGTTGGGACTGTTATCGTTATTCTATAATGCAAATCGGACGTTGCTCTTTGCGGATTATAAGCGGAATTATTATTAAATTATTCGTACGCGCGCGCGCGCGAGAGAGAGAAAAAAAAAAACAATATTTTTATATTCCGCTGCGCAGCTCGCACGCGCCCCTGTGCGGTCCGGTCGTCGAGAAAACGTTTTTTTTTTTTTTTTTTTAACGCGTCGCCGGAGAGTTTTTTAATTTTTTTTTTTTTTTTATTTTCAAGATAATCGCCATTTTTTTTTTTTTCGTAATGTCGTTCCGTATTAATAATAATACGTATAGTATTAATGGTACGAAAGCTACGCGCAATTGAAGAGCGCGGTGTCACCCGTAACTGCGCAAAATATCAACGCGTCATTTTACAATCATACTATAATAATAGTAATAATTCGCAATATACGTACACTGTTTACGTGCAACGTGTACGGACATTATATATATATATATATATATATATATTGTCTATCATTACGCGCACGGGGTCATTTGGCGAGAAAGAAAGAAAAAAAAAAACGCGCGTTTTGGACAAAATCGTCCGAACCCGAATCGTACGAACACGTGTTTTGCGTATAATTCGAGGTCAACTCCGGCGAGTCAATTAATTGCCGACCGCGCCCGTCGGCGGGTTCCGCGCTGCTGTTTGTCTCGTCGTCGCCCACATATATCAGTCCGAAGCTGGGCCGAGTTGACTGATTTTTTCCAAACTAGTTTTAGTTCAAAGTTACCCAGAAAACTATGCCGAATTAACTGATTTTTTTTCTCCAAATTAATTACCTTAACAACTATTACACTCATATATATATATATATATATATATATATATATATATATATATATATATATATACATACGTATTTTTTACTCTGTAACGTAGAGTTTTATAGTCATTACCAAAGCTCGGGACGTTTATGACTTGACGTATTTTTTTGTCGCGCAACCAAAATTATAACCCGGAACATGATATAAATTCGATTCGTGTAATCTATATTACAAATATGCAAACTTATTTTGCATATTTTTTGAGCATATATCGATTATTTCTAGATTGAATAGCATATATTTTATAAACTGTATGTATAATATTAAAAACTGTCCATATTATTATCAATAATTATCGTTAATTTATGAGTAAGACCCGCATAAAATTATGAATTTAGATATTTATTAACCACCGAGCCTGTGTGGGTTTTACCTACAAGTGTGAAGTTACGAGATTACGATGCAATTAATATGCGATATTATTTTTGTTGCCATTCAACATTTAGCTGTGTTTGTTTGCTGCAGTTCGCATGTTCTACGCTGCATTTAAATAATTTTTCTTTTTTTTTCGAATAAATACTAACAAAAATGCCAAAAAATTCGTTAAGTAGTTTTGTGAAAGAGTTCGGGGAACATATATGTAGTTCCGATAGTAAAATATTATTTTGATAATTCTGTAAAGTTTAAGTATCTGCAACTAAACGATTTTTAGTCACAATCAACTCTGTAGACTTGGAGTGGTCGTTTTCAGTCTACAAAAACATATTGTCGGATCATCGAAGGTCATTCAAATTTTAAAATGTCAGTAATATAATTGTTGTGCAGTATAATCCTGATACTTTAAGTGCTTAACCTATATAAAATTTAACTTTTATAGATCGGAAACAATAGTTTTTTTTTTTATTATACCTAATAGTTGTGTATTTACTAATAAAGTTATTTTAAATACACATTTAAAAAAAGTATATACATTTTTTGAATTAATATTAACTCTTTTTTTGCAAATATTTGTTGAAAAAACAGATACATTTAATATATTTTATGGCATATAATTGCGTATATTGACATTTTTAAATGGATATTTTAATGAAATTTTGGTCATAAATATCCGAGCTCTAGCCATTACAATGTAAAAGATTCGTGTGTGAGTCTTCCGCAATAGACCGTCGCACGATCGTATTGTTATTTAATGTTACTAAACAGTTAAAATAGTCCATAAAAAAATAAAAACTGATTTAAAATATGAAAATATCAATCAGTAAATAAATAAAAAAAAAAAAATGCCAACGGCACGTAGTGTTCCCAAGCGGTCACCCATCCAAGTACTAACTACGCCCGACGTTGCTTAACTTCAGTGATCGGACGAGAACTGGTGTATTCAACGTGGTATGGTCGTTGGCGAAGGATTTGTTTAAAAAAATGATGGAAAAGGTGAAATTGTAAATATATTTTTTTAACAAATATATTTTTAAGCAGTGGCTATGAAGTTTTTGTTCCCTCCTCAATTGACCGTGTTCATATACACAACTAATATAACTGTTCAGCTTTGAAAATGTATTAACTTTATAGGAACTTTCTGGTAGACAATTTTGTCTAGTTGGTACATTGAGTAGGCAATTTTTCGATTTCCCATGTATTTTCTAAATAATGTGAAAGCAGCATAGGAAAACGATTATTTTTACACAATAACGGGTTTTCGTTATTTTTGATTTAGTTTTTTTTTTGGTTGTAATTTAGTGAATTAAGTTTACTTGAGTCCTGAAAATTGCACAAAAAAATAATATTTTCTCATTCTAGACGGCGGCGTATATAAGAAGTTGCTCTTTTGGCCACATTAAATTCCAAAAATCCGTAGGCACATTTATTTTTATAAGCGTTTAAAGTGCAAATTTGTCGGAAATCGTAAAAATCACGGCATTTCAAAACATTTTTTTTTTTTCGTTATGATTTATAATTTTCTCGTTGCGTACGGATAACAATTAAATTCCTCTGTATATCAGCGGCTTATTTTTTTTTTTTCTATCTACCGCCTTTTTAATTTCATTACATATTTGTTTTATATAAATTTGCATAAACAGTTTGGCTATGAGTATAAGTAAAATCGATATATAATATTATCGAGGTAACGTATAAACGTACATATTCAACCCAACAAAATTCTATGAAAACATTCCACACAGTTTTTTTTGTTTTTTTTTTTTTTTTTTAACTAAAATATTTCTATAACAAATTATTATATTGTTTAATAACCCTTTTCGAATAGAAGTGAATAACTTCGTAGCATTTAACATACTGTACTATCGTCGGTACTCAAAGTACCCATACAATGTGTATTAATGATTGTGTAGTAAATTCCGTTATAATATGCTATTATTATAAATTTATAACATCAAATCGACCGGTTCGCATCCGATTTCTGCTCGGCCAAACCGTTTTTTATCCACATAAAACCAAATAAAAACTAAAAATTCTCGACTTTTTCAAATGCCTATAAATAGCTCAAAAATCGACAGGATTTTTCCACGATTACGGGGAAATTTTGTGGACAATTTCAAATCTCTACGATTATTTTTAACCCAATTAACACAAAAAAAAAATAAAAAATAATAAAACCATTATTGCCGTAAGTTTGCCTATTTTATTCTCAACTGTCGGAGAAACTACAACGAAAATAAAAAAAATGACCTCCCCAATGTACCGACTAGATCCGTAATGCTTCCCGAAAAGATGTTACAGCTTGAAAACCGAAGCGAGATTCCTGGTAGAGAATTTGTTACAGACGAGGGAAAAATATAAATCACAGTAAAAAACCAATACAAAAATTTGACACAATCGAGTTTTTACCACATTTGGTAAAAGAAGAAAAAACAAGTTAAAGCTCGTGTGTTTTTTTGATATAAGTGGTGGTCATTTAGACCGTTCGGTTACATTTTGACGCAATTCGAGAAAAATTGTAAATTATTTCCATATATATATATAGTAAAATAAATATCGGTTTACCAAAGAAGTGATCATTATCAACTACAGCGGTAGACTCGTATACCACGGAGCGTTGCAAAATATTAAATCGTATACACGTGTTTTTTTTTTTTTTTTTTTTAACAACATCGGTCGTCAATAGTGGTTTGATTTTTTTGTTTTTTTGATTTTGTAACCGCAATCGTAATCGACTCGTGATGCACAACCAAACCGACAACAACGACGGGCGACGGGGGCAAATTGAAAATCGCGGTTAGTCGGGGAACGTCGCGCGCCAGATTCGTAAACGGCAGCGCGTCTTATCCGAATCCGAGTTTTTTTTTGTTTTATTTCGCTTTAGGTTTAATACCGTATACCCGGTTAATGGTCGTGCGGGCGCGCTAGACGAGTATAAAAAAAAAATAAAAATAAAATACATAAACCAAAACTAGTTTATTAATATATATATATATATATATATATATACTCGTGTACGGCTTTATTTTAAACATTTTTTTTTTTTCTTCTATTTTATCTTCTGTCTTTACTCGATTAGTTCCCGTTACACTCGGTTACCGTCGCCGTCGTCGTCGTCGTCGTCGTCGTCGGTAGGCGTCCCGGTACAACAAAAACCGCGCGCGGCATAATAATAATAATTTATACCTTTATATTTTATGCGCTGTAAAACGTATTTCAACGACCGAAAACTTAAAAAAAAAATATATATACACCCGTTTTCGCCGTCGTCGCCGTCATTATATTCGTGTACCGGTCCAATTATTATACCCGCGACCGTATAATAATATTATATTATTATCATCGGAAATCGTGTAATATTTTATGGCGCGCGACGATAATAATAATATAGCGAACGCATTAAAATACTACGACACGGGCGAATAATAATAATTTGAATATTTATACCCTCCGTTACGTTATTTGCCGGTGCGTATTTATTCGGGAAAAAAAAAAAAAAAAAAAAACTATTATTATTATTCTTTAGACGACAAGACGACGCGTCGTCTCTATTCCATTATATATTCCAATCATAAGCGTCCCACACTCGTTATCCATACGCGTTTAGAACCAACGACCGTTTTAACATATTCAAATCACTGTAACTTTTTAAACAATTTACATAAAACATTTAGTTCGATGGTATTAGGTGCTTGTATTTTAAAACCAAAATTAAGCGAATTCTACGCGGTCTGCGCAAGCGGATTTTCACTATGGCCGTCCTCTTGACAAACCTGTGCAACAGTAACGGGACGGGCTATTTTTATTCTCGTGTCTCGAATATCTCTTAAACTCTTTTCCGACCGCCTGCGACGCTTTATTAAATGTCTGCGTTCGAATTCAGCCGGGCCTGTGGATTTTCGCATACTATTATCAATAATATATACTCTTAACAATTACAATACTAATAACGTTCGTAACAAAATATTTAATCGGTTATACTTAGATTAATAGGCCAGCGCTCGAAAATATGGACAGACCGCATTTTTATATTTTAACCTCAAACTATAACGTTAATATAAATTACGACTAAAAAAAAAAAATCAAAATTAAACTATTTTATACTGTCATTTGAAATTAAAAAAAACGCCAGTAAAACCAATACATGTCTCGGTACGCTTAGAATCAATAATAAAAGACGTTGTCTTGGGAGATGGGTTACTAATTATTGGGGGGGGGGGCTTTGCCTCTTCACCCCCTCCAAAAATATTCTTAAATTAAAATTACTTATATACTTCATAAATACAAAATATTTTATCTGGAAATTAGTTAGTCATTCCATCCGTGACAATTATATTAAATTATTATAAGGACTGCAACCCCCAGAAAAAAAATCCTGTAAACTGTTTCCTTGGGATGTAAAATAGTAATGGAAAAAATAATCATGGAGGGGGGGGTTCTATCGATGACCTTCTCAATGCATCAACAAGATCCAAAATTCTACATAAAGGTGAGTATTAAATTTTCGATTTTCGATTATCTCTCTGCTCAGATAATAACAGAAGAACCGAAAACTAGTCGAAAACCGCCCGATTTTATCTGAACGACATTGAGCGATCAACTCTCCAATAAACTTGTGCAATTCGTATTGCCGAAAACTACAACAAACGTATTTTTATCAAAATGTTACGGGGTTTTTTTTTCGCCCCTTTTTTTTTTTTTAGATACCTATGTATTTAGTCGACAATATTGTTTTATTATTATTATTATTATTACCGTGTAAATGTATATACTTGACCTTGCGTGACGGATCGACGGGGGGTCGGCATAATTCGCGGAGTCGTACAAAATGAACGTGCGGCACTATAATATTAGTCGAATAGAAACAAAAAAAAAAAAAAAAAAAAAATATGGAGAAAAATCACTACTTCTTTGCATCGGTGCATTAATATACGAATTCCGTTGAAATATATACGCGAAATGTGTACGAATAACGCGAAATTGTTAATTTTTTATTATTATTATTATTTATCATCGTAATATTTATGCGCGCGCGTCGGATATCGTAAATTTCCAATTACAATTGCGACGATCAGCGCGCGTCCCGCGGGAGTTGGGCTTGACCGTTGGTCGCGTCCGGACGGGCGTGTTTCACCGTGCATTACACTAACCTACCTCGTATATTATATTATAGTCGTGCTTCACGTATAAACATATAAACCGTCGTATTATTATACGGGAATTTCGTTCCCGACAGTAATAATACTTACACGACCGGTGTGGTTTTTCCGCACAAGTGCAATTTTGATTAACTGCACGCGCGCGCGCGCGCCCGCGCCTGCCTGCCTGCCTGTTATACACTTAAACGGGAAACCGAGCGGAGACGACTACTACTCCGCCGTGTCGCAATCGTATTCTTCAGACGCGCACACCGCGGGACGTCGAGAGAGAGACAGAGAGAGAGAGAAAAAAGTAACCGTAGTCAGTATAGGTGTATTATATTATAATCGCCGTACACAATATCTTATGCGGGCCGAATATTACTTATCCGTTAATAATAAACGCGCCTCTCGAGCCGGGAAATGTTGAAAATCGGCTCGAAACGCGTATTTCGGTACGCCTCCCGTTCGTAAACGCGCGTTTGTTAAAAATAAAATCCCGTTTCGGTCCAAGACGTTTAAGTGAAACGCGCTGTATACGCGTACCACCGCACCGCGGCCGAAAACTTTAATCCCGTCAGGATACCTCAATACCTATTTGTATTATTATTACATCTAATTCAACAATAACGGAAATAATTATAATAATAATTAAAACATATTTTATATAACTATATCGAGAAATTATTATATTTACTGGTTTTGAAATTTTTATTGAAAATTACAAATAGACTTTCAAACTAAAATAACACCAGATAGTCTGACGTGTAGCACTGTGGCATTAGATGTAAAAATATTTGACGTCGTAAATAATTTATGTTAGTAATCCATATGTTTTGCTGACCGCCAATTGATCCGTATTTGTTGTCCGTACGGTGGGTAGGCCATCAATATCAATAACAGCAAAATTTCGAATCCCAAATTATCGAAGACAATTTACAAGAACGGAAAAATCATAAACCAGCAAAGTCCTGAACGATTAATGCCAACAAGACCTCGAACGAGTACATACCTAATCAGTTTGATTAATTTGTTTACGGTAAAGATTTTCGTTCGAGATGTCCAAGACTATTTACAGGTTTGGTCGAATACAACGATAAAACCAATACACAACGGTATTAACATGCGATTAAACCCTAATAGGTTTATTAAAATATTAAATGCAATTTAACACATTATACTGTACCCGTACGTAAGTATATATAATACCCGAAACGTGCGGGACGACGCGATTATAATACAAATATATGTCTACGCGGGATCAATAAATAATCATAAAAATGTTGCGAAATAACAGTGAAAATGCATTCCGAATAAAACGGTTTTGTATCGTTATACAAAAAATAAAATAAAAACTCTATTAATAATTTTCCCCAAAATAACTATATACCCGTGTTTTCCGAAACCCGACAAAATTTGATTCTTGATAATAGTATATAATATGGTTTGGCTTTTGACGAAAACCGTCTCAAAGGTGTCCGGACATTTCGGTTACTGTTGTTGGTTTTTTTTTTTTTGTTTAAGATTCTAAGCGGAGCGACGCTCCAATCGAAAACTTTACTGTAAAATTTCGGATCTTGTTGATGCAACGAGAAAGTCATTTTTAAATATTCCCTATACTTTTACCCCTATTTATTATTTTACAAGTGAAACGCGTTTATATGACGGCGAATATAAATTTTATATTATTATGATAACGTGCGGAAAAAAATGATAAGTAAACTTCGGAATTTCTCGCAAATGATATAATGCATATGCATGTGCACGGGGTGTTTCGATATGATTTCACTATTGTTGTGTTTAATATTTTTAAAATTATTTATATTCTGAGTTTGGCGAATTATTATGAAATAAGCGTTTTACTAAGATTCTTGAAGTTTTCGTTTGATTTTCACGGGTCCTCCGGGCGTTTTACGGTTGAAAATCACGGGTTTGACATAGCCCCGGAGAAAAATCGCACACGTGCTCTCAAATCAGGTGAGCGCGCCACGCTCCACGTGGCCGCTAAGAGATACCAGCCGCACATGGTACGTTTGTCTCAAAACTGGAAGCGAATTGCGAACTTTTCGAAATTGTATTTCTCGAGGACTAACACGAAGCAACGGTTTTAAAACACGGCAAGCTCGTTAAATTCTAAACAATTACATGCGATCAAAATTACCTCTAATCCAAGCGCTTGCGATCCAAACAATACACTTAAATCTACAATTCTTAAAAAATCCCAAAGTTCCCCCTCTACTCATCATAAAGAAAAACAGACTTTTCGCTGTACACTAAAATTCACTGTTCCCGAGCCACGTCAATGAATTCAGACCATCAAGAAAACCTGTCAATATAATAACATTTTTTTCCAACACCAAATCGTTATGTCGCCATTAGAAATAATGGATACAAATACAAATAATACATTGCCTGAAGCTCAAAACGAAAATCTAAACGGTCACGTTACATAATTACAAATAACCCATAATTATAATCCTAAAATACCACCACTATTTGTAATGAATATATCCCAGTTTACACAGTTCTGCCAAGAAATATCAGAATTGGCACGACAAAATAACTTCTCTATCACAGCTAAATTAATTAATGTACAAACAATAGATGGCTTTCATTCTCTCGCCAAACTTCTAGATGAAAACAAAAAAATACAAATATTACACTTGCAGGCTTAAAAATGAAAACGACATCTCAGCCGTTATAAGAAACATGCCTACGTCAATCACAGATTCGAATGTCACTAAAGAATTTACAACTCCCCCGTACAATCGGTCACAAAATTAACAAACAAAAACAAAGCACCTACCCATCTAATGGGAATACAGCTTTTTAATTACCTCGAAGTCGACCACGGCTTCCCAATGGTCTGGGGACTCCAGCATGTACCTTTTTTTTTTTTTTCATTTTGCTATCGGCAATACTCCCGGAATGACCGTGAGGCTCTACTACGGGAGGTGGGTCACCATCATTTATTTTTAAAAATGAACACGTACAAATGATATACAAAAAATAAAATCCCGTATTCCCCTTTGACGGGGCGGGCTCATATTATTAGTGTACAAAGCTTGGCGATCCTACCGGGGAATGGGCAGTAGCCAGGCCGAAGCCCACTTGCCGCCATTACACTAGTAGGGGGGACACTTCCTACCGGCCCCGCGGCCGGCGGTCTGTCGTCTACAGGGCCGCGATCAACGACGGCGGCGTCGAGGGCTTGGCGTTGCCGTTCGGCCGACTCCTTTTCCGCGACGACGGTCTCTGCAAGGTCGACCACGGCTTTCCAACGATCTGGGGATTCCAACATAAGCGACACCAAGTCGCCTGGTTCGAAAGGACCTATCCTCCGGACCAGGCGCTCCCTGTCCCCGTCAAACGCCTCGCAGCGCATGAGGGTATGGAGAGCGTCGTCATCCTCCTCATTCTGCTCACCGGGAAAACCGCAGTGAGAACACCCGGGGTGCGGAGCTCGCCCGATCCGATGAAGGAGCGAGTTAAAGCATCCGTGCCCGCGTTGAGCGAGGCGGTAAGTCGTCGAACCATGCGGTCTTGTAACCCACCGCACCAGCAAGTCCGGGGGAATGAGCGTGCGCGTTAGCGCGCGTCCGCTTCCCGCGGGTACCTCCGCGCTACGGATCCGGAGCGCCCATCTGGTCTCCAGCATGTACCTAACCTAACCTAACCTTACCACTTAAGTGGAATGGCGCTTCGTCACTGAAAACTAACCGTGCAAACGAGATTTGCATCCCGCATAGCAGCCGCCTGCATAAAAATGCTAAATTAAAACCGTTTCTCAATTTATCATGTAGGCTTTAAAAAGCCTGCGACGAAACGGCGACCCATATGGTCTCTTAGTAGAACGCCGTCTCGAAACACGCCGAAGAGTCCGTTAGTTATTGGATTCGCAGTTATCGACTTGCGCGGTTGGTATAAAAGAACTCGCTCGGAAATCCTTGCCGCGTTGTCGTCGGACACACGAGGTCGACCTGCGCTTTCGTCTTTGCACAAACCACCCGAACACATTCCATACCGATAGTACCGTCGACGTGTGCACCGATCCCGTAACGAAGGACGAAAATCGCGTGGCGCGAAACGCTTTGTGCTGCCCGGCCGACACATGTGCGGAGACCAACTTATCCGCGCCGTCGGCGACGATTTTATAATGGCGAATCGACGACGTTCAGATAGACGGGAGAATGCCCTCCATCAATTTGTATACGATTCGATAAGATAAAACGTAAACAAATGTAACCATTTTATCGCTATTTTAAACCGGACGAGAATCGCTGTGGGTGTGCCTTTACTAACCGTATTTATCGACACGGCTCGGTAATAATAATTGTTATAATTTTTTTTATCGTATTGAATAAAATGGCGTCGTTCGTCCAAACCGTGATTGCGATAATGATATTCGTACTTACCCGTATTTCGTATTATACGGTTTTTCGAGCAAACGCGAAATTCCGAAACGCACGGTACAGATACACTGTAATAATTTTACATTTCAAACGTATATATATATAAACGCTGCAGTTTCGATATGCGTCTAGAAGAAGAACAAGAAGAAGTCGTGCGACGGACCGTATCATTACGATGTTATACGATTATTACCTCTGGAACGTATATATATATATATATATATATATATATATATAAAAGTATACGTACACTGCAACGTCATTATAACGATGTACCGTACTGGTTATTTATTTATTATTTTTTTTTTTTTAAATTCCTTTTTTTTTTTTTTTTACGTTTTTGTTTTCCCAGTCCTTATTTCCGTTCCGAAACCCTTAAGTGTACGTATACCCACTAGCTAGGTGCCCGTATTATTTGTACGTGCATTATTTACTCGGCGCGTACCTCGGGGAGAACTCATCGCGGGATTAAAAGTCGGCAAATATTTTACGAACGTTTAGTATTTTTTTCTTTTTTTAAATAACTGCTTTTTTTTTTTTTATTACTTAAAAAATTTATTTCCACAATCTGTTTACGTCTTGAACAATGAGTGTGAGTAATGACGGGTTAAAGAAACCTTCCAGTGAACACGACTTTGACAATAATTGCTGACTGTCTTGCATATCAATGCTATTGCACGTCATTTGTAATTGTTTTTTTAATAATATGACCAAATCTGGTGTTTTTAACACCAAAGTTAACGACGATCGTAATTGTTTTTCTTAAAATGTCCGCGCCTTTCATCATTTTTTTTCCGTCTCAAAAATTGCTCGAGATACGGCCATCTAATGATTTTTCAACAAAAAAAAAAAAAAAAGACTAACAAAAAATACCCGTCTTCTTAAAACACGAAACTCATCCGTATCGTTGATATTTTAACTTAAGGCAAATAAATTAACTTTTTACTTAGTTCGTATAATATAATTTACGTATTGCGCACGCGTGTGCGGTGCGCCCTTTGAATGTTGTTGAATTAAATTTGTATAAGCTAAACAGCGTACGTATGCATTTGCACGGTTTTATTTTTATTTTAGAATTCGGTTTTTTATATATAATGTTAATCGTTCGTTACATGTGTATATTAGTTGTAAATATGTGTTTAATTGTTATTTATTTTTACAGTTTGACTTTGCTCAACACCTTTAGCATTTATACCTCGTATTATGGCTCCCATTTATGCATTTGGGACACGCTATATGAACATTATTTATTGACACATAATCTTTTTATCATAAAACATCATTTTCGAGTGAAACTCGTACTGTTACCAAACGTATTTCGTTATGTTTTGCCCGAGTCCGTAACAAATAACAGCGGTATTGTTCGTTAGAGCGACTTGAAATTATAAACGGTGAAAATGACCGAAATTGACTCGAGTCACTTCACATCGAAACCGTCCGCTAACTGCTAATCATTAAAATACAAGACATCAAATATGGGTGATACTAAAAATGTATGTTGTAATAAAAATGAAAACTGCACGCTGTACGTTTATTATTATGTCGGCAATTTATTAAATTAATATTTTTAATGAGTGACGCTCGTATTGGATACGCGAAAAACAATATCAATCCAAACGGTCGTTTTTTTTTTTTTAAAGAGAATAAAAAAAAATAAATATATGTATACACGTTTGAATATCGTTTAATATAATATATAGGTGTACGTACATCATTAAATACGTGTAACGATACGACTATTGAATTTGATTTATAAGTTTTTTATTTATTTTGTTCGGGAACGTTTAAGTATACAGATATCTACTTTTGCTCGTGCCCATAATAAATTATTATGAGTCAATTTCTTTACGTTTTTTATTTTTTTTTTTTAATTCTCCCGATCGCCCATATATAACCAGTCGTACAGATAATAATATTATATTCACGGCTGTATTTTTTTTTTTTTTTATTGGATTTTGTAAATTATTATTACGTATCCGTGATATCGGTACATAGGTTTTTTTTTTTTTATATGTATATATAATATGCTCTATAACCCAAACGTGCCCGAAGATTAACCAGAAGAAAATAAAAATTTACACATTTTCTAGTGTAAACTTATATTATAAATATATATATATATTGTGTAGGGATTAAACAATAATAATAATAATAAAAATATACGACGGATATGCCTATTGCCTCCTCCCCCAATAGCCATTTTTTTTTTTTCCGAGCGAGATAATATTGTTGTACGAAACGTTATTATAATATTAACGTCGTATATAACCTGATGTATTCGGAGATTAAATTATATCATATGTTTGAATATTTGAGCAGCTGGCAGTGTGACGGCGGACGGGTATACGTTTTTTTTTTTTTTTCCTTTCTTTCTGCACGTCGGGCTTTGTTCCCCACTCTCGCCCGGCCCCCTTTTGCGTCACTTTTTACCACTACTCTATACTGTATCGCATAATAATAATTCGACAATAGCCGGACGTACTTCGCACCGCTGTACAGCGGCGCAGGCAGGAAGTTTGGATGGTAAAATATAATTGGATAATTCAATGTATATACTATAAACATATATCGTTGCAATCAGAAAACGATTCCGAGCGGAATAGTAATAAGTATCGTTGTTAGTCGAGTTTTTGCCTACACCTCACCCCCCCCCCATCACATGCCCGTAGCTAGAGCAACCCAGAAATTAACAAAAAAATAAAACTGCGTAATGTATCGACAATAATTATTGTTGTCGGGGGGTTTTTTTTTTTAAATGTTTATAGGAAAACTGTTGGCAAGGAAATTGAAATACAAAGAAATTGTTTTCAAATTATTTACCACCGGAGACAGGACAACAAAATCCGCGTCTTTACAGATACGGTACACGAATCGTTTTAAAAATATTATCGGGTTTTTTTTGTTTTTTTTTTTGTACATGTAAACAAAACAATCGATTATATTGTGGTGAAAGGTTCGGGCCTTTGGCCCGAGTACCAAAACGGTTTTTTTTATATAGAAATAAAAAAATTAATAAATATTAGGATTCTCTCTGAAATCGCATGTATACAAATCAAGTAGTCCCAGATCGACTCAATGTTAAATCGATTAAATTTTTAAAAACCATCTATCGCGTACAGTGTAAACGTGGTAAATGCTAACGGGTTCGAATCTGATGAGCGTCGACTAAAGTTTTTGCGTTTTTTATACACTGTTTTATCTAAACCCGTCGTGGTTTCTCATCGACTAGGTTTTAGGTGGTTTTTTAGGTTTACACTTAGGACACTGACTTAAATTTATCGTCAACGGATACGGATGGCGCCATATTGTGTAATTGTTCGTCCAAACAATGTTATCAGCATCGACTAAAAAGACTAGTCCGAGGTTATCAACAATTAATAGCCTACTGGCTCTCCGATTTGTTGTGTTTCAATTAATACGTTCAGTATATTCGATAAAAAACGTTTAAAAATCAAACTAAAACAATGAAGATATTGAACAATTTCAATATTAATTGATAATATTGTTTGGATGAAAATCGAATCATTGATAATAACGGCACTCTCTTATTCTATCGACTCTCTAGAGACATAGGTGTACGAAAAATTTAAAGAAAAGAAAACTCACTTCTTTTTTTTTACGTATATGCTAATAGTCGCTTATATTATAATTATAGAAAAAAAAAAAATAAAATAAAATGATAATAATAATAATAATAATAAAACATTCGTATAATAATCATAATAATAATTTTTATATTACTGCACAAAAACGTATAATAATATAATATTGCGCCGTATCTACAATAAAATACATAATAATATATATATATATATATATATACTCTAAAAGATAAGGACTAGTAAATATTTTCAAATTATTATACTTAGACAATATAGTTTTTTTTTTTTTTTTTTTTTTTTTTTTTCCATGGTTTTTTCCCCTTTTTTTTGTTTTTGATTAAGTTGAGACAGTATAAGATGTCCGTATATAACATAATTATACACGTTGCATATTTTCATATACACACACACACACACACACACACACACACATGTATAACTTGTAAAATATGCCTAAGATAAATTTTTTTTATGTTATATAATAACTATTTATTTACACGCATACTACGCGACGATCACGCCGTGTAAAAAAAAAAAAAAAAAAAAACTGAAAAGTTTTTTTATATATACAAAAAATAATAATAATAATATTTTAAAAACTCACTATAAATTTGTTGTTGTATAATATTCGTCTACATACATGATACGAATAACGTTAGACGAAAAAAAAAAAAAAAAAAAAAAAAAACTACTCATCGTATCCTATATACAAAGGGAATATATTATTATTTTTTTTTTTTTTGCTAGTTTTATAAATATATATTTTAACACAACCTATAAAAATTATGTAAAAACAATGTACACAATATATAATAATATATTAAAATTAATAGTCGTATATATATATAAATATATTTTTTTTTTTTTTTTTTTTTAATACGCGCATTTTGCCTCTCTACTCGTTTGCTAAATAATAATATAATTTCGTACACACATATATATATATATATATAAATTATATACTTACTACTTTAAAAAAAAAAAAAAAGTCCATTATGAACAGCCACGATCCAATACGAAATCGTATATATATATATACATATTACAATATAATATTAATAATAATAATAATAATAATAATAATAATAATAATAATAGTAATAATATTATAATAAATATATTAACAAAAAATGAATCACATATTTTCATATATCGTATACGTATATATAATATAATAATAAAAATAATAATAATAATAATAATAATCATATTTAAATAGTTAATAAATAAAAAAAAAATTGGCGTCGTTATACGTGCGGCGGGAAATCGGAGTGTTCGTGTGGGGGGGGCGGGGGGTGGAGGAGCGGGAGAACAGGGAGAACCTAACCCACGCACACGCACAATAATAATATTAATTATTATCGTACACTGTGACGGTGACGTAGTGATCTTTGGACATTATTAGCACCAAAACGAAGGGAATATAATGCACGGGAGTGGTGGTGGTGGACGGCTATCGTAAGACTAACATGTTGTAGAATTATTATTAATATTATATGTATTTCTTTTTTTAAGTTTTTTTTTTTTTTTTTTTTTTTTTTTACCATCGAAAACGGCAACGAAAAAAACGCGCGCGCTCGTCGAGGGCCGTCGGGGAGAACACGAGAGTGGGGGTGGAGGATGGTTGGGGGGGTTGGGGAGGGGAGGTGGTGCTGTCGATAATGATACAATACACGCTGTACCGCCGCGGTCGTGCCGGCCGTACTCGTGCCGACGGGTTGCCGACGGTCTACCACCACCACGGCGGCGGCACCGGGAAGCGGTGGTGCGGTGACGATTGGGGTCACGAGGTGGCGGCCGCCGCCGCCGCGGACAGGGGTTGCTGATGGCTGTTCTCCGCGTGAGCGTTCCGTTTGGTTCTCGAGCTGAACACCATGCCGCAACCGGGCACCTTGCACCGGTGCATGTCGTGCATGTGCAGCTGTTCGTAGTGTTCGCGCATGCCGTTCTTGTCCGGGAACGATTTGCCGCAGAACCGGCATGCGTACATGCCGTTCTCCTTGTCCGGCACCGGCGGCAGGTCCTCGTCGGCCGAGTACACCAGCCGGCCGGCCGTGGCCGACGACGGCCCGTTGGCCGCGGCCGCGGCCATGGCCATCGCCGTGGCGGCCGGCAAGTGCCTGAACGGCGAACCGACCGCGGCGCCCGCGAACTGGGGCGGCACCGGCAAGAGCCCGTTGCCGCCGACAAACGCCTGGAACTGTTGTTGCGAGTCCGCGTACAGACGGGCCAGAAATTCGGCGTGCATTCCGTACGGGTTGTCCGCGGCCGCCAACAAGTTGGCCTGCTGCTGGTGCTGCTGTTGCGGTGGCATCGGGTGTTGCAGCTTTTGCTGGGCCTGTTGCTGCTGTAGCCGGTGTTGTTGTTGTAGCTGCTGCTGTTGCTGCTGCTGCTGCTGTAGTTGTTGTTGTTGTTGTTGTTGCTGTTGTTGTTGCTGTTGTTGTTGTTGTTGTTGTTGTTGTTGTTGTTGATGCTGTTGCTGTTGCTGTTTCTGTTGTTGAGGGTCCGTGGACGACGTGGGCGACGACGTCGACAACAGTTTCCTGTGCAAATTTAGGTTGGTACTGTGCCGATCTCTACTGCGCTTGGACGGGAACGCGGCGTTACAGCCGTCTACTACGCACTTGTGCATGAGTTTTAGGTGTGTGCTCTGGTAATGGGATTTAACGCCGAAATGATTGGGAAACGTCTTGCCGCACACGGTGCACGCCTGCGGATTGTCCTTGTCCACGGGTACTTCGTCCGTTTCCACGAACCGACCGTTCTCGAACACGCCGTACACGCGATGTTGTCCGTCGCTGTCCGAGTCACAATCGTCCAGATCGTCCGCGTCGTCGTCCAAGTCGTCCAAGTCGTCGTCCGCTTCGTCGTCCAAGTCCTCGTCCTCTAATAACCCGTCGTCTTCTTCGGATAGTAGCGAGTCCCTGGACCCGCCACCGGCACCTTCGCCGGTCGACCGTCCACCCGCGTTTCCTGGGTCACCGCCTATCGTTACGGGACTGGGCGACGACTGTTTTCTACTCAGGTTCAGGCAACCGTCGTCTTCGTCAGCGCCGGGGTTGCAGGCGACGGCCACGGCATCGTTGTTGTTGTCTTTGGGCGATGCGGCCGAACCGTCGTCTGTGCACGACATCCCTTCGTCGCTCAGGTCCGCGGCGGCCGCGAATCTTGTCGGGTTCATGCTCTTCCGTTTGTGCACGTTCTTGATGGCTACCATCACGGGCGGTCGGTCATTGTCGTTGTTGTTGTTTTTATTGTCGTTGTTGTTGTTGTGGTGGTGCTGTGGTTCGGCGGCCGTGCTGCCACCCTCGTCCTCCGATTCTTCCGACATACGTTTGCAACTTCTGTCGCTTCGATGTTCAGAATCGTCTTCGTCGTCGTCCACGGCGTTGCCATCGACCACAATGCCGTCTTCCTCGTCGTCCATGTACTCGTCCATGTTGTCCGACGAAAAGTCCGCCGACCGCCGAAGTTCCTCGGCCAGGTGTAGACCCGACACCGAACTGTGCTTGGAACCAGCAGCACGTAAATCACCACCGGCCCCTAACAGCGGAAAAGCTCCGAACGCCAATTGGTTCATGGCGGATGCGTGTAGTGGATTGAGGACCATCGGGTGATGGGCCTGCGAACTGCGGCCGTCGTGTGGCGAGATCTTCCTGCGCAAGTGTGGCGAGTGCAGTTTGGGGTTAGGATTGGCACTGTGCCGATTTCGCGACCGTCTCGAACTGAACATCATGTTGCACCCTTCTACCGTGCACTTGTGCATCTCGCGTAGGTGTACAGCGGAGAAGTGTATTTTAAGCGCTCCCTTGTCGCAGAACGTCTTCAGGCACACGTTGCACTGAACGCGCTTCTTACCGGTCGCCGGGTTGATGAGTTGCGTGCCCAGATTCAGCGGGAGCCCGACCGAGCCCCACTGTCTTTTCAGCGGCAATGGAGTCTTGCGTACGTGACCCCGATGGGGCCGCAAGATTTTCGGGGCGCTGTCTTTGCTAAGGTTCAACGCGCTCTGAGAGTTGTCCTCCTCCTCGTCGCCACCGTCGTCCGACCCGAAATCACTGCTGCCGGCCAAACTGTCCGGTGGTCCGAATTTGCTGTTGAAATCGTTTTGCTGTTGTTGCTGTTGCTGCTGCTGTTGCTGTTGCTGTTGCTGCTGCTGCTGCTGCTGCTGTTGCTGCTGCTGCTGTTGTTGTTGTTGCTGCTGCTGCTGCTGCTGCTGCTGTTGTTGCTGTTGTTGCTGCTGCTGCTGCTGCTGCTGTTGTTGCTGCTGGTGACCGGGACGCGGGGGTGGGGGCAACAGGTCCGCGGACACGGCGTTGTTGTTCAGCCGGCGGTCTATGGAGTTGGTTTGCAACGGCTTGCCGGCCGCGAATACTGCAGTGGCCGACTGCATTTTTCTAAAGTCGAACGGTTGCATGTTCTTGAGTTTGTTTAGCGGTGACACGCTGCTGGTCGGACTTCCGGCCGGCGGCGAACCCGCCCCGTTGCACAAATTGTTGGTGACCGGTGGTGGGGGCTGCAACGGCGGCAGAACCCCGGGCGGCTTGACGAATCCGAACGGCGGGTTGGGCGGCGAAGGTGGTGAACTCCTGAGCGGTAGCCGTTGCGGCATCGGTGGCTGTGGCAGCGGAAGCCAAGGCATCGACTGGAGAGGAGGCGTTCGCGGCCGAAACTTCAACTCGAAACCGGACTTGTGGTCGTTGCTCAGCTGCTGTTTCTGACGTTCCATCAGCCGTTTCATGTCCGTCTCCAGGCCGGGCAGCGCCCGGAAATCCGCGCCCAGGCCGTGCAACAGCAATTGCTGCGTCACCGTCCGCGTCTCGCCGAATCTCAAAAACTGTTGTAGTACCAACGGTTCCTCTTCCGGACTGCATATATTCCACCGTTCCAAAATGATGCCGCCGAGAGGTTCCTGCGAAAATAAAATCAAAACGACGGTGCTCGGTTATTCTATATTCTATATACCCGGTCAAAAATCGACAATACCATCGAAAACGGAAAACGCTGGACATCATACCGTGTACATTATTATATTATTATACCCACAATACGTTTACAAATGATGTTGTACTCGTACGAAATCGACTATCGACCTATAAACATTTACTATAAAAAAATATAGCGGTTTTTATCGTTTTTTAAGATTTCCGCGCGGGGACAAGAACACGAATCGACTTCCCCGCCCGTTCCTTTGCCGTACCCCGATTCGTACATTTTTTTTTTACTGACTTAGTATAGACCGTTCAAGTCGTTTGCTGCATACCACAACTCCCTCTAACCGTCCTACACATTTTGTAACTTGGCCGATTGTCTGCTCTCAGTCCCAGCCTATCCATTTGTTTTTCATCGTAGCTACTAGGTCCGAATTGTTCAATATACTACAATTACGCCTTCATATCAAACGTTTTGCCCGTATTTTCCCGCGTTTCGGTTTCTCTTGGGGCCCATAGATTTGTCGTAACACCTTTCTCCTCGGATCTCTCTAGTTTTCGTTGTGGCCCCAGGTTTCACACGCATATAACGCTGTCGGGCGTGTATTATTACTCGTATATATATATATATATATATAGGAAACGTCGGATACAGGTATACCTATATAAACGTAATATATTACACGCGGCGTTGATCGTATTGATCGGCGGCGGTCCGGTCGAGTCGTTTTTGTATATTACTGTTTCTCGGGTAAATTGTCAATCCCAGGAGTGCGGCGCGTTGCGCCGGCGTGTATTTTTAGCGCCTGCCACGTACACACGCGTAACGTCGACCGGTGTCGAAAATAAAAACAATATAATATACGTATACGCGAGCGTATATAGATGGTAGTAGTAATAGTAGTAGTAGTAGTAGTAGTAGTAGTAGTAGTAGTAGTAGTAGTAGTAGTAGTAGTAGTAGTAGTAGTAGTAGTAGTAGTAGTAGTAGTAGTAGTCGTAGTAGTAGAGTATAATAGTTAACGAAATAACGTGCGGTCGACCGCGTATATATACGGTCTGCCCCGGGGGAATTTTTAAACGTATATATGAAATATTATATATATATATATATATGGGTACGTGTGTTTGTAATTCGATCATCCATTACTAAGCAACATAATATACCGTACACGACGAGAAAGTCAACTCGAAAACGAACGCAACCGATATATATATATATATACCCGAAATAACTGCAACCCTTTCGGGCCGGTTTTTGTTTTCGCCCGGGTCCTTCGGCCGACTATTTTCGCGTCACGTGCCGCCGCCCCGCCACCACCCCAAAACCAAACACGGGCCGCCGTCGTTTACGCCGACCGTTCGTTATTTATTTATACCTTGTTAAACGCGCCTATCGATGCGTTTTCCCGGGGCCGTTTAACCCTTTATACCGCCCGCGATTACCGTGACTTCGTTACACAATCAGACGTATCCTATATGTATACCTGGAGTATATAGCCTCTGGCGTAATCTTCGTGCGTCCAACCGAACCCGCTGAGCACGGCCGACACCTCGTCTTGCCGGAGCACGCTGAACAGTCGGTCCAAGAGGATCTTGAGTCGTATGGGCAGGGCCTGGCAGCCGTACAGCACCAGGCTGGCGATGTCGAAAGCCACGTCCGGCCGGATGGGTTCCACGGCACCGTTGCCCAACGAAGCACCGTCGAATCGTAATTTGTCGAGGGCTGTGACGAGAAAAACAAAAATAACACCGTTCGTTAAAAAAAAAAACGTACCGTATATGTTTTTTACGTATGGCTGTTATAGTATTTACATAGGGTTAGAAATCGACAAGGGCTGATGGAGTTATACGTTGGGAGAGCGGTTATATTTCCCCCGTGCAATGATCCAGGGAACCCCGCGGAAATCGACGACTGACCCCGAAGTCGTCGCCCCCTCACCCCCGAGATTTGGCATGTGTTCGTAGTGTCGTTCTAATAGACGGTGTACTGCAAACACTAAAAGTATGACGCGCGCTTATAACCGTGCGAGCAAGGAAACACACGTACAAAAACAATGTATTTAAATGGGCGAATTTTGTTGGCCAGTAACGCAGGACATTGCAAATAACTGGATGTCGTTTAACAAACCGTCTCCTCCTATACGTGGCCATAATCATCAAACCGATTTTGTACTAACGGCACACGGCTGTGCAGGGCGAAAAATGTGAAATATAACGCGGAATATTTTTTTCCATAACAGTACCCAACCCGCCGATATTTGTGCACTGTGCACGCGGTGGGTTTATCATTATATTCTATTATATTTCACGATTCTACGTCGTCGATAATCACCGGAGATATACACTACCGCGAGTGTACGGGACGAGGATATATATATATATATATATATATAAAATCATTATTATACATCCCGTACCGTAATACAATATAATAAATGAAACGCCCGTGGGATTGATGATAATGCGAACGCGCTGTATATATATATAGGTATACGAGTAGGGACAAAAAAAAAAAAAAAAAAAAAAATAAGGGACTAGACATAATTTTCTACATGACCTATTCGCTGCAGAAGTGCACACAATGAAGTGCACCCCACCCCCAGGTTATTAAATACAAATCGACGACTACGACGACGACGGTGGCGACGACGATGCGCCACGATGGCGTTTCGACAAAAGATTTTTTTTTCTTTTTTTTTTTTTTTGTAATTTGACAACCGATCATATTATATATTGCGTATTATATATATATATATATATAGTCGTATATCGGTTCGTTCGACCGTCGGATTGCGCGTATTCTACACGTGTTTATATACAATAATAATATTCGCCGGTCCCGAAATCAATCGGGCCGGAATGTGAAGCGCCGCCGCAATAATAATAAACTGGCGCAGCCTGCCTAATATATAAAAAAAAAAAAAATAATAATAATAATAATGAACCTATTCGCGATATTATTCAATATACAATATAATAATTCCGATCGTATTTCCTGCGCTGCAGTTATTATGTCGTTTTTTTTTTTCCCCGGCTACCTATATATACATTGTGTTATAAAAATGAAAAAAAAAAAATAATAATAATAATAATTTATAGACCGTAGATTTTTATATTTTTATTGTTACGCGCAATAAATATAATATATATATATATATATGTGCGTGTACAAATATTCGTCTTTCGTAACGTAATTTTTTTTTATTTGTCCGACTGCGTCATCGCGCGGAAGAATAAAAATTTTTTTTTTTTAATATATCTTTGCAAAATGGCCGTCATTCTTCTTACAAAACTGCAGTCGCCACTCGCTTTGAAAACTGTCCGAGATGACGAGAAAAAAAAATCAAATGCATCAGAATAATTTCGCGCTGTGACGTTGAATTTCCGCCATAACGATATTATATTAATAATAATTTGTAATTCGCGATTACGGATCCCGCAGAAAAACGAAATTATTTTTACCAAAAACTCCTAAAAAAAATTGAACACATTTTTTTTTTTTTTTTTGTTACTCAATCGATATAATAAAATTATTTCAATATTCATGGATATTGATTATCATATCATATATAATAGTACCAAAGGATAAATCGCCGATAAGTGTAATATATCGTGTACACCGGATTCCAGAATACATACAATGATTTTGAAATTATTGGTTTCCGAACGGATTACCAACGATTTTCTATACGATTTCCGTGATTATATTAAACATTTTTTACACTGATTTATACCCTCTAAATATAACGAGACTATATTATATATATTTGTATTATTATTACTCTAGTCTGTTCCATCGAATAAAGATTAAAATAGGATTTTTTTTTTTTTTTTTTGGTTACGAAACAGCGGTACGAGCGATTTTGAGATGTACAGAATAGATTTTAAACTAATGAGCGGGCAATTATCCACTGTTTAGGTTTATCGGTACCGGTAGACGTTCACAATATTTACTAAAATTTTTACTATTTCAACCGTATTGATCTTTTTGTTTGTTTTTCGGTAATATATATATATAAGAAATCTGTCGACTAAATTACATCGTAATACCGTATCGACTGTCAAGTCATTTTACTCCCCCCCTTGAAATTTCACTTATAGACAGTGTATGATTCTACCAATATATATATATATATATGCACAGAGCCTAATTTATAGTTTTTGAGGCCCGGGACAATAGCGAAAAAAAAATCGCCCTATTATAATGAATTGTATATTAAATACAATTCATACCACTCAACAAATAGAGAAGTGAACAAATAGTTATAAACAGAGCCAGCAGAATTGGCCGCTCGCGTCTTACTCACTCCAATTTAATAACTAAGGAGTCCGGTCCATCGTGCGATATATGCAAAACTCCCCTCGCAATTGTTGCACGCGTAATTATATCCACCGCCCCAAATACTCGATTTCACGTCTCGTCCACAACAATCCTCAATCTCTGGGAGAACACCTCGAACAAAACAACGATATTTTTAAATTTCTTCCAAACAAATAGACTTGGATAAAAAGAATCAAAAAAAAAAAAAAAACTGTAAATATCATATGTTAAATTCATTAATAATCATCGAAGCCTTATTATAAATATAAATACAATTGCCGGTCAATTTGTATTAATCGAACGATACGCGAATTTGTTTGTATTGCGTTTAAAATGAAAAAAAAGAAAAAGAAAAAGAATGAACAATGAAATCCAGCGGGCGGGCCCCCGCTGATCCGGATGGGCCCCGCACAAATACCCCGTAATATCTTCGGGCGAATAGGGCCCTCTGCATGTATACGATAACAATAATAATAATAATAATAATTATTATTATTATTACTACAAGAGCGGACCCGAACGAGTCGTCGTCGTTGTTGTTCGAGTGCGCGGCGGCGGCAAACCGGCGTGTGATTAAAAAGCGTATTATTTTTCTGATATATTATGAAACCTGTCAACCGTATATATATATATATATATGTATATATGTATATATGTATATATGTATACGTAGGTAGGTGGAATATACAATATGTACACGGCAATCGAGCGCGATGAGATTGAAAACTTCTGGACCGGTACATATATATATATATATATATATATATAAGGGCTCATTGTGGCGCGCTCGTTGAGCCGACGACCCGGCGGCGAGGCTGGGGTAGTGTAGTATAGTCATTATATTCGGCCCGTCATTGTCCAAAACGTATATAATAATAATAATAATAATAATAATAATAATAATCCGTATACCGGGTACATACATACGTGTATATACGTATATATATGTATTATACGCACTTTGTGTATTATGTATTAAGGTCTCGTCGTCGGTGCGCGATGACGAGGCCGACGACGACGACGACGCGGCCCCAGTTATTATGCGCGTGCGCGCGTCGGGGGCGGTTGGTTGCAGACAGCATTCCCCGCGAGGGGGGGAATCGTATATAATATTCCGCGCCGAGGACGACGATGATATTGTACGGGATATAATGCGCGTGTATATTACAATAATAGCGGGCCCCGTCCTTTTAATTTTTGTACGGCCGCACAGAGAGAGAGAGAGAGAGAGAAAATTAAAAATAAGCGTTTCCCGAAACGCGTCCCCGGACGGGCGATAATAATCCGGCGTCCGGGGACGCGGCAGCTGGCGCGGGCGCGGTTCGTCGGGTGGGGGGGGGTGGGCGACGGGCGGGTTCGGGCCGAGTACATTTTATTATGTATCGCGCCGCGCGGACCGTGTGTCACAAGCGGCCGCGCGGACTGTCGCCCGTCGCACCGCCGGCAAACGCGCGTCCCCATTGGTCGGGCCGTCCGTGTCATACGGCCCGTGTCCCCGTGTCAACCGTCGGCCGACGCTCCGCCCACCGTACCGAAACGGCGCTAAAACTCTCCACCCACCGGCGGTGACGACGACGACGACGACGACGACGACGACAATGACACACGTCGCCGCCCGTCTAATATATATTATACGGTCGCCTGAATACAAATACATAAATATAACATATATATATATTATTGTCGTCGGCGCGTATACATTATGACACAATGGAAATGTATTATATAAATCCGCACACGGACAATGGGGATTGAAAAATGGCGTTGGGAGGAAACTGACAAAAAAAAAAAAAATCATTTTTTTTTTTTTGTTTGTTACAATATGTTATTCGACCTTATAAAATATATATATATATATATATATATATTATAGGTTAGGTAAATATTATACGGGTATACCCTGTATATATATATTCTATACCGCGTACGTAAAAAATGTATAGCGTCGTTTTTCCCATCGGTCCGGAGGACGCCGCGGCGGCGGTACCCATTTACAAGAGGACGCGCCAAACATCTGCTGTTGCTGTCATGTACAGCAACAAAAAAAAAGACGCCGCGGAACGATAATTCATAAAAGAAAAATTATTACGTTATTACGACGACCGTTTTTTTTTTTTTTTTTACTCCTCTTTTTCTCTTTCGGATCGCGTCGATTTATACACCTCGTCTTTTATAATATAATCTGCCGGGCCGGTGAGTAACATCGCGTAGCCCACATCACCAAGTACTGTAACGCGGTACCGTCTATAGGGGAAGGCATTCCCCTCAAATGTATTTCAATTATAGGAATTTCAATTGCGGCGCGATAAAACGGTTTGATGTTTGTTTCTGTTTTAAATCGCATTTCGTTTTATACGCACATCGTCGTTGATTAATAATGATTTTACTCGCGGTTGTCTATAGACAATGTGTGCTATGGGCTCGATCCCATTTTTTTCAAGTCAATTTTATCGCAGACAATCCGCTCAGTTTTCCGCCCTTCGGTCCCCGACTACTCCCCCCCACCCCCCAGCAAACGGTTAAATAGTAATTGTCTTTGTTTTACATTACGCTAATACGAATATATGAATTTTAACGCAAAAAATATTTTGTATTTTGCGCAGATTAATTCAAGTGTAGATCACCCTAACCCGCTACGGCTTTTTTAACCACCTTGATGATTATTAGGTATACCTAATAATTACAACTATAGATGCGATTTTTGGTTTTTTTTTTTTTTTTTTTTTTTCAAATCACCGTCTATTACAGCCTACCCGGAAATATGTAATACGCAATTACTTTTCAAATATAACGCACTGGTAATAACAATTATTATTTTTTTTTTTTTTTGTTTTGTCCAAGTAACGTATATATTATTAAGAGGACGCAATTTGCTGCCGTCAACTCTGCCTATTAAACGGGTGAAATATAGCAAAAACGACTATTGTAAAACTAAAAGAGGACAATATTCCCGAGGGCGTCAAATATAACGCTCGAGACATTTATCGTTTATTACTATTCCGACGTTTTTATAATTACTTTTACTTTTCGAATAATTAATTTTTTTTTTTATTTTTTTATTTAAAGTGACGTTAAAAACCGTAATAAACCGATGACGGTTGTCGATAAAAAAAAAAAATTTAAAAAAAAAAAATCACTGTACACTGTTATAACCAATTTAATAACATATTATTAGCTATAGCGGGTTTATACCAATAGATAATAAAACATATTAAAGATTCGCGATAAGATATGTTTGTATAACAGTTCCGATATTAAACGAAATATAGTTATACGTACGTATAGTTAAAAAGTCGTGTTGCGAAATTGTCGATCGGGTAAAAAACCAGTGAGTGCGCTTAATATATATATATATATATATACTTGTATATTATATATTACACTGCAGATATTATTAAAAAATATCGTATATACATGCAAATTATAATATATTTTTTATTAATTCTCAGTATCCGTCGACGATACCAGCTTATAATAATATTTAAGTACCTTTATATAGATATTTTTATGTATATTCCGCACACAAACATTTTTTTTTTTTTTTTTTTTTTATTATATATTCGTTTTATTACTCCGTTAACTTAACTATACCGTATATGGATACGGTTTTATTTATCTTCATCGTGCATTTACGCATAACGTTATATATATACCTATATAATTACACGAACTGCAGCATATGTCGGAAAACTGCAATAATTAAGTATACCCGGAGACACGTAGAAGAAAAAAAAAAAAAACGATTTTGAATGGTGCTCGGTAAGTTAGTGTCTAATAATCGTATTTTTTTTTTTTTTTTTTTAGGTAAAACTGTTTAGAGAAAATAGAAAATAAAATCGTTTCAAATAAAAACGAATTGTCCGCATCGTTCGAAGTGCATGCATACATACTTAATATGTCCGTGTTCTGTCAAAAAATACCAAACAAATAATAATAGTTTAAAATGAATTGTGTTGACGAACAACGAGGAATCAATAATAATAATAAAAAAGCGATTCACAAGCCTTTACGGAACGCGACAATTTTCGTTCAAATTTCAAGATAATACCTACGGGTATAGTCTTTTAATATCTAAAACAAATACAAATCAATAACAAAACGTATACGAAAGCACACTAAGCACCGTCAATATAGCAAAACCGTTAGAAAACTATACGTGAATGTTCGTATATTATATATATATTTTTTTTTTTTTTTTTTTTTTTAGCGCTTACAGGCCTATTGCCGTTTCCGCCGTAACCTTTCGACGATCTCTATTGTCTGCTCCTTCCGTTCTCGCTGTATTATATTATATCCGTCTGATTTAGATCTTTATTTACTCGATTTAACCAACGCTGTCGTGGTCTTGCTCTGGGACGTGGTATTATTGGGGTTAGTAACTATAACTGTACAGTACTTGTCTCGACAGACTTGCATTAGTAGGCACTCGTGTACCACCCAATGTGGTATTTTCGTGACACATTCGGTCCGTTATAGAGTTTTTCGATATTAGCATTCATTCGTACCTCATGACTATATTTTCGTATTGTAAATTGGTCCGTATATTCTACACTTATAATCGTTCTAAATGTTCGTATATTCACGCGTGTGCCGGGGCCCCGGACAGGCCCAGCGTACGATCGAGTTTAGCACGAGGGCTCTAATAGAGTATTTAACAATTTGGCCTGCCGAGCCGAAATATCTCTATGTTTTTTTTTTTTTTGTTCACTTTCCCCCAAAATGGAATTGAATTGACCGAACCGGGCCTACGATGATCTACGATTATTGTTCCCGCCGTTTATATTTATATTTTAGATATTGGGCCGATAATATATCGTGCACGGTGTATATCGTTCGATAACGGTTTGATAATACGCTTTTTGATTGTGTCGCCGCGTGTATTACGCGTAAAAAAAAAATAAAAAAAAAAAACACGAGCCCCGGGCGGGACGCGACAACGCGCCTTTTACCACCACCTGCGGTACACGGCTCATCTGCGACGACGACGACGACGACGACGACCGCAAGACTATCATTATATAATAATATATACGTATATATTTATTTATTTATGCCGACGAATACGATGGTATAGCCGGTAGTAATAATAATGTCTTGCGCTTAAAATATTATATTCTATCGTTTCACGAAAAACCGGTCACATACGATGATATTATTATAATATATACGTCTGGTGTGTTCTCACGGATAAAAAATACGATTTACGCGTACATACGCACACGTGCATACGTATACGTATCTAATAGATAATAATATTACGATTGCGGCCGCGGCTTGCGGTCCTAACCGAATTCGGACCGCAGACGAGCTGCGCGCGGACATCGGCGTTTTTTTTTTTCCCCATAAAATTTGACGCCCGTTACAGTTTTTTTTTTTTTTTTTTCCCATATATATACATATATAAAAAATGTTTAAGTAACTAACGGGTACGTTGCCTGCACAGGCGTGTTTGGTTTTGGTAATTTTATAGTATGTATAAAATGTACTTTTATTGTCTACTAGCAACAGCGTACCCGTCTACGGTTCCGGCCGAGCGTGAGTGTGAGCAATCGCGGGTAGGTTGCAAATAAAACTACAATACGCAGAAATTATTCGAATTATCCTAAGCAAAAGAAAAAAAAGTTCACCTTATTAAAAAAATGAAATTTACACGAATTTCTGTATACACGATATTTTTTTTGTTTTATCCGTCGTCGGCAGTAAAATGAATGTGATTCACGGGATTTCCGGGTCTGGAGAGAGCTACGTAGGTATGGCTGACCGCGCGAAAAACAATCTTCGCGCAGACCAACTCCCCCGCACACGTCCGATGTCTGCCCTCGCGACTTATCCGCGGTGACCGCGAAAGAAACCCGCACTCTGGACATTGCACTCTTTTGAACTCAATCGTCAAGTCCGAAGGAATCAAATGGGATTCTTGGTGTAAAAGCAAGCTCCCCGGCGGCTCGGCCCGTAAGAAGCCGCTGTAGCTCCGACCGCATTATTACGCAAAGCCGTAACTTGCAACCGCAAGAAATGACCATTAAGGAGCCATGGTCATTAGTAGTAGCGTGCGGATGACGCATACCTCATTACAACTCGCAGTGGTCGCTCTCAACTTAAACATTGTTTATTGGTGTTTTATTATTAACAATTTTATACTGTTGAATTAGCCTACGTCACTTCTCGCGTCATAAACAGGCTAATAAAAATAAAAATTTCAGCCAAATCGGTTTAATAGTTTTTGTGTTTACCCCGAGCGTACAAACAAACGCTATAATTTTATATATTAGTATAGATACGACATTACGAGTGCCCCACCTAGTGGAGATTTACTGAGCCAGAGCTTTCTAATATTACAATAATAACACTAACGCACAATAATAATTACAGAGACGGACGTACCGCGACCTCTTGGGCATCGTTCGGACTCGCTCAATATTTAAATGAAAATATTCAAATACTTTTTGGCGTATTTCAAATTTTTATCATTTTTAACCTAATTTTCCGTATTGTTTTTAAATTGAACCGCACCGCATTGAAAGTTTAACGTATGGAAAATGTTTTACTTATTGCGTGATAGCGATCAAATTCAATTTTTTTTTTCTTTTACAGCGAGTACTCAAAATACTTCTCTAGATTTATTTTCAATTTACATATCTAATTATAAAACTTCGAGAGAGGATTATAATTTTCTCCGGTGCACCGCGTATTATTGTCATATGCACCGCGCGTAAAAAAAAAAAAAAAAAAAAACCATCGTCGTGACCCGGCGGATAATTTATGCAAATTCAACGGTCACATGTGTAAAAAATATATAATATTATAAACGATCGTGTATATACCTATATATTATATATATATACCTACAATTAATATATAGTATTACAACCATTATAACCATTGAATTACCATAATGTTGATGTGTCTCGGGATGACGTGCGATGTGGGTGGGGTCGGTGAAATTCGCAGATACATGGGCCCGGCTTGGTCAACGGTTTTAGACGTGTGTTTTGAAATACAGTATGCGAGTACATTTTCGAATATCTATGAATATTATATTATTAAATTGATTTTTTTAGAGTTATAACATGTCGCTGAAAACGTCATATAGATAACAGTATTCTATACTTGAATTTAGTACACGCGTAATATGGGCTGAGGGGTGGCGGAGAGGACTACTACTCCGAAGTCGGCCCCCCCCCCCGACGGATTTCTCGGTTTTCGGATATCGTGCGAATTCGTGCAATAAAATATCGGCATACGAGAAGAGAAAAAAAAAAAATAATAAAAATAAAAAATGTCCGACTGGCGCGCGAGCGAAAATATTATTTTTAATCGTTTCCCGTTTAAGTAGTATCCCACTTTTCCCGATTTTTGATCGTTTAATATCTGTGGACGCCAATATCGAGACACGACGGTATTATATGCGCAAGAATATTAATGGCCATTTGTCCCGGACCCATGCGGATCAGGGGCCCATCTACTGGATTTAATTATTCTTTTAAATTTTAATTAATCCTTAAATTAGAAAAACGCCAAAAAAAAAAAAAAAAAAATTATACACGGTCAAAATTACTAGGGCTAAGGAAACCACAGGTATCCTATCCGTTGAAAATGATATCGCTGCCAAGAATTAATTCCGAGAGAGTTTCTGACGCATTTGCAGAACAAAAGGCTAGAAAAACGGTTTTTTTTTTTTTTTTTTTTTGTACAAATTGCGAAGAAAATTTCGTATCGCCCACGATCCAAAATATCGTGTTAATTTGCTATTGGGTATTGGCCGGTCATTATGTGTACTGGTTACGATTTAATGAACAAAAAATTACATAACAGTCAGGACAATTTTTTTTTGTCTCGAAAATTCGAAATTCGGGCTCCGGCAAATTGGAAGAGATTGGAAGGCGGTTAGGACGATGCGGGAAACGCGAGCGGATACGACGTTTTTCAGTTTCTCGGCGGAATATATTTACGCGATACAACACCCGCAGATATTGTGCCGGGCTGTACGGTATCATAAATAATATTATATACGTATATTATCGGTACCCGTGTATTATATCGGCGAGTGTATACGTTAAGCGGTTGATGTAAAAAAAAAAAAAAAAAAAAAAATAAAAAAAAAAATCACTGTCCCGAACGCGTTATATATAATTATACGATATGCGTGTATTATATCTATACGTATAAACCTGTACTTATAATATGTTTATTAACTATGTACATATGCGCGCATATAGATATAGATATAAGTACGCGCGATGGCGCGTCGGTCAACGGTCAAGTATACGATATGTGCATAATACTATTGCCGAGATATATATATATATATATATGTATGTATAATAACGTCAAGGTCGGACAGAGATTAAAAAAATTATTTTTTTTTTATATTATATACGGTATATACATACGTATATTATACCGTCTCCCGGCGACGACAAAGCCGAGTTGCAATTCCGATAAACGCGCGTATACGCCGTACTTTGGTTTTTATTATTTTTATTTTTTTTATTTTTGTTTTTTTTTTTTTATCCATCACTCGACACACATCAGACGGTCGTAAAAATAATATACGATATAATAATATCCTTTTGATATTTACTGTGCGCGTGTATACAGGGTGTCCCCGTCGAAGCCAACCCGTTGCGGCCCGCCGTGAGAATAAATCAAATTGTTATTATTTTTTCTCCTACCACTCGCAGGAACTACGAATATTCGTATTATTTTTAATTAAATTTGGCAAAAACAAAAAAAAATAAATAAATAAATAATAATAATTTTCGAAAATGTTGAAGATAGGATAAGCTGTGTTATGTTGTAGACTGAGTTTATCCTAACCGAAAACGTTATTATTTTCATTAACCTCGTGATTTTTAACGAGGTTTTTAGTCTATACAGACAAATGGTTAATAATTTAATACCGCAGCAGTGTGTGTATGTGTGTGTGTATTAATGTAATATCAAAACAGTATTACGTTTAATACGCTATTTGTCTTGTAAACAAAACAATATATTAAAAACCACGAGGTCAATGAAAATAAAAAGTTCAAACGTCAACTTGTTCTCTATAAAATGCCTATTTTCAAACTTTTCGAAAATAATAAAATAAAATGGTTTTATTATTTTTTTTTTTTTTTTTTTTACCAATACATAAATTTAATTTAAATATGAATATTTGTAGTTCATATACCCGCGAGTCGTATACGTAAAAAAATAACAGAGTTTGATTATCTTCATTATCTTGGGAGATATTGAAATGGGTAGATATTTTCGTGGGACACCCTATTTATACAAATTATACTATAGGTGCGGATTTATATAATACTATAGCTGTCCTGCCAATTTATTTCCCCTTTTTTTATTTTTATTACCATTTAAAAGCAGATTTATTTAAAAAAAAAAATAATAATAATAACAACAGTTTTTAATAAGACAACGCTACAGAAAAAAACAAAGATTTATTAATGCTCAGCTCCGAAAATTTATTCACCGCCCCACCTAGAGGACGTGGTTCAAACTATTCTCTAAATCTATCTGGTATTTCTAACAACAGTGTCTGAAATGTTCATCAAAACCGGACATACGTACACTTATAATATATATATATATATATATATATACGAACATTGAATACGTTTCATAAAATGTAGCTATATAAAGCTCTATACCAAAATGTATTTCACGACCTAACGATATTTGTATGTATACAATTTTAGTTTGCATATTTTAGGAGTTTGCAATTTTAGTGCTGGGGAGGGAGGGAGAATTTTTAAAAATTGTCCATAATACATTAAACACATCGCGACACAATAAACACATAATCGCAATATGTCATCATGTTTTCGTTCAGTAGCGAATTTCCTCCACACCCGGGTTGTATGTCGGCAGTTCTCCATCGCTATTGTCGACAATGCCAACGATAATAAAAATTAGCGGAGAACTACGAGAATAAAAAAAGGATAAGTGAAGAAATATCAGTGCGAAATTCTGCATATTATATAATAATAACTCGAGTATCGAAACTTTTTAGCATTTTTTTTTTTTAGTTGTGTCGCTATCCGTACGAGGTTCTACCGTGTTTATAATCAATGATAATTGACAAAAAATGCATTTGAATTACTTTACAATGTACGTATACAACTCGCGCTCACAAAATTATTGAAAAAGAAAAAAAAAAAAACGAAAATTAAACAACATCGTGTGCGGCGCCGTATAGCCTGTCATAGATATGACCTACCGTTCTGATCGTATTCATATGAAATTAAACGCAACGCGATTTTTACGTAATACGATTAATTGTTTGAATTCATTCAAAATGATTTGCCGAACGCGTATAAACCTGAGTGCAAAATGTTCATTTAATATTGTTAACGTAGCGCGAGTGTTGGCAATTCGCATTTTCGCGGGCGGACGGCCGGCCGGCCCTTCGGCAAATGCCCTTTGTGCTATTACGGGGAGGCGACGAGGTCGGATAAAAAAAAAAAAAAAAAAAAATTATAATCCCATAACGCGAACGTATAATCTATGTAATATAACCTTATAATACATTACATTATTACAATATAGGAGGCGGTACAAGGAAAATATATATATATATATAATTCTGCGACGGTGCGGTATATTAAATTATATTATATAAAAGGGCGGCGTACGGTCTCGTTAACAATAATTGAAAATGTAAATTCCAAAGAGCATTTATATATATATATATATAAACTCTGCGGCGGCGGATATTATAAATGATAACATAAAGGTCTCTTTGCGGATGACAATTCAGACCCGAGGGCAATCGAGATAATTTAAAATGACACCCCTTTGGGCGCGCGCCCGGTCCGTCGCGGCTCATCGACGTTTACGCTGCAGACGTGCAGGGCTCGTGTATATATATATATATACGTGTATATATATATATATATATATATATATATATAGATATAGGTATATAATTATACGGTAGTTTACGCAGCCGGCGCCCCCGGGGCCGAATTGCCAGCCACATCAAAGGGTCGCTGTATAAAACGATAGCGTTTTACACTCTTTGGCGCGAGAGCGCGGCGCGCGCGGTAATAGTCGACGCGTCGGGAACGCTGCGGAAATTCAACATAATATTATATAATATATATATATACGCGTGTGTGCATGTGCGTGGAACTTTTTCTTCTACGTTTTTTTTTCTTATTTTCCATCCCCTCGTCCTCGTTCTCCTTGTCGTCCCGCCGCCAAATCGGCGGGGGCAAAAGAAAAATAATATATTTTTGAAATTTCTCACGCGCGCTTGTTGTAGAGTGTACATATATATATATATATATATATATCTTTCGGGGATTCAACGTGCGGCGTGACGGCGGTCGACTGACGGATTACGGACGCGGTGAAAACGCGCGCCGTCGCCGGTGATGAAACGATGATGATTTTTAGAGGGCCGACCGCGTCGGAGAAAACCCTCGACAAACCCTATCGGAAAAACAAAAAAAAAAAAAACACCGCTGAAACGCGAACAATTATTGTTCGCTGCCAATATTTCCGATACGCGTAAATACAAATAATATTGTCCACCGAGAAATCTCGTTAATGAAACAAATCAAAGATCGGACACTGTTGCGAGTGCGCAAAGGGGCAAATCAACAGGAATAAAACTGACGATAATTATTATTGCCGTTGTTGTTGTGCTGTGTCGGGCTTTTGAATTTTATAGAAAAACATAAAATTCTCCAATATTGTACCACCGGACAACAACAACAAAGTAAACCTCCCACCGCATCGTAAAAACATAATACACGTCTTTGTAAAACTGTAAGCTCGCGGAATCTAAAATGAAAAACACGAAACGCCTTTGTTGCAATGTCCGCGGGCCCTATTGTATTTGTATATTTTACATTCCATTATAATGGTACGCGTACGAAATAATATTATCAATATAATATATATCGACACTTCCGGATCGCGTGCGCTGGCGGTGAATATTTTTTTATTTTTTTTTTTTTGTTAAATTCGTTTTGTCGTTTTCGATTATACATTTATATCGTGTATCCGGCGTGAGAACGACGATTCACGGCAATAATTAACAGCACGAAATTATATATAGGTACACGCGCGTACACAAGAAAGAAGAAAAAAAAAACGAAATCGGTTTGCGCGCGCTGGAAGGGTAAACATATATATATATATGTACATCGGGTAACAAAAAGAAAAAGAAAAAAAAAAAGAAGCGAAATAAGAATGAAAAAAATAAAAATAAATAAATAACCGCGTTTATAATAATATATTTATCTATATATATATATATACATTGTACGTTCGCGATGCCGGTAGTATACAAGAGGAAGAAGAGGACGGTGGAAGACATCGCGGCGGCGGATAGACGAGACGGCGATGACTGGTTTTGTAATAGTGTTCCGCGTGTAAATATACATAACAATAATAATAAAATCGCGTTCGTTGTCCGTCTTTCTCCTCCGCGGGTCTCTTATTTTACGGCTCATTCTGTGACGCGGCGGCGGCGGCGGATCGTACCGGTCCTCGGCGTGTACGACGCGATGAAAACCTACGCGTAAATGGAGGCGGTCGCCTAATAAACCGTGACCGGCCGCGGCCGCCGCCGCCGGTTCCGCACGATTTCGTAAACAAATGAACCTTCAAATGGCCGTCTAAAAGCGATCAATTAATCGATTGACGAACTATACGCCGCCGCCGCCGACTAGTCGGTTTTTTTTCTCATCTTTTTTTATCTACTTTTTTTTTCTTCTTTTCCTAACTATTATTGTTATTATTATTATCATCATCATCATCATCATCATCATCCGGTAAGTATTATTATATTTGTATATAAATTCCGCCGCCGCCGCGTATAACGAGTCCCGTTGTCGAAACGGATTTTTATTTTATTTTTATTTTTTTTTTCTATTTATTTTTCCGTTCATCCGTGTTTGTTTTTATACTCATATATATATATATATATGTATATACGTAAACCCGATGTATTTTTCCACCGATTTATATTTTAATTTAATTTTTTTTTTTTTTTTTTGTATAAGAACACGACGACGACGACGACGACGACGACGGCGGCGGCGGCGGCGGCGGCGGCGCGACACCACGGAACCGACACGCGGAATTTTTCACGCCCGTCCCGAAACGGATCCGAACGCGCGCACGGTATTACTATACGCCTACGCATGCGGGAAAGAGAGGGAAAAAACGCATTTTAAATACACGAACGCGCGCAAAAAAATAAAATAAAAATAAAAAAATTGAAAAAAAAAATTAACATAATAATACGTGACTCGCGCGGAAATGTATAAATACGGGGGACCTGTAATCATTTTCCCGCAGCGTCAAAATTAACTGGACACGTTCTAAAACATATATAGTTTCACACACATACACGTTTATAGCGAAAAACCTTGGCAATTCGAACCCGAATATTTTCGAGAAAAAAAAAAAGATTATAATAAAATAAAAAAAGTCTTTAGACGTATTGACAGATTTGTCGTTGCCTATTATTACGAAATATTAAAAAAAAAAAAAAAAAATGCATGACGGAAGAAAAAAAATATTAAATTAAATCCTATGAAAATATGTCGTTATAATATTTTAAAAAATTAATTATTTACGATTACGCCACGCCCGGATTGTATAACAGAATTTCGACGTGCCGGAGATCCCGGTTTGAATTGTAAAACGTGCTCGTTTTTCAATCGATATAAATTCCGAATTCGTTTATTTGTATACGCGATTCCAAATATTTCCTATAGTGAAATCGACCGTGCGCACATTTACCTATGTCGTATGGCCTGTGGCAAAGGGGATTTTGGTGTTTCGTCATTGCCCTCCGTATAGTAAAACGCATGCTTCGGTAACCGGCACGACGACGATTATATAACGATAAATAATACAAAACACATTTCGAGTAAGTATTATTATCAAAAAGTACTGATTGATGAAAACGTTATTTACCTATAAACCGGTAAGCCTGTATTATATATATATTATTCCGTACAAGTCGTCAAATCTAAGCTAATAAACCACGGCCCCTCACGAATATTACTATTAACTATTGTTTGTTCGTCATCGACGACTATTCGGTTATTTAGGTTTACACTCGGGACACTAAATCCCTCAGTGTCCGGGTTTTAGTAGACCAACCAGTGTTTTTCAACGTACTATAAGAGAGACGGAAATGGACAATCTAGCCTGTAGTGAGAGCGTAGTGATTCGGAGAGCCATCTACATATATATATATATATACAGGAGCGTATTTAGAAATGAATAATAGGCGGGCGGGGGGGAGGTACAACGAAAAAACCAATTTTTTGTATAGTCATTAATCACTTTTTGAAAATGTATATATACGTTTTTGAAAGTAACACAATAGTGGTAATATCTATTTAAAAAAAAAAAAAAGTAATTTTTGTTACACCGTATAGTTTGTATAATATTGTTGAAAACTATGATGGTTGTTGTCATACATATTTAACTATTTCCACAGGTATTAATTCTATTTCATCTTATCACTACTGGGCGTTTTAACCCGCGGCTGTATTATCTTAAACCGTGTTCTAAAAGTTAAACAATAACCGGGAACAACTATATTCAGTCTGTACACGAATAACAGAATAACTATACGAAATTGTATAAAATACACGCACAGTTACGGCCAATTGCGATAGGGGTATAGGGGGACAGGCCCCTTTGTGCCCCACGGTTGACCATTGAACACGCGATCCCGGACACGATGATGACCGCGGCGTTATTATTATGATAGCGGTTATTATTTATTTTCTGTACCGCACGCATGCGGCCCTTAATTCAACATCAACGAGGACCAGTCGTTTATAGTAAAATTAGGACCGACAGTTATATGCAATAAAAAAATTATAACCTTACCGGTTTTTTTTTTTTTTTATGGTAAATCGAATAATAACAACGTATTTGTAGTGAAACAAATGAATAAATATGCCGTAAAAATACGCGAAATACAATTTCACCGTGCACGGTGATCGTCGGGCTGCGAAACGAATTTCGGTATAAACCAGCTGTTTATTTTTTTTTCTCGTTTTTTTTTTTTTTTTTTTTATCTGCTAACCGACCTTAAACAAAAATACGCGAATGCCGTACAAACGCCAAGCCGACTCTAATTATTATAATATTATATACCGGCCGGCGTCGTAGTCGGTACGAAAACTCGTACACACACGGCACACGTCGTAATGCGTTTCGTATATAATAATATAAGCGCCATTGATCACGAAAACCCGAGGGGGGGTCCCGCGGTATATACCACAATAGTAATAACGATATGAAATATATATATATATATGTATACAATAAACATACGTTATATTAATATTATGTATTGTATATATTGTATATCATACACTCGTGTACAATAATATAATAACACTCGTCGTGTAACATAAACGTATATTTATTGTATGTCAATATCCGCGACCACGGTTTATGTGATATAACGACCGTTGATGGTTATTATACGTATAATACGTACGTACGTATAGAATACCGGAGGCTTGAGGTCGTTTAAAGAAATCAAAGTATACCCTCCCGAAGCAGCGACGGACCAACGGAGAAGCGTATTTGTCAAAAATACAAAAAAAAAAAAATGTTTACCTACTAATTTTTTATATTTTTATTTTTGTTTCCCCCCGTCGGTTATGATTTAACTATTAGGTATCGTCATATGTGTGTATATATATTATACGTCATGTGTATATAAATATATACGTACCTATAATAATTTGTTTACAATTTTCCACAGCTATTTATCAATACATGCGCCGTGTATGTATATTTATAACGTTACACACGTATAATATATTATGTATTATAATATATGTTTTTTTGGGCGCGCGTAAAAAAGGTCCGCCGTGAGTATATTATTTATTTCGTATATTATATACGACGACGACGACGACGACGACGACGACGGCCCGTCGAGTTTATATAATTATACGTATACCTAGGTATATTAAATTATATTGTATTAGATATATTCCCGAATATCCAGACCCTCTTCGGTGAGACGGATCGCAGAAAGGTATAATATTTTTAAGCGCCGCGGAAACAATAAAATCGAGCGAGCGGGCGGGTGGAAACCTCCGCGGCGGCGGCGGCGGAAGATTAGTCGTGTAAGTGTCAAAATAATATATATATATATATAAAAAAAAAAAAACCAAAAAATCTTCCCCTTTTTAAATATATATATATTTTTTTTTATATCGGCCGAGGGTGGAAAATTCACATCGTCGTATAAACGGCGCGCGGCGCGTATAGTTTCCCTCGGGCGAATTTATACCTCATTTTTTTTTCTCTTCTCTTTCTTTTTTATTGACTTTTTTGTACCACCGCTCGGCGGTTGTCGTTTTGTACTTATGTTTATATATATATATATATATTTATTATATAATACACGAGGGGAAATAAAGTGGTTGACATCGTCGCACACAATGGGGGCACTTTAACTGCAGTGTGCACACACACACACACACACATATATATATATTTACTACATCCGAACACTTGTTGATACACCGCTTTAGTAAAAAAATAACAAAAAAGAAACACAACAATAATTACGCGCGCCCGGTGCGGGGGACGAAGTCAATTAGTCGTTGTCGCCGGCCCGTGATAATCGATTTATCAACAAATCTTTGCGACCGGTCGTTTATAATAGTTTTGGCGAGACGTTAAAATTATACAGTGTACATTTTGCCATCAATACGGATTATGTTAAATAAATGCATTTAAAAAAAAAAAAAAAAAATCATAATTATATAATCACTATATGCAATTTTCCACGGACCGATTTCGTAATCGGAAACGGTTTTCAAACGCATTTTTTTCCAAATTGTATAGATTTATTTGCCCGAGTGAGAAAATCATTTTTTGTTTGTCTTTTTTTTTTTTTAAATTATTTTAGGACTTGAGGTTTTATCAATAAATTCAACTAGTTGATAAAGACCGGTTTTGGCGTGAATTAAAACGTGTCTTACCGAACACCGAGTGACTTGACAACTGATAAGGACACCACACGGCGTGGCGATACTGCGTTTAATATTTCATTCTACGACAACAAGACAGCCATGTGTTCAAAACCTTATCGATCTAAGATCGATAATATGGCGTGATCCTGGCCACAGAGATAACCCACTAAACCAGAAACCGGGCAAGACACATTTGATCCCGGCCAAACCGACCGTTTCCGAGTAATTTTCATTTTGTTGATTTTTAAACGCAATTTGTAAAAGGGATTAAAAAAAAAAAAAAAAATAATATTATTTCCGCATCGATTATTCGTGTATTTAATCATACAGCTATATTTTTGACGACCCCGATTAGATACAATCTCCGGTTCACGGTGAAATAATCGTACGGTGTACAACATAATAAAATAGTGTTTGACGTTTAAATCTCGTTATCGTCGCGCAGAAGAAAAAAAAAAAACAGATAAAAAGTGACATACAATATTACACGATAATAACTATGATAATAATTATACCCTATACACACGTTGTTCTATAATAATATTATCGTCGTTATTCGGACCAAACTCGTTTATAATATTATTATTATTCAAATATTTTTCGTCGATGCGAAATCGATTTGTTCTCGGCGGCGGCGGCGCACTATGTTATTATTATATATATATAGGTATATACACGTCGCGGCGATATAGGTAGGTATACACGTATATAAATTTCGTTTATATATATTTAAGAAAAAGAAAAAAAAAAACCACTTATAGATTAAAAATCGTTTATTTTTTAATCAACCTCTCGGCTCTCTCGCCGGTACAGGGGGAGAGGACAGAGAGACAGAGAGACAGAGAGAGAGAGCGAGTGAGTGGACGAACGACACGGTGGCGGAGAGGCTATTTCGTTTTTTTTTTTTTTAATAGCCCGACAAGAGCGGCGGCGGCGGCGGCGGCGCGTATTGTATGTAGTGACACCACCGCCGCCGCCGCCGCCGCCGATCCACGAGACCGTCTGCAACAGTAAGGTAACGCCCTATACGTGCGCGCCCGCAGACCGAAACGACACAATATTATTAATATTGTTATTATTATTATTATTTTCATCTTCGCTCTCTCGCGGGCCCTCTCCGGCAACGTACAACGACTATATATATATATATATATATACATATACACAAAGGTACCCGAGTCCTATTAATGCGGTTTCGAAACAATAAATAAACAGCGGGAATGACATGATTCCAATTTAAAAAGAAAATAGGTGCGGTCTCTTTGGCGGCGGCGTCGGCGACCAACGGGCGCCCCCCGCGGGGTGGTGTGTCGCGCTGTTCGCCGCGGGGAGCCCTCTCGTCGTCGTCGTCGTCCCCCGAACCCCGTCACCGCCCCCGCACGCCCTTTCTACGCCTTGTACGACACACGAGGAATTATACCTATATACTATTATCTATACACGCACACACACACACACACACGATGCCGTTTGTGACAAGTTTTTGCTTCGCATCGACGGGAATGAGAAATATACACAACGGGGAAAAAAAATAAAAAAAAATAAAACGACTTCGACCGTGAGAGATCCGCTGTGTTGCGCAAAGACACGGGCGATTTTTATGTATATATATAATTTTTTTATTTTTTTTTTTTTTCGTTTTGCGCGACGTCGCCCGACAATTATTATTATTATACGACAAAACGTAAATCATCAATATAGCGGGTATATATATAATAATAATAATAATAATATTAAATATACGTACGTATAATAAAAACCCACGTGCGTGTGTGTGTGTGTGTGTGTGTGAAGAGATTGGTTTTTTTTTCATCGTCCGTGCGCGAGCGCAATTAAAACACGCTTTTAAAAAAAAAAGAGGAAGAGGAAGAGGTGGAGTGAGGAGGCCGCTGCAGGACATGACCGCGCGCGCACCGGGTAATTACCGCCGCGGCTATGGCGCAAAGGGCGGCGAAGCAGAGAAACGACGACGACGACGACGACGACGACGACAACGACGACGAGTTTTTTTTTTTATATATATTTTTTTTATTTTTTTTAATCTCTATATGTGTCCCTCTCCTGCCGCTCGCGCGTATATTATAATAGTGACTTTTTCTCGTAGGTACCTATATATAATAATAATAATAATAATAATAATAATATACGCGGTACCTACGATAGTAATGATGACGGTCACAATCACGGACTCGCGCGGTATCGTGTGTGTGTGTGTGTGTGTGTGTGTGTGATTTTGATGTGTCCGGATCGTAAATAAAAAATAAAAATAATAATAATAATAATAATAATAAAAAAACTACACACACACACACAGAGAGTTATACGTGGTCACACGCGGTCGTATATATCGGGTGTTCGTGTTCGCGCGCGCTCGTGTGTGTGTGTGTGTACCTATATAATACTGCCGGGACCTGCGGCCGCCGCATTCCGAGTAACGCGAGACCATTATTATTATTTGTCAAAGTCATAACGTTAATTACACGACGACTCGCCTCCGGGTCCGTACACTTACACACAGCCGCACGGCCGCACACAAGCACACAGACAGAGCACAGCTGCTGGCGTGCGTGTGTTATATTATTATACAGTGTGTATTATTATACGACGACGACGAAGGCGACGAAGACGAAGACGACGAAGACGAAGACGACGAAGACGACGGTGACGGTCGGTGCCGGCGGTGCGGGACGCGTGTAATGTGTGCGGCGGCGGCGGCGGTGGCGGCGATGATGACGGCGCGGTCATCATCACGGCCCGGGCACCGGACGCGCGATACACAAGAATCGCTAGACGTCGCACCGCCGCCGCCGAACACGACGTTCTCATTGGTGGTGGTCAGCCGTTATCGTTATTATCGCGGCGCGCTAAAGGTTATCGTATTATCGTATTACCTTACACGCGATCGTGTTCCGATCACGGTCTTAGATGATAAGGTCGGTGGACCACTTCACCGCCTACCGCCTACCGGAAACGTTCCGGTTATTTCGGCGAAAACGTTACAATTATCATCGGGTTTTGTTTAATACCGCTGCCGGTCAAACGTTTTCGAGGTTAGGTTTATATATATATATATATATATAGCGTCTACGAAAATAGAGACTGGGACACCTGCGTTTAATTACTATACCCGAAAAAGTAAACTTTTGTCTTAAAATTGTAATTTATTGGTCCTTCGCGTGTACCACTGCTTCCGTGACCCGCGGATCATTGTTACTCAATACTATTTTAACCTAACCTTAACAACGTATAACTAAAGGAGCGGTCAATTTTGCAGCGGCAACATTTTAAACATATTTGCCCAATTATGGGCAAACACTGATACGGCAGAGTTTTCCGACCTTATACTCTAAGACCGTGGTCCCTATCTATGGATTGGGTTTTCGTACTGAGAGGGTACTCCGGATAGGTAAAAGCAATTGCGTGCACGTTGTTTTAAAATTATCCCGGCTTTGTGTGTCACGATCGGACGATTTTCTCAGGTCGACTGTAGGTGGTATATTACCGCCGAGTGATTATGACGGCGGTTCTTATCACCAAGATGGTGAACAAGACGTTCGCGACACGATTACGCGCACGTAAGATTGTAAACGTATTAAATACGCACACAGATGCTTGAATTGGAGAAAAAAAAATCAGAAGGAGAACGCAAAAGTGTACACAAATATATTATATTTATATTGTATCTGAAAATGTAAATGTCTATTATGTCCATTATGAAAAATTAAGACTCAGACATACATACCATAGTTATTTATTTTATTTTTGAGATGCAGATTACAATCTTTTTACGGACAATCGTAATCAGTGAAAATAGTTGAAAATACAGTTATGTCATGTATAGTACTTGAATGTATTGCGTACAAAAAAAAAAGGGCCCAACTGAGTTTTCACATAGCACGGGCCCAATTGTCAACTCTGATTGCGGCACCGGGGTACGCTGGAATATTTTGTAAAAAATAATATGCCTCCACAATTCAAGCACCGCGTGTACGTATAAATATTCTATGTATTACGACGTGACGGCCATGACGACGCGACGTGTTTAAAAAAACGCGTGCAATTTTACGATTTCGGGCTGCAATAATTACTATTAAAATAATAACGCCGTCCACATGAACGAAAAAGAGAAACACTCGGCCGCGGACCAGGTAACAATATTCTTACCGTCTCGTAGCCATACGCAGAGGTATTAGGGGGAAGTGATATTCGCCCATATCGGTTTAAAAATACAACATTTATGCATACGTTTAGTAATTTGTCTATACGATGGAATAATTTACGAAAACGATATTTGAATAATATTATATTAAATATAGGTGATTGTGCTTAAGAAATCTTTTCGGGGGAATTTACAATAGGTATATAATATAATGTTATATCACCGTAGCAAATACGTTTTAGGAGCGTTTACCGTTATACAGGGGACATTACTAGTTTACTTATTAAGAGAGTTGACAATAATCATCATTGTCATATTATGTTTTCACATTATATGTGGTTTGGGCGACAGGACGTCGAATGTCTGCGAAATGAATGGAAACCTCATGAATTTAACGATTACTTAACGAAAACCGGCGTGTCGGCCGCACTGGCTGAAGCCGTGCTCGAATTGTGCGGCGGCCGAACCGACGAGGAAAGACCGGCCAACCCGATAGAGTATTTATTATAATTTTATACAATAGAATAGCCGTTTTGCACAATCGAAAATTCGATAAAATGTAAGTTACAGAATATGTATCTTTTCATTTTTCGAGTACCGTCAATACTTTATAAACAAAACTATCGTCTATATTAGTTAACAAATTTAAAATTATCTCTAAAGAAAATTTTTAGCACAATAATCTAAACAAAGATTAAAAAAAACATAAAGCTAATGATACGTATATATATAAAAAAAAAAAAAAAAAATAGAAAAAAGTTTCGATTGAGATAGCGGTACCAATAGTATACAGTGTATACTATACACTCATGCTCGAATAGACTTGAAACGAAAATTGTTTCGCCTGACTACAGTGCTACAAATTAATTTACCGGTTTTCAAAGAGCGATTTTTTTGATATCGTATATTCATAATTCAACTTCTAACATAATTCCACTAATTAATTGCTGGATACCCATTTAAGACGAAGGGGTACTGTCGTTTTTACGTTATTTATGAACGCAAAGTAGCTATACTCCTGACAAAAATGTTGGTACTTAGAGTAGTTTGATTTAAAAATATGAAAATCTGTTTGAATTCATAAACGAGTTTACATTGCGTCGGTGGCAGCACTTGTTCAATTTTATCAAATTATTTACGAGAATAAAACGTTTGAATTTTGTATAGATTTGTCAATAGACTCGTGTACGTCTTAACATTTTTAAAATCCGACCGCAGCTTGTATGTACCTCAATTTTTGTCGGGCATCTTTTTGACGAAAATCGCAAGGTGGTTTGCACGGGGCCTTGAGTGTAATATTAATAAAACAGGTTCATCCGGAGACGAATGCGACCGGACAACGAGGACGTCCGGGAGATCGGACTGTACCGGCAGAAGCTGGAGGCGCTACAGCCAATAGCGGACCGGGTACGGGCCGAAAGGGACCGGCTTTTGGCGGCGAAACGTCGGTTGGAAACGGTTTACGGTCGGGACGACGAGTGCGTTAACGGCGACGACGGCTAGTCGAAAACACGACGCGCGATTGTCTCGCATTATCGTATGAATAATATTATATTTCCAAGCCGTTTGTGTCGCGCGATAATAACAATATTGCCGTTTGTAGAAAAAAAAAAAAAAATACACCGACAATGTTATAATAAAATATACCGTCCTTATTCGAAAGGAACAAAAAAAAAAAACAAAAAAAAACTCCCGGATTATAGTATACGAATTCGTTTTTCCTTGTGTATAGGCAGCTCGTATATATATATATATATATATATATATAATAATAATAATAATAATAATAATATACACGGACAATAATCGGATAAAGATTGTTTTCTATTTGTCGGGACCGAAACAAACGGTTTAACAAGCACGTCGAAAGATCATTGACAAAACGCGCGGGCAGATTATAATACGTACGATTATAATATTTGACGGCGGCGGCGGCGGCGGCGGCGGCGGCGGCGGCGGCACCGGCACCGGCACAAGTAGACCGACACTTCTAAATAATAATAATCTTGTCGTCAACGCGTTTACATCGCATATAATATATTCGCTCCGGCCAATTACACGGTGTGTATATATATATATATATAGTTTATTTACGTGTGCCGATTATTCAAACCGTGTCTCGAACCACCCGATATAATATAATATATTTATGTATATAACTACTACACGCGGCCGATCATCGTCGTCATTATTATTATTATTATTATGATCATCGCGCAAGATAATCCGTCGCGATCAATTTGCTCGTCCCGTAGGCGCAATTTTCGTTTTATTTCCATACGTTCGTGTTTCCCTTGTCGGTATGGAAGAGAGAGAGATAGAGAGAACACAAGACATTTCGCTTTGACGTTTGGGAATTTTGACGAGGATAAATAGTGTTGAAAAAAAAAATTTGTAAACCCATTACCAATTTGTATCCTTAAACTGGCGGCGACGCCAAAGTATATGATGATTATTATAGGTTTACACTGTATTATACGACAAGACGCGCGTTACGATATTATTCGAATACAGTGGTCAATAATAATACGCATATTATCGTATTGTTCTAGTTATATATTGTACGTACAAAAAAAAAAAAAAAGTAAAAAAAAAAACTCGCGGCAATCGTATTATAGGTACCGTTGTAAACAAACGGATATTATAATATCAGAGTTATAACCGTACTTTGCAGTTATATATACATAGATTTTATAGGTATACGTGATTCGGCCGACACAAAATATCTCGCGGGAATATATGGAAATTCCACCATCCTTCCCCCTCGAAAACAGAAAGAAAAACGATATTAAAATACTAAATCGGGTAAAAATTAAAAAGAATTCATAGTTTTTTATTGATATCATCGCGTAATATAATATAATTAGGTTATTTTTTCATCTAGTATTTATTTTTAATTATTATTATCGTTGTACATTTTTTTTCATATTTTGTATACTTGATGGTGGCGGGGGTGATTAAAAAATCGTTTGGTGTCCCTTTTTTGTCGACCACGAACCATCATGGTCAATTTCAAAAAAAAAAGCGAAATTACGTTTTTGGCAATATTCGGTTAGTATTTACAAGACATGTTGTTTTAGTGTCGAGGTTTGACCGACAGGTTCGCTGTGAAAAATCAAAATGTCATCACGGTTTATCTAAAATGGTTAGTTATCAATGATATATATATATAGTTTTTTGTTCTTATTGAAAATTGAGAAAAACGTAAATTGGCCACGGCACTGATGTTCACATACGCATAGGCAACGAGATATTATTATAGGTATTACATGTGTGTGTTCCTACACAGTCGCGTGAATTTATAATATTATCAACGTGCGCATTGTCAGCACGGGCAGTGTAGAAACGAGTTGTCAACCCCGAGACCGAAACCATTAATATAACGAAACAATAGCCGTTTCTGGATGGGAGGGGGGGGACCGTTAAAATACGGTCGTCGTCTTCGTAAATTATACGACGTATATATATAATAATATAACCCGCGGTGTATGTTGCGTCGTCGTCGTCGTATAGCATTTTGTCCGCTGGCGCCGGGCGCTTAATTAAAAAAATGTACATTATATCCACGGTGTATATATATATATATATACGTATACATTATATTATACGAGTATATAAGTCGCTTTTGTTTTGGCGACGGCGGCGTCGGCGGAGGAGTGGAGTCTACAACACACGACGACGAACAAAAATATTGTGCGCTTTTACGATGACGATGACGATGATGATGAGGACAACGACGACGACGACGATGATGATGACGATGATGATGATAATGATGATGATGATGATGATGCGTGCCACCGCGCGTCCGTCTCACTCGCACCGTAAGGTAAATACGCATCACGGACTGCCGTGGACGCGCGAGGAGAGAGACCTTGGAGAATGACACTTCATTAATAATATTTGATTTTTTTTTTTTTCTTTTAGATTCTGATTCTTTCAACCACCCCTCCCCCCTCCCCATCTACTCATCCACCTCCTCCTCCTCGTCCGTTCGTTCTCTCCCGTATAGTATAACATTTGTAGCGCTGCGTCGCACACACACACGTATACGAATATTATTATTTATAATATTGTTATTGCCGACGACGACGACGAGGAGAGTCCGTATAAATAACGTATATGTGTATTATTATTTTCGTCTAATGACCGCGGCGGGGCGACGACGACGGGGACAAATCGAACGCCCCGATATATATTATGGTGACGGTCCCGCTTTGCTGCGCCCCCGTCCCCGTCCCCCCGTCCCCCCGCCACCCCTCCGCGTCATTGGGGGTCCCTTTTTCGGCGGATCGCGTACAGTATAAATACGTACGTTATTATGGCGGCCGGTCGATCAGAAATAGATTTCGTGACCGCAAAACCGGTTTGTCCTGCAGGGAAACGACGACAACGACCACGTTATTATTACCACACGATACACCGTCGTCGTCGTCGTAAACTCACGACGTATATATATTATTATGTATACACGTTTTACAATAATGACGACGATACCAGTAATAATAATAATAATAATAATAATAATAATAATAATAATAATCGCCCCGCGGGGTGTTTTTGACGACGGAACGTCGACGCCGCCACCGCCGCACGACCGAAGGCGCGACACGACCATCGCGCGGCGCGTCCTTCTCGCGCGCTCTCTCTCTCTCGTATTCTCAGTACTTTTATTACCTACACCGCCGTAGATTGTTGCATGGAGAGGTTGTTTTTTTTTTTTTTTTTCTATTTATTCTCTACAAGTATACAAACAGACAAAATTATTACGTACGCGGGGTCGTCAAAGTCGAAAAATAATGACAAATTTTCACGGTACCGGTCCGTCGATCCGTTCACTTTTACTTTCCAAAACGAATCGCCGGGATGCACAATATGGCCGGAAGGCGCGAACGGCCGCGCTAGTTGATTTTTTTTTTTTTTTTTTGAAATCCGCGTTTTTAATTTGAACGTTTCCAAAACGACGGTGTCAAAAACTACTTTAAAATAGAAATTCGCGACCGGATATTTAAATTAACTGATATGTCGGTTGAAAACTCTGTTTTTTTTTTTTTTGTTTTTTTCATATCCCAGAGATATTATTGACGGGTTTACTACATAAATATCGGGTCGAACATAGGTTTTGAAAAAGAAAAAAATAACCGATATTATCGATATCCTCGACATCGGCTGATATACGATATTGGTTTATGCCGATACTCACCACTGACACATTAATATTGTTCATTTTTCTAGAATATTAATGGTTTTATTATTTAAATCGTATTTCGGACACTTGGAAAAAACCTAACCCGAAATGGTTTTTCGTAATAAATGACGAGGACTATTTTCAATTTGGGGAGCAGAATAATCGTGTTAGCGACGATACAATAAAAATATATACGTTCCGAAAAAGTATACTTCGCACCGTCATTAAAAAAAAAAAAAAAAATGTAAAAATTCACGTCGGCTATATAGATTATATTATAAAGATTCGTTCTGATTAGAAAACAAATTCCTTTGATGCTCGGAGCCGGTTTGACGATTGTACCCCAAAAGATAAAAAGGCCTGGGACGGGAAAGTTACATATAAATTATTATATATTTAAAAAAAAAAATTAAAAAAATATTCGTCAGTCAAATAAATACATTAAATTATGTACAAATGCTATTAGTTGAAACGAATAATTATTTAAACTAACCCTGGTAGTTAATATTTAAAATAACATATTGAATAATTATATTTTTTTACAATTTTCAATTATTTTCCATGGATGTATTTAGAGATGATATTTAATAAAAAAATTATTCGAATACGGTCTCATAGTTGAAATAATCACTGACAATTTCCGAAATGCCGATTCAACACGATGTTCGTAACTCATAGGTTACGTGCATCTTTCATTACAATTTACGGAACAACAAATTGTAACGATTCGCGTCGCTAAGTTAATCGAAGATGTACCCGATTAATGGCTACTCGTAACTACGAGTAAACGTCGATTTGATGTTCCAGTCGTATGTAACCGATCCCTGGGCTAACCGCAAACAGCTATTTAACGAGGTGCACGTTGTAGGTGAAAAATTGTCGATATATGCGACTCTAATATACGCAAATATTATTCAAAGATAATATTACATTTAATATGAAATTAACGCAACACGTCCGATACTCGACCGCCGTCGTGTTTGACAATATCGGGGCCGCCGGACGGATCAGCAGCCCTGGGCCGTTGTAATAATAATTTCATTATTCCGGGCTTTGCTCCGGTCTTGGTAATATTATACGGCTAATTCTTCGCGTGCATATTATTAGTATTATTACAGTCTCTCGTCCATCCGTACGTACGCACGACACGGCCGCCGTCGTATAGTTAACACCGGTTTTTTTTTTTTTTTTTTTTGTTTTATTATTATATTATATGCTCGTCTCGACCACATTTCTCGATTAACGACAACGCCCGGGGCGACGAGCGTGTGTCACACACAGCCCCGGGGACGATGGCGCAAACGGAATTTTATACTACGATATATTTTTTTTTTCTCTCTCTCTCTATATATATATATATATTAGGATATATTTTATATTACAATAATAATTTATAATAATAATAATAATAATAATAATAACGTGACGTCGATACGCGGCGCGACCGTGCCGGATTCGAAACGTGATGTGTATAAAAATAATAATAAAATATACGACAATAATTTTGTCACGGCCACGCGATGACGGACTGTGTGCGTTCGTCGAGCGGCCGGCACGACGACGAGCGCGGGGCCCGGGGCTTCGGTTTTGTGTTTTAAGGCCGCGCGCGTCCGCGTCGAGAGCGTTTTGCCGCCGACCGCGTTTTCCATTGTACTCGGCAGCGTTGGCAAATATTGAATAACGCGGCGAACAACACTTGTGATATTTTGCCGTTCCGTTTGGCGCGGCAATACGCATAATTTCAACAATAACGACAAAAAAAAAAAAAAAAAATAAAATATTTTCCTAGACACATATTTAATATTTTGTAATTCGTTGTCGTTTGAACATTTAATAATATCGCCACCGTTGTCGCGCGTATTCGTTTAAATCTGATGTGGTCGGGATTGAATTCTAGTTGATGATTAGCTGTCGACCGACAATACGATTATTTTGGCGACGAACAAACACGGTCAGAGCGGTCCGTAAAAATGTCAAAAAAAAAAAAACGTTGTCTTAGATCTACATAATGAACAACAATCGTCTCTGTAAAGGCTTTGGCCGTGTTTTAAAACGCCGACAGTGATCTACGATAACATTTTATGCATACGAGGTGTGTTCAAAAAGTACCAGGACAAATGTCATTACGACTAATCCACACACGATCACTTTTTCAATTTATTAATAATCGAAATTTTCTCGAAAAATCACGCGAAATTCGTTAAATATACCGACACGTCGATACGCGGATAAAACGCGTCCGGGCGCGGTGTAACGGTGTTCACGGCGGCGGCGGCGGCACAACCGGCGGGGCAGCCACGACGTTGCGACGAAAACGCTCGATTTGACCGCCGCGGCCGCGCGTTTCCGCCCATAAAATAGCCTCTTTGATCGACGGCCCGTAAACGGGCGGCGGCGGCGGCGGCGGGCGCAACGATAATATTAACATTCCGCCCGAAACACGTGCAGGCGGCGCGCCGGACCTTTGTTCGTTTATTATACATTAAATATATATATATATATATTTATATTATACACAATTTTAATATAATTAATTTGTCCGTTTATAATACGACGACGAAACGGCTCACTATTTCCGGTTTATCCACACATACACCCACCCACCCCCCGGGCCCATACGACTCACGATTTCGTTTCTTTGACTCGTCCCCGGAATTCTTTGCCAAAAAGTAATAATAATAATAATAATAATATGCAACGACGTCGGCCGAGTGGTATATACATAATACGATGACGACGGCGGCGGCGTAAAGTTCGGGCGGACGACCGACCAACCGGCCGGAAACATTGCTGCAGAGCGTGCGATGATAATATTATTATTATTATTGTTATTATTATTATTATTATTATTATTATTGTTATTGTTATTGTTGTTATTGTTATTATTATACGCGACTATTCCGCACGGTTCGACGAGTACGAGCGCGGATCGTGCCGGCGAGCGGTTACCGAACGAAACTCGGTGGGCCGCGATAAATTTATTATTATTATTATTATTTTTTTTTTTCGTCCCCGATGAAAATACCGCGAACTATGGAAAACCGTTGTTCGATTAAATAATGAAATTGTAATTAAAAAAAAAAAAAAAAAAAGTCGCGGGCGTGCCACTGTTGTAGGCGGGTACGACGTTTCGAAGGTATGCGATACACAGAGGAATTTTAATTTATATCTGTACGCAACGATAAATCATTGCCAACGAAATACGTTTATGAAACACGTGTTGAAATACAAGATTTTCGACGGTTTTCAATGAATTTTGCACTTTAAAAACATTTCTATTCAAATATGCTAGAGTGTTTTCATTTTCACCATTAAGTACAATCTATAATGAATGTTGTGTTAAATGTTCGTGCTTTTCTGTTCGGCCAAAACAATGTGGCATTTAAAACGATTTATCCAAATAAATATTAAAAATCTTGAATATTTATAAAACGCCTATAAATAGTTCAAAAATCTTTAGAAATTTGTCCGCGTCTAGAAAGAGTTTTTATTAATACTCTGGAAAAAATTCAGCGGATTCTTGATCCGAAATTCTTTTGGAAAAAGTGTCGTAATTGAAAATATGAGAAAGATTTCCGGTTGAAAAGTTTTTACCAGCCGGAAAACAAATCAGCATACATCAAAGTAAAACCTGTGGGTCGTTTAAAGGGTTTGTTTTTTTTCGTTTTTTTTTTTCTTTGGTAATTCAGTAAACTCTCGTTTTTTTTTTTTTTTTGTTGTTGTAAATTTGTGCGAAAAAAACGCGTCGAATGCGTTTGGAAACTATTGTCACGCACAACCGAGAGACAGGCCGCTTTTCGAACGATAACCCGGCGTGCCAGTTTTACTATATATTGTCAATCCGTCGAGCACGTTAAATTATTATTATTATTAAACGTTTCGTATAGTGTATTGGGGAAAAAGAAAAAAAAAAAAAAATGAAAAAAAAAAAAACAATTCCGATCTATAGTTTTTCCCGAGGTTTCTGTTATTTTTCGTTTGACCGGCGGCGCGATAATCACGATACAACAGTGCGCGCGTTGCAGATTATCCGAATTTCTTACGGTAAAAATCGGGTTGTCAATATATTATAGATATATTTATATCTATATATATCTATATTTTTATAATATATATATATATATATTATAATAACGTCGTCGTTACAGCGGCGGCATCGGCAGCAACGTGACTGATATGACCGAGTAGTTTCCCACAGAAACCGGTCGTGCCGACACAGACCGCACGAAAATAAAAGAAGAAAAAATTGAAAAAAAAAAAAAAACCAACATACACACACACACACACATATATATATATATATATATATATATATATATATATATATATATATATATATATATATATATTATAACGATAATAACAATAATTGATGATCGGCGAGGCGATTGTTTATGTCCCCCTGGCCGCCGCCGCCGCCGGGTTTGTCGTGATGCGCGTCAAAATCCTTGTCACCGCGCGGCGGTGGCGTACACGACGACGACGACGACTACGACGACGACGACGACGACAACGACAACGACGGCGGCGACGGCCACGGCGATGATGGTAGGAACAAAATAATAATAATAAAAAAATTTAAAAAAAAGGCTTGCTCACAAACACACACACACACACACACACACGTAGTACTTACGTATATATATACCTGCGGCCAAGCATGCGTGACAGACGGCATGTCAAATTATTATTCATGAGAAAAAGCACGCGGACGACGACGGCGCGCGGGGGCGAATCGGTCGCCGCCGCCCGCCGTTCACTCGAAAAACTATCGCGCGTCGTCGACAACAATAATCGTTGCGAAAAATAATAATAGTTGACCGTATTTTTTTTTCTTCTATTACTTTCATATCGTTACCGGTAATAAATATCTACGCGGTGGTATTATTTGTGCGTCGATCGATCGGTCATTATATCGTATATAATTAATGCAAATCGTCGGAATCGTGCGCGAAACCGAGAAAAACGGCACAGGTTTACTTGCCGTAGCCTTGCCGGGGTTCGTAATATTATCGGTAGTATTTCGATTTCGGTTGTACGGTATAAAATTGGACAATATTCCGGGATATACTTTTTGTTAAACGGCTGTACCAAACGCCGCATAGGAATAATAGATATGCGTGTGCTCCTCTTGTTGATTTCATTACGGGCGGTTTTACATTGAAAACCGAAATTAAAATGCGCGGCTCCGTTCCGTGCGTTTGCCGCTCAACAACCGTCGCCGTCCCTCTTAATATTCGACCCGGACGAACACGGATTTCGTTTGCGCAACAACACGCGAACAGAGTTCGTACGCAATATTATACAATAAAAAGTATAATTCCGGCGCGTAAAAGTATATATATTTATATATATATATATATATATATTGTTATTATTCTCTCTCTGTATGTACACGTATGCCAATATTATAGGACATAATAATACGATGTGTGCGGTGCGGTCATGTTCATCGACCATAAGCCCGCGTGCGTACGGCCTACTGGAGATTGACAACGGACGGGGGCCAAAAAGAAAAAGAAGAAGAAGAAAAAAAAATAAAATAATAATAATAATAATAATAATATTAATTAATTCGGGTCTGGTGGCCGTCGCAATTTCGCATTTTCCGCGGTTATGAACACGCCCGCGGGACGACATCAAGAGCGGCTCCCGCGCAAGAGTCGACTCGGCGGCCGGGCACCCCCGCGATACCTGTCCGCCGCCGATATATCATCAGGGTGGTTTCCTTTGTTGCGCACCGATGTTATAATTACACACGCGAAACCTTTTCTTATATACGTATATAACAATAATAATAATAATAATAATAATATTATTAAAAAGGACGTCGACGAATTGAAAGACGCAATCGATAAATAAAAAAAAAAGAAAGATATATAATATTTTATAATATATATTATATACTTATAAATGATGAATGCCCTATAGGCGGTACCGCGGTATATTATATTTTTATGGTCTTCGTTGCATCACACGCGTACTATAATATCGATTAAGAATATACGGGGGAAAAAAAAAAAAATCAAATCATAACTCCGGACGAAAATAAGGTCCTATTGTTATGATGGAACGGTGCGGACCGTCAAGTGCACGCGGGACCCCACAAAACGCGCCAAAAAATCGCGCAATACCATACCAACCGGTACTCTCGTTATATATTTTATTATTTTGAAGAATGCCCCGGAAACATGCCCTCTCGATTTCCTATTATTATCGTTATTATCGTATACCTCCCACGTGCACGCGTAATATTAGATATAGGACGGACAGTGCTCGGAATTGGAAAAATCAAAAAAAAAAAAAAAAGAGAGACACTATGGGTTTAACAAAAAAAAAAAAAAAAAAATTAACATTTCTTGCAATTATCGAAACACAACCTAAACGCACTTATACCACTTGTCAAACACAATAATATGTCGCAAAATTACAACTGACCCCAATAAACTCCTGCAAATTAAATTTTTGCGCACACATTTATTCATTATAATTTTTATAAAATAGAAAAAAATGATGACGTTTAGATTTTGATTAAATATTACTTATTTTATTTTCACACGAGATAAAAGTCCAATTACAAATAATAATAATAATTTATGACCGGTACGTGTTTAGGGAAAAATCGTTATATTCAAATATAAAACTATCCCTCCCTCATTATTATTTATTTTCGGAGTTATTCCAGTGATAAATATGCCGCGTCGGTATACTTGGACGGACTTCGAAAACCCGCGATATTAGAATAACCAAATCGGTAGGTTGTTGGCTATAATACCTTGGTACAATAAAACCGCCCGAAGGACTAAAGAAAAAACCCCCGGGAAAATATCGAATGCTCGAAAATGTTTGGAATGTTTTGAGATATTATCCACGTCTATTGATATTCCGCGAATGTTTCCCCGGTTACAGCAACAACAAAAACAACAAAACCGAAAGTAAAGAAACACGATTATTGTCGTAAATTTTCCCGGTTTTCCCTAGACGGGTTCTTTCAGGGGGGGTTTTAATCCAATTATCGAGAAAACCACAGTGAAAAGGCCCCCCACCACGTGCCCCGTCCACTAATGTACCAACTCGACGTTACACTTGAAAACCGGGACGGGATTTACTCGTAGAGAAGTTGTTTTACGGACGGAATCTATCGTTTTGCTATCGATTCCGTCCGTAAAACAAAAAAAAAAAAAAAACAGAAAAGCACGCACGCGTCATAGTACGAGCGAAACCGATACCGTACTCTCGGAATCTAAAATGTGCAACATTCACACGTCGTCACCTACCGGGTAGAAAAACAAGAGGGAAAAACACGCGTTCCGAGATAATAACATTACGTAGATTTGCGAGCGAGCGAGCGCGCGCGCGCGCGCGCGGCTTTTCGGTTATCGTTGCACGCGTTGTCGGCGCGATTATTTATTGGTTTATTATTTCACACCGAGTGTATTTAATATCGACCGCAAAGCTTCCTGTCACTAATGAGGTCGAAATATCATTATAATACCCACGTTGTTGCGTATGATAATATTATAAAATAGTATTCGACACAAAAAAAAAAAAAATAAAAAACCACGCGGCACGGGTGAGCGAGTGCGTGCCGAGAGGTCAACCGTCAATTAAACGCGTCCGGGTCGACATTGAAGTTGTTTATGACAGCGCGTAGTACAACAACACACCGCGCGTAGATAATATAATAATAATAATAATATATATAAATAATTAATTATTTATTATTTATTTTTTTTTATTATTTCTTTAATAATATTATCATTGAACACGACATGGCGAACGGCTGGGCAGATAAGAACCCGTGTATTATTTTCGGAAAAATATTAATAATAATTTAAAAACGGACGCGATAAAAAATAATAATAATTGCCATTCGTCGAGTACGTGATATCTATACTATAGGCGTGTGCGGATAACCTTTTGACAGAGATGAAAAATAATATAATATTATAATATACGAGTACAAGGTAACCCGATTGGTCGTTTACAGTGTCGGTCTTTATATATATATATATATATATATATAAATATATCGATAAATAATAAATTATATTATAATATAACAATGTGCGTAGAAAACGGACGTTTGAAAAAAAGAAAAGGAAATTGTACTATGTGTAAATTATCGTACAGAAGCGACACACGCGATTGCGCAACCGCTTTTAATTAGAACTTTGCGGCAGGAGCAGCAGCAGCAGGATGTGGAGCAGGAAGGGCAGGAGGAGCAGGAGGAAGAAAGAGCGCATCTTCAGCAGCATCTCTCGGTAGGTAGGTTGGTTGATAACGACTAGAGAAAAAAAAAAAATAATACGACGACCCACTACCGCCGCCGACACACAAAGGAGAACATCGATTTATCATCTCCGGACATAATGGACTATATACTTATACGCGCGTCGTGTAAAAAAACGCCGAGAAAATTATATAAAAACCTTCCCGAAAATCTCGTGTATACATAATATAATAATATATATATATATATATATATATAAAAGTATATAACCCATAATACACAAACGTATATTTTCGTTATTATATCGCTTAATTAACATTTTGACCTATTCATTAAAACATATATATATATATATAACGTTCCTACGTATTATTTTTTATTTTTATTTTTATTTTTTATCAAACGGAAACAACACTGGTGGCACCTTTTTATTATTTATTCACCCGAAAGTGCACTGCACTGTATATCGTTTTATTGTGCGCCGCGACGATGATGGTCGTGTTTTTCGATTGTGACGTCTATTTTTTTTATTTTCTCTCTGTTTTTCCGAGTCGTTTTATTATATAAGAATATAATATTAAGCACGACTATACATATATATATATATATATATATGTACACGATGAACGGTGACTCGGTGTCTCGTCGCGTCTCTCTCCCGCCGCAATCGGAGAGTTAATGATGCATTGCGCTTCCTCGTAAATTATCGTACTTGGTTTTTTCTTCTTTTTTTTTTTTTCGTCCCTGTCCTTTCTGTATACCTATATATATATATATATTATAATAATATACGAATCTTGACCGCACAGTGACCGTTAAAACGACTATTCTACGACGAGCCCGGTCTCGTATTAATCATTTCTCCGCGAGCGTACGTGCGCGCGAGTCCGGCCGGTCTTTGGAATAATAAATACGGTGAAATCTGCCCGTAACGGAACACACGCGGCGGCACCATCAAAAGTGTCCGCTACAGACGGGTGTCCGTCAGTGGCGTCGTTTTCGGGAATTTATATTTGTATTATCGGCAAAATGAACATTCCAAAGCTACTCCAAAGTTACAATAAACTAAATGTTTGTGCGTCGAAATTACGGGTGATTGGAAGCGGCGATTTTCCGTCTTTTGTCGCATACGTATTTGAATTTCTCATTTTTTTTTTTTTTTTTTTTATTTTCAGTAAGAGACTAAAATTAAAATTGTGGAAAAGTCGATTTCAAATAGACTCGACGACAAATTCAATTCGCCTAGTCCCCTCCTCGCGCGAGAAATCCCGCAGTGTCCGCTGTAGGCGTGTTTTAGTGTTTTTATATAGTCAAATTCGGGTGTGCATTTATGTTAATATTGTATTCGGAGGTGGTGCGAACATATAATATCATCATGTGTGTGGTTTATTTGTTGATAACAAAAAAAAAACCCCAAAAATAAAATATATCGAGCTACTAATTTAATTCGCCTTAAGAGGACGCCGCGTTACTGTTATTTAAGGGGTTCCGTATAGGCAATCTTCAAAAAATTTAAATTAAAATTTATCGACTTATAAGTGTTCAAATTTACTTTTATAATAATTTAAAAAAAAAAACGGTCCTCATCATATTCGGCGACGCATTTAGATGATTTCTAAAAATCGTCCATCAGACATCCACGGGATGTTCTTAAAATGCGGTGGGCAGTTAATTTACTTTATATATCCTACACTTTCAACTACTTACCGACAACAGTGTGGTCCAGCCGTGAACAGTGTCTCAGTATGAGTGGACCAATAGCCGAGTACTAATATTTACGGTGGGTTTAAAAGTTTATTAGTCTTTGCTAGTATTAGTTTACATTTGCTAAAAATATGCTTCATATAGGTCGTACGAAAACCGTTTACAATCTTTTTTTCAGTTAAAGGAAATTGAAAATATATATATTTTTTGTTTCTTTAACCGTAATCGATTTACAACACATATCGTGTAGTTTTGTCAAAAAGCAAAATTTAGTCCCCTCCTAAATGTACCATCATATTATAATGTAATATTTCGGAAATATATCGGCGTTCTAGGCATCACTGTTATTTATTTTTCCGGTTTTTTTTTTTTTTTTTTTTTTGTAGTCACCACCGGGCGCTCTTCTCATCGTCGTCGTATCGTTATTATTATTTTTATCGCTGTCGAGAAACCCAATTGATTTTTATTTTTTCTCTCGTAGATATATACGGCCCCACGGTCCGACGGCGAGCATAATAATATATATATATATATATATATAATAATATTATACATAGACATTTTTGGCTCGCCTCGGGCCATCCGAGATGTATATAATATATACACGAGTCGTCGAGACGGTCGACCTGTCCGGTGCGTGTGTCGTTATTAAGTGGCATATATACGCGCGCGCGCGCGCTCGTCCGCGTGAAACGGAGTAAAAAGGTACGCGGGGCTATAATGAGGGGGGCGGCGCTGACACATAAAACAATGCGCGCGGCGGCGGCGGCGGCCAGGAATGTCAGTCTCCTGTGGGCCGAACGCAACGCTGCGGCACCACGACTAGCGACGACCGATGCCCTTCTCGACGATTCCATTATAATATATATATATATATATATTATTATTATTATTATTAAATAAATACACTTGTATTTTTCCTCCCGATACGAATACATATAACTATATGTATTGTATACACGAAATGCGAGGGGGAGGGGGAACGCACGATGGCGGTCGCCGAGAGGAATAAAAAATAAAAAATAATAACGTTGTTTTCTCGTTCTTTTTTTTTTTTTTCTTTCCTTATATATTTATATATTATTATTCGCCCGGGCGGCCGCGTGTTAATTAATAATCCCTCGTCTAATTGGGCGGCGCATCTTTCCGCGACTATATATATATATATATATAAAAAATATATAATACATTTTATACGGTATACGGTTTTTATGATATTATAATATTTCCTATAGAAATAGTAATAATAATAATACGGCGGCGGCGGCGCCAAAAAGATACGCGAAAGAGCCGTGCGCATCTCGCGAATAATAATATATATATATATATACATACATACAGTTTTCCCCTCGAAACTTTAATTATTACATCGCAGTCGTCGTAGCCGCTCCCGGGATCCGGAGGAGGAGGAGGAGGAGGAGGAGGAAAGTTTTGAGTTATGTCCGGATCGCGCCGCGACTTATGAGCGTTACGATGTACCCTCACACCGTATTACACACCCTTTCGCCGTCCCTGATTAACAAAAACGCGAAACCCGGTGGCCAAATGTAGGAGATTTTTTTTTTTTCTTTATATTTTTCGGCCAGGCATTTCGTAATATTACGGTAATTTAATAAGAAAATTGTAAAAAAAATAATCATTATAATTATTACGGCGATGACTTTTTTTCTCCCGATATTGAAATCGTCAACCGACATATATCGGTTGAAAACCCTAATTTTTTCTTTAACGCTTTTTTGTCATATTCCAAAAAGACATTATTGACGTTTTACCTCCAAAAAAAAAAAAAAATAAAAATAAACTCGATATCAGTGTATACCGAAGCTCGCCAATAATAGTTTTTACCGGATAAACCTACAACGTGTTTCTGGTTTTTTAATACATTTTTATTATTACGGATGTTTTTTTTTAATAAAGTTGGCCCAGTGTTTATAAACGATTTTCACCCGTCCGTGCCATACCATCAAATAATACGATTTAATAGTTGGGAAATGAAAAATCCCTCACTCGCGGACGGGATGTTCGGGCAAAGCCTGGAAAACGGGTATATTCCGCCGACAAAATGTTCGGTTTTTAAAATTGTTTTTTTTTTCTTTTTTTTTTTCTATCGTTAAAAATCCGAAATCGCGACGTGTCGTTGCTCGACCGCCGCCGGCGCGGGACGTACATCGTATGTATGTGTGTGTGTGTGTGGGGGGGGGGCGAATGGGAACCAGTTTATCGAAAAAAAAAAAATCATAATAAATAAATAAAAAAATAATCGAAATAACGGATTATAGACATTACGACAATAATAATAATAATAATATATTTTATTGCCGGGCCTACACTACGACGAGCGTTTTATTTATTCGAATATTGGAAAACCGCAGTTGTGGGCGGGGGGGCCCAAAGAAACCCGGGATCAATAGTAAATCCAATAATAAAAACGATAAATTTTTCGTTAGGTTAGGTATTAAATATTTTCTAAATTATAATTGCTATTATTCCACACTGGAATATTTTGTGTACACCGCGTCGCCCCAACAACACACAGCAACGCCGCCGCCGAGAGATCCGTCGGATTGTAATTGTTATTATTTTTTTAATATATTTGTTAACAGACCCCCTTTTTTTTTTTTTTTTTTTTTTTTTTCGGAATTATGCGGTTATAATTAAAACGAGCATATACCCGTACGGTCATTTTTTTTTCTCCACCACCATCCTCCTGCACAACAACAACAACAATAATAATTCGGAAATATATATATTATTTTTCGAGGGTCGTGCGCATTTTGGCAGTTTTATCGAAACGAAACGTATAGTTTGATGTATAATAATAATAATAATAATAATATTATATATATATATATATATATATACACACACTCCGGGTAGAAATTAAGGGCACTCTACACGAACGGCGTACGGCGACGTGCGATCAAGATAAACGGCCGCCCGCTATAATTGTATTATTACTATTGTACAGAACGACATTAAAAGACAGAGAGAGAAAAGTTTGTTTTTCACATTTATTATTCGGGTTTTTCTTTCTTTTTTTTTTTTCCTTTTACTATATATATATATATATATATATTGTACGCCACCGAGCTTTTAAAATAAGGGTTATACAATTATATACAAATAAGTAGTAAGCGAATGGAGTATTAAGGGGCGAATTGTGCCCCGTTGTCGTCGATATTATTTATGCCGCGTCCCGCAGGAATAACGGTGCCCCGCCGCCGTAGTCCTGTGTACACGCCGACCCGTCACGACGACGACGACGACGACGACGCGTACCGATAATGACCGGGCCTAGCGTGGTTAGATATCGATCTATTTATACCTAGGTATACATATATATATATATATATATATATATATATATATATATATATATATATATATATTATATACACACGAATTATAACGCCGCCGTCGGAAAATATAAACGTTTAGAAGAAAAAAAAAATATATATATATATATACAATCGAACCGCCGTCGTCGAGCGTATGTATTATTATTATTATTATTATTATTATACGAATTGTGTTTGGATTCGAATAGTTTTCCGGATATTAAGAAGAAGAAGAAGAAGAAGAAGAAGAAAAAAAATCCTCGATTCCCACCGGCTCTCTCGTTCCCGGCGGCGGCGCGTAACCCAACCCGCACCGTCGGCCCGCGTGGCCCGTAATTTTGTCGGGCCAAAATCCGTCTCTAAAAATACACTCGCGCGCGTACGCATCGCCGTTTACGAGTGGTGGCGCACGAGCGTCTGGTTTGTGTCTCTTCGGTGCCGGTGCGGCCAGCGGCGGGGACCCACTTGTGTGCGTGCCCGTGATAAAACCGCACTCGGGAAATGATCCAAATCAATTAATTTCTATATTTTTAGAACCGCCGCGGCGTCCCGTCCGATAATCGAAATTGATGGTATATATTATAATTATAGTGCGGCGGCCTTTTTTTTTTTTTTTCCTTACTGACGGATCCACTTTCCGGCGCGCGGCATACCCTGAAAATCTTAATTTTCGGTGGAAGTCTTCTCGCTAATAACGAACACGAAAGGAAAAAAAAAAAAAAAAGAAAAAAGAAAATCCCCCGCGACGACGAAAAAACCGGCGGAAAAAAACCGACTTTATAATAGGGATGGTCCCGGGGCTAATTTCATAAGGAACCGTTTTTCTCCCTTCCGACGATTAAACCCTTTTGTCGGGCCTTTTGTGCGCCGTGTTTACCTCTTTTCCGCCCATTGTACCGCCGCTGCAGCGATGTATATGCGCGCGGGATCGCCGCCTCTCCCCCTCGAAAACCAAAGCGATCCGATTAAATCGTCAAAACAACAGGGCATTTGATGTTTGAAAAGAAATCTCGGCGACGGCGGCGGGAGCAGCGGAATCAGCGGCACAATGGAAATTAATAGCAATAGATCATCATCGGCGGCTTTTGTACGCGATATTACACGCAACAGTCTATTATTATTTATACAATATAATACTATAAGTACCGAAGTGAAAAAAAAAAAAAAAAAAAAAAAATGGTATTATAATATTTATAATTGTTTTCCTCGTCCGTTTATTTATTCTTTTCGGTTGTCGCGAATTAACGGCGGTATCATGTATTATAATTACTGATGTTGACGTATATATAAATATATTATATAAACTATATATGCAGATTCGAAACCGAGTAAATAGGGCTGATGATAACGAAACTAACGATAAACCTATATAATAGATTCGTCATAGAAAGGCAGTTAATATTATAATGTTTCTTAAAATTGTATATATTATCGCGTTATTATATTATACTATGAGTTATATAACTTCTAGTAATCACCAAAATATGCTATAATAATTGTACATTTTAAACTATTTAAAATCTACGATCGGTTATTTCGGGGGTTTATATGATTGTTAAACAATTATTTCGTATATTTGTTGAAAAAATGTCACTCTGTTACTATGCATAAATATATAAAGTCAGACTGTTGTAGTTGGGAAGGTGCGATGTATCGAGTAAGTTTATTTATATTTGAAATATTGACCGAAATTCGGAAAACACGTGTTTTGATCAATATAAATTTTCAAATTTAATTTGCGACTACAAAATGAATTGTTCGCGGTTTTAACAAATTTTAATATAAATTTGAACTTAAACGCCGGATCAAATATATTAAAACATTTGTAATCGCATAAAATAATAATAATAATATAAACACATAATTGTTTTTTTTTTATTTTTATAAACGTGTAAAGTGCAAATGTTGACGAAAATCGTTTGAAAAACAAAACATGTTGCTTGTATTTCGTATTTCGTTATGATTTCGTCGTTGCGCACAGATATCAATAAAAATTCCTCTACGACTTCCCGGATTTGCCACCTACAACAGTGGCACTATTTATTTTTGTTTTTTTGTTCGTATTTGATTTACGAGCGCGCGCGCGCGCGCGGCCGAAATTGTACATAAAATAATATCGACGCGAAACCGCCGGCACACTATCATATACAATGCACAGCGACGATAAGTACTAAGGATAATAATAAAAATAATAATAATAAAAATAAATGTAACGCAATAGGCCGCGGTGCGCGGGCGGCTATTTATACGGAAGCAGGCGCGGTGGTAATGTTCTCGGGGGCACTTTGATTCGTTTTGATCCGTCTTTGTCGCGCCGCACGCCGTACTGACGGACCGTGACGAATGAGCGGCCGCCGCAGCGTTTATACAATATACAATATACAATAATAATAATAATAATAATAATATTATATTAATATACAATATCGCCGAGGCGGCGGTGTTGTGACACGTCATTTAACACTATACGCACGGACGGACGTGCACGGGGATTTCGCGGGCGCCGCCGTCGTATACACGTATATATATATATATATATATATTATAAAAGGGTCCACGCGCGAGGAGGAGCTCGTTCATAACGGTATAATACATGGCGAAAAAAAAAAGAAAAAAAAAAAAAAAGGGAATAACGGCGGAAGACGTGTTGTATAATATTATTATTATATATATATATACATTGTAAAAGATAAGAACCATTTCCCGGGAGACCCATCGATCGTCCGGCCGCCGCGGTCCCTAACACGGTTCTCTATATTTTCTATTTTTCCCAATCATGCAGATTTGACCGTCGGCGGCGGCGGCAAAACTTGTTCATATTATTATTATTATTATCATTTCCAGTTTCCACCGGGACCTACACGCGTACGGTCCGTACTGTTGCCGGTATTTTTTTTTTTTATTTTTTTTTTTTCCTCCGTATTATACCGCAAAGTGTACGACCGATATATTACACACACGAAACCCGCGGCCGTACGTGACCGAAATACCGGAGACGATCGCCATCGCGCGCGGTTAGAGTGTAGGAGGAGTAGGAGGAAGAGGAGATGATGATATACACGCTTGTGATGTGTGCGTGCGCCAAACACACCGTCTTGTGATGGGCGGCGGCGGCGGCGGCGGTGTGTGTGTGTGTGTGTGTTTGTAAACCGCTGACCAACGCTCGTTTTCCGCCGCCGTACATATAAATGGAAACTTATGACCGCCGCCGCGTATGATACGCGAACATAAATTTTTGAAAAACCTTCCGAGATTGCGACGGTCCGCGCGACGATCTGCACGATCTTGTGCGGGCCGAAACGAAAATTATTATTATTATTGTTATTATTATTATTATTATACACGACCGTCGTCGTTAGTGTAGGCACACCCATCTTACTGCCTTCGCTGCTTTGCACCGCGCCTTGTTATAACGAGTGTGCGCAGATCGTATTATTATTATTATATAGGCCGTCGGGCCGTTTGCCCCGGCGACCGGCCCGCGAAAAACGACGACGGGCCCGGGCGAAAACAAGAGCGCGCCCGAACGGTGCAATTATATAAATACGGTCGACAGAACCGGGCGGGCGCGCGCTCGTCCGTTCGCGGTCGGGGCGACTAAAAAAAAATAAATAAACGTACGCGTTCGAGGAGCCCGTTAAAATATATGCGACGCGACGATTGGCGGCCAATGAATTCGCCGCGGCCGGGCACTCTATACAATTATAATACGGCGCGATTTTTGGCCCGACCGTGAAATATTTTTCCATACCGTCCAATATATATATATATTATAAATCGAGGTTTACGAGACAAATCGACTTTTTTTTTAAATTTTTTTATGAACAACTACTATTCCGATGAATAGTACCTTGTTTCCGTTTTTCCAGCATTTTACGATACGTTGAAAATTATATATTGAATAAAACCGAACGGGGAAAAAAAAAAAAAAATAAAAAAAAATAAAAATCGACAGTTTTAAATGTCTATCAATAACATAAAAAGTGCCAAAATATTTTGGACATTATATATTTATATATACATAATGGCATGACATTATATATTTATATAATGTCATGCCATTATGTTTAGAAATTATGCTACCAGCAGAAATAATCGCCGATGTTGCCGATTAGAACGAATTATTTCTGGTATGGTAAAACCAATAGAAATATAATTCAAATTAAAAAAAAAAGGACTGAACGCTCAAATACCCCCTCGAACATTATTATTATTATAAACAGAAATCGCATTATGTGTACACGTAAAATTAAAATCGAATTTCGTCCACAAACTACTCGTGTCAACTCAACTGGACATTTGATAAAAATTAAAACCGTATACATGTTTATACAACGAACGCTATACGACTGACTGTGTATTGCCGAGTGGACGGTAAAAATAATTGACTAATTTTATTAACCGAAATTTATGTAACTAGTTAACGGCAATTTTTTTAATATTGTATATTTGTATGTTCCTACAACGAATGACTTTTGCACGACCGCAATGACGTCCGACATTAAATCCCTCCCCCTCCCACAATAGATTGTTGCGGCGCAAAACTCATTTTACACGAGCGATCGCGTATATATATATAACGACGAAATGTCGACATCGCGATGTAATATAACGTAAAATAATACTACTATTTATAATTTCTTTCGAATGTTGATGAAATAAATAATTATCGCTTTTAATCGCACCGATAATAAACATACGGGAGCCGCCGGGTATTGAAATATACCCGTATATTGTTAATATTTTATTGTCGGGTAATATACGGCGCGATAATTCTATCAGGTTTCCGGAACGTGACAGGGGAATACTAAAATACACATTTTCACAAATACAAATTTTATTATTTTTTTTTTTTTTTATATATACTTATTATCAGGGTTGGCATTTCACAGCATTTGCATATTTCTAATAAAATTCTTAAGAATTGGCAGAATAAGCTTAACTCAGAGTATCTATCTTTTATCAGAGTTTAATCTTGCATATTTCGCGATTTTTTTTTAGTTTTTAGTACTATTTTTGGACTTTTTGAGATATTTTTGCATTCTTATCTGTTTTTAATCAAATTTCGTTATAGTTTATCTAATATAATAATAATAAATAATCATTTATAATACTTATTATAATTTATAGTAAATTAATCTTAAAATTTTTTAATATAAAATAATAATATTTTAATACACGATGTTTCTTGATTATTGTCAATCGAATTTATAAATTGATAAATGACAATGGTGAATTATTAGTAATTACTAATAAATAATAATTGTATGTTTTTATTTGTTTTTGCATATTTTATTATTTTTATTGCATATTTACCCATATTTAAGGTAATATTATAGCGCAAAAATATAATTTTTTTTTTCGATTTTTCTTAATTAGTTTTCTCTCGTCATAAACAGCAGTCACATTTTTTCAGTTTTAAATAAACCGTAGATGGCTGTACTCGGGTAATTTTCGGGTTGGAACAAATGAAATAATGTTACTCAAAGTAGCATTAAAAAAAACAAGAATATTGAAATTTTAAATATGTATTTTGAAACCCTTGGTTATCCTTAGAAACCCCCGTTTCAGTCCAAGTTTTCATTTAGCCGACATATTTAGTGTTACCCAAAAAAAAGATCAAACCTTATATATATATATATATATATATATATACATTTATCTAATCTGATGAGTTCACCGTGTCAAGGGTGCTATCTCGATCAGCATAAAATTGAAGATAAAAAACCGGTCGTTGTTATATTAAATTAAGACGCAGCTCGAATATAGCTATTTTCTTGATCTCACTGACAATGTGAAATCTCTGACAACGCTATTTCTTATTAATTGGCCTGATAATTATACATTTTCGAAATACATGTGTGTGTATATATATATATATATATATATATATATATATATATATACAGATCTCAAAGGCCGCAATGAAATCCGATTTTTTTTTGATAGTTAACCTCTGATGAGACTCTTAATATTATTACTCACGGACTGGTCCAAAATTAATATTTTAAAGATTCTAGACTTATTCATTCCCCTGAATGTTTGTAGAATATAGTTTCATTGTTATACAATAAACATTGTCTATTTGTTTAAGCGTCGTAAATTATTAAATTCCCGACCGTAACTGTCTACTATAGAGGTACTGTGTCAACCATTCATTATGGCGGTAATAGCAAAAACTACAAATTTATAGGTACAGTATTATTTTAAACGGTTTTTATTTTATTTACTTTATAATAGGACTTTAATCGTACAAATATATTTATTAATCGCTATGCAAATCAATAATATTGACGGCTCGCCGCGGTTCTCACATTATCGCAATAGAGTATATCGTTAGGTACTTGCCAGATAATACACATTGTTTTCATCAATATACGACGATATCGAATATGAATATTGAATTTATACAGGCGAAGCGAGTATCCGCGGGTGCCGCCAGTGCACCACCAGTCACGTCTATGCCGCTGCAGCGCACACCCGAGGAAAATAAATTGAATTTTCGGTGTACATAATGCCGCGGCAGCGAACGAAAATAAAAATGAAAACGATGTATTGATCTTTATCAATAAGGCACGACGACAATCGACGGAGCCCGTAGTCGTCGATTATCGTTTTCTATAAAATATAACGTATAAGTATAATGCAGTGGCGGGGGGGGGGAGGAGAAGGAAGAGTTTGTTTGACCCGCACGGTAATTTTTCCCGGTTATATAATTGGACTCTAAAAAAAAAGGCCCGAAATTCGTATGTATTTGTCTGAATGGCATGTAAAAATTATATCTGATAAATATTTTTTTGATCCAAAATAAATTTGTTTTGTATGTAAATGCTAAAAAAAAAAAAAAAAGTCATTGATTCGATAATTGGACGAAAAATATTTTAAGCCACGGCCTTGTAATAGGCGTTAGGAAAATGTGACCCGGCTGAATTTTCACTGCCAATTTAAAAGTGTATATCATCCTAATAATTTTCAGCTCTAAATAGTAATCCACTTGGTTTTTTGACCCGGGGACCCGCCACTTATAAATAACTTTGATACAGCTCGATATATATATTTAAGGTGTAAGGCGAAAATAATTAAATTTTTTTTTTTTTTGTAATAGTATAACGTGTCTGCGCTACAGTTAAAATATTATTAAACGGTTTTTTCGGCGGAGAAATTTGAATTTCTCAAAAAATATATTTTGATGGTAATTTATTCTACAACGTCTATAATTTTTTTTTTTAAATTTATGCAAATGTGAATAATTTTCTTTTCGTCATGTAATGATTATTTATCCCATTGGGTACGCTCTAAGGGTCTACAGTTTAATATTATAATCACAAATAATATTCACACTTTCAGTAAGTTCACGAAATTGCGGAAAATAAACGACCGTACTTAAATACAAATTTTTAACCGCCCGAAATTTTCTAAAAATTCTATTTTACAAAATGGCTGTTTTGAATTTAAGGGTGAAAGAAAAAAACCTGTAAACGCTTTCTGTTCAGTTTCCCCGTCATAACGCGATAATATTTTAACCGTATAGCGGCGGAGGCGTATTAATTATCAGAAAAAATAAATATCGAATAGAACAAAGAAATTATTTCGAGTGTGTCGTCGCACACTTCGTCTTGCCGCCCTGTACATACGACCCCCGTTTAACCTCGTTACACGTACAATAACGACAATTGCGGCGTTAAATAAAAAAAAAAAATTCCATTACGACATACGTAATACGTACATAATTGCAATATACACTTGGGCGCCGGCAACACGATTATTTTAAGATCGTTGTAAATAATAATAATAATAACAATTACTAAATAATAAAACAACCGGATGCTGCGATCTGGAGCAGCGGGGCGGCGTCAGAAATCCGTATAACGTTACAATATAATACGCGTACGTAGGTATACTGTTTGTTTTGCGCCGCGCATTTCGTTTCGTAATAATAATCGTTATCGACGGGGCGGGTACGGGGTGGGAAATAAAAAAAAAAAATTATACGAATAAACGAGGAAAACATCAAACCTTGGCCGCCCCGTTGCCGGCGACGTGCATCGTAACGCCGGCCCGAATGCGGGCGGTGCACGCGGATTGTTGTTTGCGCGACGCGTATACGCATACACGTGTACCGGGGTGCGCGGCGACGGAGGGAGGCCCGGCCGACCCCCCCGAACTCACGAGTGGGCGAGGGGGGGCATTCGAAAGTTTCCAACGGCAAATTATTATTGTTATTAAATACTGGCGCGCGGGGGGTGGGGGGCGGGTGAGGGGTGGGTGAGATGGATGTGGGTGGGTCGGGACGGGCGGCAAATGTTTAACAACAAAAGCCGCGCCGCGATAACACAGCAGCGGCCCCGCGTGTACACGTAAACATAACAACAACGGAGACGAGACGCTGACACAGAACAAACAGAAAATCTTCCTCTCCCGGCGGCGGCGGCGATAATGGTATATATATATATATATATATATTATGAGACCTCTCATATAAATATTATACCGTCGTGCTTACAATAATAATAGTAATAATAATAATAATAATAATATCTGCCGAGAATTAACAGGAAAAGCTAATATTGACGACGACGACGACGATGACGAATAATAATAATAATATTGTACGTAATATTATGTTATTGTCAATTTTCTTCATACGCGTATACATATATATATATATATATATGTGTGTACAAGTAAGACACGTACGTACACCGGGCGTCGTGTCCTCCTCTAGTAATACTACGAAATAATATATTATTAGTATAATAATAATAATAAAAAAAAAAAAAAAAAAAAAAAAATGGTCACTTTTTACAAATTTCCTCGACGGTCGTGGTTAGAATGATTGTTTTGTAATTTTCGGTAATTTTAGATGTACGCGCGTTCGGACGAATAGAAACGCGTTGGAAAATCTAATATCGTATTTCGTGTTTCACTGTTGTAGGACGGGTAACGGGGTAACCCTGAACGACCGAGGAAAAATATCAAACCCTGTTTTTTTTTTTGTACTCGAAAATCAACCGTAAAAATTCAAGCGTGTCATACAATTAAAACCGATAAACCGGAAAATGTTACGAACAATATTAACTCGTCAACTAGACGATACATATATATATATACGTATACACACACACACACACACACACCATATAGTCCTGTTCGATTATTTTTGTATAATTTTCGGTGAGATTTTCACGGATAAAATACCGGCGTACATATTATTTAAAAATAAAAAAAATTCTATAACAAAAACTCCCGGGAGTGTTATGTGAATTTTGTGTAAGTATACGGCCGGTTTGGATTAAAAACAAAAAAAAAAAAAAAAACCAACCATCATCGGGTAAATAGAACAGCTGAGGCTTTTGCTTTTTTTTTTTTTTTTAAATACAATTTCCATATATATATTTCAAGTTATTCCGCGTGGCGTTTTTCTACATAATATATAGATTCTATTATATATATATATATATATCGTCGTCGTCGGCACCGTTAATTGAATCTTTTTTTATTATTATTATTATTATTATTTGCCTCTCGGTCGCCGTCATCCGCAAACCCGGGCTCTCCGCGCCCCTCGTTCCGGCGGCGCGGCGGTCGGGGCGGCCGCGCACCACACGGCGGCGCTCGCGTATACAAACACGCACCGGCGTGTTTCGAAATACATTACGGCCGCGTTGTGTTGTGCGCGCGTCCAGTTAGGAACGTAATTAATCGACAGAATCGGCATTTGGCAGGGCGCGGGGAAGCGGCGCGGTGACACAGGGGACCGGGGGTGGCGCGATAGAAGGGGTTACACGTTTGTACGCGCCGGGAACGGGGTAACCCACCATTAATCACGGGGCCGCCGGAGGTACGTCATCGACAGGACCCCGTTGTACGCACACATATACATGTACGTACATACGCGCCGTATTTATTATAATAATATAAATCGAAGGGCGTGGAAATCACTTTGTCATTGAAACGCTTGTGTATACACGGGCTATAATGCGGGGGGGGGGGCTGTTATATACTACACGGCGGCGCGAAATATAATTACGCGTAATACGTCCGTCCGCGCGGCCCGAGATTATTTTTTTCGCAAACGCGAGCGCGCGCGCGGTAAATAATAATAATAATAATAATAATAATTTTTTTTACTACTACTATTACGCCTAGAGGCGTTATTCAATTTAAACGCTATAATAATCTTAATCTATATAAATATAAATCAGTATTCAACGAATTACCTACAAGTGTAGTAGAGGGATTTATTTATAGGAACGTAACTATTTTTTCTTATCGAATACGTCGGTTATTCGAATTGAAAGTTGGTTTAGATGTTCAAAATTACATTAGTCTCGAGTTTGCCGTAAAATCGCGTCCATACGAAACAACAGTGTTTAAACATTATTTCCATCACCGTTTTAACAACGGGCCAACATTTTGAATTTCGTTTTGAACTTGGCGAAACTGCGGCAGAAACGCTCGAATGTTTAAAAACAGTTTACGGACATGGACCGATGAAAAGAACACAGCCGTTTACGGTCGGTTTAAACGTTTCGAAAACGGTCAAAAGGGTCCACTTGAAGACAAACGGAAAATAGTCGGTATTCGCATCACGAAAACTCGTCTTGTGTAGTTCGGCCTTTTTTTTTTTTTTTTTTTTTTTTGCGTCTATTTACAATTTGAAACGTTATCGTGTGCCGATTAGCCGTAATATAACATTTGTCCTGGTACTTTTCGAACAGACCTCGTGCGCAACGATTTTCACGGTATGACCACGGTATAATTAATATCCGTCGTCAACGTCTTCGCGGTCCGGCCGGGATACGCATTATCGTTATACCGTTTTTCCATCTATCACCCACCCGGGTGGCGCGGATTTTTAATTAAAGGAGAAAATATATGTATATATATATATATATATATTGTTATCGTACGCATCTATAAAAACGCGAAATATTTTCTCGTGTTTATCGTCTAAATGTAATATAATTATCGCGCGCGGGTACCTCTATAACATCCGCGTATATGTGCGGTGTGCATGTACGCGCGTCCCGGCCGATTTCTTTCTTTTGTCGTGTAAAGTCTTCGCGCGCGCGTCTCGGGTGTCGGTCGGTCGCCGGCCGTCACGGCCGAGAGCCGCGGCGTACCGCACGCGATACACCCCGAGGAGGAACGGCCCCGCCGCCATTATTGTTCCAGCACCTTTCAGATTTTAAACGGAATATCTACGGTAGAAATACCTAACCAAATAAATCTGCCATACAATGGGATTTTTAGGATTTTCACTCGGCGCAGACGGTTGTAAAGACAACCGGACGATACGGGGTCGCCGAGCCATCATACAAGTTGCCAAACGACGATTTTAATAAACTACAACTCGTAAAAAACCGACAAAGAAAAAAAAAATAAATAAACCATCTGCGGATCCGTCAAATCCTTAGCATTTCACAGAATATAGGTTGCGACGTCAACTTCACATTATCGATAGTGTAGACTTAACGATAATAGTTATCGACCGGCTGGTATCTATAAACTCATTATCGACTTTGAAACAAAATAATATTGGTACCGGTATATTTATATCATAAAAAAAAAAAAAAAATTAATCGTTTAACAGTTATCATCAGACGTTATTGTCCGAGGTTGCAATCAATACGTATTATTTCAATTATATTTATTCCGGATCCGTCTGCGGACCCCATAAATCTCGTGTATGTCTCGAGTGTTGAATTTTAATATTTTTACTCAAACGGGACGGTAAATATTCATAAAAAACGAAAATCGGCATATTTTTTTTTTTTTACAATTGAAAAAAAAAAAACCATATAAGTTATTTTCGCGTGGGTATATGAATATATACGTATATATATATTTGTATGAAACGAATAAGAAAGCACACACATTTGTAAGCAAGATGATTAATACGGTAAATATACTAATTTATAATCGGTGTATATTTTATCGTAACAATACGATTAATGAATGCCTTTACCACCCACAGACAGACATTTTTCTCACAGACGGCAGTGGCTTAAATAATTTGGTACGATGTCGTTTGACGTATATACCGTGCTCGTCATGTGTACGGCCATTGGAAATATTAAAATATCAAATTTTTTAATTATTTATCAAAAACAAATTGTTATCGATATCCGCTCACTTTGGATTTAAATAATTTTCATCATAAGTAGTCCTAGTTGTTATTTTCGCCCTGATTTTAATTAGTTATAATCTGCAATTTGACTTTTTGTACTCGCTCGCCCCGAGAACAAGTCTTGGTTTGTTTGTGCGGGAGGGTCGTCGTTATATTTGTATATCGTTAAAAATGTATAATTCGCACGTATTTTTTTTATTTAAAATGTAGTTTTTTTTTTTTTTTTTTGCTGTCGGTAATGTTTCAATAACGTACTAATATAATATTATTGTTATTATTTTAATTAATAAATCAAGGCAAATATAATTAAAATAAATATTTAGTAAAACGTCCGATTCGACTACGACATAATATAAGTCATAATAATGTTATTAATATTATTAATCCGGCATTTAATCCCTTTATACACGACCTTGCACAGATACAAATACCGATTTGTCTGCATAAAGACGCGAAATCATCAAAATACTGAATAATAATTGACTACTATATGTAGTTCCCTACATTATTTAATATAATAAAATTGGCCTGGAAATGAATTCAACTAGTGAAACGGGTGTTTCTCAGATTAATAACATTAATAATACATTTCTATAACTGTTTATCGGGAAGCTATCAGAGTGCATTGTAATAGCAATACTATTAATATATTGCAATTTCGAATTTTTTTTTTATTTTCCGTAATATTATTATCACTCCGGTACGCGATCTTAGAAAGATAAGGTCCATAATAATAATGTTTGATGTCTAAGGATTTTCCGGTAACACCGGAAGACGTTCTCGTTTTATCGGACTATTTTAGCGAACTATGAATAAATAAAAAAAAAAAACAATGAAATTCCTTATGGCGGGCTAATAATAATGCATATAAATGATCGATTTTAAGTAAAAGTATTATATTTATTAACACTTCAACGCAAATTACTATATAAAAAAAAAACAATTTAATGCGTTTATTGCGTTTGATTCCTTTGCCGATAAAGACATTTTTGGGAGGAAATACCGGGGTCAAAACTGCACGCGTGTCATTGGTGGCGTCCGACCGATTGCACCCGAAACACGGTACACGGTCTTGCGGTACAAACCAGATAGGATTCACGGTTATTATCAATAATAAACGTATAAATAAACGACGATTGGTCGGTATTTGTGTGTGACGGCCTCCCCAAAAGGGGAAAAAAAAAAAATAAAATTTTTTTTTTTTTTGTTGAAATTTCGTAAGGTGTATGTGCGGGCCAGTGGTCCGCGGACAGGATGGAAACCTCTGCAACTATAATTCAGTAGTCTGTACGGTGTTAACTCTGCATTTATATATATATACCGTATTATAATACCGTTGAATTCGTAACGCTGTCCCGGGACTCCCTCCTCCCCGATAATTTATCGGACCGTATTTTCGCGGCAATCAATCTCAGCGGGCCCGTCGCGTCGATACACACCGCCGACACGATATATATATATATATACATTTCACTGGCAAATCGGACGACGACCGATATTTTGTTCGGCCGACCGTATATACGGTTTTACATATTCCGGGGCTGTAAGGTATACGCGATTTATTTACGACCGTATATACACTAGTCCGGGTTTTCCTACGGTCATTTGTCGGGTCGTGAGGTTTTTCTTTTTTTTATTATTATTTTTTTTTTTTGTGGCGATTGGAGGCGAGGAAGAAATTTACGTGAGGCCCCGCCGAAAACGCACAAACGGTATATAGATATATAGAGGTAGTATACACACCTACTTATGCGGGACCCGGTATAGGCGTTATATGCTAACGACCGTTGTACACACGTATACGGGATGGGACCGCGTTTTCCCGCTCATTTCCATACCGGGACCTATAGATACATATATATATATATATATATATATATATATATATAGTGATAGATAGTGATAGATAATATTGCACCGCGGGGAATTGCCGACAGCGGCCGCGGTATGGTTTTCCATTTGGTTAATTGCGCGCGTTGCGCCCTTGAGCCATTTATTCTCTTTGGATCGTCGCCGCCGCCGCCGCGTATATCTTTGACACACGCTACCCCGGACGGGAGAAAAATAAAAACAAATATACGCATAATATATATAAAAAAAAACGCGTCGTGCGTTTTACATAAATATATAGTAAAAATAAAAACCATCCCGAAAGAAAACAATTGATTTCGGGTCACTTTCGGTCTCTCGGCCGTTCATATATATATATATATATTATACCTATACGGGCGTACTATAGGCGTAAATGATTATGATAAAATTCCACTCCGGAACGCGGGGCGGCCTTTGGCCAAAATCGATTTTCGTCCCGTCTCTCCGGGGATAACACTCGGCGCCCGTCCCCGCCGCGGCGTATACACTTTTTACGCATGTTTTATTAAACAGACGACTCCTCCGGCGGCCGGGCAAAACGAAAAACGAAAAACGAAAAAAAAAAAAAAATAACCGTAGAAAAAGAGAAGCGTTGCGGATAACAACGGCGGCGGGCGAAGGGCGTCCCGAAATATATTACGCTAGCCCCGCGGAGACGTCCGTAACCCTAAAAATAATAATAATAATAATAAAAAAAAAAAAAGGGTCTGAGACCACGTGAAAAGAACGCGCCGTGTGCAATGTACACACACACATATATATATATATATATTTATATATCGTCGTTTATAACGACCATTATCGGTTTTGACCCTTAGCGCAATTACAATTCGCGTATATAACAGTGCGATCCAAAGAGGCTCGTAAAATATATATATATATTATAGGTAGGCGTATAGGTGTTAATACAGAGGTATACGTATATGTTTTATAACGAGGAGAAAGAAGAAGAAGAAGAAGAAGTAGAGAAAAAAAAAAAAAAAAAAAAGAAACCGCAATCGGTTCACTTACCGTGTGGGACCCAACCGTGACCGCACGCGTCGCAGAACCGTATGTGAAGTTTTCCGGGCGTAAAACAATCGCACAAACATTCGGGCACCGTACATCTGATGGCCTGCTAAAAAAGAAAAAAGAAAAAAAAAAAAAAAGCAAAAACCGAATTAATCAACAATAATTAAAACCCCCGCGCATAATTACGATAATTATAATTATATATATATATATATATATATTTAAAAACGCAGACTCGTATTATTATAATATACACTTTTATATACGTCGTCGGGGAACCGTGAGAAAGCCCGTGTATTTATTATTTATTTTTATCCCCCCCCCCGCCCGTCACCGGGGCACAGGTATTAATAATACTCTAAGTATACTTAATCCCGCGTGCACAGCGGCGACAAATACAAAAGAATCGGAAAACAAACCCGACGCACCGTCGCGCCCCGGCCTGTTATAACAACTGTAATATTATTATCATCGTTAATATCCGACGATATTCGCCCTCTTTTATCGTTATTATTTCATTATTGTTCCAAACGTCAATCTGTCGTTTAACCAAGTCTCCCCGGGCCGGGCCGGGAGAGTCATTGTGCACGCGCGGGGCGGTATTATTATACCGCGTGTACACGCGCAGAGTAGGATTTTTCGGAATAGGTGTGAAAAATAATAATAATAATAACGACGACGACGACGACGGAACGGGCCCTCTTACCTATATAAACCGGGGGGGCCCTTAATGCCGTAATAACAGACCGAGACCGAGATGATGGGTCATTGTCGTTCGGTATATTATATATATATATGTGTGTGCGTGTGTGTACGAAGAACCCATTGTGCCCATTTTTTTTTTTTCTCTCTCTCTCCCCCCGTCGTCCACCGCCGACCGACCATAGGCGTATATATATATATATATATATATATATATATATATATATATATATACGATTCAATATACGATTTTTTCGTTTTCGAAAATCATCATCGTTAAATAACAATAATTCGATATCACGAGTATCACCTGTCACACACACACACACACACACGCCCGGGAAGCCCGACACTCGCTGCGCTATAATACAATAGTATTGTGTTGTACACTACAAACATAATAATATTACGTACGTATATGTATATATAAAAAAAAAAAAGACGATGACGACGACAAATAATTATCACGGTGCGCCGGGGCGATGTTTGTTTATAGATTGGATACGCGAGCGCGGGATTTCGAGGGATCGCCGGTGGCCCGGAGCTACGGGGAACGAACGGGCTGTCCGCGCGCGACCGGCCCCGGGGCGCCGCCGCCGCCGCCGCCGTAGTCGTCGTCCGGCGGCTGGGCGGGGGACGAGACGAGCGTTTACGGTTATAAACAAACGGAATTTTTCGTATTCCGCTACGAGGGGCAACATTTGCCCGGCACGATATTTAGCGTTTAAACAAAAAAAACTGGCGTAGATAATGCCGTTTTATTCGTAAACCGTAACGCAAACTATTCGCAAACGTTATTCCGCCCGGTGGCCAGAGCCCCGGCCCCGGACCGCATCGCGTATCCGCGGAAATATCTACGGAATGAACGCTCGGGTACCGGACTATTTTCATTTTATATTTCCTCCGCGATTCGACGGGAAATAGTTGTAATAGTACGTTTATTAAAAATCTCACTAGCGTTCTCAATAACAATAAATGTTTTAAACTCGTCTGTCCATACACATGCATAGGATTTTAACGGAGAATGAAAACATTCGGCGCCGGCGGAATATATACGCAAATATAAACGTATAAAGCAATGGTGTCGTGAGCGTACTCGAAACCCTATAAGCCGAGTGTTTGGAAAAAAAAAAAATAATAAAAAACACTACTGGCACACTGTTCCCCCGAAAAATCTATTGGCATATTTCCGGGGCTGAGCACCGTCGTCGGAATCGGCCAGTTCCGTACGAGAGTTATTCCCGTGACGCGGGCACGTTTTTCTAAGCCGAAAAAAAAAAACACGTTGGCTCGGTTAAATTTTTTTATAAATTAAAACTTTAAAACTCGACGGACAAAAAAATACCTCGTTAACTTGCGCCCCCGGCCATCATCAGGCGGACGTATCGGGCGCGCCCGCCGTTATTTCTGTACGGCCGACGGCTGTCGGTGTCCTCTCTAACTGCGAATTTACAGATGAAAAACAAAATGAAAAATAAAAAAAAAACCCACGAAATAATGACTGCCAAACCGCGGCGTAAAATATATTTATATTATATTTAAACCACCGCTATAATATACCCGTATATTATGATCGTTATTGCGGCGGCGTTGAGTGAAATTTATTGAAAGAGCGGCAGGTATATGTTAATAATAATAACGACGCCCGGTATATCCGCAACCGCGACGAGGGGTAATAATAATAATTTAATTTTTTTCTTTTTTTTTTTTTTTCTTCGTTTGTACAGATATTAGCCGTGTTGTGATAAAGCCGGCGCAGACAAGTCGAAGGGAACCACCTAGCGCGGTGCGTACGTGTGGAATATATACGTATATTAATATGATTAAATTCCGCTATTCGCCGTCGCCGGGGAAATATAATATAATACACGCCATCGTCGTAACACACGCAAAAGTAATAAATATTCAAATAACATTGAGTATTACGTTTTATATTGTATACGCCCGCACATCATCATCCGCTTTTTACATTTTTTTTTTTTTTTTTATATATTACAGTCCGTTTATCCACGCGCGGAAAAACGGTGAAAATAATACCGCCGCAGCCACGTTTTAATAACGTCTTTCGGCACGGTCGTCGGCCCTTAGCTTATCGATTTCGCGCAGACCTTGCCCAGCCCTTGCCCGTGCCGCGGTACGGCGAAACACTCGGGCGCCGTCGGCCAGCGTTGTTAGTCAGCGAATCGCCGAGTTTCGACCGCCGGGCGGGTATTCGTCGTATACACGGTGTTCGAACGTCGTTTGATAACGTTCTCTACGGCCAACGGAAATTGCCACCTCCGATTTTCGAAATCGGATACATATATACACACACACACACACACACTTGAGAAACACTTCAGTGTAAACGGTGTGGCGTTTTTTTTACGGCGGGCCGCTTGCGGTGAATACGAATTTTATACGACGCGCGCGGTATTATTCGCCGCTCACCGTGTCGTGTAAAATACCCTGTGCCGATTGGCCACACTTACCGGGACGCGGTCGGAATACTGACCAACACGACTACCGCGCAATTGAATATAATTCGACTTTTGGCCGTGCGGTTTGCGTTGCGGTTTTAGCAACTAAGCCCCGCAGACTATCGGCTGCAGTAATTGCCGTTCTCGTACCGTTTTCACACGACACGGCAGAGCCGAGTTGCTGCGAACCCAAACCGTGGCGATTTTTCGAATATCTCGGCGTTGTAATCGTGAATATCGTGTTCCGCCGCGCGTCACCGTTGCAGCCCTTAAGAAAATTACCGATACATATATTTTTTTTTTTTTTGTTTAACGAAACACTTGTTATAAAAGACTTAATCGTCGTGACAAAACGCAATGTCGTCAACACGTACTTATGACATTTTTCTGTCTCGGTTAAAACCTTGCTGCCCCCTAAATCGCCCAGCATTTTGTCCGGTTACGTTCGCCATTAAATCTTCAATTTGTGTTACTATTGCAATTGTAAGAAAAAAAAAAAAAAAAAAAAAAAACCGGGGACTACAGAGATAGGGTTGATAAAAAAGTAATCGTCGGCATATAGGGAACGGGCGCCGCGTAAGAGTAGTATAATAATATAATATACGCGTTTCCGTGATATTATTATCGCGCGAAATAATATTATTATTTTTATTTTTTTTTTCACTGTCGGTTCCGTTAGCGTTTATATCGCGGGGAGCGTATTACGTACGTATATAGACAGGTATGATGATATATTATAAAATACGGCGTCTCTAATACTCGCCGTCGTCGTCGTCGTTTTCCGTTCCGCTCCCTATAATATTATTATTATTATTATTATTATTATTATCTGCTGTTCGTCGTCGCCGCCGCCGCCGCCGTCCTCAGACTATTCTTTTATATTTGACAGATTAAAATTACCCTCGTGGGGGCGACCGTGACAGCGCGGCGGCGGTGGCGGTGGCGGCGTCGCCGTATGTGTATATATATATATATATATATATATATGAGGTCAGTGTCAAGTAAATGATGTCTCTCCCGCCGCCGACTACTCGCGCGCGTTTCCCCTGGGACTCGGCTATGATTTATGCAAGTCTATATAATAATATAACCCGCGTAAAGGTTTCCAGATATATAAACTATATATATACGCTCGCAAACGTTCCCTTCGCTCGCGGACCGGAAACGACGTGAGACGTTATATATATATATATATATATATATATGTATACTTAGTTTTTCAATTTATTTCCGTGAGGGATTATACGGCGCGGGATTCGCGTAAATTGGCTGCAAAACGTTTTTGCGCGCGTATACTACACGCCGGCGTTTTACGCGCGTCGTGTCTGCGCGCGACAACGTCCCGCGTACAGGTATATATTTATATTTTATATATTTTATATATTTACCCCGGTCCCGTCAAAACGTCCGATCGCCTATATAAACGCGTTTATATCCGTATACAGCCGGAAAAAAAAAAAAAAAAAAAAAATATTAAGAAAGAAAATGTTTTCCGCGTATATACGACGCGTGTTCAATAAACACCCAGACTAGAATTATTACGGACAAACATTTACCGGCGATGTCGACATTAACATTTGCTATTACTTATTATTTTTCACTTAAATGACTTTTCTTCGACAGAGTTGTATCATTCCTATCATTTTTTTTCCCATAAAATTTCGTCACAAGTTAAACCGATATCAATTTTACGGACCATCGTCGGGCCTCGTAGTGTATTTTCGTTCTTACTACCCCTGCCGTCCGGCCAAGCGTTATTCATATGTGAGAAAATACTTTTAACCGGTGCAAAAGTTCCTGGCATACCGCAAACTGATAAACTGGCAAAATCAATTGTAGATTTGGAGCTGATGTCGCCCGTTTACTTTAAACTAACAGAATAACCGCGCCCATTTTGCATAATTTGTAATTATTGTCTTGGGGTTTTTCTTATTCCTCTTTCGGTATTTTAACTTTTAACAACCAAAACTATAAAAACTAACAATATTATTCTATATTTTATTATTAAATAATACAATGTTCTAAATGTCCTGAAAACCGGGACTGTCCCGGTGAAACTGTGACGAACGGTAAGCCTATATATATATGATTGTGAGATGGGGGGGGAGCACCCCGTGGTCTTCTTCTTCGTCTTCGTCTTCTTTGTCTTATTATTATTATTATTATTATTATATTTTCTCCGGGTCCACCACTTGACTGACTACGCGCCCCGGCCCCCCGATAATAGTATTAAAATACACCGCGGCGCGAAGGGTATTTATGTATACTGAACCCGGGCCCGCTGTTTGCCGAACACTTCAATCTCCGCCATCGGCGCCCGCGGACGGGGTCTACTACGATCGTAATAATACTACAGCCCTTCGGCCAACCTCGCATTATATAATTACGCCATTTTGACTTTTACCAGTTTCCCCTGCCCCCGTCTGTTATGCATGTTTATACGGGTAGAGGGTACGGGGGGGAAGTCGACTTTTAACCCTTTTTTTTTATTATTATTATTATTTTTTTTTTTTTTTTTTACATGCCGGCAAATCCGCAGCCTAAACACACACGGGCCCCCGTTTCGATTTTTTTTTTTATTCCACTCGACAACCCGGTTTCGGGTCGCGTATTATTATTTATCATATTATAACGGATTTTCCCGCGGCCGCGTCACAAAGGATAAATCGAACATGTATTTTCTGTTTTAGTAATACAATAGTCGGTATGATATATTACCGCGTTTTTGCGTATGGCTCTATAGTATTGTATTTACTATCCGAGTGGTTATCGTTAAACGGTTTTCCTCGTCTAGTTTCGATATTATCGGGTGGAGTGGGGGAGGGGGGCTGGTGGTAGTAAACGTATCAGAGTTAATTTTGCGTAACAGACAAAAATGGATTCCGTATACTATACAGCGCCGTAATTATTGGGGAGAGAGAGAAAAAAAAAAAAGCATATGCTAATATAACAATCAAATAAGTGTTATTTCATTATAAATAAGTCCGCGACACTACAGTGTCGAATTCCGCTCGAGTCCCACACGTTTCGCAGACATAATTCTTTCCCTATGACGCGATACATTTTAATGGTTTAAAGTGCGTACGGGCGCGTAAAGATTTTCGATTGTTTGATAGTAAAACCTTATCGTTTCCATCGTATCGCGTCGAGACGACGAGGCGATCGGTACGTTTAAACGGGACGTTTTAACGTCGTCCGGTGGACATCAACTAATCCGGCAGATCGAAGAAACGCTTACGAGGAACACACACGGGTATATACAGATGCGCGTAAATCGACGGAATAATTCATAATAAATACGGGCCCAGGTTTTGCAATGACGTAAAATCGAGTGGCCGATAATACCTCCCGTCATCGGGTGTTGTCGCAGCGGTAAAATGTCAACTCGTCGGCGTAACAAAATCGTATTATACGTATATATATTAAATAACTTATCTCCGGCGGCTTGAATCATATAATAATAATAATAATAATAATGTTGACGACGATGATAAAATACGAACACGTATGTTGGTGTTGTTTGGCCCAAGTCCAAAATTATAATAAATTATATTATATCGGACGCGCCGCTGGGAATCGGACGGTTAACGCGCGCGCGGATCGTTTAATTACTAATATATATTTATTTATTTTTTATTTTTTTTATTTTTTTTTTTTTTGGTAAAAAAATGAAATTATCATATTGCCGCCCCCTATCCCACCCACCGACAATTCCAGACGGTTTCGCGACGGGCGTGCGATGCTTTATACTATTATATATAGGTGTGCCTGCAATACCAATATCCGTGTAAATTATACAACGGAAATTATTTTAACACGACGATTCGATGACCGAGGAAATCTATCAAGGGAAGCTAAATATAACAGGCTTTATTATAACAGGGGCGACTTTCCTGTGACGCACAACAGCCCGAGTCTCTCCGGCCCACACGAATTGTTTTTTTGTATTTAATTTTTTGTTTTTTTTTTTTTATTAATTTTCCGACGCGTTCATAACGTAATTTCGTTACGACCAATGATATTGAACCATTTATTATACCGTTGCCGGATTTAAAGAATTGGAAGGTTAGGTTAGGGGGGTGGCCCAGAGGCTTCTGAAATCAGGCACGTAACCAGGATTCTATTTGAAGTAGAGGAGGAGTTTGAAAAAAAAAAAATTCACTCAAAACCTTAAAGGAGCCTTCGAAAAATTGGAATTTCAATTAAAAGTTACAATACGCCGAAGGCGGGCATTGTATTGTATAACTATAGTTACACGATTAAAAAGTTAACTGTTTTTGAACTTAACTTTTTACAGTTCATTTTTATAATCACCAAGGTGAGTTAACGAATTTTGTACGAAATTCAATATTAATCGGCTGTTACTGCGATTTATGTGTTCCGCATATACATGTCTACTTGTTTCATTCGAATCAATGATAATGTGTTGTTTATTGCTCTACGTAATATTATATTACCAGACGGTAGTTATAATTGCATAATAATATATAATTAAAAAGTAAATTGTAACTCTATTGAAGATTTTGAAGTGCCCAATTTCGAATACTTGTAATGTTGATTTTTAATAGCAAACAAACAAAATGTCTTAACCGAGTTAATTATTTTTCATTAACTTACCCGACTTTGCAATTATTTATGACTATAATATAAATATATATATATATATGTATTATTAGGCTCGCCAGACGTAGATTTTAAAGTAGATAATATTATTATTATTTTATCTAATCGCCGTGACCCGTAAAGTAATGCCGTTTCAATAATATAATGTGCGCGCCGATTTCAAAATGTGCTAGAAATATACAAATTGAGAAATAGGATTAACATTATATACATTATATTATGTATAATATAATAATATTATTGTGGTCGGAACGTTTTGGAATCATAAAAAAAAAAAAAACCGGGCACGCCGATAATATTAGAGGCGAACAAAATATTATATTAGACACTCGAACCGAAACCCGACGTGTCGATAAGAACGCGCAGCCGCCTCATCGAATTATAAAAAGGCGATGAAAAATACTCGACACGAGATGAAAACGATCAAGAAAATGGAGAAGAAGAAGAAGAAGATGGAGAAGAAGAAAAAAAATAATAACAATAAAGAGTCGCACACGACGACGACGACGACGACACTCTCGTAATAAATATACGTGTCCGGCGATGACGACCCGGCGAGACGTAACGATTTGTTATCATAGAGTATCGGTGACCGGCCGAGGGCCCACTCGACCGGGCCGTACCCGCGTTTCCCGTGGTTCGAGCGATGATTGCGACGATTACCAGCGGTGGCCGCGACCAATAGAGTCGGGTGATTGGCACATTTCTTTGTGTCACACCTTTTTTGTTGTCTAAGTGCCGCGAGACCACGACGATATAGTAATAATAATAATAATAATAATAATAATGGTAATGGGTAGCGGGGCCGGTTCCAGTAATATCTTAATGGGGGTCCGGAATAATGTTTTTGACGATTTCAAAAAAAAAAAAAAAAAAAATATGTCGATATTGCATAAATGTTTAAATGTTTTATTGAAAACGAAAACGATTAATTAATCCCCGGGCATTTTATAACATAAACAAATGATAATAATTCTACTTGTGACGATTATACACACCTACAACAAGTACACCGTTGTACGGGTAATTATTGGAACATATTCGTATTATAATAGAGCGATAATAATTATTACGGACATGTCGCATTCTTATCGTATATATCGTGTTTTCGTTTCACGTCCGACAATCGATTGGATCGACAGAAAAGCAAAATATAAATCCGGATACGCGTGGTTTTTATCGTGTTTTATATAAAAAAAAAAAAAAAAAAAAAAAAAAAAAAAAAAAAAACAAAAAAAATCGTCGCGGAAATTCAAAATTAGGAAACCCATCACTCCCCCCGGGCTCGTTTTGGGCGTCGACGCCGAAAACCGAGAATATTATTATTATTATTATTATTATTATTTGATACTGGCCGCGGTTGTAATATATTTTTTTTTTTTTTTTTTTTATAGACAGGGGTATAATATAATATTTTATCGGGTTTTTTGTTTTGTTTTTTTTTGTTTTTTTTTTTTTTTTCGCGGCGCGGGAAACGACGACGACGACGACGACGACGACCGCACGACGACGATGACGGGCGACGCGTATAATAATAACAATAATGATAATAATAATAATAATAATAATAATAATATATACATTAAGCGTGCTTGTATACTCTGACTGAGGAAAATAGTAATAGTAATAGTAGTAGTAGTAGTAGTAGTAGTAGTAGTAGTAGTAGTAGTAGTAGTAGTAGTAGTAGTATATATATATATGTATAATAACACTACGCGACTGCGTTGCACTCTGAAAACCGCGGGCGCACAATCGGAGCACATGACGAAGCAGCTCTTTGCGTCGCGGCGGCGGCGGCGGAGGTCCAAACAGTATTATACGTATATAATATAATATCTCGTCTGCGTGTGTGCGTCTGTATATTATATACGAGAAAGCGGTATATTCGCCGAAACGCGTTCGATAAACACGCACGCACGCTGTATATACACGTATAATCGTAATACCGTCGAGCAGCAACTGTATATACGTATTATATATATATATATATATATATATATATATATATATATATATATATATTTATTGTATATAAAGACGGTCGACGGAAATATACGCGATGACTGAGCGTTTAATATAATATAATATTTTACTCGAGACGACGGCGCGGCGTATTTATTATTATTATTATTACTGCTGTGCGTTGCCAGCGGTCGGCGGCGGCGGCGGCGGCGGCGGCGTTTGTGCGATTTACATAAGACGGTAATGTGTATATATATATATATATATATATATATGTATTTTTTTTTTTTTCCTTGTCTTTTCGCGTGACAATTTTTTTTCCCCTACCCTCGCCGAAAATCGCGCACGTCATATAACGGCACTACCATTTGTAAATAATAATAATAATAATACATAAATAAAATAAATAATTTCCGGAAAACCGGACACGCGCGTTCCGCCGGAATTAACGTATCTGTTTGTTTTTCCCGGGCCGGGCGCGGCAGTCGTTTGTTATATAATATAATATCATACGGTCGTAAGTGTAATTCACCAGGTGTGATAGGGTGGGTGGGTGCGGGGGGGGCTATACTACGGGGAGGAGGAGGCGTGGCGATAAATTAAAATAAAGATTTCCCCCTTCCCATAACACACACACACACACCGCCCCCCCTCCCGCCACCGCGATAATAGTTGGCGTGTCCCGGCGCAGTTATACTACACCACCCCCCCCTCCCCCGCCGCCGCTCACCTCCCCTATTTTTTTTATATATACGTTTACGCGGAATAATAATGTAGGGGGTGGTATATAATAGCCGCGGGCGGCCTGGCGGACGGTCGTCGCCGGGCCCCGTTTGACACACACAACTCACTCCGTTATCCCGCCGCCGCCGCCGCCGCCGCCGTATATTTTATAATATAAACGCCGTGTATATTATACCTGTACACGACGACGACGACGACGACGACGATAATATACGAGCGCATACACACAAACGGCGCACGACACGGCAGGGCGGTCAACCCCCGTCGCCCCGTCGTGTCTGTACAATCCGTACACGGGCCGTCTGTGCGTAGGCGTTAACTGCGCACCGTGCCGTACACACACATACACACACACACGCACGCACACACATACACACGCGCGCGCGCGCCCCGCGCGAGCTGCAGCCGTTCGGCGGCGTCGTCGCCACGCGATTTCCGTGTACTACACGTCGACACGACACGGTAACCGACGCCTCGACACGGCTCGCCCCTCACCCCCCGCCCGGCAAGGGTTCGCCGCCGTTTGCGGGTTGTCGTCCGTAATACCATTACGTGTTGTTACAAAACGGTCGGCGTGCCGCGGCGATAACGCCACCGAGATTGTACAATAACAACAATAATAATAATTAAAAACGGTATATTATTATTTATTGTGCGGGGCTGCGAAATGCATAAATTGACCCGTATGAAACCGAACGCAATGTTATCGTTAGAAAAGGGCGAGAAAAAAAAAACAGTTAACTTAATAATAATACGGGAAATCTAGCGGTCCGTAGACGACGCCACTGGGCCGTTGCGTGATCCGGACTTTTCACACTTTTACTATTTCCCGATAATAATACGATACAGTGCCCGAGCACAGTAGGTTTGTACGAGTAATATCATTGCAATATCATAATTCTCGTTTGAAAAATACACAAAACGCGAATTTGTAACAAAACACGTCGGTTGACCAATGCAACGAAATCCCGTGTCTAATTATTGTTATTATATGCGGTGTATAAGGAAGGCATGAGATGCGGGCCATTGTGAAAGGGGCAGTGGCGACGAAAACCCGTTAAAAAAAAAAATATAATAATAATAAAAAAAGACGCCGAAAAATGTTCGGCGCGTGGTAAACGGAACGGTTTTTTTTTTTTTTTTTTTTTCCAATTCCTCGCTTTCCGCGTCGTTTCTTCGTACGGCCGATACACGCATATATAGATATATTTTACTATTTCAGAACGCTATTCGTATAATATGATAATACCGTTCGGTCAATTAACGGATACGTATATATATATATAATACAATATAATAACATGTAATGCCGGTGCGGAGTTCTACGTGCGCGAATTTCCCCGGATAATCTTAAACGACTCGGTGATTTTCGTATTATTATTATTGTAACGATTTTGATTTTACATGCGTAGATATATACGTACGGGAATACACCTATCGTGTTTGCAGCCGAAACGAAATAATATAATTATAATAATAATCGTATACGCCGGTAGGTGGAAAATTGCAGAGTGCGGCCGGCGCGCGCGTACCTATTATATTATTATTCAAACGACGACTACGACGACTACGACGACGACGACAAAGACGACAAAGACGTGCGGTCGTCGTCTCTTGTATGTTAAATGAAAATAGAAAAAAAAATAAATAAATTCAATTTTTTTTCTTTCTAAAATCCCGCTTTATTATTACGCGCATATATATATATATATATATAATATTTTTTTCCCAAACGCGATTGTGTTTTTTCTCTCTAATATCGTCCGCGCCGCCGATTATAATATACGGTAATAATATTTATTATGTTACACTATCCAGGTTATACAGGACGATCGACTAACCGTAAGACACGTAATTGTCGTTAACTCGCCGAAAGCATTAACGCGTTTAAAATCGTTATGTACCGTCCAAAATTACTGGCATTTATTTAATATAGGAGGTTACTTCTATTCGATTATCGGCATTTGGCGGTGATGGGTGTGAGATTGGTGGTTTCGCCGTGTTCGAAAATAAGCGCGACAAAAAAAAAAAAAAAAAAAAAAAAAAAAGAGAAGAAAAATAGGTGTAAATTTCCCGAGATAACGACCGGTTTACAGTTTGTTGACCGCCCTGTATAAGCGTATTTTTGTAATACGGACTTTGAAAAATCCATCGGCGGCCGTCGTTAATTACCGAGGACGTTTATAATTTCGGGTATACATTACACGACACGACGAAAATATTTTATGCCTATATAGCAGCTGTGTAGGATTGATTTGTGACCGTTTTCGTAATTTTCTCACGGCATTAACAACATTCGGCGCATTGTGTATTATATTATTATTATTATTATTATTTTTAACGTTCAGGCCTACACACACTGGTTATTCTCACATCGCGTGACCGAACGTGAAACTATAAGGATGTACCTCGTCGCCGTAGTCGCTACACGTTGTATAATACACACGATTTTCTAAATAGATAAATATATATATACACACGTGCATACGTGTATTAGGGTGGACCAAATTGATTTCCCTCCCCCCCATTCCCCACCGGGGCTTCTCTTCGAAATACGTATAATTGTTTCTCTAGACCACCTAAATTTGTTGAGATTTTTAAAAAGATTCTTTATGGGTTTTTTTTTTTTTTTTTTTCAAAATACAACTACTAGTTTTTAATTTATGTCGTATAACATACGCATATGTGTATGTATTAGAAATTATCAGCGGTAACGTTGTTGAATACTTTTTTACTCTCGACAAACAGATTTTACTTTGAAATTAAAACCGAATTTTAAAAAACGAGTTTGTTCCGTTTTGTCCGCTGATAGTGTTGATAGGGGATGCATATACATTACGTATATTAAAAATTAATTAAAAAACACTCAAAAAGCAGCGTTTTGTGTATATATATATATATAACTGATGCTCGCGGCCTTTAAAAACGCACGTCTTTGGACATAGAGAAACTTATTACTACGAGAAGACCGAAAACATTTGTTTTGTTTTCTAATTTTTGGTCCACCCGAACGTTCGTCTCGGGAAGCCACTGAACGTGTACTGTGAAGATTGTAAATCTCGACCGAAAATTCCCGTGTAATAGACGGGTACAAATACAGTGGGCGTTCTCGCGGTTAGAAAATATTTATTCGCAAACTCGAGCAGCATCCTAATTACAATCCCAACACAACAAAAATACCCGTAATTTCAATGACGGGTAGAGGCCATAGCTGTTCTAGGGGAAGACATTTTGGAAAGGTATATCTATATTACCGTTTAAGTCCCATTATCTCCGTAGGAAAAGAAGAGGTGAGGAATTTCAAAATAACCACCTCGCCACCGACCGTATCCAAAACGCTACAAGATTGTGTCTGTACGTATTATTATATTACGTATATTACGATGAAATATTAATGTTTGTCAAAAGTTTATGGGGTTGTGGTTGTTGAGTCGTCGTGAAAATCGAATAACCACGTGTTACATTGAAATGCATGCTATATAGACGGGAAACTAGAGGAAACATCAACAATAATATTACGTAAAATAAGAGGCCGTCCGTAAAGATATGGGGCGGTGCAGGGCACTTGTCTATCGCGCGCACACAGAAATACACACGATAACGTATAATATAACAACACGCACTTATATCCGATTATATATATGCGGCACGGAGGTTTTTCTCGTAAAAAATTGTTTATTTTTTTTTTTTTTTTTTTTTTTTTCCCCTCGGCCCGCGGTACTATTAGGAGTAGTGAAAATTGTAGAATGGATTTCGCGTCGTAATTTGTATTATGCCGATCGTCCGCATAGTACTCGAACGGAACGGTCAACTGCGTTTCGGAGCACCGCGCGGCCGGGCACCACCCTCCTGGTCGCCGGCAAAGTTTTCCGGGGCCGTCCGCAAGGGTCGAGGGGACGCCTGCAAAGTATTTTAATGGCGTGGCCATATAAGCACTCATAATTAAATCCCCGGGAAATTCCAATCTCGGTCGGTTTATATATATATATATATATATATATATTTATGTATAATATAATGACGACCACCGTACGGGGTGGAGAGGGGCGCGCGTGCCGGCCGGCAAAAGGTATAGGTCGTAGTTGGCCGGATTAATTAAAAAAAATAAAAAAAATATATATATATATATATATATGAATAACAATACCGAATATGGAGAAAAAAAAAAATAACGACCTCCACGGGATACACTGCACACGGATAATAATATTGTATATATTTATATATGGAACTTCGAGTGTACACAGCGGATTTATAAGGGGGGAAAAACTGCGGCCCGTGTAATTTATTATTGCCGACGGAAATCGAGAAATGCGATTGGCGTGCATATTACTTGCACAAGTATTAAGTTGCACTCGGCCGCTAGATGCGAAATGCGCCTCGACCGGAGGGTCACAGTCTTTTCACAGATTTCCCATCTCCATTGCAGTGTGTTTACCTACAATAATACGTCTTAATTATACGCAACGCGCGTATTTTATTATAACGCGTGCTAATTGTTATATTCGTGTTTATTTATTATTAGTGAATACATATCGATTATATTCCATTCATCTATTTTTATGTAATATTTCGCGTTTTTACCACGCATTCAGTACAATTTTTCTTGTTTTTCGTCAATCAAAGTCTTCGGTTTAATTCGCTGACGGTTTGTTCGTTATGAAATATTTGCGCGGTTAGTTGTGACTGACCATCCCTCCCACACCCCGGTTTCCATTTGCCACGGTTCTGCATACACGGATAATTTATTCGGATTTTTTCCCGGGGGGAAGGGGATCTAATATTATCGGGATAATTTCGAGTAGCGATTGTTATAGTGTATACTATTTATTTGTGTAGACGGATATACAAAATGAGCAGTGCGCGAGATGATTAACATAATTTGAATTGTTCTCGTCGCCCGGTATTTATACGGTTAACCGAAATCCCGAGTTATGCGGCGACGTGTGGGTTTTTTGTTGGCCCATCGCGGGTACTCGATAATTTCGTCGGGCGCGTATAATATGATAGTAAATATATATATATATATACACACACACGCACACGTATGTATGTATATGATTTTATAATAATATTATTTGTCGTGCGGCGATGTCCATCATAACATATAATATTACCGACCGTCCTCGTCGTCATAGGTATACGCACACGCACACGCCATTGTATATCCCGCGACGACGATCCGCCGCCGTCTGTGATCGTGATCGCGTCAAGGACTCGCGTCGTCGTGAGATCTTCCCGGGCTATACGACGACGACGACGACGACCGGTCCGTAGTATAGACACGCGTTTCGGGAGAGTAAAAAAATATATATATATATATATAAAAAATTAATAATAAATAAAACCGAACGCGTTTCGGATACAAGCCGTCCGTCTTCTTTTCGACCCCTTCCTCCGACCGCCCCCACAATTATTAGTTTAGGAGCGCGGTCTTAGGAGATAAGGTCAGACCACTTCTCCCTCCCCTCCCCCCACTAACCTCTTGACGGTCTACTGGAAACGTTCCGCTTATTTGGACGGCGAAATTATCGTTTTAAAATTTCCTCCGCGTTCTTAAAGAGCGCTGCGGGTTAGACGTGTTTGAGGTTAGGAATTGTATACGCATATATACATTTGTCGATTGATGAAATGGCGTCTACGGAAATCTGACATTATTTTATTTGTAATACGAACTAGCCGACCCGCGGATCATCGCTATTCCAACGTAACGTCGAAAACGTATAATTAGCAGCGCCTGGCAATTTTACAGCGGCGACATTTTAAACACATTCGCCCGATTGAGCGGAACACTGATAAGGCAGTGTTGTCCGAGACCTCTCCTTCCGAGACCGTGGCCAAAAGTATCCCGAAAACGTCATCGTCATCATCGTATCGCTGTGCAACGATCGTTTTCGCGCCCGTACAAATAGGCCGTGGATTTCCAAAACGATAATGTACATAATTATTGCGGTTTATATATGCAACAAATAAATATATAAAGAATCTAAAGACGATAAAATCGAAAATCCAGAATTATATTTCAAACATCGTGTATTTAATAACATACTTGACCAAACAATATCTTCTATTTCTGAACGTTTTGAAAAAACAAACGATTTTAATGATACTCGGGGGTTTTCGTTTAGTATTAGAAACAATAATAACAAAGACCACTTAAAAATCGTGTAATGATTTACCTACTAAACCAAGCGACGAAACAGAATGCTATTTAAATGGTATGATGAGATTTGTGTAATGAAATTGAGACTGTAAGATCGTTATAGTCAAAAAGATAGCTGTGGTAACAAGTTGCAAGATACTTTACCAAACCTATGTCTTAAAGTGGTATTTGTAGCTTTAAGAATTATGATGACGTTTCCAGTAACGGCTGCAAGCTGTGAGAGAAGTTTCAGTAAATCAAATGATATATTTACTAAATTAGATCATAACGAAGCGATAAGAAATTTTGCTGGTTTGAAATCAAGAAAATGTTAATATTCATAAGCAGTGCGCAATAATAATAACATTTTTATAATCGATACTCGTGTAGTTGTGTCCAAACTATTGCATCCTACACTCTATACATATAGGTAGTTTAAAAAAAAAATTATAAATAAATGCAGGTATATTTAGTATATTAATGAATGTATTTAAGGGCGTCTATAGAACGTTTATCGGCCCCGGGTGTATCATAGTAACAGTGCGCATACCGCGAAATGTATTTTCCATAAGCGTATATACTAGTATATGATAAAGGGTCGTGTGCCCCCTTTAAACCCCCCCCCTGACGCAGTATACTCCGCCGCCGCCGGTCAACCTATATCCGTTATTGTTATGTGTGTGTGTGTGTGTGTGTGTACTCGCGGACGAGTGCTGCTGTGCCGGTGCACAGTACGCCGATGACGTGCGAAACGTGGCGACAGGGCGGGATGGCGACCGGATCGGGTGGGCAGGGATCGCAAGGGGACGACCGAGGGGAGGATTGGGGTGGGGGTGGGGAAATAAAGAGCGATAGAGGTTAAACCGGAATAACGATGCAAGATGGACGGCCATATCCCGGTGCAGGAGGGAGGGTAGGCGGGGTAGGGGACGCGGGGATAGGGGATATTGACCTGTCAACGGCGGGACCGGATGGAATTAACGCTGAACCCTTTTGCACGCGTATATACGTATACGGCGATGGCGGTGGCCATCGTGTGCCGGCCGTTGTGTGCGGCGCGCTCGTTGGCAATGTTACCGGGGGGTGGGGGGGTGGAGGGGGCATATATATGGAGGTGATGGATGAATGGGGGGTGGGGGTGGGGGTACAACGCGTTATATTATAATATATAATCCCTTCGGTTTCTGTGCGGCGCGCCGGAAGAGGGGTCCACATCGCGCACACGCACACGTTGCGCGTCGAGCGACGTTAGGGGGCGACCGCCGTATTACCATATACGAGGGTCAATCAAAACGTGAGTTCCACCGGGCCATATATTTTTCCCGAACGAAATATTTTCCGATGCGATTTCGCGGCAACGCCGTTTTCGAGCACAGTTCACGTCACGTGCATTCACGGTGAAACCGAACCCGGTTGAAAATCGTACCAGAGGTAGGTTTGTTAACCGTCACGTGGATACCGGTGCACCGGTACGTCGTCCTAGATTGGAATTCGCGCGGCGATCGCATTTTCATGGTTAAACAATTGTAAACCAGTACAAATTCACAGGCTGATGTGCTGATGTGTATGGCGAACAAACGATTTCCAGGCAGGCGGCAGTCGACATGTGGTGCGGTATGTTTAAGAACGACCGTACCGCGAGGGAAGATGGCCGGCGTCAACAACAACTGACAACATTTATTCGAACTAACCGGCGAATAGCGGTTGAAGAAATAGCCAAGACACTGTCCATTTCTATTGGTAGTTTTTGTGCCAGGTGGGTGAAAAAGTGAAAAATGTCACGAGCGACTGGCGTACACAAACAGGACGGGAGTGTTTCGAACAAGGCACTTCCAAGTTTGTTCGGAGATACGAATAATGTTAGGTGATTATGTCTAAAAATAGTATAAGAAGTGTACTTTTCAATAAACAAATTTATTTTACAAACATTTTTTCTTTTTTAAAATCTATCCCAATGCAACTTGATACTTTTTGATTGACTCTCATACATCGCCTTACACTGTTGTATATATATACCACTCTAATCACGTTATATATAGTTTTATATAATAGTAAAAAAAAAAATTTAATACACACAGTCGACTCAATTCCCCCCTCCACCCGCTTGCGTGGCCGTTTAATACATTTATAATATATATACCGCTGTAAAAAAAAATCCAAAGAAGTTCGGAATCGGAATCCGGAGGAGAATATGACGTGACCCCGCAAAACAAACAAATGTCTGGAGCAGATGGTACAGCAGCCTAGAGAGCTGCACGAGCGTGACATTGTCGGTCTACGCGGCACCGCGATAACCGTCAGGTCAGATATTAAAAGGCAAATGCTACAATATAGGCTATAGGCTGAGTCACTGAGACGGAAACCTCGGGGAAAGATGCCTCGTGATGGCGGGCCTAGGGATAAGCGGTTTGACGCGGTCGAAGAGGATTGTTTAAGAAGTACGTGAATATGGATGAATGGAGAGAGATAATCCGCGACAGGGACGGATGGTGCGCGCGATGTGTTGGCGGCGAAAACTCTAAGAGTATTATGAAGGCCACAAGAAGAAGAAGATAAAGACGTGGTATGCGCGCGGCCTCCTCCCCCAAAATGTCGTATCTTACAACACTATGCTTTTGACGGGTGTCGGGCGATTTTTACGATATTTGTCGATAATGAAAATTAACTTTGGAATAAATTTACCCATCGTATATACGTATACGCCGTATCGTCAATCATCATTTTATTACAAGGGTACATATATATATGTATATATATATATATATATATATATTATACGCATACCGTGTAAAATATTATATAAACGTGAAAATCGGCACGTTGTTTTTTGTTAAAAAAACCGCCGCGAAATTTTCTCCACGACCGCACACCCCGGGGTACGCCTACGAAAATAACAAAAATACCTACACCGGTAACATAATATTTTTTACGCGTTTGTATACTGCGCCGCGCCGGTCGTGTTACCGAACCGCCGTAACCGAATAGGTGTATATTGGCGAAGAGCTGCAGTATATATAAATATATATATATATATAAAAACTTATGCGCAACGAAACAAAGGAAAAGAGAGAGAAAAAAAAAAGGGGTGTAACGTCATATTTTGGCGGCGATAGAAGATTCGACGGCGGCGGTTACGGCCTCTTACTGTATATATATATATATATATAGATAATGATCTCTCCGGTTAGACCGCGGGCCGAAGAAATATATTACATTATTTATAGAAAATTGGTCTGCAGGTGTTTCATCATTTTTATTATATTATTACACACACGCGGTTTTTTTTTTTTTCTTATAGGTCGTCCCGTACGTATATATTATTATATTGGCCGGCGAGTTATATATTATATTATATATATATATATGTGTGTGTAGGCATACGAGATAGGCGATCGGTGGCGGGCCCTATAGTGACAGACACCCTGTAATCAGCCCCGAGATGACAGTCACGTACCTTTTTTTTTTTTTTATTTATTATATTGTGCTCGCATCTCATCTCCATAATAACACACACACAACCCGACCGATCGATGTCCTCACGCGCGCACGGGTACCTATATACTAATAACATATTACTCGGTGTAATATAGTAATATCGTATACGTTTCGGTCGTCGCCGTCGCCGTCGTCGTCGTCGTCGTCGTCGTCATCGTCGTAATAATATTACATTGGTCGTCGCCGAACCGGTCCCGGGACTATCTATATATAAGATTGCGTACCTATAGCGAGGAAAAAAAAAAACCGCCCACAGGCCTACCGGTACCTCTAATCATAATGTAATGTCCGGGCCACTCAAAATTGTTACTGTCATTGGCATGCCCACGTATGCACGATGTCATAATGTCAATTTCGTATATACGAGTACCGACACACACACACACACACACATATATATATATACAATTATTATGCCCGTCGCACCCATCAAGCCGACCGACTCCTCTCTCTCACTCTCACTCCTCGCCGAAGGTAAATCGAAAAATAATAATAATACGCTGCAGCGGCAGCGCAACAGCGCGGCGACGCCGGCAGAGGCAGAGAGGCAGAGGCAGAGGCAACGGCAGTAACCGCAACGCGCGAGACGATCGAACGTCGTATATATATACGCCTTACGACTGTAATATTATTATCATTATTATAATGTACACGGCGCACTCGGGTGTAATCACTGTAATACGGCAAAGGTCCCCCACAAGGTCGTCGGTTGTGAAGGACGTCGATGGTTTTTTTAATTTTTTTTTTTTCGCTACTACACACCGCACATCGTATTAGTATCGATGTACGGGAACGGGGAGCCGGAGTTGTAAGACAATCGATAACACCACGAGTCGACGGGGACGATACATCGTATCGTATTTAAATATAATCCCTCGATTTTTCGTCGATTTATAATTTCCCTACAATCACGACGATATGAACGGTTTTCGCGCGTGATCACCCGTGAATCCCGATGGTATTTACTACAATGCAACCGTAATTCAATGCATCGCTTATCACAGTCGTCGGGCAACGCGGACCTTGTGGTTGGTTTCGATTTGTTTCAACAATTAAAAAATAATAACATTTTTATCGTGTTTATAGTCTGACCACTTGCTTAACCGTCACTGTGGTATTTGTCGTTCTCTCCCGTCGCGTATAGCCCCTCGTCTGTGCACAAGGCGTACAACGACGGTCCGTTTATATTTATACATTTTTTTTACGATAAATTGTTAGAAAAAAAAAAGGCCGATAAATAACAGCACGCAAATTCGCAACTGGCCGTACGACGTACACTTGTATTTTGAGTTTACTACACTGCACACAATGAAAACCAGTGAAAACGCACGCGCAGTTAGAGAATCTTCATCAATTATTACGCCTTTATACGTAGATATGTACCGGCCGTCAGATGTGCATTCGGCAATCAATTTTTTTTCGATTTCGGTAAATCAAAAAAAAATCAAAGCTTTTCCTCGGCCGAAATACCGGAAAATCGTATCACGGTTGGATTACCAAATAAACGATTGTTGTAACTTTAAGCTAACCAGCGGTGGCCACGGCGGGAGGAGGTGTTATATAACCCCTAACGATCACCCTGTCACCACCCCCACCCACCAACCCGCCGAAACTACTGAAACGGTGCGTTTTTTTTATATAAATATATATATTTTTTTTTTTTTTTTTTATACGACCACTCAAATAACAAATAAACATACGTACGAGTCAAGTGGTTCCGTGTACACGTATACTACGCATATAATAGCGGGTAGACGGTATACGATTACTGTCGCGCGATAATAATTAAAACCCACTGCGCCGCGGTATAACAATATATATATATCGTTTATTGTATTTATTCGGCGGTTGTCCCCTCGTATTATTATTATTTTGATTATTATTATTATTATTACTATTTCGATTATTACCTATACCCCGTATTGTGTATAGGCGCTTGCACGACACACGCGCCCGTCCGTGCACACACACCACACAACACCGGCTTGCCGTCGGAAAAACGACGAAAATACGCGCGGGCGGCGCGGTGCTAGGCACGGCGATTCCGGGCGACGCGTCGCGGCTGCGGCGGTGCGCGGTAATTGAAATTGATCGAGTCGATCGGCCGCGACGCCTGTCACGGCCCATTAAAACCGCCGGCGGGTTGTGCGCGTGCAATAGTACAAAAGTACATCTCTTTGCCCGCCAAACGCTTAGTGCGCGACGAGCAAAAACGACACACGCGTGTACATACATATTTATACGGTCGTACCGTCGTCGAACGCGCATTATAATAATAATAATAATAATATATATATATATGTTAACACGGTGAAAATGATACACGGGAATCGCGGAAATCCGCACAAAACTATGACGATTACACGCTTATTATTTATATACGTATATCTATAGTTTTACAACAACGACAAAAAACAAACGAAATCGATTTCGACAAAAACTAACTAACCACCAAACACAAATTTATTCGTTTCAACGTTATCGATATACTTCTTTTGTACAGTAAATAAATTATGAAAGTTCGGTGGCGTGTTTCCGATAATAATTACAAACGTAGACAATGTTTAGCCCTAAAAAGAGGCCTCTCGAAAATAACCAAGCTTCTGTTATATAGCTCCCCCGAATGAATAGCGTAAATCAACTCCAGAAAAAAAAAAAAAAAAAATTATTCGATTTTCGAGTTATTACAATCGAATTGATCGCGTGCTCTGTAATTTAGTATACCGATATTTTTTTTCGTTTATTTATTATACCGAAGACGGCACGAGTAAAAATAGTCTAAAATTACTTTATACCGACCGAACTATAATATATGTCGTCTGCTTTGTTACGCAAATGCCGTCGGAATAAAGTGATATCTCAGTAGTAACGTTTATTTAAGCGGGCGAAAATCGATCGATTTACGAACGTAGATGACAACACGATGCGACGATAAAAGTCAATTTCCCAAACATTTTCACAATACTTTCGGTGTCGTGTCGCTATTCTTTCGGGGGTGAGATATAATATTATCTACGTATAAACTACGGGCGTTGCAGACCGGCGCTGGGGGGAGAGTACATATTGAAAATAGTGAATATTATGCATAAATATATATATATATATATATATATATATTGTAAAATAGGATTATTATTAACGTTATACAAGTATAGCGAAATGGAAATTATGTAAAATAGAACGGGCTGAGATATATATATATATATATATATGATAATATCGGGCACCCGTCAAAATCGGCCGGCAGATCGATTGCTATTGCCGTTTACGTCGTATATTATAATAATATATTATTCTATCTATATTCACTTCAATATAATATTTCCATCTTCACTTCAAATGCAAATCGCAAAATATCCGACGTCGGGCTGATGGATGAGCGGCCGGCGAGACGGCGGATAGTACTGCGCGACAATACTATTTTATATATATATATATATATATATATATATATATATATATATATATATATATATATGTATATAATTATTTATTATAATTACTAGGGCTGGGATTTCGACGCACTTTGCATGATTTCCCAGAGCTCGCTGTACGATATGCTCTCGTATCGTCACGAATCCGTTCCGTGCACATTTGAATGGGTATAATAAAGTTTATATTGCGTTTATCTTTCGGGGCATTTTTGGAGTTTTCGGATCAAAGATTTGAAATTGAAACGTGATTTATCTCTCTCTCTCTGTGGTGATAGATGAAGTTTATGGAAATAATATTTTTTTGTCCAGATTAAATTGAAGGTTTATCTAAATTATCAAAAAATAAACACATTTTTAGTGCTTTGTTAAAGAAATTGTAGGGACATAAAAACATTTTTTTTTTTTTTGTGGGGAAGGGTTTATCGGACGTTACATTCCCAGCCCTAATTATTATATAAAAACCGATGGTTTCTACTCTATAATTGGTACTCTGTTCAATTTTCTCGCCATCTCCCGACCGTTATTATTATTATTATTATTATTTACCGTACTGGTATTGTGTATTTCGAAACAAATGTATAGCAGAGTAGTGCATGTCGGTGTCCCGTATTTGTCCGGAAACTATAAATCCGAAAATAAATACGCGGATTCGTATCGGATTCACGGAACATTATTAAACCGATTTAAGACTTAGTGGTGCCCTTTTACGGCGTACACGCCGTTCGATTATATATTATAATTATTATGATGGACATACAGATACTTTTGAGAAAAGTATTCAAAAATACTACATAGTTTTTTTTTTAAGTTTGTATATTATCCCGTATGATTTCTTAATATTAGGTTTTTTTTTTTCTAATTCCGTATTAAACTATCGGACACGGGTTTTCGGTATCGGTCGTAAATTTTTAAAATTTTTCTAATAGTGCATTTTGTGAACGCGCGCCCGCGAACTATTTCGAAATATTTTAAAACACAAACACATACCGTGGTAATTTTTTTTTTTGTAAACGCGTTTAAATTATCACGGATTTTTTTTTTTTTTTTTATTCGGACAATTTTACACGAGAGTGTACATTTGCAGTCCGATAGTATCGTCGTCGGGGGACGGTTATTTTGCGGGCGCGCAGCAACACGACATTTCGTTCGCACGGAAAAGTTTATACGCGCGATTATAATACGTACACGTCATAACGTAACGAAATTAATTTCATAATGGGCGTGCCGGTCGTGCGATTTTTTTTTTCTCCGTTTCTGAAACTCCGTCGATACACGTCATGGCAAAATATAATAATAATAAAATCGTATTTTTTTTTTTTTTTTTGTACAATATATTATGTTTTGCGGTGCCCGTCGTCGTCGTCGTCGTCGTCGTCGTCGTGCAGAGACGCCGCGCGTCCGCGGCAACACAAACACAATAACGATAATTGGGCGTACGGGTTTTATAATATATTGTTTTTCGAATCGCACACCGTGTACACGTAATAATAAAAATTATGCAGCGAGAGGTACATAATATAATAATTATTATAATATTGCAGCGGAAAAAAAAAAAATAATAATAATAATCGATTGGAATCTCGATTACGAGAGCGGCGCGAAAGGAATAAGAAAGAAAAAACACACACAATACAATACAATACAAACACGGACGACACCGCCGCAATCGGCGGACTCGTGTGTGTAAAGAAAAAAAAAAAAAATAAAGAAAAATACATTGGGTATTATTTTAATATTCGATTTGTACTCACGGTGCATATGGTGGGTGGCATGGCCATTTGCGGGGGATCGGACGACGTCCGGGAAGGTCGGATCGGCATCGGTGGCGGTTGCGGTACGATCGGCGGCACGCTGGCCCCGGCCATCTCGGGCCGCAGGAACCACGACGCTACTGAAGCCCACTGAAAAACGAAAACATGAAAATCAAAAAAATTGCAATCAAACCCCCGGTAATGTATTGCCTATACGATTTGGCGCGCGTTATACACGGGCGCAATTATTTATACAAACCGGCGGTAGTGTTTATTTTTTATTATTATTATTATTATTATTATTATTTTTATTTATTTTTTTCGTTATTCGAGGAGCCTCTCTTGACACCGGTTACCTATAAATACACGTAGTACAACAGCCGCGCGCGCAGTACACGCGCGTCGCACGCTAACAAGTTTCCGGTTGTTAAAAAAAAAAAAAAAAATAAATAAAAAAAACGACTTTAACCTATCCAAAACATCGGTTGATTAGCAGAGAACGCGCGAAGGACACGAGTATATTATAGGTGTACGTATATATATATATATATATATATATATATATATATATATATATATATATATATAATACCTCGTTCATTATTACGTCGTCGTCGTGTACTGCAGATTTCGAATGATAAATAATAGCAGTGTATATACGCGAGACCGAGATCACCGAATTCATATATATATATAATATAATCACCGCCGCCGTCGTACAGCCGTTGCTAATAATATTTCGGTTCTTTTTTTATTTATTTATTTTTTTTTATTATTAATAATTGCCGTTCGCCCGGATAGAATAGTGGGAAAAAAATACAAAAAATACTTACGGAGAAATTCTCAGCGCACGGCGAAAGGCGCTATACGATAAACGCCCCCCCCCCGCATAGGTACCGGCAGAAATGCATTAATTCGACATTAATTTTATCAAACCAATAGTTTTGGTAACTATTTATACCCGTATCGAAAGTTCGACCACGAAAACATCGGGTAAGTTTGTAAAAATTACAATTACACAATTGTTCCGGGGGGCCCATATTTAAGAGGCTCCGGGTATTCAATCGTCTTTATCCCTCGCCCGCCTGTATAACCGGCTTCGCGTGCAGGTGTCTTTAACGTAATTTTTTTTGTTTCCCTATCCGTTTACAACTTTTCCATGCCGGAAATCTTGCTCCGATCGTCAACTTTAACGGGCAAATTTAATACGATATCTGTTGAACAGATCGAACCGCCGCGTATCTCGTAGCACAATGCACCGTTTTAGTAACAATTGAACTCGGCCGGGTGTTTTTTTTTTTACGTGCTATTACCGACCGATTTGCGTACCGTTTATCGCAAGTGTAATATATTGTTATATAGGTATAATAGCAGCAGTTTTTCACCCCAATAACAAGAGTGCTTGGACAAGAGTGTATAGACCTACAAAAATGTACTGCGGGGACTGCAAGATAGAAGAGCAAAACGGTCGCCGGTTGTGCAAAGAACAAGTAAAATGTCGCGTGTCCGAAGGGGTCCTTAAAGGTCATAAACTTATATAGGTGTACCGGTGTAACCCTGAAGTAGTGGCGGCGCAAGTATATAACAAAATAATGACAGCGATAAAAGATAAAAAAAAAAAAAAAAAAAAACCTAGTGCCGGACACGCGAAAAAATAGAAAGAGAAATAATACTCGTCGCTAGTATATTATAGCGTGTGTATATATTTATTGTTGTCACGCGGAGGTCGACGTAATTCGACTATAAAATAGAGACGGGAAAAGAATAGTCTTTGGTATTTTTTTATATATATATTTTTTTTTTTTTTTTTTTTTTCAGAGAGCGTGTCCTTAAATGTCAAGCTGTACACGGGGAATAGTGTAATGGCAGCACGTACATAGAGGATCGCGTGACTTCCAAAAAAAAAAAAAAAAGATAAAAAAACCGTATATCTAATTCTCTCTTTCTATATATATATATATAGAAAACCGAGGCGCCACGGAATGACGATAAGAATAAAATAAAAATTAAAACGTACCACCTAGTTTTATAATTATTGTAGTGTAACATACAACAACGTGGCCCCTGAAAACAGCCCCGATACATATATAGAATATTTGATAAAAAAAAAAAAAAAAACTGATTCTCGGCGAGACCGGTTTATAATTTTTCGTTTTTTTTTTTTTTTCGTTCATAAATAATATTGTTCCGGCCTACGATGCCCACATTTAGGAGCCGCCGGCATCGAAGACGCCAAAGTGTCACCCCGGATTTACAATTTGTCTGTATTTATTGAATTAAACGGCCACTCGAGACCCATCGTGTTTGCGAGTCGTACACACGCCACTAGTAAATTATAATCGCGAATAAATCGTAGAAACTTTTTTTCCCAACCAAACACCGGGAATTTCAATGCCGGCTCCCACGAATTCCAATTATAACGAACGAATCCGGGTTTTCCTTGAAACTTGGCGATAAATTAAATGTGTTTCGAGATTAAATTACTGAATAAATACTCGTGTAGTGCTGTTGCGTTTTTAAGCCGACGGCGGGGGGACGGGTTGTGGGGTACGATCTCTCACCCCATGGGCGCGCCGTCACCGCCGGCCGATAATTCACCGGATTATATCGGTTGTACGATAAAAAAAAAAAAAAAAAAAAAAAACCGTCGATGCCCCCGCGTCTACACACGCGTGTATTGGCTACCGTTCAGAAAAACCTAATTTAATATTATTATTATTATTTTTGAAAATATATATTATTAAAAAAAAAATAAAAATATTTTTATCGCGCGACCCGAAACTCGGTACATATATATATATAAATAATATTACGCACTTAGATTTTTTTTTTTATATATATTATATATTTATTATTATTACTATTATTATTAATCCCTGCTGTCGTCTCCCGGCCATTACAGCCGGCGGTTTCCGAGCGGGTCTTTCGCGCGAGCGCGCGCGCGCCCGCGGTCTATTTATAATCCCTCAGGATCGGAGAACATTGCGGTTTTACGACACCCATAAAAGTTTGCGGCGAACACGACGCGCGACCACATGGCGGTAATATACGTACGTATACAATAATCTATATACGATTATTACTATACACACGCCGTACACACACACATATATATATATATATAGATATATAGATATATAATATAGATGTCCAATAACGTATAAAGCGCCGTACAATAATAATCGACGAGGTCATCCATCCGTGCGCGCCAGCGTTTTCAAAAAGGGCAGCGTAACGCGCGCGCGCGCGCGCGCCCACCGTAAGTGTGTTCATCTGGCTAAAAGCTTCTGTTCCCGCCCCGCGTGCCGTATATGGTCGCGTCGTCGACGTCGTCGTCGTCGCCGCCGCCGCCGCACAAGCCGACGTCTGACGTATGACAGCGGCGGCCGGGGAGAGGAAAAAAAAAAAAAAAAAAGAAATAATAATAATAATAATAACAATAAAAACGTTCGGAATTAATGAACGATAGAAAATAATATTATAACGACAACGCCTGGTGCCGCCCGCCGATACGCCCGCCGATACGCTCGCCGATTTATTACCGATCGGGCCGTACGGGTAAACGCATTACGAACGGCGCCGTTCCGATGGGCCACCCGTACAATCGAAATAATATACAGGGCGGTTCCGTTATCGCGGACCGGTTATCCGTATACGTCGAACCCCCTGCGCGAATGCCCGTTCCCGTCCGCGTTTTCTTTTCCAACGGGAATCATGCGTTTTCTTAGCCTTATCTGTCTCGCGCTGTCTAACGGGCAGACAATTACAATTGTCAATTGTCATTACAATTCGCTTATAGTCGCTTTGGTCGACCAGAGTAAATGTGCCGTATTATTATCATAAAATAGAAAAAAAAAAATATACGACGTGGTGCGTTTTGAAATAACGACCGTTTCACTCTCGAAACCGATGTGTTAAACGTCTTTTTTTTGTTTTACAATAGGTGATTTTACACTAAAATCAAATTCAAGCGTATTGTTGCTATACCGTTCGTTAGATACAGAGACAGAGACGCCAAATACCGTTGTCTTCTTAAATATTATCATTATTAATACATTACAAGACGGACAAGGCGGCCCCTGTGACGGTCGCCCACACTAGTCTTGTTCGGTTAGCATACACAATTCTAAATATTTAGAGTAGAAAATACGTGTATGAGTGAATTCTACGGGTGATATTAAAAAACGACAATTTGAATTATTGTTTTGCTGACAATTTTCCAGAAGTTGGACAGGTACAATTGTCACGATATAAGTCTAATTTGATAGATAACGCAGCCGTCTATCGAATCCCCTTAACTCATATTCATAGTTACCGAAATATTTATTTATATTTTCAAATTAACTCAAATTCGGCGACTATGTATCATTTTTTTTTTTTTTTCTAGGACAACTTAACCTTCAATAGGTCGCGCGGGATTAGTTTATCTATTCCGTCGCGCTATGTAAAAATTATCCATAATTTACATGTTTGTCTAACATTTATTCATTTTTAATTTAAATTTTATTGTATGTTAAAAGTTAGCTTGTACAATTTAATTGAATTACTTTAACTTAATTAATACTTTTTAATTTCACAACTTTTGTTTTATTTCATTTTATATAATTATTTTTATCAAATTTAAAAATTACATTTGTATTCTTTAATTTTTATTTAATATTACAAGTTACTAATGATTATTATATGTCGGAAAAACATTCTGGTCATGCTTCTAGTAAACGTTCATTGCATATTAGTGTTTGTACGATAAGTGCACACAATTTGTCTCGTTTTTCTATCACTTTCGAACGCCGGTGTCCTAACGTACCGATGGAAAATGCGCTGAAAAACCACTGAATATTATCTGATAACGATGTATAAATGTAGAGGTCAGACGAAACGCCGATCCGAAATAACATTTGAACGCGATTTAAAATTGGCTTAAAGTTAACTCTAGTCGAACAAATAAAAATCGGCTTTGACTGTAACGTCGCATTATTGTACGTTCGGTTCGACGTTAAAGATCGGTGTTCGTAACATCACCGATTATGATATATATATATATATATATATAAATGAAAAAATATAAAAAAAATATTTTAGGACTCGGCGCGTACGGTTACGTACACCGCAATCCTCGGTCGTCGTCGTGGTCACAATAAACACGGTCAGACGCGTTCGTCCCACGGTTATAATAATTTATCGACGCCCCGAAGTTAAAAAAAAAAAAAAAAAAAAATAGAAAACCACACACACGAAATAAAAACGTGATGCGCAAACGACGGAGAGAGAGAAAAAATATATATATATATATATAATATACAAACGGTGTGTGTTATTACGTGGATATATAAATTTTACGTTGTGTGTGTGTGTGTGTTATAAGAGTAAATATTAATTAATTTTTTTCGGAGTCAGTGACAAACGGCGGCGGGGCACCGTCGCTCGGAAAATAATATACCCGTCTAATAATAATTTCGAAATCAAAGTAATTATATTTATAACGTAATGGGATTTTCGGGGGAGGTGGGCGCGATCACCTGTAACACATGCGCACATGAAATAAAGGTCTTGGATTTAACGAAGAAACGTAAAAGTGATTATTGCCGGGCGCGCACTCGATAGGGTTTCGGGTAGAACGCACGCACGTCATATTGTTAAAAAAAAAAAAAAATCGTTTAACCGTTTTCGGGTCGTCTCCGAAATATCGATTAATAATTTACCGTCGACAATAACGAAACGGAAAGCCAACGTCTAACGTATAACATTATATTTCGACGTTCCGGACGGTTATTGTACGCGTATACATAATTTTTAGGCAGTGGCGCGTTTGGATACAGGGCGATTAGGGGGGGGGGGCAACAGCGTCCGGGAATTCGGGCCAGAACGTCGCCAACAAAATAATGTTGACTTTACGTAGTAAAGTTACCTAACGTAATCTTAGAAAATCTATGAGAGATATAACGGTTGAAACAATAGTTTTAGTAGAGTAGCAGCGTTGGTGTTTCTGTGCGTCGAACAACATTAAGACACGGTATTCGTGAAACCCACTGTTACTGGTGAAAACCACTTAAACAACTATTCCGTCCAAAATCACGATGACTACGATGAATTATTAGCTACAAGGGAGCAACAATACTAACTGACTAAAATAATATTTCACTCGTATGCATTGCGTTATAGTGCGAATGTCAATAAACACAATAATAACCGTATAAATCGTCTAAATACATTTGCGATACTTTATCTGATGAGTTTTGTCTGGAGTTTTCGGTATTTTCGGTGTTTAACCTTCGTTGGTGACCCTGGACCCATTTTAATGGACGCAGCCACTTTTATTATTGAATTTAGATGTGTGAGGGTTAATCTGAATGTACGCAAAACAATTTACAGTTTATCAGAAGATGAGTGTACATAATAATGTATACCGAATATGCCATTCTCTAAAAAATCTAAAATAGTTAAGAAACCTAACCGCGTGTTTGACATGCCTGATCTAAGTTATTCAAGTCTTTTTGTAGCAGTTTTAAAATATAGGCATGAGCAAGTAGGTTTGTAGTCAGTAATTTTCCTTAGATTTTTCTCGACATAAATGTATTTATAGGTAATAAATATCGGTTATCGGTTTTTGATCGGGTCGGAACTAGGGGGCCCCATCGATCGCGGGGCCCTGGGCTCGAGCCCAAAGTGTCCAACGGGAAGAGAGGTGTCCGGATTTGCATTAAATGGACAGTGTGATGATTCCGGACAAACACAAAAAACAACCGTGAAAATCTAACTGTTCTATACGTGGCACACGAGAGTTCTTCCCGTAAGGCGTGTTTTTGATTCGAAAAGAATCTCTGGGCACCGGGGTCGTTTAATTAAAATTGTTTTACCAAATTATAAAGACGACCGCGTGCTGTTGTACCATACCTATAAATGTTTATAAAGAGGGATTTTTTTTTTCTTTTTCAAACCGTTATATTACAATATGAAATTATTTATAACGAAAATACAATCAGTCTTTGAAAACGCGGTAAATGTTGTATATAAAATATTATACGGCCGGCGGCCGTTAACAATATTTAAAATACCGTTTTATTATTATTGTATTGTATACACGCGTATTATTAATCCGGACGGTTTTATTAATATTATTTTATAATATAATATTATTGTCTTGGCGGCGGCGGCGGCGGCCCGTTAATCTATCGGATCGAGATCTGTACATTTTATTATTATTATTATTATTATTATTATTATAATAATGCGCTACGCCGCCGCCGCCGCCGCCGCTAATGGCCGGCGATACCTCGGCGCGCGGCCACGGCGGCGACTTAAGGTCAACCGTACCCCGAGGGGGCTCCTACTTAAGTCATCTTGTCATATCTCCGCGCGTTTATTATTATTATTATTATTATTATATTTTCAATACTCGTTACCCGGCCGGCCGGCCGCCCGCGTACATACAGTCTATCGGTGACAACCGGTTCCCCCCCGCGTACGGCTATACGTGAGAATCACCCGGTCGCGCCAAACGCGCTGTATATTATAGAATTATTATTATTATTACTATTATGATTATTATTATTATTATTCTACTTTTTCTACAACACACCGCTGAAATAATAATAATAATAATAATATATTATTTCGCGTTCGCCGCCGCTATATTTTAACAGCGGGCATACGTATATATATATAGAAAATATATAATACGATTGCGAGTTTATAACGAGAGGAAAAATAAAGTAGGGGAAAACACCGATAATTATTATTATTTTACGGATATAATAAAGTTTTATGAATATATACGGGTACGTATATAATATACGCGCGCGCGGTGTGTAATTTATTTTTCACTTGAATACATATATATATATATATATATATATATAATGTAATACACACGTTGTCGAAACGTGGTGTATATATATATATATATATATATATATGCCATTTGTAATAAATAATAACCCTGTATATATTATAATATTATTCCATAACGTTCGCGCACAATAATATAATATAATTTCGGGCGGCGCGTACGTATTCCGAAAAGTGACGACGACGGTCCCATCCCCCCGCCGCCGCCGCCGCCGCCACCGCCACCGCCGTCGTCGGAGGGGAAAACGCGCCGCGGTCCGCGTTACCTAGGAAACTAATTAACGGATCTCTGGCAGCAACCCTATCGTTTTATATATTATTATTATTATTATTATTATACTTTGCTCTCTTCATGAATATTTATTAACGCAGCGGCGTCTTCTTTCCCGTCTCTTGCGCACGCCGCGTCCGGAGGGTAAAACGGACCGCCGCCGCTGCCGACTCCTCGTCGTCGTCGTCGTCGTATAATAATAATAATAATTTACACGGATTCTGCAATTAAATGCATCGGTCCGAAGACCGTGGTTTTCGTGTCGGCCGATACATTTCGCTAGCCCCTTCCGACCCTATAAGACAGCCGATCTTATATATATATTAATAGAAATAAATAAATAAAATCGAAGAAAAATAACGAACCTAGGTGGGACGTAATAAATGTACGGGCAACCAAAAAAAAAAAAGGGGCGTCGTTCATATTGTATACTATATATGTGTGTGTACCCAACGGATATAGCTCGTTGATATTATAGGGAAAAATAAAAAAAAAATAAAAAATAATAATAAAAAATTGTGCACCCTTTCCACCAGTAGTGGTGCAATAGCAACAGCAGAAGCAGCAGCAGCAGCAACAGCAGCAGTAGCAGCTGCGTACAGTTCAGAGTGTTTTTTTTTTCCCCATTTTTTTTTTTTTTTTTTTTTTTAGTTTTTGTACTGTGTACACGCGTCAGTCATGCGTAAAATTCTTCGAAATGCTAATATCGGCAAAAAAATAAAAATAAAAAAAAGCCCGGGCAACAAAAAAGATCATAACGCCCCGACGGCGGTCCTTTTAACCCCTTTATTCTTTTTTTTTTTTTTTTTTTTTTTTTTTTTTATTCCCATCCTCGAAATCCAAACACACAAAAGGAGGCTGCTGACGGGGGTACGCCGTGGGGTCGGATATATAATAGCGCACCGTCGTCGCGGATTCTAATTGGCCGGCCGACGACGACATTTGCACCGCGCGGAACTCGTCTACCCCGCTCCCATCGCCGCTACTTCCGCGGAAAAAAAAAAAAAATAAATAAAAAAAAATATACAACATACAGGGTGAACCGAAAGTTTGGGATTATTATTATGACGATGATGATGATGGGTACGCATTTATTGATATACGACGTTTCCATTTTATGGTGGGTCGGGCGGCGGCGGCGGCGGTGGCGGCGGCGGGAGAGCGAACTCTTTTTAATTAAATCGTCCGGGAACCGTATAATATTGTGTATATATATGCGCACGCGCGCGGTCCGTTATTGTTATTAGACTTGTTAAAACATAACGCACGCGCCCGTATTGTAATCCGACGATCAAACGGCCGCGCAACGCATCCGCTGCGATATTAACTCGCGATATATTTACTAATAATAATATTATCCGTCCGCCGCGCGCGGTGTGCAAGACGACCGGAATCGGAGCGCGCGCGGGCGGGCGGCGCGAGATCGTATTATATACGCCCGGGGGGGCGGGGCGGGGGGAAATCTCTTAATCGGACGACAAACGTCGGATCGACCGATGTTTATGCGCGTGGGACGAACGACAAACGTCATCGTCGGGCTAAACGAATTGGGGGAAAAAAAAAAAATACTCCCTGAAAATATATCCCGAATACTCGGCATAGTGATGCGATGGGTGTGGGGAGCGATCGGAGACCGGCGGAAAACGTCCGGAATCGAAATGGAAATGTTGCCGCCAAAACGACGAAAAACGATTTTTCTGGCAGCAGAGATACATGGCGTTTAGTCACCAACAAGAACCCCTACCCTTCGATGGACTATTGGGCGTTTAACTATACATCTGAAAAAAAATAAATATTTTTTACGAACCCAATCACGATTCGGTGAACGTTTTTTTTTTTTTTTTTAAAATTTGAAGGTAAGTTAAATTTTTGCATACTGCCCTGGTGTTATCCGTCGTTTAGGGCGAAGCGGTAGTAGGGGAGGATATAAAAAAACGCGGCCCGTGTCCGCAGTTTTATATAAGAGAAACTGAAAAAAAGTATATAATTTTTTACGGTTAACAGGTTCCCAAAAAATCACAGCGTCAAAAAAAACTTTATCCGTGTCTTTTTTTTTTTAATAGTACTACCCAATCATTTTTTATAAGTAAATCAAAACACCGATATAACCACCGAACGTTTTTAAACATTTCCTGTATTATTGTTGTCGAAAAAAAAAAAATAGTCGCGCTACGACACAGATAAATTTCTTCTGAATGTGCTATGAAATTTTGATATTTTCACTATTTATACGGACCCGCGTGATTACACAAAAAAAAAAAATACTTGTGATGACGACACGGGACTGTTCGTACGTTTATTTGATAGTAATGTTGATAAATAGCCATTTTTTTTTTTTTTTCATAAGATTTTCGTTAAAATTGCCTATACGCAACTCTTTAAATACGTGCGGTAATAACGTTCTCTTAAAAGAGTAGACATTTTTTTTTTTTTTTAATATAATAATTATATACGCAAGCGATTATGGGGTATAGCGATTTTTCGGACGTACCCTATCGAACCCAAACAACCCGTCGAAAATACGTAAAAAGATAGGCAATATAGAGTGTTGAAACGACAAAATCCGCCGGCAACAATAATTACCGAAACGTCGGCGCGCGCGTTTTGTTCCGCGAGCGGCCGGACCGTTTTTGACGTGTGTAAATTGCCGTTTGAATAATAAAAATATTAAAAAAAATAAAAATACGCGTTTGTCGCATCACGACGTACCCTGCGATGGGGCCCGGTGTGCGTATAATAATTCTTTGTTACGGGCTCACATCGTTCGTATGGAAATGTGCAGCGCGGTGTCTAAAGAGAAATTTAACATCCGGTAAACGCGCGCACATTTCGTGTACAAAGATAGGAGAAAAAAAATTTAAAAAAAAAAAAACAAAAAACACCGTCCGACCTTGGTCACGACATTTTCGGTTTGGGGAAAAAAATACGACGCGATAGAGGAAAAAAAAAAAAACCGATTCGCACAAGGCCGACAATCGTCGTCGTATTGTTGGGGGGGGGGGGATGGGGCTATAATTATTATTATATTTATACGATATTTTTGTGGGGAAAAAAATAAATAAAATAAAAAAAATTCCGTATTTATATTTATATTATTTTTTACGTACTATAACATACGTGTCGATTTTTTCGGCTTACCGAACCAGTACGTACCGCGTATGGATACGACGCACGGTGTGAAAACAACGACTACTGTGCGACGATGACGTCTATATATATATATATTATATGAAAAAAATGAAATATATTTTTTCAGGTATACACAATGCGCGATTCTGACTATTTGTTATCGTATTATATCTATGTCCATTGTGTGACAAACCGTAGAGGAAAAAAAAAAAATAATAAAATATATAATAATAATACCGAGTGAAAAGAAAGGAAAACATCGCGTTAAACGCAGCGGGTATTCCGCGAGGACGCGTGTAAACAAGACGGCGACTACTACTCCATAATATCATAACGTAATAAATATATTATAAAAATTATATTTTTTACAGGCCGATTATATTATATTATATATATACAACTAGCTGTCCCGCACGGCGTTGCCCGTGGATTTAACAACACCCTATCCCATTGCCCAATTCGATCGGTCCAATCCTATAGCGGTTTTTACGCGGTTAGATTTTACTACAAACGGAAATCAATAGGCAAAACGATCGTTTATCGTTTGTCATTCTTAGGCTGTTTGGGCACACCTTACACACCCGGTACGATATATACCGCCCGAAATTCCAAGTCTCCCGGTCCAGCGGATTGGTCTGGGCGTTGTATTTGGCTACTAGATCTACTAGAATACAATTTTTCGGTAACGGAGCCAACGATAGTTTCCCTAGTAACGAAATTAATGATTGATTTGTGTGTATACACGAGGCCTGTTTGAAAAGTTCCCGAATTTTTCAATTTTTTATTTATACTGCTTGCCTACAAGCTATTGAGACTTATCACCATCAAAGTATTCTCCTCCCTCTTGGTTTATGCACTTTTGCCAACGACTTTTCCATTGTTGAAAGCAATCCTGTTAAGCGGTTTCTGGAGTTGCTCGTAGCTCCGTTAGCGAATTTTCTTTTATTTCGTCTATCGTAGAAAACCGTTGTTCTTTTAACGGAGATTTTAGTTTTGGAAATGAAAAAAAAGTCCGCTAGTGCCAAGTAAGGAGAATATGGAGGATGAGGAAGCACGGTCGTGTGATTTTTCACGCAAAATTCTCGAATTAACAGGGAAGTGTGTGCCGGTGCATTGTCGTGATGGAGAAACCGTGAGTTTTTCTTCCACACTTCAGGCCTTTTCCTCCGCACTTTTTCTCGAAGACGTTTTAATTCTTCTAGATAGTACCATCGGTCAACAGTTTGTCCTGCAGGTAGAAATTCGTGATGAATAACTCCCAGGTTGTCAAAAAAAAAAAAAACCGTTAGCAGGACTTTGACGTTTGATCTGACCTGACGCGCTTTTTTTGTCATCAACCGATTCCCGACCGTCTTTAAAACGTTTAAACCAGTCGTAACACTGAGCACGTCCTAAACACTGATCACCATAAGCATTTTGCAAGTAAAAGATTTACAAAGTTTAACACAAAATTTAATATTAATACGTTGTTCGTGAATGTTATTCATTTTAAAAATCGCACAATACACACGACTCGTGTCTACTTTGAACGCGCACAGTTAATGGTTAGATAGCAATAAACATTTGAGATTTAATTGAAAAGATAACTGCTTATCTCTATTTTATTTTAATCTAATAACATTTACGATAATATAAAAATTTTCTATTTTTAGGAATTACAGTTCGGGAACTTTTTGAACAGACCTCGTATATAAATACAACCTTTTTCCTATATAAAAAAAAAAAATCGTTGAATTTGCAATAGAAAACAATTGACGGTCACTTGTCGAGATAAAAAAAAAACTATCCTATATTTTAAATTGGACCAAATCACACCTTATCACAATCGGTTGTGTAGTTTTAGAGGGCATTGCACGCAAACCCGTTGTACGTTTAATTTTCATATATAAGAAGATAATTACGGACCTATCGAAAATTTCCGCGCACGATACATAGTCGCGAAATCCGTTACGATAGACGATACCAGGACCGAATTTGTTTGTAATATTTCGTATTACACACTTTTTAGTATAGACCGCTAAATTGGCGGTCACAAAATATAATTCGCCCCCCTCCCCATACCCTTTAGTACCGGTTGTTTCACTATTTTTCTCTGCCATTATCATAGTTGATAACAATTTTTCAAAAACAAATACTACCGGGTTTAAACTCAATCAGGGAGAAATCTATGGGCAAAGGGTGGAAAAAGGTTAAAATAAAAAAAAAAAAAATGCACACATTTAAATAAAACTGACGTATTGAACACAAAAATATGCCCGGGACGATTATCCCGGTTACATTCTATGTAATAATTCATGGTCTGTGATAGTGTTCGTGTGTGCGAGCATAACTATCGTTGTATATTCTACTGTCGTGTCGCACTTTCTATTGAAATTCATCTTGACGAAAAAAAAAAAAGAAGAAAAAAAAACGATTATTATTTTTATATATATATATATATAAAACCACGTCGTAGAGTATTATCTTTATTGATGTGATGACTATCGCGTATATTATTTTGTGTGGTGATAAACCGTATTTCGTTTTACCGTCCGGTTGAAATTCGCTCTTCGATATAATTGATTATTTTTATACATTACATTTATTTGAAAAATAAAACTAAATAATCGAATTTTCCCTATACTGATAAAACCGCCGGCTCGCGCTAAACGAATCGCTCTGTATATTATATACGTTATTTTAAACGACGATCATCATCGCGAGGTAATAGTGGATTAAAAGCCGTATTATTTATTTATTTTTTTTTTTTTTTGTAACACCGTGTTTGCTTATTGTATAATATATATATATATATATATATATAATACGGAGTATATTATTATTGGTAGGTGTAGAGGTAAAAAAGAAAAAAATGGTAACGCGGTCCTATAATTTAGAAAATAACGAAACGTCGAAATTAAATCGTCGGTATATTCGTACCGACGACTGCCGCGGACGAAGACAATGAAGAATATAATTTCCAGATAATCTCCGTCGGGGGCATTTACGTGTTTTTTTTTTTTTTCTGAACCGTGAAAAAACAGAACTATTATCGTCGTCGTTTTACGATATATATATATATATATATATATATATATATATATATATATATATATATATATATAAAGGGAAATTATACCCGTTTACGAGCGTATAATAATATAATATTATAAAGAGAAGAAAGAAAGAAAGAAAAAAAAAAAAAAAGACAACGTCGTTTGAGCCATATAATTTCGGGGGTTATCCCGCAGACACCCGCGTTCGCAGAGGCCTCACAAAAGTTCCGTATACTTATATATATATATATATATATACAAATTAATACGGCGTGTCTGTAAACGTCGACTACCCCGACTATAAAAAAAAAAATAAAAAATATATATATATATTTATAAGCGGGACGTTATAATAATATATAATAATAATGCGGTCGTCGTCGTCATTTAAATCGCATTGATTTGATTAGTGGGAGGTGGCGAAATTACACGGTCGTTGGGTGCGTGTGCGTGTCTCTCTATACATATACAATACGTACGTATCGCCGTCGTGTATAATAATAATAATAATATTGTAAAAAAAAAAAAAAAAAAAAACGTTTGTTGGTCGGTTTTGTATACTATTTTTTACACACACACACACACACGCGGGCGCGCGCGCGCGCACGAATTAGCTGTGGCGAACGGACGGGGTACGCCGGCCGGCGGAAAACAACAAATATAATAAAAAACAAAATAAAAAAAAAAAATAAAAAATAAAATACCGAGATAATTTTAGGAGTAGAACCGTGGGGGGAGGGGGAAACCGTTTACGGACATACCCCCCAAGAGAGAGAAAGAGAAAGAGAGAGAGGCAGAGGCTTTGGATGGCTCCTCCCTCGCGCGCGTATATAATAGTCTCCGCGTAATTATACCGACGGCGGCGGAGTTGTCCATTATATATTATATTATTATTATTATTATTATTACGCCGGGAGGAACGTTTAGTTTGTACGAAAAAAAAAAAAAAAAAAGAAAAAGGAAAAAAAAAAGGAGGATAAAAATAAAAATAAAAAAAAAAAAGATCGTGACACAGAGGACGGGCGACCGGTTTTTTCGTGATGTGCGCGCAACTCCCCCGGGTTTTGTTGTACCCCGTCGCACGCCGCTGCCGCAGCCGACGAACGACGGCGAAGACGGCGAAGACGACGACGACGACGACGGCGGCGAAGACGACGGAGACGACGACGAGTTGATAATCTCAATTCTCGCGTTTGGAAATAAGATTTGATTTTTTTTTTTTTTTTTTTTATTCTCGTTTTTTCCCTCCGGCGTATAACGACGGCGTAATATTATTATTATTATTATTATTGTAATGTATTCCGTGACTAGACGACGACACTGCGCGCATACAGTGTCCGAAGAGACGGGCCGCGGCGGCGGCGTTTTCTCGATACACTTACCGCGCGTATATTATTATAATATTATACTTGTATAACTCGCGCTAGTGATGTGTGTGTGTTTGTGTGTGTGTGTAGACGAGTTCGGACGGGCTGTCGTGAGGACGGGCCGCTTATGTGTGTGTGTGTGTGTGTGTGTGTGTGTGTGTGTATGTACACGATGTCGTGACCGGCGCCCATTATTACCGCATCGCCCCGGCCGTCGCCGAACGGCACGACCCGCGATGCGCATCGATCGTGTCGCCGGTCGCCGGTCGACGACAACGACGACGACGACGACGACGACGACGACGACACCGGATAGAGTCCATTAAATGCGTACGGCGAATTTCATCCCCCGAATTTACTTCCTGCTTTTTTTTTCGTTATTATAAACGCCGAAATAGGTATTCGCCTTATGTCAGCCCATATTTGTATATATATAAAGACCGGGGAATCGCAAAGTAAATCACTCGCGCGTAAACTCGGACAGATACAATCGTGGACACGACGATTTACTCCACAAAAGGAATGGAAAAATGTTGAAACCTTTGAAACGTTAAGCATTGAAAACGATTTCAAGTAAATATAATACGATTTATTGTGAAACCGAAAGGAAATCGTACACGGAGGAGCGCGGAAGAGCAATCGGATTGGATATTTTATGAAGATCAAGAGAAATCCGTGTGTAGAAGGTACCTCCTATATTAAAAATAAAACGACTTACAAAGACGTTAAAGTAACATCAGTAGTGAATTGCAAAATAAAAAAAAATATCAAATAACCGAAGTCGGTACATAATGTACTGCATGGTCTGCATAGTCGACGACTATACGAGCGAGGGGGTCCCTTTTCAAAATCAACCTTATAGGCCTCGAAGAATTTTTTTGTTTTTTTTTCTAATTCAAATAAACGATTTTCCTTTACACATGTACCGAATTAGGGACGTCTGAAATGCGTATACAGATATAAATGTGGCCTCCTAATACCGTTATTCGTATTCTTCCAGTTTGAAAAATGTATTATGTCAAAATTGAGAAATATCGTAGAGGGGAAAAACCGAGAAATAAGTAATAAACCGTTTAAATTTAAACGCCGACCACCACACTGAATCGGTTTTTATTTTTTATTTTTTTTTTTTAATACCAACGCGCGATGGTAATTGTCGTACCTGTTCAAATCTAAAATAATCGTATAATTATCCTGCAGAGTCGATGTAAGCGAAGCGAGACAAATGTTCAATATAACAGAATATAATACTGCTACAATTCAATTATTTTTATTAGTGTATTATTATTTGCGTGTCAAATTTAAAACGTTTCATTATGTATTTAGACCGTGCAATTTTATCGATTGAACGTTTTATAGAAAAAAATTATTTAACGGTTTTAAACTTTAAAAAGTAATTTATTGTATCAAAACATCTTTGAAGAAAAATAATCGTGAGAAAATGGCGATTTCGAAAATATATTTACGGTTATTTCGATGTCGACAATCGTCGTAGCCATTATTATATTTTGATATGATATTATTATTATTGTTATTTAGAACTTTATAATACGATATACAACAACAAACTATTTTAACTGCCCAAACGTAAATATTTAGGAATAATTTCTGTCGTTTCGCAAATTGAAAATAACTCGGTTATACAGTAGTAGTGCTTATAAATTGCCAAAATGCCAATTGAATACGATTTCCGAAGCGATAATTACATTTTAAAGTTAACCGTCGATGTTGTAACCGATAACAATCGCTACACGTCATTGACATTACTAAGGAGTATCCGAGGGGTACTTTTGCCACCCCATACATGTTTTAGACTTTTAGGGTATTTGGTACGGTACCCTCGACAAATACTTGAATTTCGAAAATGTATTTATTATTCAAAATCATAACGAGAATTATTTACGGATTTCCATTGTCGGCGTACACAAAATAATAATATGTGCTGTAACTAGTTGTGATACCGTCAATTGTTTTTCACTGTGCGAATTGAAACAACAGTGGCCAGATTACAAACAATAGGGTGGACGGTTTGGTGGCTAGTAAAAGTTCGAGTCGTTTTCTAATAATAGTGCGGTCCCAAACGTGCGGTTTTAAATTAAATTTAAAAACTAACGAATTCGATGCTAACAATGTCGACAGTGTTTGCGGTTAAGTGTACGGGATAAACCGAAATCGGTGCATTATTTTGTCGCGTTCGAATCATAAACACAATGTTTTTTGTTTTTTTTTTTTTCTGTAGACACTCCGTTATTTTCGTATAGCCCGGAATTTCGATTGTGTATACCAGTGTTTCCCGACCGGTGGTCCGCAATCCCATAGATTTTTTCGTCGATTTCTATTACAAATTAATTATTATTATTATTTTTTTTTTAAATAGCGAAAAAAATTACAACTTATCGAGGAACCGCATAATATTATACGGTTATCTTATCGTTGTTGCTGCTGTATACCGGTAAGTATTTTCCACTTTTATAAGCGTGTAGGTATCAGTCACAAAAATCACACTAAGTAAACTATTCAGTATAGTAAAGTATTATAGTAATAAAATGTAAAATAATAAAAATTAACATTTTTCCGATAGATTCCGTGTATTCTTGTTAATGTGCCTAAACAAAAGGTATTGCTATAGTTTTCGTAAAACCTAGGCGGTCCGCGACCTATAAAAATATCGTCGAAGTGGTCCCCGGCGGTGGTAAAAAAAAAAAAACGGTCGGGAAACACTGGCGTGTATATACGTACCGTAGTGACGGCCCGCGTTACGGGTCTGCGAGCCGCGTAACTTTTATACGCGCAATAACGGATCCCCGGCGTACATTGTTATTATTGTTATTGTTATTGCCACTATAATTGCCGGACACGGGATTTACGTTAAATCCCCGTTTAGCGCGTACGTTTATATAATATAATATTTATTACCGGGGTTGCGATGTCGCGCGCGTCCGTACCGGCGCGATATATTCCGCCGCGGCCGTATATATATAATAATAATAATATATTGTACAACAGGCGGGCGGTTTACGGGGTTATAACTGATATTTAACAACAATAACCGTAATAATACGGTATAGTTTATACACGGTACGTATTTTATAATATTTATAGGGGAGCGGCGACGGCGGCGGGTCGGTCGAGCTTTGGAGTGGCATGGCATATAGCCGGCAAACACACACACACATACCACACACTTTTACAACGTTAAAATATTTCATATTAAATATGCGGCAAGTACTGTATTATTATTATTATTATTATTATTATTATTAATATTAATACTATTATGTGCTCTACGAGCGTATCTATACAGAATGTCTTACCACCTCCATCATGAGTCCGGCGTTAGCGGCGGCGCTCGGCGATTGGTCTTCCGGACGGCGCATGCGTAGCGGCGCGCCGATCACTCTGCCATTACCTGTGTGTACACAACAACAACAACAACAACAATATTATTATTATTACCATTAATGACGGATACTTATTAGACACGATATATAATAAATTATATTATTGAATATCACAGAAAAAATATAAAAAACATTTACGTGGTTTTTACGTTTTTTTTTTTCTTTCTTTGTTCTCGGACGGATCGGATTTTGTATTAGTATTAGTATTATTTCCCCCCCCCCCCGTTGTTTTTCACCGTGTGCAATCTACCCGCAAAATTTTATATCATATAATAAAAAAAAAAAAAAATACTCGTTACCGAAGAGATCACCATCATACCATCTTACTACTGCTATCTTATGCGAATAAAACGATTCGATTTCGGAATACGTAATGACAACCGGGTTTTTGGACAACAGTATAAATAACCGTTATTGTATTTGCGACGGTGTCGCGGAATATAAAAAAAAAACCCAACGTTGTACCGAGTGTACTTATTGTTTTTTTTAGGCGAACATTTGATTTCTTATAACCGAGTCCCCGGGCGGATTACACAAACTATTCGGATATTAATAAATGTACATTTTTAATAATGGGGGGAAGGAGGTGGGTTTAGAATTTCTACAGTGTACCCTTAAATCCGTGGGTCGGGAAGTGACGTGTTTATGGTAAAGGGAGCGATAAATCTCCGCCGCCCCCCCCTTGGTTGAATAAATAAATTATATTATATCACGGTTTTAAGACGTATGTTTATAGCTAGGCAAATGACATATACGTACACCGGTCATATATTTTTTATTGCGTAGATGTATTTTACTTTAAAAAAAAAAAAAAAACATAATGTACGTGTTTGCGTTGACGGTTATATGTTAGGGGGGTCAGGGGGCGCGAAGTTTTTCGGAAAATTATTTTCACTACCCTCGTGACAAATACTCTAAATACGCCCCCGGGGGCATCGAGTCTTAACGGAGCTCACCGAGTAAAATATCTCGCGCGATTGACGCGTCAATTATTTTTTATTTTTTTTTTCTATGTACACATAGGCGTAATCACGGTCGCAATTGACGAGATGCGGTGGTTTTAATTGGACATCAAATTATTATCGTCTCTGATATCGCGATTATTTTTTTTTTTTTTTAATTCCTCCGTATTATTTCTATTAAAAATATAATACGATATGACGCACCTAGCGTATTATTTATACATTGTACGTCTACGATAATCGCGTCTGTTATTGTAACAACACAGAACAACAAATTCGATCTGATTATTATACATAGAAAATCTACTAACATAATAATATATTTAGCAATTGTGCAATATATACGTCATATTGCGTTCGTCCAATTATTATTATTATATAATACAATATGTTAAAACGCCCAAAGTTGGCCGAGTTTTACTGCAAACACAATTAACTCGATTTAGTTAAGACTTCTGTTAGAAATCAAAAAGTTAACGAAAAATAAATTGAACTAGAGTTCAAGTCCAAAGTTATGAATGGCAAACAATAATATTAACCGAACGTCAGTAAAACAATGTTGATTTTTTTTGGTTTTGCTATTAAATATCAACATTGAAATTAATTCAATGTCAAGTGCGCATAAACATGCAGCCAATTAAATTCTTGTATGTCTTCAACTCGTTTAAACTGGATTAATTGGATGTTTAATATAAATTAACTGTAAAAAGTTAAGTTTACACATCGAGAACTTAAATTTATGTTAATAAGTTAACGATAAAAAAATAATTATCTAGTTAAGTTTAAAAGTTAAAAAAAAAAATAACTTTTTAACTAGGTAATTTCCCCTTTAAAAATATTTATAGTACGTTTAAAAAAGTAAAAAAAAAAAAAAAATTGATTTTACTAGAAATAAATTTCTATAATATGATTATTAAAATTTGTATAGAACTGTCTGTATCTAACGAGTGTATATATACTCGTAAAGGCTTGTGTACCGACGACTCTTGTCGTATTATATTTTTGTTGTCGTTAAATCGTCCGTTATATACAATTATTAAAAAAAAAAAAAAAAAAACCCCCCCCGATATTTTGTGCAAGTACGTTAGCGGATACGAACGCTTTTTTTAAATACGAACCACGGACGGGGGAACGGTAGCCCCTCGGTCCCCCATGTACACGGCGTCTATACCGACCGTATTTTCCGTTTCAGAGATGTACGCGTGGTTATATTATATGGAAAATGTGTTTCAATCTGCGGCATGGTCTTATCACGCGGTCAAATTTTTACAGACTACTTTAGCACAATCAATAACAATTTTATAGTTGGAGGTGACTTTAACGCAAAACACCCAAGGCCTGGGGTTGTCGTGTTAATAATCCACGTGGTTATAGTTCTCCAAAATTGTTGTACCAACTAAAAATTCTTTCAAGATTCTCGCTCCTACAGGCCCCACCTATTGGCCGTCTTCAGCACGCAATAACCCCGATATCATAGACATCTTTGTGGCCGAAATACCTAGTAACTTAAACTGCAACACCGAAAATCTCCTTGAATTAAATTCCGACCATTCCTCAATCTTGTTGACTCTAAGTGCATCTCCTCTGACACGTCTTGAATCTCCTAAATTGTTTAAACCTTCTACCGATAAAAATAAATTTCATGATCTTGTTAACCAACAAATAAATTTAAATGTAAAACTAAAATCTTCTCGTGAAATCGATCTTGCTGTAAATAATTTTACAAAACTTATTCAATCTGCGGCATGATCTTCTACTCTAAAATCTCAACCTTCGTTTCATAACCCTCTTCTTCCAGAATACATTCGTTGTATAATAGTAGTAAAACGTAGAGCTGGAGCTAACTTTCAACGAACTCGTCTTGCTTCTCATAAACACAAATACAATAAATTAACAAATCACCTTAAAAAAGTGATAGCAAAACATAAATCTGAAACCTTCTCTAAAATTTTCTGTCCAAACTCTCACCAAAAGATGGCAGTCTTTGGAGAGTGACAAAAAATATTTGTAAATTCAAAACCTCTAATCTACTTATTAAAAATCCGGATGGAAGTTATGTCATCTCTGACTCTGCTAAAGCTAAACTTTTTAAAGTACATCTGTCTGGTATTTTTCAACCTCACCCTGACATTTTCTCTCAAACCAATACTAGTGTTGTGAAAGATTATCTTAACTCCCCACCTCACTTGCGATCTAATCCTATAAAACATTTCACACCAAATGATATTAAATTTGCCATAAATAAATACTTCCTCAAGAAATCACCCGGATTTGACCTGATAACTGCCGAAGTATAGCTACCTTTCAGAAGAAGCTAAAACATATTATAAACGTTTCCATGTTCGCACTTTAACTCATCCCAATCCTCTTGTCAAAAACCGTGCTAATCCTACAATTCCCGGCAACCCCCCCCCCTCCCGAGACGGTTAAAACGGAAATGGTGTCGTGACCTGTTGGCACCAAATATTAATATTAATTAGAAAATATATATATAATTAAAATTACAAATGAAAGTGTTACTGAATGGGTGGCTGCTTTCCTAAAAAATGTCACGTATTATGTATAAACGTTATTAAGGTATTTATGATGTATTTTTTTAAAAATAATTTGTATATAACTAGTCTGTATCACATTTTCTTATTATGCCTAAGTAGTATAGATTGTAGATTGCATTTAAAAAAAAAAAAAAAAAAATGATTTTACTAGAAATAAATTTCTATAATATGGTTATTACAATTTGTATATAACTGTCTGTATCTAACGAGTGTATTATATGGAAAATGTGTTTTCGTACTACCTCATGCCAATATAGTACTTTTTTTTAAATTTAATTTATATATTAATATTAAATAAAAAAAAATACATTTACACGTACGTTTTTTTTGTTTAAAAAGTTCAAATTCAAATAGATTGTATGGGAATTAAAGATATCGAAAAATCCTTGTGTAGAATTTACAGTAAATGTTGTCGTCTTGGATTTGGTGAAAAAGACTTTAAGTCTATATGATATATTAAGTCTGTGGTACTTGAATGCTATTGGAAGTAGTAAAACAGATTTTTGCTATACTCCATTGGCAGAGACGACTAAATGTCCATAAATGTATAAAAATTATACTGTCCTTTCCATTTTTTTTTTTTTTTTTAATTCCAATTTATCGATGGTAATAAACGAAACTCTCGGATATTCTTTAAAACGTTTAATGCCATTCCCAAAAGAATTGTCGCTGAACAATGTAACATGAAAAAAAAAAAAAAAAAAAAAAAAAAAACAAAAATGACTCAAAATTAAAGAGACTCGTCCGTAAAAGACGGTTTGATTGTAGTGTAGTGGACAAAAATATTACTACGATTCAATTGGCCATCTAAACAACACATGGACGATAAGCGGTTAATACTGTCATTGCGGTAGATGATTAAAATGTGCGTGCTTTATGTTATTAGTTATTATAAATACTACTGTTGTTGTTGTTGTTGTACGCAATTGTAATGTCTATAGTTTTTTTTTTTTTTTTTTTTTTATGATTATTTTACCGCCGTCGTAATATTACGTTATAATGCGTTATCGGCCGTTTGCCCACAAATAACAAGCGAGTACTCCCTATGGAAACACTCGTAACCTAACCAACCTTACCCTTCCCAAAATATGTGTCTGTTTAAGCCCGTAATTGCCCATTTATATAAATATAGTGTTTAATGGTTAAAAGAGGCCGTCACATCGGTGGTGTTTCCCGTCTCGTGTCTTTCTAACGGGCAATTATTTGGCAAAAATGTGATTTCGGAATTACTCTCTTCGGCTATCCAAATAGACTTTATAACACACGAATTTCATTACCGGACTAAAGACAACGACATTTACTATATGCGTTCAAAGAGTGATTTTTTTTTTTTATTTTGATTTATATTATATATTACGATTAAATCTAGTCTTCACCGATTGATCCGACAACCGTTAATAGACAGCGAAATAATTCCTCCGAAAACGCATTTTTTTTCCGCTACAACGTCCGTCGGAAAGACACGAGACGACAAATGTTTTCTACCGTGACGTTTTATTAATTCCATACAACAGCAACAATAAAAAAAAAATCCACGAGGGTGGAGGGCCGATTGTATAATAAAAAAAAACGATTCCTGCGAACACGGTCGCATATAATATCGTATATCATCAGCCATAAAACAAAAACTATAAACTTATATTTATTGTATATATATATATATATTCTGTTTTTACTGTTTCGCTATATTTTTTTTTTCTCTTTCAATTAACAGCGCCGTCTCTCAATATTGATCGACTATTAGCCACATTTAATAATATATATGTATGTTTTTTTTTTTTTTTCAACTGCCGTTTAAAAACGTCGTCGCCGGTCCCCGGTCGTAATTATTACGAAATATAATACGTACAATAAAATGTCATGTGCAATCGAACCGCATCGGTATAATTATCTATCGGTGTTTGTTTGGTTTATATTCGGACGAATTGGGAAAACCGTAAGGGAATTAAACGATACGTTTATAAATTATCTGCGTGTATACGTACTATTTTATTGTCGCACGATTAAAATCCATAAACATAACTAACCAAACCCAGGGCGTAATTGTAATTCGCGGGTACGTTATATATAATAAATACGGTTGAATCTATTGCGAAAAAATATTTTTTCAAAAAAAAAAAAACTCGTCGCCAAAATTAATAAATTAAACATGAATTACACGATATATAATTCCACAAAAATAAAAAATAAATTATACAATAACTATATATATATATATATATATACATATTCAGTTTGAGTTATTATAAACACTTCGATCGATGATAGATATAAACTATATATATATATATATATATATATATATATACACACCTATAGTCGAAAAGTTAAAAAATGAATTGCCTTTAAATGTTTTAAACTTTAAACGTTATTTCTGCCGTTCCACTCACTAATTGTCTTGTGAGAGGACGCGATACCGTTTCGCGCAGACTGCGCGGCACTCGCTTAATTTCGGTTTAAGAGTAAAAAGCGCCCATTATAAAATTAAACGAGGGCGATATTCCGGAGGGCGAAGCGATAAGTTTTTAAAAAATTAATTTTTCGAAAGGCTACAATCGTTTAAAAATGTTGTAACGGTCGTTATTATTTCTAAACGGCGTGCGTATGTTCAACGTTTATACTTCGGAATAATGGGAAAAAAAAAAAATAATAATACGCATAGCCTTAATCCCCCTCCGGAATATCGTCGTCCTCTTTTAATTTCTTAATATAGGTGCTTTTACTCTGAAACCGAAATTACGGGAGTTTTGTGCACAGTTTGCGTAAGCATGTTTTTACCATGTCGCCCGTTATGATAGACTGCAGAGGAGTTAGTTAGAGTTACTAACTTTTAGTCTTCATTGTCCATTTATTTATGTGAACTCAAATTTCTATAATTTTCATAAACATCATCCGGTTAAGTTAACTGCGGTCGAGGACCTAAGTCTGTTTGGTTTTTTTTTTTTTTTTTTCATTTCGAAAACCCATTATGCGTTCAAATTGAATAGGTTGTACTGAAATCACTATAAATAATAAATATTAAATAATTTCGACGTTCGATTTTTTTTTTTTTCTGTTATTATAATTGTTGTTTACATTTTAACTGAACTAGTTAAATTCATTTAATTATTTTTTTTTTTTTTTATCTTTTTTAACCGAAAGTTTCACCCTTTTTTTTAAAAAATTATTATTTCTAACTCTCGTTAACGTGCGAATTAATTTTACAATTAATAATGGGCCGGCATGTAAGACCAAATTAAGCCAATACAGAATAATAAAAATATGATTTAAAATTGCAATTTAAATTCTGGATTTGTACGCGGAACGCAATTGAAATGACGCTGCCTATGGATCGAGACACGACCATGTTCGACATCAAGACTGAGGTAATAAATATTTTATATGGTACACCGGACCGTCCCGCGGGGCCCCGGGGCGGAGACAAATCGCGTGCCCTAAAACCGTCACACCGTGTGCCCGCCCCGTATGCGCGGCGCGCACAACGATAGGGAAACCAAGAGGGAGGTGCCCCCCACCAACCCACCCACCCACCCACTGGGACCCTCGATTATGACGAGCGATCGGCGGCCCGCCCGGCCCTAGGGACCCTACCGACGCGGTATTATAAACGATAAGTGTGTATCGTCCGTCTCGCACTATAATACGGCGAATAATACAAATGTCGTTAATAACGGACGTGACGATTTTCGCGTTTATAATACGCCCCAAGTACATTATTAAACCGTCGTGTCAATATTGGATGAGGTCTGATATAGTTTACGGAATACATCGGCGTCCCGTATTTATAGATGCGCGCACGAGCATATACCAAATAATACATAATATATGTAACCCTCTTAATTCTGACGGAGCAGCTGTCGTCTTTTGTAAACAATGTGTACTATTGTTGTATATAATATTATAACCGGGCCCCGGTTGCCCGTCATCGTCATCCCCCGGACTATAGCGCGCTCGTCGCGGGTAACAATAAAAAAAAAAAAAAAAATTTTTTTTAAAAAAGAACCAAATCGAATTTAAAAAAAAAAAAAAAAAAAAAAAAAAAAAAAAAAAACGGAAAGACAAACAAAAACTCGTTGGATTCGTCGTGTATTACGATACATTTTATACGGTGTATACACGCGGACGAGATATATAATAATACGCGCGGGTGTTGTATACGGGGGGACACACGCAATTTGTTTTCATCCCGCCGTTGCCCGGGGCGTCGTCGGTGCGGCGAAAAATCCATACTCACCGACTACTACGCGGTCGTTGTTGAACGGCCGCGGCCGCCGCCGCTGCTGCTGCTGCAGTTGGTCCATGAGGCGGGCTGCCGCACGGGGCGTGCGCCCCCTTCGCGCCGTCCGACGTGGGGGGGAGCCGGTCGTCGTGCCCGAAACGGTATTAGGCAGCGGCGGCGGCGGCGGCGGCGTCCGTCGTGACGATGACGACGGCGACGGCGACGACGACGACGACGACGACGACGACGACGACGGAGGCGACGGAGGCGTTGTCCGGCAAAGTGGGTCAATCGATCGAACACCGGTGACGGCGGCGGGGCCGGCGTAACGGCGAGCGCGGTGGGTGCCGGGCGCCCGGTACGCGACGTACACCCCGCGGACGTGGGTGGCAGAGCTGACGGCGACGTAAGCGACACGAAGGCAGAACGCTGCGCGACGCGGGAGGGGGTGAGGAGGGGGGGGGCTCGCAGCGGTGATGTGTACCTATATAGTAGATATGCGTGTGCGTGTTGCGTGCGCGGCACGGCGCTGTTCGGAGGACGACGGCGGCGGCGGCGCGCTGTTCCTCTGCACACGAGCGTTGCGCGACAAGACGGTTGCCGAAGTGTCGCCCGACCGGGATACTGTCCGCACGCCCAGGTATGTCTCCGCCGCCGCCGCCGTGGCGTCCCCGCGAGCGATTCGCATGCGCGCGGGCGCGCTCTCGTGCAGCCGGCCGGCCCCGTGGCGCCCGGCCCCCCCACTTCTCGCGCTCGGCGATACCCTCCGACGGCGACGGCCGGCCGGACGACAACGCGCGACACCCGCGGCCGGGGGACGGGGCGCATCCGGACCACGCCGGGGCTCCGCCCACAGTCGCGCGACAATCGCGCGACAACCGGCGCTCGGCGGTTACGGTGTGTCGTCTGTCCCCGGCCGCGCGCACCACGCCGCCGTCCGGTAGGCTGTCATTGCTCGGCGACAACTCCGGGCCGCCCTCCCCTTTTTGCTTCATTTTTTTTTTTTTTTTTTTTTTTTCGTGTATCCGATACATTATCATTATATATTTTGTCGCGCCGGGCGGGCGATCCCGCGGCGGTACGCGGGACTATACACAACACAATAAATAATACAACAATATAACACGACAATAAATATTACGCACATATATAATATATTATAATTCATCACATTCTCGTTTATTTATTTTATGTATACACACACGGTCGTTATTAATCGTTGTTTTCTTTAACGAGATTTTTCGGATTTGTGTGTTTACGCAATAGTTTATAGTATAGCGTATTATTTATACACGCTCACTTGAACTTTAATTAACATTTTCCTTACGAACAATGAACAATTTCGGGTAATTTACCGCCACGACGCGACGTCTCATCTCTCGTATATTATACTCGGGTGTGCGTATTAAACGGTAATTTAACAACCGGCCCGCGGTACAATGCAAACGCTGGGCCGTTTTCTGGGCCGTGTCCCGGGTAAGCGAAACGGTTTCCCAACCGGGAGTGGCTCGGGTTTACGGGGCGCCGAATTTTTAACGGATATTCGGTTAATTTTTACATATTTTTTTTTTTTTTTTTTTGTCCTTATTTACACTTAATATTCGAATTGCCGTGGTACGAAGAAACAAAACTTTTTCATCAATTATTTTATGACGGTTGAGACGGTTAACTGTAAATTTAGAATTTCCTATCGTTTTAAATATCGGAAACATACCCCGTTTGGATTAGCAAATTTTTTCAACATTATAAAACGCCGGTTATACGCCCTACGGTAATAACATTTTTTTTTTTTCCCCGAAACATTTGTCAAAGTTTTCAACACTTACTTTTCTATTCCATTTGAAAAACACTTGGTTCGGTTGGTAAAACGCTCAGATTTTCTCACATTTAGTAGCTTCCCCCCCAAAAAAAAAATGTGTGGATTCCCTGTCAGGGGGTACACGAATACATTTTTTTTTTTTTAATTATAAAATAGGGTTTTTCTTTTTGTCGATTTTTACAGGTTACTTTAAGGCTGTAAGGGGGAAAAACACGACTTATGGTATTCCGGCCAGAATCGTTTTGGCACGGGTTTAAACGTACGTTTTTACAAATTCTTAACTTGTCTAGACATTTAATCTAATCTCATCTCCGCCCACATGTTGATCAGGAGAGGGAGGCACTTACGATTGCGGTGGTATTGGCATTTAGACGCCGGGTATTGCGTACGAGCATTTTTTTACGGTATATACCAGTAGTATACCACTATACATATTTATACCTGTGCCTATGTAATTTTCTATTCCCGGGGTCATTCTAATAATAGTAATCCTCTTCAGACCCAGCCGAATCGTACGCTCGGAATGGGACAAAATAATAACGGTAATCGTATTGAATGTCTGTGAAAACGAGATAAAAACGAGATATTAGATATCTGGTGTTCCATTTTGTACACAATTTGACACTGAATATCAGTAGACAGTATACGTGCGTATGATTAATATTACAATACGCGAAGCTCGACGGTAATTTATTTTATCAAATTAATTAATGATGGTTGGCTACACTGGATGCAAAAAAAAAAAAAAAAAGAAATAATAATAATAACGAAAAACGATCAGGCAAAAATGAGCATTTACAAATCGTCATTGTTCTGTGCATATTGGGGGCGTTTAACGTGGTTATATTATCATTATTATTTTAAATATTTCTTTTCGGCCCGATGAGAAAATACTTATAACACTGTATTTCGTCACGATCCACCATCGTGTTTTAAATACGTTTCAATCGAACCGAAAATTGTTTCTATTTTTACTATAATTTTTGCTATACCATAATGGTACCACTTTTTGTAATTTAGTACAAAACATATCGGTTTGATATTGTTCAATATTAGACAAATTAAAACATAATCGTATAATCTGTACTCGGAGTTGAGCAGTGACTATTGTCATAAAGTGTGAACACTCGTATAGATATTTTTTTTCGACTTTTTTTTTTTTACTTGACTTATAGGTTAAACAGAAATACTAGTATTTCTGAAAACAACTCAGTTTACGTATTTAAATTTATTTTAACAAATATAGTTTGGACTTGACTTAGTTATTTTTTCGAAAAGAGTACAAAATACTCATTTATGAGTGTACAGTCAACGGTAACATTTTTAACATCACTTTAGTTATTATTTCCCTGGATATTTGTAACTTCACCTGTAGTTGCTTACTGGAATTCGTTTACACTTTGAAATTAACTTCAACATGGCTTAGTTATTTATTATTATTATTATTTTTTTTTCGGTTTTCTCACGGTAACTTGACTTGAACTAGTCAAAAAAAAAAAAAAAAAAAGAATTAGTCAAGATCGCCCGAATATCGTGTAAATATCGTATTTGTCACAGTCCCCCCAATCACTTCTATTATGTTTCGATTGAACAAGAATTATTATTCTTTAAAAACTGTATAGTATTTTTTTTTTTTTTTTTTGTATTTTATAAACAACGATTAATAACACTTTCACTGCGCGATTACAAAACGACACTTTAATATTCCAAGTATACGTATACGTATGTGTACCCGGTGTTTGAGTGCACGGAGTGTAGTTTACGAAATACTAATATATTTCTATCGAATAAATCGATTTTCGCTTCATTTTTTTTATTTTTTTTTTTTTTATATTTATATATAACATAATCAGGTGTATATACAATGTAGGGAACAATACGTACATATATAAATAAGTACCTATATACCTCTTTATACTGGTGTGCTGTTTTAATGGGGGGTTTTTTTTTTTTTATATATATATATATATATACAAGATGATATTTTTTTTTTATACAAACGTTAAAACCGAATACGGGTGCAATTTCAACAATTACATTATGTATACAGTCATTGTTTTTCGTCAAGAAAGTCCACTCGTATAACTCAGTGTGCAAATCACATTTGTCAAACTATTGTAGATATATTTTTTTATTATTTTTTAAATTATACCTATTAGTCAGTTACAATCGACCGATCATAGCGATCAAGTTATCGCCTTAGTCGACCTCGTGATTCCCCCTGTGCCACGGGGTGATTTTCGGTTGCCTACAATAACGTTATTGCCGATGTAACCCAACCGAGATATTTATTATTATTATTATTATAATTGTTTCATTATCAATACCGTTCCAGATCCCAGGACCCACCCCGCTCGTATTTCTACGGGCATTCATAACGGGCGGGCGGTAGAGTGACGGTCGTTTAATTTGTATCGTCGCTGGTTTTTTTTAATTTTTTTTTTATTTTTTTCAAACACTTTGGCGTGTTATTACACAGCGATACGTATTTAATTATAATTTGATACTACGGCACTCATTACCATATGACCGATTCGATTTAATATTTAGTTTTCACGCAACATACGTGTTTGAATACAGTTCACGATTCATGATAAATGTATACGATCAATTTTACGACGGCAAACAATCGTATAAAAATAATAAAATAATACGGTGACTATGTCGCGTTTTACAATATATTTTGGTATGCCGGCTGGCTATATATATATATATATTCGCATCGCGGTATTATGTTTCGATGTTTCGATGGAAATCTCTTAATATTTCATTTGAATACGTATATTTACGGCTGAATAATAAAAGGGGGAAAAAAAAAAAAAAAAAAAATGCACCTATTTGTCGTTTATGGTTTTGATAATAAAAATTAATTTGAACAAAACGAAAACACGTGTAACGATTATATAATAAAACCAGTGGCCAGCGCGCCGGGTATCACGTGATTCGCAACAAAAAACAAAAAAAAAAAAATAGTAGTAAAAATAAATTAAAACGAGCGATCGAGAAATAGGTAAAAAAAAAAAAAAAAAAAAAAAAGGAACGGGTGCGGTTTGTGATATTGTGATATGGCGATTCGGGGTAAAAAAAAAAAAAAAAAAAAACGTTACGCCGCCGCCGAATAAAACTTTAGCGTACGTATTATTCGTATTTAAGACGTTTCGATAATAATTGCACGTACACGTATATAACGTCTAAATCGCGGGCAAATTATTTTAAACACGCAATTGAATTTTTAACGTTTTCGTTACTGTAGGGGGAAAAAAAAAGAAAAATGAAAAAAAATAAAACCACACAAAACGGACAAATATTTTCGTACGTACACGCGCGCGTGTACGTACAAAAACAACCGTGAACATTGTTTATGCATTATAACGTTCGGGAAACGATTTTTTTTTTTTTGATTTTTTTATTGGATTTATTACACGTTTATAAATATATAAATACGGACACAGTTTGGCGATACTAAAAAAATTTTTAATTTACACGTATAATTTTAAAATTTTTTTTTGTTTTATCGAATCGTGTGACACGTTTATGGTTCTATCGGCGCGGTTCGCAAACAGTTTTCAAATTTTTTCTTTTCTTTTTCCATCTCTTACGCGGGCGCCTCCCTAAAAACGAACAGAATTTTTCTCACGATATATAATGGGAAACCATAGAGATTACATAAAAAAAAAAAAAACCGATTGTTTTACCGTGTTAACAACGACCGTGTATCGGAAATGTCGAACTGCCCCGCGACGGGTACAAATTTTTTTTTTTTTTTTTTTTTTTAAAACCACGCCTCGTCCCCGGACGGTGATATTGCGCGCGATGCGAAGAGATACGAAAAAAAAAAAAACGCATTTATGTAAATTTCACCGAAAATACATGTATAGATATTTTATTATAATATATCAATCGTGTACAAAAACCGGAAAACGATTTTTTTTTTTAAAGCTTCACTTGTGCCGAGTTTGAAAATGGGTATTTTTTTTTTTTTTTTTTGTTCCCTTCGTCGTATGTACGTTATTCATTCGTGTTTTATGTGTTTTACCGATATTTTATATAAACTCGTCGTCTCCCGGGCTCGTGTATTAATTTCTTTTTTTTTTATTAATTTTTAATAATAGTCGTATAATTCTTGTTCGTATTAAATTATTTATGCGAAAAAAAAAGAAATTTTGGGTAAAAAAAAAAAAAAAAAAAAAAATGTTTAAAACTAATACCGCACAAAGTGTTTATTTATTATAATTCGTGTCCGAGGCGTTTCGTTGTCGTTAATTTATTTGTATGAAAAACAACGGGCCCTGCCCCCTCTCACACCCCGTCGTAACCGCGTGCGGGCCCGCCGCCGGGCCCAAAATCCGGGCCTGTGCGCACTCGGACGGTAAACATTTACGATTGTTATAAATTTACGATTCATTACTAACCGGTATTGAAAAACGGTTCAGTGGTCCGATGAACGTCGGCTGGAACGATTCCCGTGGCGGCTCCGTGTATAACCATCAAAAAACGGTCAATATATCGAAACGGCCGACCGGAAATTATTATAATAATTCAATGTTGGGCTGTGCGCCGCGCGGTACGATAAAAAACAAATTTTATGCGTACACGGGCGACGGCGTGGCGCGTTGGCCGGCGAGAACGACGGGAATCCTTGCGCGGGCCGACGGTTCGCGAAACAATAATAACAACAGTCTCATAAGTACGTACGAAATATTATTATGTTGCACGCGACACTTGCACACACTTGCACACACTTGCGCACACACACACACACACACACACACACACACACGCGCGCTCGCGCGCGCGACAAATATAAATGGATTTTAATTTAAAAAAAAAAAAAAAAAAATTAAAAAAAAAAACCCGCGAACACGACCGCGGATATGTGACGAGTAACCGGCAACAATAATGAGATAGGCCGAAAAACGCGCGACAAAATTCGTTTAAAACCGGGCGGCGCGACAGTAGCGGCGGCGGCGGCGACAACGACGACGGCGACGGCGACGATGTTAAACGACGTGCGGCCGAACACAACAGACGGCGGACCGCGTACTGAAACCCAGTGTGACTGCTGCGCGCGGCTGAAGGCGGTGGCGGCGGCGACGGCGGCGACGACGGCGGCGGCGGTGGCGGTGGCGGCGGCTGGCTGCTGACAAACTCGGAATACACACACACACACACACATACACGCGCACACGCAAACGGACAACGTCGTGTGGGCCGTGCGGCGTACGACGAAACGATGAGGCGGCGGCGACCGTGTGTGTCCGCGTCGTCGTCGTCGTCGTCGTCGTCGTCGCCGCCGCCGCCGTCGTGCGGTGTCGTTGCCGACGGTGTCCCCACGCGCCGCCGGTCCGCGCGGTCCGACCAATGTCATTTGTCGCTGGCCGCCGGATGGGCGGAGCGTCGGCCGGCCCCCGTCCGCCGTGTCACCGTCCCGACGACGCCCCTGAATATCATTATTATGATTGTCGTCCTTTCCGTCGCCGTCGTCGTCGCCGCCGCCGCCGCCGCCGCCACCACCGCCCGCAAGCCAGCCTGCCTTACCTGTATATTCGTGTGCGATGCCCTCCTGCCCTCCGCATGTACGCGCACGGTCGTGCATAATATTATACCCGGTATATTATTATGTATGCCCGGAGAGTTATTTTTGTATAATATACTCGAAAATACGTCCGTCGGAACGCTAATGTTTAAAAAAAAAAAAAACAAAAAAAAAAATTAATAAAATAATAAAATAAGTAGGCCGGACGACAGAAAAATAATTGTCGAAACTATACGCGTGGAAACCCGTTGCGGCGAATGCTACTGAAAACCGACGGGAAAATAAATTTCAATATTTATTCGGATCTTTCGCCGAATCGTCGAATCCAGGATGATTTTTCTATATTACATATGCATGGTATACAGTGTTACCGTGTGGCGAGAAAAAAAAAAGGCCCGAGGAAGTATAAGGGGAAAAGAGTGGGAGGCGGGAGGAAGAAAAGATTAAGACGCGTCGATATGAATAGGTACGATGTTTGTGAAAAAAAAAAAAAAAAAAACGCCAACAATATCCGAATGTGTCGCAGGAATTATATAATTCAATATTATTATATTATACGGGAAAAAAAATAGTTATACATATAAATATATAGGTATAGGCTTATTAACCTTCGTTTATTATAGGTTTTAGGTATTAATCCCGCGGGGGGGCCATAAAAAATATATTTATATATATATATATAATATATCGGAATGGAGTGTGTGTATATAAAAAATAATAATATGGAGATTATATTATTAAACATTTCGTCATCGGCCGTCCGCCGTATAGAAAATTCGCGGGCTGTGAATTACACACGTCGCATATATCTCGTGTGTGGTGTGTGTGTGTATATATATATATACATACCTATCTACGATCCTGTATAAAAAAAAAAAAAAAAAATTAAAAAAAATAATAATAATAAACGTGTTTTATGCGCGCGCGGCCTGCAGTTTAATCAATAATTCAATATTCGTAGATATACACGAACAATATTTGCGTGCATATATATGCCGCGACCCACGGTTCTCACAGATATACGTATAATAATAATATCTTAATTGCTATAATAAAAAAATAATAAAAAAAAAAGAAATAATATATATATATTCATTTTATTCTTATAATAATAATAGTAATATATATATATGAAAACACCGTGTATAATATAAACGTCGAAAACGTTATATTCACTCCACACCACGTATATGGAGTGTGATTACATTGTGGTTTTTTTTTTTTTTTTTGTTATATATTTTTTTTTTTTTTTTTTACCGCGGTACACTCTCAAAAATAACGTTTATATTATTATACTATACCGACGGTGCGTATCTGCATATATACAGGGCGATGATTATTTAACCGTAAACTATAGTAATTATATATATTATATAGGTACACAGATTTTTAGTACCATTTTTTTTTTTTTTTTCCGTCGTTATAATAGAATATTTTTGCATATATATATATATCAACTCTTAAAGTGTTATAAATTGCATAATATCCGATTGGTTATGACCCTCCCCAATGAACACTTCCGGTACGAAATTTCAAGCCGTCATAACTCGTAACTCGTTTAATACATAGGCGAGTTAACCGATTTGTTTTAACTAGTTTTAGTTAAGTTATCCTATAAAAAAAAAAAATTTTAAAAAAAATATGTAACTAAGCTAATATAAGCGAATTGCAAAAATATAAATTAATTTCAGGATCTTACAAGTTAAGTTAATAGGAAAATAATAAGTTAAAAGTTACCGAAATTACTAACATATTTTCTACACTAATATTTAGTTGCGCTAAACTAGACTCGTACGATGGGATTCCCATAGGCCGCAGTGTTCGTCTAGTTATTGCGTATAAATGATATTCAAACAAAAAAAAAAAAATCCGTCATTTTCGTCGAGTAATAAATAGGAACGCGGGGGTTTTTTTTTTTTACAAAATATTCGTAAATAATTTAAATTTTAACAAAATAACTAATTTAAGTTAAAACTATACACATTAAAAGTTAAAATTTATATTAAAAAAAAAAAAAAAGTAACTGATAACTTAACTTTCTATATAGGTTCATCCGATTATAAATATATTTACAATTATAATAAATGTATTATCGTACGTATAACGAGTACGTTATAAAACCAAAATCAAAAATCTATTATAATAATATAATATAACATTATACTGTTGTAACCCAACTGTATAATATTATAATAAATAGATTTTGATTTTGTTGTAATCCGGGCCCATTACTCGCACCTAATATATACGTGTACCGAACATTTTTTAATTTTACATCGACTATAACCCAGCCACGAGCAAATGTATAATTTTTCAAAAATTTAATTTCTGTGTGTGTGTGTATATATAGATAATCGGCCGTCCGCGGGTTCGCGATGAAAGAATCGCCCTGTATAGAGTGTATGTATACCGGCGGTTTTTTAGAACTCGTAAATCATCGACTGCTTAAAGAGTTTATTAAATTGAAAAAAAAAAAAAAAAAAAAAAAACTTTATTATTCGATACGCGCGTATACGTATTACCGTTTTATTATAACCGCGGCTATATTATACCCGTAATATAATTAATGTTTCGTTACGTTTAGAGTAATGTTATATAATATGCGACCAAGACGCCATTATACACGTATATATATATATATATATATTTTTTTTTAATATATAAATATTAAATATATATATATATATATATATATGAACACAGATACAATGTCGTATTGTATTACGCGTAACGCACATGCGCATAAAACACCGGTGCAGTTTATTAAAATCCGCTCGTCATTATAATATTTATTTATATATATATATATATTAGACTGAAATAAATAATCGAGTAAATGGTATATATATTTTATAATCTATAATATATAGAAACGAATAACGGTATATTCTATAAAAAAAAAAAAAAAAATAATAATCGATTGAATTCAAAACGAATTCAATCCCGGCGTTAACTAAACATGTAAATAAATACGAAATAGACTAAAATGTCCTCGTACGGAACGGGAACGGTAATATTAGGGCGAGAATGCCATCTACGCGATAACCGTGAAATAGAGCAAGTAGACGAGTTCACATACTCGGGACGCGTAATAAGCGAACATGGCGGATATGTAAATAGGAAATATCAAAGCGAATACGATAAGGTAAGCTAAGATAGCATTTAATAAAAAAAAAAAAAAAAATTACAAAAAGAGAGGGGGCCTTTTTACTTCGAGAAATATCAGCATTTACACCGAGACAAATCACATTTGAAGACGTACACGTATGGAGTGTAAGAAGTGGCTGTATGGTAGCTATACGTGGACGGTTGCCAAAGAAGAACAGGGAAGGATCGAAGCTTTTGAGATGTGGAGTTACGGAAGAATCAGTTCGACGGATATGGTAACTAAACGAGAATGTATAAGAAAGGATGTCGGCGAGAAGAACTCTATGGAGTAGTATCCTGAAAAGAAGAACGTAATGGATCGGACGTGTACTGAGGCCATGGTGGGTTGCTGGGATTAATTATAAAAGGACGCGCATAAGGTAAAAACTATGGGGGAAGGCCAGTATATGCGACAAATAATGAAGGACTAAGGATGTAATTGTTACGAAGAAATAAAGAGAAAGTCAAGTGACACGGAAGAATGGAGAATTGCTGCTAACCAATCTCGGGATTGAATGTGAAAGAGAGAGATGAGACGTTTAAACATCATCGTACACTATATTTAATTATTATTATTATATATATATCGTACGAACAATGGTGGATAAAGTTGATTTTTACATAATTTTTTTAACAAAATAAATACATTGATGATATCCCACACTTCCCGGTTGCACGCCACACGTGTTCGTACGAATTAACGAACACACCAGAATCGCGGCGTCTAATATATTATATTTAGAACGATACGCGGCTGTTAAATACGTATAATCGTATACAATAGAAAAAATTAATAAATATTCGAATGATAACGAACAAAAAAAAAAAAAAAAAACGAAAAATAATAATATAAACGATTTTACTGAAAAATCAGAAATAATTTGTAAATATTTTTATTTTTTTTATAATACCTATACTGCGTATATTATATACCCGATATCATAAACTATGTATAGTTACTTTTTTTTGGACGTATTAAGCTATTATTATTCCTTGTTTAAAACAAGTGATTCAAACAACATGAAAAATACAATTTTTTCGCCTGTAACATATAAGTTCATTCATTTACTAATTTACTAACGGTTACTCCTGTTTATTTTTTTATTGTAACAATCAGCCCAAGGAACAGAACATGTAGGTATATAAAATTAGTGTAAAAAGTGACAAAACATTATATGATATAAAAAAATTGCTATGGGTTTATTCATGAAATATAAAACAATTTTATTATAATAAATCGAATTAAATATATAGATACATTGATTAAGTTCCTTTTAGTTCGCCTATTCCATTATTTGTACATCTCGATTAAAACAGGGATTTTTTTTTCTATAAAATGTTTTTTATCAACCCTGATATAAACGCACAAAAAAAAAAAAAAAAATATAAACATTATATTATTTTTTATTAATCTTGTATACATTTTTTTTTACATGTTACGTGTATCGTGAAACAAACCGACGATCGGCCGAGTTAACAAAATAGTCAAGGTTTAAAAATTTAAAAATTCGACTGTACAACGTTTGAGCGGTCGAACGAAATAGTTTTAAAATTAAAATGTAAAACATTAACAAGGTAACCAAGCCACATCGGGTGTTATCCTTAAACATTTTTTTTTTTTTTTAATTGACCATTGACGTCTCGAGTCCTCATGCCGGCCAATAACGTACACTCCTACTAAAAAGCAAATATTATAGTCGAGTTTGCCACCACCTAAATACGCTTGTTTCAACTACGGAGCTTTAGAGCTCGTGCAATATATAAAATATAACGCAGCAGCTATCTGAGTATTTAGACACGTTGATTGTATTAATATGTTCTTTATCACCAGAAATTAATTGTTTTTTTTCTCTCTCTCTCATATCGTTACAGTGACAATGTTACAATAGTCCGGACGCAGCCCAATGTTTGTTTAAAACACGCGTCGACTAAAGTAACGCGAGAATTAAGATCGGCAAAAAAAAAAAAAAAAAAAATGTAATAATTTTTGTAATTTTGTAACTAAAATATATAAATATATATGTTTGTTTTAGCTTTGCGACGGCGTTTATTGAACCGTTAATATAATAATTGACGGATTGGAGACACGAAACACGTGTTATTAGGATATCGTCGAAAGGTCTTGTATTCCGTTTTGGAGTTTGTTTGCTGACGGAATCGCTGATGATATATTATTATTATTTTTATTTTTCGATCTGATGGTCGAGAATGTAAACCTAGTTTGATGTACCGCGACAGTGTGTTATACATTATACATGCCGTACACGCGTGCCGATGCCTTTTGATAACCGCTTGATGATACCACCACTTATAAGCTATTTGAATTTTAAACGAAACCGCGAACGACGTCGGGTCGATAACTTCTATTGGCTGTACGAAATTCATCGTCAGAATAGAAAGTTTATATATATATGTATGTATAATCTGCCGATGTAAATCTATTGGATGTAGGCGGAGTGGGAACCGAATTCAGGCCGGGAGATTGGAGTTCATCAGGGCCACAGTTTTATGTTCCCGATAAAAATTTAAAAAAAATACACCCGAAATTGTTTTTTTGTTCCCGCCGTACATAATTCCACTAGCCGTCGGTACTGTATTCGACAATTTCCGACGAGTTTTTCTACAAAATCGGCACGCGAATTAATTATAAATTTCGAAATCGCTGATTATAGTCCTGGACAGCCGTAGCGTTTTAAAACGATTTTAATAGTTACTAAACATATGGAAAATTCGCATTCCCAACACCCTCCCCCCCACGCTCCGATTACGTCCGCGTACGTACACTAAAATCGTCCCTGTATACGTATTCTTACGCTATAGGTACGTCGTATAATATATTATGTTATATCTGCTATAAACACACACATATATATATAGAGAAATACGTATAAGACGGAGAAGAAGATTATTTCAATCAAACACTTAATTTATATGCACGTGTGTGCACTGTATAAAATATACTTCGCTTCCACTCCCAACTCCAAATTTGGCCGTCTCTTTCTTATATATGTATATATATATATACATTCTTGTACAAAATGCACGTCTAAATCCGACAACAATGCGATTTATGCTCGACCCTCGGATGCTCGCGACGTGAAGAGGGCCAACGACGACGAGATGAATCCATCCGGAGCAACAATTATATTATTATATATAAATAGGTGTACGCAATGCACATGAATATATTACGTATTAATGATTATTATGACGAGAGTGACGAGGACGTCGAGAATCCGTGTACGAAAATCTATACGCAATATATTATATAGTGTATTTTTTTTTTTTTTTTTGCTTTATCGACCTCTTTTTCCACAATATATAATATTTGAAGACGAAATTTTCGAAAGAAAAAAAAAACGGTGTGGCGACCACAATAAAATGCATAAGTGGCCGAAAGTTGTTGATACCACACACACGTTGTACTTTGTGTATTTTTTTTTTTTTTTTATTATTACATTTACACGGTATGGATACGTTTTAGCGAATAATATATATATATATATATTGTTACAATATACCTAATATAAAATATATTTGATACACCGCGATAGATATGCAATGGGAATTATCATCAATTCATCACCGTCATAGACGATAGTTTATTACTGCGATTTGTTGATCGTATTGAATTAATAATAACGCTACACGCGAATGTTATCGGATACTATTGTGAAAACTAATTGCTTATTATTGGAAGTTTAAAACTGCATGCAAATATGTATCAATTATTTATTATTACAATTTAAGTAACGAGTACAACGTCTACTTTGACATTGGCCTTTGCAAGTACAACCGTAGCACAATCTTGCCCCCTTGATATACTAGAGACAGTTTCAGAGGAGTTAATTTTTTTTTTTTTTATCATCATTTACTTCATCAGTTTTTAAAAGAATTAGACGCTACAGGTTTCGTGTTTGTTGAACTGTAAACAAATGTATAGATATATACATATATATTTAAAATTAGTTCACGGAAAAGTAAAATACTTTATACAGGGCGATTGAAAATGCACGTTACATCAATTCGCTCATATTTATATATGCAAAATAGATGAAAATTATATAATGAAACGTTTTCATTAAAATTTATTTAAAAATTACGTTATATTGTTGGGTAAAAGTTTTTTTTTTTTTTTACTTTGGCTGATAAAATGTCATCTATAATTTTTTGAACATCATTTCTAGTAGGCGGTTTCCCTTTCCCCCCCCCCCGTTCACGGTTTATTTGCACGGTTGGGATTTAAATTTTCACAATAAAATGTCGAAAACGACCGTTACCATTTTATTAATTTAATTTAATGAAAGCAGTTTATAGAGAAGAAATGTATATGTTCAGTTTCGCGCCAACACACAGAATTGCTCGCGGGGTACGGTCCAAGCGTAATATTGATGATATAAACGATAATATAATAACGTCGTGGCGTAGAAGGCATTAAAAGCGTTGATTGAAAACAAACCAATATGCGATTATCATTTTTCGGTCAACGTTGTTACAATGGCCTTGGTTAAACGTATAATAATAATAATAAAAATAACGATATAAAAAAAAAAAAAAAAAAAAAAAAAAAAAAAAACGATGTTCAAATTACTACATATATATATATATATATATATATATATATATATATATATAAAAAAAACAACAAATTTTCTATTTGGTATATTGTTACAACACTAGATTGATTACATTAAATCTACCCATATCGTGTAAATTTAATAATAAAAAATTTACACGGAACATAAAACGAAGGGTTCCGTTTGGCGAAATGGATACGATTCGTGTCCGTTTCATAAACTTGGAAACATCGTACACGAAGTTCGCGAAACGGATATCCATTTCGTGACGTTTATATTAGCAAAGCTAACTAAATACATGTAAAATTAATAAAATTATAACGAGTTACTTTTGTTGATAACTTTAAACATAACTAGTTCAAAAAAATAAAAAATAAACTCGTATCAGTTATTTATCATAATAAATACATTTAACTATTGTATTTGGTTATTTTGATAAAATTTATTATTATATACGAATTTTTTTTTTTGTAAATTAAATTTACTGCGTACCGTATGTTTTTTTTTCATTAATTTTTCGACGAAAATCACGTATTTTCACTCGAATATCGTTAATACATAACAAGACATCGGATATGAGTCAAAGGGCGATTGACAAAATCATTTTCAATCTATAATAGTCGACTGTTTGGTACCATTCGACTTTATTATTATTATTATTATTATTATCGTAATTCACATTAGAATTCGAATAGTCTGAATTTGTGATAATATTCACGATCTATATAAACACGTCTTGTTTAGAGATATGATTTTTATTTTTTTTTTTTTTACTACAAGTATACACCGAGTGGAAAACAATATTATATAATGACGCAATCCGATATAAAATTAATTTTATAATTTACGTAATTTATTATAAAAAAAAAAAATCTTACGTATAGCGTTATTCGTAGGTTGGGTTGGTTAAGGCTGCAAGACTTCAAAATATTTTACTGTTTAATATTAAGTCAATAGTATTCGAGTTTCTTGGTTTCGATTTCATAAAAACATATTATATATAGGTATAATAAAAATAATAAAATTGTATTATACAAAATGGTTGTTAAATGTGTTTATCTTTCCGTTAAAAATATCAACAAAAAAAATACCCTTTTAAAAATGCATTTAACATTAAATTTATTATTATTATTATTATCATCATTTATTTATTTAATATTTTAAAATTGTGTAGGTGCGTTTATAATTTATTATAAAAAAAAAAAAAAAAGAGTAAAAAATTTAATTACCCAAATTACATTTATATTCAGTGTACAATGGGAGTTACTTTAACATTTCGAAATTTAAATGATCGACGGGGTTGTCTGCTAACTAGTTTTTAAATACTGAAATTTTACCTAAAAATTTAAAAATGCATTAAAAACGTCAAAAAATCACCTAAAAAGTATAAAATCCGCTAAAAATTTCAAAAAACGCCCCATAAAGATTTCGTGGTTACAACATGGAGTACTTGAAACATATTTGTAGCCCGGAAAGCATCGTGCAAGACGTTCCAAAAAAAAAAAAAAGATGCAAATGCATTGAAATCCGAGCCCTAATTATTACGCTATACACGTTGTATACGGTATATAATAATGATAAAAACATCTTTTTTTTTTTTTTTTTTTATTAATATTATCGTATGACATTGACGCAGACGTCATACGAGTACGTATACGAGTATAATACCTACGATTGCAATGCCAGCAACCGTCTTGTTCGTGGGATATTATTATAATATTACCTAATTTAATCGCAACGATAATAATACATACGATATATTATAATATATTATAGAAATCGATATTCGGTATAAAATCAAAGTTCAAGCAACAATCGTAATATATTATTTAATGTACCGGTTTTATTATGATACGGTTTTTTTCCCCCCTCTCCGTTCGTGGACATTACGCTCCGATTTTCATATGTAACTCTTGTTCTGAAATCATTTCGGTGCATTTACAAGAGAGGTAATTTTTTTTTGATTTTCGGTGTAGTTTTCTTAATAATGCCGGAAAATTAACGGCGACGGTTTCATTATTTTCGTATAATTTTATTCATAAAAATCGTAGAGACCTTATATGTTCACTTGAACATTGTTATTAAACATGGACAGACTTTCGAAACATTTTGGCCGTTTTTGTACTATTCGTAGGTATTTTAAGTAATTTTCGAACTGGTCCAATAAAACTGTTTTTGACCGAACAGAAATGCTCGACGATTTGACACGTGGGGTCCGTCATACGTTGAGCTTATTTTAGTAATGTATCTGTTTTCAAAGAATACATTTTGATGAAATATCTGAACGGTTCGGGTCGGTTAGTTAAAAAAAAAAAAAAAAAAAAACACTCCGGGAAATTCGGTTCCGTCATAAAAAATACCGGGATTTGGAACATTATCGTGGACCCTGGGTAAAATGTTGAAAATATATATACATATATTGTAAATAATTAATAATTAAACTACAACGACTGGAGGAAAAAATAATAAATAATAATAAAACACAAATTTTCGTTAGATTGTGATAAAAAAAAAAAAAAAAAATGAAATGCCACCCTGTATATATTAGAATGATTGCGTTTCGTGTAGGTATTGCGCTGTGTCGAACGAAAAAAAAAAAAAAAAAAAAATCACAACCGATAAAAATATTTTTAACGACGACTACGACGACGACGACGGTTAGCCAACCGTATCTAACCACCGGTATTATAATAACGATAACCGCATACCATCTCATATTATTATTACTTAATTAAGATAACGTAATACAATCTGAATACTGTTTTTTTTTTTTTTTTTTTTTTTCATAACGACGGGAAATACAATATTATAATATATTGGACACTGACATTTTTTATCGCCCGTTTATAAGAGTCGAAAAGTCACGGACGTTGGACTTAACGTTTTTTTTTTTTTTTTCGTGATACACTACACTATGATAATATATTATAATCGTGTACGCCGCACAATACATTTACACACATTTTGTCCAACACGAATGTCGAATATCAGAGCGCTGTAAAATATACGTTATAGTGCGCGCGTTTCGCGGTTTAACCGAAAAAAAAAAAAAAAAATGAAAACAATCAATCGTCAATAACGTAATATTAGAAATTACGATAATTTCAGAGTAGACTGTATCGAAAATTCAAACGCGCACGAAATAATACACTCTTATAGCAGAGTGATCCCCTAACTGGAGGTGCCCTTGTCCCCCCGGCAAATCTCATTTTGAATTTCGGACACTAACACGTTCGTCTGTGATTCATTTCGGTGGATATATTTAATAGATCGAATTTATTATTTGTTTTTTTTTTTTTTTAATTCAATTTATTATCAATTGATTGGTTCTTGTCTTATTGTTGGCACACCGAAATCGCCATGTTCACCGCCGTCGAATAGTAATTGATAATACGACTGAACTGCTTTACTCTATTCTGAATTTTGGGCGGTAGAAACGTATTCGTTTTACCTTATGAATGTTATAATTTTATTATTATTATTATTTTTTTTTTTTTTTGTGACTGTCAACCATTTTTTGTCCGGAAATTTCGCTACAATCAAAAACTTTATAGGAAATTATTTTCGGTGGAAAATGTTGTGCAATTGGTTAGGCATCGAGGAGGTTATTTTTTTTGTTTTCCTTGTAGTTTTAGGAAAACATAACGGCGAAAAAATAACCGTAGTGACCGGAAAACGTCTAGACGTGGTATTATTTTCAAAACATTTTGGCGTTTTTTAAATTATTTATAGCTTTTTGAAATGTTCGAATTTGGTGCTTTGGTTTAATGCGAATAAAATTGTTTGTAACTAATTTTTATCGGCGTTTTTTTTTTTTTTGAAGTTTGAAGTTTTACCGAAATTCGTTAAAAGCCCGAATAACTGTAAAATTTATTTTTTTAATTACAAACGAATACGGTTTTCAATTTAAATTCATTAGAACGTGTTTACCCCATGTGATTCGTTCGGAATCGGTTTTCGTATGCAATGCTTTGTCGTTTGCGTACAGTTATGAATTAATAATTTAGTTTTTTTTTTTTTTTTTTTATGTATTATGGCTTTAATTTTGTAACAGACAAATGTAGCGCGGCGGCAGCGGGGTCGTATTGTAATCATATTTTGTTTAATGTAAAACGTACCGTTTGGTGACGTTTTTTTTTTTTTTTTTTTTTATTCAAACGTAGACGCGAAAACGGATATTAATTCGTATTTTATACTAAGACACTCTACTCGTTCCGCAGAGCATATTTTAAATTCGCGCTCCGTTCGTAATTGCACGTCGTGTTAAATGAATTTCAACGCGAACGAGGTACCTCGTTTTGTTAAATTTTTTTAGGATAGTCACAAGAGCAACCGGTACGGGCCCCGAGCACGCGCATCCAGCGAGAAATGCAAATAACTGCTAATTGCGGGACGGTGCGCTGCTAACGAACGCGCCGGGGTTAGAGTTACAAAACTGAAAATGGAGTCCACCCCCGTCGGGGACATCGGTGCCAGAGACACTAGAGACTTTTTTTTTTTTTTTTTTTTGATATCGCGGGAACTTTTCAATTTTCCGGCGGAAGGAAACGATGTAATAATGGCGCGTTTGATGACGCGTCGTCGTGCAAATAATCGCGAAAACAGTAATTGTGCGAAAAACGTATAAATATTTGTATTAACCATAATAATAGTAATAATAATAGGCGTAACCGCCGATATACGGTGCTACGAATAATAATAATATAATACTGTAGTTTTTTTTTTTATAATAATCGTACATTTCTAAAAGAGTCCAAAGTACGGTTATTAATTTAAAAAAAAAAAGTACATATATATCGTAGACGGCGTGTAATATATAAATATAACCTTGGCTAACCAAGGATTGATCTTATCGATCATGTGCCATACATAATTTAGTCACAACAAACTCGTTACCGCGTCATCTATTGGAATTATTTTATAAGTATATAATTATACGTATTATACGTAAAGCCAACACGTCCGTACGTGTTACATAAAAAAAAAAAAATAATAATAATATTAATGCTCGTCAGATTATATTTGTCTGAAAACTTATACGAATTCCAATAGTTAAAACATAATAATACCGTTATGCGCAATATTCGATGTCAATGGTCATCGTTTATTTTTTAGTCGACGTTCGACGATTTTTTTTTATGAATAATAATTGCATTATTTCTATGTTGTATATCGTCGCGCAACGGATTACGCGAAATAAAATCGTCAGTATTATTTCACGGGTGTATTTGGTGTTACTATATATAAAAAAAAAAAAACAATGATTAAGTGTTAATAAAATATCGATGCACGTTTTTGCATAAAACCAAATGTTTCGCATAAAATAAATACCACACTCGGGGGCGCATGGCGCGTAGTTTTGAAATATTTTTATTTTCCAGAGAAGAAAACAAAGTTCATATGATGGCCGACTGTTTTTTTTTTTTTTTTCTATAATCTTCTCTAAAAATAACTATATATGGGTGCAAGCTGCTCCATCACTAGTCCGAGAGATTTTGATTTCCGAGTTTGTCGATTAAATAAAATTTAACATTTTTGCATGTTAAAAGGCATTATGTCATAAATTTGAACGATTAACAAAATAAATTGCGATATATCATGAACAATATTTTTTTATTTTTTTTTTTTCTTTGAGCATTTTTATACGGAGCTAAAAATAATCAACATTAATCAAAAAATCAAAAAAAATAATAGGTATGCAATATATTGGTGATTTTCACGATTTGCGTCAAAATCTGAGTTCCAAACTATTATAATAGAAAAACCGCGACTACGCGGATTCTCGATATTTTATATTACCGTCACGAGAACAATTTACGAGGAACGTTGTATCGAATTTTCCAGCGAACTTAAAAAATGTATTTATTATTTTCTACAGTCGGCATGTATTTGTGGAAACTTGCGATAAAAAAAAAATGTATTATAATATTTAGGTATAAATTCAGTGTTCGAATTGGGTGGGGAAACGCGGGCGGACGGATACTGCTTTCATTTTTCGTCGATTTTAGCGTACCACTTCGTTTAATTATCTCAGAAACGCTATAGAAACGCTTTAGTGGGAAGCGTCTTTCTTTATATTTGTACAGCAATGTAGGTATTTACTGTTAGTGATTATTGTTATCCAAAATCCAAATTCGGTCGATCTCCGGCTTTTAGCCCCCGGGGAATTTCGAAATAAACGTGCGCATACAAAAAAAAAAAAAAACGTATCAAACGGTTTTTGTTCGTGTGTGCCCTAGCAGACAAGGAAACCACCGGCGTCGTATATTCCTATTTTCCCAAACCCAGAAACCAGAGATCAGCCTGAATTTCGAATTTTTCTTCTTTGATAAAAGAGGTTAGTTTGACGTTTGTTTCGAATTTAATACATGTGTTATTGTTAATAGCAATGGCTAGGAATGTTTTTTTATTCATTTTTTTTTCTTCTCGTATGTATTATTTAGGTTACTTCGTGTGTGTAGGTGGTACACTGTAAATATATGTGATCAGCAATTTGGAACGACGGTTTCTATACTAAAACCGTCAGCGTCAATTTGTTTCCCCATTGTCTAGAGTGCCCATAGTGTTGTGTACAAGTGCGTTTATTTCGTAACTTAATCTACGGAAAATTGTGAATTTTATTAAATAATAATAATAATAAATAATTCGTTTATTGCTGTTGTATAGACGCCGCCAATTCCCGCCGCGAGCTTGCTTACATGGAGCGGGGTACTATAGGTCGACATCGGTTGTGTTATATGCGAATATTTAACATTTTTACTTGAATAAATACCGCACAGTATTGGGTCGAAATCGACATCAGCTTACAAGTATAAGTGTAATATTTTGTATACGCTCGCGGCAATTGTCCCATACATTATTATTGCGACTATTCGGGACGTTATGACTGCGTTTAACGGTCATGCGATCCACGATTGTATATAATAAATGTAATATTATTATAATAATAATAATAATATAAATAATTTTAAATTGAATAATCTGCGCGATTAAGATGGACTACAACAGTGTATAGGTACCGTGGGCGTACAATCAATTTTCTGCTCGTCTCTCGGTAGAAAAACCGTCGGTGGCGTATTTAGGGGGAACGGCGAGAGATGGCGATTGCCCGGGCCGGAAAATGTCAAGGGACGCGCACAGCTCGGGAAAAATGTCAGGTACGTTATATATATAACGTAAATATTTATAACGTATTATTTTCGAATCCCGAATTATTTTTGTAATGACCATGACGAATAAAAACGTATAAATAATATTTATTAACTTAGGTGGCAACGGATTATGGACCCGGGGCATAAAATCTCTAAATACGCCACTGAAAACCGGCAATATTACGTTGCGAGAGAAACGACGGGTAGGTTTTCAAGACACGTATACCCATCATCGGTAATCGTGTATAGAAAGTATTGTGATGCAATGTAATCACATCGATAAACCGAATAAAATTCACGAAGAAAAATCAATCTTGATGATATTTTTAGAAAACATTGAACTACAACCGGTGACGGTTTTAATTCAGTGGAGACGGGGGCAATTTTATTTTAAATTTAAGTATTTTTGTTTTACCCGAATGTGGAAGAACGACGAGGTCAATGTGTTTGTCTTGTATGTCATCTCCTATTATGTTATTGTCCACATTGTCTTATAATGTACCATCTCAAATATTATATGTTTCCATTTTCCACTTGTTACTGTCGAAATAAGTACTGTGCTTACAAATATATGAGATATATTAGTATATTAAAACTGTTCCAAGGTATTACACGTCTATTTAGGTTTCCAAAAACAGAAAGTGCCCTCAAAATTGTCCGGACCTTTTTGTCTCAGTATTAGGCAAATAAGGGCATCAATACATCAATAAATACTGATGTAGTGCACACGACACATTAAATTTACAAAGTTATTAAAAGTATATCATTTTTAGATCGTATTACATCAAATTTGGATTTTTTCTGAATAATCCGTAATTCGTAATATTTTTTTTACAAATTAATTGAGCTTTTTTTTTTAGGTGTAAGTACCGGCAAATATTTATTTTTCATTTTGTCACAATAATAAGATAAAATACATAAATATATGTATATTTGTATTTTAGATTCTGAACGGAGCGATGAGTCTTGGTGTTATACAATGATGTTTATTTTTTTATTTATTTTTTATTTTCCTGTAAACACTTTTTTTACCAGACGACTTTGTCCGATCTATACACATTCTTATACTGTTTCCAGTAAAAAATGTCGTCTAGCTGATACTTTAGAGAAGTCATTTTTCGATATACTTATTAGTTTATTAACGCAGCAGAAAAAACTACTAAAAAAATGACGAACAAACACGATTTCGTCAAACTCGAATTGTATTATTTCTTTTTCATTTATGTTGATTTCTGGGTTACCGTGGTTACCAACAACGAAAAAAAAAACACTACTGATACTACTTCGCCCAGATTCGTTTGTCATTCGCAATCGAACGTCGCATACAGATATAAATTAAATTCCTATTTATATACTACATTCCCAACTTTCCACCTACAACAGTGACCCACACTCGGTGCGAAATATGTACCCTTTTTTTTTTTTTTTTTTTAATGTTTATTGTATTTTCGAGTATTAACAATTGCTTGGATAATATTTGTTATTGTTCGCGATTGTTTGTGTTTAAGTTAATTTTTTTTAATTTTGTTTCGTATTGTATTATTGTTCAAACACGGTTTGAAACAGTGTTTTATTTTTTTTCTTCGGATATTTTAAAATAATAATAATAATAATAATAATAAAAATACACCAACCTTGCAGATATCGTAACGCATACAAAATCAACCCATCTCGTTTAATTAGTTTTTCGCAAATAAATTTAATTGGCGGTCGTCTGGCGTTACGGTTAGTAGGTAGCCGGTGTAATAGGTATATATTATTATCGGATAGCTGTGCCCAGCCATACAAATCTGGTACGACTGCGTTATTCCATTCATCGCGTACGTGGTTTTTTTAATTTTTTTATTTTTTTTTTAACGTATAACTTCACATATATTATACAGACGATGATGACGGTACACTATATACGTATATACTGATTTTTTCATCATAAATATATATATATATATATATTTGCGTCGAATAGGTATATAATATATATATATATATATATATATATATATATATATATATATATATATATCGTATACAAATGACGTGTTGGAATTAAAAAAAAAAAAAAATGTTAAAAAACTATACTATATATATATATATATATATATGTATATAATAGATCACAACGGTTTTCGTGTGAAAGAATAAAAAAATAAAATAATAAATAGATAAACGTATTATTTATGTATGGGTAAACGATTCGGTGTAGTGGTCGTACGAATATAAGGATAAAGTACACACACATATATATATATATGTATTATATACCTACACATCAACAGGTAGTAGTATAACAGCGAGTCGGTATAATATAAAAATGTACACGAGTGTAACGCACGTATGAATCGGCAATAGGCATGCCATTTGTCCTGCACGGTCCATACTCTCATTATTATTACCTCTGTACAACTACACCGATAAATCCCGGAGAGTTCGGATCGAGCTGAAATTTGTGTGTGTGTATTCATGCATTTTGCTCGTGTAAATTCGGTTTCGGTCGACCGACCGTCGATTGTGCTAAGTCAGTTTACGAATTCGTTTCATCGCACACCGATATATTTATACACACACATATTCGTATATATATAGTAATATAATAATACAGTCGCAAAGATTTCCACGGCGTTTTATCGGAAATTCGTGTATTTTTCGCACCGTACCGGATAAATACGTGTACACGTCTATATGTATTATACGCGTATTTTATATTGTATGTCGCCGTCGTCGTCGTCACAGAACGGGTTCATTAAGTTTTGTTGAACGGGCCACAACGATAAATGACCGGTGGTTACGTTATACGTACATCCGACCTATACAGGGTGTCCCGCGAAGATATGTCCCCGCCGTGACATCTCCTATCTACCCTACCCCCCCCCCTCACATCCCGAAAATAACGAAAACAATCAAATTGTCGCTTAGGCGTACGACTGACGCGGGAACAAGCGCTCTACGAAAGTATTCGTATTCTATCGTATTTTTATGTTTTGGTAAAAAAAAAAAAAAACATTTTATTTACATTTACCTCGTGATTTTAAAAAAAAAAAAAAAAAAAGTTTTGAAATTATCTCATCTCGCGTTCAGATAAGTTATGGTTATCGATACTATGTATAATATTATACACTATTTGTCCGTTAATAAAACAAAAAAAAAAATGTATATATTCAAAATCACGAGGCCAATGAAAATAAAACGTCCAAATGTCCAGAAGAATCAACTCTATACGATTTTATCCATCTTGAAATGTTGTTGAAAATTTTGTTGTTTTTTAATTTGTTATCAAAACATATAAATTTAATTGTAATACCAAGACCCGTTGTAGACCTTTTCCCCGTGAGTCATATAAAAAAAAAAAAAACACAATTTGATTACCTTCGTTATCTCGGCAGATATCGCAATGAGCATATTTTCGTGGACACCCGGTGCATTTAGCTGATATCGATAACGAGTCAAACGGAACACGGTAATAATAAGCGTATTATATATACCTTCGACTAGCAAGCATAGTATAATAATATTATACAGCCATCACCCGGAAATGCTGGGGGGCACTTGTCCCCTTAAAATTTTTGTGGAAGAGCTTAAGATATCGTTTCGACCGCCTCCCCCGGATATTCCGGCAGTACGAATCGTTGAATTTTCTAGAATAGAGAAAGAACACGAGTATGACTGTTAAATAACGAGACGATCGCTCGAACAACTTTTTACTAACAATTTTCATTAGCTTAACGTTTTCACTCTTCTATACACCTCTCCGCGGTTAATGCATCGTTCCGTTTGTATTTTCTATTGGTTAAATTATTGATAAAAATATTTTTTTTACTCAAATTAACATTACATTTATTTCACGTTTTTCCTGTTGCTGTCGGATAATAATTTGTTATCTTGGTTACAAAAAACATAGATAATAAAGACATGGATCAAGGTTGTGATGGGTCACCGGGACACCGGGAAATATCCCGGTAGGCGGCGATAAAAATGAGTTAGGCAAATCGGGTAAGGTCAGGTGAGTAACCCGAGCAAGTCATCAATCGACTCAATTACAGCACACTGCAATATATATATATATATAAATATGATTAAATTTAGTTGTTCCATTTAGTTGTAAAATAACGCTCGAGGGCCTAGTAATAAGCCGTCGGGGGTCGCTGTCAAATGGATTTTCGATCATCCGAAATAATATCATGTGCGGTACGAAGTCTCGAAAACGGTTTTCAATATTCTAACGATAAATGCGCCAACATATACTCGCAATGTGGATTCGCCGGCAACGTTAATAAAAGAGCTCTGTATTAATTTGTTGAAACATTTTAAAACGTACACGATTTCGTTCTTTGATTTGTCGCATAATAAGTTGTGATTCGGTTTCAAATGATTGTACATCACTTACACGGTCAGAAATAGATTTCGGAGTCTAAAATTTAATTCATTTAATGAATCTAAATGAGCCGAAACATCAGTTAGATTAGGTGTTGAGCATTATGTCTTTTTAATATTAAATTTTAGACCGCGACGGTTTCGTAGCATATCAAACACATGTGGCTTTATCGTTATATTCACTAAAAAAAAAAAAAAAAAATAATTATTATTAAGTGCGTATGAATATATTTTTATATATAAAAATTAAACGTACAACGGGTTTGGGTGCAATGCGCTCTAAAACTACACAACCGATTAAAAACACGTCATCCGCTATCAATTGCCTACGTTTTTCATTTTGAGACGTTTAAATTAAACAAAATTTATTATTTTGTTGTAAACGAGAAATGCGAAAACTTGTAGTTTCGAAATCAAACTGTTAACATGCGTGATGACATCCAGTTCTTTGCACACGCAACAATTGAATAATTCAAAGTACATACTCTAGTAAAAGTAAATTCGATAAAAGAATACCAAAACACAAATAGCCTGCATTATCTAACTTACGTAATCAATTTTCAATCCCGTAAAGATAGACAATGTTATATTCATTGTTCCGTATCGATATGGTACTTATTTTCGAATGTGGCCCGGAATTTGAAAAAAAAAAAAAAAAAAAAAAAAAGGTTCTGCTAAGGTGTATAGACTAAACAGGCGCCTCGTGCCCCCCATAAATACTCCCTTGAGAATTTATATAAATGATTGGTTTATGGTCCAAAAAAAAAAAACGTTCTATCGAATGCACCAACTATAAATAACAAAATTCCTACCGGAAACCATTCTTGTAGGTTTTTTTTTTTTTTTTTTTTTTATTGAATCAAGTCTTCTATATAGTCAAAAACTTGTTAACCGAAAAAAAAATACTCCATTCAGAATTTAAAATAAATATTGTACAACATTTTTCTAGAAATATTATTGGTATATTTTATTATGTGTATACTTACAATTAAAATATATAAATAATATAGTATACCTAACAAAAAAACCCACCCACTCGTTGTGTTTACGTGGTAAATAAAATAAAAAAATGTCTTAAAGATAACTTAAAAAATTCACAACAAAAAATAATTGATCGCAGTGTATTAAAAAAAAAAAAAAAAAAATAGTTTTACTCGAATAACAGGAAATCCAAATATAGTGATAAGAATGAATACATGTTTAATTTAATTATTCAATCCGTGTTTTTTATCGTTTCGTACGGACGAGTTAGATTTATTATTATTATTTTTTTTTTTTATGTCATCGACATATAATTTTATTATAACGTTTTAATTTTAATTTTTTTTCCGTCCATGAACAACGTTTTTCGACCAGAAATCGTATTGTTCCTATCAATAACTTTATAGGAGCTTTCTTATAGTGATCGTGTAGTATTTTAGATCTAGTTGGTTATCAATCACTAACAACAGGTGCAAAATATATGCCGGCTTGGTTTTAGTGTTTTCACTATTTTTTTTTTTTTTTTTATTATTTAATTAATTTTTCATTGTCGAGTTAAAAAAAAAAAAAAAAACGAAAAATAATATAATAATACCGCAAATTGTGAAATCTAACTTTTTAGTGCGCGGAATGTTCACTGCAGTGGGCGTATTTAACAGATACCTTCGCGACTGGAAAAAATAATTAAAGCTAATTAATTTTACGTTATGAAAAGTCGAAATTATGAATTGATTATCACAAACACACACAAAACATTGTTAAAGATGCAATAATATAAAAAAAAAAAAAAAAAATGTCGTGACCACTGCTCTAATGTGCTTCGGCTACAATTGTAGTATGCAGGTGGGAAGTCGGGAAACGTTTCAATTAGCTATAAATAATTCGGAATGCGCTCAGGATTTTTGAAAATTGTACCCGGTTTAGAAAGTCTGTATAGGATTATTTTTCATTGAATTACAACAAAAAAAAAAACCAAATAGAAAAACCGCGTTATTCCGTAATTATTCCAGTTTTCCCGGTATCCTTCACATTATTGAGAAAAGTACAAAGCCAAAATAAATTTAAAAAAAATTGCTCGCTTATTATAATACGATAATATTGTTAACCGGTAAGTTGTTATAAAGTTTTCGGTTGGATTACGGTCGAAAAGTTGTTAAACCGATATATAGAAACGACGCACAGAATCTAAAATATAATTGTCGCTGTACGAAAATGTCCTGCGGGAGTTTTTATGTTTTTTTTTTTTTTTTTTTATTATTGTTTGTTTTGTTTTACCCCAGACAAATATTACGCCGTCGGGTTTTTTTTTAAACGACGGCAGGTGAGGGAGTCCGGGAGGAGACATATACGACAATTATAATACGACTTTTAGTTAGATGTATAATAATAATTATATCGCCACGGTCGTTTATTCGGCTTTATTAAAACAAATTGTATATATTATTATCATTATTCACTATTGTTGAAACCCATAAAAAAAAAAAAAACATTTATACCCGACGACGACGGTCTGATAATTATTACACAACGGTATATTTATATTATTATTAACGTCCGACAACACAAACACCTGTTGTGCGGAGGAGTTACAATAATAACGATGACGACGGCGATAATAATATTATAGCGACGAACACATGTCGAACGAGGATAAGGGTTTCCGCCGGGTTTGTTTCGGCCCGTTTGAATATTACCGACGGTAATGTGTCACTGTGGCGAATTCGGCACCGCCGCCGCCGCCGCCGTCGTCGTCGTCCGTCTCTCGTGTTATTAAAATATAATACACAGCAACACGCGAAACGTATTTTATCGCGGCCGTCCAAGCCACGGGGCCCGTTGGTTTTCGTTAAATTTAATTGTACCGCGGTACGCCTATTTAATTACCGCACGCGGGCTCCCGCTATTAGTCAATAAACAGTACCCGGGGGATTCTGTACGGCAGTGGTCTTCGACATTTTTCCGGATTTTTAAGGATATGTCTCGAAGCGCCGTGGTCCATGAGAAATCGCCAGGTCCATATTGGACACGAAAATACACCTGATAAATACGAGGTGCGACAATAAAACAACGAGACTTTCTAAATATAACCTAAACTATTAACGTTATCTATAAAACGATTATTGAAATATGATTAGAAAACACTTATCTAAAAGTACTATGAACACTGATGGCATCGATTCATTTTCTTATACGTTATTAGTGGCCTTGTTATTAGTGCGAGTTCGACTATACTGCCGAAAAATGTTAGATATAAAAATCGAACAACATGTGTTAACATTAAATTTCTTGTTAAATTAAAAAAAACTGCCGCGGAATCGTTTCGTATGTTATGTGAAGTTTATCGTGAAGATTGTTTATCAAGAGCTCGTGTTTTTGAATGGCACAAACGGTTTTGTAGTGGAAGGGAGGACTTCGAAGACGATGATCGTTCTGGACGTCCTACCACATCTTCAACAAACGAAAACGTTGAAAAAATCGACAAAATTAATTAATCAATATTATTATAAAGAGGTATTAATTAAATTAAGAGAACGTGTCAGAAAGAAGCGACCAGATCTATGGAAAAATGGCTGGGTTCTTCACCAAGACACAGTGCATTTTCAATTCAACGTTTTTTAACTAAAAAAAAAATGTCTGTACTTCAACATCCTCCGTACTCGCCAGACCTTGCTCCTTGTGACTTCTTCTTATTTCCTTCTTATTTCTTTTCCCATTTTCAAACAGTTGATGACGTAAAAATGAAAACGGCAGAACTTCTAAAAGGGCTGAATGAAAGCAATTGGCAACACTGTTTTCAAGAATGGCAGCGACGTATGCAACAGTGTATTGATGCTGAGGGAAGGTACTTTGAGGGTGATAATCATTAAATTATAACATTTTTAAAATAAACAACTTTTATTCAAAAAGTCTCGTTATTTTATTGTCGCACCTCGTACATGGATTAAAACCCAATTTAAACATTTCCACGCCAAACTAAAAAACTCGGACAGTGCTCGTCATTACAATATAGGGAAAAAAAACACTCAATAGACGTCTGCGGCCTCGACTTCCCCCAGGACATTCTCTTAACAGACACACAAGACTCATCATCAGAAAATGAAGATCATAATTAATATACTAGACCTCATCGTTATTACTATATTCGCATATGTAACACATTATTATATCACTCTCACTATTAATAATTATGTCATTAATAAATTTATAATCATTTAAATTTGTAACAAATAAAATTGTAAAAATTAAAAAGCTGTAATAGCACTGGGTGTGCTAAAACATTTTATAATTATAATAAATATATAAAAAAAAAAAAAACCTTTTTGGACTCGCGACCCACGTGAGCTTTGTAAAAAAGGTTAAAATTGCTTAATGCTTTGCAGTACTATTATTAAAACTTAATCGAAAATGTATAAAATTCATATGAAAATATAAAATAAAATGAAAATATGATACAAAAATTTTAACGTGAACTTTGTCCTTGAGTGTTTTCACATAATAAATTCCACCTTGGCTCGATTTGACTAACCGCGATCCGTAAATCATCTTCAATTTCAAGTCTATTTCTTTTTGACGTTTTCAAATTTGCCTTAGTAGAAAACGCCTTTTCGCATAAATAAGTCGTTGGAAATATTAATAAAATTGAGATGGTTGACTGTTTTCAAAAACGTGTGTATTTTCTTCTTTTGATTCAAATGTGTCGGTGATATATATATACATACACACTATAGCTATCCTGCACGGCGTTGTCCGTGAAAAATTGGAGTTATCTGTAGATTTAACCCCCTACCCTAACTTTGTCGGTCCTAAACTTTGCGCGGTTAGATTTTCACCGCGGCATTTTACTAAAAATGAATATTAATACGCAAAACGATCCTTTATCGTTTGTGTCACTCTTAAGCATGTTAGGTACACCTACACCGTACGGTATATACCACCGAAATTTCAAGTCTCCATGTCCACCGGATCGGTCTGGGCGTTGATCGGCGAGCGAGTGAGTGGTATTTGGCTATTATATCTATAGAATAACGAAAAAAAAAAAAAAAAGAGAATAAAAAAATATGGTCTTTGACAACTAAACAACGATAGTTTACCTAGTAACGTATTAATTATTGATTTGTGTATAAACATACAACCATTTTTCCTATAATGAAAATCTTTAAATTTGTAATAAAAAAAAAAAAAAAAACAATTGACGGTCACTTATCGAGATAAAAACTATACTATATTTTGAACTGGACCAAATCACAGACTATGCTCATAATCTTATCAAAATCGGTTGTGTAGTTTTAGATGTGTATTGCGCCCGAACCCGTTGTACGCTTAAATTTTATAGTTATATATTTATATAAGAAGATAAATCTGTACGCATTGAATAATAACTATAATATTATTTGAAACCAAAAGAGATTTCCGGTGTGGTGGTGAGGGGGCACGCGCTTCTAGCGTACCCGTTCTCATATTTCTGGTAGAAAATGTAGGAATACATTCCTAATCGCCTGCGCTCGAAATCCATACAAAAAAAAATCCCTATAATTTTTGTGTTTTTTTTTTTTGTTTTCGCGCAAAGCGTAATATTATGCGAAAAACCCGGGGACCCCGGTTCGTTTTCGCCCGAGCCCCGGTCCCGCGAACGGGCGGAAATCCGCCAAATCAAATGCGGGGGTGCGCGGGATACAATTACGATTAACCGCGGATTTACGATTGCGATAATTATTGCGATATCGGGCCGAGTGCCGCGGCAAGGTTATGGGCGCGCGGCGGGCACAACGCACTGCCGTCCGTCGAATAGAAATTCGATTTACGCGTAAACGCGTGCGTTATTAATAATATTATACGACGCTGACCGGCTTTTGGGCCGGCGCGGGCCCGACGCGCACTGATTGTCAGCCGCCGGTCGGCCCCGAGGCAAATACGAGGCGATTCTAATAGTAGAGACGCCGCGATTTCGCCGCCGTACGCCGTACGTTACCATGTTATTATATCCGCAATAACGGGGCCGTACAATAGCGATACCGTACAATAATATTGTACGCGTTAGCCGTTTAAATCCGGATTGCCCGCCGCCGTTAACATTCACGCGTTATAACCACCGGTGCGGACCCCAATAGACTTCATTATGTCTGTCGGTCGGTGAAAATCCATCGACAAAACCTCCAACGAAACGCCTTAGCACATCGTGTCCGGTCCGTACGACAAACGTTCGGAATCCGTTTCGTTAAATGCCTACGTCCGTCACGGTCAAATATCTGGGTCTTTATACGAATCGTTTACGAATCAAGAGCCAGTCTGCTCTTTGACGCCCGTATGCTCGTATGCTCAGTCCTCATACAACCAAAAACGATTACGCCCGTCTTAAAGTCAAACTCCTAATTTATATAATCTTCCTTAATGGACATACGGCACACGGCTTTGGGGCTCTGCAAAAAAAAAAAAAAAAATGTCCAACACAAACAATATCCAAACGTCCCGAAACTTAGCTCTCCGTCCGCTCTCCCACGCTCCGCCTTTTGTTTCTAATCAGACTAACGACACAACGATTTTCATATGAAAACTATTAATGAAGAAGCTAAAGTCTTCTGCTCGCGTTTTCACAAGCAACTTCTATCCCATCCAGAATCCACTTATCAAAAATCGCTTTACTTTAACACTCCCGGGCAATCCTAGGCGCAGGCTAAAAACTAAGTGGTGTCGTGATGTTCTGCGGCGGCTGCCAACTTAATATAACCAAATGTATTGTACGTACAATGCCCAACCTATTCTCAAATTACGTTTAAAAAGTCATTTGACAATCACGTAAAATGCTCACACGAGATGTCTAACGTATACGGGTAAGCGTGTGCATTCGCAAATGCGCGTAACCGTTGTGGTAGACAGACACCCCCTAGTCGCGCCACTCATATAAGTATAGCCGGTGTTTGTGGAAAAAAAAAAAGGTGCATGAAACAAGTTGTTTTTCGGTCATTTTTGACACTATGCGTCGATATTGTAGGAAATTTAGGCAGGCACTGACAAAAAAAAAAAAAAAAGTCCATATGTTTTTAAACATTGTGTGTAATTCGCACGGGACGCGATAACGGAACAGGAAATAAATCGGTTTTTTTTTCGTCCTCGGAAAATTCGTTAAATTCAACTTTTACCATTTTTCACGAACGCTGTCCATACATACAAGTATATGAAGTATGTAAGTAAGTGCCAATAACTTAACCTATTTATATATAATTAATAAATCATATATATGTAATGACGAGTAGATTTTCACGGAGAAAGAGGTTAATAAATTGATATTATTTATGGTATCTATGAGCACTCGGCGTCACGATGAAAAACGATTAAAAATTATCGTAGATTAACTTAACGTCAACTTCAAAGAATCGTAGGAAATCACCCACCCACGTGTTGGTCTATAGGTCGGTTAAAATTTAACACCGACATTTTGTAATGAAAAATATGTAAACAAAATTCTGTTACAAAACACAACCCGACCGGAGCCAAAGTCATTGCGTTTGTCGGATCTCCGCGGTACACCCTGTATATATATATATATATATATATATATATATGACCCGGACATCGGCGGCGGAACGGGAAAATGTCGAACGGCAGAGAAACACTCACGGGATACGATATTATTATTTAGTGGCGATTCGCTTTTATTAGCGTACAGATGTAAATATTTTCGTCTTTTTTTTTTTTTTTTTGTCGCGTTTTTTCAATATAAAAATCAAAGCCCAAAGCCGACGCCGACTGCCGGGGTTAGCCGCCGCCGCCGCCGTGTCCGTACGGCCCAGCGCGCCGTCGGCTTTTATTTTTATTGCATCTCGCCGCGCATCGGTCCCCTCCCCCCGCCCGCGCGCGCGTTATATTACTCTATTATTACTATAAATTATCTTATATAATAAAACGATTAAACTCGGCGCGTTTTTATTATCATCTCTCGTGTCGACTGCAAGTGCGATGCGCGGCTAGTAGTATAATATAGTGTATGCCTACAATAATAATATACACGCCGGGCCATAATAATAATAATAATAATAATTATTATTGCTTAATACAACGCGCGCGCGCACACACACACAATAAACCGGACGACGGGGTTGACAGAAGAGAAATAATAATAAAAATTAACTCCCCCACTCCCCCCCCCGAAAATTCCGGTAAAAAAAAAAAAAATTCGAACCCGCGGGCCCGGGGTACGATTAAATAATATTATAGCGCGGTCTTATTGCGACGCGGACCGGACCGGATTTCGGAACATCAAAAAATCTTAATCCTAAAATTACGATTACGGCCGGCACTGTAATACGTTCTATAAAACAATTCTAAAAAAAAAAATACAGTTTATTTATTTATAATTTAGTTAATAAAAAATAATTTAATAGAATTAATTAAATTGAAAAAAAAAATTACAAAAAAATGTTCCGCAGACAGGAACTGGACACGGCGAGTTTGACCATTTTTTTTTTTTCTTTTACTCTTAAGGTACGTACAGACCGAGCAACATTTTTGTCGGCAACACGAAAGAAATCTATAAAACATCGCTTAGTATTGACATCGACCCGCTCTGTACACACACGTCCGCATTTGTATTATTTGTATTTTATTAAATTTTCGCATTATGTTGCGGTCAAAATCATACGGATGGCGAGAAATAGCGACACGGAAGTTTGTATTTTTTTTTTTTTTGTTTTCTCGAGATTTTACGAGCTACCAAACAAAGAAGATTTTCAAAAGCAGATTTAATTAGTCTAACGCAATTATGTGTAACGGACTGCCGTCGTTCGAAAGTAATTCCGACATTAAGTTGTCGTTTATCAAATTCTTTACAAATTTCCTCTGCCACCGTTTTATTTTTTTAACATGGGTAACTATGACGATGAACGCAGCACTAACACCACCAGCATCATGGATTGTCAGATCCATTTAACTATTTATTCGCTTACACCAAGTTTACAACAACACGCTGAACTCCAACAATTTTTGAACGTGTTTCGGTTTGAACGCGTAATGACAAATGACAAAAAGACACGCCGAGACTTGGTCGGTTGGTCCGTACATAACTGTACGGGCGATCAAAACGGCGGTGCCCAAATGCCGCCGCGGGCACACGCGCCTATTAGAGTCGGTTATAATTTTTGTTGTGAAAACGACGCGTTGGCGCGTGAAAATCCCGAATGTCGCATCCGTCGGCCGAACAATAAACGCCCCGAGAGCGTGTCCATACGGGAAACCCGAAAACGGCTCTAGACGAAAACTTACGGGAACACCACTCGTGGATACCCGCCAAACGTCTGCCGTACGCGTCGCTATTGCCGTTGAAACGAATTCGCGACGCATACGGGCGGGCGCGCGGGAAAACAACGGGCAAAGCGCACCGTCGGAACAACGCCGGCCTTAATTACAATAATATACACGCCGTATTGTGTTTATATAATAGTTTCGGTTGGATATTATGATGTATCCGTTAATAATAATTGTATGTGGGAAAAGGAAAAAAAAAAAATAAAAAAAATCGTCTTGGTTTTCGAAACGCGGCTCGCTAACGTAGCTATACACATATATATATATATATATATTATTATGTATTTCGGAATTATTATTATTATTATTATTATTATTATTGTCTTATGATTTATGCTGTCCGCGAGATATGATCGAATAACGCGCATTAAAAATGCACATATATTACCGGGCGCGCAGCCTATTTACCGAGTCACGGTTCAGGTGCGTATCGTCCGTCCGTCCGTCGTTTCACTCTGTTGGCGAATAATGACACGGTGTGTTCTATTTCATAACGAAAAAATTATACCGATTTTTTTTCTGTTTTTATAATGCAACGCACAAGAATATTATAATATTATACGCTTATGCCGCCGCTGTTGGACCCGATGTGTGCGTAATGTATAGGAAAATAACATATAGTGTGTGTGTGTGTGTTTTTTTTTTTTTTTTTTTATGTACTGAGACAAATACGACAGTGTGGCGGGGGTTTACCTTCACCGACGACTTTAAAAAAAAAAAAAAAAAAACATTACCTAGAAAGGTGCCGGTAAAATATATTATCACACGAATACACCGAGAAATACATTTTTTTTTTTTTTCGTTTTTTTCGCCTATCTATATTGTTCTATTTAGACGCAACGAGAATATCGAACAATTTTATCCGAAACTGGAATCCGTTGGTTTTAAGATGACGTACGTAATATACCCGCGTACATACCGAAAACATGATTGCATAGAACTCGTTTGATTTCGGTTTTAGAGTAAAAAAAAAAAAAAAAAAAAAAAAAAACCGCCTATTGTTAAATTAAACGACGGCGATATTCGCCGGAGGACAAGGCGACGCGGTTTTTTTTTTTTTTTTTTAAGCAAAATTATGTATTTCTTGAAAAGTTACGGTCGTATAAAAACGTTGAAATAGTCGTGATTTCTAAACGGTCATAACGACGTGTACTGAACGTTATATTTTGGAATAACGGAAAAAAACGCATCGTCTTGCCCTCCCCACCCCCCCCCACCACGGAAAATTGCCCTTTTTTTTTTTAATTTTATAACGGGCGTTTTTACTTTAAAACCAAAATCGAGCGATTTCTATGCAGTCCGCGGTTAGCATGTTTTTGCCACGTTCCCCATTAGTTGGATTGAGACAACAAACGCGGGTTTGAACGCCCGTACTCTTAATGTGATATTGTGCGTGCTAACGGTTTTGACCAGAAGACTTTTTCTCCATTCGAAAACTTCACGGAAGCTACCGCGTAGCATATTAAAAATATCAAATTTTGGCGCATTGAGAAAGTCATTTTTTTTTTTTTTTTAAATCCCTTGTCATTTTCCTAGCAACGGTAAAATCCCGTAAACCCCACCCCTCCCTCGTTAAGAAAATGTTCCCTTTTTTTTTTTTTTTTTTTTTTTATCGAAATCGATTTTGTTTCAATTTGATACGATACAACCGTAGGACTTTTTTTTTTTTTACGATTTCTGTTGATACCGTCTTTTTTGTCACGAAATTTCGATACAGGGCTCGTCATAACAAATAGTTGTTCTTACAGATAAAAACGAATACAAGTTAAATGTTTACATTTCGATTTGCCGAGAGTAATCGTCGCTCATATTTACACGTTCAGTCTGCAACTGCAGTAACAAGAAAAGGTAATACAATTATTATAATTTAATTTTTTTTTCGTGATTATTATTATTAAAAAAATATTCAATCGACCGCGAGTTACGTTTAAAATCGATTCGTCTACAAAATATAATTTTTTTGGAATAACTATACCAAACAATAACAGATTTGCAGGTTTTCACACGCGTCAAATCACTGTCGTAATTACACATGCGCGTACAAACTTTGCAATCGCAGTACTTTTTAAAACAGTTTTTTCTCGTTTAACTGCAATTCTTAGGCGAAAGTGTTTTAACTCCCCAGACCTGTGTGAATTCACACCATTTTTGGTAAACGTATATATTTTTGAAAACGCGATCAAACCGATTCGACAGTAGTATAATAATAATATTATATTGTTTTGTACGAATGTTCCAAATTAAATGTTTTTATTTGCATAGCCTGACGACGGTTTATATCATCATATCACTGCATTAGCAACTTATTGATACAATCTATAGTTTTTTTTTTTTTTTACTGGTGAAATTTTTTTATTATAATACAGTATGCGTACGGTGAAAGTAGAATACGATTTTCGTATTGTTTTTCGTGGGACAATCGAGAGAAAATAATACTATAAATATTATACGGCGATGAAACAATAATCGAAAAAATATATTTTATATAAGAAAAAGTATAAAATGCGCGCGGACATGTGGTATCCTATATAATATCAATTTTTTTTTTTTTTTTTTAATATGAACGAAAAACAAACAGAAATAATGTTCAGTATAAAGTATTGACAACAATATTGTGTATATTATAGTTTATAATAATGAATAAATATTTTGTAAAAGGATTATCAATGGAACGCCGACTAATAATTGCACGAAATGTAACTAGTAAAACATGAAAACATTGTCACGATGACACCTTAGAAGTTGCATAAAAAAAAAAAATAAAAAAACCATTACAGTTATGCCGTTTTTTTAACGAAAAACAAATCGTCGGGTGTCTATTATGATGTGTTATCAAACAGTTTAATAAATCTGATAGAAGAGACTTGCTCCCGTAAAAATAAAACATTATAGAGGATATTTCGAGGCGCGTCTAAATACAGAATAGACAGTGTTTTAAACTCGACATTTTATCAATTATCAATTTATAATTAATTGAAATGTTGATTTTGAATTTAATTGACGAATTGAGGTAGTCATTTTTTTTGCAATTCAGTAAACAATAATCGAGAGAAACTTTCAACGAGAAATTATACGCACGATTTTTTAGATGTGGTACAATTTTCAAAACATCCTGGCGTTTTTTCGAGTTATTAATAGCTATTTTAAATTATTGAGTTTTTTTTTATATTTATGTCGATGACAATTTTGGGAATTTATTTTTATCAGCGATTTACTTATGTTTAAATTTATGTTAAAATTCGTTAAAAAAAAAACACGAACAAAAATTATAAATTAATACAAATAAAATGTATCAAAAAACCCTTTTTCACTCGGAATCGATGTTTGATTTCAACGGTTAATATTACCGATGCATTCAGTTCCCAAGGTATAACCTTAATTCCTCTATATAATTATTACGTCCGATTTCTTTGCGAATTCGGACTTGCCACGAATGCGTGGCCACCTAACCCACCGGCAGTTTATAATATCGTTTATCCGATTTACCCGCCGCCGGATCTTTAGTACGTGCTGCTTATTATGCCTAATAATAATAAATAATATTTAGTAAGATTAATTCGTACCGTGGCTATCAGCATGTGATAATATCACACGACCTACCACGCAAAACAAAGACTGCAAACTAAACATGTCGATAAAGCGTGATTAAAGGTTATTATTATTTGTTAAAATGTATTCATGTATTTATTCATAATTCACATTTATTATTAGTTTAGTTACCTACAATAAAACTGCACACTCGATGTAGTTTTATTTCAATTCATTGGGTATTGTATTATTAAAATGAATAAACTGCGTTTAATCAACGTGTTGTTTTTATTTTATAATTCTTGTTTTTTTTTTTTTTTTTTAAGAAATTTGTGTTAATGAATATTGATATAAAATAATGGTATATTATTATTTTTTAGCACATTACGTAATGTATTATATAAAAAAAAAAAAAAACAATGTATCGAGTACCTGATTACTCTTTCAGGAAACAGTTTATTATGGATAACGAAAAAAAAAAAAAAAATAAGAAAAATACTAAGTCGGTATGTAAAATAAATCGACTGCCTGACTGTATCCGTGTCAATACGTGTGCCTATTATTTCCATAGACATTTGTCAAAACGAACCGAGTGGTGGAAACAAGTGCACTATGGCACGATTCACTTAAAAAACAATGATTATTTAATGTATCTAGACTTAAATTTTATAAAAAAAATATCCGCGTACGAGTGCGGCACGAAATTGCATATTATTATTATTATTATTGTTATTCTATCCGTTTAGAAGATACATTTGACGATATTTACCCCGATTTATCTTTATTAAAGAACTGTTTTGAATTGATATTTTCGATTTTCAAACGGGCAGTAATAATCACGACCATTAAACCTCTTATAAATTCAACGGACATTCCTAATCCTAGTTTTCTTACCGTAAATTGTATCCCGCAAAGCCAAATACTTTATATAATAATTCAACACCGTCCTCTTGTTCCGCATTAGAAAATATTCTTTCTAAATCACATTCGTTTCCCACTGGCATTCCATTTATTGTTCTCCCTCTATTGGTATTCGTACCGTAGACACCCGTGATAGGTTAATAATTTGTCTGTTTTTTATGTCCACGTGTCCCATCAATGCATATACCATTGACACTATTATAGTTATAACGAAAAAAATAATAGTTCATCGAATAGTAAAAAAAAAAAAAATTAAAAAATGGCCTTAGTGTAGGTTTAACAGAACGTACGCCATTACAAACAATATTAATATTCCGATACGTTGAAAGCGTGTGTTATTTCAAACGCTATTTTCTTATCGGAGAACCGAAAGTCTCCGCAAACGGCAAACGTCGTCCTTTCCTATATTATTATTATTATTATAATAATCGGCTTTCAGTCGACCGTTGGGAATATGCGCTCCAGTCTGTTAAAATATATAGAAACGACGTCACTAATTCGCTATGATATATAACCGAGAATATTGACCACTTATTGACTGCTCGTTTGGTAATACGGACAAAGTATACGGTTTGGACGTTTTATACAACACCCGGGCATAATATAGAATGCCGATGGTATATTAATGGACAACGTAGAATCTGTTGCTAATAATATATAATACGTACGTGTCATCATCAACTTTTGAACAAAAGTTCATAATTTTTTCGTTATTAGATAGGTATTATGGGGTTTACTTAGGTGTTACTATACATAATTACTGTTACAAAATGTGTATACGTTGCACGGACGTTGTCCCAAAAGTAACGCACAGCACACACTAGCCGTCTCATAATATAATATATTATCAGCCGATTTTAGTATCAGTGTGTAGCTTGAAGTCTAGCGAACACGTTGGTTTTCGGTATTAGTAGTTTTAGTAATGTATAATGATGTGCGAGAGCGATTACGAAAGCGAAAACAATTCGTCGGCTCACATTTCTGTATTCGAGCAACGCGCATACAAAAAAAAAAAAAAAAAAAAACGAAACGATTCGCGGTAAAACATTGCCTGAAATTCGTGCCGCGTTAAATGAAATGTGCGGAATGGATACTGTGGATCGTAGTACGGTGTAGAGATGGCATCAGCGATTCCGTGATGGTCGTATAAGTATTGATAACAAAAGTGAAACAAATGATGATTTTTGCTTGCGATAAACTTGGGATAATTGTCACTGATCGAGTTCTAATTGGCAGTGGTGTAATTGGGGAATACTACAAAATATCCCTTGGCAAAAAAAAAAAAAAAAAAAAAATACCACCAGAAATCCGTAAAAAGCGACCGGGAATGTTACGATACGGCGTGTCCATATTGTACGATAATGCGCGACCGCATATCGGAGCACCAGTCGTCGCTCTTATGGAGAAATATGGACGGGAACGACTCAAACACCCACTGTATTCGCCGGATTTATGTCATTGATTTATTTCCAAAACTGAAGAGGACCACTTAGAGGAATCCGTTTTCCCGACTTAAATATACTGAATGAAGAAGTATGACGAACTTGGTTCGTGGACTCAAAAAAGATGGCGTCCGTCCTATGCGGCATTCAAGCGCTCCCGAAACGATGACAATCAGAGAGATTATATCGAAGGGCTATAATATTGTATTATGTTTAAAATAAATTCTTATTTATTAATTCAGAGCAAGTTGTGCGTTACTTTTGGGACATTCGTCGTATATTCAATTTTTTTGCAAGCAATCATTACTACTTATTGTTACGTGTACTATTTCCACGGCATTATAACGTGCTTAGTCGGTCGGCTGCTTTGCACTTGCACTCACGTGGTTTTTGAATTTGCGTGCACATCGGTCATATAGTCCCACAGAAATTAGAAAATTTGCGTGCCGTCCTTCGAAACGAAATTGTTCCCCGTTAATATTTCATTCGGCGACCTTCGGTGTAATCTCTTTTTCGTACATATTATTACTATTAACTGTAAAACGCGGAAGAAATCAATTATAGTAATTCTAGTAAAATATGTAACCCAAAGAACATAACAATAGTATAATAAAGTAATAAACGCAATCAACGTACAAGCTGTACTTTTGTTCAAATACAATAATATTATACTTACAAAAACTATATTTCCCGATAAACCACTAGAATAAACGTTCTAGTGGTATAATGCATATAATATAAACGGACTAACCTATCGAAAAAAAAAAATAAATAAATAAAAAATGAATGATTTGTGTAATTTTACACCGCGATGGAGAACGTAAGTGGTCGAATTTAAAAAAAAAAAAAAAATAAATAAATATCATATTCTTACGTGGACGTGACAACGATCGTGTGCGATCGTGTACATACTATTACTGTATTTGCTTGTTACACTGTAACAATAATAAACACCGGTTGTAAAATGACAGTGCGTATAAAACACCAGTGGCTATTTTTTTGAGTGGTATATATACGGACGCGTATACGTTATATGCAGGATGGCAGCAGTATTATTATTATTATTTTTTTATTAATACTCTTATTTGTGCAGCACGAAAAAATAAAACCGTCCATTATAATATTGACAAAAGTATTTTTTTTTTTTTTTTTTTTTTTACACACCATGTAATAAATATATTATTATACCATATTTTTCAATAATGTCCTCCCCTCCGCCTACAATAGATTTCAATATATTACCGGTAACAATGATAAATATAGTGTTTAAATTCCCAATAGTCAGCATAATATCTGTATTATACCCGTAATCGGACGTTTAAATAATAATAATAACCATATCTCTTCGATTGATTGAACCTACTATCTATACGAATAATAATAGCTCGATTTACTATTTTTCCGTTGCGGATTTTTTTTCTTCATTTTAAGCATAATTATCCCTGTGTTTTTATTATAGGAAAACGGTTTAAATGAGTATGTGAAAAAATCTAAAAAAAAAAAAATATATATATATATATATATATATATATTGCGTTAATCGTTACGTACCAGAGTAAAACGAACGTCAGATTATATTATAAGGTATACAATGCCAAATAATGAGGATTTTTGTCGCATTGGATATTTTCATATTATGGATAAGTTGAGGAATCGATTTAATATTTGGACGGTTTATTAGGAGAAAGGGCTAAAGTCATTTTTGGCAATTTTCGGTTTACGCATTGATTCCGTGTGAAATTTAATGCCGTCTTGAATGGTACCACTGCGATTTACAAATATAGGTTTGTTATCAAGATGTTGTGAAATGCGTTCGGTCATAAATCATAAGTCATATTAAAGTATATTTTTTTTTTTTTATGATAAAGGGCTTATGTCATATATCAATAAGATACTATTAAATGCGTTTAGTAATGTCATATTATCCAATTGTTTTTATTAATGAATTCATCAAAAATAATTAAATAGCCATACATTTATTTATTTTTTTTTTATTTGTGTATTTTATTAGAAAATTTGGTCAAGACGTTTTTTATGGACATTTCTGATTGCTATAATAAAAAAAAGCCCTTTATAGTTTTACGCTAAATCCTTTTTACACAAATTCGAATAACCAATTAACTTAACCTTCATTGGCCATTTTTGAACCTTCTCGAGGTACGCGAACGAGATGATTTATCATAATCAAACTAAACGCGTCTGGTAATCAAAAGTGCGCGTCACCAAACGCATCTCGTGTATAGATACGTCATATTAATATTATATTAAAAAAAAAAAAAAAAAAACAGAAAAGTTAAATAAATACTTTGTTTAGTACAATAATGGCACGTGAATTTAAAAAATAAAAACCGCTCTGTGTCACCGCGGTGGCGTATTTTGGATTTTAGGATTTTATTTTTTTTTTTTTTTTATGAGTGACTGAGCCTAAAAATATTTGTTTATATTCATTATGCGATTTATCTATTTATCTATTTTTTCCTATATTTACTTACGACGGTTTGAAAAAAACGTCGTGCGCACAAGTTACCGTCATTGCGATTATTGTGAGAAACCTGTTGGACGTTCTCGCGTATGATAATATTATAATACTCACCGTCGCGTTAATAAATTTATATGATAAAGTGTAAAGAAAAAACAACAAAGTGTTTTCTTTCGAATTAATGAAACTCATTATTTAATAAAGATTTATTCGCGTAATAATAATATTAGTACTCGCCCGTCTTATGCCGAACAATAATATTATTGGCGATAATCCAAAATACTGTATATACACGAGTGTGAAATAATGACAGGAATAATTGCGGTAATTTTAACGGTACGATATAGATACACGTAGTATCAGTGTGTGGGCCTGTATGAGGTTATTTTGTATATTATATATTTGATTTTGAATTAAACTGGACGTATTTATTCAGAAAAAAAAAAAAAAAAAAAAAAAAAATGGTTTACTCGTATAAATCACGTTTACCGTTGAAAAAAAAAAATAAAATATATATAATATATTATATTTTAATACGATTTGTACGGACTTCTTTTAAAAAATATATACAATATATTGTCATAATAATTTTAAACGTCGAGATACCTGAAATTTGCGTTCATTAGATGAAATTTAGTACGGGTAAAGTATATATAGGTGAGGTTATAATATCAAAATTATTTTCAGTTTCATTATTCGGTCGACTATACTTACATTTTTTTTTTTTACGTAGGTTTTTACTTCCACGAGTATGCATAATATACGTAATTTAAAAAGCTGGACATATTTCGCACCATTATGTTCAGGGCCGTTCTTTTGATTGGGGTCTCACGTTCGACAAAAAAAAAAAAAAAACAAATACAATATTATACTTATAAAATATTGTTGGGAATTTGTAGCTGAGTATTTTAAACCCATTCGTTTTCGATTAAATTAAGTTCGTGATGCTTTAATAGAAGTCAAGGAAACAACAAGGGACCCTAAACGAAAAAGTCAAGTTTTTGATCTTCTTTGGCAAATTTCGAATTTACGTACGGATTTATTTTGTGTGTTGTTGGTTGGTCTTCAAAGTGAATGTTTTGTTTTATTATTTTTGGGAAAAAGTATTCGGGCTATCGAAAAACAATACACACAAGTTATGCGATGATAATGGAATTCAACCAGTTTTCAAATTGCCTAGAGCTCTGAAAAAAATTAGGTTGATTCGTTACGAAAGCAAATGGTTTTTTTTTAAATGACATTGAAAAGTTACAATTAATGTACGATGAAATATTAAGAAATCATTGTGCGGATTTAGTGATATTACTAAAAGACGGCGAAAATAGTGATGTAAATGGTATCGTTAATGAATTAAAACATTTTTTTAAGAAATTTAAGTAAGCCAAAAATCATTTATTAAAAAACGTCTTGATTTAATTAAAACATCATATGAGATTGATTTCCAAATTTTTCTGTTGCAATTGACAATTCCAGTTACAATGGCAAGTACAGAACCGAGTTTATCAAAATTAAACATAATTAAGAATTATTCGAGGACAACAATGGTCCGGCCAACACCTTTTCGATTTAGCTATAATTTCAATTGAAAATGACGTTTGTGAACATTTAGATTACAATGACATAATTGACAAATTCACCTAATAGAAAGCCAGAAAAATGAAACATTATTATTTTTTTTTTTTGTTTTTTATTACCAACTATTTTGTGTCAATTTTTTTTTTTTTTTATGTCCTATTATATTTATATTTTTATTAATAAAACGATCCACCTAGGTGCTTGGAAGTCTTTTCATTTTAAATCAATAAATATGTACCGTACACATTTAATTGGGTATTTTTAAATGGAAATTTAATGTTACGTTATAAATTTATAGGCGATAAACCGCGGAGAATTTCAAAAAAAATGTTCCGAAAAAAAAAAAAAAAAAAAAAACCGTCTTATACAGTAACACAATACCACCGTTACACTCGTAATCTAAAATAATTACTGTATACCGTACTCAGTGCAGTAATAGATTTAATTGGCTATTTCGGTTGATAAAAAAAAAAAAAAAAAAATCGTCTATAATATACGGTAGGTATATACAAAAAATGCATCATCATCATCATCACCGTCATCGTCGTCATCATCTATACTCGACAAATTGGCCATACACAGTTATAAATATTACGCCGGGTCGGGTGTGGGGATGGCGGTGTTGGGTGTTCGCCGATGGTTATAATAATAATTAACACGTCGAGGATGTAAATTAATTATATAATCAATAACGTTACGGGGCGACTTAAATACAGTCGATGGCGAGCGTAAAATATTTTTTATTTTTTTTTTTTTTTATTTTAATAAACCTAATATTATTTATAGGCGCAGCGAAATAATGTTATGTTGAACAGCGAGTGATATTACGGGCGGTATGTACGAGCTAAACACAGTGGCGATGAATAATAAATAAAACAAAAATATGAATTTGACGTTTTGACCACCGCGTTGCGACGACTATACGAGCAGTGTATTACATTCAAAGGATATAAAAAAAAGGGAGTCATTTTAATATTGTGTAATCGACCGTTTATACCATTACAGTTGAAAGCATTTTTTTTTTTTTTTTTTTTTCCTATAATATTAATGATGATGGTCGTGATGTATAAGCGCGCGTAATACGTAATGTCGATTTTTTTTTTTTTTTTTTTTTTTTGTGCGGAAAACATGAAAATCCAAAAGCCGCACATAAAAGAGTGAACCCTTTGACCGGCGGTGATGCTGCGCGCGCGCCCGAACACATTAAGAGATTGCGTTTCCAAAAGCCGGACGTAAAAAAAAAAAAAAAAAAAATAATAATAATATAATCATAATAATAATAATAATAATAATAAATAAACTCGTCGGTCTTTCATCTGTTTAATGACAGCTGCTATTTATATATTTATATAGGTGTATTAGTCTAAATTGAAGTTTACGCTGCCGGGACCGACTATATAATATAAACGAGGAACGAAATAATATAATAGAATATAATAGGACGGTTTTTTTTTTTTTTGTTTTTTTTTTTTTTTTGTATAATACAGGTTGTACTCGTGATGTTCTGCAGGATTTAACACAAAAAAAAAAAAAAAAAAAAATCAAAAACTAAAAACGAAATAGGAAATAATATATCATATTGCCGTAGTAAGATTAAAGGTTCCGCGCGGGGGTCAAAAGCCAATTTTCGTAATTGGCCTCGTCAACGGTATTATATATTTTTATATACATACACGAATAGTTGTGAATGGGGTCCGACAAACGCGGATTTCGAAACCACTTTTATAGAGCCCGTGTGGGTGTGTCTTTGTGTATATATTCTATATTGATAACTACTGGCACCGCACGCGCTCGGCTACATAGAAAATATGTAAATACGAAATGTGAAAAAAAAATTAAAAATATGAAATCGAGAGTTCGTAAATATTATCCGCGGCGTCATGTGAACAAATAATACGAACGTACGGCAATTATGCAGTGCCGAATCCGAACCGGAGTAAAAGTCACAATGTAACTAACGCGGTCGTCATTAAAAAAAAAAATATATATATATATAATATTAAATCCCAAATTAAACGACTTTCCATGCATCCGACGAGTATATACGTGACCATTTCACGCGTCTGATTAAAAGAAACAATGGGATGTAATGTAATCAAATTGTATACGAGAAAACCACGGAATAACACGCGGTTATACGGACATTTTATGTAATTACTACTATTATTGTAATACAAATTCGTATTCGAAAATATTATTAGAACAAAAAAAACAAAAGCAAACGTATACATAGTAAAATATTACAATATTATAAAAAAAAACTATTTAATTATGACGTCACGTGTTACATCGTTTTTAATATTATAATATATATATATAAATTTAAAAAAGACAGTCGAACCTTGATAACTCGAATAAATAAAATTCCCCTTCGAATAACAATGACGCTTAACGTTTAAATAATCTCGTTAGCTCGAAAATTAATTGGACAAGTTTTCAATATCTCGAAATTTCATATCCAAATTTAGTACCGAAAATATTTTATTGCCGCGATTATTTTTCACTTGATTCGTAAAACCCAACACCATTACAGTCGACTATCGGTAACCCGAACCTTGATAACTCCATACAACAGATTTATGTTTTAGTTTTTGCCGTCTGTTCGTTTAATCGCGCACCGTGCGAAAATGTTAAAACGCATTGAAATGGCTCAAAAAAAAAAAAAAAAAAAGAAGAAAAATGACAATATGGATCGCTTGCAGAAAAATTGAATTTACTTAAAATTATTGAAAAAATGCGAAAAGAAAAAAACAAGCCAAGGAATTTGGAATTCCAGCGAGTACGTTGTCTACAATAATAATTAATAAAGATGTAATCGTAATACAACTATTTATGAACACTCGGCAACTTGCAAAAATATAAACTTAGAGAATACTTTGATATAGAATTCTGTTTATTAAAGAAGTTTCAACAATATCTTGGCAAAAAATTTACAATAAATGAGAAAAAGCCGAAGAGTTTGGACATAAATTAGGGCATGAGAATTCAATTCGAACAGTGGATGGTATAAATCATACGTCAATGTCGATGAAAATTTGGATATTTGTGGAGAATGGACCGAAGACGATAGTATTTTCGATATATTTGACAGGAATACGTACTTTTATACGATTTTTTATAACTCGACATTTTTAAAAAAAAATTTCCCCGTGAACTTTGAGTTATGGAGAGTCCGACTGTACGTATTAAAGACAGCTAACATACGATCGTGAGTAGAACCATTCTTGAGTAGGTGGACGAGTTAATTAGATAATTAAATTAAAATAATTAGATAACTATTTTATTGATTAAATGATGATAAATAAATAAAAAATCCAAAGGTAACAAATGAACGGTTCACAAAAAAAGTAAAGTTTTAAGTTAAACTGAGAATAATAACAAAATGTTAGGTTGAAAAAGTTAGGATTTTAAAATTATTTTTAATAAAACCAATTAACGTTCAAAATATTCATGAGTATGTTATTAACAGTCCAGAATCGTAAGTAAAAATACAATAAATCAGACAGTAAAACCATAATATAATATTTAACTAAGTCAATACTATTCCAATAGTTATAGAATTTTGAAAAAAAAAAATAATAGACTTAGAAAAATTAAGTTTGTACAAATGAAATCTAAACTAGAGTTGAGTTTTTAAATTAAATTAATTTTTTTAAACTCAAACCTTTTGATGTATTATTACTTAAACGTCAATTAAAATGAAAAAAACACAAGAGCATATTTTATGTTAATGCTCGGTTCGAGTTTGGTACTAAGTTGTCAAAACTTGTGTTGTTTTTTTTTTGTTACTATCTTTTTTTAAAAACGGGACTCTCTTTCCCGTAACAACTAAATTAAAAAAGTAATAACAACCGTTCATTTTTCATCCGACTCACCAGGAAACCCGTAAATCAACAAAAATAATTCAATTTTTGTATCAAAAATACCAAAACCCGTTATTGGTGGTGGTGGTGGAGATTAATGTAGCACTATACCGATCATGCTGAATCGATTGACGTAAATTTTATTAAAATCAATAGAGTTAGTTCCTCAGATTAGCGCGGTCAAACATCTTTAGTTTTATATATTAATATAGAATGTATCAATTTGAAACAAATTGCAGGCTACCTAGTTGGTAATAATTCGCGAGTATAGTATTAAATATTATAATGTATTATTAAATAATTGATTAATACAGGGCAAGTGGCGGAGCACTATCCCTCTACCCACAAAACGACCAACTTAAAAGTGAAATATCTCGTTGACGGGTCAACGAAAATTAAAAATTTAAACATCAGCATGTATTTCGACTAATACATCATCTATTTTTAATGATATTGGTTGTTGTTTGTAAAATCTAAAGTCGGTGGTGGTGGTTTCACCGTCGAAAATAAAGATGAAAAAAAAATTACGATTCTGTAACATTTTAAAGCTGTTGATTTTCTAAATTGTCAAAAAAAAAAATGAGTGTCTCATAGTTAGTCGATCGCCCCGTATACAAAATTTATATTACATCATCCATATAAACCGTTCAAGTTTATTATTATTGTATGCGTACAAAATATATAAATTATCGAATACAATAATCGTAATATTGAGTATAGAATACGAATTAGTATTGCGTCATCAACTATATTATTATCTAGTAAAAGTTGTATACTAAATTGTATTTTTCAATCATATGCTCGCGTGTGTTTACACAATTCACGTCACTATAAATATAATTCTGAATCGATAATTTCCAGTGATCATAATATTATTCATTCAATATATATATATATATATATAAAGAGAAATAACTATAATAAATTATTATATTTTCATATAGATGTACTTAACATTGACTGTCCGAAAAAAAAAACAAAAAAAAAATATATATACATATATATTGAACAGTAAGTATATACTCTATAATACATTATACCTATACTGTTGTTGGCTATTACCTAATTCAAGTCTAATTTGACTTATTTTTATTGAATTTATTAACGACGTGTTTAAAAAAAAAAAAAAAAAAAAAAAATGAAAAAAATAAAACGCACTGCAAATCACGCCTTGAGAAATTGCCTATTTATTTCTGCCACAGCCTACCCGAAGGACAAAATTAACAACTTGATGGTAGCACGCTAGGTCGTTAATTGAAGATGGGTGTATACGTACACGCGATTATTATAGTCGTCAGCAGAAAACGTATAATATAATAAATATTAATATGTATGAGTTTCGCTGACCACAGTTGCGGGACGAACATTTTTTTTTTTTTTTAGAATTTTAAATCAACCGTTGTCGTCGTTTGGCTGCAAGCAGATAGCCACAACACAACGCTACATTATAAGAGCTTAATGATTTAGTATGTTGCGAGTTAAAAATAATTATGCATACGAGTTATTACGGTTCCCGTAACAAATTTAATCCATTTATATGATATATATATATACACGAGTAGAAATTAAATTAATTGAAAATTTGTTCCCTAATACGACGTTAAGTTTAATTATATGCGAATTCGTACGATTATTACATCGTAGATAAATTTTATATAATCCCGATTTTACTACTGATGTATTAAAATGTAGGTATATACATATATATATTATAATAAAAAAAAAAAACGTATAATTTATACCTGTTAATAAAAAAAAAATTATAATTTGAAAATATTAGACGATTTTTTTTTTTAATGTATATACATGATAAAATAATATAATATATAAGTAGGTACCGTGATTAAAATTATTCGAAACGCCAACCACCTTCACAATATGTATTCAAATCATGTCTTCGAGTACGCTATTATGGTATGGTATAGGTATGGTAATAAAACGATTAAATAAATAAACTCGATAAAATTATTGTATTTATTATCATAGACTAGTGATTAAGTGCCTGACGTTTGAAAAAAGATTACCTATGTTCATAATGTGGACCGGCAGTGTGTACACTCCGATAAATGACGAGTTTTTTTTTTTATTTTTTAATATATTTTTTTATCTTTATAAATACATATTGTATTATACGAGTGTTCTATAAAATATACAATTAGGTATTTATTTCGGTTGCTTATACGAAAACGATAATAATAATTTCCATTGGATATAATGAGATTTTAAACATAAAAAAAAAAATATATATATATATACCGTTGATTTTTTTTTTTCAACGTCTTCTTTGAAAGTTATCAATCAACACTTTTTTTTTTTTTTTTTTTTTTTTTTTTTTTTTTTTTTTTTTTTTTTTTTTGTGGTCAACCGTACGCGGTATACCCATAGGTGTACTGCTGCAGTGAATCGCATTCTATCAACCGAAATGGCTTTCACCGTCATCATATAGAAGTGCGAACCGTGGCCATTTATCAATAATATTATAATCATGAATCGTAATTTCGGACTCTCGAAACTTCGTAGTTCTTTATCGAGACGCGTACACGAATAATCTATACTGCAATTGGCACCAATGCGGTTTAAATGTTCCGGAAAACCGTGTCTCCGTTATTATCGCCGTAGAATGCAATTTTAAAATAATGTGTTATCGTAGTACTACAGTTGTATATACTACTAACGAAAAAATCCGTTTTTCTAAACAATTTTTTTTAAATGCAGTTATAACCATAAAAAAAAAAAAAATACCGGTTTTTTTATTAAATAGAAAAAAAAAATAACAACAAATTCAAATAATTATATTGGTTAAATAACCAATAATGAATACACGAATAATATTATGCGTACAGTAGGGTCTCGTAAATCCGAACGGGATTGGGGAAAATGGTCGTCAGGATTACCTGTGACTTAAAACAAAACAAAAAAAAAAAAAAATCAATTTTCTTGTAATTGAAACTTAAAAAGTAATTTTTATCTGTAATTGAAAAAGAAAATAAATACAATTAAAATTATTATTATTATATTAAATTACATACATATTCATTAAAAATATTAAGTTATTTTTTTTTTTAAACACTGGTTTCAATATGCTGATTGGAAATAAATATTTTGTCCCGCTAACGTCTCAGCGACATTATTTCTTCGCAGTTTTCAAAAATATATCTCTAAATATAGTGACGCGCCAATTCTCAAGCCCGTTCGGATTACCGCGTCTTTCGGATTAAAGAGATCCGGCTGTATATGTCTAGTGCATACTGCAGATTCTCAATAATTATCGCAAATGATATAAAACGATTAAATTTGTATTTGAAATTTTATTTCGTTCCTCTCGAAATATTATTGAGAACATCACGTGCCGCATAAAATTAGCGTTTCAAAAACCTCAAAAAACACGCTATACCTATAAGTACCTACATAAATAAACATATATATATATAAAATACTATCGACACATAAATTCAGATTTCACCATTAGTCAATTTCCGTGTAATATACTCGTACACACAAAATTGGTTATTATGAATGATTTATTTTTCATCAACGATTGGATAATTTACAACTTCGATCTCTCGTGTATAACTGGGTGTTATGACATTTAAGTACGTATATACTATACGAGTATATTGGATGTTCAATAGTAATATTCTTCAATTCAAGAGCAAAACCTGTTCCGACGCGTATTATTATTATATTAATATTCGTCTTTAATTTAATTTTCTAAAATATAATGCAATAAAAATAATACGTCCACGCCATGGGGGGAAAACAGCGTCGGAGTAAACATCTATCGCCAAATTTCAGATTTATTGAATAAAACCCATATAGGGAACTTAAAAAAAAAAAAAATAATAATAATAATAATAATACACGAATAAACGATTTGTAATAGTAATAAATATTTCGGCGTTAAATCATTTACTCGAAACGTCGTAACAAATGTATATATATATATATATATATATATATGTATCCGTAGTTCGATGGTGTATAGCTTAGAAGTTATAGAAGTTGCAATTTTTTTTATTTAACGTGAGAAATATATTGTAATAAATATATATAAATATAATTTAAACGAATTTCAATAAACGAAAATTAAGAACGTATATTTTGTTAATTTTACATATTTTGTTCGATAATTTTAAAATCAAAAATTTTGATTCAATGCATTCAACTCTATAAATACCAATGTAAAACTTACAGGACAATAAGACTTTAAAATCCAAAATCCAAATCCGTCGTTTGGATTATCGAAATCGTTTTTGGGAGGATTTGGCGTTTTGATTTTCAAAATCAATTATTTGGCTATTTTTGATTTGTGTTTCCAAAATCCTTTTGAAGAAAGCTCTTGGTTTGGGATCACGGATGTAAATAGTACTATCAACCGTGGTTGGGAGTATTTTTTATCTTCTGCGGTGATATTGTTTTAAGCGTTCATTTTTTTTGCTTTTTATTTAGTTGATTGTTGCTGAAAAAAACAATCTTAAATGGACACGGTTAGGTTAGCTAAATTTAACGTAACCTTCCGAATTCGTATTGTTTATTTTTACATAAATAATTATTTAAGTTTTATTTTACGCCTGCTTAATTTATGTTTTAGTTTTTCGAAAATCGAAAAGTTCGTTGATTTCATAGGCGGTACTAAACCTTCGTGGCATTGGGAGGGGGAAAGCAAATATAAGTTTAAGTATTTTTAAAGGCCACCCGAATTATGTCGGGCCTCAGGGGCCATATAGCAGTGGAGTCATTGTGGGGGGGGGCAACTAGGGCATTTTCATCATTTTAGCATTTACTTCAACTTTAAGTCGTCACATTTAAAAATTATAAGAAGTCTTGATTTTAACTTTTAATTAAAATTTTTCATTTTTAACTACTGATAACCGACCGGCTGCCGTGTCCGAGTGGAGCAGTTGGAACTTGGCACCTGGCGGGCTCTCACACATTTAAACACAACTACACACTACATACTGCGTACAAGTGTTCTGTGTGTTGTACGACTTGGAAGAATTATCGTATTAGTACAAACTACCGAAACGTTACAATGCCCCCATCAAAACATTATAGACCTATTCACTAAGTATAATATATATTATACATAATGCAAATAATTATGTACCATTTTCATTATTAGTATTTAGTTATTTTTGACCACAGAAGCATGGTTTTGTTTGACGTTGACGGTTACTGTGCATTTGTACATTCGTACTTATTTCGGTTATTCGTTGGTCGTGACTCGCGAGTAGTGTTTTGCATTTATTCGAAATTATTTATTATACTAAATTATCATTATTTATTTCGAAATCCGGTGTGACGCGTTCAAATATCTGAATATTAACCGCCAGCCACCCACCCACATGCCATTCATCGAAAATAGCCTAACCGTACTACGTGAAACTGCGTGAAGAAAATGTCGAGTCGGCAAATCGGCGAGTAAGGTTGCCATCCCAGTGCAGGGATCGGCAACCTGCGGCTCTTCCGATGTAACGTTGCCGGCTCTCCAGTTCCATGCGCGAAAAATAATTATTTTATTATCAAAATATATATCGTTATACAAAAAAAAATATCTCTAGATGACATATTGCTTTTAGACATATGAAAAAATACGCCACAACAATAACTCGTTAGTATCCGCACGGGTACTACGTGGTCAACTAAAATTAAAAGCCTGTACAATGTACATACGGGAAAACCATATTTTTATATTAGATAAACGGTTGATAATAAATATAAAAATTTTAATCAAATGGAAAATTTGTATTATGAACAAAAAGTTTGAATCAGATTTAACCAAACTCTCAAAAGGCGCGCCAGCCAAAATAACTATGTTATTATTCAATAACTGTAGTTATATTTTTAGTTATATATTGTACGTGGCTCTTTAAAAAAAAAAAAAAAAAAAAAAAACTGGGAAACGTTCTGGGAAATGCGGCTACTCTTCCGCATCAAATGGTTGCCGAACGTTAGGGCCCAGTCTAACAGAAAACGAAATGACGGGCCCCACGGTGACGTACAGTGGAAAAAATAAAAATAAATATATATATAACGTAAAATAACGTTATGTATACGTACGTACAATAATAATAATAATAATAATATTATACGATCGCCACGACAATATTATCGCCGGCGCGAGAGTGTGGTGGTGCGGGCACGATTTTCGTGTAATATCGATATTGCCGTCATGCAACAAGTGTGCGTGCGCGTGTGCGTACGCTCGCGCCCGGCGCGTATCCCATACCGCCCCGACGGCGGCGGCGGCGGCGACGAGAGAAGTGATACGTCTGCGCTGTACTATACCTATACGTATATATATATATATAGATATAGATATATAGTGAAGTATACAATGTCCGTATATAATAATAATAATATTATTATAGCGGCCCCGAGTCATTTCCGAACGGGGATAAATTACCCCGCGCGCCGGGCGAGAGAAAAATTATGTTGTGCGCGTGTGCAGCTCGTATAATATAAGCCGGCTTATATACGCGGCATACGCGTATATATTGTAATATACAGTGAGAACGGTCCGAGATCGTAAAAATCTATATACACATCCTATTATAACGAATTTATCTGTCTCCGCATCTACACGCGCGCGCGCACGCACGCACGCACGCACGTACGTACAATATATATATATATATATATATTGTAGAGAGAGAGAGAGAGAGAGAGAGAGAGAGAAAAAAAAAATAATAATAATCAAGACGAGAAATACGTTATAGGAAACGTCGCGGTCAGAGCGAAAAATTATTGTTGGTTATTATCGCGGCGGCGGCGGCGGCGGCAGCGGCGACCGGAGTCTCACGTTTTAGATCGAAACTCACGGTCGCGCACACACGCGCGTTGTGCGCGCGCGCACACCGTTGCGATATTATTATTATTTTTATCAAAGGGGAAAAGAACGAGAAGTGCGCAAACGGACGCGACGCGTGTAATAATAACTCTCGGAATGGTCAATTAGAAAATTAAAAAAAAAAAGAAGAAAAAATTATACGAGTAAAATATGCGCGTCGTATACGACGGTATTATAAAATGGGAAAAAAAAAAAAAAAAAAAATGCATATATATATAATAAACGACCGAAAAACGTATATAAATAATGCATTAATCCGGTGCGCGCGGGGAGAGAGAGAGAGAGAGAGAGAGACAAATATAATTATTACGTTGGCGGTCCCGTACACCCGTACGGCGTCGGCGGCGAATCGAGTGGCGGCGCGCCGCTAATTACTCCCCGGTTTGACCGAAGAAACTATCTAATATAATATAATACGATTAGATATGCTATTTTATACCGAAAAGTTTACGATTCCGTGACACGGTCAGTGATTACGTACGCCGGCCCGGCCGCAACAATAATGATATTATTACTATTACTATTACTATTATTATTATTATATTGCATATTTATATTGTGTACGTACACACAGACGACGCGCGGCCGCAGAAATGCGGTTGACCGTGGGACGTTCCTCTCCGCCGCCGCGCGGTTTTTTTCTCTCTCTCGCCGTTTTTCGTTTTTCTAATTCTTACACGCAATTAATTCGTCCGCGGCATACACCCCACCCCCCCCCACCACCGCCGGACACCGGCCCGTCCGGGCGACGGGTGACCCGTGAATCTTCTCGTACGTCTACACTGGGTTCCGGCGTGACGGGGCCCATAATGTATTCCCGTATGTTGTTCGTCTTGTTGGCCCCCGTCCCCGCGTACAAGGGAAATTACTTCCTCCGCGGCCCGGGCGTTTCGACACGATACGGTACAATATTTATACGGTAACCGCCGGAGGGGGGGGGCGTACGATGGGTGTTTTGCACGTTGAAAAACCACCTACCCGGCCGGGTAGTTGTAACCAGCAACGAATTACGTTCGCACTGAATAAATAATAATTATTGCGATTAAGTAGAATACGGTTGAAAATTGACAATGTACATATATCAATACTTGAAAAAAAAATCAAACTAACCAAAACGCCCGTAATAGAGTTGTTTTATTGACGTACCGTGATTTTTGTATTGTTAATTTGTCCGAGAAAAAAATTATTTCCGTCCTAATCAGTATAGGATAGGCGAGTTCGCCGATTGATTTAACTGATTTTAGTTGAGTCATTTAAAAAAACTGCATGCCCGCCGTATGGTTACGTATTAACGGTATTCAAGTAAAAATACGTAATTTTCGTCGGACAATAAATACAAAAATAAAACATATGAGGTACGTACACAGTTCTCTTTTAAAAACAATTCTCAAATGACTTTTGGAAATAAATTCAATTTTAAGAAATAATAACTAAGTCAAGTTAAAAGTTACCGGAAAAAGTAACTTAAAACTAAACTTTTAACTTTTCAACTATAGTTCCTGTCTAGCTTCGGTACCTACTATGCTCACAATCGTGACTATAGACTAATTCTCGTATATTATTATTAATGAAAACGCCAAAAACGTGTATAAACTATTAATGTGACATAAATCCGGATTATCCGAAATTTTGTATTTTTATGAGTAAAACAACGTTTGCCGAGTCAGCTAGTAATATACAATATAAATTTGTTTTTTTTTTTTTAAATAAATTTATATTTGTGATATTTTTAGAATTATAAAAACGTATTTAATGTTTGAGACGTTTAATGCTGTTAACAATAAGATAATATAATACTAGTTTTATGGTAAAAATGAATTTAAGTATATAAAATCACAAATCTAAAAACTGAAATTTGGATTCAAATAAAAATCCGGACCTACAACAAATGTCGGATTTCGAATTTCCGAATCCGAATTTTCCCGCATCACCGGTATAACCTAATATAGAGCCTCCGCAAAGAAGGTCGACGGGACTACGTGGAGAAAGGATCGCCAGGAAATACCCGATCACGGGACGCGTTTGTAAGTATATGAGGGTGGTGGTAAGTGACTTCAATAACGTCACATATTTAACCGGTATGTGTAATGTACTAATGTGTATATATATATATATATATATATATTCAACAAAAGAGCTAGTTTTTCGCGGTCGGTAAGCACACGGGTATGAGATCTATAAAAATCGGCTTAGATACAGGCCGATAACTTTGTTACCACAACACTGTGACGAACGGCACCACCGCACTCATGTGGTGTAGCGCGAAGACAATGAAACTATAATATATTGTATTTGCAAGCAGTGTAGTAGTATAAGCCAATGTTCAATTGTATTTTCCGAGACAAAATGAATCCAATTGACATTGGATTTTCGTTCCTGCCGGAAATACTTCGCGACACGAGTACCGGCTTAGCGGGCATATGCAAATTACAATTCGGAAATTTAAATAAAAATGAACTAATCTTCCTGAGTGACTATTTTTTTTTTTTTTTTTTTTTTTTGCATGACTATAAATGCGTTTATACGAGACTTCAGTTCAACCGAGTTCGCGGCATAAAATAATTATTAGGGCTCGAATGTGTTATGGTTCTATAAATCATAAAAAAAAAAAAAATGTCGAACGTTTACTATACATTTTATAAAGTTATTTCTGTACTAGATCGTTTAGGTTGGTTAAACCAAACCAAAAAAAAAAAAAAAAAAACCAACCCGTGAGACTATAGTATCCGGGACATGTGCGATGAAATTATTGCCTAGCGCTAAAATCACACTTATATAATTTTAAAACACGTGCAAAAAAAAAACAAAAAAAAGGAACTAGCTACAACATTTTTACTTCTTAAATTATTTAACTAATTTTAGTTAAACAGTTAATTGTATGCGTTAGAAAGTTGAACGGGTTAGTTATAATTTACCAATACTTTTTTTTTTTTTTTTAAATGACACCCCATTTGTTCGTTTTATTTCAGAATATACGAGTACTTGTTCATATCACTCGGGTTTTATAATAAAAATTTATCTATAAACTATACCATCAAAATATACAAATGTATTGATTATAATTTACACATTTATTAATTTATTTAATTATACCTGTATGACGTATTTATTTATTCTATATTGCTACAAGTGGCGTGCCGATTTTCTAAATGGGACGGGACGCAGTAAATAATAATAATAATAATGAATAAATCGTAGAAATGTCTTTCATACCCCTGATTCTAACGGGAATCAGAAAGCCGGATCAAAAAACCCCAATTCGTGTTCAATAAATCAAGTTTTTCCTTGTAACTTGGCTGAAATATATATGTATTTCGAGATTAAATTATAAAATAAACACTCATAACTGTTTGTATTTTTAAGTCAATAAAGGTAAAACCACCGCCCCCTCACCTTGAGCTCACCACTGGGTTAGGTTAGGTTGGATTCATATTATATTTAAACATAGTTTTTTTTTTATATACAATATACATTATTTAATTATTAATATTTTCAACATGCAAAAAAAAAAAAAAAAAAAATAGTGCTATTCAAATTATACGGCCACGTATACATTATTCTATCTAATTGGATTAAGATCTTGCTAATAAAAAAAAAAAAAAAAAACATCATAGAATACAATATTAGTTTAAACCGGAAAGAACTTACACAATTAAAATGACTTAGATATTATACCTATTATATTTCACGTTTTAATTGAAATAAATTGTAAAACTTTTAAATAATTTATGCTATGCAATATATTTTATACGCGTAACTTTTATATATATATATATATTATACATAGTCTAAATAAACGCCAAAGTTTTAAACAATATGTTTTTTACCGCTTTATTTTTCCACGGCATATCGACTATATTATACTTATCGCAGTGCTTACCAAACAAGAGCAATAGTTTGATAAATTAATTTATACTGGCACACTGAATGTAAAATATTCAGTGGATTCAGATATTTTTCACGGGTACAGGAGACATAGAGTTCCTGATTTACAAATAGTAAAAAAAAAAAAAAAATTAATATTTTTAATTAATTATTAATCAAAAAATAATTAAATACCCAGTTATTTTTTTGCGAATATTAGAATAGTTTTTTTTTGGAGGGAGGGGTAATGCTCCGGAAATAATAAGATACTTTATTTTAACGTGATATTTGAGTATTATAAGTATAATAATCGTTTTAAAAATAATGATGCGTTCTATTTAATTCGTTGATTTCTAGATTTTACATGGTTATATTATAATTATTTCTTTTTTAAAATTTATATATATATATATATATTATAATTACACACTATTATGAATTGTATAAATATGAAGTATTCCGCGCGCAATTTAGTTTGTTTTTGTACATTATACGATGATGGTCGGTTATTTTCTATAGTAAATTAGAGTAGTGTGCATTTACATTTTAATTTGTATACACTATATAGTATTATATACTGACGTATTATATGTGTATGCTGTTTAATTTCTACGCGTCGATTAATATTTATTATAACAATGAACATTTATATTTATGTAGGAAGAAGCTCGAATTTTGTAGCTTGTTCACAGATATTCACTTTATCCGGCGGTTTACTTGTGCATTACTTCAAATATGCATTATTTAGCAAACGTTCAAATATTAAATACCAATCAAACAGATGTTATTCAATTTACGTTGAACGATAATAAAATAAATAATACAACGAGTATTAATTTGTATAAATATTGTGAAATTTCAACTAATTGAACAAGACAAATCCAACCCGGACAGTATTAAATTAATAAATTAATTTATATTTGTATGTAAAAAACAAAATATATATATATATGTAAATGATATAACCAATTTGTTGGAGAAAAAACACCGTAGTTTATTATTATTATTATTATTATTATTTTTTGTTAACTAATTCGTATATTATACGAAGATAAACAACGTACAAAAAAAAAAAAAAAAAAAAACTTCTTAATTATTATTGTCTTGTTATAGATATAATTTACATATAACGTACACAACACACAATGACTCTGACTCGATTTATTTATAAATTGTATACTCGTGTACATGTATACATATATGTGTGTGTACCGAGTTTTAAAACGAATATATTATTATAATTATTAACACGAACATTTTCAAAACGTTATTTAATATTATATATATATATAAAGGATAGACTATAATATGTCTAACAAATCGTCTAAAAGAGTCTTCGTGTATACCTATATATATTTAAGCCCGATGTACAATAAAACCATCGACGGGCCGAATCGAAAACAGTTGTTGATCGCGGTCGTCTACTCTTATAGAATAATCGTTTCCGGCCATTAATAACGTTTAACGCGTGCAGTACGATATCGTTATAACGCACTTGTATAACAATAATATTATTATCATAATTTGTAATAATAATAATATAAAAAAAAAAAAATGGCACGCGTCGACGGCGCGCCGCTTATTTTTTTCCGGCCGGCCGGTCGTTCGCGGGACGTTTTTTATTCCCGCCGGAGCCGCTCCGCTAGGGCTTTAGAATAAATTGAATTTATGAAAAATCAATTTGTAACTTGTTACGTGTATAAAGCCCACCCCGTTGTCAAATATTTGTCGTGGTACACACATGCTCGGACATGACTTTGTTGATAAAAAAATTATTGTCGAGGTCCCCGCAAACTCCGTGAAATATTCGTCGAAAATCCTTTCTGACAACAATGTAGGTAACACTTCCTGTATTAGTACGGTTTTAAACATGTAAAGACGCATGTGTTTTTAAACAAGTTTATTTTGCGTCGACCTGAGTAAATTTTTCATATCAAAGTATTTTTAAATTTAATTATTTATACCATTGAAAATTGACAAATCCATCAAACAATTTCAAACGTTTTGTTCTCGTAAATAATTTGATAAAACTGAAAACGTGCTCCCACCGACGCATAGTCAACTTGTTTATGAATTGAAACATATTTCCATTAGTAAAATCCAACTAATATAAGTACCAACATTTTTATCTGGAGTATAGCTACGTATTTACGTTCATAAGTAACGTAAAAACGGCCGTAACCCTTCCCCTTAAACGGGCATCGGGCAGTGGATTAGTGAAAAAATCTTATCATCAAAGTGGTCATCGAAAAATAGAAAATAATTTGTAATTTGTATAAAATTAGAGAAAATTTAGTAAGCCGTTTGCAGGGGCCTTAAGCCATAAATCTATTGTAACCATTATCATTCGTATTGTTATCGTGTCGACTTACACTGTTCCTACACTGTTCGTCTACGGCCCACGTCCGCACAAATTGATGTCCGATACCCTCTACCTATATTTCATAATAAATAAAATCTCGTATTATTTGTCAAAACGGATTAAAATAGTTTCAATAAAAACGAGAAACGACCAAAAACTGTTAAGACACACTTCAATTATTTAAAGAGTTGCGTATTGGTAATTTTAACGAAATCTTTGAAAAAATTTAAATCTACTTGGAAACGATACTGTATATTAGTGGTCTTCAACCGGTGGGTCGCTACCCATTTTTGGGTCGCATAAGTTTTAAAATTGGGTCGCGACAAGTCTTTTTATTAAAATAAAAATTAAATTTATAAAATTTAGAAGAAGTTTTTAGAAGTTTTTAGAAGAATATTCTTCAATCAAGTTTGAAGATATTTCTGAATTAGTAAACGAACATTTCACAAACTTAGCAAAATTATTTAACCAATATTTTCCTGAGGATATTCGAGTAAATTATGAGTGGATTGAACAACCGTTCGCAGTAGACATAATGACAGTAAATATGTCTACTGACATTGAAAATCAATTAATTGAGCTATCGTGTGATAACAAATCGAAACAAATGTTTTGTGAAACTTTATTAGAAATATTTTGGGCACACTTATTGCACGGGAAATCACGCAGAATTAGCAACTAAAGCCATCTAAATTTTATTAATATTTCCAACGACTTATTTATGCGTAAAGGCGTTTTCTACTATGGCAAATTTGAAAACGTCAAAAAGAAATAGACTTGAAGCTGAAGATGATTTACGGATCGCGGTTAGTCAAATCGAGCCAAGGTGGAATTTATTATGTGAAAACACTCAAGGACAAAGTTCACGTTAAAATGTTTGTATCATATTTTCATTTTATTTTATATTTTCATATGAATTTTATACATTTTCGATTAAGTTTTAATAATAGTACTGCAGAGCATTAAGCAATTTTAACCTTTTTTACAAAGCTCACGCGGGTCGCGAAAAATGTAGGCCTAAAAAAGTGGGTCGCGAGTCCAAAAAAGGTTGAAGACCACTGCTGTAGATCATTCGATGTTGTAAAGCGATTGTATTTTTACAATTAAAAAAACCCGTAACATATTATTTGTTGTTTATATTTCGGTAAACGGTTCGGCGTTTTCGCCGTAGGCCGATTTACGGCGGTAACGATACCGCGCGATCGAGATAAAACGACGTGGGGTCGTGTTGGTAAACGCGAGCGCCGGCGACGTCCACCGGAGCGACCGGATGGTCACCGCGGGGGCGTGCCCGCGGGGCATACCAGGCGCGACCCCGGAGGCGCGCGCCTAAAAATTTGCGCGTGCACAATTAATAGCCGGCGGTGAAACGGTTTCACGCGGCCGCCGTTCGGCCGGACAATAATAATAACAACAACAGCAACAGCGTTTATTGAATTATTTTCGGCTCGCGTCACCGACGATAAAAATAAAAAAAAAATAAACGCTGGGCGATGACAGTACAATAACAATACTCGAAATAATGACGACGTCGACGGTGGTACGTATATATATATATATATATATATATATATATATATATATTGTATAGGTAATAACCTAATAATACCGCGCGGTGCCCATACGGAAAACCGTCGTCGTGTTCGTCGTCATCGTCCGCGCGTTTCCGGCCGCGCGCGCCATCAATCAGCCGGCCGGCCGTCTCCCGTCCGTCGGCCGGCGGTCACGGCGACACCGGAAAAACTGTGAAAAATCCGACACACACCGAAAACGATCCGTGAAATCGCGCACGAAACAGACCGGACACGACGACGGGCGCGCGGCACACTTCGTTTGACACCGAAAATAATGCGTCCATATAATGACGTGACACACGCAGCAGCAGCACCGGTGCTCGTATTCTTCGTTTTTTTTTCTTTTTTTTTTTTCTTTCTAATAGTAATCTTTAACCATCCGAAACGCTTACCTACAGTGCGGCGGACGCTATTCTTATCATTGCCATCATCATCATCATCATCATCATCATCATCATCATTGTTATTATCGTACGGAAATATTATACCGTGTTCGGCGTATCATTTTTTTCCCTTTCCACCCCGTCCGGACGCCGGAGTAACAGCGACCGCAATATTATTATAATTGTCTGGCCGACGAAAACATATAAAACCGAACTATAAACCGAAGTATAAAAAGTTCCGCGGATACATCTCACGGTTGTACACCCGGTGGGTATAGGGGATATATGTACCTGTAAATCGTCGCCAACGAAATGGCCAAATTCGGTATTGAACGCGTTTTGATTCGCCGTAATTTTCGTCGAAATTTCAACTTAAAACGCTCGTTAAATAAAACTATCACATTGCGCACAACTTTTTTTTTTTTTTTATTATTATTATTTTTTTACCGCCGAGTGAAACTCATGATGAATGTCATGTAAAACCGTCGTTCGTATAAGTCGAATAATAGTGATAGAAAATACCGTAATTTGTTCGATTTCCATTAAAGTTTTACAGACAAAAGAAATAAACTACATCATAGTACAACCGCAGTTACGTTTTTCGCTAGGCTCAGATACGAATGTTAAATATATCAAAATTCGATAGAATCCAACAACCCAACTTATGTACACCCAAGACACAGTGGCGCGTTAACAACGTTCTCGAATGGAAAAAAAAAATATAATAATTTGTAATCAATTTTAAGTATGATAGTTAAGATTACAGTGCTACCAATTACATATAAATATTGCTAATAACATTACCTAACGGTACAATTAGTGAAATTATCTACAAATCACTACGATATCGTTGATAACGTTCGATTATTTGGTTTATTTAGTTATTCGATTAATGATAATTTACTTTTAGCCCGTTTATTCACTTATCCCACCAGCAGGGGCGCAATTTCGTTAAAAAAAAAAAAAAGGCCCCCCTCCCTCAGAAAATAATACTAATTCACAAATTCGTAAGGTCTTCCCCTCCTATTCGACTACATCTACTAATCATATTTGTTATAGAAATAAATTTAAAAACAAGTTACAGATTTAAAACGGAAACATTTCTATTTTGATGGTTAGGTAATTACCATAATTGCATATATTATGTATTATTCATAATAAGAATAATATGTATCCTGTCAGAGTTAGGTAATTATATTAATTATTTTTGTTTTAAAGAAAAATTCTGCTTTGTAAATATTATGGGCTCAAACTGCTGCTTAATACACAGATAGACAAAATTATCTCTTTTTAACATACTTGTCATTTACGAATAAAATAATTAAAACTGATAGCTAATAAACAAGACCATATTCAATATTTATATATATATATATCTCAATTTCAGTTTTAAAACATTTGTATTTTTATTATCATGTTTTAAAACAATGTTTTAGACATACGTTTAAAACATCCAACCCTGTCTCCAAGACGAAAAGAAACTAAGGTAACAGATAATTATCTGTTTCAAAATGATACTGAAGTTTTGTTTCTACAGAAAATACTTAAAAATCTGTAGGAAATCCGTACAAAATTGAAATCTGTTGATTCCTAAAAGTGACTTTTTTTAAGAAAAATTAATGTATACACCGTTTAGCTGAACTCACCGAATATAAAATATAATTTCCATTCTATGTTTCAATTCAAAACTGTGCGTTTCGTTAAAAGAAACGAAATCATTTTTTCCTCTGTGACCTAGCCGACGTAGTTTTGCGTAAACAACGAGAGTTATTTTCGATTAAGTTCGGACATGAACTCGCTAAGCGAACGAATGGACGTGGCCGAAGGCCCAAAACGAAGCGATACTAGGGTATTTGAGGTTATGTTTAATATTCTTTGTTCTAATCAGACGTACGGGGGGAAGAACTGTTCCCATCCCTATTATATTATACCACCGTTCTTGGTTCGATTTAAATTTGATAGTATATATAAACTATTTTTTTTTTCGCCCCAAATTCGGGTTTTTCTTACCAATTTACCGGTTATACGTTTTTAATTAGCATTTTTCGCTCGTGTTTTCGGTGTATTTATTTTTTTAATTTTTAATTTCAGTCTATTTTCCCGTCTCGTCCTCTCGCGGGACCGCTCGTTGTTATATATTATTATTATTATACACGACCAGTCTGTTGCGGGCGGCGTTTGGTAGAGAGACGCTCGCCGGGGGGCCCGCCCGCAAACCAGACTAAACGTTACGACAAAAAAAAAAAAAGAAAGATAAAAAAAAAAAAAAACTAATAATAATAGGTAAGTACACCGTTCAGACGACGGCCACTATATATTATATATATATATAATAACGTACACGTATAATAAAACCACCGCAACGACGACAACGACGACGACGACGACGACTACGACGACGACGACGCGGTCATCATAGGGCGGCGGCAGCGCGAGGACAGCTGGTCTCCGTCCAAATAATAATAATAATAATAATAATAATAATAATATTAACAACGCGACTATATATAATAATAATAATAAAAATATAATAGTATATTAATAATGTTTACACGTATACAGGGTGATTGTTTTAGCTATCCGTATCGTAAAACACGCGAGATCGCGCGATATAAGATTTACACCATGTAAATTTGTCTTTGGTTTTATCTACGGAAATTATCCGTGTTTGGAGACTCGTTTGGCAACGAGTAATAATAATATTTATGTTTTTATTTACGATTTATTCAAAATTTCGTCCTGTGTAGGGCTAACATAGGGCTTCATTTAACGCACCGAACAAAATACTTATATATAAATGCGTTTAACATTCTATTTTTAAATATAAAAAATAATCATACCTTTGTCAACTTTTCTACCAGAAATCTTGTTTCGATTTTTAAAAATAGCATCTTTACCGAAAACATTTTGGATATAGTTGGGGGGGGGGGAATAGTTTTTGATTTTGGTTGTAGTTTTTTTTAATAGCTGGGAATAACCGGGGAAAAACGATGGAAACGGAAGCGGGAATGTTTACGGTAATAATGCTTTCCTTATTTTTGATTTCGTTTTTTTGTTTTTCGTAATTCGGTTAAAATGTTCATTGAATATTAATATGAGCATCTTCTAGACGTGGAAACAATTTTCAAAACATTATGGCGATTTTCGACTACTTATAGGCATTTGAAATTTTCGAGGTTTTTTTTAGTAATTATTTGATTTTTTGTGGATAAAATTATTTCGGCTTAGAAAAAATGCTTAAGGTTCAACATAAGATGGTACTATGACGTAGTGAAACAAAAAGTCAAAAGTTATGTTGAATTTTTTTTTTTTTTTAAGCGTTTTATGTTTTAAAAAAGTTTAAAAATTTTAATACAAATATCATATACTATTATTCAATTTAAGTGGATTTATCGACTTAACAAATATAAATTTAAATTTGAATTTTTTAAGTCGTTATTCGAAACAAAAAAAAAAAAAATAAAATACGTAATTAACGGCCGTCACAAAAAATCACCGAATCTCCGTATCTCGCCAGTCCGCAATTAAAATAAATTATGTTTTACAATAATCTAAAAAAAAAAAAAATTGTAAAAGTATATTAAAGGTTTTGAAAAACGTACCAATATTTCCATTTCGGAGTGACCGGGTAGTTTACCGGAACATAACGGTTTGTCGCAAAATCGAATGTCGACACCGAAAATGTTATATGGACGGTTTACGGAAAACATCGGTAAAAATTAAATTATTATATTATTTTATTCGATACGTAATAATATATATATCTAATTATTAGGCGGGTGGAGTCGGGGAAATGATCGAAACGAAATTTTCTCAAAATCGTCGTACCTATATTTACGTGGTAGTACACGTTATAATCGCCGGTATTGCTGTACGGAATAGAATCACCCTGTATACACGCGTACTCCCGTGTAAGTGTGTGCGCGCGCGCGTGTGTGTGTGAAACAAGGTGTTTTATCGGATAATGATCGACAAAACGCTATTAAAAATACTCGGCGGGGGTGTGCGATGGGGTGTCGGGCGGGAAAAAAAATGTATTATTATTATTATTATTTTTATTATTTTTTTTATTTTTTTTTATAAACGACAACCGACGCCCGCCACCGCCGACGTGTGTGCGTATGTGTATGTGTGATATTATATATTATCGTGTGTTTTTATATTATTATATAGCCAAGTATAAAAATGTAATAGTGTGTTTTGTGTGCTGTGCGTGTTATGCGACGCACCACTGCCGCGTATAGGTATAAATATAATAATAATTATATATATATATATATATATATATATATATATATAGGTACACTACACGACAAGCGAAATCCATCCCCTAATAATAATAATAATAACCACGACGATTATTATTATTATTAATATACCGCCGACCGCATCTCTTTCTATGGTTTTTTTTTTTTCATTTTTTTTTTGTTTCGTGTCGATCGTATAAATTATATTATAGTAATAGGCGGTACCGTTGTTTCGGTCAAAACAACAATTATTCCGACAGCGTTTTATTTTATCATTCTAACCGCACTGACGGTTTTACGGTTACAAATTAAAACGTAATAAAATTAGTATGTGTATTATTATTGTTATAGGTATAAGGTTTTCGGTGTTTTTTTTTTTTTAACCTATCGCAGAGTCACGGTTGTAAACAGATTCCGACGAGAGTTCGTCCGCGCGAATTAATTATTGAGATAATAAGATTGACCGTAGTTGCCTAACGCGTATTAACAACAATGTCGCTTTTAATTAAATAAAATATAAAATTATAGATACACATCAATGACGTCATCTGCATTTAAGTCCTCGTTTACTAACTGTGTAAACGATCCCGTATTGGGTCTTATAGCACTGCAAAAATTAATATGCTGGTCGTTATGCTAACGCCTCTCGAAATAAACCGATTTCCTGAGATTCCGTATAGGGTTTCATGGCAGACAATGGAAATTTATTTTAACAAAAAAAAAAATAAAAACCCAAGGCGTGTAAAATACTTCTTTAATTATTTTGTTTGAAACCTGAAACACGATACGACATTTTAAAAATGATTTTCGAGGTATACAATCATAGGCGTGAGTACGGGATAAGCCCGGGCTCGCCCTGAAATTTGTTGAGGGCGTTGGAAATCAAACGTATAATATGCAAACAATTGTATATCAGTAACGGTTTTTCGGTACCTAATTTCAAATGATATACTATTTTAAACCTTGGTTAGTTTAGTTTATATACTAAAATCGTTGCAATCGAAGAACCGTTCCGAGTGAAGCTCGGTAAACCGGTATTAATCGTATTTGTTGCTTAAGGTAACCCAAAAATATTAAACTAAATAATTATCGTAATTTTTTGTCAGTTTTTTAATTTTTAGAAAAGATTGTCGGGAGCCTGGATGACGTTTTCGAATAAAGTATAACACCGGGCGAAAAATCCACATCATTTAAAATATGTCGTGAACAATTTGAAACATTTTTACTATCTGAAAAAGTGTTTTCCGAGACAATAAAAACAAACAGCATCTAGGGGGTGAACTGTTGAGTTTAAAAAAAAAAAAAAAACAAAAAGTTTGCCTCGACTTGTCCGACCCTAGCTCAGTAGTTATTTTATCGACATAATATATTTGTGTGTAGTTTAACGATTATTGATCAAAACGTTTTGAGTTTATTATAATAATAAACTATACGATATGGATGGCATTTCAACTGTTTCCTTAGTCAACCGTTAACTCTAGTAAAAATTAAATATAATAAAAAACCGATAAAAACTAAAACATTTGTCATTACGAATAACGCTGTCAGCTTAAGTATAATAAATAATGATAATTAAATTAATACTGTAGTTTAATGAATATAACATCTAATAAATAGGATGTTGAAACTGTTATAATTATTGTATACTACTATATGCGGTTCTACAATAAAGCAAATGTGCTTCCCAGCACTAACACAATGAATAAAAAAAATTACCGAAAAGATGTATTCCATTATTGTTGTATTACGTTTAAAATAAAACAATGTAAAACACAAAAAACTTGTCGTTTGATAAGACTCAAAAAAGTAATTTAATCCGATCAGATTTTCGAATAGAATTATTACATAATTATTGTTTAATATCTTGTTAAAATCAAAACGATAACGAGGGCATCAAAATTCCTAACGATATATTATTAAAAACATTGACATACTTTTCGAATAGTCTCTTCATCTCCTCACCCGCCCGCGAAATGGATTTTGGCTTTGGTAATATTTCAATGGCTTATTTGCAATTAATTTGCAAAATATTTCACGTAAACTATTCGGATCGATCCGTCAAAGTGAATAGGTGAGGGGCAGGGGGCGGATAGTACCGGATAGTAACCGGCGGGTTACCGAGTCGAACTCGCAAAATTTGGGCCTGTCGCTGTGCTGTTGCTATCGACCGTTTCAATATTTCCTAACCCGCTATGGGATCGATCCGAAGACTCCGCCGGGACACGGTGTAAGATTAAAGAGGGCCGTTACCTTTTTTTTTTTTTTTGCCGGACCGGCGAAAATCCTAAACTCGGTCGGTCGGCCGGTACATTCCCTAACAGTCGCCGGGCGAAGGGGTGCGGGTGCGGAGAGGCGATGCGAGGCAAACTTCACGGACACCGTAGAACGTTTATTACGGCCCGTGTAACGGACGTTTCTATCGTGTCGAAACGAGAACAATAATATTTATAAATATTATTGAGAGATAGTATTGTAATAGTATAATTATTGTTATTAAACAGCGCGGGCTAGTAAAAAGAAATAGAAAACAGAGCGGGTGAGAGAGGTACGCGGGAGACGCGTTTCGGACGCGCGCGCTATCGTCCGTCCATTACGCCGTGTTGTCCCGCGACGACGACGACGACGACGACGTCGTGTTTTCAACCGCCGCCGCGGCCCGTTCGGGTCGAATTATCGCGCCGCCACCGGTCGTTAAATCCGCCGCCACCGCGTACACGATCCCATCTATCATCGTGCACGCTGCGAATCGGAAAATACGATTTTATACCTGACCGTGACGATCGCGTTTAACCTGGTTTTTCGTCGCCCGACCTCCTCCCTCCCTCTCATCGCCCGTATTACAATAATATTGTCGTTATTTTATAATACCGCGGTGGTAACAATAACGAATAGAAATAAAAAGATGAAGAAGAAAAAACGTGAAGTTCTTTCGCGATACTGTCCCGGACGGTTAGGTCCTCCTCCCCCCCTCCCCCCTACAGCCACTTCCACCCGGCCCCGGATCGTAAATGTAAAACGGGTCCGGAACGGTATAATTCGAAACGGCCCGACGACGATATATTTCAATCGAACTATTTATTTTTACCGAGAACAATTTGAAAATATGAACGACACATTTTTTTTTATTTTTGTTGCTAAATTTACAAATTAAAATATCACACTCTTTTTTTTTTTTTTTTTTCAATCAATAAAACAACTAAACAACTCAATAACTCGTATACCCGTTTCCACCGCCGCTATTGTCCGCTTCCTTTGCCCGTGGAAACTAAATTAAATAATAATAACTGTTTTTTTTTTTTTTTAATTTAAATTTCATCCGTGTCACTAAGGTAACCAACAAAATCAACAAAAAAGAAAATTCAATTTTCGTACCAAAAAAAAAAAAAAAACAAATGGTATAGGTTAACCGTCCTCGAGGATAATATACAGGACGAGTTACGTATAATCATGATGATTCTTTGATCACGAACTCGCGATTGCTAAAGAAGCTTTTGGATTTTTTCCGGAATATACATACAGGTTTTTTCGTTCGACGATACATAGTTTATAATCTAACATTGCCAACATTTTACGGTTAATCTGTATAGAAGAAAAAAAAAATGGTAGAACACATAACCTTCGGAACACGGGTAGGCCACTGTTCTTGGCGGTTAGTCGGAAAGTATTAAAAAATCGTTGCGAACGAAAAACGATTCTGAGCGGAGTAAGTCGCGTGTATTCGCCTCGTTGCCCATTTTTGTGGAAAAAGTGTTGGGAATTTCAAACAACCAACCGTACGTGCCGGCGTGGGCACGAAAAAAAAAAAAAACCTCGCGTATTTTTTACGTACGGCGTGAACAAAATCGTAGTGGATTTTTTTTTACCGACCGTAAATACCGCGTGTACTGTGTATATTACGACCGGGACGGAGAAAAAAGATTAGCACATATTTTTAAGGGTCGCGCTACACTAGGGCGGTTTTGACGCGCGTTTTTTCACCGCGCAAATCTGCACGCCGTACACTGGACTAGTATTTGGTGTTTCGGTCTTGTACTGTCTCGTGCGTCAATTGAATATATTGACAAATATTTTTACATGTACTTTTTTTTTATTAATTATCAATTATTAAATAATATGAATTTATATTTCAATTATTGTTTCGTTTGTATATTCGGTATGGGCGGTGTATCGACATTCTTCCTAATCAATTTCATCAATTCAAATATCGATGTCGGTCGTATTGATATATTAAAATAAATTAACTCGAAAGAAATCTATAGTGACAATCTTTTTTTTTTTTTTTTTTTATTATAAAAAAACTGGTGGTCGTATGTCATGTAAAACAATGTTTTACGGTTCCAAGGGTATATCGCGTTCAAAAATTAGAATTTAATTTGATCGGATTTTGGCTACTCTATTATTATCTTCTAGGTAAAAAAAAAAAAAAATAAATTTCACAATGCCATTTAAAATAAAATTAGATATTTTATTATTTTTTTTACATTTTTACATAGTGCTATTTTTCGGTATATAAATAGGCGGAAAAGTGCGTCGCAGCTTGTCGTCAAATGAAAACGGACAATTTCGTCAAAGATAAATCATAGTTCCCGTGTACTTTGCGTTTATATGGATATTTCTAAATACATAATGTAATTCTAATATAAAAATATAATTTATAATAATAAATATGTAATTCATCTTAATATATAATACATAATTGTATGTTTAAAAAAAAAAAAAAAAATTGGGTTTTTAAACAATTTCCAGTAACCGAACCAGGTGCGGTCCCAATAAGTTCGGATAATCGAGATTCTATTGTATATATACATATATACAGAGTAAAACTTAGAAAAAACAGTATTTTTTTATTTCAATTAGTAGGAAGTCCCATTTTATAAAAGAAAATCTTCAAGATGGCGGCTGTCAGCATCAATACATTGTTGTAGACGATCTCTGAAGTTCAAGTATAATTTTCGACACGTTTCGATTGGTACGGTCACGACATCCTCTGTGATTTTCTCTTTGAGGTCTTCTATGGTATCGAGGCAATGTCTAAAAACCTTATCCTTAAGGTAGCCCCAGATGAAAAAATCTTACATGTTCAAGTCAGGGAAGCGTGCTGACCAGCTTATGTCATCCCTCAGAGAGACCAATCGACCAGGGAACATTTGTCGCAAATCAGCAAGTGAAATTCGAGCTGTATGCACTGTAGTCCCTTCTTGCTAAAACTATTCGTCTCCCAAGTCATAGGAACACGAGTTCTTCAGCCATTTGCTCCAACCTGTGCTGCAGATAAGTTTCCAACATCACAACATAACGATAGAAAGGTACAGTGCCGTCACTGTTGTTTTCCTCAAAAAAATACAGCCCGATCACCCCAAATTGGGACACAGCACACCACACTGTCACTTTGGAAGAATGGAGTGGTCTTTCGTGGAGCTGACGTGGGTTATTTTCAGCCCAGTATTGACAATTTTGTTTATTTACAGTTTCAGAAAAATGAAAATGGGCTTCGTCGCTACAGAAAAAAGTTACTATCTGAGGGATTTGATGAAACATTTTGTGACTGAGATATTTGTGGTTCCCATTGTCGGAAGCACTTAATTCTTAATTCTAGATAAGCATTAATTTATAGGGATGGAATGATAAATCTTCGTGAAGAATTCTCCTTAAAGAACGGTCTGAAATTCCCAAAGAACCGCGTGCTTCCGGGCAAAGCGTCTTGGTGACCGCTCAACAGTCTCACTAAGCAACTGCACATTTTCGGGGGTTCTTAACGTTCCGGGAGCTCGGTGTCCACACGTCCACTTACGGTGCTCCAGTTTTTTTTTTCAAATTGCCGAATCCAAAATTTAATCGTGTTAGCAGAATGAACGGATTGGGCACGTGGAACGTCAACGTGTAGACGAAAAGCTCTTTGTGTAGCGATCGCAGAACGGTTATTTTCGTAAAATAACGATAAAACCTCGACGTACACCTGTCCGGACCGCTATTATGACTAGAAACGGCATAACCGTGGTACTAAAAATCGCACCGCTAATAAAGGCCTGCCGCTTATCTTATCGCAGACTACCGACTCTATTCCATACGCGTCTGTCGGTTCCGCCGCACCCTGTACGTATACAACGGCATAGGTTTACGGGCCGTATACACACACTCGGAATCTAAAACGCCGAAATCTTCGTATGTCGATAAAGAATCTGACTATATATATATATATATATATATATATACACACACGGACGACGACGTATACAATACGGCGGCGGCGGCGGTGGTGGCGATGGCGGCGGACGCCGACGAGTGCGTGTGTGCTGATTGCACGACGGTTGCTCTGCCTGTCACTGATATAGAGAGAGAGTGCCCGCAATTTCCCGGACAATTAACCACGGGCCGTCTAACACGAGCGCAGTGTGCGGTAGTGTATTTCTCTCTCGTACTTTATATATATATATATATACAAGTACGCGTGTGTATGTGTGTGTATATACACGTCCGTTACTCGAAGTTTCTTCGAGAGAGATTCTCTCTCCTCTTATACACACGGCCGCCGCCGCCGCGCGCGGAATGTCAATCGTTTTGGCGAGCTCGTGACGTTTGACGGACCCTCGTCGTCGTCGTCGTCGTCGTAGTGCGGGACGGCGGGGACCTGACGCGACGCGGACAGTACGCGGCCGTCGTCGCGGATGCCGGCGCGATATACGCCGTCTTTTATCCGTCGCGCCCAACAATCCGGTCGAGTTGGCCCGAGAGAATATATTCGACGACGACGACGGTAAACCCTTCGCGCCCGAACGCTAATAATCGCGGCCAATCGTCCCGGAAGACAAATTAATCTCGCGATAAATGAGAAAACTCCGTCGGGTCCACTGTTATTTACTATCGTCGCTTAACGCCGACGGACGTGTATCGTTTGTGTTTATTTACACGTCGAGATGCGACCCGCAGCCGCTTTACGCCGCCGTAGACACAAATCCGCCCGCGACCCCGTCGGTATAAATCTTATCGGCGCCGAATACGCCGTAAAACAGGTGCGGCACGTGGTATAGGGTATTTATTGTCAAAAGGTTTTTCAATGGTAAATCATTTGGTAGAATATTTCGCCGGCGGACGTCCGTGCGTAACGCGTAAACTCGTATATAATGTACGGTAAACTCTCGTCATGTCGAATCTCAAAGGCAGCAGAGAGAACAGTTCGAGATATCGAACGAATTCGGGTTATTGAGTTTCATTACAAATTGAAATAGTTGTTCTTAAAAATTGAATCAGTTGACAATAAACGACAACGGTGCACATAGGTTGCCTTATTGGTTACAAGTGGAAAAAACCACGATTACTACGAGGCGTGTCCCAAAAGTAAGGTCTCCATAATTATAATAATCGAAATAAGCTTTATTCAAAATATGGGTATATATACAGTACTTATGAGTTATTTGTCCACATAATCGCCATTTACTCGGATGCATTTTCCAAGGCGCACTGGAAGTTTTTGTATGCCAGCCTCATAGAAACTCGCCACCAGCTCCTTATTTATATATTGGGTGACTTCTGTCTTCACCTTTTCATATGTCTCTAACCGTTTTCCTCCCAAATGTTTCTTTAATTTCAAGAACAAATGGTAGTCGGACGGGGCAAGATCTGGGCTATAAGGGGGATGGGAGATCACATCCCAACCAAACTTTTCCAAGAGAGCTTTTGTGTCACGGGCAACGTGGGGCCGGGCATTGTCATGCAAGAGACAAACCCCCTTCGTCAGCATGCCTCGTCTTCGATTTTGGATGGCTCTGCGAAGTTTTTTCAAAATCTCACAATACGAAACTGCATTAATGGTTGTCCCAGTTGGCATAAACTCAATCAAAAGAACTCCTTTCCTGTCTCAAAGAACAATGGCCATGATTTTTCGAGCAGACTGCGTCACTTTAAACTTTCTTTTTTTCGGTGAGCGAGAACGTCTCCACTCCAGTGACCGTTGTTTGGACTCAGGGGTGAAATGGTAAACCCATGTCTCATCACCCGTTACTATGGAGTCTAAAAAAACCTCTCCTTGTTCGGCATAACGAGACAAAAATTCTCGAGAAGTCTCAATGTGTTGGCGCTTATGCTCCTCGGTCAACATTTTAGGCACCCACCGAGCACAACATTTGTGATGGCCCATATCATTAAAAAACCTTTGAATGGTGCTTTTTGACAACTCAAATCTTTGTTCGAGATCTCGAACCGTCACTCGTCGATCTTCACGAAGCTCTCTTTCAATTTGTTCTTTCAACTCGTCTGAAATCGAAGGTCTCCCACTTCTTTGTTCAACATGAATTTCCGTCCGACCTCCTGAAAATTCTCTACACCACTTTCTAACATTTTTTAAAGACATGCAACCCGTACCATATGTTTGACAAAGTTTTTGATTAATGGATATTGGTGTTTCACCCGTTGAATGCAAAAAACGAATAACGGCGCGAAGTTCGCATTGAGCATACACGGGAATAGAGGTGGCGGCGGCCGACATAGAATCGTCTATCTTAAACGCGTGTCAGACGAAAACTAAATATCAGATCTAGTTGAGCTGCCTCTCGTTAGAAAGGGTACGACCGACACTATACAACTGTGTTACCAAATTTTGAAAAATTAATTTATTTCTGGCTCTAGGAGCATGGATACCTTACTTTTGGGACACGCCTCGTACATACTATAACTATTATTGGTTTACCGAGATCCTCACAAAACATTTTTTTTATTTTTTTTTAAAGCAACAATTTTTCGTTGCTTTCAGCTTATAAATCCAATTACCATATATACCTTTCTAATCTACTACATGTACGTTTAGATTTGTTTTTCTTGAGAATGGACGAAAAATCGATGCAATTCTGTTATCATCGTACAAGAAATATCGTCGTCCATCATAAAACTAAAAATGAATAGGCAATAATAGCATTTAAAATTAAAACAGTTAGAAACTCTATACCGTCATAGGCAACTGACACTATTATATTATAGTAGGTATACTTACCGCTACGAAACAAATCACCGACACGAAAAATAATAATAATTAATCAATGGAATTTGTTTTTCTGTTAATGTACCATGTCTAATTTAAAATTATAGTTTTAGTTTGACGATTGAAAATACAGTTATACGAAATTTATAGATCGATATTATTCAGTATTCTACAATGTAAAATACATTAAGGATATAACGAACACCGGCTATTTTGCACACAAATATATTTTCAAAATTAATTAAAATTACAGTAAAATAATAATTTGTAATCGTCAATGATTATAATGAATTATATTTAATTAATAAATATATACATTAACTCGAGTTGGTCGAGTACTAGATTTTGTCGAGTTTTCTCGAATCGAGCAATGGAGTACTCTACTTGACTCGACAACATTTTTTTATTTTTATTTTTTTTTAAATCTAAATACAAACTCAATATATCTTCAAACCCAGACTTTTCCGATAAGAATACCACGTTGATGGTTTAAATTTACAACAATCACTCAGTAATTAACGAATACTTAAGTATTATAATAGCGACATTTATGTTTATTGTTCCCGTTTTCCCATTTCCTTTATGCACTCCATAAACCCCGTATGGCCACCCCTTGATAATAAATAATAATTAATAATGATAACTATAAGACTGCGATAATTTGATTGACAACAAAACAATGATTAAAGGACTGATAATGAGTTTTCGCTCAATTACTACTTTTAGAGGTACTAAAGAGCTACTCGACTTTTGAATCGCCGAACTCTGAAAAAATACTGACATAAAAATAACGATATTTTATTTACTTAATGAATAAAGGGCAACATAATTTTTTACGAAAGAATATGAAACACGGAATGATGTACATTTTTATTTTTGTGTTTATTTCAGTACATTTTTTATGCTGCTTTTGGTCGTAAAACATTTTTTTGATGTTTTTTTTTTTTATCATATAAATTACTTTGTAGGTACGTACCTATATTTGAAATATTTTAAAACTTGATATTTTTTTAGTATAACGTCAGAGGGAATAGTTCAAGTAGGTTTTTATTCTGGTTACGTTTTAGATTTTTCGATATGATCCAGAATCCAGATAATATTATTATTGTTGTAGTACGGTACTATACATGTACAACTATGTACCTATACATTTTAAACGTATTCTATGGTTTTTGATATTTTTTAAGGTTTTTTTTTTTAATTTTAACGTTGTATTGCTTTATTTTGTGTGCTTCCGGATATCCAAACTATAATAATAATAATAATAATAATAATATAATATATGTGTTTAAATTTATGAATGCAAATTCTATACTACACATCGAATTGAATTAAAAACAATAATCATAATAATATGTAGGTCAATATTAATATTGTACGTATAAATATGTATCATATTATGTTTTACGATTAAAAAAAAAAAAAAAAAAAAAAAAAAAAAACAACTCTGTATAAATAAAATTATTATCAATGGAAATACTATACATCTATATGCCTAACCTAAATACTATTATTTCTGTACGTATATGAATGGATTTAAATGCGTCGAAATACAATAGATACGCGTATGTGAGTAAAACACGTGTATAGTCTATACGGTACAGTTATATATATATATATATTTTTGTAATAATTGCAGATGTACGTCATTATTTTTAACAGGTCAGTTCACACATTTTTCCGGGACTTTTTGCGCGTACATAATAACATCACACTCTGAAACTAAAATAATATTATAAAATGTGCGCGCGTACAACAGCGGTTAATGTATAAACATATATATATATATATATATATATATATATATATATATATTAAAAAAGTATCTAGACAAGACGAGAGATTCACACGACCGACCGCCGGGGTCGAGAAAGCGATTTTCATTTTGTCATGTCCATCTCGATAAAAATCTAACGGACGGACGGACGGACGGAGTCTTTCACCGGTCTCGTCGTAAGATTTCCTACGCCCGACGCATTATTCTACGCTCAGAACAATGGGGGCCCGTACAATATATTATAATATTATACCTACTATATATATATATATATATATACAAATATAATATATACGCGCAGTGTATCGCGAAAACGTATAATTATTTATTGTATTTATGCAAATGCGGTGTATAATATAGGTTCGCAGGACGGCCGAGGCTCCAGCAATCCGGGAAATCGCAATAAGACCGGAAGGTAATATAAGCGTAGAATATATTTTTGAGGACACACTAATTAGTAGCCGTGTAGCAGCACAACCGTTTTGAAATATCAAATATACACACTATTGTATATAAATATATAATATACAGCGTGGTCAACAAACCGTAAGACGCTTACTCTTGGAAAGTGACTTGGACTTTTTTTCGGAATTTCTAAAACGTTACAATTGCCGTACTATTTTGTCGCCGTTGTTGTCGCGAGGGGGGGTGAAACCGCCAATTCGTCAATGACGAAACACTATTAAAATGTTAGGTCAAGGAGGTTCGGAGCACTGTTCAAACTATTCTCGTCCCGTCCACAAAAAAAAAAAAAAAGAAAAGAAAAACGACAAACCCCTAAGTTGAATATCTATCGTGACAATTAAAAAATTTCAACAGTAAAGTGTATTTTGACCAATAAGCTAAACGCATTTGTGGAATTTGTGCGCGGTATCGCTCTCGACTCGGTAACGGACCATTTTAGCTGTTCGTTTTTTTTTTTTTTTTTTTAAATAAATTGTCGAAAAAAAAAATAAAGTTAATAAAGTTAGCACCCCGTATACACGAACATTATAATTGCGTAAATCTCGTCCGTATACCCATCATGTAATGCATCTCACGATAACAATGATACATACAATGCAATGTGACTTCCCGAATCGCTGACCCGGCTCGGTGAACGGCTAAATAACATATTTATATACGTGCCTACGTTTTTTTTTTTTTTTTTTTTTTTTTTTTTTTTTTTTTTTTTTTTTTTTTTTTTTTGGCCTACACTGGGTCAAAAATCGTAAATCACCCGGTAACGGCGTGGCACGACGGCCGCGTTATCGCCGTGATGATTTTTCGGTTGCGTAAATTCGGCTTTTCTTTATTTTTATTCTCCTTATTTATATAATATATATACGTATATTTCTTTGGCTTTTCCGCGTCTAGGTTTATCGTCTTCGGGTCGGACTGTGTACGGCCACTTATTGCCATCGCCGTGCCGCAGTACGTTATATTATTATTATTATTATTATTATTCGAAAGCCGACGGGGTTGATGCTGATAAAAAAACAAACGCGTACAAAGGAAAGTTTTTTTTTCTTTCTTTTATACGCGCGTTTACCGGTGTGGCGGGACGGAGGGTTTCTTTTTCTTATTATTATTCAAAAAAAAAAAAAAAACAAAACAAAAACGATAAACCGTTTCGACATGTAAATCCGACAACGGCACGCCGCCGCCGCCGCCGCCGAGGGCCGGGTTGATCCCGTTCGATCCGTTTTGTCCGCTGGCACATTAGCGGCTCTGCCCTCTCTCTCGACCCGGGCCCCGTTCAAAGGGAATTTTCCCAAAGCCCTGTCATTCGCTCTCGCGATACACGGACGCATTTACCATGCACGGAGGTACCGGTATTTTTCGCTTAGCGCCCGCCAATCCGCCGACCGCGGATGGCTCTGATCCGCGGTCCACCGCAGCCATGCGCGGGTAAAAAAAATAAAAAAAATACTATCCAGACACTGTGGACGGTTGTCGAATTTCCCTTACGTTACAACAAATAATAATACTATACAGCGGTGAAAACCGTTCGAAACGCAACTCCGAAAGATTGCTAGGCCATCGAATTCGTCAAATGGACGACATTTGCACGGACGGGACGACACCTCGAACCGGCAAAATTATTTATATTTTATTCGAAATTTTGCCGGTTCGCGATTCCGAAGGTCTCGCTTTGGGATTTCGTTCTAGACGGTTTTCACCGCACTGGGTTAGATGTGCTATGGTGTGCTATTCGCGGTCCACCGCAGTTCTGGAAAAATACTTTCTAGAAACTGGACGGTCTAGGACTTTCCATATGATATAAACAGTACTGTACCGCGGTAAAAACTGTCTAAATCGAAGGCAAATCTTAGAAATCTTAAACCGACAAAATATTGAACAGCAAAACGTTGTCGTTCTTGCAAATGCCATTCGAGATTTTTCTGCGCGCCCCTCCGAATGTTTCTATGATTAAAAAATAATAATAAAAGTTGATACTATAGGTTAATTATTTATTTTTAATTCTAAATGCAACGATAAATCATTGTAAACCCAATACGATTCAGAATGAAACTCGGTTGGACATTTTTGCATAACTAAAATGTACAATTGTATTAAATTGTTCGTATTTTCACCAAATTTTTCATAAACGTAAAATTCTAGTGGCTCCTTTTACCAGTTTTTTTTTCAATAAAAATAAATACAATATAATAAAACTCATATATTCCTTATTCTGTTTAGAATCTAAAATAAAAAATAGTCTTGTGATTGTCATCAAGTGATTGGGAATTGCACATAGTTGCCAGAAGTTCAAATACGTGTAAATTTCAATTTTACAATCAAATTTCCTTTTCATCAAAATACCGTCTTAGACATGTTTTACTCTAAATAATACAGTACAAAATACTTTAATAGATGCAACTTTTTGGTTTGCCCATATTTAGAATGACGTACTGCCCTCGAAACTACCACCGTTTTTAAATGTTGTGTTTAAACTCTAATCTCCACTTTAACGACACAGTTTATATTCTAAGTAACGTAGTTTCGATATTGTTTCCCATTAGTTAGACCGAGACAGTAAATTCGAGTGTTGTCTCCTTTTAATAGTTATTTTAGTATACCGCAGTATTATTATCTGACGATTGGATTAGTATTAATAATATAATGTATAGGTACACTTATAATTATTGCACGTTTTAAAAGAATAAATATTATAACAATAATGATAATAATAATACGCTTTTATCTAGGACGTTATACGAATATAATAGAATTTTTTACGATAATTTCGACATACCCATTTTGTATAATCTCTCTACTATAATACCATTGTGTGTAGGTAGTGATAATAATTAATGCGTTTGATTTTAATGGTTTTGTATTGATTGTATTTATTGAATATTATTATTATTGTTATTTTTTTTTTTTTTTTTTTTTTTTTTTTTTATAATACGTATTAAATTAGTAGTTACCATAACGATATTAAATTATTATTATTTTCCACATTATTCATTTGTACACGCTATACAGTACTGCACCTGTTGTTTGCATAAATTAAAACGCGATAATAATAAAATTAATTCTTTCGAAGGAAATACCTCCTCTAGAACATATTTTGTAGTATAAATATTCGTAATAACGTTCAAGCTTTAAATATTTTATTATAATGTTAAACAAAAATAAATTTCCTATTACCTAGTATACCTACCTATATAGGATTTTCAAACTGAACAATATAACGTAACATCAATTTACTAAGTATTTTATTTTGCATCCGTGGCGCATGAAAAAAAAGAAAAAAAAAGAGGATATACTTCGCACCACGGGTGGGCCACTGTTGTAGGTGGGAAGTTTGGAAGGTACAATATAGAGGGAAATTTAATTTGCTAACGAAAAACGATTCTGAGCATGGTTCAGTTTTGAAACGCCGTAATTTTTATGATTTTTTCATTAGAATTTACCCTTAACGTTTATAAAACAAAATTATTACATTATCTTTTAATTTTTTCTTTTCCATTATTAAGTATAAAATTTATAACGAACCTTATGCCAAATTTTTGTGCATTTATTGCATTAAAACATTAATTGTGTTTAAAATAATGGTATTGATATTGTTAACTATAATTTAAAATAACAAGTTAATGACGGGGATTTTTGTATCTATTTACGTAGAAATAGATTTTTATGTTACATATTAAATAGGTAATTAGGTTATTTGGAAAATGTAGCAAAAGAGAAGAAAATTATTATTAAAAAAAAAAAAATATTATAACTGTTCGCTTTATTGCGACGGGGCAACCCCTCGCGATTTATCGAGGCGTATTATAGTTTGCATACACCTCGTCTACACTTCGATTGGGCTCAGATACGCCACTGTAATGACCCCTACTGTTGAAACCTTAAAAGAAACCAAATTATCACCATAACAAAAAAAAAAAAAAAATAGGAGAACTCGCACTGTACAACTTTGTTTTTAGTTTTTCGATACCGCAAATACCAAAATAACTATTTTTATTCTAAAATCTGATAACCTTAAGTTTTTCAAACTCGAATAGCGTATGTCGTAGTAGCGATATAGAAAAACTAGTTCTCGTTTTTTTTTTTATGGTGTAAATTCGATTTCTTAATATTAGGTTAATATCTCGAGTTTGTTTTCATTACCGCGCGAAACGGTTGTTCGTTTATATCACAATTACACGATAAATGCACTCGACCACTTGTTAATACATTTAAAAATGAACTTCAGTAGTTTTGAGTCGATCGATTTTCAGTTTTTTCGAAAATGTCGAGAAAATTGCCTATACGCGACCCCTAAAATACCGGGGGTAGTACGTCCTCCGTTAAAAAAAAAGAATTAATTATTGCCGATTTGAAAACTATGTTGTTCGCTGTTTAGTTAGGTACGACTGACGACGATTTTCTACTAGACTAGACGTTTAATAAATTATTTTTTATTTATTTTTATCAGCCGGGTACACGTTTAATACGATTTAAATTTCGGGTACAAGCGAAAATTATTAAACTGGAAATACCGGCCGGTACCCATATCCTGTCCGGTACGGCCCCGAGAATCGCCCGTGTATATTATTACGCGCGTCGCATTACGAGGAGTAATCAATAATTGTTATGCCGGTGTTATTAATTACGCAATAATAACATTATCACGTCTAAAATCGATAATTCGTACGGCTAAATCGTTAAGCCGGTGTAATAATCGATTGCGTGGTATAGTAAAAAAGAAGAAGAAGAAGAAGAAAAAAAAGGAAATAATCATAATTTTACGGAACACTTTTACACTATAACTGCGGCGAGTCCCATTATATATATATATATATATATACGCGCGTACGACGTTGTAATTGAATAGCATACCATGCCCGCCCGTATAAATCGTCCGTATAGAAAACTCGTATATTTATGTACGAAAATTATATTTAAAAAAAAAAAAAAATAATACCTCACCCTGGTAGTGTATAGCGTACGAGTATTATACACCGTGCCCGTACGCAGACGCATAAATAATAATCTACCGCCTCGCGCGCACGAGTCTCCTCGCGCCGGCCCGATCGAATCTCTGTCACGTATAGATGGTAGGTAGAGGTAGGTACCTCCTAATCGTCAAAAGACCGTTTTCGTCCTTGATTGGATTCGGTTTTATTATTATTATTATGATTATGATTTTTTTTTTTTTTTTTTGCGTTTCGTGGCCACAACGAAAACAGACATTTGAAATAATTATAGGTTATACCCCCGGCTTGGAAGTCGGTCTTGTAAATGTCGTGACTCGCGAGATGAACGATTCCACATACACACACACACACACATATGCGTGTACGTATATAATAACGGTGTGGTGGGAGGGGGGGCATAGCCTATATATTATTAATATTATAATATTATCGTCGGCCATTTGAAAACGTGATTTTTTTTTTTTTTTTTTATTACTACTACTATTATTATTATTATTATTTTTTTTTTCCCCATTTTGTCATGTAGTTAATTATCATCCGCAGCCAGTGATAACCACGCACACACACGCCGGTATTCGAGTATTATATAGGAAACGAACCGAACGGCCAAGGGCATACGTCCCCGGCAGGCATTACGACGGCGGTAGTTCCACCGTCTATTAAAAATATTACCTTTTTTTTTTTTTTTTTTTTCGTCCGGAGCGTATCATTATATATATATATACTTGCAGTCTCCGCCGGAACACAGACGGATTATATACGACACTATACGGTCTAAGAGATGGCAAAACGAATAAATCTATGCGCGGGTATATCGAATTATTGTAAAAAAAAAAAAATAATAATAATTTAACAGAAAAAACAGCAACAGCAACAACAACAACTTAGTGACGGCAATAACTATTGCAAAACCAACACCGCAACGGCTCGTCGGCATACAGGACGGACCGTTGACCATAAGACGCCCGCGACACCCGTGTCCCCGGGAACCCTCGAGCTCTATTCGAGAGTTAGTGCGGTAATTCAGTGGTGTAAGCAATATGTATTTTTTTTTTTAAATTTTTTTAGCGACTTCCATTGCCGGGCATGAACCGTTTATGGACAAAACGTGTCAGTTCTATTACAACAGTGGCGTATCTGGAGCTCAACCAAGAGGGCGCTTTAAAAAATTGTAATACACTACGAAACACCGCGATGGCTTTCTTCACCCTCTCCCACCAAAAAAAAAAAAAAAAAAAAAGGCAACAGATATAATTATAATCTTTTTTTTATAATTCCTCTCCTTGTCAATTACAAAAACATAGTTTATACGTATAAACTATAAATATAATACATACGAACAAATATACATAAAAAAAACAATTGCATACATGTATAGCAAAAAATATTTACAACAATTTTAAAGTAATATTAATTTTTGTTTTTCACGTGCAAACCGATCTATGACTACTTCGATATGTCCACGTCGATATCTTTATGCATATTTAGCATAAATGACAAACCTGTTAATCTATCGTCGCCCATTACAGATCTTAACCAAGTCTTTTTAGTCCAACAAAACAATACGACATGCAACGGAAGCAAAAGCAAAAGCATCTGTTACAATAAATAAATAGCTAAAATGTATAAAATATATGATTTTATTACCTACAGGCTATAGTTGTGATTAAAACATCATAGTTAAAAAATTACATGAGGGGGGCGGGGGTGATTCACTCATCGCCACCCCTCAGATACGCCACTGTACTACAGAAAACGATTAAATAATACTGTTAACCTTTTATTATTCGAATCATTTTTAATAAACATTTATAAAAGTCCACAACTACGGAATTTCGTATTGGCGTTTGAAATATCTCTTTAAGACAACGAATTTTAATAAAATAAAAAAAAAAAGCTCTACGGCACTATTCAAACGAGCATAACACTCGTTTCGGGACTAGACGGGTATAAACAATTTCTACGTTTTAATACGTTTTCAAATGGATACAAATTGTCGAATTACCGCGATACGAGATCGTCAGTGGGTATATATCTGCGGATATTTTAATTTTTTATTTAAAAACAACTCGTGGTAGTGGTGGTTGTGGTGGGGGGGGAGATTACACATCCCTATCATTTAACAAATTCTAGAATTTTCGAGACGTCGTCTATCTATAAAAATTCCCAAGAGCAGCCGGTGCTTTCGTAGGTTACAATCACGGTATACGGATATAGAAGATAATCGGTAACCGTTATTAAGTATTTGATATGGTAATATATATATAATAACATCTTCAATTTTCATGATAAATGATAATATCGAATATGAAATAGAACATAATTTATAAAAATAAAAAAACCTCCCGAAACATTATTTAGTATATACCTAAAATATTTCTGGCTTAAATATGGCCAAGGCGGGATTTTTCTATTACAATAAACATATTTATAACAATAACCGAGTAAGCAGTGAAAATGTCTCGATATTTATGTCGTAAACATAATCGACGTGGTCCGTGATAAATGAATCGGCCCGAATTAAACTCGCGTGATATTGGTACGTACCGTTGTATTCTGTAAACCTGATCGAATTAGTCGCCGAGCGTATAATTAATATAAGTACGGGTTTTAACGGCAGATTAATCGCGTTATACTTGTTTAAGTACAGATCCTCAAAACGAATCTACAACGGATACTTATGGCGATATACAAATATATTTAACCGCCCCGTTTGTATTGTAATATCGTTAAAAAATATATCTATAATCGACAAAATATTACGCTCTGTGAACTTCGGTATCGGTAGCATATATCCCCATGTGTTATAGGTAATATTTAAATGAGGCGAAAGGATCGAATTATCATATGCATGTTCGACTGGATAAATTAAATTTAAAATGATTAGCCTAGTTATTTTTTTTTTTATATATTTTAATAGGATGACAAGTACACATCATTATCATTTCGGATTATAAATGGTTCGTAATTATAGTTCGGTAATTATATTATATTCGTTTCAATAATATGTAACACGTGAAATAATATTTCGTTATGGTTTAATTATACACGTAATAGTTTTAGTATAAATAATAACGTAACCGCGATTAAGTTCAATGACAAGAAAGAAAAAAACAAAAAAAAAAAACATTTTACGCGTTCGTTCTTGCAGTTTGTTAATCGTTATCCACATTCCACATGCGATAATATCATATGATCAGCAGTTAGACAAGGGCGAGGGGCAGAGGTGAAATTTAAACGACAAGTCGTCGTTTCGTCCAAATATAAATCCTGATTCGGTAAAAAAAAAAAAAAATCGATTGATAGTTGATATTGTATAATAATGTAATTTAGTCAATAGATTTCTTATCTTATAAAGTGTCGCTATTGGGTGGCTTATATATTCACGCATCGCGTGCCAATTAATGTATTTCCGCACACATGCTCAATGTACATTTAAATTACAGATTGTATGTTTTAAAATAAAGTTAAAAAAAAAAAAAAAAAAATTTCTTATCTTATACGAGATACACACAGGCACGTCCCGGTGTCCCGGCCGGTTACTAATGCTAATAGTAATTTCAACATTTTAAAGTAGATGTGGTTAGATTAGGATCAAAAAAATTAAGGTCATTCAATATAGTTTGGATAATAAAAATCGTTTAATTTTGTTATCATCGCCCCTCCCCCCTCCCATCACTCATGATATAAATACGATCACAAATTCACATATTAAAAAAAAAAAAAAACCGTACACCTACGCTATGTTTTATGAAACAGTCTGTCAAGTTCAGACAATAATTATATACAAAATATATAGTATTAAAATCGCGGTGTTGGTACGTCAAAACATTAATACGGTTTTCATCAAAATTTGATTATAACAAAAATAATATTGCATTACGCTCGACACTCGTCAATTTCACTATTAAATACGATTTAATACGATAAACCCCGTGTGTCGAAATGTCGAGCATTTTTTTCTGGGTCAAAATACGTAACCCGAAATTTAAAACAGCTATAAATAACGCAAATCCGCCTAAAAAGACTAATATAAGTATTCAGTGAAAATGTCATGTCATTTCGGAAGTTTTTTCCCAAATGTTAAGAAAACTACAAGAGATATCAAAAATGAATTCCGCGTTGCTCTAACTAAAACCGAAATTCTATAAGATAGTTCTTATAAAGTTTTTGATAGGAGGAAGATTTCAAGTCAAATAATCGTTCACAGACAGGGGGACGGGAAATTACTGCTCATGATGTAATATGGCCGCTAATTGTTGTAAGTGAACAGTTTGAAAGGCAGGACATAGTGGGGAATTTAATTAATATCTGTACGCAACGATAAATCGATTCTGAGCAAAGTTTGGTTAATCATTTTTTTTTGTCGTGATTATTACAATTTTCGTAAAAAATTTAAACTTCAATTTGTATATGGCCAAAAAAACCACTTATGATAATCCTTGTGTCAGATTTTCAAGCATTTTAGAGAATCCGAACAAACTAAATTCACATAATACCAAATAAAAACGAAAAATACTCGACAATTTCAATTTGCTATTAATAGCTTATATCAATCGCCCGAATGTTTTCGAAAGTTTACCGCGATTAGAAATGGATAATATAAATATTCGATGAAAATCACTATGATTATTTTTAATCGGATTAAAAAAAAAATCAAACATAACAGAAAATCGTTATTGCGTAAACATTCCCGGTTTTTCTCCATTATTAAGGAAACTACAAGAAAAAAAAAAAAAAAAAATTATACCTTTTATTTCGTAGTGATCGACGTGATCTAAAACTCCGCAAAAAAAAAGCTCTCCGGTCGATTTTTTTTTTTTTTCTTTTATCGGAACGACATTTCCGGTAGAGAAATCCTTTCATGGACGATGGGCAGGGGGGGGGCGAAGAAGAATAAATAATTAATAATATAATCAATAATGACGTATTGACGTAATGCACCACGTATTACACCGCAGACGTGTATAATAATAATAATAACCGAACAAAAACACTTTACGTATAAATTATACGTTTACATGTGAAAACTTCAAACAGAATCTATTATTGATTGAAGTTTACGGTGTTTACATTTCGTTTTCAAGATATATATATATATATATATAACATTATTTTACATTTGTACGCATTAAAATTTTCACAATAATTAATATATTTTAAATGTTAAGGCCGTCGGCGCATTTGTACATTTTAAGACGGACAAGGCAAAAAAAAAAAAAAAAAATCAAAAAAAAATATCGGAGGCTGCCAGAGCACACACACACACCCATCCCTCCAAATGGCGCCCGTGCCCTACGGGCAATAGACGAACCGCTGTTCGCGCGTGGTTATGATATTGTTGTACCGAGATTGAAATCTACGGGAATACGTGCGAAATCAATCGCAATTGCGTTATATCGATATTCCGTCTAATGTAGATAAAAACCTCGGAACAATGGTTCGAGTGGCCACCGTTATTACTGATCGGTTCCCGTTATCGATGATCGAATTCTCGTCCCGACAATATTATCGATTTTCGTCACGTCCGATATATTTTAGAGTGATTTTCTATTTGATTTTTAAACGTTTTGCTAAATATATACCGTAGACATATTATTTATCGAAATACAATAAGCTGCGCTCACGCGGTGGGTGACGCGGAGGGAGGTGAGTGTGTCTCCGCCGGCCCTTGTACTATTGTTATAATTAATTTTTTTTTTTTTTTTTTATATATATAATTCATTTGTGCTTTACCGAATCCCCGTAACCTTACTGTCTGCTTTTATTGATATTGGTTTATCGTTGTTGGCCGCCCGTAAATACGCGCAATATCATTTACCCCCAGGCTCGATAGAATGGCCGAAAACAAAAAAAAAAACCCCCAAGAAGATTTGGTTCATTATTATATTTTTATTGGACGCGAACGAATACACGAATCCGTTTTATTTATTTCTTACGAGACGCTTATCACGAAAGACTCGCGTGTTCATAATTGGTGATTTGATTGTCCATTCACAGTGTAAAGCAGTGATGGGCAAAGTACGGCCCGCAAAGTATTTAATCCGGCCCGCCGAGGGTCCATCAACATGGATAGTATATATGGCCCGTATAGTATAAAAAAATTCCCGAAATACGAGGTGTGACAATAAAATAACGAGACTTTTTGAATAAAAGTTGTTTATTTTAAAAATGTTATAATTTAATGATTATCACCTTCAAAGTACCTTCCCTCAGCATCAATACACTGTTGCATACGTCGCTGCCATTCTTGAAAACAGTGTTGCCAATTGCTTTCATTCAGCCCTTTTAGAAGTTCTGCCGTTTTCATTTTTACGTCATCAACTGTTTGAAAATGGGAAAAGAAATAAGAAGAAGTCACAAGGAGCAAGGTCTGGCGAGTACGGGGGATGTTGAAGTACAGATATTTTTTTTTCAGTTAAAAAACGTTGAATTGAAAATGCACTGTGTCTTGGTGAAGAACCCAGCCATTTTTCCATAGATCTGGTCGCTTCTTTCTGACACGTTCTCTTAATTTAATTAATACCTCTTTATAATAATATTGATTAATTAATTTTGTCGATTTTTTCAACGTTTTCGTTTGTTGAAGACGTGGTAGGACGTCCAGAACGATCATCGTCTTCGACGTCCTCCCTTCCACTACAAAACCGTTTGTGCCATTCAAAAACACGAGCTCTTGATAAACATTCTTCACGATAAACTTCACATAAAATACGAAACGATTCCGCGGTAGTTTTTTTTAATTTAACAAGAAATTTAATGTTAACACATGTTGTTCGATTTTTATATCTAACATTTTTCGGCAGTATAGTCGAACTCGCACTAATAACAAGGCTACTAACGTATAAGAAAATGAATCAATGCCATCAGTGTTCATAGTACTTTTAGATAAGTGTTTTTTAATCATATTTCAATAATCATTTTATAGATAACGTTAATAGTTTAGGTTATATTTAGAAAGTCTCGTTATTTTATTGTCACACCTCGTATTCTGAAAATTATCGAAGAAAATAGTTTTAAATATATAAATGGATTGCAGATCATTCTGACCTTTACTACACGAAAGTAAGATGGTTAAGTTGTGGATATGCATTTGAACAGGTTTGGAATTTAAAAGAGGAAATACAAGATTTCTTAAAGAATAAAACAGACAAATGGTCTGATTTCCAAATCATCGAAGACAAAGATTGGTGTACCGATTTTGCCGATTTTTCACCGATTTGCTTGAACACTATAACAAATTAAATAAAAAATTGCAAGGAAAGAACCAATTTATAGATGAGACTTTCAGAGTTGTCTGAAATCATTTAAAACCCAGCTTTTTCTGTTTTGTAACTGCATGGCGAAGAACGATTTAACTCATTTTCTGCGTTTAAAATCCATGTCACCAGTGAGTGAGAACAAGCTAAAAGAATTCAGTAAGGCGTTGAAAAATCTTCACACGGAATTTCAGACCAGGTTTCAAGATTTTAAGACCATTCAATCATCGCTAGATGTGTTCTCGATGCCGTTTAATGTAGATCCGGAAAATGTATCTGCAGAATTGCAGTTGGAAATTATTGAAATGCAGTGCAGTACCCATTTAAAGCAATTGTTCTTGAATTCCACAAAACTAGATTTTTATAGAGCACTGCCGAAAGCTGAATTCCCAAAGATAATTGCTCACGGCCAGAAAATTATGGCTATGTTTGCGTCGTCTTATGTGTGCGAAAAGACTTTTTCGACCATGAAATTGCGGAAAAACTCAATCAGAAATCGATTGACTGATGAACACCTTTTCTCGCCGTTGAACGTTGCTTCGTCACAGCTGGAACCTGCTTTCGAAAATATTATGGAAAATCAAAAACAATTCCATATACGAGGTGTGGCTATTAAATAACGAGACTATCTACTTAGCGATAAGGGATGAGTAGATAAGGGTATAATGGTAGTATATTTGTAATCTATGAATATCACTGCATCGAACAATACCAGTTTAGTCAGTTTCCATTTTGTAGTCTATGTGTAAGCGTCGTTTAAATTGACCTCTTACGTGTTGAATGTCGAAATCATGCCGGACGAAAAAATTGAACAACGTATTAATTTAAAATTTTTAGTGAAACCTGGAAAATCTGCGACCGAAAGTTTTAATTTATTAACTGAAGTATATGGAGATAGTGTCCTATCACGACCACGTGTTTTTGAGTGGCACAAACGATTTCGTGGGGGTCGTGAAGAAGTTGAAGGCAATCAACGGGTGGGTCGTCCATGTTGGTCGTATTTTTCGATATTAAGGGTGTAATAATGACAGAATGGGTACCTCAGGGACAAACTGTGAATCAACATTATTACCTTCAAGTATTGACAACACTCAGAGAACGAGTAAGAAGAAAGCGGCCTGAGTTGTGGGAAAATGACTCTTGGATCTTGCATCAAGACAATGCGCCGGCTCACAGTGCCTTATCTGTAAAGCGATTTCTAGCTAAAAATCAAACTCCAGTGCTTCAACACCCCCCATATTCACCAGATCTCGCTCCATGCGACTTTTGGCTTTTTCCAAAATTAAAAAGTGCGTTAAAGGGCACACATTTCGAGTCAGTTGAAGCTGTAAAAACAAAAGCGACAGAGGTGTTAAAGACATTGCAAGAAAAGGATTTCCAACACTGTTTCAACCAATGGAAAATTAGAATGGAGCGATGTGTCAAACATGGAGGGGAGTATATAGAAAGGGAAAAATGTTAAACCATTAAAAAATATAAATAAAAAGTTTTTACAGAGAAAATCTCGTTATTAATTAGCCACACCTCGTATCTCACATGCCTACCATGGTTGGGCATTCGAATAATAGTTAAATTAATTATTATTTAAGGTAAATGGTAATTTGTAACATTTGTGTGTAATGCTTAAACACAAAATGCATTTTTTCTATAATTCTGGCCCTCCTCTAGAATTTCTTAAACTTTGTGCCCCCCCCCCCCCCGATTAAAAAAGTTTGCCCATCACTGGTGTCGGGTATCGGGGAAAAAAAATCGGACGATAAAAACCTCGTTGTTATTATCGTCGTAACAAAACGTTAAGCTAATGTCGTCGGCGTATTTTTATAGGATATTAATGGCGTTTTAAATACTTACTCGGCCGTCCGTTAACCTGACTTTTGTCGCCCCGGGACCCGTTTCCGCCTCGCCGCCGCCCGGCCCTTGGACGCGGCGGCTCCGCCTGTAACCGGCCGAATCCAAATGTCACCCCTTACACGTGAAAACGCCGGGCGCGCCCTCGGCCGTATCGGTATTGATTTACGAGCGACGACATTTTTAACAGTATATTATTATCGCGGAGAGGCCCCATTAATTATTTTTTTTGTCCGGCGGTGTTTTAACAATAATAGTAATAATAACGCCTCCGGCGGCGTATTTCGGCAAAAGTTATTTATTATTTTTAATCGCGCGTTTAATTACAGACGACGGTCAATTACAGATTTCCTCGTTGTCACGGCAAAGATAGCAATTATTCGGCGTTCCAAGAGCATCTGGCGTGTGCGTATGCGTATAGATATTTTATCGTCATTTCGCCGGGGCGCCCGCTGCCGAGGACGACGCTAAAGAGGACGGCGGTCCTTTAATTACCGTGCGGGCCTGTCACGGGCACTTTTCCCCTCTCTAAATCTTTCCGACACGCTATTAGTCACAATATAAGCGAGCTGCTTCGGTCTTGTGCGTACCGCTTCGCCATCGCCGTCGTCGTCGTCGTGGACAAGGGCATCTCTCGTCCTCGGGGAAATGTTTCATTTTTTTTCCCCTGTAGTTTTAACGCATTTCGTTTTCGTATCCGACGCGGTGGTTATTACACCAACAGGACAATAATATTATTTACGATTATAATACGGTCCGGATACAAAATGCCCTGTGTAAACCGTCGACAAAACGCCAACGTCAACGCGTTAAAATCGTTTTAATTTTATTTATTTTTTTTTTTTTTTTTTTTGGTTTTGTTCGCCGTTGTCAGCTGATACGAACGTCTCTTTCGGGCCGATATATATATATATATATTCGTGATAAATATACCGGAAAATAAATTTCAGACTATGTCGAACACGACGTTGAGCTCGTTTACATAGTAAATTTCGAGCAACGCAATTGAACAATTCACATGTATATGTTCGAACGCCAAAGGTCGTCTAAAAGAATAATTTTTTTACTTGTAAAAAAAACGCCTATCTACGTTCACAGGATATAATCAGAATCTTATTCTTCTGTAATTTTCGTTCGGCGGATTCCCTTTCGGTCTACGATTTGTTTAAAATTGTTTCAATTTGTTGTATAACATGGACATTTTTTTTTTTTATTATTTTGTAAAATAGTACGAATATGCATTAAAATTGCAATAATGGCCGAATTCCGTTAATAAATTACTAAAATTTTGTTAAAAAAAAAAAATAAATAAATAATTTTATCGATATTTTTTTTTTAACAAAGGACATACGAACGTATCAATTACTAGTTTATTGATGTTTAATAGGTAAAATGTAAAATGAATTCATTATACATGAAGTAATTATAGGCACAGATATTTTTATTGCGTAAAATATATTTTAAAATAGTTTCGGTGACGGTTGAGTGCGGGCGAGAAGAGACCGGTTTTAATAAACAGTTATTAATAATTTATTGCTTGGAATAGATAATACATACTATTAAGGTTTTTTTTTGAATATTTTAAAATGAAATTATTACTCAATCATTACACAATTATTATCTATTTTCAGCTAAACGTCTATACTTACAATTCGATTTCGTTTTAGCAACATTTCCATGATCTAAAAGCATTTTTTCGTAGCATTATTGATCATTTTTTTTTTTTTTTTTTTTTTAATGCATTTACTGTAAGTTTTAGTGCATCATTTCCCTGACCCCACTCAATGATAAATAATCATTTTTTTTTTGTCTGAATATTAACAATGATATTATTAAAATAATCTGTTCAGTGTAAATTTCTACACGTAGTTTGTTCGATAGGTAACGGATATTTGTTTATTCTATAGTTGGTATTTGACATCATTTTTTTTTTTTTGTGAAATTTACTTCAAACACGTTTTGATTGAAATCGATTTTGATTACTTGTTTTTCAATAAAAAAAAAAAAAATATAATAATCTAAGAAAATTGAGATTTTCAACAGTTATTTTTTTATTACTTGGGACGATACCACTTTTTACCGATATCTGAAATTCGGATATATGGTAACCGGATAACCGATTTCACATCGAAAACCACGAACCGATATTTATGTGTTAAAAATCCGATATTTTTTAAAAAAGTATCAATTGTTTATTAATTCTGTACCTACAAAAACGTAGAGAGTTTCACACTACCGCATAGGAAATGCAATATTAATTCGCATATTTCGTGCAAATCTATTCGTACACCTGTAGAAGGCGATATAAAGGTGATTTATATGGTCAGTGGGGTATTCGTATTTGACAACCTTTGTCTCGGTCATCGCGTTTATACCCATTTCGTCCCTCCGCGGAGGGTTTTTTTATTTATTTTTTTTTTTTTAATTGTATTAAAAAAAATTGAATTGTTTACGCGTATTTACGATTTATACGGGCAATGGAAATCGTCGGTACGCACCGCGTTAATATAATAAAATTTGACTGTTCCCGATTTAAACGCAACAATAATATTATTTACCGCGCGCTATACAAACAGCTCGTCCCCGGGGGAGAGTTTTGTATGTGCGAACGTAGGTGCCTACGAGTAAATGATCAATATGCACCCGCTGCAGTCATAAAAAAAAAAAAAAAAAAAAAAAAAAAAAAAAAAAAGGGTTGTCGTGGCGTCGTGGGCATCTTAAAAGTTTTGTCGCCGGCAAATTGAATCCGCACCGGATAACTCGGCGCACGGCGGGCGGTAAAACAATACAATTTGTACAAACGATAAAAACGGAATTGATTATGGGGACGTTTGTCGAAAATTGTTATGAACAAGCCGTTTTCAAATGTTACATTCTCATTTTCGTTTAATTTTTCCATCGCGGATATTATTAAAAATTACATTTTTCATTGCAATTTTAATCGCGACACTTATTTTTTATACCGTCCGTAATCCGAGGTATCTAGTTTATAGTTTTAGTTACTAATTAAAACGCATGGGATAATTCGTTTTTTTTGTAAAAAATTTATTTCTCAAAATAATTTCTCAGGTTAATTTTTTTTTATGTGAAATGGTCATACGGGGCGTATATCGCAAGAGGGGTGGAGGGATCTATCGCTTTCATTTATTTTTTTCATCGCGGATATCGTTAAAAAATACATTTTTAATTGCAATTTTGCCAAAACATTAATAACAGCATTTTCTCGGCGCGACAAATGAATGCTCAAAACATTCTGACGATATTTGATCTATGTTTTGACATTTAAAATATTTTTCGAGTAGTTTTAGATTTTTATTTGGTTTTATGTCGATAAAATGACGTTCGGTCCAACAAAAACGCACGGAAATTCGACACGAGCTCCATTATTAGTTGTATTATTGCGTAATGCAATAACTATTTTTGATTATTATTATCGTTTTACGTTCATATTTCGATGAATATCGTTTAAACTACAGATGTTGGCTATTTTGTACAAAAGATAAAAACCGAATTGATAATTGGACATTTGTTGAAAATCTAATGAACAAGCAGTTTTCAAATGTTCAGTTCACTTTTTTATCATCTTTTTTTTGTCATTCATATGTTTTTTTTTATGTTTGAACGCGATACCCACTGTCGTTTTACCATAATTGAATTCCATATTCAAATAAATGTGTAATTTGTTTAAATATTTTAGTCTGTGACACAGGCAATGTTGTATTGCGGTATAAATTCTTTCGGTTGTGTTTTTGTTAGTTTCGTTACGAAAATCAAATTGTGTATTTTACGGGCTTTTTTTTGGTTACACGGACGAAAGAATGGATTTGAATAAAAAAAAAAATAAAATGTTTTATTTAATACCGTATATCATAATATGACACCGGTGGCACGGGAACGATTGTCGAACCGTGGGGGCCGAACCCTAACGCGGAAACTCATTTTTAACGTTTACCGAAAATTACGTTAATTTTATAGATCCGAAGATTATTTCGTAATTGTCATTTTTTTTTTTTTCACCGACGGATGTTTTGTTTTATTTACCGAAATAATTTTAGCGGACGTCACCGAGAGGAACTCGCGCAATACGTTCACATTAAATCATAAACGATAGACAATAGCCCAATATTTCTTATTATTAAATCGAATATAGCGAAAATCAATACAATACGATTTATCCTGAGATATAGATATCTTATAGTTATCTTAGATAGTAACGCGTCCATGTCGGAGCAGGGCGAGAAACGTAGTTTTTCAATTTTTTAACTAGGGTAGCGGTTTTATTTGTCAAATCTTCGGGCGTTATGTTAAATAGCTGCGTCCCAAAGACCAATCGAAAATCTTTCGACAATCGGTTTTTCACCGGCCTATGAACTGTATTATTATTAGCGGCGTATCTTGTATTTATATTGCGGCTCGTACGGGACAATTTGGTTGTGTTCCGAAATAAAATATTATCTTGAAAATGCTCATAAAAAATAATTCGACTTTTATTTTTTTTTGTCTTTGTTCCGATTATATTTGTCAGTATTTGCCGAAGAGTTTTTACTTTTTTTTTTTTTTTTTTTTGTAATCGTTTTAAATCGTTCGTATTGTTTACGAATTGGCAATGTCAACGTTTGCAGTTTCGATTCAATATTCAACATGACATGTACGGGGAACGATTGAAACGCATTAACTCGAACAGTGGGGGCTTAGCCCCTCTCTCGCGCCTCGTTGCTCCGGCGCCCATGCGTACAATCAGCGGGCGGCGGTGGCGTTTATACAGGGTGCGGCAGAGGTTTTGATGGGCTATAAATAACGAACAGTAAAACTTAGAGAAAAGGTTTTTTTTTTTTATATATATATATATATAAATCAGTATTCAATCTCATTTTTAAAAATTATATCTCCAAGATTGCGGCCGTCAGCATCGATACACTGTTGTAGACGATCCAGTGACGGTCCTGTTCTCGTCCTCAACATTGTAGGGGCCGATCGCCCCAAATTGGGACAGAGCACACCACACTGTCTTTTTAGGAGAGTGCAGTGGTCTTTCGTGGAGCTGCCGTGGGTTATTTTCAGCCCAGTATTGACAATTTTGTTTATTTACAGTTCCAGAAAGATGAAAATTGGGCCTCTTCGCTACAGAAAAAATTTGATATCAGAAGAATTTGCAGAAAATGATAAATCTCCGTGAAGAATTCTCCTCAAAGAACGGTCTGAGATACCCAAAGCTACAGCGTGTTTCTGGGCTGAGCGTTTTGGTGACTGCTCAATTGACTCTCCAACCAACTGCACATTTTCGGGGGTCGTTACCGTTCTGGGTGCTCCGTGTCCAAGTCCTACTTAGGGTACTTGGAGTTTCTTCCAAATGCCGTATCCACGATTCGATAGTGTTAGCAGAAGGAACAGATTCAGCGAATGTGGAATGCCGAAGTGTATACGAAAAGCCCTTTGTGTAGCGATCGCAGAACGATTATTTTCGTAATACGCACGAAACCACGATGTACACCTGTCCACCGACCACGATTGCGAATAAAAACGGCATTACCGTACAATCCAAAATATACCACCAAGGCCCGCTCTTGTCTTATCACAGGCTAATGACGTCATTAAACACGTCAGTGGGTTCTGCCGCACCCTGTATGTTTTCGCGACGGATCGATCGGCGGCGAAAAAAGAACGATCGGCGGCGGCGGCGGCGGTGTGGTGGACCGCCCGGCCGTCGTTCGGCCGGTATACGCCGGCCACACGACCGCTGTGGTCCATTTGTCGGCCGGTAAAAACGACCGTTCGTCGTGGCGCGCGGATTAATCTAAAGGTAAAAATACTACGGGCGGCGCCGTTGGCCCGGCGCCCGCGGGTTTAATTCGGCCCGGCCGCCGAAGACAAATGTTGCGGTTAACGGGACCGGACAAGGGATCCGGGGCGATCCCCCTGCCCCGCCACTCGACGGCTCGCCCGTCCTTCCCGTCTTGAACTCATCAATTCCACTTCGTTCCCCGCGGTCCGCGGCCGCCGCCGCCGCCACCGCCCGTCGTCTTACGCGGCCGTACGCGTATATATATGTATACATGTACATTATATACTACTATTCGCACCTCGCGCTCCCGCACGGTCCGCGCGCGCCCGCGCGGTGGCAATTAATCCAATAATTGGGACCGCCGTTGCCCTACCCCCGCGGGGCCTGTCCCACGAGAACCGCCGCCGCCATACAATAATTATACGATCTCCTTGTCTTGCGCCCGAGACCCGGCGCCGTTACAGTCGCCGCGGCGTATTTATGGGCACCGGGATTCCGGCGCGGCATCCCGCCCGCGCCGTCCGTCCCTTGCCGACGGCCGCCCCGGGCCCCTCTCACCGCCCGCCGCGCGGCCCGGGGCACCGACAAATTGCAAAAGTGTTACACGACGCGGATTCCCCAAAGGGTTACGGGCGCCGCACCGTCGTTTTTACGCGTATTTTGCGATTATTTTAATATATTATTTGCCGTAATTCCGTGAAAATTACCGCGGGCAAAGGCGGCGTACAAAAAAAAACAAAAAAAAAAGCGATCGTCGAATCGGGGGGGGTTTTTTTTTTTTTTTTTTTAAATTGTCCGGCTCGAGATTAAACGAGTATTACTTTAATTTTCGTTCGTTTCGTATTGCCAGACCTGTTATCGAACGATTCCGATAAAATATCCGCGCGTAATAAACCGCACGGTTCGGCGTCGGCGCGCTGTGCGGGTGGGGGGACGGCCGAAAGGGGATTGATGAAAAAAAAAAAAAAAAAAAAAATAATACTCGCCGTAATAATGGTCATAAATATACGAGAACCGAATATTTAAATAAACGTTATTAATGTGCGTCGTGTCGGCCGTCTCGCGGTATAATGGCCGTAGACGCGCACCGTCACTCCGGGCGTCGCCGTCGTCGTCGTCGTCGTCGCCGCCCGTCGCCAACAACCCTCGAAAAGTCGCCCCCCGTGTCACTGAATAAGGGGTCGCGTCTCGCCGGCGATGTTTGTTTTCCTTATTCGGTTTACGCAACATTAGTCATTGTCCGATCGCGGAGCGGAGTATAAAAAAAAAAAAAAAAACAGGAAAAAAAGATTCCCTCGTATATAGAAAAATCAAATGCCAGCCATATACCCGACGGTTTTACACACATTCACTTACGCGCGGGACGGCCGGGTGTGCGGCCGAGAGGAACGGAATCGAATAGATCGGCTCGGTCCAGCCGCGTTTCTTATAGACGTAATATAATTGCGCGCCCCTGGACCGTTTTTTTTTTGTCTGTGTTGAGATTTCGACTTTACGCGTCCGCGTGTCGTTTTTAAAAACCGCACCAGTGCGATTACGGGTGCGAATGAAAGAAAGAAAGAAAGAAAAAAAAAAATACAATAAAATCTCATATAAAAACATTGCTTCCCCCCGTACGGGTTTCGTCCGTGTTTTACCGACTCTCGGCGTTTTATATTATTATTATTATATTTTTTTTTTTTTTTTAACGCTTCGGAGGAATAACTCCGAGTGCCGTTTCGAAAAAAAAATTGCATTTTTAATCGAAATTTTCACAGAATATTAATTTTAGCACTTTCTACGCGTGAACAAATGTTCAAAAACGTTCTGGCGATTTTCGAGCATTTTATTAGGCGTTTGAAATGTTCGAGTAATTTTAAGTTTTTATTTGATTTTACGCGAACACAAACGCACGGAATTTTGACACGAGGGGTTCATCGTGAATTGCGCTCAATTTTTAATGCAAGAACTTTTTTTTTTTTTTATCGTTTAACGTTCAAATTTCGTTTTAATTCAGCATTTTCTAGGCGTGGTGCAATTTTAAAAAAAAAAAAAACAGGGAAAAATGATGGAATAAGTGAGTTTTGTTTCGTTTTATGTACCCGGTAAAAATGCACAAAATAGTAACCTTAGTTTCATCATAAATATAGAAAAAATTAAGTATTTTTTCTCATTAGATTAAATTTCCTCGTGGTTTTCACAAAAGGGCACCGCTGCTCAATTTGTCTACAAAAAGGCACCACCGCTTAAGAAGATTGGGAACCACTGTGTTAGACGATCTTCATTGTAGCCATTCCTCAAATAGGTTTTTGGTGAAAAAGTTGAAAAAGAACGTTCTGTCGACAAAGTTGACAACACTGGGCGTGTTGCAAGTACTTGATATCAAACACCAAATGTTTGGATAAATGGCCTTCGACATAACGCATCGATTGCAGATTTCAGAAATTCTTTATCGGGTACCGATTTCCATTTTTCCATTCACGCCTTCAATTCTGATGGAAAAGTGTAATAAGTCGGTGAAAACCAATGCATTTTTTTTTAAATCATTGCTACTCGAATTTAATTTTATTAAAAAACTTGGAAACGAGTTTTGCAAACCAGAAATTATTGTAATAGTGTTTTATGAATCAAATGATATACAACGTTATACGTTTATGTTGTTGTTATTCAACAATTTTGAAAAACAGACGACATCACATCACGACCGGGGCGAACAATTTGTAAACCGATAAACCGATTAAGTCCGGTCGTCCGACAAGATTCGAACTGGAAAATTGCGATAACACGCGCGTTTTTCGTTTTTGAACATTTTTTGATAACGCGTAATGTCTAGTGGGAAATCGGGAAATGTACAAATACTTAAAATAAACCGCAGTTGTACAATTATACCATAAAGTTTATAGTTGTTAGTCTGTGTTATATTATACCGACTTGGAAATTTCCCTTGTAAATGCGGCTGACGTACGTACAAACTATGTCGTATAAGGTACGCGCGTACGATTTATTAATCGTATTTATTTATTTATTTACATAGTACCGCCCAACCGTCAATTGTTCCGTTGTCGGTTGATATTCGTGCGTGAAATCCGAATAGATTTTTCAATCTTTTAATACGGCTTCGCATATTTGGAATTGCAACGAAACGGAAAATAATCGTTTTGACCACCGGTCAAATACGAAAATTGAAATTTCGGACAAACGCAGCTTGCTAGAAGGTGTACGAAAACGAACCGGGTCTATACACCCTATTCGGAATAAGAACTGACCAGGCGGCGGACGACGGCGCATCCGTCCCCCGCTAGGGCTGTAGAAGATGATTGCCGATTAATTAACAAATCCGCCGCCAGCCGGTCTTTTCTTATTCCGAATAGAATATAGTGTTCGAGAAATACGACAAAAAAAAAAAAAAATAAATAAAGATACAATACTAAAACGTGGTTTTTATCGCGCGTGCTGTTAAGAGTGGAGGAGACCGGAAAAGCCTTAAATATTTGAATTGAAGACCAAACCCCTCAACCCCACACAAAACAAAAAAAAAAAATCCTCTCTCAATCCTATTAAAATTCCATTAGAGCGTATTTAAAAATGTACCCAAAATAATACCCAACCACCTCGTTCGCATTGATTTATCCGCCTTCGGTTCCGTTTTATCCGCGCAACTCTGCTGGAACCTGACCTCGGCGGATAACGAGGGATTGCACGCGCAACAACAGTAATAAAACACGAGGTGGGTTGAGCGAAACGCCAACAACAACAACAACGACAATATTAATAATATATACGAGTGTATATAATACGACTGTGACGGCGGCCGTCGAGACCGCGCAACGGTTCTGCCCGGCGGCGGACGGTTAGGTTTGGGGGGTTGAAAAAACTTCTTCCCCGCCGCCGCCGCCGTCCGCGCCGAAAAAGGGTTGTTTCTCATTAAGCGTACGGCTCGTTTTGTTCTTGTCGGGGCGGGCCGGTCGACCGACCGACCGACCGACCGATCCATCCTTCACCCGAACGACAGCCCGCGCCCTCGACAACGACAACGACACCGACGGTACAACGAGCGTTTGTTGTAATTGTTATTGTCGTCGCTTTCGCCGCCGCCGCCGCCGCCGCCGCTGATTATTTATTTATTTTTTTTTTTTTCTCTCTGTTTATTAAACGAGACGAACGTAACGGACACGGACACTGTTTCCGGACAATGCCGGCCGAGTTAACGGACGTTTACGTAAAACTGTGTTAATAGTCAATTTGAAAATTCCATTAACGTCAGGTCGCCGTTGATTTTTCGTAAAATCGCGATAGCCGTACGGTAAAAATCGACCGGACTTTGCTCATCATAGACTCGAAACTAACACAAACGCGTTATCGAGTAAAAACAATTATCGTTTGTAATTATCGTTTCCCGGTTTACGCTATTGGAACGACAACACGCGAAAGTGGACCATAACCGCTGACGTAGAAAAACATTTTACGCGAGGAGACCCGAGATTCGATCGTAGAAGTGTGCGGGCACGATGGCTCGGCCACGTATGGAAATACAATCAAACGCGAGCAACAGGAAGGACAAAATTACGGGCCAAAGACCCCTGGGGAGGCCGAGGCCCGAACGAGATGGGAGGACGTCGCGCAAAAAAAGATTTAGAAACGAACATGTACAAATAGAGGAGGCGTACGATAGGAACTGACGGAATGTGATAATTGTGACGATACCAATAGGGGCTACACATGTGCAAATGTGTAATATTGTGGTGAAATTAAAATTGATTTCAGTTTAAAATTTAAGTTTAAGTAAAAAAAAAAAAAAAAAAATGGTTTAGTTAAAGCGTAGACGTTATAAAAATATTAAAACATTAAGCTTCTTGAGTGTTTTGACACCCAACATGCCAGGAAAATATCTAATTTGACAAAAATGAGCAAATAAAGAAAGAATTTAATGAGGAATATAAATATTCAAATCCCCCCTCTAATTTTGCAGAATTCTACATTATGTTCAACAAAACCCTAAAAATATTAAAACATTAAGCTTCTTGAGTGTTTTGACACCCAACATGCCAGGAAAATATAACTAACTAAGTTAAAGTAAAAAAAAAAAAAAAATGGTTTAGTAGACGTTATTATCGTAACCCCCCCCCCCTGGGACTATGGTTTTCGCGAACAATATTGAGTGAAAATGGATTGCAATCGCGGACTGTTAAAAATAATTTTATAACGCCGTCAAATCGATTAAAAACTTCGGCGATAAAGTGACAATCACAGATAATACTAATCATCTAATACGACAATAGATAAGGTTCTAAATTTAAAAAAAAAATCACAGTACCTCTGGCTCGATATCGGTTTCACCGTTTTCCCCGTCCACCTCGAGCGCCTGGCCCGTTTATTACAAATGCCTACGGTTAAAAGTCACGGTAAACTCGATATGTTCACATGTTTAACTCGTTATTACGGCCCAGCCTCGTCAGGATAAATGCCCCGCAAACGGACACAATTGCTTTTCGATTTCACAACCGTCTATAGACGGCCTTTTTTTTAAGACTGTTTAAAACGGTCACACCGGCGCTCGAAATTTCCAAGGGAACGGCGGCGTTTATTTGCTGATCATTTTTTTTAATGAAAATAACGCGTTCGTAACTATTTCCAGAGTGCCGGTGCCGACAATAAACAAAAGAATTTTCCCCTCTCCGGCCGACTAGCCGGCCCGTGGGCACAACCGAAATTGTCCGCGTAATTTGTTTTCTATTATTCGTTAAACCGACAAAATCGTTTCTCGGTGCCGATTTTCGAAGTCGACGGGTTTTTTTTTTTTTTTTTTTTTTTTTGTAATTGCAGAATACACATCAGGTGAGTATTTATTTCCAGGGCGCACGGCGTTTCGAATAGGCAATTCGAAATATTATTTACGATTTACGATTGCAACAAACGATACCGTTTTCGATTTTAACGAGTACGTTGAGATTGTAATAATATAACCAAGAAAAAAGACTGTTGTAATGTAATAATCGATTTGTATAGATACTCGTAATACTACTTTGGCGTTTACGGCCGAATACGTATTTATTCAAAAAAAAAAAAAAAATAATGATTACAATTTTAAATTTTCGTTTTCAATATCGAAAAATCAAAAGGCAAAAGCCATCTGTGTTCAGAATTTCAGAGCTCTACGCCTATGGCCGGTCATCTCCTGTAGACAAACAGACGGACAGATTCGTTTTATTAGTGTGGATTGCGAGCTTTGTAAAATGTTAATTATCCTCGTTATTTGTGTTTGAATCGATTTTACCGGGATCGAACATAACGTTTCTAGAATTTTCCTAAAAGAAAAAAAATACGAATGTATAGTATTCCTTCCAAAATTATATACACGAGAAACAACGTAATAATAATTATCGTCTACGTTTCATTAAGGCGGACAAAGACTGCAGTGTTTCGGTCACGGCGCGATGGAGTCTGGTTTATATACGAGATCTAAAATTATAAATATACAGGAGAATAAAAAAAAAAAAAAAAAAACGCAATTAATTTAAATTTTAATAACCTGCGCAAGTATTAACAAAGGCGAGGATATTTACATAAACTTTTACTCGTTTACTTAGGTCTGATGTAATTATTTAAATGTACGTCTTGAAATATAATTATTCGACTAACATTATCTTACAAGGTATACCCACCATAAGTTTTAAGTATATAAACGAGCAAATAAATGGATAAAGGTCTTAAACTAAAAACGTATAGTTCGAACCCGTCGAATTATAAATACATTTTTTTTTTTTTTTTTTTTTTTACTCCGGATTTTCGGGTTTTTTTTTTTTTTTTACTCTCGGCTATTATAATATATAGTTTAATATTGCTAAAACATTATTTATTTCGTATACACAGCGGATAATAGTAAACAGGTACAATGTTCTTATTCGTGTACAATGTAAACGCGTTTGAAAAAACCCCCGAATGGTAGGTCACAGTTGTAGGTGAGACGTCGGAAAGGCAGGATACAGTATAGGATTGTCTAGTTTAAATCCCGAATGTGACGATAATTCGGTGCACGAGAAAATATGATTCTCAGTCGACTCTGGACCCGAACACATGTTTTCCAAAAATAAATATCGAAAATCGTATTCATTTTTAACTGGCAAAAGATAATTGTAAAAAGAAATAACGATACATTTGTTCGGTGATTATTACTCGAAAATACACTAGAAAATAAAAATCAAAATTAATGTATACGAAAATCGTTAGCTCTTATACGGTCTGTGATTTATACTATACTACCGGTTTAGATTTGAAAAATCGTCATCCGTACGATCTGTTACTTGATAAAAAATCAATTGTCTTTTTACAATAGATTTTTTTTTTTTATCGAAAAACCAACAAATATCCATACATTTAACAATTTAAACGCTTGCCCGTAGACGAAATGTGTAACACGAGATTTTCGAATTGTAATTAATATGTTAATTTGTTTGCACGACATTATATTATTCTTTTTTTTTTTAAATTCGGTCGTTCGAAATATTTCTATAGCGTGCGCAAAATAATACGTACACGTTTAATCTTACATTGAGAGTAGCGTTTTAATCGTAAACGCAACGCGTGTGTATTGCCGTATCGTTGTAAAATAAAATAGAAAATCGAAAAGATTCGCCGTCCCCGTACAACAAGACTCCGCCGAAACCACCCCTCGGTAAAAACCGAAGGCCGTAGCCTATCGATTTTCGGAGTTCACTGTGTTTTCGGAACACTTCACCCCATTTATTGCGGCAAAAGTGGGTGATAAGGGCACACGGAAATTCGCGTTTGACACACTGCACAACGGTAACGAACGAATTCCTGACGCGCCTTAAGACTATTTACCTATGTACTCTGTCATACCGAAATCGTTTTATAAATGTCTCCGATTAACAACAGGAGCCGCGGACGATACTTTCGAGTACCGACAAGCGTTTTCCGTGTTTTGACGCCGATATGATTTATTACGCTGTTGTTACGTATTTTCGGTATACTCGACATTTCCACACTTTTGTTCTTGTGTGTGTGTGTGTGTACACTGCTAATAAACGCTTGTAATTAAAAATACAATTTCGAACGCGGACATAAATAACGTATACACACTATCGATCGCGAATCCGTGACAATATTACGGTTCTGTTTACCGTATTCCCTTTGACGAATATATCTTTCGCACCTACCGGTCAATAAACACGGTTCGGATAAAACCTAACCGGCACGTTGAATGTATAGCGCAAAGTTATTTACATCGATTTTCGACGAGGGTCTGCAAATAATCGATATTGAAATAAAATGTAATAAAATAAAATAAAATCATTCGAATGATATTGTATAGAAAAAATTCGTTATTACAACCGCCATCCCACCCCGTTCCCCGGTGCTTTTACGGAAATTATATTTGGCGTTGTCTTTAAAATAATTGTCGTAATATTGCCCAAGACAAGATTATGCACTCGGCGATTTTAAACCGGTGTGCTTGAGGATTTTATTCGTATTTTATTTCTATACACGTTCGGGAATATTATTTTAGTATACGGGTAAGGTAAAATTGTAATAGACAAAATGTATCGAATGAAATGGATCACAATACGTTATAGCAGCGCGTGTTAATTATATATATATATATATATATAAAAAACCGAATTGTTCGGAAATTTTCGCGAATAAAAATTAATATACGAACAGCATTTATTAGTCCCGGTCGTTGTTCGAATAAAAAATTATTTTTCATTTGATTTTTCCGGTTGTTCAGTATTCCCCGCATATTCCGTGTATACCTGGATTGTTTCGTAGACAACATGAAATTCCGACTTTATTGAAATCGGTGTTTTAGTGTAGCTTTAGTAAAACGGTTGTAAATTATTATAAATATATGGTCTGATATATAACTTGATATAGCCGTACCGGATACTAACATTTTCATAATTACTGTAGTTACTGACATCGAAATTTTGACGTAATTATTTTAATATTTTATAAGTGCGTAAAAACGGATCGATACGGACCGTCCGGTTATTACGAGTGGCAGTGACACTATTGATAGTTCATGAAAACTAGTCGTGTTCGTCTAAAAATGTGCGATTATTGTCGGGTCGAAATCAAACTGTTACGAAAATATTGAATATTCACCTTCGCAATTTATTCAAAATAATCCCGCGTTTATTTACAAATTTAAACTATTCGGAATATGTAATAGTTAAAACCGGAAATCCGTCAAACTAATTTTACCTAGTCAAAACGGGGTTCGACCAGTTCAAACTAAAATTAAACGTAAATTTTAACGACAAATCAGTAGAAACTAAATTTCAAAATCAGATACCTTGCAATTCTAAACGCCACGAGAGTTAGTTTATCCTGCCGAAATAAACAACAAAATCAGAATAACTTGTTCCGAAAACATTAAAAAAAAAAACCCCTATATACTTACGGGACGTATTTAGAATCTGTAGTTTATTCTTACTTTTTCCCCAGTGTAAACTAACGGTAAAAAAATTACTCGTGGAAATCAATTATTCCCTAGAGACAACCTTCCAGTTATCGTCGTTATATTTCGCACACAATTTAAGGACAGGTTAATTCCAGTTCTAACTAGTCGAAACCGGTTGCGACGTAATGGGTTTGTGGGGCAACTAATTTTGACGGATTTCGGGTATTAACTTATTAATTTATTGCATTTTTAATTTAGATTCGTTATGGCGCGAATTGTTTTCGCCCAGAACTCAGCAACGTCTTTGTAGACGACGGTCCGTAACGCTTTTCATTTGTGTCCGTACGGTGATTTTCCGATTGGCCGGACGCACAAATGGCGATGGTAACACAATCGCAATACACCGGGTTTAAACGATGATGTTTTACACGGCTAAATTATATCGTAGGGCCCCCTACAGGATTGCGTGTAAACGTTTGCCGCGGGACAAAACCGTACGCGTCTGTCTGTCACTCGGTTGTACGCCGCAGCCGCCGCCGCCACCGTCCGTCCGTCCGTCCGCGTTCGCATCGGTACAACTGTTGTTTTGCGCAGAGGGACAATGAAAAGAAGAACAAGACGACGAGAAAAAAAAAAAAAAGAAAAAAAAAGAAGGTAAAAAGTTTGAACCGAGAGGGAGCCGCGGGGAAATCTGACTGACGCCCGAGGAATTTCCCGGTTCTCCGTTTATAATGCATTAGACGGTGTTGACAACCCGGCCGGAGCCGAATTAACAGTGGGGCGGCGCGCACAAAGTCAAGAACCTCGCGCCAAAGTTTTCGTGCCCCGCGATCGGATCGGCGTCCTCTCCGGCCGGATGTACGCGCGGCCTTTGCGACTATACATGTACACACACACACACACACACACACATATCTCTACGTATAACTTTTCACGGCGATACGTCACGGCGAGACTTAATATAACAATAATATTAGTACAGCGGTGTACATACGTTGCATCCTCGGGGGCGACATACGTCGGTTGCACGTTCGCGGGGTCACGGCGACCGACTCTCGGCAAACGGTAATATGCCTCCGGCCGCCGCCGCCACAGCCGCCGCACCCGTGCCGCTACGCGCGCGCCGCCCGCCGTCTGCGCGTAACCGTAAATAACCGGGGCCGCGCGACGCCGGTGCCCTATGAAAATTTCAAACATATGCCCTTATAAAAACGGGTTTTCGCGGCCCCGCGAATTGTATAAATATCGCGCTGGAATTTCCAATCGTTTTCGTATACAAAAAAAAAAATTTGATAAAAATTAAATAAATCAAAAGGCCCGCGACAGAACCGGATATCTTCGACCTCGGCACTTCCGTGAATCTAGGGAAAGAAAAAAAGTTAAATATTTTTTCGATTTTATTGCTCTAACAAAACTGTTAAAACGGGCAATTTTACTGTTTTCAATACACCGCGTTGGTTTTTGGCCGTAGACGCCGCCACTCGTGATCTACAAGTTTCAGGTTATTACTACTATACGAGTAGTATATAAATACGAGTACCTCCTCCTATTTGATAGTAAATAAAATTTCAAATTCAAATTTTGGATCTAAAAGTTCCAAAAACCCTAAAATGGACTAAAAAAAAAAAAAATTAAGAAAATGGCTTTAAACTCGACATTTGTCTAATAACGCAAAATAAAATGTTTTATTCTCGTTCAAAAGTGCATAAAACAAACTTGTGACAATATGAGTTTACAGATTTTTTTAAACTAGTTTAAGTTAAGTCGTCCTAAAAAAAGAATAACAACGATAACTAAAATCGATAAGAAAATATAAATGAATTTGAGTAACAATAGATGACTTTTTAAAATTTACCTAAAGAAAAGACGCTATACCCGCATTGAAATTGCTCCGATTATAAAATTAAAAGAATACAATAGACACTGAACATCGTGTGTCCAGAAATATTTAATGCGTAAGGCCAATTGAAACTTTAAAATCGAGCAAAATTAAAAAAAAAAAAAACAATATGGAATTTAAAAGAAAAAAATTCTATTAGATTTAAACAGAAAAAAAAAACGTTTTTGAAAAAGCACACATCACGATAAAACCTGTAATATATTACATAGTCCGTACTGAATTTTAAAACGATTTTTGTTCAATATTGTGCACGGGCAAAGCCGTGTGGTGCAGCTAGACGATTCCGGATGACCGACAAACACGACCCGAGGCGAGGCCGGTCGATGGCAGCTAGTAAATGTATATAATAGTAAAAAAAGAAAAAAAAAAAAAAATAGAAAAATATAGAAAAACTAAATAATTAATTAATTTAAAACGATTTTGTCCGTTCCTCCGGGCCCAGAGTCGGCCCCCAAAGTTTTATCGGGTTATAAGACTCCACTTTGTGCTTAGTCCCACTGTATATACACACACACACATCGACAATATCATATCTAATTCAACAGGTCATTCGAATGTACTCTCGACGATGGTGGTGCACCTTCCATTCGACGCAAGTCTATACCTATCCGTACAGGCACTATAATACGTATACGTATTAGAGTAAAGTGAAACGTTCCAGGAGTGTCGTAATGCGGTAGCGGCCCGTAGATGGTAGTGGCGGTGGTCTTTTTTTTTTTATGTATTATTTTTATCCCTCGGCCCGCCACAATTAGAGGACGGGGACCACTTTGACGGTCGCCGTGTCTTTGGAACCGCGTAATGACGGTTTTTTAGTGCCGCCGTTTGCCGGTAACGACGTACGTTTTTCTTTTTAAATTATTTACGAACGACGAAACGGCCGCGGCAATGGCGTACGGCGCAACCGTACGGGCCGGGGAAGAAAAAAAAAAAAAAAAAAAAAAAACGATTCTTAAACGGCGGTCGCAGCGTGCCGCGAATGGCGTCGTTATTGTCGTCCTTAAGGACCCCGGTAACGACCGTTTTAAACACATTGTCCGAAATTCGCATTTGTCAAGAATGCGTATAACAATACCGCAAATACTGTATACAGGGCGTCCCACACGCAACATAATCGTATTGAAAACATTTTTTTTTTTTCTATATATATATATGACTCACATAAATAGCGACTACAAATGTCGATAACTAAATTTAAACGAAAATTACTGTTTATTTTATAATTTTCGAAAAATTACCAGATACGTCCGATATTTCCGTTAACCCCCGTGATTTTTAATATATATATATTTTTTTTTTTAGTTTAGTTTACAGAAAAAAAAATACTATATTGTCCGGCACCGTAGTAGTATATTGAAATTTATCTCATCTCGTAGTTGTCTGATAAGTTTTATTCGTCAAAACACCATTTATGGTTTAATACGCTATTTTTCCGTAAAAAAAAAAAAAAAAAAGAAAAATATCTTCAAATTGTTCGAAAATAAAAAGTCATTTTTTTTTTTTTAAAAATTATTACCAAAACAAAATTTACTTTAATTTAAATATGAATATCCGTAGTGCATACCCCTGCGAGTTATATATATATATATATATATATATAAAAAAAAAAACAGATTTCGATTATCTTCATATTATCTAAGGAGATATCGCGATATCCACGTGGGACACCCTGTATACTATTTACGATAAGTCGTTTGTATAATATGCATCACGTGAACCGTATACCACATTTCAAAGTATACTTAACGCCCCTTTATATATTCTGGACTTGTATTGCACAGAAATCAACGGTCAGTTTTGTATTTTTTTATTTTCTATAGTTAGATAGCGGAATTATATGCCAAATGCATATCCATACTGAGTATATTACGAACACGACCATGGGGGGGTTTGAAATGCGGGTGTATCGCATCAAACCGATTTTATAGACAACGTTTTATTTTGCGTATTTTACGGGTTTACGGGCATATTTTATTATCAATGGAATCGGTGTCGGTTTTTCAAATTTTTTCTAATATTGTAAAATTCGAACATTTTTTTTTTTTTTTACATTTTATTACCCTAGGAGGGGGTTTTTTTTTTGTCTAGAAGTAACAGTATCGTTTGCCGATTGTGTGGGTGTGACTATTAGATAGTTATCGGAAAAAACTTCTGAAAACATATTTGAATTTGTCATAGAGTTTACTCGTAATAGATTTTGTGTCCGCTTTGTTGAATTTCGAACTCTTAATAATGTGATTTTTAAAATGAAAAAAAAAAAAATCGGTCGGTACAATTGGCGTAATAGAGGTGTATTTTTATTGAATTCACTGCATGGGCATCGAATCCCTTTAATCCGTAATGCAATTCGCATATTTAATACATTCTTATAATAAATAAACGAACTATTTCTACTTTCTGAATCTAAATAATACGATAATTTACAATAAAAATGAGAATTAGTATGATATGAATATGAAATGATCACGGAAATTTATTTGATAAGAGAAAATTATAGTTCTTAATTTTGGTAAAAAATCGTTTTTTTGTCTAACATAGTTTCATATTGCAACACGGTAATAGTCAATGTTTTATTAACTGATATCAGACATGTGAAATTTAAATTTTCTCTATATGACAATATAACGTGCTTAAATATAACTTCGCTGTGTAACGTAGAATATACAAATTAATGTTAATTCTTTTTTTTTTTTTTTTAATTTTGTTCCCTTTTGTTTTATGCATTTAGTGCATATCGCGTATTTAGAACGATTAGTTTGCATTTTGGTGCATATTTTGTAATTTTTAGTCTGCCTATTTGAATCATATTTACCATATAATTCCGGTCTCTATTTACAGTTTTACTGCGATGTGGTTATAATTAATTCTGGAAAACGTGTTTTTCGATTATAAAAAATGGTCAAAAACTTAAAAAAAAAATTCGGATTTTTCGACCGATGGAAATTTATTTGAAACATTTTGTCCGCATTCTCGTGCATTTTATATTTATTGTTGATAAGAAATCAAAAATCAAAAAAAAACACCGACAACGATATTATATCGATTTATTACGATTATTTTATACCGATTTTCAACAAAACCGGCACACTGAATGCAGAAATTTATTACCTGTTTCTAATTGAAATACTCACGAGTATTTTTTATAAAAAAAAAAATGTTATACGACATATTATGTAACCACACATCGTCATTCAATATATATATATATAAATCATTACTTCTAAAAATGTTGATATTTTCATTATAAAAAAATATCTTATTATATATTATTTATAAACACTCGCATTTTATAGCAGCGCGCTATAATTCGTACACATTAAAGTTTTGCGTTACTTATATTGGGGGCGGGAAGTGGGAACCAAATCCAGGCCGGAAAATTGAAGTTTTATCCAAAAAAAGAAACCTGAAATCGTTCGTTTATCTCGGTGTACTTAATATCGGCACCCGGGCAGTACTTTATTCGACAGTTTTTTTTCTCGAGATTCTCAACAGTTTTTCTAAAAAATTAAAACATTAAAATAATTTCAATTATTAAAAACAAAGAGGGTTACACCAGGTTCAGTTATAGTTACTAATAAATCTATAGAGCCCATAAAATCATCGGGCCACCGGGTCACGATATTATTCAGGCCATCTGAAAAATTTCCATTTTCAGTCACTCCGTCCCCGTCTATAATTTTCGACCGCGAGATCGGCACAAACGTGGACAAAAATACAATATAATACTATTAAAAAAAAAAAAAAAAGGTTTTATTTATTTCGGCAGCTAATTATATTGTAATATACCCGCAACGTTTATTGATTACTGACAGTAGCGTTGTATTATTATAACTAACTCTTGTATCAATATTATTAATAACGTTGTAATAAAAAAAAATAAAAAAAATAGACAAAAAAAAAAACACCGGTGAACCTAGACACGAAACGCCACTGCTTTAAATCGGCCTGCGGTGTCAAACGGAGTTTTTCGATGCGCTTACATGCGTACACAGTAGCGAAATTGTTTTTTTTTTTTTTTGTTTTTTTTTTTGGATAATTTACACGCGCCCGTTTTATACGAGTGTGCTGTAAACGTTATTCGTGTATACGCCGGACAAATATTCCGGTTTAAAAAAAAAAAAAACGTAATCAATAATAGGAATTGTCGTTTTAAAAATCACTATATAATAGTTATATAAATCGTAGAGATAAAAAACACAGAAAACATCCTTTATCTATATAATATTTTCGTAATCTAAATTGCGTAAAAGTCATAAGCGGCACGATAAATTATTTTATTCGGAAGAAAAAAAAAAAAAAAAACATAAACGAAAGTGATAAATGTAGACCGGTTCGTAAACAAATAAATTATTCGTAGAATAGAAAAATAATAAATATTACGGAAACTTCAAATTGTCAACGGTAATATTTATAATGGAAATAAATATCAAGGATATTATATCTAAATAACAAACGTACGGGTAACCGAATTTAAAAGGGTCTTTGAAATGACTTCGTATATTAAAATAAAAATATACGATATTAATTAAGACTTATTCGTAAAATATCTGAAAAATTAACTCGTTATCGGTAGCCAGCAGGTATGGTTTATTACTTGAACACTCGGTAATAATAATAACAAACACCGACCGTTAAATTATTACGATCGCCAGAGAAAATCTAATGTCCGTCATAATTATTTATTGAATATAATATTTATTTTATTTTTTCTTTTTTTTTTTTTCTATTTAATATTTTACGTTACCCATTAAATCTGTATAAAGTATGGCGAGAAAAATGATTTTTGAGGCGATTCGTTATATTATTTTAAGTAGAGTTTCGGGATAATGTTATCGTCGTCGGTATATAAACCACATAGATTGTCTAACCTATGATCCGGTCGACGGCGCGGGTTTTTTATCTCAATGATGATGACATCAGTGACCTATAGCAAAATCCCCGGTCTCCCAGCACGTGTTTATATTATATTTATAAATTCTAGTCACATTTACTTACAAAAAAAAAAAAAAAATGAAAAAAAAAAAAGAAACCCATTACAACATTTTGGGTCATCACTTCCTTACCGATTATTATAAATTTAATTTATTGTTTTTTTCGCCGTGTTAATGCGATAACGCGTTATCGTTTTGTTAGGATTATTTTATTTTCATCAATATTAAATAATAATAGTATTATTTGCTTCTGTTCGAGTGAAATAAAAACGTATATGTACCCGCCGGTTTTCGATATTTTAAAACGTGCATTTGGAATACAAATAGAGTTTTGGTTTTTTTTTTTTTTTTTCTTTTTGAAATCGAGTCGAGTAATAATAATCTTACACCCGAGTGACGTCGAGCATGTTCAATTAGACCTAACGATTGCTATTACAATAGCAATCTATTTTTTTGTAAACTCAGACCATCGTCAAACTCGGTATTCTCGTCGGGAATGCCTGGGTTTCAAGACCCATTTATACCTAGTTGTTACATTTATATTATTATTTATTAAATAAAACAGTGTACACGGGCGAAATCGAGTCCAGTCAAGTGGGTGGGTACTTGACCGACTCTGACAAAGTCGAGTACTCGGCCGGCCGATTGCGATTGTTTAGTTCGGATGTGTTTGGTATTCTGCCGCGGTGGTTCCGGGTGGAGCTTTACAGAAAAAAAAAACTTTTTTTTTTTTTACCCGGTCGAAATACATATATTTCAATAAAAGTTTTACGCCAATTATTATTATAATAATAATAATAATAATAAATATCGGACAAGTCGCGGGAAGCGGTTGATTTAGAGGTTTTGTTATAAAATAAAATACGGGCACGGGCGGCGTACGTATCCTGCCAGCCGTGAACGCGTAACGATTTCCCCCGTCCGAGCCGCGCGGTTCACAAATCACGGGGACGGTCTCGCATAAGAACCCTCCGGGTACGGGTACGCGGTCGCGTGGGACACATTTGTCGGCCGCGGCCGTCCGCCGGAAGTGTCATCTCGGAAAGTATACGGATAAGTATAGTTTTTTTTTATTATTATTATTATTATTATTTATACGCCCCGGGTTTCCGATAGTCGCGAGGGGCAATAACGGCCGGGAAAATATTACAAGTCACTTGACGATCACGTACGCTAGTAGGGCCATCACCATTATCATACGTACCGGCCGCGCTCTTGATGCGAACTACACGGCATTTTATTGACCGCCGGCCATGACCGCAATACCTAATCCCGGACGCGATGGTCGGGATTAAAAGACGCGTTCGTGTGTAATAATTCAGTCCGGGCCCGTTTCCCCGGGAAATGATAACCCGCGGTCCCCGTTTAAATTCGTTTTGAACCGTCGGCGATAATAATAATAATAATAAAACATCTAATGTGTATACGTACCCGTGTACCGAAGTATTCCGAAACAATGTTAACAATTGTACAGCCTAACCGGTTGTTTTTGTATCAACACACGGCCCCGAGTAAACTTTCAAAAAATAAATAAATTATAAAAAGTTATTTTGAAAAGAAAAAAAATTCTAAAAGTATTTGGAAAATTCAATAAGTTTTATTCGGAAATATATGTTTTTTTTTTTTTTTTTTATATATTTCTTAACAAATGTAAGTATATGTGTGTATAAGAAGTTTTTGGTATTTCATAATTAAAAAAAAAAAAAATGTTATATCCAAAATATTTTTAAAAGAATGTTATTAATTTGTGTTTTATAAATACAAATACTCAGCGGAATCGATTAATAAATGATTAATGCCTTTAAATTCCCGTTATATTATTTTCTCTATTATAAATCAATTTCGTATTGCCCGCTAAACAAACCACAAAATAAGTCAATTTTATTCAACACGTACAATTTTACTATTTTAAAGGAAACTATATTTTCGATTTGATGAAATATTTCAACCAGCATAACGTTGGACATACATCTAATATAACATTATATTTGTTAAAAAAAAGAAAAAATGTTTTTTTTTTTTTTTTTACGATATTCTAATTGTACTAATGTAGAAATGTGTAATAAAAATGTAATTTAATTGGGATAATATTGATGAACAACCAAGTGTTGCCTAGGTACTTTAAAATCACAATCTTGTTATTTATTACTATCTACAAAAACTATTTGTATTATCGGTATTTTAATTTTACAGTCAAACGAGCCAATTTGTTAATCTTGAAATGTCTAACGTACGTTTAATATCCATTGTGATTCGTGATTATTTTGTAGATAAAAAATATTATAGCATTATTATACATTGTCGGTAAAGTAGGTATTTGATAATATCGCACAGCAATATTAAATAATAACAATGTTACAATATTGCTAAACGGTTAAATTAAAAAAAATGTTAACACCGATTTCGTGTGTCGGTTAGGGGTACCAGACCGACGAAGCCCAATATAAAATATTCGATCATAATTTTAAAATTAAAATCTATGATAATATTAATGAGTTCGGCAAATTATTCTGTGAAAAGTTCCAAATTATCATTAGCGATATTATTCGAGTACCGACCCGAATTTATATGGATAATGTGATAATAGAACACGTTATTTTTACTAATGCAAAAAACAACTTTTCGAGGTGATTTTAAAGTTATACACATAGTTGTTTTGCTTCGCTGCAAATTCAAAAAAAAAATAAAAAAATAATAAAAAATAGGACTGTGATTCCGTATAACCGTATAATAATATTTTGTTTTACCACTGCTAATAGATATAGAACTGAACGTTTCAGTATAAAATAAATAGTTTAGCAATACACATATATTTAATATATATATATATATATTTATATATATATAAATATTGATACATTAGTTAAAATATACGTAAGTATAAAACGGTAAAATAACAAAATCTCAAAAAAAAAATACTATTAAATAAGTTTTTTAAATACATATTATATATTAGTTTTCAATGTGAAATTTGTTGCTGCATTTGTCCAGCTAACGAACGAATCAATCGCGCGAGATTATTATATTGGTTAGGTTTCTTATTGTCGATTTAATTATGTTCACGGAGGAAAATAGAACGTAATAAAAAATTGCTAATTTGTTCGTAAAAGAAAATTAATACCACTCAATAGAACTGACGTTTTCGATTCTAATATTACTATCGATTTCACAATATTTCGTTCCAGATCGTTTTGAAATGAATACATTTGTTTTTACAAATTTAATTTTAATACTACTAAATGTCTGATACTTCACCACTCACAGTAAGTCCAAGTTCACGTTTGTAACCTAATGCGAGTTTATTATGAATTGTAGACACCGGGAACCCGGGGGAAATGTGTTTGAAAGTAATGCGGTTGTATTTTCTAATATTATATGCGTAATTTTTAGTCGTCGATTTGATGTTTTCGCGGTGAACGTAAGGCAAGTACGTATCGTTAAAGTGTGATTGTAACAAAAACATGAATTTTTATATCGGATTCTCCGATATTGTTAAACGGCGGTGCCGTGCGGGTAATTTACTACGTTATATGGAAAAAACTTACCTACAGTAAAATATTATAGACGTACAACAATAATAGCAATATCGACCGCGAGTCGATATATGGCTCTCTCGGTCTCGGTCTCTCTCGCCCTCTGTCTTTTACTCTCTATTTGAAAGTGAGCGGCGTTATATATATATATATATATATAGGAACCGAAAACCTTTTATACGAGGCGGCGGGCGGTTCATTAAAAGTCCGGTCCGAGGGCCTTTTATATATATATATATATATATATATACGAAGACAGTTAATTACGAGACCTTCCGGCCCCCGAGATTTTCGGCGGTTCTCCTTTCATTTGGGGCGCGCGAGCGAACGCCGCCGCCGCTGCAGTTGTCCACTTCTCATATCGAATACGTGATCGCCATACGCGGGGACCGTCGAGAGCGCGTCCGGGCGTAGCGGCGGCAACACACGACCGTATAATAATAATAATAATATGTGCGTGTAACCGTACCTATACGCGTATAGGCGGTCACATATGCACTTTGCCCGGGCGTGTGTGTGCTCGCGTATAATAATAATAATAATAATAATATATATATACGTGTACCTATACGCCCGGTTTTTCTTTTATACCGTCCGGCTGAGGGGAAATCTTGTCGCTTTTACGTGACGTGGTTTTGCAGTGACTCCCGGCGGCGGCGGCCGCGGCGACGGCAAACTCTGTCATTTCCGGGCGTTCTTTTATTTGCCCGGTTTTAACGGGGCGGCCCGATCGATGAGTAGGCGGCTAATACTATTTTTTTTTTTTTTTTATATATATATATAAAGATGTATAGATATAGTGAAGTCAGGCGGTTCGGAGGTGTTCGGTCCGCGGGCCGGCGGCAGTGTGAGACGGGTAGTCCGAGTTAACGATTTTTAGAGCTGTTTGCTGATTAGCGCATCTGCGGCCCCCGCGTGCCGCCGTAATAACTTCTGAATAGAAGAATGATTGGACTATTTCCTCACGGAGCCCCGAGACCCCGTAGCCCGCGTCGTCCGACCGCCAACGGATTTTGCCCGCGGAAACATTTCCTCCGACTAAAAAAAAATAATAATAATAATAATAATAATAATAATAACAATAATAATAAAAAAAAAAAAAAAAATCAACTTTTTCGCGCCGTCAAATGTTTTCCTACGGATTACGGCGGGCGGCTGCAACGCCGCCGAAATTACCGTCCGACGCCGCGTTTGTTTCGCCCGCGCACCGGCAAAGTTTCCGTTTGTCTGCGCTCCGCATCGCATTTCCGTATCCCGCCGACACGACCACTACAAATCCCCGGGTTAGGTACATTTCTATACATTAAACGCGCATTGTGCTCTCGACGAAAAATCGCGCCTATTACTGCCCGACTCCGGGTTATTACCCGACTAAAGGGTAACACTACTGTCCGTAGTGATGACGGCGTAGAAAATGTATGTATCCGTGTGGATCCACCCACGGCTATTGAGCTCGGCGACAGATTATTATTGTCATTCATAACGAAAATAATACACGTATAGAATTACGTATTGCGCGTACGTGCAATGGCGAAAATCGTAATAAATACGTTTCACTGTCAAAAGCAAATACGTAATTTTCGAATGAACGTTTGAAAAAAGTTATTGATCAATACGATAAATCGAAAATCCCATGGGTTTTTTTACTGACGGACTTATTAGCACGGGTGCAAGTCTTAAAGCTCATAAAGCCATAATACAGTCGATAATCGTTTAACCCGTGCAAAACATACAAGCCCACATTAATAAACGCACATAAATCATTTTTAAAGGAAAAAAGTATGTAGGTAAGTAATCATTAATCACGCACTCCTCTCGAATGTCGCCACGCTCATTTGTCTCCGGACTCGATTGTCGGGACACCATTCTATGTATGTAGTAATGTTTAAAAAAAAAAAAAAAACAATAGCTGCCCACTTAAAGTCTACGTCGTATTTGGTAGCAGTGTTTTTCTTTTTGTTAAAATCTATTTAATCGGCGCAGCCCCTCGAAAATTGGTTCTAGCCCTGCTAATAATAGACGTTTTTTTTTTTTTTTTTTCTTCGTCCACTCTCATACAGGATAGTGTATATCGTTTTATTGGTCCGATTTTTGTAGGCTAGACCCTAGAAAGATAGGAAATTAAGATAATTTACGGTAAATGATTGCAAACAAAAACGATTCCGAGTGAAGCGCATTTAACTGGTTGCAGCCTTTTAGAGAACATGTTACCCGTATGTGCTCTCTCCGTCTTACAAACGCACGGCGCAACAAATATGCGTTTAGCACGGTCGATATTGCGCTTTTAGTATAAATATTAGAGAGAATCGACATTATTAAAACGATTTATTCACACATAAAGGTAAGAAAATTATCTGCGATTATATGTCGGGTTTTTTTTTTTTTTTTTGTCAAGCGAAATGTGAATTTGTGAAATATTACAATTTAAAAATGCCCTTATAAACCTGAAAAATTAAAATATCGAAAAAATCTACGTACAAACACAGATAATGTTCTTATCTTTTTAAGCCAATTCGCTCTAAAATTAAAATTAACGGGTATCGGGTCCTCTTAACCGGTCTTAAATAATTAAAGTAAATTGTTTCCTATGTAACCAAAATAACTGAATAAATCAGAAAAAAATAATAAATAAAAATCATTAGACCAATATTCTCACACCGTTCAGACTCTAAAAATATAAAAAAAAAAAAAAATATTGATTAGAATTAAAACAGATCTCATTTATATTTTCTTCCATTTATAAACTAAAACGTACAGACAAGATGTTGCAACTATACAACTATTCCGCACTTTTCTCGACACAAACCAGCGAGGCACTCGTTATAGTTTGCCAGAACCTCTTTAGAAAAATTATACAGCAAGGGTCTATACATTGGTTCGTTTTAATTTTAAAATCATAGTTTATTTGATTATTTATTTTTATAACTATTTTACAACTATACAGCTTACACCTACCTAGTTAATTTATTATCGGTTTGGCGGTTTGTTCGCATTTTTCGTACCAACCGAAATTCAAAATAATTTTCAAATCATTATTTTAATTATACACATTTCCTAGCAATTGCTTGCTCATGTTTATTATATGTGTTTCATGAATTGAGTTTAATACAGTCAAACATATTGAGAGAAGTTTTTATTTTTAATATTATGTTCAAATAGGCATGTTTTACATTTTTTTTTATATTTTGTAGGATAAATTAGATAGACGTTTTCTATTTATATATTTACATATTAACTATGCCCGACAAAATAATTCGCTATTTCGGTTGAATATATTGTATGCTGGATAATTATTTCGACCTGTCTGTAAACTTAAGCCGGGGCAGTTTATAACAAATCGTTGGGACCGAAATTAAATTCAAGTCCGGCCTTGATTAAACTGGGTGTTATTCGCTTCTGTTTGCGGAAGTATTATAGGTATTATTATAATTCTGAAACCAAGGATAATGAATCCGAAAAAAATATGCACTACGAGTATAGTACGAATTTACTATACAAAATGTTTTTCACCGCGGTTATATCCGTTCGTTGATAACTTTTTCGAATTTTTTTTTTTTTATTATTATTATAATACGATTTTTTGAATCCGATAACATTGTTGTATTGAATGACCGAATTACAATAATCATACTTGCATGTAATATACGCAAAACTAGGAATTAAAAACAAAAAAAAATATTAAAATTTGTTAAAAAGTTGTTTATTAAAGGACTAATACAGTCGAACGTTGTACTATATTCTATAATAGTATATACAAATTAGTACTGAAAAAAAAAAAAGTAGGGCATTTTTAATCGATTCGTAAAATTATCGTTATTAAACTGAAATTTGTATATTTATAAAAGTATTCGGTATGCGATCGATTTGTAATTATATAGAAAACAAAATCGTATTTTGTGCGGTGCGTTTTTAAATGCAAAGAAAGCTCTCTCTCACTCTCTCTCTCTGTTATTATTTTGTTTAAATCCCTAGGGCGAATTATAATAATAATAATAATAAAAAAACCCCTGACAAGTTAATAAACGAAATTTTATTGGTGTTTAACGACGTTAATATACATATCGTATCAAAAAAAAAAAAAAATATATATATACCTATATAATTATGATGTAGGTAGGTTTTAATAATTGCCGTTCAATTAATATTATTTAATAACGAAACGAAAAACAAATAAAAAAAAAAACAAAAACAACGCTCTCCTGTAATAGTATTACACCTACAGCAGTGTACAGTATACGTACGTAATAAAGTCACGTTATTCGTACAGAGTATTTGTTTTTTATTTTTATTTTTTTTTTTATTTGTTTTATTTTTTTTTATTATTATTATTATTTTCACAAAACAACAATACCCGTAGAGGTATCCATATTTTATGCGGCTCGTTTCGCCGCACGACGTACTGTCGCGTTCGCGTTCCACACGCGGTCATAATAAATTCATAAGCTCTGTCGCGCTCGGCCACGATGGAATCGCAAACAAATTGCCCTTACCATTATAACGTGCTCGTCGAGCGCACCTATAGTATTATTGTGTCTGTAAAAAAAATATATATATATATATATATGTATTATAAAAAAAAAAAATAAAAAAAAATATTATACGTACAAGTGTAAATGTGTGTATGTGCGCGCGTGTATACAAACTGTCAAAACCCCCGTTGCACATCTCTGAAACGCAATATATTATTATTATTATTATAATATACAGGGTGCTTGTGTATGTATCGCCGCGAATGACGATAATCGGCCGGTTCGGTTAAGGCGGTTGTTTCCGCGTCGCCCGCTATTAGACGCCAAAACCAATAAGGCCGAATCGGCGATATTTAATTTATTAATTACTAGCGGCCGTCGCCCGGCCTTGCCCGGGCCGAGTTCGGCTGTCCAGAACCGCAGCGGACGTTTTTCGGTTTTTTTCTTCTTCTTCTTCTTCTGGTTGTTGTTTCCGCGTTGCCCGTGAGCTCCCCGGCTGAACGAGTCGCACGACTCGCATACGGATCCCCCGATCCACGAGGCATTTTTCTATTTCTCCCAAAAGAAATAAACCACGAACTGTGCGTTCAATTCGAGTAACGTAGCAACGTATTAATGGATCTTATGTTTTTTTCCCGAAACGGAGAAATTAAAAAAAAAAAAAAAAAAATTCCAATCAAATATCCGGGGTTTCCGGTGGATTTTCCATTAATTTCCCTTCACAACAAACCTTGACAATTACGAACACAAAAACAAATACGAATCGGCCAAATCGGCCATGGCCGTTCTCAAGTGATGATCTTACATACATGTGAAAATTCATTTTTATACACACAGATTATTAAAACAGTAATTTCGTAAAATAAACGTTCGTCATTTAAGAAAACGACAAAGAAACGCCTAATATGCGCACACGGCACATTATCCAGACAAATAATTAATTATCTTTTATTTTATTGAAAATTATCAACGAAATCTTGTCTTTATCTAAGACGAATAACTAAATTATCTAAATTAATTATTTATATCTAGACAAATTCGTTTACGTGCTTATTTATTTTTATTTTTCTGTCCGTAAAACAAGTTTTTTACCGGAAATCTTGGTCCGATTTTCAAGCGTACCGTCTTATTAGATAGAATTTTCGATATATTTGGTGCAATGAGAAGGTCATTTTTTTTTTCTCCTAATTTATTGGAAAGATATAATAATAAATCGACGGAAAAATATACATATGTGAATTATTAAAACTTGAAATTCTTATCTTTTATATTTTATTCAAATAAATGTGTTATATCTTTATCTTTATCTAGACCGATTTTACTAATTTATCTTTTATTTTTATCCAGATAAATTTCTTAATTATTTTTGTCCGACACAGGGAAACGCCTTTTACACACTCGGTGAAATGGTCACTTGAATTTGACGCCTTCTAATGTGGGGTCGATCACTTTTTGTACTGAAATAAAATATTTACCGCACTCAACTACTGGTATTATTATTATTTTTTAATCGTCCGCGTAGTATAGTCCAAAAATCAATGGTTTTATAAAAGGACGGTTCAACCCTGAAAATATGCAGTACGCTGCCCCGAATTTTATTTTTGCTGAACAAGTTAACAAACAAAATTAATTAACTTTACGTGAAACTATTCGAGGCGCATCAGGGGGTCAGGGATTCCTAAATTGTTCGTGTAAAAGTGCTTGTCAAACAAAACGACGCGCTTGTTACTATCATGAAATGCAACAGCCATTGTCACAATCCCTTGTCGTGGTCGAATAAATCATATATATATATATATATATATAAACAAATTACAAATTATTAATTTCATTTTCCTTTTCTATTTTTTTTTTTTTTTTTTTTTTTACTTTACACGCGTGTATCGATTTTAAATGACTTAAATAGTTATTCGTTCAGACATCTTTTTAAATATTACAATGACGCACGCCTATTAAAAAAAAAAAGTAATAGTCGAGTACGGTAAATATTTTATTCCCGTACACATAGAGGTCGATCACGTCGCGAAAAAATGTTGACACGATGTCAAATTCGAGTGACCGTTTCATGAAAAAATGAAAGCATATCGTGAAATAATGTTTGTATAAGTGCGAATAAAACGTTTCCGTTTACTGAAATGGATAATTTTTCATGCAAAGACCGATTTCACGAAGTAGATTTCTATTATTATAAAAACTTAATTTTCTCAGTGGCGTATTCTCCGGGTATGCTAAGAAAAACAAAAAAAAAAAAAACAAAATAAACATAAGTACACTATAGTGATGAACACAGAAATTATTATTTTTTTTTATCATAAATAATAATATTACGTATTTTATAACGATCAGAATGTATGACGACAATTGCCATCGATTTATCCGTATTTATTATGATTTTATCGTAACTTTTACTGGCAGAGCTGTTGCGACAGCTGTGCGCTTGTTATCGCTGTGAAACACGAGAACCCTCGCCGCTAACCACCCGGGGCGTGCTCATTCGGTTGCGCTTCGTCAGTGATTTGTAATTTAATAATATTCGACTGTCGTGGCGTATACGAGTGTATGACAATTTTTTTTTTTTTTTTTTTTATTACTGTTTAGCATATAATTGTATTCGTCAATAAATCGTAAACGTTTTAAGTAAAACCTTTATTTTTAATATTTAATTCCGGTATATACCAGACTAAGTGTCGCTAATGAGTGGCTTCTAAATCAACTCCTACACGTGTACCTTACTCTTACCATTTAAAGCTTATTGTACTCAATTGTATAGATTGTCGATTTTATAATAAAAATATTTTTTTAAAAAAAATCCAGTATATGTGTATGCGTAATCATAGGCGCGAATAGAATTTATTCACAGATGTGGCCAATAAAAATGTCATGGTAGATAACCTATGGGAGTCAGCCCTCATAAAATATTTAACGTAAAATATTTTTTTTTTTAGAAATTGTTGCCTATGCAGTATACATCGTACATGGTACGTATAATGCCTCTATTTCTCGAAAATCCCTTGAATGCACGCTAATTCCCGAACTCTTTAAAAACAACATGATTTATACATTTTTTATTAACTATAAAAAAAAAAAAAATACAAAATTGAGTTTTACACGAAATAAATTGAAAAAATGTCAGTATATTATATTTATTGATGAATTAAAAGTATTAAAAAAACGTGAACGCCAAATGGGTCACGGCTAAATAAATGTTTAATCTGCGATAGCATATTCCGTCGTGATAGCAAATTAATATTTTGTCGACTGAAATCGACTCAATCAAATGTTATCCATATTTTATCAGCCCATTACTGATCAGTAATCAGTATCACAAAAAAAGTTAAATGGAAAACGCCGATAGTATAGTAAATTGTTGTCGAATAACCTATAAGCGTCGCCGATAAGATGTCTGGATGTCCCGATATCTGAATCCAAAAAAAAATCGACGCGTCCGACGCTACGTGGTGTTAGGTTAGGTTTTTTCAGTACAAAAAGTGATCGACCCCACATTAGACGGCGTCAAATTCAAGTGACCATTTCACCGAGTGTGTAAAAAGCGTTTCCCTGTGTCGGACAAAGATAATTAAGAAATTTATCTGGATAAAAATAAAAGATAAATTAATAAAATCGATCTAGATAATGATAAAAATACAACACTATTTATTTGAATAAAAGATAAGAATTTCAAGTTTTAATAATTCACATATGTATATTTTCCCGTCGATTTATTATTATATCTATCCAATGAATTAGGAGAAAAAAAAATGACCTTCTCATTGCACCAAATAGATCGAAAATTCTATCTAATAAGACGGTACGCTTGAAAATCGGACCAAGATTTCCGGTAGAAAACTTGTATTACGGACAGAAAAAAAAAATAAATAAATAAGCACGTAAACGAATTTGTCTAGATATAAATAATTAATTTAGATAATTTAGTTATTCGTCTTAGATAAAGACAAGATTTCGTTGATAATTTTCAATAAAATAAAATACAATTTAATTATTTGTCTGGATCATGTGCCGTGTGCGCATATTTAGGCGTTTCTTTGTCGTTTCCTTAGATGACGAACGGTTTATTTTACGAAATTACCGTTTTCACACGGCGGCCGCGACACATCACGTCACGAGATTTTATTATCGATATTTTTTTCTATTTTTACTACCTCGGTGTTTACGTAATTAATATTAACGCAAAACTCTACGAGAAGCTGATTTCGTAGGTATATCGCCGTAAACGCGCCTATGTGCGCAATACTATAATAGACGATAAACGAGCGTGATCGTGTTTCGAAGTCAGCGTTCGCCGCTGATTCGCCATTATAATTGACGTCGGGTGTATCCGTCTATCCGATATTAATATTAATAGTGTTCTCCGTTGACCGGTAGACACGGTTTGGGTTTTTTTTTTTTTTTTTTTTTTAGAGTGTAACGAAGAACATCCCGGTTCTGTACGTTTAAAGTGTTAGTTTTTTCTAATGTACGTGAGTTTTTTTTTTTCCCTTGGTTAATAAAAATACTGCTGCCAAAATTTCCGTGCGCCGCGCCGTTTAAGTATTTCGTATTGGAGGTATCCATAACTAAAATATTATTTCGGATATGGACGTACACATTACAAGCATCGACTTGTAGTAAACCTACTACCGCAAAATATAAATTAAAACTATGAGTTTTGGAAAAAAAAAAAAAATAAAATCTTTCTGCGAGTCGTTAGTGAAAATATACGCCGCCTTAAAAACATTCGTTTCGAATAGTTATTAGGTGGGGGGGGGGAGAAAAAATACTATAATTTATTACGCGTTGTCGATGAAAATAATATTTGAATTTCATTCGTTTTGCGCACCCCTTTACGGGAAATCGACGAAAACAACATTGGGGAAAGAAAAATGTTTTTCCGCGGTTTGTCGGCAAAACGGTCGTTAATGCGGCTTTGACGACGGATGACTAGCCGCATTGGATCTTTTGCCCTCTTTTTTCTTTTTTTTTTTTTTCATTGTACGACCGTGGTTTTTCATTTCCATTTTTGCGCCAGATTCGACAAGGAATTCGAGCAAAGTAATGCGGAAACAATGACACGCCGGAATCGAGGACCACCGCCAATCTTTTACCCTCTATAGTTGTTTTTCACCTCCTCCCCCTCGTAAAAGCATTCCGGAAATGCTATCTTGCCAACTTGTGTTTTTAAAACGTCCTCCTGCTGCGCGTACGTTTGCAGGACAAAACGGAGAAAAGACATTTTTCCGCACGAGAATTCTTCCTTTGATTTATCAAAGAATAAAATGTGTACGTTCAAAGTTCGAGTAATAATTATTTTATTCTAACTAAAACTACAACAATAACATTACCCGTCGAAATGTTAAACTACACAAGTTGGAAATTAATCAAGAAATATTTTTATTATTCCTTTATATATAAATAAGCTGTGCGAAATATATACATAATATTTAAAATTTTATATTTTATTAGAATTATTATAGAAATATAATTAAGGAAATAATAGGAAATAAGTATTATATTTAATAGCTGATGACTGGACTGTTGAGTGGATATTTTTTACTAGGGATGTATTTCTCCCTGCAATTCATAAAATAAAATAAAATAAAAAACTCTTAACATTTATGTTTTAAAACATAAATGATATATATATTATTTTAAAAATTAATTTTACAGTTTATACGAAATGGGTTTTGACTTTCGATCTGCAACGGTTTAATATCTCTGGGAGTCTATATTATAGATAAAAAGTTATTGCCTTCAACACATTTTTGCAGTGAAATAAAATTTTATATCGTCTGTAATAATTTCGTTCGTCCACTGCAACCATAGGTGTACGCAGACTTGTATAGCAGACATGGCTACTATATTTTTGCCCGCCCATATTACTTGAAAGAAATTCGGTGTATTACAGCATAAACGGAAAATTAAAATATATTTCGACAATACACTGATAAACAAAAATGATGTGAAATATTACAATTATTCTATCATTTGTCCGAACACTTTTTTTGGCGCATTTCACCTAAAAGAAAAATTCCAGGCGTTATAGCCCAACAAGTGCGCCCGTCTATGACTACTATACATTTCAAATGGCTGTCAGCAGTATTTAATACAAAATTGAATATTGATCGTTTTACTATTGTTTTACGTGCATTTTCTTTTATGTGTTTTGGTTTGCAAACCACTTTTTTTTTAACCAGAAATCTTATCCCAATCAAAAACATTATAGGAAATTTCTGGTAGTAAATTTTGAGCGCGTTGCCCAGATCGTTTTAGGATTTTCCTTGTGGTTAATCATCAATAACGAAGAAAAACGTCAGGAAAACGGGATGATTTACACTATGGCGGTTTCTGTTATTTTGTTATTTGTTATAATTCGGTTTGAAATAATCGTAGATACCTGAAACTTTTACCGAATACATTTTTATAACCTATATTATAAACATTTCATAAACATGGTGTAATTTTAAAAATATTCTGACGTTTTTCGAATAATAAATAGCTATTTGAAATTGTTTTACTGTCAGTAATAATAAATTCAACTTATTGGTTAATGCATTTTGATAATCTTATTTGTAGGTTGTGTTTACGCTTAAAATTCATAAATTGTGGATATTGAAAACCGAAAATTAGCACGAGTATTACGTACACGGTGATTTTCGTTATTTATTAATTTTTTCTCTAAACACTTTTAAAGATTATTGAAACAAATTGAGTAACAGTAATAATTGGGGCAGAATCGTAAATTATATTTTGAGTGCAATCCCACTAGCAAATATATAAAGCAGATGTTTTATTTTGATTATGAAATTTAAATAGTTGACATTTAGAGAATTAAATAAGTAATATAAATTTTAATTAAAAAAATAGAAAATTATTATACAGCATTTTTCTATTAGAAAAATAAATATTTTATAATTTAGTTTGAATTTCTGAAGATAAATGCTTTAGTTTTAAGATATAAGCGGTATAATTTTAACATTTAATTTTCGCAGATCAATTTTTACTCATCTTCGGATACACAGATAAGTATATCGGTTAAATATTATGTTAAAATCGAAATCTTATTCGATTTCTAATTAAAATTAGGGATATTATTTATTCGAAATTCTAATTTCCATATCTTTATCGAGTAATCACGTTAGATTTATAGAATTTAGAAAGGTAACATGTTACTGATTATTTCGTTATTTGGTTTGTGTACAGTACGGCGTGTGTTATATATCGTAACGTTATTTCATCAATTTTAAATAATCTCCAAATCGTCGTAATTAGAGCACAATATTATTCAATTTTTTTCAAATTTGACTTAGTTACTTAACGAAATAATTAAACCATATTAATAAAAGTTTATTGTTTTTCATTCGAAAAATATTAATAGTTACTATGATTTACTAAAGTACCATAATTTGATTACTGTACGAAAATAGTCGTTTGTTGGTTCTTGTTTTGCTCTATGCACAGATATTTATGAATAATTACTATTCAATAATATATATATATATATATATTATTTTACCAGGGTTTCCACAAAATTGAATTATACAAATTCCCCGATTTGTCCATGTTTTCCACACACGGTTAATAAAAATGTTCAATACTCAGCCAAGTATAAAAATATGAAAAAAGTAATAATAATAATAAAAATTGACATAATTCATAATAATAAATACGTCCATGGCAGGGATAACAAGAGTATGTAATACGAATGTTTAGAAATTTCAATAGCAATCGCAGAAACCCAGACATTTTCAGGTTATTCGGGCTGATATTACATAATATATTTAGTCAAATAGGTAGAATCGCGAGAAAAGCATGTATTGAAATCGATTTTATTTCACCGGTACATGTGGACGGTTCGTCGTGAGTCATTCCGTATATGAAATTGTTGGTTTTTCAACAGTGACAATCAGTAAAACGTTTCAACGCGTTACACATACAAATACCGCAAATCCATATCGGTCGTCATTTGATATCCAACAATGCGAAAAATCGTAAAACCATTATCGCGTACAGTTTGAATACGCATTGCGCGAACCGGGCCGGGTTAGCTCGGCGCACGATGAATATTCCGCCGAGGTCGACGAGGGCGAAGGTGTTGAAAGTAGCGTACACGGGGCATTCGATAAGCAATAGTAAAACTTTTTTTAGATTCACAGAACCAGAAACGTTAGAGCCCAGGGGTTCGGCCGCGAGGGTTTGAACATAGTCAGAACTAACGTTAGGCTAGAGCTAATAACTGATAAGTGCTATGTGCTAGCTAGCCTTTGCACGGTAAACAGAACTAATCGCGTCTCTTGAAGGTTGATAATAAAGGAACAGGGAAATAACACAGTAATCGGGACGGAGGTAACGTTTCATAACGCGCGCGTCGAGGACCCGCGTGCGACGTCCCGTAGTCACGTCGCACGGCGCATACGAATAACCCCGGAAGATGGGTTGACTACACGCACCGTAATTTTTCAATTCGAATTTAGTAATAAAAAAAAAAAAAAAAAACCCCTCCGCCGTTCCATTTAACCGCGGGAATATTGTAATCCGTTTGCGCGAACAATTCCTCGGACAATTTATTTTTGGGTCGTCGTCGTCGTTGTATTTCGTCTTGCGGCGGAGCCCGTGCGGCGGCGCGGCCAAGAGCAAAACGGACGTCTTCGTCGCGCGCGCCGCGCACATTAACCCGCGGGGTTCGACGTGGCGCACATGTTTATTTTCCCAAAAGTCTTGTAACGCGGTTTTTCCGTACGAATAAGAAAATGCGGCGGCGGCGGCGGCGGCGGTGATGGGGAAAAAAAAAAAAAAAAGAAAGAAAAAAAAAAAAAAATACCGAACGTTACGGACGTGGTATCGGAGCACGCACACGGCGGACGCGAGTTTATTTATGGGGCGGCTAAGAATTACGCGCGACAGCCGGCCATTTGGCGAAACGACGAAACGACGACAACTTCTGCTCCGTAATTAGGTACGCGCGCGCACACACACGCACACACACACACACACACATAACACATGACCCTTCGGAAAAACGTTAACGAGTTTCGCGTCGTGTGCGTGATAAAGACGCAATCGTCAAAACCGTATATATCTATGGCGGTTTCGCGGGGGGTGGGCGGTGGTGGTGTGCGAGGGACGGGGACGCCGCCACGTACTGTTTCCCACGGGAACGCCGCCCGGGCACAAAAGAATCACAACTTTGGCCTGTCCCCGGCCCCGGCCCGCCACACCCGTCCGCCGTCCCGACGTAGGTACTTCGGCGGCTTAGGCGTTGTCGTAAGTATACAATGCATCGCGAAAATTGAATGTACGGAAGAAAATAAAATTAAAAGAGGTGGAAAAAGAAAAAAAGAAAGAAAAAAACCGCCCGCCCCGGTGTGCAACGATTAAAAATGTCGATATTTCATTGACATTACACCTCGTATATGTTTATTACGAGTACGGGCGTGTAAGATATAATTTTTTTTTTTTTTTTCTACCTTAATCCCCCGTTTGGGTTTGGAAAATACCGACAGATGGTTTTTTTTCTAGACGATCGTCCAATGATATAAATAAAACTAAAAAAAATATATAACTCGAATTGTTTAAAACTAAAGATTAAAAGGTTAGCCTTCTGGCCATGTCGTATAACATTGCTGGTCGTATGAATAATATCAATATTGTTTAGATTATTACCCGAGGCCCCCGCGATATTTATGTGAGACAAACAACCGCCGAGTGTCCTACAATACGTCTAGTGAGATACCGGCTGATTTATCGAATCGCAGAAAGGAATTTTCGAAAATAAAAATAGCATCTTAAAACAGGCGCCTTCCGTGGAACGTGGAGAGTGGACAATTATATAGGCAGTAGTATGACGAAGAATTCCGTTTGTGATCAGACAAAACGGAAAAAAAAAAAACAAAAAAAAACTCAGAATAACCAAGACAACGAATGAATTTATTCTGAATACGATCGTGGGCGCCCATAGGTAAACCCAGTGGCGTGCGCAGGGAAGGATATGTCGGCGGTTATACCCTCCCAGTGTTCGCTTTAAACCTACAACATTTACGAGTATTTATTTAATAATTTAATTTCAAAATGTGTATATTTCGGACGCGTTGCACAAGAAAATGCTCGATTTAGCGAATAAAATTTTTAGTATTTTCGGATCCGGTTTCGAAATCGCGTTATCGGTTTGGGATAGAAGAAGATTCTGCGATTGTTATCGTGGTTATTCGTGGTTATTATTCAGGAATCCGATAATATTGTAAATTCCTGGGCAAGCCGCTGTTCGAAACCGAACCGTATTCAAGTGAAGACTAAAACGAGCGTAGAATAATATCGAATTTTCACGACTCAATACAGTGTCGAGTGTTCCCGATAAGAATTTACGCTAATGTTCGCGTAGCCTTTGTCAACATTGTTCGGATATGGTCTGAGGCCGAAAGAGAGCCGGAATTCGTAACTGACCCGTGTGGCAAACGAATGGCATCACAATAACACGCAAATACAAAACGAAGTGGAATACATTCGGTATTTAATTAATATTCTATACGCGTTTAATGTAATATTATAATGCGTCGTATATACATATTTTTTTTTTTTTTAAATATTTAATCAATTTAAAATTATGGACACATTCACGTTTGACGGATAACAAGTGATAGGACCACTTCGTATACGAAAAAAAAAAAAAAAAAAAAAAAACGGTGTGCCCGTCGTATACTGTTGCCTAATGACACAGTAAGGCATACAAAAAAAAAGAAGAAAAAAAAAAAAAACTGGTTTCGGGATTTGTTACACGGCGTACCGGTGGTTACGGGCAGTCATAAGTTATTACTAATAATAATATATTCAATCGATAATTTTGAATATAAATTAACGATTTGTAACTAAATATAAATGGCTTTCTCGCACTGCCCCGAATCTATCTAAAAATCAGAGACGTCCCCCCACAGTCCTATATCGGCCGGAGATAATTTAATTCACTGCTTAAACAAACTAAACCTGTATACTGTGCAATCGCAACCATTGGCGGCACAGACGGGTTAACCGAGCAACGCAACTGCACGCTGTGCTCCAGAGGGTTGGGTGGACAAAGGCGTGTCGGTAGATAACTGGTGAACTGGTGAGTTGCGAGGCTGCTTAAAATGAAGAAAAACCGCGTCCGAAAATTATATGGACCCGACAAACGAAAACGAAAAAGTACCAGTTAACCCGTCTCAACGAAATTTACCCAGTACAGAAAAAAAAAAAAAAAAAAAAAAGTCGCGCACAGCTTCGTCTGGCAGGCCTTCGGCCACGTCCACCTCCGTGTCGGAACTTATCGAAAATAACCTTCGATTTGTTATGCGAAACCGCGTAGGTCACAGGGGCGTTTTATAGTAATGGTCACTTAATATTTAAAGCCAATAACGTATACCAAGGCCGTAATTAAAAAAAAAAAAAAACAAATTTTTTTTGGGCGGGTAAGGGGAATTGTTTTTATACAGATACTGAACACTCGTCATTTTTACGTTCAAAATATAAAAACTCTGTAATTTTGTTATTCAAATTTTCTTTTATGGTTAACTAATTCACTTAACTAGTTTAGTTTTTATTGCATTAACTCAATATTTTTACCGTTAATTTTCATGAACATTCCATTGGACGTAATTGGTTGAAGACGATGAATGATTGATTATAGTTGGGTTTTTAATTTATTTTTATTCGAATATGCGTTTAAATTTAATCGGTAATGCCGCATTACATGAACTGCTCGGAGGTATTTAATTGCATAACAATTTTTAAAAAAAAATTCAAAATAGGACTGTAAATAATATTATTGAATTAACGTTAATTTGTGTTGCTAAAAATAAAAACTATATAATTTTTTTTAAATTGAATTAAGTAAACATTTTTTTTTTTTTTTTTAATTTAACGAGCTGGACACCTGTGTATCCGTCTGTATTTTTGCAGCCCGTCCTTTTTATTACAATGGATGCTACGAAAACATCGTTTACTCTACATAATATTATAAATATATATTCACGGAATGACGATATTATAACAGGCTGAACCGAAAAATTTAATTAAATTCTCATGAATACTTGAAAAACTTTATAGCATTTTGAATTAGTTGAGTAGAGTGTAGAGTATTTATCCTAGTTTGTAAATCTTATGTACTTAAATAATAATTTTCCTTTATTTAATTAAGTTATTAAACTTTAGAATGGAATACTTACCGTCTAATAAATTATCGCTTTGTTCCGGTTTCCAATGCGTTTAAATTAAACTCAGTCATCGGGCAATTATTGATCTATTAAATTTAATATATTGTTATGATGCACCTACTACAACTCTTGATATATATATATATATGATCAGCCATCCAGAAGATCAGAACTGTTTAATTAAATTATGAGCGAATTCATCGCAGAAGGCTGTTGCGTGCATATTATATACGAGTAAAGTCTCGGGACGGTATTTTCGGAGTCTACGACTTTGACAGAAAGCTCCTTGTGTTTAAATCCCGGACCGATCCGGGAGTGTCTGAGACGGTTAGTTTACAAATGTCCAATCCGTCCCCAAGACTTAAGCCCGCCAGCATTTAAAATATGCAAATTTTCGTACTACACAAATGGCGGATGAGGAGTGGTGGTGGTGGTGGTGGTGGTTAGGGGTAAGATTGATTCGAGGATCAAAATAGGAAGTTTCAGGCACATTTATTGGGATCTAAACAGTCGGTTCCACGGGAAGGTCTGTGCCACTAGGGTATCCAAAACTATAATAATATGCTTTGTCAAGCACAAATAAGTTTACATATTATACCGTTTTTGTTAAACAAATATTGGCAATATTATATTATCATTAAATTGTACACGCATGTGCCGTTTCAGGGCGGTCATTACTGTTATTATAATTATTAACGCACACGCCTAGTGGCGGATCCGGGCCCGGATATTTATAATGAAATGTGCGATTTTCTGTAGGATTTCATTTCTAGATGATGGTACGTCGGGGAGGTGCTTTTTTTTTAAAAAAAATTCTAGACCCTACTCTTTTCGATAACGGGGAAAAAACGTCGGGAAAACGAGAATATTTTCTATACACTGTAGCGCGCGCCACCGGTTTTGATCGAAATCGATTTTTTTTTGTTTTTATTATTATTATTCACAGTAAAAACAAATCGTAGGGACATACAATTTTCACCGTTATCATATTTTCAAGCCGTTGTATTATTTCCAAAATATTGTTGGCTCTTTTCGAAATGTTCGCGGGTTTTTTTTATTTGTTTATACGAATAAAATTTGTTTTGCCACGTATAAATACTCGAGAATTTTATCCAAAAGATTTATTGTAAATTGCGATCATGTCGCAATTTATATTTTATAATCGCCCGAAATTAAAATTGCGATGAAATTTGTTAAAATATCACGAGCAATTATTAAATTATTTTGCCGTTAAAAATGAATACAATTTTTGATATCAGTTTGCCAAGAAATATTCTTTAACTTAGCTCCACTATAAAAATCGTTTTCTTGTTAGGCTACTACAATGTATTAATTTATGGTATACGGTATATGGGTGAAATTTTGTAAAAAAAAAAAAAAAAAATACCATTAAACTATCATACTCGAAAATCATTATCTTCGTAGTGTAGGTAATGGGGGGAAAAAAAATCACCCTGTGTGTAGTACAATGGCCGTACCTAGGGCAGGGCGAGCGGGTTCCGAGCCCCAACACCCGCGCTTTACTCACGGCTGGACAGGCACCGTTCTTTTGTAGAATCACTAAATGTTAGGTTTCCTAGAAAAGCGGTGCCGTTATCTAGCGGCCGTTGTTTTACGGTTGTAAATAACGGCCGTCTTTACGGTGACCAAGCTGTGGTTTCCCAGGAAGTAGTGCGACCGTATTCAATCGTAGTCACTCAGTACTCACTCGGGCGTAGTAGGTCGTGCACTGGTGAAAAATGGACGATCTGGACATAGCATTATTAGTATGTTTGGACGATGAAGAGTCACCAGAAGACGAAAAAAATCGTTTGGAAAGGAGAGTGTCATGTTCAAAAATCGTGATACTGAGGATGCATTTCATATATTAATGCGTCGCCATCTGCAGTGTAATGACGAAAAATTTAGGCAATACTATCGCTTAACACCGGTGTTATAAAGGCTCTCAAACGAAGTGGATATTTTAACTATAACTTAGTACTATTCAATCGTTTTGCTAGCAGTCGTTGGTTAGTTACGTTTCCACTCATTGTATTAATTAAATATGCACACGGCTACACGCGAAAAAAACGTTCAACTACTGTTTATCACCGTTATTTGACGTTACGGTGACACTCAACGTTCTCTAGGATACCTGCTCCGATGTTATTTATAGACAACGTATGGGTGACGTCGTCCAACGCTACATTACGGCCGCTAGGTAACGGCACCGCTTTTCTAGCTTTACAAAATCAGTCGAGATGTGATGAGCAAAAGAAAAATACGTAATCGATAAACATATAAAACTATAAGAGGGTTACTCGAAACCATTCAAAGGCCTCACATCCATCTGATATATGTCCACCTTTAAAAACGCTGAATATATCTCCTGTAATGACGCATGCGACACGCAATTTCAGGCCCCACAATATGCCTATGCCAGGTGCGCGTATAAACCGGGAATTCTGGACGTGCGTGTAATGTCTGGAAATTGTATAAATCTGGACCACGCGTATCTATTCCATGCCCCTTAAGCAGATATGTATGCCCTCGGGAATCCTCAAGACGGCACAATCGTGATTTTCGATTCGAACACAAAACGTGCGGATACGGTTACGAGACTGTACGTGTTCCTCAACGTTACGCATATTATTCATTTTAATAATATTTTATCGTTCACGATGACGGTGATGATATTCGGGTGACGATTATGAATTATTCGCGGGTGATCGCGAATCCGAATTCGTTTACGGGGCCTGTCGTCGCACACAATCGCTCGGCGGCGGCGGCGGCGGGCAGCCGGGTAATCGTAGTACGGTAAATGGTAAGCGTCCGGGGCGAACGTTCGCGAAAACCGTTGGTCGTAATTCGCCGTGAAATGCGATCGGGATCGATTTCTCCGAGATCACGCCGGGGCCGTCGCCAACCGTCCTACATCTGGGTGGACCGTTCGATTTGTCCTGCGTCCGACCACATTACAAACTACGCTACGAACCGGCTACATTTCACATGTCAATACATAGACATTATATATGAGTTTATATGAGTTATATATATATATATGAAAAAATGGGTTTTTTTTTTTTTTTTATCTTATATTTAATTTTAAATATTATCACTTGTATACCCACTACGGTGTGATTCGAGTTTAAGATAATTTTTATTTATTTATTAAAATTAAAATGTGTCAGCATATCTCGCACGCTATTACCAAGACTTTAACGTTAAGTCACAGAATATTCGCATGTTATATAAAATTAATAAGTATTTATATCAATATCCGTTAGAATGATCTTCGATCTTGATCTTTGTAGGTGCCTGGCGTCTTATAGGAATAGATCTTGAGGTAGTCCGGGTTTTAGGACGTCGGGGTTTTTTCCATCAGAGGTTTGGAGATTAGCGTGGACATTTTTGAATTGTGTTTTTATCCAGTCTCGGAGGAGAGGTATTCCTGTGTCCTTGTATTTTAAGATAATAATCGTGATTATATATCATGTATTTGATATATATATATATATATATCATTTTTTTTTTTTTTTTTTTTGATCTATGCTTGTTATCAATAGCTTTTTATCATTATTTTTTCTACATTTTCTGGCCTGCTAAACGAACACGTCTGTGGGATTTAAATAAAACGTCTACGTTTGTTGGTGATTCAAACAAGACACGAAAGAAATTATCCTTCCCGGGTCGATGTAAACCGAAAATATATATATATAAAAAAAAAAAGCAAACGCACACGTTTTCGAGCCTTGCGGCCGCGAATCGTTTCGGCTTCGAAAATTGCCGGCCGTTTTGTTTTCGTTTATATTTTACGCGCCGGGACAAATCGCCGAGAACCGGACGACGACGATAATAAGAATAAATTGAATGCGATTGCCAAAGTCGCCCGTCGTCTTCGTCGGGCCGTTGTCGCGCTGACGGCAATAACTGTAAATTATTTTTTTATATTATATTGTTCGAGAAAAATCGTACAACGAGCCGAGGCGCTCGCGCTCCCCGCACTCGTAATAAATTACCGTCGTGAAATACCTACTCGTTTTTCGATTTGATCTTTTTCGTATAAACGAGTACATATATATATATATATATATTGGCCGAACCTCGAACGGTCGTACACGTGTTGTTGTACGGCGGTGTCGCGATTTATCGTTTTCCCGGTCTGACCGCGCGACTACGGCGACCGCGACGACGACAACGACGACGACGACGACGACGACGACGACGACGGCGGCGACGGCGACCAGGGCGACGGCGACCAGAAAGACGCGGCGGGACGATACGCGCTCGGCGGCGGCATTGTACCTCCGTCCCGCCGGGTCCCCGATAAGAAGATCACGACGACGACGACGACGACGACGTCCCGGCCGGTGTTTGTTTGATTTACGGGTTTTCGCCCCGTCACTAAATCTCCGCCGCGCGCCGCCGATTATAACGCCGACGGACAGACCGCGCGCCGCCGCTCCGGGTGTCGTTGTACGGTGTACCGCTCTCGTACGGCCCCGGGTACCGTGTACTTTTTTATATTATTATATAATGTTTTACGTGCCCGACGTATTATTATTGCCGTTATTATAATATAGTACTATAATAATATACCCTGTAATTTGTACGTTGAACATTGAAACGAAAAACGCGAAGCGGTCGAATAATCGTCGGACATTATCTACAAACAATATGGAAAAATGATTTCAAACCACAACAATAAAACAAAAACACTATTAAAATAAACTTTCCGATAAATAAATCGGAGCAATGTCCGAAAGACAAAAAAGTTATATCGTTTTTGTAAAATATTTTTAAAATGTTTATTTTAATTATCCACAAAAACAATATACGTATAAATATATATATTTCTGAAATAATTTTTAGATACATTTTAGCCCGGCCCGTCGAATCTATGCCTGGGTTTTAATGGATTGAACCGGGTAATTATACCTGGCAGCAAATCCCGATGGGCAACAAAAAAAAAAAAAATTACCAATTTCATTTCGGTGATAATTGACAAATTTGACTGTACAGTATGATTTAAGTACGTTAGCGACACTTTTGGCCCGAAATCACCTCAGAATATTACCAAACAATTATCATAAAAATCGGTTTTATCAACGATACAAAAGCGTACACGACATTATTTCATTAGTAATGTCTCAGTTCTGCTCTAAAAGTTTCGGCATGATAAACGGCACATTCTAGAGCGGAAATGGTTGTGCACTTGTTTTTTTTTTTTTTTCGAACCTATTTCAGATTAAAATATAGAGAGTTAAAAAAAGAAAAATCATTCAAATTCATCAAACATTAGATTTTTCAAACAGTTTTTTGCGTTTCCCAACAGTTTTTAATGTCTTTCTTATGACCTTTTGCCTATCAAGGCTCGTTATACTATACAATACGGTATTAATAGGATGCAATTGTACGTCCTCTTGACATAACCAACAATCGAATCAAATTTAAATTTTATTTACGAGAAATACGTATTAATTATTGTACTTACCTAGTTGGTAATGTGTATGTATATTTAAAAATAAAAAAAAAAAAACGTTTTATATCACAGATAACTTTAAAATTATCTAGATAAGTCGTGAGACGAAATTATTGACGCATTTGTCAGTATCAAAGATTACACTTTTTAGAATTGTGCTACGCGAAACGAATCAAATGGGAAAATTAAAAACATAAAAATGTATCAGTGGATTCATTTCGTTTCGATAAGTTTTTCGAAGCCCACGTTGGGCTAAAATCTATATAATTATCACAATTATTGAAGCGCGGTGGCGGACGGTTAACGCTCAATAATTCGGTGTATTGAAGTTTTTAATATATATATATATATACTAAACATGTTAATTGCACTGAATCATTATTCAGTAGTGTAGTGCAGTTTGTCAACAACTGAATTATTTTTTATTTTTGAATATTTGACGAGAATCCAATACATTGATAAACCGACCAGTGATGAAATATTAAATATTTCCATAGTGTTCGAAATGAATACGTTTCGCATTTGTACCTAGATCATTAGTTTTAAATTCACAAATCGCCTGTACACGAGCGCCTACAATTCAACAGTCCACTTATTGTTGGTTTTATTATTTTCTATGATAGGTTTTACATTTTATACGGAGTAGAATAAAGTACATAGTCCCACGAAAAACGTTTGTCTGCCACACGCGAGCCTCTTAAAATCGAATTAATGTATTATGTATAATTAAAACGATTATATTTTAATTCGCTTAAATATTATTGCAATAGCGTAAATTACAATTATTCATATTGCATTTACCAACAAAACGATACTTTCGACTCTTTGGAATACTTTACCCCCGAGAAAAAAAAAAAATGTTTTTAAATTGCTCGTTTATTATTGAGATACGAAAATATTTACATCGTTACACGGTTTTACGCCTTTGTGCATTATGTGTAGTACGTTCCTATTAAATGCATAAAATATACAAAAGGGTACTAAAGGCCAATGGACACTATATTTACCGGTTCGTTCCCCCCCTGGAGACTATGCCGAATTCTAGAATGTCTTGAAAACTAGTTAAATTTAAATTTGTTTAAACCTATACTAAGCTGGAGAAAAATAAACATTTAACATCTAGTAGCCTAACTATAATTTTGAAAAATAATTTCAATTCGTTCGCCTCGTTTCTATGTTTTGTAAAACTTTTTAATTTTTATTTTATTTATTTATTTATTTTTTGTCTCGTTAGCTACTTTAAAGTACGTGTTCGTTTTGGGAAATCGTGTGAATCCATTCGGTACCGTATTACAAAATATCGAAAATCTATTTCCTAGGACTATCTATTGAGAAATGTTACGCACTTTGGTGTTAACAATTTGAACTATTTGAACTGGGCATTCGTCGCACGCTGGCTGTCAACATATTTTTCATATCACTGAACACTGACCATTGTTAATTAAATATTATAATACCCATTGATATCTGATATCCACCAGATGAAATGTTAAGACACAGAAATAAAAAAAATGACTAATGTCGGTTTTTGACTAGTAGAAGGCATTTTGAAAAAAATTCGTTTTCCATAGGATTATTCGTTATTACTCAAAAAAAATAAAAACGACTAGATAATTATTAAAATACTACCGGATAAAAAAAAAACACACACATTTAATAACAAAACAAATTGTAATAAAGGGGCGTAAACTAGCAGAGTGGTGAGTATCGGACGTAAACGGATAACTCGTACATTGGCCGATATTGAGGATATCGCACTTTTTCCCGAATCAATATTTGCCACGATATATTTGGAGAAAAAAAAGGTGGTTAATTGTATCTCTGTTAATATGAAAAAAAGCGATTAAAATGTAGATGGATTTTCAACCGGCGCATCAGATAAATTCAATATCGGAAAAAAGTCATATCGGCTTACCGTTAAAAACTAGCTTATGCCACTGAAACCTAATGGTTTGTGTTAAAAAGTAAAAATTGAAATGGTTTTTTTTTTTTTTTTTGTTTTATTCTACGCTTTTGCTATTACATTTTAGTAATGTTATACTTGTGGAATAAAATATGTTCCGGATACTCGACTGGAATATTTATTTATTTATTGTGCTCGGACAAGTATAATTACACGAAATATATGAAATTAAATATAGGTATATACAATGCATATATAAATAAGACGACATCAATATTATATTTTCAACACGAGAGAAGAGCAAAAACGTGTTTATTTGTACGGTGTTTAAAATATGTATACGACTATATATATATAATATTATGTTATGGTAATCAAAATCAATTTTTTTTTTTGCTTTCGTCAAGACCTATAAAAAAAAAAAAAAAAAAAAAAATAAATAAATTTTACAAAAATACGTATACACCATACAGTGTTATATATTACAGTCGTTGGACCATAAAAATTCGCCGACAGACAACAGATGATTTTGTTTTTCTTTTTTTCTTTCTTTCTTTTTTTTTTTTTTTCCACATATTTAACATATTACTATAATCCATTACAGTACCCGGCATAATAAATGATATTGTACATATAATATTACGTTATTTATATACATATATATATATTATCACGAACTGTTTAAAATGTATTTATTTATAATATTAAATACGACAAACTGCAATATTACGCCGCTGCAGGGCCGTGTATAACCCGTTCACTATATAACCCCAAGACCCTCGAAAATACTTATATAGACGCCTACAAGACATATTCAGATGTATATTATAGTATCCGTGTCGTTCGCTGTATTATTGCCGTAATCTCGAACCGCTGTGATATTTATGAATTATCACGCTAATATGGAAATTGTGTCGTGTCGTGTTTTTTTTTGTGTGTGTGTATATTCTGGAATTCATTTTCAACAATTTTACATTGATACAACACAAACGATAAATTATCGCTGTCGTGCGTCAATGTAAGTTTGATTCGATTTTATTGACATTCTACAATTTACATTATTCAGTAGTGGTTTTATAGTTGACGTTCAAGGGGAGAGTGCGAAAATGGTGAAATACCTACATCCCTCTCCGTGTTCAAAACAACTTAAACTAGTGAAAAGGAGTCTCTGACAAATGCGTAAAAGAAATTCGGGCCGGGTCAGATTTTTGGCGTTTAATAAGCAACAGATTTAAAAAAAAAAAAAAAAAAAACTGGAAATTACAACGCTGCACTATATTCGGAAAAAAAAGACGATTACGGACCCACAGATTGAAAATTTTGGGTACGAGCATATTTTTCTTAAAAAAATGTCACTAAAAATATGTTAAGTACTTGAAATAAAATTTAAAAAAAAAACTGTAAGTACTCAAAATTAAATCAACGATGTTAAGACGAATTTAACACGACGATTATATTTTAATCCGTGTTGAAACTAAGAGCATTACGAGTATTTATGAGTGTTTTTTTTTTTGTTTTGTTTTACAAGTTACAAGAAGAAGCTCGATTTATTGAATAAAAATTTTCGTTTTCGGAGGATTCGGTTTTAAAATCGCATTGTCGGGGGTTTTGTTGGATAGAAGACGACGATTCTACGATGATGTTGCGATCACAAAGCATTCCTGCGGGGCACGCCACTGACGATCACGTATTTTATCATTAGTTTCTCGTTGAAAAATCGACATGGACCCCAGAGAATGTTTGAAGATCGCAATTTTTAAACATATCGCAATAATATAATTGTAATCGGTTAATTTTGTGAAATTATGACGAAAAAAAAAAAAAAAAAATTATTCTAACATTTAATTGAAATATTTGTTCGTACGCCTTGTTGCCACGTTGTCCATTCGTCGAGATTTAAATATTCAGACCGATGAAGTTATTGACGGAGAATTGGCAAATAAAAAATGGAAAAAAAAGGAAAAGAAAACTAGAGTTTATAATATAATTTGCGATTCGTAATCAGTTAATATAAAACCAGATTAATATCGAGTTTTAAGCGCGTTTCAATAGTGATTTATAAAAATTATTTCGTCATTATGACGCCCGCCGCCCCTGCGCCAACATCAAAAAAAATAAAAAAACACAGTTTGTAAATACGCCCAACTGGATAATATGATAAGACAATAATAATCGTTGTTGTTTTTAATATTATAAACTTGCGATGTTGATCTTTGGTCATATTCCAATACCCGCCGCCCGGCGGCCGTTTATGTCGTTCGTAAGTCGTAATTTTAACGCGCATCCTTCTCCCCGGTCCGTCTACAACCGTACCGATACTCGTCGTGTAGTAGTAGTAGTAATAATATACACGGCGACGGCACTAAAGTCATATCAAAATATCTGTTTACATTCGAAACTCCCTAAAAATAGGACATTATAGATGGGTGGTCCTTTTTTTTTTTTTTTCTCTATCTTTTTTGTTCCTTCTTCTCCTACGCCCGTCATAAACAACACGGCAATAATGTTGTGCGCGACTTTGTTTATTCGTGTGTGATGTGCGCGCACGGGAGGGATCCGCGTGTCAGTCAGTGCGCCCGTTCTGGCGATCGTCCTCTGTCTCTTAAAAATCGGTCGTTTTTTTTTTTTTCTTCTTCTTTTTCTTTTTCTTCTTCTTCTTCTACTTCTTGTTGTTGTTGTTGTTGTTGCTCTTTTTCTTCCGCGTCTTCTCCGCCTTGGTTTTACATTCCGTCTGTTTTTTAATGCTCTAAACAAAATGTCAACCGTTCCGGCGGGGTTATTGTATATTAAACACGTTCGTCGTGCGACTCCCCCGGGTGTTTACGCTCCCCGTACTGTACAATCGCGGCTACTGGGTTATAAACAATCCGTCCATTAACGCGCTTCACCGAAATAGATTCATCGCAGAGGAAAATATTCCGGTCACTGAAATTTGTTCCTCGGAAACATAACATTTAAAAAAAAAAAATAAAAATAAAAAAAAAAAAAAAAACGCAACTCCGAACGCCTATGCATAACGTATAGTATTGTTATGATCGCCGTTTTATTATTATTGCGTGTTACCGTATACCGAACACCGAATAGGGGCCGCTATATTCCATACAATATGACAGTGAAAAAAAAAAATAATATTAATTTTATCGTTAAAAGAGTTTTTCAAATACTGACCCGAATGACTTTTACAAAGTGTGACCGAAAGAATTAGTGGATTTATTTTGAAAGAATGCTATAAGTTTTTCTGATCTCCCTTTATACTCGCCGCAATTGAGTTACGGCTATCATATTGGATATCGTGTTAACTCGCAGTTATAAAAACAAAAAAAAATCGCAAATACTGCTTAGATTTCCATAAAAATGAACACTTTTAACGCTTATGAAAAATAATTGTTACATGACCCGCAAATGTTTTCTTTTTTGACTACCGAGTATAACTTATGATGTGACATTTTCACATGATTTTCTGGTCGGACAAAATCGGTTTGGAAATTTAAAAAATAACCACTTCGCCGCACTAACAAGATCCAAAATACTACCAGCAACGATGCTACGCATGAAGATTGGAGCGGGATTTCTGTAAAAAAATTGTTCGCAGAACAAAAAAAAAAAAAAAAGGTATTCATACTTCCACCCATGGGTGGATCACTGTTTTAGGTGGGAAGTTGGGAAGGTAGTCGTCTATAGATAGGAATTTATTTTATATCTGTATGCAACGATTAGTTGCAAACGAAAACGATTATCAGCGAAGTAGTATTAGTCGTAAGTAGTTTGTCATTGGTAACCCGGGAATCAACATAAATAAAAAAAAGAAATAATAAAACTCGAGTTTGACCAAATCGTGATTTCGCCGTTTTTTTTCATCATATTTTGGTATTTTTTATTGCCGCGTTAAAAAACCAATAGGTATAATACGACCTCTTTAAAGTACCAACTAGACAAAATTTTCTACCGGAAACAATATAGGAGTGTATAGATCGGATGCAGTCTTCTGGTAGAAAAAGTGTTTACAGAAAAATAAAAAATAAATAAACATCATTGTAAAACCGCAGGACTCCTCGCTCCGCTCAGAATCTAAAAATCACATCATAGTAAAACCAATACATTCCTCGCTACGCCCAGAATCTAATATAATATTTATGTAATATTTACCATCTGTTTCTGGTTTTTCGTAAGAGTCGTCGTTGCCGTGACGGCTTTGGCAAGGGATTTCTTGTGTTTGATATACGGCTTGTTTAATTGCAACATCCCAGCGTATAAAAACTCGAACTACAACACCGAATTACAACGGACAAAAAAAAAAAACCGTTATTGCCGTACATTTTCCCGACTTTCACCGGTTCCTCAATGCACCAACAATATCCAAAATGCTTTCAGAAAAGGTGCTACACTTGGGAATCGGAGCCGGTTGTCCGGTAGAAAACTTTTCCACGGACGGAACCACACGTCATAGTAAAACCATAACACCAGTACGCAACACTTACGTGTCGTTTTACTATCTAAAATAAACGATATTAAAAATAATATTATTATCAAATCGAAACTAGTATTCGTTTATTATTCATAAACCATTCCGCACGATAAATTAATGGTTAATCTAGTTAATCAAAAAAATTATCAAACACAGTTAAACAATTTAAGTTTTAAAACTCGTATTTTTAGTTTTTCTTTTCGTATTTTATTAAGACCTGCAAAATATAATTATAAAATTACTCGATTTTACTGTACGAACGCGGAAATGTATAAATAATAAAATTAAACTCCGAACTCCTGTTTTACCCCTTGACTTTCCCATTTTTTATTACGATTCACTATATACAAAACAATATACAAAATTATAAGGGTAAAATCTTGGTGATAATTTATGTTTGTATAATTTAGTTATTATGACACTGCACGTATATTAGCTAGGGCGAATAATAAACAATAAAATAAACTAAAACAAAAGGATAACACGTAAGGCAGACATTACGATGACCGCACGCAAAAGAGCCGAGAAAATCTATAGAAATCCAGTGAATTATTATTGGCCCTTTATTCGATTTGGAATAAAGCCATATTGGAAATGTTTTGGCGGTTTTTATTTAATTTTTTTATTTTAATAATATAAAGTTCTGTAAAATGATGCACGGCTTCGAATATGTTAATTTTCGAATTACTTGATGAGATACTAGTTTTTTTCTTTTTATATATATATAATTTAAAAGATAATTAAAACGTTTAACATTTTTACGGATTTTATTATTTTATACTCGCACACAACTATTGTAACAGTAATTTAATATTCGATTTATATTGTATAAAATTGATACTGTTTTAATTTTGAAGATATTATAAAATACAAGTTTAATTGCATCTTATACTTGTAATTATTTAAAACGTTAACAAATGGGATAAATCGCATTGGTCAAATGTACCTATTTAGTTATATTTGTAGTATTCGACTTGAAATTATTTCATAAAACGTTACTTAGAACATTTCAACCGTCGAGTTAAATATGTTTTATATAAATGAATAATTTATTGGGGGGGGGAAAAAAAAAAAAAAAAAAATGTTTAACTAGTCTTGGTTTTGCGTGCGATGATCATCGATATTATGTCTGTTACCGTGATCAGCACATTCCAACAGTTTCGGACGGTGTCGTATAATAATATCGTTCGATATTCTTGAATGTTCATGAACCGGGATCGCGTGTACGCGTGTGTATTATAATTCCAACGGAAAAACGAAAATAATCGCCGTACAAATACCTTTACCGTAGAATCTCCACGCACGTCCGTCGTCGTCGTCGTCGACGCGCCGGTCCCGTGTTATATTGTATATTACTTACAATAATGTGCGTTTTTAAATGCGGCGAGTTGTTTTATGACCCCTGAACCTTAACGGCAATAAGGTGTCGGGCGATTTATACCGCCGGGGCATTGTTTTCTCCTTATAGTATTTCTCTCGTTACCGACGGCGTGAGGAATGTCTTTTTTCCGGAACACACCCTCGGCGATATATACCGAAACCCGCACGGGAGCCAGAAGGCCGGGCGAACGTAGGCTCGTATATACCGCGGCGGACGGTGGTGGGCACTTAATAAAAAGTACCTATACACGCCGGACCATTAAGTTTACAGTCCGGAGCAGCCGCGCGCCATTAGCGCCGTGTACCGAATTGATTGCAATTTTTTCCTTATATATATATATATATATATATATATAAGAAAAAAGCATACGAGGTGCGACAATAAAACTACGAGACTTTTTGAATAAAAGTTGTTTATTTTAAAAATGTTATAATTTAATGATTATCACCTTCAAAGTACCTTCCCTCAGCATCAATACACTGTTGCATACGTCGCTGCCATTCTTGAAAACAGTGTTGCCAATTGCTTTCATTCAGCCCTTTTAGAAGTTCTGCCGTTTTCATTTTTACGTCATCAACTGTTTGAAAATGGGAAAAGCAATAAGAAGAAGTCACAAGGAGTGACAAGGTCTGGCGAGTACGGTGGATGTTGAAGTACAGACATTTTTTTTTCAGTTAAAAAACGTTGAATTGAAAATGCACTCTGTGAGCTGGAGCATTGTCTTGGTGAAGAACCCAGCCATTTTTCCATAGATCTGGTCGCTTCTTTCTGACACGTTCTCTTAATTTAATTAATACCTCTTTATAACAATATTGATTAATTAATTTTGTCGATTTTTTCAACGTTTTCGTTTGTTGAAGACGTGGTAGGACGTCCAGAACGATCATCGTCTTCGACGTCCTCCCTTCCACTACAAAACCGTTTGTGCCATTCAAAAACACGAGCTCTCGATAAACATTCTTCACGATAAACTTCACATAACATACGAAACGATTCTGCGGCAGTTTTTTTTAATTTAACAAGAAATTTAATGTTAACACATGTTGTTCGATTTTTATATCTAACATTTTTCGGCAGTACAGTCGAACTCGCACTAATAACAAGGCTACTAACGTATAAGAAAATGAATCGATGCCATCAGTGTTCATAGTACTTTTAGATAAGTGTTTTCTAATCATATTTCAATAATCGTTTTATAGATAACGTTAATAGTTTAGGTTATATTTAGAAAGTCTCGTTATTTTATTGTCGCACCTCGTATATATATATATAAACCCGAAATCCGTCAAAACTAGTTATCTATTTCGTCAATATTGATTTCGACTGGTCAAAACCGGGAACCGTATATCGGCCGGCGGTCGAAGGTGTACCTATCGAAATCGCGTCCCGTGTCTAGTTCCAAAATGCCACGGTACGGTTTACCCGGCGCCGGTAAACAGATTACAACGGCGTTCCGATTCAAACGTTAACCGATCGATTCCCATAGGTATTTAAACGGAAATATTTTATCGCTTTTAGAACGGGCCAAAGTATTGGTTAGGTTAGGTGCCTATTGGGTGCCTACGATTGTTTTTTTTTTTTTTTTTTTGACGGAATCGCATGCAAACCGACCGCAACCGTATTATCCCGATTATTATTGTAAACTACAACGGAAATTACGAAAAACGATCTTCCCGACTAGATTCTTTCGGATACGATTGTACGCTTGTAAATCGGTACAGGTGGCGTCTGGTGGAAAAGTTGTAAAACAAAAAAAAAAAAGAAAATCACATCATGTTATTATGGATAAAGACCAATACAGTTTTCCTCGGTACGCACTAAAATCTAAAAAGCCAGTTAAGACTAGTCTTGGCGGATTTCGAGTTTTGACCGTGACATACGTACGCGTATAGGTACGTACGGCAATCCGAAACGGGATACGGGCAAATCGATATGGAAAAATAAATATTTATTTTTATATTTCGGACTTTATTACGTAACGTAGGTATCTCCGGCGGCCGGTTCAGCTAGTATTTCGCGTTTGGCTTGGCGACAAAAAAAAAAACCCAAAGTACAAATACAAATTATTATTTAGTTTTGTTAACAACGATAGAAATAATAATAGTAAAAGTACAACGATTGTTGTACCTGTACCTGCGGCGGTTTCCTCGAATACCGTATTACAATATTGTTTCCGGGCGTATTTTTACCAGTCGTACGTCCGTCACACGGACATATTTGGCACTTGCCCGGACGCAAATTTACGGATTTAATAATATTTTCGAATATCCACTGACAGCCGCAGTACGCCTGCGCCTCCGTATTACGGAGCATTTATCAAACAGTAAAATGCCAAGGCGAACGGTTAGGAAATTATTTGTACTCCACACCGGGGTCTGCGCAAAGGCACGGGCGTAATTGGAACGATACAGTGTGTCCCCGAAGACACATCGCCGTCGTTGTAGTATAGGTCCGCCGAGGCCATGGCGTGTTGATTAAAATCTATACTGCGTTACATAACTTATTTAACCCCTACATAATAGTCGGGCCGTGTTGACGGTGACTATTTGATTAATTATTCGTTTCAAATTTACATAGATACGCGTGCGAAAATCGATTTATAACACGACAAATATCGTTGGAATAAAACCGTACTTCAGCGTCGTCGGCAATTGCTCTACAATTTGATATTCACAATTGTCTGATTAATCACAAACGCGTTCGATAATTTAAATGTCCGCCTTACGTAAGCCATTGGACAAACAATCAATGGTTTTCAACATTAAATCGTACGGTTTTACGTTAAATAATAACACGGGAAAAGTTGAAAACAAGCGTAAACACTTAGTCGAAATACAACAACCCCACGACTCGTGGTGTTTTTTGAATTCACTATTTGTCGTTTTTCCTACACTTGAATGAACACTATTAGAGTAGCCACACGTAATGGCCGTAAAATTGCACTCTGGTCACTTTTTGCAAGACGGCGACAAAACGACACAATACTATGAATATTGAACGCCATTATGTAAGCAAAAAAGAAAGAAAGAAAAAAAAGCCATTAATAAAATTAAATTAAATCGTTACTATATTATATAATTAAACATAATTATTTGAATAAGGACCAATTTGTCTCGGTTTCGGAGGGAGTTTATATAAATATTATATTTTTAGAAATTAATCATTTTAAAATGATGTCGGAATTTTCGTACAAGTTATTATTATTTTTTTTTTATTATTATTTCTGAGGTAGACATTGGTGGTTAATTGGAATTGGTTTTGGACAATAACATAAAAAAAAAAAAAAAAAAAAAACACCCGCAAACCTTTATAATAGTCTTCCATTTATATAACAGGGTGTATTAATAACTAAGGCTCTCTCCCTTATCAGGTTGTCGTAGTACCGTCATCTGTTGTTCTCGAAAACAACTCGGCCTTAATGACAATCGATCAATCACTGAACCCGTCTTCGGGATTATCTTCGAACAAAAATTTAATATTTTTCCACGCACATTTACAGTCTGTCCGTGTAATATACGTCGTCTAGCTTTATAAATTGTACGGTTCAAATAAATTTAGCTTTCGTGTAAAATCAAATACCACCCCAAACACTTTTTATTATATTATATATTGTTTTATAATATTAAAAATTATTGAATTTGTAGGATATCCCGCACGGCATTTCCAAGTAGGAAAATATTTAATTATAATTTTAAATTAAATACATAAAAAATTGAACATTGTGACGGTTCCTCATTCTGATTACGAAAACTTAATGAAATTTTTAAACCTAAATTCTTTAAAAAAAAATCGCAAGAAAGAGTCGTATATTATTATTATTTTTTTTTTATAAAAATGATTAAGTAACAAACTAGATGATTCTTGTTTATTAAGTCTTTTAAACTTTAATGATAATGTACATAATACTAGAGACACCTGTTTATTTTATATAAAGCATACTTCTTTCAATTACATCCGTAATTCCCCGATTAATATTCTATTAACTAATGGTAACTGTGTCAATTCTAATTTTGATTTTTTTTTTTTTAAGAAAAGCTATTATTATTATTATTTGTATTCTCCTTGTTATATTATTAAAATACTTTATGTTATTAAATTTGTTGTCATATATTTTAGTTTAAGAATTAATGCATCTCATTTATAGTTGGACTTAGGTCCGTGAAATATATATATATATATATAAATAAATAAATATATACAGATTTAAAAACAATATGTTCGTGTTTAATAAGTATCAAATAATTTTAAAAAACAATGCAATAATAAAATATTTTCTAAATATTCAACCATTTTGCCGTTTACAAATACTTATAAATGTAAATGAATGTTTGCGTACACATATTTAATAATAATAGTTATATTTTTTCCCAATTATTAAAGTAACGTAACGAAAATCAAAAAAATAACCTTCTCGTTGGACCAACTGGAACAAAAATGCTTCCAGAAATGGTGCTACACGTGAAAATCGGAGCAAGATTTTTCGTATAAAAGTTGTTCAGACGGAAAAAAAAAAAAATTAAAACTTACAATACTGTGCATACTATTTTGTATGTCAGAATTATTGATTTCCAGAACAATTATATATTAATAATTTTAAAATCAATAAGTAAATCGTGTTGAAATATTTATATAAAATAATTAAATATTTTGTAATAAAAAAAAAATATTATCAATACATTAATAATAAATATTATTTATTTTCAATAAAAAATAAAATGTTTATACAACATTTGTATGTAAATATTTTTTAAATGTTTAATATTATGTTTAATTTGTAAAATATATATGTATATCTGTTTCAACATACTACAAATATTTTTATTTATTTATTAATATCGTATCGGATTGTTTATAAAATATTTATATAAAAAAAAAAGAAAAAAAATGTATTTTCTATGTGGGGGATATAATTTATTTAAAATATATATTACCAATATTTTATACGGTGTATTGGTAAACTAGATAATAATTTGCAAATTTTACACAATAAATGAATGATTGTATTTGACTGTTATATACGATTATATAATATTATTATATTTAGTATGCAAAGGCAATAAAATATATTATATGTTTGTTTTACTATGATCATTTTTTAATACGTATCATTATATTATAGACTCTACTTTATTCAATTATTTAAATTGTACACATTTTTTAAATTTTTCGCCTCCGACTAATTGTACTTATTATTATTATTCAAGTCATTTTTTTTTTTTTTTTTTTTTTATTATAAAATTTAATATTTAGACTGCTAATTAATAATACGCCAGAGACTTAACATTGAATAAAACGATATTAATTAATTAATTCAACTCGTCGGTAGAGCAAATGTCTTAAAAGTTATTCCAGATAATGTTTACATTTCATCAGTCATGCGTTTTTTTACAAAACTTCAAAGCTATTATTCGCGCATACCTATATTCTAAAAACTCTTTTAAGCGGACTTCCTTTATTGCAGTTTTTAGATATTTTAATTAAAAAACATTATGCGTAAAATTGCATGTGTGTGCAGGTATAGTTTTATAATGAAATGGTGCGTACCACGGTTTTGATTTGATGAAACCATATTATACATAAGACTTATTACAAAATTATTTAACATCTATTTCAAACTAAATGTCTAGAAAAAAATAAACTTTCCGTAGGAAATCATTTTTTACACTTGAATAAAAACACACGGCGCAATAATAAGTGACGTGCTAAGGGTTAATAAAGCTGGTAGTAATTGAATCCAAACGAAGATTGGTACCAGCTAGTAGATTGCCTGGAAAGACACGGTGGGTGGGAGATGAATATTACTGCGCTGGGGATCGGAATGAAAGCGTGATTAAATTTAAATAATTTATACTTGTCTCAAGGAATAAAAAGGGTTCTAGGGGACAGGAGGAAAAAAAATCGAATACCCACACGAACTCGCACACAAGCGCACCGAGGTCTGTTAGCAAAATAAAAAAAAAAAACAGCCCTTTTTTTATGTCTCCAATACCTTCCGCCCTTCCTTCCTAATTCGAAATTTGACCTATAACATATTAAATCATCCTGTCGTCTGCAATTTTATATTCTATTCATAATGTTTAGCTTTGAAAACATTAAAGGTAGTAATAAAAAAAAAAAAAGAAAAGGAAATTGATAAAAAATATTATCGTAATTTCATGAAAACAGATTTTCTGAATATTTTTACCGTGACGGAATACATTTTTTACGTAATATTTTTTAATACGACAAAATATTGAACACCTCTACTGATAATAATCATTTCCAGTTGATTTTTTTTTTTTTTAAGATTAATTATCAATTCTGTTCATTTAATAATATTATAAATATTTTAACAAAGGTTTTCCAAATATATAATTAGTAACAAACTGCGGGTAACGTTTATATCAAATACATGACATGTTGTTTATGAAGTTAAACAATAATTTTTAAAAAAGTTTTAGCTGATGCAAACAAAATGGATCTATAAAAAATTTTAATTAAACCTGTTATACGTGTATCAATCAATTATTTTATTATTGCGAGTAAACCCGATAGAATCAGACAACTGATGGTCGTATAAAACGTCACTATAGTTATTAGATTGATATTAAACATGTTTTAAAATATTGAAAATTATGAGATAAAAGAATTTTCAATCAAATAATTGGTAAAATATAATTTAGGAATTCCTAACTCAAAATAACACTCAAGGTTCTAACAATTCGCCGTTATTCTGATATGTTGGGATATAGATTTCCTTCGCTCATTTCGGTAGAAGTAGAAAAATATGCTTATTGCTTATACTGTCCCGAAAAGTGTTAATAAAATATCTAATTAAAAAACCGCATGTAGCTATCAGGGCACCACCTCTCTCTGTCGTACATTTTTGCAGGAAGTTTTTTTTATTATCCTCGCAAAAAAAGCGAAGATAAAAATGTGTTCAATGTATAAGGTAATAATAAATGACTAGAATATTATACGTATTTTAAATACTATTTAAATTTAGAGGCCGATTTGGCCATTTACAAATGTCGGCTATGTAAAATATTAAATTTAGAAAATTAAACACCAAAACGATTTACGGGAACGAATAAAAAAAAAACACCAATGCCTCTATATTAGGCGAACAAATCGATTCTCGTTAGATATGACGTGTTAGATATGACGCGCTGGTAATTTTAATGTTTTGTCTCGATTGGTTTAAACCGCGTTCGAAATAATATTATGCCTTTATAAATAACATCTAAACGGGCTGTAATACTTACTTATCCGGGTGAAAAATTATCAAGTAAGTCACGCCCATTTCGAATTAAACAGCGGACGCTATGATTTCCATACGAATATTACTGTGCAGTTACGATTCTTGATGATCCCGAGTACCTAACCTATATTATATATAAGTACAGAACACTCAACAGTCGAAAATATGCACAAATCATATAACACTATACGAGTATATATATATACAGGGTAATCGACTAACCGTAACACGTTAATTATCTTGGAAAGTATTAACTTTATTCGGATATTTTTTATTTTTTTTTATTTTTTTGACAAGCGGTTCTTATATATTACATTACCGACATTTATTGTCACCATTATTTTTGAATGTATAACCACCGGCCACTTTTGATTTTCAAATAGCAACCTATATTACAAGGTTATGTTAGGAACACTGTTCGTGTGCCACTACACAAATTACGAGATCGTCTATTCTACTACTATCCCCAACCAAAATTACGACAAACTTAAATGTGGAATATCTCGTAAATACTAAAAGTGTTATTTAAATTGTAAAATTATGGAATTTTTAATGTAGGTTGCCGTTTGAAAATGTTAATCGGGCGGTTGGTCCGCCCTCAAAAACCAGGATTTGACAGCAAATATCGGTAATACATTTCAGTGTTGTTTGTTTCTTAAATTGTCAACAACAACAACAACAAAAAAAAAAAAAGTTAACGCTCTCCGAGATAATTATAGTGTCTTATACGTTTAGTCGATCACCCTGTATATTATATCTGCACGCGACCCGCGATGACACGGATAATAATAATTATTATTTGACTCGGATATACATTTTGTACGCGCCAATACGGTTTGCCGAACGAACATCAATCAGTGGCAGTCACTTCTTGTCAAAGGTCAACAAAACTACCGAAATCGTCTCCACGTATTACGAACTCGTGTACGCGTACCGTATAATTATTTGTAGAAAATCGTAGGCGATATTGGGCACGTATCGCTATAATTATTTCGAAATCGGTGAAATTTTAAAATTGAATATTATACGTAACAATAATCACGCATAGAGAAAATAAATTATTTTCACGCCCGTCATACGTGTGTGTATATATATATATATATATATATTACGTGTGTATTTATATTATATTCCTCGTACATTTCAGTATTTTAAATATACAAATGATGTATAGGATACCACTCGTGGGCCGCCCAATGTTGTAGGTGGGAAGTTGGGAAGACAAGATATAGGACGGGAATTGCATTTAGATCTGTGCCCGACGATAAATCACTGTTAACGAAAAACGATTCTGAGCAAAGTTCGGTTAAAGTATAATATGTTTGGATAAATTTAAATTGAAAACTATCTTTACTGTTTGTCAATACGAAATAAATTACGGCTGTCCGTGGTTTTCGTTTTAAATTGTTGAGCATTTTTTTTTTTTTAGAGCCAAACAAATCGTATCTGGAAAATAGTACGCGAAATGCTGTACAAATTATGGATTTTCATTGAAACGATTATAAAAAAGAACAATTACGCTCAACTATTTTTGTCTACCGCCAAGTACAAAAGATTTTAATCAAATAAAAACTAAACAAAACTAGACAATTTTAAATTGCCAGAATTTATTGGACATATTTGTACTGCGTCTAGAAATGGGAAATTTAAGTATATTCGGTGAACATTTTAGATATCTACGATTACTTTTAACCGATTTACTACAAAAAAACAAAATCGAAAATAACAGAAACCGTTATTGCGCAAATTTTCCCGTTTTTCCCAACTATTAAGAAAACTACAAGGAAAATCAAAAACTGATCTCTTCAATGAAGCAACTAGACAACATTTCCTATCAAAAATCACCTCTGATGTTATGATCGTTGGAAAAAATGTTTACAGAGAGGGGGAAAAAGAACACACATAGTAAAACCAATACAGTCCTCGCTACGGTTTCCTTCGTGGGACACCCTGTATAGTGTATATATAGATATTATTTATGTTGACGCGAACATCCTCGTCCGGAAAATAGTGCTAAAAATCAGACCGGAAATCCAACCTGAGTGTCTCGTTTGCCGGGCGATTTCTCTACCACCTTTAGAAGAGGTCGTGGTAGCGGTGTGCATAGGAGTAGAAGATAAAAACGCGAGTCTTCGGGCGATGACACTACAGTTCACCCGGAGTGGTAAGAAAAATTCATAAATGTTCAAATTCATAACTGCCAACTTCAAAAATTAAAAATCCCACCAATCTTGCCGCAATGGTGACGCCAACGGGCGCGAAGGAGTTCTTTCCCAGTGATAACAGAAGAGCAAAAATCCATGGAAGAAACGAAATAACTTTGACCCTTGTGACCTACTCGACGTGGTTTGGTACAAAATTGATTAAGTTTTTAAGATTTATGATTAAGTTCCGACATTCGAATGAATGAAGGTGGCGTAAGGTCCAAAACGAAACAATATTTGAATGTTTAAGGTTATGTTCAATAATTTTTGTTCTTATCAAGCGTACGGGGAAAGGACTGACCCCATCTCGACATCAACCTAATAACGAAAAAGACCTCATCGGTATAAGCGCCTCGATATACAAGTTTTATACTCACGTTCAACTCTGATAGGATTTTTTCAAAGCGGCGTCCTCCGTAAAATACGTATAGTCGATTAGAATATCTATCGTGAAATGACGCCAACGACAAATAACCGTTATAAATAACGGTCAATTGCATACATAGTAAATAAAATAATATATACCTATTAACCGTGATTTAGGATCGTTAATCGTGATATTTAATTAATACTTTAGTACAGGGCGACAAATGCACGGACACAAAATTCGTATCCAGACTGTTTTGAGTTTTTAGTAGTTAGTCTTTTTTTTTTTTTTTTTTTATCATCTCGTATCACAACGCCGAACGGAATACTTTACCCCTTTGGACCGTACCGAATGTAATATAATATTTTTGAAATATATGACGGTGATGATGAACGCGATTTTTGTATTTTAAACGTAATAAATGTTTGTGCGTTTACCCGTAACAAAATAAACATGTGTGACAACAACCGATAGGGGGTGCCTCCTTTTGATACGCATAAAATAGCTGCAGTATTTCGCTCGTAATCAGTTTTTTTTCTTTTACATTTAAAAACTGATAACAGGCGGTAGGCATTTTGTGCGTATCAAAAACGTGTGATCTGATACCTGTTTGTTTTGCCATGCGTTTACTTACATATATGCCGCGGTATAATATTTAACAAGACAATAAAAATCAATAACAGCCGATCGTAAATTTCACTTAAACGCTATTAGGGTTGTCGTCGCCATGCGCGGTATAACCTTAAATTAGTTTCGGAGGAGGAGGAGGAGGATGAGGAGGCGAAGGCGTCCGGTATTATATAGCGAAAAAAAAAAATTAAAAAAAAAAAACAACAGCCGCGGTTTTTATATAATCCGCGGGCGCACGCTGCTCCGCCGCCGCCGCAGCAATATTTCAATCGGTTTGCCGGCGCGCGCGACAGGAGCGTCTTTTTAATGCGTTCCTAAAAACGAGGTTTAATTAATGTCGCGGCGGCTGCGCCACCGAAATTAATATCGGTTCCCTTACTCTCGTTTGCTTTTTCTCTCTTTTTTTTTTTTTTTTTTTTTTTTCTCTGCTTTCCCCGATTTTTTTTTTTCCACTAACCTACCGTTACACCCTCCGTCTTTGCGCGCTATACTAATATATAAAATATATACGACGGACCGAGTGGCCCATAATGGGCACTGTTTTACATGATAAATCCATTTGCGAAAAGAACCCGGTACCCTAGAGGGAAAATGAGAAAAACTCGCGATTAGCGAAATCTTAAAAGGAAATCCGCGACAAGTGGTCCCCGCGTGTCTAAAACCTGACGTCCGTGTCCGGCCGCGCCCACCCCCGTAAGATATTTATCGCGGAATAGACGAAATCAGAATGGAAAAATCGATAATTTGACATGGACAGTATAGGACGCATTTGACCATAACCTTCAGCCATTATCTCGGTGACTCCAGAAACTAAGAGCTGTACTCTTATCAACCGTTGGTGGTCCGTTACTTAATTACCGCGCATTCGAATTTCAAATATTATTTCGTTGATTTTCTTCGTACGCAATTATTATTTCAAATCGTTCAATCTTAAAAATCATTGATTATCAAGCATTATTACCAGTCCAGTTATAATTGTAGAATAGCTACAATTATTATTTTATATCTATTTATACTAAAACAAAGAGTGTGTCTGTATGTCGGTCTGTAGAAAGTAACTTTCTAAAGGCGTAGAGTCCTGATACTTTGAACATGAGTGGCTTTTGCCTTCTAATTTTCGGTCTTAAAAACAAAATGTTAACATTTTAATTAGTTTTTTTTTTTTTTTTTTTTAATTAATAAGTTTCCGGCCATAAAAGCCAAAATAATACGCGTAGAGTTCTGAAATGACGGGCATCCGCGGGTATTACAGCTAGTAATATAATGTATTAGTAACATTTAAAGTTTTCTCGGTGGGTATATCTTCATAAATGTTTCAACTCGATTTTCACAACGCAAACCATACTCACTCCGTAAGCAAAAAAAAAAAAAAACTATATAGGTTGGTACACAAACAATAAAGTAAACAACTATCGCAACAATATGATAACCCATACGTAATGATAAGGCCGTCATCAATTTCAACTTGATATTTTTTAACTAACTGAAAATTGTACACGGACTTGTGTGTATTTCGTGATTTGTTGAACGTCAAACTAAAATCACCGTAAGATATTTTATAATAAAATCATAAATTCCTAACTCGAATAGGTAATAATATTACTGTATTCAATTATAAAAAAATAAATAAATATTAAATAACTGCCTATAATAGCGAAAATTGTTTAAATACATAATGAATACACGAGTATTGTACTATTGTGCGATTAATACACTGTCTAATAATAATCATTAAACATTCATTTTTTTTTTTTTCGGCATTTTTAAAAATTAAATATTGTAATTTGCGCGAATAATGAATAACCTGTTACTATAGTAACGGTCGCCTATATACTATTATAGTATTATAAATTGAAAAACTAGTTTTATTCATTTTTTTTTTATTCTTTCTTTCTTTTCCGTCAAAATGAAATATTACAAAAAAATATGTTTTTTTTTTTTTTATGAAATTTTAAAACACTAATTATAGTGCACGCCGAAATCCGATTATTAAATACGTACACCGTATTGTCCGGCGTATGACGACTCGTCATTAAGTTATAAGTCTATAACACAATATATTTTTTTTTTTTCGTTTATCCGACCCGGGATTATTGTAATTTTTATTATACTCGCCCCGTCCCCCGGTACTTTCCGGGTGAAACAATGCTCTAAAACGGCTACGTTATAAAATAGGGCTCGGATTTATACGTAAACACATATTTTTACTGTGACTTGATAAATTCGGTTTAGGTAAGTGATATTCCGAGTAATTTTCAATGAATTGAACTATATTTGATTTTACATATTTCTCAATAATTCTATTCTTTTTCCCCCCCCCCTACATATTTAGACAATTTGTTCATATACGATTGTATTTTTTCAATACAGACAATTGCACACGTTTCCAAACGTATGTAAACAAAATAAGGCGAATTGTTGAACCAAATCTATGGGTTTGAGATTTACGACCTCGATAAACGATTGATTAATTACGCGTTTGCGTTTGTAGTACTGACAGCGAAATTTGCACCCACACCCATTACCTTTGTTGAAGACGAGCGTTCCTTTAGTCGGTACAAATCTGTGTTACGACCAAACCGTAGATCGTTTAACTTTGACAATTTGAGCATGTTTATGGTATCTCATTGCTATCAAGATAAAAACGAATAAGATTCAATTTCATAAAAATTTCAATTCGAGTGTTTGAATTTTTTATTTATTTTCATTTTTCGTCATTTATAAAGCAATTTTTAGTTTTTTTTTTTTAAATTTTTTTTATATTCCATATTTTCATTATATTATCACATATAAAGCGATTTTTTTTATTATTACATATATATTTACGTGTTTCGGTTTTTATAATACATATAAATCCGAGCCCTAGTTATAAAATATATCGTATATAAATGGTTTCCAAAATGCTGAACGCGAAACCGCGGACGAAAAGAAGAAACTCTATAGTATATTATAGTTTATCTTATTCGGGCGAAAAGAGAAAAGTCATTTTTCTCTCTCTCTCTCTCTCTCTCTCTCTCTTGGGCGAAAGGAGGCCTGCCCGCACACGGTCGTTTAAATCGCTCGGGGGACGCGAAAACAAAGGCTGTCGTTTAACGGCGGGGACTTGTGTACAGTCGCGTCTCCCGCCCACCACCCGCGTCCCATTAACACTTCCTACGGGGCCGGTGACGCGAACCGTATAATAGTTTACACGCTGCATACAGGGCGATCGACTTAAACGCTCAAGACACTCGTTATCTGGAAAAGTATTAATTGGTTTGTTTTTTTTTCCTCCTCGGAAATTTAACAAAACAACGAGCGGCTTTAAAAACGTCAAATCGCCGACATATTTCGCTACTATTATTTTTCCATGGCTATAGGTTTTCGAATAGCAACAACTTGTATTAAAAATTCCATACATTTATGACGTTATTAGTTAAAATACGTACATTGAATACAACGCCGCACGAATGATGATCCACTACTACTCCTACTATCCTACTATGTCCAACAAAACGACAAACTTGAACGAGTTCTTCAACGTGTCGACATTTTAAACATTAAAATGTATTTTAACTAATATTGTCCATATATTTGTGGAATTTTTAATTATACGTTGCTATTCGAACATCAATAGTGGTGGTGACAACAAATATCGGTGATGTAACATATTAGAGCCGCTTGTTGTTTATGGAAGTGTCGAGAAATCCGAAAAAGTTTAATACTTTCCCGGACAAAATGAGAGTGTCTAACTGTAGTTAATCGATCGTTTATACAGTGTAAAATAGTAGGGGTGGTAAATCTATGGCACGCGAAAAATTAGTATTGATAAGTTTTTTTTTTTTATATTAGTTATAAGTAAATCGAAGAAACAAATTGTAACACATTAAAAATAATGATGATATTCCTAAAGACATGCAATAGATATTTATTATTTACTTCTATTTACGACTTCAATTATGATTATTGCACCTAATCGTATCGATAAGCGAAGTTTTATTTTAAAACCATCGGGGTGCTGTCTATATACGTTTAAAAAAGTAGCTCGTTCCATACATTCAATATTTTTCGTCGACTTACGCTTGTGAAAGTTCATATTCTCCATAATGAATTTAATAAAATGGAAAAAAAAAGAAATACATTGACCGATGAAACCAGTGCTGCTTGTGTTTCACTATAAAAATTACAAACTACAATCTTGACATCAAAACTTTATCCACTAAGAAACAGCGTCAAAAAAAAAATATATATATATATATAATCGTTATATTTGATACATAAAATGCAATATATATATATAACATCTAATTTAAGGATATTATATCATACGTAATTTATAAAATAAAAACAAACGTGTATTTAATAAAAAAATATTTATAATTATATATCTGTATTTTTAAAACCTTTGATTAGAAAAATTTGACACTCGAAATAGGTTTGCCACTCCCTCCCCCCCCCCCCGTGAACAAATTATTGGAGGGACAAATTAATTTATTCACAACCACGAGGGGTGATGTGGGAAATCTATTTTTTTATTCCATGTATACAAAATAATCAAAGACTATTATTTAATTTACTTAGACGAAAATAAACGGGAGAGGGTTTCCATCATTGTTTTAATGTTAATTTTATTATATTCGCAACTTTTATGAAATAATTTTAGGAAAAATATATATTCTATGAATATGAAAATAAAATACTACTGTGTAGCGTTGTTACTATAATCCGGAAGACTCCGGAGATTTGTACAGGTCGTCTGTTGTCATATCTGCGGTGGGTGGGTACAAAACGACAAACCTCGGCCGGCCCGCGAAAACGTCAGCGACGGGGCAAGTGGCCGGCCCTCGTTTGTGGCTCCGCAATTACACCGGTGGCCGGCCCCCGTCATACACGGCGGTCGTGTAGCCGCAACAACAGTAATCAACCGGGCTATCAATAAACGAACGTCGTGTGTGTCACGTCGTTTTCGTCGGCGCGGCGCATCACCGCGGCACCCCACATCAATCCCTTTTCCTGTCCCCCTTTTCATTTGCCGCCGCCGCCGAGTCCGATTTCCCAAACGCGTTTTTACCGTCATCGCAGACCGGACGCGCGTATACACACACACAGCCGCCACCGCGGCCGGGCGATCCCCGCGGGATTCAATTTGGGACGAGCGCGCAAACTTTTAACGTTTCGCCGTCGGCGGCCCGTCCGTGTTTGCGCGCGATCCCCGTGCGTCCGAGAGGGGGCGCTACGTCGCCGTAAACCGCGGCTTCCGGCGGCTTTTCGGACGCGGTAATATTATGCGCTCGCCGTCCGTACCCATTAACGCGTAGGACCGATAGCCAAAGACATAGCAATGCGAGGCCGGCGTTCTCGTTCATCTCATACGGCCCTCTCCGCATCTAATTCGCGATTCCGTCGCCATACTTCGGTTGTCGATTACTTTCCGCTCACATCGGCGCCGCTGGTACTTCGCGGCGTGTGCGGTACACGTCCCGTCCTAGGCATGCCTATTCCGGCCGTTCGCCGTCCGCGCGTCCATACCGATAATCAGCTTCGGCAAACTCGTTTACATTAATATCAAAATAATTAAGTGTGAGGAGGGGACTACAACAACAACAAAAAAAAAAAATATATATATAATCCCAAAACAAAACAACCCGACCGTATTTTAGCCGAAACTCTACCGGGGTTGTCGACGTGTACGTTTCCTATCGTCGTGTATTGGAAGACTGATGTATTTTTGATTTTTTTTTTTATCGCCAAAATGTTGAATTAGAAAACGTTCAACGTCGATATCTTAAAACGATATTTTTGAAAAACCTGCAAATCATAAATATTATCGTTCCGACACAATTTTGAACAGACAAATAACGACTGCCGAGTATATGAATATTTCCTACGACAGAAATAGGTATTATTTAAATACTATGTAAAAATTAGAACGTTAACCCGACAGCCCACAACCGGTCACCACAATCTATGGTGGATTTCCAGCCATTATCGCACAATATTTGATTTTTTTTTTAACATTTATGTTGAACACTCAAATCGCCATATTATTTTATTTTATTTTTTCACAAAATGCTATCATTCGTTCGTAACATCATCACTATTTAATATAGTTTTTCAATTACAAGCTTTTATTATGCCTACAATATTTTAGATTCTGAACGAATGTATTGGTTTTACTATGATGTGTTTGTTTTTGTTCTGTCTGTAAAACAGACCTTTAGTACCAGATATATTGCTTCGATTTTAAAGTGTGGCATCTTTTCTGAAAACATTTTGGTACATTGGGAGAGAGGATTTTAGTTTTCCTAATGATTGGTTAAAACCGGGGAAAACGCGGGAAAAGCAAGACAATTTACGAAAATCTTTATTTTCGATTTTGTTATAATTCGCGGCATTTTGCATTTTTTCCTATACAACTTTGTTGGCTCCATAAAAATCCATTAACGACCATTTAAGACGAATAAGCACGGACGATTTTTCATTTATTTTATAATTACAAATTAATAGAATTTTCAATTTGAATTGAATTTTCAAAATTATCGTATTGCGTAATAATCATAACGTTTTTACCGAACCAAAGTTCGGGATAGTTTTCCGTTGGATGAGCAATGATTTATCGTCGCTCACAGATGCGAATTAAATCCTCCTCCTCCCCCCTCCTATAACCTTCTAAACTTCCCACGTACAACAGTGGCCCGCCCATGGTGCGAAGTACGCTCGTATTTTTTTTTTTTTTTATTTTTTTTTTTTTATTATCGTCGTGTATGCAGATCCACCCCATGTGTACCGCAGCGCCCAAACGAGAAACGACAAAAATTCTAAAAGTACGCGGACATCGCACGAAACACTCGAATAACTCGAAACACATGGTACATTTTCACACTTCTTTATGTAGAAAATGTTTTTCGTTATAAAAACTACCTATTTTATGACGCGTGTGTAATAAATAGTTTGAGGGAAGGATTCAAGAATGTACAGGGTAAACACGTAAACTGCTGCGCCTACGCATATTTCGTACTGTATTTCTCCCACCATACAGTTGTATTTATTTATTTTATTTTTTTTTTTTTTAAATATTCAAAAACTGTTACCGCTCGCCGTTGAACTCGAACTACTACTGTACCGCAAACAGGTGGCAATAAATGAGATTAATAGTATTGTAAATTACTATATTATAATAATAATAATAATAATAATAATAAAAATAGTAATATAAATGGTTAAAAAAAAAAAAAAAAAAAAAAAAAAATGCTTTTACGGAACACGGAATAACCGAAAAACGTTCCGTGACGTATAATTATTTTTAACAAGTGTGTGCAAAAAGTAAACATATACAGGTATGTACCAACTGAAATTATATGTTGAGTAAAATAAAAAGCAATAATTGAATAATTTATAACTATACGTGCGTGTACGTTACACACGGGACATATGTGTGAAATACCGAAACGTGCGTTTGAATGTGCTGTTATGCAGTATAAAATATTTTCAAACGATAAATAGATTTATGAACGGATTAAGGAAATATTATATATATATTCACTACATTATATACCCAAATTAATAAACCATCATACAATAAGTCTAACGGAATTGTAATATTATTTTTATTGAATTCCTTAATAAAATTTTGCCATCGTATAGAAAAAAGTAATTTTATACTTCAAAATATTCGACGGTTGGAAATGCATTGTTATATGCGATAACAATTAAAAGTAGATATTAATAAAATTCGATATTTTCATTCTTCAATTAAAAACATAAACATAGACATCTGTTTTTTTTTTTTTTTTTTTTTTTTTAACTTTTGAAGTATGAAAAGACTGTCTGGGAAATATATGTAAAAAAAATAAATAAATAACTCTACGAAAACATAGTAAATGTTGTTGTCATTAATCCGGTGAAACACAGTGTTTTTTTTTTTTTTTTTAAGACTAATTGAGCCCGAGTAGAACTCACTAAATATTGGTTTTTAGCACCTATTATATAAAATTAAAATATGACATTATTTCGGAGTGCAAGATTACGATGCGTTTTTTTTTTTTTTTTTTCATTAATTATTCCGAATATAACACTACATCGTTTAGAAATAACTATGTATCTATTACTTTTCAAAAAATATATAAACCGTCTTACACTCTGAAATATCGTCCTCGTTTAGCTATATAACAGTAAACTCACCGTTTTACTCTTAAACCAAAATCAAGCGAATTCTTCTTCTGTTACAGAGACGGCAAATTATATGAAAAATACAATACTTATTATTGAAATGGTTGATTATTTCACGTAGGTATATTTGTCAGAATGGTTTCTTTGAATAAAAACTGCGACATCGACGAGCGTCGCAAAACTGTTCGATTACCTATTTCATTCATATCGTAATCGTTTTGTTAAACTTTTCAAACAATAAACCTACCGATTTTATTTTAGACTTTCGTACCGATGTCATATTTCCTGTATTACTTAAATAGTTAAATAAAATGTACACACGTTTCGTTTCGAAATTATAGAGTTTTCAAATGCACGTAATATATAGTATTCCTATAATAAGGCGCTCAACAATTTTCAGAATATTTCCTTTTTTTTTTTTTTTTTTTACATTCTAAAATCATAATACTTATTTTTGATTTCTGATTATCGTAATAATAGATATTTACTATTTTACGACGTTTAATTCATTTGTTTGTTAACCCATTCAATAATCGCATCTATAATCGAATAAAAACGGTAAAGAAAGAAAAAACTAAAAATATTAAAAGAATAATAATATTATTATCGTATTATAAAAACGTTTACGATTTTGACGGTTTAGTTGGGTATTATTGTTGTATAGTGTCTGGGTTTGCGTGGAAAATCGTTTATACTATATAGATCGTTAAAAGGGGAAAAAAATACACCCCTGTATGTATAAATAATTAATCAGAATTACCATATCGACGTATTATTATACTCTTTTCATTTATAAAAAAAAAAAAAAAAAAAAAGTCATTATTTAATGTATATAGGTATCCTATACTGGTTTTTAATTTCGACTTGTTACCAAATACCAATAATGCCACTATATCTGCACATAATACGATTGTATCAAATGAAAGTAAACACGTGTTCGTTCCGTTATTAAAAACTGTAACTGAATAATGATAATTAAAAATTACATTTTTTATTGTAACGTGTCGCAAGGGACACGAGGGGTCTTTTTCATATTGCCCGGGCGCTCGTGCATGAGCTTAGCACTCCCCAAAGAGTATTATAATACGACCTAGCGAGAGATTTTCTTTTAAAACATAAAAACCTATTAAAACGCAAACTTTTAAACTATGAAAAATATGGCGTGAATATATACATATTATATTATATTGTACAATACGTACCCGGTGCAACATTATCTGTGAGTTACGGCGATCTTATTATATACCTCGGAACCCGAGTTGGACGTTAAACGAAATAATATCGATCGTAATTAAAATTTATACGTAGGCAAGCGTGTACGGTATGAAAATATTAAAACACCTACAAAAAGTTTAGCTGCTATAGGTACTGATTTATTAGAACTTATACAAAATAAAAAAAATAAAAAAAAATAAGTTACAAATAAATCTTTTCATAGAAGTATAGGTCAAACTGAGGGGCTACAAAAAAAGCCGAAAGTATTTTAGCCGAAACCCTATACTGGTTATCAACTTGTACATTTCGTATCAATGTATTTGGAACGTTGCCGAGTGGTGATGTATTTACATTTTTAACTAGACAATGTGGAATTAAAAAACTTTGAACGTCGACATCTTCAACAAACATTTAAAAAAAAAAAACCTGCAAATCTTAAATATTATCGTTCCGATACAATTTTGAACGGACAAATAATTATACGACCGAAACTTGAATATTTTCTACTATAGAATTAGATATTATTCTGGTAACCAGCCATTATCACATATTATTTGATTTTTTACATTCGGTTGTAATATTTTTGAAGAAAAATAAATTTCAGGCAAAATACTTTCGCCTTAAATACGGTTCGGCTGATTTATTTTAAGCTTTTTATTCCTAAATATGTGATAATAATAAATTATATAATCCCGTATAATAAAATAGTAAAATCGCTGTTTTTTTTTTTTTTTTCCAAACGACAATAATATATACACACTTATATAAATTGGAATATTATTTATTAGCTCGCAACTAAAAACACACATTGGGTAAAAAACACATTACGTATATATTTTTAATTGTTTATCAATAAGTGGATATATGAGGGACAATAAAAAGGTGATACGAGGAACCATGAATGAAAAAGTAATACTATCTTTGCGACAAAAAAAATTCGTTTTATTTAATGGTACACGTAATAATCTATTTTCCACATAATCGTCAAAATAGTTCCTAGACTTTACATGTCTCTGAACGAATTGGAAAGACACCTGTCCGGTACACACCAGCTGCATGTGACATATCTTTCACTGTGTCGTCCGAGTGGCATGCCAAGAGGTCGTAGACGATATATAATAATCAAATTCACACAAATATTCACCTCGTGTTTTATAGTAATGTATATAGTTCTAACGCGATATATTTCATAGTTACATATCTATTACTGTAATTAATATATTTAAAAAAAAAATAAAAAAATACCAGAGAATAACGTCGTCGATACATTTGCATGTAATATATCACCTGTTTTTTAAACATGCTTAGAGGCACGCGTAATTCCATCGCTGCCACCACTATATAATACTGTCTGTATATCTTTTCATCGAACCCAATCGTACGCGTAGAATATATAACAAATACATATACATGCTTGTATTACAATATTTTATAACAAATTAATTTAAATATGTGAATAAGAAACTTTTTTTTTTTTTTTTTTTGGATTTTGATGCAATTGCATCTTTTTTTCCGGTGTTCCAAAACGTAGGTCCGTAAATAGAAAACGTGTTTTGGGTGATACCGATTATCTAAATGTAATTTTTATTTTGCATACTTGTGCATTTTTCGATAAAATTAACGTAAAATAGATTTTTAGGGCATTTTTTGATGATTTTACGGTATTTTCTTAGTTTATAGAGCATTTTTTCGTTTACAATTTTTTTATACAGTGTACGTAAATTTGCAATTATAGGTGGGTCTACATCAAACGCGCACCTTCGCAAAGAGCGACCAGCAAAATCAAAAAAGTAAACATATTAAAATGTATTTTTAAAATTATTATTTCAGAATGAACGATTAAGAAGTAGTTGAGATCAAGTCAGAAGATAATATATCCGCCAAATGGCGAAAAATACTATTTAAAAAAACTAAAAAAAAAACGCTAGTAATAAATAAATGCATTTTTTTTTTTTTACCGTTTAAGCTATTATAAATAAATTAAATGGCATTTTTTCGGACATTAAAATCCCAAATCCTAATTATAATTCAGCTTATGGCAAACCTCTCGTATGATTCTCAAATATTTCTGCAGCTCGGTCAATACAATTTTATCCACGTAAATCCAAATCAAAACTAATGAAACTAGAACATTTTCAATTGTATAGGATATGAATGATACGATCCTAATAATAAAAAATACAAATTCTGCTGATATTGTGATCTAAAAATAAATATTGCCACACATTTTAAAACATTTCAAACACACACAAAATATCAATAACGATAAAAAAAAAAAATAACCAATGTTTTAAAAGTAAACATTATGCACAAACAAATAGCGTTAAAAAGGAACAATTGCTAAAAAGGCAAAAACATTACATATTTCGTTAGTGTTTCATATATTGGACCAATAATAAAAAAAAAAAAAAAATAAAAAAAAACGTAAATTCCTATAGACACGCCATCGTAATCACTAAAAATAATAATCATTATAATCAGTAATACCGCGATATTATTTTAAACATTATCGTAGTGACCTAGTCAATTAGTTATTAATACGGTCGGATTAAAAGACTAGATAATCGTGTATTTCTTATTTTTTTTTTATATAATCTAAAATAACTTATCCTAAACAGCCGGTAGCTTAAATAGTAAAGGTCACCGAGGGATCACATCTCCGAGGGACGATGTTATCTAAACGGCATACACACTACACGCCTATTATACTTAGGCTAAAGTAGTTACACGATTCGGTGCATTTCGGCGGTTCGCGTTTTATAAAACGTTAAAGATATCGTTATCGGTTATCGAGTCGTGGAAATAAAAAAAAAAAAACCGACGCCATGTGGGGATACCGGTAGATCTCGTCGGAATACCAGCATGCGGTCCGTTATTATCGTTATCGTGCACACCGGCGTTTCCCAACCATTTTTTTTTTCTTTCGTGCACCCTAAAGTGTCGGTTCTTTAATTTCTACACACAGAACAGTCAATAGACAATAATATAAGTAAAAAAAAAAAAATATATATATATATATTATCATGTTGATAGCAATACTTCTATATATTTTAATTACTTCCGATGCTTATTCTCCGACACAGGGAAATATCTAGGTCTGACCTTCGACAAACGACTAACATGGGATAGTAAACATATTCACACAACAAAATTAAAATTAAATCAACGATTTTACTCTCTCAGACCTATTCTCGACAAATTCTCAAAACTATCCCTCAAAACCAAAATTCAAATATACAATCTTCTTCTGAAGCCTGTCTGGCTCCATGGAATTCAACTCTGGGGCTCAGCAAAAATTTCAAACACACATTATAACCAATGCTCCTCCGTATATTTCAAACCACACTCTTCATACAAATCTTCACATCCCTAAAGTCACTAATACAGCCAAGCTGTATTATTCAAAATTTAGGTTTCGTCTCCAAAATCACACCAATCCCCATATCAAAAAGCTACTATCTAACTCCATCCCAGGAAATCTTCCCAGAAGACTCAAGCGACAATGGCTTCGAGACCATATAAAGTAAACATACTATAAATACTTAATACCCAAGTAAATGTAAATTCACGCCGAAATACCCTCACTGGATGGTTTCTTCCTTCAAGACACCCAAGCCATTGCATTTAATTTTTATAATCATACATTATACTTATTGTACTTTTTTTTTTTTTAGTATAGATTGTATAAAAATAAATGTAATTTAAAAAAAATAACTTCTGATGCGAAACGAAATAATACTGCAGTCTGTAGTATTGCAATTATTTCAGTATTAAGTCGAGATACTCCTACTACCGGTTTTTTTTCTCGAATAAATAAAAGTCTGGCAACGGAAAATTTGGTAATATTTATTTATGTTTAATCAGCACATACAGTATAATAACAATATTAATAATAACAACAACAACAATCTAATTTTAACGCGTTTCTCGCGGTTGTTGGTTGGGATTCAATTTTCTCGGGTCTAATCAAGACCCACCGACGATAAGTCAAATCCGTAAGTACGAACTCGCAGAAAGTCTATTACGATAATTATTTTTAATGAAAATTTATGACGAAAAAGCCCCGTCCACCAACACAGTGTTCGCGAAAATTCGGGATGTTCTTCCATCACGTCAGCCCAGAAAGTGGACGAGGAGGTGTTTCTTTTCGAATGCTGCCTCAAGTGAAGAATCCGTTTTCAGAAGTAACTACTCCATACTTCATACCACTTCACTGAATACATCAAATTTTACTTTTTCCGCCATTGCCATTATTTTTTTCGCGTACCCCCGGTTGAGAAACACTCGTGTTACATTAGTCGTATTCATAAATTATTACTACTTTTCTCACATATTCCTACTCGACGATACTCGCGTACTAATTTTTTTTTATTCTGTTCGAATTTCGTTCAAGTCTAATAATTAGTATCTCTCTCTCTCTATATATATATATATATATATATATATACTTACATGATACAGGCGTAGGCGTTAATAGAGTAGGCCTTCGTGGCACGGGAAGCCAACTAAAAATTATTAAAAACTTTCGCCCGTCTTGAACAAACTAAATGACTGACCGAGGCCGTGGCTCCAAAATTATTATTTTAAAACGATTCGATTCGGTTCGAGACTATTTAAAAAAAAAAAAAAAATATTTGAATCATTTTAGAATATAGTTTCATTATTACAAACATTATTTTATATTTTATGCATCGTAATAGGCAGTGACGTACCGTGAAACTTGGTGGCCTATAAGAGATTTAACACAATAATTAAATTATACTACAAATATTGATTATTAAATAATGATTTTAAGAGCTAATAAAGAAAAAAGAACAAAACAAATTATGTAATGTATTACATATATTTTGTGTAGATTTGTTTTCGTATTTTAAATCAAATTAGATTCTAAATAAATATTATAAAAAAAAAAAATAAATAAAATATCCAGTGTTTTTTTTTTAAATGTAATAATAAAGGTTTTTCTGTGGTCCCTCAAATTGGACATACCTTTGTAAACTCCGCCTGAATAAGCCACCGGTAATAGGAGTAGTATCTCGACTAAACCACTACTATAGTTGCAAATACTACAGTATTATTTCGTTTCGCATCAGAAGTAATTAAAAATATATCGAAGTATTGCTATCAAAATGATAATATATATATATATATATATATATATATATATATATATATATATATATATATATTGATAAGAGATTAAAAATGTTCACGTATTGAGTATAATAATAATTGTTTTTTTTGTTTTTTTTTTTGGGGGGGGGAAATGGTTAATATTAACTACAATACTGTATCGCATAGTATTTATTCGGTTTGCCTTTAAATAAACATATTGATTTGTAAATTACGTATATTGTTATACGAATATTATTCGCGGGCGCTCGTTACAATTAAACAACTTGCCTGGTGACGACGGTGATGTGACAGTACAAAAATGCCTAGGGTTTCGAATCGATTTTATAATGTACAACACGGTACAGGGAAATCAGCAGGGCAGCGAAATTATCAATAAGCCACTGTCCATAGCTAGTTTTCACTAGCCAGTATGAATATTGAATTTAAAAGGGGAAACGTTTCAAGTATCGGTCTCGCGCTAATAGAAGAATTCGATTAATTTCGCGTTATCAAAACGCGCGTATGTCCCGGACGTATGGAAGAAAAAAGAACAAAAAAAAAAAAAAGACTATAAAAAATAATATTACGAAAAACAAAACGAGCGTTTTATAATAATAAAATATTCATAAAAAAAAAAAAATAATAATAATAATAATATAAAACACGACCCGACGAACGGCGAAGAAACGGCGCTGCTATCCTTCGTGTCGCGGGGAACCGACGAAAAAGGGACGGCGCGGCGTAATTAATTTCCTTCGGGTGAAAGAGAAGCGCGGGCCCGCGATCCTCCGCGGCGGAAAACTACAACCGACCGTGTAGCAAACTGGCCCCCGGGGGCCGATGAAAAAACCTCCCGACCCGGGGTACAAAAAAAAAAAAAAAAAAATTAAAAAACGTATATTACTGCAGCAGACGACGGCGAAGACGACGACGACGGCGACGACGACCAAGTCGAAAGTGCGAGGACGCGTCGACGGGTTTATGATTTAACGGGCGCGGGGAGGCGGCCATTCCGCTCGTGTATATATACGCCGGCGACGGCGTGTAATGAAAACACCGCTCGGCTCGTAACGTTATTTTTTCTTTCTTCTTCTTCTTCTTATTATTATTATTTTTTTTTTTTTTTTTCATACTTCTCTCAACCCCTTGCGACCCATTTCCCGATTTTTACGACGACGGTTTTTCCGCGTTTTTTTTTTTTTTTTTTTTGTCGACACCGTTGGGCGCAACCTCCGGCTCCCCCGCCTATAACAACTTACTCGTAACCTTAACAAAAAAAAAAAAAACATTAATTATCGTACACGCGGATTTTTATCCGGACAAATCTCGAGTATAATAAAAAGTTCTGCACTCGCAGTATGGACGGTTCAATTTTTGAGCGGCGGCAATTGCCATTTACGTATTTTTCGTCGTAATCCCTAAGACTGCGAAATCCTGTGAAATTGTGTACCCGGACGACGCGTTCGGTTTTATATCACTCAACACGCCCCTGCACACGTTAAACGTATTAACGTGTTCGTAAAGTTCAAACGAGCCTAGGACGGTGTCAGTAGACAACGACAACCAGGGAAGTTTTTTTTAAAAAAAAAAACGTCGGTATGTCGGAAAAAAAACCGGTCAAAATCGTTGAAATACGTATTTCAAACGCATACTGGCCAAATACCTTGTGGAGTTTTGCAGAACAATTTGACGTTCAATATGGGCAAAGACGATTACGTCTCCTAAACTGGAAATTATTCTGGCGCTCGGAAAAGTAATCAGTAGTATACAGTGGGCGCGTAATAGTTGGCCGAAGACTCGACTAGATATAAAAAAAAAAAAAAAAACCAAAACCCGCACAACTCTGTAGTTCAGCGGTTCCCAAACTTTTTCAGTTCACGACACCCTAAAAATTAAAAAAAAAAATAATTGCGCCTCCCCTAAAAAATTAAATTACAAATGTATAGTATTTAAATATACAAACATTTTTTTTTTTTATGACAATATAAATTAACAGTAAATATTATTTAACTTCAATTTAAAGTACTACAAAATATTTTTATTTTTATGAAAAAAAAAAAAAAAACAATGAATATTAATATATAAACTTAATACGAACAATGTGCTCGTTTTCCGTTTAATAATTCTTCAAAATTCGGTAGCAATGTTGTGATAGCCACACGCATTTCTTTTTCAATATTAAGTTTTGATCGATATTCTGATTTTAATATAAAAACTGCAGAAAAACCGGCTTCGCATAAATACGATATCGCAAATGGTAGTAGTACACGCAAAAGCTATGTTGGATATTTCAGGATGTTCATCTTTAATGCTGTTCCAAAATCCTATAAGTGAAAATGAAGAAAATTTCATTCGTAACGAAGAATCAGATGAAATATCGATTAATTGTTCTTCTTCAGTAGTTGTGAAATTTGGTAATGGTTTTTCACTAAACGGATCTTTAATCCAATTGTATTGTACGAAGTCTTCTGGAAAATATTTCTCGAAATGATTTTTAATAGTCATCGGATGATCAGAAATTATTTTTAGTGAGCTCATTGGTAATTCAAGATCATTATCTTCAAGAAAACTTTTTAAAAGTGAAAAACACGTGGTTTTACCGTTTTATTCGGTCAGTTTCCATATGCCATAAGTCGATTTTTTTCAATAAAAGCAACCGCTTTACCATATAATTGCGGAATATGAGTTTCTTTACCTTGTAAAAACGTGTTGAGTATATTGAGTTTTTCAAAAATATCAATTGCTTATGGTAAAACGAGTTGTTCAGCAATTGTATGAGGTTTTTTACTCTGGGCAACACGAACTGCTACCTTATAAGCAACTAAAAATGCTTTGATCGGAACACTTGTCTGTTTGATAAAACCGGTCGATTGTTTTCCTAATTGTCCACGTTTTCTTACAAAATAATCACGTTTCTTATTAACCGATTGATCCACGACTAGTTTCAAAATGACGGTTTAATTTATTTGGAATCATACTATCGGCAGCTAATAGTTTTAAACAATTTAGGACGTTCTCCGATGTCTGTTTTAACGTAAGTAAAACCATAGTCCAAAATAACTATCATGGAATTTTCTTCTTTGTTGTTGTCTTCGTTTAAACGCCTGGCCGTAGTACTCTTGACGTCGTTGAGACATTTTTCCATTTTTCCAGTAAACATATAAGACGCGAGTTGATAATGCACAATACGAAAATGACGAATTTTCACCTTACGCGACAACTACTACTACGGCTCAATTGCCGTGCAAATCTATTGGTCATGTCACCCGGTACAAGTTCAACACGGTTCGGTAGACGCAATAATATCGGGCAATCGACAATGCGACAAATACTAACATTAATAGTGAATCAATATTTGTTTGGCGTAGTTATGGCATTTCCACAAAACTATTGTGTCGATTTAAAAAAAAAATATCAATATTTACCGCGCGGCTCGCGCCTACCCTGCCGGAAGCTCGCGCCTCACGGTTCGGGAACCGCGGCTGTAGTTAATAATGACTACTGTTTATATTATTACGCTATTAACACTGTATTAGCAATGAACGTTTACAGCGATTTAATTTGCAAACACAATCGTACATTCAATTTTCTCGCGTTCTATCATCCGGTTGTCTGTAAAGGCCTTTTTTTTTATGCCGGCAATACCCCCGCCTCCCGGAAACACCGCGAGACACTACTTCGGCTGGCGGGTCGCCATCATTTATTATTAAATAAATGAAATTACAATTAATAAATCGGTAAAATCCCGTTTTCCCTCAAGGCGGGGCGGGCTCACATAAAATACGTTACAGCGATTCTTGTTCTACCGTGGTGATGGGCAGTAGCCGGGCCGAACCAAGACACTTCCTACCGGCTTCCCGGCCGGCGGTCCAGCGACTACGAGGCCCCGATCAACGACCGGCGGCGTCGACGGCTTGGCGCTGCCGTTCTGCCCACTCTTTCTCCGCGATGACGGTCCGAGCGAAGTCGGCCACGGCCCCCCCAGTGGTCTGGGGACTCCAGCATGAGCGGCAGGCACCAAGTCGCCCGGTTCAAACGGACCGATCGTCTGGACCAGGCGCTCCATGTCCCCGTCAAACGCCTCGCGGCGCGTCAAGGTGTGCAGAGCGTCGGCATCCACCTCGTTCTTCTCGCTGGGAAATCCGCAGCGAGAACACCCGGGAGACGGAGCTCGCCCGATCCGGTGGAGGGGACGCGAGTCGAAGCATCCGTGGCCCCGTGAGCAGTTGAGTGAGGCGGTACGTCTCGGTGGGGATGAGCGAACGAATTAACGCGCGCCCGCTCCCCTCCGGCGCTCCCGTAGATCGGATCCGCCGCGCCCAGCGTCCGTAAAGGCCCAACAGGCTCAGTCGTGGCGAGAGTTTAAACCCATTGATGAAATCGTCGTTTTTCAATGGTCAAGCGTATATGTATATATAACCACCAGCCGCCGGGTGATTTTTTTTTTTTACGCACGCTCGCCCCGTTTTAAATGGTTAAATTCACACGCATACGCACAAACTCCGACCTTTGGCATTTTTACGGGCAGTTAAAATTGACGATAATACTTAGACTTTTCACAACACCTGAGGGGTATCCTGTGGCGATACCGACGTCGGTGTTTCGAACATTTTTTTTTTTTTTAATGCAAATCGCACAAACAGACGGTTTCGTTGCAAACGTTGTCGTATTGTGCAATCGAAATTCAAACGAAAAGTCTCCGAGTATGTTCCGCTTTAAATACTATAAGCATAATAGTCTATTCAATAGATTATTCAATAAATGTCGAAAAAATAAATATTGTTCACGATTAAGCGATGAACACTTGGATGCTGTTTTAAGGATATCAACATCCAATATAAAAGCGGATATAATCGAATTAGCAGGAAAAATTCAACCTCAAATGTCACACTAGTAACTTAATATTTGTATACTAAAATGCATTCAAGAATTAATTAATAATTATTTTTAAACTTTTAAATTTTCTGTATTAATGTATTTAATTAAAAATTTGTTAATAAGGACAACCGCAATATTAAACTCATAATATGTTTGTTGCTATCTGTAAATATATTACTATTATATGTTAAAATTATATTTTTTAATATTTTAATTTTGTATGCGGCCCTCCATAAAAAAACTGAAACAAATTATGGCCCGTGTAGGTAAAAAGGTTGCCGACCCCTGGTCTATTGTAAAAAAATGTGTACGAGTTTGATATACTATCTAACTTTAGATATTTAAATGGCAACCTATACTAAAAACGTTCCGAGTATACCGGACGGAGTCGTAACCGTTAACAATTATCTTATATTTCATACCTAATGATAATTATCAAAAAAAATCTGAGTATTCGATATTATCGTCTTAAACTACACTTCCAAACATTCCAAAAATGTCAGCGTTTGAATGTATGCATAATTTAACCGTAAAAATTAGGCGAGCGGGCTTAAAAAATCTCCCCGTTCACTCTTATACCACCCCTACCCCGAAATTCAACTTTTAAAGGGAGACTTGTACATGATAAATATCTACACTTATAATCGCATTTATTTTTGGGTTATTTCCAGTTCTCGTTGGTTACACAGCTATAACATAACATTAATGATTGAACAATCTAATGAGTCGCAAATGTAAATTATTTATATATTAGTTCGGTTGTCGCGGTCATGAGGTTTTAAAACCCGAAGGTTATTCAAATCCTTTCGCGCGATGGCCACATATTGGCTAGTATTATATATTACTATTTAACAATTATATTATAGTCATTCAAATATCAATAATGTCATATAAGATGACAATAGTAGTATTTTTTTTTGGGGGGGGGGGGGGGAAAGAATAATACGCACTATTTTCGTCAATAAGAAATAATATACTTAAACTAAATAAATAATAATAATTATAAAAAAAAACATACAAAACATTTGATATTTAAAGAAATTTAGTTATCTACAAAAATTATTATTGAATAAAAAAAAAAAAAAAAAAAAACAATGACTGTAAAGAATGATATCTTTGGGAGAACATAATATTTTCTAATTACATAATTTGAACAAAGTGTAAAATGATGGGATATTGGAATGATTACAGTATTTTAATAAAAAATTAGATGTTAAATAATTTGTCTATAACAACCTATACCAAAATGTATAGTTTAAATTACACTATTTTTATAACATTAACATATTTTTAATAAAAACAACTCATTTCTAATAATTTCTTTGTTAATTTATAATAGTTAATAACTTATAGTATACTGTTAAACGACCATAAAATAATTATTAAGTATTTGTTCCAATAAGTTTGTATTTATGCGGTTATCTTTTACAATTCATAAGACTGAGTGTTGGGCGCTGAATCCCTTCGGCTGACAATCATACGAAGTTGATCGTTTGTCTTATTGGTGGTTACTTCTTTGATGGATGTCAATGTTTTCTGCAACCATGGAGGTAATGTGTTTTTGGACGCTTGAAGTTCCGAAAACGTCACACCCAACCTATGTCCCAAATCCTATTAACATGGTAGCTTAATCGGGTGCCATTTAAATTATTTTTTTAACACATTGGGGAAAAACTAATGCATACCTGATTTCTACATTCCGATTCAACTAAGGCCAATTTGGTTTGAGCAAGTTCAATTTCTAGCTCCGCAATTCGTTTTGAAAGTTTATTTTCTCCAGTTACTGAGTCTGGGGTATTCCCACTTTGAGATAACATATTATCATTTTTTAGCAACGGTGTTTCAATAAATGATCTACACCTGGTACATTCACTTAACGTATTCTACAACAAGTCATTAAATTATAAAACAAACCGTTCATCTAGATTATAGTTGTCGTGTACTTACTTTCAGTAATTTTATAACAGCTCTCATAGAAGCCTGTTCGGCATCCAGTCGTTGACATATCTACAAAACGTTTTATTTTTTTTTTAATATTATTTTTAATTATTGTTATAATTAAAATAATAAGCAAAACTAAAGGTAAATGGAATAACTATTATTATGTCTATATGTTTTATAGAGAAAAAACTTGGTTGGTTTGGTAATTGCATAAAAATTAAATAAAAATAGTATTTTTAGATTTGTACTGCTGATATTTTCTGAGCTAGAACATATTTTTTACAATGTTTCTATTTTATATTGACAATATTTCTTTTGAATATCAATGATCTTGTGCACATTTTTTTCCACTCAAATTCTCAACCATAAACTTGAATTTTATTTTCAATTTTCACGGCTATACATATATATCAATAGTACAGTAGACTCCACTTTAAAGGGATACATTGGTCACAGGTTATTTTAATCTTTGGCAAATGCAGTATGTCCTCCAAAGCACTTACAGGGCTTTCCTGATTTCTTTATTGAAGAAAATCTGTTCTTAATGTTTCCAACTTTTTAGCATCCTATAGTCGAATTGATGGTTCTGGCTCCATAGTGACTTTAATTGAGTTAGATTTATCTCGTATAGCTTAATGATTGCATCGTCAACGTTTTCACTGTAGTCATAGCATGGCATTTGAGTCCAGATGTTTAAATTCCAAGTGGTTCAGTACCATTCTTACTAGAGTAGTGTCTTTTACTCTATTACATTCCTTGAAAGTCAGTTCTTATTGTTCATTAATAATACAATTATCTTCCAAAAAACCACATTTGAATGTACTTACTAATAGCCAGTGAAAATCATTGTACAGTGCTATAATGTATCTAGATACTTTTTTTGTATCTTGTAACTGTATCTTTTAAAAAATGTATCTGTATCTTGGATACAAAATATTGTGTATCTTAATATAAGTATCTATGATACTTTACAAAATACAATTAATGTTATAATAGTTTCAAATAAAATATATATTTATTAATAAACTATTAACTTTTTTTGTACAATTATAAGACATTAGTATTGTTAAATGTATCACAAGATACTCGAGTCTAAATACTTTCTAAAATAATAAATCTATATCTGTATCTAAATACCAATTTAAAGTATCTTATTATTGAGTGAGTGTCTATATTTAAATGTTAAAACTCTTGTTTTCATTTCTGTGTTGTCACTTGGCCATAATCTTGTTCTCCCATAAATGATTGTTCAAGTCGAATACGCGTGGTAGTAGATTTGCCATTACTACAATTTTGGGTAACTGATAGGTACTACAGCCAGGCAACTGTTAATTAACTTTATCAAAAATATGTTTTTTTTATTTTTATTATCAATAGATTTTTCTGAGATATTGTCACTGCACGCACCACGAACTATTAACAACTGAAGTACTAAATAACACACATTTAACACAAACACCGTGACAATAACAGTAACAAAAATCTGCTTTACTAAAAAAATACTATTGGATAATCAATCACAAATGATAAAATATAGAAAAAAATTTCCTATTCATCTGATATGGTTTTATGGCCCAGATAAGTGGTAAACATTTACACTACAATCGTTAGTTTATTTTGGTAATTAAAGAATTATGCTAGTGGTGTCTCTATTAAACGGAATCTACTTTGTTTATTTGACATTGTGATTAAATCTTGAAAATAACACATTGATATCAATATTCAAAACATATAATTCGCGAACTCTAGAAGTAATATTTATCACCTATGACCTTATATCTAAAATTTTACCTACAACAAAACAAGATACCCCAAAAGAAAATCACTGTAATTTTTTTTAAAAATATTCCTGAGTCATATGTCTACGTAGGAACATGTAGCAGCTAAACGATAAGGTCATAGTGTCACACAATGGATATGCATTGAAAAAATCTAATAAAGTACCTACTTCTAAATTTTGAGCGTAAAGTTTTGAGTTCAATTCTCATATAGTACATATATATAATTATATACAAAATTTAATTTAAATTTGATATTAGGATTGCGTTATTGAAATAGGAACCGGTATGAAATGGTACACAGCAATACCAGTAGTTACATACCGGAAAAAAAAACCGTAATACTGGTAGATACAGGAAAAACTGTAATGTCAGTAGATATTTTATAACTATTTACTTGTTTGTATTCTTTAATGATTGTTTGATCTCTATTAATTTCTGTATCAGCTTTTGTAATTTCTTTTTTTAATATATTTTTCACCTAATTAAAAAAAAAAAAATAATTTCATGTATCTACAGGTAACATAAATATAAAATATATATGAATAATTTTACCCTAGTGAGTTCTTCTTCAAGGCGACTCTTTTCTTCTTCAGTCTGCTTTAATGTCATTTTCACTTGATCTAATTCACTAGTAAAATTTTCAGCACTTTCTTGAGCCTCTGTAAAATAATTCATTTTTGAAAAAAAAATTATATATTATTAATTAATTAATTAAAGGTTTTAGTAACATGTTTACCTTTCAATGTTAAAAACTGTTGTTCATATTTTTTTATTTTTTTTAGTTTAACAACACATGCATTTTTTATTAAATGTCTAGCAACTTCTTCATTACGCACTTTTTTTGGCATTGTTACTCTAAAATATTTAAGAATGTTTTCAAAGTCTAATTGTAGTAAGTCTTTTTTGCAATACTGAAAAAAGATATTAGTCATAAATTCAATAATTAGCTATGTTGGTTCTGTTTAATTAACCATTTACCTCATGATATATATTATACCTGTAATAAAGCAATTGCAACTTGGAACAATGTGTCCAAACCTTGAAGAAGTACAACGTCCATGATACGAAATACAAAAAACAATGGAAATCTTGCTGTGAAAAGTGTGAGAAACCATTGAGAGGCATACATATGTGCTTCGATTCCATTAGAATTGAAGTGATTATAAAGTTGGGGAATTTGTTCCTAAATTAAAAAATAAAATAAAAAAATAATGTAGTTTGGACAAATGAAATTATAAAGTTTTAAGTGTAACCAACTTCCATGAGCTTATTCAGTTGATAAAGTTTCAAATATACTGTTTCAAAACCGTCTTTGTAAAACTCTCTTAGGCCATAATCGTACATTAATTTTAACAGGACACAAAAAGCTTGTTCTTCAGGCATCTAAGTTAAATAAATGATCACTAATAAATATTGATTAGACTGAAAATAATTTAAATAAAACAACAAATTACACTTACATGTAACAGTAGAGTAGCAGCAAGGAATGTTAGTCCTTGACAATAACCGACCTCAGTATCATACACGGCATATGCCTTGGTTAAATGAAATAAATTATCTTGACCAATACCTCCGGCTTCTTTGAAGAAATCATGAGCTGGAAAAGTCCGATGGATATCACGTTGAATTGTTCCACCACAATCACAATCCTTATTATAATAGCAACATTTTAAAAAAAAAAAAAAAAAAAAAAAAAATTAAAAAGTATAAATACAATAGTTGTTTACATTTGTAAACAACTATTGTTCAACATTTAAATTGGTATTTATTTACAACTTAAATAAATATTCAGTTGAATAATTAAATTAAATACATCGTGGGATTTGAATCTAGGTGCTATCTCCGTCTATAACACAAACAATATAGTAAAATTGTGCTGACCAATAATCTCAGTGTTACATTATTTTAGCCAAAGGAAAATATTATAGCCTAAATTTGCATCTTAATACTACAATGTTAGAGTACTGTAGAAATGAAATTGTTTATTTTGCTGAAAGAACAGATATAGAAACTAAATTTGGATATAATGACTATATTTTTATTTATTACCTTAGTAATAAGTACTCTATACGTATCCATAAGTTTTGGATCTAAATCGGCTTTGGCTAAACGAAACCACACTTCTCCACGTAAAGCTTCTGGTATACCTTCTTTAACGAGTATGGCTAATTGTCTGGCGGGAGGAGATTTGCATGTAGCCCATTTTAATAAAACATCTTTCCACGATTCTAATTCCACTTCATTACATTCTTTGGACACGTCGCCAGTACCACTTATCAAAGGTTCATCATTATCTGTAACATAAATATCAAATAAATTACAGAAATTATAAAATAATGATCATAATTTATATTATATACAAAATAAATAACTAAAAATATTTATGATTGAAGGTCCTTTTTATAAATTGAGACAAATAATATTAAAACAATATTAGATTCGATTACCAGACAAATCTTCATCTTTAGGAGAAGACAGTTCAATTGAGTTAACACTTTGAGTTTTAATAAAATTTGCCAAATTGTTTAAGGTCATATTTAAACGACTTTTATCCATTTCACCAGAAGAATCGATATTTAAAAGTTTGTAAACAACATCAACATTTTCTGAATTGATCTATAAACAAAAATTATAGATTACAAATATCACAAAATAAATAAAAACTTACTTGTTGCAAATTTAAATAAAATTGATGAGTAACTTGACGACGTCCAAAAACCCAAAATCTTTCATTGGCAGCATATACTTTAATAGGCGTCTCTATAGACAATCGTACGGGTTCTTCAATCTTACGCATCACTAAATCTACTGCAACAGTAATATAGGAACATTGAGTTTCACTGTTTAGGGGTTCAAACACCTTGTCCGAAGGGTCCCAGTGACCAGTTATTAAATAAATGGTATTACATCCATCAGTATCTGATAGATCAGTTCCCATGGATACCTATGTATAACCAATAATTTTTGTAAACAATAGTATATTTTATATAATAAACAATAAAGAAGCAAAATCAACTCACCATGTCTAAAAGCTGCATATCGCTTTTCTTTACATTTCGACCTGGACATACTAGAACGCCAAAACACCGTTCTAATTGCAATATTCTTTGCTGAGTACCAGATACTACTTGATTAATAGTTAAACATACTTGTTTTTCGACATTTGCCCGAAGTTTAAGAAAATTTCTATCTCTTGGCACTGATATAAATCCTCCCTGCATATACACATAATATACAAACACATATGGGATTAAACAAATATTATACATATAACAATATTTTACAAAAATGTTACCTTTCCATCGTCTTCTTTTATTTCCATACTCACTTCAAAAATAAAAATCTCGGTAGAACCACTCTTACTTTGCATATCTAAAGTTACGTTGGAATCTAATTGTGGTAATATTGAACTCACAGTAGATTTGGATTCTTTTTGAAAGGCCTTCACAAAACAGTTGGATACACGGTTCACCTGCAATATTTAAGCTTTATGATAAAAAACTGTTTGAACAACTGTTACACCAGATAAATGAATATTATAGTTATGATGACAACCAAACTTAATGGAAAATTAAAAATACGTCAAATATAATATAATTCTATTGTACAATATAAGTGGTTAAAATAAAAACAATTATCTAGGTAAGTAAAAATATTAGTTTTAATATTGATCACTATTTAACATAGTATATAATATAATGTTGCCATAATGGTGAGGTAATTATGATTTAGTTATTATTTTAATATGTGACATACCGCTTCCGGAATTGAGCAACGGAATACATGGCATTGAAATAGCGCATTTTCTTTAGGATCGCCATGTGCCCAGCTGAATGCAAAACACGATGCTTCTTTAGTTCCATTAACACCATTAGCATAAAACATTATTCTTTCAATTTCATAACGGGCTATTATCGTATTGCTCGTTCCATCGAATAAACTATAATCAAGACAAATTAATTGGTATTGCTTTCATTGCTTAGCAAAACAAATGATTTATGTACTTATAGTGTAGTCTTTATTATTATTTTTTTGTTTTTAATTAACTAAACTACTTACATAACAGCTCCGTCGGATGAAATTGGAATAGACACTGATATTTTCATATCTTGGTCAACAACATGTTCGCCATTTAATATGGCCATAATTCTTAATATTTCTATTTTGTCTTTAGGGTGTGTTATACTTGCTGATCCAAGATATGATATTCCATGAAACATTGTACCTTTTTGAATTTGACCTAAATTATTATTTATGTATACACAGATATTACCTTAATATTTTTAAACTATTAGCTAATAATTGTATTTTAAATAAAATTTAGGAATTTAATATTTGTTTATGTTTAATAGGTTATTTTGTAACATTAATACATAAACCTGTATATTCATAAATAGATAAGTATATAAAATTAACAAATGACCGCAAATGCATTTACTTATATCATTAGAAACAGGTTCCAGAAATTTTGTCAATGGTATTGTATTGCTATTAGCTTCTTTATTGGCCATTGTTTCATTTATGGGACGACTATCATTTTCTTCATTTAATATTTCACCAAGGCATTTTTGCATGTTTTCCAAATCACCGTCACCGCCAATCTTTAACTCAGGTCGACCATCACATTTCTAAGAAAATTATACTGTTATTATTAAAAGCAATTACAATGATTTTGATATAGATTTCACATTTAACGAATTTGTGGGAACAATTTCATATTCATCACTTGTGCTAGCAGATTCGGTAGAATCAACACTTGCCCGATCAGCCATTAGTGAACTGCCCTAGTAGTCATCATTAACTGTAGAAAGTAACTAATTATTTAGAATATTATAACAAATACAATTTCTATATTAATTGAGGGCGGAAAACTTACTGTAGGGAGAGGCTAGAGGCCAAAAATATTATTTTGAGACGTCAAACACAATAGGTAACTACCAAATAAATGTAATTATTAAATATCAAAACAAATGTGAAAAAGATTCTCAAACTTTAATTTTACGTTTATCTTATCAATTATTTACAAAAGTTAACAAGGAAGTCAGTTAAATTCACTCATGGCCAAATTCATTGTGAAATTGTCATGAGAATGAAAACGAAAAAAAAAAACTGAAAGTGGGGATAGATAAAATATTTATTGATAACATTACAGATTCTTATCACAATATTAGTACTTCACATAAGAGTAATATATAATAATATTTATTATCTATGGTACTTCATAGCCGTAACATTCGTCATTAAATTCGCTATTCGGGCCTACATTGGCTAGTGTCAACGATTTATTGATTTTCAATTATTTATATTGTGCTGTAAAAAAAAAAAAAATAATATCAAATTCCAGTAAATTCGTGATACATAAACAACAAAATTGGTTTGAAGTTTGTGCATTATTCTATTAATTGATAACTTGTAGTACACTAGTTATCTTGAAATACCTATTTAGTTGGGTATCTCAGTATCTGTGCATGGCGTATAATGTTCATTATTCTATGGTTAATACAATGATAGCAGAAAACAAATCAGTACCTACATTTTTGTTAAATAACTGTAAAAAAAAAAAACATTTTCATTTAATAATAAGGATAAAAACAAAGTATTTCGGTTAATCTCTGGCTTGGTGTCCAACAATATTGGCCAGCATCTGGAATGGAATGAAGTTTGATTTTACAGTATGATTTTTATTATTTTATTTAATTTATAATTATTTGAAACATTAATCATAGTACTAAATAAGTATTTGGGAAAATTGTTTCTGATAAATTGGCGGGTACATTATTACCTATTGCCCAACATTTTATTGTTGGTGATAGTTATGGCGTTAAGTGGAGGGCGTTACAGTACTTGTGGTCAAATACTTTTGTAGATAAATACCATTATTGAAATTACCGTTAGGATACCAACAATTTATTAGTTCTAAAACATATTTAAAGTTTATAAGTTTAGTTCTTTAAAATAAATAATACTATTTCATGAGTAATAGTATGTGGTATTTCTATGGTATAATAAATCATTCGATAAACTTTGTTTAAGCTACACAAACATTTACCATCCATTTGTGTGTCTGCAGAGCGATTTAGCACACAGTGCTTGGACAAACGGTGGAAAAGTGTACTGCCAGACAACAATTTATAACCAATATACTACCACTAAGGTACACATATCAAATTGAACTGTCGGGGTGTGATTTAAAAATAAAATGTTTAATACAGTTTAACCGTCCGACAGTGTCCATGTTGTACATACGTGAATGAATTTTAGCGCTCGATATTCATGTCGACTGTTGGATGGGTGTATCCTAATCATGGATACATTACAATGTTCAGAGATATTGATGATTACATGTGTTCAGAAGGCTTAACTGATATCTGAGAAATTTAGACTATTAATAACACTTTAATGCAAACATCAGATATGTAGGACAAATTTCAACTGGAAACGGTAACTTAAAATAATATTGTACATATTTAGAAATGTCTAATATACCTTTCAGTAATTATACAATTTCCAGTTTTTTCAATAGAAATGACAATTTAGAATGTAAATAAATATTCACATGTAAATTCATTGTCTAATATATAGCATTACTACTAATCGTTAATAGGCTGTCGAACGTACATTTAGTTGTTGTTTTCATCTGACACATAACGGACAATATGACAAAAATATGTTTTTTTTTTGTCTACCGGTTGTAATAAGTCCTTGTTGGTTGTATACGTACGCTCACAGATCATAAATAATTATTACAAATAATAAATTATAAATAATTATTTATTATTTTACTTACATTCATTAATTAATACAAATGTTTTGACAAGTATCATATTTTATACATTAATTTTCATTATTAATTCAATAATATTAATAATCGTCGGATGAGTCTGTCAAATTCACAATAGTGAGGACATGGTTTAGGTTGATCTCTAATTCATCTATGAACTAGTTGCGAATAAAATCGACATCCCAAAACGTGTTTATCTCGTGTACTTTGGTATCCATTATTATTGAATAAAAAAACATTAATTATAATTAATTAATATAAATTTTTTTATTACATTTTTTAGATTTTTAACTTTCACTTGACATATTTAATAATATTATGATATACAAATAAAATAAAGAAACATTAAAACATCAAACACAATACTAGTAAACTCGACTGATCGTAAATAGTGAACACAAACGGACGTGCTTACTGCAATACGGTGTATGTTGATAACATTTGTATCCAAATGTAGTATTTTTAGTTTTTTATTTGGTTCTGTGTAAATAATAAATTTGTACGCCTTTTTTATTACTACCAAGTATAACTTATGATGAACCTCGTGTAATATTTTCAAACATTTCTGCTTAGATAAAACAAAAGAATACCAAGAAATACATTCCTCGTTACACTGAGAATCTAAAAAAAAAAAAAAAAAAAACACATAAAGTAAAACGGTTCACAATCTAGTATAAAACTGTATTATTTTTTTATAAATTGGGGGGGGGGGTATTCATCTATTTTAAATTGTTTTACGTTGTACATATAATGATTTTTTCACAGATTATATAGATAATTGTATATATTTTTTTTTTTATCCAAAACTTTTATGTTTAGTGGTTAATAACTTATAAATAATCTTTATAACAACAATAATTGGTTTCACGTTATATTTATAAAATTTATAACAGAATTCAGCACAATTTGACAAATACCTATACCCGGTCGCTCTGATCTAGTAAAATAATATTTCCACACTAGTGGTATGACGTTTAATGTGTAAAGGTCGAATATCGTAAATTACCATTTACGTCCTGTTAATAATAAACCTAAACGATTTAATTACGTTATTGTTAATATATTTATATTTATTCGCGTTGCTTGTGCTGTTAATTGTTATTCAGATAATTGCGGAAATTATTGCTTTTGATAGTGCCGGGGGTCTAGGTCATTTCGCTGTCTGCGGGTTTTTTTTAAATTGTTTTTCAAAGACTCAACACGATTATTAGTCTGATTAATCTATATTGTTTCACCATTGGTTTTAAATACAACGATTAAAACAATTTATCACGTAAAACTGATTAGGATTCTCCTAATCTTTTTTTTATTGTCTTCTCATTTCCTACAATTAGCAATGTTATCGATTGGAAAGACAAAAACAAAAAAAAATCAAAAAACAAATTATAATGAAGCCGTCAATGAAGAAAAAAATATAGACGAATCTAATCGACTTGGAATTTAAAAATATTGAAGATAAGTGATTAGTGATCATTAAATATTATTATTATGTTTATAAAATATAATTTATTTGTAATAAATATAACCATAATTTTGTTTTTATTAAATATTTATAGTACTATATATACCTACCGCAGTACCGCATACAAGTGTATATTTAAAGTTGTTTGTAAATAATACAAGACTTATGTTAAATGTAATATCTACAGAAATTAGAGGTGGTAAGTTGTGATATTAGATAAGGGGAAAATATTTGTGCCCCACCTTCTTCAGCGTCATGTAACTGCCACCACCGTCAGAACAACGTAATAATTGTTACACTAAACGGCATAGGTACCGCAAAATTATTATTTTAATATTAAAACTATTTATATTTTAGATCCGACGAATACGTCCGTTTGGCGTGCGTCAGCGACTCGTATTTCCCCTCGAATTCCCCAACTTTGTAAAAAAAAAAAACCACCAGGGTCAAATTTCTTATTAATTGTTCAGATTTTATATAATTATAATTTTTAATTTTTTTTTTTTTTTTTGTCAATTTAAACTTTAAAATGTTTATTCAGCACTAATGCTAAAATAAAATGCGTAGTGTATTTTTTTTAAAGGGCTAATATCTTTTACAGCGTAAATTATTTATTATTTTGATGTTAGGGAGACGCAGTGTTGGATTCTTGGTGGATAAGGGCGACACGAATCTAAAAAGGTCGTGTACCACTGCTGTAGATCAGGGGTGGCCAACCCAAATGATCTTGTGGGCCATTGTGGAAATACATTACAAGCTCACGGGCCGCATACTTAATTACATATATTAGATTTGTTCAAATCAAAAACAAAGTTTTGGTGTATTAATTAATTAAAATAAACAGAATGAATTTATAATTTACAAACATAGATTACTCGTTTACTAAGCTCTTGCAAATCTATAGAAATGCTTGTGTTTGCACATCGTAATTGATGTTGCAGGTTATCATCTGTTAGGTTTGAGCGTGATTTGTCTTTGGCGAATTTCATTTTCGAAAAAAAAAAAAAAAAAAACGATTCACAGTTGTATTATTATGTTGATCCAAAAGCACTCGCAACCTTTTCAGGTTTCTCAAAGTGAAAAATTTTTCTTTTGTGATATTAATGTTATAAATATCTATTTTTGAATTTGATGTTTCAAAAATGTGTTATTTCATTGTTGCATTATAAGTCAACGAGTTCCATTTGAAGAGATTCTGGGGCCGACTCGACATCAGTACGAAAAGAAGATGAATATATTTCAAATATTTTCTTGTATATTTCTAAATTAGTGAAACGACTCTCAAAAGCAGCTATAAGTTTCCTCATTTCTTTTGCATATTTAATATAATTGATATGTTTTGAATTTTTCAATTCGTTTAGCAATGGAAAGTGTTGAACGTTATTATTTTTTAATTGAGATTTAAATAACAATAATTTCTTCTGAAATGCATTGATGTGATTAAATGAGTCAATTATTAAATTATCTTTTCCATGTAATGATATATTTAATTGGTTGAGTTTTTCGACAATATCCACTAAAAAATCATAAATCCAATTCACCATTACTTATTTCTAATACTGGTTTTTGCTTATCATTCATAAACAAGTCAATGTCATGTAACTCATAAAATCGCTGTAAACATTTCCCTCTACTTAACCATCTGACATGACTGAAATATACTACGTCACCGTATTCTGAATCCAATTCTTTCAGGAACTCCTTAAATTGTCGGTGCGGTAGTGCATGCGATCGAATGTAATTCACTGTTTTTATGACTACTTGCATAACATGGTTCATTGACAATACTTGGGAACATAGATTTTGTTGATTAATCAAACAGTGGATTATAAATAAATCATTTCTTTTCCAGCAATTATTAGTTTTGTTGGTGGATTCTATTTTGTCGATCAGTAATTTTATAACTCATTTTTCTTTACCAACCATAGCAGGTGCAGCATCAGTTGATATTCCAGAAAGAATTTCCAAACCCAAGTTGTTTATGCATAATCAGTTTTCAACAACGTAAAAAATATCTTCACCTCTTGTAGTAACTTTCAAACTTATCAATTTTAACATTTCTTCAGTTATTTGAAATGATTCATTTACTCCACGAATGAATATTACAAGTTGAGCTGTATCTGAAATGTCTACTTTCGTCAATTGCTAAGGAAAAATATTTGAAATCTCTAATTCGATCGCGTAGTTTTACAATAATTTCATTTGAAATGTCATTAATTCGACGACACATTGTTTGTCCGGATAGACTTATCTTCGAAAATAGTTTATTTGTATCAGGTAAAATAACCTTTGCTACTGCTTCCAAACATTCTTTCACAAATTCACCATCTGAAAATGTTTTTTTGCATTTTAAAAAGAGACAGAATAGCTTTAACAATATTGGATGGTTGCTGTAATACTGAACTAAACATTTTTTGATGAGTTTTTAATTGTGATTTAAATTCCCTGAGCTTCGATCGTTTCACTTTATTATTGAATTTCAAATAATCATTATGTTTTATTTCATAATAACTTTTAACGTTATATTCCTTAAATACAGCGACTGTTTCTCGGCAAATTAAACACATTAATTTTGTGTTTTGAATTATAAAGAAGTACTTTCCTTCCCACTCCTCACTGTACTTTCTATTTTCGTCCACTATTTTTTGTTTCTTTCTCATACTTAAAATTGCTAAAAAAAAACTTTTATCGAAAAAATGTACTTACTATAATACTTACCTAATTCTGCGGTTACAACACATACAATTAAATCGGAAAGCAAATTTTCACTGAAATTGACACGGTGCGCACTTCAACAGTCACAGCGAACGGGCAGGTTATGACTGTTATTGGCCACGTTTTATTTTAATAATTTAATTTGCTATAAGATGGCATCTACGCTGGTCTCTATGTTGTTTTCAAATAAGATTAGAATTATTATTTTTGTTGCGATTACGATGTTAATAATAAGAGCGTCGCGTTGAGCGGGCATTCCAGAATATTCTATTGGCACAAAAATAAAAAATGTTTGCAAATGAATGATAAATCTCGTGGGCCGCAAAAATGTCCAAGATGGGCCGCGGGTTGGCTATCCCTGCAGTAGATAGTGGCTTACTAGCTTGGTGCTACAGCCGACAATTACAATAAGGACGTTAAAACCGACGATTCAAGTAAATCTTAATAAAAATAGATTCCAGGCAAAAAACACGTTTGTGCCCGACAACGCCAAAAAAATTCCTGTCGAAAAGTGAGGGAAATAGACTGCAGATAATCGCCCTGTACTCGCTTTCTATGTACGTGTAGTAAGTAAGAACGCCCGCATTTCAACGTATTTATATAATACGATAATATTGTCAAATATACCAACTAAATATATTGATAGAATTAACAAAGTAAAACATTAGAAATTATTATAATTTCAATTTTATTACATTCAATTTTAATTTAATATAAATTCTTAAATAAATTTATTTAATTTTCAATATTTTAGATAGAGCACGTGCCTGTGTGCCCCATATCGCGAGCCGCCACTGCTTGTAATTCGCGAGTAACCTGTGGTTCCAGCCAGAACGACGCTCTTGTAGCCATAATGCATAGGCTTCGAAAGATTTTCGCTCCATGCCGAGAATATCAAAGAAGATTTTAAATGCTGTTTTTTTTCTTTTATCTGCGAAATAAAATGATATAATCTAGATAACAATTAACAGTATACAAACTAGAAAAAATATAAATTTACATTTAATAACATAATAAAATAGCATAAATTTATTATAATTAAACTAGTCAATTACTAATTAATTTTAAGGAATTCAGGGAGCACGGGTATCAGAATCTGAAAATTATTGAGCTCAGGCCTTAAATATTTCGATACTCTATTTACAGTCTTATTTATTCGTTAAATTACAACGATATATTTTATCACTAATGTATTACCAAATTGTACAATTTACATATAAGAATATCGAAGCGAGTGCATAAATCAGTGAGAGCCAGAACCTTGAACGATATTATCCCACCTCTGTACATTCTATAAATATGTCAAACATGAAACACAGCCGGTTAGTAATAACGCATATAAATATACACAATTTATCTACTAGTGTATAATTTTAACTATTTCTATTAAATACATTATAGAGTCCCGAAAACCTAAACTAAAAATAATTAATCTTAATTTTTAATTAAAAATTAGTTAAAAATGTCGAATAGTATAACCGAAACGTTTAGAGATGGGACCGTATTAGTCACTGGATTTACAGGGTTTTTGGGTAAACTACTCGTGGAAAAGTTACTCAGATCGTGTCCCATACAGAATATTGCAGTTATTGTGCGAAGTAAGAAAGGTAGGACTGCCCAACAAAGAGTCCAAGGTATCTATGAAGACAATGTAAGTAGAAACTTTAATAACAATTTAAGTAGGTAATTTTAAAAAGGTGGTATAAACATAATAAACCAGTTTCATTGGGGTATGCTCAGATTCAATCTAATCATGAATCATCCCCTGAATAGTGTAAGAGTCCTGCATATAAAGAAAAATTTAATATCGTCTATGTATTAGAGTCTATTTTTTATTTTAAGTATCGATATCTTAATGAATATATATTGTAATATTAAAAAAAAATATATTTACGTATGTTTGTTTTAAAACACAATTCTAAAACAAAGACAATTAACGTAATATGACATAGAAAAAAGTTCAAAAAGTCGAAACTGTCTTTGTTTTTAAGCTATTTGAACGACTTCGAGGAGAAAAACCAGAATTCATGCAACGAATTAAAGTACTTGAAGGATGTTTAGAAGATCCTTTAATAGGTTTATCTTTAATCGATCGTGATTGGTTAATCACAAATGTGAATTTCATTTTCCACTGTGCTGCTACAACACGATTTAATGAAACTCTTGAGCAAGCCGACAAAATAAATATTCAAGGAACCGAACAACTGTTATTATTATCGACTGAAATGAAGAACCTAAAAGTAATAAAAGAAACATATAAAATAATGATATTTTATAAATATTAAAAAAGAAATATTTATTTAATTATATAAATTCACGAGTAAACGACATGTACGTTTATATAAATTGTATATTTTTTCTATAAAGATCAACAGTAAAAGTTAAATGTGACATTTATTTGCCCTGTAAAATAATAAACATAAAACACAGGTTATTAATAAACGTACAATTCTGTTTAGGGTGTTGTACATGTATCTACTGCTTATTCACATTACCCTAGAAACGAAATAAGCGAGGAATATTATCCTGTTTCAATAACAGGCTATAATGAACTGAAAAGTTTACTGGGTTCTAATAATTCACAAGCCGAGTAATTATTTTTTTTTTAATATTGAAAATTTCAAATTTATAAGCAACTTATGTTGTAATTAATTAAAATTATAAACATAAGCATTTTAGGAGAATGGCCTAATACGTACACTTTTACTAAAGCAATCACAGAAAATGTATTGATGAAAAACAATAATCACTTGCCGATATCAATATTTCGCCCGTCGATTAGTAAGAATCAACATACTGAAATCATTTTTATCTATAGAAATTAGCATACATTTGATAATATATAGTAAAATTATATATATAAATAATATTAATACCAACAATTGAATTTTAGTCGGATGTACGAAAACCGAACCACAACCTGGTTGGGTGGAAGGTATAAACGGACCGGTATGTCTCGTGATACCTCTTATCATTGGATTATTAAGGGTAATTCCAATATCTAAAAATAAAATATTTGATGTAATTCCAGCAGATTACACTGTAAACGCGTTAATTTGTGTTATGTGGAGTACAGTTAATAGGTATGATTAACAATATTAAGTTTTTTTTCCAAATCCGTGTATTGTACTTAATTTTTATATTTTTCAGGTATCATGATGCTAATCAAATACTCGAAGAACCTCAAATATTTAATTATGTTTCGGGTGTTGAAAGCCCAATTATATATAATGATTTTTTCAATGAAATAATGAAATGTTACCGTGAAGCTCCTCCTCTGACTTCCATATGGTATATCTATGTGTATTTCACTGAAAATGTTTGGACGATGAATATGTTGAGAATTGTTTTGCATCGAATACCTGCTATATTAATGGATTTATGTTTCATGTTGATCGGTAAAAAACCCAAGTAAGTGGATACAATTATATTTTAAGTTCTTTAATATAGTAAGTGTATTTTTGTTATTGATAAGATTTGAAAAATTTTAAATGTAACACAAGTGTATGATAAAAGTGTGTTCTATCCCATCCATATTTTCTTGACTTGATGCCACATTGTTATCACGCATTAATTGTCTCTTTGTCTACTGAATCGTACATATAATTGTATTAATTATCTATTTAATAAACGATTCAAAAAATTATATAACATATACTCATGTTCAAATAGAATGTTAAAAATGTATGCGAAATTGGAGCTTTCGACTGATTTACTTTATAAGTTTACATCGAGAGAATGGAAATTTAACAATCGTAATACCAGAGAATTGTGGTCGCTTTTGTGTCACGAAGATCGTATGAACTTTTGGTTTAGTTTCGAAGAATTTGATTGGAAACCATATATAAAATCATATTATAATGGAATTCGCAAATTTATATTACGTGAAGATCAAAGTAATATTGATGAAGCATTAGCTAAAAATCGAAGGTATGATTTTATTTCCATAAATCATAATTTAATATATTCATAATTTCATATGTGTTGTATTTTTTATATTTTTTTAGATTATTCTGGTTTCATTATTTGATTGTTCCTTCGATTGTTCTTTTTGTACTTCAAGTATTTTGGTTATTTTAAACTATATATCATGTATTCATTAATTGAAATATAAATAGCTTAACCCTACACCAAAAAAACATTTGAAATTTAATTAGTCTTGAATATGTATACTGTATTATTTATAAATATTATATTATAAATAATTTTGTTAAATTTATCTAATTTATCAGTTTAATCTAAAGACTATAGATTTGTGTTACTGGAGGTAACAATAGATATTTATTGATAGTCTGCATAATTTTAATCGGTTAAATCTATTGTACTTTATTGTAGATTTGTGGGATAATATATATTATACTATTCCATTATATCCATTTATACGTTACCAGGTACACTATCATTGCTTTGTAAACATAACCATATTTTCGTTCTTTTTTTTTTTTTGTTATTCTATACAATATATTAAAAGCAAATACTACTCACTCGCTTACTGATCATCGCCTTGACCAATCCGCTGGACATAGAGACATACCATTTTAATTTATCTTATGGCGTAGTGGTGAGATAAGAAAGAATTTTTGGAAATCAATCCCCTAAATTGGTGCTAGAACATGGATTTTAAGAAATCACAGCCCAGTGTACCTTTGCAACATGGATGCCAAAAAAAAAGACCAGTTTTTTTTTTATTATTATATTATCATTATCACGGGTAGGAAAGTACTCTTTTACGATAGATTAGCCAATCCAACATTTTTTTGCTATTGCTAGATATTGCTGTTGCAATGTTATTATATATTAATATCCTGCCTATGTCAGTATTTAAAAAAAAATATAGATGGAAAGTGGGTAGTCCAAATTCGGCAAACTAAATGTATTTCTGCTTTGTCATTTCAACCGCTAATTAACGAAAATAATTTAATTCATAGTTGAAATATGTTAGAATTTCATGTCAAACAAATATTTATTTTATTTTTTGCTGTGACACAACCATTTCGTTCATTGCAATGTTTTATGATAGATATATGATTTTTTTTTTTTGTTGTTGTCTGGCGCGTTAACAAAACAAAGCTGATGATTTTACGTGTTTTCATTTATTACCATAGACACCCGCTATATCTCATCCAGATAGACATCCAAATATAAAGGTTAAAGAAAAAAAAAACAGAACGTCTTACATATCGCCCCCCCCCCCGTCAATCAGCGATCGAGACTTAGACGATCGGAAATCCCAAGGAACGTGCCCCGGAAGGACACGTCCAGTAGGTAGTTTTCCGCAGGTAATGTGTGATATTTGTCTAACAAATGTCCTTATTATCAGTTTTACATGTTAGATAGACATCGCACACACGCTATTTAGACCGAAATTCGGTCGTTATATCCCCGTAGTGCCGTACCCGACTAGCGTTTTCCGGCGTTCCGGCGATCGGCGATCGGGTCATTCGGTCGCGTGCGGGTCGGACCGGCCGCAGCCGACACCGAACGCTCCGAACCCGACGGCCGCGGTCGTCGTTTTAAAGGCCGCGGACACCGCGTAACCGTCCGGCCGGTCGATCAGGCCCGCGAATTCAAACGACGTCGCCATCGCGCTCGATCGGCCGGCGCGCGGTCGCCCGTTGTTTTTCGCCTAAACTAAACGCCCCAGTTTAGTGTCTCTGTACAGAAATGTACAAGCCGGGCTCCGGTGCTATTACAGTTTTTGTAATTCGTGTTCTACGGCTCATATTTTTTGCCAATCTATATAGATTATCTAAGAAGTTTTAGTGCGACTATTTACTGTATTCAAATTTTATTGATATTTCGCATTTATATTATTATTTTTTAATCGTGTTACTTAGATTATCATGCAGAAAAAAAAAGTTGTAATGTGACTGTGATACAAAACATATTCTTCTTTATTGTTTCCCTTGTTTATGTCTAGATGGTGATAATTCTTGATCATATATATATATATATATATAGATAGATAGATATCTTGAACATGTTCAGTGCATGAAGTCTGTAATATATAGATTGTTAAAGGTAAAGATAGCCTAGAATTTTTTCGAATGCTAACTTATTTAAAGCTGACAAATATTTAGAATATTCTAAATTATTCAATATTATGAATGTACAATTGAATGCTATCCATTCTTTGAAATGGAAAGGTTAAAAAATTAACTTGATGTTTTTTATTTTCGAATTTTGAATGGTGTAATTCCAAATCTTAAATATATAGCAGCAAATGATATAAATTATATTTTTAGAGAAGCCTTCTTATTGTTCAAAATATTAATAACAACGTTTATGACCTCATCTTAGGCCGAAAGATGTTATTCAACACTCAAACGAATAAAAGCATGTTTACGGAGCACAATGGGAGAGGAAAGGTTAAAACGGTCTTGCAATGATAAGTATTAGAGATAAAATGATTTCCAATGACGTCACTTTAACAAAGACGACAATGATATGTTTGGGATATAAAAAAATATAGACACTTAGAAAATAAGTATAAAAACATTTGGGTTTTATTTTGTTGTATATTTCTGTTTTTCTATAATCTATATTATGATATAATATAAAATAATATTGTTATTTATAAATGATGAATAAATAAATATCATTTAAAACGGTATATAATTGTATTCTAATCATTCAAAAACGAAAATTTTTTAAACGCCCTCTCACATATAAAGCTCACGAGCCGCCAACGCTGTATACTATTTATGTTCAAATTCCATATTACTTTTAAATATTTATTTTAAATTGGCTTAACCTATTAAATATTTCTGGATACACCACGTTAAGTGTCTTACCTTCAAGGGGCAGGACAAATAGATTTTATTAAATTAAATATCTTAAAAAATACTATATCAATTGTTCAACTTTTTGAAGTTATAATATGTCAATTTTTGTAATAATAGGTATCAACCATTTTACTTTTAGAATCGTGTTTTAAAACGAAAATACGTAAATAGTTCAATTCAATATTACCGAATTCAATCAATTCGAATAAAATTCTAATTTTTATCACTTATTAATTGATTTTAAGTACTTCATTAAATATTTGAGCTACTTATTTAATGAACATATTTAAATTTTATTAATTTCTTAATATCTAAACCGCCTAAGTCCTTGTACATAAAATAAAAAAGTTGACTCTCAAGTCAAATAGTAATATTGTACCTATTTTATTCTTATGTGTTAATATTATTTTCGTGTACTAATTTTTAGTCTTTTGCATTTGGTAGGCAGCTGGCCAATCTTCGCTCCGTAATATATGTAGGTTTATTGTATTTATTATTATTTTTCTTATTGTTGAATTATATTTTGGTATCACATTATTTATACTGGTTTACCGCTGATGAGCTTAAAGATCTAAAAGAATTATCTCCAAGGGTATTATTGTATTGTTGATATATTTTCATCTTATTTATTAGTTTGATTTTTATTGGTTGTATGCAACATTAATACAACTGAAATTACTATGTATTTGATTAGGTTATTTGTTCTATCTTTATGCCACATACCCATGCACACATCACTTCTCACACATACAAATACCTACTAGTTTTGACCGGCGAACCACACCACCTCTTTTTGGCTACTATAATGTGTACAAATCTAATTCGTTAGACAAAAAATCGCGCACAAAACAGTGGTGCGAAAGGCATCGCAAAAAACATAGTTTCTTAATCATACCCATTACAATAAAGTTAACCGATTATTATCGATGCAGACAATCAATAAAAATCTATCGTTACCACCCGTGGCACAAATCTTTAGTTTTTAGATTAAACTGATAAATTAGATAAATTTAATAAAATAATTTACAATGTAATATTTATAAATAATACAGTATACATATTCAAGACAAATTAAATTTAAAATGTTTTTTTGGTGTAGGATTTAACTATTTATATTTCAATTAATGATATATAGTTATCGTATATCTATCATAAAACATTACAATGGACGAAGTGGTTGTGTCACAGCAAAAAATAAAATAAATATTTGTTTGACATGAAATTCTAACATATTTCAACTATGAATTAAATTATTTTTGTTGATTAGCGGTTGAAATGACAAAGCAGAAATACATTTAGTTTGCCGAATTTGGACTACCCACTTTCCATCTATATTTTTTTTTAAATACTGACATAGGCAGGATATTAATATATAATAACATTGCAACAGCAATATCTGGCAATAGCAAAAAAATGTTGGATCGGCTAATCTATCGTAAAAGAGTACTTTCCTACCCGTGATAATCCTAATATTATAATAAAAACAACTGTTTTTTTTTTTGCATCCATGTTGCCATGGTACCCTGGGGTGTGATTTCTTTAAAATCCATGTTCCAGCACCACTTTAGGGGATTGATTACCAAAAATTCTATCTTATCTCACCCCAACGCCATAAGATAAACTAAAATGGTATGTCTCTATGTCCAGCGGATTAGTCTAGGTGATAATCAGTAAGCGAGTGAGTAGTATTTGGTTTTAATATATTGTATAAAATAACAAAAAAAAAAAAAGAACGAAAAATATGGTTTTGTTTACAAAGCAGTGATATATTACCTGGTAACTTATAAATGGATATAATGGTACAATAGATTTAACCGATTAAAATTATGCAAACTATCAATAAATATCTATTGTTACCTCCAGTGACACAAATCTATAGTCTTTAGATTAAACTAATAAATTAGATAAATTTAATAAAATAATTTACAATGTAATATTTATAAATAAGACAGTATACATATTCAAGAATAATTAAATTTAAAATGTCTTCATGGTGTAGGATATAGCTATTTATATTTCAATTTATAGATGATATATAGTTTAAAATAACCAAAATACTTGAAGTACTAAAAGAACAATCGATGGAACAATCAAATAATGAAACCATAATAATCTAAAAAAACATAAAAAATACAACACATATGAAATAATGAATATATTAAATTATAATTTATGAAAATAAATTCAAACCTTCGATTTTTAGCTATTGCTTCATCAATATTACTTTGATCTTCACGTAGTATAAATTTACGAATTCCATTATAATATGATTTTATATATGGTTTCCAATCAAATTCTTCGAAACTAAACCAAAAGTTCATACGATCTTCGTGACACAAAAGGGACCACAATTCTCTGGTATTACGATTGCTAAATTTCCATTCTCTCGATGTAATCTTATAAAGTAAATCAGTCATACGCTCCAATTTCGCATACATTTTTAACATTCTATATGAACATTAATATATGTTATATAATTTTATAAATCGTTTATTAAATAGATATGCGTGATAACAATATGGCAACATGTCAAGTAAATATACATGGTATAGAAAACACATATAGCTTACACTTGTGTTACGTTTAAAATTATTAACATTTTCTCAAAATTATAAATGCACTTACTATACTAAAAAACTTAATATAAAGTTGTATCTCACTTACTTAGGTTTTTTACCGATCAACATTAAACTTAAATCCATAAATATAGCAGGTATCCAGTGCAAAACAAATCTCAACATAATCCTCGACCATACATTTTCAGTGAATCGAACATAGTAATACCATAGGGAAGTCAAAGGAGGTGCTACACGGTAATTTTTCAATATTCCTTTAAAAAAATCATTATATATAATTGGACTTTCAACACCGGAAACATAATTAAATATTTTCGGCTCTTCCAGTAATTTGTTAGCATCGAGATATCTGAAAAATATAAAAATTAAGTACAATAAACGAAAGTGAACATAACACTTGATATTGTTATTCATACCTATTAACTGTACTCCACATAACACAAATTAACGCGTTTACAGTGTAATCAGCTGGAACTAAATCAAATATTTTATTTATAGATAGTGGAATTACCCTTAATTTTCCAATGATAAGAGGCATCAATATACATATCGGTCCGTTTATACTGTTCACCCAACCAGGTTGTGGTTCGGTTTTCGTACATCCGACTGAAATTCAATTGTTGTTATAATTATTATTTATATATAAATATATATATTAAAATATTATAAAATGTATGCTAATTACATTTCATGAAAATGATTTCAGTACTTTGACACTTACTAATTGACGGGCGAAATATTGATATCGGTAAGTGATTATAGTTTTTCATCAACATATTTTCTGTGATTGCTTTAGTAAATGTGTACGTATTAGGCCACTCACCTAAAATGCTTTAGTTAAAATTATAATAAATGAGAACATTAGAAGCTTATAAAATTGATATTTTTATTATTAAAAAAAATATAATTACTCGGCTTGTGATTTATTTGAACCCAGTAAACTTTTCAGTTCATTATAGCCCGTTATTGAAACAGGATAATATTCCTCGCTTATTTCGTTTCTAGGGTAATGTGAATAAGCAGTAGATACATGTACAACACCCTAAACAGAATTGTACGTTTATTAATAACCTGTGTTTTATGTTTATTATTTTACAGGGCAAATAAATATCACGATTTAACTTTTACTGTTGTTCTCTATAAAAATAATATATAATTCGTTTAAATAATATGTAGTTTATTCGTAAATTTATAAAATTAAATAAAATTTTTCTTTTTAATATTTATTAAATATCATCATTTTATATGTTTTTTTTTATTACTTTTAGGTTCTTCATTTTAGTCGATAATAATAACAATTGTTCGGTCACTTGAATATTTATTTTGTCGGCTTGCTTAAGAGTTTCATTAAATCGTGTTGTAGCAGCACAATGGAAAAAGAAATTCACATTTGCGATTAACCAATCTCGATCGATTAAAGATAAGCCTAATAAAGGATCTTCTAAACATCCTTCAAGTACTTTAATTCGTTGCATGAATTCTGGTTTATCTCCTCGAAGTCGTTCAAATAGCTTAAAAACAGACAGTATCGACATTTGTTTTTGAAATTATTTTTCAAACACGACTCTAAAAAAAAAAGACGTTTGTCGTTTTTCTTTTAGAATCGTTTTCTTAAACATAAATACATAAATTATTATTTTTAAATATTACCAAATATATATCATTATGAAATCTAATAAAATACTGAAAACTTTTATCACTAAGCTATTAAATAGACTTACCTTATTTTAATATTTATTCTACTTATTTACTAAACAAAATTAATATGAATGCTTTCTTTAAATCAGCAAAAGTCTTAAACGTTGAAGAAGTATTCTAGTTGTATTTATTATAATAAATTGATCTTAACTCTTGGACGATTTTAGATTGTACTAAATAAGCAGTACTGTTCTATTATTCATGCGGATGAGTTATGATTAGATAGAATCTGAGGTCTAGCCCTAATGAAACAAATAACTTATGTTTATACCACCTTTTTAAAATGATCTACTTAAATTGTTCTTAAAGATTCTACTTACAGCGTCTTCAAATATACATTGGACTCTTTGTTGGGCAGTCCTACCTTTCTTACTTCGCACAATAACTGCAATATTCTGTATAGGACACGATCTGAGTAATTTCTCTACGAGTAGTTTGCCCAAAAACCCTGTAAATCCAGTGACTAATACGGTCCCATCTCTAAACGTTTCGGTTATACTATTGGACATTTTTTAACTTGTTTGTATGTTTCAATAAATTGAAAAATATTAAAAATTAATACTAATTTTTTGTAATTGTGGTTTGCTGGACTCTATAATGTACTTAATAGAAATAGTTAAAATTAAAAACTAGTAGATAATTTGTATATATTAAATACACGTTCTTACTAACGCGCTTTGTTTCATGTTTTATATACTTATACAATTTTCTATTATGTACGGAGAGGTGGTATAACGTCGGTCAAGGTTCCAGCTCTCTCACTTCTGCTAATGTCATAGCTATTGTTGCTATTATACGGAAACGTTTAAATGTTTTCCATGTTGTAATCAATAATGAACTGTAAGAACCATTGATTTTAAAGACAATAAGGATTAGAATTTACTAAAAGTGTGCTCACTATGATCATAAAATTATTATCCCACCGTCTTTATTAATGTCCTCTGACTTTCAACTAGGGAGTACCAATGCCCCATTTCAACGGACATATTTGAAATCAAATTTACCAAATGAGATAATAGGAGAAATTTTGAAACATTTTCATACCAGGGACATTTAACTTGTTATGTTTAGTTTACACAGAGGCAAGGCTATTATTATCAGAAATTGAAATTTCATAAAAAATCGTAATGATTTCTTTTTTTATCAAATATAAAAACCTAATAAAAATAACGTTGTAGATTATCGTATAATGTTGAATTAGAAAATATGGGAAAAAAGAAATAATTTTTAAAAGAATCAAAAATGTTTTGTTACATATAATATAGAACCTAAAACTAGGGTTATATTATATTGTTTTAAAATATTCAAAGTAAAGAGTCAATTAGTCAAATATTTAAATTTTTAGCATCCCAATAAATGTTGACTGTTGTAGGTGAACAATTTAAAAAGGCAGAATATTGAGAGGAATATCTGTAAATCATTGCAACACGCGTGTTTTTAATGCATGCCTTAACTTAAAACGTTAACTCTGTGATGAATCACGTGTAAAATGTCCAGGCATTTCTGCTTCTGCAATTAAATGCACATAATCCGTATAAACATTAAAAAACCTCGAAAATGTTTAACGACTAAAAATAGCTTAAAAATCCCACCTACAACAGTAGTTCGCCCAGTCTTTTTTTATGTTTTTAGTTTTGTGTTATTATTAAAAATTTGTACTATCAAAATAATACAATTATTATAGTTTTGACATGATTAGTAATAATTATTATTCACACATGATAAACAAAAGTGGCATTTTGAATTATACACTCTGAAATTTTACCCGCAAGCAGACGTCATAACCTGAACAATTATAACAACAGTACATTTACATATGAAAAAGTAAAAAAAAAAATGTCATTATAATTAAGGTTTCATGAAACGAATTTATATTGAGAAAATATTTTTTTTTCAACATAAGAATAGAAGAAGCATATACTATAATACCGAGAATATACCAAAAACTATTTCACCAAATTAAAGACAACATTTTAAATATTTCGACGATATAAATAATTTAGTTATGCGCCTTCGTATTTTAAATTTTAGTTTTTATGAGGTCTGTAAAGTTGTATCTACTCATATTGCGCCAACTGAATACTTATCTATATATCAAGAGTTTATCAATAATGTTTGTTAATCTGAGGAGGACTTTTTTATAACGATCCAAAATCATTTTTGTGACATGTACGCATATATCTTCAAAACACAAATTATGAAGCATCTGAAACATAACATCAAGGTATTTTACGTGTTACAGATAAATCTCGTATAAATAAAATATGCATTTATGTGCGTTGCAAACTGCACACTGGGTCAATAAATTAGAAATAAATAATGAAACGGCTTTTCGTGTCTTCAATTTAAAAACAAATCTTTTGGTCAAAAATGTGCCACCAAATTATCAGCGCCCCCTAGTTGTGCTTATTTGCACTCGTATCTTTTATTACCGTACTTACAGCTTACAAGATAACAGCAGAACTAAGTAAACCTATTAAAAAGCGGTAATAACTTTAGTATATAATATAACATTGACATATTGTCAATAGTCATGACAAAGAAATAAACCAATGGATAAAAAAAAAAAAATAAAAAGTAATAAAAAAAGATAGTGAAATGACCGAAACCCCCGGCACTGTCAAAAGCAATAACATCCGCAATTATCAGAATAACAATTAAAAGTAAAAATAACGCGAATAAATATAAATATATTAACAAAAACATAATTAAATCTTTTAGGTTTATTATAAATGGTAATTTTTGATATTCGACCTTTGCCACGAAACGCCACACTTATAGTGTGAAAATATTAATTTAATAGATCAAAAGGATCGAGTATCGGTAGTTGTCAATGTGTGCAGAATTTTGTTATAATTTGTATAAATATAGCGTAGAACCAATTATTGTGGTTATAAAGATAATTTATAAGTTATTAACCATTAAACATAAAAGTTTAAAATAAAAAAAAAAAATATTAAATTCTCTATATAATATCTAATTTATAAAAAAAAAAATACAGATTTTTACTAGATTGTGAACCGTTATACTATATGTGTTTTTTTATAGTGTATCAAGGAATGCATTTCTTGGTATTCGTTTTTTTATCTAAGCAGAAATGTTTGAAAATATTACACGACGTTCATCCTCTAATTTATACTTGGTAGTAATAAAAAAGGCGTACAAATTTATTATTCACACAGAACCAAATAAAAACTAAAAATACTCAAACATTTCAAATGATTATATATAGCTCAAATTCACCAGAATGTGTTGAACATTTTCCACGTTTAGAAAAGGCCAATAATATTATTTTGTAAACAATTCGGTTTCAATAATTATTTTTAATTGAGTTACAATAAAAAGAAGAAATCGAAATAAATAAAACAATTATTGCTGTACGTTTTTAGTTATTACTATGAAAATTACAACATAATAAAAACGAGATATTTTACTAAACATCAATAGAATAGTTTTTTTTTTTTTTTTTAAACATCTTAATCTGCCAAATTTGTTTTAAAGTTTTCAAAATATCTCTTTAAAATACAAATAAAATTGGTTTGAAATAATAAATTTAAAAAAAACTATTTTGTTTTTGGATACAAATGTTATCAGCATACACCGTATTGCAGTAATCACGTCCGTTGTGTTCACTATTTACGATTAGTCGAGTTTACTATTGTTGTGTTTGTTGTTTTAATGTTTCTTTATTTTACATGTATATCGTTATATTATTAAATATGTTAAGTGAAAATTAAAAATATAAAAAATGTAATAAAAAAGTTATATTAATTAATTATAACTAATGTTTTATGAATAATGGATACTAAAACACACGAGATAAACATATTTTAGAATGTCGATTTTTTCGCAACTAGTTCATAGATGAATTCCAGATCAACTTAAACCATGTCCTCACTATTGCGAATTTGACAGCTCATTCAACGATGATTAAAATTATTGAATTAATAATGAAAATTAATGTATAGAATATGATACTCATTCTGCATGTTACGTTTTGTATTAATTTTGAATGTAAGTAAACTAATAAATAATAATTTATAATATTATTTGTAATAATTTTTCATGATCTGCGTGCGTACGTATACAACTAACAGGGAAATTATGCGCTAGTCAACTTTCCCAAATACTTATTTAGTACTATGATTAATATATTATATAATTATAAATTAATAAACTAGTACAATTCATACTGTAAAGTCAAACTTCATTCCATTCTAGATGATGGCCTGTATTGTTGGACACCAAGCCAGAGATTAACCGAAATACTTTGTTTGAATCAATTGAAATCAATGAAAAAAGCAAATATAAAAGTTAATAATTTGCCATCAACAGTAAATATAAAAGTCAATAATAATGTATTACCAGATTAGGGTCTACAGTGACTGGTGTCAACGACTCAACGATTTTTATTGATTTCAATTATTCGTACTGTGCTGTAAAATATCAAAATCCAGTGGATTCGTGATTCGTAAACGACTACATTGTTTAGGAGTTTGTGCATTATTTTATGAATTTATAACTTGTAGTGAAAAAGTTAGCTTGTGATACCTATTTAGTTGATTATCTCAGTATCAATAACACAATGATAACATAAAACAAATCCTGAATTACCTTCAGTACCTAAATTATTTTTAAATAGATACTGTACAAAATCATGTTTATTTAATGATGAGGATTCAAACAAAGTATTTCAGTTATTCTCTGGCTTGGTGTCCAACAATATTGGCCAGCACCTGGAATGGAATAAAGATTGATACTTATACGTTAAAGTTAACACAATATTAATAAAAATTAATCAATATAATTAAGTTATATAATAAAAAATTATTATAATAATTCTTAGATAAAATCATGTATTTTTTCTAAAAAAATGAATCATATTATGAAATCTATTTAGTTTCTATTTGGTTTGCAAATTCGTCTATTACGTCGTGGTAATTAATAATTGCAAGTCCATTTAAGCGCTCCTCTGTCATCCTTGATCGGTTCCATGTTTTTATTCGGCGAAGAGAAGACAAATTTCGTATTGCTGTTGCTGAATTAGCGGGTAATATTTAAAATATATGAAATAAGTTATGAACGATCGGGAAAATTCCATAGCCAGAATTAGTCATTGGTGCATTCAAATTTATCTTTCTATAGTAGTATAAACTATAGTGAGAAGTTATAAAAAGATTCTAGTAAACAAATTTAATTAAAATTTACATCATTTTAAAAACTAAATGCTAATTTAAAGTGTCAAAAAAAAAACCTTATGATACATTACTTTTGAGAATTGACGTTGCAAAAAAAGTCTGTAAAATTCTTATTGTTTGTGTTAATGAATGATTTTAATATAAAGCACATTTAAGCAACAATATATTGACGATACAATTGACGATTACCACTTTTTAATAAAACTAAACTTAAAGCTGAATTAGAAATGATTTATAAACCTATTAGTTTTCGTAACAAAACCGGTGCTGTCGATTTATTACATTTCATTATTCATAACAATTTGGAAGACATATTTTTAGGAACATTTAAACATATACGTATTATAAAAACAATAGTTATGACATGAGTAGAAGTGAAAGAGCCACAACCTTGAACGACATTATACCCCCTCTTCGTACATAATAGAATATTGAATAAATATATTAAACACGAATCACAGCCCGTTAGTTATAACGCGTATGCAATATAAACAAATTATCTACTAGTGTTTAATTATAACTATTTCTATTAAATACATTATAGAGTTACGCAAACCTCAACTACAAATACTTGGTCTTGATTTTCTATAAGTGTGTTCTATACCATCGATATAATCTGGACTTGTTGCCATATTGTTATATGTATACAATTTAATTGGACACCATATACGAAATCATATCATAATGGAATTCGAAAATGTCTACTACGTGAAGATCAAATTAATATTAATGAAGCATTAGATAAAAAACGAAAGTACGAATTTATTTCCCTAAATCCATAATTTAATATATTATTTATTTCATATGTGTTGTATATTTTATATTTTTTTTAGATTGTTCTGGTTTCATTATTTGATTGTTCCTTCGATTGTTCTTCTATTACTTCAAGTATTTTGTTTATTTTAAACTATATATCATGTATCAATTAATTGATAAATAAATTGCTAAATCCTACACCAAAAAAACATTTTAAATTTAATTAGACTATAATATGTTATATATTATGTTTACTGTATTATTTATAAATATAACATTGTACATAATTTTATTAAATTTATCTAATTTATCAGTTTAATCTAAAGAATAACGATTTGTGTCACAGGTGGTAACGATAGATATTTAGTGTTAGTCTGCAACGAATATAATCCGCCGGGATCAGGAAAATAAGATTTTCGCAAGGCCTTTCGCACTACTCTGTCATGTGTCAGTTTTTTGTCTAGCTGATAAGATGTGTACACAGTATAATACCCAACAAGTTGTGGTCGGGATTTCCGGTCAAAACCAGTAGGCATATGTGTGTGTGGGGAGTGATGTGTGCATGCGTATGTGGCTTAAAGCTAGAACAAAATAAACTAATCAAAAACAAGTAATTACACTTGCATTGATGTTGCACACAACCAAGAAATATCAAACAAAATATAGACGACAAAATCATTTTTTTACAAATTATATAGAGAATAGTATATATATTTTTTTTTTTTTTTATCTTAAACTTTTATGTTTAGTGGTTAATAACTTATAAATTATCTTTATAACCACATTAATTGGTTCTACGCTGTATTTATACAATTTATAACAAAATTCAGCACACATTGACAACTACCGATACTCGATCCCTCTGATCTATTAAATTAATATTTCAACACTATAAGTATGGCGTTTCATGGCAAAGGTCGAACATCGTAAATTACCATTTACGTCCTGTTAATAATAAACCTAAACGATTTAATTACGTTATTGTTAATATATTTATATTTATTCGCGTTACTTTTACTGATAATTGTTATTCTGATAATTGCGGATGTTATTGTTTTTGACAGGGCGGGGTCTAGTTTTTTCGCTCCCCTTGTTTTGTTTTTTTTTTTTTTCAAAGACACAACTCAATTATTAGTCTGTTAATCATTGTGGTTAAATTATTGGTTTTCAATACAATATTGATTAAAATTTACCTCATAAACCTGTATAATTCTCCCAATCTTTTTATTCTGATCTTCTTACTTCCAACAGTTGTCTGGAAACGTAATCCGGCGGTTTACAATTTGCATTTTCAACGGAAATATTAAAAAATTACACAGAGAAAAGTCTATGATCATTAGAAATTAAAAACTGTTATAACAATATTCACTGATAAATGAAAAAGATTGGTAGTGGTTCAACAAGAGAAAATATCATAGAAATCCTATAAAATATAAATTAAAATAAAAAGTAGATGGAATTAATCCCTAAAACAATTTTTTAATTTTTAAGTTTACACAAGTCACATGAATTACCGCAAACAGCTATTTTATAGTTTCGTTTTATTGATTTATTTCTTTGTCATAATTAATGACAATATGTCAACGTAATATTATATACTAATATTATTATCGCTTTTTAATAGGTTTACTTAATTCTGCTGTTAACTTGTAAGCTGTAAGTACGGTAATAAAAGATATACGTACAAATAAGCACAAATAGGGGCGCTGATAATTTGGTGGCACATTTTTGACCAAAAGATTTTTGTTTACATTGAATACACGAAAAGCCGTTTCATTATTTATTTCTAATTTATTGACTGAAATGAAGAACCTTAAAGTAATAAAAGAAACATATAAAATAATGATATTTTATAAATATTAAATAGGAAGTATTTATTTAATTTTATAGATTTACGAGCAAACTACATATTGTTTAAACGAATTTTATATTATTTATATAAAGAACAACAGTAAAAGTTGAGACGTGACATTTATTTGCCCTGTTAAATAACAAACAAAAGACATTAGTTATTAATAAACGTACAATTCTGTTTAAGGTGTTGTGCATGTATCTACTGTTTATTCACATTACCCTAGAAACGAAATAAGCGACGAATATTATCCTGTTTCAATAACGGGCAATAATGAACTGAAAAGTTTACTGTGTTAAAATAAATCACAAGCCGAATAATTATATTTTTTTTTAATATTGAAAATATCAAATTTATAAGCAACTTATGTTGTAATAATTAGTCTCCAACCTTTTTTTTCAGCGGGCCAAATTTGATATACGCTTTGGCATCGCGGGCGATGATTAGAAATGTGTTGTCTAAAAAAAAAAAAAAAAATTGTTGTCTATCTAGGATTCTAGGAATAGCTGATAGATTATGAAATTGAGAAATAAATAAGAATAGATGAGATTTATTTAAAAAAAATGTATGCTTATTTATATAATTTTTTTATTTTATAATTCAAAATTTGTTTTATTATGATACGAGTAAGTTACTTAGTGAGACGTTTGGAACTGCTTGTTATTTAAATTGTCTTGATAGTTTGCATCAAACTTCGTGGTTCCAATTAGCAGCGTAGCTTGTAAATGTTCGTCACTTAAGTTAGTTCTGTACTTGGATTTGACGTATTTCATTTTTGAAAACGTCTGCTCACATAAGTATGTTGAGCTAAATATTGACATCATTTCACGCGCATGTTTTTTGTGATTTGGAAATGATTCCTCCGACAACATGGCGTAAAATTGTTGGAGACCGGATTCCTTGTAATAGTCTTTGAAATTGTTATTTGATATGAGCTCGATAACTTCAAGCTGGAGCAGTCAGAAAAACCCGTCGATTACACGTTCGATAGCGTTATTATTACAACAGAAAAAGTCGATCGTATCTTATCCGACCATCATCGCGTAAGTTTCGAGTACAATATAAGTCAGACAAGTGTGATTGACGAGTTTATCTATTATTAGTTATTATTGGTATATGTGTATAACTGTTATAAGTTGTTATGAATAATACGTACCAAAAGAAAATATTATAAATTCATTTTATTTTATTAATCGATTCAATAAAAAAATATATTAAAAACAATGAAAATTAATATATAATTTTCAAAACATTAATTAGCTCGGCGGGCCGGTGTATTAAGCTTGGCGGGCCGTAGGTTGGAGTACAATGTAATCAATTAAAAATTATAACAAAAGCATTTAAGAGAATGGCCTAATATACGTACACATTTACTAAAGCAATCACAGAAAATGTATTGAAGAAAAACGATAAGGTCACTTGCCAATATCAATATTTCGCCCGTCGATTAGTTAGTGTCAAAGTACTAAAAATCATTTTCATCTATAGAAATCATTATACATTTTGTTGTATTCTAAAAAATATAGTTATATTATAAATATATGTAAAAAAAAAAAAAAAAAACGACAATTGAATTTCAGTCGGATGTACGAATACCGAACCACGCCCTGGTTGGGTGGAAGGTATAAACGGACCGGTTAGTGCCACTTATCATTGGTACGATTTCCGGCGTTCCGGCGACCGGTGATCGGGTCGTTCGGTCGCGTGCGGATCGGACCGGCCGCAGCCGACGCCGAACGCTCCGGACCCGGCGGCCGCGGTCGTCGTTTCAAAGGCCGCGGACGCCGTTCGGACACCGCGGAACCGGCCGGCCGGTCGAACGGGCCGCCGAATTCAAACGACGTCGCCATCGCGCTCGATCTGCCGGCGCTCGGCCGCCCGTTGTTTTGCCTAAACGATACGCCCCAAGTATAGTGTCTCTGCACGGAAATGTACAAGCCGGGCTCCGGTGCTATTACAGATTTTTTTTAATTCGTGTTCTACGGCTCATTTTTATTGCCAATCATTATAGATTATCATACACCACGTTAAGTGTTTCATCTTCTAGGGGCAGCACAAATACATTTTGTTTGCATTGAGACACGTACAAAAACCATGGAAGAAACATTAGACGGTTAGGTATAAACCCGGTACGTTTAATATTTGTCATATCGGTCATTGAAATGCATTATTTTACGGGAAATCGGCGCCGTCTAAAATGGAACGGTATGGATAGTCCGGTCAATATACGTATCGACCGGACTGGAATTGTTTAACTTTATTTTTAAAACTAAACTAAATGTAGTTTGACCTTTTTTTGTATAATTTGTGTAGGAGGATAATCGATAAAGCATTACGCTTTGGTCACCACGGTATCCAAACTCGATGTTTTATATTGTATAATTATTTTATATTATATTTTGTTTCCATGGTAAATCAACAAACGTTTTTCAAAAGAGGAGCTTCAAATTTCTGATTATCCGTAAATTTTCAAAAATTTTCTTTCGTACAAACATGTTATGATAATTACGAACTATACAAAAAAAAAAAAAATCAGCCAAATCGGTCGAGCCGTGATCAATACTTACAGTGTTGAAATATTAATTTAATAGATCAGAGGGATCGAGTATCGGTAGTTGTCAATGTGTGCTGAATTTTGTTATATATTGTATAAATATAGCGTAGAACCAATTATTGTGGTTATAAAGATAATTTATAAGTTATTAACCACTAAACATAAAAATGTAAGATAAAAAAAATACAATTCTCTATATAATTTGTAAAAAAATTATTATGCGTACAACTTAAAACAATTGAAAACAGATAAATAACCAATTTATAAAAAAAAAAATACAATTTTTTTAATACATTGTGAACCGTTTTACTATATGTGTTTTTTTTTTATAGATTATTAGTGTATCAAGGAATGTATTTCTTGGTGTTCGTTTGTTTTATCTGAGCAGAAATGTTTGGAAATATTACACGAGGTTCATCCTCTAAGTTATACTTGGTAGTAATAAAAAAGGCGTACAAATTTATTATTCACACAGAACCAAAAAAAAAACTAAAAATACTCAAACATTTCAAATGATTATATATAGCTCAAATTCACCAGAATGTGTTGAACATTTTCCACGTTTAGAAAAGGCCAATAACATTATTTTGTGAACATTTCAGGTTTCTACAATTTTTTTTAATCGAGTTACTATAAAAAGAAGAAATCGAAAATAATAAAACGATTATTGCTGTACATTTTCAGTAATTCCTAAGAAAGCTACAACAAAATTCGAAAATAAAAACAAGATATTTTCCTAAACATCAATAGAATAGTTTTTTTTTTTTTAAATATCTTAATTTGCCAATTTTTTTTTTTTTTTATAGTTTTCAAAAATTTTATTTAAAATAAATATAAAATTGGTTTGAAATAATAATTAACTTTAGTAGTTGAAACCGGTATGTCTTTTAAATAATAAAAAAAAAATTATTAAATTACGTAACAACAGTGCCCGGCTCCACAGCCGAATTACTATGATATTCTCTTACCTTATTATTATAAATGTTGGTGTATGCACGTTGCATCATGCATTTACGCTAAAAATGTACTACTGTACAATAAATCATATTCTAAAAAAAATGACTGAGAATACTAAACCAGAATCATTATCGAGTGAGAATAAATACGAGTGAGTGAGAGAATGAGAGAATGAGAGTGAGGGAAAGAGAAAATTCTTTCAAATACCCATCCATTCTGTACACAATAGTATATTATATATTTACTAGACATGAAATGCAACTCCATAATTCACCTAAATTTTTTTATTCTTTTACTTTTTTTTTATAACTTTGTTATAAATTCTTTTCAGTGTACTATAGAGTATCGCGAACTCAACTTCGAATAACTTTTCTTCACTTTTATTCTATTTTATTCTATTTAAACCTACATACCAGTTGAGTAATGTCGAGACGTATAGCCGAGACGTTTAAAGATGGGACAGTGTTAGTCACTGGATTTACAGGGTTTTTGGGTAAAGTACTCACGGAGAAATTATTCAGATCGTGTCCTATACGCAATGTTGCAGTTATCGTGCGAAGTAAAAAAGGTATTACCGCTGAACAAAGAGTCCATGATATCTACAAAGATGATGTGAGTAGTAATTTTTATTCAAATTTACGTAGGAACATTAAAAACATTGTGGTAAATATGATTAAACACTTGGTTGTAGAGACGTGCACCGATTCCATTTGGTCACAATTTATCCGCCCATTAGGTTAGATTATTAATAGTGAGACATTACTAGGTGATAAAATCTGGATTTTGAGAATTCAAATATTATTGCGAACCCGAATTTTTCTGAAATTCCAGTTTGACTGTAATTCTGAAATTATAGTTTTGAAATTCCGTTTTTTGATTTTTTTATGTGTATTTATTTAAAAGTCAAATTACTAGAACTTAAATTATTTTTTAAATATATCAATGAGGTAGGTCATATAGAACTAATATGGCAATTTCAAGTTTAATTAATAGCAGCAGAACTAAAAATAATATAAAATTTGTTTTTTGAACTAAAAAAAAAAAATAAATCTTAAATAATTATGAAATCCTAATTTTAAATTTATTGTTTTACAATTCGGATTTATGTTATCACTAGGGCTGGGATTTTAATGCCTTAAAAAACCCCGAAAAATGTCCTAAAAAAAATGCTTTTATCGGACGTCGATTTTACCGATTTAAGATTATTTAACAGGAAATGCGGGTAGAGGTTACTCAAACCTTGTCTGATAATATAATACAAATTACGAGTACCTATTTATAATCTGTTATATTTATTTAAAAACCATGTTGGTGTAAAAATCTTAAAATCTCAAAATAAAATTTCAAATTCATACACTTTGTTTCCAAAAACTCAAAAAATGCTCCAAAAACTCTAAAATGCCTTAAAAAATTAAGAAAATGACCTAAAAACTAAAAAATTCCAAAAAATGTAAAATAAACTTTTTTATTCTCATTCAAATGCACATAAAACAAATTTGTGACAAGACGAGCATTGCACAGTAAGCTTTGAAAAACAATGCAAAGTGCATCGAAATCCCAGCCCTAGTTATCACGTTTTTATTATATATCGTTTATTGAATATCATATTTATTATAGAATAATTTTATTTCATGTCCAACTTGAAGGTTTAAAAGTGTTCAAAGTGAAGGGGTTTAGATTTTAAGATAGCATTCAAATATACGAGGTCTGTTCAAAAAGTTCTTACAAATGTTATTACGGCTATTCGACACACGTAACGTTATAAATTGTAAATAGATGTATTCCCCGCGAATAAGTCGATATTTTAAACAAAACCCGAAGTCGCTATCTTATCTTAATTTAATATTTACACGTGGTTATATCCAGTTAGTTTTTTCGTTCGCCGTTTTACGACATGTCCGAAATTAACAAACAACGCGTGTGCATAAAGATTTGCTTGAAACTTGGTAAAAAAAATGCAACGGAAATGATTAAAACCGCTTTTAGGGATAAATTATTAAGCGGTTCCGTGACTTTCGAGTATTTCAAACGTTTCAAGGACAGTCGGCGGTCAACTGAAGACTATCCACGTTCTGGAAGATCGTCGACGTCATCCGGAAACGATGGTGTGGCGACAATTTGCGATCAAATGCGAAATGGCCGCCGATTAACCGTTAGTGAGTTAAAAAAGGGATCTCAATTGAGTCTTGTCATGCAGTTTTACAGGGAAATGTAAAGATGAGGAGGGTCGCGCTGCCAAATTCGTTCTGCGATTGTTCACCACGACAATGCACCGGCACATTTATCGCTGTCGTTTCGTGAATTTTTGGCTAAAAAAAAAAAATTGCTGGGGTCCTGCGGACTCTCCATTTTCCCCAGATCAGGCCTCATGTGATTTTTTTTTTCTATTCCCAAGACTAAAATCTGCGCTTAAAGGACATCGATTTCAAAATGTAGTGGAAATTAAAGCGACCGCGGCAACAGAAACCCATAGCTTTAACTTTGGAACATTTCCAAAGGACTTTTGAAAAATGGCAAGAACGCCGTCACTGCATATCGTCCGGAAGAAAGTATTTTAAAGGAGATATCTTCAAATAATATGTAACTTCATATTTGTAATTATTAAAAATAAAATTCTGGTACTTTTTGAATTGACCTCGTATTTGGTTTAGTAATTAGACCAAAAAAACACGTAATACCAGTATGTCGAATTATTTTTTAAATAAGTGTTAGTTGGAAATGTAATTTATCATATAATAAAAAAGTAGTGTCATAAATTTAGAACTGTGTCAAATGTTAAAATATAGTAGGTATTTATAATAAATTATATAATGATAATGTTATCGGCATTCTATTCTATTAAGATTTATTATTTAATATTTAAAAAAAATGATCTATGTGTATTTGATTTAAAAAGTGATTAAAAAAAAATAAAAAAAATAAGTTTTATTACCTATCATTACATATAATGATAAAAAGTTCTAGAAAATAGATCGATACTGTCTGTTTTTAAGCTGTTTGAACGACTTCGAAGAGAAAAACCATATTTCATGCACCGAATTAAAGTACTTGATGGATGTTTAGAAGAACCATTATTGGGTTTATCGTTAATTGATCGTGACTGGATAGGTAAAAATGTGAATTTCATTTTCCACTGTGCTGCTACGACACGATTTAATGAAACTCTTGAGCAAGCGAGCAAAATAAATATTCAAGGAACCGAACAACTGTTATTATTATCGACTGAACTGAAGAACCTTAAAGTAATAAACGACATATAAATTAATATTATTCTTTTAAATATTATATGAAAAAGAAATGTTTATACTTATTTTATAAATTCACGTGTAATCTCCATATAGTTTAAATGTATTTTATATTATTTTTATAAAGATCAACATTAAAAGTTAAATCTTGACATTTATATGCCCTGTAAACAATAAAAAAAACCCATTGGTTTTAAAATGAAACGTACAATTCTATATAGGGTATTGTACACGTATCTACTGCTTATTCACATAGCCCTAGAAAAGAAATAGGCGAGGAAAACTATCCTGTTCCAATAACGGGCTATAATGAACTGAAAAGTGTAATGGGTTCCGATAAATCGACAACCGAGTAATTATTATGTGATAATGTTAAAAATATTATTTTGTTAAGCTTCTCTTTTTAATTCAAATAAAAAATAATAGAATTTTAGGTGATTGGCCTATTACGTATAATTTTACTAAGGCAATCGCAGAAAATGTAGTAATGAAGAACGAGAACCACTTGCCGATATCAATATTTCGTCCGTCGATTAGTAAGTGTCAAAGTGTTGAAAGCCCTTCCATTTACAAAAAATATGAATCTTTTAAAATTATTTAAATAAACTTTTTTTTTTTTTTTAAATAAATAATATTTTTAACGACAACTGAATTTCAGTAGGATGCACGAAATCCGAACCTCAACCCGGTTGGGTGGAAGGTATGCCTGGACCGATTGGTGTCGTAATACCTATTATTATTGGTTCATTAAGGGTTCTTCCACTTTCCAAAAACAAAATTATCGATATAGTCCCAGCAGATTACACCGTAAACGCGTTAATTTGTGTTATGTCAAGTACGGTTAATAGGTATGAATAACAATTTTAGGTTTTTTGTTCACATCCGTGTATTGTACCTAATTTTTACAATTTTCAGATATCACGACGCTAATCAATTACGTAAGAAGCCTAAAATATTTAATTACGTTTCCGGTGTGGAAAATCCAATAACATATAATGAATATTTCAATGAGATATTTTACAATTACCGCCGAGCACCTCCTTTGGCTTCGATATGGTATTATTGTTGTATTTTCACTGACAGTTCGCGGGCTATTGCCACATTTAGATTTCTCTTGCACCGGGTTCCTGCATTTTTGACTGATTTATGTTTAATGTCGTTCGGTAAAGAACCCAAGTAAGTGGGATATGGTATCGTTCAAGTCTTTGCCGACCAACACAGAGGAAACATAATGGTTTCAACCGACTATCGGGACTTTTTTCTAACCTAATTATAAACCGGTAACATTAAGAGAAATTTTTTGTACAATCAATAGATCGTGTTAAAGATGTTATTTTTTAAATTAGTTTTACCAGGATAATTAATGTCATCATTTTTATTAATAGCTACTGCACTAACTGCTATAGACAAGAAGTGGGGTTTTATTATTGTAATTTTTAAAATAATTTAAAGAATCATTATATAATAGTACCCTTAAATATTATTATTACATACTTTTTATATGTTTTTTTTGGTGATTATCGAAACGGATTCATAAGTCCCTATGGTCTATTGTGATAGTAAAAACGTTGACGTGTTCTTTTCCACATCGCAGTCACGTGCTAAATTGTTCGCCGTTAATGCTGTTACATATTTTATTATTATATTTCTTTTTTTTCTACTTATTATAATAATTATTATACAACAAAAAGTCTTATTTTATAATTATCACTGTTATATAGTTTTGAATATTGTACCACTTGCAAATAATATTGCTCTACCACATTCTAACTACAATATAAAACTATTGGACCATTTATTTTTTAATACTATAATTCTTTCCTCTGCGTCTACGTTGTCAAATCAAAACATTTATTATACATACATTTATGATGGTTATTATTTTTTAATTAATTTCATTTTTACATTAAATAACTAAATAAATAATTTCTCATTGAATATTACGGCAATGGTATAGTTGTAACGGGCCATAGGGACTTCAAGTCCACCCCATATGTAACCAATGGGACTTATGAATCCGTTTTGATAATCGCCAAAAAAAAAAAAACATATAAAACGTATGTAATAATAATTTTTAAGGGTACTATTATATTATGATTCTTTAAATTATTTTAAAAATTACAATAATAAAAACCCACTTCTTATCTATAGCAGTTAGTGCAGTAGCTATTAATAAAAAGGATGACATTAATTATCCTGGTAAAACTAATTTAAACAAAAATAGTAATAACATATTTAACCGATGGGTCGTGTTTGTTCTAGTCCTCTAAAATATCAAAAATTACTTATTATTTAAAATTAAAAAAATTGTATTGTTTATGTCTGTAATTTCTGGGTATTTTTGGTGACACAGATAAAATATAAAATATACGTTATCATAAGAAAAAAAATAATTTTGGCGGCACAGCTTGAGCAGAATATCTAGTAAAATAGAAAAAGGAAATTTTACTAGTATTCCATATAAGTTTATATATTACCTTATTTAGTTATGTGTACTTAGGGAGTAGTTGAAAATAATTATTATTAATCATCTAATATAAAAAAAAAGTAATAATTTTTCTTCGGTAATAGTTAGATTTTAAACATATTTTCATATTCATTTAGAACGTTAAAAAAGTATGAAAAATTGGAATTTAAAACTCATTTGCTTCATAACTTTACATCGAAAGAATGGAAATACGACAATCGTAATACCAGAGAATTGTGGTCGCTTTTATGTCATGAAGATCGTAAGAACTTTTGGTTTAGCTTCGAAGGATTTGATTGGAAATCATATATGAAAACACTTTATAATGGAATACGAAAACGTCTGCTACGCGAAGATCAAAGTAATATTGAAGAAGCTCTTGTAAAAAATCGAAGGTATGAATTTATTTCCATAAAACATAATTTAATATATGCCTTATTTCATTTTTTTTGTATTTTTTTTTTTTTTTTGTAGATTATTTTGGATTCATCATTTGTGTGTTTCTTCGATTGTTCTTTTAGTACTCCAAGTATTTTGGATATTTTAAAAACAATATATTATGTAACGAATTAGTGAAATATATATATTTGTTTTAAAAATCAGCAAATTAAGGCCCGTTTCCAAATCTCGGCAAAATTCGGTTAAAAACCGCTAGCGCTAACAAAAACTACACGTGGCATTGTATAAAAGGCTTGTCAAAATTGTGTCTAAAATTCTTTTCTTACCATACAGTTTTTTTCAAATCCATATAATTGTTTAGATTGTATACCAATATACCAAAACCCAATAATCTAGGCACAGAGTAGCTATTTATATAGATTTAATTATAAATACAAATATAAAAAAGGCCGGTTTTCGTGTGGGCCGCTAATATTATTATGTAATTTATTTGAAAATAATTTTTTTTTTTTTTTTTTTAACGTAATTAAATACAGTTTTTTACATTAAAATCATTAACTATGATGAATTTGTACTGATACTACGCTAGTAGTAGGTAAATGGGGTTTCTGGTCCAGTCTGTTCTCATTCTCTTTTACTAACATTTTCTATTAATTTTCTAGCATAAATAGTATTACTGATTTTTTTTATATAAATGTTTAATGGTGTTTAAAAAATAAATAAATTTAAATATAAACAAATTAAAAAATAAAACATTTATAAATTAAAAATTAAAAAATAAAACATTTAAAATTATCTTGTAGCTCCTGGAAATACATTTAATGATGAAAAACTCCAGAAATTATTAGGAAAATTATATGATAAGAAAAAATATATTTTACATTATTTAACTCTAAAAACTTATTAAAGGTTTAAAATTAGAAAAAATACTCAGAGTTTTAAAATTTAATCAATCCCCATGGTTAAAAACGTATATTGATTTCAACACAAATCTTAGAGCTCAGAGTAGTAACAAATTTGAGAAAGATTTCTTTAAGTTAATGAACAATAGTGTATTCGGTAGAACCATTGATGAACACTAGAAAACATAATAAAGATATAAAAATGTGTAGCGATCTTAGAAAACTTAATAAAAATAATATTAATGAAAATAATATTTATAATATACTATTAATTAATTAATAAAAAAACATTTAAAGATGGATTAAATTGTAGAATAATGACAGAATTTATTGGATTAAGATCTAAGTTATATTCATTTAAAATATTAGATAGGGAAAATTAAGTTAAAATAGCTAAAGGAATACAAAAAATATATAGTTAAAAACGAAATATGTTTTGAAGACTGTTTAATTAATAAAAACGCCAAACATGTAAACCAGAATTTGATCAGAAGTAAAAAATATGGTATTCATACAATTAATCAATATAAGAAAGCTCTTAATTCACATGATGATAAACGTTATATTTTAGAAAATGGAATTTATCCAGCCAGTGGTGGTTTACTATTCTTAGTTTCAAATTAAAGTTAAATAAATTAAGTTTTAATATATTATTGGTGTTTATTTAAATCCAAATTAAATACGAATTTTAATGTATTTCAAATCGCCTTCTCCTCCTAAAATTGGGGCCAGGAATGCCCTTGGTGACGATTTGGTTTTTCTAGTCTCAAGATTCTAGCAGGGTAAATATTGTGTTAGGGCATGTATTCACTATATAGAAAAATTAGTAATTCAATTAAGTTATTTAAGTTATTTACCACAGTAACCCAAATTAACATATTTTTCCAAGTTTCTATAACAATGAATTTGTTAAAACTAACATTCATCGTTGATTTTTTTTTTTTTATTAGTTTCGACAATTTATCACTTAAACTATTAATAAATATTGAAATATGTACCATTTAAACGGAATGCTACTTGTGTATTGAGCCTTAGTATTATTGTTTTACAAAAACACTTCGTTATAATTATATAGTGTTGCCAGTTTGTTACAACTGCTAAAATATACCAGATGTCAACATTAAGTTTTCACATAAAAAATTGAACACTTAATTAAAATTATACTGTTTAAGATTTTGGTTTAAATGTGTAGTTACGGGAATGAACCTCCCAAAATGGAAAAACCAATAGTGAGAACGTAAGTGTTTTTATAGATTTTAAATACATATTAAAATATGTAAAAAAAATTTAAATATTTAAATTTAAAATATATATATTTATATTTAATATTTTTAAATTTTTAAATACTTATTATCAACGTACTGATTTTTAGCCGCAGCCTTGACGATTTTAAGAACACTAACTATCAGTTTTTTTTAAAAAATCGAAAGTTTGTGGAAAAACGTCTACACATTATAAATCCTACAACACTGAAAATAATACGTACTACTAAACGTCAAGTTCCCAACTCTCTTATAAATGCCGAATTATCTGAGTAATATTTGCGTCGTGCCTACCTAGCAATTATCATAAAATATCTAATATTACATTGTAACGTTATATTTTAGCTTTATCAAACTTCCTCAAGAACTTAATAAACTAATCACTTTTATAGAACAAGTCTTTCGAAAACAAAATTCGGACATATTTAATAGCTGGCATAAAAATATTGTATCGATATTGACTAAAAAAGGAGAAATGAAAGTTGTAACACCGAAGGTGCTTCCGGAGTTGATTAAATGTGTTACACGTATGATTAGCTTAGAAGTATGTTTTCTTGAAATATTTCGATTTATAATGTTTTACATTTAGGTATTTCGAGGATTAATACACTCTGATTGGTTCTACCACTCAATAGTGACCTTTATTATACAATTTTTTCGTTTATTTATTATTATTTTGTCTGTTATGTTTATTAAATACAGATTGCATATTAACTAATTCGGGTACTTCAAAAACCACCAAAGTCGCATTATTAACGCATTTTATGTAGTTTTGTTAACATCCTATTTTAATACCTATTTCTATTTCCCGAGATAAACACTAGACAGTAATTTTTTTATTCAATGTATAATTTTAAGTAATGGCGTGTTGTTTATTCGTTTGTAGATGGAATACATTATTTTTAGATCAATAGATCACATGCTGAACGTCTTCGTAAATCCAACGACTGCACCTAAGATCAATTTTAAATTATATTTCAAAGGAACAAAATGCTTTTGCACGCCAACTCTGAATGATTTGTCGGATACCTACTGTTCGGTATTAAATTTAGTGAGTATTAGCCAATCAATATTGTGTTTCAAATAAATATTTATATAGTGGCGTATGAGTAAAATTATGGCCGATTCGTAAAGTGTCAATAATATTATGGGCACCTAATTAAACTACGGAACACTGTAATAATTGTATAGTGTGCAATATTAATCAAAATAATATTATAAAAGTTTGTCAGCTGTATCCACAGAGTACAGACTAATACTCAAGATAAATATTGTTCGTGGTTGTAACCTAACGGCTCTATGGACACATGTCTCGGTCGGAATTTCAACACACAATTTATATTACAATTTTACACATTTTATTAACAAAAAAATATGATAAATTACTAATATTTAACAGACATAATAAATTGTTAGTTAAAATGTCGGCCAATGGTTTTTAGAGCGATAAATGATTTTTTTTTTTAATATAAATTCTGCACCTTAAAAGTCTGAAATAATGTGTCTATTTTGAACGTTAGGAATAGACCTGATTTTAAATTAAAATCATGCAATTTGCTACATTTAGCTATATTTAATGTGTGTATATATATATATATATATATAAATTAAATAAATATATAAAATGACTCAGTAATATTTTATTTTAAATTTATTTAGCTGAACGACACAGTCGTTGAATTGCCGTCATTGGACCATTATTTCCATTTAAAAAAGAACACACAAAACATTTTTATTGAACGCGATGAAAAATACTTAGCAAACATAAAAAGCAAACTGATCGAAAACGTTAATCTAATGAACAGAGACTTGACGGAATATTTAAAAGCTAAAGGTAAGTAGTATACGACTGTTATAATACAATGCGATTTATTATCTAACCATATTGATACATTTCAGAAAATGCATTTAGTTATATATTGAATTTTATACAAACCGACAAGTTGTCGGACTATTTAAAAGAAAATCATAAATACGAGGAATATATTGAAATGTTAAGTGTATTACAAAGTTATAAAGCTAAGTCAACAGAACTAATAGACTGTTGGAAATATGAGCTTGGAAGGTTTGAACTATTAATAGGTATAGCTATATTATTTCAAGGCATAACGATCATATTTCCATCTTTATTACAGTGTCGATCAGACTGAATTTAAGAAACATATTTTTGACTTGACTAAGAATTGTATGGATAAGATTATTGAGCAAACCGTTATCAAGCAATTTGACGACCATGAACTGTGAGAGACACTTTGTATAATTTAACTTATGAATTTATGATTTTTTTTTTTTTTTTTTGTGGGTAGTGATTCTGATGCGATCACGAAATTACGGGAACTATATGAGCTTTTTATAATTAAATTAGACATTGTTTGTTATGAAACGTTTAATTGTAATGTTTCCTCAGGGTAAAACAAAAATTCAATGAATTGGTAGCGCGAGCTATTTCCGTACCGAAAAATTCGGAGGAGTTCTTAGCCCTTGGTGAATATATGGCATATGCCAGTAGCCAGTTTTTTATGGAAATGATTAGCACCATTAAAGATTTGTCTACGGTTGCATGCAACTTATCATTGTATGGTGTGCTACCTACAAAATTATGGCGGGTGCTCGAAACAAGTATCGAGTTGGTACAAAATATGTCATTCGTTTTCTTAAAATACTCTACCGTATATGAAGCTGGACAAATATACGCTGACGAAAAGCTAGCCGGTATGATCGTTAAATTAAACCATGATTTAGATACCTTTGCAGCTACACTGGAGTGTTTGGATAACATTGACGACATCAATAAATTGGTCGAATATAGATTTGTAATGCAGGAAATATATTTTATTTCCGGGGTTGATCGCAACGTCCGATCTAATTATATTATTCGTTTGTTTGCAGTTCATTAATACATTTCAAAAACAAATAGAGCAATTTGAGAAGACAGTTGCTTGGATTAATAAAGAAGAAACTTTATTCAACAGAAAAATGAGTACATTTAAGGAACTTGATGAAATCATAGTATGTTAATAAATATTTTAACATATATATTATAAACTTAACTTTACTAGATGCCTTGCTTAATGTTGATATACTTATAAAACATTACTAAATATTATTTTATTACCAACTTTTGTTAATACGGCTGTTTGAATTTGTTTTTCGGTTTGTACATTTTCCCCTTTTTAAATTTACATTCAGCTGATCGATGTCCACCTCGATCACAATTCTAATATTTGAAAGGAAATATTGAAGTGTTATTTGCACGGGAAGCTGTACTATCTCCGTGGAAGATTTTTCATTTATAACCATTAATACAATTATTATTTTTTTTTTTTAGCTTCATCATTTAACAAACTGCCATTAAACTAATTAATTTGTAACAGTTTCTGGTGAAAGAGTTTCTAATCCTGTAGCTATATGATTTTATGTATCAGACATGATTAACAGTAAATGAAAAACTATATCTTCTCATTATAGTTAAGCTTCTGCAGATCTGAGTGTATTATCTCATCGAGCTTTAAAAAATTACTTTCCAGATTTATTTTAGTAATATATCACATAATTTTAACAAAAAAAAAAAAAAAAAAATGTATTTGAGATGTGCTACCTGAAAGAGTGTCGAACGGTAACAAACGAGTCTCAAAACGGTACACGAGTGAATTGAACAGCAATTTATTTTCAGTTTTGACCATCGGTCAATAATAGATTTCGTTGAGGCGGTAGAGCTGCAGCGAATATCAATTACCTTCGGTAACATTACAAGGTTTGAATGGGGGTAGTGGTGAGTAAAGAGTAAGATACTCCTTGTGATTTGTAAATGTAATCTAAAAAACAGCAATATGAAGTAGGCGTGGGCTCCATAGTTAGTGGATGCAATAAATGTGACCGCGGTGCATAAGCGGAGTGACGGCAGAAATTAAAGGTAGCGGCGGATTCGATGTAATGAATAGCAATAGAGCAGATTGAAAACTATTGAAATCCATTATCATAGAAACGCCAAATATCACCAAACGATAAAAACGTGTTTATTAAATTAATATAACGCAAATACATCCGGGTTTTTATTACATAACGATTTAAATCTATATCAGTAGTATGATGATGTGGCCGTATCCGGCTCCCCCTCAAATCCAGTTGAATAACGGCTAACCCGCCTGCCGTTGCGACCTGACTTAAGCTAAAACTTACCGCAAACAATACCCCCGCAAAACTAGGCTGTCCCACTTGTGACTAACCCGTACTGTCCTCATCTTATTTTACTCAACCCCATCCCCCCCCGATCACACATATATGTACTATATAATCATCTGTTATCACAGACTATCGATTTTTATCACAGAATAACGACTGTTATCACGGTATCTCGTCTTATTATATTTGCCTGCGAGTGGTCGCCTCTGTTATCACGAACTATCATCGACTTTCGAATAGATAGTGTATGTATATTAAAATAATGTAAATATACAAGTATTATATTTATGTGCGAGTGTGTGCGTGTACATGTGCATATTTCAAGTATAGAACCCCTAATGTCCACCAAGTTCTCGACTTACCATATCCCATTTGTTATTACCAGATATTGAGGTCGTATCATTTAGACAGACCATTTTATCACTGGCTAATTTTATCTCGATTCGAGTAGATTATGCGATATATTGTTATAATAGGTAGTATTAAAGCTGAACGCAGAAATATCAAGCATTCTTTTACATTACCCGTCTGACTAAATAATCGGCAGATAGGCTATATATTAAAAATATACTCAAAGTAATGTTTTTACTAACGTACAACATAATTATTATCAATCCCGGCTATCTTGGGAATACCGTTTATTAATTGGTATATAGTTTTATAAGATCAAATTTTTTGAGATATCGCATAGGGATGTCGTCTTCTAGATTAGATATCCAGTGTGTATTGCGCTCTATTAAATATGTGATATACGAAATGTCTGTAGTCTTTATGTATATATATATACGTGGGTGACATTGGAAATTTAAAAATTCGCCCACCGCTCAAAGTGGACAAAATCGTAAATAGATGGCTCGAACGTAATTTTCATCAAATAGCATTAGAATATGCGAAGAACAAAAAAATTTGATCACATGCACATTAAAGGAGAACATAATCGGGTAATAATCAATGATTTTATCCCACAAGTCGTCGTCGTTAATATGGAGAACATGAATTGCCCCCGATTAGATCAGTTATGTGTCGAAGACACTATATTCAGCTATGTTTCATATAGATTTCAATCCTAAACAATGTACATTTTATAAAGGTTTCGCATTACGAAAATGGTTTATCAATAAATAATGTAAATAAAAAGATATTTTATTTTGTAAAGTCTATCACGATTATTTAAATATAAGCCTTGATATATTTTATCGATTATATTGAGCAAATATTATACACGAGAGTCTATTATTATAACATATACTAAATTAAAATCTGTGATACAATTTCGAAGAATCTTACATAAATTCGGCATAATAGCATACGTTTAATGGACACAGATACAAGGCTAAAGAGGGATTTATAATATTACTACTTATTTTCGACAATATTGCGAAGAATCTTTCATATTTGTTGCGAATTTGAGACAAATCTTATATATAGGCGAGTTTGTGACTGATCATAGACATACGTGGCGGATCTTACATATTCGCGACGAGTTTTACATAAAAATGAGGAAAATGCGTCCAGTCTGTAATACAATTTCGAAGAATTGTAATTAAATGCGGGAAATATTATATTTGTGCAAAGAGTTTGACGAGTTTGATACTTACATGAATACAATTGTATTGCTGTAAATATGTCGATAAAATTTATTACGCGCGCCTCAACAGATCATATACTTATCAGATAAAAATGTATAGATTAGGTTATAACAGAATGATTTTGTCACGCTGCTATATTAATCGTGTATCTGTAAATGGTCGGTGATTGGTGATAGTATTAATCTTACACCCGTACAAATACGGTCTAAAATATTTTCCGGCCCAGAAAATGGTCAGAAGTTCATTCTGAATGACGTTGTAGTTATTTTCCTTTTGAATCCGTTCCATTCGCATAGGCAATCGGCTTGTTTCGTGGGACTTGGGAGAGGACGGCGGCAATTGCACCACTGACTTGCATCGGTCATAAAATTGAAATTTCCCTTTTCCCAGTCAGGGTACATAAGTAATGGTGGACTTGTTAACATGCTCTTGAGTTCCGCAAAAGCCTATTTTTTTTTTTTTTAGCAAAGTCAGAGGTTTTACAATTTTCGCGAAATAATCTACAAACCGCCTGTAATAGTTTAATACACCTAAGAATGATTTAATATCTTCCGGATTACAAATTTAAAGACTGTTCGTTATACTCACGCCCTAAATGTATTGACGAAGCTAGCAGAGGGTTACGTGGGACATAATAAATAAATAAATGTTAAAAATTTTAGTATGTTACAATATTATTACATTTGTGACATTTTGACGTTCTTTCATACATATGTCAGTATTCGTATTATATAACTCATATAAAATACAATTTTAATATATCAACGTGTTTTTGCGTTACAGATTTTCACAAAGTTGTTCTTCGATCTTATTGAATTTGCATATCATTGGCAATTAAGGAAGAACTATGCTTGGATGCACGGCGATTTTGACGTCCTTAGATTACCTGAAATCGAGTTTGAATTCCATGAATTTTACAAGTTAAAATTTACCAATTATTAAATTTACCAATTGTTATTAATATTTCATTATTAATTAAAACTAAAACAAAAAAAAATTCATTTTTTTTTTATAATATACAATATAAAATAACAAGACAAAGCTTGGAGTATTACTTGAGTCAGTGATGTAGCCAGGATTTCCTAATGGGGGGGGAAGGTCAAAAAAAAAAACTACATGTTTGTCCATTAACGTTTATAATCTGTATTACATTTAAAGAAATATACTATTCGTTTAATCATCAACAAAACATGAAAATAATGTACTGTAGGTATCAGGTTAATACTTGAATTATACTACCCTGGAAAATCTAGACAAATTTTTAATGTTTGGTTTTAAATAAAAAAAGTCAATAAAAAAAAAATATATACTAATAATTTAGTACACCAGTTCTTTAATAAGGTAATAAAAAATAAACAAGCCAATAGGGGAGGGGGGTATGCACCCCTTGGCTACGCCACTAACATAAGTCGTATGTAAGTACGACCGGTTTCGATTTAAAAAATCATCAACTAATAGAACAGTAAAGACAAAAAATATTCGGCTTACTAATATTTTGTACATTTATCATTTTTTTTTTTGTATTTTAATATTTTATTATTGAGTATTCATTTCTAAAACAACTTTTGATCTTTGTATTAGAAATTATTATCATATTTATTTACTAAAAATTTGCTATTTTACTGCTATAGGCAAGCGTTAAAAATTCAACAAGACGTGAGAATTAAATGTAAAGAAATGATAATTGGAAACAATAATCTAGTATATAATGGTATAGTTGATGACGTGAACCCAAACCGTTGGCCAGCACCATTGAAGATAATCCAGCAAACTATAATTAGTATGAATGAATTTAGGGTACGCAGATTAAAATTGTAATAACCTCTTTAATAGGATATTAGATAGGACCTTGTCCTTGGCCTAGATCATTTTGAGTTTTAGGTTCTAACCCGACCATTAATTTGTGGTTTACTGCACATAAGTCAGTATATCTGCATTATATCATCCAGAACCGGTGTGGTCGTGACACTCTCCCCTATTGGTGCCCGTTATACCCTGGCTCCAATTCGGTGATCGTCATATCCTTACTGGCGTGTCCTTCTCCTTTTTCATTGAGAATACATAATTCACGTAATATCTGTTTATAAAAACTGACCATCAGTATCAATATTATTATATGCATTCCTATAATCGATTTTGGTATACATCTGAAATTTCAAGGTAATAACTTTTAAAGGGATTACCAAATAGACAAAATGCGTATTAACGAAGAACAAACGAATAAGACATATTTGGATAAAAAATTCATAGTAGGGGCCGAGGGGGGGAGGGTGCAAGCATGTCCACAATACTTCCAAATACAAAATGCGAATAGCACTTTAAGGGATGGTGCACTAACAAAGCACAAACGAATGTCTCTTATTAAAACCCAAAACTAAAATTTGAAGATCACAATGACCTATATGAAATTGTGATTTGTTTATAACCGTTTATATAAATGGTAAATAATTTTACTTTAGGTACACATGCCAATAATCAGAATCATGTGTAACCCAGCTTTGGCTGATCGACATTGGAAAGATATGTCCGAATTGGCAGGATTTGATTTAACACCGAACGCAGGAACTACACTTATAAAAATGATCGATTTGAATTTAAATCAACTACTTCCTCAGTAAGTTAATTTTTTTTTTTTCACATTCCTATACATTTAGTATAAGTTAAATTAAAATTTATAACTTTACAAAATGTCGTATATACTTCAAATCACTATTTATACACAATATCTTTAAATTTATTATTAATACATTATTTTGAAACGTGCCTGAAGTTAACCCCCTACTTCGTCTACGGAACTACCGTCAGATATAGCATTGGAGAACGTGATTTTTCCATCATTTATTTATTACAACGCAACAACATACAATTACAAGTTTTATTATGCACACAGTAAACAAATAAATAACATAATTTACAAAGAAATATTGTTACATTAAATAATTAATGTCGTCCAACCAAAACGTGCTATTTTTCACAGTCAGGATTCCTGGGGGCCCTTCCATTACTATTTATAGACACAAATAATATGATTGTTTCTATGGAGAATTGACATTTGTATTTATTTGATAAAAGTAAAATACAATTTAAATAAATAGTTCAGTTATCTCTTAGAACTAATATGAACCTAAAATAACCGAAAATATTTGTATTTTGTTTAAAAGGTTCCGCTATCTTGAATTAGGAAATATGGGTTCAGAAAAAGGTTCTAATTCCCCAAGATAACACATTAAAATATATACCATTTTATTTAAACGAATATACGGGCAATTAAATAGTATACGTATTGCTAAGATAGACACCACAATATCAGCCTAAAAAAACCAATCAGTTTCGATGAGAACTTATTTAATTTTATTTTCACGGGCGGCCGTTTATAAAATATAAATTATAAGACAACGACTAATAGCAGTCGTCAACTGCGATAATAGTTCCAATATTTGCGGGGAAATGTTGTTTGCCATAGATTTGACATTTCGTTTTGATTGTGGTAGACGTGAGTCTATTTATGATTATGCCTACCTTAAAACAAACGGCAATAATTGTGATAGTTCTACAGAAATGAAATGGAAGCGATTGGAAAGGGAAAAGATTAATAAATTGCATTGTACTTTCTTGGGGTTCATGCTATCGCAATACAAAATCTCACCAAAATCGATTTAGCCGTGAAAACATAACTGACAGACTGAGTTACTTTCGCATTTATAATACTTTACATTAATGTATTTTTATTCTTTAAAACAAATTGTAATTGGTTTTTTTTTCTTTAATTATGTATAGTTTTAAATAAGAGTTTGAAAAATAATATTTTTTACAGTTTTGAAGCCATCAGTTTTGGTGCAACTAAGGAAGCATATATCCAACAAATACTAAGTAATATGAAACAGGAATGGGTAGCCGTAAAATTGTTGACCAGCCCTTATAAGTAGGACATAACCATTTCAAATCATATTCCTTCATAATATTGTTTTTTGTTTTTTTTGTTTTTAAGGGATACAAGTATAAATATTCTTTCCGGATTGGATGACATACAATCAATTCTTGATGATCATATGATTAAGACAATATCGATACGTGGATCAGCGTTTGCCAAGCCTATAGAAGTTGAAGTAAAAGAGTGGTTTGAATTGATAAATTATATGAATAAAACCCTCGAAGAGTGGGCAAAAGTACAAATACAGTGGCTTTATCTTATGCCAATATTCAGTTCAAAAGACATAGTCTCTCAAATGCCCGAAGAAGGAGCATTGTTTAATGTAAACTAAAGGTAAACACAATTAATATAACCAACTTAATTTACCTTTTACTTTCAGACAATTAACGGAACTATCAAAGGTTTTTTAAGTATGGTAGATGTAGATCCATTAGCTATTAAATGCTTGGGTCAAAACGGTGTTTTAGAATCATTGGTCGAATGTAGCAAAATAATGGAGACGATTAATGCGGGAGTTAATAATTATTTGGAAACGAAACGTTTATTCTTTCCCAGGTATAATAAAATAAATCTACATACATATACGAGTGGAATGTAACAATATTTGAATAACATTTTAGATTTTTCTTTCTTTCAAATGATGAGATGTTAGAAATTTTATCAGAAACTAAAAATCCCAAAAGGGTTCAACCTCATCTAAGAAAATGTTTTGAAGGAATCTCCAAACTCGAGTTCGATGACAATTTGAATATATTAAAATTATTGAGTGCCGAGGGTGAAGAAATAACTCTCGACGAAAGTATTTCGACTGTAAAATCCAAAGGAAGTGTTGAAAAGTGGTTACTACAGGTTATTATTAGGGAAATATTAATAATAATATTATTAATATATGAATTAATAGTTATTAGTAATTTATTTTTCATTTTCGTCTATATAGTTAGAAGAACAAATGGTGATATCGATTAAAATAATTATTGAAAACAGTTTTAATGAATACCAAGGAATAAACCGAAACTTGTGGGTACAAAAATGGCCAGGTCAGAGTGTTTTATGCGTTAGTCAGATATACTGGACTTCGGAAGTTCATAATATATTGAAAACCGGTCATATGCGAAATTACCATACGTTTCTGACTGTATATTTCCCTATGATTTTTCCACGTGTACACATTTTATAACACTGAAATATAATTTCAGAACCAATTGAATAACACTGTTGATTTAGTACGTGGTAAATTAAATAAACAAACAATGATTACCATAGGTGCTTTAGTCACTCTAGACGTTCATGGTCGAGACATCGTTGATGAATTGGCAATTAACGATGTTTCCCATGCTAAGGACTTCAAATGGCTTTGTCAGTTACGGTAATATCGAAATCATTAATATTATATATGTCCGTCGAGTTAGCGCTGGCACATTATACATAATGTGCCGATTCCATAAAACCACTCTCAAAAATTCGCTATATTTTGCTAGGACATTAATGTACTTTGCTAGAGACTCTAATTTCCGCAAAACTACAACACAACATGCCGTCTAGTCTTTTTGATTACACCAGCGCATTGTCTTACTCCAAATAAATTTACGACAATGTATTTATACCAAGTTCAAAATATTGATAACGCTTCTTAAAACTGTGATTAGAAAACTTTCGCTACTGTTGCGGTTTCAAGTTGACAAGTTTGACGTCCAAATATAGCACATAATTTTAGGAGACTAAAAACAAAATATGTTAATGAACACAGTTAAATTGGCTAGTTTTTGTTCGAACAAAAATTATTTATTGTAATGTTCCTTAATTTTGGAAATCCACAAAACAACATACTGGTGCCATCTTTGTGGAAGCACCGGTCATTGTCCTATGCCTAAAATATATATATGCCAATTTATTCAGACCAACTGTCTCGATTTTTCTATTGAATACTCGGATTTCACAAGACGACTTATCACTTTAACAGGAGGTTTTAAATTTGGCATCAGCATCGGCGCATTGTTAGATGTTTAACAATAATATATTTATTTATTCAGATGAAATGGCTAAATTTTGCTAGAAAATTATTGTATTAAATTAGATTCCCTAAATAGGGCAAATCCATTTTCTTTAAAATTCTTTAAAATGATGGCACCTATATGCCGGTGCTATCTTTTAAATGCTCCGGCGCATTGTATTATCTTAAAACAATATACGCCAATGTATTTAGACCAAGTTTCAAAGTTTAGATAGTGCATTCTCAAACTGGGCATGGAAAATGCTGTTGCTTTGGCGGATGTTCCTTGTTTGTCGTCAAAACCAGACGAAATAACACGATTTTGCTAGAACATAAATGTATTTCGTTAGATTTCCAAAATCGCAAAACTATAGGACAACATGCTGGTGACATTTTTTTGGGTCTACGAACACAATTTCGGATTCATACATAAATCATATGCTAATTTGTCCAGACCAATTTTCTAGTTTTTGTATTAATTGCGGTCTTAATTTTTGCTAGACCTCAATGCTTTGTAAATCCACAAGGCAATAGGCTGGTACTATTTTTGCGTGTGTGCTCTGGCGCTTTGTCTGATTCTAAAAATATATATGTTAGTGTAATTAGACTTGTCGCCTTTAGGGAGGTTTCTATTTAGTTTCAGCCCCGGCTCATTATCAGAATCAAAATAAAATATAAGCTTATTTCAAATTTGTATCATTACCGCTAAGATCAGAACCAATACACTGCTGGAGTCCAAACATTTTGCAAATCCACAGAACTACATACCAGTGATATTTTAATTCGTGCAAAGGCTTATTGTCTAAGGACAAAAAAAATATGCTTATTTATTTAGGCGAATTTGCTAGTGCATTTTCGGATTTTGTGAGGTTCCTAGTCTACTTTTGGGGGAGATTTGAAAATTGATCTCAGCACCGGCACATTATCCGATTCCAAACAAAAATAATCCTATTTATTCACGTGTGTTGTGCCAGCACCGCCAATTAAAAATCTGCTGTGTTTTCTTTTGCTTATATTTGGTATGCAATTGTCATGAATTTTCACGATCAAAATTATAATTTTTACGAACTACGTTTTCCAAAAAAACACAAAACTTGTGTGGCAGGGCTAGCACAACGTAGAAATGTGAAAATGTGTGTTTGTCATACGTGTTTTTTTGTTTTAAGAATTTTGACTGGCCATTTGTATTCTAGCATGCAAAAATAAAACTCAATGTGGTAAATTAAGTTCGTGTTTACCAGTAGTAGGTTAGATTAGAAATTATATTTCTAAACTGCGTACAAAACAGCGAACTTACATTGTTATTATTATGGATTATGAATAATATTAAATTATAAATTATAATACGGTTTTATTAATTTTATTTGTGTTTGTAAAATCTTAAGTCCCCGGACAATCTTACCATGGTAAAATTTTCCTAGAATAATCATCTCCCCGCCCATGTAGGATTATCAAAGAATACAATTATGCTATTACACCGGTGCCAACTTGACGGACATATATTTTGAATTTAATCTATTGTTATAATTTCCTTAGGTATTATTGGGAAGGTGACACAATGGTTCGCATCATCAATGCCACTTTAAATTACGCATACGAATACCTAGGAAATACGCCTAGGCTTGTCATTACTCCTTTAACAGATAGGTGTTATCGCACATTAATTAGCGCTTACCATTTACATTTAAATGGTGCGCCTGAGGGACCTGCCGGTACTGGTAAAACAGAAACTACAAAGGATTTAGCAAAAGCTTTGGCTGTGCAGTGTGTTGTTTTTAATTGTTCTGACAATCTCGATTACTTAGCAATGGGGAAGGTTCGTTTGATTTTTTTTTTTTTTGTTTATCGTCATTTCGACGCGGCTATTTCGTCGTTTAATTCGTGTCATTTTATTGCAACAACATTTTGATGCATTCGTTTAATAATTATTATTATTGATTTTCTCCTTCGAAATTAATGCATTTGTTATTGGTATGGTATGGTATTGTATACAAATTAAGTTGAAATTGATTAATAAATGTAAAAAATATGTAGAATAAGAACAAAACAAATAACATGTGTAAGTATGACCGTTTTAGTTTTGAATAATCATGATCAGGTAATAGAAGAGCAAAGTCAAAATATAATTCGCCAACTAACTGTATACTCTCATTGTCTTGGAATGTAGTAACTTTTTTTTTTTTTGACAATTTAAAAAACAAGCAGCTCAATACTATTCCATAACCGTTAGTTTTTTGTTACCCTTATTATTACTCTCTAATTTAAATAATATATTATTAGCTGGCCCGTCAAACGTTGATTTACTCATAAAAATTGTATTTGGTAGCACGCAAAATTATTTAACTTATTTATAATGTAAAACAAATTACGTTAGGATTTGATTTTATGATTTAAAAAATAAGAAATCTGTACAGTCAAACACAAAATTTGGATTTTAAAATTGGAAATAAAAAATTTTAGATTTTGGAATTCAAAACGTAAATTTGTTTGATTTATGTCACATTATCAATATAAATACATTTATATTGAAAAAAAATCAATAATAATAATTATAAAAAAAAAAAATGTGTCGAATGTGTTGCGTATCAAAATATAGTTGGGTAAAAATGACCACGTCGAAATTACGTAAATGCCTAATAAATAGGTAATTTGTTAATTTGGATATGTAGTTTTTTAAAGGACTAGCATCTACTGGATCCTGGGCTTGTTTTGACGAATTTAACCGCATTGACATTGAAGTATTATCCGTGGTTGCACAACAGATTCTATGTATAATTCAAGCAGTTAGAGCCAAAGTTGAAACTTTTACGTTTGAAGGCACAGAATTGAAACTGAACCCAAGATGTTATGTTTGCATAACAATGAACCCAGGATACGCTGGAAGATCTGAACTCCCTGATAATTTAAAAGTTTGTAATCTATATATAAATCGAGAAATTATTTTTATTTTATGGTTATTAGGTTTTATTTAGGACCGTAGCTATGATGGTACCGAATTATGCTATGATTGGAGAAATATCGTTATATTCCTATGGTTTTGTAAACGCTAGAGAATTATCCGTGAAGATTGTTACCACCTATAAACTGTGCTCGGAACAATTGTCATCTCAACCACATTATGATTATGGTAAGATCATTTAGACGTAAATTGGTGAAATACAACCATGCATAATATTTGTTTTTTTTTTTAGGTATGCGAGCTGTAAAGTCTGTTTTGATAGCAGCTGGAAACTTAAAGAGGAAGTTTCCTGAAGATGATGAGTCTGAATTATTACTCAGGTCCATTTTGGACGTGAATTCCCCAAAATTTTTATGTAAAGACGTTTTATTATTTAATGGAATAATTTCTGATTTATTTCCTGGCGTCAAATTACCCAACCCAAATTATGATAATATAATTAAAGCTGCAAAAATCGTAAGTAAACGTTGATGACATTGTGTTTTAGGAAAGATTTTATTTTTTAATTAACTATAGACGTGTACGAAGATGAAATTACAACCAACAGACTCATTCCTTGAAAAACTAATTCAAACATATGAAATGATGGTGGTCAGACACGGGTTTATGTTAGTCGGAAACCCATTTGGAGGGAAAACTTCAGTGCTTCATTCCCTTGCAGAGACTTTAAGCTTACAAAATAAACTTGGACAAGGCGAAGAAAAGGTTTTGTACGAAACAGTTAATCCTAAAGCATTGACTATGGGTCAGCTTTATGGGTGTTTCGATGACGTTTCACATGAATGGTCTGACGGAGTAATAGCTAATACGTTTAGGTATAATAATATTTACCAATTCATAGTATATATAATGTACTAGTACATACATTTAAAGGTTGCACTCGTACAATTTGTAATATAAATGTGTATAAATTCACCTATGTCGTCTAAAAAAAAAAAAAAAAAAAAAAAAAATATGTGTTTAATCAAAATATTCTGAATGGATGAATTTATTTCGCCATGATATCCCTAATAAATTATTGGTGGCTGTTTTGGAGATTTCAAACTCAGTAGTTTTTAAAACCATTTTCCCCTAATTTATTTTGTTTTCAGTGCATTGAAATATTTTACGATAGATTTTACCCTCCAGGTTTAGAAATTGTCATTTATTTTATTCCTTTATTTAGTATGTATTTGTATAGGCAATTCCCAAATTTGTATATCATTTATTATTTCATTAAATAATCGTTTTAATGGTGAGAGATTAGAGAAACGTCTCGCCAGTCCCCATATGTCTTCTCAATTGTAAATATACGTATAATTTAATATATCAATATTTAATATGACCAACTCCGAAATATCTTCCTCTCAGATAAATGTCAGTTACACGCTATTTATCGTCTCGTCAACGCATGGCTGTGTGACATATATATTATTATGAGCGATTATGGAAAAAATCCATAGTAAAAAAGATGAAAAGAAAAAACTTTTCGTTTTTGTATAGAATTATAATTTGTATTTATTTTTTTTTATATAACTAGTATAAAATATAATAGAATATATATTATATATATATTAAATATATATATATATATATATATATATATATATATATATATATATATATATATGATATATATATGATATATATATATCATATATTTGATAGAATTAAATGGATTTATTGCTACGTTATAATTCCCTTTATGTATTTTTTTTTTTTAATATTTTCATTTAAAATACAGGCAATTTTCAATGTCAGACACTTCAGATAGAAAATGGTTGATATTTGATGGTCCAGTGGATGCAGTTTGGATAGAAAATATGAATACGGTATTAGATGATAATAAAAAGTTGTGCCTAAGTTCTGGTGAAGTAATTAGTATGCCAGACTGTATGTCTATGATATTTGAAGTTATGGACCTCACTCAGGTATGTAAATTAGTATTCTCGTTTAGTTATGTCATAAAATAGTATACAAACATTTAGGCTTCTCCCGCCACTGTGTCTCGTTGTGGTATGATATATTTGGATCCCGAAGCTTTGGGTTGGAGACCATTAATTGAAACGTGGATAAAAAATTGTCCAGAGCATTGGAATTTAAGTCAAAATGTGATAGATATAATGTGTTTATTTGACTGGTTAACACCTCCGTGTTTGTATTTTGTGCGCCGAAATTGTACTCAGTTGACCAATGCAGGCAGCACAAATATGGTTTTGTAAGTTAATTTATAACTAATCTGTCAATTCATTTTGTAAATTCATTTTGACAATTTGTCAGAAATGTATTAAATATACTGGAGATGCAGTTGAAGAATGTAACACATAATGGTGACCGACATTTGAGTACAGACTTTACAGGATATTTGCAAGGATCTTTTATATATGCTTCAATTTGGGGTTTCGGTGGAACATTAGATTCGAATTCACGATCAGCATTCGATCTTTACTTCAAAGAATTGTGGAAAGGAGAAATTCCTGGTTTGGAACCACCTGATGCGTTAAGTCCATTAAACATTATTATACCTAGTGAAGGGTTGTTGTATGACTATATATACAGTTATACAACAAAGGGAACTTGGAAACATTTAGGAGAAATTGTGAAAAATAATCACCCTGAAGATATTAATAACATTGAACAAACTTTAGTACACACACTCGATACCGCTAGGTAATTGTTTTAATAAGTATAATAATATTACGGTAAATTATTGTCTTTAAATTGTATAACCTACAGGTATACGCATTTAATCAACATGTTTATCTCCAATTACAAACCATTATTACTTTTTGGACCTACGGGTACCGGTAAAAGTTTTTACATAAAAAATTATATGATGAATAAATTATCTTTGGATGAATTTGTTCCATCGTTCATTACGTTTACAATTAAAATATCAGCCAATTTTGCACAAGATATAATTGTATCCAAACTCATAAAACGTAAACGTGGAGTTTACGGTCCACCGTTGGGAAAGGTTGGTGTATTCTTTGTTGACGATATGAATATGCCTATCAAAGAACAGTATGGGGCACAGCCTCCCATTGAATTATTAAGGCAACTTTTTGATCACGGTCACTGGTATAACTTACAAGATACTACAAAAGTTTATATTAAAGATATTTTCCTGATAACTGCAATTGGTCCAACCGGTGGAAGTAGACAAGATGTGTATGCACGGTTTTTGCGCCATTTTGGATTGTTTGCTATAAATTCATTTGACGATGAAAGTATTACAAAGATATATTCAACTTTACTTAAAATTGGATTGAGAGTATGTAACACGTGTTTAAAATTATTATGTTTTAAACAAAACATTAATTAATTTTTAGAGGAACGGTTTTACACTAGAAGCGATTCCAATAATTGACAGTATAATTCGATCAACAATTGATTTGTATAGGTCAGCCATCTCTAACTTAGCTCCAACTCCTTCGAAATCACATTATTTATTTAATTTAAGAGATATTTCAAAAGTGACAAATGGAATACTCATGTTTCGTAAAGAAAGTTTTACCAACAATCAAGTTTTTGTGAGGTATGCTTGTATTTAAATGCTTACACAATAATACAACATTTTTTATTTTTATTTGCCAGACTGTGGGTACATGAAGCGATGAGAGTATTTTACGATCGCCTTATTGATGATAATGATAGAATATGGTTATTCAAAGAAATCCGTGTAATTGCCGACAGACATTTTCTAGAACAGTTCGATGTAGTCTTCAAAACGTTTTCAAATTTAACCGTATGCAATTATGTCATATTTTATATAACATTATTTATAATATTAAATATTAAGTCTTATATAAATATAGGGTATAATTCACCAAAACATGGAAAATCACATATTTACCAACGCTTTGGACACTGATTCCTTGGAAAATAAAAAATATGAAGAGCCACCATCTATATCAAAGTTTAAAGATATAGCTCAAACGGTGATGGATGAATACGATTCAACACACACGTCAAAAATTAACATAGTTTTGTTTAAGTAAATTAATTTGAATCGTTTTACTATTCCATAAACATGTATTTATTTGAAAAAATAATATAGATACGCTCTTAAGCATCTTTCGAGGATATGTAGAATTTTATCGGTACCTGGTGGATGTGCATTGTTAGTTGGCGTAGGAGGCTCAGGTCGTCAATCTCTCACTCGTTTAGCTGGTGCCATGTGTGGTTTTAACGTTTTTCAACCGGAAATTTCTAAGAATTACGGATTAAATGAATGGAAAGATGATTTGAAAATGATATTAAAAGAATCTGGCGGACAGAATCGCTCAACTGTATTCTTATTTGCTGAAGGGCAAATAAAAGAAGAATATTTCTTACAGGATATTGATGCTTTTTTAAATTCTGGAGAAGTGTCAAATCTCTATACTATGGAGGAACAACAAACTCTATTAGAAGTTAATATGTGTATTATAATTATATAAAATATTATTTTATAGATTCTTATAAAATGTTAAAATTTGTATTTAATGATATTCGGATTTAGATGGTAAGATTAGCTGCTCAAGGAGGAAATAGAAATTTGGATATTTCTCCATTGGTTGTTTTTAATTATTTTATCAACCGCTGCAAACAAAATTTGCATATATGTTTGTGCTTTAGTCCAATCGGTTCAACTTTTAGAAACCGTTTAAGACTTTATCCGTCTATGGTCAGTTGCTGTATAATTGACTGGTTTGAGGATTGGCCAGAAGACGCCTTAGAAATGGTTGCACATAAATTCTTAAAAAGCGTGAATCTTACTGAGAACATTAAAAACTCCGCCGTCATAGCTTGTCAAACCTTTCATATTGATGCTAGGTGAGCAATTTTAGTCACAAACGAGGCCAATTATTAATTACCATGTTACAGGAAATTATCTATGGAATTTTATATTGCCACCAAACGCCGTACATATATCACATCAGCATCATATTTGGATTTAATTCATGCCTATACAGACTGCACGAACCTCAAACAAAAAGAAATTATGGATACAAAACTGCGGTATATCGGGGGTCTACGAGAACTTGAATATGCTACATTACAAGTTAACCAGATGAAAGAAGATTTATTCAAACTTGGACCCCAACTTCAAGAAGCCCAGATAAATACCGATAAAATGATGCAAATGATTTCTCGCGAGACGGTTGAAATAGAAAAGGCTACTGCTAGAGTTCAACAAGATGAAAAAGTAGCAAATGTTATTGCCGATGCGGCTAATAAATTAAAAATGGAATGTGAAACTGATTTAGCTTTGGCTATACCTATTTTAGAAGGTTATAATAAGAGATATACTGTGTTTGATTAAAATTGAGTGTAAACAGTTTAGATTCTGAGCATAGCCAGGAATATATCGATTTTATGATGGTGCATTTTTTCTGTATGTGACCATCTTATCTACCAGTTTTTCTCCAATTTTAAAGTGTAGTAACTTTTTTAGATTTTGGATATAGTTATTTATTTCCGCTGTAGTTTTCCTAATAGTTGGGAAAATCCGAGAAATAACGTAGGAAAAACGGGAAAATTTACGGCAATCTTTTTATTAGGTTTTGGTTATTTGTTTTTATTCGGTTAACAATAATTGTAGAGACCTTGAAAAGTTCACAGATTATTAATATAAGCTCTTTTTATGTTTTGTTGGAAAACTTTAAAAACCATCAGACGATTTTTGAGCTATTTATAGGCATTTGAATTTAAAAGAAGAATATTGAAATATTGTTTAGTTTTTATATGGTTTTATGTGGATAAAACTGAATACAGTTTTAGTATTTATATTTTGGTCAAACAGAAATACTTGAAAATTATACCCGGGGTTCATCGTAAGTTGTTATAATTTTTTTTTATCATTTCGATGAAAATCGTAAAAATTAAGGAGTTTCTAAACAATGCAAACTTTTCTTTGAATCTTTTTTTTTATTTGTTTATATTGCGGGCAATTAAAATTTAAAAAAAATGGGCAACAAGGAAATTAACCCGACTAATACTATTCCGCTCAATATCGTTTTACGTTTGCAATGGTTTTTCGTTACCTACACTATATAAATTGAATAACACTATATATTCTACCTTTTGAAGTACCAACCTACAACAATGGCATATGGTGCAAATTATTTCTTACCTATTTCTTTAATAAAAACCAAAATAAATAATTTTTACAATCATATTTGAAATGATTTTAATACAAGTTAATGTATGTACAATTTCAGACGCGATAAATGCATTAAATACTCTCAAGCCAGATGATATAAGGTTAGTAAAGGCTATGAAGAATCCTCCTAAAGGAGTAAAAACTGTAATGGCAGCGGTTTGTGTGATGATTAGCATACCACCGGATAAAACACCCGATCCTAATAAGCCAGGGAAATATGTAATATTTTTATTTATTTATTAATGGATTATTATTCAACTCACGTTGAATAATAATCAATTTTGTTTACATTTTTAGAATTATGATTTTTGGGGACCAAGTAAACGTTTATTAGGTGATATTAATTTTTTGCAAAAATTAAAAGATTACGACAAAGATAATATACCTGCTCAAATCATGGCCGAAATACGAAAAACATATATCCCAGATCCGAATTTCAAACCATCGATTATAGCGAAAGCGTCTAGTGCTGCAAAAGGTTTGTGCAAATGGATTATTGCATTGAGCATGTATGATGAAGTAGTAAAAGTTATTGCGCCGAAAAAGGAAAAAATGGAAATAGCTAATGCAGAATATCAAGAAACTATAGCGATATTAGAAAAAAAGAGGAATGAAGTTAAAGAACTACAAGAGATATTAGAGTCCTTGAAAATACGCCTAGAAGAAACAATTTTAAATAAAGAAAGCTTAAGTGCAGAAGTATTGTTATGTAAAAACAAATTACTGAAAGCTGAAAAACTCATTGGTTAGCGGATATTACTTTAATGTATATTTATATGATAATGTATGGCTGGTTCACTTTTTTTAAAACTGTTTAGGTAGTCTTGGTGGCGAAAAACATCGCTGGGCACAACGGGCAATAGAGCTTCAAAATTCTTATGATTGTATACCTGGGGATATTCTTATATCTTGTGGAATTATTGCGTATTTAGCTCCATTTACATTACAGTTTCGGTATTAATAATAAATAATTTTTTTTTTATATTGGTAACTTAATCATTTATTGTATCGTCAACATTATAGGTCTTCAATAGTTAATAAATGGAAAACATTGTGCAATCATTTAAAGATTCCAAGTTCACATAGTTACAGTTTGATAGATGTTTTGGGAGAACCAATTAAAATTCAAAATTGGACCATTAATGGGTTACCTATGGATGTATTTTCAATCGACAATGCCATTATTATGAACGGATCTCAAAGATGGTCTTTACTGATCGATCCTCAGGGACAAGCTCATAAATGGATTAAGACAATGGAAAAGTCAAACGATATTTCTATAGTAAAGTTGACTAATCCAAATTATATGAAATATATGGAAGTATGTATTAAACTGGGGAAACCAATATTAATTGAGAATGTATTAGAAGACTTAGATGCACCTCTAGACCCTATATTATTGAAACAAATTTATACACAAGGTAAGACTAATCTAACCTAACTATATTTTGATGTAATTTCAATAAAATAAAATTATTATTATTTTTATCATAAACTGTTAAAATATTTCAACCGTTTGAGGTTTATGTCGTGTTTAATTTACATTTAATTAAACTGTTTTTTTTTTTTTTTTTTTTGTATTTCAGGGAAGTTGCTTTTTATAGGTCTTGGGGATAACTCAATTGAGTACAACCCGAGATTTCGATTATACATCACCTCAAAGCTTAGAAATCCCCATTATTTACCAGAAATATTTAACAAAGTTACTATTATAAATTTCGCATTAACAGTTGAAGGTCTGGATGATCAGTTGTTGGGGATTGTTGTAACCAAAGAGCGGTAAAAGATTACATAAATATGAAGGTATATTTAGATATATTTTCCTATAGTCAATTTCGTTATTTTATTATAGACCAGATATTGAGAGAAAAAGACAACAGCTTATTGCCGAAGATGCTGAAAATACTAAAAGCTTACTGGATGTTGAAAATCATATTTTACAAATACTTTCAGCACCAGGAAATATTTTAGAGGACGAAGATGCTGTTGACGTATTAGATAAGTCTAAGGTGAAAAGGAATGTGGAAAACTAATCATGTTGACACATTTTAAACATCATTGTTGTGTTTTTCATTAGATAATAGCTGAACAAATTAAAGAAAAACAAGCTGCTTCAGTAAAAATTGTTGCGTTTATCGATCAAATTAGATTACAGTATAAACCTATTGCGAAACACTGTTCTATACTTTACAACTGCATAACTGATTTGCCTAATCTTGATCCGATGTACCAATACTCATTAAATTGGTTTATTAACATATTTATTATGACGATTGAAACAGCGTGAGCAACCGTTTATTTTAACTAAAATATTTATTTTTTTTTTTTTTTTTGTTTAACATTTTTTTTAAAAATAAAATTGTATGCAATATTTTGATACAGAAAAACCATAAATAAATAATACAAAATGTATGCAATGTATGTAAAGTTGTAATATTATTTGTTTAGGAACAGATCAAGTGTCCTCGATAAAAGGCTGGAAGCTCTTAAAAATTCGTTTACTTATAATTTATATTCTAACGTATGTCGATCATTATTTGAAAAAGATAAGATATTATTTTCATTAATTATGTGTACTAAAATAATGATGTGAGTACCCATTTATTAGATGGAATGGTGAATTATATTGTGTTTAATGGTTTCTGAATGTGTTATTAAAGAGCCGAACAAAAAATTGACAAGCAAGAGTTGATGTTTCTTTTGACTGGTGGCGTAGGTCTGAAAAACAGTATTCCAAACCCAGTGCCTGGTTGGTTTCTCGATAAAAGTTGGGATGAAATGTGCCGTTTGAATGAGTTAAAAACATTTCACGGTATACCTATTATAATAACAGCTAATAATACATTTGTATTTATTTTGTATTTTATTTAATTCAAAACTTAATAAGTTGTTTTACTTATATTGCATTAAAACAATATGTTAGGCATAACAAATGATTTTATAAGAAACATCGACGATTGGAAAAAATACTATGACCTAAATGATCATGAAAATTCAAAATTTCCTAGTCTTTGGTACGATAAATTAAGCGATTTCCAACGTATTCTTGTCGTACGCGTGATTAGACCCGACAAAGTCATACCTGTTGTATTGAAATTAGTAAAAATAGAACTCGGAGAAAAGTTCATTAATCCACCGCCATTTGATATAAAGAAATCGTACAATGACTCGTTTTGTCTGAGTCCACTTATATTTATCCTCTCGCCGGGATCAGATCCTATGGCAAATTTGCTGCAGTTTGCCGAAAAAATGGGCCTGGGCGATAATCTGCAAAGCGTTTCATTGGGACAGGGACAAGTAAATATAAACTGATAGATAAATTAATTATTTACGATAAATTAATACTACGTATAATTATCATTCCGAAGGGTCCTATAGCCGAATTATTAATACAAAATGCACAGAGAACGGGAGGATGGGTTTGTCTGCAAAATTGCCATTTGTCTACGTCATGGATGGGACAATTGGAAGCGATCTGTGACTCATTTGATATATCTACCGTGAATAGTAAATTTAGATTGTGGCTGACCAGCTACCCGTCGGACCAAGTATATTGGAATCACATTATACATTTTATCGTATACCTACTCTGCAACGTCAGTTAAATTAAAAAAAAAAAAAATGTGTTACAATTTTCAGTTTCCGGTTTCCTTGCTTGAGAACGGCGTTAAAATGACTAACGAGCCACCGACGGGCTTACAAGCGAATATGCTCAGAAGCTATCAATCGTATCCCGTGGTAGACGATAACTTTTTTGAAGGGTGTCTAGGGAATGAACGCATATTTACAACTATGTTGTACGGAATTACGTTTTTCCATGCAGTCGTACTAGAACGAAAAAAATTTGGTCCTATAGGATGGAATATACCTTATGGATTTAATGAATCCGATTATTTAATTTCAATACAACAACTTCAAGTACGCATCGAATGACAAATGTCGTATATATAGGAATTAAATTATCTTCTTTGTCTTTTTTCGATTTCTATTACTCCCCGAGAGTTTTTACTTAATTATTCCACTTGTGACGTGTACTATCTAAATTAGTGTTTAATAGCCAATTTGTTTATTTTTTTTTAGATATTCATCAACACGTACGACGAAACACCATTTAAAGCGGTTACATATTTGACAGGGGAATGCAATTACGGCGGTCGAGTGACCGACGAATGGGATAGACGGGCGTTGAACACAATACTGGACATTTTTTGTTGTCCGCAAGTAGTATACGATCCGTATTATTTATTCTGCGACATCAGTCCGAAATACGGTATCCCTTTTCGGACCACCCATCGCGATTTTATAAAACAAATCGAAGTATCTATATACAATATCCAAACATACGTGTTTGTTTCCATATTGTTCAAACTTTTGTACCTATAATTGTTTTTCTCCAGGGAATTCCGGCCGTCCCCAGCCCGGAAGTGTTTGGATTGCACATGAATTCGGGAATCACTCGAGATTTGTTAGGCACGTCGCAGCTGTTCGACTCGTTCCTGTTGGTAGTAGAAACGAGCGGTGGGTCTGGCGAGGGCACGGGGAGTTCGGACGGAGACGACAATTTTCTACTGGCGATCGCGTCAGATATACTTGGCAAAATCCCCGGAAATTTCGACGTGGAAACCGTTTTGATCAAATATCCAGTCATGTACACCGAGTCTATGAACACGGTTCTGCTTCAGGAAATGGAACGTTTCAACGTATTGTTATCAGTGATCCGGAAAAGTCTACAGGACTTGACGAAAGCGATTAAAGGCGTCGTAGTCATGACACCTGAACTGGAAACTATGTCGGTTTCGTTGGCAATGGCTAAATACCCAATGCTTTGGTCCAAGTTCTCCTATCCCAGTCTCAATTCCCTCGGTGGATTTATTACCAATTTTATCAACAGACTCGATTTCCTACAGGTGACTATATAATACTATAATAATATTTTATTTTTGAAAACTCAGCTTTATTTTCGGCCGGTCTTATATGAAAATCATTTTTTTACTTAAATTTTAACATGGGTATTTATCTTGATCGCTATACCTGTCATGTTTGAAAATCTATTCTGTATGAAATATGATTTATACATTCCAAAAATCGTATGTTTGCATGTAATGTAGATAGTCCAAAAGATAATGTTTCTGGGTTAACAGAGTTTATCTATATTATCATGTTTAATCATATTGTTGCCTGCCAAGTGGAAATGTATCAATCGAGGTAAATTATACGAAACCGAATATACTATTTATTCTCCCCTTAATAATATCTGTGTTTGTTTCAACCGAATCATAAAGGTTACCCATAAATCAACAAAACTAATTCGATTTTCGTTCCAAAAATCCTATGTAACTCATTTAGAGAAATTCATGGTTGAATTTCGAAAATCCGACTTCGAGGTGCACACGGACCCGTTCATTCGCTTCTGTATGTACATTTTCAAACTTCTTCGTGCAATAGATTTGGTTACGGATCGAACACCTGCATGCGAACACTTTCTTTTTTTTATAATATAGACAATTAAAACAATAGGTACATTTTAATTACATAGACAGGAGAATAAATAAGCAGTGAACGCCACACCGGTTTTAAAATTTAAATTAATGCCACCATAATATGAAACGGTTTTTTTGTAAACATTAATTTTAATATTAAGCATTTTTATCAAGTTTTTCAGTGGCCAGACTATTTATTGTTTCTTATTTCTTATTATTATTATTAAAAAATGATTAATTTTGTTTTAGGATTGGTATGAAAACGGCAAACCTGACAACTTCTGGCTTAGTGGATTTTTTTTTACACAAGCATTTCTTACCGGTGCAATGCAAAATTTCGCTCGACGTTATAAGATACCAATAGATCAGCTGTGTTTTGATTTCCAAGTGCAAAATACTGACAGGATTAATGTACCTCCTCTGGACGGAGTTTATTGTTACGGTTTATTTCTAGATGGCGCACGCTGGGATAGGTCTAAGTATGTTATCGTTTGAATAATTACCGGACGCTCTTTTTAAATTCTGAATTGAGCGAGGAATGTAGATATTGGTTTTAACCAATGTATATGGTTTTTTTTTAAACACTATTTAAAGAATTCATGAGTAAATAAATTAAAAACTAATCATGATTAGTCATGACTCGTGAGTGCTTGGGTAGGGGTAGAAGCAAAGCCTGCCATAACCCCTGTTCAGCCACTTGTCTGGTTAGAGTCCACCTTCCCTTGTCGTCGCCATCCCACAGTTCTTGCCAAGCCGCAATCAGTCTGATCCTGGCCTGTGTCGGATGTGGGGCACCTCTGAAAACGTTGGCCCTTACTGCCAAGAGCAGTGGAGACCCTAACCTAACCAAACATAACTTAACCTAAACTAAACCAACATCTCACCTACAACGGTGTCACTTAATTTAGAACAGTGACAGTGAGTTATTTATTTGTTTCAAAATTATTGCAAACTTGAAATTCCCACTAAATAATAATAATTTAAAAAATATTTTTTGATATTTATGGCTATTGGAAACTTTCAGTTATTTTTATTATTTTTGATTAATGTGAAAATTATAATTATTTTTATAAATTTTATATTTTTCCACCGATTAATCACCTGTTCACATTTCATTTTTAGGATGATACTTGATGAACAGCTACCCAAAGTATTGTGGGACGTGTTGCCATTGGTGTGGTTCATACCGTTACAGAAAACTAAATTAATAAACGAAAACCGATACACGTGCCCCGTGTATAAAACGTCCGAGAGAAAAGGAGTGTTATCGACTACAGGTCATTCCACCAATTACGTTTTGCCGATTTATCTGGACACTGTGAAAAAACCTTCGCATTGGGTATACCGAGGAGTGGCGCTACTGTGTCAGCTTAATGATTAAAACTGATTTATTGCACCAATGTACATTGATTTTGAATAATATAATTCATTACCGTTAAAAAAAAAAAATGCTATACATTTACATATTTGTAATGAGTGTATGCAATTTGATGGGGAGTGAGAAATGTGGACGATTTGTGTAACAGATAATGCATAGAAAAACGATTATTTTGCATATTTTTCTGACTATACATGTACTATATCTTTATGTGGTTTTGCAGAAATTGTAAATTAAAACTTTTTAACAATAAACTCGGTTTTTAAAATTCCGAAGCATACAATTAACCGTACGACAACGACGCGGGTTTCTAAAAATATAAAATCTATTTGCGTCTAATTTGTAGAGTAATTAAACGTACAGTTATTGTTTAGTCGGTCTTAATACTTTGGGAACACCTTTGGTGTTTGAATAGTGCTCCATATACCAACAAAACGACAAACTTAATAGAAGAATATATCATTATCGGACAGACGAAAATTACAAATATAAACACCAAAGTTAATTTTATCTATTTATGGAATTTATAATAGAGTTTGCTATTTTAAAATCAAAAGTGGGTGGTAGTTTCACCCTTAAAAAAAAAAGAAAAGAAATGGGTGACCAAAAAATATCAACTATGTAACATTTTAGAGCTGTTTGTTTCTTAAATTATCAACAAAAAAAAAACCCCGAAAAAAGTTAATATTTTCCGAGATAATTATAGTTAGTTGATCACGCTGTATGATTTTTTTTTTCTGTTCGTAAACATAACTTTTCTACCAGACATTTCACATCGATTATCAAGCGTAGCACCTTTTCTGAAAGTAGTTTGAATCTTGTTGGTGCACTGAGGAGGTCATTTACTAAGTTACGTTGTAGTTTTCTTAATAAATGCGTAAAAACCTAGGAAAACGGAGAAATTGACGGCAATAATATTTTTATTATTTTTGATTTTTCCTTTTTGTTGCAACTAGGTTAAAATAATCGTAAGACCTGAAATTTGTTGACATAATATAAATATTAGGCTTTTCTAGGCGTGTGGATCTTCGAAACATTCTAGCGATTTTTTAAATAATTTAAGTTTTCTAGTTTTTTTTAGTTTTTCTTTGATTTTATGTAGATAAAATTAGTTTGGCTTAACAATAAAAAGCACAAAAATTTAACATAAGGTTCATTATAAGTTGTTCTAGATGGCGAAAAAGAAAAAAATGTTCTCCGTATCCAAATGATTTTTTTTATAATCGTTATAATTTCAAATTTTGATGAAAATCTTAAAAATTACGGCAATTCGAAACAAGATTAGGAGGCAACTTACCTTCACTGAAAAACATTATCAATGATCTATCATTGCGTACGGATATAATTTAAATTCCCCTCCATATCGTATCTTCCCAACTTCCTATCTATAAGAATGACCAACATATTGTTCGAAGTATGTCCGTGTCTCGGTCATTTTTTTTTTTTTTAAGTTTGAACATTTCTCGTCATCCGACCTCTTAAAATTAAATATAGTTTGTTGTCAAAGAATCGGATATGGACTGCTTTCCACTATATGGTCTGTCTGTTGCTGAGCAATACGTTACCATAGTATAGAACATTGTCGGACGGTTTATACTGTTCGCGAGCCCGGATTAAGGACGAGCAAGCACGTACCCTGGGCTCGCAGATGTAATGGACCATTAATTGTGCCATTAATTATGTACGTATTTATTTTAGGTGTATGATCGCAGTAGATGAATGTTAACAGTCACCGGTTTATATCGATCGACATGGATCAAAATAATAGTGAACGTTGTCCCAAATGGTCTTCATACACCGGAGTTTGTTGACATTTACAATTAGTGTTTGGTAAATTTTAACCACACACTTGAAGTGCCGATGTATACCATAAGATATTTTCAATAGTATTATGACGTTACCGTTCAATCACAATTATTTCGGAACTTTTTATCTGTGTTTGAGACGTACGATCGGCTGTAATTGATATTATCGCACGAGACAATCCGATTTTGTGCCGGATATTACAGTCGTCGGTAAACTAAACCTAGCGCAACAGTGTTTTTAACTTTGACGTTTAAAATTTTGAATTTCTTTTAAATTAAACTTTTAAAAATTTCAAACGGTACTACTAAACGACGTCTTGGGCGATAAGGCGATTTCTTTGAGCCTAGTTTCGAAAGCTATTTCCAAAAATAAGGTGGCCTAGGTTTTGTAAGATGTTATTGTAAAAACAAACTTAGTAGTAAGAACGGGGCGTACATTTTGCGACAATTAATGCCACGATAGTTTACCGTGTTTATAATAAATAAAACATAATACATTTGTTAAACTAATTTATCGATTTTGTATTTCTTTATCTATTCTATTATGTCTATATCTCTTTAACTATCTATTTGCACCTCTAATTAGTTATTAATAGCAAAATAATTGTTATTTTATGGTTTTCATTCATACGTCAACATTGACCAAATAACTATTGTGCATTATCAACAAACACCGGTAAAAATGTCCGCGTTGTGGAGGTATTTGTAAAAATTGACAACATTCGCCAAAACGATTGTTGACGTAAATGTTTACAATCACCGGTGACTGGCAACATCCACTGCATACCTTAATATAAATATAACATATTCGTTTGAATTGTTTACAGTAAAAAAAAAAAAAAAAAATGCACATACAATGTATGGGAATAGAACCCATTTTCAAGTTCTCCGAGTTGGGCCCCGGGACCCACTGGACTCATCACAGACAAACGATGTCTGACGGAAGAAAAAAAAAAAAAATTAATTTTTTAAGTATATAGGTTTATGCATTATAAAATATTAAAACAAATAAAATAAACATAAAACAATTTCATATAAGGTTTTCTAACGGAAAATTACGGACGTGCGAGAATGATTAGGTATAATAAAATATTTTATCGTCGAATATAATAGTTTTTTTTTACAATATCGTTTTAATTCATATAATATATAAAATTTTAAAAATTAATCAAAATGTATATAATAATATTATTAATGTCTACGATCATCGTATCTCCTCAACGCACACCTTTTCGCGCGCAGTGTCTATTATTTTTTTTTTTTCTTTTAATTAACAGAATATAGAAGACAACGTATATAATATCATAATGTTATATAGGTACAACATATATATAATAAAAATAATACGTGTATCGTATAAATTATAACTTTATAAATATTATACTTAAAATATAACGCCTATATAATAAAATGATAATAAAATTAATAATCGTATATAAATAATAATAATAATAATAATAAAACAAAATATTTATGGAACAGTATAATTTATAATTATTATAACATTTACTCGTATAAAATATATTATTATAATTATAATATATAACTATGACGTGGTACGCACATGTAATATTATATGTATTTTTACTCTAAAAGATTAAGAGTGCTGTTGGTCTTCCTGAGTTGAGCTCGCCACGGGATAATTTTGGACCCGCCGTCATCGCTGTCCGCGTCTCGTACGCCGCCGTTGCACTGCACCTGTTGCGTTTGCGGTTGCGGTTGCGGTTGCGGTTGCGGTTGCGGCGGCGGCGGCGGCGGCGGCGCGAGTTTCTCTTCGGTCTCGGCGACGGCCGGCGCCGGTTCGTTTACCTGTGCGAGCTGATCGTTCTCCTTGTTCTGACCGTCCTCCGGTAACTCGGCAAACGTCACCTTAGCGGCAGCCGGTTTCGCTTGGGTCAGAGGCCTGGGCGATACGACAAACGGATTTACGTTAGCACGGCAGTTATAATGTATTAATTACGTACATATATTAAATGTTATATCATAGCGGCAAATACAATGGACGGCCAGAAATCACGAGGTCCAAATATGCTAATTTTAGTTGAACCTCGTCCTACTAGAAATAACGTTCAAAATACACGAATGTTTTTCGTATAGAAAATAAAAAATACATTTCTTCTACGATTTATAAATTACGTTGTGCTATTGAAAGGTCAACCGTCGACGCTTAAAATTATATATTAAAATAAATAAACGGTATCAAACTAGATTCTACTGACGGAATAAATAAGGGTAGCATATTTTTGTCACTGTGGTTGGAAGACCTGGACGTTTATCGGGTATATTGAATGTTTAATCGGGGAGGAGTTGATGTCTTTGGTTCAGTTTTTTTCTTTTTCTTTTCGTATCGCGTATCTAAATAGAGTGTGTTCATACTAAATATATAGTACCTAATTAGCTATCGGTAATTAAAAATCGTTAAGTATCAATGTAATAAAGTCCGATTTAATCGTATCGGTATATTAAAAACTGTCAAAAGAAAGTACACTCATATAAGATAATATAATATAACACTGTTATCGTTGGTATATCATACGAATATGAGGCTGAATAGAAAAAGACCCCGGTCTTTGACCTAGACAGAGAGGCAACAAGGGCACTCCGTGGATTGTAAAAAAAAAACATATTTCAAGTTTACCTTTAACAGTTTGTATCACTTGTGCAGATGTATTACACCTACACTGCAGAATAGAAAATAACCCAAAATATAATACAAATATATATATGTGCAAATATACCGCTTCCCTATGCAAAGGACTTGGATCGAGAATTGCTCCTGAACTCTATTTTAAACGTGTTCTGAATGCCTTACAATAATACTAGAATGTTTTATACTAGCACGATGAGTTTATACGGCACAGTTTTATGCGTTTATAACGCGAATGTCTCTAAAACTCCATAAAAAAAAGTGTATCGGTTTTATTATCTTTTAAAAGCCTAATAATTACACCTTATATAAACTCATTAATTTGTATATACTTAGCGAACTCTATGCAAATGCATTTGGTTACCTATCTATAAAATAACAGTAATAAAATACGGGTTAACCGTCCAATGGTGTATTTACGGAGGGACACAAGCCCCCCCCCCATTGGTCGTACCTATGTATAAGTATTTTATCGAACTCCATAGTTATTTAGTCTATACTAAGACTAGTATAACTATGACTGGAGTACAAATGTCTTGTACCAACTTCGTGATAAGAAATAATCTCTATAATTCCCTTGCGGTTTTTTCACGAATTTAAAATCGTTGTATTAAATAGTTTAAATGTCTTTCAATAAAATAAAGTAATTATTTTCTAACTAATACAAATGAAATGCTCATATTGTTTTTAAATTATCATGACGGAACTAAAAAACTGCCAAGTTTGTTTCAAAATCAAAAGAATAGCAACGAATGGTCGTTTGCTATCGTCAATATAGTTTAAAAACAGATTTCAAATTTTCAAACGACTTTAACAGAGTAGATAAAAATTCGAAACATTGTTTTTTTCACGGTTTCGTTGATTAAAAAAAAAAAAAAGTTGTAAATCATTAAAATATTATCGTTAAATAATAATTACGGCACATAACCAAATACTTTTCATTTTTAAACGTCACGGCGGGGATAAAAACGATCGAAGGTGAATCTAGTTGACCCGTCACCAAAAATAGGTGCCTATACCTACCTTGTTATTCTGTTACTGTAAAAAAACATTTATATTGTTTAACAAAATGTGAATACATTAATTATGATTATGCACTGGTATTTTTTGTATGGTTCCCCCTCTCCCGATTATTTATTTCTAAATACGCCTCCGGGGGTAAATCGAGTGAAATTTGAGGATTGTTAACAACCAAACCACTCGGACTGTTCGCCGTGTATTCGAATCATATTTGCCGGTTAACGTCCGTAATTGCAATAGATCGTACATAATATTATTTTGTCTACGTACGAGTGTTTTTTTTTTTCTCCAAATATAAAGCGCCGTATAAAGCAAGCGAGCGTGCGCCATTTAAATTTGTATGCCTATCACCGATTCGTTTTTATAATATTTTTAATTCGCACAAATGATGGCGTACGCACGCGCAGTTAGGGCACGGCTATAGTTTTCAGTGAAAACAAAAATATAACCGGTACATTGCATGTCCGGCGCGGGAAATCAAACCGTGAAAGACAGCTAAATTTCTACATTATATTTAAATCTACCCACACTTGTACAGACACTGATTACATCGCGACGGCTAATTAATAACAGCCGGCGCACAGAAGTTTATAATAGGCACCGAATAAAATGCGTATGCTTGGTTTTTGTTTCGATAACGTACCTAATCTCGTCGTGCTTTTTGTTTTGCATCAGCTGTCGTTTCCACGGCGGCAGAGCCTGCAGGCGTTTTTCCTCCGCTTGCCGGTTCAGTTCTTCTTCCATGTCTTTTCGCGCTTTTTCCGCCGCTTTTTTCGCCATCATTTGACGTTTCCACGCGGGTATCACGTTGCCGTTCGCGTCCTTTTCCGGAATCTATACAACGATTATTTATTATACGTATAGTATATTTATATTTCCCGTCCGGTGTGCCTAATACCGAGTAATAGATATTTTTTTTTTTTTTTTTTTTATAATACATATATCGCCAATACACGCTGATTTCGTTTATAGGAGGATTAAAATAACGGTTGTAATTTAAACGAGATATTACGAATTCCACCAGCTTGAAGAAAATACAAAAAAAAATAATAATTGGTCGCAATTAACGGCCGACGTGAATCGCATATAGAAAATAACGTCATTATACGTACACGGTTAAATGTTTAACACAAGGTGAAATCGCGTATGTAGCTTTCGGATAATTCTACGGCTAAAGTGAAATGTGTGTAAATCGAGTTACAAATGAATATTTTATTGGGATAGTCACGATTGTGATGTACAAATACGACCTGATTACTGAATAAAATTATACGGAATCCTTGTTAAGTTAAACAGAATGCAAACCGAAACATGTTCGGTGTATAATATGGAAAACAATAAAATTATAATAAACAGCGTTTGAAATTACCATCAAGGTACCTATACCCAATCTGCAAGTATTATTTTTTTTTTTAACTCTTTCTGAAAAATAAAACGTATTATGTTATAATTTGTTTCAGATATTCGGGTTTTAACCATTTATCACATAGGTAATCATTTTTTTTTTTACAAAGTTTCTTCGTGTCTATAATGATTATCAATAATGAATTATGATCAATGTTTAACAATAAACAGTAAACACAGTAACTTTGATAAACCGGTAAACACGAATAATAATGAACCTTTATTGCTTTGAATTGCAAAGACGATAACAAATCGAAGATTCGTGTATAATTTCCCTTCATATGCCCCCGTACGTTTGCACAATTTTATTTACAGTGGTGTTTTTTTAGGTTTCTATAGTTATTTTTACATTTACATTCAATTTGATATACGTGAATTTCCTTTACAATCATATAACTATCAATTTTGGAGATCTATAGAGTTCTTAATTCTATCGCTCTAACCGGTAAAATATCGTACACAAATAGAGGTACCACCTCTATTGCTATTTAATTGCCGAGTGAAAACGTGTATTGCAGTTCTCGGACGGTATTAAACGGTTTTATATTATTTACCTGATCGATAATATTGTCAGGCGATAACTGTTTTGCGATCTCGTTGATCTTTTGTTTTTCGCTCATCTCGTCCATTTTGACTTTTTCCACTTTCAACTTTTTGATGCCGTTAATGTCTTTGGACATTTTCAGTTCCGCGATAAGATCTTGCCTTTGTGCTTGAAGCGGGGGCACAGCACCTAACGAAATAAACAGCGCATGAAAACACACGCGCACATCGCACGGCAGTTACAGTGAAAGTTAAAATAATTAAAAAAAAAAACGGTTCCCATATAATAAGATTGTTGTATCGTATATCAAACTCGTATAATATAATACAGTTACACGCATTGTTATTATTGTCGGTCTTTTTATTATAAAGTGATACGAAAATAAATTCGAGCGTGAGCCATACCGCCTCTCGTTAAAAAATTAACAGATCCTATTATATTATTTATTACATGTTCAGTAGAGTTTACGTGTGTAATAGGCACGATTGCACGAACACTGAATTAGACGTTACGCCGCATTCAAATATCGCATTTATAAATCTATATTGTTTTAACTGTTCCGTAAATCTATCGGAATTTAAGGTTTTATTACGTTTGAAGGGAAAAAAAAAACCGATCGTAATATGAAATCGTTGATATCCGTAAGTATTACAAAATAAATAATCAACACTCATCACGAAACGATTCTACCGTTAAAATGAAGATAAAAAAAAAAGCCATAACTCTGTGGGATATATAAATGTAGTTAAACGTTGAAAGGGAATAATAAGTATTTCGTTTACGATTCGTTCTATTGTTAATATTATTCTCGCGTTGCATTCCGTTTGTGCGATTTGTCGAAGAAAATAACGGACGGACCCGATACAGGAATGTACGACGAAAATCGATTCGATAGACAGAAAAACTATTATAACTTATCGTATACAAAAAAAAAAAAAAAAAACCGCAAATCATATATATATATATGATTTCCGGGACAGGCATATTTCCAACCAGACAATTGACAACGGCTAAAAAACTGTTTTGCGTAGGGTCTGAGTGAATTTTTTTTTCTTAATCTCGATCTAGACACTCGTCGTCGACGTCAGTCGGTTAACGTAGCAGATCGTGTGAAAAACTATCGAGGGTCAATGCGTGTGAACTGCAACTATAATACGCATTATATGTATATTTTATACACGGGGACAAGGCGAATTGCTTAAAATCCAGTAAAAGGACATATCGTAAACAGAAACCGTTTTAATAAACGCTTTTGACGTAAATTCAATTCGATTAACGGCTTAATGCTAATGCATTAATTATTTTTGTACTGTACGTCCCTAGATGAACAGACTACTGAACATTATATTTAAGTTGTTTAATAACTGGCGTTGTTTAATATTTGTACATTCGGTAAGGTAGTTATAATCTAATTTGTCCGTATACTTATGATAATATTTACCAGACTGTTTGTCGGCGATGTTGTTGCTGCTGCTGCTGCTGCTGCTGTTGGTCATGATCTTTATGGTGCCCGGCGTCTTCTTGAGCTGCACGCTGTGCAAGTCGTGTATGCTGATGGCGGCCAACGGCTGTTGCTGGTGCTGCTGTTGGTTTTGTACAGCCACGGACAGTTCGGACTTGGTCCTGTGCAACGGTAACACGTTGGGCGGTCTGGCCGATTCTCCGGTACTGACGCTGCTTCCGCTGCTGCCGCCGATGCTCTTGAGGTACTCCGAGGGTTTTATGAGCCCGTCATCGTGCGAGCCCGCGGCCGGGAACTTTGGCGGAATGAACGCCAACGGTTGCCCGGGACCGGTCGTCGTCGTCGTCGTCGTCGGTGTCGCCCCACCGCCGTCCACGGATTCTCCTGCGGCGAACAGTAAAAGTTATCATGTGTGTTAACAAGCGACGGGTGGACGCGGTCACGGGCGGTCAGTAGCGCGTGAAGCTTTTTACTCGCCGTACGCTTTTCGCGCACGCTTTACCCGCCGATGACGCGCGCGCTTGCCGATAATAATTGGCGAAAGCCACACACGAGAAATCGGTCCCGCGGACGGTAATTGTTTAACGGTCAAACGCGTTTTTAATTATTATTGTTAATTCACTGGCGCGCGCGCGCGGAAAGAGTAATATTATTGTAAGCGCCATTATTATGTTACGTCATCGGGTTTGTTTGTATTTTTTAGAAATAATATTAATTTAGCGCGCGGGTGTACTACACTCACTGGACGATTGGCTGCGGTTCGAGTTCTGTTGCGCGTACGCGTACATCTGACGGTGGAAATCGGCGGCCGGCAGCGGCGGCGGTGGCGGTGGCGGACACGCGCCCGCCGGCGGTTCGGACACCACCCGCTTCAGTGGCGCCCGCTCTTTGTGGTGATGGACGGTCGCGTGCAGCGGTAACGTATGGTGGTGATGCTGGCCCGGCACCTCCGGGTCCGAGTCTTCCGCCGAATGGCTCATGTCCGACGGCGAGCCGCTCGAAACTCCCGACTCTGCGCAGCACATATTAACAATCATATTACAATAATGTAACCGTATACGTTTTATTGCGTATTCCAAAATATAAGAGCACGGTGTAATTATTATTATTTTAGTCGGCGACGAATATATTTCATATTGTCTTTTCGTTCCCGCGCAGAGATTGGTTACTATTGACGGGGTCAGCGATCATGTATGTGGCTGTATTCGTTTTATGGATATGGAACAAAATAGACGGAATTGCAGAAATTATGGATGTGGATGTATATGACCAGGTTGGGTAGGATTAGGAATGATTATAATAGAATATAGAAGGTACCGGTCTAGTAGTGCATAACGCGTATAGCAGGAACAATTAGAGAGAATAGATTGGGAAAGTATAGGCGGAATGTTAAACGAACGAACAATGTCTAGAAGATGAATGAACCTATCAGCATGTACCTAACCAGTATAAAGATCATCTCGTCAAGACAGCCAAAAAGTTCTCACCGACCAATGAAGTGAAGTCTTTAAAAAACGAAGATATACTGAACATTCATGAATGGTGGGCCCCAGTATTTTAAAGAAAAACAACAAAAGATACTTTTGTATAAAGGGTGAAAAGTTCAGATTCTTACTACAAGGTAAACTTTTAACCTAAATAGAGGAAAATATGACGTGTTATTCCCAGAAGAAAAGTCCTATAAAGGTAGAGTTACAGTCAACTTCAAAAAGACATATCAAAAATTAGACAATACATCCCACAAGAATACCAAGGATTCTGTGACGAAATCTTGAATATGCAAACTTCGAATGGAGCTATGATGATGAAAATTGAATCATAATAATTATTTAAATATTTTAAAATGTATATTATTTAAACTAAAATAAAAAAATTCTTTATTAGTTATATATTAAATAAAGCCTAATTCTTTATAAAATTAAGTATTAAAATTATTTTTAAATCCTATTATTACAGTGAGCAGAAAACGGATAACATTCCAACTCATTAAATCTTTTATATTAAAAATGTGATTGCTTATTATGATCTTAAATTTGAAGAGGTTAATATTTAGGTACACTAGGCAGTATATTTTGTACAGACAAGTTTTTAGTTCAAATATAAATTAAGGAAATAAACAGCTTTTTTTAATTTCCCGATAATTGGGTGTTGAAGAATATTATCCTTTTTCCACTCAGCTATTTAATTGAACGCAGAATGCAGATGTGTAGTGTAAATGGAATCCTGGGAAGAATAGATACTAAAAGGAATAAGGGAAAAAATATAAGAGCACGTGGAATAAATAAATAAATGGTGGTGGATATTGTAAGGATATGCGGATGGCGAGAATAAGAGTAACTGACTTCTATTATAGCCCTTGGCATGTGAGGTGGTCACCTGACTCATAGTTAATTTTTGCTCGTAAAATTGGCTTCTTATTGAATCGCCTTGGAATTCGGATGTATTTGTTTGGGCGTTATCTTTGATATAATACAAATAGGAAATTTATTCGGTGTTTTCAATAATAATTACAAATTACTATTTAAAAATAGAAGATCCTAATTTTTAACCCTACAAAGTGATTTCTCAAAAATAGGTAACTCACAGTTAGCCCTAACTCTAGATATCCGGCACTGGATAAAGTCGAAGAAGAGGTACTGAAATGTCGGTTATACTATTGTGTATGGACGTCCATATCGTCAGTATGATCAGTAGTAACAGCGAATAATTATTATCTCGTATGTGTGGTGTTGTACCGCCTCGTCGCGGACCAGTTAATTAATATTACACTACTATTCTCAATTATATAATACGTGTATAAAAGCGTGTTTCAGGAATTTTTTTTTTTTTTTTATAAGATATTCTTCTTGTTTAGTGTTCACTGACTGATCAACGCACGCCTACACCGTTGAAATCGGATTAGAAATTTTGAATATAGGTTCATCGTTTAATGTCGTTGGCATCCACTAAGAAAGATTTTTGGAAATTCAACCACTAAAAGGGGTACCCATACATGCATTTTGCCCTTGAAATACGAAACTTGAATTTTTCTTTTGTTTATCTCTGGGTTACTTTGGCGACACAGATGAAAAAAAAAACAAGTGGTAATTATTATTTAATTTGGTTTTGACGAGCAAGAAAGTCCTCTTTTTTTTAAAGAGATTAGTATCGATCGGCATCGCACCATGAACCCATAATTATAACGATGTGTACGATTTAATTGTTTTATTATATTATATTCCGAAAATTTGAATGCGGGTAGTCGCGTGAACCGTAGTTGTTAATTTTACAACTTCCAGGCAACCCACTTTCAGAATAAACGCGAAATTTGCCAATAAAATAAAATATAATATACGATAGATAATAATATTTAGGTCGAAAAAGCGTACCGTTGCGTGATGCGAAGCAATTGTGTGTATAGTAATATTATAAATAACCTACTATTTATCACGAATTTATTATAAGTGGACTTTTACAAGTGTCTAAAATATCTGGTCGGAAGACAGATTCTCGTCGAGGTGGACGCCAATAAAACGTTTTATTTACTAGTTAACCTGTCCGATTAAACAGACCTGTTGTAGGTATTTAACGGAAATTCACGTAGGTATATAAAAAAAAACGGTGTTATTAAAAACAATATTAATACGTTCGGCCAGTGTTTTAGTTTTAAGTGGTTATAGAAAAAAGCATAATATCTCAAATAGTGGCGATTAAGTGTATCAACGCGATACGCAGATACTCAAGGAGACGTTTATACGGTTCGATCAAATCGATATATAAATTCATCTCGTTGCCCTTGACGGTTGTAAACAGCACTGCACAAAACCGAAAAGACTAGATAGATAATGAATAATAACGTACCTGGCGTCATTTCGCCGATGGTCTCGTAGCATTCGATTATGTTGGACGTGTCCGTCATCATGGCGGTGCAGGTTGCGGGACCGTCTATGGTGACGTTGGTGACGGCGGCCTTGGACGAGTTGACCAGTTGCGTGCCACTCGCGGTGGCATGAAGCACGACCACCGATGCTGTCCCGGAACAGACGACGACTCCACTGCCACCTCCGCCGCTGCCACTGCCGGTGGAGCTCATAGATCCCGAACGGCTGTGGCTTCCCGAGTCCCGGCTGGGGCTCTTGGATTCTTTGCCGCGGTTTTGCATGACGTGGTTGACGACGTTCACCTCGTTCGCCCGGTGCCTCACTTCGTAGATGTCCTCGTAGTCGTTCTCGCCGGCCGCGGTACCCGGGTCGCTTCCTCGGTCCGACGACGACGAGCTCAGGTTCTCGTCCGACCCGGCGCCGGAACTGCTGTTGCTGCTGTGCACCTCTACCTTGACTGTGGGCACAGAAAGGTGGCGCGCCAAAGGCGGCGATGTTAGTGCCATGAACGTGCCGGCCGGACCGGACAGCGACGTCACGTCGAGCCGGTCGAGGGTTTCACGCGCGTTGCTACTGCCGCCGCCGCTGCCGCCGCCGCCGCCGCCGCCGGCACCCGGCATCCACCGGCCCCGCTGCAGACGTTTCGGGCACGACAAGAGCGTCACGAAAATGTCGCCGGCCATATTATGACGACCACCGAGCGAACACTGAATAACGGTGCCGGTGGACCGGGCGACGGCTGTTTTTTTTTTTTTTTTTTTTTAATTTTATATTACTTATCTCTATTCCGACTCGACGCAAATAATGCGCGCACTACCGCACCTGCCGCGACGGTTAATCTCCGGCCGCGAGATAACGCGATGCCAGATACTTGCGCAGGCGCACGGTGCGCCAATATTTCAACAATATCAATTATGTCCCGCCCCGGACAAATATCGTTTTGCCAATACAATGCGTAACACGAAAATGTTTAAGATTTTTTTTTTTTTTTTTTTTTCCATCTAACGGGAAATAATATTTAAGTTTTAACCGTTATATAATAGCGATATGTATCTAATTTTCGGATGCGGACAAAAAATACGGTTGACGTAAAAAAAAAAAAAAATATATATATATTACATACACGGACGACTGGCGAACAACACACGCGATAACATAATACCGAGTGTGTGTGTGTGTGTGTGGGTACACAAAAAGAACACGAGCGAATTTCCCAACTTACGGGTATCGATCGATACCTATCGATTACAAAACGACATACGGCTGACGTAAATCAACATTGTATATATATATATATTTATATTGTAAATAAACTCGAAAAACACTTATGCGTCGTTTGAGGCAGGTTATTGTTGAAATTAATACAGGAAGGGGGGAATAAAACCGATAGCGTTTCGAGTATACACCGCAGCGGATAATATTTTTTAAAACGGAATCTTGTCGCGCGACTCGTTTTCCATTAATATTTATTATTATAACTCCGACGCGGGGAGTTTCCGATCTGACGGATATCACGGCGGCGGCGACGGCGTGTCCGGTTTACCGTAAATAAATAAATACACGAACGTGTCGTAGCGTAAAAGAAAAATAATAATGGCGCGGCACATTTCACGACACGTGTGTGTGTACGTACGTACGATAAATATAATAATAATAATAGGTAATAAATATTCGTGTATATTATTATTATAATAATAATAATAATGGAACGCGTCTTACCGGTCATGGTGTTGAGGCCAATGGCCGGCGGTGGCGGGGGCGGAGGCACGTACGCGGTCTTGGACGCCGCGACGCTTTTGTCCGTCCCGAATATGTCCTTTACCGGGTCGTCGCACACGCCGTTCGGGTTGTGCAAGTAAAACGATCCCTGCTGCTGCTGCTGCGGTCTGACCGGTTCGGGGGCCGCAGCGATGGATTTGTTCGCGTACTGCTGCTGCTGCTGCTGCTGGCAGACCGCCGCCGCCGCCGTCGCCGCGTTAACGACGTACAGGCCGTCTTTGACCGCCACCTTGCCGCGCCCGGTACTGGTCGTCTGCTGTTGTTGCGGTTGCTGCTGCTGCTGCTGCTGCTGCTGCTGCTGTTGCGGCGGCGACGGCGGGTGCAGGTAAAACGGTTCTTGGCTTTTCTTGTAGTTTACGCAATCGGCGAACGAGCACTGCGAAAAAACCCACGACCGGTCAAAATCAAACGCCCGCCCCTCAAAAACCGATGCGCCATACGATAATATGTATTAAATCATTTTACAGCGTGTAACGACATATGTAATACATATAACGTGTAAGCAAAAAAAGCTGGACAGTAACTAGTTAAAATGTAATTTATTTACGGATATTTTGTAAAAAAAAAAAAAAACCTATGTTTTTCCATATGTTTATCGACGATAATTACGTATTTTTACTTAATTGTCATAACAGGACGGGCAATGCGGCCTCTGGGATACCCGTCGCACGAGTATTGTTTAGGAAATCTAATAAAGTCTATTTATCAGAATACATTTATACGATTGTAGTAAAGGGCAATTGTATATACTAAACTCTTCGCTTTTCGCTTGACTTACGTATTATGATCATCCTGTATATGTTTTACTTGATTTAGATAGTTACTGAAATTGTAGTTGTAACAAAAATTGATCAACTTGCCCAGCTTTGGTAACACCGAGAAAAGTGTGTCTCGTGTGGAATACGTGCCAGGTTTGTTTATTATGAGTAAGGTATGCCTATCTATACATCCCACGGTCGCCGTGCTTTAAAGACCGGGAATTGGCGGCACGCGATTTTATACGTCCGGCCGGAAGAAACGTCTGCAGGACGCGATACGCGATCGGATGACGTGTATAAAATATCGTCCTGCAAACGAGTCTTACCCGTAACGATATTGAAGCGATTGAAAAACGCGTTCGACAATCATTATTATAAAAAAAAATAAAACAACTCGGTCGACGCGATTTGCGGACGTCTTCATTGTCGACCGATTCGCATAGTATTATTTATTTTTACTATAAACGAAACTAAACCCATATTATTTACCATCATAATTCAGTATAGTTGATCTATTATTGTTATTATGTTTAAACTCGACAATCTATAGGTCGCTACGAGGTGTAGCCATGTAGGCATGACTAGCTCTAGGTAATTAGGGCTCGAAGTTTCACCTAGATATTATATTTTCATACGATAATTTTTTTTTTTTTTTTGATAGTATTTTAAATAAACTATAAATGTCTTTTTTTCCGTACACAGGCGATATTACATATTTAATTTAGGTACTACGGAAAAGAAAGTGCCGTTTAAAAAAAAAATAATAATAAAATTTCGACGATTAAGTGGCATTTAGCAACGGGTTCGTAGATAGTCAAACTCTATCCGAGCGAGGCCCGGCTATGGCGGTTAGTTTTATATTATATATATATATATATATGTACAGGTGTACATGAATAATAATAAACTCACTCTTGTTTTCGGTTCTTCTTTCCGGCACGTGCATCCCAACAGCCTGCCGTTTTTTTTCTCGTCGTGATAATCCGGCATAGTGCCGTGTTGCACCAATACGTTTAGACACTGCGCATACAACGGGAAAATATTACATTAATATTATTAATAATATTATTGTTAAAATTTCGAAACGCCCGCGAAAGGGTATCTCGACAACGGGCTGACAGTACACAATATTATATTATATATGTACAATAATCGTATTATCGCATTATATTATGTTATAAATTACCTACAGACATATTGGCGCAATCGCACAATAACGATTCTTGTACGTGTGCAAAGCTATATAATAATATATATATATATATATATAGGAGATGATGCAAACGGCAATTAATTTCTGGTCGACATTTCACGCGCGTATGGGTTATTTTTATTTTATTTTTTTTCCAGCTTATATATATACACGTTATGTAACGTCGTAGAAAAATCATCAGGGCGTAGGCTGGATAACGATGGCTTATTATTATAGGAGTTTCTGTGTGTTAATTCTCGCGCATTGAATACGGCGGCGCAATTTTACTATATTGTACAGTAGTAGATCTTGGTGAACCCAATGTTGAAACGGGCCAGCAAAAACGATTCGAGAATTAGAATTATTCGAAATATATATATATAAAATTATATGTACATATAATATCGAAATTGTTGTTATATAGTACAATAGATGTTATTCAAGTAAATTATTTGTTTCAATTTATTAATTATTTATTTTTGTTTATACGCGTTATTAATGTATTATTGCGTACATTACATAATATTTATTTTCCGTCGTTGTTTAAAAAAAAAAAAAAACATTGACTTTTGTTCGGTGAATTTGTTTATTGACCGCAAGACGCCCGTTCAATTTTATTTAAAAGTGAAACAAGTTCGTCGCTGACTATTATAATAATTGGTTTTCGATAAATCGTAGAAGTGGATGACGGTCATATTATCGAGTGGCTAACCAGTTAGATAAATTGAATGACTAGTAAATGTACGCATATACGAAAATAACACGCATATCACTGATTCTAATACAATGAGAATTTCAGTTATTCACGAAACACTCGAGTTCAACACGATTATTTTACATTTTTTAACCACTAGGTATCGAGAAAAGAGTTCGAGGTATTCACGATTTCGAGTTAAACATGTTTGACATACAATTCAGGAACCCAGCAGCTCTAAAATGTTATATTACAGTTATTTTTCGTCACCCGTATTTTCGGTAAGGAAAAACCACTTATAAATTTGTATTTTTAAACGGCCACCTATATATTAAAAATTCAATAAATAGATAGACATAGGTTAAAATAAATGTCGATGTTAAAATTTGTAATTTTCGTGTAAATAGTAGTGTAATAGTGTAATAGTGGTGCACTATTCAAATTGTATGGGATTTTTATTATAGGTTGCTATTTGAAAATCAAAAGTGGACGGTGATTCTACCCTCAAAAATAAAGATAAAATGTGTTACTTAAATTGGCCAAAAAAAAGAAAAAAATAAAGTCTATATTTTTCGAATGATAATGAGCGTTCAGTTGATCACGCCGAATAATTTAATCGCGTAGGAGAAAGTGAATTGGCCAAAGTTTCGAGCTTTCGTTTTCCTCCTGCGGCCGGAGCCGCGCGTTTCCCCATATTATTTCGTTTCGTTCTTTCACTCGCCGCCGCCGCCGCGGATCAAGGTCACCACCATATACCGTAGACACTGAGCAGAATCGCCGTGCGCCAAGAGGTTATTGGAACGTAAACACGAAAAATGCGCCGGCAATTCCCGTGTCGATTTCACCGGCGCGATGCTTCTGACGGAGCCCTCTTGCCCGGGGCAATGCAATCTCATCACCGCCCACGGTTATCGCTCAAACGCCACCGCGGTATTGCCTATATTATTTTATACCCGACGACGTTTAAAATACCCAAAAGACCGTGGCGTATTTAACGAACCGCGGATGTCTATGTAGATGGTAAATTATTGTAGCGGCCGTGCATTATACACAATTGCGCTAATAATTGGGTTAATTGTTATCGGGGCGCAAGGACAAACAACGCGTTTTCTTTATTTTTTTTCTAGCGTTATTGAAAACTCCGACGAGTTTCTATACCGTTTTAGGTAAACAATAAATAATATTATTAGACAATAGACGTGAATAGGCGGCGACGGCGATAGGTATATATTATTATTGGTATCCACGACGCGACATATAAATTTAACGACGAATTGTGTTCGACAACACAATATCGTGTTTGCCCTACGATTTCGGCGCGTGAAATTGATTTTTTTTTTTTTTTTTTTTTTTTTTTTTCTTACATTTTCTTTCCCCGCCGAAGACCCAACGATATACCGCGGCGGACCAGACACCGGTCGCACATAATATTATTATTTTTGTGTGTCAGTAGCAGCGGCGGGAAATCGGGTCCAGTACAACGCATAATAATATACCGAAACATTTTGACGACGTTATAATATTGTACACCGACCTGCTCGCGGGGGCACATTTTTCGTATACGCAAAGTCGGAAAACCGACGGTAATGAAAAATAAAGAGAAATTCCACTACATATGCACGCGCCCGACTTCGTTCTCACGCGCCAAAACGCCATAACAATTACACCGTACAGCTGTCGTAATCACCCGCGGCGGACATTTGCATAGGACCACGACTGAATTATTTAGAGGACGCCACACGCCGGCATTTACCCGTATAGAGATCGTATAATTTTCGATTTAGTATAAAAATATTATAGAATTAAAATAGGACAATAAACCGGAGGACAAGCCAATGCGGTTTTTCCCCCATTATTCCTAAATGCACCGTTTGGAAATAACGACTATTTCGACATTTTTAAAGGACTGTAACTTTTCATAAAATTAATTTTTTTTTTTTCAAACCGCGTCGTATATACTCTCTTTTAATTTTATAATACGTGCTTTTACACAAAAATCAAAATTAAGCGAGTTCTATGCAGTCTGCGTAAGCACGTTTTTGCAATTGTTGCCCGATGAATAGGATAGGTTAGGGACAGAAAATGGGGGTAGTCCTCTTAATATTGTTATATATGCTATCGGAAGTACAAAGTATTTGAGTAAAAGCATTTCAATTTAATACAAATACTCGAATATTTTTTTCAGCGTTCTAACACGCAATTTAAATGCTTTTACAAAACTTACTCGGTATATATCGTATTTAAAATATTTTTCAAAAGTATTTGTATTTGAAATCGAATACTAATTATACCAATATATTTGTAAATTTTAATTTTGTGTAATTTTAACTGACTCTACCTAGTATTAAATCGGTGTTGTACAGAATAAAACAAAATAAGTAGTTCTACGTGTTTATAAAGACTATTCAAAAGTATCTCTATTCGTACTCGTATATATGTTTTTAGTAAACTATATTTTAAAATAATATCTATAATTTGTACTTGAAATACATTTATAAAGTATCTTTCACAAGTCTGTATGCTATTTAGTCGACTCCGCAATGGGTCAGCAGATGGAATAGAAATTTGGTGGGTATCCACCGCAGCAAATTATGGAATTTCAAAAGACAGACACATTTCCAGTGGCACGCGTCCAACAGCGTGTTACAACAGCTAGGGAATAAACGAACCCGCGCAATTTCAAAACAGTGACTGATGCAGTCGTTAAAACACGAGAATAATTGTGGGCATTTATACATTATTATTATCGTTATGAAATTCTTGGAATATACATAATCGCGGGGGAACCATTTTATGGTTTTGATAAATATTTCAATTTTAACGGCTGACTCGTGCGAATAATTTAATATATTATGGCTTTCGGTCGCATAGTTAGTTTCACCTTGTGGTAGGTGTAAGATCTACAGAGGGATGAGTATATAAATATTATTATGAACAAACGGCTTTTCGGTTTAACGATGCGTGCACAACAGTGGTTCCCAAACTGCATTTTAGCGCGATCCTAAAAAAAAATTCAACATTAACGTATCTACGACCCATTTATATGGTTCGATGTACGTAAATATTTCATTTTAGTTTACTCTTGATAATATACAGTGTTGTTGTTAACACACAAAACCGATTTATTATATAATATTGTATTTAATGTGTACACACTAGTAATACGGGAATAAATGGACGATTTTATTTATGTTTTCCGCGTCTCCCAATGAAAAATTTAAAGAAAAGCCGCGTAATCGTTCCGTATTAAACACGACTGCAATTAAACGGCAATGTTAATTGTCGGGTAGGAAACATTATTATTGTTATAGTCGTGCGACGACGGTGTCATCGTCTCGAGCAGTTAAACGTCATGGTAGTTTCGCTCACCTCCATCTGGTGGTTTTCAGCCGCATCGTTGATCGGACTCTTGCCGTATTTGTCGACGACCAGGTTGGCGCCGTGTCTCAATAACCACCGCACCGTGTCGACGTGGCCTCTGCTAGCGGCGAAATGCAACGCCGTCGCGCCGTCGCCGTCCCGGAGGTTCGGATCAACTCCTTGATCCCTGACCTGTTTGCGATCGCACGCACACACGCGTAAACATCATATTATTACTATTTCGACAAACGCAAGTTCTCGAAAATGTATCACATTTTAATGTTATACAGCTACAAGAAAAAAAAATAGTGGGTATCTTCAGTAGCGAAATGCTTAGAATATAAAATAAAATAAAAAGTGCTCCGAGACCGTTGCATCGTCGGGACCGCATGACGAAACATCGCCAAGTTTTTGCGACGTTAAACGATAATCTCTTCTACGCTTAAACCACGTCAACACGTGGCTTTAGGATCTATTAAATTCTGTTGATATTTTTAACAAATATCACATGATGACGTGGGAATAATAAAATCCATCATCGTTTTGTGTATCAACCATGTGTATACATTTTACCTATTGCGTGTTGTAATATACTTTAAGCCCTGATATTTAATGCGATACCAACGGGAATAGAATTACGAAACGACCATTTTTTTTTAATATTTTTTTTTATAGAATATAGTATAAGTATTTGCATAAAATTATAATTATAGAGTATTTGATAATGATTACGCAGGCATTATATGTTCTACGCTTATAGTGCCGGCTATGTATACAAATAAAACGTGGAAGCAAAGATCATTATATTATAGGCTTTATATTATATTAAGAAAGCCGAGTTATAAAAAAAATCCCACGTTTATATACTTCCGTATTGTTTTTTTTTTTTTTTTTTATATAGTAATTTAAAAATTATACACATTTCACGATGTCTATAATAATAACCGTTGCACTTCGGCTTCAGCGATATTATTTACAGTTTGACAGTAAATCGTAGGGCATCGGTGCGCGATAAAATAGACATCGCGTCCGATACGATCGGAATTGACTTTGACCATATACGGGCCGAAATTTTAATCACGGAGGAAGACAACGGCATAGTAGTGATTTATGTATTTTTTTTTTTTTTCGTTTCGACCGACGCACCGTAAAACATAACAATTATACAATATGTGTGTCATCGTTGCACCTTTGACGATTTCTCGTCGTCGGCCCAACACTATCGTTCTTACCATCCATTTCAAACAGTTGAGACATCCCATCTGGGCGGCCGCATGAACCGGAGCCATGCCATCTTTGGCGCGGACGTACAGCGAACCGCCGGCCTCGAGCACGAGGAACTTGAGCACTTCTAGGTGTCCCTCTTGTGCGGCTAAGTAAACGGGCGTGACGTCGTTGTCCATCTGGGTGTTGGCACTGTAACGAAACCAAAATGTGCGCTCATTAGTTAAGACGGAATATTATCAATTATTATTTATAATTAGGTTAGTTGTGGCCCGTGTGTACAGCCAAAACTTGAGGTCTTTTTGAATTTGATCAGCACCATATTATAAAGTTTGGGGTCTCGGTTTTTTAATCGAGGCCCAAGGCACGTGTACTCGTGTACACTCTGTCACGCGGTTTTTACGGCATTGCAAAGCTGCAGGAATAATTGCGTTTGACGGATTTAAATTTAGAAAACGTATAGGTTGGTTGTTTTACTACAAAACATAATCAATTTTGTTCACGTTTTCTAGTAAAACAATTATATTTCTATTTTCAACATATCCTAGTAAAGAACCTGAGGAATCGTATAGTTTTTTCTTCATTTTAGGTCTAAATCTACTAGAATATACTCCGCCTCTAACCCCTAATGCGATAAATATTAACGAAAATAGTTCTGTGAAAATACGAACAAGCGTACGGAGGAGAATTTGAAGAACTATTTTATTTTTATTTTTTTTTTATGTGATGACAACTATGGACGGACAACTGCATTATTGCACATAATATTATGTACAAAACGAGTATTTCTATTTTATATGGTCGTAAATACGCGACTTTCCGCACACGTACGGTGATTTTTTTTTTTTTTTTAATATCCATTTAAATATTTCAGCGAAATTGATTTGTAGGTACCCTACTCTATCTTCGGGCCTACCGGAACAAACCGTGTCAACCTGCCACTTATTTACTATATACGAAAGATGTTCCACCGAGACATTGACGGTAATTATCTATTATTAACGTAGTATTATTTTATACTATATATAGATGGAACGCGAAGGTTTACCTATATATTTTGTTTTTTTTTTTTTTTACAATTTTATTTTTACTTCCTATAATAACGTGATGGATACTGATAACAATACAACAGCAAATCGTTTAATATGATAACGACCGCGGCTGTATTTTTTATTCCCAGTCCGTTTCTTTTTCTCCGGTTTTTTTTTTCAAATTTGATTTATGGAAAACTTGTACACAGTACACACAATTCAATTATTAAACGGCGGTTGAACTCAATATTTCAACGTATTCTTTTTAAAAAAAAAAACTATTATTATGTTCAGGCGGTTCGTTGTATAAAAATCGCATCAGTGTATAATTGCATTGCAATTTGTTTAATAAGTTTTAAAATATGTTTACATAATAAGATATTTGCTAAGGTTACAGGTACCAGAACCGGATTATGGGGGGGGGGATTAAGAGGACAATAGCTCAGGGCCCCTAAAAATGGGGCACCAAGAAAATGTATGAAGAGCCCCGGCGAAATATATACATTCACTATATAGCACGGTGGTTCGTGGTCCATGAGCATACCCAATATATGTATCACTTAGCTGCTAACCGTGACTTTGTCCGCGTAGACTTGTACAATACCTTTTCGACGGATTGTATGGTAGGTATATAAGTTATCATTGGAAAAAATTATTATTAGGTTTTTAAATTGACAAATGATTATGATATCACTCCAAATTGTGTTAGATAGGATGCGATAGAATGCTGAATGTTATTTTCTATTCCAGGACCTCGCTTTGTTTGGCCTCTTCACTATGACGGATTATGATTATTATTTATTTGTTTTTCTTCTATTTCAACCGTATCGCTAAGGTAACCCATAAATCAACAGAAACAATCCGGTTATTATACCAAAAATACCAATTATCCCGCATTGGCCACCCTTAGAGGGTTGAATTCCGTAACATAAAGTTGCCAATGTCCTATTGCAGCACTATACATTAAATTTCATCAAAATCGGTTCAGCGGTTTAGCCATGAAAACGTAACAGACAGAAAGTTACTTTCGCATTCATAATATGGACATGGATTAGGGCTTGTGAGACATACATTTTAAAGTAGGTAATATTATTTTATATAATCCGCATGATCGAAAAAAAAAAAAGGTCATTCATTCAATGAAACGGGACACCGGGTCTCTATCATATTCCTAAATCCGGCACTGATTTTATTATAGTTTTGTATAGGTGAAAGGTAACGTAAATATTCAACGTCTCCGGTTATTTGGAATCGAACGGGACGTATTTGTTTATATAGAAACATTTTTTTACGTGCTATAGCAGCTACGGGTCGAACAAAACGAAATTGTTATTACGTACTTAAACCGTTGCCATAACATAACTATATGGTGAAATGTAAAAAAAAAAAATATATAGACCAACAGTGTGTATTGTAAAATATGATTGAAACATTTATTAGACGCGTTATTGTATTACGTGATAAAATTAATAACATTTCGCGAGGTTAAGCAACAATATACTTATGTGTGAGTATTATTCGAAATATCAAACTAAAGGCGAGCCGTAATAAGAACGTCAATATTATATACAAGGCGGTAATTAAGAGCCCGGAAACTGTGTGAACTTCTCACGATCGTACGTATAATAATCTACGAATTTCTCCGTTTAAACTTTCATATAAACTTTGAACCCGGTGCGTATAATAGAACAATAATATGTTTTGTGCGCAGACCTATACGGTAGTATAATAATATCATGGTCGGTAAATCGTTTGAGGGTACGGGGATATTTATATAATAATAATTAAGAATATACTACACGCGCATGCGTTGCTTTTGTCTTACAAACGCACAATATTGCGAATTTGCAACCAATGTGCTGTTCGTATTCATATTACAACGAATATGAAACTTTCATATTATCAAACGTAAATGTAAGAATATTATCTGTGTTTTTTCAATGGTATATTTTTTAAAATTTTTAGTTTTTATACGAGACATAAGCATTCTTAAACTATAACATTTCACATACTCATTTCCAGCGTTATATATATGAATATAGACATGATATATCGTGCTAATATATATTGTATATTATATAGCACGACACTACCTATATTATATATTAGTACGATATATTTATTTATTTTTGAGATTCTGAAATGTTTGTATTGATTTAAATCATATGTTGGTAACCCTAAATAATTAGCTGATGACCCCAAGGGATCTAGATAACATAAAAAGATAATATATATTTTTTTTTTATTAAACTATCCTAAAGCTATTATTATTATAACGATCGAAGATCACAAAAATACACTTCAAAGATGTACATGAATACTTGTGGTGTACATATACAAAAAAAAAAAAACATGTGTGGGGTTTCACTCCTGGTTGAGTGGCCCCAGTCTTAGTCTAAGAATATTATACTAAGTCATAAAAATACAATGACCGGTCATTAGCGTTTGAGACGTCTAATGTCTTGGGTGTTTTCAAATAGTTAATTGCTGCTGGATTGGTGTGTTCATCCAGTTTTGTCTCATGTTTGCGGGAAATCTTGGTAATATCATCCTGGACGGAGGTGATCATCATACCTCGGTCGATAATGTCGTTTCTTTCATACCGGTAAGCTGCGACAATGGTACGGAGAGCGATATTCTGGCAGCGTTGAATAATCTCAATATTTGACTTGCTGGCACAACCCCACAATTGTATTCCATAAGTCCATATTTGTTTAATTATCATTTCGTACAATAGACGGTGTGCTCGTAAAGTCTAGTTCAGAATATCTTCCGACCAGCCAATATAGTTGTCCCATTTAAAGATTAAGATAATTCATAAACATAATGTTTTAATATTGTAGGTAAGTAATTCAGATTCAAAACATTCAAAATAGCAGAGAAATAGATATTATAGTGCCTAGTAAGTCGGTCTAATACCTTTTTTTGAATATGAAAATTCGATTTTTATAGTACATAATTTTATGACATAGTTGTGTATTAACCAAGATAACAAAAATAAAAAAAAATGATATACATCGCACAGTAGGTGGGTGTGTGGTGTGTCCAGGAATAATCAATGTGAGGGGTACTATAAAAATTTAATTTTTGATATTCAAAAAAAGTGCCCTATTTAACTGCTGTTTTCAATGTTTTGAATCTGAATCACTTACCGACAACATTAAAATTCATTATGTTTATGAATTATTTTAATATTTTATCTTTAGTGTCTTTTTTATATTATCTAGATCCCTTAGCGATCACCAGCCAATTATTTAGGGTCTCCAACATATAAATTTAAATCAATATAAACATTTCGGAATCTCAATAATAAAAAACTATGCCGTGCTAATAAATATATGATTTAAAATGGAAAAGGCGATATTATTAAATCTAATTTTATATTGGTTTCCAGCTTTCGACAGTTATTTTAGAAACTATGAAGATTGATAAGCATATTTATTTATGGTAAATCAAATACACGGTTTATACCGCTGCAATAACCACTCGCATAAACTGCAATAACGGTGCTTTATACTATATTTCATGAGTATCGTATAAACAGTAATTATTTTCAATTGTAATCTATACGTGTAAATTATGGTATACATAATATATATATTTAGGGGTCGCTGAAAAATGGAATATTCATTTGGGGGTCACCGCAGTAAAAAGGTCAAGAAACGATGATCTAGACGAGTGAAAATTGTTTTTTTATCTAGATGAAAATATTCTTTTAAGTTTGATAATATGTAAATTCACTCTTACATTGAAACTAAAAACACAACATTTGTTCTACTGTTACGCAAATTTGTTATGCCGTGTGTGTTTGTTATACGGAGACAATACATGCACGTGTGACGGCGGTCGTCTTAATGTTGGATGCGTACGTGTTGTATCTCAATAAAAAAAAAAATAGATAAATAAAAAATGAATTACAAATTATTTATTATAGCGAATTCGTAATGCTTGCAGAACACATAGTAATTAACTGGCGCGTTACACTATTATATTACCAGAATCGACTATTTTTTAGTAAACGTGATGTTTTTCATTAGCTCGCATTTATGTTATTATTTATATATTTATAGACTCAATTAGGCGTCGGCGAAAGAACGCGCGCAGATTGGGTGGTTTTCGGGTTGAAAAATCAGGTTAACCGATCCGGAATTATTTTGTCTGCAGCAGTTAACCGGTGGTGGCACTATACGCTTGTTAGTTTTCGAGAACGATTTGGTGGTCCGCATCGAACGTGTATAAAGAACGAAAATCAAAAATACAAATATTATTAACATTATTTTCGAGGCAGGTCACGAAGTATTAGGCACCTAATATCGGCGTTATTATTTAATATGGCGTTTTGATTTCGCAATGAGACGGACGCGCGAAAAAAAAAATAAATAACACTGAACAACTCCTTTCTTTACACAGTTGCGATTGCGACTGACTTTAGTCTGCCGCTGTTCAAGATTTCAAATTAAAAAAAAAAAAATTGTATTACAAAAACACATTTTTTTTATTTATTTATTTTTTAGATATAACCACATACCTCTGTGCGACAATGGGTGACAATACGAAATCATTAGGAACGTGATTGTCCATTAGGCAATGAATTACACACACACAAATATATATATATATATATAACATAATATAACCTATACCGTCGGAAAATATCTAGGTTTTTTTTTTTTTCCGTACAACATGTTGAACCATCCCTTTCTCTGCGGTACAATCTATTCTTAATGAATGGGTGTAAGTAGTGTTAAATGCTACAGGTCGAACATGTTATTTTGATTTCAACGCAATCCTGTAAATTAATGGCATATTCAGTCGTAAAGTAAAAAAAAAAAAAAAATATATGTGTCATCGCCGCAATCGTCACAATTTTTATAGGTAACTGTTTAATGAGGAAAACCTCCTTAAAACACTTTACCACCGTGTGATTACGTGTACAGTTATTGCCCGAATTATTGCACGGATGTAATAATATGGCGTGTACCTACTTGGATTCCCAGCCGTATGTACCGTAACTCCAAATATTTTCTTTATTACTCTATACGTTATATTAATTTCTTCTTTCTTTTTTTTTCTCATACTAATAAAACATAAAACGTACCTATTCATCTTGTTCATTATACAATATTATAATTAATAATCGGGCGTTTACCTATAGATTAGGTCAGGTAAGGTTCAGTAGCCTGCCCAGGAATTTCCAATTGGAGGTAATGCAGTATTTCATACTTGATCAATATAATAATTATAACCATAATCGTAGAATCTCCTTCTATCCCAACCCGACAATGTGATTTCAAAACCGGATCCAAAAATGGTAATTTGTATCTAATAAACCAAGCTTTTCCTTGTAACTCGACTGAAATATATACAGTTCAAAGTTAAATTATTTCAAAAATACTCGTAAATGTTGTATTTTTTAGTCAATAGGAGCCCCCCTCCGATAAACCTCTCCTCGCCGGCACACGTCACCGCTAGTTAAATTAAGCAAACTATAAAAAATACATGTCAGAGTGTGACCAAGAAGCTATTTTTTTCTCGTGAAACACTTTTTCGATTAGTAAAAATGCAATGATTTGTCCACGCTGTATTATAAACGATAAGGTATTTCCGCCCCGATGGTACTTTATGTAAAATCATTTTTTTTTTTTTTTTTTTTTAAATTCTCCCCTGTTCACTCCTGATTTTTTTTTAATATTCAATCTATAACTATTAGAATTAATATTAATTAAAACACCGTCGAACAATAATGTTGATAATATAATAGTTACGATGAGAAACGCTATACTTACATATAATAATATTATTATTATAATGCTTGCCCTTCAATAATAATAATATAATTGTTATACATCGGCTGTATTATATTTGTTGGAGAATGCAGTTTCAGTTGCTTTTAATGAATCAACGCGTGTTGCAAATTCTTAATTTGCGCGCATAAATCAACAGAACTATGCGAAATATATTGAGTTAAACGATCAGCGATTATCAGTGGCGTCATTTCAATGTTTGGTACACTGAGGCAAATTTATCAAATTTGCCAAATGATGAGGATAAGAGTAATTTACGATCAAAAAGAAAGGCCCTTCGTGATAAGTATTTTAAATGTGCAGACTAACAAAACAATAGGTACTCTATATATTTCCGTGGCATTTCATTTATATTATTAAAAATCGTCGTAAAATGCCATGAAAATTGATCGGAAAATAGAAAATTCGTAAATTTGACTGCGGATTAATTATCTGTGAGGATGTACAAACAAAAAAATTATATGAAACCAGTGCACGAATTAGAAAAAATAAAAGAAGATTATGAGACTTAAAAAAAAATAATTAGCGTTCCTTACAAATGTTGAAAATGGCCTAACTCGTAGGTGGCACTGTCCCCACACCCTTCTTACACCACTTTTCAGACATAATTCAATAATTAATTACTTACAAAAATACACACGACCAATAGTACTCCTGCAAACTTAGGTTTTGTTTGCATATTTATTATATTTGTTAAAAAGTTGTTTCATATTTTCGTAAAAAGAGATGATGTTTAGATTCCGGTTAAATTATTTACTTTATCACACAAGGCGAAATTTAAATACAGATCATGTAATACTAAATAATAATAACAATAACTTATGACTGAAGTATAAAAACTAAATTCTAAAAAAAAAAATATTTACAATATATACATGTTTTTTGAAAATATCATTATTTGTAAAATCTCTTTTTACATTCTTCAATCCTCCCGTCTAAATAGAAATAATTAGTAAAACGTAGAGAAAACGGGAAGTTTTTACGGCAATGATTTCATTATTTTCGATTTTTTCTCTTTGTTGTAACTCGGTTAAAAATTATTTTAAGGGCCTGAAATATTTACAAAATATTAATAATAGGTCTTTCTAAGCGTTGACAAATGTTCAAAACATTCTAACCATTTTATATTTATTTATAAACATTTAAAGTTGTTTTGAAATTATTTGATTAAAACTGTTATGGCCGAATAGAAATGCATGCAAATTTGACACGAGATTCATCGTAGGTTGTATTTAAAGACAAAAAAAGGTAATGTAATAATTCTGTCTTAAAACCATTAAGTGTAAATTTTGATGAAAACCTTAAAAATTGCGGTATTTCAGTACATGATTAACTGAACTTGGCTCAGTTTTTCATTAGCAATGATCTATCGTTGCGTATAGATACAAATTAAATTCACCTCTATATTCTATTTTCCTAACTTTACACCTACAACAGTGGCCTATCCATGGTGCGAAGCATTTGTCTCAGTCTTTATATTTTGTTTGATTTTCTTCCGTTATTAAAAAAAATATAAGGAAATTCAAAAAAGGATCTCTGTAATGCACCAGCTAGACATAATGTTTGTTGATTAGAGCAAGGCTTCTAGTAAACCATAGCGATATAATATTATAGATAGCTACCATGCTATTTTATACCGTGTGCCCTATGAATTTTAAAAATCGACCTCTCACCTCACCGTTGTCTTATCCTGGATAGGGGTAGCCTGAATTGATAGCAGTCTTCCTAACCAATTTTTTATTTATTTATTTCTAATGCTATTCAAATTGAATACAATCTAATGATAAATGTTTTAGACGTGCTTTGGATAAAAATAAAATGTAAATATCAATTTTTTTTTCTTCTAATTTAAAATACACGTGATAATGTGAGACGTTATAATATGTATTAAAAATCCTTTTTTTTTTTATTAAAAATAAAACATTGTTTAGTTTTATTTCATTGCATCGATAAAATACAAATTTTCCACCGTGCTGGCAATAATCTCAACCATTAAGTATTAGGGGGCCGAAAATGGCATACAAAGAGAACGCTCCCGGGGCCGCCCGGGTGGATGTTGCGGCCGGTAGCTGTAACAATACATACACAGACGCAGTCGAAATATTTTCGTACAGACGCCGCAGCAATAATTGGGTTAAATATTCAGCCGATCGATTGGCAGCAGTATAATAATAATAATAATAATAATAATAATAATAGTAATAATAATACTAGGTAATACACGACTAACTATACGAGTATTCCGAAATTAACGCAGGTTAGGTGTGTCTTTAGTGTGTCCTTTCTCATGGTTTATATATTTAAAAAAAAAAAAAAAAAACCACTACTCGGTATCTAAACGACTACGAACGCCGCTACGAACTCCGCCAAGCTACAAAATAAGTGTGCGCATTCCGTGCGCCGACCGAATCGGTATGTAAATTATTCTTATTATCACCATCGTCGTCGTTTATTTTTCCGAAAAAAAATATACGAAACACCGCCGATGTTATATTACACGCGAACGTACACACACACACACACACACACGCATTATTATAATATCGTATTCGTTTATAATGCACGCGGTATATTATATATATATATATATATTAAATTTTTTTGTCTCCGCGGTGTATTTTCAATATCGGTCAATTGGACGGCATGAAAAATATATCTACATTCATACAACCGAGACGCGCCGAGCCATTACACGGGTAATTGCGATAGCGGCGGCGCGACTGGTCGTCGTCCGACCGGCCGGACAAACAGTTATATTCTGTGTGTCCGCTTTGCGTTTTTGCGCCGCTATAAAATATTACATCTCTCTCTCTCTCTCTCTCTCTCTCGGACTATAAGTACTTTATATATTATATATGCAGACTGTTGTTGTATGTAAGTATATATGATGATAAACGCGAGGAATTTTACAGGAAAAAAAAAAATAATAAAAAATACAAAAACATAATCCGCAGAAGAGATGACATACATTCGGAAACGAAAAAAAAAATGTATATATTATATATAATAATGTACGCGAATCATACATATATTGTATAAATAAAATATTATTATTGTACGTATAACACATAGGTAAAAATCCGTACAATTGATATATATTATTATTATACGTGTGTGATAAGGCATATGCGAAATCCGTGTATAATTGTTCGAAAAAAAAAAATAAAAAAATTCGTCGACGAATTTAATAAGGTCAATAATAGTGTTTATACAACTGCTGCAGCTTGACGGGGGGGAATCTTTATGTGTGGATCATTGTGGTTTTAACAAAATATTACACTGCTGTATAATACTAAAATAATATATCGAACAAGTGGGGGAAAAGACAAGAATCATTATTGCGATCAATGCAAAAAAAAAATTAGTAATACTCGTAAATAGTACTGGTTTTTAGTTTTATTTGTGTATTTTGCCGACGATAAAAAGTATAAATAATAATAATTCTTCGGGGATATTATGAATATATTATAGAGAATTTCAGCTGCACAAAAAATAATAAAAAAAAAAAAAACAAAGAAAAAAAGGGAAAATATTCATGTGGTTTATATTATTTTTACATTTTAAACACATACCGGTTTAAAAAAAAGAAAATTAAATTAATACCAACTACATTAATTTATTAATATTTAAACAAATATATTAAAATAGTTTTAATTCTCGGTATACCGAAGATTTTTAAAATTTAAAATTACTCATTTAAACCATTACAACGTGTACATAAAATAGTTTACCAACATCGTGTATTGTGTAAACTTTCGACATATTAGTGGTATTTTATTAATAATAAAAATATATCCTAATATCACGATATAGAACTACTCGCACTTGTATGTTACCTATTAAAAAAAATTCGATTTCTCGTGGCGTTCATTAAACAACTAAACAGCTCAATGAAATATTATTTAATACGATAATTTGGCACCTGTTAAATTGAAATAATTTTGTTTTCTTCGAAATTCGAGTATTGCCACTATAATAGTAATTAAATATAACACAATATTGACATTTGATTGCAGTATATACTTACAGGTCACATTTATCACGCCGTCCGTCGACAGTAATGAACATTAAAATGGATTCTTTGAGTACATTTACAAGCCCGGACAGATGCGGACACATAAAAATGAAATTTAATATTTGTTTCAAACGGTTCATTTTCCAACGACAATGAGCGCACAACCGGGGCAGTGAGAAGACTGACTGTGTTAAATAATATTATTATAATTGTTCGGCTGTAATGGAAATTTCACTGCGATCTGCTCATTGGGAAATTATGTAATTATAACTAAAAAAATATTCGAAGAAAAAAAAAAAATACAAACGAGACGAACATCCCGACCCGTGACAAAACTAATCTGCGCGATGAACATTGCTTGTGATATTATTATTATATACCTATTACAGCCATAGTACCTGTATATATATATATACATAGATAATCGTTTACAGAAGTGGAAAACTACCGAATCGTCTGACCTATATATATATATATATATATAAGTTACATAACATGTTCGATTTCACCGGTAGATGAGATTGTTTTTCTTTTTATATCGCCCAAGTACGCGAATAAACGCAAAACGTCAATCGACACTTCCTACATCAGAACAAATCCACGCAAAAACGTATCGACAGTTTTCATGTATCAGTGCATCTGTGTACCTATATTACAGAGTGTGCGAACCAAGACGGTCTTTGAACTCGCCACAGACAACAATAATACGCAAAAACGGTATTGTCCCTCGACTGCAAAATATATAATATATAATATATAAATAATAGGACCCCGCGTATTTTACGGTTTTTTTTTTTTTTTTTTTGATATGATAATAAATATATTATAATATAATAATGCCACCTGTAACGCGAAGAATACAAACAGTTCGGGTTTAGCAGCGCATAAAATGTCCAGTAGGAATATGTAGCGGAAAATAATAATTTTAATATATTATAGGTATAATTCTATAATTTACAGAAATTATTATAAATTGTTTTTATCCTATAGATTTTGACCGTATAAATCACGATTCGAGATGTATCAACATATCTTTGCTACAACAGTATATCCATTGTATATAGGTATTATACAAAATCGTCGTATCATTCGAAGTATATAATAATTAACATAATATAATCCACGTAGAACATTTTCAATTTCAAATGGAAAATTATTACTGAAATAAATAGAAATAATCGATATTATCACCTATTACTCATTTAATGGATAACGGGAGCAGACGATCTCGAAATTATAACCTATAACATTCAAATGCATACAAATTTGAATTTAAAAATGACAATTTATGCATTTATTTTTTTTTTTTTTGTTAATCAGTAATAGCATTGTATTTTTCAAATGGATAATGTTGACCTAACAATGGTCCCAATCGATCCGTAAAGTACATCTGAAAATTAAGATATACAAATAACATTAAGCGTATTGTTATAATGTATTGAAAATAGAAATAACCGATTGGAAATTTTGATATGAAAATAGGACAAAATAATAATAAATATTACAATACTGAACATAAATTAACTACTTTTACTCTTAACTCTCACTTAATTATTCAGGTTTTTATTTCTTACTGTTTAATTATGAATTAATATTAATACCTGATGTACAAGGGCCCGGCTGTTTTATGGGCCCGTTGAAATGAATTTGTAATTTTTGATATTTTTAGCATATAATATTTTCGATTACCTAGACGGTTAGCCGCTATGCTAGATTAGATATTACAGTATTTTTCGATGAAATTTTAAAAACTCATTTACCATTCTTCTCCGAACCCGAAATAGCATTTATAGAGATTAGGTGATTTACTACACAATTGTCTTTATTCTTTCGGGTTTAGATCGTCGATTTCAAATGGCCAATTTACAATTATACAATTTTCAAGCGATTATTAAACTTTTTATCACTGACCAATGAAGAATTGGAATTGAATACAAAATTACTTATGAGTACCTATACAAATACAAATCAGATTTATCTGCAAATATGTGTCATGAAATGTTACACTTAAAAACTATATAACTATTCTTCAACATTTCAAAAAAAAAAAAATTATTGTAATGCCATCACTCCAACTATAAAAATCCATTGTCTGCGAATTTTTCGCAGACAATATTGAAAACGTGTGTTTTAGTCTCCGGATATTTATTCCGGTGACTGTAACTGAAGACAAAAATGTCTTTCCGTAAGTCGGATACATCACTAAGACGTGGCAAAAATCAACAGCTTGCCAAGAACGAATTACCGAGTCATAGGTGAGTTCGCTGTGCTCAAAGCCCGTCGCGTAATATGTTAACCTATACGAATATCGGCAAAAGAAATAAGGTAGGTATAACAACAACGCCGAATCGTTGCCTATTGCGAACACGTATAAAATAAAGCATTCGTGAAAGTTATGATTCGTTTGTTTGTACGTATTATTTCACGATGAATTTATCCAACGCGCGTAAATTTCCCGTTCAACAATATTGATTCGACTACGAATAAGCAACGGTGCGGCGCAGCGGTCCGATGGAGGTGGCTGCGTATATTCGTATAGGTAGGCAATATGCCCATACCGGAGTTCAAGAGTCGGTTCTCAGACAATTTGTTTGGCCTAGAACAATGACCAATTGGGAATATTGAACATGTTCGAATGTGTATACGATAACAGAGTAATACACACTCATTTACACAATGGAAGTGTGTGGGTAAGTACGATATTCTCGCGTCCGTATTGTTCCGGACTTCTGAATTCGAGGTGCGCGCCGCCGCCGTACGGAATCCGTTTTACCAAGTCCACACGCGGTAGACCGTAACCGGACATCGCGATACTGCGTCTGTGTTTTTTTTTTTTTTTCTTCTCCTTACCGTAACATAATAACGATACAATATAATTTATATTATTATTGTTATATAGGGTGTCCAAACGAGAAAAACAAAAATTCCCGATAAACTCGGTCATTCGCGCGAATTTATTTTTAGTTTAACTTTTTTTTCTTCTTCTTAGTCCAACCGTATGCTCGATTACATATTATTTAATACTACGAATATATTCGTACGTCCTACTAATTTTAGGTTATTATACTGAAGATGTAAAAACGTGATCAAATATTATTTATATTTGTCGGATCCGTGGATTAATGAAATTATAGTGACGCAGGCCTGTACTGTACTGGGGACTCGAATTTTACAAACAAATGTTAAACACTGAAACTATAACAGTGATGCAACAAGAAAATATTTCCGAAAAGAGGCGTTAAACAAACCTCAAACCCATAGTCGTTTGCACTCGATAATTATTAATAAATACCTTATTTGTTTGTATTCTATTGTGGGCGTTTAATAAGTTCTTAAACAATTTTCGCGGGGAACCCATGACGATAGCCCCAGGAGCCGTGAACCACGGCCGTCTAATCACACCATCTTAACCAAAATTCACCCCCGATGTCGATTTCGTAAAACACGACGTATACCTATTAGATAACCGTACTCGTTGGCACCGGTGGCATACGGTTCGCATTTGTACGCGCTCTCAGATCCACTACGCTCCTATTGGCTAGATCACCCATTTCCGCCTCCCTTGTCGATGAAAAACACTGTGGATCTAAACCCGATCCCGTTTTGAGGAGTTTAGAACGTCGTGTGTAAATCTATCTACCTACTGCTCGGTCGATGAAAGACCCCCGCGGGTTTAAAGGAGAAAATGCGAAAACATTAGCGACCTGTGCTGGTGCAAACCTGATAACGTACCGGTGCCCTAAGTGGTAACTAAGCGCCTAGAGTCCACGGGACACCACGACGAAACGGATAGCCGACAATTTTTGTCTATGGCCGACGGATTCGAACGGTCAGATATATATATATATATATATATCGGTATCGTATTGCTGCCGCGTTAATCGATGGTTAATTGATGGGACACGTTCAGAACACGAAACGTCAACTTGTATAAATAAGTTCCCGGGTATTCCGCACATCGTATAATATTCGGCGGAGCATTAACGGTTGATGGCTCTTTATAATAACACACACACACATATATATATATATATATATAAATAATAATGAAATATATAATGTCGTCGACAATATTCGCGTATTGTGTGAATCGGTGGCATCGCGCGTTAGCCCGGGGAGTTCAATCAACCTGTACGAAGCGCGGGCATTGTGTACGGCCGCCCGAGCATTCCGTTGCCCGCCGGTCCGGTTCGTTTATACGCGCGCACGACGCACACGTAGGTATATTTTAATACGCGGTAACCGCCCCAACCGTCATTGTGTCCGCAAATCAAATTTGTTCCACATATACACACGTCCGAAGCCGCCCCCCCCCCACCACCCCCCCCCCGTCACCGCGGCGAGCGGATCCGATGGCATTGGACGGGCGGCCCCTGCGCATCTACCGCCGCCGCCGTCGCATGCGACGATGGTCAATGAAAACCCGCGGTGTCAATGAATCCTGTCTATTATGTTCTCCGCGAATACTCGACCGACCCATTATAATAATATTATACCGCGGAACGCCAATATATAATGTCATGCGCACAGTCATAGGCACAGTGCGAATATCCTACATTAAACCGCCTCGGCGGGCGGAAACTGTACCGGGGGGGGGAGGGCGGAGGGAAGGGCCGAATCCCTAAAACACCGAACCGACGACCCCCGGCAACAATGATCGGTGATTTCACAATGAAATACTTATCGGAAAATTACGGCCCGCGGGGCGCGAAAATCGTGGCAAATATACTCGTGGCGCCTATTGAATGCAATGTTTTAGACACATTTAACTATAAAATTGTATTATAACGAATACCGATCGCCACGCAGGAACCGTATAATTGTATATTGTCGCGTCAGTTAGTTTATATACCTAAATTGTGCGTGATGACCGCGTTTCCTCCGGACTCCGGCGATGGCCGCACCATGGTGGTGGTTCCTGCTGCTCCGGACCACTACGTGGTGCACGTCGTCCTGCTGCCGGTACGCCGGTTTCTTTTGCACGCTACACCCGAGACCGAACATGGCGGCGATTATTCGCACGACGGAATCATGACAGAAATTTAAAAAAAAAAACAAAAAATAAGTTTTAACGTATTGCCCGCGTAGAGAGAATTTTCCGAGTGCGCGTCGCCAATACGACTACAGGCGAATTATGCGCGGGAATCACTGGACAGTTAGAACACCCGCACTGCGATTGACGGTAACGACGAGACACAAACTTAAACGGGTACGAGCAAAGGCGACGAATAAAACGAATTAACGAAAACGAACGGATTATAATAATTACTATAATATAAACAATAAAACGGCGAACGAACAAATCAAACTATATAACGGTGTAGAATATCTACTGTCGGGTAACTGAGTGATAATAATAATAATAATAATAATAATAATAATATTATAGCGAGATGGGAAGCGCGTGGCGTAACGATCGCGACGGCGTCGACGCGGAGCTGGCCGTGCAGAAGGATTCGGTTGTTGCACGACTCCCGCCGCGATTGTCACTGGTCTCGCGCACGCCGTCGACCGTCCTGCGAGAACCGTTCTTCCACGTACCCGCCGACACCCGTAGTACACTAGCGCTCCGCTATCACCGCCACCGCCGCCGCCGCCGCCGCCGCCGTGTACCGTTGTTGGCGTTTGGTTTTTACGCTTCTTCTTGTAGTTATTATTATTACTATTACTATTATTATTATTATTATTATTATTATTATTTTTTTGGTACCTCACGACAACGGCTATGACGTACCTATTCTGTGCGTGCGTATATATATATATATATAATTACACAGGTCTTTCAAAATCGCACTATAGCCGACTTTACCCATCCTACAGCCCGTGCAATCATTGTCCTGCCGGTGAACGTTCGCCGGTTAGGTTAGCGTATAATAATGTATAACGTACCGGCGTGTGGGCGACGAACGATCAACCCCGCCGGAGGCCGAAACGTTATAACTTGACGACGACGACGACGACGACGACGATATTATTATATACGAGTACGATATACGCGATAAACACGACGGTACGGGAGTTCGTCGAACCCGCCAATGATATTTTCGCGCTTGTAACACCTATATTAAGGCGTCCGATAATAGTATTTTTCGGTGTAGGTATTATATTATATACCGTGTGCGTATAGGTAAGAAATTCGTTGGGGCGGCGGGGGGGGGGGAAATGATATGTGTACCCGAAATCGTTTAAATATTCGACGGGAGTTTACTCTGATCGACGAAACGCGTGTGCCGACAAGGTGAGCCGCAACGTTTTCACGGACAAAAAAAAATCGAGTCCGACGGGGGGAAAACTCGGGGAAACCGACAGTCAACAAACATGCAAACAACAATAATACGATTTTTACGATGACGGCGATGTGATGGTCATGGCTGTAACGCCCACAATTTCCGACCGACTGTAATCTCTCGCGCCACGAGATTCGGAACTTTCTCCCAAACTGGTATGACCAGTCAAACGAAATTCTGTTTACAAAACGACCATAATCTTTCACGAAATTTCTCGCGCGCGCGCGCGTACGGCTAAAATCGAATGCGTTTCGGACATTTGGTTTTTTTTTTTTACTCGTCAGCCTGGTTTACAGTTAAGTTTAATTTTAACGATATTTTAATTTCTATATAGTTATTAAAAAAAAAAAAAAACAAATACACTCTTCCTTTACGAGTAGCTTGTCACATACGTTATTATACCAGCGTACACCTGTACAATGTGTCGATTTTAATTTTAGAAATTTTCAGCGTCACAAACAAAATAAATCTCGAGAGTTTTCCAATTGCATATATTTTTAGTAAATATATTTACTATCACTTTTATCGGATTACGACGTGTATTCTTAATAGAATAAAAAAAACATTATAATAATGATGTGTATATATATATACACGCAACTACACGTCATGTACAAAAACAGGTATCAAAACCCCGTCGGTGGCGAAACTATCCGAGGAGCAGAGGACGCGTCGTGTATTGCACTTGCAATACATGTTTTCCTGAAATTTTCCTGAATTTTCCCGATGGCGTTTGGAAAAAAAATCGAAAAAGTACCTAATAAATATATTACAATGTGTATTATGCAATACAATATTTATACATACATGACCGATGCAATGAAACGATAAGAGTTCTGAAAACAGATTTTAATTCAGCGTGAAGATCGGCCGGCCACTTTTTTTCGATTTATTTTTGGTTGTTTTTTTTTTTATATATATATATACATTTGTATAAATTTCCACATTTTCGTATCAAGGTCGATCTGACGTACACTTCACCCCGAATTCGAATCCGTTTTCTGAACCGTCTGTCGTCTCGGTACACCGGTCGAACTGATGGACGAAAAATTGGTCTAAATTGCTGTGCTGTGCTAACACATGTGTTAGACAAAGAAACATAGAGGCGGTTAGTAACACTTGACCGGAGCAATATAATATTAACGCAGTCACACGTCGGTTTTGGTACGGATTTTCTACATATTATTAATAATACGATCGCTGACGCACGTGTAACTACCCCTCCACCACCCATAGTGATAAAATTATTTTATTATAATTTATGCACGTAATAATATTATTATTATTATGTACCTATGCTTATTACCCGCGGACGAGTCATTGTACTGCGGGTTTCGGTCCTCATTATACGCGCGAGGCTCGATCGCTTCGCGGACAGTCCCATTCAATAATTACAAATGTAATACCGGGCACGCCGGATGAATGGACCGTTGTACTCGCCGTATGTTATTATACGAATAACGGCGGCAAACGTGGCGACCGTTGAATGGAAACACAATATGGACGCGAAGACGTTACCGCAACAAAAAAATAATCCACCACATAAAATATACTACGATAGTGTGTGTGTGTGTGTTAGGACACCGTGTGTCGGCTATGCCACTGGTTCGATCCCCTATTGCATTTTTTTTTTTTTTTTTTATAGTAGATATCGTAAAACTTTAATATAGAATTCATTGGCAAATTTAATTAATAGGACCGTGATACCCGCCGCACGTGCAGTCTCCGTCTTGAAAATGAACAAATTTAAAACTTTACCATTAATACTATCTGTGTTTGTACGTCGATTTATGTCGACTTATTAATTTTTAAACGGGATATAAACATTTTTAAATTGTGATATTTCACATACATATATATTGCTTTTAGACTTTGAAATATCGACAAATTCCGACGAATAAACACACAGATAATGTTCTTATCTTTAAGTTTGATAATAGATTGTATTGAAAAAATCAATCAAAAATGAAAACTTATGATTATTTCAAAAAATAATAGGAACTGCTAAATTATCTGGGGGGGGGGGTTGCAACAAAATGGTGAAAATTAATCTTTAGAGGGCCCTACCGCCTCTTCTCTCCCACCTTGGTAACGTTTTTTTTTTTGTTTCCCCTTTCAAAAATTATGTATATACCACTGGAGCGAACGAAATATGTTCGGTGATATGTATAGTCTTCAGCGGTGAAGGATATGGGGGATGGATCTCTCTCACGGCCCTTTTTTAAAAAATTATTTTACTATTTTCCACCTCAAAGAAATACAACTATTACTGTATATAAATAAAATAATATAATAGTAATGAAACATGAAGAAAAACCGAAAGGCGGCTTAATCAATATAAACGAAAGTTTATGGCTGATTACGGTGGCAGGTCGGTTACATCTTACAAATCCCGTTTAAAAGTCAACGTTTACGTTGGTCAGAACGGCACTTTAATCTCTCGGGTAACATTATAATTTAAATTATTTTCTATAAACTCGCAAACGACGTGTTTTGTATTTTATGATGTTAATGTTAAATAATTGCGATTTTAGAAAATTTGTCGGGGGAGTTATTGGTGCGGAGTCCCCATTCGTGTCAACGACCTCCGGATAAATACATGACCCCTACTGCCCAAGACAAAATCCTAAACACGCCAATGGTGTGGTCTTATACACACCGTGGGTCATTGTTGTGCGACTCCGGAGAAGTGCAGTAGAAGAGGTATACATACACACCGATGAAATGTATATATGCAAAGAGCGGCCGCCGCCGTCACCCAGCGGCGTTGACGACGATGACCGCAAACTCGTTAAACGCACAGACGCGGCGGACACGGTCCGCCGCCGGTCCAACCGTAGCCCCGGCGAAAATCACGTAATTATAATACAATACCTATGTATAGTTACGCTCAATATAAGTTACCGCGCCTGCTTCGGTTACATGCCGAAAATGCGAAAAGAAGTTGCCGGGGGATGCAAATAATATAATATTACGCAAAGCGTACAAACGAGAGCGTACAAGCATACGAGCGCCGGGCCCCCGAAAATTACCCGGTCTATAGGATCTACCATTGTGGACGAAAAACAATCACGTGTGTTTTTTTTTTTTCGTGCCCAATTCGCGTACTTTGAGTTTAAACTTGTGCCGAGCACGTAATCCGGATTTACCAAAATGGTGACGATCCGTATAGATCCAGATTATTATTGTTATTATTTCAAATAATTTCAATTAATTAAATTAAGCAGACATACCCACCGAGACCGCATTACCCGTATGTTTTCCGACCGGTATATTTCCCGAATATGGGCGGATAAAACGCGAAAAAAATCAAATATTAAAGTCGGATTCTAAACCGACATTGGCGATTGTTAGTTTAAAGCGAGAACAGTCAGAGATCAGCCAAAAAGATAGTGGTTGAACTTTCAAAGCGATTATAGTCGATCACTGAGAATTACACAACTTTCAGTGACTTTGACTATTATTATATATTATGCGGCATTATTAATATAGTCTTGTAAATTGTGTGTAATTTTAAAACAGGTATTTAAAACTTGTGTTTTTTTCTTTTTAAATTAACTTTTAAAACTTTAAAATGTGTGTTTGTTAAATAATAATAATAATTTATATTAATGATATTTTATTTTTCGGGATTAATACTATGTACGGGAATTTGGGAAAAACTTCTTTCGGGCAAAAAGGATTAATGTTATTTGGGAAATATTCCCGAAAATTAAAAAAAATAACGACATACGAGATAAAGACTGGTCGGGATATTTGATTCGGAAAAAAGGGCGGGTACCCGTTCGTGAGTAGACCGAAAACCGTCAAGCGACGGCAAGTCATAATAATTAAGATATAATAATAAAATAAAATTATGTATTATAATGCGATTTAATCAAACTATTATTTTCCACGGTCGTAAAAAGAGAATTATGTTATAAATGTGTACGATAGACATAATATTCTTAATTATTTCTTATATACTGCAACAGTAACTGTTATTTGAATAACTTTAACTACCAACTCGCATATTATATTGTTCACTTATTATGTGATTCATGAACGCTCGCATGGAATTAAATTATTCGTTCAAATTCAATGGAATTTGTTGCAGAACGCACCGTCGTCGGTGCAAATTTTCAAATAAAGTACCTATTATACTAACGACTGTGTTTATTTTACATCTTGTTATATTATAATTTAATCGAATAATTGGCTTTTTTGTTTTCTTTTATTGAATTACAATAAAATCGATTTGATTCGAAAACTATAACGACATATGGCACGTATTATTATTTACCAACTTGATGTGTGTTGTATACATAAAAGTCATTTCATTCATATATATATATATATATATATATATATAACTCGTTCAAATTTACGCAATAGTGTGGATCACTGGAACACACGTGGAATCCATACTAGTTGATAGAAAAAAAAAGTCACGTATTTTATGACAAACCAGGTTGGTATAGTATGTTTGTTTTTATAAAATGTAACAACAAAGACCGATTAAACAGCTTAGTTTACACTTTACTTCATAAAGTGTATAGTCATCTTTAAACAAATCACTATGAAGCTAATAAGGTATTTAAAAAAAAAAAAAAACTATTTTAAATTATACGCGTGTATTATTATTATATACAGTATAATACGTTGATTAATTTATTCTATTTTGAATAAAAATTTATATTAAAGTATACGTTTAAAAAAAAAAAAAAAAGTGTTTAAAGGTTAATACTCAAAATATAACAACAACAAAAAAAAAAAAGTTTTACATTTATTTTATTGCTGTAAGTTTTGGTTTAGATTTAAGTATTATATTTTTTTATGTTCCAGATTTTATTCCTAAATAACATACGATACTTTACGTAAACTTACTGAATGTTTATTAAAATATTAAACTGTTGAAATACCCAAATTGAATTGAAAATTAAACACATAACACGCGAATCGATTATGAATTTGATTAATATGGGCGCAATTGATAACCAATCGAAAGTAAAATTGTTATAAAAACGAACATTAAGTAGGTGTAAATTAATTTTATCGAGGTTTTTAACTTAAAATACGAATGTACGTCAATGTAACGTAGTTATAACTTTAAACAGATAATCTATAACATTTAAATAAATACAAATTACTGATGTTAATAGGTAGATACGATTTAAGTTACGAATTGCTACAATTGTTTTAATAATGGTGTAGGCTTATAATTGCACAATAATTATTTTCGTAATAATATATAATAATTGTTGTTGTCATTGATATTTTTATTATGTCTTATTTGGGAAAAAAAATGTAGGTACTGGTTATACATAATTAATACTTTGTGTTGACTAATTGATAAAAATATCATTGTCGTGGCGATAGTATAATGAGAGAATTTTTTTTTATTCGTTTCAAAGGAAAACCGGTAACGCGCGCAATTTGAATAACCACTCGTTGGTTTTAACTCGAGTGAAATTTTTATTAAAATCTTTTCAAACGAGTTTTTATAAATATTTTCCAATTATCTAAAATATACGGTGTTATATCATACAATAAAAAAAGTAGGTATTGCAAGAAAAAAAAAAATTAAGTTTAAACAAAAATATAGATAATTACAAACTAAGTTTATATTCATTTTTTTTTTCTGAGCATACCGCCAATATTTAAATTCTATTGATGCTGATGACTTTTGTGTAAATAATAATTCTAAAAAAAAAAAAATAATAATAATAATAATACAATTTTCAGACTTTTACAAAAGCAAACATAACGATTAAGTTAAACATGAATCAATTAAATATAACGTTTTGGTGTACTTACATATTATTGTGGTTATGCAATGCAAATAAGATTGTAAGAATGTTACAACGGGAGAAAAAACCGTGATATTTTACTTATCGCGTCGCTTTTACCGTACGAATATCATACAGACCAGTAGTTCTTTTTAAGTAGATTTAATGATATATATATATATATATCATATATATATATATATATATATATATATATATATATATATATATATATAATAAGGTATGACACGTGTGATTGTATTTCATAATACCGTATGTACGGTGTACGTGTGCATTAAAATTGCCACTTTATATAATATATTTACTAGTGTCGAAAAACCGTGTTGTCCCGTAACCGCGTAGGTTCTATCGTATTGATAGTGAAATAAACAAAAATCCAAATATTAGTAAACGGCCGTGTTAATAAGCAAGCAGTTAATAACGCACGTAATAATAATATTAATACTTAAGTGCTGTTAAAAAAAAAAAAAACTACACATTATTATTATACGTTGTATATTCAATTATACCTAGACATTTATAGTTATAATATATATATATATATATATGTGTGTGTGTGTGTGTGTAAACACGCATGTACGAAAGGTAACACGAAAATATTATTATTGCATTAATGTTTATGACATAGGCACGTCGTGTCGTGTTAAATAGTCCGTTAAGTCAATAGTTATAGGTTTCGGGTAGTGTAATTATTTTATATTTACGAGAACAAAAAAAAAAAAAAAAACCGACTGGTCAGAAACACAAACCGATTCAATTATAGATTAAGCGTAAACGCCGAGTATATAACACACACACATAGATATATACGAGCGGGCCAGTAGAGTTCTTCCAAATTTCGAATTAAACGTACCGGAAAACGCTGTTGCCAACTGCGAAACACAACACTTCCTAAAGACAATTTTTTTAATCGTCGAGTATAGGACGCGTTTTTATGGTTTTTGGTCTCTCCTCCGTACAATTGTTTTGTTTCCCCGGTGACCTAATTTTACATGGTTTTGCATAATAAATCGAGAGTTATTTTCGATTGGAGTACTGTCACGAGCCCGCCAACGACCGAATGGAATTAGCTATATTATCTCTATATGCTTTGAGGTTAACTCAAAAATCCTGTTATCGGTTTTTCGAAAAAAACTCTACCCGGCCCATAACGTAAGCCTAATTCTGACAGCCAATTTTCGCCTCAATCACCGGGATCTGTAGCAGATAACAATATATAAAGTATCCTAAACCTAAAATATACGAGTATAAAATAATAAAACCATCGTGTTTTTTTTTTTTTTTTTTTATTATTATTATATTGCCGCTGCCGGGTCATTTGGAAAAATGATTTACTGCATCGACAGGACACGGCCCATCCGTTCATTTTTTTTTTTTTTTTTTTATGAACGTTTGTAACAATAATATAATATTACAACTTTCTAATAACTACACGGCGTTGCAGGTATCCGCCGCCACCGCTGGTCAGAGAAGGTTACGATTTTTGTTTTTGTTTTTTTTTTTTTTTTAATTACACCCGATATAATATTATAATATATGCAATAATATTATTACGATGGTCACGTTTTTTTTGTCGGCTTTGGTCCGCGGGAAAGCATTGTTGTTTCCGTAGGTATTATTATAGTCAGTCTGCGGACAATCAATCGCATAACGAGATCAGACAATCGCACAAATGATTGACTAGAGATATTAATTTTACCGGTAAACTTACGCTATTACTACATTTTTTTTTGAAAATCTGCAAACTATATACAAAAATAACCTTATAAAATTGGACCGACAAATTGTTTAAATTTTTTTTTCTACACTAATAATGTTAGATTGTTTTCTAAATAATGCTGGTGTAAATCAAGGCCGTACAGCTGTGTCCAACATTTTTTCAATGAATTTAATGACAATAAATTTGACGTTTCTGAGCGAAGTTCAGAAGTTAATCGTAGTTTGAAATGCGTAGTGGAAATTTGATTTCCGTAAAAAATTGTACTTTAAACGTTTATAAAAAAAAAAAAAATAAATAAATAACAACATTACGCTCGACTTATTTTCTTTTTTTACATTAAGTACAGCTTATGACAAACAAATTTGATTCACAAAAATCGGAAAATAGTCCTCAACATTTTTGAAAAAATAATAATAATTATGATAAAACATTTATTTATTTATTTATTTTTAATGTATTATAATTGTCCAGCACACACACTGCCCTCTGACTTGTGTTGTAAAAGTGACACGAAATAATAATGAAAAAAAAAAATAATAAAAAATCGACAAATGTTCCGCATCCTCAGGTTTTATTTTAAGAGTAAAAAGAATATACATTTTTTGATTTTAAATTGGTTAAATTTACGTAAGCAATTTTACCGGGCCCACATCTCTACAGCTGACCCAGACAACAGAGTTTCCTATATTATTATAAATCGTGTGGGTACCTATATTGTCGGAGAGCTTCTCTTCCTTTACTTCAGAATCCCGACGCGTGTATTTACAGGTTAATTATTATACAATATATATATATAACTACATAAATTCGAATCGCCTGCAACCATTGCTCGAATTGGATGGGAAGGGAAAATACATTTTAACGGACAGAGTCCGCTTTCATTTTTTTTTTTTTCCATAGATTTTAGCGTACCACTTAATTTAATTAGCCCAGCTACTTGTTCGTATAGGAACCGTCTGTCTTCATTTGTACATCAATGCTACTGTTAGCTACAACATGTAGTTATACAATATTAGAATTCGGTTGATCTTTGGCTTTTAAATCTGGGAAGTTTGGAAATAAACTATTAAATATCGAAAAACGTTGTATATTAATCTTGTTCGTGAACCTTTTTAGATAAAATAACGGTCGTTCGATTTCAATTTTCCTATTTGTTCACCTTATTTTACAGACCCAAAAGCTAGTGATTTATTGAATGTTTTAATAGCGTTATTAATATAACAAGGCGTCATATAATGAAGTATTTTATCATTTTTTTTTTTTTGTTTATTGTAAAACGCATTATTTAATTTTCTTCGTGTGTATGCGTAGAGGTCGCCCCCTCCAATGTTACATTTATTTCCTATAGAAAAACGTTTTCTGAACTAAAAACGTCCTCATTTCCCCCCACCCCCCCCCCCGCCAATTTGAGCAACTGCAGCAAGTCATCAATTTGGTCATCGGGTGAATTTCGTTCGTAATACCACTACCGAATACTGCGGGTTTTATTATATTATATACCTATTATGTGTTTCATTACGATTCCGATATAACAATTAAGAAAAATTATTTACACGCGCGCGTCTCCGAAAGTAAAAGTATATAAAATAACAACACGATATTCACCGCCACTGTTCAGGTGGATTTTTTTTTTTTTTTTTTTTTTTTGTACAACAGAAATGCTTCTCGTTCCGTGTGAACCTACCGCACGCAGTACCGAAAACAGCGGTTTCTCGAGATCCGTCGAAAATCCGTTTATATCCAAGAATATTATAAATATACACTATACGGTGCTTCTCACCGAAAAACCACGGATTGCGCAACATAATTATTATTATCCCCCTTGTATAATACCGGTGTCTCGAATATTATAATATTTCGCGTTTATAGTTATATCGCCGTCACAGAAATTCAACAACTCGCCTATTACCAGTCGGAAGAATTATCGAAATTTCTCATCGCTTTTTTTTTTTTTTTGTTTATTTACGGTGACTGAACAACCGAACGAGGGAGGGTAATATAAATATCGGTTACGCGAGGAAGACACTGGTTAGAAACCATCCTGTCGTGCAAATCGATTACATAAAAATCGGTGAAGAGGGGGTGGGGGTGGTGAAAATAAAATAAAATACCTAATCAATTATGCGGATCGGGAAGGAAGAGCACGGCTACGATACCCGTATATTTATATAGGTATTGTATACGAAAATATTATTATCGCGACAACGACGGCGATATGGCGGCGGACGCTTTCACTTTGCCGCAGTCATCGCAATAAAATCCCACAGTTGTTGGTGCGGTTATAATCGGAATCTCAAAGGCCAATGCCCAGCCGCCGGCAGAACTGCCCAACCCGGCACTGTCGTCCTCTCGTGCCTACCGCCGAGTAGTGTTTGTTTCGGTCGGCTGAAGTCTCCGGCGGAATATTATTTTATGATCGGTTTATTATCTATCGTTTCCGTCCGCGGTCTCCGAAAACGCGACGTTTATATAAACACCTACGTATACGGTTTTTTTTTTTTTTTTTTAACCATTTTTATTGTTGTTACCTATCCTACCCGACGAATCCGAAAACCGTGCGGTACCTGCAGACAACAGTATCAATGGACTTTTTTTCATTTTTTTTTTTTTTTTCACAATGAAATTTTTATTAAAAATAATTATTAACAATATTATGTTCCGTTCGATAATTCCACGTGAAAACATAGTCGTTTTAAAATTGTTTTTATTGAGCATAGCATTTTTATCGCCAGCTAGGCCATTAGTATGTATACATTTGATTTTAAACGGTTTGTACATTTTTCTATTAAATTCATACAGTTCAGATTTGTTTAGAAATGAAATTGGTTTCCTCGTATCTTGTGGGTTCGGTCCTATGTTCGATTCAATAAATCCACACGGTAAACGAGTTTACACCCGGCCCCGATGGCCGCACGAAATACAATTACGTTTAACAATAACGCGTCAACTGGAATTAGGCTAATTGCAAATAATAATAATAATAATAATAAACGTTATTGATACAAGACATCAGCGGGATTTCTTAATTATTGCAGGCGTATGACCGCAGAACCGCACGCGCCCGTGCTAATTTCTCGGCGACTGATTTTGTCCGCGGACTGGTCGGTTTCAAGTATACAAGTCATAGAAGCAAAACTAAGTGTCGTTGGCAAAATATAACCCACTCACCATATTTCACCGGCCGACTTGCACAGGAGCTTCACGCAGTCCAGACATCCCCTGGCCGACGCGTAATGAAGTGCCAGCGCACCGTTGTTGGACCTCTCCAGCACAGGCATGTCTGCTTCCCACAACAGCCACCTGACCACGTTCACTCGACCATATCTGAACGAGGGGAATATAATAACGTGCGATTAATAACATTATAACGTGTACCGATTTACGATTGCGTTGTGTACAGCACACACACACACACACACACAACAATTGATTAATCAACGTAAACTATTACCTATCTAACCCATATAATATTACTATAATTGTGCACGACAATAATCTAACTAATCATGAGTTTTAATATAGTTATAAATATATAGGCACCGATAACAGTAGTCAATCGGAAACGACGGGGAAACAAAACCGAATTATCGGATCACCCAGTCACGCCTGTGTTATGTGTAATCGACGCTTTTATTAAACGGGTATACTGCAAAACAATAATAAATATAGTAAATGTGGATATAGTATCCATTGTTATTGCGAGTATTTTTATTATTTGTGTAATAGGTGCATTTTGAATGGCAGTAAGTAATAATTAATAATGTTCGATATTATTATTCACTCGTCGACGTGATAAACACGAACGCGCGTTGCGCACACACTATAATATCAATCAACGTATAAGTCGGTTCGATTAAATTTTACACTTTCATTAACATTTTGTATTGCAGAAAATAGTGATGATTATACAACAGTGATTTATGTCGTGATTTTAAAATATTTAGATAGTCGAGTACATAGACAGTGGCGTATCCACCGGGGGGGGGGAAGGGTTATAACCCTTCCCGAAATGTCTTCGATATATATGTATATTTTTAAGATGATTTAATTTGACCAATAAAAACAATTTCCTATTATAGGAATGAGTATTATTTCAAATGTAAAAATAAGGAATATTTTCCTGACTATGTCACTGAACATAGATTTAAGATAATATAACGGAAAAACAAATTAGAATCGAAAATTCTAATCGCAGAAAATCAAACTAAAACTATAGTATAACCTACACAGCACACATAGTACGTTTAATTGCATTCTGTGTATGTGCGACACGGTCCAACACCGTTCTGTTTTGTCAAATGTTTGGGTCAAAAAGTGCACTGGCGAATATGCAAGACAGAAAAACCAAAACCCATAAGGTAAGCAAAGAGAAGAGGGGATATAATGGCAATGTTTAAAAGTAAAACGATAAGCTGGCTAGGACACGTGTGGCAGACGCAAGTACATACGAGTTAACGGAGTTTAGATGGACCTAGATTTTTATTGGAAATATCATTATATTAGTATTCGTATAGAATCGATTATCTAGACCAGTGGACGGCAACCTTTTTGAACTCTGGGGCCGCTTCAATCAATAATTTAAAAAAGTTTTGCGGGTCGTGTAGGACAAAAATTAAAAAAATGTTTAATTAATATGTAAAAATATTATAATTTTTTTTTTTTGTTTTTATAGTCACAAATTAGAAATAATGAAATAATAATAATGAAATTACAACTGTTTGAATACTTCATGTGATTTTTACTTTTGGATATTGTTCACTTTTTTTTTCGATTTTCACATCAAAATTACTTGTAGGCCGATTGGTGTTTAATTTTTTATCCGAGAAAAGGCCTGTTCGCACACACATGTAGATCCAAACATACAATAATATTTTGCAGCTATATTTTTAATTTTTGAAAACGTTGGAGTAAGTGTACAGCGTAAATAATTAAAAGCGACTGTCTGAATGCGTTTTTAAGAACATCTTGGACAGCAAATCTATTATTTCCGTCTGAAGGTTAAACAGTAACATCGTCAACATCAATATTACATGTATTGGCGAGTAATTGAATATATTGTGAACATCGATTAAAATCATAAAAGAGAGTATTAAATTCGTATTTAAGTGTTGAAGTAGATTTTAAACGAATTTAACTGATGGAAATTAAAATGTTGACATTTCCAAACGATTTTTACAAGCCAGGGGAATGGTTAGGTTAGGTTAGGTTGATTCATTTTTTTCAATATACGACCGTAAATGGTTCAATTTTACTTCAACAAATTTAATACGAGACTACGTATCAGGAATAAGTTGATTTTTACCTTGTAGTTTCATATTAAGTTCATTCATATACTTCAATATATCAACAAAAAAAAAAACCAGTTCAGAAATCCAAACTTAATTTTGAAGAATGTAAGCGTCTATTCCATTTTTATTTATACTTTATACTTTTATAGATATGAAATATGTAGATTCAATAAGATAGTTAAATTATATAAAATATTCAATTTACTTAATGAAATAGTCTGGACGCCGATCAGTAATATAGATAATAGGAAGACATTAAGAGGCCACACATTTCGTGTCGACCGTGTTTTAGTCAATTTTTCTTTTACTGTTTAAGCTATTCGATTTAAACGCGTTTTTTTATATACCTTTGGTGTATAAATTTAATGTGATTGTGTAAATTTTACAATTTTTTTTTTTTTTTTTTATTTCGTTTAGAGCATCGTAATCCTTATATTTGAATAATTTCACGATTTTTTTTTTTTTTTTTTCGTAGAGTTGTTGCGAATACTCTCTCCCTCCACTTCACCACCTACCCGATAACGTTGCTTCGCCTTTTCTCTCATTTTCGGTCGAGAACGGGTCGGCGAGGCTACACGTTGTATTTCAAAGTAAAAACATAAATAATAATAGTTTTTTTTTTTTTCAAAAAAAAATCATTAATTTACAATACGTAATTTTTACAAGAACGAAGCGCGATTGCGTTCAAGCTAGTAATAATAATAACAATAATACAAAATCGAAAATCCTCCACAGGCACGGCGGTCGGACGCCCGACGCCGCCGGTGTGCGAGCAACACAAATAGCGCGCGCGCGTGTTTCGCGTGTTGCGAAAACGGCGCGGGGGCGACGTTTGGCACTCGTCGCGTCAGGGCCGCCCAAGGAGTCCGCGGGTCGCGCGTTCCGGCCGCGGGCACGAGCCATGACCGGCCCGCGTCGTGTTTTATTTGTTCCGGGCCGCGCGTCCTCGTACGTTTCGCGCACGCATTGTAATCATATTTTAATACGGGCTCGCGATTAACGTACACGACTTAACTGTTTTTGCCAAACAGAGCACGAATTTTGACGGGTTCACTCGTAATACCGCCGACACCGGCGTTGTCGGTATACAATATTTTTATGAAAAACATAAAAAAAAAAAAACAACAACAACGCGTACTTATTTGTAGCTGGTCCCCCGCAGTTGACAGCGTTTTACGTTTTTTCGGTTTACAGCCGTTGTCGTAAACGCGCAATAATCTCGCGAATATTAACTGTACGACTATAATAATGATTGCCGTGTTCCGGAACCGTACAAAACAAAAAAAAATTAATAATTTCTCCGTAAAAAAAAAAAAAAAACAAGAAACAACCGGGGACCACGCGAATGATTATCCGGACTATTCACCATCTACCATAATAAATTATTTTTAATCGCAATATCATCAAACAGCATTATAATAATGTATACATGTTATCTAGATAAAAAGATATAGACTAAAGGTTTATCTAAGATACAGGATATTATAATCAATTGATCTTGATAACGTAAAACAGATAATTAAGAGAATTCGTAAAAATAATATTTTAAGATTCCAGATTCTGCGTTTTGTATAATATACTATACTTATAATTTTGGGACACGGACAATACGCATGTTTTTTTTTTTTTTTTTTTTATCTAAAGTACCGATTATCCGAGTGTGAGCCCGTCAGGTGATAATATTTCGGGCAATCGCTACTAAATCATAATCATAACGGTTGGTCGGCTGACGAAAAATGAAAAAAAAAACTGAAAAAAACACTCCGGAGCAGCGATTCGCGATTCCGTGTGTGTACGAGCTCTCTCGGAAAAGTCTGGTTGGGATGTGATCCATCCGATCCCCCTTATAGCCCAGATCTCGCCGCGTCCGACTACCATTTGTTCTTGAACTTACAGAAACATATGGTAGGAAAACGGTTAGGGGCAGGTGAAGAAGTGAAGACAGAAGTCGCCCCAATATAACTAAACAATGAGCTGCCGGCGAGTATCTATGAGGCTGCCATAAGAAAACTTCCGGTGCGCCGGATTGAAAAATGCATCCGAGTAAACGGCGATTATGTGGAAAAACAACTCATATAGTACTGTATACAAAACCCGTGCAAAACGTATTTTGAATGAAAGTTTATTTCGATTATTATAATTACGGAGGAGACCTTACTTTCGGGACACGCCGCGTACCTTTTTAATCGCGCGGAGTTTCGATGCGACGTTGGCCGTCTGTGAGTGTCGTCGTGACGTTTCGATTACGATAATCAGATTATTTATTTGACGGCAAAACCACCTTGGTCGAGCGGTAGAGTCTACGGACACGTTTTCGGTAGACTGATTTATAATGAGTCATCTAATCATTCGTAAAATTTTTAGATACGTTCACGCGGAGCCCGACGGAACCCCGCTGACTTTGGAAGTCGGCGCTCGTCGGTGTACTGTTGTATGTTTTTAATTTGTATTTTATTGGCGTTTTATAGTGTTCGTATTACGGATAATTCGGATGTCCGTGCCATTATGTCCGCACGTAACAAGAAACGAGCTGCGATTAATGGATACAATCGCGTAGATTTATTGACGTTCGTCAACGCGATCAACTTTTAATGTACCGCTAGTATTTCTTCCATGAGAAATTGCACGGCGTTTAATTTTACCGACTTAGGAAAAAAAAGTCGTTCAGAACTCAAAAGGTGTACATAACCGTCCGGCAGATGCTCCTAATAAAATGGAAATACAAGTTCCCGGAGAAAACTGTAAGCGAAGACCAGAGTTTAGAATTTTCGTTTCTAGTAGACCAGTCAATATTATTCGGATATAGAGTTAAACGACAGAATCGTAATTTACGAGACACCATGACATTAAATCTGCGAGCAAACCCATTGCTTTGACCAACAAAGAAAATATTTTCTTGTTATTTCTAAATTCATTATTATCGCGATATTCAGGGAAAAAATCGTACAATGAATTTTTTTGTTTTTTCCTATAATGCAATATTTTAACGAATTTGTTTTACCTACGGGCAATTTTAGAATTGTATTAACATTATTTTTATAAAAACCTTAACTGGCAACGTCGCATCAATATTTATGCGGAATCGTGTTATTTTAAGATAAAAAAAAAAAAAAAAAAAAAAATCTTTTGCGTAACGAAAACGTGCGGAATCGTGTGTACCACCCGAGGTCACCCTACAGTGGTGACTACGGAATTATTGAAAAATTGCGTCGACGGTTTAGGCGTAGGTAATTAGGTATACCTTAGGTTTTGCACTTTGACGCGACACGTTCCGGAAAGCACGTGCCGGTGTTTCGTCACGATTTCGGTGACGGTCCGGTTGGGCCCTGCGACGACGGGCGTCAAACTGTCTTCGAACTCTTCTTGCACGGTCTCGGTCCTGTCCACCTGCTGGGCCCGGAGTTCGACCACGGTGGTGTGCATGCCGCGGCGGTCGGTCCGGTCCTCGTAGTAAAAGTCCGTGTCCGAGGCCGACGAACAGCCACCGGCCGCCGCGTCCGACTTGCTCGGGTCCTCGTCCTCGTCGTCGTCGTCGTCGTCCTCGTCGTCGTCCTCGTCGTCCTCGTCATCGTCGTCGTCGTCGTCGTCGTCGTCGTCGTCAAAATCGCTGCGGCGGCTATCTTCGTCGTCGCCGTCGTCTTCCGGCGTCGTCCGCGGCGACGTTTCACCCGCTAGACCGCACGGCGGTCCCGTCGTCATCGCCGCGCCGTAGGAATCCATCCGGGTCCGGACTTGGACGGCCGGGTACCTGGAGCTTATCCGATGCACCCGGACTTTCCGCTCGGAAACGCGCCGCCGACGGTTCGGCTGTGCGCCGCGGCCGCTCCGGCCCGCGGTCGGCGGCATGACCGCCGACATAAGACACCGGACGCTGTCCACCAACATGACGACCGCGCGACAGACTCGTTGCCGTGGCCAATGCGAACTGACCCGATCTGCCGCCGGGTGTCGGGTGCCGGGCGCCGGGTGCCGGGTGACAACTATGTATCCGGCCGCAGGGTCACCGGAAGTCCGAACAATACGGCAGCGCTAACACTGGCCGTCGTCGTGCGTGTCTCGTTTGCGTCCATTGTGTGTACGTACGCCGTACGCTGATGCGTGTATTTTACGTGTCCACCGTGACTAGGTAGGTACAGTAAAACAATTTCCCCCCGTCGTGGGTTTACTGATTTCGTATATTTCCCCCATCTACATCGCGGTTATGGTTCTGTGCGTGTCCGCGACGCAAATGGATACGACAACAAACATTTATTGCCGGCCATTATACAGAGTGATTTTTTTTTTAATTATTTTTAATTCAATCCAGCTTTATTATCCATTTGCAAATGTCGAGTAAAACCTATTTCGGACTTTTTCAAACATAATACAGGTTCGTTAAACGATTCTATATATACAAATTTTTTCAAAATGTTTCCCTTATTCCTCGTTCCGGTTTCCTAACCATTAACTGATTAGTGTTAAGCAAATGTATAGTCGATTTGCAACCCGGATTGAAAAATGTATAATAATTCGTTTTACCGGGATAGACAATTTCAATACGTCAATCCGAACACAAATTGTGATAAAAATATAATATTTATATTTATATGTCTAATGATTATTGGTCTTCTACAAAGAAACACAAATAGTCAAATATACAAACACGCCACAATGGACGTTTGTACAACAATTTTTTTTTTTTTTTTTTCATCTTTTCCACGATAATTAGTTTCTCATATTTGTAATAATTTATTTTTCGTAATAACAACAATAATCTTGATCGATAACAAATATAAACGTGTGATTATCAGAATGGATTCGAAAAGAGAATATTTCTTTAAACGATTTTGATACGCGTTTATTTATGAGATATAACCGTTTGAAATGTAAACCGAAAACGGACAAGTAGGAAATAGAGAATATAGTAAAAAATATCATTAACTATTTTCAAATGATAACCCTACTCGTGTGCACTGTTTGTACACGGAGTGAGTGCATAGGTAATTGCCGACAATTTCGAAAGTATCGCAGGCCAACAAGACCGTCGAACAATTCCATAACGACTGATAAAAACGCAAAATCAAATGGTTTTTTTTTTCCCCCAATCGAAATTCAATCGTAAAATAATCGGTGGATAAGAAAAAACAAAAAAAAATCATCCTGTATAGTGTTGGTGGACGGCGCATTCCGCGATCGCGTTTGCAGTGCAACAACAATGACTCGGCGGCGCAGCGCGTTGCCGAAAACAATCGATTTTCCATATATAATTATTAATTTCTTTATATACGTTATTTTTTTAAATAATAGCTATTGCTGGAGGCTACCGTCCGGGAAACGGTTCAATTTATTGTGTAATATTTTCGTATCGACGTGTGCCGGCAAACGATCATTAATCGTCGACGGTTTTGTAAAATAATAACGTACCGGGGCCAAATCGCCGAGTAACTATTGTACACCCGATATTATTGTACTATTGTGATCACGCACGCCGGGCACGAATGAATTCCATATCGAATTCACCGTAAGCACAGACTTTATTCGAGCTCCGCCAGCAACGGCCGCAATGCGTCCGTCCGACGTTTCAAAATATTATTATAATTACCCCACGGGTATCTGTCACGAGTAATTATACATCTATTCATCCTGCACGCGTGTTGTGCGCCTATTATAGACACCGGGCAACACTCTGCGTTCGCCAGACATACAGGACAGATGTTGTTATTATTTCCCCCCCCTCCCCCCCATCAAGACTATTCATCAAACGAGTGATCGGAAAAGAAAAAGAAAAAGAAAACAAAAAAAAACCCATTATCGTTATTACAGTATATTGTAGTAGGATCATCGTGGAATTTGTTTCCCATTGTCGAAACAATGCGACTCCGATTGTGGCGGTTTAATAAATCACAGACTCCGGCCCAGTCCTTATGCATTGAAAACCATATAATGTAATATAATATTCTACTAAAAACATTACGTCCATCAATCCCGTTTTGTAATAAGCGACGTTTAGAAGAATGAAAGAAAAAAAAAGCTCTACCTTAACAGCTCTTCAAAGCCTTACAGGTGCAAATACGATTTCCTTCCGACTGTTTTCATCTCGAACGGATTCCTACGGAACAATATTTTCTACATTTCTATGGGTCTTCTTTAATCAACGAAACATATCGATTTACACACGTTTCAAAAATATTATATTATGACGCGACAACACGGACATTTCACGATCATTTGTTACCCGCGATCGTGTCTGCGTAGAAGTTTATAATACTATAAAAGATAAATATATCAGTGATGTAGATAACATGTAAATCTAAACACTAATAACTATTATATTAACTAATTTAAAAATGCGGTATGATTATCCCTCGATGTTGTACTATTTCTACACTCATCAATAAAAGTTTTCTATTGACATATCTACATGGCATTTAGTTTACCAAGCACACACAAGAACCAAAATCTTCCGATTTTTACTCGTTCCGAATAATCATATACAGAGTTATTGTCCAAATTTGACACCTATTTTCATCTCAATTAGAGAAGGAATTTCCCAAATTAACGGGTTGTTAAACAATTAATTCGATATATTATTAACACAACGTTTTGAGTTATTAAATGCGTTTTTAATTGTTCTCCGTATAAATTTCGACGGCCGCTTTTAATCTTTTAGGGCGAGGTTCGGTAACTATTTTAGTGTCAAGGGCCAAAAAGTAAAAAACAATTTTTTTACGGAATACAACTTTGAATATAAGTATCTTATTTTATTTCATATAAAATTGTATTTATTTAATTTTATAACCGTTAGGTATATTAATTTAATGAAACATAGTTTTAATAATAATGAAATATCGAAATGATAAAAACCAAACAATATACAAATTAAAATGTAATGAGATTTTCGAATTTGAATTGCATATAGTAATATATGATAATAATATAAGGAACCTCAGTGCGAAATTTCAAGTTTCCAGACCCAGCGGTATGGGGCTGTGCGGGCATGATATGTCAGTCAGTTTCTTCTTTTAAATATATATCATATTATAATCATACACTTACGTACCAAATTTGAAGTATCTAATAATTATAGTTACGGAAATAAGGCAACTTTAAAGCCTCTTTATTCCCTATCCCGTGAGAATTTCAAAAAAATCCGGCCTTATTCCTTGTCTACATCATAAAAGGGTTACATCGCTGTGCAAAACATGTCGGCTTTCGAGGTCCAAGGGTTTGGATTGTGCGTTGATGAGTTAAGGACTTTTTCTTAAAAATTTATATTGATTATTGATTAGTATGCACGTGATAGCATTAGAATCGAGTTATATGAGGTTTGAAGTATTAAATCTGAACAGGAGAGGGTCAATTATAATACTATAGATTTCGGTTGCGATTTTACCACTATCTCGTTTTAATAATTTCCATATTTATACAACTGTAATAACCAAATTTAACTTTGTCTGGAATGTAAAAGCAATACACCCTTGAAAAAATATTCAATTCGTTTTCGGACGATAATTATTATAACTTTATAAATTTTGAATTGAATGTTAATATTTAAAGGCCAAAATTCAAGTGTAAAGTGATAGTTGAGTGGTTATGAAATGTTTGGAGTCTAAATGATGTGTCCAAACAAAGTATTCCGGCTCAATGTTTTAAGGTACGACGATGTGAAAGTTTTGGAGGGTTTTCTCTAACCGCGAAAAGTGGTCGTAGACTGAAAAAAAAAAAAACATACACACACGTCCATATATCATATAATGGTAAAAGACCAATACATTCTTCGCTACGCTCGAGATCTAATACTCGCAGACAATGCCGTTAATTCAATGCCGTATACGAAATAGCCGTATACGAGTACATTCAATTTATAACTCATTGAATAAACTCATTGAACGATATTTGTTACGCGGCGTAATAGCCAATTCATAATTCACTTAGGTGGATATATCGGTAATTGAGCATCGGCGGCGGTGTAGAAAGATTCCCACCGTCCGAGTAAAAGAATATTTTATTGTTAAGTGTCTTATGGTAAATGTTGTGTTTAACGCGTTTTCTTTTCGTCCGTCGCAGACCGAACAGCCTAATATCCTATTGTGGTCTGATACTCTGATAACTGTAGAATACGATTTTTTTCACGCCGGATCATCTTTCATACAATTTGTTCCAAAAGTGTGTCAATATTGGGAATTTTTTTTTTCTTTTTCCTAACTCTGTGCACGTGCATAATAATATTATTATAATACAATAATCGATATGGTATTAAATTGATGATCACCTGGTTCACTTTCGCCCGCGAATAATTTACGTTCGGTAAACTTAAAAGGTATCGAAGACAAATAACAAAAAAAAAAAAAAAAAAGTGAACGTAGGTCTACTATACGATACGCAGGTATATTATATTTTTTTTTTTTGTGCACGTTTCCCGTCGAATTAATGCGTAATTTCTGTGGACCTATCATACAGGAATCATAATATATACGCGTATTAAACCTAAAATTATGATTTTAAAATTGAAATCGCTGTTGCGATCACTAGCCGCGTTCTTTAATCAATTTCATACCGAAGGGAAAATAGATCATAATACTTCTTCTGTCTTCCGTAATGTGTTTTCTTTCCTGAATGGAATTTATTTCTTCACCCCACCCACCCCCTACCAAAAAAACCCCGTAAAATTATAGTTTCGGAACTAGATCGAATAATAATGCAAATTACAACATGTTAGAAAATTAACGTATTTATTGCCTAGATTTGATATTACTCTGTTAATAACTTTTATCAGTTCTGGAAACTCGCTGATTTGTGTTGTTAACGAAAATTTGTCAATACGAATTGTTAACCAATTTAATATGCACCGTTGTTAATTGGCCACTATTGTAGGTAGAAAGTTGGGAAGATATAGGATAATTCCTTCGATATACTGAAAGCAAATGATAAACCATTGCAATCAATAACGATTCCGAGCGGATTTCAGTAAATTCCCAGGTTAGATTATTCTCGTGGTTATAAGTCTTGTGTTTCCCCTTGTAGCCTAGGTGAATTTGATGATTACATCCAAACAGTACAGGAACGAATCTAGTGAAATCGAAAAAACCTTTATTTAAAAATAACGGTTTCCCGTTTTGGTTCCGGTTACTGAAATATTTAAGTTTGGGTTCCAGTACCGGTATTTTAAATGGGATGCCTGTTCAAAATGTGGTTATTTTCGGCACGATTTCAGTACCTGATACAAATGATAAAATTAAATTCAAGATTGTGACCAATTCCTCTCAAACACTTAAGTGTAGACGTTAATTAATACATTAACCATTTGGTTTAGAAATATATCAAAACCGAATTAATACAATTTACATAATAATATCAATGCTAGAGATATATTGTCTCGGGTCTATTTTCACTGGATATATTTTGTATAGGGGATATTATGTTCACTGGAGTAGTAGCTATTGTACCGGAGATTTTTTTTAACCTGTCACGGATATTTTATAATGTCGTTATCAATACAGAACAGAAGATAAACGATTGTTATTGGAATAGTTCCCAACGACAATACGATATTATTCCGATGGAAATACAGCCGTGCCAGTGGTCGACGAGTGTCGTCTGTTAATTACTCGAGACTAATCTATTATTACCTATTGCGCGGGATGTTCGGCATAGGTGGCTATGAATGACGCGACATTGTACGAAATTGCGGTGATAATTTCCGACGATATCCGCCGGATAAAATGAAATAATAATTAGGTATGGCGCGGACGAAAGTGGCGGTTGGTATATATACCGAAATTGTCGAGGTCATTATACGGTCCATACACAAAACGAAAACCAATCGGTGGGTAAGGCATGCGCGCATAGCAACACTGAACAACACCGTGGCGATGGGCAGTTGGGGCGGTACGTCTGAGTCACGGACGGAACCGAAAAAGTGAAATGCGCTTAACAGTGAACTTGGCTCCGGGGCAAGAGAATGAAAAAAGAAATAATAAATAAAAAAAAAAAAAAACAACCGCAAATGGCTCTGTGCGTGCGGTTGTGACCTTAGCGTGTGCTGGCCACGCACGCGATTACCGATAGCTATCCATAGCCATATCGATTAATCGTCTGCGAAATGCATTTCGAATACACTTTTCTCCGCCGTCGCCGACAAAGTCGATGCCGCCGTGTCAATATATATTATACGCGCGTTATTTCGTTTATAGTTGCGTACGGATTATTTTTTTATTTTTTTTCGCGCACGCCTTTCGCGGTTTGCGCGCTTAATTTGTGCCGACGACCGGGACGATTTTCGCGGAGTGATATTTTTCCGGGTTCACCCCGGATCCAGGATTTTCGATTGGAGGCCGTCGAATGTCGATATTGATTATCGGTGTTAAGAGGACGGGCAAATGTCTCTTCGGTTTTATCTAACGGGCGACGTAGCAAACACACACCTGACGCAAACCCAATATAACTCTCGGTTATAAAATTAAAAATGCCAGTATTTGGTAGTGCAAGACAATGGTGCGGTTATTATTACATTATACCGAATATAACAATCAATACAAATGACGAACATTTCGACATTTTCAAATGACTTTTCAAAGACGCGCCGAATTAATGTTCTGTTATAAAAACAGGACATTTTTTTTACAACTAGTCTGCGTAAAATGTACATAGAGAATAGAGTCAATAGTAACATAACATTTTTATGGTTGTTTGATAAAAATGAAATAACAAACGATTTAATATTTTTTATTTTTTTTTTTTTTTTTTGATGTGAAAATCGCCGGAAAATTTAACCGTGGCCGGTAGATCATTCGGTGGAGTATTCGGGAATTTTTTTACTGTCCGGATTGTTTGTTATTTTACCGGAGGAGCGAGTCGTGTTTGTGTTGTTACGCCGCTGTCCCGGGGCAACACCGCGACCGTACACGCAGGTGCACGTCTCCGATCTCGTAACGCGCGTGCGCCGGACCACGAGACCGTGTCCGGGCCAAACAAAACGTACAGGCCCGTTCGTTAAAATATTACATATTATTACCATTCGATTGTTTCAACTGTTCGGGGAATATAAGCGAAATGTACTCGCTATGCGTATGCGTTTTACACCGGGAAACCGTATAATATGATAAATAAATCTAGAAAAAAAAAAACAATAATCCGGTAACGCAACGCATCGCCGAGCGTTCAGTATTTAATAATAGCGTATACGATGGTATGCCAATAAAATAACGAGACTTTCTAAATATAACCTAAACTATTAACGTTATCTATAAAACGATTATTGAAATATGATTAGAAAACACTTATCTAAAAGTACTATGAACACTGATGGCATCGAATCATATTCTCATACGTTAGTAGCCTTGTTATTAGTGCGAGTTCGACTGTACTGCCGAAAAATGTTAGATATAAAAATCGAACAACATGTGTTAACATTAAATTTCTTGTTAAATTAAAAAAAACTGCCACGGAATCGTTTCGTATGTTATGTGAAGTTTATGGTGAAGAATGTTTATCAAGAGCTCGTGTTTTTGAATGGCACAAACGGTTTTGTAGTGGAAGGGAGGACGTCGAAGACGATGATCGTTCTGGACGTCCTACCACGTCTTCAACAAACGAAAACGTTGAAAAAATCGACAAAATTAATTAATCAATGTTATAATAAAGAGGTATTAATTAAATTAAGAGAACGTGTCAGAAAGAAGCGACCGGATCTATGGAAAAATGGCTGGGTTCTTCACCAAGACAATGCTCCAGCTCACAGAGTGCATTTTCAATTCAACGTTTTTTAACTGAAAAAAAAATGTCTGTACTTCAACATCCCCCGTACTCGCCAGACCTTGCTCCTTGTGACTTCTTCTTATTTCTTTTCCCATTTTCAAACAGTTGATGACGTAAAAATGAAAACGGCAGAACTTCTAAAAGGGCTGAATGAAAGCAATTGGCAACACTGTTTTCAAGAATGGCAGCGTTGTATGCAACAGTGTATTGATGCTGAGGGAAGGTACTTTGAAGGTGATAATCATTAAATTATAACATTTTTAAAATAAACAACTTTTATTCAAAAAGTCTCGTTATTTTATTGTCACACCTCGTATATATATTATATTTATATATCGTTAATGTTAGATATACGATCGTGTAACGCGCGCACGGGGGGGAACTCTCGTTCGCGCGGTGGTTTTTTACGAAAATCTCTACGGAAATCCGATAAGAACCGCGCGGATTAGAGAAGTAGGTCGATTATAATAACTCCGGCGCTCAGGCGACGCGCGCGCAGCATTCTGCAACGGCCATAAACCGCCCGGAGAACCAGAAATTCCAACTTGCCGGTTTCCATTTCTTCCGACATACCTGTACGGATAGATGCGTTTTAAATCATTTTGTTTTGCCTCCCGGCGGCGGCGGCGGCGGTTTCCCGTATTCCGGTTTTGCCGGCGATTCGATTTCTTCGACCCAAATCGTCGGTACGGGCGAATTGTACATTTGTAAATTTACTGCAGCGCCACCGGGACGGGAAGGTCGACGGGATTTTTCGATAGCGTATTAATTGCGCGCGCGTACGCGCAAACGTCGGTTTGTGTATGAAAACCGCATTACCGCAATTAAATAACGCGGTATTTTTTTTTTTTATTTTTTTTTTCTTATACTCGTACGTATGTATTAACCGCTCGGAATTTCAAGTACTATAATCACATGTTGATTATTCAACCATCTATTTACTATACGGTGTTACATCATAAGAAATAAAACCATACATTTGTATACATTTGGCATTAACGTATGTAAAGTCTGTTTTAACTAACTTAAATTTGAACTCCGGAATGTATGAGTTTTCGTTATAACACGACTAATATTGGGTTACTCGGGTATCGGCACTATTTTTATTTATGTTTTTAATTTTTTGTGTCCGTTAGCAACTTTTTTTTTACATTGAACTCTTGATACAATTAAAAAACGAATAGAGAATTTTTTTTTCTTTTGTAGAACATGTTAACTAGTAAGTTTAATTTAATAAAGATAATTTTTTGATTTTTTTTAATAATTGGGTAAAATGTACGCAATAACGGTCGCTGATATTTTTGATTTTGGTAAAACATTGTAGCGGGTTTTTAGGGAGTTTATTTAACATTTTTGAGTATGTATAGCTTTTATTTGGTTTAACGTAGATCAAATTGTGTTGCCTTTTCAAAAATACTCGAAAGTTTGTCACAAAGTTCATTATAAGTTGTTCTATAGGCCATGAAAAAAAAATATGAAAAATTCGTTTTCACAATTTTTTTTTATAAGCGTTTTAAATGCAAATATTGAAGAAAATCGTAAAAATCAACATCATTTTGCATACTATTGTTCGATTTATGTAAATTATTTTCATATATATATGCTAAACAATTCGATACTAGTTCGTTATAAGTTACTACTAAGTGGTGGTGGTGGTGGGGGGGGGGGGAAAGTAAAGCCTATATCGTTGTTTTTTTTTTAAAAGAGTTATAAGTTTAATTTATGATAAAATTCGTTAAAAACAATAGTTATTTATTTCGTGGCTGTACATTAATAACATGTTAAATTTAAATTTGTTAACAAATGTTTACTGAATTCCGCTCAGGATCGCTTTTCGTTTGCAATGATTTATCGCCGCCTACAGTAATATTAATTTCATTATCCTTTACGTCGTATATCCTAGCTCCCCTACAACAATATCATATATTTGTTTAAAGTTAAATCGTAAATAATTAGTTCACAATAAAAAATAATTATATGAGTTTATTAAATTTTCAACTAAAACAATTAACTTTTAACTAGCTAAGCTACTTTTTTCTCTCTTAAAAACTTAACTTAACGTACTGTGTTAATGGTATTCATTCACTCGCCCAGCCTTGTGTTTATATATTATGAATAATAATTCGGCGTACACGTGAAATAAGAGTTCTCATTACGTATATACCACGTTCGGTCTGTATGTCTGTTGGTGATGCTGTTACGATCGTGAAAATATTCACGATTACGAGTGTTTGAAAATTCGTTTATTGTCATTATAGAAGGTTACCAACGTTCTGTATAGTGAAATCGCGATAAGAAAGCGACGAGTACCGGACTTGCGTGTGCACACAAAATAAATTGATTGACTCAGATCGCTCAGTAAACGCAATTTACGTTTAATTTCGGAATAATGACACTACACCATTGGACAATACGTCACCGCAATACGGAAATATTTGATTGCGCTTTGTGTTTCCATATTTCATATTATACTATGGCGGCCGAAATTTAGGGGGAAAATGTGTGGTTTTTCAATTTCGTTTTATATGTCGACTGCGGACAAATAAAATTATAACGTCCGCCTTGTTGCCGATTGAAAATCGTGTTACTTATGGAGGTAATCGAAAGGTAGGTCCTATCCATAAAGAGAATCCCGGACGCTCGAGGGCTAAATCGGCGACGAGCCGGTTTCGATTGAAAATCCCAATAACTCGACAACGTTCGTTCTCGTGTTACCCGACGACTCGTTACGGGAAAACGTCGCAAAAGCGGAAAACGTTTTCCGGTATGGCTGACGAACGCGGTCGGTGATATTATTGTAACCGTAACACTTTCGTAAAGCACACGGAATGTCCGGACCGCGAAAGGACCGCCGTCGCGGGCGGCGTCTTTGTTGTGGCGAACAGATATAGAATTGTGCAGCAGTCGTATCCCATTCGTATCCCGGAATTTGCGCATTTCGCGGCGCATGCCCGACGGCGGTGATTTATGACGCGGCAACAACCGTAAACACAATATATATATATATATATATATTTTATTTAATCGATTGGCTTAGGAAACACGGGCAATAAATAATAATAAAAAAAAAAAAAAAAAAAACGGGTCTTCGGGGCTAATGAAATGCGCGGTCCGAACAATGATCGATTGAATTATTATCGGGCTGTTCAACATACCGCGCATCGGTCAACGGTTTATCGCAAACCCGGTTATTATTGGACACTGTTATTATGTTGCCATTTCGTCGGGTCATGTCACACGCATTACTATTGTTTCCGGTTAAAGTACTTGCGTAGACTTTCGGAAATAATAAAACTCTGCCCGTTCAAATTCTATTCGGTCGCGTGTATCAATAATATTATTACTAGTTAATAATTACTTTCGAGTAAAACAGTTATTAACGATGAAAAATGATATTTTTAATTACTCAAACGCCCGGTTTTGTTACATTTAACAATGAATTTACTATAGAAATTCTTTTTTTTTTTTTTTTTTTACTATTATTTGGTACGTATATCGGTCGAATTGCATACTGGTCAAATTGAGCTTTTGGGAATATATTCAACCCTTATTAGAAAGTCTACGCGCGAATTCGTTGTTGGAACCTATTGTTCTCAAAACGAAAATGTACTATTGACAGGTTGACGAGTTGCTGAATCATATAATTGGACCGTAACCATTCAGTCTTAAAAATGTTAATCGAAACGCGTCTATTAATACGATATGTGTACTGTGTGGCTAATTGAATATAATAATATCATCATTTTAAAAGTCTTAATATTTGATATGAAACTAGGCACAATAAAAATAATATTTGAATGAACATTTACCGGCCTGAATGGCTCGGAGGTTAATTTAATGCTTAGTGTAACTTGCAAAGAAAAGATTAATCGTTTTAAACGTACTGTTATGGAAACTTGTTGAAACATGAAAAGGCCAATAAATCTACTGCGCAATGGTATTCTATAAAAATTATTATTAATCGTGTAGGCATTATTATTATTATTATTTTTTTCTTTTAATAGGTATACTATATAATACATGTACGAAGTTTTACAAGAAAAGCAAAGGCAATATATATTTACTTATTCATTAACTCCTCTCCATACACTTCCTATACATCTACTTTCCGGTGAACAAATAATAATAATAGATAACCTACCTACATAATATTATATTCCTCATAGAAAGCTGTTGACATTTTATCTTGTGACTTCTTTTATACTACATGGAACACCGACCGTCAAGAACCCCCCGAGTGAAATTCGTGTCATCGGTCGGTCCGCAGCGCAGGAAGAAAGTGGTTCAGGTACATTTGCCTCGGGGTCATCAGCTTCACCCCGCCGACTTTCCCACCGTCTAATGGGATAATTGAATGTAATGACAACCTTCAAAACATCTGATGCTTATATACTAATTGGGTAGGTATATAATGATTATAAAATTGCAGCTGTTGAAACTGCCCGGAATTTGCAGATTTTAATTGAATATGATATTCGAATACCTCTACGGCGTGTATTATACCGGTAATACGAATTTTTTTAGTAAAAACTAGCCGCAGCACCGGTAAAAGAAAGTGATAGTTCGATATATTATTTTTATGTCTTTTGGTAAATTAAATCCCTTTAATATAAATAAACTTCTCTCCTAATCATTTGTAATACACATTTTAAAAGCCAGTGCGGTAAGATATGGTATACAGGCATATGGTTTTTTTTTTTTTTTTTTTTTAAACCGACAAAAGAAACAATCAAATATCGAATTTCAAAATCAATTTTCGAATGGATATTTTAATTTTTAATTGTTCTGGTTATCCGCTATTTTCAAAGAGCCGAACTAAAAAACCACCATACTTTAACCTAAAATGTAAACGTTAAAATAATAATATATTCTTGTCGAGTATTATGTATAAAATATATCCGTATAAAAAAAAAAATAATGCGCAGGCAGGTACATAAATTCACAAATGATTATTTTTTATGTATGATACTATAAATACTATTGTAGGTAGACCGATAAAAAAAAAAAAAAGAGAAACCGTTCTTGCTGATAATATCGTTCCTCAATTATTCGAACAACATTTATTAAAAGTTTTACACGGGTATACAATATTTTGTGTAGATTAACGATAAAACGGGCTTTTTTAGTGTTCAACATGCGTGTTTACTCGGAGCGGAGTTTATAGACGATCCCGCTCGCGGTCCTTGATATATTGACGGATTGATATATCCGTACGTATTTTAAAGGTTAACACGCCATAATAGATGAACCGGTTAAAAAATCTGGCCGAGTATAGTATATTCATCTGAATTTAGTGAAAACGACACGTGCACCTATACCTACTCCGAGAATATATTTGATTCAAAATTATACAATGTATTTAGAAATTCTATGCCTACTTTTATAAGATTGCCGGTATTGAATATTTACGCGTATGCATTGTTGTATATTATTTAATATGTTACAGTTGACGATGATAATATAAGTAGGTGCGCAGGCACTTGTGTTATTGCGTTTCGTCGATTATTTACAATTTATTCAAGTCGTCATTTTATTGATTTTAAATTTGCTTGTTAATTTTGCGCGCCCGTTAAACAAATGGCTGGCGATAAATTAAAACATAAAAACCTATATGCACAAAAACAATCTGGAGTGTGTCGAGTGAAATATTATATCAACCTCCTAACATAATAATAATACCTATAAAAAAAAAAAAAAAACAAGTGGGTACATATACGCAACGAAATGGAAAGAATAATAATTATACTCGTTACCATAGGTGCTTTTTAACGCGGATCGAAAAATAAAAAAAAAATCTCTCTTAAAAATACGATTATTTTGATCTTTTGATATTCTAATTGCATTTACAATATTATATATTAAATGCGAATGCTTCAGACTTAGCGTTCGGTTCCCTTAAATTATTTACACCAATAACTTAATAAAATATATAATGTTTATAAGTATCTCTGTCTCGGAATTACAATTACAATACAATATATCAATACGAATACCTATTAAAGATTTAAATTAATAATATAATTCGATTTTAATCGATTATATTTAGTGTCAATTGTCCAATGTATTATTCTTAATCAAATCAAAAAATTCCAAACAAACAACTCCTTAAATTTCTTATATCCCTAACAGTATATCACCGCCAAATCGCAAACATCTTCCGAATTTTCGCGTTTATTACCGGGATGAAGACTGGCCCTCAAACCAGAGTTTGCGATAATGTGCAGTACAACACAATTTGTGCAATTTTAAAACGCTAATTGCGCGATACCTACTGGCACCTACTTTATAATTGCAAAAAAAAAAAAAAAATTACTAATATACTATACCGAAACAATTTGTATTAAAGTTATAAACCGTGATAAACAAATTATATTATCGTAATATTATGACAGAACCAATGTGGATTGATCCACCTTGCACGGAACAAAAATTATAATAATAACCAGGTATTGGTCGTTCCCATAGATAATAAATTAATATTTATATATCATTCTCTCGTATAAAAATGTAAAAAACAAGCTAAGTTCAGGTGCCTATTTGTGTAGTTCTAAAATTTTCTTAGCGCTAACCCTGCCTTAAAACCCCCTCTATTTCCTCTTGATGAAAAATCTTATCTTTCTGTTTTTTTTTTTTTTTTTTTATACCCGAGTACCATTTGCAAATCTTGAACATTTTCACGTACTACTTGATGGACTTATAATAATCTATAACTCTTTTTTTTTGCTTACCAAAAAATATATTCCTTATTATATGGCATAGTTTAAGAGCTATAATTCGAGACTATACTAATTATAAAAATATAAGCATTTATTGCATAATAAAAAAAATTAAATTTTGTTTGTGTTATTATTTTAACGATTATATGATTTAATTTTAATGAGACTTTAATTAATTGTTTATTTCCATTCACCACAGAATGAAGCTGCTATAGATTAGTAAATAAAGTTATTGAAAATGTACACACATACGGTCGATTGTCATTATGTTTTAAACTATAGATATTATGAATTAATTTTGATTTGGACTATGAAGTAAATTCATAAAAAAGAGACAAAAACTGAATTTCTGTTACCGTATCCAATCATATATATATACAGGGTCTTCCAAATTATATATTACAATTTGAGAGTAGGAGCATGGAGTACCTATACTCCTTTGTTAACTACAAAATCAAATTTGAAAGACCCTGTATAAGTGGTTATCTGTTTAATTTTTGTTACTTAACGCCAATAGATGATTCAATTGCTTTTACGTTCTAATGCATAATCTATGGTTAAATAAAATTAAATATAGATAAATGTCGAGTTTAAAATACAGATACACAATACATAGATTCTCTGTAATTTTGAAAGAGAAACACTACAACTTTAATGAAATGTAATTTTTTCATTTTCGTCAATAGAATGATACTTTGTGACAATGCAAACGAAATCGATTCATTCGATTAATTTTAGTATTATAAAAAAAAAAAAAAAACTCGTTTTAAGACGCGAATAAATACAAATGATTAAAAACGCAAACAATAATCAAACGCATGAATTCACGCAACAGATAGAAGTTTGAAACATATCGGTAGGTACAATAATGTATTTAGTTCAGCTATATAAATTTAAAGAAAACACGAATTAAAACTTACATTCGACAGGTAAATGTTGGTATATGAATTCCAAATCAGTGGGAACAACAATCACGTAAAAACACTTCACTATAGCACGACAAAAAGATTGACAAACAAACTTCAGATTTAAATAAATACATAAACCGTTTAAATACACCCGTATAGAGGTCTGAGAAACGCTTACAAAGATAACAATGATATTTACAAAAAAAAACACCCTATTAACAACGGACACCGGCACTGATACGATTACAAAAAAACCCAACCGAACACGTTCGAAGTTAACGGACAAGTGTGTCAGGCAAAACAATAAGGCGGTATAGGTATGGTTGTGTTGATAGCTACGGCATCGTCCATTTCTCCGAGGAAGTTCCCTCTCACTCTGCAGTCCGACGTCGGTTAAGGTTGAGGTCGTTGAGTAATGAAATTAATAATAACTACAGTCAACGATCTTTCTTTCTTTTTTTTTTCCACAGACTAGTTTTCAAAAACACAGGATAAGGAACAATATTGTATTGTCTAATTAAAATAATTTTCTTCTTCGTAATGCCTTGACTCCTGTCAAATGAATTATACGTACGAGTGTATAATATAATGTCTACACCAAATAAAACAAATAATACGCGTAGGTTATTGATTATAATTTTTTATTTTTATTGGTAATTTTATAAATTCTTTACAAATTGCCCCGTTCGCAATTCAATAACGAAATAACGTACTTTATAAACAATTATAAACTTCACGACTATTGTATTTTAATTACAATATTTTCGTATTCATTGCATTATAAAAAAAAAAAATATATATTCCATTTACATATGTATTGCAATTTAACGCAAGTTTGAAATTTTTTTTTTTTTTTTAGTTTATTTCCATTTTTAAGACATTCAACTAGGGGGAAACAAACAAAATACTTTAACCACATTCATGTGCAACTATACATATATTTTTATATATATATATATATATATATATAAACAGTTGTCAAACGATAAATTTAAGCATTTTTTTACTATTATGGTAAAATCATAACACAGATTCCTTTTCATCTGCTCGGAATCCACAAAGCGGTAATTTAAATTACTCGTACACAGATAAATAATTGTTTTTATTTTTTTTATTTCGTAAAACAATCTACACTTATTAATCTGATGTGCATATGGTATTATTCACAATGCATTCGATCATTATTTAAATTAAACTCAATTACTTTTTAAATACTGTACCATCTTATTAAACAATTAAATTGTTCACTATATACTTAACTATAGTATTGCATATACCTGTTATTATAACAAACTAGACAATTCTAAATAGATAAAAATATCTAGCTTTCTACAATACTCGCTGGTCGTTTGTAATCTCGATTAAATTCAAATAAATTATATGTGGTTAACACATTCATAGACAGAAAACAAAATTAATGTTTCCGTGGATTAACGAAACTGTTATAGGACCACCGACCCCTATAAAGCGATCGAACGAAACGACTATATAATTCATATATTGAATTGACTCGTTATTACATACGGTGTAGATGATTTGAGACTCGACCGATAGTAAATACCATCGAAAATAAACTTTTCGTCTTTGAAAGGAATATTCTCAGGAAATCGTTTAGAGATCATCCCTACTGAGACCGATCGTTTTGAACTAGTTTTTTATTATAAGATAAAACTATGAAACAAAAAAAATAAAAATGTATATATATATTCCCACTCGAACCAATCTATAGGTGCATTAAGGGGAAAATATGTTTGAAAAATGTTGATAACATACCTCCCATTTATTCCATAAAAATATGTTTATAAAAAATTAAAAAGAATTTAATTTGAGAACACACTCGCCCATTAACAACATACTTAATTTACATATTTAATAAAAACGATAAGGTTAAACGATATTTGTTTTTTGATTAGATAGTTAAAGTTGTAAATACATTTTTGTAATTTATCTAACTTGTTCGACGAAAAACTGTATAACAAAATTTAATAAATTATTGCATTAATTAGATATTTAAACGTGGCTAGAAAACTTAAATGTATAATAAAAAGCACTTAACCATTGCCGCAAATTAGCGGGTGTCTCGTGGGATACTAACACCAGGGTACAAGATTTAAAGGGGCCATTTTTTTTTTTTTTTTTTTTTTTTTTTTTTTTATGGAGACTACAATACCATCGTCATTTATTGTGCATTAAACATATAATGCATACCTTAGTTAAATAAGTGAATAGGCAACACGTAATACTAATTAAGTAAATTGATTTTGTTTAGTTGTGTCTATTCAATATTTAGATAACATTACAACATATCTGATTAAATAAACGTATTGTTAATTGTAAAATTAATTTTTATAAAGTAGAAATCAAATAATTGTATTTTAAATGGTAAATTTAAATAAAAAAAAACCTCTATAGGTATAAACATTATGAGATATAATGCGATAGCAATTCCGACGTGTTAAAAACGGTGATAAAAATGTCAATGGGTAGGACATCATATTTAGTTTTGTACTAGGGCATCAGAACACCTAGTTGCATCACTGGCACTAATCAAATCAAATGACCGACTACGATTACGATTAAAAACAATAAAAAATTAAAAACCTTTATCGACGTCAGTTTGGTTTTTGGATATATTAGAACTATTTTAGTTTGTAAAATTCATACATTTTATTTTGTAGACTTAATGACATAAACGAACTAAAATACAGAATCGGTGCCCAATACTCATCGTTCGTGTTGATTTACTTTGTATACCAATCTTTATACTAATTACTAACCTATCCAATTCGATTTTAATACCACTAAATGCTATATAATATAAACTTTTACATTTTTAAAATCTTAGAAATCACAGTTCCTGAAGCGTAATATGCTTCAACTATCATAATATATAATTAAAAACGTGTAATATATTTAATGCAATTTTGCCGTTCTACTTTATATCACGCGCGGGTGCTGTGTGTTCACTGAATTTGAAAATTAGTCGAAAAGAGATTAGTATATACAGCATTGTCTTAAAACAGTCATAACCGTGCAACAATTATTTTTTTACCTTAATTTAAATAAAATACACCTACAAATGTGTGCACCTATATGTTAGCTTTACATGTACAGTCTGTACATTTTTAAACCTTTAGAGACATCTGTTTCCGATCCCAAAAATATACGGTCTGATAAAAATCGATGAACGCTACTCAAACTATTGAATATAATATGTTTTCGTGGAGTGCACAACAGTAAAAAAATAAAAACACCATTGGGAGATCCATCCCCCATATCCCCTACCCCGTAAATACGCCACCGCAAAAATTACTTTTCGTTTTCACTCTAAAAGTTTACTGTTGGAAGGTCACTTTCCGTTCTAATTATAGTTAAAATAATTATTCTACTAGATAAACATTTATAACTTTAGAAAACTGATTTGTCTTTATTTTCGGTAGAAAGTGAACTAAATCCCAATTAGACTGTGATGCCATATCACTGATAACATTAATATTAAGTAGGTATACTTCTTAACGTTTAATCAAGAAAAGTTTATTCCGGTTTATAGCTACGTAGCTATGCATTATTTTGTAATTATCATTGTTATTACCCTACTAATTTATATTATATGGTCGACGATAAAAAGTGTATTCATTTGTGTTATTATTTTTTCTTAAGTATTTTATAAAATATTATAATTCGGTTTAGTTGGTTTTATAATTTCAAAAAAAAAAAAAAAAAAAATTATAGTTTTGTATACGAACGTCTTACAAGGGCCTATAGGTTTATTTTAGCAGTTTCCACTAAACTTGTTCGTATATCCCTGTATAGGAAATTCCTCCGGTCTTGCTCTGTTATCATTTTTCACTCTATTGACCCAGAACCGTTTGTATTAGTTGGGACGTATTGAATCCACCACCGCCTGTTTCCAATATACGCATTCTAATATATTCCATGAAAAACAATTAAACCCCGGGTGCGCCCTACAATTGAATATGATGTAACACGCAGGGTAGCACAACTTAAAAGCACTCAATATAATATAATAGCAATAACATTTATCATAAAATATTATGTAACGCCATGCGTTTCCTACGCGATTTGTCGAATATTCAAACTAGCCCATAGCGCCGTTTTAAGTGATTTATAAATCATGTTACGTGATCTCGCATTGACTGCGTATACAAAAAACCGATATAGTTAAAACATATTCAAGAAATTCCCTATGCGTCCAAATAAACAACGATAATACGGTATTTCGTCCACTCGTACAAACCGCATTACTATGTGTACTGCATATTATTTGGAATTTTTTCAATTCTACCGTTATTTTATTGCACACACGAACGTATTATAAACGTATCTGCGTTAATATTATTTGCAAGATGTCCTACTGTGATGACGCGAGTGAGGATGTGTCCTATAAAAAATAACTTTCCGTTACAATTTTATTAGTATTTAATCATTTTTTTTTTTTTTTTTCAAAATTATTTTTATACGTGCCTATTATTGCATTTCGAATGAAACTGTTGTCGCGATTCATTATAATAAAAAAAAATCATCGCAAAGTAGTGCGACGACGCTAAATACGTACTGTCAATCCATACCTCTTTTATCTAAACTTTAAACGCTAATAAATAATTGATTATCGGTTCGATATTTGACATATATATATATATATATATATATATTGGTATCTAATACTAAAATATTTAAAAATGAAGAAAAGTAAATTATTATTTTTTTTTTTTTTTTACTTTCTTACACATTTTTACATTTTTATGGTCTAAATTAACACATTATTTATATAATCCAGATGCTGCTGTCGCACAGACGCTGTTCTCTAGCTTTCTGTAAAATAACCAAACGTAAAGGCTGTACAATATCTCACAGACATTCCGTGGATCGCAGGAAATAATAATAAAACCATCAACACCGAAATGTTTAATAAAACACGCGTTTCCATTTTAACACGGACGAATAAAATCCAAATATTCCAAAACCCAGTTTTTTGACGACTCTCCTAATGCACCGCCGTACGTATATCAAACCTAACATTACACGAAAACCATCAATGAAGAAGCGCAATTCTTTTATGTTCGCTTCCGTATGCGACTTCTATCCCACCAACGAAATCCACTTGTTAAAAACCCCTACTCTCTAACTCTCCCAGGAAATCCTAGGGGCAGGCTAAAAAGGAAATGGTGTCATAGTGACCTCATACAACTTCCAATTTAAAATATACATATATATATATACAATTCCAATCATTAACAAAAAAAAAAAAAAAAAAAATATAACTAATATAAATAGTTCATGTTAAGTGTTGCCAGTAGACGGCTTCTTATTGAATTTTTCACGTTTTGTTTTCTCTTAACGCATAAGCTTATTGTACATTATTTGTTTATTTCTAATTAATAATAAAAATTTCAACAAAAAAAAACATGGACGTGCGTAATTACCGATATCGAGGTACTAGGGATTGAGTTAAATAATAGCGATATCCACGTAAATCCTAGAGTAAATTGTGTAGGAAAAAAAAAAAAAAAAAATGAATTCCGAAAATAAAATATAGGACTTTTTTTTTTTTTTTTCTTTTTCTTTATCGGGAGCTTGTGAAGCATAACTTGACGGATGCGGATTACGCGTAGAAATGCGATTTCGGCGGCGAGCATTACAGTTAAGTAATTACCGAAATGGTATCGGCGGATACATATAATATGTAATAGAATATACACGACATCACGGACCGGATACACGGTTCTGTTTTTTCCAAGACCGTCAGACTCAACGCTAGCTATTCAATACGCGTTTCGCGGACAACGATAACATACAACAAGCAAAAAAAAAAAAAAAAAAAAACACCCGTATCTGTACGGTGGGCAATGCGAAATTATTAGCTATGCGATATCGCTTTTAACGACATTGACCCGTTTTTTTTTTTTTTGGACCGATTTCGAGTAAACGACGAAATAATGTACGCCTAACATTACACGATGAGATTTAATTTTGCGACTGCAATACCCACTGCCGTTTTCGGACGGCCCAGAAGTGCAGGCGCGTAGCCATGATATCGTTTTACCGGGAGCGGTCCATTAAAAAAAAATATATATATCAAATAATAACAGGGTCGGTAATGTACGCGTATAAAACGTACACCTATTTGTTTTTCAATAACGAAAATTCGTCTAACCGTTATACCTTAGGGCATAAAAAATAGGAGTGCATACTACCCTTTGTTAATTTTGACACCCAACATGCCACAAGAATATTGAATTGGACACGAGATATCGATTTTTGAAATTTTTGTCGACTTTAAAATTCTTAGAATTGAAAGTCTTAAATATCCCGGAACGACGAAAAAGACGAAAGGGGAATAGGAAAAAAAAATGAAAAATGTATTCAAGAATGAGAAAGATAAGGTCGAGAAAGGAATAATTCCCGGGATGTTTTCTTTTCGAAATTCATTCTTAAAAAATTAAAAATACTTCCTATTTCGGATATTAAGTTAGGGTTTTTAAATTTTATACTTCGTAAAAATATATTAGATGGTTAAAAATTATAAAAAAAAAATCTGAGTTCGATAATAAATCTGCGGTTTTCATTGCGCTTCGCCACGGTGACTCGAATTCAACCGAACTGACAAAATCAATTATTGTGCAACATTATTTGCTACACGTACAAATTATTTGATATTGCGCAATTAATTTCAAACAAGAACAATCATCGTTCAATACTTGCGCAATATGCACAATATCAAGGGGCCGCTTGACGAATTACAGGGTGCGGCAGAGCCGACTGACGAGTTTTGATGGGCTATAAATAACGAACAGTAAAACTTAGAGAAAAAGTTTTTTTTATTATTATATCAGTATTCAATTCCATTTATAAAAATTATTTTCTGAAAATTATATCTCCAAGGTGGCGGCCGTCTGTATTGATACACTGTTGTAGACGATCTCTGAAGCTCTCATATGATTTTCGGCACATTTCGACTGGTATGGCCTCGACTTCCACGTGGAGTGGTCTTTCATGGAGCTGCCGTGGGTTATTTGTAGCCCAGTATCGAACATTTTGTTTATTTACAGTTCCAGAAAGATGAAAGTGGGGCCTCGTCGCTACAGAAAAAAAGTTGATATCGGAGGAATTCGCAGAAGAATTTGCCGACAGAGTGTTTTACGGTTGCCGTAGTCAGTAGCATTTAACTCTTGGACAAGCATTAATTTATAGGGATGGAATGATAAATCTTCGTGAAGAATTCTCCTCAAAGAACGGTCTGAGATTCCCAAAGCCACAGCGTGTTTCCGGGCTGAGCGTCATGGTGACTGCTCAATTGACTCGCTAACCAACTGCACAATTTCGGGGGTTCTTACCGTTCTGGGTGTTCCGTGTCCAAGTCTACTCAGGGTACTTGCAGTTTCTTCCAAATGCCGTATCCACGATTCGATAGTGTTAGCAGAAGGAACAGATTCAGCACGTGGAATGCCGCCGAAGTGTATACGAAAAGCCCTTTCTTTGTGTAACGATCGCAGAATGATTAATTTCGTAATACGCACGCACGACGAAACCACGACGATGTACACCTGTCCAGACCACGATTACGAATAAAAACGGCGTTACCGTACAATTCGAAATATACCACTTATTAAGGCGTGCTCTTATCTTATCACAAGCTAATGACCTCGTTAAACTCGTCAGTCGGTTCTGCCGCACCCTGTATAATATACTACACCCACTATAATTTTTCTGTATAATCTACCGATATAAAAAATATCAAAAGTGTCATAAATATCACCGGTACAATGAATCTACTGTAAAATATAAATACGTCCGCGATGGCATAATGACAATTATTAATAATAGATTCATAGCACCACAATTGTGTATTGTATTCTATTATTTTTTTTTTTTATTGTTGGTTTAAACTTTAAATTATCGATGTATTTTATTTTTATACGGTATAAAACGTTTATAATTATGTGTTTTATACGTTTTAACCCTGGAAATTATGTATATTAGTCTGATTAGGAAAAAAAAAAAAAAAGTGTACACCGTAGTAAAAATGTCGGTGGGGGGTCGGGAACCTAAAGATCCCGCCCCCTGGACGCGCGACTACAGAAGTGCCGTATCGGCCGTTATTGCGTTTGGGCCGGTGGACAAAGCAATTAACATAATAATAATAAACTCGTAAAAAACATAAAAATCTGGTTAGTATTCGTTTCCGTATCGCTATCTACCGGTTTTCGTGAGAGAAATTTTTATTCGGTCGGACGCGCTCTATCGTCAGACCGCCGCCCGAGTCACATACCACCAGATCGCGCAACACTGTACTACTATACGACTAGGTTTTCTGTTTTTTTTTTTTTTTTTTTTTCTAAAACCGCCCGAAATATTTTACCGTAACGATTGAAATATCTTTAACAATTCATTATCGAAGGTGTATAAAAAAATACTCGTTTTCTCGTGGCGAATTTTCATAATCCATACGCGAAATCATCGTCGAACTAATCGCCAGAGTCGATACCGCTTGTTTGCTACAACAACGACATAACACAGAAAACATGATTTTACACAAAACAAATTTGAAAATTTTATTTACAATGAGATGATGATAAATTATGTTTAATGTTTATATTGATTTAGAAACTTATTTTAATGGAAGACGAATGTTGTAACACACTATATTCATGCTTTCAGTTCTCACCTACAACAATATTATTATTATAAAATTAGGAGTTAGTTTAAGTTTTTTAACTTATGGCACTATTGATGCAAAGATTGATTTTTAGTTATGAGTTATTTAGTAATATGATTGATTTTGTATGTTCACTTATGTCGTTCTATCAGTATAGAGAAAAAACACCAATATTATTATTATTATTTGCACGCAACTCAAAAACGACGATTTTTGTGTTATGTCGTTGTTGTAGCAAACAAGCGATATGTTCTAAACATTCTGCTGTATGGACAATAGATTTAAGAGGATGTCTGCGTTTTTTAACACGAAAACGTAGCGTCGAATAACCGTTTTATAGCGATAGCAGTATGATTCACCGTAAACCGGCCTATGACGGAAATTAAAGTACACGCCTTTATTAAGGGAATGACGAATCCATATAAATAAATAATAATTTATGAAAAAAAAAAAAAAAAAAAAAATGCGCCTTTTTTTTATTGTATAAAAAAACCTACTTTAAATCATGAATATCTACCTTTCTCGTTTTACTAAATTGAAAATTAATATGTCGTGTCCAGAGACGTTAAATTTACCCTGACTCTAGATTTTTATTTTTTTGAAAATCCGTAATCTATATACAAAAATAATCAAAACACTAGCAATTTTTTTTTAATTTTTCTTGTTGATAATGCTAGTGTAAATCGTGGCTATAGCTGGAAAACATTTTTATATTAATATTAACCGGAAAAAAGTACGAGATTTATATCTGTCATTACGATATCTCCTGAGATAATGAAAATTATCAAATTCTGGGTTTGTTTTTATATGAATTACAAAGACAAGGACTACACATATATTCATATTTTAATTAAATTTGTATGCCTTAGTAAAACATTTAAAAAAAAAAATTACTTTATATTTTCGAATTGTTTGAAGATTTTCTAATACTATAATAGTTTTGTTTATCAAAACACTATTATTTTTAATACATTTATATATCTGTAAACTAAAAAAAAATTGGTTAAATAAATTATCAGGTCAATGAAAATAAAACGTTGAAACGACAACATTTGAAACCCTATGAAATGACCATCTTAAAACTTTTCGAAAATAATAATATAAATAATTTAAAAAAAATAAATATTTTTACAAAACCGTACGGATCAAATTGAAATACGAATATTTGTAATCATTAGCCCTGCGAGTCATATAAAAACACAGAATTTCTATCGTGTTCATTATTTCAGGATATTTAGCAACGAGTATATCTTCGCGGGGGACACCCTTTAGATTCTACCGTCCTGGGGCATTTGTTTTAAATGTGATAAAAAAAAAATAATAAAAAAAATTGAAAACAAATTGGCATGAGTACCCACGGTTATTAGAACGCGACAATCCCGTCAAATCGTATCATGTTCGCGTGGCAAATATCTTGACGTTAAGGTTTCGCAATAGTTCGACGGCCGAATGTCTCATACACGACGTGCACGAGTAATAATTGCACGGAAAAAAAAGTGCAACATAAAATAAACATGAAATTGTAATAATATTACTACATTAGTTTATTAGAAAACCAAATTGCGGCCGGGTCGGAGAAAAGCGCACAGAGTAATGGCCACACACCGTGTGACTGTCGGTGGACGACTGGTGAGTGATATTTAAAATTTAATTTCTCGACTCTCGTCGCGTCACACCGGTAAGTCGAACTGCATGTAGATAAATTTCATGAATACAATAGATTTTTCGAAATAAATGTCGAACTCTACAAAACGTAGATGAGGTGCCCGCCGAACAACGCAAACTTGATAAAAATCGTCTAAAAACTATTGTAAAGTTATCGGTTTGTATAAGATTTTTAAGACGAGATAGAAATGCGACAAACGCATTTTATCTGGTTTTGAAATATTATAGACAAAAAATAAAAAAAAAATATATTACACGCAATTTTAATAATATTGCTATTGTGATTTAAAAATCTAGAATTGGAAAATAAAATCCAAAATGATTTGTCGAAAGAAACATCAAGGCTTTTTTTCATGATTTATTGTTATCGATTACATTTTTTTTTTTTTTTTTTTTTTTTATACGTATATTTAGTTTTCTGTAATGCGAACCGAGGTACATTTATTTGTATTTTTCGTATTTACAATATTTACATACTATATTATATTGTTTTATTTTTACTAAAAAATATTTGTTTTCTCGGTTATTACGATACCGTACAATACATTTTATTTTAATGTTCCTCTTTGTATTTACTCATTGTAAAACTTTGGCTTTCCGGTTGTATTTTTTTTTTTTTTTTTTTTGTTTACGATATATATCCAACATGACCCGACAAAAAAAAAAAGGGTTTGCGAAACACCACCGCAATTATGGAGCATAAAAAAAATTACCATGACGACGGTAGACGAAATACAGGCAAATATAATACGCGTTCGTATTTTTTTTTATATTTTTTATTATTCGTTGTGCTTAATACTATAAAAAAAAAAAAAAAACCTGTTGGAGTGGATACATCTAATACATTCACCGGTATTTATAAGTGAATCGTATTACCGATAGAAATAAAACGAAAAATGTAAAATAAATAATATTATGTACAATTTACTATACAATTATCGTTTTTTTTTTTTTTTTTTTTTTTAATCGATAGGGTTTATTATAGTACTATCGGTTGGTAAACAAGGAGAATAGGTACAGTGTTAAAACAAAAAAAATCTCAAAAATAATAATAATAAAGAATACACAAGAAATTTGCATCTAATGTATACAGATTTTTGGTTTCGCCAAGTCAATGATGGTTTTTTTTAAAATGTATGAATTATGGGTGCAAATTTACGTACGTTACGATTGCAAATAACATTTTATTTTTCAATGCTAGAGTATAGGGGTATTGATTCTGAAGTAATACAAAAATACTATAGAAAAATCATTTGATATAAAGCTCTTAATAATCCTTTAAAAAGCTTGAAATTAGAACTATACGTAAACGATCATTTTTTTTTTTTAAATTGTTTTAAATACCAAGTACACGGAAATAACTGATTAAAGTTCTTATATAAAAAAAAAACAACTATTTCAAATGACAAAATAAATTATAAAAACCGAAATTGGCCCGAATAGGCTTGTGTATTAAAACATTTTATTACAAAAATCAAAATAAATATAAAACAACTGGACGGCCGAGTCTATGAGTAAATCCGACGTTTGGCAGCCATATACCAAAAGGGCAAATTGTACACCGCCAAAAATATGGATGACAAATATAACGGCGATGTAACATTTCACAGCTGCCTGTTTCTTAAATTGCCAAAAAAGTTTATACTTAACCTAACCGACTATATTGATCGAGTCCCACAAGTGGTACGAAATTGGCAGACGCCTGTAGCAATTTAGTTTAAACGAAATAACCGCGATATCTGTTGACATTTATTCGAATGAATCTTTTAACGATTCGTGATTATTTTCCAACTGATTACTAATCGATTCGATTGTTTTTTTTTTTTTTTATACTGTGCATTTAATGCGGTGAAAAACCTTACAAATACACTAAACATGCACACAAAATGCAATTAAATATGCACTTAAATTGGATTTTAATTGAATTTTGATATCACTGATATTAGAGTATATTATATACACACAAATTTATTTATTAAAAAATTTATAAAAAATGTTAATCGAATTTGAACGTTGAACAAGTTGTTTTCTGTGGTAATTCTATTCGTCTGAATCCGTTGACGTACTTTCGCGAACGAAACTAAGCGAAACTAAATGACAATGCCGGATAGTTTATAGGTGTCTGTTACCTACTAAAATTATTGATCAACCAACTTAATCGGGAAATCCGTGAACGATATATCACAAGTCCACAAATAACTAATCTAAGCAATAATTCCTTATTTTATCGACTCCTTGTCGTTATCTAACCCGTATACAGCTTGTGTAAAATATTATTATTTTATAAAATCTAAATTTGACGTACATACAGCCTGTGTAAAACAAAAACTACACGGGTAAAGATGTTAATTGACAGAGTTTGATTAAAAATACCGGGAAATGAACTAAAAAGGAAAATATTATTTAAAAAGTCCAAAAAACGGAAAGTTTCACAAATGGATTTGTTGTCGTATAGTTCATATTATGTACTTAGAAAGCTACGTTTCACAATCGGCCAAAAAAAAAAATAAAAAAAAAAATACACTTTCTTACAAATACACAGGTCTACTGATTATTCAATTATTTCCATCACTATTTAGGCATCGTAGCCTAATGCTTTCCCCCGTAGGGCACCGGGAACACTTATTTTTGCGTAAATTAAAAATCTAAGTATCTTTACAAAATATGGTTTACAGTTTAAAAATCGTACGTGTATGTATATATACTAGCTGAATAATCCGGCTTCGCCCGTGTACAGTTTTTTTGTGTAACCTACTATAAAACTTTTATTTTATCAGTTTTTATATTTATTACAGGCTGCTTTTAGTTTATCCTAGGTTGCCCATGTATCGTAACAATCAGAAGTCAGCAAAAAATTATTTTAATATTTTGAAGACAAATTATAAGATACAAAATCGACAAAATGTTGAAATAAAATATACCCAAAAAATTATAACTTTCTGTAATAATACATTATGGTGTTATAGAAACCCACCAATATTTATATTGACATATTTTGTTCATCTCAATACCTCTTTATAAACAGTATTTTCGGTACTGCCTTTTGGGGCTAAAATAACCAAACTACTGGCAGAGCTAACTCAAGAACATGCGACATAGAACTGTCCATGTGAAAAACATTCTTCTCTCTAGTCAATCCCTGCCATGTTCAATGATTGTCCTTGAGACTTATTAATAGTCATAGCAAAGCAAACTTTGAGTGGGAATTGTATTCTTTTAAACTCAAAGGGATAATCAGTTGGAATTAACATTATTCTCGGGATTAAAACTATATCTCCTCTAGAACACCCAGTGATAACTATAGCTTCTACTACATTTTTGTGCAAAGCTTTAACTTGCAATCTAGTTCCATTACACAATTTAGGTGGGTTAAGATTTCTTAGTAACATTATAGGTGCTCCAATTTTAAGGATAAGTTTCACATGAACCCTCATATTTTTATGAAGTGCAACTTTCTGGATATGTGGCCACAAATACGAAGCTTTTAGACATGACTTTACTTCATCAGCCCTTGTACCCCTAGGTATAACTAACCCTTTAAAATGCGAATTTCGAAAAATCCTTTCTTAGTGCGGCCACAATACATAGTAATAAGTAATAATTTACTGAAAATTTCATATCCATAGCTTCAGCAGTTCCGGCTAGGCGATGATGAATCACCCAGGACAAGTCTTTTTATATATACATATATATATATATAATGTAATATTATTGCACAACGCGTGAAAAGTAAAATCATGATTTTATCGTAGTTAAGTTTATGCACCATTATTTATATACCGTATTTTTTTTTTTAATTAGACTGTTTTAACGCAGGTTATCGTATTATGAAAGTTGTATGATCGCACGAAAATTAACGTACCCGAGCAACTGCTATGCATTTTGTGACGGTAGTGATTTTACCTCGGTCGCGAATTAATTAACACTTTTCGCGTAAAGCGTACGGTTTGCCACACGTAATATCAAACTACATTTATCGTATTGTACAGACGCTGTACGTTTCGCGAATGCATTGTAATTTATCGTTAATCGGTGCACCCCACCGAAGAAGTACTGGGTATTTTGTTTTTTTTTTTTTTTTTTTAAACGTATTACGACCAAGTTAGATGGAAAAAAAAAATAGGAAATTAAGATAATTCGTTTCGATATATAAAATTATTGTCGAAAGTGGTGAACCGTACCGACTAAACGCTTAATAGAAAACCGTTTTATACTGTGGAAAAACTCGCGCGACGGGGTGTCTAAATAAACGCTAGGAGATGGAAAACGATAGTCGGTAAATAATGATTTTAGTACTAAAAATATTAAATATTAAAAAAAAAAAAAATATTGTATTTTCAACATTATCTCGAGTACCATCCATAATCGGCGAAAACTTGAAACGTCCCGGTTCCCCGGGAAATTAATTACTCGATGTCGTATCCGGCGTTATATTACCTTTTTACCAAAATACTGACTATTTGTGTATAAATATATATATATATATATGAATCGCTACTGTATTTCCGCGTTGTATCGTATTTTAATAACTTTTTTTTTTAAGCGTTGAAAATGCAAATTTTGATAAAAAAAAATCCTAACGATTACCAATGACAACGTGAGTACAACTTTGTTTGGACCGACGCGCGAAAATTGCACACAAGTTCCGTCATAAGTTGTATACGTACCGACGATATAAATAATTCTGTTTTTTTTTTATAAGCGTCAAGTGTTTAAACATTTTGATGAAAATCTTACAAATTACCGCATTTCAAAACACGATTAACCGTCAGTTAACCGAACTTAAGTAAATGGACTTCGCCGAGAATCGTATTCCGTTAGCAATGATTTATCGTCGCGTACCGATAAAAAATAAATTCCCCTCTACTTACCTTTCCCAATTCCCACCTACAGTACCACCCTCCCCCCACAGTTAAGTATGCCAGAATTTTTTATTTTTATTATTTTTTTTTTTTTTTGGTAGAAATATTTACATCGCACGGATAACGACCGTATATTAAACTCTATAGTGTGGTGGTATAAACAAAACACTACACGCATTGAATACACTTAAAAAACACTCACTTGGACGATAGATGAAGAGCGTTGCAACCGTCCGCGTCCTTTTCGGTGGGTTTACATCCCGAATATTTGGTCAGCCATTCGACGCAGGCGACGTGATCGTTGAGGGACGCCTCGTGCAGCGCCGTCAGTCCCAGTGACGATTTCTCGTTGAGGTTTCGGATCCCGTGAATTTTCAGAAACCTGTGTACGCAGAGATCGTGACGTAAAATAAATTATCGTTTATCGGGTTCGCGCGGCAATAAATGCGCGCCAAAAACAAAAAAAACAAATAAAACGATGGGGGGACCGGTCGCGCGAAACGTCACCTCAACACGGACAGCTGTCCGTTCCGGGCGGCGTGGTGGGACGTCGTGGCGCCGCGGTCGTCGCGCGCCCACCGCAGACGGTCGGGCCGCACCCGGGCCACGAAGCCCAAATAGTTCAGGTCGGCCGTGCCGCTGGTCCGCAACACTTGCGCGTTCAACTGTTGCTCGACGATCAACCGGGTCAGCGTACGGCGGTCCGGGCGGCCGACGGTGTTGTGGCGCTGGTACGGCGAGTGTGTCGGGAACGGCGCGCCGGACATGACTACCCGGCCCCGGCGGTCGGTTGGCCGCGGAGCACCCGGCGGACGATCGCCGCGCCTGTGCCGTGCGCGCGCGGGCGCCAAACGTTCCGAAACGGTTTCGTAACGCGCCGCGTTTCCGCAACACGGCTCGGGATTTCGATCGTCGCGGCCGATAAAGCGCCGGCGGCCGATGCGGTAACCGGCGGTCGTGGATGCGCGCACGCCGTTATCTCGTTATGACCGGACGGAACGACGAAGACGCGCCGGCAATCGGCTCCGCGTAACGTGGCGCGCGTTTTCCTCTGTTTTATATTACCAGAGCTTTCGGTTGAAAACAACACGCTCAGAGTCGCCTTACCATTATTTTCATTTAAAACGTCACGAAACGTTTACGTTTACCTCTAATTTTATAACGTCGTGCGACTTGTTCGTTTCGCGTTATTTTTATTCCTGTCGACGGTTAATCCGCAAATGCCGATATACACGTAACCCACACTTTTAATCTCTTCGATATTAAATTAAATAATACCTATAGGACACGGTAGACAACCCCTGCCACCCTCAAGAATTTTAATACCGGGCAAAAAGAAATAGAGAAAATCATTTTCCAATGTCTTCTAAAATCGTTCGATTATAGTGGCTACGTTTCGGTATTTAACATAAACGCAGGACCGTTCGAAAATCCGAACAATTTGTATTTCGGTACTCGGATTTGAATTCGGATTTTGTGAGAAAAAAATTTATACGTTTTTATATTTTTTATTTTTCCATTTCCAATAATGATCAGTTTTTGACTTGTATACTTGTATGAGTATGGGATCACTAGAGAAAATATAAAATTAAGATTGAGTTTATAAAGGTTTGACGAGCAATAAACTGAGAAGGTCCGGAAGTGTGAGCATAGGGAAATGAGTCGGTATGTAAGGCGGTAATAGTATAGTTTTACAAATTAATGTGGATGAAACTACGAGGTGCGACAATAAAATAACGAGACTTTCTAAATATAACCTAAACTATTAACGTTATCTATAAAACGATTATTGAAATATGATTAGAAAACACTTATCTAAAAGTACTATGGACACTGATGGCATCGATTCATTTTCTTATACGTTAGTAGCCTTGTTATTAGTGCGAGTTCGACTATACTGCCGAAAAATGTTAGATATAAAAATCGAACAACATGTGTTAACATTAAATTTCTTGTTAAATTAAAAAAAACTGCCGCGGAATCGTTTCGTATGTTATGTGAAGTTTATGGTGAAGAATGTTTATCAAGAGCTCGTGTTTTTGAATGGCACAAACGGTTTTGTAGTGGAAGGGAGGACGTCGAAGACGATGATCGTTCTGGACGTCCTACTACGTCTTCAACAAACGAAAACGTTGAAAAAATCGACAAAATTAATTAATCAATGTTATAATAAAGAGGTATTAATTAAATTAAGAGAACGTGTCAGAAAGAAGCGACCGGATCTATGGAAAAATGGCTGGGTTCTTCACCAAGACAATGCTCCAGCTCACAGTGCATTTTCAATTCAACGTTTTTTAACTGAAAAAAAAAATGTCTGTACTTCAACATCCCCCGTACTCGCCAGACCTTGCTCCTTGTGACTTCTTCTTATTTCTTTTCCCATTTTCAAACAGTTGATGACGTAAAAATGAAAACGGCAGAACTCCTAAAAGGGCTGAATGAAAGCAATTGGCAACACTGTTTTCAAGAATGGCAGCGACGTATGCAACAGTGTATTGATGCTGAGGGAAGGTACTTTGAAGGTGATAATCATTAAATTATAACATTTTTAAAATGAACAACTTTTATTCAAAAAGTCTCGTTATTTTATTGTCGCACCTCGTAGTGCAAGTGAGAAACCGAAAAGGATTACGAGTGGGAAATGTGGATTGGCTGGGGTGGCGTAGCCGATGTGACAGGACAACCCAAAATAGTTGACAAAAAATGCCGGAAGAAAGATTAGTTTCAAAATAAATGCAAGTTATTCAAATAATCAATAATAATGTATTTAACTTCAAATGGAAATTGAGTTCCCCCCCCAACTCTTTTGAATATTTACCCGCGAAGGACAATCTGTTAATAGATGTATATTATTTTATTGAACTTGTAGAGTTTCGTTGTCGAAACATATGTCGGTAAACATAATTTGGTATCAGGAGCGAAATTACCCGGATGGCAGGGGCCGCAACACCGAGATAAATCGAGAAAGTTCTAAATGCGTGCAAATATTTGAATTGTACAACAATAAGTTTATAAATATTGTAGTTTTTATTCGGGCTACTTCGAGTGTATTGAGTTGGTAAAATTCTGTTGTTTGGCACGACCCGTGTTTATATATATTTAAATACGAGTACCTGTTTTCGTCAATCTTGGGCTGCGGCTGCGGCTGCGGCGGCGGCGGCGGCGGCGGCGGCGGCGGAGGCGGAGGATCCGGACAGGGGTCTTCGCACACGTTTTCCAGACTGAACTCGCCGCTGGATATTCCGCTGTCGGACATGCGGTCGTCGTCGTCGGACGACAAGACGGACGACGACGACGACGACGACAACGACGAAGACGACGGCCGCGGCCGGTGCTGTCCGCCGCCGCGGCGTAATCCTTTGTTGTTGTTGTTGTTGTTGTTGTCGTCGTCGCCGGCCGATGACGAGGCCGTCGCCGGCCGCTTCCACAACAGCAACTTCCACAAGCACATGTCCTCGCCGCCCGGATGACGAGCTCTTTGTTTACGGGTATATAAATATATATATATATATATATATATATATGTAGAGAGAGAGAGAGATAAATAGACGAGATAGAGGACGACGACGACGACGACGCGTTGTACCGGACCGGTGTGTGTGTGTTGAGGTGTATTGAGCGATATATTCCAGCGGATACGGCGTAACGATTTTATTTTCGGCAGTACGATAACGATCGCTGGCACCGATCCGGACGACGATACGGAAACGAATGCCGCCGGGCAGGTTGCGGCGGCCGCGACGCGCGCGTATAACTATCGTTGTGTGGGTAGGCACACGCGTCTCGGGGGACAGGCGGTGTCGGTGTCGATTTTCCACGGTGGAAATCTTTTCGGCCGCGTGATATCGGCGGCGGCCGGCAGCCTCGATTAGGTCCGTACGCGTCGTACATTCGATTGCCGACCACGACCAATCGTTCCCGATTTTCCGACACATCTCCGGCCGCCCGGCATATTATCCGAAGCGTGTATAATTCTACTCGCGTACGTACAATAATATACATATTTCAATGTATATACAGGGTAATTCTTGGAGAAAAAGTTTGTGCGAGACGGCCGGTCGCGTTAGGCACGCGCAATTATTTACTAACGCTGGAAATTGGTGACGCGATCGGCACCGTGTAGACGCACATAAGCAGTAAAACGTATCTAGATATAAAAAACAGATGATAAATGATAATTATTTTGTTGTTACGTACAACGGGCAGACGAAAATGTAAACGGTAAAAGTAATTCCGCAAACACAAACGGCGTGAATAGCGTGAACTAGCGGTTAAACATCGAATTTTGAACTAGAAGTAAACAATAACTAATAGTCGGTATTTAATATCTAGTACTTTTACTACGAGTAAAACAATAAAATAATTTTAATTTTTATATTTATAATTATTTTTACGTTAGATAAACTTTAGATGGATATCGAAATTTTCATTTGGTTAATATAAAAGATAAAACTCGGGGGCGCATCGGATATGCCCGTAGGAGAAAAATACGTCGAACTGGCTCGCGTATACGAGGTCTGTGCGTAAAGTACCAGGACAAATGTTTTAACGGCTAATCTACACACGATAACGTTTCGAATTGTAAATAGACGTATTCCCTGCGAACTATCGGATGTTTTGAACAAAACCCGAAGTCGCTATCTTATCTCAGTTTAATATTACACGTGGTTAAATCCAGTGGGTTTTTTTCGTTTGACGTTTTCGACATGTCCGAAATTAACGAACAGCGCGTGTGCATCAAGTTTTGCTCGAAACTTAGTAAAACTGATGCAACGGAAACCTACGGAAATAACTAAAACCGCTTTTGGAGATGATTCATTAAGTGGGTACCGTGACTTTCGAGTGTTTTAAACGTTTCGAGGACAGTCGGCGGTCAACTGAAGACGATCCACGTTCTGGCAGACGGTCGACGTCATCCGGAAACGACGGTGTGCCGACAATTTGCGAAAAAAATGCGAAATGGCCGCCGATTAATCGTTCGTGAGTTAACAAAGCGAATCTCAATTGAGTCTTGTCGTGAAATTTTACAGGGAAATGTACAGATGAGAAGGGTGGCCGCTGCCAACCTGCAATTCGTTCCGCGGTTGTTCACCACGACAATGCACCGGTACATTTAGCCCTGTCGATTCGTGCATTTTTGGCTGATATAAAAATTGCTGTAGTCCCGCGGACTCTCGCTGTCCTTCAGATCAGGCCCCACGTGATGTTTTTCTTTTCCCAATACTAAAATTTGCGCTAAAGGACAACGATTTCAAGATGCCGAGGAAATTAAAGCGAACGCGGCGACATAACTCATAGCTTTTACTTTGGAACTGTTCCAAAGGACTTTTGAAAAATGGGCAAGATCGCCGGGATATCACTGCATATCGTCCGAAGGAGAGTATTTTGAAGGAAACGTCTTTAAGTAATAAAGTTATTTCAATTTCGTAATTATTAAATATAAAACTTTTTGAACAGACCTCGTACAGATGCCATTTTATGTATTCAATCGAAATTCGCCGGCAATATTTTCACACCGAACGATATTATCGCACGCGTGTACGTATAATATCCACTTGAACTTTTCCAAAAACAAAAGCGTCGATAAAAGTCAACGTTTAGGCCATACCGCATAGGCTGAGATGTACAAGTCTTTGCGACATCAAAGCCGAAACCACCCTGTATAGTGTAATATAATATTGCGCGTTTTAGTAGTATTGTACAGGTGTCTAATTTTTATACTATACGTGTACGTATGTCAACGATTTCATTATGTAACATTAAATGACTCGCGACGTTACGTGTTGTACTCGGGCGAGAACGCATCCTTCGTATCCGTCGGATTTTTAATATATTAATTTTTTTTTTTTTTTTTTCTCCTCCGCCAAGGTCTATGACGTAACACAGTTTATTGTGTGCACGTCGACGGTTGTACATAGATATTATTGTTATAAATATATATATATATATATATATGTAGGCATAATACGGTAGCCGAACGATACGGACGTACCTATACACAATAGTGTCTACGCGGAAACAATATTTTCTCCGTCGGTTTTTTTTTTTTTTTTTTTTTAACGATAATGATATTTTACCGACTTGCGTGCCGTACAATAAATGTACGTGACGTTTATCCGCGACGCTTCTGACCGGAACGCGTAACAATCGTAAAATCGGAGGCTGTTTTTGGATTAGGAGCGAAACGACGAATGCGGTGCACCCGAAAAACATACGCCGGACACCGAAATATCCGTAACATACAAATTAATAAAGGCGGGCCGAACCCAATAATACGGTCTCGGACCTTACGTTTCGATCGCACGTCGAACCGAACAATTCGGCGTGATGTCGAACTCGAATCGAGTTTTTTTTTTTTTTTACTCGTATTTATTCCGGACCAAAGTTATAGATTCGTGTCGCCAATATCCACGAGAATCCAACACTACGTATCCCCAAACATCAAAACATTAAACAATTCACGCCGTATATTCCAGAAGAAATATATTAGCCCTTTAAAAAAATACAGTACGCAGGAAAATATTAATCGCACATTTTATTTTAGTTATAGTGTTGAATAAACATTGATATTTTAAATTGACAAAAAAAAAAAAAAAGAATAATATTGAAAAATTATAATAATAATCGTACAAAATCTGAACAAATAATGATAAATTTGAGCGTGGTGATTTTTTCAAAATTGAGGAATTCGAAGGATGATGATGGTAAAAGCGAGTTGTTGTCGCACGTCAAACGGACGTATTTATCGGGTCTAAAATATATGAATAGACTTAATATGAAGATAATAATTTTGCGGTACCTATGCCGTTTAGCGTAAACAATTATTACGGTGGTGCCGATTACACGGCGGCAGAGCTGCATTAGTACGATTTTATTATAAAAAAAAAAAAAAAAAAAAAATGCTCATATTTGTATTATTTTCACCGAGGATTTCGTGTCATCCCTACACTCGATCCATGTCACCCCGGTTGAGAACCACTGTTATAAATGATAATTATTTATAAATCGACTTTATTTTTGCATATTGTTCAGCGAGTCAAGGTACGGGCCGCTCCTGCAGCGGCGGTGTCGTCAGCTGCTGTGTGACCAAAAATTCGTACGCCGCGACCTGTTGCGTCTTGCAAACCTCACTTATGGTTCTCGTAAATGCAGTTGTTAATGACGTGTCGCGCATTGCCGATCGTGTACCTCTACGAACTTCAACAAAACTAATAGCAAAAAGCCAAATTAATTATACGTTAGTCTATAATTAATCGAATAACACAGGAAATAATCGCCGTCCGGACAGTACCGCGGTTTTTATTTTATTTTCGTAATATTAAATTTAAATTTAATAATAACAATAATGCAACAAGAATGAGCTCAAGAATTTCAACTCGGCGCATTAAAACGAACAAACTAGTATAGAATACCGGTGTAATTTGTTTGGCGTTCGTACATTTCTTTGAAGTTTGAACTATTTTTGAGTTCGGATTCATTATAGCATTTCGAACATTTTGTTCGGTTCGGTTTTTTTTTTTCGAACTCAAAGCGAACACCTTAAATACCACCCACCTGGACAAAATTACATATATTTTTTATAGAACTACACCTAAATTTATTTCATTTAGGTCCGTGCGTACACTTTCAATGTCAGTTTCACTATGGGCACCAGAACTTGAAATATTGTCTTCATAATTATCATTGGAATGGTCATTTCGAACTAGATATTATGGCTTCGAGATGTCGACATAGTTGTTGGTACTATTTTTAGTAACCAATCACAAAGTGCTTTGAAGGCACCTTCAATAGATGATAATACATTTTTTTTTTTTTTTTTTTAAGTATTTTAACAGAAAACATTCTATCCGTTCGAAAGGCTGTAATGTTGTTAACAATTGATTTACTTTCAATAATCGAACCGTGCACCAACAGAAACAGGAAAATAACTTAATGTTTAATAATTTAATTTAGCCCTTTCCCATGCACCATTTGATCGTGTGTACCGGCCGGCAACCAGCTTATTGTTACTCGGGTTACGTATCAATACGTAGGTACTAAGTGTTTTATTCGCATCCCTTAGAGTTCGAAACAATAACCATTGACAAGCCTTGGTAAATTGGTAAATCAAGTAAACTAATAATAATATTCTAAAATAGTCTTAGGAGATAAATACAGTCGTAAATATTCCGTCGTTAGTTAATATTATTATAATAATTTATCAAATTTGTGTATAGTTTTACGTTATACGTTTACGCGGTTACACAAACTTACGTTAATTATTATACAAGAATATATTAAAATTCTATTCGTATGAAATATTGGTAGTTTCTAAGTGCCCTACTTGATTTAGATTTTAATCGAAGCGAACGTTTGGAGCGATTGGTTTTACTATGAAGTGTGTTATTCTTCTTTTATTTTTTTTCCCCTTTTTTTTTGTGTTTGTGTTTGTAAACGACTTTTCAATCAAACATCATGCTCCGAATTTCAAAGTTCAACGTCTTCCCCGTAAGCATTTTTAATCTATTTGGTTCAATCCGGGGGTATTTTTTTTATTTTTGTTGTAGTTTTCATTAAAATTGGGAGAAAAACATAGGAAAATGTACGGCAATGGTTTCGTTATTTTCAATTTTTGCTTCTTGATGTAACTCTATGTTGTAAAAAACAATAGTCGTACGGACCGGACATTTTCATAGGATATTAATATTAGGCATTTTTAAATGTGGACAAATTTTCAAAACTTTGTGGCCTTTTTTTAAGAAAACTATTTATAGGCATTTCAATTTTTGTTCGAATTAACTAAATAAAATTGTTTTGACTGAACAGAAATGTACTTAATTATGAAAAAACAAAAAGTATTTTAATATATTTTTTTTGAAAAGTGTTGAAAATGCTAGTATTAATTAAAAAAAAAAAAAAAAAACGTATAAATTTCGAGTACTAGCGCGCTATTTTCCGTATAACGCGAATACAAATATATTGGCCCAACAGAAATGCACGACAATTTCACACGAGATACATCATAAATTGAATACTTAATGGTGAAAAAAAAAACATTTGAGAATAATGTAATAATTCAGTTTTATAAGCGTTAAGTGTACAATTTTGTTTTATGAGAATCTAAAAAAAATGACATTTCAATACACGATCAACTGGATTTCGTTCGGAATTATCGCTCAATGATTTATCGTTGCGTACAGATATAAATTAAATTCCTCTCCATATCCCACCTTCCCTAATTCCCACCTACAACAGTGAGTCCACATACAGTACGAAGTATGTATCAGTTTTTTTTTTTTTTATATTGTTATGTGTATTCCATTGTGGTTTACAGCTTTTAGGCTGTTTTACTGTTAATATTTATTATATGTAATTATTTGTATATATCATATAATGATTCACGAAAATTAAGTTTTAGTCATCAAATTGATTCAGCATACTGCCCACAGTGTAGACACACACCCATCCATTTTCGGGCCAGAAGCTCCTGGCAATCCAATAACAATCCCCTGATAGGAGGTTTTCCGATTAAATTTCTGTTCTCCGGGTAGCTTACAAAATATATTTCGTTTTCGTCTATCGTGTCGTTATGTACAAAATAATTTTTCGATACTCGGTGGTTTTTAGTCACCGGGTTCGTTGTGAATTTTAGATAGGTAAATACGCGTGCCGGTGTCGATTCGACCTTTTTTTTTTTTTTTGGCAATCCGGAAAAAAAAAATTAGAAGAAACAATTTGCTAAAACCCGCAATGTATAAATGCGGTTATTCACGAAACGTGCAGATAATAGTATGTACGACTGCACTATATTAATATCGTACTATTATTTTGGCCTACCTATGGATGTTACATTTTGTATACTGTAAATTATTATAATACGGCGAGTATAATGCTCGATTCGAATGGAAATCACAAGATGACTGAAGAAAAAGTGTTGCGCTCATAATAGTATTCAATAATAATAAGAAAAAAAAAAAAAAACCGAATTTTACTTGTAAAAATATTATAAATAGGTACGTACGTATATATATATATATATATATATATATATATAAACTAAGCGTGGTTACGAGAATTTCTCAGACCCAGTTTATCGAAATATTTGGAACAGTAGGTAGTTTTTTACACGCACTCGAATAATATACCGAACAGTGAATCTCATATTTTTTTTTACTTTTTTTTTTTTTTTTTATATTTATAGTACGAATATTGCCATCGTTATATACTGTTTATAAATACGAAATAAAAAAAAAAAAAAATTAAAAAAAAAACAATGAAACTAGGTACTTACCTATAATTTTACAGACTTTAAAACCATCACCTGAAGTCGTTTTCATATGATATTGCACTATAAACTTATAAAATATATTTTTTTTTTTTTTATACATTTTACGGTAATAATGGTTTTGTTTAATTGATCTTGGACCCTCATTGAAAAAATCCCGGTTGCGCTACTGCAGTATTTTTTTTTTTTTGAAAATCAGGATGAAATTATTATTATTGATAAAATATCGTGATGGTCTTAAATTTAATTTTGTGTTTAAATTAAATTAACTTAACGTAGTGTAATTCAAAATCAACTTGCTATTTATTAACTCAATTTTTAACTTTTTAACTCGTTTATATCCAGCCTTGATAGTATATTAAAATTTAAAAAACTCGTTTTTTTAATCAGACAAACAATTTAACGAATATCATAAAATCCGTTGTGATTCGTTATTAATCGAAGTCATTTGATAGTTGCGTACTACTCACCAGACACTCTATAATTTAATCCGTTTTACAAACGAAAACCCATTCTGTAGCTGATATTATTGAATATGTGTAAAATATAACTGACTGTTTAACACGCTAATGGGAATCGGCGATTTGTACACCCGTCGAAATTTTAATAGTATAACAAAACCGATTACGTATAATATGTGCGTGTACGCGAAAACAGAAAGTAAACGTCCAGCTGTATAGGCATACGAGAAAGACCGAGAAAGTAAAAATTATAAACACTATATTATACTGTAAAGAAAACGAAAAGATGAAAAGTTAACATTAGGTATCTAATTAATGAACAGGTGTCAGGTGCGTAATATAAGATAAATACGATACGCTGCTCGTACAGACGAATTTCAGGAGATTGGAACCGGTGATTTCCGTTTTTGTCTAACACACGTGCAACATAAGAATTTAGACGTTTTTTCATTTCAACGTACCGATTGATCTACCGAAGCCATGAGAATTCTGAAAACAGATTTGAATCTGTCAAGTCAACTTGAGATCGATTTTCCCATTTTTTTTTTTTTTTTTTTGGACTTAGGAGGATAAAAACAACATTGTGAGAAATTCGATTTAATGTAGACTTGATAGCAAATCTAAATCTGTTTTCAGAATTCGTATCGCTTCACTAGATTAATTGATACGTTGGAATTTTTAATTTTAAAAATTAAAAATTTTTAATTCCTACGATGTGTGTGCATGTGTTAGACAATAAAAGAAAACTTCCAGTTCCAAACCCCTAAAATGAAATTGGGTTGATATAAAGCAGGAGACTATTAAGTCTGTTTTTTTTTTTTTTTGGAGAGTTTCCGTTACTTTACTACGATTATAACTACATAAAATATCAAATATCGTATTTTAAAGTTAATTTTCAAATTTTTCCGTGGTTTTCTAGAACAAATTTCGTGAATATAAAAAAACTGTGGACAAAATTTAAGGCACATCAATTTTTAAAAATCTATTGTAATTATAGATTAATAGTTTAAATTGAGAGTTTGTTTTTTTTGTAAAACTGTTGCAATTTTCAATTTGTTTTATTTGCAATCATTCCAAACTATTAAACACAAATAAATTGCGTGTCAAAATGTTAATTTAATAAAAAAAAATTTGTTTTTTAAAAATCGCAACGGACTGTTATGTTTTGGTATAAGCGTTTATAATTCGAACTAGCGCAAAATGTAAAAAACACACAATAATTATGTTGAGAATTGTTAGCTCCGGTCGTGGAACCTAATCTAAAAACAACTTTTATACTGCCTTTCGATATTTATTATAGTTTACAGTTAAAATATACTGACAAATATACAGACAAAAATATACTGCCGGTCTAAAATTATTATCTTGGTCGATATGTACTGCACAGTGTCAAGTTTAAAACAAACCGCTAGTTATATTCAAATAAAAAAAATTTAAAAAAGCGTAGAATCTAATACATAATTAAATTGATGGTTCTATTGTCAAAAATTGGGGCCAAGAGTTTTGGACTCTTTTGAGAGATTGTGCAGAGCGGGAGGTCTTCAAAATCTTGAACGGCTATATGTTGAATTAAATTAAATATAAAATATAACATAAACGATTTGTTTAAAATGTCGCTCTGCAGGGCCGCTCCTAATTCCATTTGACGAATGACTGCTCATGAATCCCTACATAACTCAAAATTTAGATTTTTTGGTCGTAAATCCGTCAAAATCCATCTTTCTCTACTTTTATGATCTGCGTGGTATAAATTTCAATCTTCCTTTTCCCGGCACCTTAAATCTTCATGAGTTTTTGACGCCACCGACACTGTCTTCTACTCCTAATAATTCTTCTTTCTCTCCCTTGCCTGTTCACTACACAAAATTTATCCGGGTTTTGTTTCACCCTATTCATCCGTCGTTTCTTTGTTTTACCTCTAGGTCTCTTGGTTTCCACTTAACTGCCACCTTATGATTTGTTGACTTCGGTTTCCTCATCACATATCTTTCGGTACTTCTGTAGTCTACTGGTTTACTCTTTTTTCGAAATATTACACTAGTATATAAGATTATTATTTATTTATTTTATTTTATAACAAATGTTGGTAATTATCTAATTTTTTATGTTATAATTATAATTATATATATTGTTTTTTAGTTAAGTTTATCAAAGGTCTAAAATATAAAAAAGAATAGAATATAATTTAATTATAGAGACTTCAATCAAATTTTATTGTAAAATATTTATTCTGTTTAATTTGTATTATTAAAAATCGTCTAAATTGTATATACTATCAATATTTATTAGAAATAATAGGTAAACAATTTAATTTATTTGAGTATAATGTTACATCAATTGCGCTGTTGTTGAAATCTAGAAACGCACAATAAACGAACACTTAATATTTAGTTTAATAGGTAAATAAAAACAAAATTATCTTTTTCTTTTTTTTTTCTTTTTTTTTTTTTTTTTAGATAAAAATTCGCTGATTATTTATTTTCATCTAGATAATTACACTTTAATGTATTTTTTATATTCATATGGATAATTATTTCAGCAATTATCTAATATTTTTAGCTAGATGTTTTATCGTTTATATTTAAACAACACTGTTCGCAATTAGTGGGTAAGTGATGTTATAAAATACTCTTATGAAAAATAGTTTTCATCACACGCGCCGTATGATACGTAACATTTTTGGCGTAAATTTCAGTTAAAACGATAAAATCGTACCCGTGAGACCGTATGGCAATACACCGATATACACGATGTCTGTTCAAAAAGTACCAGGGCAAATGACATTACGGCCAATCGACACACGATAACGTTTCAAATTGTAAATAGATTTATTCCCCATGTATAAGTGAATATTTTAAACAAAACCCGAAGTCGCTATCTCATCGCTCAGTTTAATATTGCACGTGCTTAAATCCAGTCAGTTTTTTTCGTACGCGTGTGCATCAAGTATTGTTTGAAACTTGGTAAAAATGATGCAACGGAAACGACTAAAACCGCTTTTGGGGTTGATTCATTAAGTTGTTTCCGTGACTTTCGAGTGTTTTAAACGTTTCGAGGACAGTCGGCGGTCAACTGAAGACGGTCCACGATCTGGAAGACCGCCGACGTCATCCAGAAACGATGGTGTGGCGACAATTTGCAAAAAAATATTCGAAATGGCCTCCAACTAACCGTTCGTGAGTTAGCAAACGAAGCAGGAATCTCGATTGGATCTTGTCGTGAAATTTTACAGGAAAATTTACAGATGAAAAGGGTAGCTGCCAAATTGGGGTTCCGCGATTGTTAACTTTGGAGCAAAAGGAAAATCGTTTAACGATTTGTCAAGACCTTAAAAATCGTTCTGCTGATGTTAATTTCATAATAGAAAAAAAGAAAAACATTCAATCACAGGCGACGGGACGTGGGTTTATGGATACGAGACTAAAATCTGCGCTCACAAAGGTTCCCGATGTAGAGGAAATTAAAGCCAAATACGGCAGCAGGACTTCGAGCTGTAACTTCGGGAGAGTTCCAACGGACTTTCAAAAAAATCTTTCAAGATCGCTGGTGGGACCATTGGATATCGTCCGGATGCGAGTGTTTCGGAGGAGACTATATCTTTAAACAATAATCATTTTTATTTTTTTGTAATTTTTACAACCAAAACCCTGGTACTTATTGAACACACCTCGTATTTATTGCTTTAGATCCGGATAGCCATATTATGACAATTAACAATATTATTATACTGACCCGATTCGGTTATTCCGACTCGGTCAAGGTTGTGACCGACTACGACGAGCCGCCGCCGGTTGTGTTATAAATCGAACGGCTTCACGGTCCGTGAAATATCGGAAAAATCGGGTTAGTCCGACAGAACAATATTCGGAACGATCATACGAATCCCACTGCTGGGTAGGAAAGAAAAACGGGAATCGTAAAGACACTACACTCGAGCCGCGTTCAGAATGTAGGCATGAGGTTAGGGTATAAAATAACAACTCGTGCAACGCGAACGTTCAAGATTTTTTTATGACTTTAACATATATTTTATATTAACTAAATTCTTAATACAATATATAATATTAAATATAGTTTTACTACACAAACATCATTTTTTTTTTTTTTTTTTTTTTCACTTATAATTTTATTATATTTTTTTCAATAATTTGTTGAACCAAAACGTATAGCAGTACCTCCTATACAATATATATTATAGTCGTGTTTCAACACATCAGGACAATAATTTGCATGACAAAATAATAAATATAATAATATAGTATCGAGGAACCGAAAATAATATAATAATAATAATATATAATAAATAATAATAAAAAAAAAAAAAAAAAAAAATCATAATCATAATTAATATTATATAATATTAATAACATCGAATATCTAGACAATCGTTTCCCAAAAAAAAAAAAAAAAAATTTACAATGGTAATAATAATATAATATTATACTTTTTTTTTTTTTTTTTAAATACATTTTTGTTCCAATTTATTAAATAATTTTTATTTTTTTATTTTTTTTTTTTTCATTTTCATTTTGAGCAACTTAATACAAAATAATAAACATATGTTTTTTTTTGGGGGGGGGGGTGGGGTGGGGGAGGAGCGTATATAAGTTATCGTTATAGTCGTATAGCTTATTATAAAAACATACCACACGAAAAAAACCCGAACAGATGTATAGGCATATAACATAAACTTAACACCGAAAAAGGAACACAATAAGAAAAAAAAAAAAAAAAAAAACAAACAAAAAAAAAAAAAAAAAAGGAATAATCAATAATTTATAATTTTCAAAACCATAATATTTTAGTTGATTTTTTTTAACAATATTGAGAATCATATATTATTTTTAAACGTTCTGTCTGTCTGTCTGTCTGTCTGTCTGTATGTGTGTGTGTGTAAAACTGAAAACCGTATTATTTATTGTATGTCTAGTATTGTATGTATTTTGTTAAAACACTTGTAAAACTAAATATTTCAATCTACGTTTGTGTGTCTCTATTTTGTATTGTTATATTCTTAAAAAAAAAAAAAAAACACAAAACACTGTCTACAATTATGTATAATCAAATCCTGTCGCTATATTGAGTAATTATTGTAATATTATTGTAAAACGTAATCGTATAATATCGTTATTATATTATAATAATAAAAAAACACGTCTGTATCTGTAACTAGTGTAACTGCTATTTTGTAACATGTCAGCATATAAAGAAAAAAAAAAAAAAAAACACGGAAAGCTAAACTGTAACAATAACACTACTTTTGTAAATTGTTAATATTATTATATTGCAATATTATTAAAAAAAAAAAAAAAATTAAAAATAGTCGATAAGCTAAAACGGCGAAATGCAAACTTAACTGGTTTCGTCAATAGGTAAAACAGTGAGTGGAGAGAGTGTCGGGGGTGGGGAAATTAAAAAATGCATAATACAAACATAAATAAATTAACAGCTGGGTGAAAATAAACAATAATAACGGTAAAAGAAACCACAGATAATATTAAATAAAAAAAAAAAAAATAATAATATTATTATTATAGGTCGAATAATACGGATGGGGGAATAATTTTACAAAAATTAAACAAAAAAAAAAATAATAATAATAATAAAAACAAAAATCCAACTCAATAATAAAAGAACAATCGCATATTGTGCGTGATATCCATCGTTAAAATTTAACAATTATATTAAAAAAAAAAAAAAAAACAAACAATATTGGGCGAACTCGCTTTATATAATAAAATAAATTAAATAACACACTCGGGGGGAGGGGGTGGGGGCTGGGGGTAAAGGACAAAACTTAAAAAAGAAAAAAATCATTTAACCGTTTTATTTATCGCATAGAGTAATAATAATAATAGAAAAAAAAAAAAAAAAACTGTAAGTATTATTATCGTTATCATTATTTTATTATGTTTAATTATTATTATTATTATTTATGTAGGTGTATATATGATTATATATTACGTATTATCGTATAATTTATATTTTATTTTTTTCTCATAAATAAAAAAAAAAAACGGCACTAATAGTTATTAACCTACGGACTATATATTTATCAATATTATTTTTAATGTATGCGCATTTGTATGACGCCTATTAATTATTATAACTAAATAATATTATCCAACGGATTAACTGCGCGATTATCGACATTTAATCGAAAATAAACGAACAAACAAAAATAAATAAATAAACGAATAAATAAAAGAAGAAAATACGGATTCGGCGAATCCGCGTCTTGGAATATAATTATATTAAGTATTGTTTTTTTTTTTGTTTTTTTTTTGTTTTTTTGTTTTTTTTTTTTGGTTTTTGTTTTTTTTTTTAAATTTTTTTTTATGGTCCATTGCACATCGGGTCCCGCGCCGGACGTCCCGCGCGCACACACGGCTGCGAAACGACACGACTACAGTAGAGGTTATTTCGCGGTGTTTTTTTTTTATTGAAATTTGTTTTTTTTTTTTTTTTTTATTATTCCAACGCCGTAGTAGTCAAGTCGAAATCGTACCGTCAATCGATGTGCAGGACGGCCGGGTGACGGGCTGGTTGGAGGGGAGGAAAAAATAAAAAAAAAAAATTAAAAACATAACGGGCGAATGTAAAACAACGGAACGAAAATTATCAGTATCATTTGACACGAAATTTTAAAGAACCAACGGGTTCGATAATAATTGGCTCGATGCGCGGGCGTGTTGTGTATGTGGACCGGCGTTTATCCCGGTTTGGGCTATTGTAAAATAACGTTTGTTATTGTCGGACCTAAACCCTAATAAACGGAAACGAAAAACAAAAAAAAAAAAATGTAATTATTCGATATCTGTAAAAAAAAAAAAAAAAAGAAAAAAAAAATCTTGTATGTATTTGTGTGTGATACACAGCGATAGCGTGTATTTGGGCTATTGCGATTGATATTTTTTTATTATACTGTATGTGTGTGTGTGTGTGTGTGTGTGTGTATAAATACGCGATTTCGGATCGACGATGAATAAAAAAAAAAAAAAAAAAAAAAAGAGTAAAACCCGACTCGGGGGCGAAAGAGTGGTTTGGTTTGCCACCCTTTTACTCCTACTCCGAAGTGACGACATAAACGTATTATCGACGGGTTAGGTGTTTTTTATTCAATTTTTTTTTTTTTTTATTCATTTTTAATTTATTTTTAATCGAATCGCGTATTTTTTTTTATTTTTTTTTTGTCTATTGCGTACGCCATTCGTCGTCAAACGGTACCGAGATAATAATATACTACGGTGATGACGGTGATTTATATATATATATATATATTTTTTATAAGAAATGCGTTTAATTTTTTTTCGCGGCGCATACCGGCGTTTCCTGTTGGGTTTTGTTGTGTGTACGTGTGCATAATTATTGTTCGTATTATAAATATACCGTAGCTCGTTCGTCTCGGAAAACATAAGAAAGGTAAAGGAAAAAAAAATTATATTTTATTATAGAGAACGTGTGTTTTTCCTTCGATTTATTGCGCGAGATTTTTTTTGTTTTCGTATCGGTGTTGGCACGTTGACGGGTTGACAAAAAAAAAAAAAAAAAAAAAAAAAAAAATTAAAAAAACACCCCAGGTAAAACAACAACGGAAAAATCCACACGAACCAATAAAAATATCATATATTTATGGTAGAGGAGAGTTGTTGTAAATAATCGTAGTAACGAGAGGGAGAGAAAAAATATATTGGAAAATAACACGACAGCCGCTGTGTTTTGGTTTTATGTGATAATTATTTTATACGGTACTGCGAGGACTAACGCGAAATAACGTCGCGGCCAGTGTAACCTAGTGATTTTTTTTTTTTTTTTATTTTTTTTTTTATTTTTCGTATTATTATTATTATTATTATATGATTTCTCGTAAAAACATGCGTGTGTGGTGTGATATGATCGTATTATAAATACATATTTATATACGGGGACAATACTGACCCGTTCGGGCCACGAACTGCGCGCGGGGATAATCGGGGTTATTATATGTACAGGGTAAAAATTAATTTTTTTTTTTTGTATTTACAAAACGTATAAAGAATATATTAAGTATAATATTATAACCGTCCGTGGTCTACGACTATTATTATTATTATTATTATTATTATTATTATTATTATGTAAGTACTATTATTATAAATTATATGTACAAGATGGGGCGATCTGTCGTGTTGTCGTGTTGAAATCAAATATTCGAGGAGAAAAAAAAAAAATTGAAAAAAAATACGCGTTTAACACGTGAGAGTTGGTTTAGAGCGGGTAGGTATGTTTTTAATATTATATTGATAATTGTATTTACAGGCTCGTATTTTTGTTGTTAGGTTTTGTTGCGTGCGTGGTGTTCCGTCTTTTAGTCACTCGGGATATATTTTTTTTTTTTTTAATTTTTTTTTTTTTTTTTTCTTGTTTGCAGGCCGTTACGGTATCTATACCGCGGCGGTGCGGGGGACAGGGAGTGTGGAAATCTCGTTTAGACAATATTTAAGTTACGAGACGAAAAAGTTATTTGTAAGAGAAATAATTATTGTTATTATTATTGTGCATGACCCGTGATGTAAAATGAAGTGATTGGGCGATAATTTGTACTAAAAGAAACAAAAAATATAAACAATATTATTATTATTATTATTATTTCCACCGAACATAATAATAAATAACAATAAAAATAATTGCAAAAATCCCTTAACGAAAAAATTTTTTTAAAAAACGAAATAATAATAATAAAATAAAATAAAAAATTAACAGTAAAAATCGGTTTCAAATGTCAAGCAAAATAAATAATAATATTTCCGGAACCTAAATGTTGCTTTATATATAAATATTACGTAATAGTATTGTAATAATGTTATATTATTATTATTATTATTATTATTAAGTATACGAGTATGTTAGTCGAATTTAAAAATTAGAGTTAACGATTTAAATGAATAATTTATATTTAAAATTTTAATTTTTAATCTTTGTACAACTCGCGTAAAAAAAAAAAAAAACCACATAATATTATATTGATAATATTTATAACTGTACAACAAAAATTTGCTAAACGACGATTTTTCAAAAAAAAAAAAAAAAAAAAATGAATTAATCTTTTAATGGAAATTGTAATTATATAGCTAAATTTATGTATATGTATACATATTATACGTATAAATAAATTTTAATTTTATTTATGTACATTTATTTACAGGGCGGTCACGCCGATGGGTGCCCGGGGGTGTGTGTGCCCGCGACAATAACGCCAAGAACGTCGTTCACCGGGGCCGGCGGCCATAGGGATAGGGTACATGTTATTATCGTTTTGGTATTGTTATAACAAATAAATGAATTTATTATTTTTTTTACGATAATATAATTAATTGAGTAATGTATATGTATATGCGTGTTTAATATTATTGCGTACCTATCGACAACTAGTATATATATATATATATATATATATATATATATTATTTACAATAGTATGAAATAAATAAAACGTACAATATTATAATAATAATAATAGAGGCGTGCGCGCGCGACGGGTCCGCCGTTGAGCTTTAGGATGTCGCGGCGGTGACGAGTTAAAATTGTGTAGCGAGTCGGAGCGGGTGGCCGGCCAGGTGGACGTGACACGGCGAATAATAATAATAATTTACAGGTTCCGCCGGGTGGGGGCGGTCGGGTGGTTTGGTTGACGGGGGAGGGGGAGAAGGGGGTTAGATTGGTGTGTGTGTGTGTGTGGGGGGGGGCTCGTTTTATCGTCAATAGTAACCGAACCCTCATGGGTTGATGTGACCCTGCTGGGTGTTACCGAAAGTGAAGCCCAGCGCCCTCGGGTCGCCGCCGTGCAGCCTGAGCGCCTGTTCGAGCCTTTGCTCTTGGAGCCGGAGCGCCTCCGACAGTTCGGGCGATATCTGCACCGGGTTCTGGTGATGGTCGTACGGGTTCTGGCCGTTCATCAGTTGCCCCTGCGCCATGGCGTTGTAGTTGATGGCCGCGTTCTGCTGCGGCTGGAGCGCGTTCTGCTGCTGTTGTTGGACGGCGGCCGACTGTAGTCGGTTCTGGTCGGGCGCCTGTTGTTGGCCGGACGACGCGGCCACGGCTTGGGTGACCGCCAACCGGAGCGCCGCCTCGGCCTGCGACCTCAGTATGGCTTCCTGCATGCGCAACGTCGGCGAACTCTGCTCGTGGTTCGTCTGCTGGTGATGATGGTGGTGCAGCATGGACTGGTGGCTTGACTGCTGGTGGTGCCCGCTGCCCAAGCCGTCCACCATGGACGACATGGACGCCCGAACGGCCGCGTTCATGGCCATCTGGACGGCCGACTGCATCGAGTTCACTGAAGAGTTCGAACCGGAACCGCTGTTGACAAACATACAAGTCATAAAATTGTTTACCGCTGTCTCACAGTGATATATTATAATGCTTTCCACCGAAACCCCGAGACCAATTTATTATCTCAACACCATACCTGGAAGTGGTGATCAACTGGTTCTGGTGCATGGCGTTCGACTGGGTGATACGCATAGCCGCCGCGGCCAAATTTGCCGCGGCCGCTTGAACCACCGACGCTGGCGTAGGAGGAGCCGATCGCGGCGATTGCGACGGCGACGGCGTGTTCTGTTGCTGTTGCTGCTGCTGCTGCTGCTGCTGTTGTTGCTGCTGTTGTTGCTGCTGCTGCTGCTGCTGCTGCTGCTGTTGTTGTTGCTGCTGTTGCTGCTGTTGCTGCTGCTGCTGCTGTTGTTGTTGTTGCTGCTGTTGCTGCTGTTGTAGTTGCTGCTGTTGTTGCTGCTGCTGCTGTTGCTGTTGCTGCACTTGTGAGACGGCCGCGTGGGCCTGCTGTTGGCTCATGAACAACGCTGCCGCTCTCTGCAGGTCGTTGGCGTTGTAATGCGGTTGCTGGTTCATGTATTGATGACCTCCGTTACCGCCGACTGAAATACGAGTTCGATCGGAATAAGAACGTTATATTAAATATAATTTATGAAATAAACATGTCGTATAATCATTTTGGCAATACTCACTCATGCCCCCAGTCCTGGCTGCCATGAGTTCGGCCAACTTGACGGCCGTGGGATTGTTGTTATTGTTGTTGTTGTTATTATTGTTAGCTGTGGTCGTGTTGTTGTTGTTGTGGTACAACACCAATGGAAGCTGATTGTCAGCCGGCGACGCGGATAGCCGGCCGCTGCCGGCAGAAACGATGTTGCCGCCGGTAACGGCTGTTGCTGCCGCGGCCGCTGCTTGTACCGCTGCGGCCACCGAGTTATTCGTACCGGTGCCCACAGATCCCGTGGAACCGGCTCCGCTGGGACCGTCCACTTCTCCGTTGTTCGACGACGACGTGTCCGAGTGAACGGAATGCGGTGAAGCGGGACCACCCATACTGTTCGTGGCGGTCACGGCGGCCAAAAAGTTTTCGCGCTCTCTGCGCTCTGCGGCCGCTCTGCTTAGCACGTATTGCGCGGCAAACTGATGTTTGGGATCCATGCGCATGTGTTCCATGTGCGTTAGAAGGCCTATGAAACGAAAACCAGAGTTAGATGACGAACAATACAACTTAATATTAAGAACAGTCGTGTAACAGTATAGTTATAGGAATAACAAAAATATTAATACAAAAAATCCGTGTTTCCCCATAAACAGCATATACACATCGGTGGTTTGCATTTTGAAAATTTTGTATGCTATGGGATGTTCTATTATAATGATGTTTATTTTTTGTACTCGTATAAACGGATTGAAAACTATTTATACAATCACGAATTTTGATTCGAAAAAGAAAAGACAAAAATAATTAATATAATACAATACTCTCAAATATTCTATCGGTAATATTCCTTTTGCATTGCGCGAGAGATCATAATGGTCGCTAACAATTTGTCCATATAGCTGTACTACGAGAGCTATAAAGAGACGCTCAATCAATACGTCTCACCTGATTCGTGGGTGAACACGGCTTGGCAAACGGAACACGGCCACATCCTAAGCTGAGCAAACTGAGCCGTTTCCGGGTGGCAGGCCAAATGTTTGCGCAGACTTCCCTCGTTCACGTAGTGTTTACCGCACACAGGGCACGGGTGGTTGGCGGTCCGGCGTTTGGCCATGTACGGTCCGGTGCCGATGTCGGTATAGTCTGCGGAGAAGAAACAATGACCGGTTATTTTATTTGTATATATTCCACTCCGGGGCGGAGGGTCGTTTTTCGAGTTGGTATATATTATTACGTGTGTATATATATATATATAGTACTACTCACTCTGCACGGCGACGGTCTGCGATGCCATGGTGGTCGGATCGTTGTGATGGACTTTCATGTGTTCGACCAGAGACTCGCTGCCCAGGAACAGTTTGTGACAGAGCGGGCAAGACGTGGTGCTTGCGCCGCCCATTAGGGCGGCGTGCTGCTGGAGCACGTCCATACGAAGTTCGGCTTCCTGAAAATAAAAAAAATGTTCCTGAAAATAACAATAAAAACACGTCAGGTATGTAACCAGTAATCAGCGGGCCCGGAAGTACGCGCGTGTTCCAGACTGGTTGTCGGGGAAGTAGGACGAGGAGTGTGAATAAGAGGCGGAGGAGTAGGAGGAGGAGGAGGAGGAGGAGGCCGCCGCCGCCGCCGTCGCCGCCGCCGCCATTGCAGCCAGCGTGTTTCCTTTCCGCTTCGCGTGAAGAAACACAATACCGACGCGGTCCCTTTTTGGACACGCGCATTTATATAATATATATATTTATATGTGTGTGTGTGTGTATAAGTATTTATAGTTATTATCTGTCGTGCGTTTGTATGACCCGTTTTAAATAAAATCAGGGGGAAAAAAAATGATTATCAAATACCAGTTCCGTTTTGTTTTACACGCGCGTCATAACCTCTCACCGCCGACCATTCGGCGAAGACTTCTGCAAAATATATTATTATCAGTGTTGAGCAATATCTAGACAAACAATTAAACATACTACGTCATATTATTTAGAAAATTACAAAATTCATTAGATAATCATATCTAATTTGTCTAGATACATTCTGAAAGTAACTAGTAATAATTTTGTTAGCGTTTAAAATATTTTATCATTATTTAGATACTTTAGATTTGTTTCTAGGTACATTTTTATTAAATCATATTTTATCTTTATATAAAGTAAAATGTATAGTTGCGTTTGCGTAACACTGATTTTTATTATTATCGTATTGCGGTCCGCTCGGAAATAACAAATTTATGGGACCGTCGCCACTGTTTCGGGCGATGGCGAGGCGTACCCGCTCAGATTTATCGTCGTACATTCGGAAAATCGGAAATTTACCGACCGGAGTTTATTGTCGTGCGGTACACAAACAGTAATTTTGCAGTCATAAATATATATATATATATTTTTTTTTTTTTCATATCATTACCGCCCCGGTTCCGATAATGTTATTATGAGCGCGATTAAAAATCGTCCGCCGACGACTTTACACGGACTACGCACACGTATATTATTTGTTTTCTTCTGACGGCATTTAATTCTCTTTAAGAGTTTTTACTCCCCGTTCTGAAATAGCGCCGTCCGCTCTTGTACTCCCGGTACACCCGGCTCCGCGGGGTTTCTTCCACTACGTCCAACCGTCTCTTTCTAAGACTCCTGGCCGTAGGTTTCCATTCTAGCGCCGCTCTAGCCGTATTCCCCCCCCCCATTTCCGCGCGTTACACGGTCATTATTGATAAGCCACTGTATCCGTTGTCCACTTTTTATAAACCCGCTGACTGGCGCCATTGCCATTATTATATATATATATATACTCTATATTCGAAATCGTTCTTGTAGTCTCGGTCCCGTATGACTATAGGTCATGGTCAGGTCGCTTTTGCACTTTATAGGCACACGCATGTTATTTTATAAACGTGTACAAGGTGAAAAAAAAAAAAAAAAAAAAATGTTTGTGCAACATCGTCTATACGGGATTTTATTGTTATCGGCGCCTAGGGACACGCGTGTGTCGGTCCGAGCAAAGAGCGCGCAACTGTACAGCGAGCGAGTTAGCCCTGACCGACGTCTCGGCGGACGGCACTGGGCGGCGGCGGACGGCGGTGGCGGCGGACGGCACGGGGCGGCGGCGGCGGCGGCGGCGGCGGCGGTGGTGACGAGAAAAGTGCGGTGGCAATAAAACAAACGTAATTTTAATTTTTAAAAGCCCTCGCGCCGCCGCCGACTATATACGTATAATACTCGCCGCGGCCCGGTGACTTTTATTAAAAGTCCGTCTGCGGCGGCGAGACGGCCAACCACCAAGAACCGTAGAGATTTACATTTTTATTAAATATTTTATAAACAAAGTATAATTTATCGGTCTGAGTGTTTTTCTCTCGAAAGTGGTATAAGTATATATAGGCGTCCGTCCGCCCTTCCCCCCCCCCCGGACTCGGGACACCGTTAATAATTACTAGCGGTTTTTTTTTTTTTTTTTTTTCCCCACGTGATTTGTTGTGTATACACAGCTCGAAGTCATGGTCTCGCCGCTAAATCCAGCCCTCGTGCACATCACACGACACGGACGATCAACTAACAAAATCGCGTTATCACTTTGGTCTACTATATTTTATAATATCTATCGCAGTGGCGTATCTGGAGCTCAATCAAAAGGGAACGGGATGACGATTTAAATATTGTAACAGCATTTTTTTTTTTTTTTTTTTTTTTTTGTAATATTTAATATAATACCACGTAACAAGTACATAATAAAAACGAATTTTTTTTTTTGATTACCAGAAGTGTAAAACTGTGCCTACAATATTTTCTAAACTTGGTAGATGTTTGTAAAGATGAACACTGATATCAAATTAATAATATGTTGGACACAATGAGATATTACGGTGAAATTATCTATAAATTATCGTTGCAGCGAAATCGAAATAAAAATAGCATGCCGTGTTTATCGGTACTATTTCGAAACACCGATAACACCAGATTACGCCAATACGTCCATAACCGTTAAACTATCTATGAAAACCGTAAATATAATAGAAATTATCTATGATGCAAACCAGTGGCGTATTTACGGCCTCCGGGATAAATACATATCCGCCGGGACGAAATTCTAAAAACGCCACCGATGATAATAACACCATTCTCCAAAAATACCCAGGTGGTAGGCTATCCACTGCTCTCGGGTACGCCACTGATTTATTGTATCGGTTGATTTTCGATAAAAGAAAAAAAAAAAAAAAAAAAATTATAATTCGTATATTATAATCGAAACTTCGCGTTTAATCGATCGGCTATACTACAACCATAGATTAATAAATTCAGTACTTTATATACAATTTTACAACCACACACGATACTGTAAATGTATGTGCCGTAATAGCAGTTATAATTATATGTTTCTGACAAATTGTATTAATTTTGTTTTTATTTTATACTTATTTTCATTATTTTTCAACTATATATATATATATATATATATATATATAGTTATATAGTTATATATAAAAGTTCAAGTAAAAGTACAACACGCCATCGTCACCAATGACGACGACGACGACGGTTTATTTGAATATTTATTTATTTTATTATTTTTTTTTTTTTCTTATTATTATTCTTACGAAAAACGATAGTCGCGCGCGAAAGTACACATTTTACACCGAATACGAAAAATGTCATTATTAAACATTAAATTCACCGTGACCATTAACGTTTCCAATATTATAGAAACTTTAGCGTTAATGCGCCGAAATACTTTTGTAAATGATTTATACGCTTTTATTGCATAAAACTAATAATAATTTCGCGCCGTAGGAAAATTGTTGTATCGTTTTGCTCGGCGGCGAATTTAAATTATTTTTACATTCATAAAACGAACACGCTGAACACGCTCCTATATCAGAGGAGTGTACGGGCATTTCCGTATTGGGGCGAAATATAAAAACATTACAAGCCGTGTAAATTTTAATCAAATTTACGTATAGAGGCATAGATTTTGCCGGTTATAAATAACGAGTACGTAATGTGTTTTGTTATGTTTTCACAATTTGAATTTTAAAAAAACATATATATATATATATTATGATCAAACAAGTTATTGTTTGTAATTTACTATAGTTTTTTTTTTTTTTTTTTTTCTAATAAATTATTATAATTATAATTAAAATAATTCGAATGTTCTAATAATAGTCATAAGTCGTACAATCAGATCGTTCAACGGGTTTACCTATCAGTAACATTATGGTTTTTTTTTTATTTTTTTTTTTTCTTAACCCATATCGTTTTATTGAATTCGGTTAAAATAATTATTTAGATGCGAAAATCCTCGTACACGAACAGAGCACCCTGACGCTGTCAATTCTATAATAATAATAATAATAATAACAATAATAATTCTGACCCTTTTGATTAACTATAAATTGGCGCCGTTTAAAACATATTGCCGGGGGTGTCAGTCCACCCTTGCGCTATACACATACGGATAATATATTCTTATATCTCGGTTATACTTTGTCGTAGACGACGCGATCGGTATTTAAACAACAATCGTGTAAAACGATGATAATAATAGTGACAATTTCGTCACGAGATTGAAATTGCGCATTTAATTAAATATTTCTTTCCAAAACGAAAATATAATAATAAGAGAAAGAAAAAATACGCGAAAGTAAAGAATATGCGATTATAATATCCCTTTATTTTCTCTGCTATAAAGTACTTAAACAAAATAAAAAAAAAAAAAAACAAAAAAAATCATTATGTGCCCGAAAATAAGATTTAAGCGAAAGAAAGGATTATACATAATAATAATAATAATACGACGACGACGACGACGACTACGATATGATGTGAAATTGGCAAAATTAATGGAATTCCGACGGGTATAACGAACAATATAATATAAATTTAACATCAGCCGCTGTTTGCGGAGAGGAAACTCGTATATTTTCATTATATATATATATATAGATTCCGATCGAATATTAAAAAAAAAAATAATAATAATAATAATAACTGTAATAATATCGTAATACGGTTGTGTAATATTTCGTTTTATCGAAACGAAACGCCGTAGGGGGGGGGCGAGAGGGGAAACAAATCTGTTTTGTTAGGTATATCATATTTATTTTTTTTTAATAATTTAGAAATTTCCACTAAAAATCTTGGTCCGATTCACATGTGTAGATCTTTCCCGGAAGCATTTTGAGGATCTAGTTGGTGTATTGGAGCGTGGCATTTTTCCATTTCTATGTGGTTGTGGTTTTTTAAACAATCCCAGGAAAACCCAGGAAGAAACGTAGGGAAAACTTAAAGTTGCTGTATTTTTGATTATGTTTTTATGTTATAATCTGGTTAAAAGTAATTTGTACAAAATATGAATATTAGTTATTTTTAGTCCGGGACAAGTTTTCAAAAACGGTCTGGCGATTATTGATTTGATTTTAGGTGTTTTACAATTTATAGTTTTTTTTTTTATGTAGATTTGTACTCAGTAGTCAAAACAAAAAAAGTTGAACGTAATGTAATAGTATTTTTTTTATAAGCGTTGAAAATTAAAATTTCAACGGAAGTCATTTCGAAACACGTTTAACCGAAATCCGCTGTACCCCCAACTTGCCGCCCACCGCGGTAGTAGTAGCACGCCCCCGCGAGCGCACTGTCCGCGATTATTTTATATGTATTTTTTTTTTTTTTATTTTATTATTATTATTATTATTTTTTTTCTAGTTCGCTCGGCCATTGCGTACCGCGTATAACGTACAATAATATCTATTACGCGCGACCACAATAATATTTACCGCGGGGACTGCTGCGGTCGGGCGCGCGCGTAAAACACACACAGTGCGCGAACACACACGGGGGGGTATAAAAATGCGGTTAAACTTTCCACGGGTTTTTTTTTTTTCGTGTACCGCGGCGAATAGGCAAATAAATACCTATATTTATTATAAAAATACGCTGCCGTTTCCCAGTGGTCGTCGTCGTCGTCGTCGTCGTCGTTCCATTTACGGAAAGTGGTCTCCGCGTGCGCGTTGCCGTTCGCAAAATTTATAGCCTCCTATTAGAAATATATATATTTATATATATCGTCCGGTGCCAGTGTGCGCTTCACTATAATACCGACTACTACTATACCGACTTTTCTATAAACTCCACGCACCGTATCACCTATATAATAATATCATATATATATATATATATATATCTATCTCCATGTAACCCGCCGGGCACTCGACGCCGCCGCGGACGTTTACGGTACGAAGATCGGCCCCGCTTTTTAACCCGTCCGCGGATGAGAAAATAATGAGCCGCTGACGTGGAAAAAAAAAAAATAAAAAAATATTTACTATATAGTATATAATATATATATATATAGGTAATACCTGTATAAAACGCGGAAACGTACACGAAAGTATCTATTTTCCCGACTGTCAATGTATCGAAAATGTATTATTCTTATACCGACGTAACATCGTACGTACATACGTTTTAAAAAATCAAATTATTCACGACTAATACCCGATGATAAATAGGTAAATAATAATATTATGAAATTATTATTCAAATATATAAAAAACAAAACAAACAAAAAAAAAATATGCATGCACTCGCGTCATGATTACCGTCGTCGCGTAAACTGATGGTGAAATTTAAATTTTGGGTTTTTTTTTTTTCGAGTATTAAATTTGTGGAAAATAATCCTAAACTATACAGCTGTTGCGGGACATCGATATTATTACTACTATTGAGAAACTATTCAAACGGTTATTACGATTTTGATTATTATGTGTGAGTGGAGATTATACTCTCAGGATTGATAAAAAAAAAAAAAAAAAAACCGTATACTTCTAAATTTTAAATTTAAAGTTTTTAACAGTTTTGAATAGTTTATAACTTGTATTATTCTTTAGTCAAGACTATAACAACAATAATTTTTTTAATTAAAAACGTATAAAGACTGTAAACTGTAATTTTGGGAATTAATATAAGATAACGGTTATCTATACACATGTTAGATAACCGTGTTTTTTTTTTTTTTTTATCACAAACTGTTTCGCACTTGGCTGTTTAAACATCTCTACCCCGATGTAGGTAGTACACAGCATGTTAGAATATTATGTGTATTCAAAAATATTGATTAGGAATTTTATGATTATATTTCTTTTTTTTTTCTTCTAATTATCATCGTAATTAATTATTAAAAATCAATTTACAGAAAAAATTAACAACGAATCAACTGGAAAATGTGACGCCAGTAATGACTACCGCATTTCAATACTTTCCGATTTGTATGGGAACGACAATATTCCCCGCCTTTACGTTAAAACAAAAGCACAAAATAATTATAAATTATTCGTATCAAAATACCGTTTCGTCGGAGTACCGGCAATCCCGATTGCCTTTATACGTTACACCTACGCATATTGTTGTCGGATCGTCGAAACGTATAAATATAAGTGTAATTGTATGAAGAAAGGGGGGGGGGGGGTAAAAAAAAAAGCGAACGAATAAAGAACAAAAACGACTGAAACGCAAAAACGAAACAACACTCGTGTTATTTATTTAGGACGTGAGCAACGTACTTTTTGACGGTACCTAATAATAACAATTATTATGTATATATACGTACCTACATTAAATTTCAATGCGAGTGCATTCAATCAAACGACAAGACAACGTGCAATTACCGCCGACACTTGCATTATATTATAGTAGTAATAATAATAATAATAATAATATTCAATTGCACGCGTATGCAATGTGTGTACAAACTGTTTTTTTGTATCTTTTTTTTTTTTTTTTTTTTTTTTTTTTTTGGGGGGCACCTGCTGCTACGCGCGGGATGCATCGCACGAGCATATCGCATTTAATAATATAATTGTACATGCGCCGGGGAAAGAGATAATAATAATAAAAAAAAAAAAGTTAAAAAAACCGCATCGTCTATCTTCGTATACGGGATATGCATATAAGAAATTAAAATAATTGTGTTCGGCGACCAGAAAAAACCGAAAATAAATTTTTTTTTTTTTTAATGTAACCGAATATAAAAAAGCGCCTGGAAAAATAAATAACACGCCCACGCCGGATAAAAAAAAAAAAAAAAAAAAAAAAAGACCGAACAAACACCTGTAGTTTACCGACTCGGAAAAAAATCCACAGACACACTATTATTTTTTATTTTTTTTTTTTCCCCGTCTCGATAAAAATCAACATTGAAAAACATTCTTTCGTTTTGTTTTCGACAAGTGTTAATTTATTCCGGTACCGAGGTAAATGACTAATCTCCATGTGAGTATATTATAATAATATGTAAATCGGTTCACCTGCTCGCTTACATATACATAGGTACCTATACGATATGAGCGCCCGGGGATCTGTCTAAGATTTACGAAAAGTAAAATAAATTGAATAATATACGTGTACGCGTCGTAAAAAAGAAAAAAAAGATCTGTATTGTGTCTAATTCTCGTGTTGTCGGTTTTTTTTTTTTTTATTTTAATACGCAAGGGTCATAACGTGTATATATAAAAGGATGTACACAAGAAGGGTCAATAACGAAATACTGCTGCTCTTAATACCCTTTTCACAATTTTAATGAATATCGTACGATAGTATACGTATATATATATATTGTTTTTTTTTTTTTTTTTATTACATCATATTTTTTATTCTCAACCCTTTTCATTCTAATTTACATTCGCGTTACACTTCACTGGATTTTTGCCGTATTACACAGTAAAAAAAAAAAAAAAAAAAAACCCATATAATAAAACATAATTTTACAAGTATATAATATTATATAAATTTGAAGCATAAAACAAAAATCTGCAATTCGAATGCGGTCTAAGAACCGAGAAAGTGTGGGGGGCTTTTTAATAAAACAGCGGTGCAATTTTTCGCTATACTTGGAACATAGATAACTTTATTGAATAATCTTTTTGGTGATGGTAAAAGTATTTAAATAATTTCACAAAAACACATCGATAAAATGACAACGCTCGAAGTTTTACGACCATAGAGTGCAGTTTCTATTTTTGTGCACCATCTTGGCGAATATTATACAGACATTAAATCGTGTATACACGAATATACAATAATCGAATCAACACTGTAGACTGTAATAATAATTATTATTGTCGAAACAAAGCACCAAGGCAATATAAAAACGCCACTATAATTCGCGTACGGTAAGAAGAAAAAAAAAAAAACGAATAAAATAAAGAAAGTGGAACGATTTGAAACGCGAGAAACTTTTACCCCTGCGCTGCGAGTTAAAATGTTTCACCCTTTCTTTTGGAAATAAAGTTTGCGGCATAAATTAACAATAAATAATAATCAACGATCGCATATAAACGAATGGTGAAAAAAAACCACGCAAAATGTCATCAAAATCGTTATTAGCCACAAAAATTATGAACCGATCGTTTCGTTTATAAGTGTATTTAAAAAATATGTAAATTCTTTTTTTTTTTTTTTTTTTTGATTTTCAAGGGTATTATAGTTGACAAAATAAAACACATCGGGATGTCTTGTGTTTTCAGACGGTTTGTATATAATTGCAGTAATATTAATATAACTTAATTATATTGTTTAAATTTATTTCATCTTCATAACATTTTTAAATGTATAAAAAAACTTTAATTAATCTAATAGAATTATATGGCATTGAACCCAATATTAAATAATATTATTGTAGTATCCTATAGGCCTGGTTAGGATACTGGAACGGAGGACGATTGGACCGACAATAATAAAAAAATTAAAAATTATTTTATAGATTTGCTTCTTTGTTTTTTAGACGGCTCTATATTGTTGTTTGTGATTTTTCATTAAACTACTTAATAATTTTATAAGTTATACAATCAATAGTAGAAAGTGTACATCATACGTATATATAGCGTTTGGTATTTTGAACATTTAAGTTTTCTATACGATTTTTGGACTATTAAGAAATGAATATCTCAGCGTATTATTTTACGTTAATCCGACCACAGGTTATTACCAAACATACAGGGGCCCGTAAAAGTAAAAAAAAATAATGAACAGCACGTACTTATTTCGTAGGGGTCCCATGGCCCCTCCCCTAAATCTGGGCTTGTTTTTATATATATATATAGAGACTAACATTAAATTGCGATTTATTTGAAATTGTATACATAATTACACCTTATTGAAATAATTATTACTGCAACTTGGCACTCATTCAATAAACCACACACAACCATCACGATACCGTAAAAACTATTTTCTTTTACATTGAAATACTTTAAACTCGTATACTATAGAGTATACACCGCGAGAACGGACATTTTTTTACACAAATAAGTTAGTACGTTTTATTAGAAATTTAAAGAAAGCCAGACATTCTTAGCACCGTGGGTAGGCCGATATAGAGGCAAAGTTTGTATACATTGATAACAACGATAAATCGTTGCAATCAAACGATAATTCTAAACGGACCTTGGTAAACGGGTAAGGTAAGTATTAGTCCGGTTTCTCCCTCCTTGTAGCCTCATGGTAACACAGAAATCAACAAAAATAAAACCAATGACAATTTGTTTTCTAATATTTTTTTATTTTTTAGACAAATTGTTGGGAATCTTGAAATATTTTCAAAAAATAGTACCGCCGGGCGAAAATCCGCATATTTAAAGGTACGGCTATCATGAAAAAAATCGAACCATTTTTACTAATCGAAAAAAAAAAAAAAACAAAGATAACACATTTTAGAGTTAAACGCTTCTTCGCTACAATCGGAACCTGAAATAGAGTTATTTTTTCGTAAGGAAAAAAAAAACCCTTTAATACAGAATTATTCGAATTGATAAAAAAAATATTATAGTTCCGTGTAGAAAGTTTAAAAACGTCATGCGTGAAAAAAAAAATGTACAAAGTGCGTTTACAAAGTCGTAGTGTCACGTGACAATATCTTGCAGAGAGTGAGAGAAAGAGCGAGAGAGAGAGAGATAGAAGAGAGAGAGAGAGAGAGAGAGAGAGAGAGAGAAAGAGAGAGGGAACAAGTGAAATAAACGTGTCCATTTTTTTTTTTCCATCGCCGTTTTTTTAATTATAGCAGTGGAAATTTCTCAACGCGGCAGATTTAAAGAAGAAAATATAGGTAGGTAACAAAATTAACTTTAAAAATATAAGACTACGATGTCCGTAAGAATTAAATCCTTTTCGCGCCCGCTTTTTCCCATTAACTTTTCAAATAAGCCTCTGTCGCTGCAGTATTTCATTGGCTACGCGCGTTATACTTATACTACGTACCCTGCTAGTAAAATATAATAACTCCACCGGTGTAATTCAATCTCGCGCAGGCGACAACCGCGATTTATATATATATATATATATATAATTTCATAACGAGAAAATATTATTGCATCGCGGTCGTGGTTATCGTGACAAAACGATTGAAATAGCACGCGGCTATATAAGACAAGTATTTAGTTTAGAGACTACAGCCGCCTGGGCAAAGAATCGTGTAATAAATTATTTAATTGAAATTGAGTAAGAAAAAAAACCCCGCACTGACCTAAATCCACACACTCGCCGGTTCCCCGGCGATGCTGTGCGAATAATAAGTAATAATATTTAGTTATTTTCATTATTCTTCTTCAACTGTTACAGGCCTTTCAGGTCCATTGCCGCGACAACATACTGCATCCATTATTTTTTTTGTCTTTTGCAGCTACTACAGCGTTCCTTACGCCCAGGTAACATTAAATCTTCTTGTGTTCTGTATGCTCGTTTTTGTCTAGGCCGTCCTCTGAGTCTCTTAGTGTTTGGTTTCCATTTTACTATATGTCCGATTGGTCCTTCTGATCTCCGTACATACTAAGCACAACTCGTTTTCATATTTATTAAGATTCCAACAATGTTAGTTTCATCATAGAGGTCTTCCAATAGGTTATTCTTCATTGTTTCGTATTTCATATTCTCCTTCGTTGTTTTTCTTCTGGCCGACAATTTTCCTTAATATCTTTCTCTCAGACACTTCTAGCTTCCATTCATCAGATTATGTCGTGGCCCATGTGCCCACACGTGTAGAGAACCAGTGGTTTGACCAGATCTGTCTTTCTCGATTGTAATTTCGAATTGAACGGTGTCGTGATTCCAAAATGAATTGATTCATAAAAATGAAGAAGAAGAAGAAGAAGAAGAAGATAATGATGATGAAATCGAAGGAGATCATGCAGAAGAATTACCTAAACTCACAGAAAGTGAAATACTAAACGCCTTTTCTATTGTGAGGAATGGTTTTAGACAACGAGCAAATGTTTCGGATGAAATTTTTTGTTTGAACTCAATGAAATCGAAACATTTTACGAAAACAGTACAGTATATAACAACAATAAGCAAACGAAACTCACTAATTATTTCTTTTAAATTGTGATTAAAAAATACATAATATATATGTAGGTATAATATGATATGTTTTATGTTTATTTATGATATAAAATATAGAATATGAAATAAAAAATTGATACATATGAAAAAACGCACGTAATTCTATTTAACGAATTTCTCTGTATTGTGAATTTTTTATTTTTTTTTTATGTTCCCCATGAGACTTTGTTATATGGAAGTTTTACCGTATAAATATATATATACATATATATATATATATATATATATATATATATATATATATATATATATATAGGGATTGTACTGTGTATAATGAACATAATGCACCGTCGTCATCGGGCCCGTGACGTCATAAGTTACCGTAGACTATGACGACGGCGAGTAGGTATAGTCGTCATCGTCGTCGTCGTCGTCGTCGTCGGGAGCACGCTGGAGGGATAAAATTATTATACTATACACTTATATACACACAAACCTACGCGCCGGATGAAATCCTCCAAAACTGGGTCAAAGTCGGTCGCTACCACCGGCGCGACCGCATCACTTACACGTGTTGTTCGTCTTTCGTATCGGCGGGGGCTCGTACGCGGCATTTGGTAAGCGTCGGGGCAATATTCGATTAAAAAATAAATAATAATTTTATATTCGGTAATACCGTCGTCGTCGTCGTCGTCGTCGTGGTCGTTTCGTAACGATTTTTTTTTTTTTTCTAATTTTGTAACTATATTACACTAATACTCTCGTCGACACCTGTTATAATAATAATAATAATAATAATAATCCATATGTTCCTGAATGTCTTGCGATTGCGTCGCGGGTGCCCAGTGTTGACGCCGTAAAAGATTAAAAATGAAACAACATTGTGTATTTTCAGCATGTGTTATCGTGTATTAAGTATTATCGGCATAACACAGAAATCTTATGGCAAATCCATCACATCGGCGAGTGAACCATTGTTCATTTACAGCGATGCCCATTGGAGATTTCTGATACTGACAACGAAATAACACCGCGACGCCACCGCGGTATCGCAAACGAATTTAATTAAATTTTTTTGTTGTTTTTTTTTTTTTTATTTATTTATCGGTAAACAAATTGTATTTCGCATATTATTTTTAATTTTTTTTTTTTTTTGCAATTATTAGAATAACATTATTGCACGCAAGCTGAAGAAAATTAAAATTGTTCAGCACTGTGCTTAATAGAATAAAACATGAGAATTTCTAATATTACATATATATTCCGGTCGTTTGTCAAGGGTATTATAACTACAAGCATACGTCGCCGATAGGCGTTTTAGGGCATACGGTACACGGTTTTTACCGCGTGTGCCCCCCTCCCCCCAGCGTAATATTAATAACGAAATCGTCTCACCTTAGCCGTATGAGTGCGCAGACTGGACTCGGTGGCGAAACCCTTGCCGCAGATGGTGCAATGGAACGGTCGGTTTTTGGCCCTCTCCACTTGGGCGTCGTGGTTCCGGAGATGCTGTTGCAGATTGGACAGCTGTATGAAAGCTCTCCCGCATTCGGCCAAGTGACATCTGTACGGTCGTTCGCCTGCGACAAATGTAAAAAAAAAAATTATTATAATAATAATACGAAACAAAAAAAAAAAAAAAAAAAAAAAATACCAAAAATGTACGTTAAATAAAGTAAATAATAAATATGTGCGCGTAATACTTGTAATACGTGTAACGTGTAACGGCGGCGGCGGCGACAACAATATATTATTATTATATAATACCAGTGTGTTGGAAGAAAACAAAAAAAAGAGAAAAAAAAAATGCCATCGTAACCGGTTTATTACGTATAGGTAACGCGCGACCGTTTCATATGCAAATATAATTTTAGTCGGGTGCGACGATAAACGCGGTCCTTTGCGCGCGGAAGGAAGAGGAGCCCCGCTATTGTTTTAACACGTTTTCAGTAAGCATCGGACGCGTTATTATTTTTTTTTTCAAAATTTTTTTTCTCGTATTCATTTTTTTTTTTTTTTCCCCCGTTTTGTTTTTAAAACTGCCCTACCTATAGCTACTATATATATATATATATATTATAATATAATATTATTTGCTCCCGCCGCGAGTGATACACGCGCACCTTGAGAACCGACGACGGCGACGACGGCGACGACGACGACGACGACGACGCCGCGGCGTATATCCAATTAGATATTCTTTTGTTACTTTTTTTCATACCGCGACACGTTATTTTATGGTAATTTTACCCGGATATGTGCGTTTTTTACGCTAACAAATACCTATATACTACCCGTATAATATAATAATAATAATAATAATTCCCCTTTCGTCTTAACCCCTTTTGCCGCCGCTGCAGCCTGCAACGCGATCCCCGCGGACGCTTTTGTTTTAACGCGTGAGCGTTTCATTCGATTCACTAATAATATAATTTTTTTTTTTTTTTAATTTTTTTTTTTTATTTTATTCTCTTCTCGGCGCGTCTTCCGTGAGAGCACGCGGAAATGTATACGGACGTTTGTTATATACAATAAAGGCGGCAAAGGCCCGCCGCGTACCGTACTATAATAAACACCAGCGCAATATAAATTGTATTATTAACAAAACGCGTGTGAACGGAGTTTGTTTCTGATACTGCACCAACAGAACCGGATTAACGAAATATTAGCGGATGGGCATTTAAAAAACTTATAATATTACAATAATCATACACGTGCGAATACAAGAGAAATCGTTCTATTAGGAGTAACATTAAAAAAAAACTTAAAACACATATGGAAATTTGCACGCAGTTATTTTTCAAAAATGTTTTGCTGGGGCTCTGGGTTATAGATCTGTTACACTCTTAATCCGATTCTGACCCGGTCCTATTCTATGTTTATCGCAGTTATTCGTGTCGTACTTTGGTTGTATAGATCCTTATTATGTTTCCTATTCATATTTTTCATGATTTTATCGTCTTGTTCACGCGTATCTTTCAATAATTGTTTTTAGTAAGCTTAAACGTCTTAATAAAGTATGTCCTATTACCTATCTCTTCTGGATTAAATACATTTCCATAGTCACTGTATTTTCTTTATTCTGTTTAAAATCTCTCCGTTTGTAACTCTATCATATTTTTACAATTTTTTTGTAGCACCACAATTCGAAGTCTCCCGTTTACTTTTTTCAACTAAGCTTATTGTCCGGGTTTCATAATCAAACCGTGTCGCACTCACTATACATAGACTTTTACGAAGTTCTTCGTTACAGACCCACTGACAGTAAAAACAGTAATCTTCTCAAATACCATATAATAAATAGGAATCTGAAAATTCAGAAAAAATCGCTGAATTCAGATTGCGGATTAGTTTGATACGTTTGATATGACCTATACTTCTTGTGTGTAAGTTATTATTATTATAAAAATGAAAGGTATTGATAAGAATTCCAAATATAGTATTTGTTTAAGTGTAGTACTGCTGCAGTGTTTGATTCAATATATATATATATATATCCGCCGATAGAATCGATAAAACGAATTTATACCTAAATTTATTATAATAACAGAAACAATATAGTTTTTTTTTTATTTTTTTAAATTTATTGTGTAATTTTGTTTCGTGTCGCCCAGCGCGATATATTATAATATTATAATCACGTTAAAATATGATATGACGTATACGCCGGCTGCCAAAACAGACGTGATTGAGAGCAGTAATATAATAATGAAAAAAAAAAAAAAAAAAAAAAAAACCGGGCGGACTGCGTGCCGCAGCGGCGGGGCGGACGGATTTTTCCCGGAATGATTTTCGGAAAAACGGCACTGTAAAAAAAAAAAAATGTGTATAATATACGCGAGCGGCACAATACATCAGCTATATTTTAATATTATAATGTCACGAGATTTATGAACCGAAACGGGTGGACGGACGCGCATAAATCGCATCGTTCATATAATAATATTTTTCGCCGGGGTGTTATTATTATTATTATTATTATTATTTTTTTTATATATATATATATGTCCAATTCCCATCGGTTTTTCGCGCGTATCGTGTTTTCATTATTTTATAATATTATTATTATTATTATTTACAGTCCCCGTTGTATACGTATAATATTTTTGGTCAAAAAAACAATTCAGGCTCCGGTATAGAAATGGTAGAATGATTTAAAACACTGGGGTCCACAAAAATACAAAATAATAAAATGTATCTATATATCCGTATACGTCATTCTATCGATTCTGTTCTGCTAGCCCACTCCCCCGCACACCAACCTATACATATATATAGCTAATGACAATGGTATTTTTTTTAAATCTTTTTTTTTTTTTTTTGTTTATTGTCCTGTCCGTACGCACACACACACACACACACACACACACACGCGTGGATATTATGTTATTATTTATAATGTGTGTGATGTATAATACGTAAAATTGTACGTTAAATATACGTATAAAAGCGGCGGTATTTAATAAAATATTGTCATTCTTGTAATAATAATAATAAAAATAAACGTAATAATAACGGGCACCGCCAGTAAAACGGTATTAATCGGAAGGGTATAAGTGGCAGCAATAGGTACCCAACGGTCGGACGACGACAGCGACGACGGTAGCTCTTGACGTGTATTTGTTTTTTTTTTTCGATAAAAAAATAAAAACTTTTCCGAACGAGGCGAAAAACAGAAAAAAAAAAAAAAGAAAATCATCCACGCCGGTAATTGTTTGTGGGGAAAGCGCGGCGACTACAATATAAATAATTGAATTTAGTCCCTTTCCAAACCCTTTGACGGGATTACGGCGGCGGCGGCGGAGAAAGGAGAAAAAAACCTTTTATTATTATTATGTAGGCGGATGACCTTTTTTTTTTTTATTATTATTCCGTGCGGTTTAATAAAAAAAAAAAAAAAAAAAAAACCGTTTAAATCGGTGCGGTATATACGTCTACCAGGTTTTTTGGTGTGAAATCTCAACGGTCAATCCTCCGCTGATGTATAAATTACACGAGCCGCCGTAATTAGTTAAACCGTATACCGTAAAGTATATATCGTTCGTACCCTTAATAATTAATACACGCGGGCTTTTTTGCCTTTTTTTTTTTTTCATTTTCCAAACCAGAAAAGAACAATGCGACATTGATGTTTGGAAAGTAAAAGGGCATAAGCGTCGATTGAAAAACTATTTAGAAGAGCCATAAACTGAATTATTTATTTTTTTTTTAATATTAATCCCAGCAAATTGCCGCTTACGTACAAACGTTTTCGATCACTGTGATTGATAAATATGTCGGTCAGCAAATATTATCATAACGATTTTTATAATTTTTTTTTTATAGTTGGATTAATCGATGTAATACAGTCGAACCTGGTTAAATCGAACTTTATTAATTTCTAATTGTCAATATCTCGAATTTTTCTCCGGACCTTGGAATTGCCCATTCAAACAATGTACAAAAATCGTGTTTAACTCGAATATTTCACGGATATCTCGATAGTTACAATTTTATTGAAATTGTTTGGAAATCAGGAATAAGAGGTCAGAGATGAAATTTTTTCTGCACTTAATAAAATCGAAGAATTCTCAGAACATACTGTGATCAATAGCGAAAATTACAACTTTTTTTTTTTCAAATAATAGAATATGGCAACGGTAAAATAAGTATTTACGTACCTACTAATATGTATAAATAAAGAATGATTTAAAAAAAAAAAAACAAGTAATAAACGTACATGTATAAAACATTTTAATGTCAATTTTATACTTGATGTTTTTTTTTTTTTTAATGTATTATTGATTTTTTGAATAATTCGAATTCTCCGTTAATACTTTACTGGTCCCTTGGACTTTGAGTATATGCATATATACAAAACAATGTCGTTTTCAAAAATCAGTGGCACGCGCCCTTCTAATGTCATTCTATAATAACCGGTCGATTCGGTTTCAATTATAATTAAATGATAATCGTATTATATAGTAGTAATATATTCGATGGGATTCGAAAATTATTGCCAAGTTAGTTACAAGACGAGATAGCGGCCGATGCTGGCCGCGAATTAAATTGATAAGAATAGATATCGTTTTGCAGCAGTCATCTTACTCGACCTTTTAACTGTATATAGTATTGCAAGTATAGCAGTGCGATCACCTTGAGAACACAGCCAACCGTACCTAATTCCCGAATAACTTGATAATATATTAATATTTTCTGTACATATGCATATTATTATTATAAAATAATATTATATTATTGAGTATATATATATTATATATATACTATATTACGTATGTTTTATATTTAAAAAAAAAAAATCTTAATAAAATAAGGAAAATCTGTTAAGATACTCGCGCGGTATAATACGTTTATAAGCGAGCTGGGTGGATTATATATTTTTTTTTTTTTTTTCACCGCGATGCGTGCCTATGTCCAATAAATGTCGTTCGTGCCCATAAACGGCTTGTTTTTTTTTTTTTTTTTTCCGTTAACATTCTCTCCGTGTACCTGCCTATAATATAACCGCAATATATACACACACACACGCGCGCGCGCATACAATATTACACGTATTGAAAAAATAAAATAAAAATCGAGTATATATATATATATAGAGGTAGGCGAAGAAGAAGAAATCTCGTCGATACGTATAAAAAAAAATAAAATAAAAGTATTATAAAATAATAAAAAAAAAAAAAAGAAAAAGAATCGATTTAATCCGCCCCGGAACGTGACCGATAATTTATTGCTCCGGAATAAGTATATAGAATAGGTAGTACCTATACGACGCAGAATCTACATACTTAATGAACTTTGTCCATTTTTTTTTTATTTTTTTTTTATTTTTTTATCATTAACCGCAACGTGTGCGCAGTGTGTGTTGCGGGTACAGTCGATAAATCCTGTTGTAAATCATCGTTACCCCGCGGGCAATATTATTATTATTATAGGTAGGTAGGTAGGTACCTACATACATACATACATTATTATTATTATTTGATATATTTTTTTTTTTTTAAAAGTGACCCTGTTCGGGGACCGACACTTTCTACGCACGTGACATAACGCACAAAGTACACACACACACACACACAGACACGTACGCACGCACATATAAATAGGAAAAAATAAAAAATAAATAAATAAAAAATACGCACACAAGAACGACGAGCCATCGGTCGTTCTTGTGGACTGTTGCTGGAACGGTGCCCGCAGACCACACTGTCTTATAATATAATATAATATATTATATTGTCTATATACTAACTTTTTTTTTTTTTTTTTTTCACACTATTTGCGCCTATAGATACATATATAATAATATATACGGTAATAAAAAAAAAAAAAAAAAAAAATCATACGAGAGTGCATATATATATATATATATATATATTATATACGCCAGTACAAACAACGTCGTCGTCTCGATAAAATCTGCTAGCCGTATACACTCGCGATGACGCGCGCGCGTGTATATACAGAAAAATATTCATATATTGTGTATGCAGGAAATATTCATATATTTATATTATTATATTGTATATCGAATAAAATATTATTATGTTTTAGAAAAGCACAAAAAAAAAAAGAAAATCAAGTGCAATTTATATTATAGCCGACCTGCAATGTAGTCAATTTTTTTTTTTTTAGATTCTTAGAGTAGCGAGTGCATTGGTTCTACTATGACGTGTGTTTTTCTCTCTCTCTCTCTCTCTCTCTCTCTCTGTAAACCGCTATTCTGGCGAGCTATTTAAAGGTATTTTAAATTCGTTTAGTTTTTATTTGGTTTTATGTGGATAAAATCGTATTGGTCGAGCACAAATGTTTGAAAATTGTACACCATCAGTTGTAATCAATGGTGAAAGTGAAAAAAGTTAAGCATTGCGCGATAACACATTTTTTTTTTTTTTAAACGTTAAAAGTTCACATTTTGATGCTAAATCACGGCATTTTGCTTTTATCAAATATATGCGAACGAAACATTTTTTTGTTCCATAAAAATAAACAAAAATCTGAGACGAAAACGCACGGAAAACTAAAATGTAATATGCAGTAACAAATCAACGCGATTTTCATATATCAAAACGTTTTTTATTGAACTTTGCTTAACCTTGCCAAATTGTTCGCCTACAACAGTGGCCTACCCATCTTTTTTTTTCTTTTCTATAATATTATTAATAGGGACGATATATAATTTTCCGTCTCGCGATCGTGTTTACGTATAAAAAAAAAAAAAAAAAAAAACAACAACAACATTTGAACCTAATATCGATTTGCGAAGCGCGCGGGGACGTATAATTTTGTAACGACGTCGGCGGGGGACGAGGTTTTCTCACCTCGCGAAAAACGTGACCGGAATCCGATTACACCGAGTATAATAATATATAGCTGTGTACAGCTACTTGTCGTCGTCGTTTACCCAAAGAAATATCGTTTTTTTTAAGTGTGTATACGGAAAAAAGGCTCAGTTTTTCCGGACACTTAATAATGTCGTATCGCCTCGGCCGCGCCGCTTCGTTAATATGCTAATGACCGCGGAGCGCGCGGTAGACGTGGGCGTGGACAGGGGCTACAAAATTAACCGTGTTAGACGACCGAAAAAAAAAAAAAAAAAAATAAAGAAATCTTAAACACCTATATATATATACCTATATAATAATATACCTCGTCATTATCATATCGTGACCCTTTTTTTTTTTTTTTTTTTTTTACGGAAATTAAGTGCGTACGTTTCGCGTGCGTTTTATAACTTATTATTATTATTATTATTTTTGCTTTTTTTTTAAACCCTTTCTCCCGCGAACGCACGGCGGGTACCGTCCGACTAATGTCTCGTGGTTTCCTGGATTAAATTGGCCTTTCCAGAATAATATATATATTTTACAAAAAAAAAAAAAAAAAAAAACCACCGCGTGTATTCTTCTCTCCTTATATTATAACATTCGCATTTCCCCCCCCCCCATTCCTATCTCCACTGATGAACATTGTTTTAGGATAAAACCGCGGTACGCTCCGAATTCAAACGGTACCGACGAACAATGTTTATAATATTGTTACTCGTAAGGCGACGGGTACGTACGCACTCAATAATACGCAAGTGAAGGGTTTGGATCGCGCGGAAACCGTGCGCGATCCGTATTATTATTATTATTGACGCGTAATATGCGGCGCGGTCAAAGCACGTCGCCTCCGCCGCCGCCGCCGCCGCTGCCACGTGCTAACGCGGTGTAACGCATAGACAAAACGTATTGACCAATAGTGAAATCGCTAGCCACGACTAGACCAAACCCATTTTCGCGCGGCCATCGGCGCACCGGCAATTTAACCTCCCCACCGCTGCCGCCGCCGTCACATCCGCACGATGACGACCATCGAAAAGGGTGTTTGCCGCCGCCACTTTCACTCCACTTCTCGCCCACCCCCCACACTCCTCCCTCTCCTCCCCCGCGCCACGTTCCTTCGTCTAAATATATATAAAAAAATATTTAAAAAAAAAAAAATAACCACCGTAGTTGGGGTCCACAGACAGCGGAACTGATGCGGGAATCGCACGGAGGGAGTGCTGTGACGAGAGCGGGTGAGAGTATACGATAATAATATATATATATATATATATGTATATATGCGCACTATTCCATCATCGCGGAAATCAATAATAATTCCAGTCGGTCTGTATACTCCGGGCCTTGTTGTATTAACAAATATATCGACGATATATATTATTATTGTGGACTATTCCGTATAGGAACAGCAGCAATAGAGGTGTTGTATATAATTATCGAAAAATATTTAAAACGATAAAACGGACGGCCGGAATCCCCCGACTTGTTAAATTATAAACATCATCCGTAAAAAAAATGAAAAAAAAAAAAAAACCATTACGATCGTGCACTATGCGGTATACGCGTAAACATTACACGGTAATCAAAAATTCAAATTTTGTTTTAATAAACGAAAACATAGCAACGTCCTGTTTTTAAATTTTAATTGGCAAAACTATTGTGTTTATCCGAACATGGTTTTAGATTAGTTTTGATCGCCTTGCGTGGCACGGGCGAACACATAGATTTCGGTTCAATTCGTACAAAGCGTTCTAAAAAATACATTCGTATTGTATTCCGTATACTGCGAATGATGACACGTTTCGACGTGTACAAATGTTTTTTTAATGGTCACGATTATTGCGATTAATTATTCGATTATCGGCCGTCGTAACATTATGTCGAGTGGCACGCAACCGGTGCGGCGGCAACGCGACCGAACACAACCGTTTCCGCGAGTCGAACTCGACGTGTCTCCGCCGGGTACGTTTAAACCGCTCCCGCCAACCTGACCGGAAACGGCCGGAAAACGTCCGCGAAACCGTGTGGGTTATAAAAAAAAAAAAAAAAACGGTTGTCGCGTGGTTTTCGCTCTTGTTGAAAACCGTAAAACTCGGTACGTCCGCGCGTATCCCGGCGCCGCGGACGTCTCTATCCCAAAAACGTTCAATTATAATAACGGCGCGTGCCGTTTTCCTCTGCGGAGCGGCCGGCGCACAAACGCCGCCGGTCCGTAGAACACTGTACGGCGTGCCCGTTCCGTCGGTGCCCGCGCGCTCTTCCCGCGCGAATAAGTTAATAACAAGTCGTATATTATCGTACACGGTTGCGCGTACTAACTGTTATTATGGCGAAAAAAAAAAAAAAACCGTATAAATTGTATGTATATATATACGTATGTGTGTGTGTGTGTGTGTATGCGGACACACGAACCGTCCGCGGGTTGTCGATGTCGCCGCCGTTGTTCGTGACCGTCCACCATAAATGCGTCTCGTGTGTGCAGCGCGCGCGCTAGTCGTAACTCGCAGATAATAACGTCCGTGCGCATAATAATACTACACACACACACACATATATGTATACGTTACACACACGAATATTATAATAGTCGATAAGCGCGTATTATAATATTGTATACGGTATTATTGCGTTATTATTACTGTTACTATTAGAGATAGCGTAATAATAACGCCCGGTACCATTTTTACACGGTCCGAAAGAGTTACCCGGCGGGTTTCCGCGCCGCGCGCCCGCGTACCCGTCCCGCAGGGGTGTGGCCCCCATCCCCCGCGATCCGGTCGAAAACCGCGTGCGATCCAGATGTAAATTGTACTCATAGGATATATTGTCAATCGGCAAAAGGGTTTTTTTTTCGTCGGAAATTTATAATAAAATTCCACGAGTTTCTCGTCAACGCCCGCGCGCACGCACACAAACGTTTCGAAAAATAAAACGCAATCATTACGATTTCCGTTGAAATTCAAACGGCCAAGTACGCATTATTACGAATGTGCCGCGGTTCCGAACGTACGAGACCGAATTTTAGCTAAAATAATGTTTTTCGGCTGCAGATAATTCGGTGTTTTTTTTTTCTTCGCGTATTAACCCGAGCGCCCGTTCACGACGTTTCATTTTTTTTTTTTTTTTTATTATTATTATTATTATCGTTATCATCGTTATTATTCGATCGGCACTACCTATTACGGCAGTCGTGTTTTTTCACCGGAGATTGGCGCACACGCGGAAATTGGTTTCGGTAACTCGATTTGTGCGCCTGTACAACCACCGGAGCCCGGCCAAAATCCCATTTGCCAACACCGCCAAACCGACTGTACACCATATAATGTATGTGTCGTTTTTATGCGTTTTTTTTTATCTTTATGTATATGCATATACTTTTTAATTCGATTTCATTTTATTGTATCAAGGTACATTATGTATTATTATACCATTAAATAATTTTCACTCTCCGCCGAGGATAAAAATTAAAAAAAAAAACCAAATGATTATCAAAGTTTTATCTTTCGGGAGCGGGGCGGTTGTGCTCCCAACTGCGATGGACGAAATTAGTTTTTGCCGAATAATATTATAATATATTTACACGTGACGCGTGTGTGCTGTTATTACCTATTGCCCATTGGTACATAAGTGGTTTAACGGTCCGATTAACGAAAATTCGTATTATTGTGCGGCGTAATATGCGCACGCATATTGGATTCGGCTAGGCGTTTGCACATCGAATCCGAATTTCGAATTAAACATTTCACTTTCAGTTTATGGCGATTATTGCAACGAGCATGCAGTAATAATATCGCCGAAGCAAAATTATCCATATGATTGTCGTGAATTTTCGGACCAAACGAGTATATATTTTATATTCCGGTACCCGTAGACGTACGCAGACTCCGATTTCACGGCGAGCCTGCGATAATTGTGATACCATTATTTAGTTGTCTTTACGCGAGGCTCTGCGATACAGGGCGTTCCTAAATTTTCGATTTAAAAATATGTTCGGTCTCACTACTTAAATCATAAAAAAAAAAAAATTGAAACAAAAGGAATTTTGAGTCGATCAGAAAGGGTTAGTCCGTGTTGGCTTGAACAACGAAGTCCAGAGTCCTTTCGTTTTACAATATTTATACCGGTCGGTGGTAATTTATTTGAAATATTCTCTTTAGATTTCTAACAGTTCACTTCCTAGATCCTGTTTAAGATGGTTTTTTTACTCGGCAAACACTTTTTCGATTAGTTATAATACTCAAAATTGATCACAACGTATCATTATAAATGTGAATTTTTCGCCGGATACCCGTTTTATTTGAAAATATTTCCCAGGTTCCCAACAGATTATTATAAATTAAAAAAAAAAAAACTTGACGACAAATTACGATACGTTGGTTTTATTTTTGTTGAGTTTTTGGTAACCCTTGGCTACAAGGAAAAAATAAATACGAATAATACTCGTTTACTGAGCACCGCTCAAGAATGGTATATTTATTCCAAAGTTTTCTGTATATAAACTTAATAACCTAACCAATAGACAGGTATAAAATGGTTTATCATGTGGAATTAGGCACCACGAACCGCCACCGACATATAACCGTATGCATATTATAAGTTAACTTTTAACGTTCCAAACAAATTTCAAAACGAAAATGAGTGGAAAAATAAAATAATCAATATAGGCAATGCCGTCCGATAACCGGGATTTAAACGACATTGCGATAAAAAAAAAAAAAAAAACCGCTCGTGTTTCTCGTAAGCGATCAGCGCGGATAATTATTGCGGCGGACCGCGTTTAAAAACCATCCGAGAGATTCTGTCGTCGGGATAACGAAATAAACCCTCCGCCTACCTATTAAATAGCGTTTCGCGAGATATTTTGCCCGTTATAAAGGAGATTTATCGACCGCTATAATAATTATTATATGGTCGTTGTTGGAGCTGAGACACACTGTCCTCGACTATTTAATAAAAACGTATTTACGGCTTAAAAGCAATAAAATAAAACCATACGATTTTGCGGTGTTTTCGATAAACGAAAAACGCCCCGGACTGCCGAATAAAAATTGACGATGAACCAAAACTCTTTTTATTGTAATTCCGCCACTGGGCGATCAAAATTTATATTGTAGCTTAATAAGGGCTGGCCCCAGTCGTTGTTTTCTTCATCGCCTTTATCTCGCATCATTTTTTTCTTAAGCACTTTAATTTTAACACGCCAAATACAATATCTAGTTTTCTCCTCCTCTTGACATTATAATATGTGCCGATCTCGAACCATAAATTCCCTCTCGTTTCTCCTATTAGACTATAATTACGTATATTATTCGGACCCTATTTTTCTAACATTTCGTACTGTACACTTTTATAATTTTAAGGAACCGGGTCCTCAAACGGCCCAAATCATGAGTCATTGAGTGCTGTAGTAACCACCGTATCCAATCTAGATAATCTATTTTAAAATTATTATTTAAAATACGAACTCTTTATATGATCAAATAATAAATTTATATAATAATAGTTTTGAGAACACGTTTTTCTACAATCAAAATTATAATAACAATAAAATATTAATTACGAATTCAAAAATCTCAAAATTATTAATTATTCAACTTTTAATGAAGAATAAATGTATGGTCGTACACGTTTTTTTTGTACTGCACATAAAAAAGTCCGCCGCCTAAATCCCTAGGATAAAAATCCGCCCGGGCAAAATCCTGCCAAAAAAAAAAAAAAAAAACAACAGATTTTTCTTGATAACTTTTTACTTTTCGTTTTAACCACATTACACGTTAAAAACGATTAAACTCCAGCTGGATTATTGAATTGAGTGATTTTACGTATTTTTCCACGTGTATTTTTGCCCGTTCTCGGTTCAAATATTTAGTAAATGTATACGTTTTTGTTCGTATTTCAGCATACTATTTTTAAATTTATTTTTTGGCGGGATAATGTCCAGGCGAGATTGTGTCCGGAGACCCGCGCAAATACGAGGGGGGGGGGGACTGATGTCGTAATCGATTATTTCTACGGTTCATTGAAAAATATGCGTTTCGTGTACGAAACTAATTACGCGCGATTCGGTAAATAGAAAACGTGACGTCTCGAACGCGACCCGTCCGGAATCCGATCCCCCTGGAAATGGACGGTATACGCGGGCGACGCGTACGCGTCCCGGGCCCCGACAGAGTCGCGGTACATCCCGCCGAATCCGCCGGACGTGTTTCTTATCGCGGAACTACAATATTATACAATAATATAGACGGACATCAGCCATATTTGATATTTGGCACACGCCCACACGTGTGTGCCAAACCCCACCCAGAGGGGGTGAGATAATATTACGAGTGTGTGTGTGTGTGCGTGCGTGCCGCCGCGTGAGCTCGGCAGCTGCTTAAATCGCACGGCCGGTATTAAACCGTACGTGTAACCGCGCGGCGCACGACGATGACCCGCGCGCGCGGTTGCTAACGGCCGACAAATATTTGTTTGGCCGCTTTACAGTAACAATTATTAAAACCCGGCGTTGACGGATTAAAATTTATAAATTTATTTATTTATAGACAACTGGGTGGTGTAAATCCTAAATTTAAATAGTAGTATAATTGTGAATCCAGGGCCGGCGGACATTCTAGTGCCGTGCGGTAAGTGCACAGTAAAGTGTGACATCTCCTCCCCCGACGCACCAAAAAAAAAACCAAAACTATAGTAATTTCTTGAGGTTTTTTTTTTTGGTATATTTGGAGTCAGCACATATTTAATAACGTCAACGTCATCGTCGATTTTCGTTAGCGCCGGTATTGTGTATGCCTAATATGATATTATTCGGCCGGACCGACGATATTAAAACAATATTGTCCGCGAGAGAAATATAAAATTACAATTGAAAAAAATAAAAATAAATTATAACGCGTTTTCTTATGCGTCGCCGTAATATTTACTTTTTAATAAGCGTCAGGATTAAATGGAGCGTACGGAACGTGGCGATGCCGGGCTACTTGTTGATGATATTGAATTTATATCGGAGAATAATTGGAAACTTTTTCGTTCTTTTTTATTTTTTTTTTTTTTTTTTTTTTTTATGCGACAGCACGGGGAGTAATCGAGAAACGCCCTTTTTTTTTTTTGCCAATATCTGTTAAAAGTAAATAACAATAAAACGACCAATGAGTTGACAAGGGTCCGCGGTGCCGTACACCTCTCTGCCGCTGCGTCGGTGGCGGTTGTTGTGCTGCGAGGAAATATCAAGAAGGTTTTTTTTTACACGTTTTGTCGCTCTTTTTATATTCATAAAAAAAAAAAAGAAAAGAAAAAAAAAACCCGGACAAAATATAATAACGCCACGCGAAGGGGACACTCTTCTCGGAGAAAATTATATAATATTGAAGGGAAGAAAATTAACGGGAATGAATGGCTGTTAATGATGGACCATTTTTCGAAACGTGATTTATTCGGGAAATGCGCGCGAAAAAATGATTATATTTTTTCGCGTTAATTCCGTACCGTTTATTTATGTTTTTTTTTTTAACCGTTTTGTAGACAGACGTCCGACTGATTTTTTTTCTAGGGGGATGTATATTTATATTTCAAAACTCAATCGCCTTTATACGTACACTATTTAGCCCCAACATGATGAAACCTCGAATACAGAAATGCGACACGCTTGTAAAAAATTAAAAATACACAGACATACTTCGTGTTAATACAGGTATTATTAGGCCACTTTTGTAGCTGGTAAATTTGGGAAGGTATAGGGATACTTATTCAGCTTGATACTGGGAGCAAACGATAAACTGTTTCAGTCAAAAAACGATTCTGAGCGGCGCCAAGATAAAACAACACGAATAATATACCGATGTATCGTCATTTGTTGTCAGTTTGAAAATGTTTAGGAAAAATATTGTGGATCTAGAAAAAAACTTTCAAATAAAGCATACCGCGGGAAGGGGGGGGGAAATTCCGCGTCATTTTTAGTTACGGCGCGAACAAATCGGAACGTTTTTACTATAATCGAATAAAATATTATTATTTTCGAGACAAAAAAAAAAAAGCACACAATCTCAGTAAAATTAATATTAATGTTTCTTCAACGCACTCGGAATCTAAAATATTTTATTATAATTATTATTTTTATTGGTATAAAAATTTCGCTCATCGACCTATATACCATAAAATAATTATATTGCAGAGTTCGGTCGCGATTATCCGCAGTGAATATTTTTTCATTATTATTATTATTATTATTATTATTGATTGTATATTTGTATTGATTATCAGTTCGGCCGTAGAAGTAGGTATAACGCGTACTATAAATATTGGCAAACAAGCCAATTCAAATCGTCGAGACAACGTGAAATATTAATTGTCGGGGCGATTAAAGAATAGAATATAACGCAAATACCTAACTCTCTCTCGCTCGTCTCTGCCAGATAAAATTCCGCCGGTTCACTGACACGCCGCGCGGCTCGCGACCGTTCGACGAGGTTAATCAGTTTTTATCTCGTTCGATTAAAACATAATATAATATTATTATAAAGAATAATGACTATATAACATATTATAATAAATAATGTCTAATCTATATAGTTTTTAATTTTTTCCATATATATATATATATTATTTTAACCACCGTACGTCGTCGTCGATATACATATTATAATATAGTGCACGTGACGATAGAACCTAACCTAACCTAACCGAACTTTGTCGTCATTGCTGCACTACTAGGACATTAATTTATGATTTATTGCAATTCTTATAATATTATATCGTACACGCGTATTATTATTATTATTATAGGGGTAAGCAAGTTATACAATTTTATTTTAAAATATAGTTACGTAAATAATCTAAAGATAAAAATAACCAAGCTAAATTTAATTTAATTTTATAACGTGAATCAATACGAGCAACTTTAAAAGTTATGTTAAATTTTAAAAGTTACATATTGACTTGACTGTACAAGACGCGTGTGGGTGTGTCACAGGTTGTGCGTGCCCGTCTCGTTACGTATTAATTGTATATATTCCACGTAAAAATATACATATTTTTCGTCGGAAAATAAACGCAGAAAATATAGTTGCACAGATTTTTGTTTTGTTTTTTTTTTTTTTACAATTATATATTAAATAACTTTATAGAAATTTTAACAGTTAAAATAATTTATTAAAAGAAATTGCTAAGTGGTGACTAAGTTATATTCTAACATTCGAATTTTTTTTTTACAACTAGTTAAGTGAAAAATTATCAAAAACAGTTGTTTAGAACTTGGTTTTTTTTTTAACTTTTTGACTAGTCGCTGTCCAGGTTTGGGGACGAGGTATGATATACTAAGTAAATGTCTGATGTTACGATACGCGATAGAGCTTTTTTCACGGCTAGCCAAACAATATTATTATTTTAAAACTACCGAGAAAATGAAATAATATACTATATTCGATCGGAAAAAAAAAAAAAAAAAAAAAAAAAAAAAAAAAAAAAAAACGAGAAAAAAAGAAAGAAAAACGACAAAGTCTTAAAGGTAATTCGATTAATAAAATCGTCGTCATCGGTATACAGTTTTATAAAACTTATCGGCCGAAATATATAATTAAAATACCGTCCCCGTTTCGGCTTTTAAGAATTTTTATTTTTTTTTTTTTTTTTTTATATTTTTTTTTTTCTCGCGGTAATTCCGGAACGGGACACAACGGTACATTTGCACGCGCGGCGCGGCGGGGCCGTACAGGTCGCGGGCAGAGGGCGGAAGCTTTTCAGAAAGTTTGAATAGATAAAATAATAAGTGTGCTCGCACAGAATAAAACGATGACGACTGCAAATTGATTGGATATGATTGGAAAATCGGCGCGCCCGCGGACGAATTAAAAACACCAGTAACTTTTCTCGGCTCTCTCTCTTATTGTGTTTTATACTTTTAGCCGTACACGCGGCATGCAGCACATTTTCCTTTGCGACGACATTGTATTTCGTTCCCCTTTTTATTTTTTCCACCCCACGTCGTCGTTAAAAATCCATTTCCGATAATTATTATTATCGAAACTCCCGGTGCAGCAGCAACAGCAGCAGCAGCAGCAGCACCGTATATATTGTCAAAAACAATTTACCGGCATTTTTTTTTTTTTTTTTGTTCAACAAACAGTGAATAATAATATATTTTCGGCATAATTAAGCGCGCGAGATTGTGGTACTAAAGCAGCGTTTATAGTTTACCTGTGTGCAGTCTGGTGTGCTGTTGGACGTGGCTGAGCTGCTTGAAGCGGCGCTCGCAGTAGGAACACTTGTACGGTTTCTCGCCGGTGTGCACGCGTATGTGCTGGACCAGCTGGTGGTTGGAGCTGAACGACTTGAGACACTGCTGGCACTGGTGCGGTTTGCTCACCTCCAGACCGCTGCCGCTCAACGAACTTCCGCCGATGCTGCCGGGCCGGCCAAAGTCCCGGGCCTGGATCTGCATGGCCGCCGACTTTTGCATGAATATCTGCGGCACAAACGGTACACGGTAAGTATACGGCAGGGCCGACGACAACGGAGGACGGCGGCGGCCGCGGCGGCGGCGGCGGCGATGTTCCCGGCCGAGTCGGCGTCATCCCGCCGCGGTGATATATATTTTAAGAGCGACGGATATAATACGCGATCACACTTGGCGGCCACACGACGTAACGGGAGCCCGCGAGCACACTGATAGGGATTGCGGACGAAGCCGGTTTGGAACCGCCGTCGCCGCGCACCGTATATAAAAGGGGTACCGTAAGAGCGCAACCCCGGGAAGGGGACGGCGATGAAACGCGGACAGAACGAAGAAAAAAAAAAACTACGTAATCGTGGTACAACGAAATTAAAATAAAAAAAAAAAAAACTCGTGCGTAGATGCCGCGGGAGGGTTGGCACGCCTTATACGTATTTAACAACTGTGTGTGGGTACACGAGATCATACGTGTTGAAACGAGGGATTAATTAAAAAAAAAAAAAAACCCCCATGCAGTATAGGGTTGAATTACTATAGGTTATAAACTTTTTTTCCGTTTTAGAAATTAATTGAAACGCTCCTTTTTTTTAAAAAAAAAAAAAACTCCCTCGTGTGGTTAATTAAACCGGAGTAATTAAAAAATTACACCATGTCGCCGCCTCCGAACCGATGCCGTGTCATCGTCACCCGGTAAAACATATATTAATAAAACACACAAACACAGTAAATAATACCAGTAAAAAAAAAAAAAAAAACGTGCAAGTATATAAAAAAAATATAGTGGACATCATGCGAGCTATATCCGTGTAAGAGTAAAAACAAAAAAAAAAAACAAATAAAATAAAACAAACAGCGACTATATATACCGAAAAAAAAAAAAAAAAACCAACAATAAACCACTTAACAATGATTGCGTTTTCTCGGCAGCCGTAATTTTTTTTCGCCGTCGGCGTTGTATATGTATAGTGGAATAAAAGGAGTAAATCCATTACGGACACTTAACGGAGCCGATGTGATTTTTATGGATTTCGACGATGATTAAAAACGGTATATTTTTTTTTCGCCCGCCGCCGCCGCCGCCGCCGCCGCCCTATGACTGATAACCGAACGTTTACAAGACGACGGCCGGCGGTCGATGGGGAGGCGAAAAAAACAAACGAAAAAAACAAACGGAGAAAAATTAATATTATTAATTTTGATTTACGTATAGTGGTCGCTGCCGCCGCCGAGGCCGTCTACGACGTCTCCGGCGGAACACAAACTCGGCCCGCGCCGGCGATCACCTGCAGCCCGCGAGCGGTGCCGTTGCCGGAGCCGACATAAGGTCAACGCGAAACGGTGTCTACGACGACGACGACGACGGGACACCAGGTGATGTTCGTAACGGGGTGGGGGTGAACAAAAAAAAAAAAAAAAAAATTAAACAAACAACCCTTTCGGAAACCCGTCAAAATACGACTAATGAACACTAATGAACTACGGACGCCGCACTATCCATCAATTCGGTCGCTGGCCGATGACGGTGCGTATCGGCGTGTATAGAAACAATAACAAATTTGTATATATAAAAAAAAAAAAAAATTAAGTTTAATAAATAAATCTATTCCGCCGATATGTTATATTATAATTTTATTACACTTTAAACAGCGTGTCTGGCACGACGGCTTATAATATCAGTCTACGAACAAACGTATTATCGCGCAGACCGTACGGTCGGGATGATGAGCATGAGGCCCGCCGTCGTGACTTTCATCGTCGTCATCGTCTCATTATCATCGTCCCCGTCACCGTCATCGTCGTCGTCATCATCATCATCATCATCATCATCATCACCGTATCGTACGATATATAGTATTGTAATATTCGGGTCAACGGCCCCGCGTGTGTTGATAAGATTTTTCGTGTTGCGGTCGGTCAGTGTTAATAAGTGTTAATATTGTTATAATAATATGTTACGCCGAGAATAAAAACAAAGTTATATATATATATAGAAAAAAAAAACCCGTAACGTCTGCGGACGATTTTCGGTTGCCAAGCCGAGCAAGGGAATTGTCGAAATACGAAAAAAAAATAATAATAATAATAATAAAATTATATAATACAAGTGGCCGCTAAACGGGGGTCCCGCGACGTTTTTTTTTTTTTTTTTTTTTTTTTTTTTAGGTTCCCCAGGGGAAGACGGACTGTACGACGGACGGCGGGGACGGGCGGTCGGTGTGTGGTGGGTTCACGACCGGTCGGCGATTTTATTATTAGAACTCGTCTAAAAATAACGGACAAGGACACCGCGCGAGCGGAAGGAATCCGGTCGAATATTATTGTTATTATCGTGTCGTATTGCGGAAAACCTGCGCCGCGGTTTTTTCAAATTTCACCCGCGCGACAATATTACCAGAAGGCCGGTGTAGACCGGCGGCTACGGGCGGGTAATAATTAATAATTGATTATTACCGTCACCCGCCGCCCGGGACCGGGACGGAATAATAATGTTAAGAATAACGATAATATATTTACGGGTCGTAAACAACCCGTTCGCGGCGGTCGTTTTATCGGCGGAAACGCGACTAGAGCCGCCGCCCAGCCGCGGTTCGGCGTCGGCCACATGACATCGTCGGCCGTTAAACACGATATACGAGGGTACGCAACACGCGTGTTCGAGAGAAAAAAAAAAAGAAATTTTTTTAAAAAAATAACGCGTAATTTTGTATTTCTTTTTTTCTTTTTTTTTTTCCAAACCCACACCCCCGGAGGAGGCGGGATCGACCCAGTTAAATCTCCGAGCGGGTTCGCGGTGGGGGTGGGGGGGGGCAACGCGTCCGGCGTTTTTACGGTAAGTGTGTGTGTGTGTGGTGCAGTTGTTACTCACTTTGGTCTGTAAGTCCGGCGAGTTGAATTTCATAACGACGGCGGTTACGCGGACGGTTAATAATAATGTTATTCCGCAGACGGGCCATCAAAGCGAATAACGTAATAATTCTCCTTTACGTTCATATCCCGTACTTATGTATGTATATATATATATATATATATATTATATTATTATATTACACTGGTTAGCGTCGACAAAACAACGATATTATTCGAAATATACACCGCAATAGGTATATCGGAACGCGTAAACGGTGACGGTTTTACAACGGACACGGCAAAATAATAATTATTATTATTAATCATCCCGCCGTATTGGGCGGGTATTGATGTAATATTCTCCGTCTGGCGATAACGCGACGCGGTGTTGGTCGTCGGACCAAGTCGCAAACGATACTGCACGCCGACGCCGAACATTAGTATTATTATTATTATTATTATTTATTTCGCCTAGCCCAACGTTGACTTAGGTCGGGGATCTTTATGCGTACGCGCGCGCGTGTGTGTGTGTGTGTGTGTGTGTGTGTGTGTGTGTGTGTGTGTGTGTGTGTGTGTGTACGTGTGTTTTGTAACAGTATGCTGTTTTCGCCGCTGTTTTTTATCGCGTAAAATAATAATAATATAATACGCTACGTCACCAGACGTTTAACCGACTCGCGCCAAACGCTGACGACGCGACGGTTGGCCTGCCGCCGCCGCCGCCGGCCGTCGCCGCCACCGACGCTAAAAACCTCTCGGGAGAATATTATAAATAATAATAATAATAATCACGATCGAGTAACGCGGTCGTCGTCCGCCGCCGTACACACAATTATTACAACCGATTACTCTATATTGTCGCCCGTAATAATTATTATAATAATATTATTGAGAATTTTGTTTTTCGCGTTTTACCGATATTGACGACCCGTAGAAACACGAACAAAACAAATCCCGGCAAAACCGCGAACCGATTATACAAACAGAGGTAATTCTCTACTATTGGATCATTTCGTTTCGGTCATCGGAATCCGGATCGGCCACGAAGATGCGGTTTTAATAACAGTCGACCACGTGGACTTGCTTATCTTCCGGCGTTGGGAAATAACGGGTACTTTAGCTTTATTTGCGCAAATTGATTTACGAATTCGTGTCAAACGTTCAACTATGTTTTTTTTTTTTTTTTTGTCTACAAACACTCGGCCGGTTTTACTTCCAAAACACTCGGACAAACATTAAAAAATAATAATTTGCATTCAAACACGTTCGAATAGCCGCGTACTAAATTTGTGCCGACCAAAGTTTCTATTTTCAGATAGCCCCGCAGAAATGCAAATAAAATGTTCGGACGCAGATAAATAAAATTTATCGTGATACGGATAAAAGATAATTGTTCGAAAATCATCTGTATACGGATAATGATAACAAATATTTAAATTATCTGAGATAAGGGAAATTGATCTGGATAAAAATATTATAAGTTGTATACATTTATAATCGAGGCGATAAAAAATATGTAAACGATTAAAATAATTCCGGAAAGGGTGTAGTACTACCGCTACTAAAAGTAAAACATACATTTTGGTATTTAATACGAGTAAAACATGATTTTTTTTTTTTTTTTTTTTCCGGTTATCCGGTCAAATCGCGAACCGAACCTCGAAACGGTTGAACGACGTTTTCTCGGGCCGCTTTCCGTCCCGCAACCGAGGCGAGGAGAAACAAAAACCGACCGAAACGCCCCGGTTAATTGCCGCACGCCGGCATGAAACGGCGATAAATTTTATTTTGATCGCGGACGGATCTCGTGCGTTTTTCTTTCGGAATCAGATAATGCGACGACATAATAACAATAATTTTTTGTTTCTCTTTTTTGTTTTTTTTTTTTTTTTGTATTTCAAGGGCCCGCCCCGGGACACGCCGCCCGACGACGGTATAATAATAATATTGTGCGTAACGCCGACGGCGGCACGGGATTTCCCTGCGAGTAAGTACGGCAGAAAAACAAACGCCGGCCCGGCGACGGGGCGGGCTGGGGGGGGGCGGGCGGTGGAGGCGTTTTATTTATGGCCGCGGTCGCGGTTTCTCGCGTGCCGCGTTCGAATTTATTTCTTTCGGAAGCCCCGACGACGTGTTTCGTTTTGTGTGTTTTTTTTTTCCTTTTTTTTTTATATATTTTAATATATACCGCGTACATTACTATCGTTATTATTGTTATTATTATTATTATTATTATTATTCTGTGTATATATATATATTTATGTACCTATGAAATTGCCGGGTCCGAACAGCACCGCGCGCGCCATTGCATTGTGAGGTTTCCCCCCCAATTAGTATCGCTACCTATGCGTATACCTACACAGTTGTTGCTGCTCCGGTCCGGCGACTTTAGAGCCGCATTGTGTTCCGCTTTTTTTTTTTTTTTTTTTTTTAAAAATTATTTTTAAAATTATTTTCGAACGTTTTTTCCTCCGTTTGTTTTTTTTTTTTTTTTTTTTCTATACGATATAACATTTTTTTTTTTTTTTTTTATTACGGCATTGTTTTACAATAATAATAATAATAATAATATAATAGGTACCGCTACCGTCACCGCCCCCCCGCGCTGCAGCCGGCACCGGGGGCCTTCGGATTTCGGATCGCTTCACGGATCGGCTTCCGCCGGCCGCGACGTGATTCGAATGCGCCGTCCGCGTGTATCGTAATATATTACAATATTATCATTGTTCCCGCGACGCGATGAGAGGCAAAACGAGCGCAAAACGAAATGTAATATTTTATCGGTACACGCGCGTCGGTCGGCGGGGGCTAATTAAAAAAAAAAAAAATTTTATTGCGATTTTTTTTTTTTGTTTTTCGCCTCCGAATGTACTAGTACACGGCCGTTATTATAAAAATCAAAATAAAATCAAAAAAAAAAAAACACTATCGGCGGTGGCGTCGGCGGTGCAAGACCGGCCCGAACCGGCACCGATAACCCGGGCGGTATCATGCGAATCGGAATGAAAGTCGAATACGGTTGTGGGTTTGTTTTTAATATAAGTAATATTTGTAATTATCCCGAGACGCCCCAGTTTTTTAACTTGTATTTAAATCGCGTGTAGACTATAATAAGTATTTATAATTCGTAGGCCGTTTCAATACCCGTAGTAATTATACCGGGCGGATTCTCGGCGCGGTTGTCTCGCCGCGATTTTATTACTATTTTCGACAAACGATTTGGCCACTTTTTAAAAGTACAAAAAAAAAAACAAACGAATTTCCACCTATGGTTGTTTAACGTATTATATTTTATGAATCGTGTCATTTTTATTGTAACGGATTAGAAAAAATAACGTATAAATATATGTTATTCAAAACGGAACGACGGAATATACGACTGCTGAGCGTCTGGTTTTTTTTTTTTTTTTTTGTTAAGATTTAAAACTCATCATCGCCGTAAGCGAACATGATGCAAATTGAAATCCATATAATACCGTAATAATGATTAATGGCGGAAATTGCACGAACTTTAGAACGTCCTAATTATAATTTAAAAAATAAATTTTTAAACGAGTTTTATATGGGTACCTAATATATATTTAACGTGGTCGTTTGCTTATCGTCTGCACAGAACGGCTAACACATTTATTACACACGACTATAATAATTATTATCTATTTTACTTTACTTTATTATTATTACTATCATGTGTTTCGAGTACGGAATTATAAAATATAGATAATAAATTTAATAAAATGAACATTTGAAATATTTCAAGTAGACAAGACGAGATAATATTATTAGACATATAGAAACCGTTTTTGGAGGGTTTCCGCGTTTGCGTTTTTTTTTTTTTTTAAATTTTTTTTTTTTTGTTTTTATAATCTCTTGTCAATGAATAATAATAACAATAATAATCAACGAAACAAATGCCGCCCCGAACCGGATTGTCCCCGTGTATACGGCACACTCGTGAAACGTAACTATATATATATATATATATATATATGCAACTGGGGTTTCTCTTTTATTTGTATTATTATTTAAAACAATAGGCCGGAATAAAATGGGTAAAAAAATGTATATATATAAAAACCCGTCTCAAAATGTTCAACGGCCGTTTTAAAACGGTATTTTCTCACGGTGCCGAAGACGAACCATCACGGAACGGACGGGATCACGGATCGATTCTGCCGATGACTTTTATATATATTTTTATTGTGCAATATATAGAGACGCGATTCGCTCGTATAAATCTCGGTCTAATTAACCTCGCGTCCGTCCGTGCTGCTGCGGGCACAGCACGTCGGCTCCGCGGCGCGGAGAAACGATTTTTTTATAAAAAAAAAAAAAAAAAAAAAAAAAAATAATATAAAAAAAACGGAGAATAAATTCATTAATTGAGTTCGGACGGCGGAGGAATCGAGATAACGGACAGACGTATAGGTACGCGTATTTACATACAAAAACACAATCGCGGAGACTTCGTACGACTACTTATATATATATATATATGTATGTATGTATACTACTGTATAGCAGAGACGCTGGGACGAGAAGACGGCGGCGGCGGCGGCGGCGGCGGCGGAACAGTAGGAAAAATATCCTTTGTTACGACAAAACGGTTTTAATTGACGTTATGCAAAACTTCATAATATACAGGGAGGGTCGTCGATCCTATCGGCGGGTACGCGCAACAAGAAAAATGGAATATTTTACCGGGATGACGATCGTTATCTACACGGCGGGAAGAATAATATTGACGAACCGTTTGGATTTTATTAGAGGATACCACCCGTAGGCGCAAGTACAACGGGACGCGGTTGCCGGGATACGGTCGTTATGCGGTCAATGGAATTTCCGCTTCGCCCCCCCCCCTCCCCCCCTAACATTTAATATTTAATTCCCGTACGCTGTCGACGACAATTAATTCGGCCCATTTAACCGGGCCGTTTTTCGATTTCCCGATAACGGTCGGGAAGAACCGGGCGAAAATCGGTTTCGAAATTGTTATTCTTTTTATTGTATCCCCAGTTACAAATAGCGGCGGCGACCCGAAAACGTCACAGAATAAACTGATATTACGATCGTTGTAGGCCTAATCCATTCTGTTCAAATTTAACGAAATCGGCTAAAATTTGGAAAAATTGCTTCAACCCCCGGCAACCGGATATACTCGGATTGACTCGTCCGACTGTGCCGTCCGAGCCGGATAAATAAAACGAGATACGACAACGAAAATTCGTTTACAATTTGTAATTTGGTCGGTTGGTTTTTTTTTTTTTTTTTGTGAGAGGTCGGGCTGGATGCGGTTGTTTGTGAATATTGAATTTCAATCGTTAACATGTCAATGATTCGGCCGAAAAGGTGTAAAATAATATTGAACGACGATCGACGGGTATACGGAGGCCTTCGGCACACGGGACTCGCGGCGCCGTCAATTTAATAATATAATACCGGCACGGCTGCAAGTATTATCGGTTATCCGTACACGATTTTCTCGTGATAAAACCAAATGAGCAACTCGATTTTTTCCACACGATTGCCTGGCAGTAAGGGTTTTGTGCAGGCCCGTATATACCTATATTGACAGGAGACGTCCGTAGGTAGGACGGTCGCGTGACTCGAAGACTTTATTTCGTATATTATACACGGTATATTTTTCTTGACGTACATTTTTAGTACTTATACCTCTCTCTCCCTCTCACTCGCTCTCTCTTTATATATATATATATATATATATATATATATATATATATATATATATATGTATATATGTATACTCCTGCACCCTCTTGTCCTCGGCAACTCGTACGTTTGTATTGTGTACACGTGTATAATAAATACAATATTTATATAAAACTTAAATCCTATTATTATTATAATATAATATATATATATATATATATATTATTATAAAATACAGCACACAAAAATAATATAAATATCGAACGGAAAACGTGCAACGCTACAAAAAAAAAAAAAAAAAAAAAAAAAGAAAAAAAACAAATTTTACTTTAACGTTTTACTTATATTTATTATTGTTATTATTATTATAATAATAAAAAGCTATTTTGACATTTCGGGAGGGCAATAAAAACGCATGCGGGCAAAAAGTGAGCAAAATAACGACGACGATAATAATAACGAAACAAAAATTCCACACACATAATAATAATATTTATAAAACACACGCAATTCAAATCGAAATAAAATAAAACAATAAAAAAACAACAAAATACGAATATGCCACAAGTACGTAAAAATTAGCATATAACTATTAAATTGTATTATAATAAAAACAAAAAAAATAGCGTACTGAACGAAAGACGTTCCAGCTGACTCGCTGGAGTGTGGACCAGCATTCTTCGAGAGTGCGGTCTGATATCGATCGGTTCTGCACACAGTGAATCCACAATAAGCAGCGTTAACAAAAAATTAATACACAAATGTATTATTTTTTTTTTTTTTTTTTTTTTTTTTTTTTATTATTGGTTAAAATCAAACAACAACACAGCGCAATATTAGTAAAACACAATATTAGGCCGTCAATGATTATATTTAGCGGTCTGTCGAAGTGGTTGTTATCATAATGTTTTATTTTAAAAGACCAATGGATAGAATATTGTGTATTATATTTAGTAACGGTACACAAGCAGCTCAACAACAGCTGTTACCAAACCGAATCGAACTGTAAATCGTAAATAATATCGAAATGATATAGGTATAAGTTGGTATCCGATAATAGAATAGATTTTTTGGATTTACAGTGTGCGGGTAATGTGCTAATCTTTTAAGACGCTAAATCGTTTTACCGAATGAAAGGCCCGGGAAAAGAACAAGAACTCACGTTCGGGGATTTTTCTTTTCTTTTTTTTTTTTTCATTGCCGTTGTGTTGATCTCGGCGAGAACTATCGAATGGTAATAATTATTATCAAATGAGCGAAATAAGAATAGTAGGTATAAACTATAAAATCTGATTTTCTTGAAATTGAAAATTTGCAATTATTCCCGGGACTTTTCAAAATGATTAATTCTACAGAATAACGTTTATTATTATTATTATTTATTTATTTATTTTCTTTAAATTTTTAACATTTTGTTATAATTATTTATTTGTTGTACGTTCAAGGGGGTACCGATCGGTAAATATCGCTTAATCAATATTAACCGTCGATAATTGTACTATTATTGTCGTTAACGGTTGCCGTCTAAGAGACGTCGGGTATACCCGTACACCATGACCTCGATGTCGTATTTTGTTGCGCACGTAAAACGGCCGTGGCCGGGGTAGTGTTTGTCGAAATAATATATTTATAATATAATAATTGTTACGAAACACGAGCGGGTTTTTCGGCCTAGCGTCGGTCAAAGGGGTTGTGACTCGAGTTGCGTACACGTGGCCACTACGGCCCGGTGCCGGTGTGCCGGGCGGTATTAAAGCTCGCGCGCGCAGAGAAAGCGAAGAGCGCGCCACCGCGGCGCACGGTTTTCAAGCGGCGGCGGCGGCAGCGGCGGTAGAAACGCGCAGGTCCTCGGCCGTTCCTTTTGCCGTACCGTTCGTCCTCGGACGGTGTTTCCTAACATCCCCCTCCCACCCGCCACTCGCGTCCGCCTACCATTTCGCGCTCCCCCCTACCCATCTCCTCCTGTTACCGCACCATAGTATATATATATGTATATATACACCCAAGAGTTACGCCTATTTTTTTTATCGTAGACAAAATCGGACGTGGTTTTTTTTTTTTTTTTTTTGATAATTTGTATTATTATCGTTTTTATTGCCTATATACATATATATTATACGAAAAAAACCGCCGAAATCGTTTTCGATACGTACAAGTCGACTTTACGTCGGGCAACGGACAATTTTGAAAATGGTAAAAACAAATAGGGTAATATTACGGAACCGAATATACCGGGTCCGCGGCGGTGGCCGGTCGTCACGCCGGGCACCCCGGAATAAAACGAAAATTTTGCGCAGGGGCTGCCCGTGTCGAAATAGTACGATTGCGTATATTAGGGGTCGCGCCGCGTTGCGCAACACCTCCCGGCGACCATCCGGTTGTGCGTATAGCCCGTGCTCGAGTCGACCGACCGGTTATCGCGAAGGTTATAGGAGAGTAAAAAAAAAAAAAAAAAAAAAAACCAACAAAACTACCCCCACGGCCTGTTTATAGGCAGCAACAATGACCGCGACACCGTTGGCGTGCATACCGTGTCCAGTAGTACACTTGGATTTCACAATTCGACAACACATTAACAACAATTTTACGCGATCGTGTATTAATTTTTATTTTTTTATTTTTTTATTTTTTTGTTCCGGTCGAATGTTATTTTCGGTTTTGGCGGACAGCGTGTTTGCGCGTGTAAGTAAAATGAAAATACCAAAAAAAAAAAAACACAACATTTTAACGCTTAATAGTTAGATTATTGCTTGCTTATTATAACTGCGAGCGGTCGAGATGTTTCTGTTCCGATTTCTATTGTTTATTTTGAAATATTTTTAAGCCCTTCGATAATCGAAGACGATTGACGAGAAACCGACGCGGTTAATTAATACAATCGGTTTGCTTTGCGTATTTGTCAAAAAAAAAATATAATAATAACTATTACGAATTGAATACTAATTGTGTAGGTTTTTTTTTTTTTTAATTTAAGCTTTTACATACGTATTACAAACGAACGTATTTCTATTCGCCTTTCGTAACCGATGATAAATAACATTTTATAACACCGATAATAATTATTATTATTATTATTTTATTATTTTTTTTTAAATTACAAAATGTGTTTTTTTAATCTTTTAAACGTTACAATAGTTCACTGTGTATTGTTATATTCACAATTATAAACGGACGATAAAGTTGGCGTAGAATTGATTTGTTAATTAATCGAGATACACAATATCCTAGTCAAAAAATATATATCGCGTAATAAATATTTTAGAAATATATAATAATATAATATGTTGGAATTTGAAATATAACTTTAACATATTCTGTCTTGTGCGGGGAGACTTAAAAAAACAAAAAAAACCTACCTATTTCGGCTAATAAATTTCCCATAAATATGTGCGTTTGTTTGATGTAAAATTAATTTAATTTTGAAATTATTGAAATTGCGTAAGGAACATGAAAAAAAAAACATAAGATGACCTTTTTGACTGTCATCAGTTTTACACGTATCCGTCACTTATAATTAATACTTTTTTTTACATTTATTTATTTATTTATTTTTTATTTTCTCATACTGGCCCTCGTTGACTCTATTTGATATTATGCCAACAATCCTATTTCCTATTTATATTATTTCAACGCGTTATTATTATTATTTATTTATTTTTTTTTTAACTCCCGATAATTTAATATTTTAAAAATAAGTTTTGTTTTTTCAACTGTATCATTGCAGTCGTACGCATGTACACGTGCAGAATCTTTTTGCTTGAAATAAAAAAATATTTTAAAAAAATACAAACAAACCCATGTGATGTTACGAAAAAAAAATAAAAATATATATTTTTTTAAATAAATACAAATTTTACTTTGAGCTATTCCACAAGTTTTAGTTAAGTATTTTTTTAAATTTTTTTTTTAATATTTTGATTAATAATATGTTGTTCTTTTTCGAGTTTAAACTAAAAATACTATATCATATTTATTTATGAAATAAAATTAATAAACGATAATATAATTTTTAATTACAATAATTTTTTCATTATCTGGACGATTTTTTTAAAATTATTACCGCGGTTTAATTTTTATGTTTCGTTAAATTTGTTTAAACAATTAATTAATATTTTATATGTAAAATCTACTCGAATCTAATTAAAACAAAACATTTATTATTTTATTTTTAAACGTATAATGTATAATTTTAGGGGAACATATCGGTCAACATGATTTGTTTTTTGTTTTTAAATATATAAAACTACGTTTAATCAAAAGCATATTTATCGTTAAAAAAAATAATCGTTTTATAGGTAAAAAAATATATATAAATTGTTTTTAAAAAAAAAAATATTTCCTATGCAGCTTGTTACATAATATTATTATTACGGGGGTTTTTTTTCTGAAAAATAAATCCAATTACTCGGAGTAAAAAAAAAAAAAAAAAAATCCGATAAAATGCACTTGCCTGTCGACATAATAATATTATGTTGTTAGTGTGGAGTAAAAAAACACGGATTTTATATATTGGGCGCCTAAAATATATTATATGAGTAAAAAAAAAAATAATAATATTCGACTCACCTGTAGTTCGCTGACCAATTTTTCGGTCATTATTTTCGGGTCACTCAACACTAACGAATTATTTTGATTGATGACGACGGACACGGCCGAATCGTTGACGGCCGTCGGCTGTCCGGTCAGTGCGGCCGCAACGGCGGCGGACGAGTCCTGCTGCTGCTGTTGCTGGACGGCCGCGCGGATGGCAGCCGGCGACGGTTGTCCGACGACCACGTCCGTGTCGTCGGCCATGTCCACGTTTTGCGACGCTTGCTGTTGCTGTTGCTGTTGCCGCTGTTGGTGCTGCGCGACACGTTGAGCGACCATGGCGATCGCCTCGTTGGCGGTCACCTGCACACTGTTCGGCGCCTGCTGCTGTCCAACAACCGCCGACGCGATGGACGACGCCTGCACTTGCTGTTGCTGCTGCTGAGGGTCATGGTTGACTTGCTGCTGCAGCGCGGGCGGCGGTGGCGCCGATTGAGGTTGCGGCGACGGTGACGAGACTACCGTCAGCTGTGGTTGTTGTTGTTGTTGCTGTTGTTGTAGCTGCTGCTGCTGAAGTTGCTGTTGCTGTTGCTGCTGGATGTGCTGCTGTTGTTGTTGTTGTTGCTGCTGCTGTTGCTGTTGTTGCTGCTGCTGTTGATGGTATTGTTGCCGTTGCTGTTGCCAAAAATCGGCCGCCGGGTTCATCTTAAACACCGGTCGTTGCAACAACACGGACTGCTGTTGCTGTTGTATGTCCGCCGACATATCGTCGTCGTCGTCGCCCTGCAGGTGTTCGTGGCCGGGCGAGGCGCGAAGATCCAGCGGGACCGAAGAGATCGTCTTGGCTGCTGCGAAACAAAATATTCGTCTCTAATGTCCGTTACCGGCCGGACGACGGAGATTACCGTTCAGACGTAGCGGTCAGTGACGGTAGCGGCACATGACGTGCGCGAAACTTTTCCGGTGTCTATGGTAGAGGTAATAAATATTACGCGATTTTTAATACCGCGCTAAGTGAGAATATCTGTAAACAAAAAAAAAAAAAAAAAACACACGGAATAAAAAATCACGAAGAAAAATTTTTTTTTTTTAAATTTTCCGGAATAGAACAATCGTTGAAAAAAAAAAAAAAATTTAATTTAAAATAAACTTGCGAGTAGTGCAATAAATAGGCGACCCGAAAAACGATGGACGGACCCGGGCGAATATTATTACGGGAACGTACGTATTATATAAATCGTATGCGCGCGTACACCCAAAGTCGGGCACCTTAGGTGTTCGCGATGCCGGAGTAGTCTTGAGACTGAGCGACGTCTCAAGACGCCGGGCCGGAAAAACGTATCGGCTGTACGCGCGCCGGGCACTGTGAGCGTGTGTTTGTACGCGCGCGCTCTCGCGTGTGTGTGTGTGTGTGTGTGTGTGTGTGTACGTAGCACTCGCGGCGGCGGCGGCGGCGGCGGCGGCGGTAAGAGCGGCGGCGGTGGCGGCGTCTTGTGTCGGCGTCGCGGCGCGACTGAGGAGATACGCGGCCAAGATGTCTTGGAGTCGCGGACATGTCGCCGTCCTTGTCGGGAGCGTGTGCCGGACGCCGAGCACCGTCCTTTTCTACGGCCGTGCGCGATAGGGGTCGGGTTTTCCCTCTTAGGAACCGACCGGGCGTCGCGGTACACCGCCGCGCGGCGTCGCGCCAGACGTTTTCCTTACGTGCTTATTTCTGCGCCGGCGTGTCCGCCCCTAGCGCTCTCTCTCTCTCTCTCTTCGCTCGCTCTCCGCCCCCGCCGCCGCGTCCCGCCGACCAAGACGCGAGGGTGGTTGTTCCTCCGCGTTCTTTCCGCGCGTATTCTTATTTTCGCCTTTTTTCCCTCTCTCGCGCAAGCCTTTTCTCCCCTCCCACTCCTCCTCCTCCGCCCCAATCGCTCCCGCGCACCGCACCGCGCCGGCCGCGCGGCCGCCCGGCCGCTTTTTTCCGTTTCCTTTCACATCGTCTTCGCACCCGACCAACACGTAACCGAATCGCGGACAATAATATAATATACGGCCGATATAACAGACAAATTTTTTTTTTTTTTTTTTTTTTTAAATTGCCGCCGATATACGTCCGACGGGAAAACTCGTGACGGCGAAAACAGAAAAAAAAAACAAATTACGATTGTACCCGGTTTTTTTTTTTTTTTTCCGATACGAAAATTGTAATGGCGAAATTCGCGGTTTTTTTTATTGCATCCGGATAAATCGCGGCAACGCCGGAACAAAATATTATAAATGTACAATTTCGGTGTACGTTGAAAAATATCTCCAACCGTGTATATATTTCGAACGTCGTTTAGCCGGGGCGCTTTTGGTTAGTAATATTATTATTATTATTTTTTTTTTTTTTTTTTATGAAAATTCTATTAATTTTTTCGCTACCGTAATGCGATTCCGGGACAAACGCGCGTCTTGTACAATACGTATGTTTTTTTTTTTTTTTTTTACAGTCGAACTCGGGGGGAAAATCGTCGGGCCCCGCGTCGGTACATCCGAATTCTCGTAGTGTACCCGCGTATAATTCCGTCCGGTGGCGCCGCCCGGCGGACACCCGACTCGAACGTTAACCCTTCCGCACCGAAAGGGTTGAACGGTTTCGCTGGTTGCCCGGAAGATATCGCTGCGATTGCCGTTTCGGAACAATTGTTTCGGTAGACAGCCATTGCGTACGTCATCGAGCGTGTTGTTATTTTTCTTTTCTTTTTTTTTTTTTTTATTACTTTCGTCATATACACGCGTACGAGGTGCGATCGAAAAATACTAAAATCGTGTACGCGCTAAATACAAACGTACCCGGAAATTAAAGCAGAGACAACACCCCGGGTCAATATCGTATTTTAGTTATGAACGACAATTCGTTCCGAGCCGTATACTTTTGTCGTGCCGAATAAACTCTTGGACGGCGTGTTCGCATTGAATGTTGCGTTAAAAACTCGGACAATCGGCGTGATTGAAATTTTCGAAATAATTAAAATACCATTTTTAAGACGAAACAACGGGCAGATGTAAAAAGGTTTGAATAGCACAAAATGATTTTATTGGGGGGGGGGGGCCGTGAAGGTCCGTATTAACGATGATTGCCGTGCCGGTCGACCAGTTCAACATCGAGAAATGTGGAAATGGTGGCGAAAGTCCGTGAAATTATTCGATCAGATCGACGAACGACGACAAGAGTTAATCAGACTTACCACAATGAAGTTTTAATTCAATTACGAGAAAGAATCCAAAAGAAACGTTCAGAACAGTACCAGAATTGATCATTCTACCATATCAATCCGTGAGTTTCTAGCTGATAAACGAATTACAATTGTACCTCACCCTCACCCCCCTTACACATTAGACCTTGCCCCTTGTTTTTTTTTTTTTATTTCCATAAATTAAAACTGATCTCAAAGAACAACGATTTAATGATTTCGAAACAATAAAAAAAAAAATACTGTGGATCAACTTAAACAACTCAAAATTACTTCCAACATTGCTTCAAAAAGTGGCAGGAGTGTATAACATTAGCCGGTGAATACTTTGAAGGATAAAAATATTTAAAAAATGATTAGTTTATTTAAATTTTTAAATAAAAAAAAAAAATCCCGGTATTTTTTGATCACACCTTGTATATAAAATATGTTTTAGTTCATGCGTGCACTGAAAACTGGCCAAATATGCACTTAAAATTTCGAAAATATGCTTTTATGCGCACGATTTAAAACGACAATTTTCGTCGACATTTTAAAATTTCGAGTATATTTGGTTTTGTGCGGATAAAAATGTATTGGCCGAGCAGAAATGCCTGGACATTTTAGACGACGCTCATCACGAGTAGGAATAAGTGAAAAGATCAAGCGTAGCGTGAAATTTTTTTTTTTTATTCTATAAATCTTTTAAGTTAAAATGTCGACGAAAATTGTAAAAATCACGTCGTTTTAAATCAAAATTGAAAATAAAGAAATTGTTATTGCCGTAAATTGTCCCGTTTTCCCTAAGTTTTTTCACAATTATTTGGAAAACTTCAATGGAAATGGATTTTTGTTAAAAAAAAAAAAAAAAAACCAACAGCACACACTCACATTAAAGTAAAACCAATACATTCTTCATTTTGCTCAGAATCTAGAAAAAAAATTATAAAATTCCAATCATATTTCGAATTCATATTTTTATAAGAAAAAATTAAAAATGAAAAAGTCAAACCGTCACTGTGCGGCGACTACGATTATCGAATTTTTACTATTGATAAGGTACAAGGTTGATATACGACGGATACGATGCGACAGCGAATAATAATATAATGTTTATCGTCATTATTTAATAATAACCTAACCTCAATATTACACTATAATGTATAGTTACAAACTTACAACATACAATAATATCGTATTAATTAAACAGTTTTTCTTATTAATTATATCATTTTTGTATTATCGCCGTAATAAAAATCATTCTTGTTATGACCTAAAAAACAACAAAAGTACATTCACTGCAACTTGTGCGTAATCTACACAGAAGGCAATATTTCCCGGTATTCGAACAAGAACAAATAAATAAACGAATAAATAGTCGGGAAAAAAAATAATACGATTTATAAAATATTGCATCTTCTATATGATTATATATATATTATAGTATCTCGATGCGTTTCTGATAAAAAAAAAAAAAATTAAAAAAATCGATGCAACGCATTCTCATTATATAATAATATCCGACCTGCATATACCGATTATAATATTGTACGCAGGGCCAAAGTCTTTTTCCTCGATTAATTTCCCGGGTTCATGTCGACAATACTGTTATTATATTATAATATTAATTGTTGGCGTAAAAACTGTATTATAATACAATTTTTTTTTTTTTTTTTTGTTCGCATCTATTTTGTAATAAAACCCATAGTAGAAAATACATAAATATATAATATTTTTTACGTTTCAAAAACTTTATAACACTGACCGTAAATAATTGTTTAGTTAACTATTATTTATATATTATGTAATCTTAAATTTAATTTTATGATTTTAATGCTCAAATGTTGTTGTTGTAATAAAAAAACTAATGGGATTGAATGCAGTACTGCAGTAAAAAATCACAAAGTTCCGTTATAAATGTGTTTTTATATTTCAAAACAAACCGATCGTTTGAAGTGCTGGCGATAGATTAGTAGATTGTAATTGAATTTTACGTTTGGCGGGTGATAGACGGATTTTATTGTAGCATATCTACACAATATCGGTAATCGTCGACGTAACACAATTGAAAACTAATAAAAAACAGTTAAATATAAACGTGAAAAATCGACGAAATCGCATTCGAATTTGAACCATTGCCGAAAATTGCAAAAAAGTCGCATAAAAAATTATTAGATTTTAACTCGAACTCGTATGTAACAGATTAAAAACTTGGCAATAAATTCGAATAGTAAACGAAAAGTTGCAAATGGAACGACATATTTATAATTTAGAAATATAAAAAACGAATGAATAGACAAACGTACAAACAATTCTTCTATTCGTATATATGTATATTATTATATAGTTTTTATTCCTTTTTGTGTTGATTATTGTTTGTCAAAATATTGCACACGCCGGTGTTCGGAGTAAAAATAGTCGAAAAATGTGAAAATTCGATACCAAAAATTATTAACATAGTACGATTGATTTTTAATTTTAATTTTTTATTTATTCGAAATTTATATCTCTTATACGTCGTCTGTAACGTAATGCATAATTTCGATCGGATGAAAATACTGTCCACAACACAAAATTATTAATTGTGCATTAGGCAATAATAATGTATAGTTTTTTTTTTTTTTTTTGTACAATAACAATACGTATTATGATTTTTATGCGCAACAATCGGTCTGCAAAAAAAAAACAAATGATTGCGTTACTTTTTAAGGTTAAATCATAGGTTAACGTATAGGCATATAGAGAGCTTTAGAGATTATAATTATTATAATAAAACTATCTACGTTCTTAGGTATATTTATTGGGAGTACGGACAATAAAAGAAAATAGTAAAACGTCTATGATGGAATGAAATTATCGCGCTACGATTTTATGTACTCTATGCATAAAATGTTATTGCAATTATTTCTTTAATCTATAACGATTAGAAGTGTTTTAAGCCGTTTGACACGCAGTTTTTTTTGGAATACTAAATAGCAAAAACGAAAATATTATCACATAGTTCGAATAAAAATTGAATTATAAAAATAAAAAAAAAAATAAAAAACCCACGTATTTTGTTTCGTGATGTATTATTCAATTGATCTATAGCAGAGCCAAATGATATCGTTAAGTATAATCATGATAAAATATTGTCGAACTTTCGCTGAGAATTTGCAATTTCCCTGAAAATATTGACAAACCTTTGTGTCAAATAAAATAATATCAAAGAAAAATTATAACGGAGTTTCATTCGTACTGCAAATGTTTGTAAACTAAAACCGATTGAAGTTGTAAATCGAATCGAAAATTGATCACAACACGTGTATATTATTTTGATGAACGTTTTAAAAATATTTGTTTTTTTTTTTTTTGTTTCATTTTTAGAATTGTCTATCGGGGGGGATTTAGGTGGCAGATTTTTCTAGTCGGAAGATAATTTTATAACTATCTTTGTAGTGTTAAAGTAATAAATAGCGGAAAAGTCGGGAATACGGTAATATGTCTGTTAGTTAAGATTTTGTTTTTCTGTTGTAGTGCGAACACTTACCGAAGAAACTCGCCGCTACCGAATATTAATATCGGTATATTATAAACGTAGAATACGATTTTCCAAATAGTCTCGTGTTTTTCGAGTAATGAAAAAGCTAATTTAAAAACTACCCACGGTACGACGAATAGAGCGGGCCGGCTTTTGTTTTCGTTATAATCATTATTTCCGTTCGGAGGACGTCTAACAATACAGTCGCGTTATACCAATGATAGATTTCGAATTGTTTAATTAAAACGTTTACGTCGAACAAATCACGAACACGTATATTTACGTGGTTCGCGTTAAGAAGAAAAGAAATGAAAAATACTTTTGCGGTTAGTTAAAAATCGTTCGCCGCACACCTACCGCACGAACACCGGCGTTTCCTTCCTATCGGTTAAACACCATTTACACAATTCCCGGCAACTTGCCGCCTATAAACGGGACCGTCCACGTCGTTTTATTGTTTTACTGAACGGCGACGATAATAAATATTGAGCGTATAAACGTGCGGAAAAATACGAAAATTTCGTTATGCGGCCAGGTGTGCGGACGGGGAGAATGATAAAAAAAAAAAAAAAAGGGACGGACACCGATGGCCATTGACACGGAATACAAAAAATAAAAAGGCCGTAATTCGCGTACGCGTGCCCCCCTTAACCCCCTTACACCCCGCGATAAAAACTCGCTTTCGTATATTCCACGTGCGTATACAACGGGATATTATTGTGCGGGGCCGTTGGAATTTTTATTCGAATTTTTCTCTTTCTATTTTTTTTTTTTTTTTGTTTTGTTTTATATAAATATATTAATATATAGGGGTCCGGCGACGGGACCGACGAGGGGCACACACTCGACGGATTGTGTCCCGGTTTCGGTCAAAGGGTCAAAACCGTACGGCCCGGTATACACCGGTAACAACCGACCGGCGGCGGGGGGGAAGTGTGCCGGCGGTCGAGGAGCGGATGGGGGGTGGGGTAAAGGGGGCCTGCAGCCGGCCCGCGGGCATTTATGAATAAATTCGCGGACGCGCAGATGCACGCGTCAAAATTATATTATTTAAGTCTTCGGCCGGGTCGGACCGCGGCGATGACCCGCGGTCCTTTGTTGTCCGTCAACGTGAAAACGAAAGAGAAAAAAAAAAAAAAAAAATAATAATAAAAGCAACCGAAAAACATTTATTATTATTGTAACGCGACGAGGAAAAAAGGTCATCGCGAGCGAATGAAAAAAAAAAAAAAACCTTTATACTATTATTATAATATAATCTCCCTCCGCGGCTTTTTGTTTTCTCGTGCGCGCGTCCACGCGACGACGCGTGTTCCCCTACGTGCCCCCTTTCCCCCCTGACCGACATGGCGTATATTTTATATAATTTTTTTTTTTTTTAATGGCTACCGCCGGATCTATACGCGTAGAAAAATATAAATTTATGATATCCCTCGCCGCGGACCAGGTGTCGGATAGAATAATATATATATATACGACGTGCCTATATACAAATAATATTGAGGCGCGTGCACGCGTTTTATAGGTGAGCGAAAGTGAGACGGTGAACGAGCGAGAGAACCGGGGAGTACCGGGCCCGTCCAGCTGCACGCTGTCGTCGTCGTCGTCGTCGTCGTCGTCGTCGTCGTCGCCGTTGCCGTCGCCGTCGTAGTCGCCGTCCGCCCCTCAGCGGTTACCCTCCCTTGCCTTTTATTTCGTATTTCCACGCACGGCCGCACTAATTAAACACCGGCCGTGCCCCATGACCGCTAACCGGGTTATTGTCGTAAAAAAAAAAAAAAACGTCCGAATCGCGTCCGTAAAAAAAAAAAACCATATGTCGTCGCGACACACGAATTGCGTCCACGAGGGTGAAACGCGATCGTGGACGGCCACCGTACGTTACAGACTACAGTCCGGATTTATATTCTCTAAATAAAACCTACAAATAATTCTCCCGACACGAGTATTCTCTTAAAAGGTTAGAAAAATAATCAACAAACATCCAGGGATGCATTGGTACATAACGTCTTGAGTGTACGCAATTTTTTTTTTTTTTTCTGCATCTCAAACATATTTTTCTCGCTACGCTCGGCATTTGGTCTATAACTATACCAGCAATTTTTCGCCGCTCAAAAAATAGTATACGTACATAAAACAAACTTATCGCTTTTCTTACTTAATCCTCAGTATCAATCGACAATTTTTTTTAAATATAAAACCCATAAATTTATTGAAAATAATTTGAAAATGTTATTGTTAAAATATTACAATACATTCCAAATACTTTGAATTCTATATATATTTTTTTTTTTTTAACTTTTTTGTATCTTGTATCGTATGCGGATCTATGACCCATTAGCCGTGATTTCACATAGAGTTCTGGTTTCCAAAGATGCAATGCAGGTCCATTTATTTTAATAAGCATGTTCAACAGTTAATCTCGTTGGATTAGAATCTCATTACAAATAATATTTAAAAGGCTAACCTAAAGGTATACTTAACATTTACCCACTTTTATAATGGATATTTTTTTCACGTATGCGTATACGCATTTATTTATAAATATTGTCACGAGTATACGCTCCGATATACACCACTGCGAACATAAATGCTTTGATATATAATACAATTTTTCATTTTCGAACAATATTCCATAAATGATAACTTAAGTGAAGTATAATGCACTTGTATAATAGAATAATTGCACTATAAAAACAATATGCCTTTGGTATATTTTAATCGTAACTCGTGCAAAGTATTATTACGACGCGTTAACAGTACTTAAAGTAATGACGGTTGATAAGTGATTCAGAACATTTTTTTTTTTTTTTCAGTTACCTTCATATTAAAATTATTAATAATAATTTTAAAATTAGAATAAACAAGTGTATTTTTCTCACAGTTTACAAAATATTCTGAAATATGCCGCACAAGCTAAATATTCCCTAACCCATGAAATATTCTCAAATATGCAAAGAAAACTTTTATCCCGTGAACTCTGTGTTAAATGAATCGTCCGTATTTTGTACTCTCGTAAAACCACATTTACTCGGTAACAATATGTAAAAAAATATAAAACCCGACTATAATTATGACAAACGATATTATTTTGTCCTCAAAAAAATGACACGATTCCGGACGAAATTTAATGCAACGTTGCCAATATATGTATATAAATATTTCCGTATAACATACACGAAAACGTAAACCTAATATGCTTTTGACCACTCCACATTTATAGGGCTGTTGATAGGGGATAAACGAAGAGGGAGGATAGTTGTATTCCTCCCCAAACTTTGAAACTAAGATTACTGAGTGGGTAATCCAACGATAATATAGTTATAAAGTTTAAATTTAATTTTTAATCACACCCCTCTATCGATTTTTGTTAGCGCCGTCTCTGACCATTTATATAAATGACGATAGTCCCCTCAAGTTTGTGAAAATAAAAAGGACAACATAATTATTGAATTTTTGAATTTTTATCGGGGACCCAACTAGGATCTGTTGTTGAAAACCAGAAGAAGTATAATAATAGTATTTACTGGTTTTGGCATAGGTACGATTCAAATGCATTTTTCTATAATAAACATAAAATAATGATTACGAATTACTAATATGAGAATGGAGCCAAGTGTCAACCCCGTTACCAAAAAAAAAAAAAAAATGATAGAAAACAATTACTTTAATTTACTATTATGATTTGATAGTGTATTATATATATATAATTATAATATTGTCAGTTTCATTATTATAAATTATAATAAATTACATATATATCAATTCACAATCAAAGTCAAAAGTTTAGAAGAGCTAAAAACAGAAAGCGATTTTTTATTGCTAGTTGTCGTTGTTTTGGAAAAGGCTAAGCAGTCTAGCTCCCTAGTTGTGCCAGAAGGCACAATTGCTAGAAGAGCCAACGTAAATATTTTAATTTTTTTTTTTCTGATCTATTCGAAACACATTCCCGTTCAAACGAAATTCCTGTCGACTATTTTGAACGTGATTTTCCCCATTTCTCACAATATGTTCTATCGTTTTAAACGTGAATGTGTCATCTCTGCCTAAAATGCAATAATATTGAATACATTCGTCAGTTTCCACAAATTAAAAAAAATTACTGGTGTAACTATTATAAGCTCATATGCGAAACCACACGGACGCATAAAATATTTTATGAAAAATCGATAATTGATGACCGCGTATAGGTGGAATGTTGTAACAATAATGTTTGGAACAATATACATATTTTTTGTCGTTTGGATGATGAAAAAATGAATATTACGTTAGCCCCTCCGTATGATACCGATTAATTTTTTATACCGCAAAAAACTACTGTCCAATTGAAGGCGATATTATATCGTTTACCGTAACCGTATACGGTTACTAAATGATCAATCAAAACGAATATGGTTTTTATTTATTGATTATTTGTTGGTACGGAAATATTTTCGTTCGCGATAATAATATTATGTGTTTGCATAGCCGGTGGCTACCAATCGGCGAAATCTCCGAAATGCGCCCCAGTTTTGTCCGACTTCGACAAAAGGAGAATGTTCTCAATTCGTAATGTTATTTCAGTATTTTTTCTCACACAGATTTAATACAATTGTGTAATCGATATTATTACTTAATATTTTTTTCATTACAAGACAAAACACATTTTTAAATATAGACTAAAATGTAAATAATTATAACTATTATTAGTTATTAAATTAAAAATTAATTTGTATATATATATATATATATATTAAAATATATGCAAATATATAATAGTTTATCGAGGTTAATCGACTATAATGTTCTTTGTATGTTAAAACGTGTTTTCAGCGAATCAAATTTCATTAAATAATAATAATGCGTTTTATATCGATTATTATCGCGTTTGTTTTGCAGTTGATAATTTTTTTTTTTCAAATTGATAGAAAAGTTTCAAACAAACTTCTGCAAAGTTTTACACAAAAGTCGGCAAAATAGGTGCCGTAATAAATATTTTAAATATAGCGGTAGTATAAAAATTACGCACGTAATATTTATGATCGTGACAGTTGAAATTTATATAGGATTTTTTCGCGTGCGAACTATAATCAAAAACGTAAACACACACAGGCGATGGAAATTTCTCAAACAAGAAACATAATAATAATAATAATAATAGTAATAATAATAACAACAAAAATAATAATAATAATAATAATAATAATAATAATACTATAGAGTTAAGTATGACTTTTTTAAACTTAAAATAAAATTTAAAATTTACAAACGTTAAAAATCAAGTTAAGTTAATGTTAAAAATCAACTAATATTTGTATTAATAATTATGTATGGCTATGAGATTTTACCGATTTAAACCCTTATCCTTAATTCAGTACCCTACGTACTCTAAAAAACCAAATTTAATTTGAAAAAATAGCCGTTTCTTTCTTACTTGTCAGCTGTATTTTAATCGGACATTTTTTTTTTTTTTTTATCAAAAAGAGTAATGCAGCCCCGCATACGTTTTACGACTGGTATCTATTTGCTATCTGTCATAAAAACGGTTATAGACAATACCGTAGACGTCTATATTATACCCACAGTCAGATAAATAAATAGATAGATATCTACAGGATTGTATTGATAGTTGTGATAGATACTGTATAGATGACAATAAAAATTATTAAATTCGTTCTGTTTGATATTTTTGATCTGCTGTGGATTTATTGTTGTCTGTGCCGAACGCGGTCTTCGAAACTAGCGCCCTAATTGTCGGTTGTTTATTTCAGAGCACGGCCGTCGTGTATCAAAGATCGACGATTTTAGTAAATAAAATTTATTTACTAAAATATATTTAATATCATGTTGCTGTTTTTATACCGAAATTTAAGAGCGGTTGTTGTTGTTGTGCATTGGAACAAATAGTAATTTTATTAAGCGTTACTCAATCGGGGAAGGGCGTCTGCGGGCCGTGGTACCCCGTAGCCCCGCACGGATCGACGAGCATCGCACGATTTCGGCATCGCTAAAAATTATTCGGGCTCTAGTTGCGCCTCTTGAGCGTTAAGAACGCGCCCCCCTCCCCCAAAAAAAAAAAAAAATACCACGACTTGTCAAGTTGAAAGTCGATCGTGTAAAAAAAAAAAAAAAAAGAAAAAAAAGAAAGAAAACCGCAACTCGGTTAATCGACCGAATTGATTTTAACGCGTTAACGGCCGGACTCGAACGAATGTATTTATCGCTTTTGGATTTTTAGTTTGTCTGGCCGCGAAAACGACACGACACGACACGACACGACACGGCGCGGCGTGGCGTGGCGGCGGCGGCGGCGCAGACGATACACCCAGAGGAGAAACGGCGTGCGCGCGCGACAGACGAGGCACCGGCCGCTTAGCCGAGCCGCGGCAAAGACGACGACGACCAAGACGACGAAGACTAAGACGACGAAGACCAAGACGACGAAGACGACGCGCGTATAATAATAATAATAATAATAATATGACGTATTACGTACGGTACACTTTTGCGACACGGGTCCTCCTGCTGTGCGGCCGGCGAGCGCGGGACAGAGGAGAAACTCCCGGGCCGTGTAATCCGAGCTCCGGCGGCGGCGGCGGCGGCGGCGGCGTCGACGCTCTCATTGTTTCGATTCCCACGCGCGGCGGCCCCGCGTAGTGATATACGCGCGTACCCCGTGCGGCCCGTCCGTTTCTTCGCCGCCGCAACGTAATAAATCGGACGGGCGAGAGAGAATGAGAGAGAGAGACTAATACATAATATATAATATTCAAAGAAGAAATTATTACCGCGTATATTACGTGTACGTTTTATTAATGGGCGCTGAAAGCTCTGGTCGCGGGTTTCGGAATATAATACATATAATATACAAGCCAATAAACAATTTCGATATGTCTGCCGCGGTCTTCCGACGAGACCGTATACACGGTACCATACACACGGTGTCTGCAGAATATTATCTACGCGAAAATACATGATACACATTACAATATAATCCCGCCGGTAATATGTAAGAGACGGATGAAAACGAAAAAAAAAAAAAAAAAAAAAAATGTTGAAACTCAACGACCGTTGAAAAATCATTAATATCTCATCTTCTCCCGTAGCCTGTTTATATATATATTATATACGCAATTTTAGCATTTTTTTTTTTTTGGTTTTTTTACTTATGTTGTAAAATAATACGACCGAATAGAAAACATAAAACAAAAAAAAAAAAAAAAAAAAACACTAAGTAGTTGTAAAGGCAAGATGTTGAAACGATAGGGCAATGAAGTAATTTGATTTAGATCAACGATAAATCATTGCAAAGGAAACACCATTGTGTGCGTGGTTTGATGAATTTAAATTGAAAATTCTATTATAGTTCGTATAACTACAAAACGAATTGCAATACTGTTCGTGTTTATAACGGATTTTTACTTAAAACGCAGAGAAAAATAAATTATAAAATGTTTATTCACGAAAAAAAAAAAAATTCGAACATTTTAAATCGTCGCGAGTCTCTATATTTACGTATTTTACACTGAATTAGAACAAACAAACAAAATTTGAATTTTAAACGTTGATGAAAATTAAAAAAAAAATAATAATAATCGCAACTACTAATTATCGACATATTTATGTTGCTATGAGAAAAATGTAGATAAACCTTGTATCAAAATTTCGACTAATTTTGAGAAACCGAACATATTGTATCCACACAATACTATAAAGAAATAATTTAAAATAAACACCAGGTTGTATTGAAAATTGTACAACGACAAAATAGTATTCGGTAAATTCTAATGGCTTTTTGATAAATTTTCATGGTATTATAAATCGAATTATACAGAAATCGTAATTTCGTAAATATTTCCCGACATTATTTCTCGGTTTTTTTTTATTTTTTTTTTTAAGAACCACTACAAAGAAAATCATAAAACGGTCAGCCCAAATGCATCGACTTCGACAAAAATATCATTCACTACCAGAAAACAACCCTAGAGTCGATTATTCGAGCAAGGTATCTGGTAAAAAAAAAAAAAATAACAGACAGAAAATAAAAACCACATTTTTAAAAAATCGCACATATCTAAATGTACTACATCTAAAACTACTTATTGTTCATAGATAATACGTAACACGTAATAGCGTTGATTTTAATGCACTATAAAATTTCGAAAAATGCATTTAAAATGAAAATGTAATTAATTTTGTTTAATTCAATGGATATCAGTATTCATCAAAAATTATTTTATTTTATAAAGTATGTTTAAGTAATTTATTATAAAAAACAATAATACAAATTTTGAATTGACATTTTGTTTTTTTTTTTCAAATGTATGTTAAAAGTAAAAAAATATTTTAGTGAATTTGTTGACGTTTATACTAGAGATTTTGAATGCGATTTTTTTATGAATGGTTTTAAGATTGCGTTAAATTCACAAGCCTCTAATTATTAAGGTTTATGCGTGTACAAGTGACGGTGTCGTGACAATGGCGTGTAAAAGTGTACGGGGCGACCGCGTGAAATCGGCGATGTCGGGAAAACGTAAAAAAAAAATAAAAATAAAATGTTTAAAATCGTCCGAAAATGATAATGAAATTGTAAAAAAAAAAAAAAAATCGAACACCGTCGGTTTTGTCGTAAAGGAACCTATTTTTGGTGGTGGTGAGGGGGGGGGAGGCGGCGGGAGGGAAAGGCTCGGGTTATAAAGTGGTTGTACGCGGATTTATCATAACGAAACAGACCGGGAAGTGTGTGTGTCTAGGGAAACACTAAAACGAGTACAATAATAATCGAACAAGAGGAGTTTTACAGATTACTTACCCGGATATGCGCGCAGACGAATGTGTACGTGTCCCCGGGCACGGTTGACGGTTACGCCGCGCTATAAAACGCGACTGCGGGTTATTTAACGGTCGCACCGCGATAGCCGGACGCAAACGTGCAATAAAATGAATACATTTTACCCGTCGCCGCGAAATATTATTATATTTTCTAGTAAACGCCCCGGCGGCGGCGGTGGCCGTATAACAATATATATATATATACGCGTGAATTATTATTTTAACAAAATGTCCATTCCCCCCCTACCCCCTACCCCCCTTCACCGCACCGTCGCACACCGCCTAAAAATAATAGCGGCGTATACCCGTGTGTTTTTCTTGTTGATTTATCTGTCGGAATTCCTAAACCATTAACCGTTTGGCCGGTATTATATTTTCAAAAGGGATTACAATAATAATAACCGCGCGGCCGCGGTCGTCATAACAGATACATTTTTTTTTTTTTTATCTATTCGCCGGGTCGCCGCACGCCGCCCACCGCCCGCGGCGATAAATATTTATATTTCCGCCAAAATGGATTCGACCATTTATTACATAAATACTACACACAGGGGCCGCTGGCAGCCGATACACATACATTATTCCCATAAACGCTAAACGGCGCGTACAAGTCCGGCGGCACCGGGCCGGGGAATATATATATATATATTTACACCATGACGATAAATATTGTACCGATACACACCCTCGGTTATTAATATACATTTGACGTACCGGCAGATTTCACTATATTTTATGGATAAAAACAACAAAAAAAAACATTTCCTATTTGAGAATGTACTCGAAATCATACGTATATTACGATATATTCTACAATCCGTTGGATATCGCTGATTTGAATATTGTTCGAGTAATCCGAAATCATACGTAATTCGATGGGCGACTTTAAGAAGATAATTCAAACGGGAACTACCGATTCGTTTATTATTGGCCGAATTTACCGGGATCGCTGTGCGTTCTGTAAACCAATCGCCGTCTCGGTTTCATGACGGTTTTTGGCCGTTGACGGTTCACTAGACGCGAGTCTAATCGTTCGACGATTATCATTTTGAAATCGGTTTACACGCAGAGGTGCGCAATACTTGTCTGGGAACCGTTAGCTCGCCGAGCCGAGTAAAACGCGTGGAATTTCGACGATTGACCAAATCTACAACGGGAAACCAGAATGTCCAGAGTTCGGCACGGTCCCAGTATTGAAGACAACCGAACGCGTAAATATACGTGTTGATACCGAGTGCGGAAACCGCAACAGAACCGCCGAAGTGCGGCACTACGCCAGAACCGGACGGCCTGGCTGTCCTATAGCACGTTTGGCCGCCGAGGCCTCCGTATAGGCGCGGGACATCTGTTTGCCGTTACTAACACACTAGGCCCCGGGGTCTATCCGTCCTTTTCAAACAAGTGAGCCACATTCGGAATTCGACATCGATGAGATTTTAGGAGGAAAATTTGTTCGATGAGCAAAAGAATCGTCATCATAATTTAATATACATCTATTTTATACATCTGTCCGTCGGAGCGGATAACACGTTTATTGTAAAAAAAAAAAAAACGAAATAATGGCACCTAAAATTTTACTTTTGTTTTCAAAGTCCGTAAATAGTGAGCGAGTAGCATTTGAATGATTCTTCTATAAATTCACCATCGGAAAATTGTTTTTTTCTCTAATGTACGCTACTTTGAATAAAGAAGCAATAGGTAACATTTTGGCTTAAATTGTTTTGATTTTTAAATCACACCGTTATTAGTTCAGTTTTAATTTCATTGTTTTTAGCTTATATTGTAAAATGGAACTTTGCATGTTTAATTGGAAAATTCCATTCAAAGTATCCACGTCTGAATAAAATTGAACGAGTAACACGGCATAATAAACATACGCACATGCCTTTAATGTCGATTTCCTAGTGTACTGACTTACTAATGTAACCTAACCCTCCTACTTCCGTTCCTGATTAAAATGATAAGTTTACTACTTTTTGTTCGCATTAATTTTATTGCCGCGAAAAAAAATGCAAAATTCGGAACGTAAAAACGAAAATATACGGAACTTACAGCGTTTCACGTACAAATACGTTGTTACCATTTCCCACGACATACCTTTGCGAACCCCGGTTTTTCCGTACTAACTAGTATTGAAAATAAAAAAAACCCGAACTACTTCTATCAGTTGAACGAGAAATGCGAGTATGTTTATCGTCGTTGCCTCCTCGAATTGAACAATTATGCAACCAGCAGCAAGTGCAAGTTTCGCACTAAAATCGTACTTGTTTAGATTTAGATATTTAGTTGAACGTGTACAGAAGTTTTTTTTTTGTTTACATAATTCAATTATGTTAAAATAAAAAAAAATATTCAAGTTTTCACGGCACGCCCTTCGGGAAACACTGCACTACTAGACTATAATATTATTATTATTATTATTATTATTATCTTAAACACACTGGCCGGAGTCTATGCGTGAGCGACGCGCCCGCGCCCGTTCCGTGCGCGTACGCGTGTGTGCGTGGGCGGAGCTAGACCATCCCAGCGTACACGCGTGGGGATGGCCAGGAGTACCGCCCTACCTCTTCCTGTCCGCGTCTGACCGCACCGCCGTACATTATAGCTGCACGCGTCCTTAAAATATTATATTATTGTACATAGACTACAATATGCACATATATATATATATTAATAATATATATATATATATATATATAATATAACATTCGCCCCATTGTAGGAATCGATAGTTTACCCTCCGGATCCATTTTGGTAAACACGCGGCCTCGCCCGTATATAGTTTTGTCAAGACTATAGTCATGCCACACTATAGGAGACTCTACGCGATTAGATTAATAACAATTATGAGTAGGGCTGTGGCATTTATTTTGCAGTGAAAAACCTTTTAATGCATGCACTAAACGCATGCATTCAAATTGATTTTTATATTTCTGATATCAGAGTATATTATATATACATAAATTTATACATTTTTTTTTTTTTTTTTTAAATTATAAAAATGTTGATCGAATTTGAATGTTGGTTAAGTTGCTTTTTTTGTAATTAATCTATTCGTCTGAATTCATAGACGTATTTTCGCAATGTTGGCGAGTAAAGCGGTTTAGATTTCAGCATTTCACTGTAAATACACTTCACTGTATTATTCGCGAACGTAACTAAACGAAACTAAATGACAATGCTGGATAGTTTACAGATGTCTGATACCTACCAAAATTATTAATCAACCAACATGATCTGGAAATTCGCGAATGCTACATATCAAGCCCGCAAATAACTAATCTAAGCAATATTGCCTTATCTTTACCTAACCCGTATACAGCTCGTGTAAAACATTATTTTATTAAATATAAACTTTACGTATATTCATCCAGTGTAAAACAAAAACTATGTGTGCAAAGATGATAATTGACTCAATTCGATTAAAAAATACCGGAAAATTAACTAGAAAAGAAATATGACCTTAAAAATGAATAAACGTCGAAAAATGCAAAATAAAAGTTTTACAAATTAAATTGTTGTTACATAATTCAAATTATGTACGATGACGATAAATGGTGTTAACCGTTTTTTTATTATTATTTTATTTTGCATATTATCGCATATCGCATTGTTGTACGGTTCAATAATAATCACAAACTTTCAATTTTAAGAATATATTAAATGCGAATTTCTGTATACTTTTTTTTTTTTTACAGACTTCATCTGTACAAATGCATGTCTATAGATAGTAACTACTGACGTATATACGCATGACTGTCATCTGCCATCTGTTCAATTTATAATAAATAAGCGTATTTGGTAATTTTTTAGTGCATCAAAATGCATACACATTCGGGTCATTTTACGTGCATGCACGAGCACTAATAATAATTGCCAAATCGCACACATATCGGGTAAAAATAAATGACTACACATTTCAACAGAGTCCATTTATAATAATAATAATATTGTTCGTTTTCTATACACTGACAAAAATCCGATTATTATTTTCCGGATAGTTTCCCGTAATATTTATTATTTCGTTTACGGACGTTTAAGTCTCTTTTCTCGATACATAACAATAATATCAAATGACCGTCGGGAAAATACGTAACGTCGCAAAAAAAATGTTTTAACATTGTCACGAGGTGAACTGCATTAGAAACGGTTTCCTAATAATATTTATAAAATAACATTATCAATTCGAAAATATTATTACAATCTGATATCACACACACGGTACAATGTTACAAGTTAAACGTAAAGTTTCAAAATAAATAAATAAAAAACAATAACAACCAACTACTTGTTTCAAAATTTGAATTAAAAACGGTATGATATAGAGGGACGTTTAATTTATATCCGAACACAACAATAAATCATGTTTTGAAATGTTGTAATTTATACATTTTTTTACAAAATTCACACTTTAAACGCATGTAAAAAATAAAAAAAAAACAACCGTTACGCTCAACTTTTTTTTTTTACCACTATGTACAACTAATGTTACATTTCCGAGCATTGTTGATAAGTCAAAATAAAAACTAAAAATACTCGACAATTTCAAATAGTTATTAAAAAATAAAAATACAAGAACAGTTTACTCATTGTACCCGCGTTTAGAAAGTGCTGATATAATTGCTAGTATTTACTGAAAATTACATGTTTCTAAAATTATTTTTTACTGAATTACAACAACAACAACAAAATAGTTGCAAATAACTAAAAACCGTGAGATTAGTATAGAGTATACGCGCATCAGGTTTAATAGAAATCTGAAACAGTAAAACGTGAAAAATATGTTTTTCTTTAATCTATATATTAAAAAATATATATAATCGATAAATTACACATATTTTCATTTGAACCATCAAGATTTTTATAAAACGTACGACGTTGGACATTAAAAAATGTCTAGAACTACTTAATACTACAGGGTTCATTTGAAGATTGTTTCGTTTCACAATACAAAATTACGTATCTAAATGTTTCAAAACAAATTAATAAAACGAATATCTATTCGTTTACATATATTTAAGATAAACCACCTATTTTTCATATAATAAATCGACAAAAAACAAAATCAAATATACTATACATTTTTTAAAAACTTTTTTAAATATTTATATATAAAAGTACTTAAATAATTCGTTCTATAAGTAATTCGCGATATAACTCTTGAACCAAATTCATCACCAAATAAATACTGTATAAAATAAATACCAATTTTTTTTATAAAAGGTATATAATTTGATTTTAATTTCGAAATAAATTCTAAAACCGGCATAATACTATTTCTACACATTCCCCGTTTTCTAATCAGTAATGAGTTCTTTGAAAATTTACTCGTAACTCTCTCGATTACTGGCAAGCTCACAAACAAATCTTAAAACCTTTATACTGGCGTAAATAATTTTTATTGTAAGATATTCGCCTTAATTGACTACCCCATGCGGGCAAAAATACATTTTCCTTCGACCAAATTAACTGCGCCAATTTTTATTAAAAATGTTTAATTGATATTCGACATACACAAAAATACACGAAAAGAAAAAAAAAAATCAAAGTTACTCGTGAAATGTTATTGTATTGAGATTGATGAAAACTGTTTGAAAGACCATAGTTTTATAAATGTCGACATAATATTATTAAATTTTTAAAAGAATATATTGTTCTAACGAATAGTATTTGTAGTAGATTTCCGGAGTAGCTCGGTGATATGGTGTACCCAATACAATTGTAATAATTAAAAATAATATTTTAATAAAATTATAACATTTTTTATTATATACGCTGACCATCACAGATATATATATATATATATATATAGAACAACTTTAGACATTCCTATAGTTATATTTCGGTTAATCTAACCTACTATTAACCAATGTAATAGGTGGTAAGAAGAGGGTTAAAGAAGGGCGGAGGTGTAGTATACTGTGGTAGAGGGTAATTGTGAAGGTGGGAAGGACGGATGGCAGGGGAATACGTCCACGGGCATTTAGTTTGCCGTTAGCGAGGCCGGTGGGGTACAGCCATCAGCAGTAATATAATAATACGCGAAGAAAAAAAATCGCGAATTGACGTAAACGTAAACCGACAAAATATTAGTTATTGCACATACGTTTTTTTTTATACGAAATTTTTAACTTTATATAAATAATAAATTGTATATTGTTACACTCACCGATTAGATATTCTTGAGAGTTGGCTTCCGCGACGGTTGGTATATTATGGTGTTGTAGGGCACAACTATAAAGGAAAGGAATACAAAAAACAAAAAAAAGGAACTACCTATGCAATTATATATTTATTCCTCTATATATAATTACGTATGGTACATCACCGTAACGACGTACGTATATAAAAATAATATCACAACAAATTTAATTTATAGTATAAATACTTCTTTCTTATCACACAATATTCAGGAACATTCGAAGGGGTAATAATAATATTAAGTTAAAAATTTATAAAATTTTGTATAACGAACTTTCGATAATTTGCATATAATATTATATATTAGAATTTCGAAAATAGATTAATAATAATATATTAATAACAAAATAGTATTTTTATTTTAAATTTACTTATAGTAATTTTATTGTAAATTAAATTTAGAATTTCAATTTTTGTTTTCTCAAATATAATTTGTTTTGGTGTTTTTTTTTTTTTTTTTTTTTTTTTTTTACCTAATATTACGCCAAAATATTATAATATATCTATGTTATTATTAAATTTTTTTTAAGAAAATTTAGTTTTATGTTGCAAAATACAATTTTAGGAAGTAAAGTTTCGTTAAGTTAGTGTGTATATTTTTGGAGATATCGAGAAATTGTTTTAATATTATTGTGTTTATCTTAATTAATAAGATTGTGTATGTGTGTGTGTGGATATGGACAGTATGTATAGCTAAATATGTTTGTGTGATACTATTTGGAATGGGATGGAGCCTGTAAGGGGAACGTTGTGCTACGTGCTAAATCCTAAACCATTTGTCTCCCGTCGCGTTCGCTCCGGAAGACGATCCAAACGCCGGCGGTCGAGCGGGCACGAGATTTCCGTTCCGTGTTGCGGCCCTACTGCCCGGGTCCGGTCATACCGTCCGGTGACGACGCAGTGACTATGCCCGTACGCTGTGTAGCCGGATCGCTTGTCCGCGGATCGTAACGTCGCCTCATTTATACCGCTCAACTTTCCTGTAAGCAGAGCACAAATGCTGTAGGCCGCGCAAATAATGAAAAATCTATTCAAATCGTAAATAAAATGCACGACCATTCCACCAATATAATATCAGTAATCCCCGGCTGGATGAGCTCGAGTCAGTTTTCGGTCTATATGCCAAACAAATACAGAAAACAAACGCCATAATGAGTGTACGTTTATTCTGACGCGTGTGTTATACTGAAAATTAAAATAACTCAAGTCGTTTACTGTACACGTTTTGTTTGGCGTAAGTGCAATTATCTATTCCAATTCCCTAATACGTAATTACATCATTCGATTACCATACATTTATTCGGCACGATAAGCCGATAATACAAATATTTGAGGCGGGAACATAAATATGTAATTTGTACTCGAAAGAAATTTCCAAATGCGAGTTGCCGGTATTGATAGCTATGCGAAATTGACCGAAGCCCTTCTTCCCCGTAACCAAAGCCATTAGGTTCTAGATCAAATTTACTACCGGAAACCTGTCATAAAGTTTGATATGCGATTTCCGATCGAAAAGTCGTTCACAGACAGAAACAATAGAAAAGAACGATTATCGTAGATGAAATTTATCCAAATAAATCTCTGTAATTTGATGAAATAACCATCCGGTTTATTATATTTATATTAGACCCTATACAGACCATTTTGTAAACTAATACATTTTTTTACCCACTTTGAATTGCGGTCCGACTACGCAGGAATAAAAGTTTATTTCGTAAAATATTTTTCGTATTCGAATATAGGTGTATTAGGGTAGTTGTATATATGTAAACTATTGCGAAATTTCCGGTTCGAAAGACCAGTAATAAAACTGTTATTATTATTATTATTGTACAATATTCACTTGAACGTAATCTATTAACTAAATAAAAAAAATGTGTCGACTTATAGTGTCACCTGCTATATAACAACGACTGTATCAAACTGTACAATACCGTAGATACATATAATACGTACAACTACACTCATTAGTGTGACGGTAACACAGGGAAATAATAAATATTTTTTTTTTTATCAAAAAATTAACAAAATTAATTTTTTCATCTATTTATTGTTAATATTAACTTATATATTTGTATGTACACACACATATATATAAAAGTTCTAGGGGGGGAGGGATGTTCCTATCGCCCTCTTAAATGCGTGACTGTGTAAGCGGAGTAGTATTTGTGTATTCATTCATTGTTATGTCAATATGCGCGTGCGGAATATTTCAAAAAATCAAATCAATAATTAAATCGATTTTTATGTTTAATATAAAAAAAAAAAAATAATAATAAAAAATGATTATACAATTTTATAAATATAGGTAAAGTATGTATTAAAAAAAACTAAAAAAAAACAAATAAATAAAAATGAGTTAATTCGCGTCGATATGTATAAAACCGGGTCTATTAATAATAATTGACAGAATGTGGGATTGGGCGATATGGGCTGGCACCGTGTGTGTGTGTCAATTATGAGGCTCGGTTTGAATAGGCCGCGGGCCGTTGTCACGGTTTAAAGGCGCCGCGTTTAACTTTAAAACTAGCATTAAATTAAATTGTAATATTTTTTTTCTTATTTATGACTACAGAACTATCGCACTATTTCCAATGTTGTTTCGGAATATTTCAGGCATCGTAGTATTTATAGTTTTCACTATTCCAGTATTCGTCCGTCGATAAACATTGATGATGGGCGACTCTCGTCTACGTTCTACCCCCGAATGATCTGCACACGTTCTGTACGAAAACTGACGGTATTTATCGGTATATCGATACCGGTGTACCGTCTTTTTTTTCTTTTTTTCTTGAAAACAATATATCGATAACATACCGATGTTATCAGCGTTACCGAAATATCCAAAACACCGAACAAACCGACTAAAAGAGTCTCGTAATTTCGTACGAAAATGTTAACATTTTTACATTTAAAATTATTATAAATACCTCTTACATAGCCTCTTTATAATATTATTAGGTGTACATTCGTAATCATAGATAGAACACATCTAAACTATAATGAGCAGGCAAATATTCAGTAGTACTAAAATTCCCGATTTCTAACGTATATCATTTTTATATATAAAATAAAAACCTAGCAATCAAATAGACAAAATTAAACAAAATCGTTTACTATACGAACGGATATACGTGTTAAATGAAGTTAAATTAAGTTTTGATTACGTCGAGTTATAAAAAAAAAAAAAAAACTATTAAACATCACAGTAAATTTATTCCTAACCAAAAATTTTATCATACTAAACACCTATTACCGTATATATACGGACATTAAACAAATTACATTTTTATTAATTTTTGGGGCTGAACATCAGTCGATATTTTTATTAGTGAAAAAAAAAATTCTATTAATCTCTATTTTAAATTTATTTATAAGTTTAGATTTTACGAACTATACAGTTATATATAACCCATATGTAGTAAAAAGTTATTAATTACAAAAAATTATTTAAAAAATGAAATAAACAAAAAAATATTTCACATAGTTTGGTTTAAAAATAAGTTACTTTTTACCGAATTTATAGTTTCCGACATCCGACCGACGATGAAATAACGGTTTTTAATAATAGAAAGGTAATAATATTTTTGATAAAAAAAGTGAAAATAATATTATTCCATTTCGGAACTTGTGCAATTGAATTAGAAATTGATCATTGTGGTCACGTTTCTATACGTTATAAAACGTTATAATTTATACTGCAGCGGGCGAGACAATCGTTTGGCACATCCAGTGACAAAAGGTTTTTTTTTTTTTCGATAATACGAGAGCATTAACGGGCCTACACATTATTGTGTATATTGTATTGGCTTTAAAATTAACTACACCGATTACCTACTAGACCAAACGTTTTAAATACCGTTGAAAACAAAAATTGATTCCACAGTTACAAAAAAAAAAAAAAAGTATTGTTATTTGTGCACTAAAACAAGGACGGCGCCACCTACTGTTATTAAACACGCGCGCGTATATCCCGGGGAAGGATTTCAAGCACCGAAAAATCAACCCTAGCGTATAATTTTTGTTTTTTTGCTTTTTGTACGAGGGTGGGTGAAAAAAGTTCCCATTAATCACGTGTCGCCATAAAAAAAAAAAAATAAAAAAAAAAAAAAGGAAAAAAAGATGGTTTCTCCCCGCTCCCGTAGCAGTGACGTTTGTTTTTTTTCCACGTATTTTGATTCAACCGAAATTCCCTATATATAACGGATGCACGCCTATATTATTCATAATGGAATCCGCGCTATATCGCTGAAAATATAAAAAAAAAAAAAAAAAAAAAAAAAAAACAAAACAATAATAAAACAAAAAACAATAATAAAAAAAAAAAAAAAAAAAAAAAAAAAAAATACGCGTTCGCGATAGTATTGATTAAACATTATATCCCAGGGGATTCCGCGTTGGCAATCAGCATTTAGGGAGAAAAAGTGCAAATAATAATAATAATATTATTATTATTATTATTATAACGCCGGGCTTGGGTTGCGAATTTATAACTAAATTATAGCGTACACAGGATAAAAAAAAATATTTTACTATATTACGCGCGCTTGAATATACGTAGGACGTAAAATATTATGCGAGTATTGAGTTCGTAAAATCGGACAAATCTTGGCGGGATTCCGTTCGGACCAGCTAGGTTTCTAATTCGAATACATTTTTTTACCGCGAGAAAAGATCGTATAAAATAGTAAGAAGACGACGGCGATAAAGTTATCGTGTTATTAATTATTTTATTTACCATTTGATTACACGTTCAAAATATGAGCAAACGAGCATACGAGCGAAATATGCGTACGACTTAAACTAGATTCAGTGAATGATCAGTGTAGGGCCCAGGGCCCCGGTAAAATTTTTATTAAACACGTGGTACATTTATATATTAAAAGAATAAAAAAATTGATTAATAAAACAATCAAGTAGTTACAAATATTAGCATACAATAATGATGTGTTTGAAGTTTATATTTTACCATATTTGTGTATTATATTTTAACGTCTTTTTCAATAGAAAAAACAAAAAAGAAAATATTCTAATTTTACCTACTGTCTAAGACAAAAAATCGAAAATAATGTTTCATTATTATTGCCTTTAATTTTCCCGTTTTCCCCCAATTATTAAGAAAAATACAACGAACAAATTAATCTAACGCACCAACTTGATCCTAAATGCTTTCAGTAAAGATACTACACTTGAAAATCGTAACAGGATATCTGATAGAAAAAATGAATTCACGGACGGAAAAAAAAACATAGTAAAACGAACGTATTCTTCGCTTTGATCAAAATCTAAAATGCGCTGACGGATTTTCAAAATCTATCAAAAGAAAAACTTATGTTGAACTTAAGTTTAGTTCAAAATAAATAAATATCCACTGGGCAGTAAGATTTTACTACGTGGAAAATTTCACCTCGTGGTATTTCCCCAAAAGTCTAATGGTAAAAATATATGAATCCCGAGTGAGATTTTAACAAAAGTATCACACCGATAAAACCATAATTTACTGATTTTTACTGATCTGTATTCTGTAGTTTCGGTAAATCTTCTGATGTGTTATGCCAAACAATCAGACCCCATTAATGTTTTTTTTTTAAAAAGTTCGAGGTTGTATGAAATCTTGGAATGTATAGAACGTAATAATAATAAAAAGTCACATTTTTTGTCGTTTGTATTGACTTTAATAACATAAACGATTAAATAGTATTATAAAAAAGTAATAAATTATTGTATTAATCAATTTATCGTTATGTGTATTGTTATTGAAACGCATTAAAATGCAAATATTAAGAAAATTGAAAATAATTTATTTGATAAAATACTGTTTAATATGCGTAACGTATAATTTTAAATACACAACAGTTATGAAAGTAATGAATCCGTTGCAGTGTAATTACATTCAAATATAATTCAACTAGCTAGTTTGATAAAAGTCATTCTTTTCGTATATTGTTCTTTTCGTGAGTTCGTGTAAACGAATAGATATTTATTATCGTTTGGGTGCACGAAATCAGATAGACTACAATTGCTTGATAGGTTTTACTCGGAGAAACCAAAGAATTTCCCTGTGCGCGATGGAAATGTTTCAATTTCGGTAGATATTTCGGCAAACTGTTTCGCAATTTTCCATAGAACGGATGGCCAAAAAATAATTAGAAACAATAATTAAGTTTACTAATTTATAATAATTAGATACGACCAATAAGTTTAACGTGTGTACGAATCGTGGAAATACGTGACGATAACAAACGGTAAATGTTAATAAAAAAGTTTTTCTTATGTAATTCACGTTTACACAAAACCCCTGCACGCATTAAGTACTAACATTTTTTTTTTTTTTTTTTATGGATTCCAAGCGTAGCGAGGAGGAACATATTGGTGTTTTACTATAATATTTTTTTTATTTCCCGTCTGCAAACAATAATAATTTTCGAAATATTCTGACGTGTTTGAGCTATTAATAGCCATTTGAAATTTTTTAGTTTTTATTTGGTTGCATATGGATTACGTTATTTTGAACCAACAGAAATGCTTGGAAATCTACCACTAAGTGGTTCTTTTGGCCATATACACATTTTGAAAATCCGTCAGCGCATTTTAGATTTTGAGCAAAGCGAAGAATGTGCTCGTTTTACTATGTTTTTTGAATTTTTTTTTTCCGTCCGGTGCATTAGAGGGATAATTTGTTCGTTGTAATTTTCTTAATAATTTGGGGGAAAACGGGAAAATTAAAGGCAATAATAATGAAACATTATTTTCGATTTTTTTTCTTCTGGTTGTAACTTGGTTTAAAATAATCTTAGGGACCTGTGATGGGATTGTGGATATTTTCACAGAGCACATTAAGCCTTTCTGGCTACAAAATGGATACATTTCCAAATCATTTTGTACATTTTTCAACTATTAATTCGCAATTTAAGTTTTTTTTTTTCTTGAAATAATTGAATAAAGGTGTAAGGGCCAAACAGAAATGCACGATAGTTTGACACAAGGGTAAGGTTATAATTTTGTTTTATGAACGTTAATTGTTAACTTTTAGGAAAATATTAAAAATCGCGTAATTTCAAAACATTTGATTCGCCAAACTTTGCTCAGAATCGTTTTCGTTAGCAGTGATTTATCATTGCGTATTTTTGTAAACTAAATTCCTCCGTATCTTATCAGTGGTCTACTTATTAACGTAATCCTGTACAAGACGATAATAATTTACAAACACCTGCAATAGCCTGGCTTTTCGTTATTGTACTATAATTATATTACTCGTGTTTCACAAATTTTATAAAATCTAACGCGTAAAATTATAGTTTTAACGTTCCAAATATAAAATTGTATAATTAAAATGTATTTTAATATACATTATATTATCAATTATTATTTTTTGTTCACATTTTTAAATTATAGGTATCGTAATGTTTCATGAACCGTATCTGTAAATGTACTCGAATTTCTTGTGTTAAAAATCAGAAAGAAAATATTATAAAATGTTCGATTAACTGAATATAATAAAGTATATTTACTTTATATACACTTAGTTAACTAAACTCCGCTAAAAATGTTGTTTCGAGCACAATGATTTAGTATTGCTTAACAACTGAAAATAAAATACAAATTCCGTTGTTGGTTTGTGGTAAAAGATAAACCAAGCGAAACAAGTATAGTCCAATATCTAGTAAGGTAGCTTGTCTATTTTTTGTCTATCGATACTATGGAAATATAAATTTCATAAACTCATAAATAAATACGAATTATTATTAGGGATTTTGATATTTCGTTTTGGAAATATCATTACTGTATCAAAAACATGTTATATATTATTATAATTTTTTCCCGACAAATTATCTAAATATTAAAATTATTATTAAATCAAATTTAGAATTTTCTTAATAAAAATAATAGTTACGTTTTTTTTTTTTTTTTTTTTTTTTTTTTTTTTTAATGTTTAGTTGTTGGTAGTGAAACTAGCTCAATTTTGAATTTTACAAATTTTACATAAAAGACAGTTATGCATGCGTATAAGAAAATTAAATTATACTCATTCGTGTGGTTCTGAAACGTTTTTTTTTTTTTTTTTTAACTCTAAATTTTGATTATAATTGTTATAGTTTAAATATAATTTAGGAATAAATCTAATACGATTAATTTAAACGATATCCACTACATAACTAATAAAACTAATTTCTTATATTAACAATCGGGTTATAACGGAACGAACAGCACTGCAAATAACAAACTAATAATTATTGTTTCGTGAAAAATGTTAATTGTCAAATAGATTGCTATCGATAACTATGAATTAATAGTATTAATAGTAGGTTTTTACATCATATCTATAATATAAATAAATATCCATTCGACCGTTTTCGGGTACGTCAAGGAATAAATGCATTTGTTTTAACGTATTCGACCACCGAGGGATAAATATAGAAAATAAAAATCATGTAAGCACCCATATATATATATATATATAATTAAGTCGAACGATTTTGAATAATTGATAGTTATGAATGATAATTGTATATAGTACACAAATATCACGGTTATAGCCGGGATTTCATTTGTGTACCTATTCAAGTAGTAACGTATAAATGTATAATTTGATTATTATATATAAGTACCTTTGCGTACTTTAGAAAATCGTAAAATAACGATAAATTATAAAACTATCGGTACTTAAATGAAAGATATATTATTTAATGTTTTCGTATACAGATTGTAATAGTCGTGCGAAACCTAATTAAGTATAAAATTATTATTATTCAAACGAGATTTCACGTTATAATACGTTAATTCTTAAATCATAATAATAATAATAATAATAATAAAACAAATTTTATTATTACAATAATAAATATACTAACTTTATAGAATGGTATATCCGGACGGCGCAATTTTCGAACTGGTGTTGTCCACTTTCCGAGTAGAACGAAAAACGAAAAACGAAAAAATAAAACAGAAAACAAAAACAAAAAAAAAAAAAACAAAAATAGTAAATTCGAAAAATAATAAATAATAAATAATAATAAAAAAAAAATAAATAAATAATAAGAAATAATAATAATAATAATAATAAAAAAAAAAAAAAACAAAACCACCGTGATTGTTCGTAGTGAAAATACGACGACGACGACGACGTGCAGTTCGACTGGTCTAAAATCCGTGCAGCGGTGATGTGACACGAGCGGTGGATATTATACCGAGAGCGGACCGCCCGTAGAGGTATCGAACTAAAAATAAAGTAAATAACAACAAAAAAACACAACAAAAAGAGCACATCGGTCGACCTGATCTAGTGCGTCCCGAACGTAGTTTAAACCGGTGAACGGTCGGCGTGAGACATATAGTCCGTGGCGACTCGTCGGCTATTACACCTAGAGCGAATCGCCACCGCCGCCTACACCCCCGCGCACCGCGTACCCCGCGCGCGTCTCCCCGCACACCCGCCCCGGCGTCCGAAAACACCCCTTGCCCTATCGCGTCCTACCGCCACCGACACTATACATAATATACGTATATATATATATATATATATATATATACATATACATATATACACATACACACATATATATATATATATATATACATATACACCGCTGCCGCCGACACCTCCTCCCCCACATCCACCCGCCCGCCCGCCCGCCCGTCCCGTCCTCCGCGCCGCCGCCTCACGCTCCCAGCGCCGCGCGGCATTTCACCACCCCCGCGCCCGTCCGCCCGCCCGCCGCCCGCGCCGGCGGTTGCAAAACATTTTGCAAAACCGTGCGACCACCCACGCCACCGCCACCGGTCCCCCGGTCCCCGGGTCTTCTATCCACCTCAGCCCCGGCCCGCCGCTATAAACTCACACACTGGCGCGCCGCCACTGCCGACCCCCGACACTGCGCGCGTCCGAATTGGACCCCTGTATTATTATTTCGGCGTACCGGGCATAGTGCGACGGGCGATAGAGAGAGAGAGAGAGAGCGGTTTTACACGGCGACGCGCGGGCCCGCGTGACAGAAAGAGAGACGCGGATAGATGAAAATGCTCGCGGACAGTTCGAAAAACGGGGAGAAATTAAAAAAAAAAAAAAAAAAAACAGAGAGTAATGATTATGAAAAAATAAAAAAATAAATAAATAAAATAACAAAAAAATTACCAAAAAAAAAAAAAAACGGTCACATAGCGATATGTCGGCCGTAATACGTGTAGATATATTATACACGCGGTACATTTGTAATAAATTTTAAAATTTTTACGACCGGGTAACGATGGGGCGTAACAAAAACATCCGTCGTAGAAGAATATTGTATTGACGGCGGTAGATGTACGCGCGGGAATCGCGTCCGCGGACCCGGCGGCACCGAAGACGAGGCCGGCGCGTGGGACGTCGTTGATATTGTAATAATACGAACAATTATCGTCGCCCCCGGTAGCCCGTATAGTTAGTGGCGTGTCGCGTTTACAAAACAATGAAAAACACGTACCTGCCTACCAATACCTATACGGACAGACGGCGTGCCGCTATATTCTCTTTGTCGAGTGGTGGATTTTTTTTCCTTTTCGTCGGTTTTTAAATACGTTCGCCGTGAAAAAACCGTCGCGCGCGCCGGTCGGGGGACGTTTACGCTGCGCGTAGATCGCGGGCAAGCGAGCAAATAATAATAATTATTATAATAAAATAAAATAATAATAAAAAAAAACGTTGGAAAATGCAAATAATTTCATCGGAACACCGCCGCTGCCGCCGCCGCCGCTGCCGTTGCGTGCTCGTGCGATTTCTGCGGTGTCACGACGATTACGATCGATCGCGTAATCCGCGGGACACAATCACACCGGTCGGTATACAACAAGACGGCTTCATTTACGAATAAAAAAATATCCTTGTCCGGTAGACATGTGCCAAACCGCGTGCGCTGTCCACTCGTAGTACAATTATACGTTTGAGAAAATTACACGGGGTTCGGAGCCGCATTACAGCCGTTTCAGATACGACAGATTAGACATACCTACGAGTAAACCGTGTCCGGCGACAAAAAAAAAAAAAAAAAAATCCAACATACATGTCACGGGGCTACGTTACAGCCCCGACGACGACACACGTTTGTCGATTCGATCGTCGGACACAGATTAAAAAACATTATAATATTATTATTATTATTCATGTGAATAGACACCGAGGACGATTTAAGAGTCAAGTTAGGTGGACATATGTATGAGGGAGCTGGAGGCGAAAACGGGCAGAGCCTTCACCACCCCGGAATCACCTCGGTGAACGAGATGATGAAGAACAGGACGATATGGGAGAGCACAACTGATTTCATCGAGGAGTTCCTAACGGCGAGAGAGGAGGAAGAGGTGCTCGGAAACCCAATTGTTGTATAAATGTATAAACCGGCAGCAAGGCCTAGCGTTGTAGCCGAATAGCCGTAGTCATAATTTAAGAAATTCCCGTGTATATAAACGTTATTTATTTATTGTAATAAGTAGAACAAAGAACCAAGTGTATGCTAAGAACGTTTTCCATTAACAAACGATGCGCCTACGGGGCAAATGATTGACCTGCCGGGTTGAGTTCCCCCCGTGGGTTGCGATACCAACCAAAAAAAAAAAAAAAAAAGTTGGACATATTAGTCTGTGTCTATGTTAAATTATTACGAGTGTTCGATTTCTCAAAGGTATCCCGATGTCATAGTGCAATCACACTGCACGGTATTGAACGAAAAATTAAAACGATAATATCTCCGTGTTTTCCCGTTTTTTTAATAATAACGGTTTTTTCTTTGCATCCGTGTCGTCGAGTTAAACCGTAATAAATAAAAATTCAATTTTCGTATCGAAAATACAAGAGAAAAAAAGAAAAAAAAAACATCCCGCTCGAACCACACTGACTGATGCAGCGTTGTAGGATCAACGGAAGAGTTATCAGTATCGGATCAGCGGTTCCAGAGATTATCTCCTACAAACTTTTTTACCTCGTTAAATATAACATTTACCCGAGCTACTATTTTTTTATTTTTTTTTTTTTTAATTATATAATAGTAATAATTTATTCGTCCGATAAACGGTGTTTTCACGGTACACATAATACCATTTCTATATTGGCGTGCACACGCGAAACACGTCGAAATGTTTACTCGGCCGCATACAACATTTATACAGTACGCCCGATGTCTGGTACACGCACATAAATACAGAATACAATTATACGCGGTTTTATGTTTCTCGGCTTCTCGAGTCTATATTATTATTATTATAATATTATTATGTTATTGCTATTATGCGCGTTTCGCCGACGTCTAGACGCCTCTATAATAACCGAATATTTACCGTTTACATTAATATATTATGTAAGACAATTCATTAAAAATTCAAGGCCGGCCAAATTAATGAATAATAATAATATTATTAACTCGTTATGGTCGTTTCGAACCTTTTGTGTATGGTTAATTTTTTCTCTCTCTCTCTAAAACTGTTATTGTTGTTGTTTTTTAGTGAAAACGATTTAAAACCTATAGTATGTGTATGTCTATTTGAAAATATAAACGATCGGGGGTGTATTTTTATTACGGTAACATAAAATTATATTTACTTTAGACTCCACGTAAATTATTGGGTAGAAAAAATAAAATAATTGTTTATACAACTGTGCCTCTCATTCAGATAGTGTCTGGATTGTGTTAAAATCAAAATACATTTTCAACTTAAAGTAATACATTTCAAATGTGAAATGTTGAAATAATGTAAAAAAAAAAAAAAAGGTAGGATACACTTCACGCCGTGAGCAAGGCCACTGTTATAGTTGGATAGGCAGGATTTAATTTATATACTGTGTGCAACGAGAAATCATTGCAAACGAAAAACAATTCTGAACGGAATAGCATTTGTCGTGTTTTGTCCCTCGTTGCCAACGTAACCCATAAATGAAAAAAAATAAAAATAAAACCGGTAAAACAATACGTTTATAAACGTAACGAATTGTTTTTATTCATTGGATTACTGGGTTATCGGTTTGTTAAGGAATGTTGTGGAAATAATTGTCGACAGAATAAATTGTTTAAACAATTCGTATAAAATATTTGCCGTCATCGTAATAAAAATCTTTATTATAACAACTCGATTTAAATCGAAATATCATCGATTCCATATCTACAAATACGATTCTATTGAATTGATAAATATTTTACGGGGCCGTTATGAGAAAAAAATAACGATTTTATCGAGTTGATCTGGTTATTCGTCGGACGTACGGGGTTATTTTTCATTCGTTCAGTGCGTATTAACGTTTAACATTGAAAACGTACCAATAACGTATGTCCGGCGTTGTTGTTATTTTATATAGTACGACGACGGGCCGTATTGTATGACGATATTATTACGACCGTTTCGGCAGCGGCCGGTACATTAATAATAATTTAATATATCGGCACCGTCTTCTTTTCAATTGGTCGCCCGAATAACCGGTTATCGTGGCGCCTAATAAGGACGGTCCCCGGTCCATGTAACGATATTATTATAGGTATGCGCGTGTGCACTATTATATACGGCACTTTGGGCGCGCGCGCGGACATAATACATACGATGATATAACGTTATGAGCGCCGGCCGCACCTGGACCGGACCCGGTAGCGAGGGCGGCGGCGGCGGCGGCGGCGGCGGCGGCGGCAAGGGTGACCCGTGCCCGGGGTCTTATGAATGGTCCCGGGACGACGCGCGACCGCGTGACCTCCGAACCGTATTGTGTACGCAATAATACAAATATATACGATAATAACGCGAGTATATAATATTATATAAGGTGACCCAGTGTCCCAGTCATCGGTGGCGCGCGCGCCCGCCCGAAAGGGGTCGTCGTCATCGCCGTATTGCGTTGCGGTTGGGGTGTCTTATTCCTGACCCGTACGCGCCTTATAAATTTACACGCACGCGACGGCGCGTCTCGCACGAGCTAGCTATTATAACTCAGCCCGCTGCCGGCTACCCCCTCGGTGGCGGTCCTATACAACAGGTCGTCGTCGTCGTCGTCGTCTATTCTATACTCCTCGGATACGGATTATTACGTATTATTTTCTGTAACGGTTTCGGTCCGTCGAGACGATCAGATCATTTTACCAAATGGTATTTATTTATTATCGGATAATATCGTCAGCGCCATGAACCGATATCGCATTTATGTATACCGGCCGATATCATGGCTATCGGACATGGGGGGGGGGCGGGGGTTTTTTTCTTTCAAAACCCTATTTAATGTGTCACTGGAATATTAAGAAAGAAAAAAAACCGTAAAAATAAGAGTTTTTAACCGACACATCAGTCGATTTCATTATACACGGCTCACGGTTTTATACCAGTAGCGAATATTCGCCTATACAATACTAGCTGAATTTACACGTCAACGTAAAAACTATAAAACCCAGCGCGATATGTTGCTAATTGTTAATTTTTATCTTTTACACTCGCGACCCTTACACCGACTACCTAATTATTTCGTTTTGTTTGCGATAATTTTTTTTTATTATTCCATCCGTATTCCCAAAAGTTACCGACAAAAATAATTCGATTTTCGTACCCGAAACACCAATAACCCTTTATCAGTCCTCTTAAAGTAGTTTAATTCTAGGCGGAAGTATCCTATACGTCATTTCGCATATACAAAGTTTCGATGTGAAATAGTAACAAACATCCAAACAAACTATCGCATTGATAATATGATGTAAATATATAAAATTCGATTTTTACAGAATTATTAAATCGTCTGTCAGAATTCGCTGAAAACGAAAAGTCTAAAAAAAAAAAATGCGGTTGCGTTATTATTATTATACAAAATATATATGCACTCGAACGCGTCGTGTAATCCAAAACTATAATGCCGGATCGAAAATGATCGAATAAGAAGGTATTATCGGATATTTACACACATATATAAACTCGTAAAACATTAAAATAATACACGCGTATTATCTTCCGGGTTACTTTTAGCGTATCGTTATTTGCTTATAATACCGTTTTGAGCGGGGTGTTGTTACTGTTTCGGATTTTTTTTTTTTTTTTGTCGTTAAAACGTTGTTTTCGTATTATTTGTACGTGTACCCGGTGAAAAATAAAAATCAAATAAAACGGTCGTGCGGCGGACAATCCGAAACTATAACGCCCGATCGAAAATGTTCGAACAAAAAAGGTACTATTTTCAAAAAAAAAAAAAAAACGTGCATTTCACACACGTAATATACAAACTCGTAAAACACTATAACAATATACGAGTATATTATCTTCCGGGTTACTTTTAGCGTACGGTTAGCGTAACCACACAATAATACCGTTTCGAGCGGGGCTGTTGTGTTACTGTTACTGGATTTTTTTTTTTTTTTTATTATTATTTATTTATATTTCGTTTTGTTTGCCGGAACGCTGTTTTCGCGTTAGTTTTACGTGTACCCGGAGAAAAAAAAAAATAAAAAACGGTCGTAACGGACGGACACTTGCAAGGAGTGCGAAGGTATTAAAATACCGGTTTTGCGCTGCTGCAGCCCGAGACCGTGGGATAGTCCGTACGGCCGTGCGCGCCTTTGTTTTGCCGCTCGCGGCGGCGGCGGCGGCGGCGGTCTCCGGCGTTCAAGATTTATGCTAATGCCCGCCATCCGCCCACGCGGCCGAAAAACCCTTTCTCGTTTGACGAGATAATATTAAATATCCCCGTACGGTAATATTATTATTGTTATCGGTTAGGTTTTATTTTTTTTCTTTCTTTCTTTCTTTCTTTCTCTCGAAATTTTACACTTTTTTTTATTATTATTATTATTATTTTTTCGCCCTCTCCTCATACTCACCCCCCCCCCCCGATAATATTATGCGCCGCGTCGGCGGACGGCGGCAATCCGCGTGCACACTCGTATATACAAATATACGTATATGGATATACGCATAATATTTATAGGGAATCCGCGGGCATGGCCGCGACCCGCGTTGGCGGCAACAACAATAATGGCTGTTGTGCCCGCGGCGGGGGTGGACGAGAGAAACGATAAAGGGGAAAAAAATTATTTTATTTTTTTTCGGGGTGACACCCCAACGTCGGACTCGCGACCCCCGCGCACTTCCGGCCACCAACACCGCCGCCGCCTCCACCGCCGCCGCCTCCACCGCCGCCGCCGCCGCAGCCACCGCCGCCGCCGCCGCCTCTGCCGCCGCCGCCTCCCCGAACGTCGTCTCCGTATTTATACGCGGCTAGGCCAACACCGCCGTCCGCCGCCCCGCCGTCGTCCGAAATCGATTAATCCGCCGGCGGATTGACGTGATAGCCGCACTATACGCGCGCGCGTGTGTGTGTACATTTAAAGCTCACTCTACACACACCCTGTATACATATATATATATGTATAGGCGGCACCTATATTTACAATGGTTTCGCCTAGGACGATAAATCCCGAGCGACGCGCGTGTACATTAGCCCCGCGGAAGTCGAATGGTCTAAGCGCAGTGGTTCCCAATCTTCTTAAGCGGCGGTGCCGTTTTGTAGAGAAAATCGAGCAGCGGTCCCCATCTGTGTGAAAACCGCGAGGAAATTTTATCTCAGAAAAGGCCTATAAGAAATAATAACCGAGCAACACTTGATTTTTTTTCTATATCATTTAGTACAACTTACGATGAAACTGAGGACACATTTTTGTGCATTTTTATCGGGCACATAAAGCGAAACATTACTTGAATAAATAAGTTTTTTTTTATATATTGCACCACGTCTAAAAAGTGACGAATAAAAACGAAATTACTGAATCGAAATCAACAGATCCCATTGCATTTTTTTTTGATCCGGTTTTTGTCAATTATAAAGGAAAATTATAAAATTAAAAATTGATGAAAAATCCGAAATGCCAACTGAACAAAATGTTCGCCGGATACCACCTCTGACGATATTGGCGTTTAGAGCAAGAGTTTTGGCCGAAAAGTTATTTACAGATAGAATAATAACGCGCGCACCATAGTACAACCAGTACATTCTTTGCATAGGTTAGGTTATTGTAAATATATATATTTTTTTTCGTATAGGCCGTGGTGGTGCCCCTGGTATAGGCTTGTGGTGTCCCTAGGGCACCGCGGTGCACAGCTTGGGAACCGCTGGTCTAGCGTACAGTCATCGGCAGTCTATTTTCCCAAAAATGGCCGATCGCGCACTTTCGCCCCTTCTGCACCGCCGGCAAAGCGCGTCGTCATCAAATGCGAAAAGCTTTATTATTATTTTATACCCACGCACAGCATTAAATTATATACAATTATATACATATATATGCATATATATATATATATATATAGATAATAAATTATCTATCGATTAGCATAGTGAAATTATATAATGTAGACGGTGGTGTGGGTTAGAGTTGACCCCCGCCCCCTATTTCGTAAATGTCTATTAGTAAATAAATAGTAATAAATTGAATTTTTAATTTTGATGTAGGTACCTTTTTTTATGTTAAACTTTTTTCAAATAAATTATATTCAACACTCTTAAACGTATAGTTTTTAGTGTTTTGTATTATATATATTTTTGGTATGTACAATTCTCTAGATAGGTACCCAATTACCTAATATTATATTGTGATAATATAAATAATATTAATATTTAATAATAAAAATAATATTAAAAGTCTTTGGTTAACATGAGCCGCACAATTTACTCAAAATTCTCTTTTCACCTAATTTGTCCTGTTAGTTACAATTTTTTTTTTTTTTTTCGTGTCAGCCTATTGCAGATAATTTAAAGTCAACCCCCCCCCCCTCATAAGTGTTCTATACCTACGCTCTTGTATATATCCATATAAAGTATAAATAACTAATTCTTATATTTTTTTATGTAATTATATATTATATTATGTGGGGTTTTTTTTTTTTTTTTGGTGATAAACTAAATGAATAAGTATATATTTTGAATATTATTGTATGATAGTGAACTACTGATGGTATTTTCTAAAGTTGAACATCGAAAAATCATATGAGATAACATATAAATATATAGATAATTATTCCTAAAAAATATTTGAATACGAATACGCCTGTAATATAATTAAAAAACTTGCAGTTTTTGATTGAAAAATCCAAAAAACCCATTACAGCGTTTAAACTGCCAGCTAATACGTTTTTACTACGCTATAGGTGATAAATGACAAGTTTTTATTTTTAGACAATAATAATTATAATATATATATGAAAAACAGGGTAGATAATAATTATTATAACAATTAATTGTGCGATAAATATAATATAAAATTATTAGCCATTGTTGAGCTGTACGACGATATAATGGAACTGTCATCCACGACGTACCTAATTAAATATATGAAAATTATTTATTAATTTGACCGAAAAAAGGCATAAATATACCATCGCAGATGGTTTTACGCGGAGAAAATCGATATTTAACGGGCCATTAGATGCACGCAGTATAATATTACAATAGTGTAGAAACCCTTGTGCGGCAAGTATAATTCCTCTTTGTATATTATATGGTATTCTTGTATATTGTACATTGCGTTGACGGTGGATACACTTATCGTTGACACTCCCAAGTACAACCCGAAAGTAAACTCACCAATACGAGACAAGAAAATCAGCATCGGCAATAGAATTTTGATTCATATCGCGTCTGACGATTGGCAAGGAATCGTCTGTCAATAATTTTCATTATTTCACCATCGTTAATAATACAATTGCAATGCGGTTTGTCGGATCCAATGCGTTAATCGTGTCCACCTTTCTTTGTTATCTAAACACGTATATATATATGCCCATCGCGGATCCGATTTCGCTAAAAATATAATATGTCGCCCGGCGGTACAATATACCGACGGACTGAGCCTAATTTTCGAGCCTAATAAATGTACATCGTGTTCCGGCAATTTCAAGGGGAATAAAATGTATGTGTGTCGACTGTAATGCGGTGTCGCGTAATAATAAAAAATAAATATATATATATATATAATAATGTATACAGCGTACGCGCGATACCGGAGCGAAGGTACGGGCCGACAACAAGTGTCCGGGCCCCTTGCGCGGGACACGAGCCGGGCGTACTACTGGGTCCGGGTACTTTGCGCGCGGGACCACAACAGTTGGTCTCGCGTGTGTGACCCGGGGGCCGGAGGGACGGCGGACCTTTTTGACCTCACACACGAGACAACCAAAGATATTGTTATAAATTGAATTGAACCGAACGTACGTGTATAAACATGCACGCGTATCGACGACGGAGTGTCCGTGTACCTGCGGGTTATAATAAACGTATACGGGGTGCACAATAACGGTAATGATTACGCGTAATAATAATAATAATAATAATAATAATAATAATAATAATAATAATAGGACGTGACGGGCGGGATATAAAGCCGGTGTCGTTTCGCGAGACCGTATGAAAAAACCGTACGACTTTGACTTTCTCACGATCTGCGCGTACGGTATGCCCCTGCGAACGGCGTAATATGGATATATGAAATTTCTAACCGGATTTCCTGTTTACGTCTCGGGGCGAGCACCTCGTCATAATAATTATATTGTATATATATAAATGTAGTAGCCCCACGAATATAACGAAAGGGTTGTTGTTAGTCTGTACCTTTGTATATGTATATGTATATATAAATACGAGCGGTGGTGGTGGACCCCATTGTTAATCTTCATTTGCACGGTCAGTGCAGTGTAACGTTACGCGCGCATCTCGGCGGTAAATTACGTTTTTGCATAAGTATAAACGATTAATAATACCGCCGAAATTCATAATATATATATATATTTATATAAAAGGGTGGGTCACCTGGACAATATTATTGCCGTCGTCGTCGTCGTCGTCGTCCCCGGGCGATTATTCACTTAGCCCGGGCGAGTCGTCGGTTTGCGCGCACTATATTATACGGTATAACGGAGTAATACCGCGATCGTTCTCCCGGCGATTTACGACCTACGCGCACTACTCGAAAAATTATACCGCCACCGTCTGTTTTGCGTTTAGCCGTTCGCGAAATAATTTAAATACTACGCCGGCGTTCGGGCGGCCCGGGCTGTCGGGTTCGTTAATTTCGCCGTGCCCGTAATATACGCGTACGTAAACATTAAAAAAAAAAAAATATATATATGTATAAAAAAATTAAAAAAAAAAAAAAACCGTCTGAATTTATCGCCGGCCGATCCCGCAGGCTACCTCCCAACGGTCGAGTTTTCGTATGCGAATTAAATATATATAGGTATACGATATATAACCGGACTCCGGCATTATTATTGTTGTATCGAGTTATTTCTTAAAAAAAAAAAAAAAAACACTACCCACGCAAAACGATTATAATATATACAATTCGACATATTATACGCGAAACGTTAAGCATAAACGATTCCTAACCCATATTAAAACGCAACGCGAAATAAATCGTAAAACTAGCAGTCTTTTCCATATATCAAAATTAACATCGCGTTAATATTTAATTAAATATAAAAGCAAATTTGTCTGTATATGTAAAAAAAAAAAATATAAAAATAATAAATGCTTTTGGTCTTTTGAAAACGTAACCAACGGAAATATTTAATTTTCCGGAATTCGAGAAATGTCTTAAAAGGAATACACTGTGCCAGTGGCTATCTTGGTACACTTTCGGTGTTTTGATCGATTATGGTTTTATTTTTTTATTTTTTTTTTTTGTTTAATGTAACATTTGTTTTCCACTTCAAACAAACCGGTAAACTTTGTTAAGATAAAAGACCAAAGGGAAAACAACAACAACAGAAAAAAAAAAAATAAAATAATAATAATAATAATAATAAAACAATACAAATTTCCCGAGACAAGAAAAACGTAGCCTTCTAAAAGCTGCAATAAATTTCGTTTAAACTTTTTTTATTTTTATTTTCTCTTATTATTTCGTTGGCGTTTTAAATAAAAACTTTCGACTATGAAACTTTTCCGGTCGTTTTTCTTCACAGTGCCTTTTTTCACCAGTTCTCTCCACTGCACCGACTCCCACCACCGCCACCTCTATAAATTTCCTGCTTTCGTTGTTTTTCGTTGTTGCTGTTATTTTATTATTATTATAATTATTATTATTATTATATGTACAGAAATAATTTACCGACTACATCATAACCTTAAAAAACTTTGTATTGTATGGCACGAAAAAAGAACTTTTTTTATTTTTTTTTTCGGTCTTTGGTCGTGTTAAACAAGGTGGTATAATATAAAATATCTACTGCTATTTTTTCGAGCGGAACCCCTTTTGTTTAAACCGACCCGTTTATACGAAAGTTATGCGTTTTTAACCTTCGCAAAAAGAAATGGCATTTATATTACGCGAAATAATACACTTGCACTTAAACACATATTTTGTGCGTACAATAATATACCAACCGAATCGACTCTAAAAAAAAAAAAAAATAATAATAATAACAATAATTACAATAATAAAAATATTTTACGTGTTAAAAAAAAAAAAAAAACCTATAATTCATTTTCCCTATAGGTATATAAAATGTATTATATTTGTATAATATATAGTGTAACAGTTTAACCGGGTAGTTGGTATTTTTTTGAACAATAACACGTTTTAGAGGTAGACACGCGTTACACACGGTTATTTATTAAAAACACAGAGGAATATTAATTTGTTACGAGTGATTAAGCATTATAGTTTAATAATCGATTAACGAATTAATAGATGTGTGATTGTGTTATACTGTAGTACGGGCTGCGAAAATTTCGATAAAATACAGCGTGTGTACCTATACCTATATGTGCACAATATTATATGTATTATGTATATTGAATCGCAACAAATTATTTTCGATTATCGTAAAACAATGAATTAATCTGTTTATATTATACATTTTAAAATACACATATATATATATATATACGATAAATGTATACATTTTATAGAGTAAAAAAAAAAAAACTGTGACAATATATTATTGTTTGTCGTATCCGTATGTTGATTTTTGTTTTTGTTTTAATTTAATTTTTTTTTTTCTAACACTATCGAAAAACGGTAAAACATTGAAAAATTCCCACTATTTAAACTGTATACGTGTAATATTCAGATCGATGAATTGTAATCGTGATGTTTTTTTTTTTTTTTTTTGTTTTGTTTCAGACAGATGGCTTAGATGTAGTCGACGCCGATTGACGAAGAAAAAAAACTTGCAGGATCATACACGAAGTAATAATTAACCCATTGTGACTCTGTCTATACGCAACGATTAAAGCACCGTCGCTATCAACATGGGCTCAACTAGGGTACGATTTTTGGGAGTGATCGAATCTTATACACAAAATGGAGCCGTGAGGGCTTTGCCCCTACACTCTTAAAACATTATATTTCAAAAAATATATTGGTTATAATAAACCGCATAGGTAACCGAATAATACAAAATCGAAAAGGTATAAAAGTGCGGATATAAATAAGCTGATTTTACTTTAAAAATTCTCTGAAAATATGCTGTACGGTTGAAATAAAATTGTACTCGTATTAAATCGATTTTATGATTATTTATAATCTGTGGTGAAACTAAGAGAATATATAAATCTACGGTCAAATGGGTGCGGGTCCACCTGTCCTTCCCCTATAACCGCTATTAATATATATTTAAATATATATAATTATCTATTTTTTTTTTAACGCCAATTTCGCGTAGTCTGCAGTTTTACGTAGCCTTCAAAATGTTGAGTTCACGTATTCGGGTATCGGCGTTATTTCACGGCAATTGCACAAATTCGATTTAACATATATATATATATATATATTTATTATATTCAGTGTTGTACACAGATAACTTAAAAATGTATCTAGATAAGATACCAGACAACACTAAAAAATATTTTTCAAGATAAAAGATAACATAACCTTGTTTGTATCTAAATAAAAAAATAAATAATTGCTTAGGTTTTAGGTTTTTAATGACTTTCGTAAAATGTAAAACCTGTGAAATAGTGAAATATCATTTCCCCCCCCTTCTAATATTTACATTACTAATTGAGCATTGGAAATTAATTATCAAACATTACGTTACACACATTTTGTAGTGTTTATAGATTATTTAGATTGAAAACATTTACAATTTTATTTTATTTATTTTTTATTTATTTACTAAAAGTTTATACAATTTGCACTGTTAAGTGTAATGAGTACAACCGAGGACATTTATATACGTTAAACGTAAAAGAAACCCAGTGCTATCACTCTACGAAAATGGTATTTATTATTTTATATTTATTTAAGTTCCTTGTGAGGGATTTTGCAATTAATTGCTTAAGTTACGACACCATTGGCGCTCGAGACGACAAATTTGGATGCTGAGGATCTCATAGGACGAGAGAGCTGTGATACAAGCGGATTACTAAGGTGAATAAGTTTAGTATGGTATTTTTTGTGGGCGGTTTTAGCAGACTGTAATCCATAAAGTTGGTATTTTTAAGTATTTGCGCAGGATATCAATTCGAATAGAAACGGAGATCCTGTTCGTAAAATGTTTGACTGAACTATTTGTAAGCGATTTAACAATGATTTGTTCGCAAATCCCCGAATTTGTACGCCGTAAGACCAAACCTCTGGTTTAATTAATAGTCTGTAAAACGTTGAGCTTATTATTTAAGTTTACTTTCGAATGGGCTAGTGGGCGGTGGAGTTGCTCTGTTCGTAATTGTACAGATTTGCATTTATTTGCTGTACGGGGGTCCCGCGCGAGGCGAATAAAATAATTCGAATTTCAACAGTTTATTTAGGGGGAAAAAAAAATCAAACGATTTAAATGTCGCATTTGTCTATAGATACGATAAAAAAAAAAAAAAAAAAAAATTGCATTTAGACGACGCACAACACCGGTCGTATGACCGCGGCCGAACGAATCGAGCCCACGCCGCGAGCCGGGGTCAAGGGCGGTTTGCGGGCGCGCGCGAGTGTGCATGTGCGTACTCGGTGTGCGTGTACGCACATAATAATAATATGTAATCACGTACGTTCATATATATATATATATATATATATAGGTGTACACCGCACACTGTGCTGCTCCGGAACCGTCAGACACGGTTAACCCATTTGGCCCCGGTCTCAAGACCCGATTGACGGGTTGGCGGGCCCGCCGCCGCCGCGTTCCTTTAGCCAATCCCACCGTAAACCCTCCACGCGGGGGCAATCGTACCGACAGTACTGGTTTTCGGTCAGGTGCCGTATCATATCGATCGGGGATAACACAATTATTAATGACGCGAGCCCGTGTTGTGCGCGTCGGGACAGTGGCAACGGTTCCGCCTCTGAACATTCAAATCGGATCGCAGTAGGTATATATGGACGGTGTACTATTGCGCGGCACCTAAGCGAACGCGAAGAGAGAAAACAAATAAAAACCACCTCCCGAGGGCGATTTAAAATTTACAGCGGCAAACTTGCCCGGGCCGAATAAGTGACAATCGACTTGAATATTATAACAATAGAAAATAGTATAAATTTAGTACGACAATAGTCGCGTGGATGAATCGCACCTTTTTCAATACTAAACTATTTACTATTTACCATACCAATATAGCAGAGATTCATAATCTGTGGGTCGCGATTTGTTTTTTTTTGTTTTTTAAATCAGTTATATAAGATATCAATAAATTTATTTTTGACAAGAATTTCGTAAAGAAGTTATAATTATTGTTGATAGAAATGCAGGTCATTAGTGTGTAGCGGGTCCACAAAATTAATAAAACTATTCGAAAATGGTTCGTATCTTGAATAGTTTGTGGAACCTCTGCTATATAGTATACATGTATGTTATACATCTAAGTAAATTCCCTTGACATCAAAAGGCCTCGGTATTGTATATATTTTTTTGTAAAATGTTTTACAATAATCAGTACTAATATGTTTGTATTTTATCTTTAGCGATTTAAATGGATTAAATTACGTATACAACGTTTAAATTGTTAAAAACTTATGTTACACATTCAGAAATATAGTTGCATCGACTGCAGCTTTAGATTTTAGATTTTGAGTGAAGTGTAGAATTTTTTTTTTTTTTTTGGTTTGACAATATGTTATATTTATTTTATATGCGTACCATTGAAAAATGCAATACAACAATTCCACAACAATAATTACAAACTTAAAAAATGTCTTATAGTAATAATTTGTGTATATAATATAACTCGTAAATTAGTTTTAAAACAAATTCATAACTCAAAAATCATAATATAGTGACGCCATAAAGCCATTATAAATTACTTTTAAAATGTAATAAAACTACTTTGCACGTTACAATAAAAAAAAAAATGGTAATTAAATTACTTCCGATTTACACTAATGTAAATTGTTGTCGCGTTACGTTATATTATAAAAAAATATTCAGGCACATAAATGAGCCACTATTGTAGGTAATAAGTTGGACAAGTAGGATAAAGAGGGAATTTAATTTTTTACTTACGCAACGATAAATCGTTGCTAACGAAGAACGGTTCGGGTTTTTGAAATGCCTTAATTTTTAAGATTTACATCAAAAGTTACACTGTAAACGCTTGTAAAAAACAATTATTACATTACCCTTATTTATTTAATTTTATTTTTATGTCAAAATTCCATGCAATTCCGTTCGGCCCAAACTTTAATATGCCTATAAATATTTTAATAATGGCCAGAATGTTTTGACAATTTACATGTTAACATTAAAAAAGACGTAATATTAATATTGTGTGAAAATTGCATGTCCTTACGATTATTTTTACAAAATAGAATTCCAACAAGAAGAAAACATTGAAAATAATGAAACCGTTGCCGTTAACTTTCCGTTTTTCCTACGATTTTTTCCCAATTATTAAGAAAACGTAGAAAAGTTGTCCACGGACGAAAAAAAACACATCATCGTAAAACTAATACACGTGGTAAAAATATTTTAATATTTCACTAGGTACTTTAATAAACATTTGCATATATATATATGAATTGTGTGATTCTTAAATGTTCTAAAATATTTTATACGACTGTATAAAGTCGATTGTATTAGTCGTACAATATTTTTGATCAAAAAAAAAAAAAAAAAATGCTTGATCTTCTTAAAAACTGATGTCGCAGTTGTTGACCTATGTTACTCTTATTATTAAACGAGATTGTTACGCAATTTCTATTAAAATCGGCGTGCTCCGCTTAGGACAAAGGGTACAATAAATAGTATATATGGGTATTGTTCACTATTTTTTTATTTTTTTTCCACGAGGGGCTTATTCAAATTTCACCGCTCCGTCCACCTGGACGGCCGGCGGATCGTTTCTGGAAGAAGGGTTGTCGTCAATAATAACTTTCGAGGGGCCAAAAAATACTTTCGTGTATTTTCGAGGATTAAGAATGGATTAAATGCGGCGGTATGGGGACGGGGGGAAAGACACGCGAGGACTAATTATTCTTTTTCCTTTTAAAATTATTATTTTTGTTTTCTATATATATATTTAAATTATATAAGTTTAAGACGCGTAAGACGTAAAAAACGCATTAACGGCAATTGCAAAGGGGACGCGCGTCACACGCCGCCTTGTCATGTGTCAAAATTAAAAAAAAAAAAACTTTCAAATGTTTTTCCATTTTGTTCGTTAATAGCTCTTTTTCAAAAATAATTATATATATATATATATTATAGCGATAGCAGGCCGGTCGAACGAGAGAGAGAAACGAGAAAAATTACACATCCGGCGTATAGCGTAATATATTTTGTTAATTCCAAAAAAAAAATAATAAAAAAAAAATTGTTCGTTTTTATTTTACACTCGTGGTGTGTCCGATTTATTATTTATTTTCGCGCCGTTCACGAGCACTGCGGGTTGGCCACAAGGGTCAACTACTCGTGTGATTTATGTCGTTTGTGCCCTCTCCTATATATTTTTTTTTTTTTTTTTTTTATATGCCCATACCATTTATGTGTGTGTGTGTCTGTGTGTGTCGTAAGTTTCATCGGCTGTTGGGCCGCAGGTGGACCAGAGACACCTAGCTATATAAATATGTATATATATATATATAAAAATATATAAACGAGAGTTGACGGCGGAGAAGCGGAAAAACCGGAGAAGAAGATTATCGGATACCGGAGGATTAATTGCGCATCCGGCCCGATATACATGTCTGGTGCACGTGCGCGATACACATATTATATAACACACAAGAGTATCCATTTATCCGCCGTGTGTATCGGCGGCGGTCGACGTTATTTTATTTACAGGAAAAATATAAATAAATAAATAAAAAAAAAAAAAATTTGTAAAAAATATTTATATATATATATACCGACATGATCGCAGGGGCGTGCTACGTATATAGTAAACCCCCGCACGACAATAGACGGTCTAAAAAAAAAAAAAAGTACAATAAATATATATATATACATAAGAACGAAAAATAGATACCGGCCGAAAAAAATCGAAATAATATTAAATTACTCTTCTCAATGTCCCCCGGAGACGAAGCCGGGCATAGGGATGTCACCCTCCCCCCCTGCCGAAAATTTGAAATTCAGACTACCACCGAGTCGGCCGGTGTTTGACGACAATTCGATAAACTTAAAATATTGCAAAACTAATAATTTCTTCTTTTTTTTTTGGTATTTTTATACGTGATTATATCGTTATGTCGTTACCGGTTGTTATATATTTATTATCGTTTATCAAAGGACCGTGGAATGTCAGTAAATTTGGCATTTCGAATCACACCCATCCATCGATTTTCGTTAGCGAAACGACGGAACTTTTTTTCTATCGTCCCTTTCCTAATTATTTCTAATGGGATTTTCCAAAAAAAAAAAAAACATCTATTAACTCAGATATATATTATTGTAAATATTTTTTTTTTTTTTAGAATTCAATATTTATCACTTGGTCATAAACTATATTATACTATTAAGATTATATTTTCTGTGTCACACTTTGTCTCGTGTGATAATAAAGCCAAAATCGTATTCAAAATCCAGGTGAAACATCATATTTTTTTTTTGTTGCAGACATAAGAAACAAATACAATAATTTAAAAATTAATATATTGGTTTTTAGCATTTTTTTTTTTTTCTAAAATATTATTAATTTAGAAATTATGTTTGAAAAGTGATAAGAGGGGATTGCGGGGAGCAAAATCTCGTCCAAGGGCTAAGTCAAGTTCAATAATAGGGATGCTAATTTGTATTAAGTCCCGTATAGACCCACTTATTTTATTTTTCCAATTCGATCCACGATTTTTGTAGACTGTCCACGTTTAAATCATAATATATTTCGTTTCGCGGACGATCCTGTTGATTAGCAACTCTTATAATAATAATTAAATAATATATGGCCTTTTATGTCCCGCATTAGAGGGGAGGTTTTGTCCCGATTTTTAGATCTGCGTCCTGTTTTTAAGTTATTCCGCTTTTGTCCCACTTTCACGAAAATGTTTAATTTTATAATATTTTGTGGTTTTCTTTTTAAAAAAAATTGTTTTTACATAGCTATACGTTATTATCCGGTTAGGTTATAGTCATAAACATTTCAATATTAAATACCTATTGAAAAATACACGCGACACGTCACATTTTATTCTCGTATCACATCCTTTTAGCGACTATGTTACAAATATTTCATGTTATTTTACAATATTATTATTATACAATTCAAATTATCATTAAACGAAATAACTCATTTGAGTTTGTTCACGGGAAAAAGGCAATGTATTCCTATTGTATAATTTAATAATCCGTTTTAATATAATATTGTCCACGAGTGAAATTCATTCGGTATGTTCAGCCAATTTCTATCGGCAAGTGTGTCTTCCTCATAGACAGAACAATTATGGTCGCGCTAAACATTTCAAATGTGCCTATGAATTGGACCGAAATTAAACGATGGACAATCGTTATTTGATTAAAAATTAAAATATTTGCAAATTGTTGTACGACGACACTGTCACCACTTCGACGGAGGTTATCGAAACACTTGTGAATTATTATTATGTGCCACGTAACAGGTTATACGAATTTACAATATACGAGCAACTACACGAAAACGATTACGAAAATCCGTATGGTTTTAGCGGATGACAATTTTTGTAACAGTCAAAAATTTATTAACAATTTATTGTTGATTATTTGATAAAACTCTAACAAAATACAAATGCGGTTTTTATAACGTGTATATTATATTTGTCTACGGTGAAAGACTAATAAAAAATAATCTAAAAACAACCAACCTACCTATATCGTCGCAATTTAAATTCAAAAATCGTCTAAAACTTTTTGTTTTCGGTTTTATTTACGAGCGAATAGAAAATATACTCGGACAGCCGTGATCGTTAAAAACGATAATGATATAAAATATGATATTTTTTTACGGTGAGTACTGGTGAGTATTAACCAAAAGCGTGTAATAAAACCGTACTCCGTAATATTTTCGATGTTCTCATCTCTTATCGGTTTTTCGGGAGTTTTTTCTTTCTTTTTTTTTTTTCTTTTCTTTCTTTTAGTTGTTAGGTCATTTAAGTTAAATTGCACGATAACAGCAACGGGCTGCGTCTATCTACTCGATTCGTTTTGTGCCACCAGGTCGACGTTGAAACCAACGATAACGCGTAACGTTCTGCGCGGTATAAAAAAAAAAAATAAAAAACCCCGGCAATGATGCAAAAGGGCGAGACCCGCAAACAACAAAAGAACAATTTTACGTTATAACCCGTCTTTTTTGGCGGAAAACTATACCTTTTGTCCCGTGGATATATACACACAAACGTTAAAAAGTTAAGTCCATAACATCTTTGTTCTCTCGAAATCGTTATTTTTCACGCAATTTGTCTTACAACCCACCCCCCGGTCTCTTGTCCTATTGCCAACTCCACAAAAACCAGATCCGCGTATATATACATTTTCGGTTTTTATTAAACATTTATTATTATTATTATTTTTGTTTTTTTGGAAGACAATCAACAAACCATAGGTACCTACTGATTATCTCCCAACTATTGTGTTCGTATTCAATACAATCGCAAGGGAATGTAATGCGTTTTTTTTTTTTTTTTTTTTTTTTTTATATATATATATATATACGAAAGCTAATTGTCTTTTTTCTCGCCATTATCCATTAGCACGGTTTTTATTGAATTAAAAAAAAAAAAAAAAAAAGACGGAACGGTAATCAAGGGGCTGGATAAATGTCGGTTTTGTTAATAATAATTTAAAATTATATAAACCGTTCATTCTTAATGCTCGTCTCGAATTCATATCTTATATAGCTGACGTTTTTCAATTAACACAGACGTTTTATCGTCGAGTTAAGTCGAAAGTTTTTTGATCCTTTGCGAAAACGGACGGGGCCGACCGCCGAAATCAAAAATAGATAACGCGCGACGGGTTTTGACACGTATTTCACGATAGCTGATGAAGCATTTCGATATAGATGTGGATAAATAATAATAAACTGTGGCAAATCTCTGAAAGTTTTCGTATAATAGAAATGTTAATGGAGCCGTGCACAAGTCATCGCAGTTAAAGCCCGACAAATTATACGCGAATTTGCATTTATTTTTCACTCGACTACCAAAAACGATTTCAACTGCGTTATATACCGATTTTTATTTTTTTAATGCGAAATTGTTATCCACCATTTCAATTAATATTTTTCCGTTTCCACATTAATACGATAATAAATAATATTGACATTTGTAAAAAGAAAATATTGAAAAGCTATTTATACAACGATGTACTTAAAATTGATTTACGCTATTCAAAGGTCTTTTCGGCAATGTGTATGTTATGTTGCCTATTTACTCTCTGCCGGGCATAAAAATCCATAATATATTAACGCTAACCCCCTCCCCCTTAATATTCGTTTAACAAACGAAACAATAACATTTTAGGGGACCTATATATATATATATATAAACGCGCATATTATACTTCACAAACGAAACTGAAATATGCATAATTCAAATATATAGGTATATAAAAAAAAAAAAAAAAAAATGCACATCATAGAACACAGGTTTTTTTTTAAATTTATTTTTTTTTTTTTATACTATATAATGTGTAGAGGATTTACAATATTGGGCTATATTTTAAATTGTTATTATTATTATTATTATTTTTTTTTTCTCCTCCATTGTAATCACATGAATATAATTATTACGAATGCTCGTTTTATATTTTATATTGTACAAAAATCAAATGTTACGGTGTTATTTTGCATTCACAGTTAAAATAAAATGTACAAGACAATTAAATAACTCAAGCATTCTTTTGCAGTTAAAATTGGCCATATTCAGGTTCGCCCCGTTATAATAATATACCTAACATATTTAAAAAAAAAAAAAAAAAAAAAAAGTTCTCCGAGTTCTCTTCTACGTGAGCTTTCTCTACCGTTTTAATATATATATATATATATATTTATCAAGTATATTGCAAATATCAATATTTTAATATTAATTAATATTTTTTTTTTTTTTATATTTCTGACTATTGATCATAATTATACATATATATATATATTTTTTTTTAATCACGCGCTATCGTCGAGTGTGGAGGAGGGTGGCCGTGGATCGGCGGACGAATTGAAATGATCGTTCAAACACAGGCGGCGGCGGCAATGGCGTTTTTCTTGTGTTTTGCGGAGGGAAGAAAGCTCATTTGAATTCGCCGTCTCCGCGACGAGATAAGGGATAATTAAATCCATTAATTTTTCGGACAGAGACTATATTAAACTGCAGGAATACAAACGAACGCGGGGATACGACCGAATAAAAGGTTTTTAATTATATTTTTAGTTTTGAAAGACGGCGTTTCTAGTGACAGATGTGTTTTCGTCGAATAACTATAATACGGCGAACGAGAGGGAAGAGTAGAGAGAGAGAGAGAGAGAGAGAAAAAAAAACCAACAAAAATATTAAAACACCGAAGAGAAACCCAATCGTTTCGCGGATTTTTACCCTATTTGGGGGGGGGAGAGGCCAATAACTCCGCTGAGATTTTAAAGAATTATTAGTTGCACCGCCGTTATAAAAATAAAAAAAAAAAAACATTTATGAAGAACAAATTGAATTGAAAATGTATCGTATCGTATTATTTTAACATTTAGGTAATTCAGTGTCGCGATAAATGCATTGTTATTATTGGTGCACTAGCGCTAGTGTATTCAACCGGTGATTTTTTTAACTGAAATATTATTCGTTTCGCGAATTTTAACGGCGTGTTAAATGTTTATGATTAAAATAATTTAATCACCGTGTATTTTTGTATTTTAGATTAGAAATTTTCAGATTTATTATTTATTGTCGACGCTATATTTATCTAACGCAATAAATGTAAGTGTTTGCGTGTAAACGTTAGTTCGGCCAAATCTATGGCACGCGCACAGATATACAATGTTGAACAGATTTTTTAGTTTCATTTTCTATACGAGCGTTCACGACGTTGGACTTTGAACGCGGAAATTGATTTTTTTTTTTTTATTATTATTATTATTACTATTATTGATTTCTGGATACGGTAAAAAAAAAAAAAAAAAAACAACAAGAATACGTATTTATTGTCACGGGCAATAGAACATAATATATGATTACCGATGTGCATACGATTCTATGGATACAATCAAACAATTACGTTAATAATATAACTTTAACTCAAACATAGCTACGCACTGGACTGCATATAGCCCCTTGTGCAGTTGTGCACAATTTATAGAAATCGCAGTCGTTAATCGTAAATGAATAATTATAAAACGAAATTTAAAAATCCCTTATATAACGTGTCTTATACGAATATTTCGTTCATATTGGCTGATATAATAACGTAAGTAATGATAAAAAAAAAAAAAAAAAAAAAAAATCCGTATTTATTTAAGAAACATAATAATATATACAATATTATATCGTTTGGGCGGAATATTCAAACCATGGTGCCTGTTGAAATTAGAAAATGAAAAATCGTCGTGCATTCGAAAGAAACGGGTCACGAGCACCGCGGTGTATATGTTAGCGTATCACAAACGTCGTCACCAGACGAATAAATTCGGATGTTCTTATGAACATATCTTATATTTTTCGATTATTACCGATTTTTATTATTTTTTTTTTTTTTTTTAAACGGTCTGTAAGTAGTAAAATATTTATTTTCGGCGTTTTAAACGTTTACAATTTTAATTGAACACGTACCAATATAATGTAATATATAATATAAATTAAGTTGTAGTTGTTTAAATTAAATTTATTATTAAATATTAATGGTTGTCACATTATAGGTACCCAGTCGTTTTACTAGGCACATTATAACATATTGTTTTACAATTTTTACATTTATGCACTACGGTTTAGAAACTTCTTAATATAATCGTTATGGAGAAGAATTTTAATTTTTTTCTTACTTAGTAAAATCAATATAATATAATTTATTAAAGTTTAATTATAGGTAATTCGGCTTACTTATTATTTTCCATTATAATGTCACGCGACGAGCACATTTGTCACATCTGAAAAAAAAAAAAAAAAAAGGTTTTTATTAAAGTATTTAGTATTTTTCGTAGACCAACAGTTAGATACTTTATACAGTTGTAAATTTAAAAAAATGTAATACGAATATTTTAGGTAAAATATAGTGCCGACTATAAACGCACATGTCTATAACTATAATATATGTTAGTTTAAGCCGGGTCTCGTATCCCTAATGCGTAATTCTACGCTGCCACTGCTACACGCCACTCAATATTAGTAAATATGAACCTGACCTAACTATATGCTCATCCGGCATAATCCTGTTTTCCAATTGCGATTCTAAATCACGGTGAAATGCAATTTTCATTACTCTAATTGTAGTCCGGATAGAAATATTTAATAGTGTCGTATAATAATTTTTATTAGGTACCTATTATTTTTGCACTGCGCACATACAATATATACTGTTTTGTGTTTATTTCGTGTATAAAGAAAGTTAGACGTCATGTGGACTGCTTTAAGAGTTACGTGTATAGAATATTTAGTATTGATGAGTATCTCCACGGTCCCGAGTCTACACGATCAGATAGATATCAATCGAAATGTCCGCCCCGGAGCAGTTTGACGGTTAAATTTATAATTCTCATATTATTTTACCATTGATCGTTTCCATATATTTAGTTTGGTTTAGCGAGTGTATCTGTTAAATTTAACTTTTACAGTGTTCGATTAGGTACGAAAATCGTTTGTGCATAGTAGCGTAAGTATCAGTAAACTTATTAAAGACTTATTTTTATTTCTATTATTATTGTTCCTAATAACGATAATTGAACACAAGACTACTCGTACGAATAACTGAATATCGTTAACTGTTTTTCTAAACTATTCGATTATAGTTAATTATAATACATCATAGTCTACGGATTTCGGTTTTTATAACCATTGATAATGTAATAAATTCTATATTTTTGACTTATTGTCACGGTATACCTATGTGTATCGCACATGAAAAAACAAACTATACTTGAATGCGTAATTTAGGTTATAAAAAACACTTTCTTTATACTAAACGTAATCATTTATAATAACTTATAACACTAATAAATTAGTATTATGAACATATAATTAATTGAAAAAAATTGTAATTGCTATAAAAAAAATTTAAAAAAAAATTAATCCAAAATTTGCATGATGGATTGTTGTCCCAATATCATCTAGCGAATACGAAATTCTAGCGACAGGGTCATTTAGCTGAAATATTTAGTGGCGAGTTCACATTATTGTATTATAAAGGTATCTACGAAAATACGTACTTATAATTGTGTAATTTTTACAACAATAATCTTTATATTATTTAATTGTAAATTAGAATAAAAACAACAGAAATTGAAAGTATAATAAACAATTTGTTGCGGTGAGAACTCCACAAGGACAGAACAAAGAAGCAAAAATTTGCATGTATTCACAAAGAAACAAAACAAAAAAAAAAAAAAAAAGATACTCGATACTCGTATACGCGGTGTATCGAAATATTCAAAAGCGGAGCAATAATAATAAAAATTATTATAATTGATACTGACAGTTTTATATATTACTGGTGCGCATGCGACGCGTATATATATATATATATATATAATAACTGACCGTTGTCAACATTATAATTCTTACGGTACAAGACGTAGTTTACGTCGAAGAGACTGTCTGGCTAGTTATAAAAATAAAATTGCCGAGGACGAGCCAACAGAAAAAAAAAAAAAAAAATAGCACGAAAAAAAATATAAATATAAATCTAAAACGAAAAAAATCAAAGGGAATAAATAATGCGTCTGACCGCGGAATCCGAGCGGGCTCTATAAAACACTATAACATATACAATGGCATGTGTTTTTTGAACGGTTATAATATTATATTATTATGTTTTATGGTACGTCGTGTTTGCGTTGTGTATACTGTGCAATAATTATTATAACAAGCCGAGTATAGTCTAGCCCATCGATTTTGGCAAGATAATAATTGTAATATTTTATTACGGTTTTATGAAAGAAAAACCAAACCAAACCCACCGACCTACCTAAATACTGCAGCGAAATACACATCATCCATTCCGACGAGACATATTATTATTATTATTACCAATATAAATTTTGTTTTCCTATGTTATGACAGAAAAAAAAAAAAAAAGAAAAAAAAAATTATAATTATTTTTCAAACGCGTAATATATTATTAATTCTAGGTGTTTTTTACGACTTAATCAAATTTACGACTATACTCTACGTACGCTTGCTGCAACGTCTGCGCGCGTATCCATTTATAAAAATATACCGTATGGGTATTTGTGGGATTTCTATTTTTTGTGCACAACTGCAGCGAGTTGAGGAAGGTTAGGACAACAACGCCGCTGCAGTTTAATGTATACGATAGCCGTCGTACACACTAGACCGGCGATATTAAAAAAGTTATAAATATACGATTCTATTTTTTTTTTCCTTTGCCAACTTACGGTCCAAAGTCCATTACGTTACTTTTTTTTTTTATTTAAAACATTACGCTTCGTCAATCGTTAACCGTTAACATCTCGTTGCTACAAATCCCGAATTTAATTAGTTGTTATTTTGGATAACATAAGAAAATGTTTAAAGAAAAATTGCCCCGTGCACAATACAGTACGTTTTGAAAGTGCGAATGATAAACCGAGCCGTATCCGTGAAAACTTCGACGATTTGAACATTTAAATTAGGAAACAACAAAAAGAACAACGAATCCGTTGACGTAAATTATCCCGTTTTTTTCTACGATTTTCCGCGATAGTAAAGAGAACTACAACGAAAAATCAAAAACAAATCATGTCCGGCCCTAATGCACTAACGAGATCCGACACGATTTCAGGAAAAGTGCTACACTTGAAATCGGAGCAGAAAAAGGTGATTACGGACGGAAAACAAGATATATACTCATATCGTAGTAAAACCAATCTACAATTAAATATTCATAATACAAAATAATATAATATAAAACGTATATAATATATATTTGCATGCCGATAACTAGTGGACGTCGGATTTATCTGTCTACGCTCGGCAAACGTAAGAAACAATCTATTTAGTGAATTTAGTGAAACATTAATATTTAATAATATATATTTTGTGAAATTCATATAAACTGTATATTATCAAAATTGTAAAATTCATCACATTATCATCCGGTAAAAATTTAAACCGGGCTATCATCACGGACTTATAAATCCGAAAGCATTGCTAGGTTAATAACTAAAACGATAACACTAATGTAAGTAACATTTTGACCGCGATTATGCGAATACTAAAATTTAAAAGTTAATTACTACAATTTTACAATAAAAATGCTTACTATAATAATACTAATTTAATAATATTTGTGAAACGAATGGAAAAAAACCTATTTTAAGTAAAATGTAAAATCAATATATATATACATAATAACGATTTGTGAATTTTAAATGTGTTGGTCAAATGTAAACACGAAAATCGTTCAGTTCAGTATGGAAACCGCGTAAACGGTTTATTTTATATCCGTCGATCTCGAGTCGTTAATTGAAATCCAACGGTAGAACGATATATCAATCGATTTCTTTTAACTTTCTTAACAATTTTAACAAAAAATATTTAGTCGTAATTTTTTTTACTTTTAAACGCACCGGAGAATATGGCCGGTGAACAAATGCCGCCCGACGATAAAGACTCTTCGATGAGCAAAAGAAAGTTGCTGAAAAACAGCCGGACGGCGAACGTATCGCACGGCACGATCCAGAGGGGTAACGTCGCGGTAATTGACGTGGCGACCACGGTACCCGCGACATCCGCGGCGACGGCAGGCGTCGGCGGCATTGTCGATCTGAGACGCCGTAAGAGAAGCCGTCGGCGTGGTTCCCGGAGCAGAAGCAGCCGGAGGAAAAGGAGGTGGACGTCGTCCCGGAGGTCTCGGAGACGGCCGAGCGGTCAAGGTACGGGCGCTGACGGGGACGATAACGACGACGACGGCAGCTCCGTTACTTATGGTTCGGACGACGACCAAGACGTGGAAACTGGCGAGGCGGCGTCTCGCCGGAATAGACGGCAGAGAACCGGCCAGCGCCGTGTGTCCGAAAACGTTGATGACGAGTCGACGGTCAATGACGGTGCGACAGCCAGTAGCAGCACAACCGACACGGCGGAAATCACGGAAGCGCGGAGGAGCCGGTGCCGTAGCCGCAGGAGGCGTCGCAGGAGAAGGTCCTGCCCGAAGAGCAGTTGTCCGCCCAAGTGCAAGAGACGCAGGCGGAGGAGGAGGAGGAAGTGCATAATCATGTGTTGCAGTGACTGTAGCGTGACATCCGGCGAAGCGACGGACGCGTAAGCGGACACTTGGAAAACGTCACTTCGGGTTATCGTTTTGGACACGGATCAAAATTAGAAGACAAAAAAACCGCGATAATGATAACTTTTAGATATTTTTATTATAAAACAAAAATAGAATCAAGAACAGTAAAACAATAATGTTTAAAAAATACGTTTTGTTGTTTAGACACATTGTCACCAGACTGAATTATATGGATGCTAATTGCTAATTTTTATATTTTTAGTTTGATCGGTACGGTTATTACTAATGTACACCGTACTTTCCGGTCCAAATCAGCGCCCGGTCGATTGCTAATTGAATAATTACTGTTTTATTTTTCACTCAGGGGTAACCGCCCAAAAATTTTCGCCCCAGAGATTTTCGTATTTTAAGAATAAGTTTCCTGTGCTTATCGGGGGCGGGGGGTTATGATTGGGGGGAATCATTGGGGGAATTTTCAAAAAACTTTCCTCAGTAGGTGTCTACGGTGGTTAAGATACATTTCGAGTCGTTCAAATCACAACGGTTTAGGCTGAGCATAATGTAAAATTATTTTGTCGTCTATTATGTCGATAAAATTATTTATTTATTTTTTGATTATTGCTGCAGTTGTTTGTTATCATTTAGTATACGAGGTGTGGCTAATAAATAACGAGATTTTCTCTGTAAAAACTTTTTATTTATATTTTTTAATGGTTTAACATTATTCCCCTTCTATATACTCCCCTCCATGTTTGACACATCGCTCCATTCTAATTTTTCATTGGTTGAAACAATGTTGGAAATCCTTTTCTTGCAATGTCTTTAACACCTCTGTCGCTTTTGTTTTTACAGCTTCAACTGACTCAAAATGTGTGCCCTTTAACACACTTTTTAATTTTAGAAAAAGCCAAAAGTCGCATGGAGCGAGATCTGGTGAATATGGGGGGTGTTGAAGCACTGGAGTTCGATTTTTAGTTAGAAATCGCTTTACAGATAAGGCACTGTGAGCCGGCGCATTGTCTTGATGCAAGATCCAAGAGTCATTTTCCCACAACTCAGGCCGATTTCTTCTTACTCGTTCTCTGAGTGTTGTCAATACTTGAAGGAAGTACTTTAATACTCAGACGTCGATCTTTTCGCACAATTTCATCGATTTTTGAAATGTTATCGTTAGTTTTTGAGGAGCATGGACGACCCACCCGTTGATTGTCTTCAACTTCTTCACGACCCTCACGAAATCGTTTGTGCCACTCAAAAACACGTGGTCGTGATAGGACACTATCTCCATATACTTCAGTTAATAAATTAAAACTTTCGGTCGCAGATTTTCCAAGTTTCACTAAAAGTTTTAAATTAATACGTTGTTCAATTTTTTCGTTCGGCATGATTTCGACATTCAACACGTAAGAGGTCAATTTAAACGACGCTTACACATAGACTACAAAACGGAAACTGACTAAACTGGTATTGTTCGATGCAGTGATATTCATAGATTACAAATATACTACCATTATACCCTTATCTACTCATGCCTTATCGCTAAGTAGATAGTCTCGTTATTTAATAGCCACACCTCGTATAATATATCCCTGTCTTTAATATTAGACCAATGTTACTAAACGATATTTTTCTACATATATATTTATTTCATCACAATAAACGTATACGTTATCAGTAGGGCACGGGATTCGTATCAATTACTCCTTTCGATGGGGATAGAAAAATAATTCATGTATATAGATACGTTTTTAATCGTTTCTATTTCGTTGAAGTAAACTTTATTTCGCCTTTGTTTTTTTTTTTTTGCTATTTTCCCCATTCGTTTCTTTTTTCTTAATTTTTACATAATTTTCATGAAAATTTAACATATTTCTATGTTTATTTATATTTCGACTATATAATTATCGCCAGAAATTAATAATACCAGTTGAAAAACCAGTTATAAATGTACGACTGATAAAATATAGCTACTGTGATAGTAGCAAAACACTGTTTAGAGGACGCTAAATGGTGAAATAGCGAAATTGTTTTCGGAAAGGTGCAATAGTGTTTTTTCAATAAATAATGGACAGGTAGAACTTCAAATTATCAATAGTATTCATGGGACTGCACTAAACGTTATTGTGAAACAGTATGGCTTAAAAGGTATATGTGGAATACGCACCAATTACTTCAGTTGTCGTGGAAAGGTCATTTTCTTTATATAAAAATATATAAGCACCTATATTAGGACGATTTTTAACGAAAGTTACTTGACCTCTTTTTAAGACTTTTTATTTTAATCAAACTCGTGATTTGTAATATATATATATATTTTTTTTAATTTCTGAGATGAATAGTGTTTTAAACATATAATAGTGTTTTTATAAACACAAACTTATCAGAAAACAAAAAGTCGAGACGTCAACAATTTTCAGAAGAATAAACTCTATAAAATGGCTATCGTCAAATTTTCCGAAAATAATTAAATCTTATCGTTTTTTTAGTCAAAGCCAAATTTCTGTTGACAGAATTTAAGACGCAAAAAAAAAAACACATAGTAAAACCATACATTTCTCGGCATAATTAACTAAAAATCATACTTAAGTAGACCGAATAGAACTCGCTTAATTTTAGTTTTAGTGTTAAAGCACCTATTATAAAATTAAAAGAGGACAATATGGTCATAAAATTCTTATTTAATTTTTTTTTTTTTTTTAATGTGTAATCTAAATTAGTTTTTTTTTAGAATTAAATTTAATAAACGTTTATTTTGCCTACATAAAATGATTTTTTAAGGATTTATTTTACTACAGAATCCGAGATCTAGTTATCAGTATTGGACAAATATAAATATTATCCGTATCGTCGTTAGAACGCAAACGATTCTATATTTGATATTTTATAATGTATCGGTGATTGAGTTGGGCTCCATACCGTTCGCATAATATAAACCGTAAATATAAAACAGAATCGCATGCGGTTGTTAGCAGGATAACGCAAAGGTGTCCGGTATTTATGGCGCGAGACTGAATCGTGTTCGCATTTATTACACTGCAGCGGTTTTTAGGTACAGGTGGATAGTTCCTAAGGCATCAGGACCGACTAGACAATAAATATACGTTTAATTACTCTACAAAATAGGCGCATTCAAATCGTATATTTTTAGAAAACCGCGTCGTTATTGTACGGTCAATTGTATGTATAATCCGAGTATTATATTATACAGACGACTATTTAATAAAGCATTATATAGGCGCTGTCAAATCCATGTGAATTGTAATCAGTCGCGTTTTACGGATAACGAAGTAAAATATTTTACTGGAATTGGATGGAATATCAAATTTTGCTTCACGTACTTGCGAATAGTAAATTTTGAGTACACGAGTTAACGTTATAGGTAGGACTGTAAATATAAAAAAACTAAAAATCTACCAAAAAGCCGACCGAAAACCATTTTGTAACGAAATACGTAAGTCTGCAGTATAATATATATATATATATATATATATATATTGAAAAAAGAAAAAGATAAATTGATAAAAATATCATAATGTGAACTGAAAAAAGAGAAAATACGATTTCAAAAGAGGGGAAAAAACTTAAAAATTGTCAACGTCCCGAATTTTTAAAAACCAAGTTTATTGTTACGGTTTTATTTATGCAATTTGCAATTTCTGCATATCCACATAAATGTACAGTCAATTCATTAAAAGTTAATCGCGGGATGTATTATTTAATAATAATTTTATGATTTCCCAAATTGTCTATCTCCTACTGATTCTAGACAATTCTTTGTCCGGGTTCTCAGACGGGTTTTCGTTGATCCGCACATGCCGTGACCAGTGAAATTTATGAAACGAACCGTCTCCGTGATAACATCGATGATTTACATTTTTAAATTAGTTACCACAAAAAGAACATCGCCGTGAATTATCCCGTTTTCTTTACGATTTTCCACGATAGTAAAAAAAACTACAACGAAAATCAACAAAAAAAAAAAAAAAATATGTCCTACTCTAATGAACAAACAGAATCCGAAATGCTTTCAGAAAAAGGGTTACGCTTGAAAATCGGAGCAGACAATGTCTGGTAAAAAAGACGATTACGAACAGAATACGAAAAAATACTCATATTGCAGTAGAACCAATCTACAATTACAAATTATTAATTAAAATATAATATAATATATCACGTATATATTATACATTGGCATGCTGATGATTAGTGGTTAACTATCATCGGATTTATCTATCAATGCCCGGCTAACGTAACAAACGTTATCTTCAGTAAACTTTGTTTATTTACAGACATTTTATACAATTGGTTCTAATTTTACCGGGCTTTGACCACGGAGTAATAAATCCGAGATATTCGATCGGTTTAAAATCAGAACTTTATCACTAATGTTAGTAATATTTTGAACGGCTAGCGCTATTATGTGAATACTAAAATTTAAAAATTAATAACTTAAATTGTACATTAAAAATGCATACTATTATAATACATACTCATATTACACTTGTAAAACGACTGAAAAAAAAAACATATTTTAAGAAATAGTAAAATCAATATAAACATAATAACGAGTAGTAAATTTTAAATGTGTTGGTCAAATGTAAACGCAAAATCGAAAATCGTTCATTCACTATGGAAACCGCGTAAACGGTTTATTTTATATCCGTCGATCTCGAGTCGTTTATTGAAATCCGACGGTAGAACGATATATCAATCGATTTCTTTTAACTTTCTTAACAATTTTAACAAAAAATATTAAGTCGTAATTTTTTTTACTTTTAAACGCACCGGATAATATGGCCGGTGAACAAATGCCGCCCGACGATAAAGGCCCTTCGATGAACAAAAGAAAGTTGCTGAAAGACAGCCGGACGGCGAACGTATCGCACGGCACGATCCAGAGGGGTAACGTCGCGGTAATCGATGTGGCGGCCACGGTACCCGCGACATCCGCGGCGACGGCAGGCGTCGGCGGCATTGTCGATCTGAGACGCCGTAAGAGAAGCCGTCGGCGTGGTTCCCGGAGCAGAAGCAGCCGGAGGAAAAGGAGGCGGACGTCGTCCCGGAGGTCTCGGAGACGGCCGAGCGGTCAAAGTACGGGCGCTGACGGGGACGACAACGACGACGACGGCAGTTCCGTTACTTATGGTTCGGACGACGACCAAGACGTGGAAACTGGCGAGGCGGCGTCTCGCCGGAAGAGACGGCAGAGAACCGGCCAGCGCCGCGTGACCGAAAACGTTGATGACGAGTCGACGGTCAATGACGGTGCGACAGCCAGTAGCAGCACAACCGACACGGCGGAAATCACGGAAGCGCGGAGGAGCCGGTGCCGTAGCCGCAGGAGGCGTCGCAGGAGAAGGTCCTGCCCGAAGAGCAGTTGTCCGCCCAAGTGCAAGAGACGCAGGCGGAGGAGGAGGAGGAAGTGCGTAATCATGTGTTGCAGTAACTGTAGCGTGCCATCCTACGAAGCGTCGGACGCGTAAGTGGACGTTTGAAAAACGCCACTTCGGATTATCATTTTGGTTTTAAAACAAATATATACATATATATATTAATTAAGAACAATAAAACAATTTTTTTTTTAAAAAAAAAGTAGAAAATTCGTAGTTAAAGGACAAACAAACCCTGGAGTATTATCAAATATGAAGTGATATGACTGATTTCGATTTCAAAAATCATAATTTTTTTTTTTTGATTACGTTGATATAATCTGATGATAACTTTTGATATCACAACTATACGAATCATACTAACACACACCTTATATATTATATTCGCGGCTATTTATTCGTTAACATCATTTTTATATATTATCTTTCATTTATCCTATTTTTGTTTTATTTCATTTGTTCTGTTTTGTCTATATATATATATATAGATACATTTTCTATTTTAAAATTTCCATTAAAATAAATTTCTAGGTATTATCATAGATATTCGAATGGAGTATATAAGGTTTGTTTTTTGTTGAAAAATTATGATAAAATGTTTTTTTTATATAGCTATTATGTTGGGATTTTTACGGGTAATTCAATGAATATTGTTTGCGAATCCTTATTCAATTTATTTATTTAGATTATAACTAATCCATATAGAGTTCTCTATAGTTTTTTTAAACTTCCGGCGGTGCAGTGTGGACACTGCATTATGGTCACCCATCCAAGATCTACCCACATGGCTAACTATTAACACAAAATGTATAAAAACCGGTTGGTTATACTATAACATCAGATCAGTCTCCTTCTCTTATCTACCATCGTAAATATTATGTAAGATTAAAAATGAACGGGTTGAATGAAAGTATAGGTATACTTTATAGAAATTTTTTTGATACGGAGAAAAAAAGACTGCAAATAAATATTACTACACGCGAAACATTGACATAAACCGCAATAAATCGTAAATCAATAAAATGTATACGAAGTGGAGATTTGAAAGTAGGTAGTAGTTTTTTTTTTTTTTTTTTTTATTAAAGTAAATAGTATTTAATATATTTTAAGTCCAAGAACACAAAATAAATAATGACGTGACGTTAGATTATTTATTGTTGCACAATTATTGTGCAGATACATTAACCGATATACACATGCAATAGACCTTATTAATTATAGACCTATTTAGCTTTGCAAATACCTAAAATATATCGATAAATAATTATAAAAAAAAAATATAAAAAATAACGATAATCCGAATAGTTACGACGGGGAATCAGTCGAAATTGTAGACGTATTATTAGCATTTTGAATTTTAAATCTAGTCGTTTGCATAGACCAATAAAGCGGTTCTGCATAATATTCTATATTTATGAATTTACATTTATATGTATATATTATATAACAGGGGTGGCCAAACTGATGCTCGTGAACCGCATGCGCATCTCGTCTTTAGTCTTGTGCGGCTCGTGTCGTACTGTAAGACGCAAAAAAATTAGTATTTGAAAATGTAATAATTATTAATATATAATTTCAATATGTACGATTGATAAAAAAATTGTAATGTTTTTGAATTAAAAAATATTTATAATATTAGGGACAATTGTTTAAGTTCTAACGTATTTGTTGCGTGTTCAATTTTTTCATAAGTCTGGATTATGAATATGTTTATAGATTACGATAGTTAAGAATTATTTTTAATTTTTTTTTTTTGCTTTTGGCTCTTACATTTTTTTCAATTTTATTGCACGGCTAGTGAGACTCTGACTAGATGGCCACCTCTGTTATATATATTATAGTGTGTTCTATGATTTTGCGATTATCACGGAAACTGCACTATGTATAATAATATTATCATCTGCAGTGCCGAAGTTTTCGAATATCCGTCCATATGCCCACTCAAACGAGAGGTATTTTAATAAATTATAAACTATATATACATGTTACGGAAAATGTAATTTGTTGTTCGCGACTTATTATTTATAATAATAATTATAGGGAGTACAATTTATACGTATAGGCTGTGTATTTTTAACGAAACCCATCACCGTACCATTTAACAAATTACTATTTTATACTGCCGAATGATATAATTGAACAATGCTGCCGTTTAAAAGAAAATATTATGATGCATGTTTATAAATGAAAACATAAAAGTCTATAGTTGATAATGATGTGGGGTTAAGGGAAGTAGTGCACTATTAATAACATTTGTGTTTGATTTATTTTTTATTTTTTTTCATTACAGTAATGGTAAAAACTCGATATATATATTATATTCTATACTATACCATAAAATAAGGGAATAGTCTACTATTTAGCTATACTGAAAATAATAGTATACACATAAAACAAAAATTAAATCTCTCAAGTTTGATTAATTATTAAAATTTTGTTTACATAAAATTATATTCAATACCGGATTCGATCGTATTTAATATAATACGATGCGAATATGCAATTTGATTTATGAATATTGCGCAATATATGGAGTTATTTAAATCTCAATAAATAGTACATATAAGGCAACTAAACAAATTTTGGAACATTGTTCATTTTCAAATCTAACATATCTGCATCGTAATATTATTATTTTGTTGTAATAATTTCAATATTATCTACTTTTTTGTAATGAAACGTATAATTTATTGTCTAATAAAAATGTAAAAAATATTAAAATTATAATTCAAAATGTCCGGAATTTATAATCACCGCCCACTGTCCCGTACTCGGTCACATGGACATTACAAGAATGTATTTCGAAGATATATATATATATATATATACTTGTTAAATGTATAGATCAGATTTGGACGAAATAATGTTCTAAATTGTTACTAATTGACCTATAGATAAAGAATATATTAAAACAAATTTAACGGATAATATTTGGCAATATTTATTTCATAATATAATCGTATAGATTTTTAGACCGGAGTTATCTGGTCGACGGTACGGCGGTCCTGTAAAGACAACGCGGCGCGCACATAGGGAACCGCTAATCTAAGCTATTTGTATGTATTGTTATAGTGACTTATCGAAAAAAAAAAAACACAACTATGAATTGTATACAATTTAATAATAAACCTATGCCGTCAAAAGGTACCAGGTGACCAGCCGACGCCTGGGGCACAGGTGTCCTATCGAGAGAGATTTATCGATCACAGTTTATGATCTCCTAGCACAAAACTTTAGAATAATCCTTAAAATTAAGAAAACTGTGATTTTATATATATATAAAAAAAAAAAAAGGAAATGACGTTTTATAAAGTAACTGTATCTCGATTGTTTTTCAACATACGTGGGTGTCTTTACTAGTTTATAAAATTCTATTATGCACACTTCATACTAAAAGTACTCCTACCCCTCTCCCGTCTGATTTTTGGACCAAGTATATGTCTCGGCGGGATTTGGTGAAAGGAAAGTGGCTCGGAACCCCGGCACGAGTTGAATATCATAAAATCTCTTCCAATGGACTTTATCCGTAGTAATTGATATAATCATTAAATATAACCGTAAAAGCACGGAAAGGGATATTATGATACTTAACTATAGGAAGGACATACGCGGGAGGTTCCGAGCCTATTTGTTTGGTGTTAAAACCATTCTGCTATCACTAAATCCCGTCGAATTATACTTGATCCGAAAATCGGATGGGGAGTTACTTTTAATATGAAGTGTCCGTAACAGTGCTATATATACTAGCGAAGATCGCACACACTTGCGTTCAACAAAAACCGAGTAACGGCCATTTTATTTCAATTCCTTAAAATGTTTTAATTTTAAGGAATATTCGAAAAATTGAGTACAAGAATACCAGTAGCTAACGTCGATAATTTGTGGACGGGAGGACACTGTCGTGGAGCCCTGTTACTATGCAGACCGCGGTCGGCCAGTGGATCAGGCAAATCATAACCCCAGAATAACTATAGTCCACCGATACGATTATGCTAGGATATATATACCCCTTAATTTATAACAGGAAAACCATACCTCACAGGGAGGTTTAAAATTGCCATTCTTTTAATAGTATATATTTTTAGGCCAGAGTCATCTGGTCGACAGTGTGGCACCCCTATCAACCACGGTGCAAATTTTGGAAACCGCTGACCTATAGTGTCATATACTGTACGAATTTGCTGTGGAAATACCAAAATATATTTAAAAGTGCTATTATTTGAGGTGTATTCGGAAAGTAAGGTTACGACGCGCCTGTCATAGACCTAATAGGAATAGACCGCGCGTAGAAAAATAGAGGCTGTACTGATGGCAGATATGTGTGCGTAAGACGAAACTAGGTAGGGATGCGTACCAAAGATGTTAGAGACAATGCATGAATGCTCCTTGGAATAATATAATCACGGATTATCACAATATATTTTTACACGTGTATAATGCAAAAATTACAAATATGTACATCATTGAAATTATGTTGAGCAATTTTTTTTTTTTTTATATATTGACCGCTCGTGTTAATTAATAATGATTAATTAGTAGGCACCTATTTCAATTTCAAAGTATTAAATTTGAATTAAATAAATTTATTAATGATGGAAGTCTACACGTTTTGTGTAATACTACCTTGCTCGTTTATCTATTTAATTGATATTTTTAGTCATATATTGAGTTCTTCTATTTACAAATTAGTTTACAATAAGTTTTATGAGTTAATTTCATTGATCACTAGCTGTCCCATCCGGCGTTGCCCGTGCCAAATTAAAAACAGAATCCTTTTTTTAAATAATAACAACTGTTTTATATCTCATCTGCGTCACCAACGTAATAGAAATAAACAAACAAAATTGAATTACTTTATATTGAAATATCAAAAATCTAGCGTGAGCCACCGTTTATGGGTTATGTCGAGATAAAGAGTAGATAGCGACATTTTTCTTGTTTTAATTGTCAAGTGTGCAAAGTCTCATCGGAAAGATCGGAATACAACTGTAGATTTGCATAAGTGTTATTCATTTTAGACTTATTATTTTATATAATTGAAAATATATATTTTTTTTAATTTTATGAAATGCGAGTATAAATGATTTGTTGGCTTCTGGTCCATAAAATGACTAGATATATTTGCTTGTGTTTAGATTTGCATCCGTTCACAGAACATGACTGAACCAATTTCGATTGTGTATATTAATATTGTCATGGGCATAGAAAAATATACCTATGGATATTAAATAAATATATGACCGCGTGAATATTTTACTGTGACGTGACTTGTATTATGGTTTGTCGTCACATTCGTTAATTTAAAACATCCATATTCCATATAAATAATATTCCATTGATAAACTCTCTGGATTTGTATACCTTGCTCTTATTTACTCGCACCTGTCATTTTTCACCGATTTACACTGTCCGATCCATTCTTTAATAAGTCTATGACACCTAAAGCCCCGAAGGAATTTTTTTTCATAGTTGATTCCTTTTTGTAGAGGAGTTCCCCGATGAAGAAATTGTGCGGCTGTTGGAACCAATGACTTAGATGGTTTTCACAGAATCGCTTGTCAAAATGAATCGGTAAATTCCCAATCCCATCAAGTGCAAGGCGACAAAACTTGCAGCCAAGCTATAGATTACAATGGTCACTCAATTTCTTCATTAAGACCAACTCTACACGCAAGTGTGCCAAATTTTAAAACAAAAATTCCTTCTAATTTTCGAAAATACTTCTTAGGTAGGTTAGATAAGAAAATTAAACATTTAGAATGGATTTTGAATTTTGGATTGATGGAATTCAATGGATTTGAATGAAAATGAAATATTTCAACACCGAAATTCGTTTCAACTTAAACATCAACATTTATAATGGAATTTTAGATTTTTAATATAATAATTAAATTAAAAAGTGCTGAATGAATGGTAAATTAAATCTTTAAAAAATAGTGCAACTTTATTTATTACGAAACTGTATTTTTTGTCGACCCAATAATGTTAATCAACCTTACGGATTTTCGGAATATTTTAAGTAATTAAAATAAACACAATTTTATAATAAATATAATATTATAATATTAATTTTATAATACACATTGTGATGCTCAATTTTTAAACTCTTAATATTGCGTTTCATTAAATTATTAGTCAAATAATGGTAGAAAACTGCTCACGAGTGGGCCACTGTTGTACGTGGAAAAAAGTATTACTGGTAAGTTCGGAAATTAGGATACACAAAGAGAAATTTTATTTATATCTGTACGCAACGATAAACCACCGCTAATAAAAATCGATTAAAAGCAATGCTTGGTATAACGTGATTTTTTATGATTTTCGTCAAATTTTTAACTTAAAACATTTACACCCAAAAACCATAATTACGCTCAATTTTTTTTTTTTTTTTGACTATTAAGCACGATTATAATAAAACTCGTGAAAAATGTTAAAGCAATTATGCTCAGCCAAAACAATTTTATCCGCATAAAGAAAATAAAATCTAAAAATACTCAAACATGTTAAATCATAATTAGTTCAAAAAATCGTCAGTATGTTTTAAAAATAGGTCCACGACTAAAAATGACTAACCGAATTACAAAAAAAAAAAAAAAAAAAAAAAAAATACGAAATAAAGAAACGGCTATAACTGTGAATTGTCTTGTTTTTTTTTTTTTTTGTTTAACTATTAAGAAAACTACAACGAAATTTAATTGATAACCTCTTCAATGCATCAACTAAATCTAAAATGCATTCAAATAGGTGCTACATTTGATAATCGGTGCAAGATTTCTGGTAGAAAAGTTATTTACAGACTAAAAAAAGCGAATTATTATCCTATTGTTATTTCTACAGTAACAGACGATGTATTATGTATTATGGATAATAATTAATTAACCAGTCGAACAGCAAAAAATATTATAATCTTTAATATAAACATATATAGGCAGCGGTGAACGATTACTATTGAGATGCGACGAAATTCGATAGTGATCATTTATTATTATTGATAATAATATATAGTGTACGTATAATATGTGCCAACATGATAAATATGAAAATATCAAATATCGGTTCCCGCCATCGCTTAAAATTAACTGAAAAATAATTGCACATAACGTGGACATTATAATATTATGAACGTTTGTAGTCTGCGTGTGGCATATAATATTTTGTAATCGTAGTCTGGATAAAAAAAAAATAATAATAATAATAAAAAAGTGTATATTTTTGATTATATATGTATATATATATACGTATATATATACATATATAATATATACATATATGTATATATATATATATATATTTGATTATACTATACGAAACAATAGTGGACAAATTCGTCGTAAGTCGTTTCTCGATGACTCCCACGAACATTTTTTCGCCTATACACGCGTTGTTTTTGTTCTCGGTAGACCATTGTGGAGACAATGCCCGCTGAATTCGGTCGGATTAAACCAAATAAAAATATAACAATATACTTAAAAGAATGAGTTATTCGTTGTTCAGTTTATTTATTTTTATTTTTGTTTGCCAATTACACACATCGATTCGTACATCAATGTAATATTTGTAAAATTCACAACAAATTTATCATTTTTCACCTAGCTAATATTTTGCTACGAACATTTTTTATTTATTTTTTTTGCAATACATTAAATATACATTTATACGTTCAAAGGCTTTGTAGTTTTTCGGGCATACGCAACGAACATTGTAAATACATATAAAATAACAGATAATCGTTTATTAATGTATATAAAAATAAAAAAAATGTTAAAATCGAGCATGTAAAAATCCCGGTGTCCAAACGAGAAATGCGCAGAATGGATGTCTTTACGAAATGTTTTCATATGGAGCTGTAAAGTGTTACTTTTGAAAAGATAATATCTCTAATAAACATTAGAACAAACGCACCACCTAGAACTATTGATCGTGCTTATGTCGTTATTAAAAATAACCATCCGCGGTAAAAAGGCCGACACCGCTATAAAAGAAGAAGATTATTAATATTGTTATTTTGAATTCGTTGGCTAAAAAAAAAAAACTAAATATGAAACGCGAAAAATCGAAAGTAATAAATCATTATAATATTTAATAATAATTTTCAAATCTGTGAAAATCGTAATTTCAATCACCTACGACACGTCTATAATGTGTGAATTGTATTTGTCACGATTAAATCTAATCTAATCGGGATCAAATAATAGAATCTAAGTTATATGTTAGAAACCACCAAGATCGGGTATCATAAAATCAAATGTCACACAAAATCATAGATTCCATAAGGAATTTCTCATGAACGCTATGTGTCATTATTGTTTATTGATTTAAGCCAAATGTTGGCCCAATACTGGCAGATTACGGACCGATCTATCAAGCGTTCAAACCGAAATTATACAAATAGTTTTTTGATGGGGGGGAACCATAATTGCCTAACCTAACCTCGGAAATGAACCCTGAATGCGATAGAAATATAGTCGTAGCTGATTGAGCTTGTGCATTAGGAAACAATTCGACAGATCGAATCCGAATTACCGCATACCGGATACTAGTTGGTTTTTTACATATATTTTTTGCCGGAATGAATTTAGCTTGCCGAAGTACTGTAATAACTATGAAAGTCAGTACAGACAACCGATACCATCCCAGACGTATACCTAGTGACGGACAAAATCCCGGGGATATTTCCAATAACGGGCGTTTGTTGGAAATATAATAAGTTTTATACATATTTTACATGTTTCAATATTTAATTTCGCTTGTAGTCATAAATTGATCGAATCACTAATATCGTGCGCCCAAACACTTAATTAGAGAATATAGGACGTCTTTTTGTCGATTCCGAAATATATTACATATATACTATACGAGTTGAACTCAAGTTAAACACACTTAAATGTCAGTCTTCGGTGTATAAATTAGATTTGAAATAATTCCTTTATCAATTTAATTATTTAATGTTTGCAATTTAATTTTCATATTTTCCATAGATCTATTAAGATTTAGAATAGAAGTTAAGTATTTCAATTTCGAACAAAAACGATATGATTGAAAAATACGAAAGAAATAATAATTCAGAGATTGTTCGTGATGGTTAGGGGTTAGGTGACGACGTACAGAAAAGCCAACCGAATAAAACTACACAGTGTTACAAATATTATTACGATCCTTTTACCACTGTTCGCCCCTGCATAAATACATTTTTTTCTAAAAATACAACTCCCGCGTGCAGATATTATATTGCAGATATTGCAGAGCGTATATAATATATTATACTATAATTTAGTAGGATATCCGCAGTTTTATCGGCGATTTAACGAGGTGATAATCGTATAATAGAACACGCCGTACTTACTACTATAAACGATTGTAACAATGTACCGATGACCATAAAATGAATAAAATACCTATCTATACAATACTGCAATTTTTAAACGACGTATACTCAACGATAGTACTATAAAGCTAGGTTTGTCGCGGTTTAAGTTCATTCCGAAAACGAATCCTATAACCCGATAAATATTATTATCCAATAATATTATAATAGGATTTAGGTATTATTTCGAGTGGATTTTCGAATATCGACTTTTACACACAGACTGTAAATATATTCAAATACATTTTAAATATTCGAATGCGTACTTTAACATACATCAACGAAAATTACTGTTGGTATTGTATTTTAAATATTTTTTTTTTTTAAAGTAATACTATTTGAAATCGATTATGTATTTTAAACACTTCAAATTTGAACATAATCGTTTTCCATATTTTAAATTACAGTGCATCATCGCTCCGCGCCATGTTGAATGTTATTATATAGATTCAACGTTTTGACTTAGAACTTCTAATTATAACATTTTCATGTCTTTAATAATTTGTGCACATAACGTACTATTCGTAATGTTCTAAAATAATTTTAGTTCCAATCGACGATTGTCTGTAAATCAAATTTTATTTCTTAAAATCTAATATTACATGCAATATAATATGAGTTTTAGTAGTTAGGAAGTACTATATTTTCCAATTATCGTGGGACGCAAACGAAAATCGAGAATGGTAAAAAGAATCAAAAAGGATGCAATCGAAACATCGCCGGACACAATTGGATGGTTTTGCTATTTATTTTAATAGCCGTCGTTTATTTCATTGACAATATTTTTGGGAACAAATTTATGCGGTTCCCTCGAAAATATTCACCTAAATGCCGTTAGGTCCTATAGATTGACTATATTAATATTTATTCAATTCGTATTTAATCATCTTATATATCTTATATTATAAATATTTAAGTAATATGGTTTTCAACTAGACATCGGGAATTCAAAATTAAGCGCGCGATTTTTGTTTTATTAATATTATCGTATAATATGGATTTTTATGGTATTTTATACAACAACAAATAAACCGTATGATAAAGAAATTACTTTTATGAGATAATATAGGAAGCTAGATATGTAGATATGAAAAAAAAAAAGAAAGTGGTTGAGAATATTTATAAATACTATTCAATATCATCTGTATTCGTACCCTCGAATGCGTATTATATTCTAAAAAATTAATTTTGAAATCTGTATGTTTGTGTACTCCGAATACTTTTTAAAAGTATATATTTTACTGGTCTGAGTAATACCATTATACATATCGTTTTAGATTCCGAGCAAAGCGAGGAATGAATTGATTGAATCGATAATATGTGGTTTTTTTTTTCTTTTTTTCAGTCTGCGAATAACTTTTCTACTAGAAATCTTGCTTTGATTCTTAAGTGTAGGATCTACTCTGAAATATTGCATTTTGGATCTGATTGGTGCAATGAGAACGTATTTTCTTTGTAGCTTTCTTAATAATTGGGAAAAGCATAAAAAGAAAAACAAGACAATTTACTGCAATAACGGTTTATTTATTAAAAATTATATTTTCGCTGTTGTAATTCAGCAAAAAAAAAAAAATATATCGTAAAAACCTGATATTTTTACAGAATATTCATATTAGACCTATCTATGCATGGAAAAATGGTCAAAATATTCAGATATATTTTAAGCTACTTATAGGCATTTGAAATTGTCTAGATTTCTTTTGGTTTTACGTAGATAAAAATGTTTTGGCTGAGCAGAAATACTTGGACAATTTTACATTGACGACGTTCATCATAGATATAGTAAAAAAAAAAAAAAAGAAGAAAAGTTGAGCATTCATCAGTAGTTTAAATTTTAATGGAAATCGTAAAAACCATTTCGCATTTCGCGTACTGTTTTGCGATTTATGGAACACAACTCGTTCGGCTTTATACGTATTTACATAACAACTTCAGACGACTAAAAACGGAAAATTGTATTTTAATTTTTTTTTTAATAACAAATTAATTATAATTTATCAAAACATTTTTTTTTACAGGATTTCGCCGTAAACCGTTTTGTGTTAGTAACGGCGTGTATCGTTGCGTACAGATATAAATTGAAATTCCCCTGTATTGCCCGTGCGTTCTCAACTTTATTACTTTTCTCGTGTACGGTACCACGACGTCGGATTCAAACGGTTCGGTTTTATTCATAAAAATGTATTTCACATAATAATTTTCGCAGCAGTGTGTGTTAGTATAAGTAGAGGTACCTAAGCGAGGAGAAGGTAAATTATTGTGCACGCATTGGTATCGCCGGCGGCGGGCGGCCGGATTTTTTTCCTTTTTTTTTTTTTTTTTTTTTTATTGAAGAAAACGATTTTTTCTACGTTAAAACGTCGCCGTACGTACACACGACACACGCGCGCGCGTTTCTTATTACGCGACCTATATTTCACCAACAACACTATCCCTCGGCTAAAATTAAATAACGTGCACGTTAATACATAAATAACGATTGTCAACGTGCATACGTATAATACTATTATATACGCCTACCGACAGCATCGTAAAATTAAATCTTCATTTCAATCATATCGTTTCATAATACTATTATACCGCGTAAGTGGGTATAATATAGGTATAGGTATAGGTACCCTCCTTTTACACGCGACGTTATTATTATTATTATTAGTATTTTTTTTTTTTTTTTTTATATATATATAAAAATGTAATCGTGACGAATTAATAGAATATTTATGCCGTTTTAGGCATTCCGATACGCTGGGCGTACTCGCGATATCCACTGATACGATGAAGATAAACAATTTATTTATTATTATTATTATTTTTTTTTTATGATTCACAAAGACAAGGACTAGAAATATTCGTATTTTAATTATAAATTTACACGTTTCGGTGAACAATTTTAAAAAATAACATTTTTGTTTTATTGTTTTCGAGACATTTGAACTCGTCCATTTTACTCTTCTGTTTATTCTTCTGGACATTTTGACGTTTCAACTATTTTATTTCCATTGGCTTACGATTGTTAATATTGTTTCGAGTTTACAGAAAAATGGTGCGTTTACAATACACTTGCAATTACATTTATGTAAACATAATTGTGTTTTGATAAACAAAACATATCAAAAAACGAAATGAGATAATTTTAAAACACTACTATGTGGTATTAAATAATTATACACGCATTGTATGATGAGACTCTTTGGTCTTTTTCCATTCAGTACCTTTAGAACTCCATAGATGACGTCCCGTAGAATGGGACATTCTATCCTTTTGCTCATTAAATACGCACTGATAATGGGTTTTTGGAATAATTGGTAAATTACTTGGTTTGTTAATTTCCTATATTCTCCGTTCACTAATATAGGGCCATATAATCAGCGTAGTGATACTCTTCTTTTAAAGATGTTCAATTTTTCATTTCCTTCAGTTACCGATCATATTTCACATTCATAAGTCAGATAGGTAGGAGTTGTGTGCGTAGGTAGGTGGAATATAGCAATTTTTTTTATTCTTATTGACAGAAGTTTCGATTTAAACAATTTTCCCAGTTCATAACATCCCTAGTTTCGGGATGAAATTCGAAATTTAATTGCGTTACGCGTATAGTTTTGGCTGTTTATATTAGTTCATAAGTAACTGAGGTCTGTTTGCTGGAAGACATATCTATCTACTTGCAAATCGGCATTATCTTTCACTTTTCTTGTTATTACTAGACATTTTGTATTTTCTTAGATGATTCTTAAACCTATAGGTTGATCTGTTTTTATTAGGTCTGCAGTTCTCATTGCCACTTCATTTCGGGAACTGCCTATTATGACAATACCTTATACTAACATGGTGTTCCGGTCTAACATTGCCATGCTATGGCTCGTGATGAGAGACTTAACTTTAAATTTAGGCAATTCAAAATATTAATACTCAAGATATATGTTTAAAACAATTGGACAACAAAATAATGTCAATACTATATTGTTAAAACGCGTTAAAAAATATAATATAATACACTCTACATAAATGATTTGTATTGTTTTATTGTAATAATTTATAATACTTTAACACTATATCGAGATTAAATAATGCGTAGTCTTCAGCAATATACAAATAACTTGAGTAAGTGTAATGTTGAATTTCTATTAGATAAAAAAAAAGCGCTCTTATCGCTATCACTTATCATTTACTAGACACTCGGTTCGAATATTATAAATAATTTGTAACTGACACGAAGCAACAAATATTTAAAAACAGAAAATACGCAATTTTTTTATCGTCATAATTTTTAACTTGAAAATGTAAAATTTGATTCTATAATTAAGAGTATTACTTGGAATGAGATTTTGTTGGAAAAAAAATTGAATATTTATAGTTATAGAGTATTACTTTAATCTAAAAAAAAAAAAACAAAAAAACTATTTACGTTTATTAAACAGAATAATGAAATATTGTTGCGTCATGTTAGATCGGTTGTATAGAACAGCTAAAAAAATAACATGGAGAGTGTTTTTTAAAATTAAAAATAAAATGTATTTTATCGCTGTGTTTCCGGTAATTTATAGAAAGGCGGAATGGAAAACTGTGGCCGTGTTCTAAAATACAATTTAAAAGAAAAAAAGCCCGACAAATAGTACGCCTCATGTGCAATCATAACCGTTACATGTGGGAAGTTGGGAAGGTATAGGATATCGGATGATTAAGTTTGTAATAATATACTGAAAGTCTTTGCAAACAAAGACGATTCTGAGTAGTGCTCGGTAAACTGGTAAAGGTTTTTAATTTAAACGATGTATCGTTGTTTTGTGTCAAAGTTTTTTTTTTTTTTTTTTTAGAATAACTGTTAAGAATCGAGAACATATTGCGTGAAAAAACCGGAGCAATAAAGTGTTTTCCGCGAAAAAAAAATAAACACATTTTTAAGTAAGAGTATTTCGCGCGCACTCGAAATCTAAAAAATATTCAGATACAGTTCAATACGAGTCGTAAAGAAATACCTATACGAAATTACGTTTACTTATTGTTAATTTCATATATTTTTTCTCTACATTGGCATTTTCCGAAAATAATATCCTAGTTCTGTCACTCTGTTTATAATATATAATTTATATTTTATTCTGAATATTATTTTTATATAGTATTCGGTATTTTTTTATATTTTTTTTTATATTACCGTTACTGAGACTCTGACGCGTTTTATAGTTCCATTGTAAAGTGACTATGTAGTATTTTTCAGATTCTGAGCGTACCGAGAGGAATGTATTGGTTTTACTATGGTTTTTTTTTTTTTTTCTTTACAAACAACTTTACTACCAGATATTCTTCTCTGGTTTTCAAGTGCAGCACCTTTTCTGAAAGAATTTTGGTTTTCGTTGTGTTCTTACAACCGTAAGAAAAACGGTAATAATTACGGCAATAATACGGTTTCGTTATTTCCGATATTTTCATTTTGTTATAATTCGATTAAAAATAACTGTAGAGACTTGGCATTTTCGTAGAATATCAATACAAGGCTATTCATTTTCTTGGCCCCACATAAATTCACGAAAATTTGACACATTCATCTTAAATTGTACCGATGGTAAAAAAGCAAACAAATTTAGGGTAGTGTAACAATTCTCTTTTATAAGCGTTTCAAGTGTAAATACTGATAAAAAATCGTAAAAATGGCATTTCAAAATATGATTAACTGAACTTTGCTCAGAATCGTTTTTCGTTAGCAATAATTTATCGTGGAACACAGTTATAAATTGAATTTCCCTCGATATCCTACCATCTAAACTTTTTTTTTTCGTCTGTTAACGATTTTTATGTACATGATCTATGCAATTTTTCGGAATATAATACATTTTAACGTAACGACGTGTCGTTAGTTAACATTTATATATATATATATATATATATAAAAAAAAAGTGATATAATAATTTAGGTGTAGTTTTATATTCAAAACCAAAATAATTGTACGTTAATCATCTGCAATTATACGGCTAGGTCAGTACTGCTGCTGCAGATGGTTAGTTTTCACGGTATTATATAAATATATACCTACATTTCGATTCTGGCTTTGAATGTGAACTCCTAAGCAGGTGTTTAACGAACACTGTAGTACAATGTGTGTACATTCAAATAACGTTTTTCGCAAGTACATTTCATTGTTTTTAATTTTATTTTTTTTTAATGCATCACGCGTATTTATATTTTTACAAACATTGCAATATTATACCTATATAATATATAGTGTATTTTTATAGATTTAAATTTCTAGCTCATAGCTGGATAAGTCAAACAATTTTTTTTTTTTTTTTTACTAGTTTAAGTTAGCCAAAAAAAAAAAATAAAAATACTATGTTAAAGCAAATTTGAGTGAGGTTACAAATTTTCCGTATAATAACATAGTTAAGTTAAAAGTCAAAAGTTATTTTTTTAGTTTCCCATAACTATACGTACACTCGAGTATTTTGCACTCTAAAAATATTTATACTTTTATAAACTATTGAAATTAAATAAATAATTACTGTATAAAGGTCGCGTGGGTATCCCATAGGCGTGAAAATCAATTTTCTCAAACATAGGTGCACAGCTCTCTTTTGAAACGAACTTTTATATAACTTATATTTTAAGAAAATCACTTAACTTTTAACGATTTAACTAGCTGCTGTCCACCTGTGTATTTCCCTATAGTATTATAATTTTTCAATTGGATTCAACGCCTAAAAAATAACTTCGTATAAACTTTTTTTTTTATCCCGTACGGATATTGAACATTAAAAATACAACTATTTTCCGGTAAAGCGCTTACGAAAAGAAAACATTTTCATCCGATGTTTTATTTAAATATTTTAGTAATCTGCTGTAATACTGCATATAGGCAGGCACCTTTACAAATAACAAATTTGAGGAAGGTGGTCATAATAGCAAATTAACAATGATCAATATACATAACACAGTAATGTATAAGTATAATCTCATCTTTTTATGTTATTTAATAACATACAATGTGCAATTTTCGTAATTCATCCTTCCCCCCTCCCTTGTTGTATATATGTCTGCATATAGGCACTCAATAATGAGAATATTATACATAAACATATATAAACAAACACCCGCCCGACATTTAACGGTAATATTGAAAAAGGTAACTTAGTTTTCGATAAAAAAAAAAAAAAGAAGTATTTTTTTTGAAAAACGGGTCGGCCAGTTTATTTGTTATAAAAAAGTCGAAATAATATAACTTTTAGATAATAGAGCGTTTTAACACAATAACCGCCATATTTTGTTGGAACGCGGACATTCTTTGTTTATTATTATGCGTCTATTGTTTTATATTTAAATTACACTAAAAAAATTTTTTTTTATCATTCCAAAACAATATTATATTAATGTTGTTTATCAATTTTTGGCCTCTGATTGGTCCGAAAGGATATGGGAAAACAATACAAAAAAAAAAGACCATAATCAACGTCGTTTTGCAGTTTTAAAATCGGATTTCTCTAAAGGACAATTTTTCGTTACGGGGATTTACAAATATTTACAATTATTATACTCGTACGATTAACTTTTTTAAAATATAAAACTTTATTTTATTGTTATATGAAATAAGGCATTTTTGTTTTTTTTTTTTTTTTTTTTTACAATAATATGTCATTATAAAAATTGTCAATTTTACAACATCGAATCAACTGACTAGGAAAATATTGGAAAAATTGGTTTTCTAAATTGCTTACAATTTTTTTTTACATTTTCATGATCACCTTTATGATAAATCTTTTCCACTAATCTACGCAGACTGCATAGAACTCACTTATATTTGGTTTTAGAGCAAAAGCACATATTATAAAATTAAAATAGAACAATATTCTTTCGGGGGGGGGGGCAAAGAAGATGCGTTCTTCTGTTATTCCAAATATAATGTTCAAAAGGTAAGAAATTAATAGGTATCACAAAAATATATGACTAGCAATATTCGAAAGAAAAGTATTGAGAACCATTTTCGGCCCACTATACAACACAGAACTAAGGACGTTTTGGAAGAAGGAAGGATGAAGGTACCCGTTCACGTTGTATGGTACGGAATGGTTTGGATACTTATGGATAGCCGAAAACGATATACTAAAAGAAACCCCATACGCAAGAAATGAGCACGGGCGTGACGCTGTCGAGAAGGACATCTGGACGGTGGCGGGAAATGTGTCGGTCGAACTGGCACAGGACAGGGACGGAGAGACGGAGAGGATTGCTAGTGGCAGCTGGGGTCCTAGATGGACCGTCATGCTAAAATAGAAGAAGAAGAAGAAGAAGAAGGTGAGCAACGCCAACGTTTTAAAATGACGGTAAATTTTCAAAACAAACAAAAATAAATTTAAATGACCGTAATATCAAAAACTAAGCGGACCGCGGACGCATGTTTTCGCCATGTACCCAGCCAGGTAGGAACCTCTCACGAACGAAACACGGTTTGTCACGCGTTGGCAACGCTAAAACGCCGAACACGTTACACTATATTGTCCGTGTGTTTTAGTGTTCGGAACGCGTGACGCTTAGTTCGCAAAAGAAACGGACGGTGATTCGCGGTGCGCACCGACTCGCACGAGCGTTTGTCGCGTGATGGGCGGGTGGTGGGGGGTCAGACTTGCACATAGATGTACAAATAGATATATATATATATATATATATACAATACACTATCGCATAGATATAATTTGGGCGTTGATCAATATAATAGTGTAATTACACTAGCGCCGGGAGTCGCGAAGGGGCGTTGCGCCGCCGCCGTGGACCCCGACCGCGTGTGGCGTTCCTATGTATATTGTATGACGCGGACGCGCCGGACAAAAGCTCGGACGGATAACGCGTCGCATGCGTGCGATTTCGGATGCGCGGACGCGAGTGTACAACGGCAGAAGCACCGGCAATTGTGCTTATCGGCAACGTCGCACGCGTCGGTCAGTCGGTCGGTCGGGGGTGGGGGGGGCGGGCGACGGGACGGGCGAAATAGGAAATAATAAATAAATACGAAAAATCGTAGCCCCCTCCCCCCCTCCCCCTGCGCCGGCCGCCCGTCCGCGCCGAGATCGCGTAGCGTCCCCCACCCACCCTACCCGTCCGTTTACCCGCCGAAACGGAAACCGGCGGTGGGCGGAGCCGACGGTAGTTTCGCGCACTCTCCGTGCGGCGGGCCGGTAGCGCCCGAAGAGCCGCACACCGTACCGTACGTGCGCAAAAGTCGCTCCCCTATATTATAATCTATGCGATCCCGCCCGTCCGGCCCACCGCCATAGCCGGCACCGGTGACCGTATACGGCCGAATAGTAGCGCGCGCGCACCACCCCCGCGGCGGCGGCGGCGATGACCCTACCCGCGCGAACACAATATCGTCGCGAACCGAAGGATATATATATATATATATATATATGTATATGTGTATATGTATTATAGAGAGGGTTATTTTATCAACAACCAAAATGGCACTACAATACATAATGGCTAATGCCAAACTTTACACCCCGCTTATCCTACCGACGCGCATACGACGGCCTCTCGGCCATACATACACGTAGATATATTATATATTATTGTGCGCGTGTACACGGCGGCGGCGGCGGCGGACAATCGGCGGGCGGCGGTGGGACACGCACAGGGGTCATCGAAAAAGGGAGGAAATCCTATACACACACACACATATATATATATATATATATTTCGACAAACGAAATGCGCGCACAAAGTACGTACACATACGTACGCGCGGGCACGCACATATACGTATATATATATATATATATATATATATATATTGTGTTATTAGTATATGGCACTGCTGCCGAGAGCCGGCCCATATCTGAATAATAATTTGATTGAATGATGAGTTTTGGGTCCTCTGGGTGTTGTTTATTATATATACGCGGGCGCGCGTGTGAAGGGCCCCCCTGCCCGCCCGCCGGATATCGTTAGAAATACGCGGCGTTTTTGCGTGCGAAGAGCGGGCGTGCCGGGACCCGGGGCGCGACTAGACGAAAAATATCGCCAAAACTATAATAATAATATACGTATTCGCGTGCTGCCGCCGCGGAGGGAGCAATAACGCGCAGAGCCGCCGTTGTAATAATATTTCGCGTCCACCCCGCCGCCGCCGCCGCCGCCGGTCACCAATGGCAATTATAAATATTATATAATATGTACGCCGGTTATTGCTGTCCGCCAAAATATTGTTTTCCCAACACCGGCGCGGCCGGCCGGCCGGACACACTCGCCCGAACGCACCGCGTCGTAATAATATTTACGCAAACGGTTTTTTTCCCCGATATTCAAACGCACGGGCGTCGACCAATATTGGCGGCCATCGCGCGCCGTACGCGGCAATTTTAAACGACCGGTCGTAGTAAATACATAATTACTTAAAAACTACCCGGCCGCCGCGTAATGGAAATAAAAAAAAAAAAACCGAAAAACGACGCCGGCATAATATTGTTACATTTTTCCGTCCGGTAAACCGGCGAATACAAAATCCACACGCAGTGGCTAAATTCAAGTCACCGAGCTACTCGTGTATCGTCGGCGGGTAAAAGTATATCGCCTTCCGCCCCCACAGACAACTGACAAACATATTTAATAAAATTAACACAATTCATTATCGATATATTTCACATACAAGAGCAAATAACAAGAGCGTAAAACTAATAAGTAATAACTATGACTCGGATTTACAAGCCCTAAAAATATCAACAAAAAAAAAAAAAATACATTTATAACCTAAAAACTCGAAAGAAAAAAAAAATGCACTTAACATTAAATTTATTACTTCGAAAAAATTGTATGCAATTAAATTGGCGTAAAGATAAATTTCAGCCTTGTCTAATTTAAAAACCAGATTGAACTGACGTTATATAGTTCAAAATTAAAATGATTTATATTACGTAGTACAATGATTAATTCAATAAAGTCAATTTTTTAAGTCATTATACGAGAAATAGGTCAAAAATGTCTGAAAATTTTTTCATGTATATTAAAAACGTCAAAAATACAAAATATGCCCCAAAAATATTCGTGGTTACAACATCGAGTACTTGAAATACAGCTGTAGCTTGGAAAGCATTCGTGTAAAAAAAAAAAAAAGAAAGATGCAAATGCACTGAAATCCGAACCCTAATAATAAAAACAATCATCTAACCTGTGTAGCGTATGTATATTAAATATTTTATCATAAATTGTTACGATTTAACGGTGGCTACGTTAAGACATCAATATTACTAATTTTACTGTAGTAGTGATGAAAGTTAAATATTTTAAAAAGGGTGGGAATCAAATGGTCCCGCGGGTCGTCAATTTGCATTTTTTTTTCGCTCCGCCGTCGTGAGTTTCTACCGAATGCCGCTCACGTATATTGGGTTTGAGCCTAGGCCCACGCATTCGTTTAAAATTATTTATTCTATTATAACTGTTTGTTTAAAATAAACTCGAATACATATCAATTAATAATGAATAAACAAATGCAGATCATCGGGCGCACAAAACGTTTTTTTTTTTTTTATATCAATAGAAACGCGGATTAATAATTATGATATATACCTCGGTTCGAAAAATATCAATTACGGACGTGTCAAGAACAGCCGTGGCTGAACGTATTGTTTAAACCGAAATAAAATACGATCGATTTCAAAAGCCCGTTTTAAGTCTATTTTATATAATAACTAATAATAGTGTTTTTAATATATGTACTCGTCGTATATACAGAGATTACTCGTGTATATGCATATTAATATTGAACAATATTATGCGAAATTATACTATATGCCGTACTATTGTTGTTCGTGACATTTTCCACTGCAACGTAGTCCGGCACCTGTAATATAATTGTAGCTAAATGCACGTTGGTATTTAAATACATTTTACGACTAATCGATAAAATATATAACGGTCCGAAAAGTTATTTCGAATTCGGAATTGAGCTTTGCAGTTTGCAATTAACAATTCGTATTACCACCGTAGTTATTTTTAATAAAATAATGATAATAAAAACGATTGTTCGGAAAATACGTTTTAATCAAACGGAACACAAACGGTATTTTTTACAGGAACTTGCAATGAATTTACACACACACACACATTTCAACTGCAGATTACGGGCGAATTTGACATAATACGGTAACAAAAACAGGATTCTACTGTTATTACTGAAAACAAACGAAATTTATGTTTCGATTCTAAAACTAAACGATTAATATTGAATAGAAATCAAATTCTCGACTGGGAAATTTGACCGGGATATGATATTTACAGTGAATACAAATATAATATACATACATTATACTTTGGTGCGGTCGTACAACCCCCGATAGATGTTTTAAACGACGGAAAACATAAAATAATTACGGAAATTTACGTGGGAATTTATTTTGTTTTATTGGATATTATGTTGGAAAACCCGAGCAAATCACAGTGTAATTGTTGTAAAAAAAAAAACCAACGGTATAGGTTTATAACATTTCAGTCGCTGAAACGAATAATTTAACATCGATTAGTTTTCCCCTATAGGTAGCTATGGTGATGTCCTTTGATCTTTTAATTTTATACCGTGATTTACCTTATAGAGTGTAACCGGCATTTTAACACTTTAACATTTTAAACCGTGAAATTGTTCCGATAGTATTAGTCATAATATAAACGAGCGCATTTAACGACTAAAACCGAATAAATATATTTATTTTATTTTTTTTTTATATATTTATTGATCACATTATTTTAGTTCAATTTTGTTTGTTTTTAATGGTGACTGAATATTAAATACTTAACAAATTCAATTTTCAGTATTACTACGTTTTTTGAGATATCAAATCGATATAAATAATGTCTAGTCATTTAGGTGACCATGCCAGGAGTAAATTGAGGGGGGGGGAAGACGTGACAGGCACAGATGTGTTGATAAAATTAACATTTTAGGTTCAAAAAATCCATATATTTTTTTTTCATTAAAATACCCAACAATTATCCGGGGGTAATTGACTTGGACATTATTCCACAAGTTACATACTCCGACGTTTTTAACTATTTAATTCTCTACAGCAGTTTTTATACTTTAAAGCAATTTAATGCTTATAAAAAGCCAACGTATCACATATATATATATATATATATATATATATATATATATATATATATATATATATATATAACTCGCTGTTGCAGTATAGTACAAAATAACAATATATATTTATATCGGATGCAGCAGCATTGTGTTTTTGGTTTAGAAAACCGATAAAAAGAAAGTTCTTTGTTTGTACTTGTATTGATACAAGCAAATACAGCACACAAAACCGGAATTGTACAACAAAAAAAAAAAAAAAAACTCAATTATCAAATACAAAACGGCACAACGCATATTCGATACGGAAAATTTCGCTCTTTTTACAAAACATCTCGCCAGAATAAAATAACTAACGCATAACTGATAACAACACTACTTGTAGTGGTCTATATTGAAAACGGGAAATAGTAATACACGAAGCAAAACCAGCGGCGGTCTTTAACACCCTATGCGATTTATTCTTTAAAACTTAATATTGTTGATTTTAATTATTGATTTTATGATAGTATTTTAATTATTTTAATGTTCGATTTTTTAAAAAATTTGATGCGTGTGTGTGTGTTTTTTTTAAATATATATATATATATGTTTTTCCTACCTTCCCAACTTCCCATCTACAACAGTGGTTCAACCATGATGCGTAATATATAGACTTTATACCTATGCTACGTATATTATTTGTAATATATGTATCTGACTGTGCGTTTAGAATAAAAGTGTCAAAACAAGAATAAAACTATTTTAGTGGCCTGGGTAAAACAACGAAATACATTTCGAATGAACACTGGAAAAGGAATAAAAAAAAAAATTATATTAATAAAGAATCATGCACTGAAGCGTTAAGTTAAAAAAAAAAAAAAAAAAAATGACCGTTTCCACTTTATTAAATTGTAAAAACGATCGATTAGTACAACAATATGTTTTGTTAAATTAAAATAATTTCTGAAGAATTAAAAACTAAATTAATATCTTAACAACATTTGATTAAATCAAATAATAGGGATTATTGTTCAATTAACAGACATATTTCATCAAAATATTCATCGAATTAGCTTGTTAATATTTTTTGGTCTTGTTTTTCCGTGCGTATTACATAACAGCAGCTACAGTGCTTGTAATAAATAAGATAGTTATCAGTAATTAATACGGTCTCTAATGTATTGTAATTAAACGAATACGGTCAGTATATTTAATAAAACGTTTAAAAAAAAAAACAAAAATTAAATAAAAATAGTGAAGATGCTGACCACGCCAAACGCAACTGCGCAATTACCATAGCGTAAACAAATAGGAATATTAATTGATACTATTGTTCGGCCGGAGTTTTATCATTGATAACGGGAACCGATCGGAAATTGACTGTACCCGTGGCCATTCCTCTTATTATATAGGACAATTATACTGACAAACATTTGAAAATGTCTTATCTCGGGTGCCGGTACCTATCCGTATTATAGTAAAATGTAAACCGAGTTCACAATTCGAACACGCAAGACAATAATTTGTCCGTGGCACGACTCAATTCAACGTCGGCCGTCCAAAGTATACGAAAAGATAAAGAAGAAGAAAAAAAAAACCGTTATTTTTTAATAATAATAATGTGCAAAAAAGTCGACCTCCGGTGGGAGGGGGAGAGGGCGTGGCCGAATTCGCGTGCACAGGTGTTTATCGCGGGTGCACCTTCGTCGGCGTGCCGTAACTTCTTAGACGACAGAACAGTTGGGTAAGGTTAGGATCTTTACAACACCGACGCAGCATCGGCCGCCGCCGCCGCCGCCGCCGTCGTCGTCCCGGAGACCAGACGTACGTCCGACCTTCGGGTCGGGATGCTCTTTTTATTTATTATTATTTTTATTTTTTTTTTTTTTTTTTATTCTTAACCGCCGTCGCGTTTTTTTTTTTTTTTTTTTTTTTACGACGGGCCAAACACTGAAATAAAACCGCCTCTGAGGCGGCGGCGGCGGCGGCGCGTAGGATATTAGAATATTATAATATCTTGTTTGTAGCGGATTTTTTTTTTTTTTTTTTTCCAAGACGACGAAAAAATAATATATATATATATATTATTACAACACGAACGCGGCCGGTATTATTTTTAATAAATAACGTCCCGACGACCGTGTACAGATATCAAAAATGCGAACGAATATCATAACATAGAGGTACCAATATATAAATAATAAAAAAAAATAAACATTTTTTTTTTCTTTTTTTAAATATAGAAACTATTGCATCGTTGCGGCGGGAAAACAAACGCGCGAATTTGTTGTAAAGAACCTACCACATATATGCATGTATAGCGATCGAAAACGCGTTTTTTTTTATTTTATCATTATCGGCCATCTTCAATTTCTACTTATATTTTACTGCGCGAAAACGATTTCTCTGGTATTTCTAAATAAACTGGTAAGAATGTAAAAATACTTGTAAGATACCTGTACACTGGTACTATAGAGCCAAGTGTTAACAACTCATTAATCGACCCCTAATTATATACCAAGTGGTTAGAACCATGAACGTTGTACTCGTACGTGCCTACGTAAATTCGTGTGCATTCCTATAGAACGATTAGGCGACCTCGGTTATCGTAATCATAGGAACAATCACACCAAAATGGTAAAAAAAAAAAAAAAAAAAAATGGTTCCCGAAAAAGCGTTATCATTAATACATAAACCTAAGCAAACATACCAACGCATTGTATATATTACAGTGACGCAATTATTTTAATTTTTTTTTTTTTTTAGCGACCCGTCCCCGAGTTGTTATAGTTATTTTTTATTTCCAATGTGACAACAGTAATGTAAACCGTTATCGAAAACATACTCGCTTATAATCGATAAAATGCACCGTGCCTGTTTAAAGGAAATTTTGTTTCAATATTTTATTGTAACTAATGATATCTAATTTATTTCATTTCGTATGGTATTTGTATGCAACGGTCCAAACTAAAAACTACTCGGAGCAAAGTTCGGTTACAAATGTCTTTTCATAAATTTAAATTGGAAATCGTAATAGTTCGTAACAAGCAATTAAATCGTAATCGTACGTGGTTTAATCGAATTCGAACATAAATTTCAACTTGAAATGCTGATGAAAATAAATTACACAATATTTATCGTCAAAAAATAAACTAGACAATAATTGAAAAAGCTACACGAACAACTCCGGAATATAATCAATATAGCACCACGTCTAGAAAGTACTAGTGTTCGGTGAAAGTTTCAAGTTTCCACGACGGCGATTCGAGAACACCGAGAGACCGTTGATCGCGTAAATATTCCCGTTTTTCCGACGTTATTTAACACTCATTGTATTAATACGCATTGATCCGTCCCAACATTTTCCGTTCATTTAAAAACAAATCTTTTTTTTTTTTTTTTTTTAATTTTATAAGTTAGGTTGGTTTTCCATACGGCGTTCGAATGAAATTTAATATTATTATTTTCTATACAGCAACCGATAAATACCTATACTAACACAATCGAACACGCATTATTATGATCAACTTAATTATTTTTTTTTTTTTTTATAATGGATTGGTTATAGTATACGTATAGGCGACGATAATAACGAATTATTGTGGCGGAGTAGGGACAATATTATGTATATTTACACCCCCCCCCGGGTATATTATTATATTCGTTAATATTTATATCTAACTTATTTTATTTGCTCTATACAACATTTTAGCATCTGCCGAATTGGAATTAACTAAAACCCACGCAAAACAACACAATTGTAAAAGTAAACATAGTATACGAATTCGTTATATACTTTCAGTTCGATAAATTGTTATTATGTTACTGCGTAGAAAATACCAAATAATTTGTTTCGACATAATATATTACCGAGCAGAATATCGATGACTATAGGAATAATATGTAATTCGGCTATATTAAACATTAATTCTTATAAGAATAATATTGATATAAATGTTGTACATAAAAATACAATATCGAAGACAAAAAAACCATACGCAAATTTTGGTCAAGCGTAGGTACCTGGATAACCAATTCGTAAAAGTTTAACGATAAAAAAAATAATTTTGCAACAATATTCGGTTATTAGAATTTCATTTTTTTTTTTTTTTTTTTTCATTTGTATATCAATAAATATACTTGATTATATAATATGGCCTATAATTATTATTGTCGGCTATAAGCGAATAAATAATATTATAAAACTCGTAGTTATAATAATATTGTGAGATATAGTGAATTATCAAAATAAAATAATACGTAAACTCGTCCAATACTAAATCACGTCCAACATTTTGGTTTTTGTAGAAAATGATTTGTTATTAGAATTAATTCGATTGCATGGTACAGCCTCAGGGTCGGACAGGCCCAGCGTGCGATTTTAATAATTTAACCGTCGAGATTTTAATAATTTGGTCCGCTGAGCCGAAATGTCTCTATTTTATCTTTTTTTGTACAAATTTCACAATTGGAATTGAATTGGCCGAACCAGACCCATAACGATCTGTTGTTCTCGGGATATATAGTTTTTAGATTCTGGGTGAATATTGAGAACGACTTACTGAAATCACCTAATCCGACCCTGGTATAACTGTATCCGATACACGAAATCTTTAAGAAGTGTATTCAAATGTTCACTAGCTATTTGATTACATAAAATATACGATGTATTCCCGAATTTGTACGGTTTGATTTAAATCTCGAAAAGTCAATATATTGTTATTCAACAGAACTTGGTAGCACAAGAATCAAAACGGTACCCGTTAGGTGGAAGCGACTTTTTAAATTATTATATTTCAGTTTAAATCACGCAGTATTTTATACAATTATCCATGTAAATAAGTTGTATAACAAACTGTGCCGGACATAATTTATAAATTTGATTTTAACGTCGAACATGATTTTGAAATATTTCCTATTATAAACAAGGGCCTGCGGCTGTATGATGTTAAACAACACACATTATCGATTTTCGTTAAATTATTTTCTAGTGACCGTTTCATTAGACTGACCACTGCTGAACGTTCCAGAAGTGATTTTTACTATACTCGTTATTTTTTAATTATTTTTAATTGTGTATAGGATATAGTTATCGGCGTTCATTTTCATATTATTTTACCAACGGATGCGCTGTTGAACTGAATTTCGCTTATTAAAAACATAATATCTTCAAACGATTATACTATTTACATAATTGTATGATAGATTAGCCCGGTATAGGCTATGTCGAAAATTACAGAAATAAAAATGGGTATGGTATTCATTTAAATATTTATAATTTTACACCGTTCTTTGGTGGTTTTTTTTTTTCTTTAGCAGTAAGTTTATCGTTGTATAAATTATGTTTTACGTAGGTATGGTCTGTGGAAAACATATTTAATAATTCAACGAAGACAATAATTTTGAAATGTATATATTTATATATGAACAATGATATATAATATAATTTTGTATTACTGCACACCCACGATTCTGTATATAATATAACAATATTATAACCAATAAAAGCCATACAATATAAACAATATTAAATAGAATATTCCGACAAAAACGGTTTTGAAACCAGTTTGAATATTTTCATCAGAATATCCATCACACGTGAATTATTAGAAAATATCATTACATTACAATAACTTTACATACACCTAACAATGTTTATTTATTAATAAAGATCATATTGCTTGTCGGCGATAAATAATAACACTCTCAAATTTTCGAAAAATCAAAATTATGATTATTTTTTACCAATTGAAATAATCAAATATATTATACAGCTAAAATTTTACATATTTTATTCGATATGATAGCTTATGCAAACAGGACGTATAGTCCTAAATAAAAATAATTCTTTATCTTTACTATTGTAACAGGAGTCGGTTTACGAAATTATTTATCTCAACAGTATATTTGAATTAAGAAAATTCGATATGCGATTGGAGAATAAACGAATAACCGCAACAATCTAATTACTAGAAACAATAACTTAATAATGAATAAAAAATTATTTTATTAGAAATATCAACGGTTATCAATAAAATCATTATCATCATAATATTATGAATAATTTTTGTTTTTTTACAAAACAATAATATCAAAATATAAAGGTACAAATATTTAATTTTCGCCTAAATTTAGTAGTAAAGTAGTATTTTATTTTTTTTTATTTTTACGAAATAGTTTTTTAAAAATAATAGATATATATTATCAGCTATAATAATATAGGTACCCTTATATATTGTATTATATCATACGTTTTAAAAAACAAAAGTAATAGTATAGCTTATTTACATTATTCACTATATATATTTATATAAGAGACAATTTAATTTGACTGCATTATTTAAATTGATTGAATAAAATTGCGCGTATATAAAACAAAACGAGTATTTGAATAAATTTAGTTTAAAGGGAAATAATTTTATACATATGAAACAAGCAGAAACTCGTTTAAACTTTTTCGTCGGCGTATTATTGTGATGAAATTTTTTTAACTTGAACAAAAGGCAAAATAATAGTATAATGATAGGACTCAATTCGTATATTATTTTTCTAATATGCGTGAATATTTTTGGCGATATAGTCAAAAAAAAAAAAAAAAAACGAAGGTATCTATAGCTAATTTCACCGTTTGTTGATAATATATATTTACGGAATTAATTACTTAAATAGACGTACAAATGTACAATTGAGTGTATTATTTTATGAGACTGCAGATTTTTTTTTGTTTACTAAATAAACGACCAGTGTAGCTCAAAGATAACTAAACATTTATCTAGATAAAAAAAAAAAAAAAAGATAAACATTTTAATTTTAATAATTTCCCTTGCACAGTACAAAATCGTCAACCGATTGAATTCGCTATCGCGTGATCGAAAACAACCCGCACATTCGCGTATATCTAACACACGGTGAGGTGAAACTAAGATTTTTGCACTTTCACATTATATTTTTAGTACAAAAGTATACTGCTAGGTATCTACAAAATTTTTCCTAGATAAATTAGTTTAAATAGTAAAATTACTCATCTATGATAATTCATTAGACAGTAATTTCCGTTAATAATCTAGATAAGGTGAAATATGATTAATTATTTGTGACCCGAGTACATTTGTCTAAATAATTCTCAACACTGTAAACGATGATCAAGTATACGAGTTATTTTAAAATAAAAATGCGATCATATTCAAAATAGACGTAACGCAGACATATATCTAGGTAACAGTAATCCGGTGTTCGGATATATATTGAGATTCGAAATTGTACGGGCGCAACTCGATTTAGGATCGCACAAACGGTGTGCGGTGTGACCTATCACTACTCGTGTACATCTTATTCGGCTGTATTGTCGACCGCGCGGCGTTGTACCTGTACAATATGTACGGTGCAAATGTATTCGGGTATACGTTATTCGAGTGGCGTTTAATGAATTTGTGAGAAACCTCCCCTAGAGGTTTAATCAATATCCGCAGGGACCGCGCCGCCGTCATAGAAAACGCCGAGGGCGTATATACGGGTTTCGCTGCGTTATTTACCGCAGCGCTGTACGGTCCAAAATTGCCGGGCGTACATGGAATAATGATCAGAAATAATTTACGGGGCGACGGCGGCGGCGGCGGCGTACATACGATAAATTGGCACCGCAGCGTTGTATGACGGCGAACCGAGAGAGAACGCGAGAAAAAGGGTGTTTTAATAAAATAATAATAAATAGCTCCTATATACGTTACACATATAAATCGTTCTATAATAAAAGCGTAACATTTTTTTTTTTTTTTTTTTTTTTAAATTGTTTTTATTTAAGTAAAGAATATCCTACAATCTATATGAATTAACGTGCATATGGTAGGTTAGATAAGTGACAACATATAAAAAGTGACGATGACTCTTAAGATTAGGGCGGTGACCGTTACAGTGGTAACGCCCGAATGTTTCGGTTGAAACCCGAAATCCGTCAAAATTGTAATTGACCAGGAATCTCAACGACGGTGTCAACAAGTTTTAACGTACACTTTTTTCAGTTAGAAATAGTCGTGTCTGAATATATGAAAATTGTGGAAATTGTTGTTCAGAAGTTAATTTTATATCGTTAGTTTTAACCGAGTAGAAATAAGTACATATATTAGGATGAGCAGTGATGTTCCCGTCGAGAGGATTACGAGAGTATAATAAGCCCAGTGTAGTGCTTGAATATAGTACTCAATTTTTTAATGATAAATTCAAGATAAATTAATTATTTTTATGAGTTTTCCTGTAGAAAATTATTTAAATCTATCAACGACAAAAAAATAACAGCATTGATCACCAATACGGATGGTAACCAGTAGCAAAGTTATTCATTTTTAAGTGCCCAATCGTAATATCGAAAAATCTTATTTTTAATACGATTATCAATGCCGGTATTATTAAATCAATAATGGTATTCGTCGATATAGAAAATTCTAAATTCTTTAAAACATTCTAAATTTCATCACCTACATTCAAAAACGAACGATAATACCATTGGTGATTAAGAGTGCGGTCTTCTACGAGAAAAAAAGTATCCATTCCAAAAATGGAACAAAATTTAAATAAATATCAATATATTCTTATTAATTTTTTTTATTTTTTCGCTACCCCATTGGAACACCACTGAGGATAATTAAAGAAATTAATTAATGTTTGGAACAGGATAATCAAATATTGATATTTAAATCGGCAGAGTTAACTATCATTGACGTTTAGAATTACACAGGATCTGAAGTTAAGAACTAGTGTCGACTGACACGTTTTAAAACCGCGGTTAAATCTAGTTTTAACTAGTAGAACCCAGTTTTGACGAACGATTTTTGTGGAAACTAGTTTTAACGGATTTCGGGGTTTGACTGTAACATATACACGCTCTAAATATGCAATTTTTTTTTTTTTTTAAATAAAATATACATATTTATCATAGTATCAATGCGGATTAGACGGTCAAAAAATGAAATTAATATTAAAAAAAAAAAAAAATACACGGACATACATAGAGCCGTGAGTTTGCCGTTATTGTAGTAAATTGAAAGTTTAGAAAAATAATGAAGTATTTAATGTATTTTATCTGTACGCAATACTGCTAACTAAAATCGAAGTCCAATTCGAAACCATTTTTTGAAATGCCGTAGTTATAACGATTATCATCGAAACATCATTGCACTTTGTGAACGACTTTGCAACAATTTCGAATAAAATACGCTTGACTCTGTTTTCTCTTCCAAACGGTGCAACCACTTGACAATCGGAGCCGGATGTCTTGGCGGACAATTCGTATACTGGACGGGGTAATCAAACACGTTACAAGTAAAACCAATACCGTTGGTTTAAGACGCCTCGGAATTAACGATAATCCCGTAAATACGAGTATATATTGTTAATTATTATTGTATTACCGATTACAAAAATGTAAGTGTTTAGAGCTGGTATTGGTGAAATAAATTACGAATAATATCAGATATAATAAACGCCAGACGAACGCGGAATCGCAAGTTGTGTTAAAAACCGCGCGTAGACGGACAATAATAATAGTAATGATAATAATTTGCGGCGGCGGCGGCGGACAACACTGCCACAAAGGGAACCGCCGAGTTATGTGATTTTTCAGGATTTCTCTCTCACTCTCTCGCCCTATAAAACGGGGGATTCGTATTATTAATATTATCGGGCCGACGACAGGTGGCGCGTGTCCGGTTGTCGCCGGGGGACCGTTTTCAAAAAATAATTATACGTCGCAGGCAAAGAAGGAAAAAAAACAACAACAAAAAAAAAAAAAAACCCCGAAAAAACCGACACGAAGGGTCGACACAACATATACACGTACGTACCTCGGCGGGGCTGAAACTTTGACGGCGGCGGCGGCGGCGGCGGCGGGGCTTCGGTTCGGGGCGCTCGACGGCGGCAATAATAATAATAATAATAATAATTTATTATTCGACGACGACCACGGCCGACTCGGATTTCTCGGTTTGTATTGGTCAACGGTTTTCGTTTTAGGAAATACGTGTAGTTATTATGTTAGGAAAACGCCAAAAACACTATTGTCGTCGGACGGTGACTCGCGGGAGTACGCACACTTTTAAGCGGCGGCGGCGGCGGCGGCTTCGATGCAACTCGCTCGGTGCATATACACACGACACTGCATATAATGCGCGGCGCGGGAGATTGGCCGGTTTGCATGCGGCTCTCCGCGACGGCGGCGGCGGTGGCGGCGACGGCGACGGTGACGGCGGGGGCCGGTTGTCGGTCCAAGACGGCCGGCCGGTGCGCGAGACGGAGACGGAGACGGCGACCGGGGGCTGCTATATATTATAGCGGCGAGAAACGGCCGAAGAGCATACAATATAGAAAAAAAATAAAAAAAAATAAAAACAAAACGACGGCGGCGCGGCGTACTCGTGTGCCGAGTGTAAGTTTGCGTGCGTGTGCGTTTGCGTATACACGTACATCCGTATATAAGAATAGAGTTACTGCATTTGAATAATATTATATTATTATTATTATTATTATTATTATTATTCGTGGCGAGCCGCCGTCACCGCCGCCGCGGCCGTGGAGGGGACGCCGCCGCCGCCGCCGGGTGTTCCCCCGTCGTTGTCGTCTTCGGTCGGGCTTGATCCGGCGACGTCGCCGCCGCCACCGCCGCCGCCGCCGCCGCCGACGACGACCACGACGACGACGACGACGACGACGGCGACGGCGACGGCGACGATAACGCCGCCACAGCAACCCCTCGACCGCCTCGCCCGCCCGCCGTTATACGACCGCGTACCGTGTACAGCGCACGGCCGAAAAGACGTCGCGGAGCCGAGGGTCGGTGCAAACGCCCGTTGGGGTGCAGCAAAACCGGTTGTGCGAAAGTTTTTTTTGAAAAAAATGTATTTAGAACATTTTTCTAACCGGCCCGGCTGAATCCGTGAGAAAATCTGCGAACTGGAGCCGGGGGGGGGACGAAAAAAAAAGTTCGACGCGACCGGTTTTCGGTGCATCAATAAAAAATTATGTTCCGTACGGCAGAGGGCTGCGCGCGGGCGGTTACGGCGCCCGCGCGGGCGAACACCGAACCCGTTTCACGCGGCGGTGGCGTTCAGCGTGATCGCAATTGTTTACATTTCTTTGTATTTTCTTTTTTTTGTAATTTTCCATAAGTCATTGTCTATGTAACATCATTATATATAATTACGCAGATTTCGGTGTTTTTTGATTACAAGACACGCGCGGTCAATGAGCAACGTGACCAGGGGAATATTATGGCATTTTCCCCGGCAAGACAGTGTAATTTCTAAAATTTGTTTTACTGTAAACATTTCGCGTACAACAACGAAATCCGAATTTTTCTACTCTAAATCGCAATAATAATAATAACGTGCAATAACGTCTAGTTTGTGCGATGAATTCGAAATTGTGTACGACGAAATTCTGACGGTTAGTGTATTTCCATATATACTTTACTTGGATATATAACTGTTAAAAAGAAAGAAAGAAAGAAAAAAAAAATCTATTCAAGGCTAAATCGGCGTACTGTATTTTATCTGCGCCGAGCAAGTTTTTTTTTTTTTATTGTTTTGTCTACGCCCCCGCGCGTATCTTTTAGACCGTCCCGCGCCCGTGAGAAACCGTGAAAAGGGGTGCCGCGAAAAAAAGTTCGACGTCACGACCGGTTTGGAGTCGCGAAAAAATGCACTACCCTGCATTCATTCGTGGGGGTGTTCACCCCTGTTTGTAGGACACAATTTTTTCGGAATTCTATGGGAACGACCGGCCGTGCATGGGAATTCGACTCAACTTGAAATACAATTTTTTTTTTTAAAACTCGCACACAAGGGTGTAAAGCTTTTGTCAAACTGGTTAGCCGAAGCAAACAATAATGCCGGCGGAAAAAAATTGTATTCGCTAGAATATTTTTTATTTTTATATCGAATCTCGGGGTTTTCGCACGCCGTATAAAGAACAAATTTTTTTTTTCTCTTTAGCTCTGCAACACGCCCGTTAAAAACGGACAACGATATTGTCCTGGAGTTGAATATGTGTGCTCGGGGCACAGGATTCCAGGCTTGTCGTTGGTCAAACTTGTTAACGCTATTGTATTTATTTTTCTTTTATAAATTGTATGCCGGTATTATATATATATAAAAATATGATCTTTTATATACGTGCACCGCTCCTGAAAAACTTCCGTTACTATACGTTACACCGTCGTAATTGATATGCAATCGGTTTTTTTCCACGACCCAACTGGACAATAAATAATAAACCATATTGCTCAAGAGACTCTCTTCTTCTACCCCTCACAAATATAGGACTTTACCATTTTCTATAACAAAATAACGTTAAAAACGTTATTGTGATAATATTCAATCGTAACTATTATTATTTTTAACTAGCTGATAGTACCCTGGGTAAGTAATACGGTTAACCAAAAACAAACGGGTCACCTGAAATGTACTTGCATAGAACATATCTGCACGACTACATTTTTTTAGAGCTAAAATTTCCCTGTCACGCAATTCATATCCTTGCGATTGATATGATTTACAAATGTAAAGAAAATCACTTCTAAATAAATGACCATCAAAGTTGCACATAGTTAAACCCACCGTTTCGATATATAATCCGTAATTATCTGTATAATGACTAAAAATCGTTTGCTGGAATATTGAAAAATGTTTTTCTTTTGCCTTTTTACAACCAAACTGACCAAGGGAACCCAGTAATATACAATAAAACAAATTCTGTATTCAAATTATATGGCAAAAGTTTTTTTTTTGTTTTTTACGTGTCACCAACGTAACCCAGAAATAAACCGTAAAAATAAATGCAATTTTCGTGTTTCATGGATTATATGCATGTGTGCACCCTTTAGTGGTTGAATGTCGGGATAAAAATAATCTCGTTTTGAATGTCAAGCGTACACAATTTTATCAAAATAAAACTGTACATTTGTTATAAATAAGAAACAAACGGGCTTTACAATTTATATAGGTATAATATAAGATTCCTAACGATTTTCTTTTGATAATTTCTTACTTGCGATCCCCCGCACAGCGTAGTTACCATTGACAATCAAATGTATTTAAATATAAATATTTAATATCATCGTATATTGTTACTATAAAGACTTTTTTTTATAGTTATTTAATCTGTTATTAGATTCTGAGCGTAGTAAGGTTTTACTAAAATGTAATTTTTTTGTTTCGGAAAACACATTTTCAGACAGAAACAATGCTCAAATTTTCCGTCCCATACCTCACAAGATTCTTTTCTTTTTTTTTTAATCCATTTACAAGTCCGTGCAACATACTAATTCGGTTATTCGGTGACAATTTCAGGTATATATTGTTGTTTTAACGTAATTCCAACAACAAAAAACAAAATCGAAAATACCAGAAACCGTCATTACGTGAATATTAATGTTTTCCACAAAATTAAAGAAACTACGAGCAAAATTAAAAATATAACCTCACAATGTGCCAACTAGATCCAAAATTCTGCAAAAAAAAAAAAAAGCGCTCGTGTCAGTTTTTGATTGGAGCAAGAATTCCGGTAGAAAAGTTGTTGACTGACACATACACAAACAAACAAACAAACAAAAACACAAACCTAGTAAAACCAATTCACATTCATATCCACATTCCTTGCTGTATGCTCAGAATCAAAAATGAATAAACCCCAATGAATAATATAAATTTATATGTAATAAACCATATTTATTATCGTTTCGATTTATATCCAATACCATTCCAGATTTATAGGCAATATTACAGTCAAAACAACAAGCAAATGTCACATTAAAATTTATGTGTATAATAAAAGTGATTATTCGCAATAATTTACTGATGCATTAAATAAGTTACAAATAATCGTTAAAAAAATAATAAAAATAAAAAATTGTATTGTTTTTTTTTTTTTGTCATTTTAGGTCCGTGGTAATACTTTATACTTGAAAGGGATGCAGAAAAGGTTTGGAACCTATGCTATACAGCATATTATTATTATTTGAGTTGCTCGGTTCAGTATCAAATTGCATTTTGTTCATGCCGTTACACGTTTTCTATCGCTCGTTTTAAATGTCGATAAAAATCACTCTTACGCTATCGGAAAAATTTTAATTAATCGAGTTAAAACAGCATAACAGCAATTTTTCGGTGAATGAACTCATGGTGAATTTAAAGTATGGAAAAACGCAAGTTTACGAGGCGATAAAAAAAACCAAGACAAATTAATGGAGCAGTGGGTGAGTTGTAAAAATTCTGGGAAAAGCAAAACAGTGGTGTCGGTGGGATTTGAAAAAGTAGAATGAGATTTTTACAGCCGGTTCATTAGTTCCTGATCGAAAAAATTGCACATACCCGGCCCTATTCTACAAGCAGAGGCCACTAAATTGGCAGAAAAACTAGGCATCAGTGATTTTAAGGCATCGAATGCCTTGGTTTGACTAACCTATAGTAATATAGGGCGATGCTTGTGTTGACGGTGAAAAATCTAAGAATAGGTTAACCGCGTTGACGTGCGGGGAACATGACAGGCGAAATCAGGAAGCTTCTTGTCATAGGTAAATCGATGAGACCTCGTTGTTTTAGGAATATTAAAAAATGTATTTTTCTAATGGTAGGTATACTGGCTAAAAATAAATATATAATCTTTAAATTAACATTCTGCGTATGTATTTTGGTGAACCCCGTCAAGACGGAATGCCCGTGTTGAGACGAAACAACTGGTCGGTCCCAAGCGATTCCGTCTTGCCGAGGTTTTACTGTATTCGAATAATCATTTTATGCATCAACCGTGACAAATACGAACGTGTATTTTTGTAATATTATATTGACGTCATATTTTGAAATGAAAAAAAATATTACCATATATATAATACTATTTTCTAGTGCCGTGGTTTTTTTTTTTTTTTTTGTTGCAATTTTTCGTCGAAAATGAATTCCCAGAAATTATATGCATAATATGTACCATAAGATTCATACTAGAATATTATTAAGTATATCTACAGCACGAATAGATCGCATTACATAATGCAGACTTAAGGATTACAAATGTTATTCGTTCTGTATTATATACTTCGGCATATTTTTTTTTTTTTCTAGGAAAGCATATTAAAAAAAAAAAAAAAAAAAAAAAAAAAAAAAAAAAAAAAAAAAAAAAAACTAGTCAAGATCATAACGAATAAAATGTAAACTATACATATATATATATATATTTTTAAAGAACATATATCTAGAAAAGAAATCGGCTTTAGCCATTTTCACATATTATACAAATACCACCCACAAAGAAAAAATCGTCAGCAATACGCGACGCAGACACTGGAGACCGTGGTCTTATCGGTGAAAATTGTATTTCATATTTGCCACGTTAACAAGAAAATGGCCGGTTCATTGAAATACTACATTTACTCTATACGACTGTTATTACTTTATATTATTGTCGATTTCAAATACTATAATACATGTAGTACTAAATATAGTATTATTATAAGTTTTTGTATTCAATTCGTAATATTTAAAATTACTAAGCTTAACTATCCAAGAATGATTATATATTTAACAGAATTAAGGTACGTAATAGGTATATAATTATTTATTTTTGACAATGCGAATAAGTTAACAAAACAAAAAATTGTTTTAGACGTGTATACTCAATAAAATATCAAAATTCAAATAATAAAAAAAACAAATATATTTTTTTTTGTTTACGTTGTTAATATTACCTGATGAAGATTTTTGAAATCGAAACCGGCCGCACTCACACGTATAACTTATATAAAACTCCAGGCGTTGTTTTGTTCTTTTACTACATTTTTTTTTTTTTATTATTATTATTTATAAACATTTCTGTTTTATTGTTTTTAGTTTATATACATTTTTTTTTTTATAATATACATTTTTGATAGTTGGTAAATAAGACAACTAATAAAAACGTTGGCAAAATGTTTCAAACTGTTTGTTGTTTTAGCAAATTAAAAAAAGAAACAAGTAGCCTCGGGGAATATAAGGTATCTATATTGTTAATATATTATATATTATCCGATTTTCATTTCAATATTTAATTATTGGTGAAAAACTGTATTCAATTCGCATAAAACACTGAATTCGAATGACTAAAACTAAATAAATTCATAGTACATAAAACGAACAGTACAGAGTATAAACATTCATAGTACTAATATAGATAATAAAATTATCTATAATATTTTTTTGCAGGCGTTTTGTGTCATTAGATATATGAAATCTATATGAAAAATGATTATTCAACATTGAACAAAATAATAATTATGTATACGTCACGGACGTAACTTGCGTGAGAAAATTACTCACCTGGTCATTCGTATAAATATACCTAGCGTATATTATTTACAATGCAATCAAATTAAACAATCGAACTAAATTTGATTAGTTAGGAAATCTCCATTTAAATCACACAATTTGTACGATAAAAATTCTGCCACGCGAATCAACGAATTTACAACTCATTGAACATCTTATTTTTATAATCTGGTTAAATATTATAATATATTTCGTATATCGTATACACACACGATTCATTCAATCGGAAACAAGAACAATTAATATATATATATTGGTGAAGATGCAACTTTTTCACCGTATTTTTTGGACATCGTGTAACATTTCATGCGAAAGGCGGCCGCGCGTAAAATCGCCGAACATATTTTAGCATTTTTTACACTGTACCGTATGCTGTTAGCCGTCGACCGTTGTAATATTTTTTTATATTATTTTTCTCGTCTAATAAAACGTAAAATATCAACGGTATTGTCTGCAATCCACGCTACGATACCATTTTACGCAAATATAGCCCCCACTCACACCAAACAAATTCGACACGACCGACAAACATCGCAAAACCTATGGGTTTTCGACCCGAGTCCGGCGGTGGGCACCAAGGTTAGGTTCGAACCCTCCCGACATTTTTTAAGTAGGCAAGACTAACTATAAACTTGATGTATAATTGAACGACTACCGGTTTTTTTTTTATTTTAAGTATTTGCACATTTCCCAGTTCCCCGATTGTCTTTACACGTTGTCGTACATTTAAGAAAATGACAAACGTATTTGTTATCGGAATTTTCAAAATTGAATCTTGTCGGACGGCGGACTTAATCGGTTAATAACTACAATTGTCCGCCAGTCATGGGTTCAGTCTGTTTTTCAGAAGTATAGAATAATAATACAAATGTATAACGTGTATTTCATTCGATTTATAAAACACAATTGCATTATCATCTGGTTTGCAAAACTTGCTTCCGAGTTTTCTAATTAAATTAAATTCAAGTAGCAATGACTTAAAAAGAATGAAAAGCTGCAGTGAAGATGGCCTAACAGGTTTGGATTTATATGTCGTCAGTCCACCGAAATATCCCAATCGCAAACGCCTCATCGGTAGATTCAACGGGCTCCAAGGAGTCCTAAGAAAGTGAAACCCTTTCTATATAGATTTTTTTAGTTCTATTTAATAAAACGGTGTCATGTAAAATGTGTACGCTTCTCTAATAAACATTAATAAAAATGAACTTTTTTTTTACATTTACCTTAGTGAATACTAGTCTATTTTTTTTCAGACTTAATACTTTTTCGGAACCGTGTGTTTTAAATCGTTTGGATATTCTTTAACTACTCAATGATCCTTGAAATGTATTTAAACTCATTCATGTGTAACCGAAAAACTTGTCTTTGCATTTTTTAAGCAAAATATTTAAGAAATAATCAATATATTTCCCAGAATGGCACGCAAGGTGGACATTATTTTATGATTTAAAATTATATTAAACCATTTCCCCTACCCCCCCCCCAATTGTTTACAGTTCGCGTACATTATTATATTATATTATCTACCGTATAATACAGGGTGCAGCAGAACCGACTGACGAGTTTCGAAAGGTAATAAATAACGTACAGTAAAACTTAGAGAAAAGGTTTTTTTTATTTAAATCAGTATTCAATCCCATTTTTAAAAATTATTTTTTGTAAATTATATCTCCAAGATGGCGGCCGTCAGCATTGATACACTATTGTAGACGATCTCTGAAGCTCTCATATGATTTTCGGCACATTTCGACTGGTATGGCCTCGACTTCCACGTGGAGTGGTCTTTCATGGAACTGTCGTGGGTTATTTGTAGCCCAGTATCGAAAATTTGGTTTATTTACAGTTCCAGAAAGATGAAAATGGACCTCATCGCTAGAGAAAAAAATTGATATCGGAGGAATTTGCAGAAGAATTTGCCGACAGAGATTTTTACGGTTACCGTAGTCAGTAGCATTTAACTCTTGGACAAGCATTAATTTATAGGGACGGAATGATAAATCTTCGTGAAGAATTCTCCTCAAAGAACGGTCTGAAATTTCCAAAGCTACAGCGTGTTTCCGGGCTGAGCGTCTCTAACCAACTGCAAATTTTCGGGGGGTTCTTACCGTTCTGGGTGCTCCGTGTCCAAGTCTACTTAGGGTACTTCCAGTTTCTTCCGAATGCCGTGTCCACGATTTGATAGTGTTGGCAGAAGGAACAGATTCAGCGAATGTGGAATGCCGCCGAAGTGTATACGAAAAGCCCTTTGTGTAGCGATCGCAGAATGATTATTTTCGTAATACGCACGCACGACGAAACCACGATGTACACCTGTCCAGACCACGATTACGAATAAAACCGCCATTACGGTACAATTCAAAATTTACCACTTAATAAGGCCTGCTCTTATCTTATCACAGGCTAATGGCCTCGTTAAACTCGTCAGTCGGCTCTGCCGCACCCTGTATAATCGCCCTAAATAACAATACAATTATGTATTTATAGTTTATGTATTAAAAATTGTTTTATCACTCCACACCCGTAGGAAAATTGATCCTGAATGCGTAGCCGGCGGACACTTGGCGGCCTCGCGCGTACATCCACCGGCGTTGCGAGTCTCGCGGCGGCACAATAACATATATTGTATTCCGCGTACATTGCCTAACGGTGCGAACACGGTACGGCGCATAAATCTCGTTAGTTACGGCCGCGGAACCCGTCGACGACAATACGCGCACCTATCCTATACGGGCACGCGCGTATTATGACGCGATGATAATGATAATAACGAGAATACACAATAACGGGGGTTTCGGTTTTTTTTTTTATTTATTTGTTTTCTTCTTCTTCTTCTTCTTCTTCCTTTCTTTTTTCGTCTGGTATCGCGACATTTCCATCGCTTATCACCGGGCCCGTACCGGCGATAATAGGCCGGTACAGGTACGGCGTTTTAATATTTATACGGCCGCCGGGACGTAATTTACATTGTCCTCGTCGCGGCGCGCGGGCGTTCGCGTATTATTGCGGCGCACGCGCGCCCGTATAATACGTGCAATAAAAAAAAAAAAAAAAAATAACAGCGTACCGCCGGGCGAGCGCCACCGTTTTTGTTGGCGCGAGCGCACTCGGCGCCGTGGGCGCGGGGCGCTCTTGTCGGGGTCGGGTCGACACCCCGGCCCGCGGGCCGGGCGACCGCCGCCGCCGCCGACAAAAAGCACAGGCGTGACGCCGCGCACGCGCGCAATACCACCGCGGCCGGCCGCGCGCGCCTGATATTCCGTTCGGCCGCCGTGGCCGCGGGGCCCTTTATGTGCGCCTTTCGTCGTTACCGGGACCGCCGAAACGGGTTGCGCCGGACAAAACGAACCGGGACGGTACAATCAGGACGGAAACGTCGAAAATTCGTGTTACTCGTCGTCGATATCGAATATCGTAGCTGTTGCGTGCCAGTCGGAGACGGTACGAAAAAGACGGCTACAAGACGTAAACCGACACTTAACTCCTCAATGATAGTTATTTATTTTGCACCGTTTGCGTTTAGGGTATTGTACGATTTATGCGAATGACCGAGCTACCACAAACCCGGGTACTCGAATTCGTATAACATTACAATGCGTTACGGAATGACACCGATGTCGTCTCTGGGACCCGTCTCTGGGCTGACTGAATCCAAACTCCGGACTTCTGCTCTAGGCCGGGTCTTTTATATATAGTCCGGATTCGACTAGTCCCGCTGGTGGTGGTGGCCGTAGTGTTTGGGCTCTCGCCGCATCCTTGATCCGCGGCCCTCGGACTTAATATGACGCCTTGTCCGCTTTGCCCTGTTTGCTAATTAATTACACGTGCAGTTCTTATTCTAATCGGCTTGTCGTCGTTCTCTTGACTTAATTTTCGTATAACGAATTACGCACACGCGTGCCTAAGCTATGACGCGCAGAGCACCCTTGTTCCGAGTCCGGCATTACTTATTATTGCCCGATAAAACGCGTGGTTAGGACACAGTCCGTAGCGTATAGCCTAAGAGGACCGTCGTGGCAAATCTCTAAAATTTTCGAAATTTTCAGAAATAACAATAAACCCATATTGTTACACCGGTGGTTCTAACGTATGGGCAGAGTAGCAGGTATGCTGTGGAATGAGCATACCCGCAACATTTTCAGCTCACCTGTTAACAATGCAATATCGTGTCGTTTCGATAAGTAAAATATTTCAAATTAATGTTCCTGCAAACTTTTATACTACGGTTATAAACTATTATTATAAACTCTGAGCGTTTATTATTTTTTATTTTTTTTCTGTCTGTACGCAACTTTTCTACCAGACATCCTGCTCCGATTTCAAGTGTTGTGCATCTTTTCTGTAATCATTTTGGAATTAGTTGATGCACGAAGAGATGGTAATTTTTTTTAATTTTCGTGATCGTAGTTTAATAATTAGAAAAAACCGGGAAAGAACGTAAAAAAAAAAAAAAAACGGACAATTTTGTGGCAATTATTTTCGGTTTTTTCTTGTAGTTGTAACTCAGTTAAAAGTAATAAAATAAAAACCACAAGCCATAGTAAAACCAATAGATGGCTTCACTTCGCTCAGAATCTAGACACAATATATTAATATTAGGTCTTTTAGGGCATGGACAAATTTTCAAAAAATTCTGGCGACTTTTGAACTATTTATAAGTATTTTAAGTTTTCGTTTGAATTAATGTGGACAAAATTTGATTGGCCGACCAGAGATGTTTGACATTTTCGAAGTTCACTATAAGTCGTACTTATTAGTAAAAAAAAGGAAAAGTTTTATAGCGTTTAAAGTTAAAATTGCAATTAAAATTGTAACACTCACGGCATTTCGTGTACTTTTTTTCAAATTTATTGAATAAAATTCTTTTGGCCCCACATAATTGCACACAAATTTGACACATGGTTCATTATAAATTTTACTAATGGCGAAAAAGAAAAAAAGTTGATTGTAATGTAATAATTATTGTTTTGTAAGCGTCTAAGGAGTAAATTTTGATGATAACTTAAAAAATTACTGTATTTCGAAACATGATAACTGAACTTCACTCAGAATCGTTAGTTCGTTAACAATGATTTGTTCTTTGCGTATAGATAAGGATAAAATTCCCCTTTATATATTACCTTCCTAACGTTTTCACCTAAAACATTGGTTAAACCAACACCTACCCATGATGTCCGTGTCTTTTTGTTATTGACCTTGTAGTTTTTCTAATAGTTTGAAAAACCGAGAAACTTATAATTACGTTTATTATTATACCATTTCGTGACGTCGTAATGTTTTAAAAACATTTTGGCGATTTTTTATCAATTTATACCAGTTCAGTTATTGTTTTTAGTTTTTATCAAATTTGTTTTGGCCGAGCAAAAATACTCCAAAATTAACGCTAACATTGGAAATTAGCGGCACTGTGTTAGTGAATTTAATCATAACCTCCCCCTACCAATGGAAATCCTAAATACGCCTTATAAACCGACTTTTAATATCTATAGAGTATACAATTATAAATACATATTTTATTTTTATTGAAAATTATATATTAAATGGATATATTATCAAATGAAAAATTGTCAAATTATGTATAAAGTTGTAAATATCAAATAAATAATTACTAAAGGACATTAATTGATTATAAAGTCGAAGATTTCTTATTTTTCCCGATTAATATTCAATTTGGTTCGTAGGATAAATATTTTTTTGCCAAAATATCAACCCGGTTTAATATTGATATTTTATAGATCCCTGTTTACATCGGACGAATATCAAACGGCAGTTATCTAATATAAAATATGTTAATTGCATCATATCAAACTGGATGGTATGGTAAAACGATAACCATAAGACGAATGATTAATGATTAAATTACAAATGTTATATCAATGTGTTTTTTTTTTTTTTTTTGATCATATATCGATAACTATCAGATGTACAATACATCCTAAACTGCTATTAAAAAGTATAACAATACTAAAATAATTATGCGGAGCGTTGATTTTTGCCATTTCGACACGAGAGGAAATGTCACCGTTAACTCTTGATTTGTAATGGCGAGTCGCGGCATTTCTTAAAAAAAATAAATCCAAAGTCGGCAAAATGGCTTTATACTTGCTGACACCGGAAACTAGTCGGTAGATTTTTTTTTTATAGGTTATAGAAACACACGTGCTCGGCCGTCATCGAAGTCCTAGGCTCGTCCCCGGGCCTGATCGATAACGACAATTCATATCCGCACAGAATATTTACCACCGAGGGAGAGGACGCGAAACCCGCGGCGTCGGGGGTTGCGTATTTTTCCACCCTGCGGGACGGCGTACACAAAATTTATTGCGTCGCCGCGCGCGAATATTAACAAAAAAAAAAAAAAAAAAAAATTACCGAATATTTCGGAATTAATCAAACGTTATCGGACGGGGTACGGTCGTATTATTATATTTATTGCATATTTACTATATACCGTTGCGATTTATTTGCCGACACCGCGTTTCCATATATCATATAGGCCCGGGCCGCCCCGCCACTTTGCGTTTTATATACGCACAAAACGCGCGCGCGTTTTCGTATTGCATTGTATAAAGGTAAATGCGTACATTACAATATATATACCTATACGTACACAATAGTATAGTTTCGCGTATTCGACTGTATTATAATCTATTGTTGTTTTATCATTAAAAGTTTGATTTACTACGGTTTCGCCTCGGCCACCGCACGCGCGATCGCCAACTACACGGTTGCATTTAAACCGTTCTGCCGCGCCGCGCGCGCGGGGCAACGACGGGGGCGACCCGCCGAAATCCGTTTTGTCCGTTCCGACACGTCCGTCGCCGGCCGCCCGCGGTCCGTTTCCATTCGGTTGGCCGCGATGACAATGCCTATTATTATTATTATTATTATTATTACTATTATCCTATAGGTCCGGGATAAAATATACCTCTACAACTAACGCAATGCGATAATTATATATTTCGGGACAAAGCATTTCGCACGGAAATCGAACGGTTTTCTCGTCTATGGACGAGAGAAACTATATTAACGAGAAAGAGAGAGAGAAACAAAAAAAAAACAACCGCGTACGATAAATAAATAAATAAATAAATGTAGCAGTTTTTTGTTTTTTTTTTTAATAATCTGCGAGACGGGAAAAATGCTTTCGTTGTTTTCGATTTTTTTTTTTTTTTTTTTAAATATTCGTAGAGACATGAAATATATTCGTAGAATTCATTCACTAAAAAATATTCAAATGTCATTTTTTTCCCGCTTATAATAAAATTATGCATCAGCCGTAAATACAGTTACTTCTGAGACGTGACTAAATTTCGATTGCATTATTATTCAAGCCAGGATAAAGTCAAATCTCAAACATAACAAATTCTCGTGGGACAAATGAATCGATTTGTATAGTGACACATAATAAAACTCTAAAATCTCTAAAGTCTATTTCTCCTACGTTTATGTACTCCGACAGTTGTGACACTAATTCACTATTTTCGCAGGGATGCGATAGGATATCGTTTCGTTTATTTATTCATTTTATCAAAAATGTTTTTCTTCTTCTTTGTATTGTAACATGGCGATGCGATAACAATCGAACCGAAAATTACAAATAGTAATCGTAAATACCACCAAAAATATCGAACCGTACATTTTTTCAAAGAAGAATACGGCAATTCCATTGAATTTATTTTCAAGACGACGGTTATGTTTTGTGAAACGTACGCGATGAAACTCTTCTGCCATCAAATCGCAGCATTTGACGGCAGAGTAATAATGCGACGTTTTACGTTTATATTGAACTTTTTTTTTTTTTTTTTTTTTTGAAACGATTCGGATTCATGAAATCATTGATGTTCGTTATGGTCGTAATATTTTAAGGAAAGTTACGGGTTCGTATCGTTGGTAATTTAATATTATCCATATATATGTGTGTGTGTGTGCGTGAAAATGTGAAAAATCTTTGACGCCGATGATCTCCTGGGGAGAACCGTTCGTCCGATCGTCGCGGTTAAAATTTTAAACGAAAGCGTACACGGTGGACATTGGTTATTAGCGAAATTTCAAATTCACTACCGTTGCCGAACGATTGAGTAAAATCGGTTTTTCTAAAATTGTCCGCGAAACAATTTACGGCAACGGGCTGCACAGGGCGGGATGGCTAGGCGATAAATAAATACATGCGAAACTGCGGCCGCTCTTTACACGTTTCTCTATATGTCTATATTATAATGTGTGCGCATACGCGTATTCATATACAAAGGCAACACCACCATGCAAAGGGGACGTCGCCGCCGCTACAGACGGCCATTTTTTTTTTTTTTTTTTTTTTTGTTCTACACAACGGGCACACCAGCTACGCTCCCGGTTTTAGATATGACAACACAGATTATAGTGTACAATATATATATATATATATTTTCTTTTTTAAATAGCCCCATAGACATTTTCTATTTAGACGACCAATATAGTGTTTGTAAGTACACCACATAACGGTCGTATAAATACAAAAAAATAATACAAGAGTAGTAAATACATCGGTACCAACGCCCACGGCGTAGCCCCGATTCTCGGCCTCAAGTGACTCAAACTAAATCGCGCGGCTTCGAGCGTCTGAGACGCCTCCTAAAACGTCTTGCGAATTGCCAAGCGGTTGTTTAGCGGTTGCATTGGTGTGCAGCTCCAATCTACTCTGTTAGCAAACTCTTAGATTCCGTCCCGGACTGGACGGTATATTCAGATCGCGGTGTCCGAGATGTCATTTCTATCGAACCGATGTGCCGCTACGATTGTCCGAAGAGCGATATTTCGACAACGTCGAATAACTCGGATGAGTTGGATTTGCCGGCACAGTCCCACAGCCGGAAGTCCAAATCGGTTCGACGATAGCTAAAGGAGTAAAGGAGTCGCCGGTTAGCAATGTCTATGGTGGAATGTCTTGCGATTAGCCAGTACAATTTAGGCGCATACCGTTCGAGGTGCACGCACACCCCAATTATTTTATTTAAATATTTTCGTGGGATTATTGTGTGATCCAGCAATACTGGGATATTCAAAGTTTTACGCAAAGTATCATTTACGCGCATCGACTTTTCACTATTCATTTGTATTTTCCACCAACGTCTCGTCCATTTAAAGATGCGGCCGATTGTGATTTGTAAATTATCAGCCGCGGTCTGTTGATTCTTGCTGGTTGTTAAAATTGCCGTATCATCAGCAAACACAACGATCATTGCGTACACGGTGTATTCTATAAAATATATAGCGGTGCACAAGAATTGCCGGCTACCAAATCCACACGGTCCGACATATCTTAATAAAATAATTAATTGATTTCGATAAAAAAACAGTCGATCGAAAATACTAGTGCGAAATCGTATAGTACATTATGTGGACTGAAATAACGACGGGACAAGGACGACTACTAACCAGAAACAGACTGGATTACATTACCTTTTATTTTATTTTTTTTTTGTTTCCAACATTTCGCTAAAATTTGTCTACTTTCAAGAAAAAAAAAAATGTAAACTATTAACAACAACATAATTTGTCCATTGACCATAAATATGCACAATTGTTTTCTGTTGCTTACAAACAAATTATTAACTCAAAACACCCGAAATTAAAAATGTTTAATTCAAAATTCTTGTCATGTGGTATCATCATTATACGTTTTATCAATTATCTCGTTGTGTATGTCTATTGTTTGTAATTTTTCTAGAAATATGTTGACGTGGAAGACACGTGTAGATTTATACTAAATAATATATATATATATATCATTACATATTTCAGTGGCTAATTGATTATAGGGGGAGAGAAATGGGAAAATGGCCCCACCCAAAAGACAACTTCTCTTGTAAATAACTAATATTGTTTTTATGTCCCCGTACGCTGTACAAATGTAATAAATCTCGTGTCGATTTTCGATCGGAGTAAGATTTCTGGTAGAAAAGTTGTACGCATAAATAAAAAAAAAGGACATACCGCCATAGTGAAACCCACTATAAAACTATAGACGAAATACAATTATAATTTAAAAGAAAAAACCACTCGTAATTATAACACACTATTATCGTTGATTATAAATCGTTAATCCGTATAATTTGTATTTAATACAAATCCAACAGACAGCAGTTCCTGAAGTATTATACTCTCAGACGTTTATTATCTATATAGGGCATAGGTACTAGACGTTATAAATACTACTTGAACGAGTAACTGTTTTTTTTTTTTTTTTTTTTTTCAGTAATATATACTAATACTTGTATTATTTGTTTCGTGAGTTTTAACGACGGTTTAAATCGTACAACTTTTATCGCGCAACAGTTGAGGTCAAATTATTGCTCGGGATAAATATGATTACGATAAACATTAAACTCCAGCGAAAAACGAAAAAACGTTTGATCGGATATGATGTACTAGCCGCTATTTTTATTTTTTTTTTTATATAAATAATTAATCTTTATATTAGTTATGCATAAACGGGGACCGCAAATTACCGCACGGCTTTACCGACAAAACGTTGCATAACACGGGTGCCCTTTATTTTATTAATTCCTGTGAAATACATTTTTAATAAGTGAAAAATGTCAAACGAATTCACGACCATCGAACACTTGTCAGTCAGTCATATTATTTCAGTAAATATCCCATTATAAATAACGTACGACCGTATTGTAAAAATGCAATTATAATATTTCAATATTGTCGTTGTCACCCTAACCTGGGTGAATTTTATATTATTCGAAAAAAAAAAATGCCGGAACCCATACCCGCGCAAATGGTCATATACGAGATTATAGAATAGGTAATAACACAATGGAAATAAAAACAACGGATTTGTTTTCGGCTAAAATAATTTGATCCATTGTGCGTGCATTATAATTTATTAGATTATTATATATATATATATATATATAGGTTAGGTTAATATTTGTTGGTTTTTTTTTTTTTTTTTTTTTATTGACAAAATAATTCTTTCAAATCACCTAGTCCACAATACATAGCACGTAATATACATGTTCTTGTTCTTATCTAACGCTATACGGTTTAAAATATGAACATTTTATTGAACTATGATTATTGAATAAAATGTTAAATGTATAATTATTACGTTTAAATATTTAATAAATTTAACGCTTAAAAACTATATGTTTGTTAAAGCCAGCGGTGTTCCCAGTATATGCCCATATTCCATACACGCCGTATACTATCGGGTCTTCATGAATTTGCAAAAAAAAAAAAATAAAAAAAACAGTTATTGTTTCTGTAGTGGACGTTTTACGTCTTTATAGAAAACCGAATAATAATATTTAATTTTTAGGATACAACTGTGCACTTACGACGACCTTCTTCAGTGTTATCTTGACGACGTTGTTGTACTGAATAGTAGTTTACAGTTGTACTAAAGTACTCCAGTCTATAAATATATTATATTTATTAATATAATAAGTATAATTTTGTGCAACATGCCTATTTTTATTGAAACTATTGAGAATAGATTACGTGATTACGTTTAGAACGTGTAGGAATTTCATGTTTTATATTTATTTAAATAGAAATAATTTTTTTTTTTTTTTTTTTCGTGTAAGGCATCATATATTTAAAATTAAAATAAACATGCAATTTATAAAACAAAACTAAATAAATAATATCAAATAAGTAAAATATGAATAATAATAACAACATAGAAATAATGAAAATACAAATATATTTGTTTTTTATCATTAACACACCTCCATTATTATACTAAGGTCATAGTCTGGAGCATAATATACGTAGGTAACGACATATGGGGGAGACCTTTTTTTTCTTTTTTTTTTTAACACATTACACTTTTACACTTTATTTTATTGAAATTCATAAAATTGCGCCTGGTATACTCTCAACAAATTCGATGGGAACATCACTGAGTATAACATATTTCAGAAATTAGAGCTCTTTGGCCGTTTTACATATTTCAAAAACAAATTAATATTGCTATAGGTAACGGATTAACGAATTTTCAACAAAAAAGTAAAATAATAAAATAATAACTGTAAATGAAATTTTCTATTAAATTTTAAAAAAAGTATAATTTATTCTAAAATGTTCATCTCCCAAAAATATAATCTAAATAATAACCGTCGAAAAAACAAGAAAAAATTAAAGAAATTATTGTGAATATATAAATACAAATAAAAATGTGAAATAAAATTGAATAAACTTTTGTATCGAAATAAATCAAATATATATAGTTTAATTTTAATTCGTATTGGTGGTTAACAATTTAAATTTAAATATGTAAATTTTAATTCATTTGAAAATTCAATTGGTTGTATTTAGTTTTTTTTTTTTTTAATAGGATTTAATTTAATTTAATTTTTCTGTTTGGCATTGTATGTCTACCACCTAACTTGCTCGGAAATGAGTAAAAAAATGTTTAAAAAATGACGGGAATATAATAAGATTTTAGGTACTTCTTGAATTCCATTACCTCTTCATACCACTGTGACCCTTACACACGATACTTAGTGTGGCAATTCCAGTGTTACCATTGTCTAGTTACAGTATTGACCGCACGTCACTGTCGTTTACCTACTAGTGATGTGACATAAATCCGGATTATCCGAAAATCCAAAATTTGAGTTTAACAGTACAGATTTTTGTTTTTTTTTTTTAAAAAAATCTTAAAATCAAATCCTAAGTAATTTTATTAATTTCAAGGCGTGCTACCATAAACCATTTTTTTTTTTTTTTAATAAAACAACGTTTTCCGGGTCAGCTAGTAATATATTAAATAAATTAGAATGTAATATATATGATTTTTGTTGTTGTTGTTGTACTTGTTTTGTTAAAATAAATTTGTACTATTTTTTTTTTAATTGTAAACACGTATTTAATGTTTAATGGACATTTAATGCCATAAACGATAAGATTACGGTAATAGGTTTATGAGCGATTAATTAATACATATAAAATTCCAATTTGAAAAACCAACAATTTGGGTTCGGTTAAAAATCCGGATTTTTAACAACCGAAATGCGGATTTACAATAGTCGTCGAACTACGGCAAATCCGGATTTTTCGCATCACTAATACCCGCCCGGCTAATAGTTAGATATAACGCTTTGATAATTTTACAAAAAAAAAATAATAGAAACTACAGGTATACCTACGAGTTGGGCGCAATCAAATAATAACGTATAGGACCGCGTCGCAGAGGATAAAAAACAAATTTTTTTGTTTTCAATCAATCCGTCAATCGATCGATCGATCCAAGTATATACAATATATATATATATATATATATGCACACACATATATTGTATATTCCGGAGTTACGCGTTATATTACACATTGAACGGATCTCGTTAACGAAGAATAAACTTTAGTATACTATAACGACGGTGCGGCGGGATCGTTGTTTTGTCAACTGTGCATAATAGAATTATTCATTAGCAATACCGTCAATACGAACTTGCCGATGACTAAATTCGGTCGATTGTTTTAGTCCTAATCACTGATAATACGGCTTAAGTAAACGCGTACGCTGTATGTGTGCTCGGCACATCCACTATACGCGGTGTCCACTATATACATAATTGTATTATTCGACATTTCAGCGGTGTCCGTGTTTTTTTTTTTTTTCATTGCGTTTTGTTTGGGGCATTTTCGCGAAGCCAATTTTCGGGTTTTTATCCGCACGGATCGGCAAATAAACAGGCGTACACGCAAAAATCCGCGGTTTATACAATTTCCGGTGAACATTTTCACTTCAAACCCGTACAATATCGCTTAATACAAACGCTTATTTCGCAGATAATATATATATATATATAATTTTCCCCCCATCATCCTAAAAACTCCTGAGAACGTCACTGTATACTATAGATAACATATTTTGAAAATTGATGTTCGACAGGGTACAGTTGCATAATTTTTGATTTCAGATTCTATCAGAAATCGTTTTCCGACCATCATCAGTGGGGTGATTTCCGGTAGCGAATTTCGTCTAGTATGTGTGCATTGGAATGGGTGGGTCATTTTTTTTTATTAATTTTTCTTATATAGTTTTCTTGAAAATTGGGGGGAAATGTACGCAACAGTGGCTTCTGTTATTTTTGATTTTGTTCATTTTTTTTTACGCGATTCAGTTAAACATAACCATTATGATTACATAAAAACGGTAGAGGCCTAAAACGTTGACTGGGTGTTAATATTAACCGTTTCTAGAATTGGTAACACTTTCGATACGTTCTGGAGATTTATAAATATTTAAAAATAATCAAAACTGTTCAATACATTTTAGGTTTTATTTAGTGCCTATACCATTTGTTTTACATTTAAATTATATTTTTAATATAATACTGATTTTAGGTTTTATATATTTATTAAACACCGCGACTCTCTACCTACTTCTAATTCCATATCCCCCCCCCCCGACACACAGTAAAACCCTAAACGGGCTTAACATACTTTTGAAAAATACTAAACACTAAATACATAAACCTCTAGCTAGTTCTGTAGATATGAAATACCATAATGAACTAATAATATACGATTTATCAGCATTGAAAGTTTAGATAGGAGGTGTATGTGTGTGTGTGTGTGTAAACTGTACGGTGCCAGTTAAACGCATAAAAAACCGGCGAAATTTTAATATACATACGAGTATTCATATAAATGTGTAATTTTATATTGTATCATGTTAATACAATTGTATTACTTCAAGAACGTTGTTTATATTTCCTATACGGAATCTCTTAAATATCGAATGTGTTTCGTCTACTTAAATAATAACTTTTTCCTGATGTAAAATAAAATGTACAATGGTACTTCGCATATTTTATAATTTCATACGATCATATCATATTAATTTTCTATAATTGTATACTATTATATAGATTTGATAAAAAAAAAAAAAAAAATTAAAAAAATTACTTGTGTAGTACATTTATATTTTATGTGAACAAAATCGCTACTTCTAACGTGAGTAGGTAACTGGTGGGTAGTCGGTAAGACAAACTATATAAAATAATTTAAATATTTTTATATAATTAGAAAGCGTAGTTTATAATGTGTAATAACTAAAGGAAATCTAGACAAATAAATTAAGCCTACACTACAGTGGACGAGAAAAAGTCTTGGCGCATTTTTACTAACCGAAATAGTGTTTTCCGATAAAATAAAAACTGCATCGTAGTAAAACTAATAGGTATAGCTGTGTCGGTCCGCTTAAGAATCTACAATTATACAAGCCGTTTAGGTACAAAACATCAGTAGGCGTACATAGTTGTTTAGAAAAAAAAAATACTTCTTGCAGGTATCGTGGCACGATTACTTTTTACTACACAAAATTTATAATATGCAATTTATACAAAAATATACAAAAAAATATTCCTATAAATAACAGTATCGTATATAAAAAAAAAAAAATAAGTTGTCAACATCGTTAATTAAAATAAAACCGTGTACATATAAGTCCAAAGAATACATTAGTGTTCGTTTTCAAATAGTTATGCAAATTCACGTGAACCTTAACCATATTATACCAACATCCTAATGAACAAATCGCAGCAGTAATTGGCTGCCTACGTTTTCATATATAATTGCAATATTGTCGTTGGGAATCAGTATTGAATTGAAACGTGGCCTGATGGCTTACATTTATCGACGACGTGCAGATTAAATTCCAATCAATTTCCTATAACATCTCATCATGTTCTAGTACAATATTCATATATAATGGATTTTCTTAATGTATGAATACATCATGTTATTTATAGGCGTGTGTATATATTATATTAATCCAGTGATTATACATTTTGGACGGACGTGCGGGGACGGAATTACCTATCATTAACTTTACAAACCAATGTCTATCCTCTAATTTAATTTAAACAAAGAAAACGCAGGAAATGCGATGATGATGATGATGATGATTGTCATTCGTTTTTAATTTGAAATTGCATTTTTAATTTCCAAGTGGAAAAAAGTTACGAAAATAAATTATAAAAATGATGAGAGGATAATAATAATATTTTACGTACTTTTTGTATTCCATTACCTCTCCGAATGAAATTGGAGTCCATGCCACTGTGGCCCTTACACAGCATACTTAGTTCGGCGATTCCGGCGTGACCATTGTCTAGTTACAATACTGACCGCACGTCACTGTCGTTTACCTACTAGTGATGTGACATAAATCCGGATTATCCGAAAAATCCAAATTAAAATCCAAAATTTGAGTTTAACCGTATAGATTATTATTATTTTTTTTTTTTTTAAATCTTAAAATCAAATCCGAGGTAATTTTTTCTTGTAATTTGGATACAGTGATTTCAGCTATATTTCTTTACATAAGATTTTTATAGTCGACTATCAAACTAATAACTATTACATCGATAATTAAAACATAATAATAATAATAATAATAATAAGATTTATTACTATTATATTTTCAAGATGTTAAATTGTATATATTACTGTACTCGTAATTCGTATTATTTTTTTTTTACTATTTACGTTTTAGTACTTTGAACGCTTCAATAATATGAAAATAAAGGTTTATACAATGGAAAATAAGAAATGCACATTAATATAAAGGAAAACTCGTGCCTCATTGACGATAGATTATGACCGATTTGACAAAAATATTTGCAAATGAATAATATAAAACAATTGTAAAATGTATTTGACAATAATTGCAGAGTTATAGTAATGGAGTCTCTGATCGTGCGCTCCCATTGAATGGCAAGGAGGGAGGAGGACATGACCTCATTGGAAAAAATATAAAATATGTTTTCCGGTTTCCAGTTTATAGTTGTAGTTACATAATTGTTAGTTTAGGCACAGTAAATTGTTCATTGTGTTCATTGTCTCAGTGTTGTGTTATGATTATAGTATCTGTTCTAATGTTTTAATTTTCTTAATTATCTATAATCGTGATAACCACTAACCTGTATAAAAAAAAAAAAACAAACAAACAAACAAACAAAATAATTTGATAAGAATTTTATATATTGCGTGTAACGAATAGAAATATTTTTTTAATGTATTATATATAAATATTATTTATTTATTTATATTTATTGTAATTAAAAGGAAAAAAAAATACATTTTCCAAAACTAATTTTTTTTTCTTAAAATATATAGGTAAGTAAGTGATGATTATTTTGAAATTTGCCTAGGGGCTACACCAAAATCTATCGCGAGCCACTGGTTGGACACCCCTGGTTTAAGGTAAATCTTAAACCGTAGTTCATGGTTATAAATAATAATAATAATAATAATAAAAATCATGTACTTAACACAATAATGTTTTGATTAACCAAACTTATCAGAAAACGAGATATGAGAATTACAAAACATTACTACGGTGGCTAATTATACAAGATTTTTCTTTAAACTCCAAAACAAATTTAAAATCATGATGTTTATGGAAATTTTAAGAATTCTAGAATTTTCATAATAATAATCTTTAGAAAAATGTCCAAAAAAATATTATACAGAGTGTGGCAGAGCCGACTGACGAGTTTAACGAGGTCATTAACCTGTGATAAGATAAGAGCAGGCCTTATTAAGTGGTAAATTTTGAATTGTACCGTAATGGCAGTTTTATTCGTAATCGTGGTCTGGACAGGTGTACATCGTGGTTTCGTCGTGCGTGCGTATTGCGAAAATAATCATTCTGCGATCGCTACACAAAGGGCTTTTCGTATACACTTCGGCGGCATTCCACATTCGCTGAATCTGTTCCTTCTGCCAACACTATCAAATCGTGGACACGGCATTCGGAAGAAACTGGAAGTACCCTAAGTAGACTTGGACACGGAGCACCCAGAACGGTAAGAACCCCCCGAAAATTTGCAGTTGGTTAGAGACGCTAAGCCCGGAAACACGCTGTAGCTTTGGGAATCTCAGACCGTTCTTTGAGGAGAATTCTTCACGAAGATTTATCATTCCGTCCCTATAAATTAATGCTTGTCCAAGAGTTAAATGCTACTGACTACGGTAACCGCAAAAATCTCTGTCGGCAAATTCTTCTGCAAATTCCACCGATATCAATTTTTTTCTCTAGCGATGAGGTCCATTTTCATCTTTCTGGAACTGTAAATAAACCAAATTTTCGATACTGGGCTACAAATAACCCACGGCAGCTCCATGAAAGACCACTTCACGTGGAAGTCGAGGCCATACCAGTAGAAATGTGCCGAAAATCATATGAGAGCTTCAGAGATCGTCTACAACAGTGTATCAATGCTGACGGCCGCCATCTTGGAGATATAATTTTCAAAAAATAATTTTTAAAAATGGGATTGAATACTGATTTAAATAAAAAAAAAACCTTTTCTCTAAGTTTTACTGTTCGTTATTTAGAGCCCATCGAAACTCGTCAGTCGGCTCTGCCGCACCCTGTATATAGTTATTTTTTAACACTTTTTACAAAAGCATATAGCCTTTAATGAAAATATAAATATTTGTAGTCCTTATCGTTGTGAGTCATATGAAAGAAAAAAAACAGAATTTGATTATTTCCATTATTTTCATGTGACACTCCGTATATATTTATGCCCTTATGGGCGCCATTTTCTCTGAAAAAGCATCTACAGTACCTATTTTAAATTATTTACACAATATTGCGTTACATTACGTTTTAATTAAAATGCCCATCAATAATTATTTCCCCAATTTCAGTTCTGTTTTAAAATATAAATCGTTTGTACCGGTGATTTTATTGAATCAACTATATAATTTCGTGTTTTACATAAAAAAAAAAAAAAAAACACAATTATTTTTAATAAATAAATATTATTAAATAGGTTCAATCTATAGTGTACGGCAATTAGTTGATAACAACAATAAAAATGTTAAAAACACGTGTAGTTGGAAAGCTAACCATAAGAACTTAAAACTAATAACAAGAACGTTTTGAAAAATAAAGTTATAATTTCACGGTGCCTGTAATTCAATAATCTGGTACGTAAAACCTACAACTGTCTGGACAGATTGGATATTATATTAAACGGGTTAAAAATAATTCGTTTATAACCACAACGCAATACTTTAGTGATAAATCGGTTATAATTTTTGTAAAAATGATTTTTTTTTTTTTTTTCCCCGTATTTTGAATGCAATAGTTAACTCGGCACTTGGTTCATCGTATATTGTTCTTTCGGTCATAAAAAAAAAAAAGTATATACATATTTTATGTTTTTATATAAGCGGTTTAATTGTATATTTTGACGGAAATCGTAAAATCGCAGTAATGTTTTTAGTATCATTTTGAAAAGATAACATCACAAGCTGTATATGTCAGAAAAATGATTATTTGTTCAAAAATACACTTAATATGTAGACAATTTTCTGCGCTAAAAATATTGCACGATTTTTATCGGTACAACGGATAAGTGTAAGCCGGAAGTCGGTTATTGATATCTATCAATTTTTCTGAACTCACTGCGGTACCTGACGGTCGAAGTTTAAAACGGCGTTCTCGAGGCGCTGCGGTTCACGGCGGTTCGATGGGTTGTACCAAGTTTTTTATAAGCTCAAAACCAGTGTGGAAATAATGAATAATTCTAATGAAACGCCAGTAAAAACGAATTCGATAGACCGCGGGTCGGCGACTGTGCGATAAATCACAAACAAAAAATATTCGAATACGCGTAGATCTGCACGTATCTGCAGTTTGGCGTTTATTAAAGTTGACTGTGGGGACAAGAGCATGAGAAGAAAGAAAAACACGATAAGAAGCAAACTGCAGCTGAATCGCTGTGTTCCTCCCGGTGCCGACAAATTTCTATTTACCCCGATAATTAAACGTTGATGTTTTTTGATGCCTCACAAATTGATAATCCCGGACCCGCACCGGGCGCGGGCAAATCTGCAGCGGTCTCGAGTACAATTTCCGGGGCCGATCCGAATTTAACTCGATCGAAATGATAATGGTAATCATCGGCCGAAACGATTAAAACAATATTACATAATATGCAATAATTCTAAGCCGGCGTTTCTAAATCAACCAATGGGATTTATATATATATATAGTTACACGGCAATAAATATTACGCGCAACCTATCCGTTGATCGTGTCGTTAAAGTACGCCGTCCAGCCCGTTATAGAATATATACTTATTGCTTACAGTAAAACCGCTGCTGCAGAGCTTTGTGCAGCCCATTCGAAGATAATAGTTTAAGCCTAAATATTATTTGTAACGATTAGCCATTCGCCATTATAAGACTTTATTCGCATAATCTATACGGTGGTAATATTATATATTATTCATTCGGATAAAACGAGACTAAACCGAAAGCATATTATGGTAAACCCAAAACCGCGGGTATATTATATACGATCAATGGTAAATTTTCATATTGCCCGTTACACAGTGACGATACTGTGTCAAATATTAAGTTCCTACCACGCACGTTTCTAGTATTGCACAAATGTCTACGAAATTATCTAACGACGACGCCTTAGAAGAAATTTGACAGTGAAATTTGTATTCGGCAGGCCGGAAGAGTTAAACCTAATGATAATAATAGGGGTAAAATGCCTAAAACTTTCTGCAAGCGATATACCTCTAAAGATATCCTGGTATTTTTTTGTTGAGTGTTTTGAGAGACGCGCACTACCATTATTGAAGGGTTGCTTATCGGTAATTTTAACGACATCATTGAATAATTTCTTAAATAATAAATTAAAAAAAGGTTCCCGGGTCCTGATCACAAGTATTTTTTGTGTAATCGTGATTATTTGTTCGATAACGCATTCACGTAAAACAGAACAGAGTATACCCTTAAAAGTGATTTTAGAAATTGTGTTTGTGAGATTACTCTGTATATATTCAAGATTCAAAATTGGTTTTTTTTCCAACCAGAAAATCCGTAAAATTTTTCTAAATTAACATTAAACTAAATGTCGTATTCCATAGATTAATGTGCGTTCTATAAATCAAAACCACTACCGAGACAATGCGATTTTTCGGCAAAACGTTTTCGTGTTCATAAACTTCCTCTTAATAACTATTCGAAAATGTCGAGTTGTAGACCGATTAAAACGTTGTAATTTATTTTTAGCAGTGGTTTTAGTTTGAATTTATATTGAAATTTGTAAAAAAAAAACCAATTATTGTAGTTTATTTGTTTTATAGTTACAAATTATTCACAAATGATTTACAATGTTCAATATAAAATCTATCGGAAAAAGTTTAACCGAATTTCGTTCAGAATCGGTTTTTTCGTTTATGATTTATCATAACCAATTTTCCCAACTTCTCCCCTACACCAATGGCATACCAATGACATGAAGAGCTTTTTTTTTATGTAACTAAATCGCTCTTTAGGAACTTTTTTCCAGACAGGCTGTGAACATAAATTTTAGGCCAGGCCACCGGAAATGTTCCGCCGGGCCAGTCTGACCCTGTCTATGACTGTAACTATCCGTTCAAACACGTCCAAGTACGAGTATGCTATTTGCTTTCTAGGATGAATATTAATAATTTCCGTGTACCAAGTGATACGATCGTTAACGTTTTTATTTTGTAATACTGTGACCCGCTTAAAAATTTAATAACAACAACTGCTATTATGAGCCGTCGATAATAATTATAACAAAAATAAGCCTTTGTCTTCGTAAATGGGAACGGGCGAGATGGTCGACCGGCGTACATTTAAGGGGCAAAAATTGGCAATAAAACATACGTGGCCGGTGTACGGTGCATATTACAATCAAACAGAATATTTATGGCGAACAAATAAATATTATTGTTCTCTTTAAAATTCAAACATTCCAAAACATAGCACTTCGCAAATTATTAAATGCCCGTCCCTATGTCTCCGACTTCACTATATATACCGACCTAAAAATGCCTTCAGTTTCAGAAGAAGCTAAAACATATTATAAACGTTTCCATGTTCGCACTTTAACTCATCCCGATCCTCTTGTCAAAAACATTGCTAATCCTACAAACCCCGGCAACCCCCCGAGACGGTTAAAACGGAAACGGTGTCGTAACCTGTTGGCATCAAATATTAATATTAATTTAAAAAAAAAATATATAATTAAAATTACAAATAAAAGTGTTACTAATGGATGGCTGCTTTCCTAAAAAATGTCACGTATTATGTATAAATGTTATTAAGGATATGATGTATTTTTTAAAAAATAATTTGTATATAACTAATCCGTTTCACATCTTCTTATTGTGCCCAAGTGGTATAGATTGTAGATTGCATTTAAAAATAAAAATAATAATAATAATCGTTCTCTTTGGTTCTGTCGAAAACACTATAAAAATACGCGGTCGGCAGTCACGTTAAAGAAATAAAAAAAAAAAAAAAATGATTAATAAATATACGATATAGTTTGGATTAGTGAATTGTTACTTTGAATTTTTCATTAGTAACTAGTACATATTATCATATATATATATATATATATATATATATAAAATTGTCTACTTTTTATCCAAAAATTTAACTCCCGTAGTGTGGATCACACTTAATTTAAAATATATTAATATGAAAATGTAATTTGTTTTTTGTTGATTTCTGGGTTGCGTTGATGACACGGATTAAGTATAACCTAAAAGTCATTTTTATTTAATTCGATTGCCACGGGTGCCTATTTTAAAAGATAAATTACCGGGCAACAACGTGACAGTTAAAATATTTCTGGGACCTTCGTATTTGGCAGACAGTGGATCTATTTTTAAGATTATGTCTCACAAAAATCCGAACGGAAATTAGGATGTTTTCCACTGAAACGAAACGAAAGCAATTGGTCAGGGAAAATGCGATTGTTAATTCAATTTCATTGTCTCTTTTATCCTTATGGTATTGCTTTTTTTCATAAAAAAAAAAAAGCATGGGAAATAACGGGTATTTCATTTAGGTTCTTATTTCCTTTGGTGATACGGTTAAAAAAAAAAGAAAAAAAAATTGCATTCAAATTCGAATGTAGCATATTTATTTATTTATTTATTTATTTTTTGATTATTGCTGGATTGAGAAGACCTTGATTAATAATTTGGTTGTAATTAGGCGAAAATAAAACAAATATATTTTTTAGATTTCAACTAATGGTTACAGTCGTTACAAATGGTTACCGATTATAATGGAGGAGTAGGTACTATGTGCCACTTTGATAATGATATTACTAGAAGAGTTTTTTCTGTCATTTTTTTAAACTGTGTTAATTATGCGGCAGAGAAATGTTAGTCTCAAAAAATGATCATAAAAATATCTACATATTACGTAGTAGATATGTCCATTTCAGGCGGGCTGTCTGTTTTTTGATAACCTTAACTAACCCGGGCATTATAAATTCAGAATTGCCACAAGTTTGAATTTTTAATATTCCTTGACTTTTTCACGTTTTTCAGATAATTTTTTAAACCTTGCTTATAACCAGCCACAATAAAAACAAATGTATTATAATAATAAATTTCAAGTAAAAAAAAGTAATACGAATTGTGTACCTCAAAAAATAATTGATAAATATTCGCAATAATCTAAACATCCATAGTAATGATAAAATACTCAAGGGTATGTAATACATTTTTTTTTCTAGAAATTACAGTAAATATCACAATATCCCTGTCAATAGATATTCCCTACGGTTTCCCTGATTATTTCAAAATTCCCTGGCGTTTCCGGGTTTTCCGGAACTGTGTCAACTATGCAATCGGATAAACTTTATAGTTTTTACGACGTGTATGTAATTTCAAAAAAAAAAAACTATTTGGTGTATTAGGTATTATCTATATTAGATAGGTATACTCGTATTATAGGAGACGTCATACGCATATCTTTCACTGAAACTCTTATTTTCACAACACGTCAAATGGATCTAATGGAAATTCGGGAAACTATTTTCATTACAAATTGAATGTACACAGTGTATTTTAAGTTGCACGTGGCACTTTGTTTGTATAAAGTCTTAATAATAATTATATCGTTGTACCATCGTAGTACGCGCAGATATCTGTAAATATATATATATATTTTTTTTTTTTTTTACACTTAAACAACGTGATTTGTTTGTTAATAATTTAATATATAATTAAATTTAGAAAACTTATATTTTTTACTTAAAAAAAAAAAAATAAACTAAAATCAATAATATTAAAACACGAACTGCATCCAATGAACAACATCCTAACCAACAATTACATTAAAAACGCACCTACTCCGTCCATAGTTTAAATCCTAAGCTCGTAGTATTGGATCACTAAAGACTTGTATAAATTGTTAGGATTTACGTCATGATTCCATAATAATAACAATAATTATATAATAGTAGACAAGTCATTAAATTTATCATTAAAACTCGCGAGAAAATTCGATTATTGTACTACGAGTATATAGTATGGCAGTACAGTGTACATACTACGTAAATTAAACTTCCGGATATCGAATTAAAATAGTTTTTAGACTACCCGGTGATCGATTTCTAGTATACTCGTAGTATAAAAGCAGATTTTGAATTGCCCATACACGAGTATATTCTATATGCTAGACTATTTCCCTTTGACATCCCCTATACTGCGCGTATATATTATACTTACGTATAATGAAACGATCTAGAAGTTTAATATTAGGAAATATCATATAAATACACAGGTTTCTTATGTTTCAAGTAATATACGATATGTCACAGTGCCGTTTTGTAATTTATTTCTGTACGTAGCGTTAAGGTGTTCTATGGACTTAGGTTTGATTTGATTTTACTAGTGTTCATTTAATATGTTATTTCCCATAACAATAAAAGCTCACACGTCCTTATACACAGTGTCATAATAACTATGAAGTTCAGTTGCACCGACAACAATATTCATACACTTTAGTTGCTTTTCGATAAGATCGGTGTGTTAATTCAGTGCACATAGTGTATACACTAACCTTTACATTTAAATGCACTTAAATGTTTTTTGTATTAATTTATTAGTTTCGGTGTACGATAATTTCGTACATTTCTTGAAGAATATAATAAATTACCCCGTTCGTGGCGCGTAAAGTCTAAAGTCGTAAAATAAAATACAATCTAAAGACGAATGAAAAATCGTATAAGTCTTTATCTTTATGATAAATTATAATAATATTATCCAAACCAGAGAATATTGTTTACTAATTAGATGGAAAGTCGATAGTATAAAGTTTAACGGAAAAAAAAAAAAACAACAAAATGTGCTAACATTGTTTTCGTATATATATATATATACATATATATATATATATACGAGGTCTGTTCAAAAAGTACCAGTACAAATGTTATTACGGCTAATCTACACACGATAACGTTTCAAATTGTAATTCCATGCGAATTAGCGAATATTTTAAACAAAACCGGAAGTCGCTATCTTATCTCAGTTTAAAATTACACGTGGTTAAACCCAATCAGTATGTTTCGTTCGCCGTTTTCGACATGTCCGAACCTAACGAACAACGCGTGTGCATCAGGTTTTGCTTGAAACTTGGTAAAAATGATGCAACGGAAACGTACGAAAATTACTAAAACCGCTTTTGGGGATGATCCATTCAATGGATCCATGATTTTCGAGTGTTTTAAACGTTTCAAGCACAGTCGGCGGTCAACTGAAGACGATCCACGTTCTGGGAGACGGTCGACGTCATCCAGAAATGATGGTGTGGCGACAATTTGCGGGAAAAATGCGAAATGGCGGTCGATTAACCGTTCGTGAGTTAACAAAGCGAATCTCAATTGAGTCTTGTCATGAAATTGTACAGAAAAATGTACAAATAAGAATGGCCACACTGCCAAAATCTTTCAACGATTGTTCACCACGACAGGTGCACTTTTAGGCACATTTAGCGCTGTCGGTTCGTGAATTTTTGTCTGATAAAAAAATTGCTGTGGTCCCGCAGACTCCTACTATTCGACTGATCAGGACCCGTTCCTATTCCCAAGACTAAGATCTGCGCTTACAGGACAACGGTTTCAAGATGTAGAAGAAATTAAAGCGAACGCGGCAACATAATTCATATCTTTAACATTGGAACTGTTCCAAAGAACTGTTTTTGGAAAACGGCAAGATCGCCGCCGGGATCACTGGATATCGTCCGGAGGAGAGTATTTCGAAGGAGGTATATTTTTAAGTAATATGTAACTTCGTTTTTTGTAATTATTAAAAATAAAATCCTGGTACTTTTTGAACAGACCTCGTATATACCACAATCGTTATATCAAACCAAATAATAATAATTATTGTAGTAATAATTTTTAGACATCTCTGGCGCAGCGTAGCGGGCTCAGGACAAACGTCGACCGTCAGCCGTTGACCCTTTGGCCACCAGGGTAGCTGCCGATGCGAGTTTCCTGTGTTTATTCCGTATTTATTCGAGTGTATTGGACAGATGTCAGCACAGTCAACCGATCCCGGTGCTCGCGTTACCGAGCTCTAAACAAAGAAATTTCAAAGTGACACAAAATTTAAAGCCAAAGTGACACAATTTATCGTAATTATTAATAGACGTAAAAGCAAAAAAATACAATTCCTTTGTAGTCTTTGTACTGCCACAGTTAAATAACGTGTTTATTTTCCGCCTACCTATTTGTTATCTATAAAAATTCTAAACGGACACACAACAAAAGTGTAGGTACAGTTTACGTACTCTGATTGTCCATCGTGGATAATTCGTGTACAAAAAAAATTAATTACGTACTTATAGATAATCTAGAACAGTGACGTTTTTTTTTTTTTTTTGAAGTATTTTATTTGAAAAGGCTCGACAAATACAAATTATTATAAATGACTGTGTTCGTGTATATTAACAAGATCAATTTAAAAATCGTTTAAAATTGTGTGGACGTTACAGACTCCTCTAAGGTATTTAATACAATACTCTGGGCACGGGGAACGTGGCCCGAACCACACGCTTTATGGATACAATAAAAAAAAAAAAAAAAAGTCAATTCGACGAGCAAAAGAAAAACATCTATAAACATAATTTTTTTCACGTACATGTATTGAATGGTACCACAATAGTGTTTATAATGTATATTATCAAGGACGCATATGGTATTGAATTATTTTTAATAATATCTAACTTGAAAAACCCATTATTATTGTCTGCAGTTACGTACGGTTTTAGCTAGTATTTTGATTATTTTTACATCGGACGATTATTGCCGTTATCGATTGGTTTTATTGCGTTTCCGTCTCCCTCTAATTTTTCCACCATTAAACACGCTGAATACATTCTGTACGCACCCGGTCGCTAATGCTTTGTAATTTCAGACCAAACAGTTTGGCTCTACCTCAGCCCCGCAAAACTCAGGTCGCCTCTAATGCAATACTACTTTACATAAGATTTTTTAGAAAAATTCAAAAGTCCGGAGACTACATTTTTCCCGACGATTTAAAATTTCAATATTTTCCCTGGGATTTATTTTTATCATCATTTGATCGTCGTTAATAATATTGTGGAATAATAATGCGTTTAGTAAAATAATTTTGCTGCTCGAACGCGAGTAAACGTATAGACGCCCGATAAAATATTGTTAGGTCATATTCAGACGTTTATCGGTATACCGAAAATGAAACCAATTCAATGGATCCTGTCCTTGTGCAGTAATACGAAAAATCGTACATCGACGAGTTCGGTTTCGATAACAATATGGTACCGGGGGAAGGGACAAATAAAAATGGCCGTATCGGCGACAGATATCGATCGTCATGGATGGAAACGCATTGATTAAATATATTTCATTGTGTGTCCCTCGTCGACCATTACGGTACGCGGAGTAAAAAAAAAAAAAAATACGACTATAATAACGTATATTGTTACGACCGTAATGTTCCAGCCGCACACGTGTCTGTGTATAGTACATCATATTTGACAATTGTGTAGGTCTAGAGTCTTTAAGGAAATTTCTCATTATTCTGGATCAAATCATACAACATGGTAACTACACGAAATCCGAGATATTACATAATTAATTAGTATAAAATGTCGATATTATCTTCAATACATTTTTTTCAGTCGTGTTAATTTATAGGAATTCAATAAATATATATATATATATATATAAATTTTTTTTTTTACTCAAAGTGTTTTATATGAAACGCGGAAGCAGATGGAAAGATCAAAAACATCGGACAGCTGCAGAAAGCGTTAAAATGAATATTAAATTGTATACCTGTTAGCAGAGCCGGATTTAGTGGGGTATGGAGACCATGCCCAGGGGCTCAGAAGAAGTTCAGTTAATCATGTTTTGTAATGCTGTAATTTTTTAATTTTTTTTTTTTCATCAAACTTTACACTTAACGCTCATAAAACAGTAAAATGTTTTGAAAATTTTCCCACGCCTAGAAACGCCTAATATTAAAACTGTATAAAAATTGCATGTCCCTACGATTATTTTCAACCTAATTAGGTACAACGAAATGAAAAATATCGAAAATAATGAAACCAATATTGGTGTGCATTTTTCAGTTTTTTCTAAAAACCTAAGGTTTCTAGATTGAAGGTTGTTTACAAACAGAAAAATAATATTTTAAAAATAATTGTATTATTAGGCTTCACCCCACAAAAGGTTTTAATGTATATAGAGGTGGTTCCCGACCGTAGGTCCACCAAACTGTTTTGTCGTTCTCAAAAAAAAAAAAAAAAAAAGATTGTTGATAGCGGTCAATAATAATAGGGTTTTCTAGTCCGCTCATAATAAAAAATGACTAACAGTATATCCAACCCATAATATCCGCACTCGTCAAGGAAATTCGAGCGCAAAAGTTGCATTGGAAAAGCCATAAGTAAAAAAAAAAAAAAAAAACTAAGAGTATCTACACTACATACAGATACATCGGTACATGTATATGTCTTGTTTCTACTGAATATAGTTGACATAAGAATGTCGATGTCAATTTGGTATTAGTTACGAGGAGACGAGGATTAAACTGTAGGTAACTTTTTTAACACGTGTAAAAAATAATCAAGTTTCAAAGACAGGAATTATTTATTTATTTTTCAAAGACAGCAATTATTTTTATTGAGTATATAATTTTCTAAATTTTTATTTAAATTTTTAATTTAAACTACAGAATCGTCATTTACAATACTTTTAGTGATGGATAATAAAGGACGGTGTGTACTGAAATATGAAACGTACTCACGAGTTTCAAGCTTCTCGATGTGTCGATAAAATACGGCGTCGATACAAGTTGAATTGTGCGAAGTAGAGGTTGCCAGATCGTTGCTTAATTCTAATCCAAGTTCGGCGGTACGCATAAATTCGATGAATTCAGTTCCGTGTGATCCTCGTAAATCCAAATTTAAGTCTCCGCCAACGATCATGGGTAAATCGTGATTATTATACTTTTTGAGCACCTCGAACATTCCTTTTAATTTAGGGCTGTATGCCATTAGATTTAAGACGGAAAATTCTTTAATTCTTTCAAATGGTGTATTCGGAGAGATGTAAACTGACACAAGTACAGTAACATGGTAACATTCTCGGTGTCAGATAAATTAACAGAATGACCCCCAGCCATAAGACATATACATGTCAAAATAAAGAAGAAGATTATCAGGAAAACGAGGTGGTCCACGAAAGTTCTCATAGTGGTCCGTAGCGTCAAAATGGTTGGGAACCACTGGTTTATAGCTATAGAATTATTGGATTTTCAAGCGTATTATTATTTGAAAAGGTCATTTTTTAACGAAAATAGATAATATTCAAACAAACTTTAGACTTTCGAACATTATCCTTCAGTTAAAAAATTAATTTTAATTAAACCTACAGATTTTAGCGAATTTTCGAAAATAATTTTCAACATAAAACACAATGTGGAAATATAACAAACATAACGATAGAATAACAAAATATGGTAAAAATTAATTAAACTTTGATGCTTTGAAAATGTAAAGCACATTATATTAAACATTGGTACACGAAAGTCTTTTAGACTTACAGCTATAATTTATAAGCAAGATAGGAGAAACAAATTCGAAGAATTCCTCGAACTTCCTTCGACATGTTCCGAGGCAAATTGTAAATTTTTTTTTTTTACCGGTCACAATTAGTTTACGAAGGATTATAATATTATGTAATAAAAAAAAATTTTCATTTTCATAATACCAATATACCGTATTGGCGTTCAATATACGCGGGAGTATATTATTGTATTAAGTTTGGTCCGGTGTACAAGCTCATATATTTGTACCCACCAATGGCCCGACCATGGGGGTTGTGTCCACCTCCCCCCGAAATGTTTTTTAAAAATCAATTTTCAAGTTATATGTTATTATGTACAGCGTACATTTTTTTTTTTTTTTTTTAGTTTTTATAAGTATAACCACCCCGAAAATAAATCCTACAGGCACCAATGGTACCCGGCTGATATTATAATAGTTTGTTTTTATAATTCATCGTGAACAACAGTATTCCTTTTGTATTCTATTCATTTAAAATATTGTGAAAATGTTAAAACGATCAATAGGAACTACACGTCATTTACAATTAATAACATTACGCAAATAACAATGTATGCCTAACTATTTGTTACGATACCTATTGTTCAACGTTACGTATAACTTTTATTTAGGTGAATAATACACGTGTTACGGCGACTATGGCATTCCACGAGTGATTAAACGCGTTGAATGGGAAAGTTATTTAATTTACCGTGTTATTTTTTTTTTTTTTTTTTTTTTTTTTATCGACTAATGATTATACAAAGTCGTATTGAAATAAAAAAAAAAAATGTCTATCTAAATCGTCTAATCATAAAATTAGATCAAATATTATTGTCCGTTGTCAACACTAACGTTTGGATATAGAAAAAAATCTAGGATACTACTTACGGGCCTGTAAGTTAGCTGTACGTGTAGCCTGCTCATTATCGCTAGTTAATAGTTATAGAGAGACACAATGTAAAAAAAAAAAAACCAACGACTAAAAGAAATAGACGTGTCTATCGCGGGCGGTTATGTAGGCCTAAACAAACGTACAAAACGTGCCGTTTCAGTACTCACCGGGTCCACTGTGGAGCAGCTCCTGCAGCTCTCTACGCCAATCCCCGCAACTCTTGACGAACGACTCGTGAGCGAATTCGCGACGGCACTCGATTGCAATCGTTTGCAATCGTTGCAATCTACCGTAAAAAAAAAAAAAAAAATACGAACACTCCGCGACACAGAAAAATGCCGACAGTGTACGACGACATTGCAATGGTATTTTTTATTACGCGTGCACGACGACGTTTCCCGACGAAAACTGCGGAGAGATGAGAGCGTGACGGCAAATGTCCTGGATGATCGCATTATCGGATCGGACCAATAGAAAATTACATCGTTGTTTTTTTTCTCAAAGATCCCTAAAGCATAACCGCATAACCGACGATTAATTAATTATTATTAACACTTTCGTATTCCGCTCGAATTTTCAGTCATCGAACCGGCTCTCCAATAATAAAACTGCTCGCAACATTTTTTTATTTTTTTTTTTTTTTTAGCGAGTTGATATCATTTAAAAATCAAACTGTGCAAATGATTGTTCGACGAATACTCGTTTTAATTTCTTTCAGACGGAACGGTAGGAAACGTCTGGACCTAACCGGCTTTGGACACAGTTGTCTTATACTTCTTTGTGGACAGATATTCTGTTGGGGCTAATGGTAGCACGGCCAAACCACCGATCGGCAAAGACTTACGGTGTGCTGTAACAAAGATCACTGCTGCTCGCTGGGCATTTCGCAGAGAAACCGTCCAATCACTCTAAACACAGCTCGGTTTGTACGTAAAAAAAAAAAAAAAAATAATAATAAAACTATATCTTCTATATGATGGGGAATGTACGGGTACGTACACATAATAAGCCATTCAATAATATTGTCCGAAAACCATTCGTCGGAGTGACATTTTTACTCCGGTCAATTTTTTCGTGGGACATTTCGAACTGTGCGATCCACAATATTAGCTAATATTAATGGTTTTTCATTCCGTGACAATTAAACTTGCGTTGAAAATTCGCGTGTTTATATTCATGAAAATTTAAGCAATACTTGTGGGCGAATAATTTATTACGATTACCTTTGTTCACAAATTCGAACCGAACCGAACGGAAAGACGATAAAACATTAACCGGTGTGTATTTTAGATGCCTACCCGTGTACACGTTCACACTAACGTCACTACTATTCGGTTTAGTCCTTAAAGTAATAATTTAACTCATTTTTTCAACTTAAATTTTAGCATTCTTTAATGTTCTATTCTCTGTGATTATAATTTTCAGTTTTTTTTTTTTTTTTTTTTTGTAGATACAGTGCGGCGAAAGTTTAAAATACTAATAGTATTTTGTTTTTCGTCGGATTAAGTTCGACGTAAATGAGAAATATACACGTAAGAAGACGGTATTATATTTGGTCAAGGAACCGTATAAAATATAGACGGAGATACGATACACACAATAATTCCAAAAAAAAAAAAAAAAAAAAAAATATAATATAAATTAAAAATGTACTAATAAAAGTAAAACATTTTATCCGTATTATAATGCTTGATAGATTTTTAGATATTTAAATACAAGTTACTAGAAACTTACCCACCGGGAAACCGGGCAAATTCTACGAAGTTCCCTCGATTAAAAAAAAATATAATTGAATAAAACTTAGTTTAAATTAAAAAAAAAAAAAATATATATATATATTATTTATTTTGCTCGGTCATATTTTAGATTTTGAACGTAGCGACAAATATAGGTATACAGTTTTTTACATTTTTTTTTCTTTTTGTGTGATTGTAATCCACTTTCTAGAACGGGTGCTGTTTTCAACCAAAAAATTCTAGTGTTTTCATAATTATTTATAGTTTTTTGAAATTTTCAAATTTGGCTTTTCGATTTTATACGGATAAAAATGTTGTAATTTAGTTTTATCAGCCTTTTTTTTTTTTTTCAAGATGGAATATTTGAAAAAATTCTTTAAAAACTCGTACAACTGTAATGTATTTTCTAATTACAAATGAATACGATTTTCGATTTAAATTTATTAGAACGTGTTTACCCGTGATTCGTTTTTCGCGTGCAATAATTTATCATAGTTTTTTTTTGAGTACGGATATGAACTAATAAATCGCCCGAAATATCCCACAATACCCTACCTACGACGCGAAGTATGTCCCTGGTTTTTTTATTATGGGTTAAATTATGTAACAGACAAACGTGCAACGATCACATTGCAGTTATATTTTGTTTAATGTAAAACACGATTGTCGACGGTATTTATCGTATTTTAACGGTTGTCCATAGTGTAAATTGAATTTCAGCTCGTCACCCCCTGGAAAGAGCAGCCATACTTGTGTTACAAGTATTGCCGGTGGGGCGCCGTGAACATATTTCAAACCCTAAGCAAAGTATGAAAATAATGACCCAAAGTGACCACCACTTTCTCCACTTTTCACGTAATATTTTTTTTTTTTTTTTTTTTTTGGGCCAATCGATGGGCATAACGTCGTACACCACACCACTAAATATTGCTCAATACAACATACTCGATACTCACGTTTTATGCATTTAATTACCAGATACTCGATACATTATAATAATAATAATAATACATTTGTTTTTTTTTTATTTTACGAAAATAGCATTCCTACTTGTATTATACGAACGATTATTATAAATTATTTATTGCCTTTCATTATTTCTGAATCAAACGCTGTAGATGACTCTGCACGGGAGACGATCCTGCCACGGCGCCACCCGAACACGTGTGGGTTACCTACTTAAAACATTTACGGCGTATTTTTTTTATCTATCAATCGAATGAATACCACACACACCACACACCGGCCATTCGTATAACGATTATTTATCACCACAATACAGCGAAACCGCCCTTAACGGAGGGAGTTTAAGGGGTTCCGTATAGGCAATTTTAACGAAATCTTTGAAAAAAAAAAATTAATAATTTACTTTCATATAAATTTAAAAACGGCCCCGTGTTCTTATTCACGGGTAGTTCTTGTATAATCGCGTTTACCGACACGTTCGCGTAAAGCAAAAAAAAAAAAAAAAAACTACCCATCAAAGTTCGAAGGGGTTTTGGACATTTTGCTTGTCGTGCAAATTAAATACCACAAAAATGATTGGACGGTTTGTTATCTTATAAGTTAATTGTAGAAATTCGAGATTCAAAAGTGGTCCCGTTTTTAAAATTGAAAAATATATTAAATTAATATTTGACTAATTGAAAATACACAACTTTCTAGATGAAATCGGGCTTTTGAATGTTCAACCATAGGCTGTTTTGTGCAATCGCGCGCTGTTTACCGAGATAAAACAATTTGTCGACACAACGTATTCGTGTTCAAAAAAACGTATGTGCTGACAGCGTTGTATTTTTAATTCTGAACCTAACCTAACAAATTATACGAATCTAACGTTCAGAGAATTATAAACGAAAATATCGAATGTTTCTTTATTTCTTTTCTATTTTATTTCTTTTTTAACCACAGTGTTACGTCATTTTATTCAAAAATACCACAACCGTTGTTGTGCGTATTTATTATTTATTGTATTTTAAGTGGTGACCGGTGGCCAACGTTTGGTTTACAATTCGAGAGGGGGGGGACTCATCGCTCTGTTTGTACATTTGAAAGGGGGCCGATTCCTCCCCGTTCTTAAATTATATCACGTGCGGGCATAGGGTTTTCGGATTAAACACACGGACACGCACACCGAGGCCGGGCCTCGGGGTTATAAAAATATTATAAAATATTGTCGGCCGAAGGTAAACACCAGGAGACGAACATTTATAATACGATAAAGTATTGTATAGTATATATCAATGAAAATAATTTATATATTACTAGCCGATCCGGCAATGCTTTGCTATCGCTAGACATTGCTGTTGGTAGATCGTTACGTATTGTTCTCCTGCCTGACCGTGTCGCTATTAAAAAAAAAAAAAAAAAAAAAAAAAATAGATGGGAAATGGGCAGTCCACCTTCGGCAGACAATAGGCGTTCTGCTCCGCCGTTCCGACCGCTAATCAACAAAAATAATTTCGGTCACAATTGAATCAAGTCGGAATTTCACGTCGGACGAATATTAATTTTTTATGATGTGACATATTAATCATTTCGTTCGATGCGATGCTTTTATTGGGTGGCGTTTCAAATAATTCCCAGTGCTTAACATTCGCCGATGTCACGGAAGCGTTTGTTAGTGTAACAATGGCAAAACACGTGCATAGATTAAAAAAATACGTCGATGACGTTTTACGTGTTTTTCACGTTATTACCATAGATACCCGCCCGTACAGCACCGGGGATCGCACTACAATAATTAATATCGATTTTTTTCTTTCTTCATCCGTGTTACCAGGGTAACCCGTAATTCAACAAAAACAATTAGATTTCTGTACTTAATGAAATACAGGGCGGGCCACTGAAACGGCCGATTTAAAAAAAAAAAAAAAAGATTTTCTCAGTTGTAAATAAGATAGTTACTAAATATTATTAGTTCAAAGACAACATGCCATTTAGTAATCATGGAGTGGTAAACAACGTGTTTGGGCAACAAAATCGTTTTACAAAAATAATGACAATCATGTGGCCGCACAACGTTCGTTTCGTCTTCATTTTAACCATAAACGCCATAATTCGGTAAATTTTGGATAACCAACTTTGAAGAAACGGGTTCAGCATTAAAAAAGAAGCCCGAACGAATAAAAACCTAACCTGAAATCTTCACTGCTGTCAGGGCCGCGCTCTCATAAAGATTCCAAGTCGTGCAGAACACGAAACCATGAGGTTTCGTTCAATTTATCCGGTAGAAGCCTACGTCGAATAATGTACAGCGATCTAAACTTTCGCCGTGTTAAAAAGTAAAGTCTACGCACAGAAACCTCGAAATATCGATGAACTAAAAAACAAAATTCAAGAAGAAATCGCCAATACACATTCGAATGTGATACACCGTGTAGTAGAAAATACACAAAGTAGGCTAGAAGAGTACTCGAGAAGAGGATGGCAGTCATCTTGGGGGACATCATTTTTTTTTTTTTTAAATAAATGACAAGTTATGTACTTCATTAAAATACATTTATCTCTAGGATCTATAAAAATCGATTTGTACGCGTCCCGAGAGGTACAAATTATGTGTTCACAATGGCAAATCTGTACAAATAGAATAACAATTTTTGGTAAAAATGTCGAGTACAAAAAGTGAGGTAACGTTACACGCAACACCACCAAAATCAAAACGTCGATTTCCACGTGTTCGGAGAGGCGTAAAAATTCGGAATTTCGGTTAAACAAACTTTTACAAATAGAATAACGATTTTCGGTGAAATTTGTTTTATAAAGTTCCATGTTGGCGGTGCTAATGTGACAGACCTCAAATGTCGCGATGACAAATAACGATATATATTATCTCCGTGTCCTCCGCGGTGGCGACGGGTCCTGCGGTCGGCGCAGACCCGTAGCCCGGCCGCTTTATATCGCGTGTGACCGCCGCGTTTGTGTGGCCGCCGTGCAGAGTAAAATCATAGCGAACGCTGCGCAACGATAACGCCTCTAAAACCCATTGAAAATACCTAAAGATCGCGTGATTCTCGCCTGGATTCTTTTATTGCGTTATAATTTTCGGCGGCGTTATAATATAACAATACTTTTTTAATAATACAATTCTATGGGAATTACGGTACTTATTAAATATTAAAAATTTAAAGTAATGTAATAAAACAACTTTAAAGGTTAATAACCGAAAACAAATAAATAAATAATAACCAGTTTTTATATACCTACGTTATTATAATTTATAATTTCGAGTTATTCGTGTACGCGTTATAGTCGTATAATAGAATTATACCGAAGACTGTACCGTAATCATAATATAATAACGAATTCGGACTATTCCAAATTGGTACGTAATAGATTCGTTGACTGATTTATTGAATTTTGATTTCGCCTCACCACTATTTTCGACGTTCGGCGCCACTGGCCCGCCCTCTGGTATCGTGTAAAGCCGCGTCCACACTGGTAAAAATTTACGTTGTGCGTCGAATTTGAAAATGAATGCACCGCAAATATTTATAGGAAGAAAAATTGACCGTTTATTTAGAAATAAATATTTACGTCGTCGTTAATCGTATACTCGTATTTCCGCCGTCGGTTTATATTTCATATTCTGTAGTCCCGCGGCCTCTCCTTATTCTCCTGATCGGGCCCCATGCGATTGTTTTGCTATCGCCAAGACCTGAGCTTAAAGGATAACGATTTCAAGATGTAAAGGGAATGATGTACTAATGAACGCGGCAACGGAACTCGTAGCTTTAGCACTGGAACAGTGCCAAAGAATTTTTGAATGACGGCAAGATATCACTGGATATCGTCCGGAGTAAGAGTCACGGATGCTTCAACTCGTTCCTTCACCGGATCGGGCGAGCTCCGGACCCCGGGTGTTCTCACTGCGGATTTCCCAGTGAGGAGAACGAGGTGGATGACGTCGCTCTCCACACCCTGATGCGCCTGGTCCGGAGGATTGGTCCGTTTGAACCGGGCGACTCGGTGCCGCTCATGCTGGAGTGCCCAGACCGCCGGGAAGCCGTGGTCGACTTCGCCGAGACGCCGTCATCGCGGAGAAGGAGTCGGTAGACCGCCGGCAGGAGGAATTTCCCCGCCTACGTCTGTATGGGCAGCAAGCGGGTTCCGGCCTGGCTACTGCCCATACCCACCGTAGGTTAAATCGCTGTACACATTTTGTGAGCCCGCCGCGTCCAGGGGAAAAATAGTTTGTATTTCATTGTGAACAAATGATTGTGATCCGCCTGCCGAAGTAAATGCCTTCTTACGGCCGTTCCGGGAGTCGGATGTGTTGCCGATTAACAAAAAAAGTATTGTATTGTGTCGGAGATGTCTTTAAACAGTACGCAACTTCGTTTTTGTAATTATCGAAAATAAAATCCCGGTACTTTTCGAACGGACCCCGCGAGCGTACGGGAACGTGCGGTAGTCGTAATCCGCGACAACAGGCGATTATTGTAAATAATTATGCGTTTTAAATTATTATTGTTATTATTATTAATATTATCGGTATCCGGCGGTGTTGGTATTTGTTTTGTGTTTTCAACGTTCGGGACGGGCCGCGGCCGGACCACGTGCCGTAAAGCGTCTCGCGTGCGTCCCGCGGCCTGCGCCCGGACGAGCGGCGTCGGTTTCCCGGCGCCCTGCGCCGTCGTACACACTACAAACAAACACACGGCCGGAATTATTTGTCGTCCGTCACATATTTGTCGAAATATTATCAAACGTTCAATTATACAAACGCCCGGGCGTATGTTTCTCTACGCGTTACAAATAATAACAATAATAATATTATTTGCATGTTTGTTTAATCATCGGGGCACGTTCGTGTTTTTCGTTCTTTTGGGAATTTCGGCACGTGTACGACAACACCGCCGTTTTATTATATTTATTTTTAACGTACGTGGTTTTTTTTTTTCCTACTGGCACCGAACGATAAAACGATAATAACGCAACAATATAATTGGTTTTTTTTTTCGTTTGTTTTTCGTGTATCGCATTTACGTATCGTTTTGCGGGTGTTCCCGACGAAACGGTTTTTATATGGTTTTTACCAACGACGCGCGGTCGGTTTTTTTTTTTTTTTACTGCTCTTGTTTTCCCGCGGTTTTGGACAATTTTTCGCGTGCCAATCGATTGTGATCGCCGGAAACTTATTACATTCTGTACGCGCCAATATTATTGAAATATTACTGCGTACGAGTTTTCGAACGGAATTCGTCGTGCCGGGAACTATCTCGTAGCGTTTCGGTTCTAGCCGAAGCGTTCGCCAGTCATGTGGCAAAACACGGATTTTCGATTTTGATATTTTGTTGTTATCCCGTCAAAAACAATCGAACGGTCGTATATAAACGTTTTGGCATTTTTTTTACTTACTGTAGTAATCCGGTTAAACCGCGATCACTACTTTGTACACAGTGCGAAGCATAGTGTATTGATCGAACTCTTTTTTATGGTTACTGCGTGCTTAAAAATGTAAATTGTTTTATACTCTGTATCCCTTCGTGGCTTCTCAAAATCTCCAATCTCACCAGAACCTCGCGGAAAAGCGGCACACCGACTGGAGAGTGAAAATAAATGAATCCAAATCTATTCATTCGACGTTCACCCTTAAACTCGCCCCTTGCCCTGATGTCTTTATTTATAACACTCTAATTCCAAGTGCTTCGAATGTTAAATACCTTGGCTCGACCCTTGATAAAAGACTGACCTGGGCCCAGCATATTAGGACCAACAGAATAAATCTAAACCTACGCCTACGCCTACTAAAAAACCTCATAATAAATATACTCACATCAACCTACTAAATTACTTATTTATAAAACACTATTAAAGCCTTCTTGGACATACGGCCTTCAGCTTTGGGGAAACGCAAAAAAAAAAACTAACATTTAAAAAAATTCAAACATTCCAAAACATCGCACTTCGCAAATTATTAAATACCCCTCCCTATGTCTCCACTTCACTATACATACCGATCTAAAAATGCCTTCAGTTTCAGAAGAAGCTAAAACATATTATAAACGTTTCCATGTTCGCACTTTAACTCATCCCGATCCTCTTGTCAAAAACCTTGCTAATCCTGCAATCCCCGGCAACCCCCCCGAGACGGTTAAAACGGAAACGGTGTCGTAACCTGTTGGCATCAAGTATTAATATTAATTTAAAAAAAAAATATATATAATTAAAATTACAAATAAAAGTGTTACTAATGAATGGCTGCTTTCCTAAAAAATGTCACGTATTAAGTATAAATGTTATTAAGGATATGATGTATTTTTTAAAAAATTAATTTGTATATAGCTAATCCGTTTCACATCTTCTTATTGTGCCCAAGTGGTATAGATTGTATTTAAAAAAACAAATAGTTTTAGTATTAAGAATTACGATTATTTAGCGAGTAGTAGTAGTTTTAAAGTGAACTAACTAAAGCGATTTCGACATTCGCGAGGCCGTATTTTTGTGAGTCGGCTATACTATACGGACACGGGTTACCGTAATTTTTCACGCTTAGTTTAGACTTAGTCTAGACTCGGCGTATGGGCAGACCGTCGGCAGCATACCTTACGTTTGTGTGAACCACGGGTCGCCCCCAGTCGCAGTCAATAAAGTGACTGTATTGTTTATAATCGTTTCTTTATTGTCTTCAAACCTTTCCCTTCCGTTCGACATCCACTGAGAAGCGGTCAGTCAACGGTGACTTTGCCTATAAAACAGTCCGGAGTCGTACTACCCAGGTATCCTGTTCACTACGTCGCCCAATAGCTGTCCGAGCCAAAATTTGCCGAGAGATCGTTCGTAATCGCTGGCCGACACACGCGCACGCCACAACACACCGATGGTTTTTTTTTTTTATTTTAATTATGTCGTTTTGTGTGTTATGTAACGTGTATATTTTTTTTCACGGCGCGTTTACGGCCGCCGTTATGACGGTATTTTTTTTTTTTTTTTTACATTTTCGTACCCCTCCCGGACGTTGACACAGCAGCATCGGGCAGATTTAAGTTGTTTTTTTTTTTTTTTCTTATTTTATACCGACTTGTTGATATTCAGTAATCCCTGCCTCGGGTGCGCAGTGGTGTATGGCGAAAATCGCCATATTTTTTGTTGACATTGTTAATATCGTTGTTGTCTGTGATTTACGTGGGTTTTTTTTTAGTTTTTCGTTACTGTATTATCCAATAGGACCCTGCTGGCCAGTGTGCGCTCCACCACCGTGAGTTTTTTTTTTGTAAATTCGTAGCTATATATAAAAATTCTGTTGGGCCAGAAGGGCCGTGTTATTATTGATTGTACTTACTATACCGAATTTCCCGCTTGGCCGAATTTTGTTACCGTTTTTTCTATTGTAATTTTAAAATAACGCGTTATTCAATAGGTCGGTCAGCGGTGGTAAATTGCGCAACCGAACATTGTTCGCGATTTATAATTACAAGTTCCCGGCCTCAAACAACAGCTATTTTAAATGTTCGAGTTGTTTGCGTATTTATTTGGTTTTACGCGGACAAAAACCGTTTGACTTCTCGGACAAACGTTCGGCAATTTGACACGAGAACAATGAAAAGTTCTTATGACCGTAATACAAATACGGTACATTTTTTTTCTACTATTTTTTCTGTAAGCGTATGGAATCCAAGAGATAAACGCAAGGGACGGCGTGTCCGATTTACGCCAACACAACGTTTGACCGGGAAAAATTGTAATTTATTTTGTAGGCGCAAACGATCGATACAGTTTTCAATCTATGGACACATTTCCAACGACTTCGCCGGCAATCGTATTTCGTTACCGATGATTTACCGCCGCGCACGGATACAATAATCGAATTCCCCTGTGCATCCTAGGGAGGCGGCTTGCCAATATGCCGACTACGGCCGTGACCCGCTGCGCGGTGTGAAAGGTGTGCCGGTATTTGTATTATTATTTATATTATTATTTGTTGGTGTTGTTTTTGGTTTTTTTTTCGTATTGGTTTTTATACCTCGCCGGGCCCCCGGGCATTATAATTTTATTATACGGCCGCGGTGACGGTCCACCTCGGCGAGTCCGGATAAAAAAAAAAAAAAAACTCCACCGATATTAATTAACCGTACGTCGTATCGCGTATCGCGCGGCCGAGAAGAATAATGACATTATTCGATTTAAATATATTTTCGTAATATAATTATATGATATATTATCACTATTATCGTTGTTGTCAATTGTAATTCTCACACACACACGCACACACATCTCCGGCACCGAATAATAATAATAATAATATTAATTTATATCCGTAGGTATTGTAAAATATTGACTGGCGTTTTAATGGCGATTTTTTTTTATTTTTTTTTTTTAAACGGGAATAATAATCATAATCCGCCACGGTTTTGGCGTATATATTTATTAATTCGTATATATTATACCCGTGCCTATTAATTGTGCGAAAATCTATTATCGGCCTCGCAACCGGGGTGTTTGAAAACACCCCCCCCCCCCCCGCGGGTATACGCACAGAGATTTTTTTTCTATATCTTCTTATATTATATAAATATAAAAAAAAAAAATTAAGCGTGCGACGAACTCTAAAACTGCACACAACCGATTCCGGTAAGGTTATGCTCGTGTGTGCGATTCGGTCCGACTAAAAAATATGGTATTGTTTTTATCTCGATAAATGACCGTCAAATTTGTTTGTTCGTTGCGAATCTAAAGATTTTCTTATAGGAAAATGATTGCGCCTGATCAATAATTAATACGCTACTAGGGATACACTGTCGTTGCTTAATCACCAAAAAAAAAAAAAAACATTTCCCCCCCCCCGTTATTCTATAGATATAAAAGCGCTCGTTCGATCTGATCAACGGCCAGACCTAGAGCCTTGACGTTTTGATGGCCACATACAAGGTGTGACAATAAAATAACGAGACTTTTTGAATAAAAGTTGTTTATTTTAAAAATGTTATAATTTAATGATTATCACCTTCAAAGTACCTTCCCTCAGCATCAATACACTGTTGCATACGTCGCTGCCATTCTTGAAAACAGTGTTGCCAATTGCTTTCATTCAGCCCTTTTAGAAGTTCTGCCGTTTTTATTTTTACGTCATCAACTGTTTGAAAATGGGAAAAGAAATAAGAAGAAAATAAGAAGAAGTCACAAGGAGCAAGGTCTGGCGAGTACGGGGGATGTTGAAGTACAGAAATTTTTTTTTCAGTTAAAAAACGTTGAATTAAAAATGCACTGTGAGCTGGAGCATTGTCTTGGTGAAGAACCCAGCCATTTTTCCATAGATCTGGTCGCTTCTTTCTGACACGTTCTCTTAATTTAATTAATACCTCTTTATAATAATATTGATTAATTCATTTTGTCGATTTTTTCAACGTTTTCGTTTGTTGAAGACGTGGTAAGACGTCCAGAACGATCATCGTCTTCGACGTCCTCCCTTCCACTACAAAACCGTTTGTGCCATTCAAAAACACGAGCTCTTGATAAACATTCTTCACCATAAACTTCACATAACATACGAAACGATTCCGCGGCAGTTTTTTTTAATTTACCAAGAAATTTAATGTTAACACATGTTGTTCGATTTTTATATCTAACATTTTTCGGCAGTATAGTCGAACTCGCACTAATAACAAGGCTACTAACGTATAAGGGAATGAATCGATGCCATCAGTGTTCATAGTACTTTTAGATAAGTGTTTTCTAATCATATTTCAATAATCGTTTTATAGATAACGTTAATAGTTTAGGTTATATTTAGAAATTTCTCGTTATTTTATTGTCATACCTCGTATATCGTACGGTGTAGGCGTGCCCAATAGCCCAAGAGTGACGAACGACAAACGATCGTATTGCGTATTCATTTTCATTTTTTTTTTTTTTTTAGTAAAATGCCGTGATACGACCGATAAAGTCGGCCGAAGACTAGGGGGTTAAATTTCAATTTTTCACGGGCAACTCCGCGCAGAATAGCTATTATATTTATATTTATCACGATCCAGCGAAATTGTCCGCGAAAATATTTAATAGTGTTCGATTCTAACCAGCCGTAATAGATTAATTGTTGAGTTTAAACGATCTCATTTACGATATTTTCAAAATATCTCTCGTATTCCGCGACACAATTTCATAACCGAATTCGAAAAGAAAATGTTTTTCTACACATTTTTATACGCGTAACTACAATGAAACATTGTCGGGTATACCGTTTACGAGTTACGACAGTTTAAAATATAGACAGAACGAGGAGTTTTGAGGAAGTTTGGATATGACATTTTTTTTTTATAATATCCTACTACTGCGGTTAAATTTTAATTTTTCATGGGCAACGCCGTGCAGAATAGCTATTATATTTATATTTATCACGATCCAGCGAAATTATCCGCGAAAATATTTAATAGTGTTCAATTCTGACCCGCCGTAATAGATTAATCGTTGAATTTAAACGATCTTATTTACGATATTTTTAACATATCTCCCTTATTCCGCGACACAATTTTTCGAGGAAGCTTGGATATGATATTTTTTTTTTTTTTTTTTATCAATTCCTATGACTGCGGTTCATATATCAAACACGTAAACGGTATACGTTACGACTATCGAAATTAATAGGAAAATATTATATTTCCGAATCTGTGGGGGGGCCGATGAAAAACGGGGATGCCGTTTTACAATCAGAAGTCAACACTTATCGAAGGTTGGCAAATTTGAAAAAGCTTAAACGATTACATAACGGTTAAAAAAAAAAAAAAAACAATAAAAATTAGATAAACTGAAATCAAATTTGTAATATATTCACTCGGTGGCGTATACAAGGATATTTTCAACGAGGGGATTAAAGAGACGGCGCCGGCGAGGAGGAAGAGGATGAGTGGTGGCCCCGGCCCCCATCAGGATAAATCGTCGCCGTTATGATATTTTGGTAGTTTTTTATTTTTTTTTTCTTTGAAAAAAATAACGTTTGACTAATAGAAATATTATAATATTTGCGACCACTCTACCGACGGCGATTCGTGTGCGCGCACGATGTTTTCACAAATTAAGAACCCCGCGTACATTATATAGGCGTTTACTAAATTGACAGCAGTACCCCCGCCCCCCATCCCGGGGGTTTTCGTTCGCGAAGTTTTTCAATAAACTTACACAAGTCAATGGAACCATTCGTGCGGCATTGCGATATCGATTCATTTTTAAGGGAGTGTACGAATTTATTAATAACGGGACCGAGTCGAAGCTATTGCATGTCCGCTTGTATAGAACGCGGTATAATATTGTAATATTATATTGCCGCATAATCTGCACACGGACGGGATTCTTGTGTACCTCGAGGACTCATTTAATATGTGTATACGTATATATATATATAGATTTTATTTAATTGTAAGCTGTAGATTTGCATTGCGGTGCTAGTTTATATATATATTATAGCGTAGGTACCTATTATTTGCGCAGTAACGTTTCGGATTGGAATATATTATCGGTTGTTAAATAGAACGGGGGCGGGTGTGAGTTTGCGTCGTGTAGGTGGCGATCGGTAATGAATAACGAAACCAAGGGACGGGGGAGGGGGGGGGGAAAAAATCAATGAATTTATGAACATTATAATGTAAAACGATCGGTTATGTAATTACGAGGTCTGTTCAAAAAGTACCCGGGTGATTTTACTGTCGACGATTACGAAAAAACGAAGTTGCATATTATTTCAAAGATATGTCCTCCTCCGCCGGACGATATCCTGCGATCTTGCCGTCATTCGAAAATCCTTTGCAACCGTGCGAAAGTCAAAGCTACGGGTTCTGTTGCCGCGTTCGTTTTACATTTCCTCTACACCGTTGTAATCGTCGTCCTCTCAGCGCCGATCTCAGTCTATATAATTAATTGGGTGTAATAAAAAGAAGAAGAAGAAGAAGAAGAAAAAATCGCATTTTCCGTGCAGAATTCGCGCGCAATACAAATGAAATATCGCCGACTCGCGTTGCATTATTCAATCGGGCACCAAAGGAGATCCGGTAATTCTCAACGCATTTTTAACCCTTTCCTGTGCACGGATATAATAAAAATTCTGGACGTACGCGGCGGCGGTAGTACGACCGTAGTACACGGCATGCCTATCGCGTAACAATACAATCATTGAAACGACCTCCGGCATAATATGTTCGCGGGGGGATTCGCGGTGGGTAAAACGGGTTTTGTGGCCCCTAAAAAAGAAAAAAAAAAAATAATCGCCTATAGATATTTCCCCCCTGAATACAATTCCCGAAATGGTCAGCGTGCGTGCTGTTTAATACGTTCGGGCAATTCACGCCGAACCATAACGTTGTCCGCGAGCCGTAATATTCATAATGCCGTATAATAACGGCGAAACAAAAAATTCAAACCGAAAAATAACGTTAATTCGCCATAACTATAAAAAAATAAAAAATAAAAACTATCGATATCGGATCTGTAAAATCCGATTATCCGATGACAAATGGAGTACGCCCGACATTTATATTGATAATACAAATGTGTACTAAATCAGGTTGAACCGCGATCACTACTTTGTAAATAGTTTGTGTTTAGTGTATTCGTCGAACTCTTTTTATGGACGTTACTACGCGCTTAAATATATAAATTTCTTTATGATTAGGAATTATTACGACTATTCAGAGAGTAGTTGTAAGTGCTTTGAGTAAGCGATTTCTACTTTCGTTAGTTTTTACTTTCGAGTTGGCCATACGGACATATGGGTTTCCATAATAATTCACATTTAGTTTAGACTCGACGTATGCGCAGACCCGTCGGCAGCATACCTTACATTCGTGTGAACCACGGGTTGCCCCTGACCCCCCCAGTCAATAAAGTGACTTTATTGTTTATAAGCGTTTCTTTATTGTCCTGAAACCTTTTCCTTCCATTCGACGTCCGCTGAGAAGCCGTCAGTCATATGACGGAGCCGTACTGCCCAGTCTGGCTCACTACAAATGTGATTATATTAAACCGCATTGCATCAGTTTCACCTGCAATAATTCTCGATGTTGTACCACATAGATCATGGATTGTACACGTACCTTAGATTGTCATGCGTTCGATTAAAAACGACACTCGTTTGTGTGTACATGAAGTGCGCAACGTCCGGTGTTATATTATTCATCCAGATAGATCAATGATCAATTACGTAATCTAGATAATTCACAAGATAGTTCGATTGTCGATAAACCGTATTGTCTAAACTTATCTGACCGGATAAATTTTCTAGTAAATTTTTTTTACAGTTTGACGATGACTGTAAAAAAAAAAAAACATGGTTTCACCTCGTCTTGTGGACGTACACGAATTCCTGGTCGTTTTCGGTCATACGGATAGCGAATTCAAATGGTTGACGATTAAAAATGTATTTGTAAACATTTCATTAATTTTATCTAAGTTGATTTTAATATATGTGTGTACATATGCAAAAATGATTAATATTAATATTTTTATCTAGATAAATAGTGTTTTATCTTTTATCTGGATTTTAATCTTCGTTAGTCCGCCTGCGTTTTCGTAAATATGTTGTTAAATGGCACGGAATTGTCAACACTTAAAAATTGCATTTGTTATCCATTTTAATTTCCTGAAAAAAAAAACGGTCCTTTCTGCACCGTAACAACCAAACTAAATAGGCAAAAACAACTTTTGTTTTTCTGACCGAATCACCGAGGAAACCCATAAACCAACAAAAATAATTCGAATTTCGTACCGAAAACCCGATTTTTGTGGGTGGTGGAAATACCGGGAGATAAAAGTGGCCTATGACACTCGACGGACCTTACGGCTGAACCGTAAATTGACGCAAATTTAATGAAAATCGGACCAATAGTTTTTGAAATGACCGCGGAACGAAAATGCGACTGTTGACTTTATTATGTAGATTATTTCCGTGATTATTTTATTCTGGTTTTTATTTTTTTTTTAATTTTAACTTTAAATTTCCACCAGTATTTAGAGACCAATTTATGTCAATTACAACAAAGTAAATTAAAGATGACCAACGATACCTAAGGTTACCAAAGATAATAATCTCTGGTGATCGATAATGCAGTGTAACATTTTAATTACATGAAAACGAACGTCTTTTTAAATTCAATGCTGCTAAAATATTATTATGTAAATAACATTATTGAACGTGAATCTCGCGCCAAGTATAATAACACGAATAACATTGATAACATTGCGTGCAAAATAACAATAGGTCTACTCGTTGAGAATATTATTTGATAACTTAATCGGATATATACATTTCTCCCGCAATCTCACTAGGTTTAATTTCCATTAGACAAATAAAAATTGACTATTTTATTTATACCCGAAAATCCGGGCTAGTGTAAAGGACGAATCAATAGGCATAGATCGAAGTATATATATATATATATAAAAAAAAAAAAAAATGATTTCGTCGGGAATGCAGTGTAACATTTTAATTACATGAAAACAAACGTCTTTTTAAACTCAATGCTGCTAAAATATTATTATGTAAATAACATTATTGAACGTGAATCTCATGCCAATACAATAACACGAATAACATTAATAACATTGCGTGTAAAATAACAATAGGTCTACTCGTTGAGAATATTTTTCGCTGCGATAATAATGACATATGCAGTATGGGTATTGTAGACAATAATTGGCAACTATAACACTCCCTATATTAGTTGTTGGATACAACACAAAGTTTTTAATTTTATTCAAACTATTGAGTTCGTATCATAATAAAGTTGAAATTTGTTTTTCGACAATAGTATTACGCCGCTATATTTTCATATTATACCCGGGATTACATGTCGGTGCCGAGTTAAATTCACAAGTGAACTTGTAGACGAAAACGTGTCTCTAATGATCGAATAAATTCTTATGCGAGTTGCGCTTTCGCTCCCTCAACTTACTTACTTATTATATTCGTCCGTAACACTTTATTTTACCGGCACTTGTTCGTGTACAATTGCCCTCGAATGATAATTATTGTAACCACATAATCGTAATGTGCAACGACAATAGATTATGTTTTGTCATAATCGATTTTAGTCGATAATATTTTTACATATCAATATTGCCGGGAATATTGAATTTAATCGGGTGAGTTAAATACTGGAGTGGGTCGATAACAACACGCCTATAATATCATTTTGATATTATTTAAATAATAATAATTGCGTTATATCTTTTTTTGAACAGATGCACGTTTAAATGCAATAACGTAATAGTATTGCGTACCGATTATGCGCGTATTTCACGTAAACATATATTTGTAATATCTTCAGTAGATTTCAGTGAAAAAAAAAAAAAAAAATAATAATATCATATGGAAATCTTCGAGTACTTTAATACACATTATTTGTTGCTACTGACCAAGGGTGACCATAAAAATAAAATATAAATACGGGACACTTTAGTTACCTAACTAAATATAATAGTATAACAAAAAAAAAAAAATAAATGTGCGCTGTATAATAGTATTGAAATACAAATAAAATATTAATATGTACACAAAAATACAAAAAAAAAATTCATTTTGATGATGCTGTTCTTCTTCTGCTATATGTGTACTTCTGTGCTAAACTAATTGTATCGAGTAACCGAGTGTCTTTTATCGAAATCCTATAAAACTCATTACAAGAATAGTTTTTTAAAATGTGTTTCCACAATGATAAATGATAGTTTGATAGTTCCAACCAAAAAAAAAAAAAAAAAAACGATATTTTTCCCGGTCTGTCCATAAGACATTAACGGTTGAACAATTCCGTTAACCTGCAGCATTCGTACCCGGCATCGCCAACGAATATTCTACGGTTGCTGATGTATTAGTTGGGTAATAAATTAACAGTAAGCGGGAAAAAAGTGGGATTTATACGGGACAGAATTGAAACAAACGGGACATTATAACTTTTGTCGGGACAACGGGGACAATCGCGTATAAATTCGGTTCACCATTATCGAGATACAATTGGCCTAGCGTTGGTTATTATGGACAAATTTTATTTTTTTTTCATTTACTATTTATTTGTGCAGCAAACATACGAGACGAAAACTCAACGACATCGGGCCGCGTGTTATTATTATTTTATCGTAATATGATAAGTTAAAAAAAAAAAAAAAATTTAAAAAAAACTGTACAATTAACATAAAACATGGTGTTACATATGCATATCTCGATATCGCGTTCAAGCGATGCTCGCACAGGTAAATCATAGTTCGCTTAAACATATACGAGATAATGGTGTGTACAAGTATAATAATACCGTTATACAGTAGGCGTTTATTCGTGTGTCGCGGCGGTGTGTCTACGCATGATTTACGGGCCAGAGGGATCGTGACCCGTGACGTTGACGGCGGCAAATAAAAAAATACGCGTCAACGCGCGTGCGTGTGTACTTATGCGTTTTCCCACCCTGCAATACGAAATCGCGACGCCCTTCCCACCTACCCGTCCGGCGGTAATTTTTCGCGCTTATAGAGGAGATGTCAGAGGGCGGTGTGTGTGTGTGTGTGGAGGGAGGGGGTGGTAATGGAGAAGGTACTAAAAAATATCGACGTTATTAAGGCTAAAGAAAGATATCAAAAAAAAAAAAAAAAATGTCTTGTGCGCGGCGATTGTTACCGGAGAAGATTGCGACGCGCGCCGGCCAAATATTATTATTCGTATTATTATTCGTAATATTCGTATAAAGGGGAGAATATTGTATTTGGCGGGTAAAATATGAGCGAGCGCAGTGTGGATCGGGGACGACGAGGAGTGTTTGTGGAGGGCAGGGCGGGGGTAGCGACTTACGTCTGTCGTACAGCGCTCGTGGACGGTTGGACGGGATAGCTTGAAAAAAAAAAAAAATAATAAAAAATAAAATAAAAATAAAAAAAAAAAAAAACAAGAACGAAAGATGGTCAAAAAGAGAGCTGCGAAAGAGAGAGAGAGCCCGCCCCCCGATCAATATATTTGTACGCGCGCCGACCGTAGCCCCGTAGTCGTCGTCGTCGTCGTCGTCGCCGCCGCCGCCGCCGCCGTCTTCGCTCGTCCTTTTTCGTCACTCGCCCCTCACCGCCGTCGTACACGCCGAGCAACGGTGGTCGCCTTATCAGCCGGCGCGCAGTTTTTGCCACGAGTACACGACACAATGTCGTCGTCGTCGTCGCCCCGCCACCCATTGCGCGGATTCGCCGTTACCCCCCGGTCCCCCGTCCCGTCACCGACACCACCCATTGTACGACATTCGCAAACGCAGCCGGCCACCGCGGACGATCGCGCCGTGCGGGTCGACTTTCTCTCGGCCACCACCGCCGCCGCCGCCGCCGCCGCCATAAATTTCGCCACCTTATCGCAGTAGTTTTCGTCGCGATCATTTCCCAAGGAGCTCGTAAACCCGCGCGCGTTATGCGGTTTTTCTTGCCGCGAATTTTATTGCGCGGACCGCAGATAACGTCGTGCCGCTCCACGTCGTCTCAAGGCGCTCTCCCCCGGGAACGATACGCGGTTGTACCGCGCATTCCCCCCCCCCTCGCGTGACCGTAAAATGTATTCTGTTTATATATAAATATAACACGACTATTACGACAACGGTCGCGCGCCGGTTATTATTCGTCGTCCGCAAAGGTAAAGCGATAAATTGTCGCTCCCCCCCCGTCCCCCCGGCACTGACATTGGATCCTTTTTATCGTCCGCTGTCGGTTATCGTACAATATACCCGGTTATTATTTTACCTTTTTTTTTTTTTTTTTTTCTCTTTCGAATAATACGACGGGACTTTACTTTATTTAATAAAGTTGTAAATCCACCAGCCACGTAGGTTTTTTTTTTATTAGATTTTCGATGTATTTTCGTTTTTCGGAACGGGCGACGATATGCAACTCCACACGACTGTTCGGTTTCCGGTTCAGTTTATAGTCGAAAATAAATGTCCCGATAATTACGTACGGGCGTATATAGTAAATGATGGCTGTACGTAATTAGTTGTCGTTTAGAAAAAAATTCGCGCCGAAGTGCCTAGTTCATCGGTTGGTCGTTCCCCCCCCAAAAAAAAAAAAAAAACGAAGGTTATATAAAAAATATAAAACCTAACATTATGGCTAATAATATAAAACATTACAGCGTTATCATTATCACATTATGACCACCAATATAATTGAAAAAAAAAAAAAAAAAACCCCCCACAAGTTTTGACCATACCTACACGGTGCGCGTTCGTGGACACGGTTCTAAAGTCTGCAAGGAAAATTGAAATTTATTTAAAAATTAATCTGGAAACCAAATCGGTCATCGTAGGCCCGGTGGACGTTTTAACCAGGAAGCCGATATTCGAACGATACCGTTGATGTCTGAACCAAACCTAACGTATACTGGAGCGTGTTGCGATTAACGGGGAATACAAACGGATTTTAATATGCCAATCTGGGAATCCCGGTGACATTGGTAAAGGACATTCTCTTTTTGACGGGAGTATGGGGGGACCGTTTACATATTTACAGAACACGACCGGTATTTCGTCTGATCGGTATATGAAAGTAGTTTTCAACGGACCGTACAACATTAGGCAAGCGGCTCAAATCAAAGATATTCTGGACCATCCGATCAAATGGCCGACACGTGTTTAGAATTGAATTTCGAAAAATTTCATTTGGCGTACGTTTGCCACGATCGCAATATACGGCTGCGGTGTACGACGAGGTCTCTGAAAATCCCTGATGACCCCCCGAGATATTTCCCTAAACGCGTGACGGCGTGAAATTATGTTTTTTTTTCCCCCCATAATGGAACTTAAAATATTAAATTAAAAGATTACGACGGGGCCGCCAATGAAATTTTTTCCGTCACGCCTCCGACTATAGGTAAAAATATCAGCGGATCTCGGCGCGCCAGCAACAGACCGACCGCAGAATCGTAAATCGCACTTTGTTGTTTTTTTTTTTTCGATCTTTTCAATTTTTTCGCTTAGAATGTATAAATTGTGTTTCGGATTTTCGAAACTGGCTGCCGTCTGTCGGGGGTCTTCGGGCGGCCGGGTAAAATATATATTATACGGTCGAAGGGGAGGAGAAGGTCACCGCCGCCCCTCGCCTCTGCAAATCGACGGCGGCGGCGGTGGACCGCGGCGGGGCGGTCGGGAGTCAAGAAAAATCGTTGCGCGCGTATATAATTAAGAAGGCTACGTCGTAAAACCTAAACTCCTCGTCCGCGCGCCCCTCGCGGGCCGCCGCCGCCGCGCACCGCATCACGACCTCATCCGCCGCCGCCGCCGCCGCCGCCGCCGCCGCCGCCCGCCCGACCGACCGACGGTTTGTGCGTGTGCGTACACTCTGCACAGCCCAGCACCGCGACGGCGGCGGAACCTTTTGTTTCTGCAGTTTACTTGGACTGCTTTTTATGGCGCGCGCCCGCGGCGGAGAGAGGGGGCGAGAGAGGACGACAGAGAGCGAGAGACCGGGCGGGAGTGAGAGAGAGTGAGAGAGATGGAGAAGGGAGATGAGTTATACGAGATTAAAATACAGCGCGCCTCTCGTTTTTATCGTCCGCGCGCCGCCGCCGCCGCCGCCCGTCCCACCCCCGCGGACTTTTGCCCGGGTTCAATATGGCGGAATATTTATATATATATGTGTGTATGTATATACGCACGCTGTAGACGGAGCACGCTGCCTCCCCCGTTCGCCCCCCCCGAACTTTAAATATACGCAAACATATACCCCCGCCGCACGTTATAAATAAGTATATATATATATATTATATTTTATTATAATGTGTACGAGCGAAGAGGGTTTTAACCGACCGCGAACTCGCGTTTTTTTTTTTTTTTTTTTTAATTTTTTCCTTTTTCTATCGTCTATTCCTATTCCGCATTTACGCGATCACAGTCGCGCTTCATAGGCGAAAACTCGGAGAGAGACGGGGCAACCGCCTATCGGGAATCCCGATATTTTATCAATCGATTACAAGGAAACGTATTATACACAGTTTGTTCGAAAATGATCCGTCCGATTCCAGTGGACTATAATTATTGTTCCTGTAGTTTGCGATTTAACGAAACACTAACCATCCGGCCGAGAATAAATTCTGTCAATCGGGCACGATTTCACAATGGATTAAAACGTTTAGTTCCAGAATGCTATTGCGGAAAACCAAAGACAAACTATACGGAGTGATATATCAGACTAATTGACATGTAAATGCTTGTAAAACGTGGTTAACCACAAAGGGCGACGAGGGAAAATCACTGCGCTTTGAAAGGAAAGCGTTGAGAAAGATTTAGGGGCGAGACTATACGGGTGGCAACGAGAGGAGGAACAATGCAGATCTGGAGCAGTCGTACCATAAACCCAATATTAAAAATGTGTTATATGCAAAACGGGTGTAGTGGACCGGGCACACGTGGCGAGCTAACAGCGGGCTCATTAAAAATGTGATGGTCAAAATTGTATCCGGGAAACGGACACACGGAGGAAGGCTTCGAAAACGATGGCTGCACGGAGTGAAGCAGGATATAAGAGCGGTTGATAAATCTACAGGACAAGAGGACTCCCTGGACTGGGTAAGTATTTTAGTAGAAGCCGCTAAAAGCCTAGAAGGCGTATGGATTTATTTGGAAATCAACATGAACGAGATAATAATTAACGGATGAATTTGACGACGTAAGAAATTCATTTTCCATTTATAATTGCAATAATTGGTTTACAATTTCGATTTTTTTTTGTTTTTCGATGATTTTTTGACCGTCCGAGCGATTTCCAACCCCTACACCCGTCTTGAATTCGATATTCCCTTATAATCGTGTTGTATGAACGCGCGTGTTTTTCCCCTATCGATCCGTGGGAATTAGAATTCGTTTGGAATAGTGTGCAACAGCTATATAAACCACGGAAATCCTACTTGCGTATTTGTTTGGCTTCCATATACATATAGGTGGTGGATCCAGCGCAAAAACTTATAATATATATATATATATATATATATATATATATATATATATATATATATATATATACACACAGGATTGTTGGATGGGATCCCGGACTTCAATTACATATCACTCGATGGGACAACCGCCACCGGGATCCCGATATTTTATCAATCGATTTCAAGTAAACATATTGCACAGTTTGTTCGAAAATGATTCATCCGATTCCAGTAGACTATAAATATTGTATCTGTAGTTTTCGGTTTAGAGAAACACTAACCGTCCCAACGGTAGGGCACTGTCGAGTTTTTATCGATTACCGATAAGTTGCGGGATATCCGCAATAGTGCATCCGCCATGGCCGGGTGACGTGATACTACAATTAGTTATTATCGAAATGCCGACCGAGCGACAACAAGCGTTTTGCGCGATCCGTTGCGAAAAGTGCGAGGAGTTTAACGTCGGACCTCCAACAGATCCGTGGTAATTAGAATTCGTTTGGAATAGCGCGCAACAGCTATATAAAACCACGGAAATCGTTCTTGCGTGTTTGTTTGGCTTACATGTACATATAGGTGGGATCCAGCGCAAGAACGTATAATATATATATATATATATACATACACACACACACACACACACACACACACACACAGGATTGTTGGATGGGGTCCCAGACCTCAATTAACATACCACTCGAGGGTATGACAACGGTGTTTCGGAGGGGGGAAAGTATTTGCTTTAATTGTGTATGTTATGATAACAATTTAAAGAGCATTACGTTTCTGTTCGTTGCAGAGCATATACGTATATACCCGTCTGTAATACATTAAGAAAAATATTACGATTAAAAATTAATATATACGCATTAAACTCCGAAGGCGTTTGTCGCGTGCGATTAGCGTTTTTACGATTGTTATGTACGCGCGCGCATCAATCAATTCGTTTTTTTATTTATTTGATTGGTTTGTTTTTTTTTTTTTTTTTTTAGATTCTGAGCGGGTACAGCGAGGAGAAATCTAATAACAACTATAGTGTTTTACTATGATGTTTAATTACGTTTTTGTTTCCTGTCTGTGAACAACTCCAGAATCCTTGCTCCGTCCGTCCGTCCGCACCAGCGGGTGGTTTCCGGTAGCGAATTGTGTGGTGCGCAGCGCATTGGGATAACATTTTTTTTTTTTTTTTTTTATCCCTTGTGGTGGTTTGCTTAATAATGGCGAGGAAATGGGGAATATTAACGCTTTAACGATTTCCGATTTTGTTCTTGTTGTTGTCATTCGATTCAAAATTAATCGTACGGACGTGACATTTTCACCGAATACTCATATTAGCACTTTCTAGACGCCGTTGAAATTATTCATTTTATTGAGTTTATGGATTTTGAATTTTCGATTTTTTCTTTTTCTTTTATTTGATTTTATGCGGATAAAATTTGTTGAGTTTCTTAAAAATACTCGAACATTAATTACGTTTGAAAACATAATTGACTGTAATTTTTATATTAAAATTTCATCTATTTAAATATATTTCGTGATTTGTGAGAACTGTATAACATTTATGATGGTCGGGAAAATAAGTATTTTTTTTTTTTTTTTTTTTTTTTTAAACAAAATTCAAACATTTAGTTATTATTGTTTAAGTTGTACGACGAGAATTACAAAAAAAAATTGTTTATAAATATACCAAAAATAAACAAAATTAAACGAACAAGAGAAGTTATGTTAACTTCCAAACTCCTTGGTATTATACATCGATTATTTTTGTTGTTGTTGTATATAACTAACATCCGGATCGTCGTACAACACGTAAAAAAAAAAATAATAATAATAATAACGATGAATAAAAGTTTTTTCGTTTTTTTGTTTCATATTATAGGTATTTTGATTCCGATGACCTATATCGATAACGTCGACATTGTTCGATTCCGTTGATTGTGTTTGTTTTTTTTTTATATATATATATATATATATATATATATATATACGCACTAGCCAATCACCCCGGTTTTTTTTTTATTTTTTATATTTTACTATATTAGTTTAGTTTGTTAACTGTCTCCCACGCCGCTAACGTATGCACGTATAGATAAACACGCCAGGTGAACACGGCCATATGTTCAATTCGTCTTGGTGGCGTTTTTTATTTTTGTATTTTGTTATTTTATTATTATTATTATTTTTTTTTTTCTTTGGCCAGCGTTGTAGCTTCAATTACACTGTTATTTTAATCTTCAGAACTGGGCGTCGGTATAGGTTAAGCATATTACGTTATACTACGCGTTTGTAAAGCACCCGGAGGCGTCTCGGAAAATCATCGTCGTTCCGGATCCGTTGGAACACCAGTCTCCAACAGCTGTCCAACGGTATGCGGTATAAAAATCGTTTCGAAAAAAAAAAGTTCAGTAAACCATGAGTATAAAAAAACAAAAAAAAAAAAAAGCAAAAAAAAACTGAATAATAATAATAATAATAGAGTAATATTTTTTTCACGTTTGTTTGGCCGTGTTCTCTATATTATATATATATTTTTTTTAATATATATATATAGAAGACCACGAATTACGTTCGCGTACACTATTGTACATCGCAATATGTATTAATGTCGTTTTAATATTGGGGTGCACAATAGACAAATTACAATTAGGGTACCGTGCAATAATAATGCAGTTCCATGTTTTTTTTTTTTTTACTTTTAGTTTTCAATAAAACCAATAAGTTTTACATTCATCGGGCTTATGATAAATTTTACGCGATTCGATTTTGATCGTTTCTTCAATTTACAAGCTGTTTATAACAAAAATGTTTAGAGTAACGTATTGTCGTTGTTTTTTTTTTTTTGTAATTTCAAAACACGATGGAATTATTAACACATAATATGAACTTAATTGCGTGTAAAATTATAATATAGCGTAGGTATTTGTTTTAAATAGATAATTTACTTAATTATTTAACATTTTCATATTTCGTTATTATTGTAATAATGTTAATGGAAATGATTATATTACACTGCGCTCGTGTCTTATTACAAAATATATTTTATTTCACGTTGTATACATAATAATCAAACGTACAATTATTATGTTGTGCATTAGATTATTATTATTATTATATATCTCCTCGGTAACATAAAATGCACTTAATTTCAGTTTGTAGTGCCTATCCATATATATATATATATATTATTTGAATTTCTTCTGTTTTCGAAATGTTAGGTAACGAGTTTCCTCCTTTTTTTTTCAACTTCTTCTTAACTATTAATATGGCCAAGACAAATTCGCTCTCAGGTATAAAGTTTTCCAAATAAAACAGTAGGTGCATTACAGTAATATTAATTAAGTCGTTATATTTTAACCAACTTATATTTTATGCGCGTGTAATATGCGGGTATTAGGCCTAATAATGATAAAAGGAAAAACTGCGGAACGAGTTACTTAATTGTTTCGTTTGTACAATATGATGTTTACCGGAACAAACATTTTAACAAACCATTTTATCTACGCCTAGTGTCACGGTTTATATAAACTAATATCTTATATTTATTTTTATATATATATATATATATATATATATATATATATATATATATATATATATATATATATATAAAATTTAAGCGTGGCAACGCGCTCTAAAACTACACAACCGTTTTCGACAAGGTTATGCTCGTGTGTGCGATTCGGTCCAACAATAAAATATCGTAGAGTTTTCATCTCGATTGGCGACCGTCAATTTTATTCATTGCGAGTTGAAAGATTTTTTTTTATAGGAAAAAGAGTTGTAATACGATCAATACGCATAAACAATAATTAATACGTTACTAGGCAAACTACCGTTGCTTAATCGCCGAAAAACATATAAATATATATATTTTTATTTCCCTCCCCCCCGTTATTCTATAGATACAAAAGCCAAATACCACGGACTCGTTCGCTCGGATCGACGACCAGACCGATCCGTTGGACCTTTTGGTCGTATATATATATATATATTAATGGTACGGTGTAGGTGTGCCCAACAGCCCAAGAGCGACGAACGACAAACGATCAATTTGGGTATTGATTTTCATTTGTAGTAAAATGTCGCGATAGGACCGATAAAGTTGGGCGAGGGGCCGGGAGATATGTCCACGGGTAGTTTCGATTTTTCACGGGCAACGCCGCGCGGGACAGCTAATTTAGAAATTAAATGAAACGGAATAATATGCGCGAGTTATGAGCTGCGATTCGTTGTTGGTCGCGGTTTGTTACGGAAATTGACGGATTTATTTAAATAAAAACAGCCCGTATTAATATGCCTACGCAGTGATTGTTGAGTAAATATTTGTGTCGGATATGGAATTTAATTAATAATATAAATCCGGGAAAGGGAACCCCCGGTGGAGGGGGGGGGGGGTTATTAGGAGGGGCAAACGTAATAATACTATGGAAACGGTAATAAAAATAAATCAATTATTTCGTAATAGTAATAAATATTGGTAATTAAGATTCATTTCACTTGGGCGTAGTGAAATCTCACAGCTGAAAGTACATTTAAAGCTTAAGCAATTGAATGACGACGTCGCGGGCACGTTGACCAAACAGCACGTTGACCGGCTACTATACAACGCTCGTACTAATTTGACGGCGTTTTAATTTGTTTTGCGCATTACGATAAAAAAAAAAAAAAAAAAAAAAAACGGAAGTTGCGCTCCATTATCTATCTGGCCTACGGGCACCGTACGAAAAACAAATACATTTTTATTTGTCCCTCTGAAACTCGGCGTTTCGGGCGGTAAAACGGACGGTACGGCGATCCGAGTGTTCGGTCAAGCCGAGGTCGGACTGTGCACTGATAGCAGTGGCCGCGGAAAATATGATGTCGGCGATGATGTTACCGATTGTGCCCGGATAGACTGCGGTAAAGTATGGCGCGCGGCGTCCATCAATCACGGCGCGCCCGCGGATTCTCGCGAGAGCGTCAGTTTTTCGGGTAAACGAAACGTTTCAAAAACACACAATATTAATAGCATCCGTTTGTTTCGGGTAAGAAAAGCGCAGCGGCGGCATTGTGCGTACGCGTCAGCCGTAACCTCCCGAGCTCCCAAAACAAATGGCCGCATTTTCTGCCGAGAACCGAGCAGTCGGATGGGGCCTGCGGAAGAACGGGATAAATAATGGACCGATGGTAAGGATTTCGGGACCGGCGGTAGGGCGGCAAATTTATGAGGATCGGCAGGGGGGGGGGAGGGGGTTCGTGTCTAGAGTAGAAGAAGGAGTAGTAGTAGATGAGGAAGAAGAAGGAGAAGGAGAAGAAGAAGAAGAAGAAGAAGAAGAAGAAGAAGGATTTTTGGAACGAATAAGCTCGACGATATGGCGTGGGGGAGGTGGGGAGGGGACAAGACAGTGTACAGTAGTGGTGTATTTGGAAGTGACGACCGAGCGGACTGACGGGAGGGCGACAAGGACTCTCGCGGGAGGGCTCTCCGGGGGCGGGTGCGCGGGGAGTGTTTTCCTTTAGATGCAAAAAGGAAGCGGCAGGGTTCGACGGCGCGGAACGTCTCGGGCGCGCGCACGCACAAAAAGAACGGCCGACAAAATCCCCGAGCCTCATATTTCACTGTCTGTCAAGCCGTCAGGGGTTTTTACAATATAACGGATAAGCATCTGGCGAAGAAGAATTGCGCCCATCAAAACGGATCCGCCGCCGCCGCCGCCGCCGCCGCCGTTACCTCTCCCGCACCGCCGCCGACCGACTCGAACAACGGCAGCACAGCAACAGCTAGTGTATCGTATAATTGCTATTATAAAAGCAGTAAATTTTCTTCGAACGCGACGAATTCGCGGCGAGCAACAGACGTGTTTTGATTCTGACTCGGTTCCGCACAAACTCCGCACAAGGCGCTGCAGCGATCGCACCAGCTGCAACGAGAGCAATAGTGTCGTTTCAATTTTTATATTATCATTTCCGAACTTTCAGCGGACACCGAACGAAACGATTTTACAGCTATTAAAGCGACCGACTGACACGGTTTTATATATATATAAATATAATAATGGTACGTTATTTCGGAAGGCCAGCTGGTGAAAATATTCGAAAAAGCGTATAGGGCGCAACATCATCGCCCCTCTACACAAGTATATGAATATATATGTGGGATACGTTCTGGACATTCGAGCCACGTCCATGTATAATATCTCGAATCGAAATTTTCGCTCATCTAAACGATCAACATAATAATAATAATAGTAAAGATATATGTAAATTTTTGTTTCGAGCATTAGATTTATGTTGAGGACAACAACAACAAAAAAATAGGTATATAAAATAATATATATATATATAGGTTTTATACGGTAGTACAATACGAATACGTATTTTTAAGAACACCGAGTAAATAGTGTTGTACTCCAAAAACTAAAACGTTCGTTTTATTTGTAATTCATCGCAAGTAGTTATACAGCCAAAACGTATTTAGTCGGAACGGAAATCCATAAAGTTATCATGATTGTGAGTATAATGGAGATTGCACATAAAGAGCGGGTACTTAATAAACGAATATTACCTAATATTAAATTGAACTGCCCGTTGCCACGGTTACAAAAACCAATCGAAAACTGTGTTATCAGTACTTGAATTTCTACGAGAAAAATATACGTCATTCAATTGCGTTTTTCCGCAAAATCACCTAGTATATATTTACATAGAAATGTTATTATTTTGTAAACCTGTGAATTCGTAATTTACATAAAATTATAGTGCATTCAAGTGGTTTCTCTTTTTGCAATTTGTTATTATGCAACGCAGTTTAATACATTTTCACGACTGCTGAGTGCTTAATGTTAACCATTTTACATTTTTTTTTTTTTTTCATTTGTTACGTTTTACTTTGTGTATTAAACCAGTTTTTTTTTCAATTACACACACAATTAATTTATAATTTATAATTTCGAGTAATGGTTTTTGTACAAATAGTTCAAATGCACCTACACGATTTCACAGAAACGTGCAGTTCGAATGTATATATTTCTATTATTTTATGGGTTTTCAATTATAATAAACGACATCATCTCAAATGTCGTTAGTTACTATAATATATATATGGTTATCACTGTGATTATTTTTTAGTTCATTTTCGAACATCCACTCGTTTTGCACGCTACAAGTTTATTACAAATAATTATCGATAGTTACAAATAATTAAATGCTTACGCCCGTGTCCATTATCAATAATATCTTACCGGCATTGATAAATACGCAGTTTGTGTAATGAAACATATATTTTTTTTTTATATATATATTATACATTTTACTTTTACGATTATTATTAGTGTTCTACTATACTTGTACGTAACAGTGGATGTCAATTGAAAAGCCCGTCAATTATATTGTTAGTTTGTTACATGTATAGCGAAGAAAACCTCTTTAAATTGTAGTTTTTTTTAACTCGGGAATTATTGAACGTCAAAACGTTCGAATCGTGTTTACGCGATATTACCATGATAGCCGGTCGTGTCCTTTAATTTCGATCGATAATATACTACATTTCACTAATTCATTTTATCCAAAAGGTGTAGTACATTCGATTTTACAACAGGGAAGGATTTATACCATTCCAACTATCCTAAAAAAAAAACCACCCAAAAGCCGGTTTTATTACAGGCTTTAAATGTAGATAGTCAAAATATATTTTCACCATGTAAGTGCTAAATAATTCGTTGTATTATTAAAAATTAAATTCTACACAAATATCAGTCATAATGGAATTGCAAGAGTAATAATACACGACATAAATGAATACGGCCGTTAAAATATTTAAATGGCAAATAAAAGTAACTTCAAATTGTTAAATATTATTGTAATGCAGTTGCCGAGTTAACTTTTAAAATGGAGATACACGACGAGTGTGTTTTATAAAGATACGATTGTGTACTTTTGCAGACAATAATAATGATAATGAACAATCGACAACTTTTTATCAAATTGAGAAAATTAGACGATCGTCCATTGCCTATCATAATACTAAAAGCTAAAAGTTTACCAGATATGAGGTACACATCCAGATTTCGAAAAGGCTATGTACCTAAATAACGAAACTTGAAAATTAATTTCTAAACCGTATTAATATAAATGATATATTTTACCTAATATTTCTTATAAGTACGCTTCAAACGCAATTACGTTTCGAAAAGTTTTATCTGGACGACGATTTAATTGTTTACGGCTCAGATAATTTGTTTCCCATTTATCTGGGATACGATAAAAGATAAAAATATATCAATCTATAGATAGAACACAACACTGGTTATAGGTATTATATATCGGAGACTCTTTTTTACGGGGGGGCGAGGGGTAGAAGGGGAATCCGTTTTTATTCATCGAGGGGAGATCGTGCGATTCCGGATTGTGAGCGGAACGTATAAACCCTGGAAAGTGCGTCCCCAGAATCTAAAAACCCAAAACCGTATTTGTCCGGAAGTATATGAGGGCACTAGTTTCAAAGTGTACAATCTCCATGTTCCATAAAAATTGAGATAGACATCGTTGCATATTCAATTGTCAGCGCTGATTTCGAATAACTCACTATATTTGAGCAAAAGGGTCTATCTCCAGTGTATCTTAAGATTGAAAATTGCATTTAGTTTCAAAAAGTACAATCTCCTTTGACAAGTTTGTTCCAAAACGTACAATCTCTAATCAAATAATATTATTCATGAGTTTTACTATAAAAATACATTATACACCGTTTTGACTGGTTGTCCTGAACGTTGGAAAGGATGTTGAAATTTATTACTGGAAAGCTGAAACCAACAACTTTATTAGGCCTCCAGGACAGTGGCATTTTGCTTTTTCAAAAATGAAATGAATGATTATTACAAAGAACTCAAAAGGCGTAGTGTTGGTCCGCGGTGAAGGCGTGTACAATTCAAATATTGGAATGGGAAAACCAATTACAAAAAAAGCAAAGAACATTATTAACATGAAGCCCTCCAAAATTCCAATACGGAATGTTGTCAACAGTAATAAAAAAAAACGGATGTAAATAACCTACTCTCTGCTCATTACGGAAATTAGTGGAAAAATGATCAGTGTTTAATTTTTTACAAATTTGTCATAGAGGGAGATGCAATCCACCAGGTTATGTTGAGGAAGACATATTACGTGAACGTCATGCGATAGAAAATGAAATCAATATTGCAATCTAATAAATAAATTGACTAACTTATTAATCTTAAGTATTTTTTTATTTTTAACGATTTTTATTATTAAATTTAATTTTTTTTATAAACTTCTAAACTAAATAAAAAAAGAATAAAGACTTCTAATTTTTAGCTTCTCAATACCTATTTATTATTTACTAAAGTTATTTTCAAAACGAGCAATCTCCTACTGTTAGTTCTATACTGTACAATCGCCAAACAAAATGTTGTCAGAACTAAGAAAAAATCTTGTCTTTTTAAGCAAAAAACTGGTAAATAATCTCTGCATAACTATACGAAAAGGTTAAAAAAAATCCGAATAGAGAAAAAACGTTTTTTGATTAAGTTATTCGTTTTTTTTGGTTTTCTGAAAATGTAGTGAACGTGGACACTTTGAAACTAGTGCCCTCCCGTGTACATTGATATATGTATTGAGACTGTTATTTTATAATTTGGATTCCGGACAAATAGGGTTTTCTATAAATTCTAGACACAGCGAACAGTGAAAACGGACGCTTTTATTATTATTATTGTTATTATAACCGATGGACGGCAGGACGATCGTATATCGTGTCGTATAATATCGCGCGGGCATTATTATAATAACCCAGTCGGCAGTCGGGCCCAGTGGCAACAAACGGCCATGTGCTATAATAATATAATATCGTCATCCGTTAAACGCGGATTGCGCATCGAAAAAACGGGGACCTTTTGAAAATCGTGAGAATATTAGGGTCATAACGGCGCTTCCGGGCGTCGAACGGACCGCGGTGTCCGGACTGCAACTGTCCCCCGTGCGCGCACTACGACGACCAGTTTTCGTACGTTATACGCGTAAAGGTATTATTATTATTATTATTTACGACCCCGCGAGTGGACAATGGGCCGGAACCGGTTGCCGGCGACCGGCATTGTGCAACCCTTTGCCGCTTGACCGGTATGATGCGCGTCTTCCCAGCAAACCGGTTGCCCGGCCGCCGGATAGGGATGAGCACGTTTACTACGCGTCTCCCCCCCACCCCACGACCCGACACCGCGGCGGCGGCGGCGGCGACGATGGGAACCCCCGGAGCCCAGTGCCCGTCCGAATCGATAAGTCTTCGCCGCAGCAACTGGTCGCGGCCCGTCCGTCGTCTCCGTCCGCGTAAGTATCGTTATTATTTTTTTTTTTTTACTTTTACTTTTATTATTATTAATTGATTATCGTAGACCGCGTTGGAATTCGTCTATGCCGAGGTAAAAAAAAAAAAAAAAACTAAGAGTATGCACACTACATACAGATACATCGGTACACGTACGATACGTGTCTTGAACGTGCAAAGCGAAAGCGAGGTAAAATCTGACTGCAAAGAACGATCGAGAAAATCGCGGCATGTGTCTCCTATTGTTTTTAAACGATGGCATTCGAGACGAGCAAACTCATTCCTTAATTCTCGATTCGCTTTTCCGCGACGGTGGTAAAATACGGTATAGCAGCGGTGATAATTGGTGTGTATATATATATATATATAATGTAAATAATGACGTCGCGGTAACATTCTCGGTGTCGGACAAATTAACAGAATGACCCCCAGCCATAAGACAAAAAAAAAAAAAAAATCAAAAATCCATTTGAAACGCTACACATGGTATTATTAGACGGCCGGTTGATTTCGTTGGGTGCCAAATCCGCTAATCGGACGCTAATCGGTTTTCACTATTTTCGCGTACACGCGCGTGCCGCCGCGCGATTGTTCCGTCTCGGCGGCCGAGAATTTTCCATTCCTCCGTAACCCGTACCCGATAATTTCCGGTTCGACAGTAGTTTTTTATTTGACAATTTTACCGAAATTTCCAATGCTTTTTCTTCTTCTCGAAAAAAAATGTTTGTTTTTATTTTCTTACGTTAAACGGCGTGTACGTGCCGTTTGGTTCTTGGACCTCGTTCGACCCGTGTTCGGTTTACGGACCTTCAAACGGTCTGGCGCGGCCGAGACGAGTGTAATTACGCGGCGTCTACGGTGTACCGTACGTTTTTTAACGGCCGGCGACGCGAAATAATAAAGGGGCCTTTGTCGGGGGAATCGCGGTCGTGTTATCCCGTCGAATATCAACGCTCTGGCGTTGCAATAAAAAAATTAAAATTAAAGATAAAATATTATATGGTTTATTATAGTATTTACGAATGGTCTGGATTTCAAAAAAAATAAATAAATACAAAATAATATAATATACGTGTTTATATATATAATATTTTATCGAATATTAATCTCTAAAACAATTTTTTTTTTTGTCTTCTACAATATTCCAATTTGTTTCAATATGAATAAAAAAAATATATATATATATTGGGTCCGTCATTGCAGTGGTGTTCATAGTGCGTTTTTTTTTTTTTTTTTTAATTTAAATTTAATCTAGTCGGACAATTATCGCGCTCGTTGAACGACACTGGCACTTGTACGCGACAACACGGAAAACAATCGCAGGTGAGTGTTTTATTAACGCGGCGAGTGTGTTCAGGTTGTATTGTTTTCCATTAATGACCTGCGATTCTAGAGGGTCCTCTATTGTTTCCGGATATACCGTTTCCAACCCCCTGCTCCCCCCCACCAAACCCTCTTTTTCTCTTATACGATAACGAGTGAATATTATATTGTAATAATAATATATTCGTACGCCTATACATTTTTTTTTTTTTTTTGTTTCAACTATTAATTTATCACTAGTTTAAATTACAAAAGATGTTGAACACGACGAAATGTTACTATAGTTTCAATATATTTCGGTTCCCCTATGTACGAGGCGCGATCATAATAATACCGGGACTAAAATTATATCTGCGCTAAAAACAAACGTATCGGCAATATACACATATCATCGTTACGATAAGAGAGACAACACTCAATTATTACGCTATTCAAGCCACGGGTTAATAATATTATCTGTTTAGTAACGGACGGCAATCCGTTGATGTCGTATACTTTTGTTGTGTCCGCCGTTTTTGTCGTGTCGAATAAACTCGAGCGGCGTGTTGGCATTCGATTTTGCGTTAAGCTCGGTCAATCAGCGACTGAAACTTTTGAAATTATTAAAAAAAGCATTTGAAGATGAAGCGATGAACAGCACTAAAACATTTGAACGGCACAACGGGTTTACCAGGTTAAGCCATTGACGATCACTCCCGTGCTGGTCGACTTTCCATTTCAAGAAATATGGAAATAGTGGCGAAAATTCGAGAAATTTATTCGATCAGATCGACGAATGAACAATAAAATTTAATCAGACTTACTACAAAGAAGTTTTAATTAAATTACGAGCAAGAAACCAAAAGACACGTTCAGAACAGTTCCAGAATCGATCGTAGTTGTTGCACCACGACAACGCGCCTGCTCATTCTGCCTTATCAATCCGTGAGTTTCTTGCTGATAAACAAATTCCAGTTGGACCTCACCACTCATACTCACCAGATCTTGCTCCTTGTGATTTTATTTCAAAAAATTAAAACTCTTCTCAAAGGGCAACGATTTGATGATATCGAAACAATAAAAAAAAAAAAAAATTGCAGTGTACAAACTCAAATAACATTGCTTCAAAACGTGGCAGGAGAGATAGGATAGGTGCATAACGTCAGACGGTGAATACACTGAAGGAGACTAATATTTAAACAATTATTAGTTTATTTAAATTTCAAAAAAAAAAAAAAATCCCGGTATTTTTTTATCACATCTCGTAAACAGGGCCGGCTTTAGATATGATCCACAAGTGCTAGACGGCAAAGGGCGCGGGAAAGGCGTCAAAATTAAAATAAGAATTAGATCGAACGTTGGTTACTCGAATTATCTACTAGGTGGACGAAAAATAAATAATTTTCACAATACGATTTGAAATGAATTCGGGTATTTTATTATTTTTTCGTTTTACATTTTTATTCAACGATATTCTGCCCGTCAATATTATATGTTTAAGTCGTTCAAGAGAGAGGAGCGCCTAACGGAACAATTCTTGGACTTGGCGCCGAAAGGGCTAAAGCCAGCCCTGTTCATATAATATTTTTATAGGCATACGGTGCCGGCAACACCATCACCGCGGCCTCGTTTTCGGCAAACGGCAATCGATAATATTATACGGCCAGACAATTATCCCAATAATAATAGTCGTAATAATAATGGTGGACGACGAGCGGTTTTTTTTTTTCCACCCTTCATCCGGTATACGCGCGAGGGTGGAACGTTCGATTCGGCGGGTGCCATTTGTACGCCAATCAAAATGGCGTAGTGTATACTACTACTACTACTACTACTGTTTTTTTTTTTTTAAATTTTTTTTTTTTTTTATTCCTTTTCCATATCGTTTCCGTGGAGAACTACTATAGTAGCCGACCGAATATAGAAAACAAATATAAAACGATTTCGGTTTACCAATACGGGGACATTCCGTGGAAAATAATCCGGCGATAGAAACAACACGCAGGATAAAACACGTGGTATCAATACAACTATTTGATCGGTTTGACGGTAAATTAAAACGGGAATCGTTGTGTTTAAGGGAATTCGAAACGATACGGGACCGGATTGCTGCTCGTCGTCGTTTGTCCGACACGTACGCAGCGCGCGGGCAAACCAGACCGATTTTTCGTCCGTCGGACTGGTTTGTTTCAATTCGATTTTATTATTATTTATAATTTTGGATATTATTCGCTGCAGAAACAACACACTACAATTAATTCATCCAATACATTTACAAAGGACGGCGGTGTGCGATATTCCTTAAATAATGTTATTTAATATATTATTTGTTTAACCGTGGCCCGTTAGGGGGAAATCGATTGCCCGCCCATCGTACGTTGGACTGTGACGGACGAAAAATCGGTCTTAATTGCTACGCGGCTGCGTGTGTCGGACAAAGAAAGATAAGGGAATTGCCGTTCCGTAACGAGTGTTCCCTTAACGCGGAATGAGACGGGTGAGGTGAAAAGAGATCCTTTGATCGCGACAAAGTTGCAATATCTCACTTTGTGTTCGGTGCACGCATATAAGGTACCGCCTAGGCGGAATCGGAAATTATTCGCGCGGACGACGGCAGCCTTGGGCGTTCTATGTATTATAGCTAACCCACAAGACTGCCGCAGTGTAGTTAAATACATATATATATATATATTATAATATATAATATACATGATCGTTTCGCGCGCGATTTAATTAGTTCATTTCTCGAGGCTGTAATTAATCCGCGAAGGGTTTATGCCGGAGAAGGCGGCGGTATTAATTCGTCTGTTTCGAATTTGCCGAAGAAAAGGGCCGCGGCGTCGTCGTCGTCGTCGGAGAATCGCGCGAAAAACGCGTTAATCGGCGCAATCGTGCTCGGCAAGTGCGCGTTACGAATCCCAGAACACTACTCGTGTAGGTATATATATATATATATATAATACAATTCATGTTTGTCACGTTATAACTGTATACGGGGATTCGATTTCGAACGCAATTTATCTAAAACCATATTTTTCGGCGGATAGAGCTTAACGGCAAAATCATTCGCGATTTTCGACGACGACAAATCATCATTGCGTTTACACATATACACGCGCACGCCCGACCTTATATTTATATATATATATATATATATATACATAAATCGGTTTCGGTTCGCTTGACGGGCAATTCCGATAAATCCCGTTGCGATTCCATCAACCGTATTACGGTTCGTTCATAAGTATTCTTACGGCGCGCGGGTTTGTATTTTTGTCGTCGGAAATGAATAAAACACGACGCCGGGGCGTCGTTGGTGTATTCGCATACATACACGTATGTTTATGCGCGGAACCGGCGATAACAAAAAAAAAAAAAAAAATATCGATTCGGCGGTGTGATTAAAAAATCCGCCGACGTCAAAAAGAAACATTTCTCGCCGATTATTTTCTCCTGTGGTATCCGCGATACTACGTTTGTAACAAAATATTTTGTTCCGTTGACCTCTTATAATAATAATAATAATAATAATAATAATATTCTATTATTTTTATTTTCACGCGTCCATATGTTTGCAAATGATTTGCATAATGTTGGTTTTTTTCCAACAGTAATTATTCATTTCGGATAACCGTAGTACTTTGGTAGGCGTACAAAATGATTACGGACAATAATTAATAGCTAACGGAACATTGGTGTAGGTACTTATTACGTTACATTATATCAGTTCGTATTCATTTTACATTTTGTTTTATCTCACAATATCACGCTGAAGGTTTTAATTTTTAGTAAAAGTAATTATACGCTACATTTTCTTATCTAATTTTTCGATCTATACCAAACGAACGATTAAAAAAAAAAAAAATATATATACATATATTATGTTATATTGTCCGTAGATAACAGTAACTAAGTAATAACAGTATGATAGTTGCGTATAGTGGAAAGCCAGAATAATTATCAAACGTATAATCAGGGCCGTATTTAAGGTGGTTAATTTTTTTTTTTCTCAAATATTATCAATCCTATAATAATCGCATTCGCTATTATTTATTACGTTTAATACTACATTTTAATGTTTAGTAATTTGTCATTATAATTTGAAAATATTGTCATTTTCGTATTGATTAATCAATCTATTACCTATCGAAATTCAATAAGTTAGTAGATGGGGTGGGGGGTTTGATCACTAATCACCTTCTGATCACTGTTCGAGATCAGATAAGATTATTCTGTGATGAAAAATCAGCCGTTATTATGATGATTATTATGATGATTCTGTCATATAAAACGATTGTTTTAAACTAATACATTTTTTTTTTTGCTCCTGGGCAGCACATTTCCATTACCGGTACACAGTATATAAGTTCCGAAAAATAGCATTGCACCCAAAATTAATAACTAATAATCCGTAATCAACCACTCGAATCGTATTATTTGATTTCATTTATATAAAATTTGTATGCCCACCTACGCACATATTTTCTGTTTTATAGATATTTGTCAGGTAATGTTTTTTTTTTTTTTTATATATATAAATAATACTTAATTATATAATATTAATAATTTACTACTGAGACTGTTTTAAATTTAAAGAAATGAATGTAAAATTGAACGGACTGCAAAATTATTTCTCCTGACTATTCATTTATATAACGAATAGTCATGCGTATAAATTTATTTCTTTTTAAATTATTCCTCTCGCGTAAATTTAAATGATAACGAATAATAAATTACCGATTTACCATTCCTTGCTCGGCATTTATATAATACTAGTTGAATTACTACTCGGTTTCGCCCGTGAAAATTAATGGTTTTTTTCTTTATGGTTGGTCTAGGTTACTATTGGTAAATAAAACATTTTTTAATTTTTTTTTTCATATCAAAAATAACGAAAACCCAGTTAATATTTTGCATATAAATAAAGACTATAATTAAAAATAAATTTATTTTTCTTTATTTCTACTAGGTTTATACTGTTTTTTTATTTTTCGCCCGGGAAATATTTTACTGTTTTATAAAACAAAATGTAGGTACATTTTTTTTTATTTATTAATTTATATAATATCTTCGTACATATTTCTATTAAGTTTATAATACTTCTTTGTAAACAATATTGTTTGTTCTTTGGTAAGGTGCATATACATATAGATTTTATGCCGAGCTTAAACGACGATAATAATTAATAAATAACGAATAAAATGTATATATATATATATATATTGTTACCTGTAATTAGTTATTTAATATTAATTTTGTATATCGTACTATCGTACAACAAAAAAAAAAAAAAAAAAACGTAATGACAAAAACAAAATAAAAATTGAACGAATAATGTTGAACTGCTCTGTTGAAATATTTGTTGTAAATGTGAATAAAAACGCGTTTTTAAAAAAAAAAAAAATTAATTAATAACTAATTAATTATTGTTTTTATCCGAATAAATGTACGCCTAAAACCCGTTCAGTGATGTCCTCTTTAATTTAATTTAAAAAAAAAAACCAGCATGACAATTTGATAAGTAATTTCGGAGCCAACCCGTAACAAAGGTTACCATTAAAATTCCATTTTTGCTTTTATATGATATATAGATTATCAAATTAAAAATAAGTGTTGTAGTGAACAAATACAAAAAACATAAAAATGAATGATATCAATAATATTAATATTATGTGATATTGTTAATATAAAACAAATTTAATATATTATAAATTTCTTCTATAATATTGATACATGAATCATTGCGTTAAACTAAATACAAACTTAACATAGCAATATTATGATATTATGATGTAAAAAGTTATTATATTAGTATACGGTTAAACATTTTAACTGCGGTGTGGGTTGAACTTAACGACCCCTCTGTACGTAACATTTGTTTTTTTTCTCTCGAAAATGTTCCTAAAATAATAATACAACAATGATATATATATATATATATATATATATATATATATATATATATATATTTATGAAAATTGATTATCTTAAATTTATATCGAAAAACGAGTGTAAATCGAACAAATTTAATAATGTCGCCACCACTTGCCTAAGCGAAGGCGCAAAAAAGAAATGGTCTTGTTATTGGCTGGTATTTTTGGGAGTAGTTTAAAAATAAAAACAAGTTTTCGACGATTCGTCTGCAGAGAACGAATACATATTGCCGACATTAGATGTGAATAACCCTGCATCGTTGGGTGGTCTGGTATTTAGATTTAAAACGTTTTGACCTTGCGTCATTGCTGGATCTATTGAATTGGTATAAAAAAATTAACACAAATTCTATGTTACGGGGATACAAATTGAATACTCGCCATTTGACGACTGTGGCCGTTGTGTGCAGCAATAACGACAACGTCACTTCGACGTCGGTCCAAAAATTCTTCCGGTCGACCGGCTGCGGGTCTATGATGACAGGTCTGTTTTTGCCAACAAATTGCGTTTAATAAATTCAATTGAATATCAGGGGTGTTAGACAAAGATATTATTTTCTTTCTTTGTCCAACGTATACGTATACGTTATACGTATAATATGGCACATTAGATCAATTTCCTTCCCAATCTATCCGATCGATGTATGATAAAAAACGATTCGAATTCTGAAAACAGATTTGAATTCAACGCGAGTGAACATTGCCAGGTCATTTATCGAATTTTACTCTTTAACATTTAATAAGTTTAAAAGTTTGTTAATAATGTGTTAAAAAAAAAAAAAAAAAAAAAATTATAATAATATTTAATACGTATAAATACATTGATCGAATATTTTGAAGGCAAATCGATCTAAATTGGTGTGGCGATATATAAAAAATATATCGGATCCTCTTGATTGGATCCATGTGCGTTGATTAAGTGAGGCACAGGGGGAATCGCTATAGGAGGGCAACGGTGGAAACGGCGGCGATATTTTTGGCGATTAAGTGTACACAGGAGAGTGGATGTGAATGAAAAAAAAAGAAAATAATCCTTTTAGAAAACTTTTCTGTAAAATACTTTTGGGGAATATGAAATTAAATGAAGAACTCGGAGGGTAATGGTTGCCGGGGGGGGAGGGGTGAGAGGGAGGTCGGTGATGTGACAGAAAGGAAGAAAAACGAGAGGGTTAGAGACTGGATCGCGAGAGAGGGAGAAATGTAGAAAACGCGCGCAGAAAAACAGAAAAGGGACAAGGAATATACATTAAGGGTGCAATTTGCGAGGGTCGGTGTTGAGGGCGGCGGTGGTGGTTGTAGGGTTGAGCTCGATGCGAAGAAAAAGAGGGCTCTTCATTCTCGTTTTAATCGAAAAACATCTTTTATACGTTCTTTCATTAAAATAAAAGAACCCGGAAAACTACCCACGCGCCAGCCATCGGCCGGAGGAACAGGACGCGGGGCGGGCGAGTGTCGGATGATGATGATGGCGATGAGGAGGAGGAGGAGGAGGAGGAGAGAGAGAAAAATAAAGAGCAGAGAAACAGAGAGAGTGAGAGAGAGCTTTACGATATTATTTCGGCTCTCTAATTATTTTCTCCTCCGCGTTATTAGATCTACGTCCCGGTGTCGGGGGCGAGAGGGGATGAAAAGGGGATTCTTTGGCAGATGTACCTACCTTCCGCCCGCCGTCTATGTATATATATATAAATATATATATATATATATATATATATATATATATATACGCACTTACCCGGCCGCCGCGCGCGTATACAGGAAAAAAAAAAATAAAAATAAAATAAAATAAAATTAAAAAAAAAAAAAAAACACCCCGGTCTGAATAAAGAACGCCGCCGCCGCCGTACGCGCTGCACCGTGCGCCCGTCGTCGGCGGCCTGCCCCCCGGTCGCTGCAGAATTTTCCATTTTCTGAAAGGATTAAACAAATTACTCGCGCCGGTTTTTGCGCGAATACATCTGCGCGACGGCGACCGACGACGACGACGACGACGACGACGGCGACGGCGACGGCGACGGGGTAACGAGTGCGAAAGAATATTATCGTATCCCAAACGAGATTTGCATATTCGCCGCGGCGGCATTCATTTATGTAAATCCTACCCCCGGACGCGCGTATACATTTATATTATTATTATTATTATTATTATTGTTATTATTATATATAATAATACTGCAAATGCGTCTCGGTATATCTCATTACAATATTTTCTGTACGTTTATAGTGCAAAAATGGTTATGAATAACGGACGGCGCGCAAAAATGCGTATCTACTGTGTCCGCCGCCGGACGATAAATATTCCACGTGTGCCCCGTATCTATAACCGTATTAATAACGATAATGCGGTGAATTAGACGAGACAAATATTTATATTTGATCCTGTTGTATTGTCGTATTCTCGGTCAGACCGACTATAATTGCCGATGGCGGGTTTGTTACGACTCGCGGGTATTGCGGTGGAAAAACAAAATACCATATCCTTTCCGCCTTTCATATGCAAATATGAAATTTTCATTGATAATTCGTGATTCGTTTTGCGTATTAAAATTAAAACCAAAACCGATATGAGAAAATTTCGAATACTAAAACCGAACCAGCTGCCAGTAGTCGTTATATCACACAAAGTAAAATGTTGAATCATTTTCTCAGACGGTTTTTTATTATTATTATTATTATTATTGTTGAAAACATTAAATCGAAAACGCTTACGGATTTCGAATGTTGCGGTAGATATGGGCGCTTAATTTGCGATTTCAACCGGATAACGTAACTATACGTATAATATTGGAAGGGGAGCTGCTCTACAAGGGACTGCGAGTAGTCTCATCAAACATATATGTCCCGCCCCTCTGTAACCGAAATGATATTATACCATTTGAAAAAAAAAAAACATATTTTATAATAATTCCAAACTTTTATATTGCCCCGGAACCGTCAATAAACCAAATATATTCTCGAAATCAACGAGTACTCGCATGACTAAAATCCGATGGGCGTCGGCAATTAGTTTCCATAGCGGTCCAGATAATATAAACAACATTTTTCGAGAATCAGAAAAAACTTAAATATTATTTAATAAATGTTTTGTTTTTTTTTTTTTTTTTTTTTTTTTTTTATCAAAAACACAGTTTAAGCCGTTTAAGGCTAATTATTTAATAGAGTGTAGGTAATATAAATTATTAAGTTTCATACTAATAATAATACTATTTTATATTTAGGATTTATTAATAAGAGAATTCATTGCCCTGAGCCAGTTGTTTTTTAAAATTTGGTACTCTTGATGAACAACTAATGCGCAGAGTGTTTTCAACGTGGATATCAGTTAATTTTGAACGATATTTATTCTTTAAAAACGTTTTTTTTTTTGAAACAAAGTTTCACATATGTACGCGGAGCAAAACATTGAAGGTTAGCCAAATTTTATGGCTAGCCTTTTACAATTAATGTACTTATCCATAACATGCTTTTAGCAAATATCTTCAATAGAAGCCGTTTTGTATATTTGCAACGAAATATCTTCTTGCAAATCAACAATTTCCATTTGAAGTGAAGATTGTCAAAGTCTGAACATTTCGTAGCTTCATAAGGATTTTTTTTGAAAATCGCGACAGTTTTTCCAATTTCTGCAAAGTCTTTGAATCTCTTACCAAATTCTTCGCCAAGGTCTGGCGAAAAACTCGATAAAACACACGCCGCAGTCTATGTCAGAAATCTTTTTTTACATTCAAGTATTGTTTGGAAAACGAATGGAATCTTGATTTTTAGTATCTATTTTAAACGTTTCAAGTTTTCGGCGGAATGCAGACACGCCGGATATCAGATCGCAAATTTCGCGATTTCGGCCGGGCACGAATGATATTTGTAAATTTATTATTCCGTTTACATGCGACAAACGCGATACGATGACGGTTTAATACAAAACCGAACAATACATTTATCGAGCGTTTACAAGCGGCGGGCACAATTCCCGGTGTTGTGTTATCGGGACTATTATTTGTAAACGGCGGACATCTCCAAGTGCATTGTATAAAATCAGAGATCAAATGCCGATCTATTGTGCGCGGATAACCGGCGTTTAAAAAAAAAAAAAAAAAAATTAAAACTAAGAGTACCTACACTACATACGGATACATCGGTATGTGTATTTGTCTTGTTTCTACTGAATATAGTTGACATAAGAATCTCGATGTCAATTTGGTATTAGATACGAGGAGACGAGGATTAAACTGTAGGTAACTTTTTTAACACGTGTAAAAAATAAACAAGTTTCAATGACAGCAATTATTTTTATTGAGTATACATTTTTCTAAATTTTTAAATGGAAAACGCGGTGACACTAATCGTTCAGAGATAGGATCGAGAGGCGGTAAATCAGATGAAAATGGAGGATAACAAAAACCGTTAATCGTAGCAAAACGGGGAACATTGTTACTGAGCAGAGTTTTATAACAAGTATTGCACACGCTCATATATTATTAGAATCTAAGCCTGGGTATTTTTCGAGCAAAAAATCTACGGCTTTCTGGGGAACGCGATTCATATCTTTCTCGAACCAAAGGCGATGGCAAACAGCGCAGGAAACACCGAATTTGTTTTGGATAAAACGAAAATTGAATTCATAATCAGCGACGGGAAATTCGTCGATACAGACATTTCGCGGCGGTACGGTTATCGGAATGACGATTTTGAGATTGTTCTTTAAACGAGCGTCGCGGTAACATTCTCGGTGTCGGACAAATTAACAGAATGACCCCCAGCCATAAGACATATACATATTTTTTTTACATATACATGTAAAAAAAAAAAAGACATATTTTCGGCGGTCCAGTCGTTGTCCCTCCGGGGGGGGGGGCGCCTATTGCCTAACCACTCGGGTTATAGAAAAAAAAAAAAAACTATCCGCTGTCGTCGATCGGGCGTAATAATAATACTAATAATACGCGTGTTGTACTCGTTACGTAACACGTACGCCCTATTTATAAAATTATATATATTTTAACGACATTATATACCGAACGAAATTACTTTTAAACGTACAAAACGCTTCAGGTAATAATAAAATAACACGCGTTATAATATAATAACAGCTAATACAGCGTGCGTAGGGTACAATGTAAACGATAATTTAGCGCGTTTACCGTTTTATAGTGCCTGTATCCGCACCGGCCCTTTTGTACCGTATATTCTGGCGAAAAACTTTAATATTCACGATAATATATCCGCGTGCCTATAGCCCGTCCATACGCGGATTATAGACAATAGACGGCAACGGTAGATAAACGTGCATAGGTTTAAAAAAAAAAAAAAAAATAGTTGTACGATAAATAATATGCAGTGTTGTCGTGTAGGACGAAATCGCCCGGACCATAACCGAAGACAGACTGCTCCTTAATATCATAACCATTAGGCAGGGTTAGGTATTATTATCGGGTAGGAATAATGTTTGTAAGACGTTTTCCGTATGCATTACGTTGCGGTAGATATCCGGATTTATAGTCGAAACCAGAATTTACCAATAAATACTATTCATTCGTTATTACCAGTTTTTACGCGCGACATCACAAGTAAATACTGTTTTTTTTTTTTTTTTTTTTACCGTCGACGATACTAATATTAATCGTTATTAATTAATTTTAAAGAACAAACAAATATTTCATACTTTGAAGTATACGGGGAAATACGATTTATTTAATTTAAATTAAACGATTAAACGTACAATAATATTAATAATAATGTAAGAATAAAAAAAAAAAAAATAGTTATACGTAGTAAATTATGAATTCATGTTAAAAGAACAAACAATTACTGCATGCTATGTAATGGAATTGCTTTTGTGCAATAAAACTTCACGGTAAATAGTCACTCAAAATTACACAAAATTTTACCATGTATTAAAATGAATATTACCTTTTTTTTCTTTTTTATTATCTACTTAAATCAATTGTATTATAAAAAAATTTTAAAAAAAAGCCGGCTCTACGAAAGAAAATTATATTAAGAACTTGGTGTACTACCTTTAAGTCTTTATTTATAAAAAAACGTGCTATTTCTTTTATTCTAAAAATATATCCTTCAGAGGACAAATTTAATAAGCGTGAAACCATAGCATATAATCTTAAAATAAATGATTCTAAAAAAAAAGTATAGTCCAAAATTGTATAGACTATATAGGTCCTAAATCGTTTGGTTCTCTAAATATTAATGTGAAAAAAATATTTAAGAACTAAGAAATAAGTTCTAAGTTTTTTACATTAAGATATATATATAAGTCAATCAAATCTATTATGTGAGCTATAAACTATTTTTTAAAAATCTATATGTAAACTTTATATTATAAATTTACGTATAATATAATACACTTTATTTATTATTTGTATTGTATTCATTTATTTTTTGTATTTAGAATGCATATAATATATTTGCAATAATGTTTAAAAATATATATTTAAATAAAATAAATAAACTTTCAAGTATTTATATTTAATAAAACTGTTCGTAGTGATGTCATTTGTAAAAACTAGTATTTTTAACAAGATTTTACTAGTGAATTTTGATTTTCACTGATTTCGGGTGCAGTATTCGTTGCAAAAAACAAAATACTATGGACTAAATAATGAACATATTACTTATATGGTAAATAAAAACCTGATATTATTTTGTATGCAGTGTGATATTATATTTTATTTGTATAAAATTCATTTTTATTAAATTCAACGTCAGCAGACACGTTGTCACTTCTCGTCTGATGAAATTTGTACGGTGATTAAAGCTTTTAAGTGGTTGTGGCTGGTTAACAATTGTTGTATGTAAAAGGTATTAGTGATCATTTTCTGGTACAAACGAATTTCTTCCAAACGGCACTTTGGATTATTCAAAAAAGGATTTAATTGACGTAATACAGAATACCAAAAAATTAAAAAAAAAAAAAAACTTACCACTTAGCAGAATTATAATGTTATACATATAATCGGCGAGTACATACAATTTGGACTCGTGTCGCTTCACACACCTCAGCGCCAACTTAAGTGCCAACTTTTGGATTATAATATAATAAACTTGAAAGTAATGATAACTCATGATTAAATTGCAATAATAAAAATAATAAAGCATAATATTCAACAGAATATGTGAAATTGTATACTATTATTCATTGTTTTTATTTTTTTTATTTTAAGCACTCAGAAATATATTACAGTCATTTTTTTTATTTTGTTTCCAGATGTCAAAAAGATGAAAACATTTGATCGAAAAAATGCTGCGAACGTCAATGCCCAAATGTATATTAAGCTATTGAAAAGTATAAAAAAAAAAAACATTATAATATTACTTAATAAATAGGTACAAACATATATTAAGTATATTTTTTTTTTTTTTTTTTTTTAAAAAACTGAAATTAGAACGCATACAATTCATTGAGTTTTTACTAAACTCAAGTATAGAATTTAAATCAATAACTCGGGATTACTAATATTAATCATAGAATAATTGTATAATGTGATTACAAAATCTATTCTATTATAAATTGCAATCGTAATCTATTATCCGGACGACTATTCGATTAAATAATTTATATGTAGAATAGTTCTAAACTAATTCACCAAAAATTACTATTTACCACATGCGTTATTATTCTACTAAACCATTACATATTTGAGATTTAAAATCAATTTAAATCGATATCCTCTACTCTGTTGAAAATGTAAATACACCGGCAAATAGAACTGTTGATAATAAATTACTAGTACAATCAGCTTTTACTAATAAAGTATGCTCATTTTCATATATAACAACCATTTTTATATTTCGAATTAACGTGGTCATTTAATATACAAAAAATAACGTCAAACGTGATTTAATATCCTTGCTCTTTTACACTCTGGTTTGATATTTGTACATAATATTATACGTAAATTGAAATAACACCCGCAGAAATGTATTTTTGTAGGTCCCGTTGGTGGGTTTTTTTTTTTTAAGAATCTCCTCGATAATGTTCATGATGTTTACAAAATATAATGTAAATATATAAATCGACTAAGTTGATTTATTGAAGACCGGACGTTTGAAATACAGCGACACCTCCTTTAATTGACACCCTCTAAATAGCGGACATATTTCGGCTACCGAGATTTTCCAGTATTTAGAAGTTCCACGGTATTTGTTTATTGAAATCTAATACGAGGTTAACCATTCCATCATAATACTATTATAATATTTATGGTTTCCACGGCTTCTGGAAAAGTCAAGGAAAGCCTGGAATAGTCAGGGAATATCAATGAAATTTCGGAATTTTATTTTAATTTCAAACTTTAATCTCTGTTTTGGTAAATATTAATTATTCAAAAATCGAAAAATATTATAGATATCTATTATCTATAATAATAATAAAAAAAAAAAAAAACATTTTTTATGTTAATATATTATTATAATTATTTGAAAATAAGTAATTTGGCGACACAATTTAAATTATCTAAACAATAATTAATGTCAATTTGATCGTATTGTATTTGCTGTCCTATTGTGGTATACGCGGTATTAAATTTAAAAAAAAGAATGAAAGTACAAACATTTTAACACATATTTATTTACTCTAGTAAAAATCCATCCTAGAAAAAACACGAAAAGTCAAGGAAAATTTAAAATGGTATTTCGTAGCAACCATAATATTATTCTAGCGACTAACCACAAATACAGCAATCTCGAATATCGTTTTAATATTAAATTTGTTCGAAAAACTCGAATTAAATTTTAATGAGTCATTTGCATATATTCCGATTAGTATTTGTTAGTTTATAGACTATTGAAAATATTATTATCGTACTCGCAGTAATTGTCATTTAAAAACATTTTAAAATTTAATATTTCAAACTAAAAATACAAGCAGGTATTGATAATTTTGAATTTTGAACTGCACTTATAGAGTCACATTATATGAATGCAATGGTTTAGACATTGTTTTTGATATTTTTAAATAATAGCTAGTACGAAAAAAAAAAAAAATTGTCTTATGACCATCTTAAACAGTGGCGTCTATCCGATGTACGAGTATTTACCGGCTGACTGAATTAATTTGAAATAAAGCCAATATTTTCAAACAGTTAGTAATATATATTTGAATGAAAAAGTATATTCAAACTTTAAATCATTCAAGGTGTTTATTAAAATATAAACGATGAAAACTTCTATATACTCGGTGTTATTTACTTTTAAGAAGTTTGTAGGCATCCCGAATCTTGAAAATTAATAGTATACAGTGGTATATATACAATACGCGTCCCCGAATCTTTCTGCGGGTAAATAATAGCTATGTGTGTGTTTCGTATGCGCTTTTACCGAGTTAATATATACGTACATACATAATTAACTACAATAAACCATACAATAATAATTGTAAAAATATAACATAAAAATAAATAAATTCGATATCGTATAGTTTTGATAAGCAGTTGTAGATAACGGTTTTATGAGTTAATTCGTCTACGCTGTGGTAGTATTTTTTTATTTAAGTAAACACTGTTACGTACTTATGGGCGTATAATATTATGTAATTAAAAGGCGCAAAAGTATGGTTCCCCGGGAATTTCTAATCTTATTCCCAAATATTTTCTCATTTTATCCTGTGTTTAAATACGATATATAGGTATATTATGTTCGAACCCATGTCATACGTTAATGTAGAGCCCATCACGAATTTACATATTACATTATTTCCGACAAATCATTAATTAAAAGGTCGATGGTCTCTCGATGCGTGTAAGGTTAAAAACCTCCCCGTAGACAACAGAATATAATCGGTGCGGTGTAAAATGTAATATTGTTTACCGCCAAAGCAACGTCAAATCAATAAGTTCGTGCGTGATGTATTGACAAATTGTTATTTTAATATAACATATAGGTGCGTTATTTTCGGGACATTGTTTCGAAAAGTTTTATTATTCGTTATCCGGTTGACCGGGACATATTATTCTGATTCGTTGTGGCTTGTGGGTTACACATACGCATACCGGTAGCGTGTAAAACTTTTTTTTTTTCTTTTTATGCGAGGGCTAGCGATTGTCTATACTTATACCGCAACCATCACTGCCACCGCCGACACCCGGTACAAAAATGTTATTAGTTCCTGCTTTGAACTCGCTATTCTATGGTTTCTAAACAGTCTTACACCTCGAACTACCCGTAGGTCCTAGACCAGAGAAAACAACCTTGGCACACACACACACACATTAATAATATAAAATATATCTATACATATTATTCGCACGTGCGTGTGTGTTATAGATATTTTATACTTACATTTTTTTCCCCTTCTTTTCTTTTATGCAGTAATAGTAGTGGCGTTTTTCGTCAAGACTTTTCACAACGGTGTGCACACAATGGTGCCAAGTCGATTAATCATTAAAAAGTCAAAGGGCCGTAGACGGCGGAGAGGGGCTGCGGGGGAAATTAACCCGGTTGCCCGCGTTCCCGCTGCAGCCATATTTATTATTAAATTTTAAACTCTCGGTGCCCGACCCTCGCGCGCGCGAAGAATACAAAAGTATATACGGCGGCGGCGGCGGCGGCGGCGACGGAGGAGATGGCGTAGTGGAGGCCGCCGGGTTAAAAGTTTATCGGGGGTGGTGGCTGCAGATAAGCGGGATCGAACGGGGTAGTGGTGTACAAGAGCGTGCGGTGTGGTCGGCGAGAGGGCGGCGGCGGTGGCAGTGGATTTCCTGCCTGGGGGGCCATTGTTGAGAAAAAGCGGCTTTTCTTTATATGGCGCGGTGAGAAAAGGGCCGCCCGAAAAACTTAAGACCCAAAGACGGTAAACTTTCTCCGGAAACTTTACTAATATAGTCGGGACGTATATTCTTATTTCTTAAAATTATTTTACGCACATTGTATTCAACCCGGTCACCGGTGCGCGGGCGAGGCGAGTGGGGCCTCGGGATTTCCGGGTGTGCGGTTGGGGGTGGGGGGGGGGGGTCGCCCGCTACGGGACGAATATTAAAACGTCAATTATACGCGCGTACACCTATACGCGTGCGTTTCTATATTTACGTATCAAATATAAATAATTTTATTATTCGCTATACAGACGCCGTTTTCGAGAGCCGACCGTTTATCCGGATGTTCGGTAAACTATAACTAAACCATACGGGGTGACGCGCGGTGTTCGACGAAAAGTGCTACGGGGGTTTGTCCGAGGATGTCGTTAGATATGATTGGACGGGATACGGTAGGAGGTTTGTGGGTTTATGGGGTGGTTACAACAGACATCGCGGATGTTATTTAATCGAGGAGCCACGGTGCCGGATTAAGAACGCAAAGTGTATGAATCTTTTGTGAAAACCAAAAGAAAAACCGTTATTTACAGCTTCGTTATTTTTCAGTTACGGTCCGACGACTATATACTGATCGGACAAACCGCGGTATTATTTAGTCGATCGTCTAACATCCCGCTACGCCTGCGTTCGTTACGGAAATTCAAACCTAATCTAATCTAGGACCGACGAATGAAATGTCGTAGAATTCTTTAATGTTTAATATAATTAACGCGAACGCGAGATGGTATAATTAAAATTTATTTCGCGATATTTCGCGCTATCACAACTGCTGCGCGGCCCTTATATTGTTATAAACGACGTCAATAAATATTCTTTAAATTTGTTTTACCGTTAATTTGGATTTATATTATACAGGGATACTCATACGGTACACGGGTATATACGTGTGTATGCGTTTTATAGCGTTTTAGTCATTTGCATAATATTTTTAATGAGAAATCTTCTTAAACTAAGAAAAATAATTTATAATTATGAGTTATGTCTTATGTGCAGTATAATAAATGTGTATATTATATATTATAATGAAAAACGTGCTCGAAAACAAAACGAATAATAAATTATTTACGAATTACATGTATTTATAATAATAATAATGCATTTTTAACGCGCCGGCTGTGCGTTTGAAATAATATATTTTAAACATTTTTTTTTTCTCCATAATAATTATTTTATCGAAACTGTATAATGTAATCATATTAAATCTAACAAATAAAATTACGTAATAGTAATAATTACCTATGCGTCTGTAACGGAATAAATTATATAACATGTTGATAATATACTAATGTGCCATTGTACGTTTTCGTTAAAATGAGGCAATCGTAAACGTTTTTTTTTTTAATCGAAATGGAAAAATTCGGTTTTTATGTTTGGTTTCACGGTGTACATCGTTGTCAGGGTGTATTTGATTAGGTTCAGCACATGTTCCCGTACACAATATAGATATTACAATTCATAGTGTGCACGGTGGTACCCTCGAGTACTATATGGGATCGTGGGTATATCTTTGAACTATTGAAAATCGGAAAAAAGTTTTTACGTGTTCCATTGTAGACTATTAATAACGTTTAACGACTTTTATTACCTAAATATTGTAACTCACGTTAACGATGTATTAATTTATTTATTTTCTGTATGTTGTTATAGGTGCTGCGCGCGAAACCTCCCCTCGTGTATATACTACACACACTCGTGCGTGTAATGCGGTTAACCGCCTACGATGACTTTTGTCGTCGTCGCAACAACAAATCCGTGATAAAAAAAAAAAATAAAAAAAAAATATACATTATAAAGTTCAGAAATCGATTTTGACACCATCATAATAATGATAGCGATCGTGTGCGGCGTGTAGTGTCGTCTCGCCCGGAAATAAAACGACTCGCGGGGGATAAAAATGCCTAAACGGTTTAAAAGCCTACGGAAATGTATATTATGTGTGTATTTTTTTTTTTTTGTTTTCGAGAACGAGTACTTTAGGTCGTCGGTTAAGAATTAGTATAAAACGCGATTGCGTGAAATCGTTTTTTTTTTTTTTTTTTAATACACCATTCCCTCGTCTACTGCACATTACCGTGTAGCACCGTTGCGGTTTTATCGTTTTTACCCTTTCTATACTTTATATATAAAAAAAAAAAAATAAAAAAAAACCCCTAACGTTTTTTCCCTAACGATTATTATTATTGCTTTTTCTCTTATCTGCTTAAAACTTTGAACGGTGTTGGTTATTTTATTTTTTAAACCGTTTCCCTCGCTTCCAGCCTTTCCCTTTCCGTAAACTCCCTCCACGCCACATTGCATATAACACTAATACACACGCATAGAGTTCCAATAATAATAATTATAATTATAATAATCGTAAGCCGTTCGTCGTCGTCGTCGTCGTCGTCGTCGTCGTCGTTAGGTACACCGCCGTCTATGGAAAAAGGCTAATGGCTTTGCACGGGTGGATACAGGAAGAGGCGATTTACATATTATATTTAAATGCGTTTTTTAATAGTACGAATCGTTTCTCTCTCTGTTTCTCTCTCACTCTCTATCTCTCTTCGTTTTTTCCTGTACGGGTCGTACCGCCACTGCAATTATATTGACGTAATATTAATTCATTAATTTATATTAATTTATATATATATATATATAATCCTAATACAGACCGAGTGATAAGAAAATCGTTAATTTTTTTGTTCGCGTTTATTTTTACTATAAATTGTTTAAAAAATGATAAAAAAAAAAATCGATCCACATTTCAATGTTGCTCTCCATAATGTTTAGCCATACACGTAAAATTAGGATTGGGTTTTTGACGAACCTACGTGTTTTTTTTTATGGCCAATGACCAGATTTCGACAGGTTTCGGTAAAAATCCAGTATTTTTTTGTTAATTTTACATATTTCACTATGAATAGCAAAAATATATTAAATATATTAGAATCATCAAACGATTCAACATTGAAAATCGTGTAGGTATTTGATTAAATAACACTTTTTTTTGGAATAACCCGTGTAAAAAATTTCTTATACCGGTTAAAAATTAAACGCTATTGTGGAACTACCAACATTTAAATAACAAATTCATTTGGAAAGCAATACCAAAACAATAAAATAACAACACAATAAATGTAAAAATATATATTTATATAATTATGAAATATATTTGTTACATTATTTAACATTTAACTAGCTGTTCAGCCCGGCGATAGCCATGCCAATTGATTTCCCCCCCTTTTTTTTTTACCATTTATAAACAGAATTTTTTTTATATATCATCCGCGTCACCAAGGTAACCCAGAAAAAAAAAAAAATTTAATGTTCCCCGAACCGTTTCATTTAAAGCGTGTCAATGCTCAGGTCCTAATGTTTGTTCTGCGCCACCTATAGGAAACATTATTCGAACTACCCCTCTAAACCTGCCCGGTATCTCCAAGAACAATCTCTGAAATTTCTCAAATACGTACCCGGTCCCCATCCGCTGATCGTCCGTAACCTTCTTACTCGAAAACGTCAACAGAGAAATAAAAAAAAAATAAAAAATACTAAAAATCGCAGCGGTTTTCCACGCCCGTATAGCACTAACGGCGGTGCCGCAATGTTTTTTTTTCCGCTCTCGTCGCGCGTCAAGCCATCCCACCGCCCGGCCCCCGGCCGCCGCGCCGGGTCTCCGTGTCCGTTTCGCTCGGGAATTCTTCTTCTCCTTCATTTTCTTTTCCGTACATATAATTATATATCCGCACCCCTCGCCGCCACCGTGGCCGCGACCGTTCTCGGGCATGTCATCTTTCTTCATTACGCGCGCGCAGCGCCCGCTTTTCTCCTCGTCCCGAAAACGAGCGCTCGCGTCTCATCAATTAACTTTCTAGTTCAATTCATCTTTATAATGATCCGGACGTCACGCTGCCACCGCCGCCGCCGCCGCCGCAGCATAATTCCCCAGCCCCGGCCTTATTCCGGCACGCACCTATACGCTTACAGTGTATCTGCACGCGTTCTTCGCACACACCATCCCGGTTCGGTTGTCTTTTATCAATATTATTATATAAATTAAAATATCGCTATCGATAAACTGATAACACGCGTGGATATCATCTATACACGATACTTGGTATACACCGGTATACATAGAACTCGTCTATAGTCACCGTCCTGCATATACACATATTGCTCTGGCAGGGGCGGCTTGTGTCTTTTACCGGTGTGGCCCATGAATCCAAAGAAATATGGCCTCGTTGTTGAAAATTATAGATTACAAAAAATAACCGCGGGGGTTAAAGATTCGGATTTCGTTTAAAAATCTGTGAAACAGTTGGCCCGAGCAGTGACCCCTCCTCATAAGGAGGAGGATCGGCGACAGGTGGATCGCACCTTGAGCCGTAGTTTTATAAATAGGGATTATATATTTCCAGAGTTTCTCACGAAATTTTTTTCAAATGCCTTTTTACTAGTTTAAGTTATTTTAACGTCGAGAGACGTGTGTATATTTCACTATTTTCGACCCGTCCTATTGAATGCCAATGTATAACCGGTAAAAATTTCGAATAGACGTTTCCCTATATATAGAGACCGAAATGGTAATTGATTTTCTTAAAATTAATTTTTGGTTTTTTTTTTTCTCGATTTATTTTAATTGCCAATATTTCCATATCATATTGGAAATAGTATTTTCGTGTAACATATTATATAATAATTGACGTATTGAATTTCTTTAAGCGAAACAACATTAATAATTATTGGTTGCGTGTTTCATTTTAGACTCATAAATTACGTATCGAATCTCTACAAGAGTTTAACATACTCACTGCAACAGTAGTGTTGTGTTTTCCCTTACTTGTTTTCTTTTATGAATTCAAGGAAATGGTATTATATAAGACCTCATTGTAAATGCAATATCGAAACTTAAATTGCATGTTTATTATAATGTTACACTTTACGATATTACTTTTCAAATATTTAACCGTTTAATTAAAATTGTTGTACATTATAAAATGTCCAAGTTATTCATTGATTTGGGTTTACGTCAAACATCGTATAAACCTACACAGGACTATGTTAGTTTTCCCTTTTATTTATATAGTTGTAACTCGTTTGTATGAATAAAGCTACGGTAAAGCCCTAGGAAATATTCTCCCCGGGAAATGTCGAAATTTGCGTTTAAACTCTAATTTTAACCTAAACGCCACAATTGACGGTCTACGTGGTAACGTGTTTTTGCGTCATGTTGCCCGTTAGTGTTAGACCGAGACGGCAGATCCAGTGCGATGTCCTCTTAAAACCACTTTCGACAGTATTCAGGATCAATTAGACTTGATACAAAAATCATTTCACTAAATAAAAAACGATACGATTAACTACGTTTTCAAAAGAAGGATATTTCGATTAGGATTGGGATCTACAATTTTTCTAACGAGAATAAAAAATAAATACAATTTTATTTTTTTTCTCAAGTGTTACGTTGTGAAAAGTTTATCTCTGAGGAATAGATATCATCAAACAATCGGTCGTTGAAAACATAGCGGTCGCCAATAATTTGGTATCGGAACAACGTTCGTATCAACTCAATTGTAGAGCCCGAATACTATTGCGAATACAAAAAAAAAAAAAATAAAAAAAAATACATTTACGCTATACCGCCGTTTAGATAGAAAACGCGTTTTGCTTAAGACGCGCATTTCCATTATGAAACACACGGAGTTATACCCGCGGTAACGGATATCGTGGACGGATATTTTCAACGCCGGAACGGTCGTCGTGTTGTTTTATTACACACGTGCTTAATATTAATATATCAAGAGGTCGTCGTCTGTACGGTATACAGTGTGTACACACGACGGGCACACCTATTCGCCGCCTCTTGACAAACACGCACCCCGGTCGTCGCCCGGGATTACGCGCCGGGACGACGACGACGACGACGACGACGACGGATGCGACGCGGCCGGCAATTGTGCGGTTTTCGTTCCGGTCCCTTCGCGCCGTTCTCGACTCCAGGGTGCGTATACACGCGTACCGTGCACACGCACGTCCCATTTACCGGAACAATTGCGGTCGGCGGCGGCGGCGGCGGCGGCGGCGGTGGCGAAAACAACGAGAAAACTCTCTGTCCGGGCGCGCCATCTTTTTTCCGCCCGGAAGTATACGAATGCGCGTTATTACAGCGTGTGTGTGTGTGTGTGTGTGTGTGTGGGCGCGTGGGTGTGGGCGCCTGTGCGTCTATGTGCTATACATATATATATATTTATTTATTATAGGGTGGCGCACACAAAAGCACCTGAAACACGGTCGGCGAAAAGAAGAAAGCCGTATAGTCGTGCGGCCAACCCCATCGATTCTTTTTTATGCGTCCCCTCCACTCGCCGCGCAACGCGGCCGCCGGCGGCGTGTCAAGTTTGGGGGCGAGAAAATGTGCGACGAACCCCCGCCGCCGCCGCCGATCGCGCCTTCCTCCTTTTCTTCTTTCCCGCGTCTTTTATATATACCGCGCGATCAATCGAACGCCATAAAAACATTATATATAAATAAAATATATATATATATATATATATATATATACAGGGTCTTCTAAATGTTACGAGTTTTCGCCGTCCACGGTTTACAAATTATAATCTCCTTCAGTTATTTTATCGACGGATACACCGCGAGCGACCCGTCAAAAATTCATTAAAAACTAAATAACCGTACGTGATAATTATGTTTCGAACATATTATTCATATTGTACCGTTCCCGTTTGAATTTTAAATTTTACCCATCAGATGCCGACCTTTCTAAATATTAATAAACACCATATTCATATATATATATATATATATATATATATATATATAGAATATATTTTTTATTCCATAAAGTTTTTTCACATATTTAAAAGAGAATAAACAAATAAAATTATATATTTATAATAAAATTGTAATAGTTCAATTATTAAATACGTCCATAAAATAATTGTAGGTCAATACAAATGTATAATAACAATTTCTATTTATAATAAGTCCATTATATTTCCATTCAAAAATTATTTTTTAAAAAAATATTGAGTTTTGGTCGAGTTTAACTAACAAATTAACGATTTAAGGTAAGTTTACATTAATGGTACAAATTAAATTCTAAAAAAACTATAGGAATTTAAGAAATTGGGAAACTTCTAGTGGCTCTCCTGGTGGATTTGACATTTGTGACATTGGCATATCACATTTGGCTTCTAATTGAAATCTATTGGTACGTACAATTTGGAACACCCTGTATACCATACAACCCTTCTGATACAGCCACCACACCCTTAGGTTACCACTTCATCGTCTCTCTTTAATGCGAACGGTGCTGTGCCCCGGGTGACCTTTTTTTTTTCTCATCAGCGAATTCGGGAACCAGACCATCGTATACAATGTCGACGCCAAACAGTTTTAAATCTATTTTCTTTCTAACGACGAATAATATATATATATATATATATATATATATATATATATATATATATATGCTCTCGTATATAGTATTATATGGCATCCTTTTCAGATCTGCAACGTATGTTATAACGAATGCACAAAAAAAGGGGAACAAAATAATATCAAAGACGACTCGGCGATTGCAGCGGTTGCCGGCAGACTACGAGTGACGACGGGCTTCCTTTTTCATTTATAACTCGTTTATTTAATGGTAGTGTTGATACTTATCTAGATAAATTAGAAATGAAAAGTCGGGAAGGTAGGATACATTAGGCAATTTAATTTATATAGCTATTGTATGCAATTATTATTGCAAACGAAAAACGATTTTAAGCAGAGCTCGGTTAGAGTTTATAGCACAAAGTGGTAGTTTCTCATCCAACAATTTGTAACAAAAAATAAATTGTACTATTTGAACACTATTTTATACATTTGAACTTAAAACGCATATCAAATGAATAACGGCAGACAATGACACAAAATAAACACACATCATAATAAACTAAATATATTCCTCGTTTCGCTCAAAATATAAAAAAAAAAAAATTGTTTTATATAAATAAGTAAATTGAACACCTACGACAATGGCCTACTCTGTACTCATGGGGCAAAGTATATAATTTTTAGTGTTTTCAATAATGCAATTTTATAAAACGTCTTTGATTAACCCTATAGCACTTTATAGTGTGTAAACGAATTTATGCATTTTTTTTATTTTTTTTTTACGACTAATAGACGAATTAATCGAATTAATCACGCTCAGTTTACGTTTACGTTTAAACATTTTATTGGTAGATACGTAACTTATTTTTAGTCGTCATACATGTTTACATGGCGATATTTCCATAAAAATTAAATGTATTATTTTTTTATAATAATTGCGCATTTCTCAATTTATAAGTTATTTAATAATATGTATAAAACACGAAACTTCTTCCCCGAACGTAGGGAGTAATTTATGTTATAAAAACAATTCCAACGTAATTTTACAACCAACGCCGGATAGGGAAATGTGTCGGGCCACCGAGTTTTAGCATTTTTGCCGGCTCGAAACAATAAAAAAATAGATAAATCGACACAAATTTAATTAAAAATCAGCTTGATTTTGCGTGGTCTATCGAGATTTCCTTAGTAGCTGGCCGGTAAAACGCAGATTTCAAATAAAAATAATAAATTTGTACGTATGACTATTGTTAAATAATAGTGGCGGACAACGAAGTTCGGGAACGACACTCAAACACATCGTTAAACACCGATGAGTATTATTATATAATATTATTGTAATATAATTTTACCGTTGGCTGATTGAAACATATGAACTCTGTTAAAACGATAATCAATATTATAGACATCGATATTTTTTTTTTTTTATAATATCTAACAAACATATTAGAAAAATATAATCTATTTAAAAAAAATAAACTTATTATAAAATATAACGACGATGAAATTAATTACAAAAAAAAAAAAAAAAAATTGAAATTAATTTAAAAAAAAAAAAAACAAATTTCCATCCATAATAATGTATTTTCGTAACTTTTTTTTAAAAAGCATTTCAAAAAATTTACTTTTAATTATTTATAAAAAAAAAAAACCTAATTAAAACAAATCTTTATGCAATCAATTGTACGTATAACTGATTAATAAAATATGAATAAATTGCCTTTCGTAAGGCTATAATTTTACCATGTTAATTGTTGAGCGTTTTGCTTTGCTGCCTATATGCTTAGGCGAAATACGAACAACCGCGTATTGATATAATTTTAAAACTCAAGTAAGAAGTACCATTTCTAATTGTCGACGACGAGAGTCATACAAGTGAATATAAAGATAGTAAAACGTAATAATAAATTGTATTATATAGAATAATTATCTCTTATGCGGGTGAAAATATCCGGGCGATAAAACTATAATAATAATAATAATCGCGTCCTTGACCGGAGATATCAGAATTCGGAAACGCGATCCGATAAATCACTTTAGAGTTATTGGAGGTGGTGGCGCTGTTAAATTCCAATACTGGTAATATAATTCGGATTCACCGGTATGGTGGTGATGGGTACTACGAGACGGAGGATACTCGTCTGGAGGACGAACATTTTTCATTTTTTTTTTTTTCCAACCATACACCACTCGAAGTAGGTACTTATACATATATAATACCAGGGTCGTTTTGCCGTCCAAATGACTCTGGTTTAAACGGTGTGAAAAGGGATGAAAAAACCGACGGTGTAATTAACCACATTTTTCCCTCGCGTTGAAAAAAAAAGATTATTATTATTATTATTATTTTTTTTTTTTTTATTTTTTTTTTTTTAATTCCATACGTTGCTGTTTTATATTCATTTTTTTTTTTTTTTATTATTCCATTATCTCTTTCATATACACCTACCCGCCGTGACCATAATGAAAAGGTTCATTTTAATAAACACATGTTCTGCTTAACGGTATATTTTTATTTTTTTTTTTCGCCCTGTAAACACAAACAAAATGTTATTCGAATGAATACGATCCAAACAAACAATTTACTCTAATTTTTTTCTTTTAAACCCGTAACTCTTCACACCTTTTTTTTTTTTTTTTTATCACGTTTTATTACGTCCAACACCGTATAAAAAATAATTGTATTAGTTATTATTATTATTTTTTTTTTTCATCTTATATGAGTCTCGAAATGCTATGCATGCATATTAAAGCGTATTATTGTAACGCGCATTAACCGTATACGATGGCTGTAAACATATAGAAATCTATACGCGTTGTAAATTATAGTGAATAATCTATGAACAACACCGTGCGGGATATTAATTATTTAAGGAATGCGCAATGGAAATAAATTATAAACCAATACCTTTTGGACTATAGCTAGAATCGTGGATCGAAACATGATATATATTAATTCCCGATAGCCTAGCGCTGTATAGAATACCTCGTCTAAAGCATACCTACGCATCCCCGTGTTGAATTGATCGGTTTAATGAATACTAATCCAGAATCGATTGTAAATATACTATATAGACGGCCGAATAATAGTAATAGTGTAAATTGTAACTATAGGAGTATGAGTTACATGAAAATATCATCGTTATTTACCAAAGACGGTGTAAAATTATAGTTCCAAAAGAAGATTCTAAAGAATGTCATATTTTTTTTTTTTTTTTTTTTATATTCTGAGTGTAGCGTAAAAGCTATACGTTTCGACCAAGACGTGTTTTATTTTCTCGGGAAACACTTTCGGTTAAAAATGCACACGAAATTGTTAACATAACGTACTATAAAAGATGCGGACTTTTCGCCCAATGGTACTTTATTTGAATAATTTATCTGGATTCCAAACAGTTTTTTCTTAAAAGTTTAAACAAAATTAACGAATAATGACGACATATCGGTTTTAGTTATGTCGATGTATGGGTTACCTTGGCTACAATGAAAATAACACGACTAATACTAACCTAACCCGTTTACCGACTGAGCTTCGCTCAGAATGTGCTTTTGATTGAGATAATTTAACGTTATTTTTAAGTATATGAACTAAGTTACCTTGTACCCTATACTATCTCAATTAACCACCTGCAACAGTGATCTAATCACGTTGTGATGTATGTCCGGCATTTTGAATACATTATATGTCACGGGCAAAGTTGGAAATCCGGCATTGTGTCCGAATTTCGTGGTCTCGACAGTGACGTTTGATCCATTTAAGTCCAAGAGAATCTATGTTAGAAGTCTAGCTGCCCGGATAGTTCTGTTGGTAGAGAAATCGTCCGGCGAGCGATAGACTCGGACCGGGTTCCCAGTCCGGTAACCTGATTTTTAACATTAATTTTCGAACGAAAACATATAGTGCCAAAATTACCAATAAAATAAAATTTATATTATTTATTAAACTATTACGTTTTGCGATTAATCAATTGACACGTTTTCGACTCGGGCCGTAGCTATAGGCACTAGCAAAAGGGTATTCGCCGGGTGCCCGAAATAACCGAAGGCGCAATCATTGCCGGGGACGTAACTGGTCCTCGTCACGGCACTCGTTGGACGTATCAAATTCAAAAACTATATGTTTATACTTAATAATATTTATTCCGAAATTAGATATCCATATCTCATATGTGGTGCAGTATAAAAACACACAAAAAATGTAGGTATTTATACCGTATTAAATAGGCCATCGGGTAAAGTGTGCGCTGTCGTCATCCCCACAAAAAAAAAAAATAATAATAATAATAATTCATAGTACACAATATCAAAATTATCAATAATAATATTAATATATGAATAATTTGATTGAATTAATTTCGCTCGGATAGAGTACCCTTTTCCCGGTCATTCTTGTATTACTATTACTATGCCTTACTAAATTTTCGATGTAGACAAAAATTAGAGTATTAAAACGAAGGAGTGCCTCGCAAATACCCGATTTTCCTATTCGGCCCGTAACATATAAACGTTTTAATTCGCGCGGGGGCAAATGTATACCCTATAGTAGTATAGTATATAGTGATATGGTGGACATTTCCGTTTTTCGTAAACATATCTCCTGTATATACCAATAATTTCCGTAAATTTCGGCGAGATTAAACCCCTTAAAAAAAATGCCCGATATTGTGTACGGGAGAATGTGCAAATTAATATTTTATTGACCTTGCACGTCGACGGGGCCTCGATATATTCGTTTTAGACGAACGTGACAATATCCGTACTATAATAAACGTTGATATTTCTCATTTCCGCCGGTAAAAGATTCCGGTGTAACCGCGAAAATGTACGCCCCTGATACTTAACCGGGGGGGGGGGGGTGTGATAAAATTTCACTATGAAATTTTACGGTCAAATATCACGGGCGCGTCGGTAAAACTTGCCCAAACATATTAAATATAACGTACAACCTGCCTATATTAAAATTAACCGTGGTACACAAAAGGACCGACAACACCGCGATAGTGTAATTATTATTACTATTGTGCGGAAATGTATGTAGGTATATGCGTTTAACCACATACGTTCTAAAAAAATGAATAATAATAATAATAATATGTTGAAGTACCTAATTTAACCAAAGAGACGGCGAGTGTTGTGCCGCCACCGCCGACGTGTTTACACAACAATTCGGTTGTTTAATGGGCGATTGTTGCGTATGTTGCGTATCGTTTTTTTTTTCGTTTTTTTTTTTTTTTAGATTCTGAACGTACCGAGGAATGTATTGGTATTTCACTAGAACCGTATACAAATATTTTGTAATCGTATAGGAAACTTGTCGATCGTTGGGAAATCGTAGTGTTCTGGAATCGGGTGTACACAAGGTATTCATCGGTGATTTATTTACCACCCGGGTGTTACTGTGATTTGGTTTTTCTTCCGGTCTGTGTAAACAATTTTCCTACCAGAAATAGTACTCCGATCATCAATTACAAAGGTAGGTTCCTGGTAGCAAATCTTGTTTAGCTGGTGCATTGTACCGGGTAATTTTTTTATTTTCCTTGTAGTTGTCTTAATAATTGGTGAGGGGAAACGTCGATAAACAACAGTAGTTAACAATAAACGAAAACACCCGAAACTGACTGGTTTTTTTTTTTTTTTTAACAACGGGTTCGGACGCGGTTGTTGTGCGCATCGAATTGCATCTCACGGTCAGGTCTGCATGATAATTGTTTAAAAATATTAATAAATCGGAACGAAGATAACGGTAGAACGTTTTTTTTTTAAATATACGAGTATATTTTAGTGCGTGTGTTTATAATTTAATATTGTTAGTGCTACAGCGTGAGTAATAAAACAAATAGAAAAAGTTTTTAAGTTAGTCTAAGATACCGGAGCTGGTTGGCCCACTTTTTACATTATAAATCATTGAGATTTTCGGTTTTAAAGCTCAAACTATACCAATCAATTAACTGACATGTAAGTTACATTATTAATTTAATATATCGTCTATATTATTAATCGACACTTGACCAAACGAAAAATACGTAATTATAAAAATCAAGTCGACCCGTCTTGCCGATGTGGTAAGTTGACATAACCATTAGGGCAAGTTGGCACGTGTACGAATAAATTCCGCTTTACTTGTATGAATATATATTATACACGAAACGTAGGAATTTAATATATATATATATATATCCTTTACGCAAATCATTGTTTATGAAAAACGTTCCTCGACGAAGTTCGGTTAATCATGTTTTGTAATGTCGAGATTTGTACGTCGTTTCAGAAACACTTGACAAAAAAAAAATGAAAAGAAACGAGCAGTTGATAAAAACGTTTCGTCGTTTAAAATACATTGGGAAAATCGTACGATCACTCGGAACCGTGTACGGCGATAAAGACCCGACAGTAATATAATATAATAACTATTGTGATTCGCAGTGTGTCCGCCTGGAACACTCTCACCGGACGGAAATGCCGGATTTTCGGTAATAGGTACGCCGTCGTCGGGTGAAACGGAACATTTTTACTAAACCCAACGGGGTTTTCGAGATAAAAAAAAAAAAAAAAAAAAACACGTTAGCAAAACGAAAAGAAAGAAAATTCGAATAAATAAAAGTCGCGCGCGTTTTATTCCCCGGGTATATTAATACGTAATCGCGCGTTCGTATCGTTGACTACCCTACCCATCGCCGCGGGTCCCCCGAAAACCGCACGTCGGGGTGTCGTCTCTGTCGCCGTTGTAAAATTTCGCGCTCGCCACTGACACCGCCACCTCGGCGGCGGCGGCGGCGGCGGCGGCGGCGGTGACGACGTTTTTCAACAGTGGCTGCGGCGAAACGCGAAACGAACAACAACTTACTATATTCGTACACACACAATGCCGGCGCGCGGAATATTTCGTGTCGCCTAGACAGAGTGCCGTCGCCGCCGCCGCCGCCGCCGTTTGTTGTTTACCATAGAAAAGCGATTTTCGCGCGTCGCCGGAAGGAAAAAGGAGGCGGAGGAACAGGAGCACGGGCCTGAAGAAAAGGAAAACGGCATTGCGTATATATATATATATAAATATAAATTACGAGCGGTACTCAAGCCGACTGTCGTGGACAAAAAGCCGTTGCACTCGCGCCCAGTGTGTACTCGGGTTTCCTTGCCGCGAACGCATACTACACATCCGCCTCGCGAGCCATTCATTCGCTGTATATACACGAACAAACGCGCACTTTTTGAATAATATTACACTGCACGCACGTGTGTGTGTGTGTGTGTGTGTATATATTATTATTATTATATATCGTACACGAAATGATATATAACGCTCTGCAATAACAATAATAATAATAATAATAATAATGTACCGCACAACTCGAAAATCTCTTCCTTGGCCGCAGTGTCCTCTTTTACGCGCGCTACCGCCAACAACAATGATAATATTATTATCGTTATTACGGGATATTATTCATATAAAATATATACGGACAAAAACGACTTTTTATAGCGACAAACACCGCGGCGATATTCATCGCTTTTCAACCGTGTAGAACGGCCGTGGTTTTTGTTCGGCTTTCCCCCCCTAGAAAGAACAAATTAAAAAAAACAGTAAAGCGGATACTGTTTACGAACGGGCCACGGTTGTGGGTGGTAAGTCGGGATTGTACGATACATAGACGAATTTATCTATGTACACCGTGATAAATGATTGCTAACGAAATACGATTCCGAACAAATTTCGATTTGGGGATCGGTGACGTGTTTCCAAATTACATTTTAATCGACAACTTAGTAATAAGACTTTTCCACTTATCTACTGCTCGATACCAATTTAAGGGGAAGGGGATGTACTGGGGTAAACAATTAGCCCGAGCTTTCATAGACAAATGCTCTATAAAACAACAGCTCTCATGGGTCTAATGATAGGGGTGCACCCAAGCAAGAATTTTTTTTACTGATATTAGACACATGAAAGTATAGCCCTTCAAAAAAAAAAATTTAGATTTCACCACTGACTAGATATAAAATCCTATAAAATTATAAATATTATATAAAATCATTTCTAATATCATCGATGATTCTTCCCGTTATTTAGCTTCGCGGTCAGTGATTTAACAGAAATATTATTTGTATGATAAATTATGCACCGACTAGATCCGAAACGCTTTCGGAAAACACGTATTCTTAATAAGTCGGTGTTGAAATATAAAGATAAATGTTAATAAAATATATTTTGATTATTCATCACAATAAGTCGATTCCCGACCGGAATCGTTTGACAAAAACTCGGTTACTTTAAAATAATAATAATAATTTAGCAACATAATTTTGATTACGTAGCTTTTAAAGACTTTACCGGAGAATAAGGACTCCGGCCTGGACGTGGGTTTTGGGGTTCGTAGGTAACCACGGGTTCAGAACATAGGTCCCCAGTACTGTCGAGTATTTGACTAATTACCCTCGTGTTTATACAATGTTAGTAAAGGTTGTAACGTGCTCGCTCAAGTACGCATACAGGGATAATCGTGGACATTGCGAACGTCCGGATCGCAGAAAAGTCGTTTACAGACAGAACAAAAAAAAAAATACACACATAGCGTAGCGTGACCCGTACGTCCTTTTGGTTTCGGCGGGAATCAAAGACCGCAGCGGAACCCGTACACGGGATGTGCAGAGCTGCCCGTCGATATTTATAGGCGACGCGCCCGCCCGGGTGCCGCGGGGCCCGTCATCTTGGCTGTACACGAGCGGGCCGTGCGGGACGATGATCGGGCGCCGCCGGCGTTTCTTTAGCCGCGTGACGAATGCGTACGGCGGCTCGCGGCGGCGTTACCTATAGGCACCGGTATCATTTCGGCGGCACGGGGTTCGAGTGCCGGGAACCGGCCGTTTGTCATTGTTGAGCGCGGGCGGGCGGGCGGTGCGCGCACAAGAAAACGGGAACATTAATAAACTGACGTGCCGTCGCGGCGGGTCGGGGGTCGGGAGGGCGGCGTTAAATTTCATTTCGGGAAGCGTTTCTTAATTTAACCCGTCGAGCGTGCCATGGCAGCGGACGGGACGGCGGACGCGGCGCGCGGCAGTCTGGATACCCATACATAAATTCGCGCGGGGCGGACGAGGAGTCCCGGGACGACGACGACGGGGTACGGCGTCCGGAAGAGAAGAGCAGTGTATATAAACGAGAAGAAGTGCACTCGTTCGTCGTCGTCGTCGCCGCCGCCGCCGCCGGGGCTTTTATTATTCTTTCCGTAAGTTCGAATCGCGAACCGCGCCCGCCCGCCCGCCGTCCCGCCCGTCCCGCCCGTCCCGCCGTCGTCTTTTTACCCGGGCGTTTCTCGTTTTTAATTTTCCCCGCTCAGCCTAGCGGACATTTTGAAAGTTCTTAATATTTAGCAATGCTCGGAAATACCCCCGCGATCCGCGACCGAACGCCGCCCGGCAATTCTCGCCCGTCCCCTCGCCGGTAGTATAATATAACCCCGCCGCGTGGGAAGGGGGCGAGTGTTGCCGGGCCCCAGTCAGAAAAAGGGGAGGCGAGCGCGCGCGGACGTCGGTTATGTATACGGAAAAAGCGAGCGGCGACGGCTAAAAGTAAAATGAGATACATTAATTATTCCGCGAGACGACGAACCACCGCCGGCCGCCCGCCACGATTTATAATCACGCGAAAACTTATTCCCGCGTTAATATAATAAAAAAAAAAATTTCCCTTTATAAATATTATTTATAACGTGCTTCCCGCGGCGGAGGTCGACAAATTCCCTCCGTAATCGTCGTATTATTATCTGGCGGTGGTTCGTGCTCGGCATCCACTACGGGCCCCGGGCCGCCGAACGAATCGCCCACGGACGGTTCGTTATAATAACAATACTAGCTGAACAACCCGACTTTGCCCGTCTGATCAAACTATTACCAAAACGAGCTCGATAAATATGGCGGAAAAAGCGACATCCCGTTGACGTTTGGCGGGGTGTTGCTACAACTCTGTGGATAAAAAAAAAATCGTGGAAATTATCAATAATGCCTCGCCGGAAAATTGGAACAAAAACCACGCTTGTTCATTAGGTTAGGACATACACGAACCGTATTATAATTATAATGATATTATCCGCGGAATTTTTTCGTCAACATATCTTACGAGCTAGAACGAAGCTATTAGCGAAATTATTAAAAAAAAAAAAAAAGAATAAGAAGATTGGGAAATTATGGGCTAGTTGAGTATCACTCAGAAGCGAAAATCCGCTAGAAAAACTATACACAAGCCGTGCTCGAACAGAACCGTCTAGAGAAAATATCTCGGGGAAGATCAAGTGGGATAGACGTGAAAGCTTTAGGACCAAACTGGATGATTTTGGCGATAGATAGACGGATGATATTTGTTGTGAGACGGATTGGACCCCTTCCCCAACAAACAAAAATCATATTTCTTATGAGCGGTTATTACTCGCATCACAGATTGAGTGCAGGTGAATTCAATGTGCTTTCATTTGGTTTCTACGCGTGTATTTTGTCCACGCGACTGGAAACTAACGAAAAATAATGCATAAAAGTCCAATGTGTAAGAGCATAATAATAAATCGATTCAAATAAAATATATCGACTTCGAGGTCTTGTCGGACACGAAATTTGAAGTTGGCCGACAATTTTAGTTCTCTGCGCCGATATGGCTAGCGACGTGATTGTATCCATCGGTTCAATATATATTGTGTATTAGGCACGGACATACACACTTTTTTTCCCCCAAATGTTTAGAAATTATTTAAATTTTATGTTTAAAAATGAAAAATATTATACATTATTCGTTATTGTTTTATTACATTTTTATATGAGAAACCCGATTACAGAACATATTATCGTGTCTACATATTCTCTAAGGACTTCTAACGTCTATAGATTCGTAAGATTTGTTTTTTTTTTCTCAACGATTAATCGCGGTTTACGTAAATTATAAAATGAACGGAATCATTGAAGGTTGACCTGCAGCGTGTTAGTAACGAAATCTCTCGCGTATACGATTATTTTTTCAAAGTGGGCGGGGAGGATTTTAATATCCTTGTTTGGGAACACTAACCGAGTGTGAAGTGCTTTTCAATTGTCGCCTTAAAGTTCACTGGACGCGTTCCAAAAGTTATCTTTATATAGTATAACAAAATAAAGGATTTAGATATTTTATCTTAAGTTTCGGTTCATTGCGTTGTGAAATACCCGTATCTTTCAATTACACCTATATCCAACGAAATGTTTATTTAATTTCGTTTTCTTTTCTCGCCCTTGTAATCGGCCTCTTACTAAATGCATTGTAGTTTATTGTGATATTTCAATTTTTTAACAAAACACAATCAGTCTGGCCGATCTCCGTAGAAAACCGTAGAAAATAATAATAGTATTTACTCGTAGAACGATTTGAATTATTTATCGATAACATTTATATAAAATATTTGAACAGAGTCTATAATATATAAAACTGAGCCGTTCAATATTATAATACTTGTACTGAGCAATATATATATATATATATACACGAATATATTAAAATCACTATATAATACTGTAATTACGTAAAATATAATGCCAACATTAAAACGGTTCAGTAGCTTAAAGATTAATTATTTAAAACGCGAGCGCTGCAAGATATATCGAAAACAGAACAATATCTTTGGCAATAAATTTATGTAGCTCGCGACCCCTATCGCCAAAGCGTATTAAATAAATATGATACTATTATATTGAATTTACCGACAGTGAATAACATTAATATAAATATGATTTTTTTTTTTTTTATCTTTCATTATTTCATATAGTACCTGTTAATACAAATTGTATAAAATATTTTGAATCCGAAAGAAAATTTACTAAAATATATTGCGAGTGCGGTTAAAATCCATCTATTATATTAAAAGACATTGTACGCTTGTTCAATAATTCTATTATTATAATTTTCATATTTTTAACATTGAATCGAAGAACCAATATTAAAATTGTATTAATTTGTAACTAAAATTACAAGTTCTTGTGTTTAACGAATTTTATAATAAATTTGAATTTAAAACACGTATAAAAACAAATCGCCACATTACGCCAAAATTTTTTTTCCTACTAAAAAATACAATGTGCACCTTGTATAAAAATTTGGAGTGTTTTTACGGTGTTTAAAAATTATATTTAGCATAAACCCGCAAGAAATCGACAATTTCAAATAACAATAAAAAAAAACCGACAGAATGTTATGGAAATTGTTTGACTCTGAGGAAGAGCTAATAAATAGAGTATTCGGTGAAAGTTTTAGGTTAAAATTATTTTATTCGTTGGATTACAATAAAAACGAACAAAACCTGTTATATTGTATACATTTTCCCGTTTTTTTCTGGTCTAACAGACGAAATTACCTCTGCTATTGCTATATTTTACGTGATTTTATAATTGGTGCTGTTGTCTAAAACCAAAATTAAGTGAATTCTGTGCAGTCTGCGTAAGCGTGTTTTAGCTATGTTGCTTTTTGATAGACAAAGACGGAAAACGGTTTGTCGTCCTCTTAAGTCGACCATTAATACTGTTTTAATCGAGATATAAACATTTTAAAATTTTGCAAACCTCGCTGATCAGCCCACCCACGCCTCAAACACCATGGTAACTGATTATGCTGACGATAAAGTCATTGTGTCAATTAGTGAAAATCCGGTAACCGCTTCATCAAATCTACAACTTCACCTTAACCTAATGACTAACTGGCACGACAAATGGCGTATCAAAATAAACCAAAACAAATCTAATCACACTACATTTACTCTCAAGAAAGGCGCATGTCCAACTGTTACACTAAAAAACATCCCAATTCCCACGTCGGACACAGTTGAACACACCTGGGACGCATGCTTAGTCCTCTAATGTTGAGAAATAATAATACTTATTTAAAAGTCAAACTTTTAATTTACAAGACCCTCCTGAAACCTGTATGAAACCATACAGCTCTGGGGTTCAGCGAAAAAATCCGATATCAATAAAATCCAAGTGTTCCAGAACCTAGCTCATCGTCGGCTGTCCAATGCACCGCCGTACGTATCAAACTTAACATTTCATAACGATTTCCACATGAAAACCATCATTGAAGAAGCACAATTCTCTTATGTGCGCTTCCGTATGCGACTTCTATCCCACCAAAATCCACTTATTAAAAACCTCTCCTCTCTAACTCTCCCAGGAAATCCTAGGCGCAGGCTAAAAAGGAAATGGTGTCGTGACCTCATACAAGTTCCAATTTAAAATATACATATATATAGAATTTCAATCAGTAACAATAAAAAAAAAAAAAAAATATATAACTAATATAAATAATTCTTGTTAAGTGTTGCCAGCGGGTGGCTTCTTATTCAATTTTTCACGTTCTGTCTTCTCTTAGCACACATAAGCTTATTGTGCATTATTTGTATAGATTGTTTATTTCTAATTAATAAAAAAAAAAAATTTTTGCGATATTTATCGAAAGAAACGCCTACCTAAAATCACAAACATACAGTACTTATCCGTAAGTTTGGAAAAAATTATGGCAGATACACAAAAAAGTAACAAGAACCGCCAAATTATCAAAGTGGTGTGGGGGGGGATGTTGGATATTGTGAATTTAATGTGCTCGGGACGGGCTACCGTCCCTCGTCTTGCCCTTTTGGTGCCGTATGTTTAGATCCCCGTTCCCTTAAAAAAATCACGTACACGCCATTATATGCGGTTGGTTATGGGGGGTGAGGGGGGTGAGGGGACAGTAAAAATCATTAGCCTTTGACTTTTTTTTTTTTTTTTTTCTCTCGAGTTCGAGAGCCGCGATTTTATTCTCGGATTATATAACAAACGCAGATAACCGTGCGCCGGTCCGAACGGACGGATCGAACAAAAAAAATGTTGTTGGATTGTTATTAACAATAAACGTGAACGGTTTACCGAATTTTATTGTCGCCGATATAATAAATCGAATGCCGGCCGGGCGTGAAAGGCGGGGAAATGGACGGGGCGACGTGGCGCGGGATTGCGGGGAGGTATTGTGGGGGCAGGGCCGTACGCGGCGACGCGACGCGGTTTTCGACACTGTTTTATTATAATTTTTATGGGGGTTTTTTTTTTTTTTTTTTGGTGTTATTTTTTTTTTTTTTTTTTGGTGTTATTTTATTCGATTCTTCGGTACGGCGGCACAATAATAATAATAATATTATTATTATACGCGCGCAGACCTGTACGCATTTATGTATACACGGGGCGGCGGCGGCGTCGTCGGCATCGGCGGCGGCGGCGGCGGCGAATGCGGAATTGTACCGAAACACAAGCGGCGCCACGAATAATGAATCGAAAACGTCAAACCGCCGTTTTTTGATTAATACCGCCGCCCGCCGCGTAGTTTTAATTACGTATCGTCAAAAAACACAATGCGATCGAATTCCCATTGTCGATATATACGCGTTTATATATATATAACAATATACACACGTACGTATATATATATATATCGATGAACCTTTTTTTTTTTTTTTTTCTCTTCGCGCGCGTGTGTGTGTGTACTTCCCGCGCTACGGGATAAAATAATTTTTACAAAAAAATTACCGCTCTCCCGATATCGGACGTTGGTTATTATTCGATTTGTTCGCGTCATCAGGCGAATCGCGCCCGTACGTTTTATATTTTTGGCCTGTTTTTTTTTTTTTTTTGGTTTTATGTGAACGAAACGCTTTGGGCTCGACGAAAATCTGACACGAGTGTCAGAACCCGAGGTTCATCGCGAGTCGTTTTTAATCGCAAAAAAAAAAAAAAATTTGAAAACAACTCGTACGATATTTTTTTCATAGTGGTTTTGATTGAAATCGTATAAACCACTACGTTTCGCCGATTCATGTGGACGATTACTTTTTTTGGTTCCGTGAAAATGTTTAACCGTTTGAGAAAACACGGATAATTGTTATTTATTTTGTAAGTACAAATTAATAAGACGAATTCCGCGCAGAATAGTTTTTTTTTTAAAAAAATTTGTTATATTATATTTAATATCATCATTTAGAGTATAAATATTAAAATATAAAATTATATTATTATTATCACATTGTAGTATTTGTATAGGAATATATTTTTATTGATTTCCGATTATGCGGATTGTGTAGTTTTCCAATCGAATTTTTGAGAACCTGTGTGAAATTTATGGTATCCACTAGTTAGGAGGCAGCAATTTTAAAATTATATCATATTTTTATAAAAAAAATATATATATATATATATATTAGTTAATATGCGATACCGTATTGTTATTATTATTTTTTGCATTTCAATTTTAGTAATTTTATTAAATTGTTATATTCTTTCTTTTCTCCATTACTCTCAATATATGTTTAATCGAGGACATTTTTTTTTCATTTATTTATTGGGAGGCGTCCAATCCACAAAACTACCACCGGTTTCCCATTTGAACGGTATTCTATATTATACGTACTCGAAATCGGAATAAAAATGCACAGAGCACGAAAAACACCGTCAACAAATCCTCCAACCTAGGGGGAAAAAAGACCCGGAGAGAAAATCTTTGTTAAATTTTATTTCACATAATAATAAATATCAATTGTACAATTTGTTACATTCTAACGGATTACCCAGTCAGTGCCCAGACAACGTGTAACGTGTATTGAGCATAGCTATGGACCATTGATTGTATAAACTATTCGGATAAGCTATTGCTAAAATTAGGAACGGTTTTTTTTTTCATCGGATTTTCGACTACCATACGAATTAAATTTAATATACGTTATTTTTTCAATGATTTCAACAACAATAAGTTTTTTTTTTTAAAAATATTTTCCCAAATAATGACATTAGTCATACTACACGCGTATACGCCGCGGACGGAAGCTATCCCCTCTAAACCTATTTGAGTGAGGAGGCTGTTTTTAATATATTAATATCGGTCAAATATCGAAAGTCGATTGGACAAAAAAAAAAAACATTTAAATTAAAAACATGTGGTAGGGATTTATCCCCCCCCCAGGGTTTTTTTTTACCAAATATTAGTGATTTTGCTTAGCAATAGATGGGGAAATAAATATATACCAGTCCGCTGCAGCAGATACTAGCGTTTAATTTATTTCTATTATTTTAAACAGAAAATTATAATTCTCGGATACACTTTTGACGGATAAAGTTTTGTATAATATAGTATTATATAATACAGAATACAGAAATGAGAATTCCAAACTTAATTCCACGGCCGATATTTAATTTCTTAGTCAAAAGGATATTTTAATATGCTGCTGGTGTATATAGATTTCATTGGAAAACGACTCGCGATTATATCATCATATTGGAATTTCACTGATGCAGATTGTGAAAGATTCCAAATCATCGCTTGTGTATTACATTGTTCGATTTTTGTTGTGTTTTTTTTATTATTTTTTTTATTTGTATTCGCGTTGAGGGATTGAACCGGCCAGCAGCTATCAAGAAAATCTCGGTAGCCTGCACAAATTTATAAACGTTTTCCATTAAATTGTTGTTGATTTTGATTTATTTCGTACAGTTATACTGCCTGTGAAAATCCTAAAATTGGGTAAGCTTTGAGACGTTCCCTATCTTTTTTACTACGACGCCGTATAATCTCGAAATTATCATATTAATTCAGACGATATATTTTATTATAGTGTAAGATATAAAATATAGTATAGTATTATAAAGTTATAAAAATGAGTTTTATCTTTTCAGAAATGTTTTGACATTTCTTGGTTTTTCAGTAATATCTCGCTTTTTTAATCGAGGGAAATTTGAAATTATGTTATATTCGGACCTTCTAGTTATATATTACAAGTTGAATGCGTAATATTTTCCAAAAAAAAGAAAACATTGTTAAATCGTTTTTAATCATGCCCAGTAAAAAGTGTTTACAAAAAATAAAAGACAAACAACGGTCTGCAGTAAACGCGGTATTCAAATTCTAAAACAATGGGTGAAAACAAAAATACTTTTACAATAAAAATGCGGTTAAAAAAGATTTTAACATGAAAATAACACGTTAAAAAAAAAAAACCGGACACAAGGGGTGAAAAAGGTTATACGCTCTTGATGACACCCGCGGTTAGGGTATGTAATATAAGTTACAAGTGGTGGATGTGAGTGGTTTGAATGAATATACATGTATACATTATACAGAGTTTTCCAACGTAAAAAAAAAACACAGCGATATCATCGTGTTTTGCTCGAGTTTTTAACGATGTCCCCAAAGTCCCTTATCGCACGAATGTATATAGCAACGAAAAAAAAAAAAAAAAAACACAGCTTTTTCTGTTCCCAAAGTGTCCTTCTGTTTTTTCTCGTATACGTATATGTTGTATAATGTGTTTTTTTTATCTTTCCCTAACCGCGCGATATTAACTTTTTGTAATTACCACATGTACGGGGGGGGGCGGGGAAAGTTACAGACGCGGAGACATTAAAAGTTTATAATTAAGCCGAACACGTGTATAAGTGTATATTGTGAATGTTTTTGGTCTTTTTCGACGTCAAAAATCGTCAAAAAGTGTCCACCATTGTCGTAAGTATACCGTTCAGAACGGTATTTCACAACCTTTTTGACACTGCGGACCACTTGAGTAATTTTCGATAGGTCGTTGAACACTAGCGATCTCGACAAATTCGAGAAATGTCGAATTGTTATCGACTATTACGTATAACTAAAACACAAAAATACAAAAATTCTATAACTTTTTTTCCTTATAATAGAAAAATAAAGGTTTAATCCTATAAATTATGTTCAACATTATTTAAGTAATACACGTGGTTTTCACTCTGTATTTCTTTTCTAATAATGTTGAAAGATATCAAAAAATAAGATATAATGAAAATAGACGACTTGAAATACCCTACAGATGGCCACTGAATACGACCCGCCTAAAAAATAAAAAAAATTCTGGAGAATTTACCCCAGTTGGTACCGTGATCGACGCCAATGCTAATCACCTCGATTTGAGGGTGACTGTCTTTTTTTTTTTTTTTTTTTTTTTTTTGCATATAAACAAGGATTTCTTTTATTCACAGGTTTACTATGAATTACCTAGACGGTTTACTTTATTATAATTTACGATAACTTAATATGATTTTGAACTTGACTTCCCTTAAAATGTTTCGCGTCTGTACGATTCCTCTGTTTATTTTGTACTACGCCCCGAAAATCTTGGCTTACACAGATATGTTGTTGAAAATACGTAAGAAAATGATAACGTAAGGCGGACGCCCCGGAGTAAAATATTATGTGATAACGCTCTGCAATGTGTTATCTTTTACTACAGTCAAATTATTATTATTATTATTATTATATTTATTTTGAGCAATTTAAAAAAAAAAAAAAAGGAAAATAAACGTTGGCGGCGAGGACCACCGCCAATGACAGGCAACAGGCTGGAAACCATTTGGCCGGCACTAAAAACCACGGGAAGATAATGTCCCGGAAAGACGTGAGTTTCACGCGAATCTTAACTCTGAGCCCGGGACGATGAAATATTTTTACGTGCAACGACGGAGCGTAGAAGTTATTAAACACGAGACTCTTTTCACGTCTTGCGACATTTAATGTTCCAGCGAAGAAAAAGTTTCACCAACAGGGATAAACCGTGAGACCGAAATCTCGCAAAGGAAATCCTCACGGACATGTCATCACATACCGCGGCACGATTCGCGTTTAACTTCCCGCGAGTTTTCGTCGGGATTTTTTCCCTTGCGGTTTTATCGCGAAATTATCGTATTATAATACTTTCTTGTGTATATGTTTTATGTATATTATTATAATTTTTAGACGCGATCCTGCAAGTTTTCGCCCGAGTTCTCTCGCCGCTATATGCGTGGTACCTATATACAGGGTGTAACAGAAACAAATGACGCACTCTACGGAATGGTCCACCAATATGTGCTCCTCAAAATTGAGTTTTTGTGATTTTTTTTTTGTTTTGTGTAAACATCTTGGGTAAAAAAAAAAAACAACTGAATGTGTTTATTAATAATGTTTCTTTTACCATCAATAGTATCCATAAAATAAGCACTTAAATATTGAATAGTTGATTCTATCGCATTGATATCCCTGAAAAATGAAAAATGTACATACGAATTCACGTGTCCTATCAAAATGACGATTTTGGACATAATAAGTCAATTGTTTACTAATTGTCCAGAATCGATCGGCAAAGATGGTGGGGGGGGAGCAGGCAACTTAATATACGTCAAAAATAACAGTGATAATCGAATGAGTTTTTTTCTGGTATGAAAATTTTGCAGGAAATTCTGTGCTATTTTTATTGTGTACGAGCATTTTACAAATAAATCCAGGAATACCCAATATTTTGATATAAAAAAAAAAAAAATAAAAACAAATCTATACTGAGGGTCACATATGGATATAAGGCGGTCAGATTGAACACACGGGAATACGGGACATAAACAAAAATAAATAACGAGGGATACTTTTTTAATGATATATAACAAAAATATCTATAAACATAGATATCTATTATCTATTATCCATTTACATCTTTTGTTATTTATAAATATTTTTTTTATTCTTACTTTAAATACGTATATTAACGAATGTATTGTCAAATATATAAGTATAATATACCTCCATACCTGTGAATGCTAGTTTAAATAACATAAAACACTGGTATCTATGCCCTTATAAATAAAACAAAATAAGTAATCTGTAATGACTATACTTTATAACTTGATTAAAAATGACTATGAACAATAATAATTATTTCTCTAGTAATATTAATAATTAAGGAACTGATAAAAATGAGATTAAAAATAATCGAAACCCAAATCTGGAGCGGGAAGCTTTAGTATGTATAACATGGAATTGGCAAATTTTTTTCAGATAAATGAACATTTTATTTTTTAACAACGCTTGATTTGCTATCAAAAAATCACGAAATTCTATGACACCGCATCATCGACTTGATAATAAAGGGACTGATAGTAGAGAGTTAGGTACGAGGGTGAACATTGTTTAAAAGAGATAGCATACAACATGCATACAAGATCATGGAATCCTTAGGTCAGTGGCAGATAAAGAGAGACAGAGAGAGAGAGATAGTTTAACAACAAACACGATAATATTGTTAGAATAAAAGAAAGCGTACACGTTAGGCACAATCATTTGCTCGGGTGTTGGTTATCTCTTTTTAACAATGCTGATACTAGGCAACCAAAGGCAAGCTACTTGGGGTGTACTCGCAGTACATATATTAATGTTTGTCTGTGCACGGCACACGCGATGACGGTTATTTGAATTTCGTAGATAAGTGTCAGGTTATTTTCTACTCGTAGAAATAATATTTATTAGTTATTACCGACAGATTGGTTTACAAAACCCGTGTATACGATTTTTATTTTTTTTTTTTTAAATACGGGACGTTTAGGCGTCCCGAGAGCTTTCGTCGGAAAAACGGGACAGCATTTTGAAATACGATATAGACTATAGAATACTAAATATATATATATATATATATATATATATTTACTGGCACGCCCTGTATACAATAGGTATACGTGCAGTTTTCTCGTTCGGAAATCTCGTTCGGACAATGACACGCGACGCCGAAGTTTCCCAATTTCTGGTTCTGTCAGCGCGCCGCCGCACGTACCGAGACACGTGATGCGCACACGCACGCACAAAAAAAATTGCGTTTTTAAAACGCTTTTCGGTAAGACGACCACATTGTTTTAGTGCCTACCTCCTAGTAGTACTAACGATAATAAGTTAAAAAGTTAAAAAATTAATTACAATTACGCGAGCCGCCGCCCGGATTGACAGTTATATATAGTAATTAACGGTCAATGGCGTAGACGGGAATTTTCATCTGAGGGGCAAGGGACACATATTCATAATTTCATCAGGCCGCGGGGTAGTGCCCCCCCCGCCCACCATCCGGCAAAACGACCGGGTTTTCATACAATACGAATTATGATTTTTTTTTTTTTAATTCTACGTGATTTATTTTACAAAATAACAATCTAATAGTTTCCTTCCTAGGCCGGCTGTAATGACCGTAATCGTCGTAGTACCAGCTAGTAAAAAGGTCTATGATAGTGACTAGTGACTAGTAATTAAATAGCGTACCAAATGCTATCATATAAAAATTGATAACAAAATTGATAATCCGTGATTTTCTTATATCCGCCGGGTTAATAATAATAACGGTGATTTTAATTAATTATATTCGATATTTAAATAATATAAAAATTAATTGACGCAAGAACATCACTCGAGAACGGCTCGACAGATTAGGCTGATTTTTTTATTTTGTATTTTTCGTAATTGTCACGGCAAGGTTTTTATGAAAGAAAAAGTCGCAAATGTGGTTTGAATTTTTTTTGAATTTCTCCCTTTTGGGAAAAACATGAATACGTCGCCAGGGAAACTATCGTTGCTTATTTACCAAAAAAAGTTATTTGTTATTCTATGTAATATATAAAAGCCAAATACCACTCGCTCGCTCACTGATCAACGCCCAGACCAATCCGCTGGATATAGAGACTTGAAATTTTAGTGGTACATATCTTATGGTGTAGGGGTGAGATAAGAAATAATTTTTGGAAATCTATCTTCTTAAGGGATGCCGGCACATGAATCTTTTCGAAATTCAACTTCCTGGTTACCTTGGCGACACGGATGAAAAAAAAAACAGTTGTTTTAATTATTAGATTGGGTTTGTCACGGGCAAGAAAGTACTCTTTTAAAAGATATTAGGCTGACCCAGCTAATAGCTTCGCTATTGCTAGATATTGCTGTTGCTTGATCGTGTATTATTGCCCTGTCCATGTCATTATTAAAAAAAAAATAAAAATAGGTGGAAAATGGGTAGTCTATCTTCGCAAACTAAATGCGTTCTACTTTGTCATTTCAACGGCTAATCAACAAAAATGATTCAAGTCACAATTGAAACGAGTCAGAATTTCACGTCAAACAAATATTTATTTATTTATTTTTTGCTGTGACATAATCATGTCGTTCGTTGAAATGCGTTATGATATATGACGTTTTTTTTTGTCTTGTTGTCTGGCGCGTAAACAAACAAAGCTGATTTGGTTTTACGTGTTATCACTTAGATACCCGCACAGCACAGGGAGAGTTGCACTACAATAATAATAAAAAAGAAACAGTTTTTCTTTTCATCCGTGTTACCAAGGAAACCGATAAATCAACGAAAATGTCTGTACAAAAAATACCTAAAAACCGAATTTTAAGAGACGGTCGGATAAACCTTCTCCGGTAAAAACGCGGAACATAAATCGCTCCAGTAGTGTATTCATCGTCTATTCCTCTGGTTTTGCACGTACACGGATAAAATCCGAATACCGACGATTGACGATCAGTGAAACGGAAATTGTCGCCGATAAAGACATTGGCGGGAAGGAAGACGCGATATGAAACAGGAACGTCGGACGAGCGGACGTTGGTGGTGTAGGGTAGGGGTTATATGCGCGGGCGACGCCGACAGCTAGCCGGTTAAAAGTGACCAAAAAAAAACTAAGAGTATCTACACTACATACAGATACATCGGTACATGTATATGTCTTGTTTCTACTGAATATAGTTGACATAAGAATGTCGATGTCAATTTGGTATTAGATACGAGGAGACGAGGATTAAACTGTAGGTAACTTTTTTTTATAACAAGTATTGCACACGCTCATATTATGAGAATCTACGTCTGGGTATTTTTCGAGCAAAAAATCTACGGCATTCTGGGGAACGTGCTTCATATCTTTCTCGAACCAAAGGCGATCGCGAACAGCGCAGGAAACACCGAATTAGTTTTGGATAAAACGAAAATTGAATTCGTTATCAGCGACGGGAAATTCGTCAATACAGACATTTCGCGGCGGTTCGGTTATCGGAATGACGATTTTGAGCTTGAACGATGACCAATGACGTCATGGTAAGGTCATTCTCGGTGTCGGACAAATTAACAGAACGACCCCCAGCCATAAGACAAATACATGTCAAAAAAAACCGGACCGGGGGTTTCGTCTCGCGTATTTGGCTGCCGGCGTACGGCCCGCGGTAACCGCCGCGCCGGTCCGGGAAATACCGGTGACGTTCGGCCGGTAAAAAAAATCCGCGCACGCCACCGCGAGTAAACTTTTCTACCGCGCACGCCACCGCGAGAATAATCCCGTCGAAACGCTAAAACACATAACACAATAATACGCATTATTATTATTATTATTATTACAATAATTATTGTATAAACCGTGAAGTTTTCCGCCGTCGCCCGTGCAAGGCGGGCCGGGTATACGATACGCGAACATGGGCTACACACGCGTATACGTGTTACACGACCGAAACGGCTTGATGGCGCGCCGCGAGTTTAACCGTACGCGCGGGGTATTTGCCGCGCGCGCCCCGCGGTATACGGGTGGTCGTTGTATATTTATAATATAACCGCCGCGATAGGTTTTCTCCGCGGCGTGCGATCCCACTCATTAACGACGACAATAATAATAAAACCGTTACTATTATTACTATTATTATTATTATTATCAACACCAGCGGGGCCGGGCTGAAAAGCGGCGCGAACGATTATAAACGTATTATTGCGTATTATATTTTAATACCGTTGTACACGGGAATTTGTACGCCGCAAAAAAATTGCGCCGCGCAACGGACCCGTGTGCCCTATCGCGGCCATACGGGCACGGGTTGGGTACCGGCGTACATTCGGCTTTTTCCTTCTGCCGGCGGGTTTCCGCATACTCTTGTTTAGCCGACCAACTTTCTGTTCCCGGTGACCCGACGTAACGTCCTTTACGCGCCCTCCCCCGCCCCCCCTGTTTTTCTGTTCACGTATGTCGGACCCATAAATGCCCAACTCTTACTTTGTACGGATTTGGGAGGGCGAAGGGCGGCCGAGCCCTCGATATTTCCGTGTACATATAAAAATATATATTTTTGAGCGGTCCTTATTTTTTGTCCGATCGGTGTAGCGAGCCGGTGGGCCTGGTTAGCTTGGCGCACGTACAACGAACGAATATTATTCCACTGAGGTTGACCGGGGCCAAAGTGTTGATAGTAGTGGGCACGGGCATTCGATAAACTTAGTAATACTTAATTAGATATACAAATACTAGGAACGTTAGGAACCAGAGGTTTGAACATGGTCCGACTAACGTGAGGCTAGACTTACTACAAGACCGCACGGTTCGATGACGTACCGCCTCATTCGGTTATTCACGGGGCACGGACGCTTCGACTCGTTCCTTCGCCGGATCGGGCGAGCTCGGTCCCCCGGGTGTTCTCGCTGTGGGTTTCCCGGTGAGTAGAACGAAACGGATGACGCGACGCTCTCCATACCCTGATGCGCTGCGAGGCGTTTGACGGGGAAACGGAGCGAGCACCTGGTCCGGAGGATCGGTCCGTTCGAACCGGGCGACTTGGTGTCGCACGTGCTGGAGTCTCCAGACCACTGGGAAGCCGTGGGTCGACTTGGCCGAGGCCGTTATCGCGGAGGAGTCGGCAGAACGGCAGGGCCGATCCCTTGACGTCGCCGGCGTGCGTGTCCCCCCTGCAGATGTGTGCGCCTTCAAGTGGGCTTCGGCTCGGCTACTGCCCATTCCCACTGCATGTTAAGCACCTGTAAATATTTTTGTAAGCCCGCCCGCCTAAGGGGAAAACGGGGTTTTCCGTAATTTAACTAATTGTACAAATGTTCATTGAATAAATGATCGCGATCCGCCTCCCGAAATAGTGCTTCACGGCGTTTCCAGGAGGCGGGTGTATTGCTGGTTCAACCAAAAAAAAAAAAAAGGCTAGAAGTATAGCTTTATATTGACTCGAACATGAGTGCCAGACTGCCTTTACACGGCAAACAGGACTTATATTTATACTAATCCTATACCGACGCTGCGTGTCTCTTGATGATTGGTAATAAGGAACAGGAAGATTACACAGTAATAAGGAACAGGGAGTTTACACAGTTATAAGGAAAAAGGAAACGTTTCTACCGCGTGTGTAGAGGACCCACGTGTCATGTCCGTAATTGCGCATGGTGCATATGAATAACCCGGATGGATTAACTACATCGGGCTACCCATTGAATTTGTTCAAAACCATAAACAAAAAAAAAAAAAAACAAAAACAAAGAATTGCGTAAAGTTTCGTAATAATTGGTCAACCCTAAGGCGTGCGTCAAATGTGTTGAAGAAAGAATAATGGTGATTTTCCGATTTTTGTTATAAGATTTTGTCTAAAATATTTAAGCTAGGCAAAAAAAGTATAAGAACAAAATATTTTTATTAAATTAAATATCCTATAAAAAACGTTAATTGTACTCTTTTTTATTTAACTACTCATTCACCCCTCCTCCCACAAAAAATGTCGTTTTTAGTTTATATTGACTAGGATAAAATAAATAACAAATATAACGCGGTACTTATATTTTACTTTACCTATATTTTATATTGTATTGTTTACATATGTTATTGAAATTAAACACAAATAATACTTAAAAAAATACTATACATAAATTACATAATTAAATATCATTTTTTAGTGTATCTTTTTTAGCGTTTGGGTATCTTTGCCGGTAATCATATGGGGTCTGAATTAAAAATTGCTTTTGGTCTTGGTTTTCAGTGAATATTTTTTATATACATATACGGTCGTAGATATCCACGTACAGTTAGACTGTATTTCTGACCGAGTCGTCACTGTATGACGGCGGTATCATACATTACGTCTGCACGAACCACCGGGCTGACGGAGTCCCAACAAAGCAACAAACGGCCTCTGAATGTATTCCAAGTGTTCGTTTTAATTACCGACTTCTACGAAAAGTCGTCAGACACCGGGGGTGTCTTCGTCATTATATGGTTCTGAGTCGTACTGTCCGGACCCGGGGCTCAATGGAAAAGGAGGAGGGGTCCAAATTTTTATTTTTCAAATCCGAAATTATATTAGGATATTGTATATTAAATATACCGTGGACTGATTTAAGCCAATACATTTTATTATATATACGAGGTCTGTTCAAAAAGTTCCCGAACTATAATTCCTAAAAAATGAAAATTTATGAAAATGTAAATATTATTAGATTAAAATAAAATAGAGATAAGCAGCTATCTTTTCAAATTAAATCTCAAATATTTATTGCTATCTAACCATTAACTGTGCGCGTTCAAAGTAGACGAGTCGTGTGTATTGTGCGATTTTTAAGATTAATAACATTTACGAACAACGTATTAAATTTTGTGTTAAACGTTGGAAATCTTTTACCGAGACTCATAAAATGTTGCAAAATGCTATGGTGATCAGTGTTTAGGCCGTACTCACTGTTACGACTGGTTTAAACGTTATAAAGACGGTCGCGAATCAGTTGATGACAAAAAAAGCTCGTCAGGTCAGATCAAACGTCAAAGTCATGCTAACGGTTATTTTTGACAACCTGGGAGTTATTAATCACGAATTTCTACCTGCAGGACAAACTGTTAACCGATGGTAGGTACTATCTAGAAGTATTTAAACGTCTTCGAGAAAAAGTGCGGAGGAAAAGGCCTGAAGTGTAGAAGAAAAACTCATGGTTTCTCGATTACGACAATGCTCCGGCACACACTTCTCTGTTAACTCGAGATTTTTGCGTGAAAAACCGCATGACCGTGCTTCCTCATCGACCATATTCTCCCGATTTGGCACCAGCTCGACTTATTTTTTATTCCCAAAATTAAAATCCCCGTTAAAAGAACAAAGATTTTCTACGATAGACGAAATAAATGAAAATTCGCTAACGGAGCTACGAACAACTTTCAGAAACCGATTTCCAGGATTGCTTTCAACAATGGAAACGTCGTTGGCAAAAGTGTATAAACCAAGAGGGAGGAGAATACTTCGAGGGTGATAAGTCTCAATAGGTTGTAGGCAATCGCTATAAATAAAAACGTTGAAAAATTCGGGAACTTTTTTGAACAGGCCTCGTATATAATAGACATTACGACATTTAATTTACAAAATCTAATCGTGTGTGTGTGTGTGTGTTTTTTTTTTATCGTATTTTGGGGAACTGTGTAGTCTGTAGCCGTAACGCCGTCTGACGCCCGTTTATAACCGTTGCCCGTTTGCCGTTCAGTCGTTCAGCGACAAAATATGAAAATAAACGACAGTTTGTTTTATTTTCGAATACATAACAACGCGGATCAACTGACGTGGTATTTAATACGGAAAGCGATATTTTCGGCTATAATAATAGTGCACAATCGTTGCTTTAACGATATCCGAATTCTGCGGGGGAAAATATTATTTGCGATAATATTTATTGGTGTTTACCTATATTATTATTATTATCTAGTGACTAGTGTGTGTGCATACATTTTACTTATATATATATATATATATGGTGACCAATTATACAAATCCCAAAAAAGTATATTTTTTAATATTTAGTTCCTCAATCGTGAAAAATACTTAAGAGAATTGGCCAATGTGTAAAATACTATTTTACCCGTATAAAATATATATATATTTTTTCTTCATCCGATCACTCAATTATTTCTATTTCTATTATCAACTATGAAAACTAATTATTTGAAATTATAATTTTTATTACAATGCCGTCTTATTAGGTGGCGTGTCGTTATTATGAAAATACTTTGAAACTTAATACATTGAAAATATAAGAAATATTATGTATGATTGTTGAAAAATAAAACTTTATTAATATGTTTCTTACTCATTTAAAACATATTAGGATTTTAAAACTTTGCATATGTTTGACAATACGATAAGCTAAAGTTCACTATTTTGCGGCAAGTCGAGACATTTCAATAGTAAGATCATTAATTTTAAAATATTATTTCCCTTTTGACTAGATGGAGCAGAATTTAAGGCTACTTTATATTTTTTTTTTATTGATATAATTTTTAACATTTGCTGCGACCGCTATTCGACATATAAAATTCACTTTAACATATTTCACAATACACATTATGAAATGATTTTGAAGTCGGTTTTATAAAAGTAAACTTATTCTGTAGATTTGAATTAAATGCACATTTTCTACGTGGCGGGCCCGTTATATTTTCTAAAAAAAAAAAAAAAAAAAGAGTACAATTGCATGTACACTGTTGTTAAGGACACAACGACAAATCAAAAACGAGTACATTCCTACGGAAATTAGTACGTCTGGTCACCATACTTATTTATTATCTACCAACATTACGTATTGTATTATGTTATATGTATAATTGTCATTTAAATAATATCTCGGCATATATTTCTATATGTTTACTCTTTAGAAATCCTTGTTTTCTCCCTTTTTTTTTTTTTTGGTTCTGGGAAGGGGGCAGTGCCCCCTGAAATCCACCGCACCGTAAGTACGCCCCACTGGCGGGTAGTTATCACTGTATAATACAGTTGAGAACGTCAACGACTATTTAGCTTTAGTTTTCATAAGTTCCGGGATTGCAAAAGATTATACAATTATTATATTTATTTATATCGTAGCTCTTAAAGCCCCACGGTACATGCGAAACACACAACTCCACAATGACACTGGTATACCATACTAAAACACATGGATAATTGAACAATTCAAAAAATTTCATTCGAAACTAAACACAACAGAAGGAGCCCTTCACTTCAAAATCGGGAAAAGAACCAAAAACCGCAGACTAAAGCCACGTCTTCCACAAGATGTCCTGCTACCTCCTGAAACATCATCATCATCCTCAGCATCATCAGAATATTGACCTAATTAAACAACTCAATTAAAGTACAATTTTCTAAATTAAAACAATTTTTAAATTATATTACTGCTCTGCTATGACTACCTAATTATGTATTTATCTTTAAGTAATATGTAAAAATAAAAAAAAATAAAAAAAAATTGTAAAAACAAATATTCATGTTGAAACAATAAAATAAACCTAATTAAATAAAAAAAAATTATATCGTTGTTAAACGGGTAATTGAAATTATACGAAAACGTCGAGTTTTATCGTTTTTTATTCCACATAAATTTCGATAGCCGGATCGAACATTTTAAAACTTCCATAGTGGTTCCGGGTAGTTTATTATTATTTATAAGCAACGTTTACATAAGGAGTAATAATGTTATACAATTTGTAAAACTTATTACTGATGTATACGCGCGTATTAAAACGACTTGGCTCGTCTTAGCTGTAAAGCGTAAACGTGTTTCATTACTGCCTTATATTAGGGTGAAATCGGTTTTAATAGAATACATATAATCGTTATGTGTATTATTATAAGTTTTCAAAAAAAATATAAAAAAAAAATACCCTGTTCGAAGTGTATTGATGTTTTTTTTTTTTTTACTACATAATATGAAAACGAATTATAGTTAAAGGAAGACAGTAGATATGCGTATATAAAGCTGATCGTATTGTAACTATATAGTTGTAGTTTTATTCCAATACCATAGTCTATTAAATGTATTTCTATATGTAGGTTAAAACAAAAATAAATAAATAATTTTATTAGTTCTTTTGTTCTGTTCGTTAAAAAAAAAAAAAAATGTAAAAATATGTTACTAAAGGTGTAGTTTTATTCCAATAATGTTATTGGAAAGTCGATTAAATGTATTTCTATATGTAGGTAAAAAAAAAAATGTAAAAATCCAATAATAGGTTTGAGACGGCTTCATTTTTTCTTTTTTTTTTTTTTTTTAACATATATATTTATAAATATCAAAAAGATATTTATTTATTTGTAAAAAATTTAGCTTTTTTCATAAAATATATTTGATATTTTTCGTTGTAATAACTTATTTACTATATTTGTTATTAAATATGTTGGTTTTTAATTCGTATTTTAGTGCATTACTATTTTTCATTCGTTTCAATGATAAAAACAAATGCGACATTGCTTACAAATGAAATATTGGTCAGGTTGTGTTTGGGAAAATGTTTCATTATCGCCTGCGGTGTTTTCAGCACAATTCAGTATAATCAGTCTCTGTACAGTACACCTCGTACCACAATAATGTAAATTCCAGTTTACTGGACATACACACGTTTCTCGCTCGCGATGACTTCTGAACGTTGAAATCGAACGAAAAGTTTGTATAATTAATTTATATAATTAAATAGTAATTATATAATAATTACTATTATATAATTTTTCGATTAGCACGAATTGTTGCATTGAACTAAATCAGTAGATAATAAATACACAAATAATAAATAACGTTAAAATCGTCTACTACGGTATGTATTTGGTTTTATGGTCAAATCCACAAACACGAAGATCGTAGAGAGGATTTGATGGTGTTGCAAAGGAAAATTCGTAATATATTTCTTTCGAATGTGTAGGATATTTTGTTGAAATTTGAATGTTTGTCGATTCGGTTGAGAAATATTGACGGTTTTCGTACACGTGGATTAAAAATCATAAACCCTCCGATCGGGGGGGGGGGGAATTGGCCTATCGAGAATTCGGCAATTTTCCCTATTCGTCGGATGTTCGGTATGGGCTGATAAATCATTATGTAATTTATTAAATAAATATAACATTGTATCAGTTTGACGTTATATTTTATGTTATTAGACCCTGTTTGTTAAAAAAAAAAAAAAATTTTAAAATTCGATAATAGGTTCGAGATGACTTCATTTTTTTTTAAACTATTACGTTACCAACAACAAACGCACTCCATTGAATACTAAACTCTCAAGCTATTATTAATCAACATTTAAGCCGATGTGGACCTATGGTTTTCAGCTCTGGGACAATGCCAAAAAATCAAACACAAATAAAATTCGAACCTTCCAGAATAATATCCTGCGTAAAATCACGAATTCTCCACCGTACATTTCAAACCTAACTTTACGTACCGATCTAAAAATCAAAACGGTCCACGAAGAAGCGGCTAATTTTTACAAACGATTCCACTCAAAACAAACCTTCTCATACCGACCCCCTCGTTTCAAACCTTGCAACTCCCGGGAACCCCCCACCCAGGAGGCTCAAAAGTAAATGGTATCGTGATCTCCTCACTATTTAATCTTAAGTATTAGTATACAAAAAAAAAAAAAAAAATAAAAAATTCAAATCTCAAGTAAGGGTAGTGTTACCACTGGGCGGCCCCTGCCCCATCAAATAATCATGTACCTATTTTCCATTAGCGAATATTCTTATTGTTCCTAAATGAACGGATTGTACATACCAAATGAAATTAAAAAAAAAAAAAAAAAAAAAACTATTGCGTTGCGCGTATTGTAATTGCGGGGACTGTCTATACGTGTTCGGTTACTGCAGCGCCATCTGTCCGGGGAACCGTACGACAAGCGGTTTATTTACAAAAGGGGATGACACGCGGCCGGGAAATTATAATCCGTTGAATGCGTTGGGCACGGGATAGAATACGATAGCCGCGGGAACGTGCCCGACTATAAACAGAAACGGTCCGTTTTCGGTAGGTTTTGCTTTGTCGCGTACAAATATACGCGTGTACATTGACTTTTCGTCTTTTGAAATCGTTTTATTTTACGGCACATTCAAATCCCGACTTTATTTCGGTAGGTTTTGCTTTGTCGCGTACAAATATACGCGTGTAAATCGACTTTTCGTCTTTTGAAATCGTTTTATTTTACGGCACATTCAAATCCCGACTTTATTTCGGCAAGTCAATATCGACGATACGATTTCATACCTACCTATTTATTATTTGGTTCTCATATGGAACAATCTATGGGCGAAATACGTTCTACGGTTTTTTCACGTATGAAAATTCGTGTTTTTTTCATGGCTTTTTTTTAACGGGCAAAAATATATATAAAAAATTTTAAAAAAAAAATAAACAAACGAATGTACTTATATATATATATATATTTATTTATCATATGAACAACACGTTTTTAATAATATATTTTCATTACTCAATAATATTTAATTCCAATAAGTATAAATTATAGGTAAGTAGGTAAAGTATAAATTATTATTTAACAATAAAGAAATAAAAAAAAAACACAGACAGGTGTTATTATGAAACTACGCGTTGGTTTCTTATAGGTGTTATAATTGTTCGTGTAAGAAAGTAAATGAAATGCGTACAAAAAACTGATATAATTTACACTACGGGTGGGTCACCGTTGTAGATGGGGATTTTGGAACGCATATGAAGATATAGGAAAGTTAAGTTGTTATACCGAAACTACTGAAAGCGACGATAAATCATTGCGATTAAAAAACGATTCTGAGCGGAGCTTTATAGCGAAGGGTATAAATGTGAATCGTGTGATTTTCCCTTATACCAAATCAGGTAACCCGGAAATTAATTATAATAATAAAAAAAAAAAAAAAAACCCAATGCATCGATATTTTATTGTCAGTTATTATTTTCAATTTTTTTTTTTTTTTTTTTCGAAAAAACAAAGTATCACAAGCGAAAAATCGGCATTTGTTGACGTATGGCGTGAACAAATTGACGCATTTCAATATTTACTCAGAATCTAATATAGTATATTATATAGAACGATAGTATCTATTAAATATATATTTTTTTTTTTTTTTTTTTGCAGTCACCGAATACAGAGATGGTTTTTCCTGTATTATAAAACATACCTATAAATCATTTTTAAGTGTTTTAAAATACATTTGTTCTCGTTTAATAACTGTGGTAAACCGCACTGCTTACTGATATTTAAGACAGACGTTTGATGCAATCTATGCCTTATTATAGATTTCTACATCATCTTATTGAGATTAATACGTCTTTTGCATTCATATTTCCTCTCTCCTGTGTACGGTATTATATATGTCGTACGATTATTTTTAATTTGATTGCAGTTGAAATGAATGTAGGACATTTTATTTTTTTTTTTTTTTTTATCTTCAAATAATATTGTTTAAGGACGTTATAATTACTAAGAAATTAAATAATAAAATATATTTCTAAAGTAGGTATCTACCATTTGTGTAGACATTTGTCTCTCTCTCTCTCATCTGTCTCGTGACCTACTATGAAACGAAAATGTTTATGGCCTGCAAAAGAATTTTTCCCGAGTAAAATAACACATGTATTGTAATATATACGTGGCCTACCCCTGTAAAACGTGAATATTAATAAATACCAACACGCGCCAATAACTTGTATACGGAATTTAAAAAAGATTTAAAACCAGTTTTTTTTTTTTTTTTTTTTTTTTTTTTTTTTAACACCGGTGTCGCGTATTTTCCTACCCTATATACGCGTAGGCCAAAATCAATTCTGGGCACGCGAATGTATTGGCGCAGAACTCGCCTAACCTGTATTTAACAACGGACAGGGGATTTTTTTTTTTTTTTTTTTTTTTTTTTTTTATCAATATAGGGTGGTAATACAATTGAAATTGTACTATAGTTACCATCTGGGGGTTGCCCATCGATTGATTCGGTTTTAGCCTCTTGGGGTGATTTACAGTATATTTCAGTGGAAAATATATTATAAGACACGGCGGAACGAAATGATGGTAAATGTTTCGGCGATAATTGTTCGGATGACCGTGTTTAATGTCGAACTGTACTCGATTTAACCGAGTTGTATTGATAAAATTGCATTGCCGGCGAAATACTTGTGAAATACTGTATACCAATGCCCAGAATCATAGTGTCGCGTATTTCAATCGCTATTCGACTATTAGATTAAGTAATTTAATATTGTCACAAATCTATTTGAAATGAGTAAGTTTCCCGTGTCCGTTTCGGTAAAGAACTTTTAGCGCACGTTCGCCAGTCCATTCAAACGCGACATTGTGTTTCGGACGTGGGTTTAACTCGCCGCACCGTGGAAAACCGTCTCTCAGCCCGTACTTGTACTTACCGGTAACGTTGCAAATATTTACAAAAGTACAGATATTTAAAAACCGCGTAAATTAAAACCGTTTAAAGTGAATAAATATATATATATATGTTTTTTTTTTTTTTTTTTTATTTATTTATTTATATTTTTCAACTTATTAAATTTTTTCATAGCAATGAATTCGTTTTAGAATTAATAAACGTTGTACTTAAACTGCTGAAAAAAAAGAGAAGAAAAAAATGGAAAACAAAATGCTAAAACCCCTAGTATTTTGGAAAGTAAAAAGTATCAGAACTATCAGAATATTCATAAATTATGGAATATAAACGAGAAGGAACGTAAAATATTTGGAACATAATATTTTTGTGAAAATTAATTCATCGGATAAGCAAACAAATATTTTCGACAAGTTTATATAAAGTAATGATTCCAAAATGTTAGTACTATACTAACATAAAGTTTATTGATTATCCTAAAAATCGATTAATTAAATATTTTCTAAATTAATAAAAAATTAAAAAAATTACACTTAAATGAATCTAATGAACTTCACATAGAGTCCGCCCGCGTTTTCCAAAATTCTTTGCTAAACCATTCGATCAATTTGTGTTACACTTCTATCTATGGTTCCCCCTGCAGTGAGTTTGCTGTCACCTATGAAAGGACCTATAAATAATATCTTAAATTCGACGACAAAAATATAAAAAAATCGCCATTACAAAAAATGGATAAAAAAAAAAAGGACCTATTACCAACATTCGTATGACAATGGCTCAGGTTTAAAAAAAATTATGCTTGTATGATGATTTTGGGTTTATAAAAAAAAAACCCTCCACCTCAAATGTAAAATTATAGGCTCAACATAATAATTAAGAAAATCCAATGGTTTAAATGAATGGTTTTCACCGTAAATAATTACCGAGGAGTAATGTCCATAGAAAATATAGCTACTGGTTTTTTAATATTTAATTTATTCTATTCGATTTAACGAGTAGACCGAGAGCAGCGAACGAATTTCACCACGTTTATCGGTTGTATTCTTGGTAATTTTATTATGTATTTACCGATTGAAATATTTATTTATTTCCGCCGGAAGAAATAGAAAACGGTTTCTTATTTTTTTTTTTTTTTGTTTCGTGGACTATAATCGATTTACTTATACGGTGTCGTAGTTATTTCATAAAAAAAAAAAACAATTTGAAATTTGTCCCGCCCCCCACCCGGGTCGTTTTCTCCGGTTTACCCCCGTCTGTAAACGCGTCACTGGGGCGCACAACGTTATGAGTTTACGACGATAAATAGCGACAAAGATTCGGAGCGGAGGTCTACCATTATTATTAAATTCTCTCTTTATCGCGGTAGGCTGGCCATCTGTGTTCGAATATTACGTGCCGACGTCGTAGAAAACTTGATTAATTTGTTCTGTAATATATACGCGCCGTAACATTATATATATATATATATATATATACAGAACCGAGCTGCTAAAGTTTCTCGGGAAATCCGACGACAACGGGACGGCCACTGAAAATCGAAATAATTCCTAAAATAAGTACGCGTAATATTATAACCCGGCGAGGTCTATATGATGTTCGGTCGGCCGACTTTGAATAAATAAAACCGAATTTATATCCGTCGCCCGTAACCGAATCGATTATTGTCGATTGTCGGTGTTGGTTTTGTGTCCGCCCCGTGGCCCGACTCGAGCGAGTCTCGTGGTCTAAGGGAAACCGATCTGCCCGTCCGTCCGGCCCTCGATATGTTCACGCCCCACCCGATTGTTTACCACCGTCGAAAACCGTGTTATATTATTTTTATAATTTTTATTTTTCCCCTAAACCGTCTCCGTTCTGAACGAATATCGTCGTCGTCGGGGGGCAGGCCAAACGATCGCAAAATTATTATAACCAGAGGTGTATTTTCGCCGGTTATTAATTGGCCGAGTCGGCAGCGGCGTCGACGGCGATAGTCGTCCCATAGGGGAGCTATTTGTCACGGACAGCGGTGCGATTTTGAAATTCTAGTATCTCTGCGGGTTTCATAGAGTATCTTCAAAGCACCATGCCCTGGCCATATATTATAAATACGTTTGTACATATATATATATAACGATCTGTACAATTTTCGTTCTTAGACGCCGGCAGACGGAGTTATACACCGAGAAAACCCGAATAGGAGATAACGGTATAAACCCGCCGAAGAAACTATACCCACCCGGAATTAGTGGATGTACCTGTATACGTTTAAACGGAGAAACTTTACGACGCCGTCGAAAACCTTCTCGGCATAGTTCTAAAATACCATATTATTCCCTCCCCCTCCCCCCCACCGCAATCGCATAGTATTATATAATAAATAATATTGTACGATGATCGTACGAGTTTCACAAGCGGATCGATTAAAATATAAAATAATATATCAAATCCATAACGGTAAAGGTGTGTTGAGCCCGCACGATTATTTACCCGTTGTTTGGTTGACGTTCAAACAAGGATTCGATTTGATTTTTTTTTTTTTTCACGATTATATTCGTATAACGGTGGTATTACGCAGCTCCATATCGGTTTACGCAGTGCATTAAAACCACTAGAGTATTTTTTTTTTTTGTTTTCATATATATATATATGTACATAAAAAAAAAAAGCGGTAGCCAATTAAACGAGTGTTAAAAGGCAATCCACCCACGACAAAAAACCATTACCTCTTTTTTTTTTTTTTTTTTTATCTTTATTAAAAATTAAACGTTTTACCGTGTAAATCCCAGTGCAAAGTGACAATATCAATAGACTGGAAAAAAGGTCGGCACAAAGTTTTTTTTTTTTTTTACCATTTTTCCCCTTCGTCTCTCAGCACATCAGTTAATAGGGTTTTGAGCACACGCCAAGGGTTTTTTTTTTTTTTTTTGCATGTTTACCCTTTTTTATCTGAGGCAGATATTTTTTACAAGTTAATTTTATCCGACCGTTTACCCGCACAAATATGCGTTTGGGATAATTTTTATTATTTTTTTTTTTTTTTTTTTTTTTCAAACATGTATCAACTCGTTCTGGTGGAAATTTAATTTTGTCAACAACCACAAAAGTTTTATTTATCCAGGGGAAAAAGTAAACTAATAAGGTTGACAGGATTACGTAATGAGTTTATTTAGTTATTTAGCTTATGAGTTTTATGTTATGTACATATAATATATACGTATATGTCAAAAAGTTATTTATTTATTTGTAAAAATTTAGCTTTTATCATAAAATATATTTGATATTTTTCGTTGTAATAACTTATTTACTATATTTGTTATTATATATTTTAGTTTTTAATTCGTATTTTAGTGCATTACTACTTTCAATATTCGTTTCAATGATAAAAACAAACGCGATTTTGCTTACGATGAAAAATTGGTCAGGTTGTGTTTGGGAAAATGTTTGATTATCGCCTGCGATGTTTTCAGCACAATTCAGTATAATCAGTCTCTGTACAGTACACCTCGTACCACAATAATGTAAATTCCAGTTTACTGGACATACACACGTTTCTCGCTCGTGATGACTTCTGAACGTTGAAATCGAACGAAAAAATATTGCCGGTTTTCGTACATGTGGATTAAAAATCATAAACCATAAACCCTCCGATCGGGGGGGGGGATTGGCCTATCGAAAAATCGGCAATTTTCCCTATTCGTCGGATGTTCGTATGGGCTGATATATCATTATGTAATTTATTAAATAAATATAACGTTGTATCAGTTTGACGTTACATTGACTACGATAGTTATTTGGTGTTTTACGATGATTAACACGTAGTCGATTAATCGCAAAAATAAAAGTAAATTGCTTCGTAGAGAATTGATCGTGTTTAATAAGAAGTTTAGGTATTATATAATTTTTCGATTAACACGAATTGTTGTATTGAACTAATTCAGTAGATAATTAATACATAAATAATAAATAACATTATAATCGTCTACTATGGTATGTGTTTGGTTTTATGGTCGAATCCACAAACAGAAGATCGTAGAGAGGATTTGTTTGTGTTGCAAAGGATAATTCGTAATATATTTCTTTCGAATGTGTAGGATATTTTGTTGAAATTTGAATGTTTGTTGATTCGGTTGATAAATGGTGTGGTTGTTTGGAAGACCCCGAGTATTAATACTACGATAACTCTAACTTTGTTATTCGAAACGAAAATTGTCTAATAAGTTTTTTTTTCTTTTTTGTCATCATTATAGCTTTTTTTTCTATTTATTACACATTTTATAATATATAATTAGTAAATAATTTGAATAGTTCTCTATTTCATCCATGCATGTCGCTCGTAACTAAACCATAAAACCCTCGGGTTTTTATCAGTGTCCTTAAAATATTGTCAATTTGTCCACGCTTCAAATTCTAGCTCTTATTGCTAGAATAATAATACGAGCACGATCTAGGAGTAGGTACTTTTGACGGAATACTATTATTTTTCGAAAAAAAAAAATCATTCACGCGACGCGTACGTGTTTACGTATAAGTACGTTATCGATAAATAATAACGCCAATACTATTGCATTGGCGAAAATTTACGGTAAAACAACTAAACACCCATTAAACAATAGTTATCGTGCAGCTGTGACGAATCGCACGGTCCGTGATCCGTCTTGTATAGGAAAAGTTGTCGGAGGTTTTCGACGTTCACTGGGAGAGAGGACTGGCTGGATGGCAACAATACTGGCCCGGTGACAAATGTAAATTTTTGGGCGCGCGCGCTCGAGAGCACATCGCGTAATTCGTATTTCAATTTCCCTAACGAGCATCATCTGACTGACTTTGCAGCGTATTTGTCTTTGTACGACGTATAAAAGTATAAACACGTCTTGCATACCTATACCACGTCGTCGGCTTCCAAGTTAAAATATAACGAGAACACCTCCTGTATATATATATATATACGTTTTTGTACGTACCTCTATACCTATATATCTGAGAAATAATCTAATAACAATCGTACTAAACTCGCGGGAGACAATTCCATCGCCAGCAGCCGGCGTGTTGTTAACGAATTGTTTATAGGTAATGTATTATTAATATTATTATATATATATATATAGAAATGTTCAAAGAAAATTTGCCTCGCTATACACCTACATTGTATAGTACAGATTCGTCGTAAAGTACATGGCGAGGCGTGCACAGTCTTTATTCTATACAGGGTGCCCCACGAAACACCTATACCTATTGCGATATCTCCCGAGAACGAAAATAATCAAATTCTGTTTTTTTATATATATATATAAATTAGCCCCATGTGATTTTTTCCTGCGGGGCTACCTTAAATCGTTGGTATACACGGATCGTCCAAAGATCCTTCGTCATTTCAAAAACAATATTTGCGCTGCTATTGCCGACATAAGCACACATATGCTGGAAAAAGTCGACAGAAATTTTAAATTCCGACTTTCTCAGTGCATTGACGAGAACGGTGGCCACCTTCGAGATTTAGTGTTTAAAACCAAATAAAATAAAACTTTAAATGTACCCCTATACACAGAAAAAAATAATTAAATCAATATTGCCAACACTTTTTGTGTTACGATTTTTTTAAATAAGGAAGTAACCACGCCCCACCCTGTATAATATGATTCCGATTTTCTTTACAATCGCGAAAATCGCTCGCGTGATTATATGTGTAACTCACAGGGATAAGGACTACAAATATTCATCAAATATCAATCATATTTATATGTTTTTGGTAAATATTTAAAAAAAAAAAAAATTGTTTTTTTATTTTATTATTTTCGAAAAATATTTAAAAAAGCCATTTTATCTTCTAATAATTTTGACGTTTCAACATTTTATTTTCATTAACCTCGTAGTTTTTATTATTATTATTATTATTTTTTTATATATACAACAAAATAGTGTATAATTTGTAGAATAAAGAAATATGATCGCATCTCGTTTTCAGATAAGTTTGGCTATCAAAGCACTATTATGTTTAATACACGCATTTATTGTAAACTATCAAAAATTCTATCTTGGGAAAACTATAAAATTAATCTTATGTAATATATTACTTTATTCATTTATCATTCATTTTAAAAAAATGTTCAATGTTTTTTTACTTATATACTTACCTATAATATTAGAGTATTACTGTTCAAATTAAATTTAAATAATTAAAAAATATTAGATTACAAATACCAATGATAACAACAATAAACCACATCCGTAAGTAGCAGAAAGCCGTTACCATAGTCGAATTTCTCGCCACCAATTTTGTATTGTAGAAATATTTTTGTAAAACATAACATAATATTACAAAACTATATCTATAATATACCTACTATACAATAATACTACCATAGTACTTCCAAAAAAAAATGGTGACATTTTAGAATAAAAAATGGCGGTGACGTGCAAAAACTCTCGAAATACACTTCTTTGGCACTAATGCAATACGTGTATGTATATAATTTCATCCCACTACCTTCGATTCGGGTCTGTTCACTTTTATCACTTCAATCCGCCTATATAAAATAACTCTGATTTCCGAGTTTGGGCTCATTCGTTCAGAGGGAGCCATTAAATGTGTCAAAAAACAGAGAGAAGAAGATATATATATATTATATACATATCAGACAGAAATACAATGCAATGCGGGAAATCGTTATTCGACAATGCGAATTAACTCGTTATACCTATATATATGATATCCCTCAACAGCGGATCTGAAGATAATTTAAGGGGGAGGTGAATAAACTGAAAACCATTTTTTTTTTAAATATATATATATATATATATAATATACAGTTTAATACGCGAGTCTCGATTAACTTTTGTAATTTTATTTTATAATATAATGATGACGATAATGATTTGATTGGTTTTATTTATTCTCTGACAAATCGAATAGTTTTATCTATAACCGCGGAACGGACTATGATTACGATATCATAGATATTATCCTAACCGCGATCGTAATATATTGGTTATGGTTCAGTTATCGAATATACCCTGCAAAATCTACCGTTTAGTTCCAGTAGGTTACAATTTAAAATCAAAAATCAACGCGGTAATAACCGAGTAACGCCGCGTTAAATCTGTCGCTGATATACCTATTACGGATAATATACGAGTATGTTAAAACCCGCGAATGTCACGTATAAAAACTGTTAAATTCCCACAGATGTCCGTATCGTTTAATGTGCGTATTAAAACCCGTATTAGGCGGCCAATATTGTTATTTCGTTTGTCGTCGGTAACAACCAGCCCGGAGGTTCCGCGGCGTTACTATAGGCAAAGACTTATCGGTACGGGCCATAGGCGTGCCCGAAGACAGTGGGGTACCTTATCCGCCTATGACTCCGTGCGAATTCGCCCGCGGGCTTATTCGTCGGTCTACGGTGAAAAGAAAAAAAAAATATATATATATATATATAATTTTTCACTATTATTACTATTATTTATTATTATTTATTATTATTATTATTATTATTATTATTGCTATATATTATTTGGCGGGCGCGTCTCGAAATTTCCGCTACAAAGGTCTTTCCCTCGGGGTCCGAAGACCCGGGGACGGCCGAACGCACCGGGCAGATGTCCGGCCGCGGAACGAGTAATTCCGGTCCCGTGGCAGAAACCGCGCACAATACAATACAATAATATATTATAATACAAACGTGTTACAATCGATAAAACTAGTTCGATAGCCTTTCGATGACCCGGTAACAAACACGCGGCATAGCATATAATAATAATAATGCCGTAAAAAATAAACTGGATTGACAGGAACGACCACCAGTCGGTTATCCCTTCGGCCAAAAAAAAAAAAAAAAAAAAACCCGATCGAACCCCCTTTTTATTTATTTTTTTTTTTTTTCCCGTTAATTTTTATCGGTTCTCGGCCGGTCGTTATTGGTATATTCGGACACGGCAGTGTAACCGCCGATACGGACGGACACGCAACGGTCCCGCCGCAGAACGTTCGATACGAGAAAAAAAAAAAAAAATGTCCGTGAGTAACACTTATAAATTATATTATACCTCTAGTAAGTTTTACGTGATTTTATTATAGAGAAAAAAAAAAAAAAAACTATTTCCAATCCGTAGACGCGTACAACGTAAAATACAAAAAGGAAATGTTTTTTTTTTTTTTTTTTTGTTTGACTATTGTCAGTAACGAATTTTTGCACGCCAAGACGAAAGTACATTACGAATTATATGAACAATATTTTTTTAGACGGCATTAGGCAGGAAGTGTAGGCATTTTTCTTTTATTTTTTATTAATTTTATTTCGGCGTAGGAATATTTCAGACTTTTTCACCGTCCATTTATTTTCGTCTTCGGGACACGACCATATGTAATATATTATTATAGTTGTATTATATAAAACGCCGCGCTCTCGTATTATCGAACAATATTACGTCGGGCGCGCATATATGTAACGATAAATCTTCAGAGTGAGAAAGAGTAAGAGAACGAGAGACAGAGACAGGGACGGCGACGACTACGACGACGTTAAAAACATTTTCTCCGTACAATTAAACATCCCGTCGCCGCCATGGCCGCCTACGTCGTCGTCGTCGTCGTCGTCTTTCCGGCGGCGGCGCGCGAGTCGTCGCGTATAATAAATCGGCCGGGAAACTTTATTATTACGGCGGCGGCGGCGGTCCCTTTTCGCCTTCCTTTCCGTCAAGCTCACGGTCTCGGTTTATCGCCGAGACTCGGTATAATTCCCATACACACGGGCGCGCTGCTCGTCTTTTACCCCCCCGGTTACTACTACTACTACTGTTGACGTTCGTCTCTATACGTATGCAAACGTGTGTGAATGGTTCCTTTTAACGTGCACACACACATATATATATGCACAAAAATAAACACACACACGCGCGCGGGCGTATAATATAAAATAAGAGAGAGAGAGAGAGAATGGTACACACACACACACACACACATGTAAAGCATTCATATATTTATATATATACTTACTAGGAGGAACGCGAGGGCGAGAGGATGGCACGTCAAAACTAAAGTTCGCCCTCTTTTCCCGGGGTTCAGCCATTGTGCCCGCGCCTGCCGTCGCTATCTAACCCCCGGTCGTCGTGCACCGCCGTCGCCGCCGCCGCCGCCGCCGCCGCCTGTCCGAAAAACCCTTCGACTTGCACGCGGGCTTCATTATTCATACAAAAGTTTTCTCGTCAACATTTTCCTTTGCGCTCCGCCACCGCCGCCGCTCTCTCGACGTTTCATTTTTGCCTCCTTTTGCCCCGGCCCCCGAGGGCGTTCTCCGCCGCCGCCGTCGCCGTCGCACCGCGTCTCGTCTCATCTCCTCGCAGCCACCCCCGCTCGCCCTGCCACCGCCGACCCTCTTACAGACATCGCATAAATTATCTATCGACCCGGACCGCCCCCGCACTCGCCCGAGCCCTTCATTTCCTTTCCTTACCGTCGCCGCCGTCGCCGCCGCCGCCGCCGCCGCCGTCGTTTCGCATATAGTTTTTCCCTATTCAACTTTACGGACCTTTACAGGCTTTGTCCATTTATACAAATATATATTTCCATACGTTTTTGTCCGGCAGACTTTTATATTATTATTTCGCTTTCGTATAATATTTATTTATAATGTATACGAGTACTAAGGCGTTCTGGAATAACTCGATTTTGTTTTATTTTCACAATGCGCTTTCTTTTTTCTTTTTTTTTACAATTCATTTCAGTAGAATAATTGACGAATTAATATTGTAATTTTATTTGAACCCTAATGGATCAGACTAATCTTTACGGTGTAGTGCGAAAGGAATAACAATATATTAAAAAATCTATTTTGCAACGATGCCTTTCAAATTGGTTTTACTACAGTAAATACTATTACTATTACATAATTATTACAATTTTGTGGGATAATTGCACTCCGGGCAATATATCTTGTCAAAATCATAAGTCGAATAATTTTGAATGGTATTATTTATAATATTACGTGTATGCTTGGAGTGATTGGCGTATACAATTTTTGATTTTTGTATATTCGCGCGACCGCTTAATAAAAAAAAAAAAAATATATAAATTTCACTAAATTATGGAATAAACCGTTCTAAAATGCGATATTACCCATGACCGTGTTAATGGATAGTAATAGTTTAGCAGTAATCATGCCCTGAATACTCGGCGGACTTCTTTCGTCAATATAGTCGGGGAATTCGGTGTGAAAGTTTTACAAAGTCCCGGAGGACAAAATCGGTAGACGAAACGTATACAAGAGCGTAAATGCGAATAATGATGATGGAAAATCGACATATTATTTTGTAGTCATTTCTATTTTATAATTATTTTCACGTTGCATAGGAAAAAGAAAACTAAATGATACTGCACGCGGGTAAGACATTGTTGTAGGTGGGAAGTTGGGAATATAAGGTATAGAGGGGATCGTATTTTCATCCTTACCCAACGAAAAACGATTCTGAGCGAAACTCGGTGAATTTTTAACCGAAGTTCTGTTAAAAATGTTTTGACATATTAAAATCAAAAACTGTCTTCATTACAAAATAAATTAAATCTATCCGTGCCTTTGTATCTCATATTAACATACTGACCATTTTCATGCAGCCAAAACAGTTTTAATCACATAAATCCGGAAATAGTCGATACGCAAAATGCCGTGATTTTTTTATCAAAATTTGAATTATAAACAGTTATAAAACAATTTGTTGTATTTGGCGATGTTTTTATGTGACCATAATTACAACTTCTACTTTTTGTCAAATTGTTGAGCATTTTTTAGTCAAAATATTGTCCACGTAAAACCTAAATTAAAATAGCTATATAACTCAAAAAAAAAAAAACAGTAAAATGTTTTGATAATTGGACCGTGTCCAGAAATGATTAATATAATAAGTATTCAGTAAAAAATTCAAGAAACTACAACAAAATCGAAAATTACAGAAACCGTTATTTTACACCTAAATATTCCCGGACTTTCCACGTTATTAAGAAAATGATACGGACAATCAAAAAATGATTTTCTCAATACAACAACTAGATGCAAAATTCTATACAAAAAAAAAAACTCTCTTATGGTTTTTGATTTCTGGTCGAAAAGTAGTTGATAGACGGGAAAAAAAATATCTAACAAACACAATAATACATTTATCGTATTGCTCGAAATTTTTCAAAAAAATTCGAAATGATCAACACAACAACCGCAAAATATTTTTTCAAAACATTTACACCTGCTGATTTTCAACTAATATTTTTTTGTTCGCTTATTATTTTATACAATTATAATTTTATACATCGTTATAGTCCACGACGTCTTTCTTTTTGGGTCTGCACTAACGATAAAATTACGGACTATTTATGCATCCCATGGGATACTATCATCATCACTACCTACGTACCACTGACGACGTCGTCGTCTTACGGTCTTTCAACCCTTAGTGTAAAACGAACCGGGTAAATCTATTCAATATCCGGTATTCCGGTGTAAGATAATCCTTTTCGTTATATAATATACACGCGGCTTATAAAAATATTACACCGCAGTTTTTCGATATTCGTTAATATTACAAAATATGATATCGTGAAGTGGAAACGCCAGATGCGACGAAACTGAAGTTCTATAAAAGGTTATATATTTTAATATTAAGAGCTAAACATTTTTTTTTTTTTTTTTTTAAGAAAGTATCATATTATCTAAATTGTTCTTTAATTTTTATTTTCATAAGTTTATTGATATCAGTGTCAGTACATAAACAGTTTATAATATCTTTGTGTATAATGTTTGTAAAAAAAAAATAAATATATATATGTACACATTTTAATGATTTTTGCGCTATACGAAATTTTAATCACAATTTAATGATTTAAAAATTATATAAAAAAATAAAAATACTTTGTAGTACTCATACACATAACTTATATTATATTACTCCAGGCTGTTTTTTTTACATTTATTTATTGTTTTTTTTATATTTATATATATTATGTAACATACTTATAAAAGTAGATTTTACTTCTAATAAATAATAAAACCATTTATTTGAAAATATTTAATAATATAAACTTTTAACCCTATACAATTATAAGTTTATAATATAATGACTGTATAAAGATGAATAACACAATAAAAACTAACGAGACTAGGTTTACGCATCGTAAATTTAAACTATAACTGGTAAACTTTTCTCATTTTTCTTTTTTTTTTTTTTTACTTTTTAATTTAGGTTTGCTTATTATAATATTTTATTATTTCACTGCGCTTTTATAAGTATTTAAAACAATGTTTACTAGACATGTCTAATTGGATATTATAATAGGTAATATGTATATAATATACTAAAACATACTATAAATAATTTAGTATGATTTTACACTTTAAAGTCGATTGTAATTTTATCTTCTTCAATATTTTATGTTCATAATATTTTAGTTACCGAACGGAACTAGCGAGAAGGCTAGTAGCTTATTTATTGGTTATAATATGATGTGTATTATTTTTGTGTGGGAAAAACGGGAATATTTATGCAATGTATTTTCGATCTGTTTTTGTTGTTTTAATGTGATTAAAAAAATTGTAAAGAACTGAAACCTTCACCAAATACCTATATTAAAACTTTTTGGCGTTTTTTGAGTTAGTTTTATGGCTATACTTTTCATTTTTTCCTTCGCTCGTTAAATATAACCGATTCTTATAAATACATCAAACACATTACTAATTAAGTCGATTGTCGATTTAAAAATAAATAATGCCAGAAAACTCCTCTACCTCTTAAATATAGCTAGGTACTGAATACAAATTAATTTATAACGAATATTATTATAGAAAATAAAAATTGTTTTAGAGAGGTAAAGTTGTATGCAAGTTTGTAGGAGGTCATCTCTAGAACTGCTGATCCGGTTCTGAAAATTATTACACTGATAGATAGCTACAAGTGAAATATTATAATATTATTTGTTATATTGTGATGAAAATTAGTTTGAGCGGGGCTTCACACGGGGTTATTGGTATTTTTGGTACGAAAATCGAATTATTTTTGTTGATTTTTTTTTGGTTACCTTAGCGATACGGATGAAATAAAATACACCAAGGTAACACTGTTCCATAACGACAACGTTACTATTTATTATCTAGTATATAAAAATTATATTAATAATTATTTATTTACCATGTTTTTCGGACGGTTAAACATAGTACTATAAAATTCTACGCGGACGAAGCTGCGGGTTTCAGCTAGTACTCAATAAAAAAATGAATGTGAACAAAAACATAATCATATATGAAATATATTATGCATATATGCAATACAAATAAATACATAATATGTAAAAAATGAAGAGAAAAAAAAAACAAAGCCTGTTGGCTTATTATATTTTCGTCTACGGTGTTCTATCGAAACCGCTCGTATTCACACACAACCTTTATAATCCGGTTAATAGGTTTCTATTTCTTTTACTACATATTTTTGATGTATTTGTAGTGTATATATATATTATATATATATACGTATATATAATATAAAACTTATGTACTAATAACTTACTCATGTTACGCCACAGTTGTGAAATTATCCAATACATGAAAATACGTAGACGATAATTGTCTAGGTAGGTACCATTGAACTATCACAATTACTATACAAGTGTGTGTGTATTCTTTTAGTATAATTTGTATTGATAGTTTATCAAATGACAATAATACAATTTATCAGAGATAATACGGCGTGATAAGCTTGATTATATATTGTTATAATGTGGGGAAAAAAACGTCTAGACAAAAAATGTCATCGTCGCTCGACATACGACGATTTTGTTTAATATATCTACTAGTTTTATACAAAATATAGTATTTTTTTTTTTTTTTTTTTTATTTAAATTGATATGCACGTTCGGTTCGGGAATTGTGACATTTGACCGCGGCGAAATGTGTTCTCTTTGATATCTTAATTGGAACGTCTTGTTTTTGGCACTTGTCTTGGCACCGGTGACTTGTGAAAGACATCGTTGAGAAATACACGAGACCTCCCACCGGACGTCTATTCACGTGCGCCATAAAGACCATACATTCTACCCGAACCGACCAAAAGATGTGTTTAAGTTCCCAGGCGTCCGTTGCGCCGAAAATTGCCCATTTCGTGTATTGGACAATTTCATATATTTGTTTTACATTTATTTAATTGTTAAATTTTTAAATTCACACGAATATCCCCGAGCCCTCTATAATTTTACCGAGCCGGGGGCAATCACCCCCGTAACCCACTGCCGGGGTACATGCATAGAGAAGCGTATTCGAAATATTATGCAGACGGGAGGAATGGTGCGATGAGAAACGCATTCCTCGGGCAGGTAAAACCTTTTATGTATTATTATTATTATTATTATTATACGGGGCGATTCTTATTGCGCTTTACGACACGCGGCGGCGGTAATAATAGTAGTGACGACGACGACGACGACGACGACGACGACGATAATAATAATAATAATAATAATAATACCGGGAGCAGCGGCGAAGAGAGCTCGGGAATATTGTTATCGTCGAATTCCTACACACAGACCGTGAAGCAAAAGCACGGGTAAGCGCTCGCGAGAAAGTGGGGCGGTATGGGCGCCGGGGGTATGACCGAAGTATTTCATAATATTATACTTAATAGGATTTCTTGGCACGGTTTATAACCTTACGGCCGTAATTCATACGGGTACCGCGCCACCTTGGTGTATGTGTATATATATATATATATATATATACGTAAAATATATATAGTGGCGGCGGTGTAGTGTAGTCGGGCCGCGTCGCGTGTGCGCGACGACGATACTGTGCGCCGATAACCGGCAAAGATGCCTTTAAAATGTTTCGCGTGTGGCAAAAAGGGACGGGCGGGCGGGCGGGCGCGCACGCCAAGAATGTTGTACAGTCGGCCGGCCGCCGCCCGCCCGCCCGACCCTTTATACGACCGTCAAAGAATCCGGCCGCGCGCGAGGGGGCGGCGCAAAGAAAATAGGGGATTCTTTATACCCCCCCCCCCATCCCGGTCCGCCGCCGCCGCCGCCGCCACCGCCGCCATTATTCATTCGGTTTACGTATACGTATATGTATATATATATATAGAGGAGGGTGGTGCGCGCGCGGCAACGTGTGTATACGAGTTTAAAACTGCTGCCGGGTTTATATTATATATATATATATATAAAATACGTATACGTACACTGTTCTCTTTCTCCTCTTTCTCATCCTTTCCCTCTTCTTACTCCTCCCCCCGCAACGCGTACCCACTTTATATATATATATACACATACATACATAATTTGCAGCAGCCGTTTCCCTTATCGGGCCCGCGACAACAAGATTTACACTCGCGCGAGCCGCCGACCCCTTCCCACCGTCCCGGCGCTCCGACCGTTCGTTTCCCCTGCGTTCTTGTTTTCCCCGGGTTCTTTTGCCCCCGCGACCCGGGCAATTTTATTATAATATAATACAATATACGGAACGACGACGACGTTTGAACTCTTCTCTCTCTCGTCTCACTCGCCCCTTAAGGTCTCTAATAATCTTTTTCTCGGCGGCGCGACTGAAAGAAAATGCAGCATATAATACGCGTACCACCCCTCTATATATATATATATATATATATATGTGTGTGTGTATATGTATATATATTACGACCCGGGAATTTAACGACCGCGCGCGCGCGCGCTATCCTTTAAAACCCTTTTGAGCGACCGTCCGACGGTATTATACGAAAAACAGCCCCCAAGTATATAGCTTTTCGCGTATACGGCAAACGCAATTAATTCCCATTCGCCGGAAATCTGCTACCGCCCGGATAAATATATACAATAATAATGATATGTGGGTGGTGTGTACCGGAGTGCTTGCAAGTCGAAAACTACTCCTCCTCACACCCACTCGCAGATTTTCTCTCATTCAACTAGGCGGCGTTCATTAGACACCCCCTATCCCCCCCCCTCCTCGCCCCCTGAGGCGTCACACGACTTGTTGGTTTTTATACAAGTCTATAATGTATTTTTAAGTCTGCCGCGATATATAATACTTTAATACGAATCTATTCGATTAAAAAAAAAAAAAAAAAAATCATTATAACGGTTTTTTAGGAGAAGGGCTCAAGTCGTTTCCGTGCGTTTATTATTTATTGTTGTTGTTTTTTTTTTTTGTTTCTTTCGGTACATTTTATATTTTTAAAATGCGCAAATGGATAACACTGTTTGGGTTTCCTCGAAAATGCTCGATAATCATCTTACCACACGTCTCGCCATAAGTTTTACTTAGTTGTATAAAAAGAAAACATCTACGCGCAATGTAATCATTTTTTTTTTTTTTTTTGATTTTATATAATCGTGCAAATTGTGATCGTTACGCGTTACGGCATTTCACCATTTTCCAATTTGTGTGAATACAATTTTTTTTGTCTTTGTAAAAATACTCAACAATTCGAGACGAAAAAATACGGACAGTTGTAATTTATTTTGTAGTTACATAACATCATTTTAATTTATCAAAACACTTGTAATATTTGTTAACTTTGTTGTGAATTGTGTTTCATTTGCAACGATTTCGTTGCGTACAGACTACAGATATAAGTTTAATTCCCCTATAAAGGAATATTGATCCGACCAAATCTAATTTTATACATTTTTAAATTTTCAGGAACATAATAAGTTAAAAATTACTTTTTTTTTTTTTTTTTCATTATGTTTAACTAAACGTATTTTCTGTCATAATATTTATATTTGTACCATGCGTGGTTCCAAGAAGTGGCTCGCCCAAGAAGTTTTTTCTATTATCGTCATAAAATAACTACTTTAAAACGTTGATTTTTTTTTTTATTGACAATTCTTCATTATCAATATAATAATACATACGATATAATATATTCATCATACATAATCTACAATTTTAAACCTTATTATTACCTAATAATATATTATTATGCCTTTATTTTGTACCTACTAGTATTACCTCATATTTTAAATAAATACCTAGTTTCAATAATAATATTAAAACGTTCTGTTCACCCGATTTTGATTTTATACCCCTCTGAAGCGGTATTTACCCTTAGACTAGCTTAAATAGCTCTGTCATAAATCCTGCTTTACGCCCCCACATGAAAATTTCTGGATTCCCGACCCTGTCTTTTATTGACTTATTCGTGTGGGTATAGTCACATAACCGTCTTGTGATGAATTCGAGTAAAAATGCAGAATGTTTGTCGAAAAATAAAAATTAAAAACACAAATACACAATATTTTTTTTTTTTTACTAAGAATTCCTTAATATAACTGTTTAGGAATAATTTAAATTTTAACAAAATAACATAGTTATGTTGAAATGTTATTTAAAAAAAAAAGTAGCTTATATCAGTTATAACTTTGAATAAATAAAATTAATATTTTTAATGAATCTGCAGTTTTGAGGTGAATATATAAATATTATAAATCGTATTCATCGCTTGGCAACTGTAATGACACAGACACTCGAACGCCTTGTTAAATATGTTTCGTAGCAGTAGACATATTAAATTCGGATGGATAATTTTAACTTAGTAATTCTTTATTATTTTATTTTTTTTCCGATTTTTATATCGATAATTTTCTTGGTTTTTTTTTTACGATTCATTTTTACACATTTCGTTTGTTTCTTTTGTTGTAGTAGTAGTAGTAGTAGTAAATGACGATTTTCTTCAAATTGTCTTTTTTGTAATTTACATACACTCATCGACGACTTTGTCGATTTTCGTTTCTGGCGCGGGTGACGTTTTCATTGATTAAGTGTCTTAAATTTTGTATCCACTGTGCCTGATCATTGTAATATACTCGAAAGCGTTGTTAATCAGCCTCGTTTCGTCTAAATCGTACAAATTTGATTTTTTAACGTCGTCATATTAATAGCGAGTTTATCGTTTGATGGTAAAACGAGTGCGCGTTCACAACGTTATTATTCATGTAATTTACTAAAATAAACGTTTTATACAGATTTCTCCAAACATCCGTCATTTTCACTACAGAAATCTTGATTATGAGTAAGAAAATTTAGTATTTTTAATAACGTTTACGTAAATGTTCAACATCAGAATCATCTCCGCCCAATGCACAATGATTTTGTTAAGAATCCATTTCTATACAGTATAACTATAAAAATCTATCCTAACGAATATCATTACCACGAGTTCACTGAATAGAATATTGTTATACTAATATCGAGAAAAAAAACCTTTTTTTTTTTTTTTTTTTAACTTGGAAAACAATGTGCACAAGGAACTGGAATAGCGGGGGGAAAAAAATAGAATTTTAAACCTATTATATAAACAAAGTTTCTATACAAAAATTTGTAAAAAATCTATAAAAGAATTTTATAATGATTAGGTATCAACTAGAATATTATCTAAGAATATCTATTTTAACATAGATGCACGACGGTTTTGTAAAATCTCGGATAGTGGATCAACCTTTCAACTCCAAAATTATCAATAACAACATTTTTACAGCAATAATACATATTAATAATAATGAAATAAAAAATGATTTAAACAAAAATACTTTTAAATCAGAGCTATGGTAAGACGAAAAGTGAGCGATGAGCCGGCGGGTGACTGACTCCATACCGTGAACATTAATCCGTAAAGAAACCTATATTGTAGAAACATAAAATTTTCTTTAGTTTTTAATGATTTTTACATAGAATTAATTACATCTAAGTAATAATTATTATCGTAGAAGATGTCGATTGATTTTGTTATGTTTACATCACTCAGCATAATATATTTAGGCGTACGATGACTGTGGGCACTTATCAAAAAAACAATATAATATGTACCTAAATATGGAGACGAAAACTACGGGTACGAAAGTTACAAATGTTCAGAAAATTACCCTTAACCATAGCCATAAACGTATTTTGTGCATGCTCTAATATTTAGACTTTTATATACTGACTATATATATATATATATACAAGACTCGTGTGGGTATCCCATAGGCCGTATTGCTCGTCTATAGTCGGGTGAATGAAAAGTGGCCGCTGGCAAATTTTTTTTTTCGATAAGCCATGGGTTCTCAAAGTGAATCACGTAAAGCGCGATTGATAACAACATGGGCATCAGCGGCCACTTTTCATTCACCCAACTATAGTTATATATTTATGATATTCAAGTGAAACCGCGTGATATTCGTCGAGAAACAAATGCAAAAGCATAAGTAAAACACGGTTTTATTATTATTATTGTTATTATTTTTTTTTTCTACAAATTAATAAATAATTTAAATGTCAACAAAATAACCAAGTTGCGTAAAAATTATTTATTAAACGAAATGAATAATTTATTTTCTAACATTCCGGTGATTTGTTTTTTAAACTATAGTCGTGTTATCAAAAAAAAAAAAAAAAAAACACTAATAATAATCGCTTAACATTTTGAACTCGTTTTACTTTATATAATTACTGCCCTAAATTATATATTTAAACAAATATGCTATTTATATTAAATACTACCATTATAATATCGCGTTGATATAACGTAGTCTTGGACGAGTTGAACATAAATAAATGACAAATAATAAAAAAAGGTCGTCATTTGACTTGTTGACCTGGTTACGGCGTGTAGATGTTGTAACGGACATTTTATTTTTTTTTATTATTTATTTATTTATTTATTTTTTTTTTTTTTTGTATATATATATATATATTACTAACGAGGAGGGTTCGGCGGTCGTGGGGCGTGAGTGCGCGCGCCCTGTATACGCGGTTTAAATTAATGCGCGGCACTTTTGTCCCGGCGATATTTATAATATTATAAAACTCGCGCCGAAAAAGGGCGACGGGATAAATTTTGCAAAAACGGCCGGCATAATGTTTTTCTAAAGTGTGCGCGCTAAACATAATAAATGCGCGTTGATATTTTCGTGCCATATAAGTCGCCCTCTAACCGGCGCGCCCGGCCGGGTCGCGCGTCCCGGGACCGCGGCGGGGATGTTCACGATGGGCAGCGGGGGGGGGGCACGAGGAGGAAGGTTATATTATGAAAAAAGGAATTCCCACGGCCGGCGGTCGGCGTATGTGTAATTGGACGCGGTGTATATTATTATATACGCGTGTACGTTTTCCTGGGGAGCTCGCGCGGGCCTTCGTGGCCGCGGGCGATGGGCGTCTGGCGGAGGGTGGGTTGGGGGTTGGGAGGGGGGGGCCCGAGCGGAAAAAGTGGAAATTAAATATTAATTTTTCCACAGGCCGCCATTGTTTTTGTTTTTGTTTTTTTTTTTTTTTTTTTGTTTTTTTCTACCTTCCTTCTAGAAAAGGGATTTAAATCCTTTTTTAACGGGGCAGCGCCGGTGGGTCGGTTACAATAATACTGTATGCCCGCGCGCGCGCGTGTGTGTGCAATACACGCATTTCTCGGTTGTCCCAAAAATGTTTAATATACCGTCGTCGTATTTCACCTCGAGACAATAATATTATTCCCGACGGGCGGGCGCAACGTATTCCCACCCCCACCGTCTCGCGCCGCTTTCCCGTTTTCCCATCGTAACGGAACCGCCGTCGTCGTTACAAAATATTACGTAAAATATTCTCACCCCGAAACGACAGAGGTTTAAAATACGCATAACCATTGTCATTTGATATTTATTTATTTATTTATTTTTTCAAACGGATATTTGTTTAACGTACACGAATTATTACTAAAAATAGCTTTGGCTCGAGTTCCGCTTTTGAATAACAATATTATAGACATTAGACATTAATCAGTAAAATATATATATATATATACGGCCCAATCCAAGTTGTCCGAATCATTGAACTGCGGAGTGATTTCAATATTACAATGATCTTAAAAATATGTTCTAAAGGTCCGTCATAAAATGAAAATACGTCTTTAGGCAGACCACAGTTTAAGTGAATTAATCGTGTTAATAAGAGGACATTGAAGAAATTAAGTCTTCCGGCTCCGCTTCCATATATTGTCACACCGAAGATAAGCTGTACAAAACAGGGATAGGTGACAGAAGAAAAAAAACAACAACAACATAACTAGCTTTGAAAAATCGTATGTGTGAAAATAATTTTAGCTTAGGTTAGTGTACGAGGTATATTCAAAAAGTCCCAGGACAAATGTTATTACGACTAATCTACACATGATATCGTTTCAAAAAATAAATAAATGTATTTTCCACGTATTAGTGAATCATTTAAACAAAACCCAAAGTCGCTATCTTATCTCAGTTTAATATTACGCGTAGTTAAATCCTGTCAATTTGTTTCGTTCACCGTTTTCGACATGTCCGAAATAAACGAACAACGCGTGTGCATCGAGTTTTGCTCGAAACTTGGTAAAAATGATGCAACGGCAACGTACGGCAATAATTAATACAGCTTTAGGGGATGATCCATTAAAGGGTTCCGTGACTTTAAACGTTTCAAGGATAGTCGGGGGTCAACTGAAGACGATCCACGTTCTGGAATACCGTCGACGTCATCCATAAACGATGGTGTGGCTATAATTTGTGAAAAAATGCGAAATGGCCACCGATTAAGTTAGCAAATGAGGATGGAATCTGATTGGGTCTTGTCATGCAATTTTACAGGAAAATGTACAGATGAAAAGGGTTGCGCTGCCTAAATTCGTTCGGCGATTGTTCACCACGACAATGCGCCAGCACATTCAGCGCTGTCGATTCATGAAATTTTAGCTGATAAAAAAAATACCTATGGTCCCGCACCCTTCCTATTCTCATTATCGGGCCCCATGTGATTTTTTTTTTCCCCAAGGCTAAAATTTGCGCTAAAGGACAACGATATCAAGATGTAAAGGAAATTTAAACGAACGCGGCAACAGAACTCGTAGCTTTAATATTGGAACGGTTCCAAAGGACGTTTGAAAAATGGGCAAGATCGCCGGGATCACTGGATATCGTCCGGAGGAGAGTATTTCGAAGGAGATAAATAATTAAATAATATGTAACATTATTTTTATGATTATTAAAAGTTATATACTTTTTGAACAGGCCTCGTATATACATTATTCTCGTGTACCGACAGACCGTAATAAATCCGTACGAACGTTCAACAATTATTTGACATCGCGTTTAACGCATAATATGTGTATGCAAATATAATAAATATATATATATATATATATATTATTTTTTTTTGTACAATTCGACGATTTGTGTGTACGGCTGCAGAAACCCGACCGCGCGATATCAAAAAGTCGTTTTTATTTCCGTCACGTTTGGGACTTTAAACACCGCCGGCCAAAAGTTTTACGGGATAACATCACCGTCGCCTCGCCCCCTCATCCGCGACCGCCGCGTCGTCGTGCCGGAAGGGATCACGTAGTGCGCGAGACTCGCCGGCGGAGAGGTATACGGGTTTCGGACACTTTGGGTTTTTCGAAAATTTTGTTCGCGACGTTTGCGCGCGTGTAGGTCGACGCGGATATTATTACGCGGATGTTATAATTCCTGCTGTATCCGCGACGGGGCGACGGGCGGGTGTGGTTGGTTAGGTCGGGCCGGCCACGGTATATACTACAGGTGTAGTACCTCGGCGGGACGAGGAGGAGAAGAAAGAGGAGGAGGAGTAGGAGGAGTAGGAGGAGGTTTCAAATAGCAGTTCGGTTAATGTTTCATTCGTAACTGTACCCCGGAGAGTATTCTTATCGCGGTCCAAGAATACAACGTCGGCCGCCAATAATTTAAACGGGCCCGGGCCCGGGACCGCCGCAGATAAGAAGACGACGCGTGGTCGTTCTGCACGGGGGGTCCGTTCGCGACGATCCTCCGAGGACGCGTCGTTATCGAACCCGACTCGTTTGCAGCGTAAACTCTTAGTGCCGATGCGCCTAAGTAGGCCGCCCCGGAGAAAACAACCTGAACGTCTTAGACTAAAGATAATAATATATAGATGTATACGTATTATAAATGGACCGGCATTAAAATATCGTATACGGTTTTACGGTATAATATAACTCGAGATAACGAATTTGCGCATTCGAATACACTCGAAGGTTAGGTTGGGTTGACCGTGCCAATGAATCACGAAAAAAATAATTATCCTGGATGAAATTTCAACGTTCGGTTTGGAAACGTTGTCGGACCTCCGTGCGTTCGCCTATGTCAGACAGATATCTGATGTCTAGATAGATATTTACGTGTGCTTTAGCAAAATCAATGTCTATCATCAATTGTTGTCGATTGTTCACATATTTAATTTCTATTCGGGTCTTGACCGTTGTCTGGTCCCGGACTAATATCGTCGATTCGAGTCCGGTGTATTTTTTGTAATATGTTTGAACCTAGTCAGAAGATGACTAGATATTATCAAATACGAAGCAGAGCGTCTAATATAAAACCTAGTTAAAAAAAAGATCAATATTATTTTTACGGGAGCAGCAAAAAAAAAAAAAAAACATTTTCGCCGGTTTTAAAAATAAAAATATATTACTTTAAAACAATATTAACGGGCAAACATATTTTTTTTTACAAGACTCTACATAGACACTCCTTGTGGTCGCGGTAACGATTCCAAAACATATTTGTCGAATCATTTGGGATTATTGTTATTATTGCCGGAGTATATTGAAATCGAATTATTCTCGTCCGCATCGGCGTAGTTGTATTTTTACGCGCGACCAAAAAAAACCCGAATAGAAATTACGATATTACGCGCGCAATAAAAACGGTGGCGTGCGGCGACGACGGGCACGGGCAGGAGGCTCCTCGGCCGTAGTTTTCGGCCGTAATTTTGCAGCGGGGCTCCACAAGTTTACGCTATATAGCCGCGCGGCGCGGGCCTTTAATTATTATTAAAACTTAGAACTATACGCGCGGCTAATTAGTCGACGGGGCGCTCTCGAGTTTTGCCGCTCCCGGTTTGCGCGGGCACCTACCCCTCGGGGCCGCCGTCCCGTCTCCGCCGCCGTCGTCGTCGCGCGCGCGCGCCCGTTCTGCAAGCCGCCACGGCGACACAAACAAAAGCGTCTGCAAATTGCATTTTCTTATTCCGTTCGCGCCTCGCCCGTCGCGTGCAATTACACGTGCGCCACCCAGAAAAACCATTTCGCCGATAATACGTTAAAACAGTCGTCGTCGCCGTCGTATATATATACGTATATTTCTATAGTCGTGCCCGACAGTAATTACGAGCACCTGTACAGCATCGGCTCCTATATTTTGCACCCACGACCCCTTGCCGACAATGACTATTATACACACACACACACACATATTGGACCCGTCAACCGTTTGCCCGCGATTGTTATTGTGTCGTTACCGCACACGGCAATAAGTGCGCCCGTTTGATTTAACAATAATAATAATAATAATAATACGGCACCCGGTTATAGCCTCTTTTAGGTATTCGTTTAGGCGCTCGGAAAGGATTTTTTTTTTTTTTTTTTTTTTTTTTAATTCCCCCCCTCGACCATTCGCTCCGCCGAAATATAATTTACACGGGGCGATTGTTATTACTCGTGTAACGATCCGAACATCGACCGTACCGCGCGATAATAATTTCGGCCCGCCAATTGATCATAAAATAGACACGGAGCGCACGGCGGTTTCTCGAACACACAATTCCGGCAAAACGTCGAACTAAACGCTCAAATATTAGTTAGCCCACATTGCCGTGCGCGGTTTTTGAATCGGTTCCAATTTTCCAGTATATTCGATACTGTGCTATACTTACATTGTCGACGGGCAACGCAAAACTAGTTTAAAAAAAAAGTTACGAGTTACTCGTTTTCATACATTTTATCTGGAGTAGTTAAAAAAAAAATATATATATATAATGTCATAGAAGATAACATAGTTATTTAATTTAATATACAATTTCAACCTTTAGTTTGGTTATTTTATTAAAATGTTCGTAAAAAAAAGAAAAAAGAAACTGTTCCTAGTTATCGTTGCATTCATTTTTCGTAAAAAAATTACGTATGCGCAGACTTGTAATTGAGTGTTAAAAGTATTTAAATACAAATATTCGAATACTTGTTCAGTGTTTTAAATACTTCTACAAAAATTACTTAATATTGTATTTTAAATATTTTTTTTTAATGTATTGTATTTCAATTCGAATACTCAGTTTAAATATTTTCTTGTAATTGTTATATCTATTTTTCATATTGTTTTAAACTAAAACGCATCGCATTACACCATGTTGAAAGTTACGTGGATTTAAAATTTTAACTTGCCGTAGTATTAAACCAGTGACGTACAAATAAAAAAAACCTTTATGAACGATTCTATCTGTAAGATAATATGTAAAAAAAAAAAAGTATTCGTATTAGTAATCAAATAAATGTTAAGTTAAGTTCTTAAATACATGTTTAAAATACATTTTAAAATAATATCTATATTCGTACTCAAAACTATTTTAAAAAGGATTTTTTACAATTTTAGGGTTACGTCTTATGGGATACCCACACGGGTCACCTTGTATAGTAAATCTATAAAAGTATAAATAATAGAGTACAAAATTCGTTTATTTATGGGTAATTTCCTGAAAATTTGTAACTAAACTAAGTTTTTCAATATAATTTAGTTTATTTTAAAATTAACTTAAAGATAAGTAATTATATATTTTAGGACAACTCAAGTCATACTGTTTAAAACAATTGGTTAACTTGCCTAGGAAACAGCCGGGAGTAAACTAAAATTATCTTTGACTTGACATTAACGCGAAGGTTTCCTAATTCATAAATAAACGTGTAAAAAAAAAGGACTGGGGAAATTAATAATTATTTTTTAAAAAAACAAAAGTGATCTACAATGCCGCGTAGAATCCATATTTCTGCGTTAAACAAGTTTACTGGATTTACGAAATAATAGACGATTGAATTAACTGGATTGTAACCAACGTTCGCGGGCGCGTGCACGACAACAGTCGATTGCACCGACAGTCGCGACCGTATCATCGATATAACAGCTGCTACAATAACGGTTTTACCGTGAGTAATTACGAGTAACCGTAAATGTAAAAATAGTATTCGTTTTTATCTAGTTTTAGAATTTATGTTTCTATTTTTGGCCATATTTTATCGAATATCGTGCAAAGACAGTGTCGTATTGTTGTCAAAGCGGTTACAATTAACCACTAGAGAATCAAGATCGATGGTAATATTTCACGTACGTACAATAACATTATGTTCAACTTACGTTATACGAATTAGAGAAATTTTCGATTTAAAATTCAATTGAAACTCATACGTTTCAATATTATTGCTAAATATTAAAAAATGGATAATTATTTTTTCAATAAACTTCCCGATTAACGAACATTTTTCTACCCAACTATGTATGAAATTGTGTTATTTTTTTAAGTATAATTGTGTAGATTTCTATGTTGGGTTTTCGATTCTGAGTGTAGCAAAGAAGCTTTTATAGTTTTCCCAAAATGTGTTTATTTATTGATTTTTTTTTCTCGCTAAGCAAACATGCTGAATATTATGACGAACATTAAAAAATGCAAATTTTCTGTTTAATGATACTTTATATGAATAAATTTTCGAAATTCCTACCATTTATTTCTTCAAAAAAAATGCTCTTTATGTTTTTTTTTTTTTTTTTAATATTTTTGTTGAGGAAAATGCTACACATTTTTTACGCAGCACCTTAAATAATGCAGAATTTTTAATCGGTTCACTTTATTTGAAACATCTTTTAATAATCTTAACAGTTCACTCTCAAGATTTTTCATTTTGATTATTTCCTAGAAAACATTTTTTGGTTCATAAAATTAGATTTACACCATACCTTAAAAGATGTGCATTTTTTGCCAAGTGGTACTTTGTTTAAATATATTACTAAATTCCTAACAATTTCTAAAAAATTAAATAATCTGACAACAAATGTCTATACATTGATTAGGTTTTTGTTGATTTCTAAGTTACATTGACTATAAAGAGGGAAATAATACGACTAACCCTTTCAGAATCGTTCTTTGATTGCAATAATTTATCGTTGCTTTTAGTATACAAACATAATCCTATGCCTACCTACAACAGTGGCCTACCCGTAATGCGAAGTATTTCCGGCTTTTTTGATAATTTTATATTGCCTTATTTGTTTTTATTCTTTAACCGAATAATATTATATGATTGGTAATATTTGTCGAGATGTAATAGTTTCTTGCTAATGCTAACTCATCATTTGGAAAAATATTAGCATTTTGAATATTCTCCCATGGTCATTTGGGATAAATACGATGCGGGGCAAAATCGATTCACGTCCGCCATCAGAAAAACTTTTGTAAACTGAACCTCGACCACTAACCGCAATTGCGGTCGGATTATTTACTAACACGGGAATTTTGTTTTCCAATCCGCCTCAACGACAAGCCATATTTCACTTACTTTTATTTTACTTAACGTATTTGTACGGCTTATGATAAAATCGTTTATTATGTTCTGGTTTAGGATATATACGAGAGTGTTCTTGTCGTTTTGTTTTACAAACCGGCCAAATAATTGAAATAATAAGCTACACTCAGTGAAAACTATTATCGATATTAGACATTGTCTAATATTGATTTATAAACCGTCTAAACGCTGCAGTGTGTATCTTATAAATTATTATTTATACGCACGCATATATTATTATTACATATTTTTTTTTTTTTTTGTATTTGATCATCTCATGTTGAATACATATTACAAAAAGTAATAATTATTTCTCCTTGGCAAGTAGAAAATTGTTTTTTTTTTTCCTGGGCCCTAACTTTCGTTTATATCATTCTCTTTTACTACCACCCGTCCATTAATCTTGTGTGCGCCTCGTCTTGCCACTCCCCATTTCTCTACATTATAATATTGATTATTCCTATTAATTTCTTCTCGGGTTTCCTTTCATGTCTATTCCAAACACCCTTTCAACTCCCTTGCGTGCACATCTCGTCTCTCGTTTTGAATACGTCCAAACCACCTTAACCTATTCTCTTATGCTTAATCACCGGCGGGGACTATTTCTACTCGTACCCTCGCAAACTCATTTATTACTATAATTATCCGTGTCCTGCCGGTAGGCATACATCTTTTCCATCTATAATTAACTTATTATAAAATATGCTTTTATACACATGATAAGGATCTTAAATTATTATAAGCTATCATATAATTTTTTTACGATTTCGTCTATTAAGTCTTTTTCCCCGAAAATTTAAAATACAATTTTTATTTTGAATGTTTTAGTGTTTTAACTTAATTTCAATATTTAAAAAAAAAAAAAAAAAAATAAACTATTTATTAGTAATGCATTCAGAGAAATAATATAATTAATAATTTGAAGAGATCAAACGCTCAAATGGGTAATTTTTTTCCAAAAACATTTGAATGAAATATTTTTGTGCATTCACTTAATATTTCAATATTATGTACCTATGTCTTATACAATTATTTACTAAAAGCCAAATAGTTTCACTTCTTACAATCACAAAGTTTTATAATTTAAAAGGGAATTTAGTTTATATACGCAACAATAAATCATTGCAACGAAAAACAAATATTAGGGAAATTGTAAATTTGTTGATAAATTTAAATTGAAAGTTGTATTAATTTGTAATCGGAAAATTAATTTTAATTTTTTTGTTTAATTGTATAATTTGATTTGCTTAAAAAGTAAATGGTGACATTATACGCTGGTCTTAATTTTTTTAACCACTAAGTAGAACATAAAATGAACCTTATATCAAATTATTGAACAATTTAATATGGTCAACAAATATTTATTCGTATAGTTGGAAAATATACGTGTAATATTCATCACAATTTGTAATTTTAAGGTTTACAAAAATAATTGCGACTGTGGATTTCAGATATTATATTATATTACCAACGCAACAACTTATGAACCTAATTGTTCAAATTTTCGACAAGCGTCATCGAATGAAGAAATTTTGATCGGATCCATATGGATCACTATATGGTGTCACTATTTTATGATATTATATTTTGAGTTATGATTTTATTTTAAAACTAATTCACGAACTATATACACAATACACGAAATTTACTTAAATTCCGGAATAAGAAATTATTAAAAATTATTAATAGTACATATTATAATATTAGCAATAGTTATTAATAATCGTTTTGGAACTAAGCACGAAAACGAAAGGATTATAAGGGTTTTTTTATAATGAAAAACTATTGGGGTCTAGGAAAATGTTTTCAATGAATTACCACCGGGTGGAAAATCTGTATCTACTCGTATAAGGTAACGTGAAAGTTTTAGAGCATATTTTCTACTAATGAAAAAAATTGTTCTAGAAAACTGAAACAAATGTAGAATATTGCTTATGGGTGGGCGACAGTTGTAGGTGGAAAGTTGGATGGGTAGAATATATATGGGAATTTAATTTAAATCTGTACTCAACGATAAACCATTGCTGACAAAAATCTATTCCGAGCGAACTTAGATTAAAAATATGTCGATAAATTAAGATTGGAAATTGTATTGATTCGTAATTACAAAATAGACAACAATTGTCTTAAATTTTTGTGTATTTTTATGAAGCCAAAAAAAATTGTAGGTATTTACATGAATCAAAAATTAGTACGTGAAATTGCGTGATTTTTATTAAAATTTGTACAATAGCACTAATAAAAAATAAAAAACCTAGAAAATCCCTTTAAATAGCTAATAAAATCGTTAAATGTTTTGAAAATTTGTTCACACCTAGAATGGCTTATAGTAATAATATGTAAAATATCAGACCTCTGGGATTAATTTAAATTGAATAACAACAAAATGCAAAACGGGAAATATAGAAACCGTTATATCGTTAATTTTCCCCTGAATATCGAGAAAACTATAACGAAAATCAAAAAATGAGACTTTTTTGTTGCATTGTCTAGATCCGAAAACCATTCAGAAAAAAATTGTAAACTAGAAAATCGAAGAAAGATATATCCGGTATAAAAGTTGTTCAGAGACGGCGGCGGCGGCCAAAAAAATAAACAGAAAAAATCACACGTCACGGCTAGACTAATATGCGAATACAAGGGAAAACCAAACCAAACCAAAAAAAAACCACATAATTTCTTTATTATAATTTTTTTTAAATTTTTTTATATATATTTACGACGACGCGTAGTATATTAATTAATACTAAACACAATTTATTATTGCGGTCGCCTTGTAACCGTACTGCGTAACCGCATCGCGGGGGCGATCGACGCGTGGCGGTGCTTCCGCGGGATGGGGTGGGGTGGGGGTGTCTTTTATACGACATCGCCGTGACACCCCGCAGCACCCGGTGACCCGTGCAGGGATTGATGCAGGTGTGCACGTTCCTTTACATTATAATATTAATAATAATAATTAACGGCCGATGAAACGCGATGGGGCGAGGGTCGTTTATATGGTGGCGCGGGCGCGCCCGAAGACGGTCTACGGTATAATGCGGTGCACCGTCCGCCTACCCGACCCACACCGGCCCGGTCCGGCGGTTTAATACGATATTTTTAACAACGTAATTTATTAACGGTAATATATCGGCGGCACGGCGTTACGATAAATCTCCGCGACGACGGTAACGTAAAAAGGCGGTTTTTTAAAGGACCGCGAAAAAAATTCATAATAATCAAAAAAACAAAAAAAAACCTATATACGGACGCGCGACGACGGCGGTGGCGGAGACCCAGCGCTAAAATATTCACGCCGAAGACAAACAGCGTGGGCGGTGAACGGGCCCCGGGGTTCGGGGTAGCGGGTGGATTCAACGGCGCGGGTATTAAAATCTTGATTCCTCCTCGAGCTGCAAACGAAACGGCATTCGCGCCCGAGCCGAACACGCGCGCCCACACACACACACACACACACATACGCGTAGCGTCGCAGTGGAAAACATTTCCGACCAATGGGGAGCAGCCGATTTTAATTGCTTTTTCCTCTTTTACTTATTCCCCCCCCCCCGGTGAAGGAGGCCAGCGCGGCGGTGAGGTGTGCGCGCGCGCTCGGACGCGTGTGTGTGTGTGTGTGTGGAGCGTGCGTAGGGGGTGCGCGGAGGAGTCGTTTTCCGCGAAAAGTAGTTCAAACACACACACACACACACACACACAGACTACCGACCCCTCTCCCACCTCCCTTTTTGCACCCCCCTCCACCCCAAATACACACACACACGCGCGCGCGTGCGATCCTTTTCCGCACGCATATACAATATACGCACGTAATATTTTCTCAATGTTTTTCGCCGTTTTCTTTCTGCCGCCGCCGCCGCCATTTGTAATAACCCCCGGGCTTAAAATCCCTTACGTCGCCGCCGATCCCTTATATCCGCCACCCTCCGTTCTTTTACTGTCGACCCTTTGTACGTGTATATATATATATATATATATATATACATGCGTGTGCGTGTGTGTGTATACGCTTTTATTGTGCATATACGTGTATTATACACGTGTGCGCGTATGTACAAACGACCGCGTACAAACGTACACACTATACGTATATATTATTATTTTCTTCGCGTCTCTATTTCTCTGTGCGCGCCGCCCCGGCGCGTTCCCTACGCCGCGCGCATCGGATTTTCTTCAAATATTTCCCGCGTTTCCTCTCTCCGGCGCACCGACCCGTCTCCGTTTTGTTATTATTATTATTATTATTATTATTATGTCGGCGTGCGTTTTGTGTCGACTTATCGATTTTTTCCATCCGCTCGACCGTCGCCCTCGTATTATTGCGTACGCCGCCGTCCGTCGCCGCGGAAATACGCATACAAAATAATTATATTACTATTATACATATATATATATATATATATATATACACCTAACTAGCTGTCCCGCACGGCGTTGCCGGTGAAAAATCGGCAGTGACCGTGGATTTAACCGCCTACCCCTCGCCCAACTCCATCGGTCCTGTCGCGGTTAGATTTTCTTCGCGGCATTTTTTCACTAAAATTGACAATTAATGCTGGCGAAACGAGCGTTCATCGTTTTGTCATTCTTAGGCTGTGGGGCGGCACGCCTACACCGTACGATATACGCCACCGAAATTTCAAGTCTCTACGTCTTTGGTCTTCGGGCGGTGATGGGTAAACGGTATTTGACTTCTACATCTTTAGAATAACGAAAAAAAAAAAAAAAAAAAAAATAATATGTTTTTCGTTTTAAAGATAGTTTCCCCCCTAGTGACGTATTAGTTATTGATTTGTGTATACATATACAACACTTTTCCTATAAAGGAAATCTTTAAATTTGCAATAAAACGGGATAAAAACTATCCTGTATTTTAAATCGGACCAAATCACACGCATGAGCATAATTTTATCGATATCGGTTGTGTAGTTTTTGAACGCATTGCACGCAAACCCGTTGTACGCTTAATTTTTACATATATAATAAGATATATACAGTGGAACGTCGAGAACTCGGATTTTTTTTTTTTGATTTGTAGAGAATATGAGCTCTGATATTATTTTTTCTACAATTCCGTTCCTCGATTAAAATTTTTCCGGCCGACCCGTGCTTGCTTGAAATGTTATGCCTAAATTCTTTGCAAACTCTACAGCTGTTACTTGGATTAATGATCCTGAAATTGATAATCTCTTAGTCGCTTCGTCTACTCCGCCATAGCTCGCTCAATTTCTGGGAAACTTGACGCTTTAAATCTGTTCCGCCATGCTAAGCGGTGTGCTTCTTCAACGGCCTTAAGAATTTTGTCCCTATCCTTTAATATTGTCGACAATGTACTGACAGGACACCCGAAATCACTCGCAATGTCCTTCTTTGCGTTTCAATCCTCTTTTAACTTCGTCAATTATTTTGAATTTATCACCGACAGTTAGAGGTGCGTTCTTCCATCTTGACTTCACCAAACCACAAGATAACTGGACGATTGCTCTTTCAGCATTTGGGACCTTCGATAATATTTCGACCGGATGTAAATTCAATAATGTACAGTAGATAAACTTAATAATACAATTTAAATAAAATACAATTAGATTAAATAAATATTAGATTTCTTGACTTTAATCACTTAGTAGTAGACGTTATTTATACACGTTTTCGTTTTCATTCAATGTATGAATTACACTATTTCAGTAATTGTCGGTAATGTATGTCGAATAATTTGAGTTATAAATCATAAGTCAACTCAAATGACTTTGTCTTAACGAGAAATTCGAGTTGGCGAAATTCTAATTATCGAATCAATTTATCCCTCAAATCCTATATTGAAAAGCATGGGCCAAGGCATTCCTTCGAGTTATTAAAAATTCTACGTAAAAAAAAAAAATTAAAATTCTACGTTCGAGTTATCGAGGTCGTATTATATGTACAGTAAACCCTCGTTATCCGCGGAGGTTATATATTATGAATTTTAAAAACACTTTAATATTTTATTAATTACTAACTATATTTATTTATTATTTTTAATTTATACAATTAGTTAGTTAATAATTTTTTACATACATACATACTAGGGAGAATGAAACAACTTAGTGATATTACCTTCTATCAAGTGACGCTACGGAGGCACCACATTTTAATTTATCAGAAATTTCAATTTTTGTGACTAGTACCAAAACGTTTTTTCATTGCAATTCTGGGTTGAGAAGCCATTTTAAAAGATTAAAAACACTACATTTATTAGAAATATCGTACACGTGTCACGCGTAAATATCAACTGACAACTCAACAATTGACGATTGCATATGTATTAATCGTACATGTGTACTTAACACGGCATTTAACTCTAATGGCATAGTATGTACCTAGAGTTATACATGATAATATAACAAAAATTATCTAACCTTATCTATAACATATTACAGCATTCGTACAATAGCGATAAAATGTATAGATTATTATATTTTTATTTTTTTTTATTTTGACAAATCAATAATCTGTTACTAATAGTTGCAATAAGAAAAATCGGGGTGGAGTATACCGTAGAAGGTGAATTTGAATGTGAATTGAAGACGTTATTCATTGATAACGCTTCGGCGTGATTTTATTTATACATTATTTAAGAGCTTAAGTTATTAAAGATTATTAAATAAATGGTATTTTCGACTCAACAGCGGATAATCGAAACCACGGTTAAAAAATCCGTGGATAACGAGGGATTACTGTACGTGGTCTGCATACGGGGATGGGCGGATGGACGGGTGATTTAATCGATAACAACGCGGTCGAGAAGATCGTTAGTGTGTGGTGATAGTAAAAAAAAAAAGATCCGCTTTTTCGTAGTTTCTCGTCGATATCAATATTTTTTTTTTTTTTTTTTTATGCTTACAAGCCTTTTAGGCTTTTAGCAGCTGCCACTAAACTTCTCAATCCATATCCTGTCTAGAGAGCCCTCTGTATTCCTATTCACTCCATCTATCGTGCTTATATCATGCTTCGTTTAGTCTGGCCATCGTTGCCGAGGCCTTGCATGCCATACAATATAATTATTAAACATAGAAATAATTAAATTAAATAATACACCTTGGTGGGGAGGGAAGTGACAAATGTCTATAAGTTAAGTTTGGCACTTTGTATCCTCCTTAAACAAATAAATATTAATTATTAAATATATATATATATATATTATGTAAATACATGAGTTTGATAAGGAAAATAAAATGAATATTCGTATTTTAAATTATATTCGTTTCATACCAAAACGTATTTTTTTTTTTCGGTTAGTAAAATTGCTTTAAAACTTTCATATCGTGCATTAAATAATGCGGGTTTTCCGCCCGGTGGTACTTTAATTTGAAACTTTGTCCTAGATTCCCAAAAGTTTATCTGGAACATATTTTTTTCTTTTTAACCCAACGACTAATAATGATTTTGACCGGTTTCGGACAAAATCTATAGCACAAGGAGATTTAAAATTTTAAATCAGTCGTCCGACTGCAACATATCGAAGCCTGGTATTTATATTTCTAAACTTATGTTTAGAAACCTTATATCCACGTTGTGACTAACTGTCTGTATAATTACGGAATTTGTTGAATTTTATTGATTTGGTTGCTAAGTTTTTATTATATACTAATTTTTTTTTCTTAATAGCTATCAATAAATAATTTTGATTTAAGTTATAAGGAATGGTGGTAAAATGTTGGAAAAAAAAATGCTAATAAAACCATTTAACGTTTCGATATTATGTCTAAAGAAAAACCAAAATTAATTTCACGTACAATTTTCGTGTAAACAATAATATCCTAACAAGTTATTTTTTTTTACTTAATATTAAATATTAGTAAACTCTTATTGTTTTCGACAAATTAATAATTTCTTATGTATCTAATAGCTAAACTTGTTTTTAAGTATATTTAATATTGTCACTCGAATGTTTTTCTAAAATTATTTCTAAACGGTAATATGTTTCGAAAATATAGGTAGATATAGATAATGCCAACGTAATTAACCGTATGTGAACATTATATTTCACGAAATATAAATAATTCCCCCCCTCTCTATCATTATTACAATAATTTAGTTAGCCCGAGTTTTCCTTTGGGTATATTATGAATAATACTCTAAATATATTCCACAAGACTTAGTCATCCTCAAAGTATTTTAATGTACACTTTGAAAATAATTAGAACTCCACACAAAGAGAAATAAACTACCATGCAATATATATTAATTGGTATGCAGATATAGTTTACTATTATATTAAATACGGAAATTATCGTACATAACTTCAAGAGAAATTGTAGAAATTAATTTATCGACATTGTAAATTCCTTAAATATTTTCAAGGATATTAATTAAAATACACGTTATTATTAAAATTTGTATTATACGTGTATCAAAGACAACAAGGAATAGGTACGCAGAAAATTAAAGAGAAAATCCAGCGTGCAAATATACCGTCATATTACATCTATCGGTTAAAATAAATATTATATATGTTATTTAATGTTTTTGTCCGGACGTACGTTTGAGGCTTGAACGTTTAAACTGTACTCGTGATTTTGTCTTGGCTGAAATTGCTATGACGTTGAAAGTATCGTTCTTTTACGATATCGAAAGTGTAAAATATTAAATTCAAAGACGAATTCATAACGAGCAGATAAGCTCATTTATATAATAAACGTACTATAAAGTGGTTTATAGACTCAATATTTCTGTATGCGTGCAAACATTTAAATTTATATATTTAATTTTAGTTATAGCCTAGCCCATTTTTATTATATCCGTTATTGCCGTTTTTATCAATTTTGATGACGGTTGCGGTATTTGCAAATGACATCGTTTGTCATTATTTCAACCTTGATTAAAATATATTGATTTTTATGGGAAAAGCAACTTTTAAATGGGTGTGTGTGGGGGGGGGTAGTTTATTTTTTTATTCGGTAAATAATTTTAGTCGATCGAGTCCGGGAACCGTATTTATAACAATATATATATATATATATACTAAATAGTTGATATAATAACAGGTATATAAATAATAATCCTACGGCCGCCGCGAACGGTTTATCGAAAATGGCAATGAAATATTGTCACGCCGCAGAATAACGTACGCCTACTACACCCTCCCGTGTAACGGTACCTACCGCGTATAAGTATTGTTACGGCTTACGTGGGCACCGAAGGGAACGATAAGTGCCCATCAACCTGTCAGAGGGGCGTATATATATATATATCTATACTCGTATGGGATTTATTCATTATGAACCTGCCCAACCGCCGTAGAAATCACGTCCGATTAGAAATCCGCAACAATCTTTTTATCCCATTTAGCACCGCCTGCCCGCCACCCCCCCCCCCCCCCCCCCCCGAAACGCCGTTCACGAAATTATTCCGCGAGTGTCAAAACTGTTATATATGCACGTACATATTATAACCGATACCCTCTTACGGATTCGTCTATTTATTTATTTTTTTTTTTTTTGCCTACCGACGGCGGCGTGTCGCCGTGTTTGTACGACTTATTAACACAAACGCGCCGTCACCGGAGGAGTTAAACCCGACGATAATATGTATTGTACAAGGAGAGAAACGTGCGTGCCGGGCGCGCGTCCCGGATTTTCGACCGGGTGTATAAAAACGGTCCGGGGATGAGAGGGCCGCGGCAAGACGTCAGCCCCACCGCGAAAACCCTCCCCGGCCGCGGTATTTCATACAGTTCAATAATTTAATCAGCGTCCTCGTCCCTGCACCGGCCCGGGGAGTCTTCGCGCGTCGCGTAGACGTCGTACGGGATAAACGTCTGCCGCCGCCGGGTGTCGAATTATTTTTGTCTCGATTTCAATTAGGCCACTTATACTCGCCGACCTCGTGCGTATTATGTAACGCGTAACCGGTATAATATAAAATACGGATCGCGGCGAACGCCCTTGGGCAGGGATCGGGGAGGGGAGGGGGGGCAAACTTATAAGGGATAAACGGGTTGGACAGGCGTCGGCGGGAGAATATAATATAATATTATATGCGCGCGGTGTGCGTGCAAGGAGGCTTCGGGGCGAGCGGGACACGACGGGACGGGTTGACGCGGAGGCGACGGCGCAGAAGAGACGGGGGACAGCGTCTGAGGAGACGAGCCAGCTATCCGTCAGCGCCTGTCGACAAAATTCCCGTAACGAAACTCGCACGCGCCACACGCTCCCGCCGCCGCCGTCGCCATAAATATGCATATACACACACACACACGATCTTCGCCTCTATGAACCCCTGCCCCCCATCATGCCCGCATGCACATTCGAGCCCTGTACATTCCGCTACGACCGTATATATTCGGTTATTCCTTTGGCCCCCGAGGCGGCACACCCGTATTAATAATAAACATATAACAACATTACCGTGCTGCGCGTATTATTATTATTATTACCATCGTCTTTTTCTACTTCTTATCCTTCTTCGGCTTGTCGGCCCATTACGATCCATTGCTGCCGTCGCGATCCCTCTCCGATCTCTTGCCGTCGTGTGCCGGCGTTCAAACGTGCGTTTTCTTCTATATTTCCTACAATCCCGGGCAACGACGTTCATCCGGCGGGTCTTTGATCTTCCTGTTGTGGTCGGCTTTTGTTACTCTTGTTAACCAGAACTCTTTTTTTTTTTTTTTTTTTTTTTTTTTTTTTTTATTAATTGACCATCCGCTCTACAAACATGTCCGGACCGTTCAAGATGATTGATTTTTATAAACGATAAAATATTGGCCCTGTTATAACCTAATCAGTTTTACTAGGTATATAGCTAGCCCCTGCGGGTACTGATTTTTCCTCCTATCGTACGTCGTACCTATTATACATATAATAAAACGCCGTCATTCCGGAAAATATGATTTCCGTTTTTCCCCGGTTTCTCCCGTCTCCTCATTATTAAGGACACTACAAAGGAAATCAAAAAATTATTCCATTAACACTAGATCCGAAACGCTACAAAAAACCACTCGCCCAAGTCGTTTTTCGATTGGTAGAAATGTATTGGTTAAGGTGACAGACGTAAAAACCAAGTCGGTTAGGTGGTGCTTTGTACGTCCACATCGCCTACGCTTCTCGTACACGATAGGGGTAGTAAGTAGGCCGCTGATAAGGTCAGATGTGGAAAGGAATTTAATTGAAATCTGTACGCAACGATAAAGCATTGCAAACGAAAAACTGGGGGTTCATGCTTCTCCCTCCCCCAATAATAATCCATTTTTTTTTTTTTGTTTGTTTTTAATTTTATTTTATGTGCATTTTATCTTTCTATAAAATAGTAAGCAAGTAGTAATAAAAACCACTCGTACCCCCCCCCCACACACACACACACACACATCTCGGAAAAATATTTGTCCGGCTACGGCGCCGATAAATACGCAGGACGAACGTTCGGAAATATGTTAAAGACGAAGAAACCGCGCGCGGTGAAAAGCTCTTTCGTCCCGCCGACCGTCGCCCGGTGGTCCCTTCGTCCGCCGCCCGCGCGCCGTCTCGGCTTCCCGGCTAAGCTGCGCTTCACGCGGCCGTCGACACCGCCGTCGCCGCCGCCGTACCTTCGTCAAACCGAACGTGACACGTGACATGATCTATTTGCGCGCACGCCAGTCGCATTTCTCGACGGTGAAAAGCTAACGGTGGAGCTGTTGGCGTGAAATAATAATACGGCGTCGGGCGGGCAGCGGTCGAGGATTTTCCCGGGGGACGGAAAACAGGGCACCGGTTCATATATTGTTCTGCGGCGGCTGTATTCGAACGTGTCGGCGATATAATAATAATATGACAGTGTATACAGTGTAGACCGCAAGCTGTATACAGGGTGATTTTATCATAATGACCCACAGCGATTTTCTCGGATGATTTCCGTTTGTTTTTTTTTTTTTTTTCATTCTTTATACAAATTAGTTAGGTTTTTTTTTTTTTAAAACGTTTAACACTATTTTTCAAAATATGTCTAACCCGGTAAAACGGGCCCGAGTTATAACGTGAACGGTGTCTAAGAACATTTGATAATGTATTTCTTATTTATTCCCATTCTATTACCATTTTATACGATTTCATAATATTGTATTTAACAGTTTTTCGTATTTTGTGACATATACATACGACGCAAATTGTCAAATCTTTTTTATCGTTGTAAATACGTACACATTTGCAACAATTTTTATTCTTGTCGATTTCTTGGCTACAAGAGAAAAAAAAACCACGATTTATTCTATATAACCATTGAATAAATATACATATATTTAACCAATGTTTTAACCTTACCGTTTTATTTTTCAGATATGATTCGTCAAATAAAATTGATTGTCAATCAATTCGGTTTTCGTACATCAAAATCGAAGAAAATATCATTCCATTAATTTCCATTGAATACGTTCATTATAAATCACAGGATGGGAATTTAACGCAACAAATTAATCGAATTATTAATATTAATTTTTGATATGGATTTATTAGTCAGCAGATGGCGGACGGTAATGGCCATCGAACGCCCTTTGGATGGTTAATGTCGTCGAAATTTCATCGAATTACGAGCAACTGCTAGCATGATTTTGCATGGGGTAGACAGCCGTTGTCCGGTAACCTCTACATCCACTTTCTGAACTCCCGGTATAATTTTCTCGATTTTGGAGAGTAATTGAGGGTTTTTGACCCAAAGACATCATGATCCAATCACAAACGTCAAAGGAACATTTTTGAAGCATTTTAAATCTAGTTGGTACTCAAGTTGGTGGCGTTTCAACTCCTTGTACTTCTAGTAATAAGTAAAAACCGAACATTTCGTACTGGGAGATCAGAAGCCGTCGGTTGTTTGGTGGATGTACGTAGTAGGATCAAAAAGTTCCCGGAATTTATTTATAGAAAAAAAACTATTTTTCTTATCAAATATCTGTTTATTGGAATTAAAAGTAGACATTATTAGCTATCTGTAGGTTTTGTCGTTAAAATTACATTAGTCTCATGTGAGTCGTAATCGTGTCTATACGAAACGGAGTTTACGCATATTTACCAAAAAAATCACGTGTTGTCAAATCACAATTGAAGGTCATGTTGATTGTGTTCTTCGACAATGTAGGGTTAGTTCACTGAGAATTTGTACCTAATGGACAAACAGTCAACTCAAGTTTTTATATTGAAGTTTTAAAGCGTTTAAGAGAATCAATTCGGCGAAAAAGGCAAAGAAAATGGGAAAATGGTTGGTTTTTGCATCATGATAATGCACCGTGCCACTTGTCTTTTGCAGTTCGGCAATTTTTAACGGATAAAACAATTTCTACAATTCCACAACCCCCTACAGATAGCTAATAATGTCTACTTTTAATTCCAATAAACAGATATTTGATAAGAAAAATAGTTTTTTTTCTATAAATAAATTCCGGGAACTTTTTGATCCTACTACGTATATTTCCTTAAGGATACAAAATTGTGAAAATGATCGTGGGGAAGGATCCGTTATCTAAAAACTCCCCATAAATATGCTACTGAATCACGGTTATAATCACGAATTAGTCTCTGGTTGTAATCTTCCAACTACTAGAATATAATATATTATATTAACAACGATTATCATGGTTATAAATAACAAAATTGCGGTGCATTTTGTCGTTATCTCGCATTGATATTAAACATATTTTATTATCTATTCATTGAACACAAATAGATTATAATAATGGTAACACTGCAAGGATCTACACGTGCATTTATTGTTGAAATGCGATCTATTTCAAGTAAATGGAAATTCTTGTAGAGGAAAAGAGAGGTCCGATCTCGTTTCTAATATAATCTATATTAGGTATAATGACATGCCAATATATATTATTATAAATTATAATATGGAGGCAAATAATAGGTATTTACTAAATTATATTTCCTTAAAATTAATTTAAGACTTTTCTTTAATAATATTATAATATTATGTTGTTAATAGTTCCGCGATACATATTATTCATGTGTTCCGAAAGTTGCAATAACTCTCATCGTTCGTTTGATCCGGTACGGATAAGTTAGTTACGAAGTATCATCAAATCGCACTAAAAACCGTATTAAATTTCGAAGTTTCGTTCTTGAAATGTTCGCCAAAGAGATAATAAGTGTAGATTATATATTATACACATTGAACTTTTTCTATCTATAGAAGTCTAAATTCTTGTAAATTATCTGTTACTAGAATCGGATGGTTATTATTTCTTCTAAATTTTCATTTGCTATATAATATTCATTTTTGTGGCCAAATCACCAAACACAAGGTCAATAATATTAATTTCGGAGACGTGAGTAAGTTATACTGACATTACATTGACGACCGGCGTACGGTGATTATATAGACAGTATAATAGTATATAGTTGTTTGTAATCGGGATAAAGATGTATTTGTAGGAATAAAATTCTACCGTTTAAAAAAAAAAAAAAACTAAATATAAATATGTAGAAAAATATACTCTAAACGTGAAAAAATATTAAATTTTGTTTTAATATAAAATATTAGTATATTAGTATTAGTTTATCAATAAACGAAATAATAAACAAGAAATGCCTAATTTTTTTTTGTTTTTGTCGTTGGTGCTTGTAATAATTGTACAGAATGTTAAGGTCCGCGTTCTTTCTCCGCTGGTATTTATCAATTTCAGCTTAGTTTAGCATAGGTCCATATATTATTGTACTTAGCATTTCCCTTTCGAAAATCAGCAATTTAGTCTAAACAACTGGCGTTGTGGACCACGTCTCACACCTATATACATAACAATAGGACATAGGTAAGCTATGCAAAAGAAATGCATTTTGCATGTGATCAAAAGATTAATATGCAATTTTTAAGAAATTACTAAAATTCGCAACAAAATTTATGAGCCCATAAAAACTCATACTTATTAGTAGAGCCCGGCTTTATATATAAATACATATTCTATTACAATTCACCTAGAATAATTTTAATAAAAAATGTCAATGTTTCCTAATGTGTAGATTCTATGGTAAATTTTTTATTTTGTTTTTCATATTTGAATGAAAATGTGTATTTCTGGATAGTTGCATACATTTTTCATATTTTACAATTTTCATGAGAAGGGATTTTTAAAACCCGGTATAATGTCCTATGAAAACGTAAAATTTGAGCATAACAATGATTTAACGAGCGACCACTTACATAGGCAGTATTTTCAGAGACTCAAGGTCAATTCGAAAACTTAAAAACAAATTTTATTACCTTATGCATTATTATGTATAATATTACTTACGATGAATTCGAATAGTATTCTTAAAACCCTACTCATTCGAATTTTGACTACGTTATTATATAATATAATATACGCTCGTCGAGAAAGCCGTTTCCCTTGGCCACCCCAACACCCGCATAAATTTACTCGGTCCAACTGACGGGCAACTCGGTAAAAATTACGTTACTTATAGACCGTAAATTGTTGCGTTTATTAGAGTTTAAACAAAAATGATAAAATTAAAAAAGCTGAATATTATCAAAGGTGCGTAGTAACTTTTTCCATAAAAAAAAAACTTTGGAATACGAAAAAACTACAGTCTTGGTAGTTTTGTTAAATAGCCGTAACTTCTTCGTACGGCAATTTTTCTGGACAAAAGTATCGTAAGGCCACGGAAATATTCTCCTCTTTGAATTTTGTCATTATCAATTTTTGCAATGTCGCACGTTCGCCTCACTCGTCACATAAGAATATGAGTATTAATTTTCAAACGCAATGTCGTAATTCATAAAAAAAAAAAAAAAAAAAGTGTTAATCTTATAATATACATTTATTGAGATTGTCTAATATTTTTACTATAAATCGTATATACTATAGTAATTTGTAATAAACACTTTTGTTTTTTTGCATATTTAATGAATATTTAACACATATGACCTTGCACAGTTCATGGATTTTTGTTTGCGTATAAATCCGGGCGCTACTCACTAGGTATCGGAACAGACGTTTTGTTCGCCTGGAAATGGAATAGACGCGCCGGGAACATAAAATGTCTATAACTTTTCAACCGTAGTGTTAAGAGTGCCGGAGCCTCGGCACCTCTCGCACGGCAGGCGAACGGAAAGCGCGTGTTGTTGTTATAACTCTGTGCGAAGAATTAACGGGAAGCGAATGGTATTGAGGTGAGGTGGTGGGGTCCCAGGGCAGAGAAGGGCAAGGATGACCGGAAGGAGGTGAGAGAGAGAGAGAGAGAGAGAGAGAGAGAGAGAGAGAGATGTGTGTAATACTTTTTCGGAGGATTTTCCTCTTTCCGAGTCACCGGTTCCGTCGTCCGCGACCATCTACCCCCGTCCCCGCCATAACCTCCGCGATACGACCCACCCACCCCACCACCATCGCACACCCGCCCGCAGACGACTACACGCGACGGCCCCCGCGCGTACCCGTCGTCTTTCGTTTCGCAAAACTTTGTTTGCTGTTAAGGCGTCGAGATAAGGCGGGCCCGGCGGCGGATTTTAATGGTATTTAAACACGCGCGCTCGCACACACACACAGAGCTGCAAGTATACGGGTGGCGGCTGGCGGTGGAACGGGCGGCGGCGGCGGCGGCAATAACAAAATCTTCCGACGACGAGGCTGCCACCACCACCCCCACCACCACCCGCCCAACACCTCTTCCAGTCCACAGTTCTCCTATCCTTTCCGTCCCGTCGCGTATCGTAAAACCGAAAGGCCCTTAAAACTTTATCGCGCGTTTACCGGGCTTTAAGAGTACGGCGGCGGCGGCGGCGGCGGCGGCGGAAAGAGAGTACAGTAGAGATTCCGAGAGAAAATCTCTAAAACTACTATACACATATTACATAATATATTATATATATATATATATATACACACACACGTGTGTACCGTATAAGTATAATAATAATAATAATAATAATAATAATAATACGTGCACACACGGTCTCTGTGCAATCGTTTGAACACGGAATTACGGTAAAACGCGACACTATATTATATTATAACCATGCCCCGAATATCTATATCCGTACGTGCGCAGCTCGTGTAAATAATTACACAATATTCGATTATATAGATGTTTGTTTGTGTCGCAGCCCGTTTCTACGTTTTTGTTATTTCCAACCCCGCGATTTCGCACCAATTACAAATACTACTTTGTATTTCCAATAGCACCGGTATAAAGTGTAATTCTATATTAACAATATATTATTTAATATTGATTCCACGGATCTATCGCAAAGGTCCACGGTTCACCCGATTTCTGTAGCATGTCAACGGTTATCATACGTCCCCACATTTCCCCCCGGTCTCCTTAAACTTTTGAATTATTTTACAATATTGAATATAGTATCTTGATTCCAAATATTTGCAACAGTGGTCATTTTCTTGTAAAAAAAAAAAAAAAAAAAAGTATTTCATCGTGAAATCGATAGTAGGTTTGTAGTAATTACCAGTATTGCGCATAGATAATTAATCATTTATCCAGATAAAGATAAAATATGTAAATCGTATATAACGATAAAAGATTTAATAAAATGTATTCAGATAAAATATTGTTAAAAATCTTAATTATCTAGACTATATTTATCTAATTAAAGAAAATATAACAAATTATAATTTTATTAATTTTTTATATATATATAATATACAAAATCAACTTTAATAATAAAAAAAAAAACAGAAATGTTTAAAAATTATTCGTAATAAATATTCGTCGACGGCCTAAACTCACTATTGCATTACCGGAAACGACTCGAAAATTCGTGTATAGGGATAGTGTACATGGATAAGTAAAATTAAGTTTGTCCACTTCAACATTCTATTTTTCGAAGAACAAAATACTGCTAGGTACCTACACGCTAAAAAACTTTCTATTCGGGTTTTAATTAAATATTATTAATTTTACTATATTTGTTTAAGAGTTTCAAACTCTTAAAAATCCCGATTGCCGGACAGGAATTTAACAAACAAAATAATGTTCCTCAGTTAATATAACGTGTAGATTGTTTTAAAAACAAAAAAGTTATCAACCCTACAGGTTTCCTCGCTAAATATCATATTGTTATTTTTATCTTCATACGTGCGTAATCCGAAACCTATCTTACTGCATCGTGGTATATTAATATTGTATTATGTATAATATTATTTTTATGATAAATTCGAATAATATTCTTGAAACACTACTCATTCGAATTTTGACTACGTTATTTTCCTTGGCCACCCCAACACCCGCGTCAATTTACTCTGTCCAACTGACGGGCAACTCGGTAAAAATTACGTTACTTATAGACCGTAAATTGTTGCGTTTATTAGAGTTTAAACAAAAATGACAAAATTGAAAAATCAGAATATTATCAAAGGTGCGTAGTAACTTTTTCCATAAAAAAAAAAATTTAAAAAAATTGTAATACGAAAAAGCTACAGTCGTGTTAGTTTTTATTTATTTTTTTTTAAAAATAGCCGTAACTTCTTCGTATAGCAATTTTTCTGGACAAAAGCATGGAATATTGTCCTCTTTGAATATTGTCATTATGAATTTTTTGCAATGTCGCCCGTTGGCCTTAGACCGTGTAGTAGCAGATTCCGGGTGTGGCGTCCTCCATAAAAGTAATAAACGACTCGGACGTAATGCGATTGCGCATGCGCGTTTAACGCGATATTTTTTTTTTACCCCCGTCTGCGCATATATTATGGACGCGTGGTGGAAGCACGGCGGCGACTGTGGCGGCGGTTCCGTCTTATCGGGTTTAATTAATATTCCGATGTGAAGTCTAAAGAAGAATCTATTCTCGAATCTACGGCCCTGAATTATTAATATTTCACACCATATTATTATTATTATTATTATTATTATTATTATTATTGCTATAATCATTTTACGGTTTCTCGTCGTCGTTTCACCCGATGAACGACTTATTCAAAGTGGCGGGATAACGGAGTTACCATTACCCTCGGTTTAAATTAGTTAACCACCGAGGGACACTTTGTATATCTGAATTAAACTGTTTGACACTGATATATATATATTTACTCGTATTATACAATATTCTGTTATTATATAGAACGTTTATGAAAATACATTTCGTATATGATTTCCTGTATCGAAGTATGATACGTAATTATAGTAAATTCAAAAACATGTTAAAACAAAAAGTATATTTTTTTCTACGATAACATTACATTTTTTACATTTTATAAAAATGATTTTTTTAAATTTATTTATACGTTTCAAAAATAGAACTCTTTAACACATTTTGACGAGAAGAAAAAAATATAATAAAAACCGTAAACTAACTATGCGATTACGTATAACTGTATAAAATCATGTAAACATTTTTTTGAAAAATATTTTTAATACCGAATTTGTATAAAATGTAAAAAGTGTAATATTAATGTGGAAAAAAAATATTGTAGATTAATATGTATTTAATCATACATATTATTAGATTATTGTTTATAAAATAATGTACAAATCAAAAATTGTTCCTGTTGTAATACGATTATCGTGTAATAAACAACATTTAAACAATTTTCAAATTATGTGCAATGTGTATTGAAAAAGTAAAAATAAAAAAAAACGCCACTTGTGTTATACAAATAAATTTATACCAACTCGAAAGCTAATAATTTTTTTTCGACCGACACTAAAGTATAAATATTATGCGGTGGAAAAACATTTCCCCAACAAAGTTTGACCAGTTTCTAAAACAAGAATATATAATAAAAGTGATATACTCGTAGTCTGTGGGTAAATTAAAAACTATATCGGATGTTTTGCATAGTGATGTAAACTTCATGGATTTTTATTTTGTGAACATTTAGAAAAGTTATTAATTTGTCAAATAAATTACTTTCAATTTTATATATCTTAACCGCTTAACCGATTTTGATAAAATATTGTAAATGTGTATTGTATGGTCCAACTTAAGACAGTTTTTATCTAGATAAATAATCGTCAATATATACTATATATCTACATGTATAAAAATTAATCGATATTTTGTGAGTAACGCCTTAACATGAAAACGGCTTGACCGATTTGGCTGATTTTTTTTGCATTGTTCGTAATTGTCGAAGGTTCGATAAGGTTCGCCATTCGGCAAGGTTTTAATAACAGAAAGTCGGAAATTTGGATGCCATTTTCTAAATTTTCTCCCTTTTGGGAAATACATTAATACGTTGCTAGGCAAACAGTTGCTTTCCCAAAAACTGTTACCAAAAAACTTATTATTATTTTTTATTTCGTTATTCTATGTAATATATAAAAGCCAAATACCACTCTCTCGCTCACTGATCAACGCCCAGACCAATTCGCTGGACATAGAGACTTGACATTTTAGTGGTATATATCTTATGGTGTAAGGGTGAGACAAGAAAGAATCTTTGTAAATCTATCCGCTTAAGGGGCACATGAATTTTTCCGAATTACAATTTCCTGGTTACCTTGGCGAGACTGGTGAAAAAAAAAAACAGTTGTTATAATTATTAGATTGGGTTTGTCACGGGTAAGAAAATACTCTTTTAAAAGAGAATAGCTGACCCAGTAATACTTTTCTATTGCTAGATATTGCTGTTGCTTGATCATGTATTTGTTATTGCCCATTAAAAAAACTATTTAAAAACTATTTAAAAAAAAAAAAAATAGGTGGAAAGTGGGTTAGTAGGTAGTCTATATCTTCGGCAAACCTACTAATATTTTACTTTGTCATTTCAACCGCTAGTCAACAAAAATTATTCAAATCACAATTGAGCCACACATGTCAGAATTTCATGTCAAACAAATAATGATTGATATTATTATTGATATAACATAAAACTATATCTCTTTTATACGATTCATAAAATTTAACCTCATATCATAACCAGTTCTACCCAAAGATAACTAATAACGTATCTAAATAAAGATAAAACACTATTTACCTGGATAATATTTCTAAATTTTAATCATTTGCCTATGTATATTTTTTCATTATCAATTTATTAATACTTAAAAAATAAAAATAAATAATGAGCTATTATACTTTTGTCCGATATTTATTTGTATTTGTTTATGTCTTCCCAATGCACCAACTAGATCCAAAATGTTTACAGACAGGAAATAAAAACAAAAAGCATACACCATAGTAAAACCAATAAATTCTTCGTTTAGTTCAGAATCTAAAATTTGATCTAGATAAATTAGTTTGGACATTTCAATTATTCATCTTAACAGTGGCGTATTTACAAACTTTTTTTTTGGGGGGGGAGGTTTCATAATAATAAACTCATTTTATAAATCAATATAAAATGCTTATACTCAATTTAAATCTATTTTTATATTAACTAATTATTTAAGAATTCAGATTAAAGAATCACAAATTATATTAATAAATTATTATATAATATTTTTATGGATAAAAAATCGATATAATAAACTGGAAATTTTCAAAACTATTATCTACGTTTAAAATACAATAAAATAATAGTGGTATAAGAATTTTTCGGGGCTTAATATTTTTAATTCATTAATTATACAATTTAATATACCCGATTTAATCAAATGTGTAGATAACAAATAATTTAAATATAATTCGTAGTAATACATTGACGTCATTTGATTTTTTTTTTTAAATAAGAAATCAATGTTTATGATTTTTTTTTTTTTCTTTATTGGCTCCATTTCACTCAATGAGTCAATAATGCCGTAACTCGTAAATACATAAATTATGAACTATTAACTTGTAGGAATGCGAGACCATACGTCGTGTCATCGTCATTCGTCAAAAATAACATGATATACAAGTAAAATTGGATAGCCAAGAAAGACAGTCGATATAATAAATAATAATAATGATAACGAGGCAATGAACACAATGATGATCGGTCTCAAAAATTGGTCGTAGATAACTTTTATTTCTATGAGTTCAGCAATAACGCGTATTCCGACTTGCATAGTCGAAAACACCAATACTATGGTACACTGGTTTTAATTAAAAGTATATACATAAAAATAAATTAATGAAATCGAACAAATTGAATGTAATGTTAAATTATTATTTTTTATTCGTTATAATTTACAAAATAAACTAATAACAATTATGTTATTGACATGTATACAAATTGAGGTCTTCAGTCGTTCTCTGGGCGGGAAGGGATGAAAACCCGCCCCTCTCATCATAAATACTCCACATCATCTTAGATAAAGACAATGCGGGCAATTCGGTTAATATAAAATCTCAGGACAAGATAAATAACATTAAATAATTTAAACGGATAATGGTCAACACTGTGATAGGGCCGGTAAAAAAATCACCAAAAATCGTAAGAAAATAATCGTAAAAATCGAAATTTCGGTGAAAATAAAAAAAAAAAAAAAATAAAAATAATTACGTGGAACGATAATCGGCATTCTGGGAAATATGCGTCGTTTATCCTCGGGATTCTATACATACACATAAATATAAATATATTGCCGCGGCACAAACAGCCACCGGAGTGGCGTCTATATAATATTATACCGGCGCATACACGCGCGTGGCTCGAAACGACGCTCGGTACGAAAAGGGCGACTTACCGGCGGCGGATGGGCGGGCCGGGCGCGCGAGAGGACCGAGCGAAGGCGGCTTTCGCTCGACGGTTTTCTACATATATATATATATATATATAGTATTATTCGTATATATATATATATATACACACTACAAAGTTTCTTTCTCCCGTTTTACACGCGGTCTCGACGTCTGTTGTTGATATTAAAATTCCGTCCGTGTGCCTTTCGCGTATAACACGAACGTCGCGCCGTTGTCGGATTGAAATTCAAGGCGTGGCAGTATTTCGCATTATACGAATATACGAAATATATATATATATATATATATATATAAGTGTGCTGCGTGCGTCCTGAATACGTTCTATATGCGAACCGAACGGCGGGACGAGGGCGCCGGGGGTCCCGGTGTAAGCAGCCAGTGAGAGAGAGAGAGAGAGAGAGAAAGAGAGCGAGTAGAAGAGACGGCTCTTTCTCGAGTTTTGCACGATAAAATTTATGCAAAGCCTAACAACAAACAAAATGGCGGTGCTTCTTATGCCGGCGCGCGGAGACCGTGCCCCCGTGTGCGAGTTCCCCGTGTCCGCGTGTGTTTGTACGTGCGCGCGTGCACGGTAACATTAAATTATAAGAACAACAAAACTTTTAATTGAGTCTTGGTCCCTTCTTTATATTATATTAATAATATTATCCCGGGTTTTATGCGACCGAGCCCGCAAACGGTTCGCCAAAACTGTCTCTACACGATATTATTACCGGTACCTACGACAACGCGTTACCTATATATATACACGTGCAATATTATTATTATTATTATTATTTTGTATTTCGAAACGTAATTATTTAACGCGCAATGCGTATAAATTAGAAATCGCACTGTTATAGAACTATGCGTATTCACCCGTTAAAAATACCGTTAGAAACCATATCGATAAAACAATATCTAGACGACTCAATAAACAATAAACAAAATGTCACGGTATATTTCAGATTAGCTGCCATCGCCCGGCCTTGTCCGGGTCAAGTAAAGTCGACCTATGGAGAGTACCGTTTTAAAAACGGTACTCCCCCCCCCGGCGACAATTAAATTAAAAAGGTAATAACAACTGTTGTTTTTTCATCCGGATCGCCGAAGAAACCGTGCATAAACCAACAAAATATTTTCGTACCGATAACCCATTTTCGGAAATGGCGGTGATGATATCCGTACGCCACTTTACGGATCTCGCTGAATCGATTGACGCAAGTTTTATGTAAATCGGTCGAGTAATTCCTGGGACTAGCCCGGACAGACAGACGCACACTTCAATTATATTTATATGAATATTTTATACAGATTCTCAACGAAGCGAGTTATGCTGGATAGTTTGATACTATGATGTGTGTGTGTGGTTTTTTTCTCTAATTTGGTTTTGTCATTAAGCAAGTTTACGGCCAGAAAACTGGCTTCGGCCATCAACCATAGCGGTGGTTTCCGATAGGAAATTTTGTTCTGTTAGTACCACATTAATGTATAACAACTAGACGGCCGATTGTATGGTAGATTCCCATAAGAGATATGAAGTTTGGTAGTCGTATTACCAAACAGTGTCAGAACGGGCCGAGATGACATATACCGCAATTTAGTAAAATCGATACACAAATATATAAGAGCGCAAGAACAACAAACAAATATATGTGATGGAATTTTGACCGTATAGAGTAGTTATAAGTTAACAATTAAAAGTAGATTAGAAAGAAGTCGCTCACCAACGACACTTTCAACGCGAATGACTATATTTTATTACTTGTATGGGGTAAAAAAAAAAAAAAAAAAAATTGATCATAATACCATTAATATATACGTCTTATTTTAAAACGAATGATATAATTTATTAAAAGCACGGACAATTGTAATTTATTTTGTAATTTAAAAAAAATTAATACAATTTTCAATTAAATTTTTTAATACCTATATAATATATTATATTACAGTTCTACTGCGATTTTGTAGGTATACGGGTTTGAAAATTATATAATATTGTTAAAACAATTGATAGATAAAGTTGAAAGCATTATGCGAGCTTATATTTTATAATATGCAAATAGTTTTTGCTTTATCCACGTATATATAGGTTGGTTTTACCAACATAATACGACATTATCCCATTATAGATTTATTTATTATATCATCTGAGGAAAAGTCAACACGCGCATAAAGCGACTTTATAAACGGTTTTCAGTAAGTATTAACTCTAATATAAGTTCTATCATATATAAAATATATGACATAGATATACGAAAAACGTCTAAATTAAAAATATTATGAAATTCCATGTTAATATATATTTTACATAAAATAATATTAGGCTAATATTTTTACTTTTCATAATTTCTTGACACCATACAAATACAATATTATAAATAAACTAAATATACATAGTAATCCGTCTCAGATTTAATTTTATTATTTCGTATATTATTATATTTTCCGAAATATTAGAACTTAGAATTTAAATCCTACCCTAAAATCAATATCACCGCAATTTATTTCTTTTTCAATAGAAAACCATTAAAATAATTATCAAATAGTTTTTCGAAGAAATTAACGTTTATGTCGATATTGCGGTTCCATCGGAAATAAATTTTTGGTTTAGCTTTAGCAGGATAAAACCACAAATACTCTATATACTCATATTATTCTATCGTAAAAATGAAGTATCTAATATCAAATATTTACATTATCATTGCAGACGAATTTCAGTAAAACATTTTTAATTAATTTAATTTTAAAATTGTATTTAACTTGTAATTACAATGTAAATTGCAATTAGTCGTGTTTCAGGCGAATTTTAATATAATTTTGAACATTAAACGCTGAAAAAAAAAATTACAACATTTTTAATCGCATAAAACCAACAAAAAAAAAAAAAACCCCGATAATAACAAAACACCTTAAATAACTCAACATAAAAAAAATTAAAAATTTAAACTTTTAAGAATAATTCGAAAATTATACCACACCTAGAAAGGGCTAATTTTAATATTTGGTTTTTTAAAACATCAGGTCAGCTCTACGATAATTCTTCACTGAATTAAAACAAAACCGAACATAAACCCTTGTTCTCTCGTTTTTAAAAAATGTACAAGAGAAATTAAAAACGCCACCTTCCCGGTGCACCAAGGACAACACAATTTTCCACCAGAATTAACCACCTCTGAAGACGACGAGAAAACGATGATAATTTCTGAAAATGCCGTCCGGAGACGCCGGTTGCCGACATTCTGGTAGCACCTCCCTCTCGCCCCGACAATCACCCGCGGGGAGATACGCTTTGGAAAACATTTTCGTCCTTTCGGGTTTCTTCCGGTTTCCTTTACCGCTGCTTTCCAGACCGGGGCACCGCAGCGTGGACCGTTTCCATCCGCCGCAGTAAAATTGTATTATGCCGTTGATTTACGGGGCTCCCATTCGAGAGAGAGCGTCTTTTGATACATTATTACATAATAAATCAAATTTAGCGCCCGATGTTGGTGAAAATTAAGACGAGAGAGAAACCCGAATGTTGTCGGCGGTGGCGGCGACGGCGAGAGGGCAAATGCTGCGGGCGGTGCGGGGCCGTGTACGCGTACGACGACGACGGTGAGCGATGGCAGAAAACGGTAGTGGTAGCAGGGGATCCATAATTTAAGACTTTCTGGGCACGGCCGGGTCTCGGAGTTTAAAACTAATTAATTTCACCGCAAAACTCGTCGGGTTTCCGACCAGATAGACCGAAAGAGTATAATTATACGTATACGACCGGCAGAGAAAGTGAGAAAGAGAATAAGAGAACTATATATATATATATATATAATATTATTATTATGATTATATTTTATACGGTTGTCGGGGTGTCGGCGGTACCGGGGGCCAGCGTGAGAGGGACAAAGAGAGGCGAACACTTTAAAGTCGTCCAATAAGGTCGGCCGAGACAGAGGGTAGGTATATATATAATTCCGACACGCGCACAAAATTCCTAAGTTATTATTTGCGGAATATATTATTATATTTTAGAATGGGAATAGCTATGTGCGCGGGAAACGGGACAACCGGAGAGCAGTAAGAAAGATAGAGAGAGCGCGCGAGAGAGAGAGCGTGAGAGCGCGAGAGCGAGAAAACGAGAGAAACGCGGCGTGGCTAAAGAATACTACTATGGCGACGATGACGAAGGCGGCGGCGGCGGCGGCGGCGGCGGCGGCGGCGGCGGCGGCGGCGGTGGCGACAACGACGACGACGACGGCCGTTGTAAACGGATGGAAAGGACGGAAGGAAAGTTTGCGAGGAAAACTTTCAGCACGAGAAAACCGGATAAATAATAATTATTAAGGATTCTGGCGGCGGAGTTTCGCGTAGAACTGCCGCGGGCCGCTGTATACCCGCGCCGCCGATCCCCACCCCGGACGGCTGCGTCACCGGCAATATCCCGACGAAAAAGCCCCGCGGAAAAATATATCCACGTCGCCGCACGATAATAATATATTGTGTTCAACTATATAGCGATCGTTTATGGTGAAATTAGCCAATATATCGTTGTAATAAACAGAATAAAAATAATAATTATATTATTATTTACATTCAAATTGTGATGGGGAGGGGGAAAAAAAAAAAAAGTTGAAAATATTTCGATAATATAAAGACGGACAAATGGGGGGCACGCCATTATTGTAGGTGCAGAGTTGGGAGGGTAGGACATAGAGGAGAATTTCATTTTATCTGTACACAACGATGGGTCGTTGCTAACGAAAAACGATTCCGAGCAAAGATCAGTTGATCACGTACTGAAATGACGTAGTTTTTACAATTTTATCGGAATTTACACTTTTAAAACATAATCCGTTCAGTTACTCGGATTTTTTTTTTTTGCTTTTTTTCAACATTAACGTACAATTTATGTAAAACCTTGTGTCAAATTTCCGTGCCTTTCGTTCGGCCAATTCGGTTAATTGTAAAAATCATAAAATGCCTATAAATAGTTTATGAATAGTCAGAATGTTTTGAAAATTGCCCAACGCCTAGCAAGCCCTAATATTAATTATCTGTGAAAATTTCAGGTTCTTACGTTTCTTACGTTTATTCCCGGTTTTGTAAAGAACATTACAATAAAAATCAAATATGTCATGCGTAATACACCAACTAGATCTAAAATTCTTTCATAAAACGTACTGCACATGAAAACCGGAACAGCATGTCTGGTAGAAAAGTTGTTTACGGGCAGAAAAAAAATACAAAATAAAAACCTTTTTTCTACGGTAATTCCATCGCTACGCATTTTGTATTTATAAATAACCCAAGAAAATACAGAGCCGCATATAATACTTACCTACTACTGACTCTTTGATTCATATAAGCTCCTATTGAAATACGCACTGTAATGCTTTACAGTATTATGCTATTTCAGAGATTATACGAGGTTTGTTTAAAAAATACCAGGATTTTATATTTAATAATAACAAAAATTAAGTTACATATTATTTAAAGATGTCCCCTTCAAAATACTATCCTTTGGACGATATGCAGTGATCCCGGCGATCTTGCCCACTTTTCAAAATTCTCTTGGAACTGGTCCAAAGTTAAAGCTATGAGTTCTGTTGCCGCGTTCGCTTTAATTTCCTCTTCATCTCGAAATCGTTGTTCTTTAAGCGCAGATTTTAGTCTTGAGAAAAGAAAAAATCACATGGGGCCTGCTGATCTGGTGAGTAGGGAGAGTCCGGCCGGACCAGAGCAATTTTTTTATCGGCCAAAAATTCACGAATCGACAACGCTAAATGTACCGGTACATTGTTGCGGTGAACAATATACGAATTTGGCAGTGCGGCCCTTCTCATCTGTACATTTTCCTGTAAAATTGCATGATAAGACTCAATTGAGATATCCTATGTTAACTCACGAATCGGCGGCATTTCGCATTTTTTCGCAAATTGTCTCCACACCATCGTTTCTGGATGACGTCGACGGTCTGCCAGAACGTGTATGATCATCAGTTGATCGCCGACTATCCATGAAACGTTTAAAATACTCGAAAGTCACGGGACCACTTAATGAATCATCCCCAAAAGCGGTCTTAATCATTTCCGTACGTTTCCGTTGCATCATTTTTGCCAAGTTTCGAGCAAAACTCGATGCACACGCGTTTGTTCGTTAATTTCGGACATGTCGAAAACGGTGAACGAAACAAATTGACAGGATTTAACTACGCGTAATATTAAACTGAGATAAGATAGCGACTTTGGGTTTTGTTTAAATGATTCACTAATACGTGGGAAATACATTTATTTATTTTTTGAAACGATATCATGTGTAGATTAGTCGTAATAACATTTGTCCTGGGACTTTTTGAACAGACTTCGTAGTTAAACAGCTTACGATGTTACTATCACCGTACTGATTTATAAAATGAGCTAGCGAACATCGATTGGGTGAGTTTAGTAGGTGGGTATACGTAAAACAGCTATAACGGCTATATACATGATTTTAAATCGGCATTTCAATAAATTTACCGCAATAATGAAGGCTCGCTTATATACCTCAAGGTACATATTATTATTATAAATATCAATCCCTTTAAGTACGTATTTTGATAAATTTATTTTTAAGTTAGTTTTCTTTTTGTATATTTTTCAAAATTAATAATATAGGTCTGAACCGAACAATACGATATTTATAAACTATTAAAAACTAACTTTTTGTCGTATAATATTCCAGAATCCCCAATACCGACCTGTTTTCTTGATCCCAATATATCAATAATTTCGGAATATTTATTAGAAAAATAAAAAAAATGATATGAAAAAACCGATTTAATTTGGAAATGTATTAATTTAATATCAATTTTCTAAAGACATACGTGTTCGCATAATAATTTGACATAAATAGCTCCGGAAGCATCGAAACAATATGAAGGCAATAACTCAAAATTATCAGCTTCTGTGTTCGACTAAATTACTTTAGAAGGTCAATAAAAGTATATAATCATAAGTAAAGCTGTAATAATAAAACAATTTTTTTTTAAAAAAAATACAGATTATAATATATTAATAAACGAGTAAATTCAAAACGTACAGTAAGTTTTACATTTCTCTTCGCTCACAGTTGATATTTTCCATTGATTTCATTTCTTAGGTTTCGTTTTATTTTAAAATTACATTTATTAACCGAAAATACCTCAAAGTTGAAAACAGAGGAAAGTCGAATATTTTGATATCGCCTGTATGTGGAAAGAAAAAGGAACCATGGTGCAAGGGCTGTTCCAGAAACACGCTGCTGAAAATAAAACAAACAAATGATCTGTCTAGGTCTACTTTAGTAGACGGTCAGTGTATACTGTGATTTAAACGACCGACCAACAACCAAACTAAATAATGACGGGAATCGTTATACTTTTTGCTTAACAAATAACCTATTATTAATACGATAGATTATGTCGCATAACCCGAAGGAATAGAAATAATAGCCTAACCTGCAAGGAGGTACGGGAACCAATAAGTCGTTATAGATAGGTTCTATTGAAAATTAATGTCAGTATATTATATTAATAATAATGTCTACGGTCAGCTAGGGTGTTATGTCGAGCTTAATATTATAATACTATAGCTGTCCCGCCAGGAATTGCCCATGCCAATTTAATTAACCCTTTGTCTGACCAATTAAAAGCGAAACAAATTGTTTGAGAAACTGGAATCAACACTTATCAATAACCGATTTTTAATTTTTATTTGATCCGTGTCACCATAAGCCACGAATCAACAAAAATAATTCGATTTTCGTTCCAAAAATACCAAAAACGTTGTGTCAACTATCGTCTAGAGCAGTGTTTCCCAAAGGGTGTGACGTGAAAATTTGATTTTTTTTTTTTTAAATAAATTTAATTATGAAAAAAAAAACAAATAGTGTACATATTAAACTAAATATCTAAATTATAAAAATCTAAATAAGTACAATTTTAGTGTGAAACGTGTACTTGATGCTGGTTGTATCATAGTTCGATTCGAGGAGGAATTGACGATAAACATACTCGCATTTCTTGTTCCACTGATAGAACTGATGTTCACGTTTCTTTTATTTTTAATATTAGTTAATGCGGAAAAACCAAGTTTGCAAAGATATGTTTTAGGAGGTAACAACGTATTTATTGCTTTTCCTGTAATTTTTGGATACTCGGTATAAATTAAATTCCAAAAATGAATGAGTGTTTATTAAATTTTAATTCCAATGAACGATCAGTTCGAAATTCCAAAAAATGTTCTTGTTCAATTAATTTTACATGTGATATAGCATCTGATGTTAGTGGAAAATGATCGCGTACCCAATAATGTCCGTCAACAGACAATAATGGGAAATATTTCTTTATTTTTTTTTTTCTTTTAAAATTATAAAGTGATTAATAACCGTAGCAGACGTTAGTTCTCCGCGTGGATCAATATCTGCTGTTAATAGAAACATTTGTAGTTGTTTTCTTGTTCAATATTTATCTAAAGTGTGCCGCGACTCGAAACTAATTATAATGTGCCGCGGTGGAAAAAAAAAGTCTGTAAACCACTGCTCTAGGGGTTTACTATCGGAAATCCGGCACACGGGCCCGTTCATTCGACGTCTGTATGAGAGAGATTCTCTTGTGGATCGCACACAGACAGACAAACACTTCCTTTTATTATTATAAATAGATTGTATAGAATTGTGTAGTGCCGTTGTTTTGGCGAAGGGATCGTCTATTATAAATACCTACTACTATTATTCTAAAGATATAACCGGTAAAACTTCATAATTTTCATTGAAAACACGCTCGAATCAATAATCCTGTCACGTGCTGTTTGTGAATACTGGCTAGACAACAGAATCATATACCCAAGGATCCTGTCAGCTCAGAATAACAATGTCATAATAGTAACATATTTTAAGTGTTTTTTTTTTTTTTATATATATATTATATACCGACTATATTTTTGTTGTTGATCCCTTAAACGCAATCCAGGGAGTTATCCCAGAATTTGCATTATCTGTGTAATGTAGTTTCATTTATGTCGCTTTAAAGTTGACATAAATCGGACAATACCTACCAAAAAAATTCGACCAGAATTACGCCTATTTGGTCGTGATTGATTAGTAATGGACATTTTCAATCTGAAGACGTGACGTTACGATATTATCGACAGCTGCGTGCCAAAACCTCGTAACTTAAAATTCTTCATAATTCTTTTTTTTTTTTTTTTTTTCCAATGATTTTAGTTACTTATGCTTGTAGTGAGCCGGACTGGGTAGTACGACTCAATACTATATATAGGCGAAGTCACCATTGACTGACGACTTCTCAGTGGATGTTGAATGGAAGAAAAGGTTTAAAAGAAAAATAAAGAAACACTTATAAACAATAATTTTACTTTATTGACTGAGACTGGGCAATCCGTGGTTCACACAAATGTAAATGTGTGATACCAACGGTCCACCCATACATCGAGTCGACACTAAATCTAAAAAATTATGAAAACCCATGTCGGTATATATAGCCAACTCTCCAAAATACGGCCTTGCGAAAGTAGAAATCACTTTTAATTAAAACACTTTCAAACTACTCTCTAAATAATCGTAATTCTTAATAATAAACAATTTATATATTTAAGCACGTAGTAACTATAAAAAAGAGTTCGATCATATACACACACTATGTACAAAGTAGTGATCACAGTTTAACCTGTTACTACATGCTGTACGCTTTGTATAATTCAATTGTTTATATGTTTGAATTGTAATTAAACAGTTATATTTAAGAATGATAATGAGATCATTAACGCAAAGTAACAATTTTGAAATTTAATAATATCGAACCAAACAAACGTTTTTTTTTTTTTTTTTTTTTTTTTTTTTTTTCATCTCTCCTGAACAATTTGTAAAAATTGAGTTACGAGGTTTTGGTACGTAGCTGGTACGACATGTACATATAATGTTCGTACTTCGAAATTAAATATTACAAAATTCGCCGACGGTTTTCAATTTGTATTTCCAATGTTACCCAATACAGTTAACATTCAAACTCGACCGTCTTATACAGGGTGCGGCAGAGCCGACTGACGATTTTTGATGGACTATAAATAACGAACAGTAAAACTTAGAGAAAAGGTTTTTGTTTTTAATTTAAATCAGTATTCAATCCCATTTTTAAAAATTATTTTTTGAAAATTATATCTCCAAGATGGCGGCCGTCAGCATTGATACACTGTTGTAGACGATCTCTGAAGCTCTCGTATGATTTTCGGCACATTTCGACTGGTATGGCCTCGACTTCCACGGTGATTTTCTGTTTAATTTCATCTGTGGTATGTGGGCGATGTCTGAAAACCTTATCCTTAAGGTAGCCCCAGAGGAAAAAATCACACATGCTTAAATCTGGGGACCGTGCTGGCCAGCCTATGTCAGCTCTCAGAGAGACTAACCGCCCAGGGAACATTTGTCGCAAGACAGCAAGTGAAATTCTAACCGTGTGCGCTGTACCTCCGTCTTGCTGAAACCATACGACAAAACCACGATTACGAATAAAAACGGCATTACCGTACAATTCAATATATACCACTTATTAAGGCCTGCTCTTATCTTATCACAGGCTAACGACCTCATTAAACTCGTCAGTCGGCTCTGCCGCACCCTGTAGTATATTTACTTACGATGCGCCGAGTGTTTACACCCCCTGCCAATTATTTTACGTACGTGCGCGTAAAGCAGTTTTAAATAGAAACATTATAAATTTATATACGCGTAATTAGATTCAGAATCCTTAATAAACATTTCCTAGCGCATCTCTGCCCCTCGCCCTGCACGACTTCCCATTAAGTAATGATTCCGGAGGAAGCAACCGTTTAAGTCTATTTAGACTGACACTTTCTCTATATAGGTACTCGCCCGAGAATATGCACGGGAATTAATTAATTTCACCGTTATTGCTATTTATTATTTACTTTTCGTTGTGCGGCACTCGCGCCAATTATTATTAATTAAATCGAAATTTTATCAGTTTAAATATTATCGATTACGATCGATTTAGTAATATTATATACGAATCTGTATAGGTGTAACAACGTGTTGCCGAATATCATTTCGTGCACCGCCGTCGCCATAGTCAATACACTTGATTTATTCTCCTTATTTACTCGTTTGATTTGCATAACGGTATATACATTAATTTATATTGCCGTGTATAAAGGATAAGTTTGTATATTAGTGACGAAAATGTGGTGGGTTTATCTGTCATGCGGTTTTCCTTTAAGGCCAACTATACGGAAAAGGGGTTAAACAACACTTGTGGTTAATGTGTATAATATTTTCGAGAACTTTGTGTACACGCACCGCACACACACTGGTAAAACTCGTTAAAAAGTGACCGTTAATAACGTTAAACTATTATTGTATTACATATATATATATATATATATATATATATATATCATTTTTTGCCGATATTTTGAATTCCGTCTGAATGCAATGGTTGACGTTTTTAATACGATCGTTTTGGGCGTTGATACCGTGTAACCTCTCTCTCTCCCAATGAACACCTTTAAATTGCGGACGTTTCTTTAGGGACGAGGAATCCAAACTTGAAACCGAACCACCCTCTGAATAACGGATACTTCCGAATAACTGACAACATTTTGGTGACTGATAGTCGCGGTGCCTCCCGCGTTTTTTTTTTCGTACAAAATGTTTTTATTGAAAATGTACTTAATACTATTGAATTCTATTACAAGAATAATTGCATAGTATTGGTTTTTTACCAAATATAAAGAAAATTACATCGAAAATCAAGTAATGACCTTCTCAATGCACCAATTATATCGAAAATGCTTTCAGAAAACGTGTTACATTTGAAAATCTAAGCAAGATTTCCGGTAGAAAATTGTTCGCTGACGGAAAGATAACCACATTATACGTTCATAATATAATATATTATTTATCATTTATTTCTGGTTTTTCACGTGAGTCATCGATGACAACTTTGGTAATGGATTCGTTGTGTTTGATATCCGACGTGTTGAATTGCAACATTCTCTCAGAAAATTACTCCTACATTGTTGTTTAGTTGTTGGTTAGGTTATCCCATACAAAAATATTAGTGTTCAAATTTTAAAATCGATTAAAACAATAACAATAACCAACATAATTTTAATTGCCCGGCTTTGGCCAGACATATAATTTACGTCAGATATACGAATAAACACACTCCCTTAATATCATGATATTCATTATAGAGACTTTCAACTATAGAAGCATCGCCAAAGATAACAAAACCATCTGTTATCTCGCCAAATTGAGAGAAATGTTTCTTAAATCGGGTTTACTTGTGTCTTTAGTAAGACGATCAACATATATTTTCGCGGTATTTTAGAACAATGTCTTTCCAATTTAAGCATTATAAATAATTAAACATTTTTTTATCACTTTTTTTGTAGTCTTAATGTAACATTCAATTAAGTTATATCTAATTTTGGAATTGCATATAATTAATAAATGACTCAAACCGTTCATTAATAGATTGAAAATATAATGTTTGATACGTACTATATTTGTTTCCGTTATTTAATAAATTATTGTCAGCTTTATCGAAGACTATAGAAGTTAAATTAGAGGCTCGTGGTTAAATGTAGAGGTCACGATTGAACGCGTATTTTATTGCACCCGTGTGTCTATGTTACGGACACACGGAAATTTACTTTGGATATTCACGAATGCCACGTGATACGTGAATTTACAAAATACGAGAATACCGTGATTTATATTCGCATGATTCATGATGAAACTTGTTTTTTTAATATCTACCTACCAACATTTTTTATAAACTTATTTTAATAACTAACGTAATTCTAGTAGATATTCGTATACTCGTTTTAAAGAGTATCGCCAATTGTCGTCTCTATCTATCTAACGGGCGAATAGCAAAAACATGCTTATGTAGACTGCATAGAACTGACTTAATTTTGGTTTTAAAGTAAAAACTCCTATTAAAAATTAAAAGAGAGCAAAACGATACTTTTTTTTTTTCCTAAACTAAGTGTTTGAACAGCAAAACCCGTAACTCTAATAATAACTGTAATAAGTTTAGTATTATTACATGTAAAATATATTCGCTGTTAAATTACATTTTATTTCTATAAAAATGAATCGGATCAGAATCGGTTGCAGTTTAGACATCGTCGACATTTGAAACCGTTTAGGTGTAAGTGAATTAAATTTGGAATACACGGATACGATAATATTCAATTACGAGTCATTGTCGTAATGCAAAACGTGACATGAACAATAAAAATTGTATATAATCGAATTGTCGCGTTACTATAGGTCAAGACCGTGTATCTCAGTTCCGAGATGGCAGTGGGTCAGTTCTCGTTCGATCTTTAGAAAACCAGTTGTTTTTCGTTTATATTACATTCTCGATTAAATATCGACGGTAATGGAACATTTACCGGTCTGCGAGTGTTTACTACGTAGTCACGAATTATATTAATATTATGTATTCAAACACACGAACGTATGTATTTGGCGCGTCGGCGGGAAAAAACAAAATAAAAAACACCGCCATAAATATTTACACGCGCCGATCGAGACATAGTGACTTATGGGCGTCCCACAGGAGTCAGTGGCGTGCCCGGGGAATATTTAGTACCTTACTGTACGTCACTTGGGGTAACGGATCGAAATAGCATTTAGAACGCTGTTCGAAAGGAGGAGCGGAAAAACCCGTCCAAAATACCAATATAATGTTTCGGTATTTATTACAATCGTCGACGGGTATTTGTATACGTACAAATACAGCCGAGCCGGTGGTTTTCCATTAAAAACCCGACGCGAGAAAAATACCCCCGGGGGGGGGGGGGGGTAAGTGCACTGCGCGTATAGGCACGGGCTTTAATATTTTTTTCCGTTGTTGCTCCCGTCGCCCCGTCCGCCGGCAGTGTTGACGGAGCGAAGAAAATAATTTCCCGCGCGAACGCCGCGGTTGGCCTGTACGATGGGTACGTCCCCGTTTCTTTTCTCTCGCCCCGTATACAATATAATATAATATATTTCCTTGGGGTTTCCAAACCTCTTTCTCGCCACTTACTCATACACGCTGCACTACGTGTACGCGTATTATACGTGCACGCGATTATTAGTGTGCGGCGGCGGCGGTGGCGGCGAAAGTTCTACCGGAGAAATTCCAAGGTGCGGAACACTCGCTGGTAATTGACTTGCCGTCCCACCCCCGCAGGTCGATTTATCACGAATACGAATGGCTGGTGGTATATTATAGGTACCCACAGTATATATATATATATATATATATATATGTGTGTGTGCGTGTGGAATACCGGGGTGCCGGATGCCTGTGTGTTTTGTAAACCCCGCGACGGCAATGGCGGTCGGGCGGGCGGGCGGATAGTGTAATTTCGTTGCCTTCAAGCGCACTCTTTTGAGTAATGCCGTTCTCGGGTCACGGCGCGGCGTTCGGCCCGCCGGGGCGCGGGAGCCGCCCGGGTGATCGGAGGCGAGAAACTTCCAACTTGTAATTTATGACTCCGCCGGTACCGCCGCGCGCGCGTTTTGTATGTGCAACTTTCTTCGCGTATATCTGCGAACGCTGCGCGGCGCACACGGACGCGCCCGCCCGGGCCCCGAGCCCGCCGCTCTTCTTGTACGTATGCACACACACACACACACACACACACACACATATATATATATAAATACACACTATTATGTATGTACCTTAACACACGTACGCGATAACGCATACACGCACGCGTCTTCAGCACGTAAATAATACGTATGTATAGTTATATATATATATATATATATATATATGCGTCCGCTTTCACGTCGTCGCCGTCGGAGGTTTCTTGTCGAAATAATTATTGACGAGCACCGGAGACTTTTGTCTCCGGCTCGGCCTGGGGATTAATCAACCGCCGTTTCACCGGCAACCTCCCCCGGGCTTACACTCCTCCGCGCGACCTTCTCCACCGTGTACACACACACACACGCCTATGTACGAAATTATACACACACACACACACACACGCGCGCGCTGGAGCAGCCACGCACCGGAACACTCGGAACTCCGCCGACGCCACCCCGGAGGAAATGACAAAACGACTAGCCGACGCCCGCCGCGTATATACATTATTTACCATACGTTTATACGTGCATATTGTATAGGAGTCCAACAAAACTATAATAACCTGTTCTTTATAAAATGACGGAGCTCCGATGTCAAAAGCAACAATATCGCCCGCCCGCTGCACGTCATCGCTTCCCATTTCCCGCCGACGTACCCGCCGACTATATACACTCTCCCGGGGCCGTTCATACGACACGACATTGTTATGCGCGCAGGCGACCCCTCCCTAGTCTTCGTCCGGTTTCTTCGGAAGGGCTGCCCCGTATAGTTTCCAAGTGGCTAATAATTCATATTATACACGCTGACTTAACCCTGGGCCGTCGTAGCCCGGATTTTACAACCGGTACATTTCTTATAAAATTAACGCTTAATATTCAATACGAGAGTAGTTCTGATTTACCGATTATATTTACGTGATACGTATTACAAACCGATTTATCACCGGTTTACACAAAACTAACACTATATACATTTTTAGTTTTTACCTCAGTTACAGATCTTTAAGGCTCAACGCCTCGAGCCTCGGTGCTCGTCCCTGTCATTTGCTGTTTTTTCGCATTCCGAACACCCAACATTTATAAGCCTTCTTGTACTCTGTTCGTTCACCTCTGTATTGGCCGCTCTCTCTCTGGGTATTTTACTGTTAAAAGTCTGATCCCCGTCAAATAATTATCTGTCAAATTTATCCTTATGATTTTCACTCATGCGCCGCTCGATTTATTCTACTGAACTTTACGGTTCCCACCATACTACGCCATAAAGGTTTACTAATTTTTTTGTCTATTCTTATATTACATATTCTCCATCGATATTTCATGTTGCATTGTTGGACCGAAAATACTTCTCATTATCTTTTTTTCTAAATTTTATACTGATCCATCTAGCATTTAAAATTTATTGTCTCTTCAATAAACTTAATTCAAATTTCTATTGCGATCCGATTACACCTCTGCCGGATCATACGATATATGTACTCGTATATATTGAGTCGAATCGAACCGTCACTGATACTTGGTCGTCCCCGTAAATCTCTCCGATACAGTTTTTAATGAATACTCTGTACATAATTATAATTTAAAATGTATGAGCAATTTCTAGATATTTCTCAACTATAGCGTATAGAACTTAGAATTTTAGTTTGGTGTTGAGCCAACAATTAAAACCCGTCTGCGGATAATATGTGGTTTCCCGCAATTATTTTAACACATGCGATACGTTTAGTGAAATTTGATGTCGGTTTTTGTTGGCGGTACACTGCACGTTTATAAATAATTTTCTAATATTTATATCAAACACCTAGGTATCGAAAATGACAAAATATATATGTTTCAAATCAATGGTAATTAGTAACGTATTTACTAACTTTTTTTGGACTAATAATAAAGTAATTTTTTAAATCGGTGTAAAATGCTTATACTGGATCTGTTTTTTTATTAACCGATTATTTGAGAATTCAAATTAAAGAATCAAACATTATATAATAAATTCTAGTATTTTTATACGGCAATTCATCAATAACTTTATCGGTCTAGATATCTAAATCTCGATGAACGGATAACATGGCAAGGCGTACGAATGCGAGATCATGTCGTCGGTATTCGTCAAGAATAACATAGCACACAAGTAAAATTGGATAATCAAGTAATACGTCGATAGAATAAATAATAATAGTAATAATGATAAAGATCCAATGAGAGGCGATGACCAATGGTAAACTGTCTCAAAAATTCGTGGTTGATCAATTTTTTTTTTCTACAAATTCAGCAATAGCCCGTATTTCGATTTGCATAGTCAAAAACACCAATATTATCGTACACTAATTCTATTAGAAGTTTATAAAAAAAATAGTTCCATGTAAAAATAAATTAATAAAATCGAACAAATACATCAAGTATAATATTTTTTTTTTGAAATTGTATGTTAAAACATTCTCTGGGCGAAGGAAACCACAACACCTCCCCTGCTACGCCTAGGAAATACGTACCATACTTTTCACTTTTACATTACTTTTCGATGGTTTTTACCGTATAAAACTTTAATCGAACAGAACGATTAATAATATTATACTCTCGTATAATAGGAAGGCAGTGATTATATTACAGAAACCCGCCTGGACAAATTTAATTAATACGACCAAATAAATAACACTTCCTTTTCTTAAATTCGTTTTATCGGACGAATTTGAAACAGAACATAATATGACACGACTCTGTGACGTCGATCGCTTTATATCTAGCGGAAATAGTGTTAGAAATCAGGCCCCGGGTAGCTCAGTGGTAAAGCAATCGCCCGACTAGGGTTTGATTCGGTTTGATTAAGTACTTACGATGGGGTAGCGAATAGATCCCCCTCCCCATAACCTTAAAAACAAATGTTATATATTTTACATATATACAATTATCGTTTAATATATTTAAAAAGGCTGAAATAACGTTACGGTTTAAGCGAATTTGATGCGGGGCGGTTGATGGGGTAAGGAGGCGGGGACCACTTACAAATCCCCTCTGGCGACAGAATTCTAAATACGCCACCGGTTTCGAATCCCAGGTCTGGCCGCATGATTTTAGCACTATTTCCCGGACGATAACGGTCTCGTCAAATAATACTATTTGGATAAACAAAAATATTTAGAAAATTACTTTGTTGTATAGCAATTATAATACAGTTTCTAGATTGAGTAATTAATTACGAAAATAATGGAACGCTGAATTCAATTACTACAATGTTGTTTAATTAAATATGAATTTATAATTTAAGGTTTCTTAATTATATGGCGTTTTCTATCCCCGAGGTTACAAGACAAGAGGGGGTCGTAAAATAATTTATCGTAGCTATCGATAAGTATGGTTCTTACGTTGATTTAAAATATGTTACGTGCACGTCTTTCGTGAATGTATTTGCCACGATAAATAATTAGTATACGCTACGGTATTATCAAAACGATGATAATATATAAATCTGCCAGTTTCACAATAATATTTGCTGTGTATTGTTTTTGTATAAAATGCACAAACAACAAAAACAAAAAAAAACTGTACATAAACGTTAACAAAACGTATTTTAGTCAAAATTAATAATATAATTGGGTATAAAATAAAGACCCCGATTTTCCGTCGGGGTTAATTTCTTCAGGCGAACCACCTGCAACAGGCAGTTATTTTTTTTTTTTTAAATGGCTATAGAACACAGCTTTATATATATATATATATAAAAAAAAAACGATAACAACAGGCGATACCCTAACAGTCGGTAGTCATAAATTAGCAGTCCTTTTTCCCCTGCAGACCGTTTTTTCCGGGCAAACAGATTTTATTGTTGAGCTACAATTTATGCTCCCCCTTTCACTTAGCGGTTTGCGGTTTCTCCCTTGTTTTAAATTCAGTACACTATTATTCCAAACACTTGTAACGATAAATAAACGTATGGACATGTTCAATAGTACCTGCATAAAATTCGGATTAGTGTCTAAATTATTTTGCCGGTGAAATCCGTCTAAACATAACAACAATTTTCAAACAAACAATACAAAAATATCGGTTTTAAATGTTTGAAAACTTTGCATTGTAGGAATCAATCGCCTGGTGTTTCCCAAGTTGGGATTTCACAAAACAAAAAAAATCAGTCAAACAATTAAATTTGACATGTTTCCCCGTTTTTCCACTTCTATTCCTATATCTTATCCCTCCATTTTTTTTTCAAATCTTAATTCATATTATTTACTCGTATGTATCTATTGTACCTAATCGTTTTCTCCTTAATAATTATTATTTATAGCTGTCCAGCATGGCGTTAAACACGATAATTAAATGCCCGATAATAAAATAAAATACATATTTTCATCCGGGCCACCAAGGTAACCTAGAAAAAACGAAAATAAAAAATCCAATCGTATTTTAATGAACAAATTCACGTTTAAGCCTCCCTATATAGATCGCGGTGTAACCACGACCCCCGTGATATATTACCCCCTTCCCCGGTAAAATATAACTAGAGAAATTATACCCCAATGGTTAAACTATCAAGTGGTAAAATTCTCTCGTTACAGTGCATATAGTCTCGTAAACGTTTATTAACAAAAATATAAAATTTCAGTATCATCACTGGTCACCGAGTTAGTGACGGTTATAAACGTATAACTTATAACTAGAGTTGTGAATTTAATGCACTAAAAAACTAGTAAGTATGCAATACAAATAGAATAGTTTTATCGAAATTGTAAAAGTGATATTTAAAAAAAAATCAAATGTCAATTTAGTCGAGATAGGCAAATATGAATATTAAGCAAAAGAGCATTAATGCACAGAAACCGTGAAAACATGCATTTATAAACCCTAACCTATTAAATATGGAAAATACGATTTCGTATTTCAATTGAACATAACACAAAACAAATTTTTATCGATTCCGTTTTCTTATACGATGTAATAATAATAATAAAAAAATGAAAAAACGCATTAAATTCAAACCTTACTTATATCGCAATCTGTCGTTCAATAACTGTAATTTTACAGAACCGACTGGCTATGGTGCCAACAGTTTACAGAACAGTTTTCATGTAACCCGGCATAAGGATATTACAAGTGTGATTTTAGATTCGGAGCAATGTCAGGAATGTATACGGTGAAACTTCAAAATACTGGACACTCTCGATCGCCAAAATGTTGTCGGCTATTTAAAGAGGGTCGATTTGATGTGGGGGAATGAAGTGTATTTTCTACATCGATTATCGATTATTTGTATATCAATGAAAACTGCGTATATTCACTCTATAATAATGAAATATTTTTATTTTGTATTTATTCTTCATATTATCCATGTGTAATTTTTTAAAATAACCTGTATTTACGGTTTAAACCTAACGGTGAAAACTAACGTTTATTGGAAAAATCAGTTGCTCTGGTTTGTTTAAGACATTTACCTTTTAGTGTCAATCGTTTTCTTTTGCTGGTCATTAGGTACGAAAATATACGTTCGTAAAACACACCAATCACTTTCGAATCACATACGCAACTAAATACGAATAGGAAAACATTACATAAACGATAAAATATGTCGATAACATTTCAACGGATGCGCCGAAACGGAGACGACTACGAACTATACGACGAATAAATTAAAATAGTTACATTACAATACAATATAGTGGGACAATTACGATAAAATGATCAAAATCTAGCCATGAAATTTGTCAGTTAATTAGAGTGTTCCGTATTTAGAGGTTTTTCAATAGACAAATAGTGAAAATGTTCCTGTTCCCGAAAAAACGTCCGGAGGTGTCCGTCAAGGAAGGTTACACTGTATACAGTTTTACCACGAGGTGTTTTTTTTTTTTTTATCCTGTCTGTGAACAACTTTTCGACCATAAATTTGTTCCGATCATCAAATTCAGAGGCGATAGTACATTTTGTCTAATTCGTGCATTGTGAATTGGTCATCGGTTTTCCTCGTAGCTTTCTAAATTACAGGAGGAAACCGGGGGGGGGGAAACATGGGCCAACAAGAATATTCATGAAACAACAATGGTTTCTGTAATAAACTAATAAGCAGGGTTGAAACGTATAACACACGGTATAGTATAAAACACGTATTGTACGTACTTATAAAACACATAATTATTTACGTTTTATACCGTATACAAATAAAATCCGTCGTAAACAAAAATACATTTATAATTTAAAATTTAAACTAACAATAGAAAAAGGAAATATAAATTATAAATAGACAATTGTGACGCTATTAATCTATTATTAACAATTATTATTATCTTACCGTATATATATATATTTTACAGTAAACTCATTGTACTTGTGAGAATTTACAACACTTTTAATTTATTTATATTATTCGATTATACAGACAAATTTAAATATGTTATAGTATATAATTTAATATGCATAGTTCATTAAGCGGCCCCTACACGCACAATAATAGAATATTGCGCAATATTTTTGAGTGTCTAATACATATATTGCGCAAGTATTGAATGAAGATTGTGCTTGTTTGAAATTAATTGCGCAATATCGAATAATTTGTACGTGTAGGCATAGTATTGCACAATAATTGATTTGGTCAGTTCAGTGGAATACGAATCACCATGGTGAGGCGAGGTGGCTCAATGAAGACCGCGAATTTATTATCGAACTCAGATATTTTTTTTTTTATAATTTAATGACATATAAAATGTTTAACTATCAAATATATTTTTACTAATTATATTAATATATTTTTCTTATACGATGTAATAATAATAATAAAAAAATGAAAAAACGCATTAAATTCAAACATTACTTATATCCGTAGATAAAATACACACGGAACACTCGGAATATTTTCATGGACCGCAATCTGTCGTTCAATAACTGTAATTTTACAGAACCGACTGGCTATGGTACCAACAGTTTACAGAACAGTTTTCATGTAACCCGGCATAAGGATATTACAAGTGTGATTTTAGATTCGGAGCAATGTCAGGAATGTATACGGTGAAACCTCAAAATACTGGACACTCTCGGTCGCCAAAATGTTGTCGGCTATTTAAAGAGGGTCGAATGAAGTGTATTTTCTACATCGATTATCGATTATTAAGTATAAAAATTAAAAACCTTACTTAATATCTGAAATAGAATATATTTTTTAACTTTTTAATGGTGAATTTCAAAAAAAAAAAAAAAATTATACGTTTTACCTTACCAACCGTGCTTAATAACCGTTGAACGTTTTAGATCTCTGCCTACGTCTTGTAGATTCGGCTGTACATCACAAGCACGCAAACACGTCTAATTGTATTAATACAATATCGTGTTTCGTAATTTCGTTATTAATGTATATTAATACAGAATTCGTTTTACGGACGAAACGCGTAGGTAAAATAAATAGTGATTACATATTTTATACGTTAACCGTTCAAATAATTCCATTCTACAGTAGGTATAGCGTTATTTCTACTGTTGTTCGTACAACTAAATAATAATAATACGCTCGATAAGATACTACATATATATATATATCATTGCAGAAATGTCGGCGAAATTCTTCGCCAGTTATTCGCGTATTTATAATATGTACCTATTTACCGAAAATATTACAAAACTTTTGAATAATTATTAGACGCGAAGTTCTATATGCGTACAAGAGTTTCTATATCGCCCGCGACGATACGCATTATACCGTGGAAACTTTGCTAAACGCCAGAGGGATTTTTAATTATTTTTGAAACATGCTTTGGAAATTCGTATACGAACACCGCGCGTTTTCACGGTGTCCGCGTGTGCAGGAGTTCACGATAGTACGGAATACCTACACGTAAGTACTCGTGTACAATGGCATAACCACGAGGGGAATGCAATGAGCCGTGCTCCTCTCAATTGGCCGTATTGGTTTTTTTTTTTTTTTTTTTTTTTTTTTACATATAACCGGTAAAAATGACAAACTAATCGAGTAAACGTACAAACAAGCAATCCTGATGATTATTATCGAATATCGATTTTTATTCTTTTTCCCGATTGTATTTGTTTTTTTCGTTTTCAATACGAAACTAGATTCAATAAACAGGTAGAAGATGTTATGACACTTGAACGGTTAATACCGGCCAATTTTAGTGTAAACGGCAATGAGTCAATATTTCGCACGCTGTACATATTTATAAAAATTATCTTCTTGATAATTGCTTTGATAGGTCTCCAAGCTGAATTACCCATGCGGCGATACCGACAGTAAAGACAGTAAATTAGATAAACTCGAGTCAGCAATACATGCATTACATTATTGTACGGACCTATTGCCAAATGTGAAATTATTGCTTCAATTATTTGCAACGTTACCTGGTTACATCAGCGACACCAGAACGCACATTTTCCACTCTAAAAGTTATTGAAAAGTTATTTACGGTGAACAATGCACGAAGAGAGGCTTAAGGATTAGCTATGACAAAGAAGAAATAACTGAAGCAAAAGTTATTCGAGGTTTTAGTAGAAAATCGCACAGACGTCTCCTTTTATTAGATTGGCCAAAATAAACATTTAAAATTTTAATTGATTCTTTTTTGGCTTTGTTTTTGGCGCCCCCCGTTCAAAAATCCTGGCTACGCCACTGTATTGCAATATTATATTATATTGTTTAGGCCAATCGTCGTCGTCGGTTTGGAACTCTCGAACCATACGAACGATACATATGAATGACAACCGGCAGATTAATTTTACTAAACAATTTCTCCCTTCCCCCCCCAAAAAAAAACCAACAAAAATAACATATTATTTTATTTTTAAATAACAAAAAAGGACGGTATTTTGCACCATCGATAGAGATTACTGTTGTAGGCGGGTAGTTGAGAAAGTGGGATAAATAGAGTTATTAAATTTATATACTGTATGAAACGATAAATCATTGAAAATTCAAAACGATTCGTAGCGGAGTATATTTTCCCCTTGTTGCCAAGGTGACCCAGAAGTCAACAAAAATGTATCTAAAGTAAAGTACCACCCGTCTAGAGAAATTTAGCATTTTAATGGTAATGCGCGAACATTTGCCTTGCTTAATTAAAACTGGATTAAAATAAAATTGCTTTCTACGGAAAGATATTGATAATTTCGAAAATAATTTTAAAATAAAGTACCGTTGGGCGAAAAAACCGTATCTTTAACGGAATACACGGGACCGTAAGCACTGTAGGTACTGTGCCTACGATTTTTTGTTGTAAAATGCTATATTTTTTTTTTATTATTATCATAATTACAAGTTAATATACAATCTGTACACGTTAGCACAACAACAACAACAAAATAGTAAATAATTTGAATGCTTTAAATACTAATAGATACGTTAATCTATGAATTTCTAAATCTATAATTATTATTATTATTTGATTTTTTTTTTTTTTTTTTTTTCATATTTCCACTTTTGAACGTCAACATTTTATCATTCTATTTCATAATTGACGATAATGGTGGTGTATTCGGCGGAATGTTGAATTCTTTAGCGATTTCACATTTTTTTTTTTCTGGATAACACAACAATGTAAGAATTTCTACGAAAAACTTCACAAAGTTGACGGAGCACTTCACTACAAAATTGGCAGAAGATCCACCAACCTAAGACTCAAACCTCGACTATCTCAGGACATCCTACTAGAACCCAATGAAAATACTTCAACCTCTGATTCTGACGTAGACTCATAAGCTAATCAAAATTTAAAGATATTGTAATAACTGTAAATACTGTTGTAAACATTTACATTATCAATTATTATAAATTGTAACTTTTTTTTCTTTTTTTTTTTTTTACGGTCGTCTTTTTCAACTAGAAAGACCTTTGTCTGAAATTGTATGGACATTAAATTTACGATTATTATTGTTTTTCATTTGACGAGACTATATTGTACAGCGCGATTTTCAATTCTTACCTTAATAAAAAAAAAATGTTATTCGCGCATTAATTTTCTATCGAGAGTAAAACGCTATTGAGTGTAAACGGTAGTCTCGAGGGGATTACAATGCAGTTGGGGGGACGACAAAATATTCGAGATGGCGAACGTTCGACGTAATAAGAGTCTGCCGTATTTTATGTTGTGCAGCCGGCAAAGGACAGCGGCGATGAGTCGGAAAATTAAGGAATTAACACGGGCCCGGCGCGAAAGTTTCAACGGACCGGAAGAGACTGAACGCCGCTGCGTATAACAACAATAATGATTATCGTAATAGCGCGACACGTAAAAACGATTATGGACGAAGAATACGAGCGTCGTCGTCGTCATCGTCATCGTCGTCATCGTCATCGTCATTGTCGTCATTGTCGTCATCGTCGTCGTCGTCGTCGTCGTCGTCGTCGTCGTCGTCATCATCATCGTCATCATCATCATTGTCGTCGTCGTCGTCGTCGTAGTCGTCATCGTCGTAGTCGTCATCGTCGTAGTCGTCATCGTCGTAGTCGTCATCGTCGGCGGGGGGTGACGTGCGGCGGCGGTCCGTCGGGCCCGATTGATCGGCCGGCCGGCCAGCCGGCCGTCCGCACCTCGTCCGTTGCGTGCCCGTCGTAGGTGTACGCGGCCAAAAATCCATTTCGCGCGTTCCGGACGCCTAATGGACCGCGCGCGGTCGACGCGTAATATTTTATAATTGCCGCGGCCCGCCCGGCCGCCGTGCGCGCGGCGACACGAGCGTAATACATTTCGCGCGGCGACCGTACCGGATAAGAATTCCATCTCGGTCCGGTACGCCGCGGCCGCCAATAAGTCAAACGGCGCATTTATACACGCCGGACAGTAATACTTTGGGACGTCGGTACACCCGGCGACGACAGTCGAATATTAACAGCAACACGCCACGCCGGAATTCGCCGCCTATAACACCGTCTACAACCGAACGGGCAAAGCGATACGCAAAACCTACGACGACACGCGCCCCCTGAGCCGCGTCGTCGTCCGTACTACACAACCACTGCTGGCCAAGGCATTCGTTCGGCGTCGTTCGCTGTTCCCGTACACAGGCCCTCGGACGTCCGTCGAACTCTGTCCCAATGAACGGTCCGTTCGCGTTCTACAGGACAGCGGTAGGACATCAAAGGTATTTCATTAATACCGTGGCTGAGATTGGCTCAGATTTAGTTTTTAACGAACGTTCCGTACGGTACGATACGTAATTTTACTTTCCGGTTATTTTAACTTTTTTCAATACTAAAACAGACTGCAGTCGGACTGATGTAAATTGTTCGCAAGTTATTCTTACTATGGTTCTTACATAGTAACATCCAAAACTCAAGCTTAAAACATGATTCTAGGACGAATGGATCCACTGAAATGAACGTAGACATAAATGAAGTGAAAAAAAATATTGATAGTTTGTTAACATCATTCAGAAGGGAGAGACAAAAGAGCTCTTCTCTTTCTTTATTGGGACTACGTCTTATATAGGAAAAGATGGAGTGTATCATCATACAGCATGGTTTGCGTTCAAAGCAATGGCATTTTTAAACGACAAATTTAAACCGAGAAAAACAAAACATACGTCACATATAAGTATTGTTTTTTAATAACATTTAAATACAGGCACAACGCTAGATTTTTACCAGAAGGGCGTAGTGGGGCAGATTTTTTTTTACTTTTTAACTTAGGAAATAACTTTTTTTTTAAAATTAACTAAGTACCTCCTTTTTAATTTTAATTAATTAATTACATTGAATTGAATGTCGATTCACACACATCGGTCACGCGACGGTTCAATCCCGAGAATTCATTTCCGAACGTCATTTGTGAATTTTTATGTTTTTAAAAATCTGTCAAATTAAATATTTCGGTACTATCACCACGAAACAAAATACATTTTTATTCGTTTAAAAGTTTTAGTTTAAGTTTTAAATCACATTTGTTTTTATATTATCGTATAAACGTTAAATTTAATAAAATATAATTCATATTGTGTGTAACAAAAAAAAAAAAAAAAATACAAACTTATATTATTTTCACCATCACAAACTCAATACCACACTCTTACTATCATAAACTTACTATCACATTCTCACACACACACGACCACTATCGCGCTCTTACTATCACACTCTCTCACTCACATTTTATGCCTTATAAAATAGTTGAACATGAAAAAAAAAAAATCGCCACATTCACGTACAATAATTTGTGTTGTTTAATTAATATTGTTAAAATAAATAAATAAACGAAAACATATGAAAAACCATGAGCTACGCTACACTCTGGTTCCAGGAGCTGGCGAAATAGACGGTTGTACTTACAGAAATAGAAACCGACACAAAATTTTTTTTCGAAAATACTTAAATAGAAAAATAATGTAAATCGACTTCTGCTCGGAGTCGTGCAATTAAAACAACACTAGTCAATCTCAAAAGCAATGATAATAATACTTAATAAATGTGTGGTGGACGGGACATGGAGTAAGTGGACCGCCCGGGCGACAAGTTACAACGTACACGTGAAATCACTGGGAATGGGCACACAGAGGCTCGCGGGCGATGTTACCTCAAGTGCGACTCGAGTGCGTGTGTCCGAAAAGTTTGGGCGTAACACCGAAACTGCCTCTGTTATGATGAGAACACGTCCTCTTATTTATATGGTGTCAATAAAATTGTATGTGCTCGCTCAAGAACTGATATACGCGAAACAGACATGACCGATCACGTCTAACACGTCTGCGACCTGATTCGTCGCTGATCGGAGACGTTACTGATATGCGCGAATCGACCGTTGCGCGGACCGCACTAGAACGCGCGTAATTCTGTATTTTATTGTAAAAGAACATACGAGGCCTGTTCTAAAAGTTCCAAAATTTTTCAATTTTTTATTTATAGTGTTTGCCCACAAGCTATCGAGAATTATCACCCTCGAAGTGTTCTCCCTCTTGGTTTATACACTTTTGCCAACGACGTTTCCATTGTTGAAAGCAATCCTGGAAAGCGGTTTCTGGAATCGCTCGTAGCTCCGTTAGCGAATTTTCTTTTATTTCGTCTATCGTAAAACGTCTTTGTCCATTTAACGGGGATTTTAATTTTGGAAAAAAAAATAAGTCGGGCTGGTGCCAAGTCGGCAAAAATATGATGGATGAGGAAGCACGGTCATGTGTTTTTTCACGCAAAAATCTCGAATTAACAGGGAAGTGTTTGCCGGAACATTGTCGTGATGGAGAAACCATGAGTTTTTCTTCCACGCGTCAGGCCTTTTCCTCCGCACTGTTTCTCGAAGACGTTTTAATACTTCTAGATAGTGCCATCGGTTAACAGTTTGTCCTGCGGGTAGAAGTTCGTGATGAATAACTCCCACGTTGTCAAAAAAAACCGCACAATTTCATTGACTTTTGTCGCACGAGCATTGTCTGTCGATGTCGACGGACGTCCTGAACTTGGGTCGTCATCAACTGATTCCCGACCGTCTTTAAAACGTTTAAACCAGTCGTCACATTGAGTACGTCCTAAACACTGATCACCATAAGCATTTTGCAACATTTCATGAGTCTCGGTAAAAGATTTACAAAGTTTAACACAAAATTTAATATTAATACGCTGTTCGTAAATGTTATTAATCTTAAAAATTGCACAATACACACGACTCGTCTACTTTGAACGCGCACAGTTATCGGTTAGATAGCAATAAACACTTGAGATTTAATTGAAAAGATAGCTGCTTATCTCTATTTTATTTTAATCAAATAACATTTACGATACTATAAATTCTCTATTTTTAGGAATTATAGTTCGGAAACTTTTTGAACAGACCTCGTATAATAAACTTAAAATAGGATGGTATTCCAGTGGGCTAGACGTTTTTTTTTTTTTTTACAAATGTTGAAACAATCGTTACTTACAAACGATGTATGTTTACCGTTTTATATGCGGAATATTGGAGAAAAAATTAAGCGAGTCGTACGCAATGTCCTATCGTGACGAACATGTGTGTTCATACTTCCAATAGTGCTCAGATTTAGAATAGATTTGAAACAAAAATTATTTTCCCAAATTAACATATTTTTTTTTTTTTTTTTTTCTATGTTTAAAACACGAAAACACTGTTTGTGGGTAATAGACATAAAAAAATACCTCTGTTTAAACATAGCCAATATTGTCGTCATTAATTTGACGAAATAATTTCTGTGTCTATTGGTGCCCGAGTAATGTAAGTAGAAAAAACATTTTTGCTATACCGTCCCGTCAATTATAGACTAAGCCGGCAAATGTTACTGAGACTTAACGATTCCGCTTGAATAGTCTGGTAAACGCTACGGGAATTTTGTGTGCGTTTAAAATACGAACGAAATCAAATCGGATATAATATTTAATCAAATATCAAAATGCAAATTCTTCTATAAAAAACACGTGCGTCGTAAATATAAATAAAAAAAAAAAAAAATGATATTGTACTATCAAGTGCCTACTACTAACGGTTGGTAAAAACCATCGATATTTTGTTAAATACATCGATATGTTTAGTTTTCGATATATCGATGATAAAATCGAGGTTTTATTTCGATGTTTCAACATTTTTGTATTAGTATTTTTTTTAAATTATTTGTATAACAATTTGATAAATGTATTTCGAACCGGAAATTGGCAGGTGATTTGCTTGCGCAGTTCTTGTCGCAATTCGTGTCGTCTGTGTTTAGTGTACGTTTATTTTCTAAAGCGGATTGACTTTGAATAACCAAATAACATCTAAGCATTTAAACAAACTTCTGTTATTACAATCCATACACGCATGGCAATGGATTCAGTATATGTCATATTTTTTTTATGAATAACTTACAATTAATTATAATACAATTTAATATGCCTATGCCTTGAAATAAATTGTTTTTTTATTTGGTAACTTAGTATTCACTAAATTTATTTATTTTATTTTTTTTTTCAAAAATAGAAAGATAGAAATCTCGACCCCGCAGGCGTATAATAATTGGTGATTGTCTGTCATCATCGGATGATTTTTTCTTCTGCTTGTTTATGCTATGCAAATAGTCTATGTCAAAACGTCGTAAAACATCGGTGTTTCCCTCGAAAATCCGATGTATCAACACTATCAATGTATACAATTTCAATGTATCGAAAATTATTGCCCATCACTACCTACTACGTACTCTGGTGTTTCATTTAGTCAAATTATCGGTTTTTAATACGAAATTCAATTACGTTGGTGTACACGTTTTATAGGCCCGGAAATCAAAGCAGATCGGCATATCGAGTTGAAAATGTTTGGAGATATTTGATCAGAATTATTGAATTGCATCGGAAATAAAATCAAAAATAATCGGGACGATAAATTATAATATTATTAATTTTAAATATGTAACCATTCCATTATGAAATACAATTTTCGCATTAATTCGAATCTCCCAGTTCACTTAATGTTATAGTTATAGTAAAAATATACATTCATTCAGCTACATTGATTGGCGCGCGTTTGTATAAAAAATTTTATTTGAGAATGAGTAAGATAAGGATGAGAAACGAATAATTGACAACTAAATTGACCAAAAAAATAAAAAAAAACAAGAATTAACAACAAATAATCGAAAATATCGAAATTGAATAGAACTATTACGTCAACAATTTGCCAGACGACGAAAACGTCGAAAGAAGAATATGAAAATTTCAATCTAACTCAGAGAGACCGTTTTACCGTGTATCGAAACACAATCCGACCCTATTTGTTTTTCAATAAGAAAAATTCATCTAAACACAATACCCCTTAGGATATAAAAAATAGGGGTACAAACTACCGTTTGTTAACAATACCCCAATAAAATGTGATAGCCCTAAGCTTGCCGAGTATTTTGGCGCCCAACACGCCACAAAAATATTGAATTGGACACGAGATTTTTGAAATTATTATCAACTTTTAAATGTCTAGAATTGAACGTCTTAAATATCCCGGAACGACGAAAAAGACGAAAAAAGAATAGGAAAAAACAATAATGTTTTATTCGAGAATGAGAAAGATAAGGACGAGAAAACGAATAATTGACAAAATAAAAAACAAATATTAACAACAAACAATCGAAAGTATAAATTCTTTCAGCTACATTAAACTCGGTAAAAATGATGCAACTGAAACGTACGGAAACGACTAAAACCGCTTTTGGGGTTGATTCACTAAGTGGTTTCGAGTGTTTTAAACGTTTCGAGGACTGTCGGCGGTCAACCGAAGACGATCCACGTTCCGGAAGACCGTCGACGTCATCCAGAAAACGAATTTGCGAAAAAAAAAATGCAAAATGGCCGCCGGATTAACCGTTCGCGAGTTAACAAAGCGAATACCAATTGAGTCTTGTCGTGGAATTTTACAGGAAAACGTGCAGACGAGAAGGGTCGCGCTGCAGAGTTCCGCGATTGTTCACCACGACATTGTACACCGGCACATTTTTGACGGTGTCGAATATTTGGCTGATCAAACAAAACAAATTGCTCGCCCTATTTTTTTTTCTTTTTCTATTCCCCCGACTAAAATCTGCGATTTCCAGCTGTAGAGGAAATCGAAGCGAACAGAACTCGCTTCGGTTGCATTAACTCTGGAACAGTCCCAAAGGGCTTTCGGGAAACGGCAGGACCGCCGCCGGGATCGGTGCATTCGGTCCGGAGGAGAGCATTTCGAAATACGCGATGTCTTTAAGGTTTTTGTAATAATTAAAAAATATTATCCTGGTACTTTTTGAACAGACCTCGGGAAACGGAATTTTCGCGAAATCCACCGTTAAGTGTTTATTAGTTTGTTAGCAGCACTGCCGGAGATTCGGCCTCCTCCTCCTCCTCCCCCCCCCCCACCGCAAGAACACCGTCATACGCGATATTTATCGGGGGGGGGGGGTCACGAGGGCTTTCCGCCCGAGTTTTCGCCCGTCTAATATAATAATGATAATATTAATACCGAACAACAGGCGGAATATATTATTATTATACATTAGCAATCGTCATTCCGACAGGGATCTATTGCCGTGACGGCTGCGCGCGATACCGCACGCGCGCCGCGCCGCCGCCTAAATTGTTAATAGATTAATAATTAAATATTTGCGAGTGCGCGCCAACGGACGGCGGACGCGTTGCCAATTGCATTACACGATGATAATCCGCGTGGGCAACGATTGCGCGCGTCATAAATATTACACGGAATATATCCACTGCCGGGCGTTGAAAATCCGTTACGAAAGTATTGCGCCCGTTTATCGGGCGATCGCCCGTGACGGGAAACGCTAAAAATCGATAAACAACCCCCGGGGGTTAAGGACACTCGGGGTGTTCTACACGAGTCTTCCGAGTCTCCCGGGACGTCGTCTTCCGTTGGTTTCCGGGGCGCCTCGCGACCGCGGAGGATTTCGAGAAAATCACATCTATTGTCGATACCGAACACCGATAAACTGTTCGATAAACCGTGGTCGATCGACAAAAAAAAAAAAAAAAAAATAATGTATATATATATTTGGAAGAAAATGGAGAACATCAGCTTCATTAAAACACACGGAGAGCAAGGGGAATTCCAGTACCGTGCGGATGAAATAGGTTTTGAGCAGCGTTACTCGTACGAAAATATGTTTATGGAGTTACTCGACGCAAAAAAGCAATCTTCGACGTATACATATTTTAAATCCATTTAATAATATACATTTGTACATATACTTTTTTAAATACATATACATGTTAACATAAATATTTTTCACGTATTTTTTTTTTTTAGTACAAATCATACCAATCGCTTATTAGAAACAATCGGTTAATTGACACATTTCACCTTGGTCCCAAAGTGTTTCTAATAAGCGCCTCCTACTGTATATATATACGAGGTGCGACAATAAAATAACGAGACTTTTTGAATAAAAGTTGTTTATTTTAAAAATGTTATAATTTAATGATTATCACCTTCAAAGTACCTTCCCTCAGCATCAATACACTGTTGCATACGTCGCTGCCATTCTTGAAAACAGTGTTGCCAATTGCTTTCATTCAGCCCTTTTAGAAGTTCTGCCGTTTTCATTTTTACGACATCAACTGTTTGAAAATGGGAAACGAAATAAGAAGGAAATAAGAAGAAGTCACAAGGAGCAAGGTCTGGCGAGTACGGGGGATGTTGAAGTACAGACATTTTTTTTTCAGTTAAAAAACGTTGAATTGAAAATGCACTGTGAGCTGGAGCATTGTCTTGGTGAAGAACTCGAGCCATTTTTCCATAGATCTGGTCGCTTCTTTCTGACACGTTCTCTTAATTTAATTAATACCTCTTTGTAATAATATTGATTAATTAATTTTGTCGATTTTTTCAACGTTTTCGTTTGTTGAAGACGTGGTAAAACGTCCAGAACGATCATCGTCTTCGACGTCCTCCCTTCCACTACAAAACCGTTTGTGCCATTCAAAAACACGAGCTCTTGATAAACATTCTTCACCATAAACTTCACATAACATACGAAACGATTCCGCGGCAGTTTTTTTTAATTTAACAAGAAATTTAATGTTAACACATGTTGTTCGATTTTTATATCTAACATTTTTCGGCAGTATAGTCGAACTCGCACTAATAACAAGGCTACTTACGTATAAGAAAATGAATCGATGCCATCAGTGTTCATAGTACTTTTAGATAAGTGTTTTCTAATCATATTTCAATAATCGTTTTATAGATAACGTTAATAGTTTAGGTTATATTTAGAAAGTCTCGTTATTTTATTGTCGCACCTCGTATATATATATATATAACTAGACCGTATAGCTAACTCATCTGAATCTAAAAAAAAAAACTAGCAAAAAGTATTATTAGGTACCTAACGAATAACAGTATAAAGTTACGAGTGTAACTCAAACGGCCATAATAAATGTTTTAAGTTTTAATATACTGCGCGTATACAGTTTTCGGTTATTTTATAGTTGTGGCGCAACAGCCGTGGACGGGTTTCCGACTACGAACCAACGAACGTATTAATATCGTGTTTTACTTTGATGTGTGCTTTTTATACATTTTTTTTTTTTTGTTTTTCTAGTCTGTCTGTAAACAACTTGTCCAAGGGATTAATTTCGGCGAACGAATTTTTATTTTCGATTATGCATTTGGTCGTAGTTAAAATAAATATAATCATAAAGACGCTTAAATTACGCAAGCGTACTTAGATTAGTATTTTTTTTTTTTTTTTTTTTTTAGGACGTGGAACAATTTTCGAAACATTCTGGCGTTTTTTGACCGGTTTTTAGTCATTTGAAACTTTCGAGTTTTCTTTTAGTTTTTATGTGGCCAAATTATTCATGGCATCGCAGAATTGCTCGAACATTTAGGTCGTTCTTATGATAATCGAATAAAAATATATCGAAAATTCAAATTGTATTTTATAGTATTTGTGTTCAGACTTGCGGAAATCGTAAAAAATCACGGTATTTTATCTGTCAGTTTCGATTTTGTTTGACATTCTGAGCGAAGTTTTACCGTAATGTGTACGTGTTTTTTTTTTCCCTGTCCTTAACCAACTTTTCTACCAGTCGTCCTGTTTCAATTTTTTAAGTGTAGCACCGTTTCAGAACGAATTTTCGGAACTATTTGATGTAATAGAGAGGCCGTGTTTTGATTTTATTTATAGTTTTCTTAAAAATAGCGAAGGGGACCGGGAATATTTTCAAATTTGGTAAACGCGTAGGAAAAACGGGAAAATGTACAGCAACGGTTTTATTACTTTCGATTTTATATTTGTGTACATTACACAGACTGGATTTAACCACGCGTAATATCAAACTGAGCTAAAATAGCGACTTCGGGTTTTGTTTAAAACCAATTCACCAATTGGCGGGGAATAAATCTATTTACAATTTGTAACGTTATCGTGTGATAAATCCTGAATCCTTAAAGATCGACGGGTTTGATCGTCTGCAGTGCATTTTTAAGGGATTTTCACTGGGCGACAAAAAAAAAAAAAAAAAATGTTTTCTCCCAAATAAACAGTCAACTGTAGTAGGTAATCTATTGTAGTCATTACCTAATTATTATTATTATTATTATTTTGTTTTATTTTTTATTTTTTACATAGAATAAAAATTCTTCTTTTTATAAATTGTGTGTTGCCGGTTTACGTCGCCCAGTTTACTAGGTTAAAAAAATGCACTAATCGTTTGCGTACAGTCGTTGGTGTACTCGATGTGTTTTTTTTGATAATAAAACTTACGCTGCCGTGTCGGTAAGCTTTACATTTCCCCGGTGTGGTGTTAAACGTATACAGTACACTTAAAATAAAAATTCAAACAATTGTTAATTTAATAATTTTTTTGTTTTTTATAGAGAATAATATACTGGTGGATGATAACAACATCATTACGTGCTGCCATCTTTTGTCGGATTTTCGCGTACACAAACGACGACAACGCCATCTCCTCTTGAAATCGGAGCACCGCAAGAACTTCCGACGCAAATATAAATAATATTATAGAAATTTTTTTATTTTTTTTATTATGAAACGATGTCACACCTACGATAATTATCGTGTCGTCTCATTCGCATATATTTTGTACCGACTTAAAATACACGGGTTCTGATGGGTTAACATTGCAATGTATAATTGACTTACAATTTGATATCTCTGTAGTGTTGGAAACTCACTCGCAGAGACTTCAATATTTTCGTCTATGGAGAAATGTTTAACGAATTTCGGTCACGTAACAATAATGTACAAAAAATCAGTTCGTCATAGTTAGTTCGATTAAGTAATGCGCGTAAATCGCATGCCTCTGCAGTTCTCTCGATAAAATTTTGTTCGAATATGTTGTTTAACTATATATTTATGGTTTTTTTTTTTTTTTAAATGTATTTAGAGATACTTTTATTCAGTTTTATACCTACAATATTTTACAATCGCCACAACGTATATAGTTAGTTGTGTACTTATTTCTTTTTCTTCTTCTTCTCTTCGTTTTCTACTTATCGGCCACTTGAACCACCCCAATCCTCCAATAATTTCTCACTGTTAGCCACTCATAATTTCCAGCGTGGCCCTCTATTTAGAGACGGGGTCGTCCAAGAGTTATCTTTTCATCCGGGTTCCCTTCCATTGCCGCGCGTAAAAGTTGATTCTTACTTCGCCGAGCGTGCACAGCCCACTGTAATCATGTATCCTTGTAACCCAGTATCCTTGTCTTTCACTGGTCCAAGCATTATACGTGTTAGTATACCTAAACATTTGTATTTTATTGGATAGATAAAAGAATATATATGTGACAATTATAATGTGAAAAGTCTGTTGGTTTTTAATTTAACTTAATTATATCAAAATTGTAATACAACAAAAATAAACGATTTTATCAAAATGTTATGGTCTTAATGCGTGTACATTTTAAAAGTGTAACATGAAAACTTTGAACATAGTAATTTGTTATGTTTTGTTAAATACATAAATTAAGTAAGACAATTAGAATTTTCTGTAAAATAGCTAATAACAATTACCTACTATACAACGAATTGTAAACAGTCACTTGGTCTTAATGCTAAAAAGTACTGGAAATTGTCCATACGTATGCGCTATAATACTTGGTAAAAAAATATGAAATTTACTGTTTGAACTTAAAATAAAAAAACGGTAAAAATTAAAACAGTAATAACTAATTTAATAATATGTTAAAATGTCGTTTAATCGATAAAATATGCAAATTTTTACGAAATACAACAAAGCATACGATATTATGCAACAATAAATTTTGATTTTGAAATTTGAGTATTATGTAACGACTTTGTATTAAACCGTTATTTCGATATACACTTTCGATAAAAACATGCAAATACCTACAGTAGCCCGAACATTGATCAGAACTCGTACATGATAGTGTTATGCGTATCAACATATTTAGGAAAAATATTATCCTATCGAATCTAGATCATGTCATAATTATATTCCACGCATCGTGTTGTAGACAAATATCGATATTAAAAAACAAAGAAAAAAAAAAGAACATTGTGACCAACACGAAATGACTACAATATTTCCCTAGTGAGAAGCATTAAATAGGTGATACACAACTACGGTTATGCCACAAGACGAATGTATAGATAATAAAATAATGGATAGGATACGCCCGTACTGATTTCATTGAGTGTCTTATGTTTTTTTTTTTTTTTTTTGGGAGGGGGAGGAAGAGAGAACGTCGATTTTTTACGAGAGTAACAGCATATTGGGTGGTGAGGGGTCTTCTTGAAGATTATATTCTAAAAGTGTTTTTATTATTTATCAATAGCAGTTATTATAAATAACATAATTTAGCAGTATTCATTAATATAGCACTAGAAACGGTAATAATGAAAACGAAAAGCAAGCATGATGGGTTAAACTTGGAAGAATATATAAGAAAATACGGAATTTCAGCATATGATCTGCATATTATCATATTAGGATCAAATAAACAAGAAGTAATATCGGGCGCTAAGGAACTAATAAAAGACAGTAAAGACATCGGATTACAAATCAACGAATCAAAGACTAAATATATGGTAATATCAAGACGAGAAAATCATGGAGAATATATAGAAAATGAGAATTTTAAGTTTGAATAGGCACATAGTTATAAATATCTGGGTGTTACAATAATAAATAGCAAAAATAATAATCACGAAGAAATTAATATAAGAACTACTGCAGCGAACAAACGCTATTATGGGTTAACGAGCATATTTAAATCGGAACAAGTATCAATTAAATCAAAAATTACACTATACAAAGTAATTGTCAGACCAGTTTTTCTATATGCTTGTGAAACATGGCCAACGACCCAAGGAGATGAAGACGAAGTAGCGATCTTTGAAAGACGAATATTCAGAAGAATATACGGGCCGAAACGAAATAATATCACACAACAATATGAAAGTAGAAGCAACATAGAATTACAACAACTATATAAAAAAACCGAACGTAGTAGCAGTACTGCAATATAGAAGAATCGGATGGGCCGGCCACGTATGGAGGTCAAATAGCCTAATGAAAGCGGTATTAAAATGGAAACCCCTAGGGAAAAGACCACTAGGCGGACCAAAACAAAGATGGATAGACTGGGTAAAAAAGACTTTGGAAGAATTTGGAATACAAGATATGGAATTAATAGCTCAGGATAGAGACAGGTGGAAGCAAATTTGTGTTGCGGTTATGGGCCTCAATGGCCTTTAAAAACCGGAGAAGAAGAAGAAGAAGCAGTTATTATTATTATTAGTATTAATAGTAACAATATATAGATTTCTTCATAATAAAAAATATTAACATAACGTTTGTTTATATATGGCAATTCTTTTTTTTTTTTTTATATACTATATAAACGATATTTAAAAAATATGTTGATTGCAAATCAAACACTACACACAATTCACACCTGTGTTTTTATGTTTTTAATAAATACTAAAATAAATAAAATTAAAACATTCTGTTTACCCCTAGTCAAATGGGTCAGCTAATGGGTCTTTTAAATAGGAGGACTTTCTTGCCTGTGACAAACCAAATCTTATAATAATAACGGTTCTTTTTTTCTTCGCCCGTGTCGCCAAGGCAACCGGGAAATTTAATTTCAGCAAAGTTCATGTGTGAGCATCCCTTAAGAAAATTGATTTTCATATATACGTAACGCTTATAAAACAGAATTATTTAATCGTTACCCTCAAGTTTTTTTCCCACCGTAAAGTGTACAGTTTATAATGAACCAAATGTCCGTGCATTTCTAAAAAAATTGTACTCACATTAAATACATGAAATACTGTAGATTTTAAGTTTTTTTTTTTATCAGAATTATAATATTATTAATTTTACATTCATTCAGCTACGTTGATCGGCGCGCGTTTGTATAAAAAATTTTATTTGAGAATGAGAAAGATAAGGATGAGAAACGAATAATTGACAACTAAATTGACCAAAAAAATAAAAAAAAACAAGAATTAACAACAAATAATCGAAAATATCGAAATTGAATAGAACTATTACGGCAACAATTTGCCAGACGACGAAAACGTCGAAAGAAGAATATGAAAATTTCAATCTAACTCAGAGAGACCGTTTTACCGTGTATCGAAACACAATCCGACCCTATTTGTTTTTCAATAAGAAAAATTCATCTAAACACAATACCCCTTAGGATATAAAAAACAGGGGTACAAACTACCGTTTGTTAACGATACCTCAATAAAATGTGATAGCCCTAAGCTTGCCGAGTATTTTGGCGCCCAACATGCCACAAAAATATTGAATTGGACACGAGATTTTTGAAATTATTATCAACTATTAAATGCCTAGAATTGAACGTCTTAAATATCCCGGAACGACGAAAAAGACGAAAGAGGAATAGGAAAAAACAAAAATGTTTTATTCGAGATGAGAAAGATAAGGACGAGAAAACAAATAATTGACAAAAAAAAAAAACAAAAATTAACAACAAACAATCGAAAGTATAAATTCTTTCAGGTACATTGATCGACACGCGTCTATGTAAAATCTATCTGGCTATAAGTATAACTCAAAAAAAAATCCGATAATATTGAAAGTTTAATAAAAAAAAAAAGACATATTTCGCACCACGGGCGGGCTACTGTCGTAGGTGAATAATTTGAAAGACAGGATGTAGAGGGCAATTTAATTTATCAGAACTATCATGAGAAATGTTCGGTTAATCGTGTTTGATTAATTTTTAATCAATATTTTTTAAGATTTTCATATATACGTAAAACTTATTATACAGAATTATTTAATCATTAACCTCAATTTTTTTTCCCCACCGTAAAGTGTACAGTTTAAAATGAACCATATGTCCGTGCATTTCTAAAAAAAATTCTACTCACATTATTCGGAAAACAGTACGCTAGTACACGAAATACTGTAAATTTTAAGTTTTTTTTCCAATCAAAGTTTGCAATTTAAACGCATATAAAAAACATTATTAAAATACGATCATTTTTTTTTCTTTTTCGCCAATATGTACAACTATTATGATCCTTATATAAAATTATCGTGCATTTCAGACGAAACAGTTTATTTCGAATGTAACTCGAAATATCCATAAATAGCTTAAAAATTGAAAGAATTTTTTCAAAATTTGTCTACGCCTAAAAATGCATAATATACATATTCTGTAAAAATGTCAGGCCTTTACAATTATTTTTATTTAAGTTACAACGAAAATATAAAATCAAAAGTAATAAAACCGTAGCTGTAGATTTCCCCGTTTTACCAAATTTGAATGTATTCCCTTTCCCCCTTCGCTATTATTAAGAAAACTACAAATAAAATCAAAACACGGCCTCTCTATTACATCAAATAGTTCCGAAAATTCGTTCACAAACGGTGCTACACTTAAAAAATTGAACCAGGACGACTGGTAAAAAAGTTGGTTAAGGACAGGAAAAAAAAACACACACATTACTGTAAAACTTCGCTCAGAATGTCAAACAAATTCGAAACTGACAGACGAAATGCCGTTGATTTATACGATTTCGCCAAGTCTGAACGCAAATACTATAAAATGCAATTTGAATTACTGATTTTCGATATTTTTTTTTTTTCGATTATCATGAGAACGAATTAAACGTTCGAGATAGACAGGGACGAGAAAGCAATAATTGACAACTAAATTGACCAAAAAAAAAACAAGAATTAACAACGAACAATCGAAAATATCGAAATTGAATAGAACGATTACGTGCAACAGTTTTGCCAGACGATGAAAGAGTCGAAAGAGGAATATGAAAATTTCTAGCCCCGTTCAAATTTTCAAATACTCCTAAGGAATTCAACTAAGAGAGACCGTTTTACAACGTATCGATACACAATCCGACCCTGTTTGTTTTTCAATAAGACAAATTCATCTTAACAGAATACCTCTAAGGATATAAAAAATAGGGCTGCAAATCGGAATATTTAAAATGACATAGAAAAAAACAATAAAAAATGAAGTTTGTACTGAATTCAAATGTTGCAAACCTTTTAGTCAAATTTCTACCACACGATTTGAATCATTGTTAACATTCAAACAATCGTTAAGCCCGACAACTGCTCACCGACTAAAGTAGACAAATTTAACGGTAATAAATAGGGACGAGAAGAGTCATAGAAATTGTATATTATTTCAATAAAAAAAGACGTATTTCACACCACGGCCGGGCTACCGTTGTAGGTGAATAATCTGAAAGACAGAATGTAGAGATGTGCAATTTAATTTATCAGAACTATCATGAGAAAAGTTCGGTTAATCGTGTTTGATAAATTTTTAATCAATAATTTTTAAGATTCTCATATATACGTAACGCTTATAAAACAGAATTAATACATTACCCTCAATTTTTTTTTTTTATCCGCCATAAAGTGTACAGTTTATAATGAACCAATTTTCCGTGCATTTCTAAAAAATCGTACTTACACTATTCGGAAAACCGTACGCCAGTACACGAAATACTGTAAATTTTAAGTTTTTTGTCCACGTCTTATATCTATAACTAGGCGGGTTAAAAATGTGTTATAGTTACCTAATGAGTTCGTCTTTGTAGTTTATTTTTTGCATATTTTCGTATTTATTTATTTTTTTATTTTTTTTTCAAAAATAGCCTACTAATGATTTTCGTGCATATAAATGCGTTTCCGGTAAATTTATATTTATTTTCAATACAATTTATCCAGTAAAACAATAATTGAACACAAAACCCATAGTTTCAATAAAACACCGTTCAAACTTAAAATCTGAAACGTAAATTTATTATTATTATTTACTAACGTATCGTATTATTCGTTTATTAGTACTTGAATTGCAATATAATAGAACACGAATACTTATCAAAAAAACTGGTGTTGTTACGTTATCTGTGTGTGTCCTTTCCTTTCACGACTGTCAAAAAAAAAAAAAAAAAAAAAAATTATATTTACATAGATAAATTTAATTTTTTCTGGTCGTAAAATTATTTAATAATAGAAGTTACGTGAAACTAGTAAATGTTCGATACTATAATAATATAAACAAATCTGTTCTGCATAGTTTTTGGCATATTTCCGGTTTTTTTTTATTTTTATTTTTTTTTGCCAATTTCATAGTTTCTCATCCCTAGCAATAAATGATTAGAGACCAACTGACGAAAATATATTTACGACCAATTCACATATCGATAATAACATTGATAATTTCGATAATTGATAATTGTGACTTGCACAATCACGTTTAACGTAACATTTGATGAAGCCGAGGTCGTTCAAAAATATTGGCAAAGCGCATACAGCACTCACTCCCCCTCCCCCCGGCGAAATTTGTGGTCGTCAGTTTCTGATCGATCTCCAAGGCGTTATCTCCACTAAGAACGCCGGATGTCCTATAGTCTAGATTTTGATGTTAACGAACATAAAAAGTCGTTAAAAATCAATATTTTCGCAATAATAAATTCAATAAAATAAAGTGGGGGATCCGAACCCTAAACACCCCTTACCCCCACCAAGGGGTGTGAGGACCTTGGTTGCGCCGTTGAATCTTATTTAACATTTATTTGAAAATCAATTTCAATATGTCCGTGTCGTTTAAGTTGCCTATACGCAGCTCCTTAAATGGTAGTCCGTCAAAGTAATTTAAAAACAAAAATGCCACGAAATAGATGCGCAATGCGAAAACAGTGTCTTATTTATTCTGTTTTTATATTCAGGTTTGTTCTTTGGGGTAATTTTGAAGTAAAGTATTTTCTTTATCGTTTGTGTTACCTATTGACCGGCTGCGTGTTTCACTGTACTCTGGTTATGATTTTAAATAGTTTAGAGTTCAGACACACTTCCATTGCGGTATCAAAATCGATTTAAAATCAAATCGCGTTCTACGATAAAATAATAATAAAAAAAAAAAAAAAAAACCCTGCATAACGATTTTGTCGGGTTGTTGATACAATTAGATTCTATAAGCGTGTAGTTTCTCCGTTCGCTGGCACCCGTGTCGGAGAGGTAAAAAGGGCAATAAAATCGTTAACATTTTTATGACCCGATATATGTGTCATAAAACACTATTAAATATTGTTTTATGAGTTTAATATAAATTTAATATTGATCGGCATAAAATGCGTTTTTAATTCCGTTTTCCTCGTGGGATTTATTCGTTATGCATACCAAACATTTTGTTTTTAGTCTTTATATTGATACTATTTAATTATTATACTGACACCGTTTTAAACAGCGTTGCTGAATAGTTACAATATTGGTTTTACGATTTTGCATAATATTATTACCATCGTTATATTTCTGACAGAAAAATATACGATTTGTTGCGTATTAATTATGTACTTTATACGACTAGTAAGTGGTACGCATATACCAAAAAATATAGTACATATTTAGCACTTTTAATAGTTTTTAATGATTATTAGTTTAAATATTTTATTTTTCAAGGTTTGGTTGTTTGTAGTTGCTATTCGTGTAAAATATCGTATGCTTGTACAACAATTTCTTAACCATTGTCGGTTAGGATTTTTGAAGGTGTTTGAGGCTAAAAGGCAAATGAAAAAATAATAATAATGAGCATATTATAAGGTATAAATTATAATGTTAAATTTTTATAAAGGAAAAATGTCATTACACTCAGTGATATAAGTAATATCCATTCACATATGCTGCTTCTTCTTCTTATCCTTCGGCTAAGCGGCCGCTAGGACTATCTTATCAAGCATCCATTCCTCCAGTCGACTCTGTCGTAGGCACGTTTTTTCCATTCTGAGCCTCCACCCAAGGCATCTACATATTTTTTCACCACATATTCCCACCTCATATGAGGACTTTCTAGTGGCCTCCTTCCTGCTGTGCAATTTTCCAATACCACGCGCAACAAGGGGTTCTGGCTATGGCTCTTACCAAGTATGTCCAGCCCACTGTAGTCTCCTATTTTTTTATCATCGCTAAAAGGACACAGATTGTATGTTTTAAATTTAAAAAAAAAAAAACGATTATTAAAATTATAATTGCATATATTTTTATGGCGTTATAAAATAAATTGTCACTACTTATCAATTTTATTTCTCTCACTCATCATTCAAAATACCTATAGATTCATACTGTAATAAAAATAATATCGGATATAATATTTCTTAAATTGTATATTTTCTATCTATGATTGATACAATACATTTCGTGCAATTTATTTGATACAATTTTGAATTAAAAGTCTAATTTCATAGCATCACTGATCGTGTTTGGTGATTAGATTTCTTTAAAGACGGCAGATGGTTTAGTTTAGAAACCAACGTTCCATACCAGATAAATGTTACAGTGACCCACCAGAGAACTTATCCCTCACATCGCCTGTACACGAAGTAAAATTGAATTGGTAATTAATTTCACAGTGATAAAAATGCATAAAATACCTTCACATTAAAATTACGTTATACAACTCGTATTTAAGGGGTTTCGGATAGGCAATTTTGATGACGTTATCGGAATAATGGTAATTTAGTAATTCAAATACGTTCAATCACATTCACTATCAAAAAAAAATACAATTAGTCCCGTGTAATTATTACAAGTATTTTTCGTGTAGTCGTGATATAAAATCAAATGTGTACGAAAAAAATGCCATTTCGCGCGGGACAACTATACTCTTTCCGTATACATAGTGGAACTACCGAAATTGCATAGCATTTACAGAAGCTCGTGCCGTAGCGTGCTTAATTTTTGACTATATAAATACAATAAAAGTTGTCAATTTGAAAATTGTGGATTATTTTTCGGCGTTTGAATTTTATCCTACGAATTTATTGGGTAGCTATCGGAAAGAGCACGGCACAGATAAGGTTATTTTTAATGTGCCATGCAATTTTACTGGTAATTCTACTGTGAACATGCAAAGAGTATGGCGTTGTCCCGTACGAAACAGTTTTTACAATCGAATCACAGGGATATCACGTACTCTTCACAACACTATTAAATCTACCCAGTAAAACAGTAAGAAACCACTAAAACTATTGATAGCTCTATAAGTTTGGGTCTGCGAGCGCGTATATATATATATATACGGAACGTTTTCCACTCGTTTTATTTTCATTGTTTTTTTTTTTTTGTTCCTCCCCTCGAATCCAAAAGCCAGAAATCAATACAACGGAATTTGTCGACACAAACATACGAATAAAAACAGACGTTTCCGGCGGTAAAGCGTACGCGTGTAAACGGCGGGTCAATTAAACGGAGCGAAAACGGTAAAATCGACGAAAAACGCAACCGGACTCCTACCAACTCGATCCCGAGCACTGTGCACGTCGGCATAAAGTATGTATATTGTTATTATTATAAAGGAACCGATGATAGTGTCGGGTAGGGCACGAGGTACCTCGGTAAGGGATCCGTTTGCGATAAAACGCGGCCGGCAAAATATTAATTAGAAACGACTATACGTGCCTGTATATATATATATATATATATATATATATATATATACGTATTTACTTGGCGGCCATGTACGACTACTAGAGGTGTACGCGCACAGACGGAGGACTCGGATTTCTTGGGGCGCGGCGTTTGCGAGGTGGGGGCTTTGACATGCCGGGTCCTCCGCGACGGAAGGGCGAGACGGGACGAACGTCGACGGGTGGGTATATACGTATATATATATATATATATATATGTATATAAATATATAGGGGTGTGTATATGTCTTCGGGTTTTGTATTATAACCTACCTAGCATATACAATACACACACACACATATATATATGTATATACACGAGATTATTCGGTAGGAACAAAGGATCCCTGCGGGTCTACTTTCGAGCCGCGCGTCTTACCGTGCATTATTAAATTGTATATATGTATATATATATATATGCACGGGCGTCAAGAGGAGAGCCAAAAGACGGGGGAAATTCTAATTTAAAGCGCGCGAACCGCCCGGAACGCGAATCCGCCCGCCGGCCCGTCCGCCGGTGTGTGTACGCGCCCCGTGCAGCGCGCCGGCGAAAACCCGGCGACGGCGGTGCGTGCGCGCGTCAATCCTTCGGGCCAATAAGAATGGCCGAGATACCCGGGCGGCTCCACCCTCGCCCCGGCCGCGGAGACACCTTGCCCCGGCGCGCCTGCCACCGCCGCACCGCGGGCCGCGGGTAGGTTTTAAGAAGAAGCCATCATGGAAAATGCCGCCCGCGCCCGTCCGCCGGCACCCGCGCACCGATTTAATTTTCTCTATACGGCGCGCAAAGTTCCGACGACATTTCCGTGTCAAAGTCTCCTGCACTCTCGCTCGCGTATCCGCAGCTCCCGCATCTCCCCGCGGCCGTCTTTCTTTCCCTCCTACCCCCCTACCCCCACACAGCCGTCGAGCTCCTCTTCGCCACCCCACCCCCTCCGGGCGGTTTCTCTCTTTATACCGCTTTTAGCGGGCGGGCGCGCGCGCGCTCGCGTACCCACCACACTTGCCCGTACACTGTACCGCCGCCGCCGCGCCTACACTGCACGCTATTATTGTTGTTATACGCGTTCTCTTTCTTCTCCCTTATCTGCCGGCGCGATTCTGTCGGATCTCAATCGAACGCGGTACGGTAGAAAGAGGATATAGCGGAGCTATAGCGCACCAGAAAACTTTCCTATTAAAGTGATGGCGGAAGATTTAAGCGCGTATATATATATATATATATATATATATATATATATATATATAGAGATAGAGAGAGAGAAGAAATGCGTCCTGCAAGTTTTAAGTTTCGACCAAGATAAATACACTCAAGTTCCCGCGCGGGCTAATGGTTATTGGATGTTTCGGATCGGGACCTAAATTATAATACAGAATGCGTAAAAGGACGAGCGGTGGAGGTGCGTTTACGTTTTTTTAACCTAACCCCGTTCCGACTACGCGACTCAAACCTCTTAATAATATATTTATAAACCGACAATATTAACAAATATTAACAAATATTATATAATACGCTCAAGGTCTCGAACTATTTCGGACGATTATTATATTATTATTATTATTACCCGGCACCGTTATATAGGGACCACGTAAACCGATCGAGTTTTCGACAATATTGTAATTAGTGGCGAGTGTCGGCATAAGCCGATATCATATATCGGGTATTCGTTCAAAACCGATATTCAAGCCGAGACTTTTGGCGAAGAAACGTCAATAATATCTCCGAAATATGAAAAAACCGTTTGAAAAAATTGGGTTTTCAACCAACACGGTAGCAAATATCGACTCGTTTTTTTCGTTATCATTTCAGGACAAGTATACTTTTCATAATTTTTATTCAACTTTTTTCTAAAAAAAAAAAAAAAAATCCCTCCATCAGTATTTAGAAAATCCACAGGAAGTTCGACGAAATCATCGTCAACGTATATGAATGTGAACAATTATTCAGATTGCGATTGCCCATAATGTATATATCGTCAAGTTCAATAATGTTTATTCTACATTTATTATGTAGGAATGAACATTTTTTTTTGTTTTGATTTTCTTTGGAAATATGAACAAATATAGACATTTTTTGTACCCTATAAGTTATTAGGTATTAATATTATTACGATTTGTTGTGTTCATTGGTCGAAATCGGGGCAAAGATGTATTAAACAAATGTTAAACAGTGTGATCTAATATTGTTAAAACAATAAAATAATATCCAACTAGACCGTGATGTTCCCAATTCTAGGCTAAAGTCTAGAAGGCTTATACGGGACAATATACCTCAATCTTCGGATCTGGAGAAAAAGTGGAATACAAAATGTACTACATTTTCTGGTTCGCTTTCGATAACACATCTATACTCGCGCCACTCAAGTGCAACAATAAACGTTATTAATGTTCATACGAAATACAAATATTCAACAAAATGAGCTGCATCTGATCAGTAAATTATGCTATATAATAATAGTTAAAATTCCCGACCGATGTACAATGCTCTACAAGCAATATGAGTACATATAGGCAGAGGGGTAGTCTGATGGCTAGGTGCGCGATCCACGCCTAGGCCGGTGATTAAAGGTTGATTGCTCGTATTATGTCGCACCTTTGAATTTTAAACACAATAATGTAATTTCGTGTAATAAATCGATGAACGTAAGTATAATTGTTTTCAATAATAATTCTACAACTATAGGTAGATAGAAAAAATAAAGAAATGGCGAAACTCTAAAATAAGGAAACAAACTACAAAAAAAAAAAAAAACAAACTAGTTTTGGATCATACTACATTTGTAAGGAATAAAACTCGACATTCTCTACAGCGATAATTTGTCACAAGACTTTTGTCAATCGACTAGAAAATACCCAGACATATTATTTGTATATTGATGACGAATTAAACCGTATACAATATACATGAATCGTAATATAGTCCAAAAATCTAAGTTCCCTGGTTCTCGTTTGTATTTTAAAGGTCAACTAAATAAATTTCCCCGGTTTAGTTAAAAAATGTCATCGTTCATGGTTAGCAAGACTCTTACATTTCGATGAGATTAGGATAGGATTAGGTTTTAGTTCGGAAAATTGTAGCTTTATCAAATTCTTAAGAAAATCAGTTGTCCTTAATCTGTTGCCATTATATTATAGATTTCCGCAATCTGCTTTCGGTTATGTTTAACTAAATTTCACTTGATTTCTGAATCTTATCCTTTATTATTAACATGTCTTCCGCTATTCTCAATCCTTCTTGGGTAATTTTGGTAACATGTTATCAGTTATACGGTTTTAAATAGTCAGTCATCGTATATAGTTTTTGAATGTTAATTTACAAAAAAATTGATATAAAATCGTCTCCGAGAACCGGTTGTCTTGTCAGGAAAAATCGTCTCGTTTTGTTGCAATTTTTGAGTGGCGAATTCGAGATGGCGCAAAAACGGGAATTTACCGTTCCAATGTGGCCGGTTTTTCTGCTCGTGGGTAAACCTGACGCCCGGAAATCGTATATATATATATATATATATATATATTGTCGGTAGTGAAATTCGGAAGAACACCCCTACACTGCCGGCTCGGCAGCAGTGTATCTACGGGGACGGGGTGCGGTTTGAGGATGAGTTTTCTCCGTTTATGCTCCGGTGAACATGTGTTTGTTCGTCGGAGAGGAAACGCTCGAGGCGGCGGCGGAGGCAGGTTATAATAATATATATAATATAATCTAATATTATTCTCTCGGAAATCCCGTGAGCGCATTATCACCGCCTCCGCCGCTGTTTGTAGTGTAACGGGTGTGTGTGTGTGGGCGCGCGAGACGAGCGACGGTTTGCGGCGGTCGCGCGTAATATTTCATCGTCTTTGCGCGGCGGGTATAAAATCTTGTGCCGGAGGCCCGCGGCGGCGTACCGGGCGACGGGCCGGCGGGTCGGGACGGGTCGGGACGGCGTAGGAACGGGAGGGCGGTGGGCGACCTGAGAAAATAGCTATTTCCGCCGGCAGCGGAGAATTCGGCGGTGGCGACGGCGCGCGCGTGTGTGTGTGTGTGCCGGGAAATCGCGCGGGTCGGAGCCGTAACCGTTGTGTATATACAATATTCAAAATGGCCGCCTTGCGTATACACCCGTGCGCCGGGGCCGCCGCCGATATTTCTCAAGAGCTCGCCGGCTCGCAATCGAATATATTATTATTATTATTATTATTGTGTATGTGCGCGCACACTCGGATATATACGGGTGTATAAATCATCGCGAAAGATGAAGACGCCTCGGCCCGGCAACAATAATCGTAATTATTATTATTCATAAGCCCGCGACGTGACAGAGATTTATTATATCGTTCTACCAGCCCCTCCGCCTATAGGTTATACCCGCACCCCGCCGAACACGCGGGGGGATTTTCCGACGTTGCATTGTAATATTATTTTATTGCGCGCGTATATTATTAGAGGCGTTTCTGTTGTTCCGTATCGCGACGGAGCGCCCGTCGAACGTCTTATATATAAATACCCGGCGGGGGAGCGGAGCGAGAAATACAATAATAATAATAATAATATTATAATATCCGTTCGGGCCGAAAAACTGACCGGCCCCCGGGGGATGTGATGCATTGGCGAGAATCCGTCTTGCCCGCATAAATTATTAGCTCGGCTCGCCGTCCAGAGGTGCATTCGACAAAAATATATGCAAAGCACGCTCCACTCCCGCCATCCATTATTCCGTGTCCGAACATAATTGAAATCCAAACAAAATATATGACTTTAAGTAAAAAAAAAAAAAAAAAACACGTCAACAAAAAAACTTAATAAGAAATAACCCGAATTAAAATGTATTTTTGAAAACAATGGTTTTTATTGTTCGTTCCGCAGAGCGAAACGATTATTATTATTATTTTTTTTTTTTTTGATTTCATTCCGTCCGCGAACAACTTTTCTACCAGAAATCTTGCTCTAATCAAAAAACGACAAGAGGACCTATTTGTTATCGCTTTTTCGATTCGGTTTCGGGAAAAAACCGGTAGTGCTTACGTTGCAACGGTTTCCTGTTTATAATTTTATTGCTCCTCTCTACACGCGGTAAAAATGTCCAAGACATTCTGAGTAAACTCTCGAACGAAAAATAGATATTTTGAATTTTTGAATTTTTTTTTTTTATTATTATTTTGTCAATTAAATTCGTATGGCAATATGTTCCTGGCTTTTTTAAATATTATATTGCTCTTTCGCCACTGGCAAAAAAAAAAAACAATCAAATACGCCACCGTATACGGATATAACGTAAGCACATCCACATACTTATTTATTTTTTTATATCAATTTTTTTTTTTTTTTTTTTTTTAATTTCACAACTTACATACACAATCTATATAAATTAATGCACAATAAGCGTATAAGATACGAGACTATACGTAACATAAATTTATTTGAGTAAGAAGCCACCCCACCCCCACCCCCGCACCATTAATTGACACTTAGCTTGGCATAAATATTATTTGCTGAGGAGAGATATTTTTTTTTATTTAAAACGGTTAAAAAGTAACCATTCCCTTATAATATCATAAATGCAAATTTTTCGACATTTCGATACGCCCGTGTATTATTTAATGTTTGCGTAGTACCCATATAATATTATGTTCGCGTATCGTATGTACACGTCTCTCGTCTCTCATCGCCGCGAGTATAACGTTACATGAGAATATTGAAATTATCGATACGCGCGTACCGTAATAATAATATTATCAACACGCATATCCACAGGTAGGTATATAATATTATATATACCTACCTAGTAATAAACGGAATATTAGCACGCTATTAGTTCGGCCGGCGATGCGTATTAATATCATGGTATACGTAAGCATTACGGGGATAATAAATTTCCGGAAAAAAAAACCGTGGAAAAAAATGAAGGATTTTCGGCAAAAACGAAAATTCCACAATAATTTGTCGTTTTTTTTTTTTTTTTTTTGGAGAAAACCCGGGAAACACGCAATTTTTTTGATTTTTATCATTTATCTCTAAAAGATTTGTAAAATGTTGTAGAAACTATAAAACCATTACACTAAATATAGTAACAATGGCTTGTTACCCGGTGGGTATGATACTTAAATGTTTTAATAAAGAATTGACTATAGAAATTACTACCCTGGAAAATATTAAAAAAAAAAAAAAAAAAACCCATGTACACACTACACAAGGGAGCCGCTGATAGGAGTATCCAATAGTACCGGGGGGAAAAAAAATATATACGTATATATCAGACAAAATACAATGTAATTTTCGGGTAAGATTCGACAGAAAAAAATACGAACGATGAGAGTTGTAAAGGCGATAAATTTATAATAATAAATAATCGAAAAATCTATTTATAAAAGTCACATTGGTAGGTATATCAGTGGCGGATGTTTGAGGGAGTATGGACGTCATACCCCCTGCTCCGTGGGCTAAAATACAAAAAAAAAATTATTGTTCTTAAAAAAAAAAACAGCACATCGAAACCAAAAGTCTAAAAGTTTTTTTTTTTTTTTTAATTTTACTACAATCTGTACAGTGTGTACAATAAGTAATAATAATAATAATTTACATACAATTACCATTTATATACACATGAAGAGGAATCACACAGTTGTGATACCTCATAATAATATTATTAATAATATGTTAATTTGTTGATTCTTAAGTTTTCAAATCACGGCACCAGTTCCATTTGAGGCGTCTGTTTGGGTTACCAGGAAGTATTAATGAAGCTAACTCGTTGATTAGTTTGGAATATGTTGAAGTTTGGCGTGGAAACGTTTGTAGTAGATAGTAGCAGTTTCATTGATGGAAGGTAATTTGAGGTCGGAATTTAAGGTCGCATTTGAAACAAACCCGGGTGTACCAGTGATCAATCGTTGACAGATGTTTTGAAATGCTTGTATAGTTCTTTTATTTGAGATCTTGGTAGAGCCCCATATTACGATACCTTATGTCCATATTGGTTGAAGAAGAGTTTTATATAAAATGATTTTGATGGGTATGGTTGGAACGAAGGAGTGGCCTTAACAGAAAGAGTCTGGAATTAAGTTTCTTACGCTTGTCTTTTAGATGAAGAGACCCGGTTAGGCGCTTGTCAAAAGTAAGACCAAGGTATTTAACTTCATTCGAGTGAGGAATGATGATATTGTTGATAGTTACAGCTGGGCAGTTATGGGGTCTGAGCGAGAGTCTAAAAGTTCTGTACAAACATTTATCAATTACGTTTATACGATTGTTTGTGTGGAATCGACTGAATCGGCCCCATATGTCGACGGTTTGCTGTACAAAACCTGGATTTCCCGACGACGTAATCGATATTATAACACGGTCATTTATGGAAATGACCGGTATTAAATACCCAATTAGGGATGGCCGGTTGTGAAATTCAATAGGTAAAGGATGCGGTTATTAATTTAATATCAATTATGAATATCGTAATATATAATATAATGTTATAATCGAATAATCGCGACGATGATTATTCAAAGTACAAAATAATTTACAATTGTCCGTGATTTTTCGTCTTGTGTATTTTTATGGAGCAAAAATCTTTTCAAACGGTTATTAAAAGAAAAAAAAAATATTTACTTACGGATTTTTAATATTTTTATATGAGCATTATAACAACATAATATGATGAAGCTTGATTCAAATTTTTGAACATTTTTGAGAAGTCAAAATTAAAAATTAAATTTAATACCTAAAAGACACGTAAATTTAAAATAGCTATAAATAACTGATAAAATGCTAAAATGTTTTAAAAATCAAACACGTCTAAAAAGGTACTATATAAGTACTCGGTGAACATTTCAGGTTTCCACCTACGATTATTTTTTTTTACTGAGTTACAACAAATAAATTAAATTGAAAATAACAAAATAAAATCGTCATTATAATACTTGTAAAAATTTCCGTCTTCCCCGGTTTTTCTCCACTATTAAGAAAAAAACTTGCCACGCACAGAGTCTAAAAGAACTAATACCGATCAAGTATTATTAATTCGAACTTTTAATATAAATTTTTTATAATTCAAGAGATGGTACACATACGGAAACGAAAATTGGCTTCAACCTTGCGTATTTCAAAATTTAAAGTTATAATTCAATTATTATTAATTTTTTTTTTTTTTTTACACCAGTTTCGTGTAGCTACGTGTAATTTAATCATTTAGGATCATACGGATAATATTATTATATTATCGTTTGTCGATCACGGCGGTACGATAAGCTTGTTTTAATCGCGGGTTCGGTAGGTAATTGAATTTAAATAGAAAATGTCGACAAACAACTTTACGAGAACCGTCTTTGATCATTTTACCAATACCGTAATAAAATAGTCAACATAATAACGGGGTAGATACTCGATTTTTATTGTCAGTTGAGCGAAATCCAATTAAATTAAACCAAATATATTATATTTTTTTTCAACCGCATCGGAAGGCTGTGCCGATTATATAACCGTTATACACCCGCTCGGTCGGTGACTCGGGTCCGGCGTGCTCGTCCCGCGGCAAACACCAAGATAAGGATATACGGGAAATAATAATTAAATCTACTCTTCCGAATGATTCGATAAACCGTTCGGTTTATTAACATCTATAGGTATGGGTATGCCCCCGGCAACGGAGTTTACCTCGGCTTTAAATTTGTCCTGAAAACTGGTTTCTAAAGAAGCTGAACATCTGTGGTTATTCACAGTGTGTTCGAAAATGATTCATCCGATTTTAATAGACTATAAATATTGTTCCTGTTTGCGGTAAACGAAGTACTAGCCGTCCGAATGGCAGGGTTGTCGATTGTTTTATCGGTTACCGATAAATTGCGATAAAGTGCACCTTGTGCCGAGTGACGTGATTTGATGAGTTGTTACCGAAATGTCGACCGAGCGGGAAACAACGTTTTGTGTGCTCCGTTTCGAAAAGTGCGAAAGTTTAACGTTGAACCTCCTCCAACAGCCCAAAGTATTCCAAGATGGCATAAAACCTTTCAAGAAACCTGTTGCTTATGTAAAGGGAAGTCATCAGGTCGACCAAGAACTTCGAATGGAAATGTTGAACAAATAACAAGAAATTCATACGTACAAATGTTTAAAGTTTGGCTTTTGTTACAACTACAAGCCGATGGAGATGATTTCATCTTACAACAAGATGGGTGGACACCATCACATTGGTCCCTAGAAGTCTGCAAATTTCTTAACGATCAGCTAAAACAGCGATGGATCGGTCGCTATAGTGCTAATAACGCTACATTTTCTTCTTGGCCGCCCGGTTTACCGGACCTTACAATCTGTGATTTTTTTTTTCTTTGGGGTTACATGAAAAGCAATGTTTATGTACCTCCCCTTCCAAAAGTTCTTGACGAATTGAAAAGTAGCATTACAGACGCCATCAACTTGATTATAATCGACATGCTTCAACAGGTTTATAAGGAATTTGAATATCGCTTAGATGTGTGTCGTGCACGTAAGAGAGGTCACATTGAACATTTGTAAATATTATACATAAAACTTAATATAATCGACTAACTTGTATTATTCAAATTTTACAATAAATATAATTTTTTGAAATCTGATGAATCATTTTGAAACACACTGTATTATGCGAGCCGGGGCCTATGTGTAATCGAACGAATTCGTATTGTATATAGCAGTGGTTCCAAACCAGTGGTCCGTGCACCCACCTCAAGTGGTCCGCGATGCTAATGAATTTTTTTCATAATTATCAATTCTTGTAATTAAAAAAATGTACAAAAAAAAAAATGAGCGGAATCCTATTTCATATTCTATACGGTATAGTGTACGTGTTCCATGATCCCACTGGCCAAAGAAGCGCGTGCTAATAAGTCACAGTAATTAAATACATAGTAATTTAAACTTTTTTTATTTTTTCCACATTGAATAAAAATCAATTAATTTAAGTTTGTATAATCTTATTCCCTTGTTGATTAAATACCAAAATTTGAATTTGTATCACATTTTTTTTTTTTTGTTTTTAACAATATTAGTTTGTTGTCAATAAATAAGTAAATATAAACTGTATTCCTGATTGTATTATGTGCATATAAATTTTAATCTATAAAATTATAAATAAATAAGTGTTATAATGGGGGGGGAGGGAAATAATAAATATTAATAAACAAGTCGTGATCCGTGACGGTAAAAAATTTACAAAAGTGGTCCGTGCCTAGTGTTGAGTTTGGTACTACTGGTATATAAGGATGGCAACGATATATCGGAAATATCGATACACGAAGCCGATATATCAAGAATTTTTATATCGACACAACCTTACCGATATATCGACTCAATACTATCGAGTTTTTCGATATTTTTATATATCGTCGTCCGTCGGTATATTATATTCAATATTAACGAATTACCATATTTTTTTGTATTTAATTTTATATAATATTTTAAGAACTGCGTTTGTTGAAATAAAGGAATACATTTATTTTCATTATGATCAATTTCTAAGCGTACACTGTAATATATACAAATTACAATTATAATTTATCGTTTATTATACGGGTTTTATTAATTCTATAATTTAAAATATCTTATAATTTTGTTAAATATACAGGCATTGATTAATCAATTTATTTGTCATTAACCTTATAATTAAGTATCAATTACGAGTTACTGTCTACGGGCTTGCTGTTATAAGTTTATAACCCATCTGTGAGTCAAGAAAAAAATTGTCCGATATATATTAACATATCGATAAAAAAGCAGCCGATATATCATGGTATCGATTATGGGTATGCAATATATCGAAATTTCGATATATCGATGGTCAGTGATTTTTTGCAATCCTAATTGTATACAAATGTATCCGGATTGTATTTTTTCCAAATTGAAATTTACAGGCTTTAGCCTGTATATAGCAGGGGTGACCAAACTGCTGCTCGTGTCTTACCGTAAGACGCAAAACATGATTTACTTATAAAAAATATGTATTTGATAATGTTATAACTATTAATTGTTAATATATAATTTTAATTCTTATAATAAATAAAAAATATTGTTTAAATTACAATGTATTTTTTTTTTTATAAATTTCTCAAAGTCTGGATTATTCCGTTTATGGATTACGATAGCAAAGGACCTTTTTTTTTTTCATTTTTTTGCTTTTGGCTCTTACATATTTTTCATATTATTTTGCGGCTCGCGAGACTCTTCTAGTTGACCACCCCTGATAAATAGTATAATATAGAAGAGTACTATGAAGTGTACGAGTGAAAATATCATTTAAATTACTATAATACACAAAATTATAGAACTATATAGTACTAATAGTACTAAACAAAATAGAAAATCTTGAAAAATCAATTTGATTCGATCTAATCAAAATGTAATGGTATTTTGATCCATGGTACAGACGCTTCTATACAGAGCCGATTATTCCGATTAGCAAGCTATTTCGTTAAATTGCTCACAAAGTGTTGTTACTAACACCGATTTTTAAGGTCAAACCCCAAACTTTTCTTAAGATAAACGAACCCGATCCGATATGTGTAAGTACGACGACCGGTTTCAGTTTAAAATATCATAATCAGATAATAGAACAGCAAAGGCGAAATTATTTTTAGCTATTAACCCTTTTCAGACCAAGCATCGATAGTGATAAAAATTTGATTATTATTTTTTTGCGCCATTGTTTTTAAATTTTTTTGATTTTGAAAATTTGAAAATTTTAAATTGCAGGTTATTTTTGATATTTTAGAGGGGACTGGGACAAATAAGACCCATTGGTCGCTTACGGGGTGGGCTTGAAATTCCCTATAGTCCGTTTCGGCTGTACCATTACCTAAGTGAGATTAAATGAATTATTTAATTTAAATATGAAATAAATTACATAATAACGACCATCTTAATTGTGTGTATAATACATGTTTTAAATGATACAATAGTCAAAACAATAAAACAGTGGTTATTATACAATAAGACTTTTTATTTAGTATTAATAATAATAAAAAAAATTATAATAATACTAATAAGAAAAAGAAATAAAATAATATATTATATACTATGTAACAGTACGCTATCATCTTGGCATGTGACTGTGACTATGAAAACGAACACGCCAACAGTTGAATTTGTTGTAATAAAGACTTTTGAGTCCGTTTCGATAATCGTCCAAAAAAAAAAAAAAAAAAAAACCATATTTAGAGTCAGTAATAATATTATATAAAGGTATATTCTGATTCTTTGGGTTATTTTGAAAACAACGATAAAAAAAACCCAATGCTCATCTATAGCATTTCGTGGTGTAGCAATTTTTTAGAAGGTCGACATTGATTTTACTGGTAAAACTAAAAATAAAATGGTTTATTTAACGTAATCTATTGATTGTACAGACAATTTCTCTGAATATTATCGGTTTATAATTATGTAAAAAATTAGTCCCAATGGCTAGGTGGGACCATCACGTTTTATCTATATTTTAAATTGATAAAATATGCAAAGGTCTTAAAAGTTCTGTTGTTCGGCAAAGGGTTAAGATATTTGGATTGCCAACAATAACGTCATATTTAATTTTTAACTATGTTTTTTTTTCAAAGTTAATTAACTCAATATTAACTTAATTAAAATTGTATAAATTAATTTTTAACTTAATGAAGTTTAAAAATAAAAGAATTTTACTTTTATCTTAACTTAACGAGTTAACATATTGTCAACTTGACTATATTATATACGTACAGTAAAACCTCGATAAGACGGAATCGCTTGGGACCGAGGTTTTACTGTATATTATAATATGCCGTAGTCTTCATCGTCTGTATAACAGCGGTTCTCAACCTATGTGTGTAGGCGACCAAAGATATTTACACAATTTTTCAGTTTGAAAATAATGTCCAACGTGGGAACAATGGGGGACTATCTCCATCCTCACCGGCCTTAATTTTTTCAATTACCACAACAAAAAGAAACTAAACTCTTAATTTATTTTTAAAGTAATATACTTGTATTGCTTATATTAATAACAAGTCGTAATATTAAGTACATTTTTTTGTCTACAAATAAACAATATCTTTCACGGCTACACGAGTAATAAGGTACCTAATGAAATGCGCAATATTGATAATTACTTACTGTGAAAAATGCGGTGAACACGTATCAAATTGAATAGTTTCCGTGAACATCCACCAGACGACGGGTGTACGTATAGCTTTTATAAGACTAAAACACTAGGTTTATACTTGTTTGTCTAGAAAAAAAACATCTACGAACAGCGTTTCATTAATTATTTTTAAAACTATTTCATACGGACGGTCGAAAACGAAAATAACGTAACAACTTTATAATTTTTCGGCGACCCATAGGCTGAGAAACACCGGCGTATGACGTATCGGAAAACCAGTATCGGTCATCGCCAGCTCGCCGGCTTACAAGCCCGGACCGTGAGAAAACGCGAAAGACGAACCCCGCCGGCCGGTCGAACGGGTTTAATGGGCCGGCGAAATCCGATAGAAAAAAAAAATAATAATAAATAAATAAATACAAAAAGCAATAATAATAATAATAATAGGTACAAAATAATAATATAATATCGTTATATTATCGGGACGAGGGGCGCGCTATAAACCTGATATCGGGAGTGATTCCCGATACATCGCGCTGGACGGGTCCGAGGAGACATAAAAATATTGTATTATTATTATTGTGGGAAATCGAACTCTGTGTGGCGTGTCTGCATTGCAATTGTGTCCGTTGCGGCGGGATCCCCGCGTGTAACATTCGCGGCAGTGCTGCGGGGACAACAGGTTTCTTGTTATTTTTCAAGGGGTTTCTATGGTGGTAATATATATATATATATTTTTTTTTTTAAATATAATAATATAATTATTCTCGCGTACCCCGCTTCTATACCGGTGTTATTATCGGTACGTGTAAAATAATTCAATATAATTCCCGTTGATAACAGGTATTTGTTCGTCCGCCGTCGACTCCGACTATAGTATTACAATATTACGAATACCGGATTTTCGGTCGCCGATGAATTTTAAATGCCGCGCGTAATACAATTGCATTTTAAATATTGTTTTATCCGACGGCTGCCTATGCCGCCGCCGTGTTTTCAGTGTTATTTTTTTATGTTTGTACCGGATAGAAAATTGTTTAGAAATCGTTGGGGGGAGGAGGACTCGGTACACCGACGCGCCTTCCAATCAATATTGACGGTGTACTGGCGAGCCCAGGGCTAACGCGGCTGTGCTCGTACAAGGGTTGAATAAAGACAACTGTTGGCAGACAGTTAGGTTTGAATGTAAATGAGTTTCTTTATTACAATATTCAACGGGAAAGGACCAGAGGTTCTTCGGCAAGTGCTGAACGTGGAACCTACTAATGTGAGGGCAGAAGTACGATCTAAAGGTTAGGTTTCCTAGAAGAGCGGTGCCGTTATCTAGCGGCCGTCATTTTACGGTTGTAAATAACGGCCGTCTTTACGGTGACCAAGCTGTGATTTCCCAGGAAGTAGTGCGACCGTATTCAATCGCAGTCACTCAGTACTCACTCGAGCGTAGTAGGTCGTGCACTGGTGATAAATAGACGATTTGGACATAGCATTATTAGTATGTTTGGATGATGAAGAGCCACCAGAAGACGAAAAAAATCTTTTGGAGGAGAGTGTCATGTTCAAAAATCGTGATACTGAGAGTGCATATCAAATTTTTGTGCGTCGCCATCTGCAGTGTAATGACGAAAAATTTAGGCAATACTTTTGCTTAACACCAGTGTTATAAAGGCTCCCAAACGAAGTGGATCATTAAATTTTAACTATAAAGAGTACTGTTCAATCGTTTTGCTAGCAGTCGTTGGTTAGTTACGTTTCCGCTCATTGTATTAATGAAATATGCACACGGCTACACGCGAAAAAACGTTCAACTACCGTTTATCACCGCTATGACGGCCGTCATGCAACTGACAGCACCGCTATTTGACGTTACGGTGACACTCAACGTTCTCTAGGAAACCTACTCCGATGTTATTTGTAGACAACGTATGGGTGACGTCACCCAACGCTACATTACGGCCGCTAGATAACGGCACCGCTTTACTAGGAAACCATAGCTTAAGTTCCGTCTGAGTGTAATGTACGACAGTGCTCGTTTATCTACCGCTCTTGTATCGACACTGCGTGCTTCCTGAAGGTTTCTAATAAGGCTAGTTATATCGTTGCCGTAGGCGTCGTCCTCGGCGTGCTTATAATATAACCACCACTGATTTGCAGACGTAATCGAATTGGTTTACTACAGCGGTAAAAAATACGGGCACGCCTCGCACCATGGGTGGCCCATTGTTTTAGGCGGGAAATTGGGAACGTATGATTTAGAGGGGAATTTAGTTTGCATTATTCAAACGCAACGATAAACATTTGCTTGTCGAAAAACGACTCTGAGCTAAGTTCGGTAAAAATGTTATACATTCAAATTGAAAATTAAATTAATTGCGTAAGTATAAAATAAATTACAATTGCCCGTGTTTTTTCGTGTTAATTTATTGTGTATTTTTATGGAGTTAAAAAAATTGTATTTGCAAAAATGTCATAAATTAAAAAATAGCAGAATATGATTTTTTCAAAATTTTAACATTAATCGCGTATAAAAAAAACTACTACATTACGCTTAACATTTTTTTATTTTTTTTTGACTTCTAAGTACAACTCGTATAATGCATCTCGTGTAAAATGTATGCTTCGCCTAACCTAACCTAAAAAAATTAATACATTTAAAACTCCTATAAAGGGCTAATATAAATATTATGTGAACATTTCTGATCTCTACGATTAATTTTAACCAAATTACAATAAAAAACAAAATCGAATATTAAGATAACTTTACTATCGTACATTTTTCCGTTTTTCCCATTTTTCAAGAAAACTACAACGAAAATAAAACAATGACCTGCTCGATACACCAATTAGATCCAAAATACTTTCAGAAAAGGCGCTACACTTGAAAATGGAAACAATATTAGAAAATTTGTTCACAGACGGGAGAAAAAAACAAAAAAAAAACACAGTAATACCAATACATTTCTTACTACGCTCTAAATCTAAAAAGTAACAAGGCATATAAGAAAAAATAGGAATAATATTATTCCGCTAGAATAGGTACCGCCTTAATCGATAACGGTAAATTATAAAAATGTTACTATTTATTATTTTAAAAATCATATCCTAACAAACCACAATCAAATCACAACCCGTGAAGTCGCATTACTGATAATTGATAAGAATTGTGATAATAGACTACCACGATTCGATAAACATCACTGTTCAAACTTATTGTTAAGTAGCGTTCTCTTCGATCACACACAAGAACAACGGATAAGTTATATATCTTAGGACATTAGGATAGAATCTTTTTATTGTTAACAGTGTTATGCAAAACACTAAAAATGTATCTTTGTTTAGATAAAGATAACAATAAAACACTAGTTGTCTGAATAAAAGAAAACAATTTAAAATTTTTAAACTTTCTTAATTTATCTATGTATGTTTTTATTTGTTTATTCCGCCACAATGCACCAACTAGATGCAAAATACTTTCAGAAAAGCTGTTAATGGATAGAAAGAAAGAAAAAACTAAGCACACACCATAGCAAAACCAATATATACCTATAGAATACAATTATTCATCTAAGATAGATATAAGATGAAAGATAATTTAGTTATTTATCTAGATGAGATAAAAGATAATAAATTGTGTATGTAGACTGTCAACCACGATATAATATAGTTCGGAGTGATTACGACGGAATCACTATTAAAATGGAATTTGAATATTTCTGAGTCGATCGATTTTCATTTGTTCAACAATTTCGTTAAATAATTGTGTTTGCACTGTGCGAATCCTTATAAATATTGGGGCGAGTATATCATAATATATATATATAGGCGCGGTATTAATAATACAGAAGGTATAACAATATAATATTCCACGACGATAGAATATTGTGAGGTTTCGCCGTTGCAAAGAGTCGCGTTTGTCGCGGGTGGAGGGCCGGACGAGGCGGAGTACGACGACGGCGGAAAGAATACGACGGAAAGAGCTTTTCGGAAAACGGCGCGGCAGCAGGTTCTGTTTGCCGTTTCAAATATATTACTGTACACACGTACGCGTACGGGGCCTAAAAACATCAATAACCCCTCGTAGCGGCGGCGGCGGCGGCGGCGGCGGCGGCGGCGGTGACCGGGGAGGGGCGTGGCCCGGGCGTTCCCGTGCGGCCAACGGCGGCGCGTTCACCGGTCGGGTCGATGAAGCTGCCGGTCCCGTCGCGGTCTTGGGGCGGCGGAGGTGCCGCCGATAGACGGCAAGAGTGGTGCCGCGAGGTGGAGGGTGTTCGCATCGTCTTAGATCCGGCACCGCCGCCGTAGTTTTTTGCCCGGCAAAAATATCGTCCGTTTTCCTGCGGGCCGAACGCACCCCGGCGCGCGTGCGTCTTCTTTCTCGGCCCCGCACCCCGGACCGCGACCACGACCACCGCCACCACCGCCGCCACGACCACCACCACGACGACGACGACGACGACCACGACGACGACGACGACGACGACGACGCGCGCGCGGGCCGGCGGGCGGCGAGGGCGTCGCGGATGAATAATGGAAAACGCAAGAAAACCGACCTCAGCAGCTGTGGCCCGTAAGTAATTTTTGCTCAGAGATTAATGACGACGGGGCCGCACAAAACACTATATATATATATACATATATTCTTCCGTACGGCGGGTATATAATATTATTATAAATTCGTCTAAACTCGTGCAGAGCGCGCGTTTTCTGACACACGCGGCGCCCGGTGCGGGCGGCGGTGCGAGGAAATCTTACAACACTTGGCCGAGATGATTTATCGAATTTCTCGGCAAAATATTACACAACTTATATACGTACCACTCGCGCATGCGCACGCACAACAGCAACCCTCCCTCGTATAATTATTATTATTGCGTGTTTTGCGCTGACCGAGCGACCGCCGGAGCAAAAAATAACCCGCACCCTGCCCTCCCGACATTATACGGAGTTTTGTTTAATAACGTAAGTTTTGCGCGTAAGAAATATTCAAGTATTATAATATATTATACACTGCGATGATAATTATTATTATCGTTAACTCCATTTTCGGGCGACAAAAAATTTAATAAAAAAAAAAATATATACAACAGAGTTCATAATACACAATATACATCATTCGAAATTAGTAGGAAAAACAATAACTTATGGTTTCACATAACTTTTATCTTTCTTTTTCGTTTTTTTTTTTTTTTTGTTTGTTTTTTTTTTTTTTTTTATGCCGGTATTTCATACGCACATATTGTCCACGGGGTGATTTTTTCAATATTCCGTACATCGCAACACATATTATGAAATTTTGATTTTTTTTTTTTTTTTTTTTTTTTTTTTTTTTTTTTTTTTTTTTTTTTTTTTTTTTTTTTTTAAGCAATCCCTCCGAACGAAACCAAGAGAAAATGTTTAACGAAAAATTGTTGATATTTTATTATATAACACTGTTGTTTATGCGTTACAATTAAAAACTGTTTAAAATTTAAACCAGTGGCTAAACGTTTTTCAGGGGCCACGGGCCAAGGTATTATCGGGTGGCAATGGTGTTTGGTTGGTCCTAGTTGTACAAACAATTTAATGGTGATTTAATGTAAGCACTATAAGGTGTAACAATAACGTAAGGTTTTTATTTATCACTGTCGGTAGATGGTAAAACGTTCAATGTTTGATACAGACAATTGTGTATTGTTTCTTTAAAAAAATTGTACATCTACAAAAAATAATGCCACGAAATACAGTGAAACCTCCAAATACCGGGACACCCTCGGTTACCAAAATTTTAACGGTTATTTGGAGGTGGCTACGTTTAGAAGATGGGGTCATTTGTTGTTGGGAATAAATTGTAAGTATTTCATTTTGTATTTATTGTTTATATTTTACAAGTAAAATTATTTATAATACAGATATTTATTATTTAAAATTTATGAAAAAGTAAATACAAATAATTTTAAGGTGACAAACTAACATTTACTGAACAAATCAGTACTTACTTGACGCGTAGTCATATCGTATGTCAAGGTACTTTCTAATTCGTCTGTGCTGGAGAAAATTAAGTATTCTGTATCTCGATAGAAGAAATTTATTTGGGTATTCAAGAATGTCAATTTTTCTTCTTTTAATGCTAATCGTTATCTTTTACTGGTCATTGGGAACAACAGTATACAACAATATACGTTCGTCAAATACACGTTTACTTTCGAATCGCAACTAAATACGAATGAGAAAACTTCACATAAACGATAAAAAAATATTTCGATATTATTTCAACGGATACACCAAATGAGACGGTCATTATCTACGACGGATAAAATAAACTAATTTAATATACATTGTAATCCTTATATACTTATTTGTATATATAAAAGAATATTTTTCATGTACCACGATTCTGACGACGCTATTGAACTTTTTTACGATTTTTTCTCGCAGAGTTGTTCAAAATACTCCCCCGAATATACACGTGTGCTGTATGGAAAATATAGATTTTCACTTTATTTGTATTATTGCATTGCCAGTATAAAGTGCACAAGTTGATAAACTCGCTATCCAAAACTAATAATATCGATAAGTAATACAACTATACTGATTGTCAGCTTCGTCTGGATTATATGTCTATGTGATAATCATTCAGTCATTCGCCAGTGTACTTTGACTATGAAATTACAATTTATAAGTTATAGATGCTCAAGATGTTTGGTATTGATCATGCTTTGCCTATAGATAATTCGTATTTGAACGACGATAATATTAATGCATTTTTGGATATCGTAAAATTGCATACAAACGTATTATTTTATCACTTTCCTAATTCAAATCATGTATGAGTTCTTCTAATATTTAAATACAAATTCATAGATACATCTGATATTTGTATTATAATTATATCACAGAATCATTTGTAAATATCATTAATTAAGTTAAATAGGTTGTATATAAATATAAAATTTGTTGAAATCATTATTGAATATGTAGTATGAAAAATATAGAAGGATACAATTTACATTTATGTTCAAAACTGCACACGGCCGAAGCCGGGTAAATTCAGCTAGTAAAATTTACAATTACGATACAAATGATCAAAATCTAGCCATAAAAGTGTCACTTATTAAGAGGTTTTTTTTTTTTTATAAATAAATAGTGAACGTGTCCTAAAAAAAGTGTTCCCGAAAAAAGCGTCCGTTATTTAGAGTTGCTCGCTATTTAGAGGTGTCCGTTTCACTGTATTTTGTGTCACATTATTATTATTATATTTTTTAAACACCATATTTATTTGCGAAAGACATGTATATGTGATTTAATCATGTAAAAAAAATGATGCAATAATAATTTTGTAATTAGGTTTCTACCCTGCAGACAAAATTATAATCTATTTCAAAATGCTATAGAAAAACTTTAATCTAATCAAATCTAAAAACTTTTTTTACGAATCTATATTCTTGAGAATTGTTTAAATTTAATAAAGTTTATAGTGTGGTAATTGTAGCTTGTAGTGTAACAAATAGGCTTTAGTATGGAAAATATATTTGGCCTCAGTGGTTAAAACATTTCATCATGTCACGGATTTAAACCTATCCATTTTTAGTTGAAAACCCTTATTGTTGCTATTTGAAAATAATGTTGATATTTGTTTATGGTGTAAGGGTAAAATGTTAAAAATACTATAAATACGAAATGATTTTGTAATTACTGAACAAGACCATAATTAATTTTACTCAAAATCTTTATAGGTAATCGCTGGGGGGGGTTGTAATAAATATAAAATCGGTATGTTTTATTATCTATATGTTATATTCTACAGTCGAAAACTAATATCATTTTACTTGACAGTTTTCCAGAAAATTGCAAAAATCCCGGACGATATTGGATACTGCAGCTGCATGTGTCGTAAGATATTAATTTTGTGTTATACTTGACAGAAAAGTTTTGCGAATACTGCGATGATTTATGTCATTGCAGTTTTGAAACTTAAAACGATAATATATTATGCGTCTCTCTCTCACACAAAGCAATAAACTAAGTATAGGTATAAATATTTCACGGTTTGATTATGATATGTGTTTAATTTTACGACAGTGTACCGACCTACATGAATTTTGAAAAAAAAAAAAAAACGAGCTTTACGATAGTTTTAGTTGGGTTTTTCATCTATTTGCCACCAGTAGAAATTTGATGTTATCGACAAAATTGTTATTACGTCTGATATATAACCATGAACGACAGTGTTATCTATTTGTGGGTAAAATATAGGCATGCGATTTTTGGTGTGATTTTTTTTTTATTAGAAATGTATGTAAAAATTGGAATAATGGCGGAATAACCTCCTTGCAAGCTTCATTTATTTTTCGAACTTACACGATTTACCAACGATTTAAGTCTGTTTTAAAGTAATAAAATTAAATGCCCATAGTATTAAGTCTATGTGCCTATAGTATTGTTTTAAATTAATCGTATTTTATGTTTGGAAACCAATATTGTACTAAAAATATGTTTAAAAAAAAAAAAAACAAAGTCTATTTTAATCAGGGTTTTAATAGTTACATTTTTCTACACAACATAGTAGACACCTGTGCAAACCATCGACTTGAAAAAATCTGTATATTTAATATCCATCTTATCCGTTTTATACCAATTTACGAGGACATAATTAAGTTCTATTAAGAATCTATGAAACCTGTATAGTGTAACAACAATATTTCTTACCCACTGTTCAATGAAATAAGTTTGAATTGTATAAAACAACAATAAGTCATCGTTGTTCTAATGAAATGTAAATATTATGTAATAAGTAATTGTATATCATTATGCTGGTCATGTAACAAATATTATTATCATTATTAGTCAATTTCACATACTTTCATTCTCAAGTTGTCTTAAAGTAATGAAATAGCTTATTGAAATCATAATACGAGAATATCTATAAATAATTCGCTGTATAAAAAAACAAGCAATCATTTATTCGTAAAAAATATCAGAAGTCATACTATTTTATGGTGCGAGTTTAGCAAAGGTACTTGAAGAAAATAATTATACCGAAAATCCGAAAAACTCTTATTAAATTAATATATTTTTATTATTTTCAAGTAGATCGTGTGCTGTCAAACACTACATTATCTTCAATTTTTTTTCATTTTCACCGTTAAGTATACAATTTATAATGTACCAAATTTTCGTGCATTTCTATTCGGCTAAAACAGTTTTATTTAATTAATTCCAAAAAAAAAAAAAAAAACCTAAAAAGGTCTAAAACTATATTAGATAACAAATATTAACATTCTGTAAATATTTCAGGTCCCTACGATAATTTTTAACCGAGTAATATAACAAAAAGGAAAAGTTTGAAAATAATAAAACCATTGCCGTAAATTTTCCCTTATGTCCTGTGTTTTTTTTCCCGGGATTTATTAAGACTTAACTAAAACGAAAATCAAACAAATGACCTCTTTAATGCACCAACTAAATCAAAAATTCTTTCAGAAAAGGTACTACACTTGAAAATCGGAGCAGGTTGTAGAAATGTTGTTTACGGACAGAAAAACAAAACAAAACAAAAAAACCACATTACTATGTGTGTGTTATTTAAAAAAAAAACCGCAAACCAATAAAATCAACAATTTTTTCACTTTGATCATAATCTAAAATAATATGTAGGATAGGAATAACGGTGTAAAAATTGAAATTGACACCGGATCGCCAGGAATATCACGGACTCCCAAAAGGGAAGTAAAAAAAAAAAAAAAAAAATATCTATATACAATAGAACCGCGATAAGATGTGTACGACGGTACTGCAACGGCAGTGCTATACGGACGACTCTAAAATATACACTATGGACGGTTTCGGCGTGGTTCACATGTAATACAGTAACATTATTACTATATTGTTCGTATTTTGTGCCCCTCGGATTTTTTTTTTTTTTTTTTTTTAAACGTGTTTACGCAGTGTTAGAAACGGTTTTTTGTCCGGTCGCATCTTCATATTATGCGTGTCCCCCCCCCCCTACCCACCCGCCCGCCGCTATTATAGTTGACCGACACGTTTCGCTCTCAGGTGGGCGACGACGTCGCAACCGACCGATACTTAACCGTGGTCAAAACGATGCGATAAACCCCTAAATATACCCCCCCCCCACCTACCGATGACCATAATAATAAACGTGCATTATTAACCGCCACTAGCGTGCGGTGGTACAAAGAAAACGGACACCACGTGTTGCTCGCGGAGCTCGTAATATTATATTATCGTTATATTATCAAACCGAGTTTTACTGCAAATCGTAATCGTCCAGTGGCCGCGTTTAGAAATTGTGCGGAAATTGTATGGTCGTTGGAAGAAAAACAAAAAAAAAAAAAAAAAAAAAATGGTGACTTTTATTTCGTCGATTTAACTTAAAAATTATGTTTAAAAAATTACAAAATGTATTATTGTTAGCTCCTGACGGGCACTGCCGGTTGCCTCCCGCCGGCAAGCGTTTTGACCTTTAACCCGGGACCGACTGTTTGAATCCAATCAATATTCCATTAAGGGGTCGTCATTTACTTAATATTTTATATAATATTTATGTTTTTATTAAAAAATAAAATATTTTTGGATTCGCCAAGACGATGTTGCTGATCACAGTATCTGATACGGTGCAGTAACGGTGGATTAGGCCTACCGGGGTAATACCATTCTAAAAAAAAAACAAAATGCACCACGTGTAATATCTCACGATTTTAAATAACAAGTGGCTGTGATGTTTACGCGCAACAGACGCGCAAAACAGTAGGTATTTAAAATTAAACTTATAATAATATACCGGCACTATGTGAAAATAAAACAACGGGGAACGCGTAAAGGTTTTTTTTTTTTTTTTTTTAAGAAATCATACAATAGGAAAAAAAAATTAAAGTACCGGAACTCCTATGTGGAAGTCAGTTTAAGAAGAAAAAAATTGTACATAAAATGCTGGAGGCTTCCTACGCTACTAAATACAGTATACGTATTGGTTGTCGTTTAATAACATCTACTAAGATGGTGTGGAAACTTATTCGATTTCGTTGTAATCAGTATAATAATATAATGCTCTCTCTCCTTGTTCACGACATCGCGTTCGTCGATCATAGAATTAAAATACTAAAACGACTCGGCAAACAAAATGGGAACCGATAAGAACAAAATATAAATCTGTGACTTGTTCTGGTCTGTCTTCGTCTTCGTATGGGATTCTATAATATCATTATGTAATTTATAAAATAAATATTATATTTTTGTATTCTTTTTAATGTTGTTAATTACGGTTTTAGTGTTTTACGATAAATGTTATGTGGTCGAACAATTTAAAAATAAATGTAAATCGCTTCGAGAGAACTTCTATTATTATAATATTGAGAACCTAATCATTTCAATATTGTTGTATTAAATTAATTCATTAGGTATTAAACACACAAATATAAATAACTCATACGTTTAAAATAATCTTAAATAGATTGTATTTGTTATTATAGTCGAATCTACTAAGAGAAGATTTGTTTGCGGCAAAAAGTAAAATTTGCTAAATATGTTATGTCATTTTTCACTGTATAATGTTAGATTTGTGGAATGGCAACAACTGGGCGGAGGTGTGTTAAAAACTCCCAGTTTTATAATTGGTACTCCTGGTATTTTCATAATAAATGATGTTTAAATTTTACAATAACTGTTGATAACTATACAAAATGTCCTACAGACATGTGGGATATTTGGGATATTATGTTGTAATTTTAGTGTGTATTGATTAAGTTGATACATAGGGAGTGATGTAGATGGGGTGTTTTACTAACGCGTAAAGAGTTTTAGCAGCATCAAAATTGTGCTCCAACCGCCTATAATTTGGCAGATTTGTTTCAAAACAGTTCCCGGGCCGAAACAAATCGCCAATTCGCCTCAGATTGTGTGACACTGTCAATGATGAAAGAACACATAATTGGCGAAGAAGATACAATAGGAAGCTGTACGATATTATAGATTTGATGCCAGTGATTGTATACAATCAAATTTCAATAAAGTGAAATACCTCTAAATACAGAACATTCTCGGTCGCCGAAATTTTGTCCGCTATTTGGAGGTGTCTGCTATTTAGAGGGGGTCAATTTGTTGTAGAGCAATGAAGTGTATTTTGTATATTAATTATCGATTATTTGTATATCAATTAAAATTACGTATAATTATTGTATAATAAAGAAATATTTGATTTTATATTTATTAATTATATTTTGCCCAGTGTACTTATTTATTATATTGATATTTTTTTAATTTAAAGATCATCTACAGGTAGGTAAATAAAAATAATTTTTATTGTAAAAATTAACATTTATTGAACAAATTAGTTACTTTAGGCCTTGATGCGTAATCATTTCGTATGTCAAGGCATTTTCTAATTCAACTGTAGTATGAATTATTTGGTATCGCGATAGAAAAAATGTATTAGCGTATGCCCTTCACCACTTTACTTCTACAATAAAAATTATTTTTGTTTAAAAAATTGTGTTGTCTCTTTCTCTAGATATTTGTACGTGCAAATTTGTTTTATAAAATAAAATGTATCGCTTAATTTCTTCCAATATATATATATATATATATAAATACATTTAACATGCGTATTTGCACTATTTTATTTGTATATTTTCCCTTATCTTTTGGAAAAAAATATAATAATAATAATGTGTGCACACACAAATGAAAACCCGTGCAGGAGGTACACACGGTAGATGTTATTAATAAAAGTTCGACGCCCTTCATTTTTGGCATCATTGAATTCACGTTGAATCGATAAAAATGGCAAAAAGGTCTTGGGATACAACATTATAATATTTTTTTTAAAAAACACGTAGTGACACGCGCGTACACCGAATTTATATTCGTATCCTGATTAAGTTATACCGGACCGCGATCCGAACGACTCCGCTCATAGTTTATGACCGACATAACGATGGGCGATTCAAACTTGTCAAATGAAAAAAACGCTACAACGATCAAAACAAAAATTAATATAGGGTGAGTTTGTCAACGTGATCCAGCGACTTTCTCAAAGGATTTTAAGTATATCAGATTTCTATATTTTTCAATAATTTTGGAATTATTTAAACGTTTAAGGGGATTGGAGCCAGTCGAAAAAAAAAACACGTAAAATGATCGAAAAGCCAGAAAAAAAATGTTTAGGTTAGGATTAGTATTCAAAAAATTAAATGTAATTTTCTAATAATGGAAATTTATCCTTTTTTTTTTTAAATTTAAATCGTCAATATTTTCACAATAAAATTTAACATCAAAAATCGCCTCGATGGAAACCTAGAAAATTAGAATGCAAAATAATATCTGTTTTCAAAATTCAAATCCCAAGCCTGCAATTTTGTCCGGTTGATATGTCTAAAACGTCATATTCCTCCGTAAAAATGGCCGTAGTCCTTTCACCTTAAATAGATATCGAACAGTATATTAGTGAAAAAAGTCGTATCTTTAAGGTTCATCAAAAGGTAAAAAAAAAATTTCAAATTTTACAAAATTGTAGATATTTTGAACAATTTACACCTTAACAGCATAACGCCGTTTTCAAATTTTTACCCCTACTATTTATATACCTTGAATAAGTATTAACTTTTGATTTAAAAATTTATCAAACGGCAATCTCCTCCCTGTTTTCAACACATATTCGAAAAATAATATTATTCCAAAAATTGTTATTATGCATAATCAGTGACGTGAGATTCACACCGTTTATGAGTTATAACAGTTTAAAAAATGTAGGCAAAGGGGCAGTAAACATTATATACATTTTGGTCCAGTGTTATACACACCCACCTATAAAAATCTTTAGAAAAATATTATTTTTTCGAATCTGTTTTGATAAGGAAGGGTTACCATTTAAAAATCAAATATTGATTGTTGATATGCGTTTGCGGTGTACGGAATAAGGATACAATTTTGAAAATATTTTAAATACGATCGTTAAGCGGTTATATTATATAAAAACGTTCGAAGAAAACCAAAATCAATTTTACTAAAAACTTTTGTGGATAACTGATGAATCATTAGGGATGATCTCGTACACCAATTAAAATGGGGAGGGGGAACATATTCTCCTACCTAAAATTATTAATGCCGTTAATGGCCGATTTTTACTATCCAAACCATATTAAATGATAATTTTTTTATTTTTTTGGCCACGCATGCGGATTAAATAAAATAATATAACTCACTTTAAATAACAATTAGTGTTAATAACCGGCCGGGACACCAGGACGTGGGGCTGTGTGCCTATATACAAGAAATATATCGACTAAATTGCATATTGTTATGCAACATCAACTGTCAAGTAATTTTGCCGACTTTGGATTTATTTTGAACAAAATGCCGACTTGCCATTAGAGTCAAAAATCGAGGGCATGGGGTACCACACCACTAGTCTAGTCCCTTGTGGACCGTTATAAAAAAAAATCACCCTATATATTATAATCGTAACAAACGATTCGGCACCCAGCCAAACAAACGGCTCGACAATTTATTAATTAAAACGAATAATTATTGTTATTTGAATAGGTTCGTTCGAAAGTACAACGGTAATAGGTAAGTGGCCGTCGCGTTCTAATTGCAATTTTCGAACACATACAACTACAATTACACTACTATTACGCGTCAATTTCTATTGATCCGTTGTAGTTGTCGATTTTGTGTTCAGTTCACTCGGATTTTAGGCCACATTTAATAATTACAATGACGGCTCGTCGAGTCGTATTTTCCACTTGATGTTTTCGATTTCACGGTGAACGAAACGTGATGTTCGTCATTTTCGACGATGACAGTGAGGACCGCACCGCGGTTCCGTTATTAATTATTATTATATCATTGGGTTTGAAACTATAATTTTATTATAGGTATTTAATTGGAATATTATTGTAGGTAAACACAAAAACCATAGGTAAATATTAATAATATTAAATGCGAGGGGATGTGGAACCTGCCTTCCACACCGAAATTTTGAAGTACCTACTCGGTATATATCTATCATAAAATATATTATTTTGTAATTGTACAAAATAAACATATATTTTGTACTATTTAGTATTATTGTTAAATTAATTATAAATTCAATTTATGTATTACAAATATTTCTCCCCCTCCCCCCGAAAATAGATTATGAATACGGACATGACCGTGCATAGGTAATTAATTGTGTAATAAATTATTTTTTTTATATAATTTCCGAAAAAAATCCAAAATATAAGTTTGGGTTTTCTTTAAATGAAATAACATCAGCATTGGTGCCTCAACAGAATTTCAACACGTATAATAATCATCGTTATACAAATTTTATTTGTGAAATTTACACTCTACAAGTTGATATAATTCACATCATGAGTAGGCCATTGTCGTAAGTGTTAAGGGTGAAATGTATAAAAGTATAGGGCAATTTTGTCTATATACTAAAAGCTACGGTAAAACAATGCAATCAAAAACGATTCTGAGCGGAGCTCGATATAAAGATATCAGTCATATTTCCCCGTTTAGTCAAGGTAACTTAGAAATCAACAAAAAAAACCAATATATCATTTGTATTGCAATTCTTTTTCTATTAAACTATTGAGAATCTATAGAAAAACATTTCAATTAAGGTACCACCCGGTGAAAAATCCGAATTTTATTGAGTACAATTTTTTTAGAGCTCAATTTGTCATTTCAATATGTGATTATAAAAAACCCGGTACACTTAACAGCACTGTTGTATGTGGGATATACGGTAATTTAATGTATATCAATACTATAATCATTTGAAAATAATACGATTCCGAGCAAAATTCGGTTAACATTACAGTTGTCTATGTCTTTTTGTCTTAAATTTTTGAGCATTGTTTTAAAGCTCAAAAATCTGTATCTACATTAGTATGAAAATAGTGTGCAAAACTCCGTGGTTTTTACGATTTTCTTAAAAATTTGAATTTCAAACATTATTTTATAAAATAAAACATCGTTACTACCTAATCTTGGTATATTTATAGCTAACCAAAAGAAAAACTTTCGATGAATCTCGTATCAAATTTTCGAGTCCAGCCATTTTCAATCCACATAAAACCAAATTAAAACCGAAAACTCAAACATTTTCAAATAGTTATAAATAACTAAAATAAGATTATTAGAACGATTTGAGTTCGGGTGACATATAGAAGTATTCCCCGGATTACATTTACTTTTACATAGGCATAATTGAAAATCTTGAACTCTAGAAAAATATTGTACATATTGTTATTTCAAATCGGTGATGGTACGATATAAATCGATTTCTCGAATAAAATCGAAGAAGAAATTTGTATTTATTTCCGAGTTCGCGATGATGATTATTGCTAACGGACATAATTACAAATAGTGCATTCTGTAGATCACCTTAAGTTGGTTCCGTATACAGAACTCTTATATGCTGAATGTTTTTATATTTTCTCAGGGCGTTTAACCGGTACATGTTACCCGGGCGATTTACGAATAATAATATTTTTACGTTGTCCAATATGGGCGGGCGGGCCACGTGTCGAAATCGCCCGGATAATATATTACGCGTTATCCGTCTTTCGTACTTTACCCGTATACATATTATATATATATATACCTCTACGGCGGCGGTATAGACCGTATATAAAACCGACAGAGCAGTAGGTTTATTATATAGCGGTACCCGCGGAATACATAATCAGATGCGGCCGCGTTATCTCCGCGTATACCGACGTGTACATATATTATTATTGTTGTTGGTAAAACGGTGAAATGATTTCGTGCGCGAAATCGGCGCGCGGCTGGCACTTTGTCAAACTTTCCGGCGACCGCACCGGCGCGCGCGTATTCATTAATATGCAAGAAAACGTGCTGTCTCAAGTATATATATATATATATATATATATATATATGTGTGTGTGTGTATATACATTTCTCAGGGCTAAAAGGCTTTCAAGATGTTTGCGAATGCAAATACTAGAATACGAATTTTGCGAGACGGCGTTCGCGCCGGGGGGGCGGGGGGAGAGCAGTCGCCGCGAGGTGCGGGACAGAAGGGAGGATACTTTTGGAAATACGCGGCAGAGTAATATATGGTAAGAACACGTGCGGCAGTCGTATATACATAAACATATATACGTGTATATATATATATATGTTTATGTATAAACAGATGAGTTGCCGGTGCGGAGGAGAAGGGCTGAGTATAGGAACGTGTATATATATATATATATATATATACCGCACACACATATTATACAGCATATATTATACGTGCGCGCGAAGAGAAGGCGGCGGCTGAGGCCGTAGCCGAGGAATATAGTGGGCGGGCCGCAAGGTAAAAGGATCCTCCGCCGGTGTGTGTATATATATATAAGACGTTGGCTTAGCCTCAACGAGCTTGTTTAAAACAGATTAAACCAGAGCGCTTTGTAATTTAGAACCGCCGTCGCCGGGGGGAGCGCGCGGCGTCGGCGGCTCGGCTTTGGCCGGAGGAGGGGGTTGTGGGTGTTCGGGAGGGCGGACGGAACAAACGTATATATATATATATATATTATACGAATCCGCGGCGGTCTTCCCCACGGCCCCTCGACGTACTCACAATATGCACGCGTACCTTATATATATATATATATATATATATATATATACACGCGTGTGTATATGTACACCCCCCGAATAAGGAAGACGCGCGAGTATACCTATAGACACGTATACGTATTATATAATATAATATGTAAGCGAGCGCAGTACGACCGGGACCGGGAGGAGGTAAACGAAAAACAGACGCGCGGCGTTTCCTTAATGGAGACGGAGAGACACGTACTCGTCTGCCGTTTCCCATCCGGCGTATGCCGAGAGCGCGCGCGCGCCCGCCCGCCCGCCCGCCCGCTACGCCAAGACGGCGACGGCGGCGGCGACGACGACGACGACGACGACGGTGAGCCGCCGAGCGTGCGTACGGCGCGTATAGGTATATACTCGCGGGCCGGCGGTGAGGAGGAGTCGACGCGAATCACGATAGTAAAGTATACGCTAGTGTTAGAGCGGTGTGCGCGCGCGTGTGTGCAAGAGAGTAATTTTGAGTTTTCGCCGGTGCGCGCCTCGGGGAACGCGTATAATATAAGCGAATATATAGTGGTGTAGTATATTTGAATATATATACAGTCGGGTCGGAGAAGCGGGGTATACGTTGATGTGCGGCGGCGGTAGACGCGAAAGAGCTCGGAAGAGAAGTCGCGGCGAACGAGGGAACTTTAATAAACGCGGATGCTTATACACACACACACACGCGCGGGCGCGCGCGCGCCCGCCCGCTCGCCCGCCAGCTCGAGCAAGGGCGCGTCGTATATAATATCTAAACAGAAATTTTCCCTCTCGCTCTCACTCGCTCGCCCGCTCTTAGTTTGCCCGTTTCGCTCTTTCGCGGCATCTTTTCCTCCGTTCTTCACCGTCTCCCGTCGCGCCGCTATTCTCGCCCTATATAAAAGCTCTCTCTCTCTCTCTCTCTCACTCTCTCACTCTCTCTCGCCCGCCCGCCCGCCCGCCCGCTCTTCCTCTTCCCCGCCCTCACAAACATAAATGTCAAAAACACGTACACCTCTTACGACCGCCGCGTTCGAGAGAGCGTATATAATATATATATATATATATATATATCGTAGAATATCGTACGATATTATTATTATTATTATGTTTGAAACGCGATTTTCCGAAACCCGAAATGTCTTGGCGCGTACAATATTATACAATAATAATATATATACGCGCCGCGGGCCCAACTTCCGCCGCCGCTCTTGAGAGTTTATTCGTTTAATAATATATTAAAGCGGTCCGCCGCGACCGGCGAAATAATATTATAAGAGCGAAATACCGCCGTCGTCGTCGGTACCGTTGCGGTCGAAAAGCGCGTCTAACTTTTATACCTACCACTCATACACGGCGCGGTTCCGCCGAGTTCTCCGCGGGCAGACGGGGGCCCCCGGAGCCCGGGATACCGCTCGCGGGTCCACCTATATTGTACGCGAAAACTTGATACAATACATTTGATTTAATTTATATCTACGAGTAACGATCAACCGTTGCTAATGAAAAACGATTCTGGGCGCAAGGTCGGTTACAAATGTCTTGACGATTGAAAATTGACAATGCTATTGATTAATTAATATTGTATAACTTCGAAATTAATTATTACTTTGATATCATCTCAAATTGTTGAGCATTTTTATGGAACCAAAAAATGTTATCCGCGTAAATATTATAACGAAATTATAGTAAAACCATTGTATTACTCGCTATGCCCCCCCCACCCCCACAATCTAAAAATGTACAGTATTTCAAAATTATTATCGAATTTAAACGAAAATGATATTGTTTTTCGGACGCAGAAAAGGAGAATTTTATAATAGTTATTTTATAGAAATTGTTTTGACTTTTTAATTCCATTGACTGTGATTTTAAATAATTTTTAGTACAATTTAATACCATAGTAGTGTTTTAAAATTATCGCGTCAAAACGCTATTAAATGTAAATACACTATATTTCTGGGCACTAAAATAAACACTAAAAACCGTGAGGTCAATGAAAATAAAATGTTGAAACGTCATACTTTTCGAAAATAATAAAATAAAAAGTTATTTTTTTAAATGTTTTACCAAAACATATACATTTAATTGAAATATAAATGTTTAAAGTCCCTGTGAGTCATTTGAAAACAAAAAAAAAATCTATTCGATTATCATTAACTCAGGAAATATCGTATGGGTATTTTTTTTAAAAAAAAAAAATTTATATTTAGGAGACAAAATGAATATTTATTACATGAAATATTGAAAACCTCGAGACCTTTAAATTGAATACACTTGTTTTGCGTACTGAATTTTCCAAAATATATAACGAAAATGCAAATCTATTCCGTCCGAAAGTACGGAAACGTATTAAATGATCAAATAATATGGCAAAAATGACCGTATTGCCCGGTCAATAAACATTCGCAATTCTCTTAGCAAATTGCTGACAAGCTTCAGATATGCTCGTCCTCAATAGTCGGTCGTTCCTATATAATGTATATCTGCGGTAAAGAATAATAATCGAAAACAGCATCGTTGCCTTGTTATAATAACCGTCATTAGGTATAGACGATATACAATATTAATAATACACGGTGTATGTACAGTATGAACCGCACGCTGCGGCCGTAGAAAGTTTTAAGACGACGTTAAATATTTCACTGTACATTCTCGCCTGAGGGATAAACAAGAGCACCGCCGTGATATTATATAATATAGCCTACTATACATGTCTGCAGTGTTCGCCTGCAGGAGATCAAATTTCAGCCCGATCGGTTTTACCAAGAGCTCGCGGAAACAATGTAAAGTAATTGATTTCGAGAAGTTTCGCGGCGCATATTCGTATAATTATATATATATATATATATATATTATTATAAAGCTTGTGTCGGATACAATGCAAACTGTTAGTCGTCATAATACGCATAAGCTATAAGCGAACACGATACGATAAGATAAGATTCCTACGTTTAATAGTTTTCCAAAAAGATACCTAATATATAATTATATCGTGATGCGGTTCTTCTTCGTCTCTTTTCTAGATAATATTTTTTTTTTCTTTTTTATCTTTTATTTTATCTAGATGAAACATTTTATATATATATATATATATCTGAAGTTTATCTATGATAAACATCTCTGTTTCGTTATTATCTAGATAAAATATATCTATTCAGGTAACCTAACCTAGATCAAATATATTACCCTACTATAATGTTCTTAACAATGACAATAATAGATAATTTTAAAAAAAAATTTTCTTGTTTTTTGTGAAGATATATTCTACTTATCTCTAATCTTATCTGAGATAATTTAAATATGTTTTATCTCTATCTGTATCTAGATAATTTTGAAGCAATTATCTTATATCTTTATCCAGATATATTTTACTTATCTACGTCTCAACACTGTCAGCCTCTAACTCGTAGTTTTACGTCTCTTCTCGTCTCGCCATGTCCGAACCACTTCGGCTTATAGTTATTTCTCGTCGTATCATATTACGAACATTTATGATTCTGAGCAAAGCTATTGTAATATAATATGATGTGTGCCATTTTTTTCTCGATGTGTTAACAAGTTTTCCACCAGAAGACTTGCGTCAATCATCAACTTCAGGAGTGGTTTCTAGTCTAGTTGGTGCATTGAAGAGATCGTTATTTGATTTCCTTGAACTTATCTTTATAATCGAGAATAACCAAAAATGGGAATATTTACGGGAAAATGATTTCTATTAAAACCGATTTAGTTTATTTGTTGTAATTTAGTAGCAAATAATCGTAGAGACTTGAAATTTCCACCGAATATTTATGCCTTGGCACATTCTAGATGTCATACAATTTTCAAATTACGGTTTTTGAGTTATTTATAGCTACCTATTTAAAATTGTCTAGTTTTATTGATTTTTGGTAGATACAAATTGTCTGACTTGATGAAAATCGTAAAAATTATCAACATTTTACATACAATTTTTAAGTTCATATGAATTCAATTCCCCCCCCCCCCGTAATAACGCTCAACAAATTGGTATAATGTCATATCATAAGTTATACTAGTGATAAAAAAAATTGAGCATAATGACGTAATTAGTTTTATAGGCATTTGCGTTTAAGGTACAAATTTATTATAAAATTCGTTTAAAGTACGAACAAATTAACGCAGTATAGTCAATTTAAACGTATCGATAAAAAATGTTTAACCGAACCCCGTTCAGAATCGTTAATCGTTTGAAATGATTTATCGTGGCATACAGTATATTATAATAACTATACAACTTTTAAACATTATACGGAAGACCATGAGTAAAAACAAATTTCGGCGGAGCGTAAGTAAATTTTTTTTTTTTAAATATAAACCCATGGATCCCCCCTCCCCCCATAATATGTTACGAACTCTGATTATTATACGGTCATTTGAACCGATTTTTGAACCGAATACACAACGGAGTAGGTATTTACCGTTCGGGTTCGATTACTGGCGAATTTGCAATAATTCGCAACATATTAATACTAATTTCATAATCAATATATTTCCATGTTTTACCGGTGAATATAATATTGTGATTATTCGAACCAAACGGACGGCGGGTGAAGTATCACGACACTATACAGCGACGAGGCCCTGGCGGAAGTGCCTATTGTTTTTCGTCGCAAATACGTTTTGTAATGCTAAACGGAAGGGAAATTAGTATTCGTCGTCGTTTATATTGTGTGTGTGCTGTGTGGCAAATAACGTGACAGACCAGCAAAATCATCGAGGGATCCGTCAAACTCGCACACCGGAAAACGCATGCCTATATTAATATAGCGGTTATACTTGACTTTCATGGCGGCAGGGAGCGAAAATAGTAAAATACCCATACCGTATTAAAATAATTTAAACTAATTATGAGACGTTTCTTGTTTGTTTAAACATTTATAAAAAAAAAAAACGTGCTCGGTGTGATTTTTTCGCATTTAATAAAGAATATGGATTGCGAAACACCCGAAGTCTCAATGTTGATTTTTGACCTGAAAACAAAAAAAAAAAATGATTACGGGGCATGAAGATTGAAATACTTCGGGTAAAAGTTGATTTTTCTTCAAAAATTAAAAAATATGTTGCATGCTCGAAATAAAATGTTTTAAAAATTGTACTCGTATACAAATATACGCCGTTCGTCATACTAAAATAATATATAATTTCAATTTATATAGCTACAGCTCAACGGGATGGAGGGAAATCCGCCTGGCCCTCTCGCCGTCATAACCGTCGGTGTATTGCGGCGGCCCGGGCGACGTTTGAACCGTCGTCTAATTCGCACACACAATCCCCCCCTCCGCCGCCGCTTCCGCCCGCCCGCCCGCCCGCCCGTACTCACAATACGAATTTCGCATCCGTAAATCCTTACCGTGTATAATATTATAATACTTATCGTCCTGTATCCGACAAGAGCGCCGGTCTCTGTGCTCTCGCCGTAAGTCGTCGTCGTCGTCTTATTACGCGTGTCTTCCTCGTCGTAATGTGTAATACGTGTACAGGTACTCGTAATAATAATAATAATAATAATAATATTATAATCTAATACAAACTACGACTTTGAGTGCTCTCCGCAGGAGTTAACGTTGTTCTATAACTTCCAAAACGCGATTACACGTCATATCACTATTATAAATTGGGTATAATACGCTCGCCCGAACTCGGCCCGACGTACGGTGTTCAGCGCCGGCCGATAACGGCGCCAATATCCGATCTTTACGATAGTTGTGGGTGGGGGGGGGGTACCCCACTAACTTACCTATACAATACGAAATTATCCCGTTGATGACTTGATGTAATCAGAATAATATTAACAATAATATATCCAATTGTATAGGTAATCGCCGACGATGCCGGGTAAATCGGCATTAATCGGCGAGGGAGAGAAAAATATTTAATTTATTACGCGTGCAGTATTATGACGCGTTTTAGATTTTGAGCGAAGATATATTTGCTTTACTATACGACGCGCGCATTTCAATTGTTTTATTAGTCTGTTTACTCTGATTGAAAACGTCATGCTCGTTTTTCTGAAAATTCCGTACACTTTTCTTAATAACGGAAAAAATCTAAAGAAAAAAAAATGTCGGATAACCTGGAGTGTTTTTGCAACACCGGTTTTTGATCAAAATTATTTTTTTTATATACAAATATATAATTTAAATAAAATAAACAAATTATCGCTACTGGGACCAGAAATTTTCACCAATTACTAGTGTTAGCATTTTTCTAGATGTGCAAGTATATTTTCCATAATAACTTGGCTTTTTTTAATTATTTATACAGTTATACGGACTTGTCTATGATTTTTTTTTTTTTTTTTTTTAATGTGAATACAATTTATTTGGCCTCATAATAATACTAGAAAATTTGATACAAGGTTTATCATAAGTATTTACTGTTTCTTACTGTTCAAAAGTTTGAGTGTAACGTCAACATTTTTCAAATTCTGAATGTAGCAAAGAAGCTATTGTTATTTAATAAATATGTGCTTTTTATACTCTGACACATTTCACAATACTCTGATGTTTACGTTCTGTATATTTAATAATGCGGATTTTCCACCTGGTGGTATTTTATTTGAAACATTTTTCGAAAATGTCAACAATTTTGATAAAAATGTAATAAAACTGACAACAAATGAATATAAATCAAATGTTTTATGATTTCTGGGTTACCAAGGGAAAAAACTGGACTAGCGTTTTATCCAACCAGTGTACCAAGAATGGTTTTCAGAATGGTTTTTTTTTTTTTTTTTGTTACAATAATTTATCTTTGCATTCTTAAACTATACTACCCCATGTGCTACATATACGAAGTATAATCAAAAAGTATCGAGACTGTTAAAAAAAATCTACATATTTATAAGTTATTCAATCTCCTACAAAAAAATGCTCCTTCTGAATCTAAACAAGTTCTCCAATGTTCCTACCATTTTTTAAAACACATCTTTGTCACTTTTAGAAATTCCTCGTAGCTGTTCAGTCGCATTATGTTTTATTTCATCCACATCTCGCAAGCGTTTATTCTTCAGTGCCATTTTTATCTTTGGAAATAAACAAATATCACATGAAGCTAGGTCTGGCGAATAGGGAGGGGGAGTTAAAAACAACTGGGTTATCGTGTTTGACCAAAAACTGCTGCACAAAATAGGCTATTTTCGATTTTCTTTTGGTCATCTGAGAGAAGTTTTGGAACAAATTTGGCTGCTACTCTTCTCCTGCCAAAATCAGCTGTCAATATAGTTTTAACTGATTCAAATGAGATTAAGAACTCGTTACTAAGTACAAGATTGTCAAACATCAGTTACCTCGTATAGCTTTTTGAATCGTTTCCTCATTGCGGCTTGTTGACGGACGTCCTTCACGTTAATCACTTTCTACAGTTGTTCCACCCTTTTTAAATCGTATAAACCATTCAAAAACGCGAGCACGGGAAATGGTTTCATCTCCATAAGTTAACAATAATAAAATTTAATGCAAACTCGTTGTTCTATAATTTCGCACGTAATGAAATCCGACAGGACGTAAACACACACTTTACTTAATCACAGCTAGCAGCCGACTGAGTGAATTTTAGTCTAATCTATGTCATTATACATTTTCCCAACATATAAAAGTAGATAAATATAGCACGTGCAAGTTTATACTCGAACCTATTCACGATTAATCGTATCAGTCTCAATCATTTTTGATTATACCTCGTATACGTTCACGAGTTTCCAGTTTTCCACCTACTACTGTGACGGTGGATGGCTGTGTATGTTTTGTGTTTCGAATATTTAATTCATATTTTACTTTCGACGTTATTACAACGGAAAAATGAATAAACATGCGCACCAAAAACATAAAAAAAAATGTTTCTGTAAGACCACCGACAATATTATATTGTACATTATACACAAAATGTATAATATTGTATTAATATAAGTATACGGGGTCTGTTCGAAAAATACCAGGATTTTATTTTTAATAATTACAAAAATGAAGATGCATATTATTTAAAGATATCTCCTACAAAATACAATCCTCTGGACGATATGCAGTAATCCCGGCGATCTTGCCATTTTTTAAAAGTCCTTTGGGACTGTGCCACAATTAAAGCTACGAGTTCTGTTGCCGCGTTCTCTTTAATTTCCTCTACATCTTGAAATCGCAGATTTGTCCTTTAAGCGCAGGTTTTAGTCTTGGGAATAGAAAAAATCACCGCGGGACCACACCGATATTTTTATCAGCCAAAAATTCACGAATCGATAGCGCTAAATGTGCCGGTGCATTGTCGTGGTGAACAATCCCGGACCGAATCTGGCAGCGCGACCCTTCTCATCTGTACATTTTCCTGTAAAATGCCATGACAAGACTCAATTGAGATTCGCTTTGTTAACTGCATTTTTTTCTTAAGTTGTCGTCACACCATCGTTTCTGGATGACGCCGACGGTCTTCCAGAGCGTGGATCGTCTTCAGCTGACCGCCGACTGTCCTTGAAACGTTTAAAACAGTCGAAAATCACGGAACCACTTAATGAATCATCCTCAAAAGCGGTTTTAGTCAATTCCGTACGTTTCCGTTGCACAATTTTTACCAAGTTTCAAGCAAAACTTGATGATGCACACGCGTTTGTTCGTTAATTTCAGACATGTCGAAAACGGCGAACGAAACATACTGATTGGGTTTAACCACGCGTAACATTAAACTGACATAAGATAGCGACTTCGGGTTTTGTTTAAAATATTCACTAATTCACGAGGAATACATCTATATACAATTTGAAACGTTATCGTGTATAGATTAGCCGTAATAACATTAGTCCTGATACTTTTCGAACAGACCTCGTATCCGTCTGCAGACATAATCGGACGGTCGTCATCACCGCCGCGGGCCGGGGGTTAAGTACAAACATTAAAATTGCGCGCGCTAAATGATTGCGAGTGTAGGGGATATTATCAAGAGGGCCGTGCGTTGAAGTTCGAGTTTACGTGCCATCAGATAGAAAGTTGGCATAATATAATTTGTACGAACCGGAAAATAGAAAAGGGTTTGAGCGTGCGTGCACATTCGCGTCGTAATTTAATATTAATACATATAAATATACATACATGCTCTTTGGTTATCGTCGCTGGGTCACATTATAGGAGCATGTATATATAACAATGATAACGATAATTCCGTGGCCTTAATGGAGCGGCGTTCCGATAGTACAATGAATAATATTATACGCAGGGCGACCACGACCGATGACGTCTTGTTTGCGTAATCTCGAAAAAATTTCAAAATCCATAACGATAAACGAATATAAATTATACTCGCTGACCCGGCAATGCTTTTTTGTCGCTAGATCGTTGTGTATTATTGTCCTGCCCATGTCACTATTTAAAAAAAAAAAAAAAAAAAAAAAAAGGTGGAAAATGGATATCCTAGAATTGAACGTCTTAAATATTCCGGAACGACGAATAAAGCGAAAGAGGAATAGGAAAAAAACCATTTTTTTTATTTGAAAATGAAAAAGATAAGGACGAGAAAGGAATAATTGACATAACTTATATAGGTGGATAGTCCACCTTCGGCAGACTAAATGTGTTCTACACTGTGATTTCTACCGCTAATCAACAAAAATAATTTAAGTCAGAATTTCATGTCAAACACATATTTTTTTTTTCTGTGACATAATCATTTTGTTCATTGTAATATTTTATGATATACGACATTTTTTTGTTTTGATGTCCGGCGCGTAAACTAATAAAGCTCATGGTTTTACGTGTTTTCACTTTTTACTATAGATACCCGCACAGCTCAGGGATGGTGCACTACAATAATTAATAAAAGTTTTTTTTTTTTTTATCTGTATTACCAAGGTGACCCGTAAATCAACAAAAATGATAAAATTTGTATACTAAAAAACCTAAAAACTAAATTTTAGGGCGTGGTATTCAATAAGGTATGGATTTCAATAGCCTTCTCCGGACAACGCGGAACATTTTGAAAAAAAAACCGCGTAAATATCGCTCTTGTAGTTTTTCAGTCTATTAATCTTATACAGACAGACAGACATACATTTTTTTATATATATAGAATCATATACATGTAAAAATCATATACATATTATACTTGGGAGCCGGTGGCGCGTGATGAACTTACGAAAATTAACGAGTAAAACGATCGCCCGTCTGAATGTTCTCCCAGAGATTTCTTATGTACTTTATAGTTACCGACAGTGATGTCCATCAGCCGACCTGTATAAATATATAACAGCTAAAAAAAATTATCGAGATGTTACGAACAACGAAGGTGTTAGATTTTCGAACGGAATAACTCGAGGAAATATCGCCAACCCATTTTGTTATTTAAATAATGCGGTGATACTTATAGACAGTGTTTGAGACGCGGATAAGAAAAATGCATTTAAATTAAAAAAAATATACATTTTTTTTTTTTCACATTTCTATTGTTGAGATGAAAATGTAAACGGTTAAAATAGTTCTGTAAATGCATAGGATGTACAAACGACTAACTACTTTGAATTTTTAACTAAAAGTTAAACAATACAGTTGGATATTTAATATTTTCTATAACGAGTAAAACAATTTATTTTTTATAGGTATATTTTATCTAGATAATAACTAAAAAAAATAATTATTTTTTATCTTAGATCAACTACGGATAGATATCAAAATGTTCATTTAGATAAAATGAAAAATATTATCTAGAAAAATTATTTAAATAGATTAACACTACTAAATAGACACCTACCTATCGATACTGTATCGACTTCTACAATCAATAATCACATATTATAATCAGGTTTTAATGAAATTTTTGATTTTTTTGTTTATTGAAAGTTCAGTCATTTATAGAACTGTTTGATGATAGTATTTATAATACTTTAACCATTTTTCCCTGATTCCAGGCATTTTTTTTTTTTTAGCAACTTTCCCTTTAAACGGAGGTTTGAAAAGAGAATATTATCTAAACATGTTGACAACCATAAACCTAATATCGGATTTACCATTTTTTATGAGTTATAGTTTAAAATTTAGACCGAACAAGTAGGAAAGGGTAATACATTTCTTATCCAATTTTATATGATTTGAAAATTTGCACCTATATGTGTTTATACGGTTAGGTTCGGTAACGGAATATGGATAAAATGTTGATAATACTGTAAAGAATACGATTTTTGATTGACTGAAAAAAAAAAACAAATTTAATTATACTCTAAGTCTTTATAGGTAATCGGCAGATCGTGATAAAATAAATCACCCTGTATAGAAATTTAGAAATTATTAACCGTTTCCGAGTTTACGAAACCGGCCACCGCGTAATTTCAGGTAGTAGCACACTAAGTTTCTGCTCGTGTTTTAACAATATTATAAGACTATCAAATTAAAATAACTTGATTACACCAAGGACTTTTGCAGACTCCTACATAAGTACGTAATGTTTGGAAAATATTATTTCAATAAATTTGAATTTTGTGAAATAATAAATTCAATAATATATTCGACGGTCGAATTAATTGACGTCGAATTAGAGTACCTCTGTAGTCTGTATTCTATATACACCCAATAATCGAAATATGTTTTAACGTTATCCGTTGCTATCGAGTGGAGTACATTCGAAATGGGTTCAGGTTTGAAACGAATATAAAAAAATAAAAATATTTCATATAAAAACTACACCGCCGAGTGGGAAATTCGGCGTCTTTAGAAGTATTCGGTGTCAAATGTTTAGATCTATATCCACTGGGAGAAAAAAAAACATAATATCTCCAATAAAATCGATAGCTTTCTAGCTAACACGAATTATATAGATCAGTGTTTCCCAAACGGAGGTACGTGGATCACCAGTGGTCCGTTGGCCAGTCATAGGTGGTCCGCGGGCCCATAGATTTTTCTTTTATTTCTATTACAAGTTAATTTTTTTTTTTTTTTTTAATAGCGAAAAAAATTGCGACTTATTGAGGAACCGTTTATAATATTATACGGTTATCTTATCGTTGTTGCTGCTGTAGACCGATAAGTATTTTCCACTTTTATAAGTGTGTAGGTATCAGTCACAAAAATCTCACTAAGTAAATTATTTAGTATAGTAAAGTATAGTAATAAAATGTAAAGTAAAATAATAAAAGTTAACATTTTTCGATAAATTTTGTGTATTCTTGTCAATGAGCAAAAAAAAAAAAGGTATTCCTAGTTTTCGTAAAATTGAGGTGGTCCGCGTCCTATAAAATATTGCCGAAGTGGTCCGTGATGGTAAAAAGGTTGGGAAACACTGATATAGATAGATGGATATTTAAAAGCATAGCTAAATACTATTATAATAGGTTCATGGCGAGATCATGAATTACTATAAGCATTGAAATATTATGTATTTATTTTATTTTATATTTAATAAACCTAATATTTATTAACGATTAGACTTTTCCGTGGGAGAAGACGTGTCCCCCTCAGTTGTCTCTCCCTCGCCACTCCGATGAGCGCTCGCGGTATTGAGACTTGTCTAAATACATTTTTTCTAGATGATTTTTTTTTTTTTTTTGTATTTTTAGTCGTTTATCTTATCTAGATGACAATTTTGGTATTTATCTAATGATTATCTAAGAAAAAAATGAATTAACATTTTGGTAATTATCAAGGTAGAATATTCAAATATACCTACAAAAAAAATATATATATTAATAACTAATAATTATTTTGATCACTCTATAGGGAACACACTGTGTCCCATGTCTCGATTTTGACTAATTTCGATATTTTGGGGAAAATTACCAAAATTGACCTAAATTAAAAGAAAGGCACCCGATTCACTCTGATTGAAGAAAACAAAAACATTAATATTGGGAAAATGGCCATTTCTGTGTTGTCAGTAAGCGATTTTTATCATTTTTTTGTTGCGTGTTTTGCACGATTTAAGACAGTTGGTAATGTAAGACAGTAGTAATCATTATTTTATATGACTAAACATTTTAATCATAGCTAATAGTTTTACAATAATAAAAAAATATTAAGTATAGGTAGAGATATAGTTAAAAAAAAAAATAAAAATAATTGTCTAGTAAAAGAGACTTTACAGAATTATTTTAACCGTTTTTTCATATAATGATTTCGACAAAAGTAATATAGGTAATAAAAAGAAGAAAAACAATGATCATTTTTATCCAAATGAATTCCACTTATTTGTCATCTCAGACAAGATAATTTAAATATTTGTTATCTTTATCCGTATCTAAAAGGTTTCAGAGCAATTATCAATTTATCTTTATCTAGATAAATTTGAATAATTTGTGCCTCGACACTGACGGTATTAACCGGACGATGTATTTTTATTTGTCGTTTTGAAATACCAACAACACCTGCAATACATATTATCCCGGGCCACGTTTCCCTTGTGTATTTTTTACTAAAATATAATAATTATTTTATATTTTATATTTCGTGAATATTTTATGCTTACCTTCGAAACGATTATTTCGTTTTATTTTTTAATTCAGATAATATTTTACTGGTGCACGGCATTGCGGTAGTTCGCGCACGGCATTCGCGCGCGGGAGCAAAGGGGCTGCGCGGCGTGTTCGACCCTTTTTCAGACATGGCCGAATTAAAAGGGTACGCGTGTTTAAAAGGGATCTTTTTTTTTTCACCCGTTATTTTTTATTTTTTTTTTTTTTTGCATCCGCACTTCACGCGGTACACTTTTATTTTATTTTTTTTTATTTTTTTTTCGTCGTCGTCGTCGGCCAATGGCAGTGCAGGATTTCGCGCGGAAAAAAATGCGCCGGCGGCTATGCGCGTGGTGTCATTTTTTTTTTGCGGCCCGAGAAAAATGTATATGGGAAATAAAAAAAAAAAGAGAGGAACGAACAATCGGCGGCCGGTGGGTGGGGGGCGTGGGTGGCGTGAAACGGTTTTGTAAAAAGTAAGTACGTGTGCGCGCGTGTATATACTGCGAGTACGGCAATAGGTGACAATGGGATTTTTCGTAGTCGCGGATTAAGTTTTGTAGCGTATCGATGGTTTTTGAGAATACGCCGGCGGCGTAATAATTTTTCGCGGCAAATCGGAGTTTTGTTTTTTTTTTTTTTTTTTTTTAATGTTTCCGTAATGCGATTGTTTTGCCGTTTAAAATTGTGTAACAGCCACCGTCGGAGAAATTCGGACCGGACAGGAGCGAAGAATATTCTTCGATAATTCGGACCCGGATCGTCGCGATGCACCGCGGAACTAATATTTACAAACGGCTGTTTTTATTATTTTTTAATGTAATCGTAGATTTTTTTTCCTCTTTTTTCACGCCTTACTTTACTTTTGACCGTACGAAAATTCACCGAGACTCTTGTTCGTACGCGTTCAACGCTCTAAAATTGTATTTACTTTTATACTTTATTCTATTCGTATGAGTTTTCAATCACGCGTTTGACCGTAAAAATGGTCGATTGATATATTTTTAAACAAATGTATATAATGTGTGTACATTTTTTTTTTTTTTTTTTTTTTTTTTAGTTCTGATTTTATATAACATAGTGTATTTTATTTATATTTCTTTGGCCGCTTAACGAGGCGGTAAATTATTCAATTCAATACCGAATTATTATTGCGTTAAAACGGAAATCCTGTGCACGTGGAACGTTACGGTAGCGCGTCGTCTAGCGAAAACCCTGACCACTAACGAATCCGAAACGATCGTTTAAAATTCTAATCGACCGTCTGTCGTCAGTACGGAAAAATACAAAAACCGGGCCTTTGTCCGAGTGAAAAAAAAAAATATATATATATATATATATCAAAAAACAACACGCGAGAAATTAACCACGCACGCTCGTTCCAGTATCAATTTGTGCGCACATTTAAAGGGACAAACACTGGACACGTTTGGATCTTATTGTACTACGGGCGCACGCGGTCGTATACGAGTTAATGTAAAGCACCTGCGTGTTTTGACCGCACGGAGGGTAAGTTGCTGTTTTTGTTCTCGGTTACACTGCCCATAGAATTTTAATACTTTATATATACCGCGGGATAAAATGTTTGATGTTTAATAATTATTGTCGTACAAAAAAAGATTTTTTTTTTTTTTTTTTTTCCCCCGGACCCGGACGGTATATACCTATAAAATATTGTTTGATAATTTTATCCGAAATCAAATTAAAATAGTGTAGGTCGCGATGCCTATATACAATAGCAGGCCGGTGCCTAATAGTATTATATTGCCCGCCAGGAGTAATATAAGAAGTACTACGCGGTACATTAAATTATATTTAATTCGATTTTAACGTATACAATATCCATTAATGGGCAGTCTTGCGTCTGAGAATATCGAATTACATATACGTATACACGGAAATAATAATTGTCTGAAAGAGCAATTGTTTTACACAATGTGTTTTACGGTATTATTATGTTTAATAGAAATTACAGTAGTCCCTCGGTCATTCGAAAAACCCGAAATAAATCGAACTAAACGCTTTGTCCACTGAGATCCTCTAAAACAGTGTTTCCCAACCGGTGGTCCGCGGACTACCAGTGATCCGTAGGCCAGTCATAGGTGGTCCGCGGTCCCATAGATTTTTTTCTTCGATTTCTAATACAAATTAATTATTATTTTTTTTTTTAAATAGCGAAAAAAATTACGACTTATTTAGGAACCGTATAATATTATACGGTTATCTTATCGTTGTTGCTGCTGTAGACCAATAAGCATTTTCCACTTTTATTAGTGTCTAGGTATCAGAGTAATAATTTGAAGTATAATTATATATTAGTGAAGTATAGTAATAAAATGTAAAGTAAAATAATAAAAGTTAACATTTTTCGATAAATTTTGTGTATTCTTGTCAATGAGCAAAAAAAAAAAAGGTATTCCTAGTTTTCGTAAAATTGAGATGGTCTGCGACCTATAAAGTATTGTCGAAGTGGTCCGTGGTGGTAAAAAGGTTGGGAAACACTGCTCTACAATTATAATAAAATACACGTGTTTCGGCCCCCTTGATGATTCCTAATGTCCGGCTGTGGGAGACACTCTATAACTCGAATTTGTTTTAGCCGATACCTCTATAATCCGAATTTCTCAATTCTATATGTATAAACGCGAATAAATGTATCATGCATACATATAAATAACCTAACTGACGTACTTTTAATCAAATTAATCACGACGGCGATGAAATATTAACGTAGTTTATCTTAAACCGCTTAAGTTCAATTTGATTTTTCGACTTTGATCGTATCATTTATTGTTTATCATCGAAATAAACCTCTGCAATAGACAAACACAGATTTCTTTAACAACATATAATTATATGTATTTATAATTGTATTTATTAAGTTAAATAATAAATAATAAAAACAACGTATGTATGAAATAAAGTTGTTCACCTATCATTAATTCGAATTATTATTTTTTTTTTTTTTTTTGCCTTTCGATTATTCGAACACTCGGTAAATCGAAAACCTCTATAAATCGAATTTGCAGCTCGGTCCACTGAATTTCAAACTATCGAGTGACTACTGTATGTATTGATGCGGATTAAAAATTTAATTATTTCTGATTTTTGAACATAATCTATATAACTCGTCGGAATAGAAAAATAGAAAATTACATGATGGTACGGGAACAAAACAGAATCAATTGGATTATTATTTTTGCTAAAGGAAACAAAAACACCGACAACAATTTAATTTATTTAAAAACTACAAACGTGTTAGTTAACTAAATATGTTATTACGATTTCGGTTAGTACTAAAAAAGTAGGCATGACTCGATATAAAAAAAAAAACTATAGGATCATGATTCTTGGTGAATTGGAAAATCTTACTTAGGCGACTGACTTTATTTTTTTGGTACAAACGATTTGAACGAATAGTCAAACATTTCCCTTTCTTATGGAAATCTTATGTTTTCGGTTAATAATTATTTTTGTGATTTGGTAAAGTATATTTGGTGACGATGTAAATTTATAGGATTTTTTTTTTTTTTTTTAACCACATATAACAACCACAGAAAAATGTCATCTAAAATTATAATCATCCCGATTCTGCATCAATTAATTTTTTTTATATTTCAAATCGTTTCAATACATCTGGTTTTTTCGCGGATAATATTTGTTTGCATTCGATTCCATTTCGAATTCCAAAAACATTTTTATTTTTTTTTTTATGAAAATCGAGATTTCGACTGTTAACTTTGATGCCTAACTCGTCCAAACGAATAACGAAAACCAGAAATATTATCTATATACAATCCTTAGTTTTTAATGCGTTTATCGTACCTTACATTAAAGATAAATATTGGTTTTAAGACAAATAGAAGGTGTCTACACTCGTTTGAAACCATAAAATATATATATAAATATAAATAAAAATATAGAAATATATTATATAGATTAACGCAATTATATGTTTTTTTGTTGTCTACAATTCGTAGCTCGTTATAATTTTCGTGTAGGTATAAATAGATAAGGATAATACTTATTTCAATAAATAATACAGATTTCATCAATATTTAAAGTAAAATGTTTGTATTTAGTATTTATTTTTTTTTAATTTTTAATTTAATACTAATACCTAACTATTATTAATTAATACGAATTTTTAATGCGTAATTTTTTTTTAGATTTTCACGGTTTATTAATCATGTTTTAATGAGTTTTAAGTCCCAAACCCTGGTTATAACCAACTGGATTCGGCTGATCCGTTATAACCTGCGGTTAATTCTAATTTCAACTAGTGAAAAACGCGTATGGTTAATAATTTCTGTTACTCTTCCGCATCAATAACACACTACATTATTATTTCGGTTTCGTAAACAAAAATGGACACCCGTGTTGTTGCGCTATTTCACAGTAATCCTGACAAGTAAAATTCAATTTCCAAACGCTATATTATGATGGTTGTAAACATAATTTCGACTCGTAATGCGCATAAATGTAGATGTACCGTAATCGTTAAAACCCCCATGGGTGCCCCCGTACTGTGAATAATTCCCGACGAGTGAAAAAATAAATACCGCAACAACTTTGCATGGCCGTACCGAAAACGACTATTGGTAACCGGTAGCTGCAGTAATTGTATTTTTTTTTTTTTTATATATAGTATATAGTATGTATCGTCTTTGAACGATCCGAACCCTTTTTATTTTTTTTTTTGTTACGTGACCTTTATTCGGCGCTGCGCATCCCGGGTCGGCGAAACCGATAAACCGATATTTATAAAAATAATAATAATAAAAAAAAAAAAAGAACCGGACTATAAACATATTATTATTGTATTGTGTCTTTTCGATATCGTTTCCCACGGATAAGTGCGATCGTCCAAACTGGTCGGTCGGCGTCCGATCGGGCAACACCGCCCGTAACCGGTCGAACGTCGCCGATCGAACTCATGGGAACCCAGCCAGACACCCCCTTTCTCATGACCTTTCGATACTCTGTAACGATACGCGTAAAAATATGAATATAATAAAAATCGTCGTCCCGGCCGCGAATCTAGTTCCGGAATAACGACAACTGGTTAAATGGGGAGGGATTATGTCGTACGCAGGGCAAAGATTTCGATTATTAAACGGTCCCCATGACGTGTAGGTCGAGTTTTTCAAAACAAGTAAAACGATTTTATATCGTATTTTTTTTTTTTTTTTTTTTTTTTTTTATCTATATACAAGGTTTGTTCGAAAAGTACCAGGATTTTATTTTTAATAATTATAAAAATGAAGGTACATATTATTTAAAGATATCTCCTTCGAAACACTCTTCTCCAGACGATCTTTCCATTTTTCAAAAGTCCTTTGGAACTGTTCCAAAATTAAAGCTACGAGTTCTGTTGCCGCGTTCGCTTTAATCTCCTCTACATCTGGAAATCGTTGTCCTTTAAGCGCAGGTTTTAGTCTTGAGAATAGAAAAAAAATCACATGGGGCCTGATCTGGAGAACAAGGAGAGTCCGCGGGGACCACAGCAATTTTTTATCAGCTAAAAATTCACGAATCGACAGCGCTAAATGTGCCGGTGCATTGTCGTGGCGATCCTTTTCATCTGTACATTTTCCTGTAATATTACACGACAAGACTCAATTGAGATTCGCTTTGTTAACTCACGAACGGTTTATCGGCGGCCATTTCATATTTTCTCGCAAATTGTCGTTACACCATCGTTTCTGGATGACGTCGACGGTCTTCCGGAACGTGGATCGTCTTCAGTTGTCCGCCCACTGTCCTTGAAACGTTTAAAACACTCGAAAGTCACGGAATCACTTAATGAATCATCCCCAAAAGCGGTTTTAATCATTTCCGTATAATTTTTACCAAGTTTCAAGCAAAACTTGATGATGCACACGCGTTGTTCGTTAATTTCGGACATGTCGATAACGGCGAACCGAAAAAACTGACTGGATTTAACCACGTGCAATATTAAACTGAGATAAAATAGCGGCTTCGGGTTTTGTTTAAAATATTCACTAATTCAAGGGGCATACATATATTTACAATTTGAAACGTTATCGTGTGTAGATTAGCCGTAATAACATTAGTCCTGGTATTTTTTTAACAGACCTCGTATAAACGTTAAAAAAATACTATTAGCCGATCACGTGGATACAAATGGAATTGTCTTTAAGCAAAAATAAAACGCAAAACAACACATACAGTTTTAAATTATTTTTTAGTTACGAATTAATATAAATTTAAATTTATCAACAAAAAAAAAAAAAAAAAAAACGTTTAACCGAACTTTTCTCAGAATTGTAAAGATATAAAATAAATTACCCTATCTCGTATATATAAAAATTAAGCGTACAAAGTGTTTGTGTGGTTTAAAACTACACAACCGATTTCGATAAGATTATGCTTATGCGTGTGATTTGGTCCAACTTAAAATATAGGATAGTTATTATCTCGATAAGTGACCGTCAAGTTTTTTTATTGCATATATAAAGATTTTTTTTATAGAAAATAGGTCGTATATATTACACAAATCTATAATTATTATACCACTACGGAAACTATTGTTGCTTAGTTACTAAAAAACATATTTATTTTTTTTTCGTTATTCTATAGATAAGGATGCCTAATACCCCACTCACTCGTTTGCTGATCAACGCCCAGACCAATCCGCTGGACCTAGAAACTTGTAATTTTGATGGTATGGAGTAGGTGCCTAACGGCCTAAGAGTGACAAACGATAAACGATCGTTATACGAATTAGTTGTCATTTTTAGTGAAATGCCGCGAAGAAAATCTAATCACGTGAAAACGGCGATAGGACCGATAAAGTTGGACGAAGGGGGTTAAATCAACGGGCAATTCCAATTTTTCACGGACAACGCCGTGCGGGACAGCTAGTGTGTATATATATATCCTACTTTATCAACTTCGCACCTACAACAGTGGCCCATCCGTGGTGCGAAAAATGTTCCCAAATATTTTACATTGATTTTTAATGAAAATATATGCGAAAAGAGAGAGACACGATATTTTACGTATTTTTCGGGTTTCCGTTAATTCCACTCCCCGCACGGAAGTTTTTTACGAGTTGAGTTTTGTATTTTAGAACTATAAAAGCTGCTAAACTTCTATCCGTACTTATATGTTACATTACACACAATGGTAAAAAAAAAAAAAAAAGCAGGATACCTGCGGCATAGGTTCGACTGAGAAAAGGTCAGGGTATAAATTATTCAAAAACACATAAAACAATAAAGGTTTAACGTTCGAAATATTATTATTCTTTCGGGTCGCACGACCATAATGCAAAACAAAACCGTTGCTGGGTAGCGTAAAAAAGACACTATAAATAACTATTACGATATAATAATAAAAAATGCACACGGTGTTACAAAAGTATAGGTGCATACGTATACTGGACAAAATGTATGATTTGATTTGAATTCGAACCTAACTAGATAACGGAGAGCGCGCTGAGTTTAATAAAATATTATCGTACACGGTGTGTTTCACACGAAATATTTCAATAAAAATCGAAAAAAGGTTTTTTTTAACGATATAAGGCGTATCGAAATACTTATTTTCTCGGTCTTTTTTTTTCAAGCAACCTTTTCCTGGGTCGTGTAAAATTTCATAGAATAAAGTATTATTTTTTCACGATTTTCCAAAACTTAAAACGCATACGACTAATAATAATTTTGTTTTACATTAAACAGTCAAAATTGTATATAAATATGGAAGTTAATATTTTTTTTTTTTTATAAATAACATTAGAAACATATTATATTTTTGATTCTAACCGTAGTTTTTTTGTCCTGCCTGTTAACAACTTTTCTACCAGAAATGTCGCTGTGATAACCAACATCAGATATGTATTATAAAAGCAGATTTTATCCAATCGGTGTGTGGCGGGGGGGGGGGGTAGTAATTTGTTAATATTCCTTATAGTTGTTTTTAATATTGAGGGAAAACCGAGAAAAAACCATCGGAAAAATGGGTTAATATCTACGTATTTCTGTTAAAATCTATCGATTTTGTTGTTTGCATTCATTGCAAAATAAATAAAAATGGCGTGTTTTATATTTATCAGCGTTTAATACCATTGTAAGTGTTTTTTTTAGTTGTTAAAAATAAATACAATTCTAAATTTTAAATTATTAAACCATTATTTGAACATTATTCGTTTTTCGTTCAAGAAAGAATGTCCGGCATTTCTTTTTTTTCTTTTTTTTTTGATCTGTGTTTTGTCGGGTATTTATAAACATTAAAAAGCTGTATCACGGCAGAGTCAAAGTTGTTTTAAAATAATACAACTATTCGAATCCAATGTTAAAGATATATATATTTCTATTAAGAAAATGTAAGTTTAATATCTCATACGCACACTGCAAAGGATAAAATTTGTATAATTGCCTGAAAATGTGTATTTTGGTACCCTCCGACTTCTTAAAAAAAACCAATTTCGATCTAAATCCATATATTATATTATCCTGTATATTATTTATTCGCGCTGTTCTTAGTCAATTGATTAAGTTTATGACATACTTATTTTTTTTTTTTATATAGTTTGACAGGTAAAAAACGTGTTAGCCTTAGTAAATGTATAATATTGAATTTTCTTACATATATATTATACAATAGATTCTTATCATGTCGAACGTTGTGATCTCGAATCTTTCATTATCTCGAATTACATTGGAATCCCCTTGAAACTACCATTGCACTCGATAGTATCAGATTATGTCAGGTACATTCCAATAGATACCTTAAATATTCCTGATGATAATTGAAATTTGTTTGCCGATCATCTTAATGTGGATGATAAAATTTGCACACACCATGTGGGAATGGACAACCGTGTGCAATGTACATATGCGTTGAAAATGGACAAATAATGAAATTTTTTCAGAAACCTTTTTGCGCGTTATCGAAATTTCAAAAACATAGTTGAAAAAAAAATAATGAACAAAACGAATTTTACTGACGGATTTAAAAAAATAAAATATGCAATGAAAGTACATTTAATGTATACGTGTTTATAGCCCCCAGAGGTATTTTAAGTATTCAAATCATTAAAAATTTATCATTTTTTTTTTTTTTTTTTTTTAATCTGTATAAAAATCAACGTCTCGATTTTTTTCGATATTTAAAATTGTTTTCCCCGTTCTCCTTGAGATTCCGCATAACGAGAGTTTACTGTAATATTATTTTGTGCACGTGCGGGGCGAAAGGAGTGTCAAAAGCATCATCGACAAAATATTAATTTCGTGACCGTTGTACCGATAACGTTCTGCCGCTGCTGGTTTATATAGAAACTTGCTGCAAACTTCCAGTTTCTTATTAATTAACTACAAATACATTTCGCGTCTAAGTCTAATGATCAAGTACATGTTTGATCGTTACGCCGGGCGGTGTGTGTGTTCTGCGGTCGACAGAATCCAATGTTTAACGATTGCCGTAAACTTACCTATACAATACAACTCCGTAAGTTATGCAAAGTTCGTGGTTAAATTTGTAGATTTTGTGCACGTATATTATTATTATTATTATTATTATTGTAGACTGACGAACGCCGCGAGACGATATTATTAACTTAGACTCGAAGTTTTACATATTTGGCATACGTAATATGGACGTTTTAGCGTGTGCGTATAATTATATATGTATTCATTTTCAGAGTTCGAGACTCGAGTCGGTACGGGGAATACATCAATACACATGGGCGTACCGAGGGGGCGGCAGGGCTGGCGCTTTCCCATCCCCGTGCCTAAAATTGCATTCCATAATGGATTGGCTTTGTTATAATTACTAAACTATAATATAAATAAAAATACTAAAAAAAAATTGCGTGTTAATTTGCCCCCCCCCCGACCCTATGTCTTCCTAATTGAAAATCTATCAATATAATGTTATATAATAGACTAAAAAAAAAATATCTAAAAAAAAAAAACGTATCCTATATTATTTTAAAAACATTTCCTGCCCGTTGAAATAATGAGAAATTAAAAAAATTAAACTAAGTATACCATTGGTGTTCGCAGTGTATACATTGTGCTGCGGGAAACTTGTTGAACGTTTTGTCCCAAAAAATGTTCCTCGATGCATAATATAATAGCGAATAAAAAAGGTAGAACACTGCTGCTTATGGGTATACCACTGTTGTAGGTGAACAATTGGAAAGGTAGGATATATAGGATAATAAACATAACAAACGAAAAACGATTCTAAGTTTGGTTAAACGTTTTTTTTTTTTTTTTTGACAAATTTAAATTTAAATGTGTATTATTGTGTAACACGGGTAAAATATATTAGAATTGTTGAGTTTTTAACGAATGTTATTATACATTTTAATTCAGAACGCCTATAAAAAAACATACTACATTACGCTCAACTTTTATTTTTACCCTCTAAATTCAACTTATGATGAACCTTGTATCAAATTTTTCAAACGTTTATATAGTATTTAAAAAATTGAATACTGATAAGAACAAAAATAAAAAGTTGAATGTTTAAAATATAATTGTGATAAATTATACCATTAACGACAGAGACAATAGCCTAAATTCAAAATTCGATTTCGGACTATTTAGATTTCTAATTATTAAAGCATATTTCGGCAAATAAATGTGTATTGTGTAAAACAAATTATTTTTACGAAAATAAATTCGAATAAAGAATTCATTGTAGGAAAAAAAAAAACGTTATTATATTTAGTTTATTTTAATAATATTGTATGCGTATGGTATTTTGGTGAAAATGCTGCGTACTTTAATATTATATTCATACTACTCTACAAGGATCAAATCATGCTTAAAAATAATATTTTGATTGTTGTGTTAGGACATAAAGTTTATTAAAACTACAAGTATTTATTCTATTGAATTTCTTCGAAAAATAATGTGTGGTTTTTATAGATGCTGATGTTTTTTTTCTTTTTTTTTTAGTTTTCTCCATACTATTATTAACTCTATCCACAGTACATTAATGTGGGTATTCATATTTTTGTTTTCTGTCGCGAATTCGGCGGTTTCTTTATTGCGTGTAGGTTTCTGACCCCGATCGACACTACGCGGTTGTGGGCATTCGGTATACGAAATCGTAGGTGGGTAGGTTAACTATATTAATGTGTTTAGAGTGTTATTTGTTTAGACTAGACGTTTGTGTGCCGTCACAATAGTACTTTGATTCTTCGTCGCCGATGTAATAAATTTAATTTTTAGACTTTCAGACTGGTTGATTAATTATTGAACCATGTTCGGAAAGTAATGTACGGGTAGGACGAAGAACATAACCATGTTGAGTTCAATAACTACACGAAGGGATGCTAAATTCTTTTCAAGTCGCATAGTCGCTCTTGTTTTTCCCCGATCCGAGCACTGGCAACATAGGACCTAGTCGCAAAAGAAAACTGCAGGACAGACAGACAATTTCAATTGTTCTCGCTGTATATGGTGGCTAATCAAAAATAACAGAAATATTACAATTGTTCCATAATTGATTCCAACATTTGATATTTGATTTATCATTTTTATGACTACACAAATATACATTTCTCTACTTTATTAACTTTCCTCATTAACCACCAACCTGACATTCGCGTTCCTGTCCAATAGAATATTGAATATTATTGGGATGGATAAATATGAAATCACCAAGCAAAGTCGGATAAGAACAACTAGTATTTTATATTCTAAAAATCTAAGATAAAACGAATTACGAAACACAAATCGAATTTCCATGGTCATTCGTTCGTTATGATTATGTGCTGTATATATATATATATATATAAAAAAACGTATTCAAACTATTTTCTTCAATAACGATTTGATCGCTTATTACATTTTGAATTATATGATATTAGTAACGTAATACAATAATTATAATACGGAATTAACTATAGTATGTTGACATTTTTATATATTATTTATAAGTAACATTAATTAATTTTGTTTTATTATAATTTTAGCTGTACGGTAGTTTTTGGAAGTAGGTGCGTACATTTGTGGTTCATATAAATCGTGCAAAACAAAACAGGTAAGGAACGGTTTTTTTTTTTTTTTTTTTTATACATACTTATTAGAAGAGTATTTCAAAGTATACATTAATGTATCTCCGTATTTATACTCGAATACATTTTTATTTTTATTTTTTGTTATCGAGTGCTGTCCGTATATGATGATGATGATAATACTCTCCAACGCAAATAGAACATGTGTCTGTATTTGATTAATTTTAAAACGTATACATTTTCCTAGACTGCTTAGGTAGGGATGTTACATTATATCTATGTTTATTTAAATCAGAAGGTTTGTTTGTCGTTTGTGTTGTTTTTCAGTTGCGCGTGATTAAGTTTATATAACTAAATAATTATATTTACCGACCAGATTAAAACCGTCGAAATAACATTACAACAATACGAGTAACAGTACACGTTTTGCGTACAAAGGGTATGTTAAGACGACCCTTAGTAATAGAAGTACAATTTTTATTCTCGAAATATTTCAGGATAGACCCTCTGAATTCTATCTTATAAGTCTACCACGTATAAAAATAACGTGTGTAAAATTTGGTTCCGAAGACGTGCGCCGAAAAAGTCGAATACTAATTGAACCCGGTGGCAGTTTTACAGTTTTTCTCCCAATAAATCACAAAAACCTGCAATAAAAGTGTATAGAACATGATTATTATGAATAATCGAAGAAAAAAAAACAAATTCCATTACAAAATTATGCTCGAATCCGTTAATTTACAGGGAAATGTATTATTTTTTTATTTTTAACAATTTACCGAAAATATTTTAATACAATTTCGCCGGTCGCTATTTGATCAAATTTCAAAAGCATCAGATAATAATATTAATGGTCCTAATTTAATTAACGCTAGTGGTGAAAGTTTTTCCTCGTATGGTAAGTTTCTCGAAAGTTTAACTGCAGTCGCTGCAAAGATAATTACATAAAAGATAAGGCTAATGAACCGGAATGTAAGATCGCCCTAGACGTGAATATTAAATAATATAATTACTTGTTAATACGTATATGTATCAGCAGAAGCCTACCGAGGAATCGCGGAAAGCAAATCATATTAAACTTACTAGCGTATAATATAATATTATACATGAGCAAGTGTAATATGCTATATGTACCGATATTCGGAATTCGTAAATTTAATAACAAAACAAAACAAATAACAAAAAATCGTTCGAGTGGTAATTACATATATAAAAACAAAGAAAAAATGTATGTATTTGTTGTATAATGAATATTTTTGGTAAGGGTTCCTAATTGTTTTTGGGGCCCAATTTGTCTTATTGTGTAACCTGTGGATGGTGTCCGATTATGCCTGTAGTATACAGTGGTCATGGCCAATGACGTTACCCTAAATGCAATTGCTCGGCTATAAACGCACGTGGAAGAGGGTAAAATGGGGTGGTCATTTTGGGTAATTTTATAATAATTCGCTTAGGGTTTCAAATATGTTCGTAGCACCACTGCGATGCCTGTGTAGAATATTAAATAATATTATTGTAAGGATAAACCGTTTGTCGGTATTTCAATGAAACACATGGGAAGGCTGTTTGGTAACTACGAGGCGAATTGAGTTTTTAGCATTTTAGCCGTTCACTAATCACGGCGAGATTGGTAAAAATAAAAAAATAAAAACTTTTATTGAAAGTATGATAAAAACTCGAAGAAAACGTCTGCAATAGTCTACAAAAATATGACGTTTTTTGTTGGAGTATCTATGATATGTTATCTCTAAAATTTGAATAATTAAAATAATTAATTCGTTAAACGAATGAAAAATGTAAAAATCCGAATATGTGTCGCACCACAGGTAGGCTACTGTTGTAGGTATGAAGTTAGGAAGGTATAGGATATAAAGAAATTTATTTTATACACTGAAAGCAACGATTGCGATTGACAAAAAAAAAACGATTCTGAGTGAAGCCCAGGAAATCGACAATTTTTTTACTTGAAAACATTATTTTCATTCCCACAATAAATAGACGTCCAAAAAATTATGTTACAAACATTTTATTTTCCAATATTTACGAGCCCTGATATTATTTCATCACTATTTATCCTATTTGTCTTGTTTTTTATATTTGCTAATACGATTATTTTCCCAATAATATTGCGGGTATTCTTATATAGGGTTTAATTTAGTGGTGAGATGTTAATAAATAAAATGTGTCCAGAGATAAAGATGCACCAAAATCATCTAGAAACAGATAAAGATAACAAATATCTCAGCTGAGAGAAGTGGAATATATCTAGATAAAAAATGATAGTTATTTATTTTAATTGTCTATTGTTGTCATTGTTAAGAACATTATAGTAGGGAGATAAAAATGTAAACGGTTCAAATAATTGTGTAAATGCAAAGGGCGTATCAAGAGTAAATCACTTTATACTATATAGCTAGTAACTTTGATTTTTTAACTAAAAGTAAAATATACGAGTACATTTATTGAGTATTTAATATTTTCGCTTATGGAATATTAATAAAAAATTGACTTTGAAATTTATTTAAGGTATATTTTTTTTTTTTAGACAAACTTCAGATTTATCAAAATATAATTTAAGTATATAGAAGATAAAAAAAATATTATCCAGACGAATTTCTTTAGGTAAGGTAAACCGATATCGTATATCGACCAATATCGAAGATATCGGAATATCGGATTTCGAGTTTTTTTCAAAGCCGATATTTGACTGGATTTTTTTTTTTTGTCGATAAAAAACGTCAATGTCTCTGTAATACGAAATAAAGCAATATAAAAAAATTGGGTTTTTAACCTACACATCAGTTGATTTCAATATCGGCTCGTGGTTTCCTATTTCAAATACCATGTGTCTCGGAAAGAAGTCATATCGTTTCACGACGAGTTTTATTTTACGAAAATATCGCAAACATTATCGCACCACATCGCCACTGTTTGGAAGTGTACCGACGGGCGTTAGTTAATGTTACCTAGAGACCCTGTACAACCGGTGAGTGGCCAGCTCATCGGTATCACTTAAATAGGGGGGCCGTCAGTATGTTTCCAAACAACGGTTAACATTGGAAACGATAGATTGGCTTCGTAAAACAGGCGATAACTATATTAAATCGGGTTATCAAAGAATTTCTATTAAAATGTACACGAAAACAACACCTGACCAAAACGGCAATTATCGATATTCCGTATAAAACGTACCAAAACGTCGCCCGTCTCAACTGATAACCGAGTAGTTGCCGGTAGAAAAGCATTAAGATGTTGGCTCCGCTATTATTTTTTTTTTTTTTTATTATTATTATTATTATTAAATATGGGCTCTGTTTGTACCGTTACCGTTCGCCTAAACGGCGGCTGACGACGGTTATCGGTGGCGCGTGCGCCGAACCGTTCACACGCGGGATAGTGCGGAAAAAGAGACGACAAATCGACGGCGGAGGCGGCGGCGTGGAAAGTTGTGCGCTGCGCGCGATACAAAACGCATACAAGTGTGTCGGCGGCGAAGTCGGGCGAGCGGCGGGCGGGCGAGAGACAAAAGACGGACGACTACCCGCCGCCGCCGCCGCCGCCGGTGATCTCGCCGACCGCCGCCGTCTTATATAGCGACGCGAAGCGAAGGGCTCGAATCCGGCCGCCAAGTAAGACGTTATAATACATTATGTGTGTGCGTGCGTATATATTATATATACACGGCAGCAACTACTATATATATATAAACGCGAGTCGCGTAGACAATAGCGTTAGCCCCGGTGATGCGGGGGGGGGAGGCGAAGGGATTTCTGGGAGGCATAAGTAATGAGGTAGCAAAAACATGGCGGAAAAGCTAAACCACCGCCGCCGTCGCCGCCGCCGCACCCTTTTCCTACTCGCCTATACTTTTACCGCGCCGCCCGACGCCGCGTTACGTCTCCGCGGCGGCGGCGGCGGCAGCGGCGGCGGGGCGCGATGAGCGAGCGTCTCCCCGCGCGCGCACACGCACAACTTTTGCGCGCGGCCATAAATATAAACCCCCCAGGATTATATTATTATTATTATTATTATTATTATTATTATTATTATTATAACGGCGAACGAGAAACGACTCCGCCGCCGGCACTATAGGTCCCCCTTTATCTTTACTTGGGAGAAAAGTTTTTAATGTTTCCCCGGTGACCGGGCATCGCCGACTGCCGAGCGTATGCAAGCCGCCGCCGACTCGTGTATAGGTATTATTATTATTATTATTATTATTATTATTGGATAGCGCCTACACAAGAATGCGGCGAATAAATTAAATTAATCCGTGCCGACCGGAGAAGGAGGAGTACGAAGACAAAGAGCAACGGGCCCCGGCCAAGGGATGTCGCGCGAATAAACACAGCGACCCCTAGAGAATTTCGTTATGTTTAGGAGGTACCTAAGACGCGGGGTTTTTTTTTTTTCTATTCTCCCTCCCACAAACAAACCATATACACCGCGTGCCGTCCCTCAAGTCAAAAACAGTAAAAACATAATTATTCAATTATACTTATGATAAAAAGAACCACCCGTTTTAAAAAAAAATTGAAAATTTATTAACTCGGAAATATTCAAATATATTTTCACAAATTCATTGTCTCTAGTAGGTATATTGGTATATTGTTTAACCATAGATTAACGGGCGATAGCGATCCTTTTTACAATTATCAAAAAAAAAAAAAAGAGGTTTTTGCTCTTGGGCCGGCCACTGTTGTAGATGCCAAGTTGGAAAGTAGGATATATCTGTACGCAACCATAAAATATTCCATACGGAAAACGATTTTAATTTAGTGAGTTTTTAAACGTGTTTTGATTAGTTTGATTAATTTGTAACTACAAAACAAATTAAATTTGTAACATTTGAGCATTTGTATATAGAGCCAAATAAAATTGTATCCACATAAATCAGAAAATAGTACTCAAAAGCTGTGTTTTTTATGATTTCCATCAAAATTTGATCTTAAACCGCTTATAAAAAAATAACAATCATAATACTAAAAACTTTAATTACACCACTAAGAAAAAATATAATTAATTATACAAATTTAACATTAGACAATATTTTGATGTATTTAATAATATTGCATAATCGTAAATTGTGTATATTATTCATTCATATTGTAGTATGAAATAAAAACTATAACTTGGAGCTCAGTCTCCCCCCCTTCCGGAACAATAATTTTTTTTTTTTAAGTACTCAAACTGAGGGGGGGGGGTACCGAGCTCCTCTACTATTTTTCTTTTCTTTATGTGCCCCTTTATTTCTATTGGGACGGTACATCTCTTTTTGCAAATAGTGATAATGTTTTTAGATTATAATATATGTAGTTCACCATACATAATTATTATAATATTATCTGGATTGCACTTTTGCCTCGTGTGATAATAAAGTAAGTAATTTAACTAAACTCTAAATATCATTCCTTTTTCTTTTTCACGAAAATAAGAAACAATTTAATAATAATTAAAATATTTACCTAAAGAAATAAATAAATATGCCAACAAAAACTTAGCCTGCGGGATTATTAACTTAACTTTTCTAATAAATGTAATGCACCGGTCATAAACTTCAGGGGTGATTTCTAGTTGGTGCATTGAGAAGGATCTTATTTTTGGTTTTCGTTGTAGTTTTCTAAATAATTGAGGAAAATCGAGAAAAAAAAACGTAGGAAAAACGGACAAATTTACGACAATTAAGAGTTTTTATATTTTCGGTATTGTATTTTTGTTGTGATTCAGTTAAAAATAACTATAGGATCTGAACATTCCACAGGGTATTAATATTAGCTATTTCTAGACGTGGGCACATTTTTAAAACATTCTGACAATTATTGAGCTTTTTAAAGTCTTATGAAATTGTCTAATTTTTTTTTTATTATTTATTTGGTTTATATGAATAAAATGTTTTTGGCTGAGCAGAAATACCCAAACACTTTATACGAGATTCATCATAGAATTTACATTGTAGTGAAAAAAAAAAAAAAAGTTGAATGATTAGTTTGATACTACAATACTACATTAGTAGTATTTTCTTTTGTTATAAGCGTTTTTAATGTGTTAATTTTGATGAAAATAGTAAAAGTTACGGGATTTTAAAACATGATTAACTGAACTTCGCTCAGTTGTTTTTCCTTAGCAATGGCTTATCGTTGAGTATATTTATATAAATTAATTTCACTTCTGTATCGTACCAATCTAATTTCTCGCCTACAACAGTGGCCCATCCATAGAGCGAAGTATATCATTATTTTTTTTTTTTCAATTATTATTTATTGAATTTTGTTTGAAAAATGGTGGTAGGTGGGTATGGGTTAGGATTGCAAGGGGCGCTAATTTTTTTTTAAGTCTCAGGACCTTCTTCATTTTTATTACCAATTCCGAGCACTACTGAATACGCCCAGGTCAGGTATTTTCTTAAGTGAAGTTTTGACTTTCGGGAGGAATACATTATTAGAATAAGCCGGGACAAACACAATAGTATACCAGTATACGCATGCCGAATAATAATAATAATTATATCATCATATACTGGAATAAGTTGAATAGTTGAATTCGTCATCGCCGCCGCAGCGTCATGGGACGACAGATAAACGTTAATTAAATTAACATCGGAGTAAGCTTCCATATTATATTATAGCATATACTACTCGTATAATATAATACTACAAAGTCTCATCTTCACAACGATAAAGTATGAGACGGTGGAACTTGTGTTTCATTATCGTCGTCGTCGTCGTCGTCGTCGTCGTGTACGTATAAACCTAGTCGAATTAATCTTTAATATTCGGCGCACCTGTCTATAACGTCTAAACCAGTGTATACCAACCTTTTTACCACCACGGACCACTTCGACAATATTTTATAGGTCGCGGACCACCTCAATTTTACGAAAACTAGCAATACCTTTTGTTTGCTCATTAACAAGAATACACAAAGTTTATCGAAAAATGTTAATTTTTATTATTTTACTTTACATTTTATTACTATACTTCACTAATATATAATTATACTTTACTATACTAAATAATTTACTTATTGTGATTTTTGTGACTGATACCTACACACTTATAAAAGTGGATAATACTTATCGGTCTACAGCAGCAACAGCGATAAGATAACCGTATAATATTATACGGTTCCTCAATAAGTTGTAATTTTTTTCGCTATTTAAAAAAAAATAATAATTAATTTGTAATAGAAATCGAAGAAAAAATCTATGGGACCGCGGACCACCGGTTGGGAAACACTGGTCTAAACCAAAACTCGAACCAGGAGACTGGCTGTAAACATATATGGCGATGATTTTTTTATTTTTTTTTTTATCATAACCCAGCGTTTATTATCTACGGAGATTTGATTTTGATTTACAGTCTTATATTTACAATATTTTCAAAATTGTACACCATACATAATAATCGCATATTAATTTTTGGTTTTCAACGCAGATTCGAAAAGAGAATTTTTTTCGGAAGATTTTAATTTTGTTTAGTTCAATCGATAATAACTAATAATATAAACACAATAATACTAAAAATTACATTAAAATTGGTAGTTCGGGTTGTTTTAGTTCCCGTTAAACGTAGATAGGTGATAATATAGGTACAATTTATTATACGAATTGCGGCACATTTCATATGTAAACAACCAGGAATAAAACAAAAGAAATAAAATAGAAAAACTAGTAGCCAATATATACATAATAAAATTCATTTTTTTATATGTTATAATATTATCGTGAACATTATAATAATTTGTATTTATTTTAGATTATAATACACTAGGATCGTCCTTAGTTATAGAAGAAGAAATAAAAAAAAATAAAAAAATATTATTGATTTCTCACCCCATTTTATTTAATATTATAATTAAGTTATTTGGGTGAAATTTGGTCATGATAACAAACACCCTTCATGTGCATGTAAAGGGTAGAAAACTGCCAAAAGGAGTAATTTTGTAAGTTTTTTAATTCAATTCTAAAATTATAGCACTAAGCATAAAAATGTACATATCCTTTTTTTTGTTGAACATTACATAAGAAAAATTTTAATACATACAAATATGTAATGACTAAATTTCTCGTCAATTCGAAGAGAACAGTAATATATGTATTAAATATTTTAATTTTTTTGGCAAAATTGTTCTTTAACGGTTATTTAAATATATCTTACAATTTAGAAATACGATAAAATATTGTATATACAAACTATATTAAATATAATTTTCTAAAAAAAGTTAATTATTATTAATTTCATTAGATCAGCCATTGCATTGTTAAAGCTACAAATTTCAACCGTTGTGATTTGGCGATATTTCATACATTGTACTAATTTTACTTTATACATTTATTTTTACAATTTATAATTTACCGACAGTAAATTAAATCACCTATCAATTTAAAAATGTTAGATTAGGTATAGAAATGTTATATATATAAAAAAATAGAATAGCGGTGATTTGTTGCTATTAAGATATTTTAATTTATAGTTTTTTAACCATCTGTAGAAGGTACTATGTTTGACATTCATCTTGCGTGATAATGACATGAATTCGTCTATAAGTTTAACCCCTCTCACTGCTGTATCATTTACGGCTCTAATATTTTTTAATATTTCTGGGCCCTTAATATACGAATCAATAAAAATGGCATAATTGGCCATTTTTCTGGATTGTCGGTTAAAAATGTTTTTTCAATATTAAATCGTTCGAAAAACATTATTGTATTAGTTGATACCAAACAATTGAAGTATTTTGAAATATTGTTTGTTATATCATCTGGTTTAACTGATAATTTTGTTTAGTGTTTTATTAGCATGTTTATTTTCTGTTGGAGATGTAGTCAAAATTTGTTACCAGAGACCACCCCTGATGTTGATGATCTGGGCAAGATTTCTGGTCAAAAAATCACACGTCATAGTAAAAAAAATAAATTCCTTGCTACGCCCAGAATCTAATATTATCATAAAGAAAATAATTAGGCCTAAGGCCCATCGTAGGTGAATCGCCGGTAAGGCCTTCAGTACCCAGATATCCAGTCCGCCCCTGGTATCTTGGCCATTATATACGTAATTAGTTTTATGAGATTTTCGTCAAGGATATTATGTCGCAAGTATACCAATTTAAAGTTCAATCGAACCAAAAACTTATTTTATACATAGGCGTGTGCACGGGGCGAGCCATTCGCCTTGGAATTTGTAGGGGACATTAAAAGTTAAACAAATGGTATGCAAATAATTGCAGAAGAGCGGGTAAGACGCAGGAGGATTTCAAATGGAATATGTGAAAGTAAGTCGACTTGACCGGAGAGGATATCGGATATTTGACCGGGGAACTAAAACCCCTTGAATACTAATTTCCGAGAAAATTTGGCATATCGCACGAAATATTTGATTTTTTGCTGGAAATCAGTGATTTTATTACACAGCACGAGCAGTTTTTTTTTTTTTTTCCCAATTTTCTTGGTCAAATTTCTGTGTGCCTACGCGTCGTCGCGATAACACGAAAACCGGCATATTTACACGTGTATACAAATAGATAACCGTATCGGTTTGGAACCCCTGCAGCGCTCGTTCTTCGGGACAAACTTTTCCTAAACGGACACCGGACTCCGCAGACGGATAAAATAACCCGCCCGGATATACATTATAAATTATTACACGTGTATATTGTTAATATTGTTTTCGGTCGTCATAGTTGTATATTGTTACTACTGCACACCCGCATTTGAGTCGCGAACGATTATCTTTGCGCACCGTACGCGCCGACATTGTAATATATTTCTATAACCATACAACCATTTATAACCGAACTTTCCGACGTACAAGCGACCGTCTTGGAGGTAGCTTTATAGAAAGCGGGGCGCCTTTTATAGACCAAGATGGGTTACGGACACGGGTTTTGTATACGAGTTATTATGGGCGATTCGATTTTTGTCTCCTCCCCCCGAAAACGAATCGAAAATCGATACTTTTCAACCTGGTACGAACATTATCTATGGATAGTACACCAGGACAGCTCACAACGCGAAATCCTACCCAATTTAATTTTGGTCTATATTGATTTTTTTTTTTTTTTTTTTTTTTTTTTAATATTCAATGACGATATTCAAAAGCGGTTACTAGACGAATACTAATAACAATTTATACTCAAGTATAACTTTAATACAAGCCCCGGGTCGCGTGACCAAATATTTCCCAAACTTCAAATATTTTAGAACTGTTTCTAAATTATATTTGATTCATTAACAAATTTTCACTTGTATATTTATATATTATCTGCATTCTACCTTCAAGTATTGTATGTCTGTCCGATTCAAACACCCAGTTAAATTCCACCAAACACCCACGGTGAGTTCTAAATTACGGATATTTGTATTGCCTATATAATATTCGATAGTCGAACAGATATTTACTGTTAAAAAAAAAAAAAAAAGTAAATATTTTACCGGTAGTAGAAAAGATAATGTTCCCTAATTGTATTGTTTTACGTTGTGATTAAGACCCGTGGCAATTGTAGAATTATTTTAACCGTATACACTTTTTTTTTTTTTTATCTCGCTGCCGTAATATTTTCAATAACAGACAAGTAAAAAAACCGCAGTACGGGGGAATAATGTATTGCTAAATAGATATAAATTATTTTATATCTAGATAAATACCGCGTGTCTATATTGATCCGTGCCTAGATGATTTCGGAGCAATTGTCTACGATATTCGGCTAGATAAATCTATATCTGTAAAGGTCAACGCCGGTTACGCGGTACCGGTATGCCCAGAGTCGGTTGTGTGCAAAACGATGCATCGCGCACGTTACAGATTCCGCCCCCCCCCACACACACACACACACACACACACCTATTGTAGAAAATCCGTTGGTACGCCGCCCCGCGAGCATTAATAAGATACGCGGCGCGTCGTTTCCCGTCTCGGTTCTGTTGTTAATAAATAAATGAAAATACACGATTGCATAAATTCATAAATGCAACGTTTATTATTAATGCCGCCCCCGGTTTCGGGGATTTCTCTACTTTATGATACGATTATAATACACCGCGCGCGCGCGCGCGCGGATTAAAATAACATAAGATTCCACACCGAATACAGTGTGTTGTTTAGTCGTGTAATACCCATACCTATATATATATATATATAACCCAAAATATACATCGTTTGATGAAAACGTTATCTGAATATACATTCGGCAAAACCTCGGCGCACCGGAGTAACTCGATTAATGCGTGCAATTAATATTCTAAACAGCCCAAAGCCAATTTTAATCGTTATTATTAATTTTAGTGTTAGCGTTGTCGAATTTCCGCGGACGCCGATGTGGCGGGCACCCGGCGTACATAGGTAATGCGCCGCGCGGCATGTCCGAGAGAAATATCGGCCGCTCGCCAACACCACTCACGCTCCCCCCCCCCCCCAACCGAAACTTTGTCTTATTATACCTATACCATAAGAGAGACTTAAGAAGGAAAATCCCGCGTTATTAGTCTGATTGCAATAATATTATGACGGAATATAGGTAGATAGGTAGACGTCTATTACGTGCCGCGGTGAGATCGGCAGGCCTAAATTGTATTTGATTAGTGTTTTCTCCAAGACAAATACGACGTGACTCGATTAAAATGTCAAAATTAAAGAAGTCCATTATTCACATTCAGACGTGTTCGCCTAAAGACAGGATACCGTGTAATGGTTGTGTACCCCCAAGTTGTGCGATTTACTATTGGACACCGTAGTCATCTATAATAGGCAGTGGGTACGCGAGCAATTATTTTACGAGTTATGCGTTTTACCCGAACACATTAAATAAATCTAAGTGATCCATAACGGTGGTGCTATAAACTTTGTGTTGTCAATAATAATAATAATAATAATAATATTATTATAGTCATTGCAAGTAGTTGATCAAGATTATTAATCGCAACACATTAATTTTAGGTAATTTAGGTATCTAATCTTCGGAATTACAGAACACCGGAAAGTGAACTACTGTTATAAAAAAAAAAAAATCCAGTCCATTGCGGGCGGTGCCGGTGCTCCTCGTACAAGATAGCATTAGTAAGTAGGCCTCCGATAATATAGGATATAGAAGGGAATTTTATTTATATCTGTACGCTACAACGTCAAATCGTTGCTGACCAAAACCGATTCTGAACAATGTTCATGGTCAATGGTTTTTACGATTTCCGTCGAAATTTGCACTTTAAACGCTAATAAATAAAACAAAATATTGTTTTTAGAAATTAGTACTCCGAAAAAAAAAAAATATATCAAACTTATATTAAATAATACAAAAATAACTACTTTACATTCAACTTTTTTGTTTTGTTTTATTATTAAGCATGATGAACATTGTGTCGAATTTTCGAGGATTTCTGCTGGGCCAAAAAATATTTTCACATTAAACCAAAAAAAAAAAAAAATTAAAAAACTCGAAAATATTAAATGACTATGATCGGGGTATTATTACCAGTAGAAAAGTTGTTTACAGACAGAATTGAAAACGCACACACATCGTAGTAAATCCAATACATTCTATGCTCAGAATCTAAAAAAAAAACATGATAAATTAAGAAAATTGAATTTTCCGAATACATTTCATTGACAACATGTCACGAGTTTACAACATATTTCGTCGATTATACACGTTCGGTGAGAATATTAAAACGCATCAATAACGTTTCCGTTTTCCCTCCTGCAGCTAATCGATTAAAAGCACGCAATTCATTTACGGTAAATTCTACTAAGATTTGGTGTCAATAATTAAATTGCGTTGTAATCAATGCGGTACGACATACTCGTAATCAAGTCATGTGGACGTTACACGCCCTATATTTAAAGGGTTGCGTATAGGCAATTATAACGGAATTTTTATGAAGAATGAAAATGTATTAACTCAAATATATTCAAATTCACTTTCGAGTATAAATTAACAAAAATCGTCTCGTATCACAAGTATTTATTGTGTACTAAACACATTTCAAAAACGCAATCACGTTTAAACCTGTAGAAAAAAATACCGTGCAATTTTAAAGTTTACAATATAATAAATTAAAGACACAACAACGTTATTTTTTTTGCAGTGCTGTTTTGGTCGTTTTTTTTTTTTTTTTTTTTTACTTTTAAAATGCTTATTTGTTCGTAGTTATTATTTATTATCTATATTTTATGTTATGAAATTTAACACTATACCTATATCTATAAGAGTATATACTTAAAATCGTTGAAAATATATTATCTACATTAAATAAAAATGAATACAATTAAACGAAAGTATCCCCATCATAATGGGTTTCTTAAAAAAATTGAATGGCGAATGTGTTTTGTTATGTTTTATTGAGCTAGAACATCCGAATTCGATTTATTATACAATACAACAACAGACTGCCAGCATCCTCATCACGCGCGTTCTTAATACGTGTTCACTGATAATTTGGTACAACGTATGTTTGAATAGTATTATGGATTTGATTTGGAAATACAGCGTTAATATTATTCAACAATATTATCGGTTATAATGAACCAGAATACGTATTGGTTTCATATTATAGACTCGTGGATATAGGAGCAATGCAAGTACAACCCTGGGATTAAGTAACTACTCGACCAATTTTTCGGGGAACCCGCGATTTTAACGGCTCTGCCTTAAATATATATATATATCACTTTATATTGTTAAACGCACGCTATGGAAATTATTTGTAAATGTGATCAATACAATTTATTTATTTAATTCGTAGGGCGTTTATGTATAAATGTACAAGTTTATAATAGGTAATAAACAATTAATCATGCTTATACAACCAAATTTAAAATTAAACAATTAATAATTTATTAACAAATAAATATATGGTAAAAATACGTTGTTTTTTTTTCACTCAAATAGCATGTAAGTAAATATAATGTAAAAATAACTAATGGCCATTGCTGCCGATGTTGTACCAGATCAATAAAAAAAAAAAATTCATTTTACACGTATATATTATTTAAATATATGTAAAACACAAATTATAAAGTAATAAAAAACATTGTTTTTTTTTTCCAATTTAACCCACACCTGACTGATAAGTCGTTATTATAGGTTAGGAAATAATACAATTTTCCAAAAATCATTACCACATATTATAAAAATAAAACTCACTAATCGCCAACGTATAGTTGGAGGTTTCTATACGTATTTAAACGTAATAATTTTAATTTATTTAATCGATGAAGTCTTGTGGTACAAGATACGATTTAAAATGTTATATTTTAAATTTTCCGTTTGTTGCAAAGACGTTATAGATGGAAAATGTGGAATCAAAAAACGATTCTGAACGTACTTCGAAAAAAAACATTTTAGAACTCTACGCATATAAATTTGGCTTTTATGGCTGAAAACGAATTAATTAAATTTATAAAATTCTGTTTTCAAGATGGGAAATTAAAAGGCAACAACTTATGTTCGAAATTTTAAAACTCTACGCCAATGGAAAGACTTTATATAGACCGACAGACAGATAGACTCTTTGCTATATTAGTATAGATTATTAGATAATAATATTATTAATCACAAAATACTCGTATTTTCATTATGTAGTTATTTAAAAACTGATCAAGAAAAATTTTGCTATTGTAGGTAGTTATACGGTAAAACCTCTAAATACCGGACACTCTTCGTCGCCAAATTTCGTCTGCTATTTGGAGGTGTCCGCTATTTAGAAGTGGGCAATTTGTTGTGGAAAAATGAAGTATATTTTGTACATCAATTACCGATTATTTGTATATCGATTAAAACTGCGTATATTTAATGTATAATAATGAAATATTTAATTTTATAATTATTATTCATATTTTATAAGTGTAATTATTTATAATACACGATTTCATTATTTAAAATGTATGATAAGATAAATATAAATAATAAGTCATTTCGTATGTCAAGGCATTTTCTTATTCGACTGTGCTGGAGAACAATTTAGTATTCTTGTACCTCTACAGAAGAAATGTATTTGCATATGCCCTTCACTGCTGCCAATGCGTCCCGTTGATTTCCAAATTTGTGGGATTGCTTGATCTTCGGGCTCATCCTTTTCCACTTCATTTAACGTGGACACGAAATTCAAGAAATGTCAATTTTTTTTTTTTTTAGTGTTAATCGTTTTCTTTTACTGGTTATTGCGTACAACAATATACATTCGTAGAACACACGTTCACATTTGAATCACAAACACAACCAAATATGAATAAGGAAATGTTAAGTAATATTAATATTTTTAGACAATTACGATAAAGATTATCAAAATCCAGCAACAAAAATGTTCGTGAGTTATAATGTCTTGTAGTTAGAGGTTTTTCTATAGATAAGTAATATGTTCTCGTTCCCGAAAAATACATCCACTTATTAGAGGTGTCCGTTAAAGGAGGTTTTACTGTGATGATTAAAATTGGTCTTGGTCTTGCAGCGAATATAATTATTATAATTATAATCTAGTTTTCTGTAGAAAAATTAGCAAAACTCTAAAGACTACAGTCGCAATGTTGGTCCGATTTGTTCTCGGGTCTTGCAGACTCAATCTTGGTCTTGGTCTTGCTAGTGTCAGAATGCCGTCTTCGAACTGGCCGCATGACCAACGACGCAAGACTGCAAGACCAAGACCAAATAATACCAACAACGTATAAGACTGTGTGTAGGAGTCTTGCAGTCTTGCTAATTTTTCTGTAGAATACTAACGTAGTAATTTATTAATATTACTGTAACGATTATTAAGGACGTTTCGGTCATGTTTTGTCGACCGGGCCACAATTTAATCCTCATATATATATTGTATATTGTTTTTTTTTTTTTTTTTTTTTACATATTTCCCCCCCCCCCCGGTTATAGTCGCGAGATTTCGAATAATTAGGTACGACCGAGTTTCACCGATAGGAAAACGCGGAAATAGTCGTGCGTATATATTGTAGTGATTATGCACCGCGCAATGAACCGTCGTTTAATTACATGTTCAACAGTGTTTACAATATAATGAATTTCGACCGTCGGTCGGTGGCTTATGTTACTTAAAAGTATAAAATAATTCATTGGTGTTCCGAACTCGCGTGTACCTATATACAAAGCGGTCGTCGCGGGCGGTTTTAATAAATTACCGCGTGTACACGGACGCCGGTAAACCGTTTCGCGAAGAAACCATCAGAGCTTCAGCCATAATATAAACGTATACGTATAGAAATACTAATGTACGGTATATATATATATATATATATATACATATATAAAACAGGACTTTGTTGTCCGTATAACTTTGGATAACTTTAGAATCGTCTAAAACGTATATATATATATATATATATATGCGTGTGTTCTATTCGCGCTCGCGGTCGGGTATTATTAGTGGCCATCTTTTCCGCGAGGGTAAGTTTTTCTGGCGTCCCGACCACCGTCACCGCCGCCGCCCCTTACGCGAAATCCGATTTTTCGACGGTAACGATATTCAGACGATATTTTATCTCGACTTGTTTGGTTTTTTCTTGCTCTTGCTCTCTAAAACAAGCTTTACCGGAAAAACACTCTCGTGCCAAAAATGAAAACCGATTGAACTATGTGTTAATTGTACGTTGTTTTTTTTTTTTTTTTTTTTCAATTTGTTATTAACAAGTTTTACAAAAAAAAAAAAACCCCTAATGAGCCAATAACCCTTCTGTAGTTACTGTGTTATAGTTTTTAAATTTAAAAATAATTAAAAAGTTCATTTTTTTATTATTCATAAAAACGAAATATTTTATCAAACATGCTGTGTTCAAATCCTATTAATACTCAATATAATATTATTGTACCTTTATTATGCACTAATATTATTACCTCGTATTTCAAATACCTACTTTTTATTTTTTTTTCATACCGCCGTTTTCATTTAATAATTAAACTGTTGACCGGCTACAAAGGACAACAATTCGGATTTGAAAAAGAAAACTGTATACACGCGACGACCGCTTGGGTTAACTTTAGGAACAAACCGTAATGAAACAACATTTATTCGGTTAAACGACGCACATAATGAATATTGCAAAGAATTTAAGAGGAATGCCAGCGACAGGGAAGCGTGGAAATTTTTGCAGACCAATCATTAGATTGAAGACTGTCGAGGGATAATGAATATTTTATATTGTACCGATTTTCATAGCGCTCTGATATACAGGGTGATATAATTCGGCGATTTTCTCGAACGATACGATACTGTTTTTTTTTTTTTTTTTTTTTGCAATCGTCGTGGAATTGTTTGAATTTTATTTTAAAACTGCTACCCATACTCCTTATATTTTAAACCAGTAAGTGTAAACTTTTGATTTTCAAATGGCAACCCATTTTTGACAAAAATTCAAAAAAAAAAAACAAAAATATTTATTTTTCTAAAAATTGCAAGATGCACAGCACTTATATTGGATATACCGTTTATGAGTTGTAACAGTCTACATTTTAATACGGAAGAGATGATACGATGATAATCAAATGCAGATCTATTTTGAGATGATAACTCTTTCTGGTTTAAAATTTACAATCTTATAACTCGATATTAGTGTTTTGAATACCTATCGAAATGTTTAAAAAAATATTGTATTTTCGGATGTGGATTAAAAATAGGGTGGAAGTTGTGTACACAAAAACTGATATGCGTATGTGGTTAATGATGATAAAATGTTAAAAATATTCTAAATAAAATCGATAAACGATTCTATATAATAACCGGAAAAAAAAAAAAACCAAAATCAACTTTACTCAAAATCGTCGAATTTGAAATAATCGCTCAGGATCATGGAAAATAATATCACTCTGAACTTGAAATGTTTTTTCTCTCTCTCTCTCTGGTGTTGTCGTATTTTTACGTAATTTGTAATCGGCGGCGCTTGGTGCAAAAACTCACAGGTCCATAGATTGTCCGTACGCCAAGTTGCCTTTCGGAAACGCATTCGGTACGCTCAGCGCCCCCTGGCCGTCTGGCGGCGAAGACCGGACGACCGCGCGCCACCTGGCGGGATGTCCGGACAGCGGTAAACTCAGAAACCCTGGAGGATTGGTTCCCGACAGATACCGCTAGAGGACAACCGCTAATGTCAGAGTAACACGGTTTTCGGCTTTTTTTTTTTTTGACGATGCCGAACCCTTTAGCTATACACAGAAATCGCGCGGGAAATCACCGCCGAATCGTCCGAGCATAATTTCCCGCGCTACTTCCTCTATACATTTATGTAAATTCATAATTTGTTGTTGTTCGTGTAAAATCGCGTGCAGTGTCGAATAAAACGCGAAATAGCAAAGTCTGCTACGGGAATATTCAACGGAAAAGAAAATATATAGTAACCAGTAATAGTTACTAAAATAATAATCATGAATAAATTTTAGAATAGTATTCTATATTATTATCTAACCCGACAATGGGAATTTATAAACCGTATCCAAAAAAGTCAATTTTTATCAAATAAATCGAGCTTTTCCTTGTTGTAACTTGGCTAACGGAATATATCAATTTCGAGATTAAATTAGTAAATGCACATCAATGTTGAAAAAGTTCCTTTTAAAAACGAACTGGTTCTCATTCCTCGTTCCGGTCGTAAAGAAGTAACGCGTTCCTGTTACGAAGAAAGAACGCGTTCCCGTTCATTTTAAATTTATTTTTACACTCTGAGCGGTTAACAATGATTTTTTTTTTTTTTTTTTTTTGTGGTCAACTTTTCAACCAGAAATAATAGGCCAATTTTTAAATTAAATACCAATTAATTGATTTTAATAAATTGAATCTACTAAAGTAGTTATGATTTACTTTAATATTGTTTGTTATTATTTTAAACCATTACCACCGAGACACCGTTTATATCACGCCTATACAAGTATACAACCGTGGTTTATACTTATTATTATGTACCTCGTATGTTAAAAAAAAAAAATGAAAAGTTGAGATTGCATTATTTCAATAATATATTGTGGTAATTTATTAGTAACAGACGGAATAGATACCAATACTAAATAATTTCTAGAAATATTAATATAACGTGCGTTTCTTTAATTTTTCTTTTTTCTTTTTTATTATAAGCGAAACGGAAATTTGCGTTCACGATCCTCACAAATAGTAACTCTTTCCCGTTCCTCGTTCCTATATTTAAAAAGAAACGCGTTCCAAGCGTCGTTCCTGTGAAAACAACCCGTTCCTTCCCAACACTGATACATATACTCATATTGGTGTATTTTTTATTGTTGGGGTTTATACCCACAAACTCTCCTCCCTGCGCACGCCTCCCTGTTTACTTACGCTGATGTTTTGCGTGAAAAATAATAGCGTAAAACAGGCGCCGGTCTAAAAATCTGAAATAGGAGTAGGGCTAAAATTTTATTGACGGAAACACAACAATACTAATTATTGTGACGGCGTATTATTCAAAATCTTAACAAACATTAATATAGTTCGTTTTTTTTTTTTTTTAGACCGATTTTTAACTTTCATCCAAAACTGTTATATATAAATAATTATAATAACGCGGCCAGAAGTGAAGAAGAATGACTCTTCACACCCTCCCCAGTGGAGATTCAGGAGATAATCTGATACACAGTTAAATTTTTATGGTAAAATTTAGCCTCTTATTAAGCCCTTGAATTCTGATGTATTTGTTTGAAAATAATCTTTTGTGTAATAAAAATAGGAAAGCTGTCCACTGTTTGCAATAAAAATTACAAATAACTATTTGAACGTGCCTGATTTTTAGCTCTAAAAAGTAGCCTCTCAAAAATAGATGACCGCACACAGTTTTCTAACTTAAGATCCGCCACTTTTCCTCCTCTATAAATCCACGCCTGTTGTAAAATGTCCCGGAAAATTAATATTCCCACGGAAACAAAAATATTGTAAATGTGTAACACTTTTGATTTCAATCATCCATATCGATTGAAAAACTGTCTAAACCATATATATATATATATATATATATATATATATATATATATATATAGGTTAATCTCAACGATATATTATGTAACTTGTAGAATATTGGTTTTCTTTAAAATAATAATTATAACTAATCTGATTAAAACTGAAACCGCACGGGAAAACTACATACTGTGTACAAATAGTTTAGGTGCTCTTACTCTCGAACGTATGGGTAAAGTACGTAATTGCGTGATTATATCCCCGTTTATCGCCCAGTTTTTTTAGTAAATAAGAAAATTTATCGGACAATTTGCTTTTCTACAGATACCCAAAGTACGAATAAATTACAAACTGGCCCCTCGCCAAAAATTGTTTTAATTGCTCAAAAAAATACTCGTTGTAATCGTAATAGACAATAATTAATAATAATAATTATTGTCGCCAAAAATATCGACTTTTTATTTCGATGTTTCCCATATTTTTCGCGCCCAATAATACAGTATAATATTTAAAACGCTATAAACTCGTGGATTCGTTCTGGGTATTATTACCCATCACGTAATTTAATTCTATCTCGATAAATTGAAATATTTTTTGTTATAAACTTTTGTTAGTTTCAATAAAAATTTTGATAAACAGAATTATATAATGCGTTTATATACGTTGTTATTATTAATTAAAATTTTCTTTTCATAAAATTATATAATATTTGTTTCCAAGATGTAGTGCGGAATAAGAAAGACAACGCAGTCAAGTATCTTGGTGTTTTCCTTAACGAAAAACTTACTTAGAATACTCACAGAAACAAAAAGTTCACGCAATCAGAATAAGAACCCTTTAACCTCTACTTAACAATACATCTACATCAAACAAATAAAATCTTAACTCTTATATTGTACAATTATTCGGCCGTTGGTCACATCTCCTACAAAAATCAAAAGAAAAAATCCTAAATTTAAGAAAATCAAACGAGTAAAATTATACTAATTCTTTTAGTATAGATCAGCGGTTTTCAACCGAAGTTGAGGTCATAGAGGTTTCTATGGTGGGCCGTGGAAGCATGTTTATATATTTTTTCATGATATAAAAAATTCAGTTACAAAAACCAAATCGAAGAAGAAAATATTATAAATACTTGGTATATATGTAATTTCAAAGTATTTTAATGAAAATTATGTTTGTTTTTTTTTTTTTTTTTGGTTGGGGTCACGAATAGTTTAGTTTAAAATGCTAAGGTTGAGCTCGTAAAAAAGGTTGGGAATGAAAGATCTAGGAAATAATGTCCAAAGATAAAAAAACAAAATATACATTTAAACGTAATTTGAGTTACATTCATTTACACTGAATTAAGACATTTTTTTTTTTTAATATAACGGAGAACGTGGCCGCTGAAAGGATATAGACTTTGGTTCTGATTGAAATAAATCAATCAAAAATGAAACCTTAAAATTTAGTAGACATTTTGAATAACGCTAGCCAATGTCAACCTAATAAACTCATTTCACCTAATATAATTGAATAATATGCTGATATGCTACATCTGAAATTATCGTACCCGTTTAAATTAAATATCCATAAATGAGTTTAAATGTAATTTATTTGTAATTTGTTGTATGTAAAAATCGTTGATGGCGCGACAAATATGTATCGAAAAGAAAATATTTTGAATATTTTGGTATTAATAATGACATGGTTTTAATACGATGTGTATTTACGTTTTTTTTTTTTTTTTTTTCGGATAGCCCCCCCGGACATATTTTCCCCTCGGACTTTGTGTTAGAATAGCGCGGCCGGTACATGTATATAGAGATACACGGCTATATTATAATGTGCTACACCGATAATGTTAAATTGGAACCGAAACTTAATTCTCAGGTCGTACGGTCGCGTTTCCCGTCGAATATGACGCAACGTTGATGTGCAGGGCTATTATTTCGCGAACTTTGCTTTTAGCGCGCGTGCCGATCCCGTCGGAAACGAGAACTCTCTCGCGTCCGTGTCCGTCCGACCCTTTTCGACGGTGGCGGAAAATCGACGACAGAGCGGCTTACATAATATAACTGCCGGCGCGCGACGACGACGACGACGGCGACGACGCCGGTCCGGGGTGTGGGCGATTTTTACAGGAGAAAAACGGAGGAACGACGACGGCGGCGGCGGCGGTGGCGTGGCAATAACGGCCGGGTAAGATCGGAAAAAAACGAAGGCGGGGAGTTTGATTAGTATACATAAGGGAGAAAAACGGTGCGCGGCCGCGGTACGGGGGCAGTCGATGGATTTTTTTAATTTTTTTTTTTTTTTTGACGGGCGAGCGGGCAGGCGCGGTAGACGAAATAAGGCTTAAAGGGGTCGTAAAAAGACGATCGTTTCTTTATTTTTTTTTTTTTTTTTTTTTTTTTCCTACTGCAGTTCGTCGTCGGTCCCTCGTTTTATTTTATTTCGCACGGCGGCGCAGAAAATGAGAAAAAGGGTTCGGCGGCACAGCGCAGAAAAGGGGCCATCGCAATTAGCCGCGGGTATAAGATAAATGAATCCACTTATTTCGCGTCCCGATGTCGATTCGGCGCGGCGCATAAGACGAAAATAAATTTAAAAAAAATATCTAAAAAAAAAAATAAAAAAAAACTCCTTAAAGTATTTCTCCGCGGGGCGAGATCACAACCCCGCGAAATCCAGATTAATATAGGGATCAAATAATATAAAATACCGCCTTGCCCGTTACTGCAGTCAACGCCCGCCATCTGTATTCCGTTGCGAATATAATTCTCGCTCGCCTTTGACGTTTTACTCGAACCAATCAGACGTGATCCAACGGAGAAAACAAAAAAAATATATATTTTATACCGTCTCCGGTCCGGTATAAAATTTAAATATAATAAAATTATCAACCGCCCGGACGGTTACCACCCAGTGGCGATAATTTAACGTCAGGCTACGCGAGTTAATAAACCTAGGGCGGCAACTTTGGGAGGGGCGGTACGTAATTTGTTTTAAATGATGTTTCAACCATTTTTTTTTTTTTTTTTTTTATCTATTACTGTATAATAACTTAAAATATTTTTCCTTTTTTTTTTTTTTTTTGGAAGGTGATCCACGGCTTGTCTATGGGAAACATTAAAATTTATAATTAATATTTGTCTCCATATGTATTCCTATGTGTCGTAGATAATTTCGGTTTTGTATTATCTAATCCAACGACAATAATAATAGTGTGAATTCAACACTAAATATACAATTTGCTCGAAAGACTCAAAAAGTTCGCACTATCAACTAAACGCCATTATTCTTAAAAAAAAAAAACTGAGACATTTAATAAAGTAGGTGCTTCGCGCGTATCCGGAGTAATACATATATAGTATTTCTTTTTAATTTTTGTCTTTTTTATCGCACCTATCATATACAGTATATATTTAATTTATTTAATAAAACATTCACATTATATACGTTATTTCAACAATTCACGTACCACAATGCTGTAGTCAAAAAAAAAAATAATAATAAATACAGAGGGGGCCACTTATATTTTATTGGTACTTACTATTTTTTTTTTTTTTTATAATGTTAAAACACACCGAATAATTAGTACCTACTATATTAATCAACTCGCTTGTTTTCTTCTTTTGATAGAAACGTATTAGTGATATGGTCTCATACACACATAAAAAAAAAAAAAAAAAAAAAAAAAAAACCATTATGTTGGCACGAATGTCCAGTGCTACGGCATTGACATATACCACCGCATTCGTGTAAAAGTATTATAATAAATAAAAGTACCGTAAAAATTGTAGGTTCCCTCTCTCTCACTCCCTCTAACCTAACCTAACTGGAAAACAACAAACGTGTTTTTTATAACTTATAATAAAAATAAATAAAATAAAAACATTACCAATACACCACCGACGGCCAAAAAGGCTTTACAAACGGATAACGTTAATTACTATACGGCTGTTTTGCGGCCACGTGTACGAGGGTTATATAAATTAATCCGTCTCTACCATTCGATAATATTTCGTCGTTTAACAAACGTTCCCGGTAAATAAAAAACAAAAACATTTTATATCGTAAAAATTATACCGTCACGTTTTAGCCGCAGTACTAAAATATTTAACTTTTTTTTTCATGGTTTTTTTTTTTTTTTTTACTATCTACTAAGTTTATATTTCAACTACATATACCCATGTTATACACTTATAATATTATGAAATATTATTATTGGCTTATAAAAAACTATAATAATAATAATAATAATAATCGTATAAGGAAAAAACATCGTTAAAAAAGAAAATAAATCGATGATGGTTCCCTTTATATATTTTAGTGACAAATTATTAACGTGTACGCAAGTTGACGGTGGAAGAGAGTAGATAATAAAATTTGGGTTTTTTCGCCCGTTAAAACCAACGTTTAACGTTATTATCTAAAGTGTCAAAAAATAAAAGTTAAATATTGTAACATTTTCTTTCGCCATCAGCGAACGCGTCGTGAAAAAAAACGGCAGTATAAAACCCTTTTGTGCGCGATAAACAATTGGAATAAATATATACAACGAGCGTATTTCACATTCTTTATTATATTGAACGAGTAAATTGTATTTATAAAAATAATAATGGCTTATTGGCGGACATTTTCGTAAGTATGAAAATTCTTGCCGACGTTTTATAATTGAAAATAAACGAAAGAATAATTAATTTTCCCGGGGTCCGACATGTTTCAATTTGTTATCGTCCACCTCCGCATCCCCCTCCCCCTTTCTCCCGCTCGCCGCCCGCCGTCGCCATTTGCCCGCGCGCACTCTTTAAAGAACCTTAAGGACCCCAGGGCCATATTGTTTTTTAATTAAAGTTTTTTACAAGTCTCGACAATTTCGACAACTTAACTCTTTAAAAAGAGCCGGTGTAGATATACACCGCCGTTGTCGTCGTCGGCGGAGCCGCGCGGGTCGCCAAAAATTTGCATACGTCACTTTTCAACACTAGGATCAACTTGTCCTGATAATCTTCTGCAAAATACGTTTTTCCGCGGAGATTTATGGAGAATTTCGTGTGCGCCGTGCAAACGGGATTAATGGGTCCCGAACACCGAGCTATATATATATATATATATATATAGGGACATTTGTTTTGTTCGCTGCGAATGTAAATTATGTTCCTACTCGAAGGATTGTACAAGAGGTAATGGCGTCCCATGTGTTGTCGCAATACTATCCGTCGTATGATGTGCAGATAAGTCTCTCGAACAAAAACGGACATTATTACATAGGTATACTATATAGTGCGTTATTATTATTGCTAAGCTACCGTCGGCATTTATTCCTACAGAAAATCATATATTATATGCATATACCTGAAGACTGAAGTCGTATTATTAAACACCTACATTATAATACAAAAATTACGAATTTCATATATATATATATATTATATTATTAGTATTGGTGTTACGAACTGTTCGGTTTCCGAACCGAACCGGTGAAAGTCATTTCGATCAAATGACATGAAAATTGAATTTTGATATTCCGTGAACATTAGTGTGCGCTGAACGAATGTTCTGCACAGCTGGACAGGTGGTCACAGCCAAGGAGGAAGACTGTCTCCGCATTCAGCGGGAAAACGTTTCCAAGACAACATTTGAATATTAATTATTTTGATTTGTGCGTACCTATTAGATTGCGATTACAATTTATAGTATTCAATTTCACTGTTCATCATGTTGCAAAGTAATCTTTAACCAATAATTCTGTCACTATGTGACATGAGATTCGATGAAATATTTGTACAGTTCGGCTCAGTTCGGGTTTGAATAAAATATTAAATATGCTCGGATTGAGTTCGTTAGTTTAAAGAAAAGTTCGATTTGGATTAGGTTTGACCTGAAAAAACCAGAGCTAACGTAGAGCTAACCATTTTATACTGGTATTATTCTGAAATTTAATAGAAATTGCATTATTTTTAATAATCTTCTTCTTTTTGGGTGTTGTCGGCAACTAGAACCATCCCGTCACCTAATTAATTCTAATCTGGATCTCCATTTAGAAATTCTACGTCTCTCTTTACCACGTCCTCCCATCTCAAACAGCATTGTCCAATAGGTCTTTTTCCTTCTGAGTTCCCGGCCATTACTATTTACAATAGTGGGTTCTGACAACGCCAGACTTGACCAGCACACTGTAATCTCCTACTCTGGATTGTATAGATTTTGTCGCTTCAATTCCCCTATTAAAAAACTCTAATGCCCGGATGTGGGCCCATTTGGTCCAGAAGAAGCCGGTAGAAATATCCAAAAATAACGGGAAAATGATATATATATATATATATATATATATATTATCAGATACGGCACAGTATAAAAGTCTCCACTAATAAAACACTTATAGATCAAATAGAATAATAGAATTATATAAAATTATCTGTGTTCAATATATGAAAATATAGCGATTATCGTGTTAAAACGAATTATTTCAATAATTTTATATAAATTAGCTGGCATTACATCATCGATATTTAATAACATAACTTTTTATTTGCCTCTGATTGGTTAACTCTAAAGAACGCTAAAAGATCCGGTGAACGTCTTTACTTTTGTATAATCGCATGATGTAGTCCGAGCGGCAGTTATATATTTTTTATTTATTCCTGTACCCCAACTCCACGATCAACAACTTTGAGTGGTTTTTTTTTTTTTTTTTTACAATACTTCCAAACGCATTTCCATAAGAAACGACGACAACGGTATGCGCAAAATACTACCTTAAAGGCTATATAAAATAATACGCATAAAATACCCGACGGTAAAAGGAAGGTGAGCAAAGTTTTGATATGATGTCGCGGGCACTTGTCAAATCGACGGCGGCGGATGTGCCAGATGCAATTGCCCGTGCACAATTATCGCGTCACCGCCGCCGTCGCGAAAGTTCCCCGCGCAGGCCACTGCAGTGGCAGGCAGTCTACAGCCCGAAGAAAAATCGCTTAAAGATTTTCGTCCGAAAACTCGGTGCATTTTAATTATTCACGACGACTCGACAATAATATTCCTCCGCCTCCTCTGCGCCAGGCGGAGGATTTATATTAATAAATAAATGAGAGACGACGACGATGGAAAAATAACAATAAGAAGCCCGGGTACGACAAGTTTTAATGGAAAACCCAAGGAATCGTGAAACCGATACCTCGGACTGCACGATAATACGTACAGTATTATGAGCTGCAACAGGATACAAATCAGAGTCCAGCAAACAGCCATGTCGACAAATTATCGTAGGTCCTTAAGAGTTCAGTTTAGACAAAAATTAAATTTGTCGACTCAAATATATTCAAATTCATTACTCATGTAGATTTTAAAACGGTTCCGGTTATCACACGCGTATATTGTAGAAGTATGAAATTTATTCAAATACATGTTTACAGACAAATTTACCCTTCTAAGTGATTATAGAACTTTGGTAAATTATCTAGATATGACGTATTGATTTTAAACCTGAGCAAGACAGTAAATATTCAAGATAAAAAAGTGGCCTTTTTTATGTCATTCCTTAAATAATGTTGTGTTCTTATTTATGAAGGAGGTTTACGCTAAAGCATACATATTTCGAGATAAATCAAATTTTTGACGCGAGGTTTTCGTGTTCTAAAACACTCACATTGACATCCTCTTAGTAATACCATTGATTATAAATACTAGTATTGTCAATACATATTGTTTATTTAATGTTTGTATTCGAAAAATCAGAAACGTGCAAAAAATAATGGCAATAAATAAAAAATGGCATAGACGTTTCATTATATATTTCCCACGCAAATATCTAATATAAATTTTAGAATGTATTTAATAAAATGTATTTTACTAACCGGAAATAAATAAAAATAAAAATTCAATAAACCGAATCAAAAGTATTTGCCATCAATGACAACCTACAATTGTGTAAGTTGTTACACCACAAATAATATAATGGGTTATCAAACATATTTGTACAATATAATTTGAATATCGGTCAGATTCTAACCTTCTGTTAGTATATTACAAAATCGATCGTTACACATTTTACACCCAAACTCGCATTAACTGCATACGGAGTCGTAAAAGTTAATGAAACATAATAAAACATAAATTATATTAAACTGCCAACGAATGTAGATAAAAAAAATAAAATAAATAATAATAATATTTATACACGGAAGTTGTGATGTATTAAATTTATAATATTTAGTATATACCTAGTGTCTAGAACACAAAAAATGTGTAGTTATAATGCGAGTATACTATATAACGCTTGATAGCTGTTTTGTATGACCTTTATATTATATTATCTTAATGCCAACTAACAACTTGTTGACTTATTTCTATATGTATATTATATAATTTCAACACACCAACGGTAGCAAATCGCTAAAACAATATAATAGAACATAACTGTCATGAGTTATTTAAGGAAAAAATGTATGTAACAAAAGCCCCGGACACATACTTTGCAACATAAATAAGCAACCGTTGTACGTGGGGCTTTGTGAAGGTATAGGCCAATCATTCTTAACCTCTTTCCGTCCAACGCCGCTTCATCAAGATAATTTACTGGCAGTGCCTCCCTCTTGCAAAAACAAACAAATTGGGAGAATTTTCATAAGTATATGGGAACAGTATTTTAAATTTAAATTAAAACTCTTATTTTATAGTAAATACTTTATTCAAATCCTCTTTATGAAAAAAATGTTACTTTTATCATCGGTGTAAAAATAAATGTTTATTAATAAACATTATTTCATTGACTTACTTCGTACACTAAGTATCGACATATTATTTATCATCAATTTTCTCCACTTTTTTTGATTGATTTTTAAAAAAATGTTTATCATTCCACATTTGAAAGCTCCCCCCTCCCAAATGTCCCGTTCAAAACCACCTACCTCCTGAGGGACCGAAACACCCCCTGGGAGACCCTCTGTTAAGAACGACTGGTATAGGATATATGATAATTTAGTTTGTATACTGAAAGTAACGATAAATCATTGCGATAAAAAAAATAATCGATTCTAAGCGGAGCTTGGATAATTTATATAGTTATAATCGTGTTTTTTCTCCCTTATTGTAAACAAGAATACTCAGTAATCAACAAAAAGAAAACCTATATGTATCGCCATTTGTTTTGGTTTTTTTTTTTTAATTTTAAAAAAACTGTTGAGAATCTAGAACAAATTTCCAAGTCAAGTACCAGCGGGGGGAAAATCCGAGATCCAAAATCCATAATAATCAAAGAATTTTTACTTACCAAAAAAAAAACTACATTATTTTTCCTTAGTTATGATAGTGGTCCTACTAGAAAAGGTTGACACTGTATATACATTTGTGTTTTTTTTCACTGACGATCGCGAAAATTATTTCATTGTGGCCAATTCGAGGTTAGGTTAGGTATAGCCGCCAAACTTAACACCATGATATTTCCTCCACCTCAATAGTTAATTATTACTTCCCGGTCAAATTTCACTAGAGAATATTTACCCTCTCAGTAAATCGGTATAACGGCGAGGTCAATAAACACTAGCAGTGGCGGATTTAATGGTCGTTTTGTCGACAAATGCCGACGGGGTCCCTCTCCTAAATAGTGTACTGGGGCCTCATCTAAATTATATAGTTAATTTTTTTTCAATTTTTACCTCAAAAAAAAAAAAAAAAAAAAAATGTTTTATTGCAAACCGCAATATTACATTTACCGCAGTATATGATGTTACGGGTACATTTTGTACGGATTTGTACGGGGTTTTGCTGCTCCGATATTTGGTCGGAGGGGTCAATATGACTGGCACACCGGTATACTCGGCGAATAAATATAATAAAGACAAACGGACACTTTTGTCGTTTATTATTGAGTGTTAACGAAATGAGTTGGACGATTTCGGCGGTAGGTCAGAAGTGAAATGTTCGCACATAATATCGGAATATATACATATATTTTCGATACGCGGTACACGCGTAAGAAAACGGCCGCCATTAAAAAAGAAAAAAAAAGAACTACGGTCCGGTGACGCGTGGGAGGGGGCATGCACAAAAAGAGAACGAGCGTCCAATCTAACAACCCTTCCCGGTCACGTTATTATCATTATTATTATTAACATTATTATTATTTTTATCATTATTATTATTTTTATTATTATTATTATTATTGTTATTATATTTTTTTTTTTTTTTCAGTCTCCCGGACGGGGGCGGCGATGGCCTTTACTACCCCTGTCTACTCGCCGCGTCGCCGTCGTCCGCGCGGGTGTTAGAAACCCGTCATTTCCTTTTGTTCTTTTTAATGTCTGTAGATTGCCAAGTCGTCCTATGAATGGCTGACGGGCGGGAGGTGCCGGCGCGGATGGTGAGGTGGAGTGGGTGGTTGAAGGGCCGAAATATAAAATAATACCGCCGTGAACTTTTCTTTCGTCCCGGTCCCCCCGCTACGCCGGCGTTTTTGTTTCTTCTCGCCGGACCCGAGGGGAGACAAGGGCCGCGCGAAAGAAGTGAGGTGGCAAAAGAAAAGAGTGGCGGCGGCGGCGGCGGCAGTACGGGACGGCGGTGGGCGTTCGGGCGACGGGTAAAGGAATTTCTTTTCTTTTGTCCCGGCCCGGCGTGCGCTTATATAGCGTCTGAATTAATGCGTCAGCTTTCCATTTCCATTTTGAGAAGAAGAAAATGTTAATTTTCATTTCTCATTAAGTCTTTTTTTTTCACTCGCCTTCAGAACGGACCCGCGCTCTCCGTCATTCGTCCCCACACACCGCGGCACTATATACGCGTATATATATCCGCAGACTCTCTTTCGGATATTAATAAAAGCCTCGCCCCTCTTTGTCGTCCGCCAGTGTGACTGCCCCGCACCCGATACCTTCATATATATATATATATATATATATTATATTAATATTTTATTATTATAGTACGATCGGCATTCGTTTTTGTTGTGCAGTTGTCTGCCGGTGTCATCTATATGTCGACAACGCGCGACGGCGGCGGTAATGGTATTTTGGAACGATTTAATTTGATTTTTTACGGACCCGCATTGCCAATTAACCGTCCAACGGTATTCCGCGTATCGTTTAATTTCGACTTCAGTATACAGGGTGATTTTCCCAACAAAAAAAAATAAATAATATTTTCACGTTTTTACTCCTAACCTTATACCGTGTACACTTTTTTTCGACTTTTGATTTTCAAATAGCAACCACGCCTCTTTTCGACGAAAATTCGAAAAAGATTATTTTTCGAAACATTTTAATATGCGTCACGTGTTACCGGAAATTCCTGACCATTCCTAATAAGGTTAGGAAATTATTAGGCAATGTTATTTTCACGCATCGTTTTTCTTAGTCTTAAAATTGTATATTGAAAATATAAATTATCCTTCAATGAAATTATGTTCAAATGTTGTTGCCTTTAATTTGGTAAAATAATTTATGGTTTATTCTAGGGTTTTATAGTAAATGCGTCTTCTTTTCTATTTGTGGTAAAAAAAATAATTTCACATAAATTCGTCAAGCGTGTAACTTTAATTCTAAATACATTTGTTTTTTCTTTCTCATATGCAAATGTTTTTTTTTTTTTTTTACAATTATTCTGTTATCGCAACAAGTGTGCTTGCCGGTCAAATTCCAGAACGTGTAATTAAAAATGCCATGGAAGTTTACTATGTGAGAATAAAAAAGAATAATAATCATATAAAAAACTACAATAATTGTATTATATTATTATTAGACATATAATTTCATTTCGGATGTGGTTTGAAACGGGGGGGGGGGTTACGGAACATATTTAGTATTTTGGAAAAAAAAATATACTGTAATTATGACCATCAAAGGATTCGCTATTGACTAGAAGAAAAATACTATAATCAATTTTACTCGAAATCTACGTATAGATTAATAGACAATCTTACTAGCATACGAGCATACCTTCAAATTTATCTAATAATATTCCATAGTATAATAAATAAACATAATTTAGACAATGTCACAAAGTCATAATATAATACAGGAAACTCTCGTTATGCCGAGACTCGAGGGGAACAGAAAAAAGTTCGAGATATTTGATTTTATTAAAAATTAAAAAAAAAAATTACAAATTTTTAAAATCGATAATGCAGAAAAAGTCTCTGATCAAATTGCATTATCCATGTTCACGTTTCACACGAATGGATCTGAAGTCACACGTACATTTGTTGTCCGTTTCCACATAGTTTGTAAAAATTTAAATTGAGACGATCGGCAACAGAGTTCTCATTTATTATCAGGAATATTTGAAATATTTGATTTCAACGTAGTACGAGATAACGACGTCCGACACAATAAAAATCTACAGTATAATCATTCGGTCAGTATCGCGTCGTCATCGCAGCGTCTATATTTTATTCGGAAACTCAAACGGTCAACGTTTTATTGTTTTCCTATACATAATTGTAATCGATAAAAAAAAGAAAAAAAACTCGGCGTACCGTCATTTCAATACGACCCATAAAACAAATGCGTATAAAATATTTAACGAAAACGTGAATCCTCGTACCGTCGGAACGTTGTGCGTTATAATATATGCACGTAAAAAAACGGTTTTGTATTTAAAAATTCCACCCCTGGACGATGAAAACAATACGGCCGGCGTCGCAATGAACATTATCGCGATCACGCCGTATGTGTATGTATGTGCCCGCGGAAAGGTGTGTGTGTGTGTGTGTGTGACGAAAAAATCATTAAATAATAAAACGTAGAATAAAAAATAGTGAAAAAAAAAAATAAAAGGACATGTGTGACGGACTGGTCAAACTGGTTTTGGCGTTCGCGGACAAAGGGCCCGCCGCGGCTTCGGTTAAAAGGGATACCCTGTGCCGGGGAACGGGTTAAAAAGGATTGTCCACTGCGGGTTGTTATTTTTTTATTATTCTTATTATTATTATTATTATTTTTTTTTTTTTTAATAATAAACGTTGCGATACGCGCTTTGTCCGGAACAGCCGGACGGTCGTCCCGTAACTGCGCACACTGTGGGAACGAACCGGATATACCGGTTTTCGGACCCTTTTCCGGCAAAGGGTCAACACTAGCCCACCGTTCCTACTCCAAGACAAGACAATGGGACCCCGCGCGCACAATGGCACGCCGCCGGTAAACGCGCGCTCAAAGGCCTTCCTCTTTTACTTACATAACACGGCGGCCCGCAGGTGATACGCGACCAACGGTCACATTTTAACAGTGACGCGGCTCCGGAATATAATTAATGCGCGGTATTATAAGCTGGCCATTTGATTTTTTTTTTTTTTTTTTTTTAATTTAATATTTCAAAGCCGACTTTAAAACGTTATGCAGCCGAACGTCTGTTTTTAACCGATCCAAATTATTTAACGAAACTACGGTCTACGCGACGAATTGTTCAACGGAACCACGAAGTTTTCATAAAAAAAAAAAATTTTAAAAAACCACGTAGATTATCTATTTTATAATAAATTCGACAATTCTGAAATGCACGTTAGTTTGTGTTTCACGTTCCATCAAAACGTAATGAAACGAAAGAATAAAATTAAAAAATAATAACGATACATTTTAAGTATGCGCATAATGTAAGTACAATTAATAATAATTGCGTACATACTGAATATTATTAATATTATTTATTATTTATTACTATACAATATGTATTATTAATTATTATTATAGTACATTCACCGAATGAAAATTCGTAATTTTCTTGTACATTTTTACCTTTTCGTATAAGTCAATCGATTTGGATGAATTTGTTTTTTTTTTTTAGTTTTAAGTCCGATATAAATCTTAAAACGTCGTACACCAAAAGATATCATTATGAAACTGTAAGTTTTCCAATATTATTATACGGCAAATACGTATGTCGGATTGTGGATATTTCGTAAAAAAAAAAAAAGTACATTTATATCGTACTATATATATATATTTTTTTTTTTTCATCGATAGTCTGCGTTCCGTCGCTTTACATAACGAAATATTAAAAAATATAAAACCCGACCAAATTATGCCGGTAACCGTACTATACCTATATGCACGCGACTTAAATAAATATATATATATATATATAGTGTCTCTTAAATTATTATTTTTCGAGTTTGGCGATATGCTTATCTGTTATATTTCGGTTATTACAAAGTTCAGCGTTTTGCTCGTAAAAGCAGAAAATATACAAAGGAGCTCTTTTTTCCGCGCCAAAGTGACACCGTTTAAGGGCGAAAGAAAAGTAACAAAAGTGCGAAGGAAAACCTCCTCCCTGCGCAGCCCCCCCCCACGTGTCTTTTGCCGGCGGTCTTTGCGGTGACGGTCGGAAGTGGAGGGACGGAGTAACGGAATAGAGGGGACATTATCGGGATGTTATTATTTATATACACAGCGTCTCCGTCATCGTCTTCGTGTCGTTCCCTTCTCTCTTTTTATATAACCATAAAAGACTTAAAGATAACGTTCTTTATTATTATTATTATTATTTATTTTTTATTTATTTATTTTTTTTTTTTGTTTATAAGTCCTACTCTCGCCCTCCCCTCGTCCGGACCCGGCCCCCTCCACGCACCCCCGCCCGTAGTGGTACACGCCGCCGCCGCCGAGAAGGAAGGGTCGTGTTGTCATTTATTATTCCCCGCCGGCGGCGGCATTAACGTCAACCCCATTGCCCCGACCCCGGCGGTAGGAATGGGGGGGATCGGGCCTAATCTATTACATTTCAAACTCCTCCGCCGCACCGCTCTCTGTCCCAATACAGTATATACACTTATCCCATCAGTGTCGTTTTTTTTTTTTTTTTTTGTTTCTCAAAAATGGCATATTTATTATACGCACCGCCGCCGGTTCGTATCTGTGTTGGCTTTAAACACGGAAAATGTTTATCATTTTACTTAGTGTTCTGCGTGTCAGTGATATAATAATAATAATAATAATAATAATATTGTTTACTTATATATTTAGAATTATTAACTGGCGATACCATGGGGGTGGCGGCCAAGAGAGCGGCATGTCCCCCTCCGCCAAAGAAAATAATAAAATATACTAGTATCCGGGTTTTGCGACACTAAAGTTTGTATAATTGTAATTATAAAGCACAATATATATATATAATTATTTTATGGTTATGATTGTCCCAGACTCTCAGTGTTAGAACCACTGACCGGTATAAAAACAAAAAAATAAAAAAATAACAATAATTTTATATACTGTGTGTTTGTTGTATATTACAGTTTCATTTTTGCCTTCCCCATCGAATTAACCTATAGGCGCCCTTGGTCGGCGATACTGAATTGTTTTGTCAGTGTGCGAGCATTTGAATTGTCCTCCACATTTAAGAAAACGTATGAAAACCTTTGACTTTTCCCGCTGACTTATAATCCCTCGATAGTCTTCCTCCATTTTGGTTTCGAAGCATCCAAAGAGACCGGAATGGTCTGTAATCGTCTCATACTAATTAAGTCTCGATTATTTTTTTTTTTTTTACAATAGCACATTAGTTTATGTTAAACAAATCTAATAAATAATAATTATTATTATACGCATCGCAAAATGGTATGCAGAAATGAACACGTAAATTCATTTATAACAATTAGGCGAATAGGTACTATGCAAGGCGGTCATTGTAACGACGGTGGGAAGTTAAACATTGAGTTTGTTCAGTGAGTAATTTTAATTCGAGAGCACGAATTCCGTATGCATTTTATATGTACTATTAAACAAAAAACAAGAAAACTACTTTCGTGTATTCCCGGGTAAAAACATATATTGAGTACCTATACGAAATTGACATCAACTATAATCGTAATAGTACGCGTCTAAAAATCGCGGTGCATTATAATTTACTTATTAATTTTCTAATAGTGCACGTAGTAAATACAAATAAAAAAAATGAGTGGTAAGGTTTGGCATAAACCAATATCGGAATATCAGAATTTCTTTTCAAAACCGATATTTGATTGGATATTTTTGGAGAAAAAACGTTAATAATGTCTCTGGAATATGAAAAAAATGTTTAAAAAAAAACAGGGTTTTCAACGGACAATTCAGTCAATTTAAATTTCGGCTCAAATATCGCATAGGTTATTGGCAGCAAATATCGGAAAAAAAGTCATATCGGCTCATTACTAAAAGAAATTGCTTATTTTCTAACTAATTGTTCGTTTAATTTACGAAGATTAAAAAAAAAAGTCGTTTCGCACCCAAATACCATTTTTGAGAACATTCCGTATCAACAGGTATTCACAACATCTCGTGAAATATGTCTACGTACGCTTACTGCGTAACCCTACAGTTTTGAGAGATTATGCACTAGTCATTTCGCCGCATTATATAAGGGATAGTTTTAAAAAAAAAAACTATTATAGAGTCTCGAGATATTTTAGATTGTGAATGTAGCGAGGAATGTATTGATTTTACTATGTGTTTCTTGTCTATTACTAACTTTACTGATAGAAATATTGCTATCTTTCTTTGTAGTGATCAACTTCGGGGATGATTTCTAATAGCAAATCATATTCAATTAGTGATCAATATATGTAATTTTTTTTTTCTTGTAGTTTCCAGGAATATTTACGGAATAAATTTCGTACATTTTATTCTGTTATTTTCGATTGTGTTGTAATTAAATTATTAAACAATTGTAAAAACCTGAAATTCTCGCTGAATATTTGTAATTAGCAGTTTCTAGACACAGTGCAATTTTCAAAATATTCTGCAATTTCTTTTTGAATTATTAGTTCGAGATTTTCTTGTTTTTTTTTTTTTTTTTTTTTTTTTTTTTGTGTGTGTATTCTAATTCTGTAATTAATTTTAATGAGCATTTTAAGAACAAATTGATGTTAAAATCCGTAAAAAACACGAATATGGTTTTCGATTGAAATTGATAAAAACATGTTTCGGCCGAACTTCGCTCAGAATCGTTTTTCGTTTGTAATGAACTAACGATCTAGCGTTGCGTAGAAATATAAACAAAATCATCACATACATTTCCTACATGTACGGTGCGAATAACGTCGGTTTTTTTTAGAATCGATAAACGATTCTTTTATTTATTTATTTATTTTTAAACCATTCTATTTTTAACAGCGGACAGCGGTTATAACTACTGAAGAGACGACACACGGCGTCAATAGAAAAACAATGGCGAGATGAAAACGATAATAAAAACGTAATAATAATAATAATAACGCAATGAAAATATTGTACACAATCAATCGTCGCGTTTATCAAACGCAACTGTGACTGGCGGCGGAAACGGCGACGGCGGTGGCGGTGGCAGCAGCGACGACGACCCTATTATTTATTAAATATATATATATGTATAAATCTATCGGCCATTTTGAATTTTATTTTTCTCGCCCCCTTGTCGTGACACAACAATATTCGTCGACGTCTTTTGTAAAATCGTCGTTTGATTTTTTTTTTTTTTTATTATTATTTTTCCCCGATTTCGTATATATATATATATATATATTATAGTGTATATACCACTACGCCGTCCCGTTATCGTCGTCGTCGTCGACGACGACGAAAAAACTTTTAATTGGGGAGAAAAACGGGAAAATTGTAAAAATTATAATGACAAAGGGACTACCGCGCGGGATAGAGCGAGAGAGGTAAAGCGAAAGAATGAGACTGAGCGAGCGAAAACGAGGCGAGCGGCGGCGGACGGGCTCCGTCTTTACATAGCTGCAGAGTGACGGGGCCCCTCGCCGCCGGCGGTCTCCGGGGCGCGGGCGAGAATGTGATGATGGCGGCGGTATAGGCAACTTTTATTTCTTTGAAAAATGGCAAATAACGGTTTTATACGCGTACGGAACAAAAAGCCAACTTTTAACGATACGCGCGCGGCGCGGCGCCCACACGGGCGTGTGTGCGAACGGCAAAAATGTCGCCGACACCCCGCAGGAACTGCGCCGCGCACTAGACGACGAAATAAACGTCGCCGCCGCGAAACAATGCGGAAATATAAAGAGGGTAAGGTGTACAGGTGTGGATATACTTATACACGAAAAACGTATTATAGTAATAATTCTTCGCGGCCGATTCTAAACGACGACGATCCCGTTATTTCGCTATAATAATAATAATAATAATATTATTATTATTTACCGCTCTATACTGCCGGCGTTTAATTAATGTTCACTCTTTTCGAGTCTGTCCTCCTCCGCTCGCGTATCGACACGGCCATACACGACCGCCGTATAACACCCCTGCAGTTATAATTTCCCCGTTATATATATATATATATATATATATATAATATTTATTTATGATCGCATACTCTACTTGCGTCCAAAAAAAAAAAAAAAAAATGTAGTCAATTCTACCGGTAACCCGCGTTTTGGTAACGCAACTCGACTATGTTATTATAGATAGGCCCATAATAGTCATGACCGAGTTGCGTCCCGAAACCTACGAACAGACGCTTTAAAGCCCAAAACGATTATTATATAGATTACGATATTCGTATTGTATTATTTATATTATTTTTATTTATTAGATCGACCCGAATAAAAACAATGGTCCCAACATATATAACTGCTCAGTCTGCGATCGCCGAACGTGTCAGTCCGCCCCTGGCTCCGTCCGTTTTTTTTTTTTTTCAATTTTTTTAAAACTGCGTTGAAGCGAATATTTTTTTATCGATCGCGCGTAAAATGTGCTTTGTGCTTGCTGTTTTATAAACTTGTACAATATAATTGTCTTTAGTAAAACAACATAAATTGGTATGTCAGAAAGAAAGAAAAAAGAAAATAACGAAAGTATAAATAAATAGGTCTCGAGAAAATTCTCCACCGTTTATTATTCACAACGATTTCGATTTTTCCCGACAAGTATATTATAATTTCTTGGAAAACGTAATAATAATATTTTCAAATCACTCGTTTACTTAAATTTAAATAGTTATCAAATAATAAAAAATATATAAATATGAAATTCGTATTTATTTATATGCAATACAATTATAAATAAATAAAAAAATACATAAAAAAGGGACAAAACAAAAGCCTGGAGTATTATGTAGGTTGAGCGTAAATACGACCGGTTTCGATTTAAAAAAAAAAAATCATCATCGGGTAACAGAGAAGAACGACAAAGGCGAACAAATAATCAGTCACTTTTAATTATTTCAATCCACGGGCCATCGCCTGGATATTTATTAAATCTAAAATCATTGCCTACCTATACGCTAACTCGATGGTATGAGATGATTTAATGTAATATACGAGAACACACATTGCAATTGTATTGTATAATATCATGTGGACAATAATAATAATAGTTATGACAAACCGTACTATCCAAAGAAATTTACTTAATTCGACAAATCGAATGGTTACATTATATTATAATTACGATTATTATTAGTATTATACCCGGAGTAAAAAATATATACTACCTTATTAGTTATTATAATATAAATAACGAGCATTTTACCCTATTGTAATGTACCCAAAAGTTAAACAACGATTACCCATGAACGACATCGCAGTAATATTTGCCGTCTATGTCTATCTCTAACGGTAAAAAATATGTGGCCCTAATTGAATTGAAACGAAAATTATTTCACTATACATGAATAACAATACATACACTATGTTTTTACAGGGATATTTCTTGTTATTTCTAAAAAAAAATTTGTTTAATAAGGTTCTTATCATTTTCGGTAACACGTCAATTATTATTGTTTAGTTATCTCTTTATGACTAATCATTGTATAAAAACACATTTTTGTCATGGACTGAATTTTAGAAAAAAAATTGATTTTTACATTAATGATTATCTATGACTATCTATGGTTATCTATGAGTGATCGATCAACGGTGGGTGCGTAAATGAAAATGATTACAATTTAATTGTTTTTTTTTTTTAAATATCCTGATTATCATTGGCTGGGCCCACCCTGCCACAAAAGTCTGCGCACGCCTATGTTTATACGTAATCGTGTAATTTATGACAAAACGACAACTGCGTCGCACATATAAAACATTCACTCCTCGCGTCTGAAACTATTAACTGTTTATTGTAATTGTTATTTTTTACCGTCTGTTTGGTACATTGGTGAAATTTGAGCGTAAAAATGGTAGGGGCAGGGGGTTGAACGTTAAGACTCCCAGACGGCTCGGCTTCGACGCTAATGCATTTTAAATTGCGATACCTTTTTTTTTTTTTTTGGAAATTAAAAGCTTTTTAGCGCATATAGCATATGTAATTTTCAAATAGTTTTGTTTCGGAAAAGTAAAACAAGAAAAGAATACTTGGTTTTTATTCGTAACTTTACGCACACCGTCGTAAAACTTATTGGCTGTAGGGCACGCCGCACGGGGTCGGCCGGCGTGCCCGCCCAGTAACCGAATTTCGACACACAACGGTGCCGTAACGAAGTTAGATTGTGTTTTTATTGGGGTGTCGGGTCGGATATATAAGTATAGCGCTACAGAGTGTGGCGGAGATGTCTTGTAAGAAAACATTTTCGATTGAAACGAGTGTAGCGTAATCCAATCACAGTCGTCGAACACGGCATGTATAATAATAATAATAATAGTAATAATAATAAATGCACCCCCTCGCGCGGCGCCTCCGGTAGCCGTCTATATTGTACGAGTATATGTCTAAGAAAACCAAATTAAAAGAGCGAACGAAATTATTCAGAATTTTAATACCCAGCGGCGCTATTCAATTACGAGTTTGTTTCGCATCAATTTCTGAAATTTTACGGCGCTAATTCAATTGGAAGTATGACTAAAAACTCGTTTTATCCCCCCTGTCGTCGCATCATAATAATCTCGGCTAATCATTCAAAATGATGATGATGATGATGATAATGATAATAATAATATTTTAAACGAAGTTTTTGCGCAGATCGTATTACCTAATATTTTATGTGTATCCGCCGCCGTGATAATAATATACACGCTCAATAATAATACATAATCGTTTGCTATAATTTAGTGTGCATTGCATATCGCGGTGCCTTTGGGCCTATGGGTTTGTGTTTTTCGGATTTTACGCACTGCGACGAAGACTATAGTATTTTCTCGAGACAACAACAATAATTGTGGTCGGCATAATATCAACTATACAAACCAATGTACGAGTAGAGAGTAAGTTTTTAAATTCCCATTGTCGTCGGGTTAGGTTCGAAGAAGATCCTACACGGTTTGTTGGTGATTTTATTATTCGGGTATCCGGCGTGCTACGCACGTCCCTTCCCGTTGAAAATTATTCCTGGGCACGGCACTGCGAATAGCGGTCTCGTATGTGTATCTTTATGTTCACACGGGGCCGGTGACGGTGATTCCAACGGCAATTTCCTTTCTGCGGGCATAATAATAAAAGCGGATCGCGAATGCCAACGCACAAAAAGAATCCCCTCGGCCGTTGTCGGCAAACAGTGCCCGTCGAGCTGACCTCTGGGCGTCCAGGTGCAACGCGTCGAGGGGTCCCCGTGCGTATGTTTTATTGTTCGGAGTGCCCGTCGAGAGTGTACCTATACATAATAATTAATCGTACGCAAAAACAATGGACAACCGGATTTTCGGACCGTGTTTTTTATACCCGCCGCCGTCTCGGCTAGGACCGGACCAGAAGGGTTTATCTTGTCCGTCAGTCGTCGCCGGGATCCGATAGCGGACGGGAACAACGCCGCAGGAGCACCGTGTGAGTATAACATATCAATACGTTTTTTTTTTTAAAAAAAAAAAAAAAACTATGTATATATCCTATAAAGCCCTCTCTGTAACCTAAACCTAATCCTAAACACCAATGTATTTACAGTGACTATTAGACACGGAGTAACCGACTCTGATGATAATAGGTAGACTAGACGAGCGAAAATCACACGCCTATAATTGTTAGAGAAGCGCCTATTGGTAAATTGAATCCCAAATGAAGTTTTTTTTTTTTTTTTTTTTCGTTTTCTCTAAGTGATAAATCGAGTCCTAGAACTAAAAATAAAACGAGTTATTTACGCCGTCGCAGTGGTAAACTTAACATATTTGATAGGTATATGCATTATTTATGTACTTGAATCTGGGAAATTAGGTCGATAACTTTAAACGATAATATAATAGTAGAATGAATGAATTGTACGCGCAGTCGTGCAGTATGCCGCGTAATTTTCACAAACACGAGTACTTTACCAACTTTACAATGGACGTAGGTAATGAAAAGCGAACGTGACCAAACAATTTGTATTTTTAACGGTTACATATTTCGGTACTATAAATAGTTTTGGTTTAACATTTTTAAGCCCAAAAAACGCTAATGATTGTTTGAATGCATTACGCCTGCAAGTGACAATATAAACTTGTTCGCGGATTTTATGTTTAAAACATATATTAAATATTCTATATTTGAGCTGTATATTCGGTAATACCAAATCGTACAGCAAAATATCGTTAAGAATAATCGCACACGAAACTGAATGGTTTATTTTATACCTCGGATCCGAATATTTATATTTTTATTGGTGCACTCAAAGAAATGCAATCAAACAAACACGCTCAAATAAGAAATAAAAAATATGGTAAGAAGTCGAAAAAGAAAATATATCGAGAGCAAAAATGACAACAATAAAATTATTATTCTAGATTTGAATTTATTAACAAGGCCGTATCATTAAAATATTTTTGGACGGAACTCAATTCGCCGTATTCAATTTTTTAGACGAGACTCAATTAACTCTTTGCAGACCAAGCATTGATAGTGATAATATATTTGATTGATTTTTTATTTTATTTTTACACCATTGGGTTTTTTTTTATTTTTTTGATGAATTTTAAAATTTTAAACTAAATGTAATTTTTGATATTTTAAAGGACTGGAACAAATAAATCCCATTGGTCTTTTACGGGGTGGACTTGAAAGTCCCTATGGTCCGTTACGGCTGTATCATTGTTTAATATTCAATGGGAAGTTAGTAATTTAATTATTTAATTTAAATATGAAATTAATTTAAAAAATAATGATCATTTTAAATGTATGTATAATACATGTTTAAATTTAACAACAACACACACTTAAAGAATACAAATTATAGTATAAAAAAATTTTAAAAAAATGATCAATTTTCTTTTTTATATTGTAGTTAGAAAGTGATGGAGCAATATTATTTGTAAATGATACAATATTAAAAACTATAAAACAATATGGCTTTTTATTTAGTAATAATAATAAAAAGAAGGAAAAAATAACAACTACGTCCCAGTGGTCAAATGGATAAATTTTGTTTTGTCCAAACTTTAAGTTAAAACAAACGGCGTCGGTCGGCAAAGGGATGATCGATTTATTTTTTTTTTTTTCAATTTACCAAAAACTTAGAAAGAAAAAAATAACGGAACTCAGTTTACCAAACCCGTTATAGAAACGGCACGTCGTCGGATATTACGTGGCAGACGTAATATTATAATATCGGATCGCCCGGCGGCGGCTCCCCCATACCAGCCGAACTTTCCGTTCTATTTGTTTTTTAATCGGTCGTTGTTATATATATATATATATATATATATATATTTATTATAATATTATATAGCTAGCGTTCGACCCCGTCGGCCATTAATCACTATGGCAACCGAATTCGCGTTTGGCGATAATTTTCTTCCATTTTTTCCACTCCCGTAGGTTCGGTTTTAATTATTTTAATTTGTAACGAGAACGAAAAATCATCTTGCCGCTGCTATATTTGCGTGCGCGCCGGCCGCGTCTCCCTCGTAGTTCCCCCCCGCCCTCCCCCGCCCTCCCGCCACCGACCCGACGACCACCGTAAGGCAAACGTCTTCGAGCGCATCTCCTCCCCGTCTTCGTACCATCGCGTCCGATCGCCGTCCACTCGTCTTCGCCCCTCTCGCCGCCGGTTTTCCCGATACTGTGCATTTATCTGTCGAGTGGGCAAATAATTGAACGTATTTCATTTATGTGTCGGCTCCTGCCCGTCCGTCGGCGCAGCATTGTTTTACGGAGTAAACCTCGTAGTACACTCCAGCAGATATATATATATATATAATATTTTATGCACGGTCAATAAAACAATTAAAAAAACGGTAATATCAAAACCTCATCGCGATTCCCTCCTGCCTTTCCCGGGCGGGGCATCTGCAAGTACTCGTGTTTTTCGAGCGGTATACTTACCATCGTCGGTGAGGAACACTCCGAAAACGCGCAATCGTTCTCGCGAAACTATATAGTATAACTATAATAATTATTATATACTTACTTTATACATATATATCATATAATTACTTTTGTTTTCTTTTTAATTTGATCGGGGGCCACACCCGGAATTTATTCAATATTATAACAAAAATAAATTGTGGAAAGTTTCGTAATAATTAGTTAACCCTAAGACGTGCCTCAAGAGGGTTAAATTCATAAAATGGTGCTTTGGCGAATTTTGTAATTATGGCCTAAAATATTTATGATAGGCAAATAATAGCAGAATAATATTTATTTTTTTTTTTTTGTCATTACACAACTCATTCGCCTAAAAAATGAAACACTCCTTTTTAGTATATTTTAACTAGTATTACTAAACATAAAATACAAAATAAAGGGGTATATATTTTACATATCATGAGTTTTTGTTATTTTGTGGATGATTGAGAGTCGTTTAATGAAAAAAAAATAACAAATAACCATTAATAAAGGAAATATAATTTAAAAAATATTTTTTATTTTGTATTATCATAAATATTTTATGCCATTATTGCAAAAACAATAAAGCATTTTTTTTTTTTTTTTTTTTTTTTTTTAGGAACTTTAACCCCTTTGAGGCACGCCTTAGGGTTGACCAATATTTATGAAACTTAACACAAATTATTTTTTTAATAGTTTTGAACAAATTCTGGGGGTGGCCGATCAATAATTGAATAAAAATGTCCCCCATCTATATACGGTAAGAACCACCCTAATACACCTATTATATATATATATACACTCCAAAGATGACGCTATCCGCCGTGCGTTTAATAATAATTTCACTTGCTGAACTTTATATACGGATTTTTTTTTTTTTTTAGTTGTTTCGTTATACATATAGCACTATATACTGAAACTTTATAATTATTGCAGTTTATAACCAGAAATTTCATCATTCTTATCTTATAATTCATTTTTATCATACACTATACAATCAAGATATATATATATAAATACAACAATATTATTTTAATACCTATGCCGAAGAGTCCAGTGACGCATATAGGGTATTTACACCCCGGGGCAAACAAAAATGTACACCCCCTCTCCCATTTACAAGTGTACACTCATACTTAATTTCCCTTACCCGAACCTTGCTCTCTCTACCTTCTAGCTCATCCCTATAATAATTACTAATATATCCATGTTCAATAAAATGAATTATAATTACCTAATTTATTATTAAAAATGTATGTATTTATTATATAATCATATAGAATAAATTTCACTGTAATTTATACACATAAACGTATACATTAATAATTAACAATAACAAACAAGAAGTATTAATTTTGAAGACATGTCTGAACGTCTATGATAAAACAATCTATTTTCCATTATGTATTGACTACATCTACAACCATGCCATTGTCGTTATCAATAATTTACGACCATCGGACTGCAAAATACAGTCTGTATTTCAATTTTTTTTCTTTTCGATTTTGCGTGTGATTCTAATATGGAAATATTATTTATTGGTAACCCCCCACCCCACTATTCTACAATAAATATTCAACTAGATTCATTTTAATGTATGTAGTAATGCTGGGGGGCATTGACCCCTCTCACCCTCCCCTAAATGAGCCACTGCCGATGATTATTGCGTTTAACCTATGCTTTATTTTTTATTCCTATATTTTATTCGAATGTACCGCAGTGATGTGTCGTTGACAGTGGATTAACGATTTCTACCGCTGACTCCATTAAATCATCCCAATCAGCACAAAAAATAATATTATTTAAACTATAAAATAAATATTTAAATGCCAAATTAAAATATATAATATAAATCCCCCGCCTAAAACCGTTCGAGAACAAACAATACCAAAATCCGTATGTTTATTTTTAATTAGTTTTGTGATGACGTATATTTTAATTAAATCGCTAATAATTTATATCGGTAATACTTAAAATTATAAATTAGTCGGTTATCAAATTATTTTTATCGTTATGGGAAAACTAATAATTTTTCACCTGGTGATGGAACAGTCGGTAGGTAAGCCTGAGTATCAAAAGAGTTCAAATTACTTTTTCAAACATTTAGAAAGAAATTAAAAAAAGTTTTAATTAACATACCTTTCAATGAACCCGTGTACTATACATAATATATATATATATATATTTATGTATATATTCAATTATGTACCTAATATATACCTATTCGAATTATTAAAATCAATAAACTGTTACGATATTTTAAATTAATTAACTTAAAAAGTCATTCAATACACTAAGGGTAAAAGTCTAGACAATAACCATAGTAGTATATAATAGTAAGTACTAGGGAAATTGAATTAGTAAATAAAAAAATAATAATAATCGCTCGATATACTACGTGAAAAAATGGTAGGTAGGTATACCACGTAATTTCAAAATCGGTTTGGAGTATTTAACGTATTTTGAATACGTTGACTGAAATTAGAGCTATTTTGAAATAAATTAACTCTTAAATTTACGAGATTAAAAATTATATTTTTTTTAAACCATTTAACTACGAATAAAACCTTACTTTACATCGGTTGATTATCAGTAAATACCAGGTAATTTTCTAAAAACATATAAATTATTTTACGCTATAAATAACTATTATTATTTTTCGATAAATAATTAATTACACAATTCCAGAGTTTTCTCGTGCATTTTTAACTTAAGTAAATAGAATCACTACATTGTTTGCAAAATTGAAGCCATTAACAATTAACTTACTATTTATCTTATTATTTATTTTAAAATTAATTTAAATTTATATAGAAGTTTAGCGGCGTCCAAATCATAGAGAAAAAAAACGTACATTAACATAATTGTGTCGTTAATTCAAAATATTGACACACAAAAAAAGTTATCATATAATATATAATAATAACAATTAGGTTTGTATACTTACAAAATATAAATCAAATTTAAATCCTATTGTATTTTCAATTTTGCTCATAACAACTTGAACGGTTTAAATCGATATCACGGGGAAAATATAATTATTCTATGCAACGACGTGCAGCACACACTACAGATAAGCCAATAAGGTTTTTTTTGTTGTTCAAAAAGACAAAATGTACAACAATAAGTAAACTTTTTTTATATGAATATGAATACTGCAGTGTATGAATCGAAACATCTGAACAAATTATAACTCGAGCCGTATAACTTAGATAAATTAGTTACGATTTTAAACTCGATAATTTTGAATCGTTGAACTTTACTAATACTGACATAGTCGCTAACATATAAAGAATTATATAAATACAATTACATTATGTATATTGATATTTAGATGAGAGAAAAAACTGAAGTTGATAAGATATAATAGATTATACAAGATTATTATAAGAAAATAATGGATAGTTAAATCATTTTTAAACTACAATTTTTTTTTTTTTTGTTAGTAACAATAGTATTAATATTTGTTTAGTATTCAATAGTTTTACAATATTATTACCTCATCGGTTTTAATCTAAACATATAATTATATAATGAACTATAACTGATTAAAAATGAATAAATAATAATTATTTAGTTTTATTTATGAATATATTTCAATTAAAAAACCTCGTACAACAAGGTAACTCGAGTAGGTAGTTTATATAAACCGTTCGTAAACCACTTGTTAAATTTTAATTTCCTCCGCGAAAAAACAAAATATAGACTATGTAGAGCTTCCTTATCATAAAAAATCGATTAAAAACTTAATTTAACTTATTACCTATATTATTATCCGCGGTTTAGTCTGGAACGATTATTTCTCAATAATTTGTATTAGGTATCAGGTACACAAGTAGATTTTTTTTATCGCATAATCATGCGATATTCTTAGGATTTTAAGTAAATTTGATTTCTGTTTTTTTTTTTCATTCATTATAGTTATTGCTTAAGATTTATTTTAAAACTATATTGTATTCCAACTGTGTACACCTTAAATGATTAACTTTTAACTAGGAGCAAAGAAAGGTAATTAATTTCTTATCCGTTTTTGGATGATAACCTTTCACTATACCTCCGATCTAAATTCTTAACTGTTTTATCTCATAAATGGTAAATCCAATATTAGTGGTAAATATGCATATCAATGTTATTAGAAAAATATTATCTTTCATAGGGGGGTGCTATTTAAAAATCAAAAGTCGATACGAGTTTATGGTTAACGGGACAATGGTGAAGTTTTAAAATATTTTAAATACGCTCATTAAACAATTCTATATAACAGTGGTTCCCAACCGGTGGGCTGCGGGGGTCAACAAATTATAAAAAAAAAAAGGTCATTAGCAAATCGAGGTGGTGGTCGTCGACCTATCAAAAGTTCTCCGTTGTATTAAAAAGGTTGAGAAACACTGGAACCAAAATCTATTTCACTTAAAATCTTCGTAGACAATCGTATTGACTATCGTGACATAAAAATCAGCCTGTATATATTATATAAGTGTACTTATCGATCGATTATTTGTCAAACCGAACTGGAGTTCAATTTATTGTATAGACGGTGTGAGGACGTCGGAAAGATCGCGTCCAAAACGACGACGACGACAATTTACGAGGAAAAGATGTAATTATTGTTTCGGAATTAGTTTCGTTTAGTGTGCGTATATATAAATATAGTAGGCGGAAGCGGCGGGTGTAATGATAAAAAAACGGTCGCCATTATTCTTACTTAACGGAGATTTCGAAACAGGGGCGGACCGGAGGCACAGGGAAAAAAAAAGAAAAAAAACCCTTATAGGACAGGAAGTGGAAAAAAAGGGGACCGATATATATAACGTGCACCTATATATATATATATATATATTTTATAAATACGAAACGGTCTTTTGACGGCGGTGCGGACGGTAGGGCCGGCGGTGGAACTGTGCCGCGGCGGGACGAGTGGGGGTGAAAAAAATACGCGCAGAGACGTTGGCCGGCGGCGGCGGTGGCGGCGGCGGTGGTGGCGGCGGCGGCGGCGGCGGTGGTGGCGGCGGCGGGCGAGGGTGGACCGGCGAACCGGCCGAAGAGAAGATTAAATTTTTACCGACCCACCTTCTTTTCGTGTAGACGCGGGCGGGTGGCGGTCAGGGGTGTACGGGGGTGCGATCCCGGAGAGGAGGGTTCCATTAAAACAGAAACCACCCCTGCCACCACCCCCGCCGATCCGCCTCTCCGCCCACCGTGACTGTTGGTCTTGACGGGCGGCGGCTATACACAACGCGACGACGACGATTCCGCCGCCGTTATTCATATCGCACCACCGTTTTTCTTTTTAACCCTCCCCTCCGGCCCTCCGCCCACCGCCACCCCGCATCCCGCCACAGCCGCATTTCCATGAAATCTTTCAATTTTATCGATTCGACGGAAGGAAGTGTTGTCTTTTTCCTTTTTGACGTCGTCGTCGTCGTCGTCGTCGTCCACGATTCTAGGGAGTTGAATAATTTTTCTCCCTCGGCTATTATTATTTATTTTTAAATTAATTTTGTGTTCATTTTTATATATGTAGTGTTTAAAGTCCGTTGAAATATTTCACGAAATTGGGAAATATATCGATTTATTTTTTTTTTTTTTTTTTATTCATTTTACCGAATTACCTTGAAGTTATATTTGTTATAATATATATTGTTGCCTTTTGGTATATTTAATATATTTTCATTAATGTTAAATTTCGGCTAGATTTTGTGTTGGCTATATACTCAATATGGTATTATCATTAAAATAACCGTTATATTATATCAAATACGATTCTATAGAAGAACTCCCCGGTTAATAAATACAATTTTTAATTTAATCAATGAACATAGATCCCTATTGAAAAACGTGGGTTACGTTTTTTGAACGGGAGAAACACGTATACACAGTTCAAAAGCGAATATTCAAAAATGTACCTATGCGGGATAAATTCTACACGTGTTCCAAACGTGTGCCACACTACTAAATGCATTAAAAATGTTTCAAATTAATGAAACATTTTGTTTTTATATAATATTATTAGTAATTTATTACTTAAACCCTCCGTAATTTATTTTAAAAAAGTGATAAAATATTGAAATATTTCAAAATGTATATTTCGTGAATTTTTCAAATACTATATATTATATGTAAATAATATAAAATCCCATACATTTAATTTTTTTATTATGACGAACAATAATGAAATACGCGTCACGTCCGCGCCAAAACGATTCTCGTTATTCGCGTATTGTCGATTCCTGCAGCGCTGCACATTTCATCGTGTACGTGTACCAGACAGTTTTTTTTTACTATTTTATTTTTCTTTACCAAAATTGACATCCAATACGGGATAAACAAACAACACTGCAGCAATGACTATCAATATTTTTGAATACGTCATTATTGTAGTGCCCAATATGCGTATTAAGGATTTTGGCGCTCTGGGGCAGTTTTATTTTTTTTTTTTTTTGGTACCTCTCTATATACCGAAATCTCCAGAAAAAACTCACCAGATTAAATATCAAAAATTTATTTAGATAAATATAGGATTATTATTGTTTCGTTGATTCCACATTATAACACAATATACGAGTAATTTATTACTAAAGTCATTTAATAGTTGCTTCTTTGTAGCTATTCATTTTTCATAAGTCAATATTTTTAACAAATTCCATTCCAATGTTTAGGACGGCATAGTTGTTTAAGGTTTCTTCAGTAACTGTGGATTTTAAATATTATGTCTCTATTATTTTCAATGCAGATCAACTACTTTATTACCCATATGTTGCATAAGGTTAGGTTAGGTAACTTATTTAACATTTTGATCGTAATATTCATATAGCTCATGTGAGCTTATTTGTATGGTATAAAAAAAACCCCCGTATGACTGTTATTACAATTATTTTTGCCCGGGCTAGTCTCGGGAACGTCTAAACCGATTTTTATGGGACTTTTTACCAGTAGCCAAATAACGATTCTCTAATACAGTCTATAGACGATTGATGAATAAATTCAATTCAAAACTAAGACTAAGTGTTTTTGAAAAGAAAATCAGCTTATATGGACCATACTTTGACCATGCCTAGGCCCACAAATGTGACACGGACCCGCGACATGTGCACGTGCATAGCACGAGCGACGCTGTGGCTCGTGGTCGGTTGTCATATCAGCCGTCAGGTCGGGGAGCGACCCCTTTTACCCGGGGACGGGAGGAGTGCACGGGTAAGAGCCAACCGGTCGCGAAAAAGTAAATATGCTTCACTTAACTGTTGTGTTGAGAATCTCTACATTGAAAATCAAACCTACCATTAATAAATATGTTGATGTCATTCAAATACAACAATCCCATTTTATTTATTTTTTTTTAAATAATTTTGACATGTTATTACTCGTATTATTAAAACATTCTTCTTAGTTACCTCGTTAAATTAATATACCAAACAGTTATGGTCTTAAATAAACTGTACAATTTGATATGACCATACATTTTTGTTTAAGCCCGTGAAAAAAAATGTTGTTTTTTTTTTTTTTGCTGTAAAGACACTACAAATATTGCCGATCCCTGGATAGACGACAATGGAGATTCTTTTGCAGTTTCTATTTTATAATTATATCGATATTGTAGATTGCTGCAGGAATATATTAAATTAAATTACAACACGAATAGCGACATAGGACTTTATCGGACCTTTATCGAGGTCGTAAGTATTGTTTAATTCCATACTTACTATAATTTTATCATTTAAACGACCGGCAATGAAAATACCAAAATGTACTGGACCATCAGTATATACGCATGTATCTAATGCCAATTTAAAAGTCGTAAACGTAAAATAATACAATTTCTCACATAATATTATACCGCGCGTATTATGTCCAGAATAAAACGTTACAAACTAATTTAACCATCATCAACATTAAATTATTAACAGTGTTTTTAAAGCGTTGTAAGTACGTGGTATTCCGTATAATTAAAAGCTTAATACTATTATGTAACTTGTGTTGGACGGCGGAAACGTGTTATAGCTCGTTTACAATAATTTAAAGTTTTATAAACAAATTAAAAGGTACAAACAAGATACTGTGACTATAGATGATATTTCAGGGCACTTGACTTGTTTCGTTCTACTTGGCATGAGCCTGCACAATTGAATTTTTATTAAAATTATTATAAAAAAAAATTTTTTTAAATAATTAGTATAGATATAGAATCTAAAATGAAAAAATCACGAATAACCGTATGTCAATAATATAAATACACTGGGCAACACCAAGACAAATCAAGGTCTTTATTTTGATTAAGCAGCATTTATACCTACGTAGAAGTTATATAGATTTTAGATTCTGAACATGGCGAGGAATGTATTGGTTTTACTATGAATTTTTTCATCGGAAGTCTTACTCCGATCAACAACTTCAGAGGTGGTATCCAATAGTGAATTTCGTCTAGTCGGTGCATCAAAGAGATTATTTTTTTTCATTTTCCTTGTAGTTTTCATAGTTTTCTTAATAATGGGGAAAAACGGAAATATTTGCGCTGTTAATTTCGATTTTTTTTTTTTTGAAATTCAGTGAAAAAAAAAAATTTTTAAGACCCACCATTTTCACCGAATACTTAGATATTAGCACATTATAGACGTAGTATAATTTTTAAAATGTTATGGTGTTTTTTTTTTAAATAGTTGTTCGAGTTTTTTTTTGGTTTTATGTAGACATTAATTTTGTAATTTATTTTTATCAGTGTTTTAAGTACAAATTTATGAACAAATTTGTTAAAACCACGAACAATTGTAATATATTTAGTAGTACCTAATAGATTAATTCAGTTTTATATTTAAATTTATTAAAACATGTTTAACCGAACGTCACTTGGAATCGTTTTTCATTTGCTATGATTTGTCGTTGCGTACAGATATAAATTTATTTTCCATATGTATCCTATCTCAAGTTTCATTAATTCATTTGTATCGATAATATTTTAAACAAATCGTTTAATAAGCAAAAAACAATATATTTCTCAATATTCTATCATATTGATTTATTAAAAATGTATTATAAATGACAAATGTATCCATAGTTATGGGTAATTGAAAAAATATGTAAATAAGCAAGTTATTATTCGAAATAATATATTTTTATTTTATCGGACAAAAATATATAAACTCGATTAAAAAATAGAAAATTACAATAGAAATACGCTTAAAATGCAAATATAATATAATAATTATAACGGCTAAAAAGGTTCAATTATAATATTTTTTTTGTTTCCGTTTTATCTAACCGAAATAAAATTATAATTGCCAAACCGAGAACGGTCATACTAATTGAGAGGGGACGAAAAATGAAACCGCTATAAAAATATGTATAACAAGCGTAATTTAAAAACCCCGTGATATTACAAAAATGCGTGTTCGGGTTAAACCATTTCCGTAAATGTAATTAAGCGTACGTTAATACTTCGTACGTTACTTAATTGTAAAACATACACAATATACGAATTTCAAATGTTTAGAATTATTATTCTCGATTTAGCGATCGGTTGGATTTAATTAACAATATGGGTTTTTTTCGTCGTAAATTTAAAAAAATAATAATAATGTATCATAAACCAAAAGGAACCTAGAAAATTTGTTAAAATAAAGTACCATCGGGCGAAATATCCGTATCTTTAAAGATACGATGTGAACAATTTATAGCATGTTCACTAACTGATAAAATGAAAAAAAAAAAAAAACAATAAAATGATTTAAAGGATAAACCGTTCAGAATTTCAAAAATGTTTCAAGTAATTTACCGCCGGGCGGAATATCCGCATTTTTTAATGTAGGACATTTTTACTAGCCGAATGGTGTTTTCCGAGAAAATAAACACATCTTAGTAAAAATATAATAATATAAAGCTTCTCCGCTACACTAAGAAACTAAAAATCACCCGTCTGATGTTTATTTTTCAATTTTGCTCACTTATTATTAACCATGTGTTTAATATAATAACCTAATTATGTACGACTTGTTTCCATTTGTGTCTATATCATTAAAATTTAAACTTTAAATGACTGTTTTGCGATAAATATTATTACAACTGCAGTATTTTATTGGCCAACTGTATTTTCATAAAAAAAAAAAGTGATTTTCAACCTTTTCAATACAGTACACTTCATCACCTTCTACAAAATTCTCGCGGCATATAAAACCATATACATTTTAAATATTTATTTCTATTACAATCTAGAATTAAGATTCTAGATTCTAGAATACTAGATTAGAAAATTAAAAATTGTGAAATACATTGATGCAATGGTGAAAAGGGTTTTATAAACAAACGCTTTGGCTTTTATTATTTTTAACAGATAATATACCTTAATATATAGGTATTTAACATAATTTTCAAGGACAAACTGTGGATAAGCTAGCCTTCAGTTCTGAGAGATCTTCTACAGATTAAAGTGGTTTTCTTTTTCTTTTTTTTTTACTTTTTGTTTCTGTAAGTGCCGAGAATCCTTGTTTGAACAGATATGATTCGGAGAATGGTGACACAATTGAAAATGGTAATTCCTTTTTTTTTTTTATATTTCCGTAAATTCTAATCGAACGGATTTCCATAATTGGTTAACGGTCGTTTCTTTAAATTTCAAGTTCAATATTCGCACAAGATTGTCTTCTTCAACGAATTACAAACCAACCAACTCGTAAACATATACACTGAATTGATTCCGCGCCCAGTTATAGTCTTAAAAATTTATGCTGGGAAAGTGTTTAATAATTTAGTCTTTCAGTAACATGATACAGTCGTCTCTACTAACCATATACGAGGCATCTAAATCACGGTCAGTAGTTTATGGGAACATTGACAATTTTTTTTTTTTTTCAACTCGAGTTTTCTATGAAGATAATTTTTCATTTTAACGCGGCACACCGGTTGGAAAACCAATGACCTACATAGGTACCTGGCAACTATAAAGTCGAAAACTACGCATAGTATGTAATCGTGCAGATGACAACTCGGATAGAGGAGACGGTGTGGTTATTTTATTATTTTTTTTTTTTTTTTTGCCGTGTTACACGAAAAATAATATTGTATGGAAAAATATCGTAAAGTCTCGGATACTCGACGATGGGGGAGGAGGGGACGATAAACGTGCGGTCGGGAGAAAAAAAAAAATACGAAGGGATAAGGAGTAAATGAAGAGGATCGGTGAGACGGTACGGGCACGGGCGGAGGGGACGTTTAGTAAACACCTCCGATATAGCGCGGGGCCGGAATAAAAAGGAAAAAAAGGGGAGCCGTTTAAAAAACGGGCGCCGAGATTATAATACGCGGTGTGCGACACTGCCGGGAGCCGAGAGACGAGGAGGTAACGGCGAAATATACAAGACGACGGCGGCGGTTGTGTACGTATTATAAGTACGAAAACGAGTACTTATATAATATTAAGTATGATATTATATTTTGCGGTCCCCACGCTCCGACCGTCGCAGCCGCGCCGCGTTACCGGGGGTTTTGTTGCGCCCACGACGGCGACGGCGACGGCGACGGCGGGGGACGGCCGACCATTGTATACGCCAAAGTATTATTTTCCCCGACGAACAACCTAAATACAATAATAAATATACATATATTCTTGCTGCATAAGAATCGCCGTGCGAACAATAATCGCGGGCACCGAGCAGACCGTAAATATTATTATTATTATTATTATTATTACTTATTAGAAGATACGGGCGCGCGTTCGCCCTATTGTATGCGGAGGCGACGACTGATCTCCGTGTACGACTTCATTTCCCCTTGTACTTTTCGCGCTCACGCGCCTCCCCTCGTACGACGCCTCGGATGAATCACACTTTGGGTTTTTACGTCGTCTTCCGCCCTACCATACCCTACCTCCGCCGTCCCTATTTCTCCGACGGTGTGACCAGACACTTCCCGGTTCGGACACTTCCGGAAAACTCATTCCTACCCACAACAACCGTGTATACCTTTGTTGCCGGGCTTATACGACAAAACCTCCTTTAAAGAGATTTAAGTTTTTCGTAAACCTAAAAAAAAAAAAAACGCGGTGTACACCACTGCCAGTACCCCCCCCCCCCACCCCCTTTGTAATTTTGTGCCGCTCTAAGTCCGATTTTTTTTTTTTGTTACTACTGATTTTTTTTTTTTTTTTTTATTAAATATCGCGATGGCTGCGTTCGCTCGCTACATAGAAGTGTAAATTATTTTTTTTTTTTTTTCTCCGCTCCTACAAACTGAAATTCAATACGTTTCAAATAAAACATAATTTCCTTCTCTCGGAAACTCTCATCGTATAATCGATTTAAAATATTAATTTATAATAAACAGTTTCGGTTCTTTGGAAACAATATTTTCTCGTTGATAATTTAATTTTTGAATTGGACCGATCTCAACACGACGTAGCGGAGGGACGGGGAATAAAGCTATTTAAAAACTTTTTAGAAGTGTATATACGTAAGTAGAATTTCGAATTATTGTAAAAACCATAACCTAATTTCGTGTATTTTTGCAAAAAGTAATTATTTACGTCCTTTCTTTTCGCCGACCATATTAACGCGCGTTATTATATATATAATCTTTTATTACTTCGTCGACAACCAAATTCCAGACGTAGATGCCGTTCGTAGATTTTATTGTTTAACGTCACGTACACCAATTATTATTATGTCGTCTCTAAAAACCGTGTTTTTTAAATTTTTTTATTATTATTATTCATAAACGCACTTTTAGATTTGTACGTTTTTAATGTTTTTATTGAATACCTTCAAAAATACCGCCCTTGCGGCAACTTGCCACCAAAACAATTCGATACTGAATACGTTTACTCGTTTTTATTTATATCGGTTTCCGTGGTAACCCTAAAAACCAATATAAATATAAAAAAAATAGATAATAAAACTCGACTTTACCGAAATAGTGTTTTTGCCGTTTGTTCGTCATTTTTTTGGTAGTTATTCTGCCGCGTTAAAAAACTAATAGGTCTATCGAAAAATGACCTCTCTAAAGTACCAACTAAACAAAATTTGCTACCGGAAATAGAGTAGGAGTGTATAGATCGGATAAAGTCGTCTGGTAGAAAAAGCGTTAACAGAAAAATAAAATAATAATAAACATCGTTGTAAAACCACAAGACCCCTCGCCCCGCTCAGAATCGAGAAACAATTTATTGTAGATTACAACGGTTAATATAACTAATTTTTTTATTTTTTTTTTTGTTGATAAATGCCATACATAATCAAATTATTGTTCGTGTTTCAGATTGACAGCCGGGATTGTATACTTCGAACATCTATATGCAAGTGAACACCGGCATGTTGAGATTTAGTAAATTTTCGAAATACAATATACTTACTATAATAATATTAATAATAAAAATACAAAACAAAACCATTTATTATAATAATAATAATAATAATAATATGTTTGGCTCGGTTAAAATAACGAGAGAACGTTTTAATTAAAACGCAGTACAACGAATAATAAAAGTTTGTTTTCCGAGAAAACGCACTATATGTATATAAAATATAAGTATAAGATGTATTTTTGTTTGGAAATATATATATTTTACTTTTTTATTCAATTCTGGTTCTCCGGTTTTCTCTCATTTTTGTTGTTATTATTATAACTATTATTTTTATTATTATACTCGTTGTGTTTTAGAAATTGGACCAGAGAGAGAAGTTTTTCATGTAATTCTTTTACTTCGTAATTTACCCGCTCCCCCGTCGCCGTCTTTCACTCTCTCACTCTCTCACTCTCTCGCGCGCTCTTTCTCTCTCTCTCTCTCTCGCTCTCTCTCTCTCTCTCTCTTCCACCCTTTTTTTTTTTTTTTCTTCTGTGCTTTATTATTATAGAGAGAGAAAAAAAAACGGAATAAAAAGATTCGGAAAACCGACTACGGCGACCGGTGACGGTGTGTGAGCGGGCGAGCGGGGGAACAAACGAACGAACGAAATAAAGAAGACTGCTGCTGCGTGATTAAAAACTGGCGGGAGTAGCCCTAAGCGTGGGGTCGATTTTCTTTTTAAGAGTTTTAATTGCTTCGGCCATCATTTCCCTGCAGGCTCCTCCACGCCGCACTTTCTTATTTATTATTCGTTCTTTTTTGTTTTGCCTTTCTCGATTTTTAGCCCCGGAACACGACGATTCGCTATATTTTACATTATATATACCACGCGGAATCCCGAAGGGAAACGAACAAAAAACGGCGGGGGTGGCGGTAGGGGGTAAAATGAATAAATAAATGAAAATAAAAAATTATCCTTTCTCCGCCGGTTTGAATTGAAAACGCGTTTTTATGAATTTCATGTTGAAGCAATGTTATGCTTATATAATATTATAAAACTCCGCTCGGCAAACGATTTTAAAACAAATAGTGCTAATATGTGCGCCACTGCAGTGTCGACCCGGTCGTAGCCCATTAATTGTACATAACATTAAATAACATTGAATAAAACTACGTGTCTTAATTGATAATATGATACGCCATTGTACTTAATTTTTTTTTTTTTTTTAACATTATTTTTAAAAATTTTAAGCAAGTGTATAGAAAATCGATTTGTCCGCGGTAGTCAAGTGATGGTTGTAATTCTTATATGTTCCTAAATTCTGCATCGGATTGGTCAGCCGTTGGATTTGATCGTTCCTAAACTCAACTGCTGACCAATCCACTAGAGGAGAAGTAATCAATCGAATTGCTTTATCAGTAATCCTATATTTTACAGATGAAAGTGTGCTTAACCAGATTAATGCGATAAACACTTTACGTGCCAAAATTAAATCTATAATTTATTTAACCTTCAAATTTAATGATTATGTAATTATGACTTTTGTAATGTCTTTAACTCGTGGTTGTTAGCGGTATTATTCGTTTGTCAAATGTTTATATGTTACAAATACCATTTAATTTAGAAAATATGAAAAATATATGCATTCGTTTTTTGTAACACAGATGTATCGACACACAATGCTTGGATATTTACACGATTCGTACATCCGTTTGATCCTGATATGCATATTTTATATTATAAAATTAAATAACAACTTTTGATAATGATAAATAAAAATGACGAATAAGAAGCATCTTATTTCTATCCAAAGACATATTTGTATTTTGAAGGCGATTGAAACCAAATAATATAATAATTTATACAAATTATCCGTATTAAAATAAATAATATTAATACATTTAAATTATGGTAAAATTTGTGATTCAATGTAATGAAAAATAATAATAATAACATGTTCCAATGAAATAACATAAAATTGTTACTAAACTCCATCAATCTGCTGAGCAACCCGCTGGATTAGAAAATTGAATTTTCGGTTTGGTATAATTTGAATAATCAATAAATCAATTTTGTTTTATATAAGCTCTTTTATACATCACTCATTGTACAAGTTTAGTAAATAGCATATTTATAAATAATTATACAATTTCAAACGATACTAACTTAAATTTGTCCTCTGAGGACTACAATCCAAGAAATAATAAATTCGATAATTTTTTTATTTACACGAATGCCATCGGTTTTTATTACAGAAATTTATCTGCATTATCAAAAGGACATAATTTATTTGAGTACTTAAATACATAATTTCTCTTTTATCAGATCTATATACTTTTGAATTCTATAGCATCTCATACATCCAATATTTTTTTAGTATTTTTTACCAGAAGAGCATTTTGTACGCGAGTCGACGACAATTTGTTTGTATTCTTTGTACACACCCTTCTTACTTATCAGTTTTAATTATTAACAGAATATTAATTTGTTCCTTAAGTGTACGCACGTTTTCGTGTATTAAAATAATTATTTTAAAAATGTTCTTTTAGTCATATTTTAAACAATTTCAATAAAATGTTTAACTTTTCTGGTTTCGTAGCAAATCGACACTATATAATGTAGGTACACGTAATGCCGTAAAATATATATTATATTGCTACGGCTTTTCGCATGAAACACCGTCAATGCACCTATATAGGTGCGTAAACCTTTATATTAAGTACGGAAAAGTTGTCAAAATGTTTGATGAAATTGAAATAAAAATTTATATAATTTGATGGAAGATTTTGTGTACGTATTTTAGCTGATGCACTTATTGGGAAAATACAAAAACGATTCGGAATGGCATACCGACACTGCGTGTACTGATTACTGACAGATACAATAATATAGGTTATAGGTAAAGTAAATAAAACAAAATAGCCAAACTCGAATGGAAATGATCAAACGTAAAAACTAAAAACCCCAACACATGATGAAAATACATTTTTCCACGCCGACAATAACGACAAGGATAAAAACAATTTTTAAACGGAAATGTTAAACAATCATAATTATTATCGTACGCGTCACAAAAACCTATACGGTGTCCGTGTGAAATAAAAGCCTTAGAAATCGAGTCCACCCCGATAAAATCTCCATCTGTATATATGTATAATAATAATACATCTGAGTGAATCTACGAAGTTTTTCGCGCCACACGATAATAATTCCTTTGTTTTAATTAACAGCGTACTTGTACATCATTGCGATGCGAATTATTGTTTTAAACGCACGTTTCATTGTAATTTTCAAACGTCGCACGACAACATCAAAAATACAACATTTATTCAGCAATGATTAGAATATTCGAAAATATTCGTACAAATATTGTATTTCTATGTAACGTAAACCGATCAAGAATTGTTGTTAAGCGATAAAAAACTGTTTAACATAAAAATGTCACACATTTTTCTTTTTATTGACCTAAATTATGTACCCATAGGCACGCAAATAAGGAAGGAGTCTCCTAATTTTTTTTATAGCCCCTCAAAAACTAATGACAGTAAATTAATGTGCATACACTAAATCGGAATATATGAACAATTTTTGCATTTCTGTATAATAATGATTATAGAATGCGGTTTTCGATTCTTATTTGTTCGAAGTTTCTAACTTACAGTGATTCAAGGGACGACTTGCAATCCGGGCGGACGGGCATACATCCATCACCATTTCTACTAAAAATTATTAAATAAGAAATATTTTTATATAAGTATAATCGTACATTATATACCAGTAGAACATTTAGAATTACAAAAAAAAAATTTAGCTTCCCTTAAAATAATTGAACTCGACCTTGTACCCGTGGATAAATTTGCTCCCCCCCCTAAACCTTTAAACACGCATAGTTCAATATTAAAAATAGTGTACGACGCTGCAATACATAATAAGACATTCATTAGGATACAATTTATATGAAATGACATACAGAAAAGTCATGAAAAGTCTTATTTTTTGTACAACAATAATTAATAAAAAAAAAAGCCGAAATATTTCGCACCATGGATGGGCCATTGTTATAGTTGGTGGTGTAGTTTATATAAGGTAATTTAATTTTATATCTGTACGCAAAAATAAATCATTGCAAACAACTCTGAGCAAAGTTCGGTTAATGATAACTTTACATTGAAAATTCTATTAATTTGTAACTACAACATAAACTACAACTGTTCGTGTTTTAACCAATCTTAACACAAATACTTAAACCAACACTGATAAAAATGAACATTTCTGTCCAACACGGCTAAAAACCAAAAAAAAAAAAAAAAAAACTAGAACATTTCAAACAACTTTTTTATGTACATAAAAATGTATTACTGGACAATAAATTATTAAAAAAAAATTTGTTTTACAATTTAAAGATTTGTTGACGGCTTATCTGACTTGATGATACTTGTTTTTTTTAAAATATCGTTATTTACAAAAATGATATTCTGAAATCAAATTCTGGGTATTACAATTATACTCCAACAAATGGCGATTGATCGACATAGGCGAAAATATGCCATCATTTTAGAGGGGGCTGATATTTTAAAATACTTTACTGTATATAAAAAGCTGATCTCCACACTTCCAAAAATCACCTTACCATGCAAAACTTGATTTGTTTTAGGCATCCTATGCCATACATACACAAGTTTGAATATTATATGAGTATATTTAAGGGGCCTAATTTCTCTGTCTGTATGTTTTGAGAGTACTTAGCGCCCTAAGGCGGAAGCCTATGTAGTAGGTAGATGGAAAACGCTGTCATAGTACTCACATATACAAACTCGTATATAATAAATTATATTATATTATAAGATGTGCGCAAATACATACAATTAAACGTACTCAGTAATAGTTCCACGTGAACTTGAAAACATTTTCAGATTTCAAAGTCCAAAATGTACTACTAAATGAAGACTTAAAATCTTGAACAAAAAAATCAAATTGTCTATAAATAGCCTAAAATTTAAATACGTTTTTTGAATTTTTTTCACGTCATCATATTACAAAGTTACATTTTATTTGAAAATTTCAGGTCTCTAGAACAATTATTTTTAGAATTACAACGAAATAGAGTTTGACGAATTCGTGTTTTTCGTCATTTGGTGGTAGTTTTTTCTACCACGTTAAAAATGTAATCGATATATCGAAAAATGACATTTTTAAAGTAACAAATTTAAACAAAATTTACTAGCGGAAACAGTCTAAGAGTGTATAAATCAGATGAAGTCTTTCGGTAGAAAAAGTGTACACAGAAAATAAAAAAATAAATATCATTGTAAAACCATAAGTCCTATTTCTCCGCTCAGAATCTAAAATGAACACGTTATATCTACACAATAAATGTGTAACGGTATTTGTATCTTTTTATGCGTTTAAATAATTTATTAAATCGCTTAATCACAGACAATATTGATTATACGTCGTTCCATACCACAATCAGAACTATTATTTTTTAGTAACATATATACATATACAGACAATATCTTGGTTACTACAAATTAATGTATATAGGTAAGTGGTAAGTGTAATTCGTTAAAATAAAAAATGTAAACAAAAATATTTATTTGCATTAAAATATATGGTAAAAATGTCGTATATCCATATAACTAACAAAAGCTGAAAATAAAAGCTATTAAACTGACACAAAATTACCAAAAACACATTAATTTATGAAAATGCAACAAAAATTTCTATATTTGAACTCTGGTGATGTATGAACAGAATTTTGTTTTTGATAAACTACATGTACTATGGAAGTACTATAGGAAAAAATACAAAAGCTACAAATTCCTAGCCCTAGTAATAACTTAATAGGCGTTTTTTATTTATTGTGTCTTCATTAGAAACACGGACGTCCGTAAATCTAGTAGTGATTTGATGACATTGATCCGGATTATCCGAAAATCCAATAAATCCGGAAATTTATATTTCGAATTCCAAAATCCGAAATTAAAAAAATTTGTTTCTAATGTTTCACTATAAAAACTAAATATAAAGTATGTTTTTATGTAACAATTATTTAAAAACCATTTACTCTGCGCTTCAATTCCATTAACTTAAGAGCTAAAAACTGTTTAAGTATGTTACTTTAATCTATGGAAAGTTTAAAAATTGGTTCCCATTTTAACATTACCCGGTATAAAAAAAAAAAAGAACCAATACGTGTTTGGTATTTGGTAACAGGGTGTCAGGATAGCAGTGTAGTAATATAATTTTACATTACCACGCAGTTTCAGTTTACAATTATACATTGCCATCTATCGGTCAAATGCATAGTTATCGTTGCTGTCGTCTATAGCTAAGATTGTGTTACAACGTAATTTACGGAGGTGTCTTGCTTTCAATATTTAAAGGGTTTCGTTTAGGCAATTTAAACGACATATATTGAAAAATTTTAAATTGATCAATTCGAAAATAAATAAATAAACTTTTATGTATACGTCTATTTTTTAATTAAATAATAAAATTATCTTTATAAATAGGTAATGATGGTTTTGTGGTATTCAAATATTTATAATTATCCACTACCATAGAAGGATATCCATAGACATTTCTGGTTGGGCTAAATTTACTAAAAAAAAAAAAATAAATAACCTAATACAAATAATATGATGAGTAAGTCCAAACATAAACCTCATTACCTCGCATATTTTTTTCAATTAAATTAATAATCGTAAAAAATGAGCAGTCTGTAGGCTGTAGTGAGTACACATAAATACACCAACAAAAGAACATTAAAATAATATAGTTAGTATAGTTAATTCAAATTATTGTGGAACATTTGTTACTATATTTGTCTGCAAATTTGCTAACTATTTAGTCATTGTCAATAGTTTTTACAATATTAAAAATTGAGATTGAGTTAAAACAATTTTGAAACATATATGTTCTTAACTAAGTTTTTAAACGCCTCACGGCATAAAAACTACGCTCACATGTTGATAAACTAATTGGAAGTGCCACTTGCCACTTGCAACAATTTGTATAAATTTGGACACACTTGTTTCGAAACATAATTTTTTTAAATCTTCAAGTTTAAAAACCTTTTTTCTTCAAGAACTTATAATACAATTTTTGGCAACTTACATTTCTGATCTCAAGTCTGATAGTCTAAAGTGTTAAGTGACGGCTTGACTTAACTTACCGTTCGCCTTCATATGCATATTATGATTTTACATAAAACACGACAAAATTTGTTTAGGAGGGGCTATTAAAGTATTTGGGGGTACCATAAACATAAACAAGATAATTTTAAATAATTTCAACATTTTCTAGATATAATAAATTATTATTAAATTTGCTCGTTTAACATATGTTCCCGTTGTTATTTCATTTTTAATAACACTTTCAACGAACTCCAGCAATATATTTTTGATGTCAAATTATTGACTTTTGCCGAGTAGTTTAAACTATCACAGTAGGCAGTAAATTATATCAGTATTGACGTAATCGTATCGAATGTACAAGTATTGCTTAAAATGGCCTTTCCTAAATCCTTTACATTACAAGCCTTTAATTCCATTGCACGGGAACCATTTTTCAGTAACGGTAAAGATTTAATATTTCTTGAAAGCGTCAAATACAAATGTCTAAGATGAGGATTTGATAGAAGATACGAGTTATTATTTCTTTGTCTTTTTGATTTCCTATTCCAACATTCACACGCTAAAGCTTCTTCGTCTAAATTTTTAGTAGCATCTCCTTGGTACAAAAAATAAACTTCCTAGTCGTTTTCAATACTTAGTACATGTAGATTGGATACATTGGCCAGCTTTAATGTCAGTTGGCAGAATATCTGTTAAATATTGGACAGATTGTCAATATGTTCTATTCATATTATAATATTTAATATACCGTGTAAAATTTCTGTACAATATTATTTATAAAATTCTTTTTACCAGCAATAAAAACGGTCTAAAATTATATAGATCTTAAAATTAAATACAAAACATAATATAACGGCTAAACACATGAACCAGTCTTAAGTAATACATTTATAAAAATATTTTTTAATATGTATTCAACAAAAAAAATAAATAAATTTTTTTTTCTGTATCTAAAAGAATAAATTAAAAATTATTTTTAAAATATTTTTTCACAGGATGTTCTTAATACTTGCTAAATTAAAATGTAGCATACTCTAATTTATGGTTTCCTAATTACAATTTTGAAGGTAAACATTTTTAAGAAGTATTTTAATTTGAAAATGTATTTATAACTGTTTTTAAATATCTGATATAAAAAAATAGATAACGTAGTATTTAACTCTTTTAATCAAATACAACTCAAGACCGCAAACTTTAATACCAAACTTTACTCAACACTGTGAATATTTTACTTACATTATTCGAGGATATGGAACCATGGTGGTTGGATTGAAGTGAGACTCTAATGGCGTGGGCTTGACCAATGCATCCAACATATTGTCGTCTTTGCAAATATTTTTACAGTCGTCAAGTTATAACGGTGAAACGATAAATGACAAGATTATGATCACTAAAATATAATTGTCGTCAACTATACAGTGGATTTTTCTATTCTATATTTGAAACTAAATCCAACAGAAATAAATAATACCTCTATTTATATAATAATATAACGTTATTATTACTATTAACATCAGTGCAATATAAACACGATATAAATGCTTAGTCCAAAAGTACAAAAACAATTCCAGCTGAGTTTTCCATCTGTTCAGTTTGAAATTATTTTTCAGACTTTCTTGTAAAAATACAACTTGTTACAAAACATTGTAAGCTGCTTCACGTAGTTGTACTCCATTGATTTTATCTGCCGTAGATATGCATCGCCAAAACACGCCTATTGTTACCCATACCTATAAATAACAAGTTGCTAAAAAAAAAAAAAAAAACATAAAACACAGATAACATAATTGTGATAATATTACCTAAAGGTATACCGGAGTCGGTTGTATGTAATACGACGATTATTAAAAATGCGGTATGATAACCAATCAAGTCTGGAATCGCAACTTATATCATAGTTTGACGGACTGGTCCGAGACAGTTGGACAGTTTGGCATGTTTTTAATTTCAAATTGCGACGAACATGTGAAATATAATAATAATTGTAATAATTAACATTACAAAATAATAATATAAATGTGTAATATCAATACAATTTGAAAGTTGTAAATAATCGCACTAAAAATTCGCAGACGATTTAAAGGGCGATGGCGATAAATACGAGCCGTCGATTACGAATTACAAAAAAATGCAACCACAGCCCAACTTGTGCAAGGCTTGTAAACGCATGCACGGATACACGGTGGCGTATAAAACGACGGGGCGGCCGCGCGCCGACAGATCGAGCGCGCGCCGACATCGTTTGGATTCGGCTGCCGGTTCGGCCGGCCGGACGATTTCGCGCCGTCCCAACGGCGTCCTTGGCCGTTACAACGATGTCCGCGGCCACCGGGTTCGGAGCGTTCGGCGTCGTCCGCGTCCGGTCCGACCGGAACGCGACCGAATCGCCCGATCGCCGACGGCCGAAAAACGCCGAAAAACCCTAGTCGGCCGCGCCGCTACTGGGATATAAGACCCGATTTTCCTCTGGTCAATTGTGTGTGTGATGTGCATCTAACGGGTGAGTCTAACAAAAAGAATATTTGTTCGACAAACATCACACATTACCTGAATTACACTGATGTGCGGGCTTTACTACAAGTCGGTCGGGTATACGACGACGGCGGTAGCCCTACCGGACGTGTGTGTCCTCCGGGGCGCGTTCCGTGGACTGTCCTGTCGTTCAATTCCCGGTCACTGAAAAACGGCGCACCGTTATGGTTGACAATTACTCTACGAGCGGGGTACAATCATAATTATGCGCATATTATTTTGGGAATTCTATCCGCGGACGACGATGTGACGACGATGTCTCCGGTTATTGAGACGATCACCACGATTCGTGCGTCGAACAATTACATTATTACAGCGATTGGTTAATTTCCCGTTTTGTTGTTTCCCGTTGTTGTGTATTCGTGTGGTGGAAATGTAAAAGAAAATTCCTTGTTGGAACGAAAATCATATTTTTTATGAACTTTGGACGGCCATTCCGTGGTCTGCAAATGGACCATTTAATGACTTAACTAAATAATATCTCGTAAGAGTTGTGCAACTCGGTAAATCTGCTTTTTAGTCTGTCTTAAATAAGAATTTAACAAGGGTAACATGTCCAGAATTAAGAAAACAATTCAGTACATTTTATTGTAATAAAATTAGGCCCGTACTGGCTGCTGTTGTGGTGCCGTTGCAAGTGACTACCCTAAAAAAAAAAAAAACTACCCCGTTTATGCCGAAATTCAATTTACATTACGAACAATTTATTACTAGAACGTGCATTTAATAATGCTCTACAAAACAAGTAAAATACCTTGGAAAAATACGAGTTCATATGCATTTTCAGTACTACATATAACAAAAATTTCCATCAATAATTACGTTTTACATTTAACGAAATATTATAAACCGCCACATTTATCTGATACATAATTACAGCCATGATACATATTACAAATAAAATGCCGGGGACATATTTCGCATCATGAGTAGGATATTTCGGTTAATTTATTAGTTCACATCCGTACGATAAATAATTGCACACGAAAAATGATTTGAGCGAATCACGGGTAAACACATTCTAATAAATTTAAATTGAAAATCGTATTAATTTGTAATTACAGATGTATTTAACAAATTTTCACAAAAATTCGTTTTTTTTTATCCACATAAAACCAATGTTGAAAATGTCAAAAAGCTATAAATAGTTTTAAAAACGCCAGAATTTTTTTTTGAAAATAATACCACGTCTAAAAGTTTTAGCTCTCTACGATTATTTTATCCCATTATATTTCGCCTAGTACATCTGTCCGGTACTTTTTATCCGATATTCGAATATTTCTTCAGGTTTATTTCTTAATGGCTACCTCCAATCAGTATAGTAGTTAACCAGATTAATACTGTTTGTAATGAGAGTCATTTATCCCTGATAAAATGCAGCTTTTCCATCAACAGAGCCAATCGTTTCGGCTACATACAATTCACATAATTTCCTTCAAGACAAGTTAACTAAACCTCCAATGCTTTGGATGATTGACGAATTTAATTTAATCTATTTATTAATATTAATTGATACCCAACCCCAAACATTATTATTTTTGTTACTTTTAGCGGTTCACCAACTACAGTTGAAATAATTGACCAGTATAGTTAACCGTATTATAGAATTTTATCAATTCCTCATTTACAAAATCTCTGCGAATAATACTATTTGTATTTTTTTTTTTTTTTTATCATATAGTATTTCATAAAACTATGGGCCGAAGGGCCCCTAGATTGACTTTCCGCTGGCCCCGAAAATCACTCGGGACGGTCCTGATAATGGGTACCTTACATGATTTCGAAACAACGTTCGGAATCAAAAATAACATCAAAAAAATCGAAACACGAACACGGCGTTGAGGAGGGCCGCGGGCAGAATTACCAAATGCAAATTAAATGCATAACACTACGAATCGGACTAATCGATAGGCCGATCGTAAGTGTAATTATCGACCATAAAACGGCGCCCCGTTGTTCAGTGATCGGGACACGGACGACCAACGGTCATCCCACGGAACGCGCCCCGGAGGACACGTCCGGGAGGATACCGCGCCGTCGTCGTACCCCCGACCGACTAGCCGCCCCCAGATCTCAACGTAATTCAGGTAATATGTGATGTTTGTCGAACAAATATCCTTTTTGTTAGACTCACCCGTTAGATGCACATCACACACACAATTAACCAAAGGAAAATCGGGTCTTATATCCCAGTAGCGGCGCGGCCGACTAGGGTTTTTCGGCGTGCCGGCCGTCGGCGATCGGGTGATATTATTTAGTTAAGTCATTAAATGGTCCATTTGCAGACCACGGAATGGCCGTACAAAACAAAACGGGAAATTAACCAATCGCTGTAATAATGTAATTGTTCGACGCACGAATCGTGGTGATCGTCTTAATAACCGGAGACATCGTCGTCACACCGTCGTCCGCGGATAGAATTCCCAAAATAATATGCGCATAATTATGATTGTACCCCGCTCGTAGAGTAATTGTCAACCATAACACGGTGCGCCGTTTTTCAGTGACCGGGAATCGAACGACAGGACAGTCCACGGAACGGGCCCCGGAGGACACACACGTCCGGTAGGGCTACCGCCGTCGTCGTATACCCGACCGACTTGTAGTAAAGCCCGCACATCAGTGTAATTCAGATAATGTATGATGTTTGTCGAACAAATATTCTTTTTGCTAGACTCACCCGTTAGATGCACATCACACACACAATTGACCAGAGGAAAATCGGGTCTTATATCCCAGTAGCGGCGCGGCCGACTAGGGTTTTTCGGCGTTTTTCGGCCGTCGGCGATCGGGCGATTCGGTCGCGTTCCGGTCGGACCGGACGCGGACGACGCCGAACGCTCCGAACCCGGTGGCCGCGGACATCGTTGTAACGGCCAAGGACGCCGTTGGGACGGCGCGAAATCGTCCGGCCGGCCGAACCGGCAGCCGAATCCAAACGACGTTGCCAGCGCGCTCGATCTGTCGGCGCGCGGCCGCCAGTCGTGTTGCAAAGGGCGCGGCCAGTGTGTATCCGTACGTGCATTTACAAGCCGGGCTCCGATGTGGTTACATTTTTTTTGTAATTTTTATTCTATCGCCATCTATTTAAATTATCTGCGAATTTTTAGTGCGATTATTTACGACTTTCGAATTGTATTGATATTCGGCATTTATATTATTATTTTGTTAACCGTGTTATGTCAATTATTACAATTACAGTGAAACCTCTGAATAGCGGACACTCTCGGTCGCCGAAATTTTGTCCGCTATTTAGAGGTGTCCGCTATTTAGAGGAAAACATTTTTTTTAACAAATAAATAAATTCAATAATTTTATTTTATATTATTTTTACATTAATTGATTACACGATAAAACTAACATAAAAATAACAGTTACCTAAATTTTTCTTTTATTTTTACATTAATTAAATACATACATCTTAAAAAAATAAAAACTAACATTTCTGAAAAAAATCTGTTACTTTAGTTTGTTTACTAATTGCAGGCGTAGTTATTTCGTATACTTTTTTCTTGAAGCATCGGTCCTGAAACAGGAAGATTTTTTTCTCGTAATTTTGAAAACCAGTTTAATACTTCATTGTCGATTATAGAGGTTTCTGTTTTTTGTAGCTTTGTCCATTTCCGTTTCTCTTCTCCATTTTCAGCCCAGATTTTGTAAAGAGCGTCTTTATTTGCTATAATATCAGCAATTTGTGTTTTACTAACACTAAATTTGTCTGCTAATGCACGAACGCCCATTGTATTTGATGTTCGAAATTCCAGAATGTCTATTTTTTCTTTTAAAGTTAATATTTCAATGACTGAACGGATAAGATAAGATTTTCATATACAGTATAATAATGTACACATAAGATAACTTAATAATTCAGGTTTTTATTCAGGTATTCCAAAATAATTCTTAATTTAAGATAAAAATAACTAATATCAACGTCATAAAAGTGTCCGTTATTTAGAGTGTCCTGTATTTAGAGATTTTCCTATACATAAATAGTGAAAATGTTCCCGTCCCCGAAAAAACGTCCGCTATTTAGAGGTGTCCGTTAAGGGAGGTTTCACTGTATTATTATATTTCACATGCTCGTGTCTCAATTTACAAAAAAAATAAAAATAAAAATACCAACGTATATCTAATGATATTTCTTACCTTTAGTTTAATGGTAGGGTCAATATATTGACAATTATATTTAAACCAACAACACAAACTATTATTCTACTATATTTGTGAAAATTTGCGATTGTTAGACGACAAATAACTATGTGTGTACCATATATACATTTTTCAAATTTTATTGATATTCCACATTTATATTATTAATTTTGTTAACCGTGTTACGTCAATTATTACAATTATTATTATATTTCACATGCTCGTGTCTCAATTTAGAACAAAAAAAAAAAAAAATACAATTGTACTTCCACAGATCATTTAAAGGAACTTTAATGATATATTCACAATAATATCTTAACCAACAGCACAAACTATTGAGTTCTGCTATATTTGTGAACATTTGTGTTTGTAAGACGACAAATAATCATGTGTGTAGCATACTCTTGACAGTATGATGAAACTACTTGAAATAATTCTAAGATTCTATAAATATAAAACTTGCATAGTTTATGAAACAACCATGTACAACTGTATCGAAACAGCAATATTAGTTTTTTAAATTATCTAATATATTTAATCTATTAATATTATAATTATAGTAAAAAAAGTAATAATCAACGGCAATTAAAATAAACTTTCTTAAAACAAAATTATATTCACAATGAGGCCCAGAACAAATATGTTTTTACTATGACTATGCGGTGATCAACCATTACTAAAATTTAATAAACTTCAATTTCTTTTGAGTTTTTTAAATTTTAAAAATTCATTATAAACTCGCTAATCAAATCTGCATCATTTTCCAATCCCTAAAATATATTTAAAAATATCTACATTATATTAATTAAACAACAATAAATACCTACTTTAATTATTTCATAATTGTAATTATATACATTTTGTATTTATTTTAGTATAAGCAATTTGTATTTGGACTTCTCCTCTGAAATGTTGATAAAAAGCATAATCTGGATTATTGTTTTATTGAAAACTTATGGTTTTATTAGAATAAATAAACAATATTATACATAGTGCAATTAATTTTTATTAGTTTTACGATGAAAATAACTTTTTTTTTAAGTAGGTAAGCCTGCAGCATACGTCAGAATACAATAAACTTCCCTATAACAAATCAGTTTTATCATTAATAGAAATTTATTCTATACAATCTATTGTACGTACGATATCTTAGTTTGTGGCATAAACAACAAAAGTAAAACTACTAGAGAACCTATGGTTATATACAATTGTATAGGCTCTCTAAAAACTAATATGGCTAAATATGCACTCAAAACCGTTGAAATATGCATGCAAAATTAAAAATTTATTGCAAGTATAATCAATAAAAAAAAATAGGAACATATTAAAAATAAATCAATGTTGATGGAATCAACCATACTTGCTTATTATTTACTTCAACTATCAAATAAAAACTAGCTAGTAGCTCGGTGGCAACTTGACTTTGGTATTATTACCTACTTGCCTAGTGATAACCAGTCTTTAAGTGGGCGCCTACTCGTTCCTACTTTCTTCTTTCGGTCACCACTAAAACACCACACATTATATTATCGTCATAAAATCTGTGCCTGGTAATTATACCACTGTTCAAATTCGCTATACCAACAAGTTTTCTACTATACAAATCATAATATTAAAATGTATATTTAGGCAGGTACATAATTTTTTCTTGATTATTTAATTCGACCAACGCACTTTGAGCTACACCATGTATAATAATTAAAAATTATTTGACGAATCGAAAAACATAAATATAATGTACTTATAATTAATTAAAACTCAATTACTATTTACCTATAGTCACAAAAGAAAATGTTTTTAATACTTCTTCCTAATAGATTCTATGAGTTCCTCACTGATTCACTGTATGTTATATTTTTAGTATTTTTTAAGTACCTACAAATTTTTAATTTCTCTGGCATTATCATATATACTCAAATTGGGAAAAAAAAGTTACTATAAGACTAAAATAATTAACTTCCCGAGCGTAGTTATTGATCTCAACATTACTATATTTCAAGTAATTACTACAAATAATAAAACACGCATGCAGTTTTAAAAGTTCGATTGTCTTTTACAGAACAATACAAAAAAAAATACTAATTATAATAAAAATGAAACAAGATAAAAGTAAAAGTAATCAATAAGAAAAAAAAGGTGTTTAATAATTTGTATAATTATTTTTATTAGTTATGTTTTGAACCGATCATTCATACATGTCTCCTACAATTACCTCTATGACCATGTCTAAGTTCAGTTGGATATCTGCTATATCTCTCGTTATGGTTTAAAATTTATTATCACTAGATGGTTTTATTTTGTTTCTACCACTATTTAACAACAAACACGCAGTCACAGATCTACAAATTTTACAACCTGGGGCACATTGTAATATTAGTGCTCCTATTTGAGTTACCGAAAAAATAATTCACCTAAAATGTGTCAAAATACAATTGAAATTTGCACCTTGGCACAAGTTCTGGATTAACCCTCCTTAGATCCAGTGTTGCAAACATGTCAAACCAACTTTAAAGGGGCTATTGCATTCCTCTTGTCATATATGTTTTACATAGACTAATAGATCAATTTCAACAGTACATAATTGTTCATATACTATGGCCATCAATCAGGTTAATTCAATAAACGCATTCAATCGCAGTTAGTCTCTTAAAAAAAAAAAAAATTTGATGGAAAGAGAACTATCTCTAAATCAATAATAATAAATACACATTCACTGTCTTAATAGTCAAGCTTGCTGAAAAACACTCTTACATTTATTAGATTGTTCAGTCGCTATCTCTTAGTAAATATTTTCACTGACTAAATAATTGTTTAAATATAGTTAGAACCACACTACGAGTTTTAATTTTCCCGCAGAACATTATATAAAACAGAACATTGTTTTTTAATTAGGTGCCATACTATTGAGGCAAGCCGCAACATGCTGCAAGTCACGCGGAAAGTAGTGATATCTAATACTAACATACATGTTATGAAAAAATTACAATACAGCAACCGGACAGTGACATAGTAAATGTGCTCTACTTGCCGTTCTGCAGAACCTAACTAACAGGATGCAAAAATCGAGTGTGGCAGCAGGCCCCAACTGCATATTATTTAGTATCATCAAGGATTTTTATTTAGGGTCATTGTTTTAGAAATATGGCACAGATGAAATGAATTATGCATAATTTAATAATAAAAAACTTTTAGAAAACAAGATACATTAAAAGATATCAATATATTATATCAAAATATATTTTAGTAACATTAACGGGCACTGACAGAGACTTGCCAAACTCTAATGTTATTATCTGAGTATCCAGCAAACAATGTTTGTCCGTCAGTCGACCATGCAAGTGATAGACATCTAGGTGGTTCAGTGTTGCTGTTTAATGATTGAGATACAACTTCTGGGCGAAGTTCTTCAACCATTTCTTTGCTTTCCAAATCCTAAAAGATGAATAACACAAATTAGTTACCATAATTAATACACATATAAGAATCGATTGCTTACCCAAATTTTAATTGATGGTCCGAATGCGGCACACAACCAGTAACGGTTAGGACTGAAACAAAGAGCTTCAATGATATCATTATGGTCGAGAGTGTGCAAGTGTTTGCCGTCATTAAGATCCCACAACATAGCTTTGCAGTCCTAAATAAAAACAATAATTTTGTTTAATATGTTATTATTTAATTAAGCAATTTATTTTCTTACCTTTCCTCCAGAAGCACATAAGGAGCCATCGGGTGAAACAGTAACCGTATTAAGATATCCAGTATGTCCGTAATGGTTGGTCTTGATACGACAGTTGGTCAAGTTCCATACCTTAACAACCTTGTCCCAGCCAGCACTGACAATAATAGGATTATGGATGTTAGGAGAGAAACGTACACACGATACCCAATCACTGTGACCATCATCCTATAAAACAAATATACAAAATTAGTGCAACTCACTCAAAAAGGTATAAATAAATGTATTTATTTAATACATTTTAAAATGGTCTGTTGTAGGTGGGAATTTCAAAAGGTAAGATATAGAGGGCAATTGAATATCTATCTATTGTCGAGTGACAATATTTTACACAAAAAAATTAAAACTTGAATTGGTATATAATATATTTTCTAAAAATTGTATCTCCTCTGGTCAATATTTAGTGGTTGCGCAGTATCTTTCTGTTAACAAAGTTATTATAATAACCCATAATTGCAATTATGCTCACATTATCGATGATAATTCACTGACTACAGGTCATTAGTTTGTTGTTTGTAATACGATAATACACAAATTTCATTGTCACTGTTCATTTTTGCAATATTATTATTTTGTTGTTTAAATATATACATATATATAAATATATTGATGTAGGTTTGTAAGTTCAAATTTGTATTCTATACTTTTTTTGCGCGTTTAATTAATTTCTAGATAGGTGCCTGATATATTTAAGTATGTGACAACCACTAGTACTGGAGTTGAAAATTATAAAATAAGTGATACACAACAACCAGAAACAGGGGAGTAAACACAGGGATGTATTTGTACTTTTTGGGAAAAAAAAAAAATATCAATAGAGTTTAGAATGACGACATGAAATAATGGAACTTATTATAGTGTATAGTGTATAGTAACTTATTATAATACGTTGATGGGAGATTCTAGTGGTCCCAATATCCAATTTTATTAAATATTGTCAGATATTTGGAACAAAATTGACAAAAACAAAATTATATAAGATATGGTTGCTAAACAATAAAAACCACAAAAAAAAAAAAATGTCCTTGTTGAGATCATTAATCAGTTAGTAACATTTCAACCCAGGTATGACTACAAGGAACTTTTTTTCTATTTAAACAGGATGAAACTACTAAAGATTTTCATATTTATAGACTGGAGATTACATTGAGCCAGATGGATGGCCAAGTTAATTTATAGTATAAATATTGTATAATATATAGTATATTTTATCTGCACTTTTTGTAATACAAGTACACATATTAGGTATTGGTATATATCTTTATGTGGAAAATTAGCTCTACAATAACCTAAATCTTTTAAAAAAATTTTATGAATACAAAAAAAAAAACAAATAGTTATAGCCAGTGCAGCTATTAAAAGCTTGCTTCTTAAGCCATTTATTGTACTTAAGTGAGACGCTTATTAAATAAGATTTTTAAAAATAATAGTGTCTTCTGAAAGGCAACTAAATATAGTAGAATCATTGATGAAAGAACAGTTGAAATTAATGCAGTTTAAACATTTCAATTGTATGATTTTGTTTCTTACAAAGTATAAAAATGTTTACAGATTTTGGATAAACCCAAGATTTTTTTATATCATCATCCAAGTATTTGGAAAAATAATAAAAATTATATTAACGACCACCGTATATATTCAAAAAAAAAAAAAAAAGTAGTAAATGATGTGGAATTTTGTTGATTACAATATTCAATGAGATATTACAAACCAGGAAGAACATAAACAATATCTTTTGCAAATAGTTAACACCAACAGCAATATCCAAACTGCTATATCACGCCAATCAACTATAAATAAAAATCTATTAAGTATTTAATTCAGTTATAAAATACATATTTATTTATTAATACACTATGTAAATTGTATCATTTCTTCAAACAAGTTGCCCAACCAATAAAAATAAACATTGTTCCTTGAAATTTTTTGTCAACCTTCTTTATTTGATAAATGAATAACTCAAATAAGTGGAACCTTAAGAAAACTTAGTTTTTTTTTTTTTTTATCATCCTACTGTATGCAGCGATAAACCACAGCTACTAAAAAATTCTGAGCAAAGTTCAATAAACTAAAATTGAAAATTATATTGATTTTTAATTACAATATAATTTTTATCTCAAATAGTTGTATAATTTTATGGAACCAATAGTTTTATCCACACAAATCGCAAAATATCAAAATGATTTAGAAGATTCTGATCAAAACTTGAACTTTAATCATTTATAAAAATACAAAATTTGCTACCAGAAACACCTCGGATGTTGATGATTAGAGAAAGATTTCTGGTAGAAAAATTATTTAAACAAAAAAAAAAAAAAAACCAAATCATAGTAAAATCAATTACAAAAACTAAAAACATATAAACTTCAAACAAAGCATTAATTTTGAAAATTGTAAAATACCATATTTTACTAATTTACTAAATTAATATACCCGTAGATCGACAAATTTTGAATAATCAAATAAGTTTGTTAAACCCAAAGTTTGAAAGAAACAACACAATTCTCAACAATATGATACTGCCTACAAAAGCAGACGAAATTCAAAAGTTTACTCATAGATACGAGACAAGGCTAGATCACCATGTCAATCCATTTACTAGACAACTTCAAGGACATTAGACGTGTTAAGTATCAGAAACCATACAACTTGGTTTAAGAACTTAAATCAATGGCAGAAGCCACTTCATCAACCTGTTAAATATATATACATATATACAATATATATACATCTAGAATTAAGATATATATTTTTAAACTTATTTAAAAACGACTTTTGGGTCATTTAAATAATAAAGCTCCAAAGCATTTAAAAAAATTAAAAATATACCCGTGACAGCTAGAGATGGGTCATTCGTGAACGATTGGTTCAAAATTAATGAATTACTTGAATGATCGAATTAATTCAGATTCAGTACACGAGTACATGAAAGATAGGTCATTTGTAAACGATTGGTCCAAAATTAATGAATCACTTGAATGATCGAATTAATTCAGATTCAGTACATGAGAACTATTTTTTTGATGGTTGAACTTGTTCATATGTTGATTTGAATCACGAATCACCACGAGCCTTGACAGAGTATGAATCAGAGATTCAAAGCGGTTAGGTTCCTAACAGGATTAGTTTTCGTATTATCAGACGATGTTGATTTAAATTTAATCGAATGCAAATTTTAACATGTATTCAACATTTGATAATGCTATGATCATTATTTCAAAACGCAACATAATTAATAAAAATCAATTCATTGATTCTAATAAGATTCATAATATCGTTGATATTAAAAAATTTAATTTTTTTGTTCAATATACTTGACAATTGCATAGGTAGTTTAAATGTTCAATTACCTGAATAGTATACTTGCACTCAGCCAACGTATTCCAAAGCTTAATGGTCCTGTCCCGACTCCCAGAAACGATTTGACGATTGTCAGCAGAAAAAGCAACACTCAATACATCCTAAATTAAAATTAATATTTAGCAATTGTATAAAGGTATAAGACTCTACCGAACGATCTGCGAGGTGTATACCAACATGTGTAAGTACTTACCAAGCAGTAAAGCTTCTAGGTTTATAAAAAAAAAAAAGTAAAAAAAAAGCTTGAGATATTGAACCTTGGTGTGGTCTTCAAAACGACGAGTAGTACGTCCGGCAGCCAAATCCCACAAACGCAGAGTCTTGTCCCACGATCCAGAAAGGGCGTAATTACCGTCAGACGACAGAACTACATCACTAACGAAGTGAGAATGTCCATGCAAACGTTTCTTAGGGATACCGTAGTTAAGATCATCACGTGTAAGGTCCCAGACGATCAAAGTTTTGTCTACGCAACACGGTTTAACAAATCAGAAAACGTACTTTGCGTGTATACAACAAGAGTATTTTTCGTTTAATAATCTAAGAGCAATAAAATATTTCTAAAGAAGTAGGTAGGAAGTACTTACCTCTTGAACAAGACAAAATCATGTCAGTGTGAATCGGGTTGGTGGCGATCTGTGTAACCCATCCATTATGCCCACGAAGGGTACCACGAAGTTGCATAGTTTCAGTCATTTTGAACGATTCGAATCAAATTTCTACAGACCAAAAGCAAAAAAGACGAGAGACTTCACGTGTTCAGCTTGTAGCCATAGAAAAGAAAGATGGCAATGTGAACACGATACACGAATGGCTACTGTACGCGTTTGAGGTTAAGCAACCGGGTCAGAACATCGGTTACCGTTGTCGCGGTTATTACGTGTCCGTCTACGAGTGTGGCTACACTGATCGCCTAAAGATCCGCCATAAAATGCCCGCGTTAGTTTTGATATTTTAAAAATGTATGTTCAAATTTAAATTAAAAAAGGATTTTTAAAATAGACTTACTGTACGTATTTAATACTTGTATGTTTAGACAATGAATTTAATGCGAATTTCTATTGAAGAATTGGTACTCAATTAGAATTACTAATTACTAATTACATATTTAAATGGTTCAATACACATAAGCAATATGTAAGAAGATGATGTATAAAACCAATCGTTAGGCTCAAAATCTAAACACAAATTTGTATTGAACACTAAATATGTGTAGTGGGTTATTGGGTAGACTATAGGTTGCTTATGGGTGTATTTAGATTCGTTTCGGCTAACGTTTTTAACCTACCTACACGGGCTACATATTATGTATGTGTATACCTACGTACAAAATATAATTCATAAAACATTTTATTATTGAGTTGCCACCTATTTATTTAGCCATTGTGATATAAAAATAATTATTAATAAATTAATAATGCATTTTTTTTTAAAATATTTTTCATTTGTAGATCATTATTCGCCGAGTCCCAAAAATGTAAATGTATCGAAAACAGCAAATAGTAAACCATGCTATATATATTTACCCGAATTGCATTGATTTATAAACATAATATGCATTAATATGTTTAAAATCTTTACATATGCGAAATCACGAAAATAAAATTTAGTAAAATATGCAACATAAACTGCGGTATTTCAATCATTTGTATTACGTAACGGATTTGTGTCCCGAATCAAATGTTGAATATATATATGCAGCTGCCTACGAAATATGCAAACGCATCAAGAAGTCCCGAGCCCTGGTGATAACCAACGATGTCATACGGATTACATTAATTGGTGCGTTTGAATGATATTACATTTTGATATTTCGTTGTATATTAATTACTAAAACAATTTGTGTGTTAATAGGTGATAGGTGCCTATAGATAGTTGTCTAAATATCTATAGTATTTACTATTGTTTATTATATGGTCTAACGAAACAAACATAATTTTATACGATATTAATTCTAATTGGTCGGTAGCTGGTAATAAACTGTATACATACACGGTAATTAAATAACGCGTATATAGATACCAAATCGCCTATGCAAACATATATAAATACCTACCCAAGTACCTATTATAATTGAATTAAATGCCTCGTACATCGCGTATGCAGTTCACGTGCGAAAATTTCAATGGATCTGAAAAAATAGTGTTATTATATAAGGACACACATGGTTCCGTGTTATTAGAAATTAAAATAAGCCGCGATACAATTATAACTCGCGACTATTATTGCAACAAAAAAAAAAAATGATCGAAATATCCACGCGAAGAACGCACGCGCTAAATTTTCATCAAATATATACACAAAAAAAAAAAAAAAAAAATGATATGCTCGCAAATCACGTATCGATCGCGTAAATATATAAATAAAAAGTATAATTTTTTAAGTTTTAAATGTACAATAAAAGTGCGTTAACCGACTGTCGTGTTTCCGACGGTCCTGGTACAATATTTCAGTTTTCGGCTGTAAAACCGTCAAAATCCATCCAATCGGTTTGTATTATAGAATGATGGTTCTGCAAACGATTACCAACGGGAGCTCTACAAATAGCGTAATAAATTTTCTGACAATTTTATTATTTATTTTCCGTCTGCGAACAAATTTGATGGGATGGTGACGGGGAGGGGAGGAGCGGAATTGTTTATTTGCCCACGGGGCGCCCCAGTTATTCTAACGCCGGACCTGCCGCACGTTGGCGATTTTGGTTTTGGCCACCTTGAAATTCGGATATCTACCCTGACCTACCGCCGTTTTGTACACACCGGTTCTTACGTATTAATAAACGGCACGCGTTTCAACTAAACATTTCGACACATCACGGCCTTCCGATATATGAGATCATCAAACCACATATATTACATCGTAAATGCTATACTTACGGCCGGTCGCTCAACGGTGCCCCGCCTCGATTGTACGGATTACGAACAGAACTATACCCAACATGTAGGCAAATCTACGCAGAAAACACGTTCGGACACTGACGAAATAACAAGGCACGTCATAGTAAAACATTTTCATGCCTATTCGCGTTCTCTTCTCGAGTATTAAACGCTCAATGCGTTCTCGTTGTAAATTGTTTTATTTCGACCGGTTTATCCCCCTCCCCCCCCAATGAGTCTTTCGATAGCCTTCAAAATTTCGGAATAGAATGTCTATATTAAGATTGAAAGATACTTGATACGTATAAGAGTTAAACGAAATTACGGACCGACATAGTAAGACTAATCTAAATTACAATAATCCTCTATTATAACAGTTTATATAAATACACAAATCGAGTATACTGACAAAATTTGGTGAATCCCCCTGGAGAAAAACCTGGCCGCGCGCTTGGTACTGGGTATTTACATTAATGAGATAACGTTATAGGCAATTTTCTCGTCATTTCTTTTTTTTCTTTACGAAAAAATGAACATTTATCAATTCAAATACATTAAAAAGTAATCGCGTGTCGTTTATCTATTGTATACGGGTACGATTACGTAATGTAATGTAAACTAAAAATGTTTACTCCGCGAGCAGCGAAAACTATACTCGAGCTGTATAAACTTAAAATTGAGAAACCCACAATTTGTACCATAACAAAAAAAAAAGACATACCATTTTTTTTACAGTCGAATACCATCATCTGTAACACCTATAATAACCTCGGAAAATATAATACTGGTATTAAAAAAAAAAATTACGAGCACCGCCAAAAGCGAAACGGACTCGCGTGCCAAAACACGAGTGCTGAGGGAAAAATATTGCCAAAGTATGAGCGAATGGTACGATACTTGCTACGCAAGACCACCGTTTTGAGTGATTTCGGAAATCGGTATTTATTCTATTATATATACCGAAACTCTAATAAACTATCAAGTTATTTTTTTTTTCCAATATTTACATTGGCGCAACTAGGGGGGGAGTGCTTTGGGTCCCTAGCCCCTCTATACAAATAAGGGTTTGAGGGTCTACTGACGGGTTACAAAAGAACCCGAAGCTTAAGCACCCCTTGTCTTAATGTCTAATTGCGTCTATGATTACAGAAAAAAAAAATAATACAATTTCATTAAACGTATTTTTTTTTTTTTTTCAATCTTAAACACTGCAAAGTGGTTTAATTCGGATAGCTCGGATTTTAATGACCATGCAGCATTTGAACGTGTAAAATATGTCTTAAATTTTTTTTTTTTTTAAATATGCTTAATAATATAATAATAAAAAAATAAAATATTAATCATATAATTAAGAAAATATATCGGATTAAAAATTAAAAACTTCTTCAGCATTATACAATAATGAATGTTTTGAAAATTGCAAGTCTCTGCGATTACTGAATTACACCGAAAAACAAAGTAGAAAATAACAGAAAAACCGTATATATTCCCATTTCCCTCTTAATTTTAAGAAACTACAGGGGAAATCGAAAAACGACCTCCCCAAATGTACCAACTAAACCCGAAATGCCAAAAAAAAAACTATCTTGTTGTTTTTTGATCAGAACGAGATGTCGTCTGGTATTAAAATAGTAAATTCAACACATTCTTCGGCGCTTCGCTCAGGATCTAAAACGATCTAAACGAACGACTAAAAAAACCACAAAAAGACGTGAACTTTCTTTAAAATCCATTCGGGTCGACGCCAAATCGACAATATATTATTTAACGTTGAAACTGACTAGCGTGCCCGTTACAAAAGTACGTCTCGGTACCTATACACGTTCTGCAGTGGCCACGAAATCAATGGATTTTTAACGGGTCTATTGTTAAAACGACTACCGTATATTGTTGTGAATCTGTTTTTCGTGTTATGCGCACTTGATCGCCGTCACCGTTCGACATAAATGTTTTTTTATCGTCGGTTCGAGTAGTAAATACCTACTAAAAAAAATAGCGCACGTGTAATCGATAAAAACGGACTGTTAAACGACTATGACGTCAATATCGAACGTGCGGGATCGCCGGTCACCGTGTACAGAGTAATTTTTCCACCGCAAAACATTCGTTTTGGAATTTTTTTTTTTCAATTTTCAATTTTTATTTCACCAAGATAGAATATCATCTGGTTACTTATATTCATACTAAATACGTTATTATATTTAATTACAATTTCGACGATATTGTTTTCTTAGAAAGACAAATTTCTGGATTAATAACCATAATTTCGATATTTTTACTTATGAAAAACGTGTAAAACTATAATATTAAACGTGAAAGAGTATTATCTTTTATTTTCGAATCACCGCATTTTTTCTTATATAAAGCTTTTTTTTTAATTTTATATATATAGGAAGACAATTTTTAGTGAATCGTGTCTGTGTAATATAATATGGTTGTACCCCACCTTTCATATACCTAAAAAGAAAATGTTTTTTTTTTTTTCCATGCCGTGGCGATATCGACGAATAATTATTTTATATTACACGCCACGGCCATGAAATGCAACGAGACGATAAGATTACATAATATTTGGACGATTGGAAGGTAAAAAGGACGTATAGTTTATTAAACTGTTCAGGACAGTCGGTGTATACGTACGATTTTTAACGTAAATCCCGTAATCAATTTCATTGTTTTTAGATGATACATAATACGGTTATTACGTTTTTATTTCATGTACAACCGTTTATGGTTTTGTTTGTTTAGGTGTATATTTTCTATATTAAATAATATTGCCGTTTGCAACCCAATAACAATTGCGCTCCGAAAACATAAAACTAGTTAAACACATGGAACAAAAAATAATTATATTTCGACCGAAATGGTCGCTAACGCCCACGTTTTACATTCCGACCATCGACATATTTATATTATTATAAATAATAATTGGCGCGGTCCCGGCGATTATTTTTCGATATCGTACGGACGGCGGAGGCGGTGGAACGTGATTTACGGACGTGTTGACGGCCTCCGAGTCGAGAGGAAAATAACTTATTTCGTACTAGCCGTGTAACCATGAGTAAACAGTGTTGTTTACCGTTTTCGTTTTCACGAGCCCGTTTTAGCAATCCGATTAAACGCATTTACCAAACTGTTTAGCGATTTCAGTGGCCCGATTCGATTCACGGTTACTGAAACGGGTTGATAATAATTGTACGCCGTGATAACAAATATGTCGATTTTTAATTATCAGTTACAATATTCACATACGAACATAAACGATTATATTTGAACGCCATTTCATCACGACGATGCCGTTTTATAACATATCATCGGATTCCATTATTTCATAATTCATCGCGAAGGATAATAGTTAATTTTGACTGCAAAGAACTCGTATCGAAAATACGATTTTTAATCAAATCAAATAAATATTACCGTCACAAAGTACTCGTTTGTGTAATCAAATTAGTAAACGAGGTTACAAATTGTAATTTTGGCGATCTGTAACCATTTACTAACTACAGTAAAAAAATATCGGTAAACTGTTTACATCGCCAAAATACGCCTATTATTAGTATTAGTATACGGTATTTACTGGTCACCGAACCAAGCGCGTATACAAGTAGACGGAATGGGAGCCTCCCCCGACATTTTAAGTAAATCTATAAATATGATTCATAGATCAATTTAAATCCCCTAGGAAAAAATAAACCGTCCGTCTGCAGAGGATTTATTTTTAGTGATAATTATTTAATGATGTGCGATCAACACATTATTCTTTATGTCGAAATGAGATTTTAATAGGACGTCACAGTAACATTTATTGCCTGTCTATCTAACGGACAATATAGCAAAAATGTGTTTATGTTTTCCAATAACTTAGGCTCTAATGAGACTTAAAACAAATTTATACTTCACTAAATGGAAAATGAAGGTCTACATTCACTACGCTTCCACAGAGGGATTTTTTGATATTTATTTTAATACAAAATTGTAGAATGAAAATATTAAAAAAATGTCTGTAAAAGCATAAGAAATATGTTGTCGTTCATTTGATGAAATCATTTTTGTTTTAAGTCTATTGGAAGTATGAAAATACATTTTTGCTATATTATACGTTAGATAAAGTCTGCAAATATTACTGTGACATCTTGTAAATTACACACCCCCTTTTTATTTTAGTTTTAAAAAAGCTGCTACATAATTATTAATCAATGCATACCTTACCTATCAGGCGAATATGTTCCATCATTTTTACTCAAGAATTTAGTAATCCATTTCATTTGACACTGATCAGCAATACTTTATGGTATATATATAATTATTTTTATGACTAAATTGTTACATATGTAACATTCACGCTTAATAACCATTACTTACCCATCAGATATACTTAACGACTGTTTTTCTTTTAATAATCACTGCTACAAATCAGTATCAATTTTAATAAATGATAATACACTTGACACATTTAATGTGTATAGGAAAAAATAAATATATAATCATAAACCATGAACAATGATAATAATCAATAAAATATATTTTGTCAATCTTAACTTTCCACAAACTTCTTATATGTGTGTCTAAGAATATACACACAAAGTAATTTTTTGTAACGACTGATGTAGCTAAATAGGAGACAATTTAACTTTTAACCAAACAATTTTATTCTCTTAAACTAATTCCAGTTATACCAATAGTTTCAAATTACTGCAGGTGGTATATTTTAAATATTTAAGCCATTTTCCTTATAAATTATGTGTAAGAATTTTATATTTACAATATTATACACTATTTTTAAAAACAAATAGTAGAATTGTAAGAGATGTATAACTAGGGTACATACAAAATATATGTACATATTTTTTTGTCCAATATTAAAATATTAAAAAATGACAACGGGATGCAAATAATAATATTGATGTCAAGTCTATCATTTTTATTTTAATAGCATTTACACAAAAATCAAAATAAATAGGCGCCTATAGTTAATAAGAAAGTGTAATACTGTTATAAAACCAATGGTGGTAGGTATTAATAAAAATTAATAAATTGCAAAGATTAAAAAAATTCTAAGATATATGATAAGATATTTTATTTAAATAAAAATTGTTCAAGGTATACACATACCAATTACCAATGTTTAAAAATGTTGTGATTTGCATTTATCATTCTCCAAAACTATATTGGAGGAATGTTGCAATTTATAATTATTAATTCTAAACTGTGTATTATTCAGAATTTATACAAATTAATTTTAACACATGGCATCTGATTGTAAAACCTACATTTTCATCAGCCTTCAAAATAAAATTAAAATACAAACTATATAATCATGACTTTACTTAAAATCCTTTTTAAACAGTCAATTATTTAATTAGGATAAAGTGATAAATAGTTTGTAATTTAAATTACAATCATAAGAATATATATTATATAAAAAATATTGTGTAACTCATTCTATGTCAAAATCCACATAGTTGTTGTAAAAATGTATTATTTTACTAATTCCACAAATAATATGCTTTCAAGGTTATCTGGAGTCAATTTTGAGGCGTTGGATATATTGGTTCTGTAATTTTAGACACAATAAACATTCTGTCGGAAACAAGGTAAAAAGTCACCTGGATAAAATGTTATACTATAATTTATGAACTTGGAAATATACAAATTGTAGAAGACCTGGCGGCCAAGTAAATTAATCATTATTATGATAGGGACAAATATATATTGGAAATTAAAAATACTGATGACCTATTATAACTTGTTTAAATGCTAACCAATTTCGGATTTAGCAATGGTTATAACAATTGAAATAAATAACTTTAATAATAATAAAAAAAATAATAATAAATTAAGAAAAAAAACAGAAATGGTTTAATTAAAATAAGAAGAGTAATGACAAATAAATTATACCCGAGTGTTAAATCCGAATCGATTGCTTACATGGACAATAAAAAAAAAGAACAGACATACTACATAACTCAAAAATTTTCATAATCTACACTTAAATATTTTGTTATAACATTTAAAAATTTTACAACATGATTTCTTATCTATGTGTAAAATACATACAAAATACTATCAATTTTAAAATATTTATATTAATATAAATATTTTAAAATTGAAGTTTTTACCTATGATTATCATTTTTGTTTTCTAAACTTATAAACAGGAGAAATGGTTACAATTGTGTTAAAAACTACATTTATATATATATATATTTTTTTTTTTTTTTTTAACATTGGATTAGAATTTAAATATTTATAATTATTCTATAAAATAATTTGTTAGGAATACAGATGTAAAATTTGTCCTCCAAAATTATATCAAAAAAATGCCATATGGCATTGAAAAAAAATTGTATAATATATTACTGAAATAATTTTTGATTTTCTTTTTAATAGATATTTATGAATCCTGTCCATTTAATTGAAAGTATAAATAAAAAATAATAAAAATGCAGAATAATAATAAAAAAAAAAGAACAAAAATACAGTATAACTTTTGCTCTTAATTAATTTTCTTACATTATCATTTAAATTGAATTACTTAGATAAGACTTGGCGATATATAAATATATATAATATATACTTATATTATTATGTATAATTATATAAATATGTATTATTAATTAATCATACCGTATAGTGGGTTGATACCAGACACGGATGGTGTTGTTAGCTTATAAGAAATAATCTGGTGTCCTACGGGTGACATGTGGTTCGCCGCGTCTTGGTGCTGGATCGAATTGCAAACTGAATACAGAGTATAATATACGCATATAAGTATGATAAATTTTCATTACAACAAAAATATTACTAGTACACTCACAATGAGTATTTTAAGCCATCATCTAATTCCATAATAGCCGCTTGGTTACCACACCGATAACAATAATTTGGGGCCGAAAATATTGTCACTACATTACGATCATGACACCTACAAAAAAAAAAAATTATTATTTGTAAAAATAAAACAAAACAAAATCATAAGTTTTACTAACCAATTATAACCTTCCATTACAAGTTGATGAGCTCTGGAAACAAGTGTCAGACCATTCGAGTGATTGAATGTTTCTGAAATATCTTGGCCGAAAGTATAACCGGCCCCTCTAGGTGATATACCCCAACCAATTCGATCATCAGGGTCTGACCATAATAAATCACACATAGGACCCTACACACAGCATAAAATTCATTATATATATTTTATATTGAATATTAAATAAATAAAACATTACTTCATGAGGGACTTCTTGCATACGATCTAATGCTCTAATATGATCTAACGTGTCAATAGATGGAGAAAGTCCTCCGTGGAGACAGAATATCTGTTCGTCAACGAGTGCAGTTAATGGGAGATAGTCAAACAGGTCAGTGAAAAACTTCCATACATTGGCATTACCATACTTTCGCAAGCATTCATCATAGAAGCCATACACTTGTGTGATCTGTCGGCTCTCATGATTACCTCGAAGAATTGTTATTCTTTCACGGTATCGTACCTTAAAAATATTTAATAAATTTATAACTTTGACTGAGAACAAAATTGTATTAGGTACTATTTATCTTACCTTTAATGCAACCAATAATGTAACAGTTTCAACAGAATAATAGCCGCGATCAACATAATCTCCCATGAACAGGTAATTTGTGTCTGGAGACTTTCCGCCTATCCGAAACAGTTCCATTAGGTCGTGGAACTGTCCATGCACATCTCCACATACTGTCACCGGACATTTTACTTCTTGTACATTGGACTCTTTGGTCAAAATTTCTTTTGCCTAAAATTATTTACAAATTCTAAATAGTTTTACGAGTATACACACAATTTATTAACTACATTAATGTTATGGAAGATGACGTATGAAATTTCTAGTTAATGCTATTTTTAATAATTGCTCTTGGAGAGTATTCAAATCTTTGTTATTATTCAAAAGTAAAAGAGGCTATTTTTATAAGGGGTGAATAAAAATACAGCCATCATAAAAAACTATGTTTAGCATTATAGAAATTTTGTATTGTATATTTTAGTGATTGCACATTCTTTAGTATTAAACAAAATTATTAACTAAAACAAATAATTTGGAGGCAATTGACATATTAAAACATTTTAGTTTTTTATATACATACATACATATATAAATATATATATATATATTATAATATATATTATAATATAACCCATATAAAGAATTGGGTTGAATGTATATAAGGTATATGCTATGCTTTAAATAAATTGTTGAAAAACTACAAAATATTTTAATACACATTTATGGATAAATTATTTTTAAAAATGTTTAAAGGAAGGGTATTTTATAATTAAAATTTAGGGTTAATCATTAAAGATAATTCAGATAAAAAACAACACCTACAATAGAAAAAAATGTTGTAATAATATTTTTTTTACATTCACAGTAAACAAAATATACTTGTGGTCCCATTTCTTAATCATTAAACGAACATTTGAATATATACCAACTATTTGCATATCTATGTATTGGTATATCATTAAAATATAAAGCATTCATTGTTTAGAAATCAAACATGAAAAAAAGTTAACAATATTCATTATGAAGTTACCTAATACAAGTTAAAAATTTGATATTATAACACTTTTGTAGTACAATGTTTGTTATTTAAATTAGTATAATACTACGCATATTTAACAGAATTTAAGAAAAGAAATACTAAACAAATTTGCCTTGAGATGACACCTGTTTAATTTAGCTCCATTGATTGAATCTATATTCAATAAGAATATGTTAACTCAATACGTATTAATTAATAGACTATTGTAATCTGCAAGATATTTAGTATTGTAGATACAATATATATATATATATGTTAAACAAATATAATATAGATTATATTTTTAAGAACAATAATAATGATTAAAACAAATTAATAATTGAAAAAAAACGGTTCTATTAATTAAATTATCATGAATAATAATATTCAATTTTGAAAACCTTAAAATTTGTAATCAAATAACTATTTTAACTGGTAATTTAAAATAGTAATATACCTACTAAAGTCCTGAACGGGCCTAACATTTCAAGCCCAAGCCCGCTCAAAGTAAAAACTTTATTAATTAGGCCCGGCCTGAATTATTTTACTTAAATATATGACCCAGGTCCAATTAATTTATGAATATGACCAGATTAATTTTACTTAAACATTTGACCAGGGCCAGATTGACCAGATTTATTATTAATATTAAAACAAACACTTAATTTTATTAAGTTTTATTTAACAGTTATCGAAATGATGAGAATATATTTTATAAATATACATAATAAAAAATAATAAATTCTTTAATGAAAAAAAAAAACTCTAAATAGCATATTAAAACTATCATTCACATCTGGTTTTTAAAAATAAACCTTATTTCAAGGTACATTATAATAGGATAGGCAAGTTATATATATATATATATATATATATATATAATATGAATATTACCTACAAATGTTATTGCTACTTAATACAAATATAATAATTTCAATACTAGGGAAGTATATTACCTATTATATTTGTATCAAGTATGAAACATACATTTTTAATACAAAATAAATGTTAAACATTTAAAGTTTTTAACATGATGAAGGTAGGTAGGTACGGCATATACATAAATATATAAAATATATCCATTTTTAAAGGTTGCACATTCTTAACTGAATAAAATGAATATTTTTAGTTAGGCACTTGTGTTTATTTACTTAAAACCTTTTCTTTAAAATAATGATATAAAGAATATTACTAAAGTAGGAATTTATATCCTACACCTATCTAGGTAAGCAATTATGATGAACCTGATGTTATATCATATAATATATATTTAATGGTAATCATTTTTAGATACATTTTATTTTTATTTTTTAAACCAAACCAAATAATAATGATAAAAAAACAACATATAATATGGTTCCAACAATAATATTTTATAAATAATGATTGAGTTAGTCAATGTCTATAAAATTTAATTGTTCAGTTTGAGCTAAGCAACAAAAAAAAAATATATGTTAAATATGATGAATTATGAACATCATTGTAGTATTGTAACAAAGCCAATTGGTGTAGTAGTCATTGTGGTAATTGGGAAAAATAAAATGCAGATAGGTACCTAACTTAACTATTATTATTATTAATTATTAAATTTGTTTTTAGTTATAAAATAAACCCAGCTAAATAAGACTAGCTGTTTTTGTTCAATAAAAATAAATCACAATACTTTGAGATATTTTAAAATAATCTTGTCAGTGTTTTAATAAGAAGTGTCAATTTGAAAGGTCATAAACATTTAGTTTACAAGTATTAATAATGATTGTAAATTATAACTTGCAGCTTTAAATATATTTCTGGCTGTATTAAATTAAAAAAAAAAAACCTTAATAAAAACATTGTTCTTAAATTTAAAATTTTAATATTTAGCATTTCAGAAACAAATTAAGATATTATAAAGTTATACAAGTAGCGCAAGAAAATAAATATAATGACCATATCCAAATAGGTACTATCCAGTTATATAGTTATATATTATTTAAATTTAATATATAATTTTTAGGTAAGCAATAAAACATTAACTCCATAACTAGACACAAATTTGAGAGTACATTTTTAAACAATATCCATTAGTTAGTATTTGATAAATAACTTCATGTCATTGATATTAATTATCAATGTAGATATCTGGGTATCTATTTAGTATACCTAACTATGTATTGTCATTATTTATAATTTATTAAAAAATGTAATACGTCAACATTATTCGATTTAAGATTATTATAATAAAAAATAGTAATAGATTTAAAGTATTGACATAGTGATACGGGATTAACTTTTATAAATCAAACTAATTTGATTAAAAAAATAACCAAAACAAATTAAAGAATTAAATTATTTTCAATTGGGTATCTATGTAATATGCATTGATAACATGGTTTAAATATAAACATATTTAATTCCATTTAAAATTCAATAACACATTTTAAAACAATACTCCATAACCGTAACTTGAGAATTAGAAATAAAATAAATGGAACAGTTGTGGTAGGCAATTTTAACAAAAAAATTAACCGAACCCAAAATGTTTTCCTAAAACGTATAGCCATATTCAATTGTCGTTTTTCGAATACAATTATAATTTAATAGTCTACAGACAGGCGAACTACCAAAAACGACAAACTGATGTTTAACCACTGACTAATCATAATTATTATCGATCGATTGACTGACAGTCTAAAATGGATTGCCATAAAAAAAAAAAAAAAAAAAAAAAGAAGAAAGGTCGGATGGATTATGGTTAAATTGCACAAAACAAATGACCGGCGGTTACCGTGTACGCGGGGAATCAACTCGACCCTAGCCTCCTAATCCATAATATTGACAGCTACATCCAAGGTCGTCGTCGAACAACGATCCATCACACGAGAATAAATTTAATTCGGGGTTAATCTTGTTATCAAGGAATATCGGATAAAATCCTCAGGAAGAAAATGGGCAAACAGGACTACCAAAAATGACTGCGGGAAACCCACGCACGTACGGAGTCACGTATACATTACGGCATACCGCAGGAATAGGGCGAGTAATGTTCCCCCGGACGGTCGTAGGAAACTTTTCGGGTCTAATCGGGCCGGTTACGGTTCCGTTGACGGGACGAAACCCGCTCACGTGGTCAATTCGGGCGAGGTACGCGCATAAACGTTAGCGGTACCGAGCATCCGGCGATCCGACGACGCGCCGAACCAGAGACGGTCGACCAGCCGACTGGTCAGGCGGCAAACATAAACAATATGGCCGAACCCGTTACGCGCGGCGGCGGCGGCGGCGTCGTTGTATCGGCGGGGCATCACCGCCGTCAAGATATTTACCTTGTCGCACAGGAACTTCACTTGGCTCTCGGTCAACTGTTTGCACTCGTTGAGCTGCTCAATCCATTGGTCTAGTTCCTTCAGGGACGTTTTATCGTCCATAATACGAACGTAAAACGTCGGCAAACGCAAAATTAACCGATTGTTATTCTCAGGGTAACATGTAAAAATAAATCGAACGGGCGCGCGAGCGGAATACTGCGATCCGGACGGAAATCACAACACAAATGAAATGGCAGGTTGGGCGAAGGGTGGTAACGGCAACCCTGGGAGGGGGTACCCGATGATTATTTTTCTTTTCTTTTTTCTCCTTTTTTTTACGTTTCTATCGGCCCGACACGCGGGTGCTGCCAACGTGACGGCGTGCAGTGTGTGCACACCAACGGCCGACGCGATCGTCCGCCGCCTACCGATAAACAATCTTAACAAACGGGTTTCGTTCGCCGGCAACGTGTACACGCACGTTTCCTCCACGACTTTCCACACTATGATTTTTGTGCCGATCGGATTTCTCGGCCGTCTTCTCTGGAGTTCGGCCGTTCTACTGTTACCGTATACACTCGCCAACACCGACACGACCGCGACCGGGCCTGTCCGGGTGTTGGTCATGTTGTTCCCGGTGTTTTCGGTTTGTTGTTTGTATACAAACCGCAAGTATTTCTGGACGCTGAGTCGTTTGTGATTTATTATGCAAACACTATCTTCTCAAACGTGTGTATATATAGGTCATAGCGATGATGATAATAACAATAATATATAATACGACGCGTACAATTATTGTTTAATGGTTTTAATACGTCATGATAACAATTATGTCTGACGGCTGTTTTTCGATGGTTACTCGTGTTGACATGAGCATATTTATACGTGAACACCTACGATGAACGAGTGGTCTCGTCGACGACAACTAAACTGGTTTTGATTTTATACAATCGAACTTTTTTTCAAGTCAGTTTACATAACACGGAAACCATTTTGGTAGTTACGATCATAGGCGCGCACACGTCCTACTACTGAGTGGGTCGTGGCCCCTCCTGTTTGCCTACGGGAAACGATTTATCACCAGTGTATATGCACGCCATAAAAATGTCACAGATTACGCGTAAAATACTGGGAGAGATCCGAGACGCAATACCGACTAATTTGTGATAATAGGAGGAACACTGTATGAATTATTTGGTTTATTTTTTTTTTCACAGTTTGTCATTATCTTGATCAAAATATACTACCTCTATTTTAAACTGTGCACGAGTGTAATTTGTGTTACTATTGTTATGTTTATTACACGGCTCCCCCCTCATGACCATTACCACGTATTAGACGAGTAAGGAGAGCGTTCCCCTCCCCCCCCGATAATTTTCATTTTTTCCTATGCGTCTTCTCCAATGACTGTAAATTTCAAAAGTATTGATAATGACCGTCGTAAACAAAGGCGGTTTTATATGAAAATCTACATAACATAATAATTTTAAGTATTTTACATTATTTTTTGACATACCCGAAAAACGTGCTTATCATTTTTATCAGAAATATTTATTATTGAATTGTACAATTGTAACGATTCAATAATCTGACCAAATGACGAGCTCTGGCAATTGATTTTGATTTATCTAGTGAATCCCTCTTCGCATAATAAGATATCTTGTCGTTGAATTCAATAAATTCAAATGTATGACGAAAATATCGGAGTTATGGCGAAGAATAAAGGTTGCTAACTCATAGCGGTCGAAGGGTTCTATCACTGGATAGTCTCCTCATTAAGCCATCATGTTATTGTTATATTTTTCTATCCTATTTATAAAGTTACCATATTTGCTTATTGTGTTTACTCAAATACAAATAGTAAGTTTTTGGAATAAAAAAAAAAAAAAAAACGTAGCGGTAATTCGCATTTAGGCGGTAGCAGTGTCGCAACTATAGGTGTATATTGGTGGGTGTGCAAGCCAATATAATGGGGCCCACGTACCAATATGCCTTTAAAAAATACCGTTAATAATCGTTCAGCTTTGGGCCCATTGTTTTGATTTAACACATGCTCGAGGGTTCCTAGCATAGTTAGTAGTTGCGGCTCTGAGCGGTAGTGTTTATATGACTATAGTGGAGTTTAAGACAGAGTTGGACGGTGTTACTATTTTTTCCTATCCAAATAACTTAATACAATTATTTCAATTAAAACATTCATTTATAACAGATAATGTATGATTGATATTGTGTTAAAATTTCTTTAATAAAATACTTGCCTAAAAATAATAAAATATAAAACACCTCACTATTACAATATGAATTATATTTACTTGCTTTTTGATTAAACTTCTTGACCACCATTGTCGTTGTCGTGTAATACTTTTAATAAATAACAACTAGTGTTATGTTTTAATATGCTTATAGCTATAAATTATTAATACTAGCTATAGGTTCTTACTTAACTTTAGAAACTGTTTTATAAAATGAACAATATAACACAATCAAATATTGGCATTTTATTTTTGTTGCGAGATAAAAAATCTCTAGATAATATTAGACATTCAAAATATACAGGTATAGGTATAATTGGTTGGATCAATAATTATTAAAGATAAATTAAAATGAAAATATAACAATTATTTAATGTCATTCGTTTATAAATAGATAGGTCCATTAGTACATATTATGATCATTGGTCATAACTATAACACGATGGGTAAAGTTCATGTGCTCTGAACGTAATTTAACACAAATAGAATTAATAAATATAGGTTCCTATATAATATTATACCTCATTAAAAATAAAAATAATTACATTGAAAAACAGGCTGAATATTTGTTTATTTGTTTTTGTCTATATTTATTGCTGCTATTTTATTCAGACAAGTTAATTAAAGCATTTTTGGTATATGGAAATGCTTAAAAATTTAATTTGGCAATATTCGTCACAGGTGTCTTAGATAGATGTAGTAAAATATTCCGTATTTTGTCCAAAATTATCGCCACCACCTTCAAAATTGCACAGTACACGACACAAATGCGTTACACACGACCATAATCAGCTGGTGTATGACCATATACATATATTCTGGGCATGTGCACTTGTGTTGTGTACCTTGAAATTGTTCAATATTTCTGTAGTTTGATAGCTAATATACACAATATTAAAAGATAGTATTTATTATTAGTTTAAAGATAAGGCACACTAACTTAAATATTCATAATAATTAAAATATGGTAATTTATTTTAAAATATAATATATTTATTTATATTGTTTATATTTTATTAGACCTATCAACAAGTAAATTAATTATAATAATAGTAAAAAATAATAATTAATATAAAAATGTAATCACTTTAACAATAGATTTCTGGTACCAATAAAACTAAAAATATTAGATACGTACATGATCGTCTTTAACTAACTTAGAAGCATATTGGCAAATAAGTAAAAATACAAAATTTGTATTAAAATATTCTCACTCTTAACAGTCAATTATCACAATAATAGTGGATGAGGGTAATTAAAAACCATCAACAAAAATATAATATAGGGTTATTACAATTAACGGCGATTAAATGTATATAATATATTTGATGCATCTTGAAAATGTTCGGTACAATTTAAATGTCTCAGTACTTGGCCATTCCACAACTTCACAGCATATCCTAATGCATCATCTCGACTTGTACAAATATTGTTATCCACTAGCCATGTTATAAGTTCAGAGCCAGTAAATGTTTTCTTATATTTCCATAGTTTCCATCTAATACAAAATAAATCATTTTTTCATAATATATAATATTAAGTAGAAATTGAAAAAATATTTATTACCTAGTGAGATGAGTAATTTCTGCTAAACATTTTTCTCGATATTTGAAAACAAAGTTATCGCACGTTTTTCGTGTATCGTATGGAAGTTCTTCCCATGATGGACATTGAATTGGAGATCCACCCCACCAAAATGAATTCCATCTAAACAGAAACAAAAATGTAACAACATAAAAAAAATTATAAATATATATTTTATTGTTATATTGTTGAGTATTAACCACCTTAACAATAAAAATATTTGATAAAATAGAAAAAACTTACGCTTTCACAATTGGTCTATGAATTGTTTGATAATTAATACCGTAAATCAATAATGTGTAAATTGATTGTCCTCTCATGAGAGAAGTTTCTGCATAAGCTAACTCTAGGTACAACCCATTTGTATCCCCGAAAATTCTCCAAATGGCCACAGAAAATGTCTGTAAAAATGCATTTAGACTTAAATTAAAAAAAAAAAAAAAAAAACAAACAATTTTGTAGAAAAGTGATGTTAAAGTTATGAATTTTGAAGAAAATAAACTTACAACAAACATGGCAACAGTTTGCATGACAAGCAATAAGAAGTGTTTAATATATTCATTACTATCAGTTGAACTTGTTTCTTTTAGATAAAGAAGACCTTCTTTAAAATCTTCAGTGTCAATACTATGAGAGTCCGCACTACTATTAAATAAAATATAAATATTAAATACAAAAAAAAATTAGTTTGAAAATATATATATATATATATATATGAATTATTATATGTACCTAACAAACATTTAAAAAAAATGATAACTAGTTTATATACAAACTTACGACTGTATTGATGTACTTTGTACTTCAGTTATGTTTTCTGTGTAAGCTTCCCTCTTGACTATCTTGTATTGTTGGCGTTGGTATAAAACCAAACAAACTACCGTACCTGAATCAATTAATAAATGTTACACTCAGTTACATATAATATGAATATTAAATAGATATTACTATCCTATTATTGGATGTATCTGTAATCCTGTATATATAATAAACTACTACATAGTATTTGCATATTATTTCTCCACTACATTATACCTAATAGTTATATATATTTTATACATTTATTTTAGCACTTAGATAAACAAGTTTGTCGTTTAAGAATCAAAACACATTTTATAATATATACTCAAATTGTCTTCCCTATTTTACAAATGTATTTACTATATAATAGTAATATATGGAATAAATAATGGTGTAAATGCATAGTTCAATGAAGACATATGATACATAAAGATTGGCTCAATAACAGGATAGCATTATCAATAATTGTAATATTTTAAAAAACATTTACAAATGATTGCCAAAAAGAGAATTGATGTGAGTGTAGCAGCTTCGGGAGTTCCATATACATAATTTTGATCGAAATCAGATTTAACGAATAATGGCGGTTGGAAAGTCAACATCAGCACAGAAACCAACAATACTGGAACACTAAAGGTTACAATTATTTAATATATTATATATTATCAAAAAAAAAAAAAAAAACAAACAATAATTACCCCCAAGAGAGAATCATATAGAAGTAAAGAATTTTGTTTTGAAATTCATCAGTAAACGGTTTATTCATTATTAGTATAGTAAAAGCTAAACATCCAGTCCAAATATAACAACTCATATCACCAGCAATACTCAACATTAACTGTATGTATGTTAATGGATGTGATGCTGGCGAACCAGATAAGTACTCTAGTAATATTCCAGTACATGAAATCACCTAAAACAATAAAACTGAATTAATGACTTATATAAACTAAATGTTTTATAATTAATAAACCAATAACACAAAAAATACCTGTGAAATTACTAAGCAAAAAACTACTTTGAATGGGAAACTTTTCAATTTCTTTAACATAACTAAAATAATCCATAGCTGTAAAATAAAAAATAAATAAATAAATAAATAAATAAATGTTCAAGTTGATTATATGATTTATAGAATACAAAAAAAACTTACAGATGCAGGAATGGCCAATACACTAACATTGAATTGATATCCTTTTAAAGCTGCTATATTATTTGATGGATCTAATTTGGCTACAGATATTATTTTGGCAGTTAAAAACATGATAGGAGCCGAAAAGCATACACATAGGACCATTGAACTAGCAATCTAGACAAAACAAATATTAACAATGAATAAACTATCAACTTCAAAAAAAAATAAAAAATTAACATACCAAATCCATTTCTAGATTATATGCTGAAGCATAAACAAAAACTGCTGGCGCAGAAGGAATCATTCCATATAAAAATCCAAACATGGAAAAGGCAAGATTATCATCAGCATCTACAGTGCCAAATTTTCTCAAAAAAATACTTGTAGTTTCTCTAATAATCAATGGTAAAACTAGCCTGTAAAATACAATAAATCATTGGACATATTTGTCTATAAATAAAGGTCATGGAATATATATTATACAATTTAGCTGCAATAAGAAGTAATGGTATAATTAATGCTTCTCCTCTAAGCTTATTGATATTTCCAACCATTCTTAAACCCAGTAGAAACAATGCTGTTGCAGTAAAAGCGTTGCCAAAAGTCTATAAATCAATAAATTGCATACAGTTAATTAAATATCTTTAAATATATTTCTAAAAAAAAAAAAAACTTACTCCTAAAAAAGTTGTAATAAATTTTGGTGGATTATGATTGAATACTAAATTAGTAATCAATCCTAAGGCTGTCATAAACACCACAGGATTACAAATGATATTCCTTGATATTCGTCCCATTAGTGCTGAACGCCTTGTTGTTTCATGGCGATCATATTCTTTGCCCAGTTCCATCATTGCAAAACCAAATGGATTAAGGATTATTAGATTAATAGGTGCCACAAGGTATAGGTAGCTAACAAAATAAGGATGTTTGTATTTGTAGAGTGCTTCGACTAAAAGAATAAATAAAAAAAATTGAACATATTATTAAAAAAAAAAAAATTATAAACATAATATCAATAATGACAATGATTGCCCCTGTAAATAACTTTGTAACGTCCTAAGATTTAACTGTCTGATTTCTGAACATCTTTATATTACATAATTTTACAATTATTTAATATTTAAAACTCTTTTTCTTATTTACAAAAAAAATTCATTAATATATCATTTAGATTTATATTAACTATTTTAGTGTTTTCATAAACATCAAAGTTATTAATAGGGACAAACAAATAATTATAGTTATATATATTTTTAACTTACATATTGGAGCACCAATAGCAAAATCATTGCTCTGAGTGCAGAATATAGCAAATAGACCAGCTCTTGCCATATCTGGAGGCTTTGTAACTAATACAGTGATTAAAGCAACTATTACAAAAACTAAAGTCTTTGATAGAAGAAGTGATCCAAGAAAGACCAAATTTACAGATGATAATTCTAACACAGCCATATTGACAAATATAAGTGACGGTAAAGCAAATGTTCCAACAAATCTATTCAAGCCAATACCAGCAGCATGACTAACCAAACCCAATCGCCCTGATAAATACCTAGAATAATACAAGATATATATATATATATATATGTATAATACAATTGATCAGTAATTGGTTATAAACTTAAATCAAGAATGGAAAAAATATATTATTCATAGTACATTTACCCTGTAATAATGATCCCAAAACATTGAAATAAAGCATTATACATATTGCTCATCAAGTCTTCTTCAGTATCACTTACATTAGCAGTCTTATTTGAAATCATCATGTTGAACAACTCGTTTGCGTTTGTGTGTGTATTGTTGAGAAAACTAAAAAAATATAATAATAATTACAACTTTAAAAAGATATTTCAATTAAATAATGGAGAATGGTGTGGCAAGTGGTTGCCAATTGGCACTGAGGCTCTAACCAGCTATGTCATTTTTTGTTTGCTTTCAGATAGATTGTCAACCCGGGAACAACTAATTGCGTTATACTTAAAAATGTTTAAAATATTAAAAATCACCTCTTAACCATAAGTAAAACAATTTAATTTAAATGGTTAAACTTGTAACTATATGTGTTAATAGGACTACCCACAATAAATATTATAATACAGATTAGGTAGGTATTAAGAAGACCACTGCATTTTTATATTTTACCGGAAAGTATTTTACTGAAAAATAACTTTATTTACTTCTCTTAATTTTAATTTTAATTAATTAAACCCCTTACTGTTTTTACCTGGGTTATATCTTAACTACTAAAAAAAATTACTCATTGTTAATTAAGTTTGTTTATGAATGGATATTGTATATTAGTAAGTACCTATTGTAATAACTACAATACATCAGGGCTTGCAAATGTTATATTTATAAGATTATATGGTACAAAATAAATATTGAAATATGGAAATGATAAACGAAAAAAATGAAATATCACAAAAACAAAACATAACGTATAACAAACTAATTAAGAATATCATTAAACAAAACACAACATAACAAACACAAAAATAAAAATATCAAAACGGAATAATTTAAAACCGTTATTTTATATCCCGAAAATATAACAATAAATTGGTTTTATTTTTTGTTGAAATATTTATCATAGTTATTCAGTTTTAATTTTATCTTGAAATATTTTAATCCAAATTTTATCTCTAACGGGCGAATAAGTAATATTGCCAGTAAATTAATTTATAGTAGTTAATAAGCTAAATAATAATCAAGGAATGACTATTTGGAGAAACCGCACATTTACATGACAACGTGATTCATGGATAATTGATGGTAAAATAAAAATAAAATGCGGTTTACATTAGGTACCTACGTTGGTAGAGTATTTACGGGGAGTTAGTCCCCCACCCTTCCACCAAGGACTTTTTTTTGTTATTTTAAACCGTTATAAAAGAAAATTGTAATTTGTCAAGATTCAATAAGTTAAATATATATAGGTCAACTATTGTCTATTGATAACTGATAAGAAGTTTTGTGTGATAACAATATGTTCAAATACAAATTAATTAATTAAATTTAAAGTATCTTTAATTATTTACTTGCCCCCTCCTCCCCCCAAAAAAAAGTTGTAAATACGCCACTGACATATACAAATTGAAACTGTTTTTAATAGCGTGGGTTAAGTGAAACAAATTAAATAAATGTTAAATTTGAGTAGTAACAAAATCGTCAGTGTGTTACAATATTTGGCCGAAATGTTCTACAAACTCTACAGGTATAATCGAATTCTATCGTAATTTAAATTTTGCGAAAAAAGGTGTGGGTACATCAATAAATTTCCCTACTAACCAACAAATTTGAATTCAAATAACACAAAAGTAACATGTTTTAAATCAAAATAACGCAAAACGAAATTTTCTTTTCAAATGCAAGCTCAACAATACATACACACACAATGCCAGTTGTAGATAGTGTCTTGGCCAAGTATGAATGAGAGACTACCGTGTTTATATATAACACTCGACATTTCGTCTTTTAAAATATATATTATTTCTAATTCTAATTTTAATATAATTTGTATATTAAATTAATATTTGCATAGAATTTTAATGTTAACATCACGGGGTTTGTTTTGATCAAATAGTTATTTTCTCTCCCTGTGTAAAAACATAAAGTTATAATCAAGGTTATAATAATAGCAATAAATTTGTATGCTTTATAACATGAAAATAACTACAAATAATATTTTGGCAGGTTAGATTTTAGTTACACAAAGCAAAATATTATACAACTATGTATACATACACTTGGATATGTATATTAAATTATTTATGTAAATTATGCTTAGATATTTAGTTACAACTTATTACTGAGCTTATTAGATACTATATTGTTATTTCAATAAAATAATAACAAAATGAATAGATGAATATCAATAGGGTAATATAAGTAATTACATACATACATAGCACGCAAGTAGGAAGTACATTACAATTTTGGAGGCTAACATTTCTTTTTCTTTTTTATATTATTTTATATAATGGCTCTTCGCCAAAACCATTCATAATAAAATATCAAACTAATAATGCTCACCAATCTGCATTAATATTTTTAATATTAAACTTTTAAATATGTTTCAATATTGGGAATTTATTTCTTCCCTCACCTATTGATGTAGGTATTTTTTTTAAATCTCACATACTATTATACTGTTTTGAAAATATCAAGACGAACAGCTACTAAAATTAACAGAAAACTTAAAAGTAAAAATTTAAAATGACTACTAAACCAACTGAATCGCAAAACAATAATGTGAATGTATTTTGATTTACATTGAGGAATCTTATTTCTTATTCTACAAAATTGATCTATATATTCTAAAGCTACAATAACCATAGATTAATTCAATAACTAAATTTTGAATTAAATGAACTACATAAAACATTAATTAATTATATAAAAAATAGATAACTATGAAATCTATTATTAAAGTAAATAAAAAATAATTTGTTCCATTTAATCTAAAATATTATAATTCCAAATATTACATTTTTTTTTTATACAATTTACTATACAGATTATGGATACATCAATTGTATATAATAATAGTTGTCCAAACAACTATTTTATCTTTAATAACCTATTGCATTCCATGAAAACGGCAGTTAGGAATTTTAGGATCAATACATTCCTTGACATAATACTCATATTAAATATATTTTATATTGCGTTTTATTATACCAATAAGTTTTATTAAATTCTGAGCGAAGTCATTAATTTAATAACTGTGAATATATGAATTTTTGGAAAAATTATTTTTTGTTTTCTTCAGTAGTTTGAAAAATGGAATGTAAAAATTTCTTGGTTATTATTTCTAACTTAAAATACCTTACTAACCACTAAGCCTTGATTGTTTAATTACAATAACGTAATTATATTGTTAACTAATTTTAAATTATCATAGTTTGTTAATATAAAAAGAATTGTCAACACTATAATTTTCTCAACTTTTTTTTTTATACTTATGATTTAAAAAAAATGGTTATTTAAAAGCTCGAAAAACTATTTAAAATAAATAATTTGTTGTGTACTTACAATAAAAATCATAATTTGGTAAGCAAATTTTTAAGCAGTTTAAAAAATGTTCTTTATTTATTCAAAATGTATATTCAAAACATAAAGTCAAGGTAATTGAATGAATTTCTAATTTGTACATGAAATTTTACTTTTAATTATCCATATTATTAATCTAAACTACCTACAATTTAATAAATAATATTCAACAATACTAATTAAAGCTCTTTCTTATTCCTCTAGCCTAAATTTTAAACTATTATAACTCTAAACAGTATATCCGATATTAGTATTATGTAAAATGTAATTTTTAGAATAATATTCTTTTTTCAATCAGTTTAAAAATTTGGGTTACTATTTGAATATCAAAGCTTGATTATATGTAAACTTAACTAAATTATTGCATGTAATACAATAAATTTGTACAAATCTAAAAATAAATTATCTTTGTACTAAGCATAAACATTATTATATTGGTAGATAATATCTCATGCATACCGTAGATAACATACGGACCTACTATAAAATGCTTTTAGAATTGTAATGACTAATGAAACAATGAATACAATGAATAGTGTAGGTACATTTTAGATTTAACATTGAATAGATTAATTCAATAAACAATGGATTTAATGATTTAATTAATTCTACAAATTAGTTAAAATGATTCCATATCAAGGTGGCTTTATCCATCATACATATACTAAATTAACCATATTCAATATGGTTTTAATAGTTCCAACATAACTATAAATCACATCTGGTGATGTGGTAATATTTTCTAAAAAATAATTTAAATTTTATGTCAACGATTAAAATTTTAATTTATAAAGTGAATTATATGTATCTATTTATTGTGTTTTAAAATAATTCAAACTAATAATACCAATTATAGAAAAAAACAATTTAAATGACACTCCTTTGAGCTAAGTAATAAGACTTCTGGTTAAATTAAAACCTAATTTTAGAAATCTAGTCACATTAGTACATAAATCAATTATTATTTTGGAACTAGAATAAAACACTTCTGTTATGTTTACATGTGTGATGGAAACAGCATAATATCTTAGTATAGAATCCTCTGGAGTGAATAATATAATATGTATTACTTAGTTTTTTCAATTATATTCAAAAGTAAACTAATAAATAAAAATTATATAATAAATTGAGTAGATAAGTACATAGGTAGTAATAAGTTTTATGGAACTTGTCATTTAAAAAAAAAAAAATCTACTAGCTGAGTAACTAGAGTTACTTATTTATTAATTATTCATCCCAATTATCCATTATATAGGGAAAGGAATGAATTAAATATTTGAATCAGTAGTTTAAAAAATTATCTCATTCCTAGTATTCCTACTATAATATTACCATTGGTATTTAATCAATGATATTACAAATCAAATTGCCCCAATTTGGTTGAGTCAATTGGGTTTTAAATACATCTAGGTGTCATGATTGAAATTAATAATTAATGCAATATGCATGCATAACAAAAATTTAAAGCCACATGTGGCTGTATAAGTTGGTAAGAAATAGACCGAAGCATACCAACTTAATTTGTAAAATACACTTATTTTTTCCCCATTAATCGACTTTAGAAAAAATGTTCATGGTGATAATAATAAAAAAAAAAATGTAAGAAGAGGATATTATAAATGGAGTGGAGTGGGGGTTAAAATACATTTTTTACATCATTGTTCATAAATGATTGACTGGGTCCAATATAAAAAGAAATATATTACTTATGTCTTCCCATTCTCAAACCTACAGTTATTTGATCGGGATATTATAATTCATATATGTACTATGTTTGATAAAAATTGCTCTAGGCATATTAAAGTTATGTCGGAATACTAGACAAACATTTTTTTTTGGATTATAGGTACTTTCATACCTATTTAGATCAAACAATTAAGTATCAAAAATATATTACTACTCAATTTATAAAGAATAAAATGTACCTTTATTAAATTATACACTTACTGGTTAGGACAACAAATGTAGAGTATCTACTTAGATACTAAATTAAATTATAAATTAACTTTTAAATCTAAAAATACCTAAAGAAAATGAATAAACTAACCTACTATTGATCAAATAGATATGAAAAAATAAAATAAAGTTAATAGGTAAGTTTCATTACACGTATTTTACTCAATAAAATAATTAATTTTACTTATATTAGGTACTTGCCTAACTTTTATAAGATTCATTATATCATAAAATGTAATATAATATTTACGATAGTAAAGAAAATTGAATAGTTTTCTCAAAACTTATAATAAAATAATAAAATGTACTAATCTACTATAATAATAATTATGGTATTCAGGTATTATTTTAATTTTACTTACAATAATACGTCTTTTATTGTTTCTGAATCGGTGATTTCCATATTGAAATTATTTAATGACCAAAGAGTAGATAAATTTACTTAAAATATTAGTAGATATTAAATTCACTATTAAAAAACTATTTAAAAAAAAAAAAAAAATGTTACAATTGTGTTTATGTAGAATTAGTACCTATCGTTTAAGTCATAAACATAATAAAAAATTAAAAAATTATATTTGTTCAACAGGTAAACTAGGAATTTCATCATGATTAAAAAATTTCATTGTGACAACTGTGATTGACAAAGAAAAAAATACCGAAAATAATATTACGATCTTCTATTATTCGTGTCAAACATTTTTAAACGAAACGTCCTGTCTCGTAGTCATTAAAACCGTATTTTAATCGGGAAAATCGGCTCATTTTTTTGTCGACCTATAAAATACAATATTGAACACTGTATAATATGATCAACAATGTCTTATTCGCCGAATATTGTGCAACGTACTGCACAAAATTATAATTGAAAACTGATAAGCGAACGAAATAACAAAAACGAATACCTGAAGGCAGAATGCAGACTGCAGCAGCAGCTGAGAAGTGAGCAGCTTAGAAAATGAAACTAACGTTGACGACATAAGGCCCCCAAGCGCCATAATTCCGTACTACTTCACAATCACTAAATACGCGAAAATTTAATTTACCATTTCCAACTCCCGACGTTGATGTAAAATAATCCTTGGATTACGGTTGATTAGTATGTGACGTCATATTATGTGATAACAACCCTTATCAAGCATAATTGGACGACGAACAAAGAAAAATACGTTTCCTTATATATCTACATGTTAAATACTTGGATATTTATTTTATTGCTAAACATCTCATTTGAGTAATTGTTATCTAATAATAAGTCAAACATAATTCTTAAGTAATCATTTTTTGAATAGAATATGAGCGTTAAAAAACATATTATCTGTGTTTTTATAATGGGACTGATAAGACGAGCATGATGTTGACGCTATCGAGCAAGATTAAATGTCGCCGTATAAAATCCAGCGAAAACATTTTACACCGAAATTATGAATGCAACATCGAATAAATTACAATAATTATTGTTACTCGACCAATTAGGCACATAATAATATTGTCATGCATGTATGAGCACGATAATAGTTATAGAGTGATTGGTGATTTGAAAATCGGCGTCATAATAATATCGATTTTATCCCGTGATGCGGTAAAAACCAATGAAAACCGGTTGATCTCGAGAAGGCCGTCGATTATTAGCTTTTACATGCGCAAAACTAGCGCCTTCTATACAAAATACAATTATGCTACAAAACGTATCTGCAATTTCCATAGATAATAACACTTTACAAAAAAAAAAAAAACAATGTGCACATTGTTGGTAAACAAACCTTATCATTTTTGTTATCTTTTGGACATTATTCAGCTTGTAGCCATAATTTAGGATCTAAATAAATCACTAATAATGAAAAATTAGTAGCACAATAAATTGTAATAAGGTTAGTTCTTCACAGTAGAGTTTCAATAAATTTACTTTAACATTTTAGCACTTAGGCGCCTGAAAAGGAACTGGTGTAGGGACCTACTCTATCTTTATATCGCTTCCCACTGGGTGTCGCCAATGGGCAACTTCCCCCTCCTGTAAATCAATTGCCATCACATTTACTTATTGTATAACACGTAAATACAGATTGTAAATATTATGTTTTGTTCAATAAAATAAAAAAAAAAAATTTATACTAAAAAAAAAAAAAAAACATTTTAGCACACATAAAAACTGTAACAGATGGTTTTAAAAGTGGTTATATATTACCGATGTATACACGGGGGATTAGGAGGATTATCTCAGGAAGTATTAACTTGCTTTGTTATGTTACATTACCGATATTTTTTGTCACCCTTTTTTTGATGGTGAATAAACCAACACCGGATTTTGATTTAAAGAAATTCCACAATTAAACGAAGTTTTAGTTATAATAAATATTGGTGTTGAAATTTGTAATTATCACCATTCCGTAGATAAACAGAAAAATAATGTGTACCGATAATTTTTATTTTTTGTCCTATTATTACGCAACCGATTTTAGAGTTTAGGCATACCTCATCACGTATAGATTATGTTCTACCGTAATTTTAAATAATTTTACACTGTATTGCCCATTAGGGTAGTCATATGTAATCATTCCTTATGTGAACAAAAACTATAAGATATAAATTTTTTTTTTATGCAATTTAGCGTTATGCTGTATATTTTAAAGAGGCTTATCTTTATTTCCCTCCTTACTCCTTTGAAAATGTACAATCCCCCCAGGATCGGAAATAATTTAAAATAAATAAATACGCGAGCAAAAACTTAGCCCACATGAGTATTGTTTTATAACAGTTACCTGTACATATTTTGCCATTGTCACCGTCTCACAGAAACAGATCAATAAAAAAAAAAAAGTTTCAATGGGGTAGTCAGGTCAACAAGTCTCGCTTATACCCAAGTATCTTTAGTAATGCGATATCTACAATACAACATTAAAACAAATTGAAAGGTCTTATTTTTCGAATGTTCTGTTTAAATTGTGTAGTTATATTTGTGATTATTGAAATAATAGATACTTCGCCATGCAATTTGTTAAAAATCTCCACCCCACACTTTTTCATACAGCACTTTACCAATCACATAATGATTAATAGCAAATGATTTGTTACGTGAAAATGAAACATCATTAATGTAAAAAACTAATAATTATTATCACCCCGTGATAATATCACATTTTATTAAGTACGCGTTTGGTAAAAAATGTCCATACGTATTTTTCTTTTAGATTCTGAGCGTATAGAATAGAATTTTGGATCGTTATGCCCATTTTTGGATTAACTGCATCGAGGAGATCGTTTTTTGATTTTTCTTCCAGTTTTTTTTTTTTAGTTTTTATTTGGTTTTGAATGTGAATAAAATTATTTTGGCCTATACATAACTAAATGGTAAACAATTCGAACGTAATAAAATAGTTTTTTTTTATTATCTAATGTTCGAATTTTCATGAAAATCGTATAAATCGTATAATCGTATAGTTAAACAGTTGCGTGTGCGTGTGAAAGAAAAGACAAATGTAAAAAATAAAACTGAGCAATTTAACGGCGGCAAAAAAATTTCAACCACAGATCTGTCTACCTAACATGACCTAAATTATCCTGACGACAAACAACTATTCGAGCTAATTGAAAAGGGGTACCCGTTTAGCGGGTATTTAAATATACGGTGATTAAATACGGCACCAATAACGAACGTTGACTTAGTGATAACGAAAGATTAGGAAATTAACAGGTGTTTAAAACGTAGGCAACAAAACACGATGGCGCGGAAGCCATGGAGAAGACCGCGGTGCCGTTGAAGTGAGAAAAAAAAAACAGGCGGCTTTGGAGTTTGGACCATGACCTCGGTTTCATAATACGTAAGAAATAGAATAAATGGAATAATAATAAATATGGGTTGAATATAGAATTGTAATTTCGGCTTTTCTTGCGCCATAATACCTGTATGGGATATGTGTCTAAATATCAGTGGCGTAACCGGGTAAAAAAACTAAGGGGGGGGGGCAAAATAATTTTTTCACCAAAATCAAAACCATGAGGGATGGTGTAAATATATGTCAATTATATGTATATGAAATAATCAAAGACTAATTTAATGACTTAATAACTTAATTAAACAATACTTAAAAAATAAACGAAAGAATAAAATCATTATTTTAATGATTGTTTTTTTTATTTTGTAATCCAGATAATGCGATAACGTCGACTTATTATAAAACAGGAGAAACGTGAAATATATATAAACTTTTATGAAATAATTTGAGGAAAAATAATTTTTACCTTATAAATATAAAAAGTAATTAATTGCATTATTTCTTTATTTTAAAAGATTTGGAGATTTTTACTGTTGTCATATCTGGGGGCAAAATTATACCCTCCACAAAAATTGAATAGGGCGCAAATGTTATGAGCCTTGCTCCCCATAATTACGCCACTACAATGTATTAATATAAACAGACGATGGGATCATATTGTGTAGTCTTTGAAACGTCCATTAAAAAGTGGTGGTCGGGGGCTTGGGGATGAGAACACTAAATTTGATTAAACTAATCGTATACAAAATATTTGATATGCCTAATTATATAGTTAGTAGGTATAATTTAACTGGATAATGTTAAATACAGGTAAGTATAGGTACCTAAATAAGTAAAATATTAATAAAAAAAGTTTTTGGGTTCAAATATTTTTCAAAGTGTATGTTTAGTATGTACCTATGAAAAGTAGATTTGGTTAAAATACGAATATAAAATTATGATGTCCTTGGAATGTAAAATTTGTTTCAAAACATCAAATTATGGTAATATAAGTATGTAAACATTCGTACCTATGTACCCATATATATTTTTTTTTTTCATTCACCCAAAATGGTACACATCTATGTAATTTTTAAATTTGTTGTGCGTATTTTATGAAACATATAGTATTTTAGTTTCATAATTTGTATTGCATATAAATCAAGTTGCATTGAAAATATTTTAGACATTATCTTGTAACGTTGTGTTATCTACACTGGTATTCTACAGATAAACAATTCCACACGAAGTTTGATCTTGGATTATAATACAAATAATTATTAAACATTTTTGTACATTTGTTAATTGTTTTTTTATAATGATATTTAACTAATAACATTGATTTTATACATTTTATATATTAGCCTTAATTATTTTCTGTTTTCTTTGTCTCGGTAAATATTTTTGAAATTCAAAAGGCATTAACCTCCTCCATATTTTTTGCGCCACCGTACCTATAATAGATAATAACTAATAAATATATACTTACTAGCATAAAACATTATAGCATAAATATCAATAAAAAAAAAAACAAATAAATGCACAAATACATATTATAAATTCCCTCTCTTTAGTATAAACAAGATATCGATATAAATATAAAAAACACATTGATGTATATAATATTGTCTGTAGTTATAAAATATGTACTTTAAAACTTTCTCGGTTTATGAACGTTATTTATATTGGAATTATTAAAATAATAAAAAAAGGAATAGGTAATACGCATTACTGCAGAATCATATTAGTCATCACTATACAAGATTAAATACGTATTAATATAAATTATATAATATTTTACAAAAATAATAATATAATACAATAATAGGCTATGAGAAGGAGCCTAATTTTCGATAATATTATTATCATATATTTTTTAAGTCTCAAAAACATTATAATCAGTTAATAAATAGTATTTAAATTGTAATTAAGATAGATAGGAATTTAAATATCCTGTAGAACTAAAATACGTCTATAATTCTATATACTATAATCAGTAGCGTGCGCGGGGGACGGTGAGGGGTTATAACCCCCCCCCCTCATTGGCTTAAAAACGTAACAACTATAAGTATTTATTTATAGTAATATATAATTATTTTTCCAACAAGTTTTAAGGAAAAGCTTGATTTATTCAACAAAAATTTGGCTTTTAAATTATTTCTATAGTCGGGTTAAGTGTATATGGAAGAAGATTCTGAAGACTCATTCACGCACTGGCGGTTTAAAAAGCGATAGGTGGACTCTCACACACCCAGGGGTATGTCAAGTACCACCCCTGTATTAGCGATTGTATAATTAACTACATCCTCTCCCGTTGAACATTTCCGGGCTACACGGGCTTGATACTACACGCTTAAAAATATAGCTAAAATAAGCTAATAATCTTAGGTACATAGTCTATAAGCACTAAACCACGGGATACTGATGTGTGACACACTCCGATCACACGGGCGTGACAGTTCATAATATTGTAGTATATGAATAGATATAATTATACATATATATATATATAGGTGTCGTTAGTCGAGCTATACATGATGACCAGTTAGTGCGTTGTAATTACATTCGTAATATTTCATTGTAATCGTAATTGTTTTTTTATTATTTTATATCATTAAAAAAAAAAACGTGCCCGGATTACCTATAAGCTTTTAACGCATCTGAAGGCATCGTCATATTATGTTTTAAATGTATTGTAAACCGCGCATAGTTAATTAGGTGTATATAGAAATATTGGAAAGTTTCACGCTAACGTGTATGAAAATATTAACATTTGTATAAGTATCGTGAAAACTAAAAGAAAGGTAGGTTAGGTAATATTGATTGCGTATAAATATACGCAGTAACTACTGGGTAGGTATTATAATATACACTTACACGTGACACAAGATTGTGCATCATGGTTAACATCTACAACCAGCGGCGAACTGAGAGGGAGTTTCGGGGGTTCAACTTCCCCCTCCCCCTGAAATATTAGGAAAAAAATCAAATAAATTACCTGACCTACAAATTTAATAGTTATTTCAAAGTTTTCTATGATATTTATAAATAAAATAGATTAATATATATATATATATATATATATATACGAGTACCTAAAGAGTAATTAAAGTATGATATTTATGGACATTTTACATTTTGTTCACCCCCTCCCTTCCCCGATATTTTCCCTGCGTTCGCCATTGTCTATAACGTATAGTATAATACAAATATTGGTATTTTATTTAAACGTTGTAAATTTACAAAAAGTTAATCGTTTGTTTTCAAAGTTAGTTTTGCGGTTACGGTTATTAAAAGAAAACGTGAAACATATTAACATCACTATACATATTAAATGTATAAGTAACTCGCATGATCACTTTGCGTGTTTAATTATTCAGTGATAACCTTATATATATATATATCATGTGTACGTAACAAATACATAATACCATTGATCAGTGGCGCCTAGTAACCGTCTACAGAGAATAGTAGGAGGTGGCGGCCTTGGGTGGATGCTGTGGATTAGAAGTTTGGCGATTAATGCGTTGATAAACGAATTTATATCGAATCCCAACAAAAGTAATAATAGTATAGTGATTCATTAATGAACAGTTGCATAACGGATGATAACAGTTATTATATTTATGCGTTTTTACCTGTGCGCGAGACTGTAAAACCTAGTTTTTACTCAACTACAAATAATGAGGTACAGTTAGGTTAGTACCAAACTGCAGTGACCTGCTAGTCAATCTAGCAGGTGATCGATTTTGGTATTTAACAATTTGGTATAGATAATAATATAATCCATACATAATCGTTAAAATCATTCTATATCCTAACAATAATCAAGAACCGTATGAACGATTGCTATGTAATTTATAACATAATATGCGACACTTGCAGACACGTAATATTATTTAAGAAGTTACTTTTGTACCTGTAGTAAATAATTTTAAGTAAAAAATAATTTTATAAAAAAATATATTTTCAATTTTTTTTATCGTGTTCGGTTGGTGAGGGGAGGGGGGTGTCCAATCAATTTTTGAACCGCGTTAATTTACTGGACTCGGCGCCACTGCTATTGATAATCGAATATAAACAATTATAATACTAAGTTGTGTAGTATACGTACAAAATTGCACTTTAAAAGTTCGGCATCGGAAGGCGCAGGGATACAGAAGAATTATTTTTAAAATATTAGTTATGTTGAGCTTCAACTGATATGCATATAATATACGTTTAATTTTCACCCACCCTCGACAATTTTCAGGGAGAGCAACTCGGCCGGTCTATGATTCTATGTTAGATTTTTTATCAGCATAAAAAGTATACTTGGAATAATAATATCCTATAAATATTATTATATTTTATATAAAAAAAAAACGACCGATTAAGTGTAGATTTTATTCCAAATATTGCATAATATATGAAATAAAGTCTATGATCGATCTACTGAATAAGTGTGTTTATTTGTTTTATTTTTATTGATACAGGTGATATAACAATATATAAAATATATAACCATAGGTAAGTTATGTATTGCGTTGTTAGTTGCTACTTAACAAAATCAAAAACGAACAGCTCATAAATGTCAATACATTTATTGGCATCCAGTATCCACGCGCAAAATGATAAAAAGTACGACAATATAATAATCCAAATATACGGTTAAATGTACTCAATAACCGATAATATATTTAATAATATTCGAAATAAAATAAATTTAAATTAATTTTTGTCAATTTCTACAATCCGTCATTGTGTTAAAAATTACAATAATATCTATTAGGTATTTTCATTTCTACTCGTCGTAACGGAGATTTCATTTTTCAAATAAATTAAATTATATTAATTCCAATGACTTAAAATAAACGAACAGTATATATATAGGTACGCACTCGCGGTTGAAATAAAAAAGACATCGCTCATGAGTGTCAATAGGGTTCTGGAATATCAGCTGCTGCTAAACCCAGAATGGTAGGTGGCGGTGGCCTAAAATTAGGTACCCTTACAACAAGTTAGAATCATAATGAAATACATTTTACAGATTGATCTATTGATTGTAGAATTTAGCTAGGCTAATTCTAATTTTACAATCGATAACTGACGGACAACAAGTTCCCATAGTTGTTTTTGAAAGCGAAGTGTTGGTGGGTGGTATACTAGCCATTCAATTTTGAATATACACCATCAGTGGTGGTTAAAGTAAAAATAGAAGTAAAAAATAAAATGCAGCACAAACATATCAAAAATCAAACACACACCTTTATCTACACACTAAAATTCGTAGTTATTTATTTCTTATTTTTAGTGAGGTTTGGTTAGGTTAGGGGGGTTCTCTCACTAATATTTTATTCATTATTTATTTTGTCATAATTTATAAACAATAACAATAATAAAAAAGAATATTCCTACGAACCACTTAATTTATTTTCTTATTTTCTAATAACCAACTAACATCAATAACACCAAGTATTACATATTAGACCCCCGCCCTTCCTTTAACCGCTCTTTGCTTGACTCAATAATAATTATTCATTATGTAAATATATTAAGGTTACTTTTAAAACAAAATCGTATGTATTATTAAATAATTTCTGTGAGACAAAAAATCGAAAAATAGTACGCAACATTTTTAATACAAATAATATAATAATTATGAAAAAACATTTTTTTTTTTTTAAATGTACTAAAATTCTTTAGCACGCACTGCCTTCAAGCTTATGTTTTAAAAGTGACACGAAATAATAATTTAAAGAAAAAAAATTGACCAAAAGTTCCGCGCCCTCAGGCTTTTGTTTTAAAATTAACGAAAACATAAATTTTTTAAATGTGCATATATTTCGCCGACCTTGGACATTTGTATTGTAAAAGTAACAAAAAATAATAATTCCAAAAAAAAAAAAAGCATAAGTATTCACAGTTCACAAATCGCCACAATCCCGTCATGTTTCATCCTGTTCGCGTGGAAATTATCTGGACGTCAGGCCCTGTAATACTTCGACGGCCGAATGTCTCATACGATAATAATAATTACTTTATAATTTTATTAGAAAATCCAATTACGACTCGGTTGAGGCAAAATTAATCACACACACCACACGGCTGTCGGTGAACAACTGAAGAGTAATATTTAAAATTTAATTTTCACTATTGGCTGATTTATTGGACCAATCGGATCGTAGGATACGCACGATTCGTTCATATCATGGTAGATATTACCTACCATAGGTTCATATTAAGCAATTGTTATACCGCGGTATACCATCGCCGAATCACTAATTGATATCGCTGGTGTCATGTTTTAAAATACGATTATTTTTACGATTTTTATCAAAATTTACAATTTAAATGATAATAAAAAATAAAAAACTATTAAAATACGTTTTTATTACTTTTTTCATTTTCACCATAATATAATGTACAACTATAATGCTGAAATATACCAACGTTATTACACATAAAAAAAATGTAATGGATAATTAAAACATCGGTAAAATTTACCATACTGGTAAAGTATGGTAAATACTAAAAGTATGGTACCATACTGGTAAATTTTCCCTGAAAAATTTATGACAGGCTACGGCGCCACTGTTCCAGAGGATCAGCGATCTGAAATTAATGTTAATAAATTGGGCTCGGGCGGCTGTCGTAGACACCTGTTGTGAGGCAAACGGCCGGCAACGAGAGTACCGTCTAAATTCCTGGTACCATTTATCCGATTTTCGGATTGAACTTCAAATATTTGACTTGAAAACTAGATTCAATTAATAATTTCACTGGTGCCTTTTTGTAGAATATTTAATTTAAACGGTAAAGAGAAAGATCGTTTATTAAAATTCCTAATAATTTTAATCCTAGGCTTCTGGTACAATATTTTCGATTTTGCATATTATTTTAGGTTTATTCTCCAAAGGCTAACTCCAATTAAAAACTTTGTAAAGGGTCTTTTGTAACATATTAAATTTAGATTCAATTTTACAAAAGTAATTTATTACAACTTTTTGGAGTTTTCATAATTTTAAGGAATATTCGAAAATTGCATACCAGAAGATCAAAACTGTATTGACGTTCGAGCTTTTACATTATGGATTTCTTTTCGTTTTTTGTTTTAAAAATATTGTTCTTCGGGACTTCAAATAATATAATAATAAGTATATACAAAATTATATATATGAAGATGCATACATAAAAAGATTAGTGGTTTATGATATTTATTTATTTCTTTATTGTTAATTTTTTTTTTTGTATTTACCCATAAAAATAATAAATAATAAAAAGCTATGCAAGTCAGTGGGAGTTAGTAAAATTCCAAAGGTAGAAAGATAGGTGTACACAATTTAAGACCGTGGTTTACACCCTGTTATTTGTAAGTGATTATTCTTGAATGTATTTATCAATACACCACTGGGTACCCACTACTAAAAAATGTACTGACCAACTAACATCCTAAATCGAAAAAAACCCATCTTTATAATAGATATTTTATATGTATGTACAATTATTTATTGTTCTTACATTCGACACAGTTTAAAAATTAAATTTATACATCAATATGAGTTTTATTTTATACTAGGACAACAATATTACAATGAAAAATGTTGGTTATATGTGCCTATATTTGGTAACCTACTGGTATATCTAAAAACTTGATATTATTATTAATTAATTTATAATGCATGTCCATTATAAACATTTAATACATTTTATTTTTAAAAAGAAAGGGAAATAGATACTTTCTAGAAGAAAAAACTTAAAATGCATTGAATTATCTATTTTAAATCATATATAATTAATAGTATTCCATTTTTGAGTAAGTTTTAGTTAAAACAGTCAATACATATCAATGATTATTTGTAAAAATAATAAAGTATATTATAACACACGTGTTTTTAATGTAATAACTACAAATATTATTTGTTGAAAAATATAAAAATTCACAATAGAGACTGTTATATAATGACAACAATAGAAAAACCTGAACCATTGAAAAAATGTGTTGTTATTCCTTCCTTATATGTAACCTATAGTGGTAATTACAATATATAGAGTAAAACATCCAATCCTAAAAAATCTTTAAAATGTTGTTATAAATAGTTTCTATTATGCTATAATTTATCTTAACATAAGACAATCAATTTTATTGTGGTCACAATAAACAAGTTAACATTTACCTATAAAACATAATTTTACAAAAAAAATAGTCTAAAAAATTACATTAAATTATTACAAAAAACATTTTTTTTTTTTTTTAACTAGTCAAATAATTGATGGTTTTGTTATACTAGAACAAAAATTTGATAATAATTGAAAAAAAAAAGAATCACAAATATCAAATTTGTAAGAAGTAGAATAATAAATAGTATGCCAGAAATTACAAAAAAATAATATTGATACAACTAATGTTTTATACCTATAAACACAATTACTTTATACATATTGAATATTGATATACATACTTTTTATGTAAGTAAAATATAAATGGTAATAATATGATAAAAAATAATGTTAGCAAATATAATTTCTAATCATTTTGTTATTTAGTATCAAATATATATAATATCATTCTAATATTAATTTCCTGTAAGTGTGTAAGGATACAAAACACCAAAACCCTTCAATTTACCAGAATAGTTGTACAAATTAAAATCAAAATTTTAAATATAATTATAGATATAAAAATAAAATTATAGTATAATTATTGTCTTTAGTGTGTACAAAGTAATTTGATCATGATACATTACTATTATTATGACCAATTTATTATCTTTCCCTACTCCTCCAGTCCCTATTCTAAATTGTTATAACGCATAACGGTAAATCCAATATTCCAATATAAATATCAACATTTTTAGAAAAATGTTCTTTCTTTTGAATTTGTGTTAAAAAGTAGAGAGATTGACATTTGAAATTAAATACTCATTTAAGGTTTAAGTAAAAGTAAAAATTTGAAAATAGTGTTGAAATAAGGTAATTCATTCATAAGGTTCCATAAAGGTAATTCCATAATTGATAAAAAAGATAGAAATCAAATTTAATTATAATCCTTTAAGAAAATTGCTGGATCATGATCAGATAATCATTGTGATACTTCATATTGAGTAATTAATAGTTATTTGTACAAATATTGAAGTTCATTAACCATTATAAACCACAGTATTGTGCTATGATACAAAATAGATTTACTTTATACTAGATAGACTAGATACATTTTATCTAGTCTCTTTACTTTATACTGCTCTGCCAAATATAAATTAATTTATCATCACTATGATGATGGTTCCTTTTCATTTGAATGGTTACTGTTTTTTCGGTTTATCAATTCTAATTGTTTTTTAAGGTTTTGGTGCATTTGTGTTAAATTTTCCTAAAAAAAAAAAATTAATTAATTCAGTTTTTTTTAAACTTAAAAAATATTCTTATTTAATACTTTTTCATTTTCAAGCTTTCTTATTTCGTCATCGTCGTCTTCTACACCTTCATCAGACATGATTTCTTCCTGACTTAATCGTTCTGCTAATTGTTCCATAGTTCTCGATAAATATGCTATTTCTGTTTGCACTTTTAGATACTCTTGAGCAATCTAAAAGTATATAAAAAAACTTGTTAAATAAATACTAATTATTTAATCTTTATTGCAAGTATATAAAAATCAAAAAATAATTATGTACCTACTGTAAATTTGTTTTAATTAAATATTAAAACTAAACAAAAAGGTCAGGTTAATGTTCAATAATTGTATAAGTTCTTTCACAAGAGGAGGACAAATATTAAAGAACTTGAAAAATAAATTGATTTTTATAGAACATAATGATAGAAAAAATGTGAATTATATTGTATACCTATTTGAATATCACTAGGCACAGACGTTATCTAACAAAATGTATTTCACTCGACAAAATATAAATAAACAGAGAAAAGTCAAAAGGATATTGGGTCGGATACAAGGCGTTGGATGCTTCACACAGTTTTATTATATTGGTATTCAAAATGTGAAATCAATGATAAAATATAAACGATCCAGTAATAAAAATATTTAAAAAAATAATCCAATTCAGGTACTAATGTTTACATCATTTTTTAAATTCTAAGTTAGTCAAAATTAAATACAAATTATGAATAAAGATTTTTAAAATGTTTTGTCAGAGTATGATACAAATAAATTTGAATTGAAATTTAAAACCACAAATAAATTTAAAATAAACTATTTTCACATTGTGCACAGCAATTAATATTTAAGATAGTAATCCGCAATTATTTTTTTATTTTGAATTTGAATTTTTGTGTTTAGTGAAATTGAATTTTATGGCAAACAACAAAATTTGGATTGCTTTGATTATACATCCATCAATTAGAAAAACCTAAGCTTAAACTATCAAATAACTATTTCATATTTTCTACACACTACATCAATTATTATTTTGAAGGTTTATGAAAATATGTTTTATTTACCAAACTATAGCCACTTGATTACACTATAAATCTATTATAAATAATTATGTACTGGTAATTACATAAAATATAATAAGTATAAATCACAAACGAGGGCCGCGTGATGATGTCCCATGTAACCAGAACGACTAATGAAAAACGTATATTCATTAGACTATCATTGGGAAATAGATTATATTTTTGATAATAACAATAGCCACATATAGTGTACAATCGGTTGTACCAAAAATGTTTTAATGAAATTATTCTACTAAGTATAGCATACAATTTAATTGTTCCATAGTCAGTTAGTATATTAGATCCATTCGCGTCACCGGTCTAATAGATTCAAATAAAAATAAATAGGACCTATTGCTGGGCAATATAAGCGTCCAAATGAAAATATTAAAAAAATAATAATAATAAGGATAATTAACCTGTTTGTGTTCTTCGAATATTTGTACAGATTGCGGACAAGTGTTATCCGGTGGTATTGGATGCAGTTGTTGGTCTAGCATTAGGTACAAATTGTCCAGCTCAGGATGCGTTCCCGAAACACCTAGAAGAAGTGCAGATACACGAAATGGTTAATTATAATTATTATAATGTATTAATCTAAATTACAACGGTTCGGATGTTATATAATTATTTATGATTAATGTTAAAAATTAATAAATGTAATTCAAAGTCGCTTTAAAATTGTATAACAATATAATAATAATAATAATAATAATAATAATAATAATAATAATAATAATACTAATAATAATAACAATAAGACGGGTCATTAAGTAAACGAAGCCGAACGCAATGGCTACTTACTATAATGTTCGTTTGTGACGCACTCGCTAAGCTCACACATAGTTGTTGTCCGTCAGGAATCGAGCAAGGAAATAAACATACAAATACACAACACTAGAAAAGCACTACTCTCTCTACAGCCGTGTCGTGTCTAAATCTAGCTTAATGACTCACACCCTTTACAACGTGAGCCAGATCACTCCAGACATCTGGACCACAGTTCTGACGTCCCGTTAACCACAAATCACGAGAGTATTTTGTTAAATGAAAATAAATAAAATAAAATAGAAAAAAAAAATGTATACGCGTAAAACACACTGTGTGAACAACGTAAGAACTATTTTGAATTTAAATTGTACAGGATGTAATAGAAAATAAAATACAAACGATTTAATAACGATATCAAATATATCTATTCGGTTCGGTACCTATACTGCGAGATAGAATAAAACAAATTACAATACATCGAATTCTGTATATACGTTATGAATTTTGGTAATCAAATATGTAGGTACGCACCTACATTAATATGGACAATAATGCGTCGCCAGGGTCGTTCAAGGACAATTTCGTAATACTTTACGTTTTATTAAAATTAGGATAGACCTCGAAGAAAATTACGTGGATGTCATCGCTGAGCAATACTTAATAAATTCGACGATAAATCATATGAACCTACCTATGTAGGTGTATAAATTTGCGACGATTGTATATATATCAATTGCCAGTCATTATGATTTTAAAATATTTATTTTTATCAAAATTAACAATATAATTTGTTATTATAATATATATGAATGTGTTCTTGATAGGTACATACCAGTATTAATACCAATGTACCATTAATTATAAACAATCTTTTCAGATATATTCAAATAATATTTCAAAATCAGATTACATTTTAGTTGTTAAGATTGTACACAGATTCAATAAATTCTGTTTTTTTTGGAAAATTTATGTAATATGTATCTACTTAAACTTTTTATACAATTTCAGGATTGTATTACCGTATTTTTCAAATGAAAATATCATTTTTCGTATGTATCAAAATCAAAATTTGATAAATATACTATTATGCATATAATTTCAGCGATTTATACTTTATAGAATAGGTAATAGGTACTTATTAAATATATTATGGCCAAAAAAAAAACTTGCGCTCCTTTAATCTGGCTAGCTCTGTCTTGGATCAACTAAGGGGTACATTTTAAGTACATGTGTTGGTAATTACTAATTATTAAGGTATAGTGTCACTCATTATAATTTCCTTAAAATATTCTCTAACACATCATGCGTAACCTGGAATAAATCACCAGGCCTAATGTGTAGGTGTAACGTACAAATATTATGATGAATTTGATTTACTCCTATAAACCACCAATTAATTACAACCGTGCATAAGGGCTAATTGGTCCTATCACTCGGCACGGTATTTGATTGTTAACAATAACATATATTGTTTATTGTCTATAATATAACTATAATAATTATGGTCTGTAGAGATAAATTTTAAACAATTGTTATTAAAGATATCGTACACAATGATAATTGAATGGTAAACAAAAAAAAAAAAAAATTGTTTACTGGTGAGTAATTTATTATTAATTGTAACAGTGCCAATTACATTATGGTGCTAGGCGGCTATTTAGTGTACCAGGTTTTTAAACACCGTACACGTCTTTGTGTTCCACTATAGTTATTTACGTAAATTCTAAATTTATCTAACCAAGCTCTTTATCAAGAGACATTTTCATCCACTACCCTTTCATTTGTTTTCCTTTCGCACATAATATATCAGTTCTCAACATGTTCATTAAAGCTAATTGTACAATTTATATCCGTACAAGACTAGGTATTAAATAAGATTCGGATAAAAAAAAAACATAAAAAGTTCACCTATTACTAATTAGGACAAATACACAGTGATTGTGTCAATATTAGGAGGATAACTGCATATGAATTGACAGACATTTATATGAAACGAGATGTGACTATTGATTATGTGAATTGTAAGATATATTATACACAGAATAGAACATATTTGGAGTGGTAAATTTAAATACTGTTATAATAATGATATAATAGGGTAAGTATTTGTTTAAAAATGTAACTTGTCAAAAGTTTGATTTATATAAATTAATTTAATATACCACATGCATTATATTTGGTATGTCATAATACTTCAAGTGACCTAATATTTTATTCGATGTTTTATGTGAGTACATACTAAACTGAATATGTTATAATATATTACTAATAATTAACTGTTAAAAGTAATTTTTTTTTTATTATCAAAAGGGAGGATTAGGCTCCTCTCCCACCCAGTATCCGCACACATGATAAAAAGTAATATAAGTACACTAGTACTATAGCTACATTATAAAAATGTCAACTATGTATCACATATTGCGTTTATATTTTATTTATATTTATTTTAGCCTTTGTTATTCGGCAAATAAAAACAAATTTAGACATTTTTAACTCTGCGTAATTTGTATTGTTTACAATTCCATAAATATGCACTAATGTATGCACAATATAGGTATACCCATTGGTTTAAGTATAGCTACTTAATATATTTAAAACGGATTTTAATTTTAGATTCTGATTGGAGTGAGCAAACTATTATAGTTTTACAATTGTATACGTGTTTATTTTAAACATATTAAAGGTTCCTTTCCTAAATTAAAACAATACCTATGTGTCTTATAAAGTATTTAGTTTATGATAATTATTTGATGTATACTATTGTATATAAAGTATTGCATTTTTTATTTTAGTTATTACTTAGAAAATAAAATTGAATTTTATTGAAATCAAAATGATCAAATTAACATCGGCAAATAAGTAGAACTAAGGTCACGTCCTTTTTAAACTTTAAACACCGGAAACAAAATATTTTCATTGACACACTGTAACTGGCAAATAGCCACATACTAATAACATAAGAAAACACTGGAATATAAACATAATCAAACTATAAAAAAACCATACTATCCAGTAATATATATTACTAAGCAATAAATATAATTATTTAACTTATTTCAGATCTTCAAAAGCAAATTATTTATTAAAGAATTTTGTAAAAAAAATTGTAAGATATTTTTTTTACTTATATATCCAAACTACTAAAACAGTATTTATACAAAATAAAATATTTTTGATAATTAAAACTAAATTATATATGTTAATAATATATATAATAGGTACAAGTACAGTATATTATAACTTATACAATAGATAGTTAAGGATGCAAAACAAAATAACTTTGTTTGGCAACAGAATGTTTTATAATTGAATATGGTATAATTTATAATTTTTATATTTGGAAATTGAATAAATAGGTATATAAAATAAAAATACAATCACTTAACTTAAGAAATAATGTTTATTCTAAATTTAAATTTGTTTTTAATGTATTTTATTTAACACTGTTGTTAATTTTTATTTAAATGCCAATTTATTTAAGGATTGAACAATATATACTATGATTTTTTTTTCTTTTAAACCAGACATAAACATTGTTTTTAATATACATATATATAATTTATATTTTTTAAAGGCATAAAGTTAATTTAATTAATATAATATCGAATGATAATTCAAGTTATAAAAAATGTTTTAACAATTGTCTAATAGATTTACGACTTTATAACCAGGCAGGGTATAGTTTCAATACATTTGGAAGTTTAACTTTAACTAAATATTTCAGAGACCAAAATTAAATAACAAATCAACAAATAATATGACAGAACTAAAATGTGTTATTAATAATTGTATACTTTCTACAAACATATTGTGTTTAGGCATGTTGCTAAGGGTAGCACATGGTACCACATAGTATCACATGAAATTTAATAACCTACTAAACAATTTACTATAATAATATAAGGATATATTAAAATTAGTTTGTTAATGTTATTAATGACTTTGATGCCAAAATGACTAAAAATAACAACTTCAAGTCTGTTCCTACTATTCAGCCTAATGTCATTTTTCAGGATCGTATATTCAATATGACTAGTAAAACTAATAATTTACAGATAATTATCATTTGATTAACTAACATAAAATTCATTCCGAACTTTAGAAAGACAAAATAGTTATAATTGTCAGATATAGTAATAAAATACAACAAAAATGGATGTTTATTCTTACTAAACATAAAAATATTGTAATATACACACACAACAGATAATCCTTTAAACATTTTTTTTTTTTTTTTTTTGGCTAAGCCATGGGTCATTCACCATGTGACTCATGCTTATGTGATTTATTAAAATAGTAACTGGCATTCACGTGTCATCAGAAAAAATGATCTCTTTGATGGATCATTTAACTTGGCGGTCATTCGCCTTACAGAATTTTTATAAATAAATCAGAATATTCAGTTATAAATCTTGATTCTTCTTTTTAAGTTTTTAACTCACTGACCAATTTCATTTAATCATAAAGCAGTTAAGTTTTAGATTAACTGTAATAGACAGAATAGAACAAGTTCAATGTTTTTAATAAGTCCATTTATTATGTTGATTGTAAATTAGAATACTTTTTCACAATGTTATTTGTACAATCAATCTTCTTCTCATTCATTCTGCTAATATAAATATAACAAACTAACCACATATAGCCCTTCTTTGTAATATACATTTAAAAAATAAACCGACAAACTATCTTTTATATAAATATTAAAAACATATCTTTAGGCTTTTTCAAGAAGCCCAAAATTTGTTGGCCACAAAAGATTTGAGTGAGATTTAAAATAACCCTTCCAACAAACACTTTTGTATTGAATCTATTTTTGCTATACATTTTGTTGGTTGGTATCCAATTAATTTCTATTGTTTTTTCTTTTTTGATAGTTAGGAAAATATAAAATAGTCAAAACAATAATACCGCTAAATTAATATAATAAAATCATAAGTATATATTTTAATAAATTAACCAACTGAATTAATATCAAATAACTATTCCATTCATACTAATTTTTCTATTAGTTTTAATATGTGCAATTAAAAATAAATTAAAATTATAATAAAAATATGTGAATATCTATTTGTTAAGTAAAATATTATTTTCTTTTTGTTATTGTAATTTGTATTATTTATTTGACCAACAAATTTAAAATAATTATATTAAATTATATGTATATAAATTTAAGTAATCAATTTTTCATATTATTTATTAAGATTTTGTTTTTTTAAATAGAGATATTTGATTTATTTATTAAATTCAAATTAAAAAACAAACAATATTTGTCATTATATAAATATATAACATTAAAATGTTTTTCAATGAGATTTCTTTTAAATTTTTAATTAACATTAATCTAATAAGTTTTATACATGTATCCTAATTAAGTATGGTCAAAAACGTATCTTATTTTGATGATACTTTATTTTAAACTTTATGACACATTGGTTGGCAATCAAATTGACAATCAGTATACAAATAAACATCACACTCACACATAAATATATATATAAATACAAACACACAAACCCAATATATTGACACATGTGTTAGCCAAATGAACAATTTATCACTATTCATTTGACTGGTTCTAATTATTTGTTGCTATTTATATAATATTACACACATTAATAACCTTAAATTAAACAAAATATCTACTTATTAGTTTAAAAATGATTTATTTGTTATATTGTTAGACATCTTTTTATATTTTAATAAATATTCCATTCATATTATTAGTAGGGTACTAACTGGGATTTAAATAAATGTATATTTCCCAGCATAATATAAATAAATTATAAAATTTCAATAACATACTGAAAAATATATCTGTTTAATTTTTCTGGTAGTTGGTTATATATTTTTTTTATAATTGGCATTTTAACTTTATCTTCAAGTGTGAATTTGATTTGTTAACTATTAATATCACTATATAAATACATTTTTTGTATTATAAACCCATAGAATTTTGTATTTTCAGATCTAACTCACTTAATCAAAAGTGTTTAAATATGCTGAACCTATTTTTTAAAAACATTTATTAGTTATAAATATGGAGTGACTATGCATTACTATTACTTCATTAAACCTTTTTTTGACTTTTAAGTTTTAGTTATTTAAATTACACAAATTATTCATTAATTAACCAGAGAAATTAAACTCTCTTTACTTTGATTCCTGATCAAATCAATTAATTATTAATACTTAATAAAGTTCAGTAGAATTTAATATACAAATGTTAACATTACGAGGTAAACCCCCGTATTACTTGGGTAGACATGTTAAAAAGTATATTTAATTTTTTAAATGTATGCCTTAATTAAAAATTATGCTTTTACTCACTTGTGTATGAAATAAACTACAATGAATAATAATAATAATAATAATAATAAAATACTTTAAAAAATATATTGATAATGGAAATTATATTATATCTAAATTATAAATAAGATCTTATTTATTTATTTTAGTATTAAGTTTTGCACTTTAAGTTTTAATCTAGTCACGGTAAAGTTATATAATATGCATAAATAGGTATAATATACTTAAATATCACCAGTTCATAATTTATTTTGATATGAAATTTGAAAATCGATACCTAATAACATTACAACAAAGTTAGAGTCAACCATTGGGAGTGGGGGCTTAGCCTCCACCCCTGACTGTGCACTTGATATTTACACTATCAATCTGAGGTATTAATTAGATTACAAAATAAAATACAAGAACAATAAAAGACATATTGATTGTTTACTCTATAATTATTAACTATTAAAACTAAACAAACATACCTTTAACATTATCTGTATTGTCTAGTTGACTTTGACACTGTGAGTTTAATTCATCTTCCTTGTCAGTTGAGTCGATAGTTTGATAAGCGCCTACTTTATCAAATCCAGGCATGGTTAAAATTTTTAAGTCTTCACACTGATCAAACTAAAAAACAGATAATTACTATAATAGAAAATATTTGAAATTAATTAAGATAATTAGAATAAAAATACCTCATTTTCTATATTAATATTTAATGGTATTGAAATATTTGGATCTGACTTTAAACTATCGTTTGTCAATATTCTATTAACTCCTTTATGATTCCCTACAAAAGACAAAGAAAAATTAATGTTGGGTTTTCAGTGTATATACATTTAATATACAACTGATCATTATGTCTATATTATATTGTGGTAGGGTAATATAAATTAATCATATATTCTATGTATTAATATGGTATATGGGATGGGCGTTATAATAAATTGGGTTTAGATTGCAGCATAAACTTTTTGGCGCTACTGCAACTGACAATTATTTGAGTTTGAATAAAACTCATAGTTTAAAAACTAAGATTTTTAAATATTAATATTAATAGTTTAGAAAAAAAATTAATGTTAAAGTTTTAAAGTGGTCAGTATTACTGTTTAACTATTTAAACTACAATATTCCGATATATAATATATGAATATTTTATAGTGTTGAGACATATTTTAATTATGCTTTTTTTGTCCAGACAAGTGCTATCTAAAATACATAATTGTTTTATTTTAATGAATTTATCTATATAATTTATTTTTCACAAATAAAAATATGTATGAATATTTTTAAATACTTGTTGTTTTTTTTTTTTTTTTAAATTATTTATTTCTAATTATTTTAAATTCTGAATTGAGAGTCAAAACTTCAAATCACTAAAGAACTAAACATTTATACATTTAAAGTGTATAGAACAATAATTTGTCTTAATTTATTATTATTATTATTATTTGTAAACTGTTAACTATCAAGGTTAAGATCTTTATAATATTTTAATTTCTACAATAAACAATACACCAGACAAAGGATAATAATTAATAGACTCATGTCTTTTGAAACAAATTACTTCCTTTACTATATTTAAGATTCATATATTTAAAATTAAAACTTGTAGTAAACTGTCACAGTCCACTTTGAAATAAAGAAATAATATTTTTTAGAAACAATGATTTAACTAAAAGAAATAATTACCAAATTAAATAACATACTTAAGCTTTCAACATAAGAATCTGGAATGTCTGGATAAGAATCTTCAGATGAAACACAGTCTTCTTCAAATTCACTACCTAAAAATATAATTTTATACTATAAATATAATTGTATACCATAGATTAAATTTTATATATATAATTTAGTACATACTAAAAGTATAACAATCATTTGGATACATTAATGGTTGATCATGTCCTGAACAAAATTGTATCAATATCCTCATAACTTCGACTACATAGTCCATTGATGGCCTAACATTAGGATTTTGATCCCAACACCTATGAACAAATTAAATGCAATTAATTAAAATTAAAATAAAACAATAATGTACTCGATTTTCATACTCTGTAATTAATTCTTGGAACGGACGAGGACATTGTTCAAACATTGGTGGTCTAGTACCTTTATGTACAGCCCACATAATTCCATAAGCAGATCCTCCAATTTCATTAAATGGTTTCAGTCTTGTTAAAACTTGCCATAAAATTATGCCCCAGCTGTACACATCACATTTTTCAGTATAATTTGAGCCTTAATACAATTGATTATAAATATGAAATTATCAAAAATCAATAGTATCAGTATCAATTTTAATCACAAACCTTCAAATACTTCAGGAGCCATCCAAGCTGCACTACCTTTATTATTGGTCATGTATGTTTTTTTATCACAAGCGGTTCCGAAATCACATATTTTCAATGTTTTCCCTTCATTTACCAAAAGTAAATTTGGTGGTTTCAAATCACTAAAACAAATAATTATTATAAAATCAAATACCTAAAGCATTATATAAAGCGCTAATATAATATAATTGAATACCGGTGTATTAATGGCTTAGGTTTCATACAATGGAGATATGCTACTCCTTCAGCACATTGTAGTGTCCAGCTAACAGCATGACCCAAGTTATATTGAGGTTCAGGTTTACAATGCAATACTATAAAATAAAAATATACTAACGGTATTAATAAAATAATTAATTAATTATTTTTAAAATACAATAATTATACTACAATGTAGATACACATTATTTATATGATATGCTATTTTATTTTTACATTATATAACAAAAAAATAAAATATACATGAATATGATACATAAAATAAATACACGATATAAAAACAAAATTTTAGAGAAATACCAATAGAAATGTAAGAACATCAATATACATTTATGAGTAACTACTTTCATGTCTATAAAATAAAATTACTATCTCATTATAATTTAATACTACTTTTTTTAACAATCATATATGCAAAATATTTGCAGATTTCAACTAATTATTATATAAAAAAAAAAAACTACATAATTATTATCATCATTATTGATTATTATGCACAGCACAAACTTAAAAATCTATATTATATTATGGTTTCTATCATATTAATCACTGAGCTGTACTATCTGTATAGATAAAGGCTATACATAATATATAAATATAAATAATTTTATTTCATATACTTTGTTTGACCATCAAAAGATGTTAGACTTTTTTTGCGACTATTTTGACCCTGAACTTGTTTATCATTTCCCGAATAAAAATTAAATATACATAATTCTAATATAAGTATATTTAAGCAAGTACTAAAATATTGTAAATATATATCATAAATTAACAAAATAGAAATTAGTTCAATAAAAATATAAATTTAATTTTTTTTTAAACAACTTGAGGAAAGTTAGTTAATTTTTATCTATACAATGATATATTAAAAATTGTAAGAAAAATTTATGCCAAAGCAAATACAATAGGAACAATTTAATTAGTTAAAATGTTTGTTTCTAATAATTACTAATGTAAACCAATATTTAGGTATGATTCTACCAATCGCTGTGATATTTTAGATAAGTATTTAAAAAAATAATTTATTAACAATATATTATAATAATCAAACCATTATATAATGATCCTCCTTCGGCAAATTCCATAACTAGACATACAGGGTTCAATGTACACGCACCATACAATTTGACAATATTGGGATGGTTTACTCGAGATAATTGTCGGACCTCGACTGTAAAGGCTTTGCGTTCAGCTTCGGTATCAATATGTTTGACGGCTACATAGTTGTTACGCCATCGTCCGCGATAAACAACACCAAAAGATCCTTTGCCCACAATCTACACAATAAAATTAATACACTGTTAATATTACACGTCGATCATACAAACACTGTTATACAAGTGTATAGTGATATATACGAAAAATATATACTTCGAGCTTTTCAATTTCGTCATAATCGATTTCTTCCACAAACTTTGGTCTGTGATGTCCATGCGTCTCTTTAATAGCCATTTGATTTGTGCATATTCCACAGATGGCTTAGGATGTATTCAACAGCGCACATCGCCCCCGAACAAGCGTTGTGCCGTTGAAGACTTGAAATTTTTGTAAAGTAATAGTAAAAATGACAAACTTGATACGTTTATAAAAACTATTTTTTTGTATTCCCTATTTTATTATTTTATTATTAATATATATTATACATATATATTTTATTTTTTGAATTATTGTTATCCTTTCATAGCAGCTTGTGATTGATTGATAAAAGTAAAATTAAGTGATAAATAACTTTTACCGATATTGCAAAAATGAAAAAAAAATAATAGTGATGTTCATTAGTTGTACAAATCACGTGACTGTGCTGGCTTTATCAACTATCATTGATAACGGTAACCATTGCCCCTATCAACATAACTTATTATAATTTTATAATATTCATATTTTTACAACTGGCTACTGTTGTTTATTGAATTCAATTATTATACTATTCTACATACTATTTATTTGTATTAATAATCACATAAACATTTGTCAGCATCACCCCTATTAACTTCAGTACAATATCCGTTCCTATTTAATTCCAACTTTTAGTTTGGAGATATCAAATAGGTACTGAAAATTAAAAAAAAAAATATGCATGCCGACCAAAAAGAAAGTACTATTGAGCAGGTTAATTGTGGATCATAATTTTTAATTTTAAATAAAACATTCATTATCGTGTATATTTTCATTTTGTTCAGGTGACCGCAGTTTTAAATGAAGCTGCTGTAGCCCCCGATGAAAAAACTAAGCTTGATTTACTATACAAAGTTAAGGAAGTACTATTGTATCAAGAACCAAAGTTATTACCTCAGTTTATTAACGATGTAATTGCATACCAACATGATCATAAGACAAAGATAAGGAAATTTGTTGTAGGATTTATTGAAGATTGCTGGTAATTTGATGATTTTATTAATATAACTGTTAATAATATTTTATTATTATTTACTATTTTTTAGCAATTTTGACAAATCCAATGTATGTATTATTTTGCCAAATTTATTGATGTTACTGACAGATCGGTCACCTATTATCCTAAAAAAAGTGATTCAAGCAGCTAGCACTGTTTACAGAGCTGGCTTACAATGGATATCAGCGATCAATTTACCCAGTTCTGATTTGTCTAATGTATGGCAAGACCTATCTAATTTGAAATCGCATGTAATTAACATGATTGATAATGATTTTGAAGGGTAAATTCACTTATTAAAGTTGTTATGTTTATTTAAATTATTAATAATTTTGATAAATTTGTTTAGTATTCGTACTCAAGTAATTAAATTTATGGAAACAGTAATACTTGTGCAAACATATAAAGGTGATGGTGGAGTGCATTGTGAAACCGATATGTCACTTGAAGATATACCTTTGACTCTTAAAGTTACACGTCGTAGGAGACTTGAAGATGAAGCTAGGTATTTACACTATTTAAAAAAATAAATAAATACATATATTAACACTTGTTTTAAATTGTAGGGTTGTATTCGATCTTCTATCAAGATTTTACCTTTCTGGTAATATAAGTTGTGAAAATTTATCAACTTGTATGGTTTCATTAACACTGATTGCCAAATACCGGGTGATGTTCATTGAAAAAGTTCTTACTTTAATAGACACATTAACTAGTAAGAATTATAAAATACAAATAATTAGACCTTTGTGTATATTCCCCCTTACAATCACATCTTTATTTAGTAGAACTGAATATTATAGTGTTTTAACAAAATTATAATAAAATTTATTGAAAATGTCAAAATCATAATATTCTTTGTTAGATAACTCAGTAAGATCTTCTGGTAGGGTTTATAACTTTCAAATGTTTTTCACATCTGATAAAGGTTTATTTAATACGCTGGCTTCCTTTGTATTTTTATATCAATAAGCGCTTATAGATTCTTATGTGACTATAGTTTCATTTTTTCACTGACCTCCACAGTTGCTTTATAGTTATTATGTGAGTGTTAATAAAATTGTATTGTGATTCACTCAGAAATATAGATCCTTTAAGTTTAATTATATATTTAAATTACAAGTACACCAGTTAATAACAAATACTGTAAATAAAATTCTTTAATAGCTTATATTTAATAATATGTATATATTTTTATTAGAAAATTTTCCCAGTTCTATGAAACAATCTCAAAAAGTGAGTATTCAAAAGAATTTAAAAGTACATTTAGTGGGTTTCTTACGTATCCCTGCTTCAGGAGAATACCAGCAAACTATTGGAAGATTATTATTGGACATAGGTGCTTCCAACCAAGAAGTAATTGCTCAGTTTTAAATATTAAATATCTACTTAATGTGTAACCAATTATTGTATTTTATGTTTAGATTATGAAAGCACTTCAAGTACTTTCAAAAAATGAAGATAGTAAAAAGTTATTACGGTCTTTAAAACGTAAAAATGAAGATAAAGATGATAAAAAACTAGATAAAGATAATATACCAGAAAAAAAAAAATGTACCGAAAGTGTAACACAATCAGATGCGAATATTAATATTGTTAAGGGGTGGGTTATTGAACAGTTTTTCCCAGAGACCATTGCAAACTTAGTTATAGCATTCATGGTAAGTTCAATATATACTGCAGGGTCCATGATTTCAATATTTAATTAATGAATTTTTTTTTATTTTAACAAATATAAAAGTTACGATTTGATTATAATGTTCAATACAAAAAAAAAAAACTATTTTCTATTCACTATTTTTGCCAAATGACCTCTATTGCATTATATGCATTCTTGTAGTCAGAACTGGAAGTTTTGCATGACCTCTCACAGCATATAAACAGGAATTGCTTCAATCTCGTCCCAGATGTGTTGTTTGAGGGCTTATATAGTTCTTGGGGAATTGGCCTCAAACACGTTTGACTTATAGAACCCCTTATACTTTATATTTGTTAAAATAAAAATAAATAAATTCTTTAAATAGTATTTAAATATTAAAATCACCCTGATTCACTGCCGGACCCTGTAAATGTATTTATCTTATTCATAATATATAAATTTGATTAAAATAATCATTTTATTTTATTTTTAAATTTTTAATATTCTCATTTTTAGTCAAAATTACCATCTAAAATGCCTTCAGCGTTTGTAGCAAATTATACTCCTATTGCTGCAGCTGGTACTGATCACCATATACAACATGTTGCAAAATTATTAGCTGCTCTTATATGTTGTTCAGATATTGTTATTCCTGGTCTAAAGTATATAAAAAAAGATGATGATGGAAAATCATCATCAGAATTAACAGATGGAAAAAAAGAAGATATTATAAAAACAGAAGATGAGGATATGACTTTAAATCAACCAGCCGATCTAAACTTGAACAACTGTTTGATTGATCCTACTGAAGCTGAAGAATTATCTCTTGATGCTTTACTTAGAATCTTAGATACTAGTAAAATTGTTTTGTCAAAACAATTTAAAGAAGTACACACCAAAGCTATAACTAAAATAGCTGTAATGTGTGGTGATGACTTCCGTAATAGTAAGTACTAACAAAAATAGTTTATTAAAAATAAATAGTCTTAATTGTTTATTTATTACTTTTTAAGCTATACTAGATTTCATAAATTTGGATATGGCAAAACATATGGATTTGTGCTTATCGTGGTTGTATGAGGAATATAGTATAAGTCAAGGTTTTATTAAAGTACCAACTGTATTCAGAAATACTCTATCTTCAGAACAGAATTACAATACAGTTTTATGTTCACTAATTAGAGGATCTATGGGTATTGAAGATTTCAAAGAGAAGGAAAAGTAAATTTTATTTGTATTATATTTTTTAGTTTTTTTTTTTTTTGTTTTGTGTCAAGCATATATTTAAAATTAAAATAAACATGTAATTTATAAAATAAAACTAAATAAATAATATCAAATAAGTAAAATATGAATAAAAATAACAACACTCTAATGTAATGGTAACAAGTATTGCATATGTACATTGCATACTAATTATATTTTTTCTTTTGTCCAGTATATGGCTGTATTTACCGCCTTCTTGTTGCTTATCATAAGATCCTCTTGTGTACATGGGCTTGGCCTTCGAGGACAGACAAGTAGGTGTGACGTTGTCTGCTCTTGTCCACATATGCAAGTTATGTCTTGATCTCCATATCCCCATTTTCTCATATTTTCTTTTGTCCGTCCTACACCAACACCCAGTCTGTTCAGTGTCTTTCTTACCGGCCAATCTAGGTAGTTACCAGGAGGTAATCCTTCTGATGGTTCTATACATCTTTTACTGTTGGTGTCCGTTATCAGTTTTTTCCACTCATCTAGCCTGCTTAGTAAGGGTGTTTCCGTTAGCTCTTCAGTTACCTTTAGGAAAGACTTGATTTCAAACAGGAAGTGGGGTCATTTTGGCCGTACATAGGGTGCCTTGTGTCTCTTTTTTGTTTACCGCGTTCAATTTTAGAGGATATTAGACGTCGAACTGGTGGTTGTAAACTGCCAGTAAATAAACTTTGTCCATTGGTGTGTTTCTTAGGCATCCTGTGATTAGTCGACATGTTGTATTTAAGGCGATATCTACCTTCTTCGCGTGATTAGAGCTTCTCCAGACTGGGCAAGCATACTCCCCTACTGAGTAGCATAGTGCCATCGCTGAAACCCTTAACGCATATGGTTGTGCGCCCCATGCTGATCCTGTTAATTTCCGTATCAGACCGTTCCGGGTATTGATTTTCTTACTAGTTTTTTCGCAGTGGGTCTTGTATGTTAGTGCTTTATCCATTGTCACGCCTAGATATGTGGCTGTACTACAATGAGTTACTTCCCATTTCGCCACCAGTTTTTTGTTGGTCTGCTTGTTTCTCAAGTGGAAAGCACAAACATTGGTTTTACTAGGGTTTGGCTTCAGATAATTTTCCCTATAGTAGTTTCCTATACGGTTCAGTGTTTTAGAGAGTTTTGTTTCACTGCTTCAAAACTATCTTCTTGTACGGCAATTGCTGAATCATTAGCATATACATAGTGTCTTATGTTGTTACCTGTAGATATGGGTTGATCATTGGTATAGATATTAAAAAGCGTGGGAGCCAGAACGCTTCCCTGTGGCAGCCCATTTCTTATATTTCTCCATCTGCTGTTTTTCCCGGCTAGTGTTACAAAGAATCTTCGGTTGCTCAGTAGTGTTTGAATGATTTGCGTAAATTTGTAGTCTCTGGATATCTGATATACTTTAGAAAGCAATAAACCATGGTTAACCGTGTTGTACACGGATGACAGATCAATAATGGATATCCCGGTACATTCTTTTCTTCAAACCCATTTTCAATATATTGGGTAAGGTTTAATTCCTACCCTGTACATGATTTACTATTAATTTTAATCATTAAGTTTACTTAATGAAATTATAATTTTAAATGGTATATTAACGATTTACTATTAATGTTTATAGTGCTCTGACTACTCTTTATTTTGAGAGTCCTTTTATTACTGATGATGCTGTTGATATTCTGAAAGAAATATGTTGTGATCATTCATTTGGACTTATAATTCTCAATGAATTGGTTACTAAACGTCCTCCAAGACAATTGTTATACTTGAATGCACTTCTTTTCTTCACTTCGCATAAGAATGATAAAGTAAAGTATTGTAATTAATTAAAAATACACTTAATGTTTGCTATGCTATGCTTGAATAAGCCTAATTTTAATTTTGTATTAAAGAGTATATTTTTAATATCACTAAATTAGTTTTAAATAAAAATTTAGAATCTTTTAATATTATTACTTTTGCAGATTTATTGAATATGCATCATTATTCATTAATTATTACAAATATTCACTAAAATTAAGAGTGTAAATGTAAAAACAATTTTAAGCAAAGGAAAAACAAAAATTTTACTGTTCTCTACAATATGTTTATACTTATAATAAAAGTATATTTATATATTAGACACAAGATTATTCTTTTATTATCATCTACTAAGAAATAGCAAATTTGATTTCAGTTTTTTCTGTCATAGAATCTTTTAAGTATTTGTAAATATTTGGTTATATAGCAGTGTTCCCAATCTAATTTCCCCATCTCCCTCAAAACAAAAATTATCCAATATAATTTTACGCGACAATAATATTATGGCGTGAGCTTATATTTACTAGGACAGTCACTATGTTATAATAAATAATTATATTTTATTAATTAAAAATCACAAATTATTGTAGACAGCACTAATTTTGATAATACGTGATATTAAATATGAAATAACACACTGACTTATACTTCTTAGGGCACTCGTGTGTGTATATATATTTATTTACTATCTAAATTAATTAATATTCATATTTTATTATTAAATATTTTTTGTAATAAGAAATTTTATATACATTCTAAATGTGTCCTTGTTTCTTATTTAATAACTAAATTTAGTCGAATTAACCAATAACTGATATATTTGTATTTATACTTAACTCAAATTGGTCAAATTGTATCATGTCTTCTGAATATAAAATAAAAAGCTTTTTAATGTTGTTAATATTATAGCTAAACTAACTAATTTATAGATTAAATATTCTACTCTAGTTACTATCTTAATCAACACTGTATAATATGATCCTAAGTAAATATATTGATATAATAAAATATTTCTAGCTTCGAGAGATGGCATTGAATTTCATTAGTAATTTGTATGAATATAAGGAACTGAAAAATATTATTGAAGAATATGCTACATTTTATTTGGGGTTCTTAAGATTGCAATTACCACCTGATGTACTCTTTGGACATGAAACTGGTCGATTAGTCAAATCCGATATTTGGAATGAAGATTCAACTACGGCTTGTTTATACCTATATTTCATGTTAATGGCTCATAACTATGAACTAATTCACGAGTAATATTCTTTACTGCACACCTAATATTTAGTTTAATTTTTAATAGTAATATATTGTATAATTATCTACTAGGTTGGCCACCATATTTCCTCATACTACAGGAGAAGTTAAGCGTTCAATTATAAAACTTTTACCGCAGCCTCTTCAAGACATCCCAATGAATTCAGCCGAAATCTTTAGACTTCTAGAAGATAAACCAAAAGGAGCTGAAGCAATGTTAATCAGAATATTGCATATTATAACTGAAAAAGGTAAATTGCTAGTTTTTATTTTTAGTTTCTAAGATACTTATAATTTTCTGAGAGCGCCCTTTCATGGAATAATATAACTTGGAAGGAAAGATAGTGCATAATCATTTAGTCGAATAATTCACAATTATTGTGTAACTCTGTATTGACTACTTTTCAGGAGACGAAAAACGTCTCATTCATTTAAACCCTAAAAAGATTCTTTAATTATGATGTGTTTTTGGATTTTTTTTTTTTAAATTAATTTTTTACGTTAAACTTTGATAATTAAACAATTACAAAAGGAGTAAGACTATTTCTTCTTTGAAAAAAAAAAAAAGAGTTATTTGGAATTTATTATCAAACTGATATCGTTTAGGTCGATTTTGTGAAATATTTAACAGTTGTTGTTTCATGGAAAAATAATTATCTGGTTGAAAAAGATCGTAGTTTTAAATGGCGCATCACTTTTTTTTTTTTTTTAATTAAAATATCAATATTTCCATGGAACAAAACAATACAAATTAGAACGTTCAAGGAGTTTTCGTTAAATCAAAAAACAGAAAGTGTAGACCCTAAGTTTACATTTTTACTCGTACCACGATTAGACTGCGGTACGTGTACTGTAATGTATTCGGATTTAACGAAAATCCAATACGCGGGACTTCTTGAAAATCTCGTATAATAATCTCAAAATCGCATTATTGAAAATAGGACAATTAAACCTTATTTGGCCGCTGACGATATATAAAATATAATATAATGTATTAATTCAAATTATAATTTGATTAAGTACGGTTGACATAGAAATACAACTTTTTAGGAATTTTTTTTTTTTTTAAATGGACCCACTGCTAAATTCAGCTATTTGATTTGCCTTTCATTGTCTCCCCCACCCCATAAAAAAGTTTTCCCTGTCAAAGAATTACATCGCAACTTGTGACTCCCTTGTTCAAAGATATCAATAATCTAATATTATTTATTGTATATTTGTAAAAAAAAATAACAACAGTAAAAATTTGTTTGAATAATACTTACCAAAAAAATCTGTAACTAAAATTGGGCTAGGATTTATATGGAATGCTCATGGAAAAATGTGTCGTAATAAATAAATGTGATTATAAAATGGCTGCTAGATAGCGTTTTAAAAAATGTATACTCTATTGTCATAATAAAATTTATATAGGTCAGTTGATGATAAATAATTTTCAACTCATTTACACAAGTTCTTTGTTTAAAGTATTGTTAAATAAGTGTCAATTAGTTGTTTTTTTTTAAAGTGAAGTGAATTCATTTTCTTAAGTAATAATTTTGTTAATTATTAATTATTAACGCAGTGTGTTCATATTATTCAATTGTAAAATACTTAATAATGAGTAAAAATACTGATATGGGTGAAGACATTAATCCTTTACCATCATTTCCTGAATCATATTATTTAGTTGAACAACCTAGAAATTGGGTGAATGGGCTAATTTGTAACCCGTGTTCACCCGATAAAGTAACGTTTCACTGTCCTTATAGTTTACGCAAGACTTCACAATTGATTTATGAGGATAAACAGTGGACTGTAGGCGACATTGTATCTGTGTCTGAACCTAATAATATGGCCTATGCACAAATTGTGGAACTATATGAAAACGGTTTTTCTGTAAAGAAGGCGAAAATCATTTGGTTGGCGCCTAAATTGGGTTTTTTTACAATTTTCAAACCTGATGATTATATGCATATAAGTACTATTGATAGAAGATTGGTACCAATTGAATGCTTAACATTTGTTATGAAGATTCCAAATAGTTACGAATATAAAAAATATGTTGGTAACAATTACCTGGTAGATACAGAAATTATACCGCATGCAGATAGATGTGCACCCGATTTCGGTGGTAAAGGGCCTCCTAAACAAACGAACAGAGGAAGAGGAAGAAAAAAATAATTTTTCTTAACACTATAATATTTTTTTTTTTTTTTTTTTTTTTTTTTTATTATTAGTTAAGCATCAACTACATAGGTTATTAGCTTACAGGTGTAAATTTCAACATTAAATATTTATATGCTGTTGTACAATTCAATTTTTTTTAAGTATAGAATTACGCTATGAAAGTTTGAAAATGGACCAATTGCTTCGTACAGGTTGTCTGGGATGTTAAAATCTTTTCTTGCTTCGTTGAAGTTTGGGCAGTGGATGATGATATGTTTGATGGAGTAGTTTGTATTGCATGTTGGGCATAGGGGTGGATCTATCTTTGCCATAGGATGTCCGTGAGTGAGTTTCGTGTGACCGATTCTGAGTCGATTAAGAATTACTTCATTCTTTCTGTTAAGATCAGTGTATTTCGGCCAGAGTTCGACAGAGTGCTTAATTTCTCTTAATTTATTTTCCGTGGTCGTATGCCACTGTGAGTTCCACAGATCAGTACAGTATTTGTTTATATTTCTTTTTATGTCTACGAGTGAGGAAAAAGGGATAATTTCACTGTCAGGACTATTAACTGCATTTCTAGCCGGTATAATATTTTATACCTATATTATTATACACTTATAAATATTAATTGTTCCCCAAAATTTATTATTATTTCATATTTATTCCTACTCTTGATAATATTAAGATTTTTTTTGAAAACAAAATTGTTAATTTTATATTAATGCTTTTGATTAGTGTATTACTATTATACTTATATATTTTCATATTATTAAGTGTTTCATTTTCAACAAAATATTTATTCTACCTAAAATATACCTCTGTAGGTTTTTGTATGAAATTCTAAAACCATATTATAATGTTAGTTTAGAGTAAACATGTTGACAAATTATGAATATTATTGTGTAGTTTTTAAATATATTTTTTATACACACTATATATTATGAACTATTATTGTACTATAAGAATGGGCTAATATTAAAAAATTAAGAAAAGCAAAATTTGATTTAAACTGGTAAATTTTTACGGATATGTTCAATATCGGCCAATAATGAATACTGATATCTGCCCAGCCTTATTTATAACATATGCTTTAAATGTATAAGAAACAATTTTTAATTTTGTGTATATATAAATAATAAGTTATAATTTGTATTTATAATACTTTTAATCATTTTGAGTTAATTTATGATCAAGTTATATTGGCGTAATTTTAAATTTTCTAAATGATGTTTATTATATAATTTTACACTGTCACTTTGAATGATTTTCAAATCGAATTGTCTACATGTACACAATTGTATGTTACATGTTCTTTATTATTTATAAGTTTATATAGGTATAGTATTTAATTATTTTGTATTCAACATTTATTTGTATATCATATATATTAGGGATTTAATTTGATTAACATTTTCAAAATTATTATATTTATTTCAATTAATTTCTTTATCAAGAATATTATTATTTGTATACAAATTAAACTACAATTACTAGGTTTATGATGTTTCTAAACATATATTGACTATTGTATTTCTTAGTGACCTTCATAAGTGCAGTGCTGTATGTAAGGTAATTTTATTCTATAACAAATAACATAATAACAATATAAGTGATATAAATATACTCTTATAAATTTCAAATTTTAGTAGAATATGGGAGTTTTACAATGATATGTTTTTTCCCCGAATAGTAAAGCGGTGTAAACAATTTTCATGTTTCTAATGGCTGAAATATTTCATTTTAAATCTGTATTTAAACAATTTGATAAAAACATAAAGTTTACAGACACAAATTTGTAAAAAAAAAAAAATATTGAAAATTGTTTGTATCAGGGGCATCAACAATGGGAAATGATAATTTACTTGCTTCACTTGTTTTGAGGTACCTGGGTATTGTATAACTTGAACATAGATGACTATGATAAATAATTATAGTGAAAAAAAAAACAGTATTGAGTTTAAGTACTAATATTTTACAACTCCTTGAATCTAGGACTTATTAATTGTGACATGGCTAGCTCCATATCAAATAAATACATGAATATGTTTTTTTAATTATTTTTCTAATGTATGTATATTATGTTTTGTTTTTATTACTTAGAAACCCCATCGGTTGAATTAATATCAAGAGTGAAAAAATTATATGACAGACAGATGGTCGAAGTACGTTTCCTGGTACCCATATTACCTGGTTTGGACAAGAAATATATTTTAAACGCTTTGCCTCAACTAATTAAACTTAATCCAAATGTAGTAAAAGAGGTATGTCTGTGTTAATAATATTATCTTTTACACTTAGCTCTATCAACTAATTTTGTGTTCAATATTATTCTGTAACCTCGCCAGGTTTTTAACCGAATTTTAGGGATAAACTGTCCGAACTCAAATAAAAATCCCCCTGTGAGTCCAGCTGAACTGTTGATTGCTTTACACACAATGGATACAGATACTAATGATCTAAAATTTATTATTAAAGGTAAAATAGTTATAATAATACTTAATAGTCAATTATATGCTCTATATTGTTAAGTTTTGTATGATTATAATTTATTCCCACAGCTACGTCATTGTGTTTTGCCGAAAAAACAGTATTCACACAAGAGATTTTAGCAATTGTTATGCAAAATCTAATGGATGTAAATCCATTACCAACTTTATTGATGCGCACGGTTATACAATCTCTCACAACTTTTCCACGATTGATTAGCTTTATAATGAACATACTGCAAAGACTTATACAAAAAAAGGTATGGCATCAAAAAACACAATGGGAGGGATTCGTTAAGTGTTGTCAGAAGACAAAACCTAATAGTTTTCAAGTTTTACTACAACTGCCGCCTGAACAACTAGAAGATGTCTTAGGTCAATATCCAGAAATGAGAAAATCATTATTAGATCATGTCCTTAGTTTTACTGAAGTACAAGTAAGGGCTATACATAACTTTAAAGGTTTTTCGCAAAGTGAAATTATTTTTTTTTGTTTTCAAAGCGTTCACACATCCGGCAAATCATAATGGATGTTATATTTGGTAGTAAATTGGAAGTCCCGATGTATCAAAATTTAAAAGTAAAATGTGAACCTGTACCAAAAACTGCTACTATGACTGTAAGTAAAATAAGATAAAAAGATAAGATTAAATGTATATATTATTTATATACAACAACAATATACTTATGTTCAACAATATATAATATATATATATTTTTTGAAATAGATCCTGGATCTAATATAACAAACATTTCAGCATATACTTTTATTCAAATTGTAATAAAAAACTAAAAATTTAAGATAATTAGTGTTCAAACATATGAAGATATATATAAATATATATATCTATATGTATTATATATATATCTATATATATTTTATATATATCTATATATATTTTATATATATCTATATATATTTTATATATATCTATATATATTTTATATATATCTATATATATTTTATATATATATTAACATATATTAAAGAAAACCAAAAAACTTAAAAAGGTTTTAGTAGGTAATACTTTAAAAAATGAAATACTTATAATTTAGGAATTAATGTGTTAAAAACAAAAATTGCAGGCGGCATACAATTTTATCTTAATAAGAAAAATAGTAAGTTCCAAGCGAACGATTCCAGCAAGGAGAGGGGAGAAATCCCCCAACCTGTTGGGCTCTCCATTAATGGGGGTTTGGCGTGAGGCTAACCACCTCATACAAGAAAAAAATATGGGTTCCAAAACAACACAAAACCAAGCCTCGGATGAATAATTATTTGGATAAGTTTAATCTAGGAACCTGGAATGTACGGTCACTGTATATGGCAGGCGCACTGACAGTTGTAGAGACAAATTTAGAGCGATACAGAATTGCAATAGCGGCAATTCAAGAAGTTAGATGGATAGGAGATGAAAATCTGTAATCGAATAATTTTACGGTTTTTTATAGTGGTAGTCAAAGACATAAAAGAGGGATAGGATTTATTATTAGCAATGAAAATCTACCATACATAAAACAATTTGAACCATATAGTGACTATGTTATAACAAACTTGAATGTAAACACATGAATTTAACACTAATAAATGGCTATGCGCCAACAGAGGACAAACAACAATACCAAAAAGAAGTATTTTATGAAGATCTTAATACTATATATGAACCAATACCCAAGAAGCATCCGAAGATAATCCTCGGAGATTTTAACGCAAAAGTTGGAAAGGAGGAAATATACAGACCTACAATTGGAAAAGAAAGCCTCCACACACTCTTCAACGATAATGGTAACAGACTAATTAATTTGCAATATCAAAAGGACTAAGAATAAGTAGTACTCTCTTCCCACACAAAAATATCCATAAAGAAACATGGGTCTCACCTGGAGGCAGGACCAAAAGTCAAATTGATCACATCATAACAGATTCGAAAATTAGCAATATCATAAAAGATGTCAGGAGTAATCGGGGGGGGGTATCTGTCCAGTCAGACCATTTCTTAGTTAAAACAAAAATGATGATAATAGAAGAAAAAATTGATACAGACAATATAAAAAATTCAGAAATATTACATCAATATAAGAACGATCTAAAAAATAAACTAAAGGACGAAGTAGAAGCAGAAAATATAGAAACCCATTGGAAAAAAATAGAGGATATATTAAAAACAACCGCTGTGGAACACCTAAGAAAAAAGAAAAGAGTAAAAAAACAAATGGTTGTTAAATAATAACGAACGATAAATGTCAGAGAGCTGTCGAAGAAAGGGATAAAGCAAGATCTTTGATGCTTACAAACCCAAACGCAGAAAACAATAATACATTTGCACAAAAACTTAGAGAAGCTAAATGCACAATAAGAAGAGAAAAATGGCTATGGGAGAAGGAAAGAATAGAACAAATCAAAAAAAATAGTACAAATCCAAGGCTATTCTTCAAACAAACAAAAGAACAAAAAATAGGATATATCCCCAGAACAGAAATAATGAGAGATGAAAACGGAACACTTATAACAGATGGAGAAGAAATTACAAAACAATTTGGGATTTACTTCAATGAATTGCTCAACCCGCATACACGACAATTCCATCTACAAATAGAGTACTATACTGCAGAACTCAACGACATGGACCCAACAGACAAGGAAATTAGTACAGTAATAAATGGATTGAAAAACAACAAATCACCGGGTGGAGATGGATTAGCCGCAGAACTTAATATGGAAGACAGAAGAAATACCACAAGAATGGTAATTAGCAATAATCTGTCTAATCTATAAAAAGGGAGATATTTCAAGCTGTCAAAACTACCGAGGAATATCACTGTTGAACACAATGTATAAAGTATTATCGGGTATCATATTAAACAGGATTACGCCGTATACAAAAGACATTATTGGGGACTACCAGTGTGGTTTTATGAGAGGAAAATCCACCATAGAGCACATTTTCACAGTTAAACAACTAGTTGAGAAACATTATGAATTCGACAGGGATATTTATTGTTTGTTGACTATAAACAAGCATATGACTCAGTCAATAGAGAAGTGCTATGGAATGCACTAATAACCTTCAAAATACTGTCCAAAACAGTGAAAATGATTAAACTATGCATGGATAAAATGAGATGTAAAATTAAATTCAACCAATATATGTCAGATGAATTTGAAGTTAAGACTGGACTCCGACAGGGAGATGTTTTATCCCCAGTACTCTTTAATATAGCACTAGAAACGGTAGTAAAGAAAACGAAGAGCAAGTATGATGGGTTAAACTTGGAAGAAAACATAAGAAAATGCGGAATCTTAGCATATGCAGATGATATTATCATATTAGGATTAAATAAACAAGAAGTAATATTGGGCACTAAGGAACTAATAAAAGACAGTAAAGACATTGGCTTAAAAATCAACGAATCAAAGACTAAATATATGGTAATATCAAGACGAGAAAATCATGGAGAATATATAGAAGTTAAGTTTGAAAGGGTACATAGTTTTAAATATCTGGGTGTTACAATAAATAGCAAAAATAATAATCACGAAGAAATTAATATAAGAACTACTGCAGCGAACAAATACTATTATGAGTTAACGAGCATATTTAAATCAAAATAAGTATCAATTAAATCAAAAATTACACTATACAAAGTAATTATCAGACCAGTTCTTCTATATGCTTGTGAAACATGGCCAACAACCAAAGGAGATGAAGACAAACTAGTGATCTTTGAAAGTCAAATATTAAGAAAAATATATGGTCCAAAACGAAATAATATCACACAACAATATGAAAGTAGAAGCAACATAGAATTACAATAACTATATAAAGAACCAAACATAGTAGCAGTACTTCAATATAGAAGAATCGGATGGGCCGGCCACATATGGAGGTCAAATAGCCTAATGAAAGTGGTATTAAAATGGAAACCCTTTGGAAAAAGACCACTAGGCAGACCAAAACAAAGATGGATAGACAAAGTAAAAAAGACTTTGGAAGAATTTGGAATACAAGATATGGAAGTAGTAGCTCAGGATAGAGACAGGTGGAAGCAAATTTGTGTTGTGATTATGGGCCTCAATGGCTTTTAAAAACCAGAGGAGAAGAAGAAGAAGAAAAATAGTATATATCTGGAAATGAATTAGTATTTTATGAAATTTTACCCGTCCTCTCAGAATAATGACAAATAATCTTGAACAAACTAAAATTCAAACATTTTTATTCTACTGGCCAAATATGAATTTTGAAATTGATTCAATATAAAAGGCATCTTTGAAAAGTACAGCTCTAAAAACTAAACATTCTATAATAATAAATGGAAGACCAGACTTACCATATAAAAAACAATAAAAAAAATGGATGTAACATTTTAGACTACAAAAATCATTTCCTTTTGTTACTATTTAAAATATATTGTAATACCTATAAAAATAACATATACTAATTCAGTTACTGTGAATGTGTTATGTTTATAAAAGCTATACAAAGTAAGTGTGGTTAAAAAATTACATATAATAAATTCTTTAAAGGCAATAACAAATATATTTTTATAGCAAAATAATATGAAATTATATTTTAATAGTATTTGTTATTGCTCACTATTTTAATCAATGTATGTCTATTTTAGTTACAATTAACGCAAAGAAAATAAAATAGTATGTGCTCATATTATTATTTTTTTTTAACAGAGAGGGGAAAACAGGACTTCAGAAAAAATATTAAACGTGAAAGAAGATGAACTTAGACCTCCTGGTGATTGTGATGAAGACCCAATCAGTTGAATATAATATTAATTACTATAATGTTTTGTCTCATTTTCTTTTATATATTTTTTTTTTTTTTAACCTTAATAACATAACTTATATTTAAGTATTGTAATAGAATACAATATTATTAATTAAAATAATAAAAATAAGTTATTTTTTAAGGTACACTGTATATTATAATATTTTTAATGCACACATAATATATTATGATATTCTGTAGTAAGAAAAAAAAAATCAATGTCTTGTTTATGTTATGCCCCATAAGCTCCTTGGTAACGGTTTAAGAGAACTATCACAACATACACAGTTAGAGGTTTTTTGATAATTTACAAGTTACACAGTTTTAGTTTGTTAAAATAAATTTAAATGAGTGTAATTGTAATAAGTTAATTAAATTGTTAACATATATGTCTTAATAAAATGTCTGGTAGAGTAGATGTAGCTAAACTACCAAAAACTAGTTCAGAAATTATTAGTGAAGCGAAAGCAGCTTTAAACACACCCCTCTACATAAAGCCATTGTCCACAAATAGGCCGTTCACCCCGCATGAAAGAGTATTCTTCTGTCAACATCGAACAAATCGGCCACCAAGTGCTTTTAAGTATTAAAAACTATTTTTTTTTTTTTTTTTTTTAATTGTACATAATTAATAATATTATGATACTTGTCATGCATTATGTGTGTAATAGGTTGCAACACATACAATTACAGGAAAAGAAAAAAAGTAGTTGTACAAAACTACCAGCTCTTGATAAGCCAAAATATACAAGTAATATTTAATTGTCTAACAACGTTTTAGTATAAAGTATGTATCCTGTAACAACTATTTTATTTTTATCAAAGACATCAATAAAAAGGAAGTTAATAGACAATCACAAACTAGTCCACCAAGTACAACCAGCCAACGGTCAAATTTAAATGTGGTCAACGACAACTTGAATATAACAAAAAAACAAATATCATCATTATCATTTCCACTTTCGATTGACCCACTGCTTAAGGTAGCTACTTCATTTACTGTAACTGAATGTTGATTTGAATGATTTGTTCTTGTAATGTTTCATACCTATAATTTATTAATACGAGTTTATATTACATTTGATGACTATGGGCTCATAGGTATAAGTGAATTAACATAAAATCATTTAAACCATATATATATATATATATAAATAAATATCTATTATATTTGATGTTATAAATTAAGATAATATTAGTTTGTACTTTTAATATCTATTTCTATATATATTCTATTTCTAATTCTATATTTATCATTATATTTTTATTTAATCAAATGTCGGAAACGCCTAGGAATTTTTCAATGGACCATTATTTTCAAAGTTGATCTTAAATATTATAAATTTAAGCATTTGTGTTTGTCTGTCATTTTGTTTATTCATATACAAATCTACAGTTTTATTCCAATCTTAATTAAGATTTGCATACTTGATATCCAAAACAGGTGAAAGGTATGAAAGAGATAAAAAAACTTAAAAAAAAAAAAAATTTAATATTCCATATTTCTTTGCTGATCACAAGAGTTTTCCCTGACATTTGTAAATCACATCAATTTTAAGTAGGTGTATATTAATTATAGGATAGGGAAAAGTTGGTCCCAAAAAATTATTTTAAAAAATATGTTGAAACATTTACTTTTTTGTGGGCTATTTGTTTTTGAATATCCTAACCTAACCCTGGAAATTCAAATAATATCTAAACGTGCTTGATTTTTTAAAGTAAATATCATCTCTCAAATACGTACCCTCCAAGCCTCTCAATCTATCACTCTCCGCATTATCTCTTCTGCACCTTGGTACGTATCAAAGTCTACAATTCAAAATGACTTAAAAATAGAAACAGTAAATCAGTTAGCCACAAAACAATATAAAAAAATTCACTCAAAATTACAGTCTCACTTTAACCCTTTAATCGCTGAACTTTCTTCCAACTCGCTTCCTAATAATCCCCTACGCCGTCTAAAGAGAAAATGGTGTCGTGATTTATTAAATGTTTGATGGTTCAAACCATTTAATTTTAATTTAATTTATGTTAAGTTAATAATTAATAAATAAATAAAATAACATTGGGTTCTATCACTGAATGGCCTCCCTCCTCATGTGTTCAGGTTGTAAAAATTTTTTATATATGTGTTCAAATTTGCTTATTATGCCTTGTAGCATAGATTGTAAATATTCTTTTTAAATAAAAAAATAATATCAGCTTTAATCTGATTAAAACACATTGTCACACTATAAAATTACTGAATTTTAATTTTATTTAATTCGTAATAATTAACGTTGAAAAAACTATAATAATATTATACCTACCCTAAAGTAAGTTCACTTACCAACCTGTATATTTTATTTACATATTTCTCCTAAGAGTTGGTCGATTGTTTTCAAGCATTGAATAATGTTTAAATCTATTGAGCGGACGTTTCGATCCCAATTATGAACGTTTCGACCGAAATCTATTTTAATGTTTTCGATTTCCCGAACTGCGTTTTCTTTTTTCAGCTCAAGTATTCCTTTACTCAGTTTGTATCGCAAGTGAACGGCGTTCACGTTCGGGTAATTCGATTTCAACGCTACTAGTAATAAGTCCATCGTCGTCGATTCGTTGGTCCTAATTGTTTCCACAATAATTTGTTTTACTCTATTTAAGTCGATCTTTAAGGAAGAATTCATCATAAATAATAATTATTACTTTTATAGGGGAAATTAATACAAATTGTACACAAAGTTTGTAACCTTAGATACATATACCTACCTAGCTACTTGTGTATATATATATATATATATATATAGGTTGTAGGTAACTATAAAAGTTATATAAATCTGCATTAATATTTTATTGTAACAGAACACGGAAATAAATCTGACATTATGTTACCTACTTATTATTTATGTAGGTACCTACTTATTGTAGAGGAGAAAAACGACGAATTTACTATATCATCATGTATATCTTTCCAACTGTATAAAAAACTCATTACTTTTTAGTTGTAAAAAGTTATTCATAAAGTGTTTCATATGCAGAAATCGGAAGGTTTTCGGTAGAGTGAGAATTCTCGTCGTCTTCATATTATTTAAATGGGTAAATTTAAAATGCAATCGTAGTAATTCGAAGCCCGAATTAGAGTAATTTAACATAAAATGTTATTATATTAAGTAGTCGAATATAATATTTGTATGTATTAATCAATATAACTAGTAGGTGTGTATTGTGTATACAAATAATAATAAAAACGAATGTAAAAATGTAATCTTTTTTTTTTTTAGAACCACTATGAACAAAATTACTATGACCACGAATACATGAGCCATGAAAACGAAATCAACGAAGCGAGAGCATTGTGTTTTGATGTCCACGTTGACTGTTTATGGGTAGTAGCGCTCATCGAGACCAAAATGAAGAAAAGTATTGTGTTTACTTTACATACTTAATAAATTATTAATTATGGAGTTTTAAAAGGTTAGGTATATCTAATATACCTAATCTTACAATGGGCAAGTCTTTTAGTTACATTTCTAAAAAAAATGTGCGTGTAAACATGAACCACGCGTAGAGAAAGTCGCACGTTGTAATTAATTTACACAAAAACGATATTTTTTTTTATAAGATGGAACTGGGCGCTAAAATAAAAATCCAACAGCCAAATATCAGAATAAAATATACATAATATAATAACACTATAAGCTGTCTTAAAGAGTTCAAAGTTAATAAGTGTGTTTGCATAATTATAATTTTTGGTTTATTACCAATATTTGATGATATATTGATAAAGTGATATTCCCAACATTTTCTATGAGCGTATATCCGAGGTGTGTTCGAAATGTTCTTGAACTGTTTGAATTGCGCGCCAGCGGAACATTGAAGAACAGTACGATTGGCACCACTGGTTCCTGTGAAACGTCCCGAGCACAAATTGTGTTTTTGTAGATTCTCCATAATGTTCTTTGTTTTGATTTGTAATAGCTGATGTTTTTGTAAAATATATTTATTTTTTTTTGTGTGTTTGGCGATTTTATGATGAAAATGATAAAAAGAAAAGTGAGGATTTTGGCTTTTATTTTGATAAGCTAAATGAAATGTTGTATTTTCCTGTTAAAAAAGGTTATTCTGTCGTGCCTGAATAATATGGGTACTCTATCTATTTTTTGCCATTCAAATATAGGGTGGGTTTATGATAATAAATTCAAGAAAAATTAATTTTTATTTTAATTATTCCTTCACAAAATTATGAGACTAGACACAGTATACGGTGCTCGAATTGGAGAAATAAAAAAAGTACTATGGTACTTGAAAAAAAAAAATTAGAGTTCCTCGTAATTATTGAATTCAACCTAATCCCGAGAGAGGCTTTGTCCCCATACCCCTCATAGGTAATTCTATACTTAATCGTTTACAAAAAAAAAAACTCAACTAATTATACTCCTGCAAGCTAAAGTTTTGCTTGCATACCTATGGCTTAACAATTGTGTTGCGTAACAATTATATTTTTTTTCTATAATTATTTTCCTCTCCTTGTCAATTAAAAACAATTTTTTATAGGTATGAACTATAAATATTATACAAAAAAACAAAAAATTATATATGTATATTTAATATATATATATATACATAAAACAATTACTACATATAAGCTGTATAAAAAAAATATTTACAACAATTTTAAAGTAATATTAATCTTTTTATTTTCATATGCAAACCGATCTATGACTTAGACCAGTCCACCTCGATATCTCTATGTATACTAAATAATGCATAACCTGTTAATCTTTCCTCGTCATCTTAGATATTAACCAAGTCTAAAGACTTGTTGGTCTAACAAAACTAAGCAAAAGCATCTATTATAATAAATAAATAGCTAATATGTATAGAATGATGTTTTTTACCCGCACAAAGTAGAAAATCTACGTTCAACAATTGCTATACTAATTGGTAAAGAAGCAAGAATGTAAAGCAAATAATTAATAGTGTGATAAATAATATCAGAACACTCGTCAATTTTTAAATGATTTTCAAGAGTTATGTCACCACAACTAGGCTATAGCTGTGATGTTATAATCACAGCTAAAAAATTCCAATGGGGGTGAGGGCGAACCCCTCAGATACGTTACTGTGTAAATAACATATATGAAATATAATCTGAAATATCATAGAGCTAAGAGATGGAGCCATCGTTTTTCAATGAATTGTATTTGTCGTGGTGTTATAATATGTTAACGTTATTCTCGAATGTCTCCCTCCAATCTCTGTAAATATTTCTTTTAATATAATATAAATTGATTGCTGAAAATTTGAAAACATTGTTTTTCTCGTAGACTTTGAAGTTGGCGAGATGTGCTCACTTTTAAACAAGCTGGCGTTAGCGATAAAACGTGAACATTTGTCAGTCATACGGGACTCGAATAAGAAAGAAACTATATTCAATACGATATTTAAACTCGTAAACATTTCAACGGACGACGAACTGACTGTCAATTTAATACTAGTGTTACTACAGGTGAGTTTAAGTATTGTAATTATTCGAAGAACAAATAATATATTTATATATACATATACAAATTTGTGGATTTTACACATATTACAGTTAAAACACGAAATCCGTCATAACTAGTTTCCTCAAACCCCTTTCGTCAATACTTGTTTTGACTAGTTAAAACTGCAATTAACCGTAAATTTAAATGACGACGAGTCGGTCGAAATTAATTTTAAAAAATCAGATCTCGTGTAATTCTAAAAGCCACGATAGTTTAACTCAGGGCCTAAAATTGTGTGCAGTAGCAAATTTAATAGCGTGCAGTTCATGATCTATATACTATTCTAACATATATTGTTATTTAATATATGTTATATATGTTTTGCTGGATGCCACTTTAATTTTTTTTTTTTTTTTTTAATTAAAACACTGACAGCAAATTATGGTACATGGAATTAATTTTTGTTGATTTCTGAATTTCCTTGGCCACAAAGAAAAAAATAACACGAATTACTATGACCTAACCACTTTACCGAACTCTGTCCAAATTTTGTATTGCAATGATTTATAGTTGCTTTCAGTATATAAACTAAATAATTACCCTATATCCTATACCTGGCCAACTTTCCACCTACAACAGTGGCCGGAAAACGATAACAAGATTTTAGAAATCTGACTAGTATGGTTGTACCGTTGTCATCGAATATATTATTTCGGTTTGAACGGTTTTTTTTTTTTTTTACCACAAATTATTGTTGTACAACAACTATTTGAAAAAGCAGCCCCCCGGGAAAATTCCCGGATTCCCGGCGGCCCGGAACGATTTGAGTTGTAACCAGTCAAAACTAGTTGTGATGGATTTGTGGGAAACTAGTTTTGACGGGTTTTAACCTATATATATATATATATATACATATACATAGATGCAAGTGACCGGGAAATATTTAGCGACCGTTTGCAAATTGATATTCAAAATATCTCGCTCGGACAAAAACGACAATTTATTCCTTGGCACCAACGTGCTGACTCTTTTCGTGGACATATTGGGCTTGGCCACACCGCACGAAGACGCCGAGTCTTTGATTTATGGTTACGGCGCGTTGAAATTTCTCACCATGAACCCCGATCTAATGGAACGCGCCATGAACAACGGTTGTCTACCGCTCATGTTGTTGCATTTGAAAATGATTAATTTGGAGAGGACGGAACGGCAAACGTTACCGGAAACCATTAACCACGTGCTATACCAGTTGACCGGTACCCTGAGAAACGTAGTCAACGATAGGAAATTTTACAGCGAACTTTTGTCTTCGGGCGGTCTAATAACTATGTACCGCACTCTAGAATTGTTTTCCGGCGATATCGACGTGGTAACGAACATTTCAAGAATTTTAAGGTACTTACTTATACCGGCTTACTTACCACTCGACTTACAAATTTAATTCGTTTTTTTTTTTTTTATACCAGTATTCTGTCCACCGACGGTAAATGTTGTGAAGCGCTAGTCGAATGCTGGACGAACGTGTCCGTATTGATGTCGATAATCGAAAAATATCCGGGACAAGAGGAAATCGTAGTCCGTATTACCTACGCGTTGGGAAACTTATTGTCTAATAACGAACACGCTCGACATCAAGTAACGCTATACTTTGATTTTTAACCATTATATTTCGATTAAAACAAACTACCTATATTTACTTTTTGTGATGGTTATAATAGTTATACGATACGTATTGCTCCATGGGTACATTTCTGAATTTAATGCAATTGTATTTGGAAAAAGATTTAATGAATATATCACACGACGTCAAGTTCAACATTGTCGAGGACGTGCTTATAAAAGTAATGTATAGATTTTTACAATTTCGCATCGCGTGCAACTTAAATAAATAATTAAACAACAATCAGTCAAATAATAGAAAAAACATTTTTTTTTTTTTTTTAGTATATATTTAACATTTGTATTTTTTTTAAATAATTAAAGGTCTTAAAGATGTCACGGGCAAGGAAGTTTCATTTTAAAAATAAATTACCGGGCAACAATGGTTAACTTTGATAGGTAACGGGGTGAAAACACGGAAAACCCGTCTTTATATTTTAATTTTGTTTTCTGTTCAATATAGTACGGGACGTAATAAAATATTTTCTCGTGGAATTAACTCTATATTTTTTAAGTTTTTCTAAAAAAAAAAAATACTAAAAAATTTGAGCCAATAAAAAAGTGGCACGAGCACCGCCGGCCGGACAGCTAGTATAAAAAAAACGTATCTATAACACTACGGTTTTATTAATTTATTAATATACATATATATATTAGCGTAGTCCTTATTTTTGAACTTCCAACATTTTAATCCAGGTACTATGTCAAATTTTTTTAATACCACAATAAACAAATTTAGGCAAAATGGCATTATGGATAACCCACCTATTCGCGTCCATCAAAAAGGTTGAAAAATGACCAATGAGAGTAGTAGTTTTATGTTTTTTCGGGTTTAAGTAAAAACAATAAAGCATATAATTTTAAAGGACCTTTATTATAGAAATCGGATTTTCCAATAATAAAAATGTATTTACAAACTTTCTCGAAAATAGAGGAAATAATCATCTATGAAAAAAATTTCAAATATTTAGGAAATTATTATTATTATTTTTTATTTTTTTGATGCTGTTTAAAAATGTTTGATATACTGTTGAAAATGCAGTAAAATGTCTTATATACATGGTCTTTATAATATACACATGTAGGTAATACGGGTCGTGGTAAATATGAGTATACAGCCGGAAATCGGTACGAAATTGGTAATGGCGGCGGACGACGACGGTCATCCGGTTCACAAAGTAAAAGAATGCGAACAATTTTTGGATTCTCTACTGACCATACTTAGACGGAAGTCCATTGACGAAAACGAGGAACTCGTACTCGCGGCGCTGGCGGCTTTAAACAATTTATCCTATTACGCGGACATGTCGGCCACATGCCGCGGCCCATTTGGCGCACGCCAACTGGACATAACACAAGGTTAATATTGAAAATAATAAATTTATAAAAATAAAAAAAAACCCATTACCTAATATATTTTAATTCTCATCACCTACCCGGCGTGTATCGATCGATTGCGTCGTTATTATTAAGATTATTATTATTATTATTATTACAATATTGTTTTAGCATTGAGTCTATTACTTTCGACTAGAAATCATATTTGCAAAGTAGAAGTGGCCAGAGTGTTCGGCAACCTTACCAGATCGGCTACAGTTCGAAATTACTTACTGGAAACGAGCGGTAAGCGTTTACGAATAAAAAAAAAAAAAAAAAAAAACGGTTTGCATCTTACTCAATCGTTTTATATAGCTTAAAGCTTTTTGATATTCGTTCACCGCAGAATTATGTAAAAATAACATTATATTATAATGCGCCTAGCTAATGACTTTTTTTTTTATCAAATTTTCATTATCATTAAATATTGTTAACTCACTATGAGATTTCTATTTCTTTGTATAACCATTTGCGAATCTTACTATTGTTTTATAATTATCATTTTTACGCAGCTCGTTATTCGTTGAATACGTCTACCGGCATTTGCCGTCTCTGTCTACCTAACTGACAATATAACAAATTACATTATACTCAGAAAGTAAATTTTGTTTTTTTAGTTCAAACCCTGAGTTCAACCTAAACATGATTGTATCTAATATTTTTTATTGCTACGAATTTATTATCCAGAAAATACAATTTTACGTATATGTTTAGTGCTTACACATAGATAGATCGACATCATGAATATGGTAACAAAAAGAAAAAAAATATTAGGTACCTACTTTTATAATAATATTCACTCTTTCGTATTCAAATAATAAATAACTATCGGTCTTTTTTTTCTTTCTCGATTTTGTCGTTTGAACACATAACGAATATACTGAATGCATATACATACTAATGCAATATGACCGTATACTATATCGACGAACAAAAACAATACCTAGGTGAATTATGAATAATATATGTAAAAGTATAATATTTATGAATAAAAACATGTCGGATTACGGGCTGTCGCGTTGTCATATATCGGGTGCATAACAATGCATTAAAATCGTACACACTTGTGTGTATATTATATTATTATGCCGAGGGGGACATTTAAGAACAGTTTTTTTTTGTTTCGACACTGCGCGTGTTCCTATAGGGTTATTGACACGTTTAGGGGAAGCGTTTACCTCTCGTCTAGACCTCCCAAGAGTAAATACAGTAGGCGAGATAATTAATGCAATGTTATATTATTGTCAGTGGCGTATTTTAGGGGGCAAGGGGGATGTCCAAAATGTTAGGAACCATACAAACCCATTTTTAGAATTATCCACCGATAAAAAAAAATACATTGTGAACTTACTTTTTTCTAAATTACTATGTCAACACTTGACAAGTAATTTTACATTTTGAAACTCTGGTACACATAGTATAATAAATAAAATTGAAGGTTATTACTTAATATTGAATATTAACATTTATTTTAAACATAACCGTCTTATATTGTTAACATATAACATTAGTCAAAAAATATTTTTTTAAGTCGGGGGTTGTCCAGACACGGAGGACACCCTCCCAAAATACGTCATTGATTATTGTAATCGGTTTTTATAAGATAATATTTTATTGGTGCGAGAGATAATAAAATGTGAAACGATTTCATTATACGAATAAAACTATGCAGTTTGTTCGACGTTTAAAATACGTATATATATATATACGTAGGTATAACTATTGTTCTGTATGAAAATTTTATCTATTCTTTTAATTTTTTTGAAACTATTTATGCTAGGAGTGGAGATTTGGACGGAGTTATAGCAAGAAATTTTTAACATGCGCTCTTTATTTCGTCTCGGAAAATAATAGTCGAGACAATAAAAATACATTTTGTCCTGCATTTTTTATTTTTTTTTTCTAGATATATATAGGTAGATGTGATAATATTATATACTTCGGGGAAATCATTTTTCGCTTTATTTTATACAAATTAGTCGCGTTGGTTCCATATATTATCATAGGTGTGCGCAGATCTTAATGACAGCGGGGGGGGGAGCAACAATTTTGTTATGTTACTTACCAACATCAGCACCTGAGGAAATGTTTTATAGGAGAAGATGAGAAACTATTAAAACAAAAATCATTAATATAACATTTATCAATTAATATCATCTATATTATTAGATTAATTATTATAGTGAATGTAATAGGTACCTATAATAATCAAAATATCACACTTTGCTGTCACAAAGTTTGCTTAATGCATTAATTATTACGAAATAATATTGTGTACAAGTTAAAATGAAATGAACTATCAATAATATAAAAACAAAAAGTTATCTTAATTCTAGAGTACCGTTCTTTTTTCCGGAGGAGTAAATATTTTAAATTATCGAATCACATTATCATCAATATTAATATGATGAGCTATGTTTTGTTAAATGAACGTTGTTCTTCCAGTCTGTCTTCCCGTATTGTTCTACGTAACTTCGTTTTGATTAAACTCAATTTTGAAAATGTCCATTGACACGAACAACTAGAACCGAATCATTTTGTCTACGGTACCGCAAATCTTGGTTAATGTTATCGTATTTATATCAGCCACGGATCACGATTTAAGAAGATTGCCTAAATAATGACCACCTACCGAATTACTAATTTTCTTTACTTTACTTTACTATATTTGGAGAAAAAAATTCCAAATTCGCCCGCTTGAGGGACAACTGCCCACCCTGCCGCCCGTGTACAGTATACGTAACCTAGCCCCGCGCTCTTGGTGTATACATTTCAGGGTTATTGACGGTGACCAATTACTTGGATACCGGCGACAAAGAACTGCTGGTCGTTTGTTGCGGCATATTAGTCAATATGACGTCCGACGAGAATAATCGAGAGGCGTTCAAAAACTACAACGGCGTTTCGAAAATGGTAAACATACTCAGGTCGTCGGGTGAAGGCGATTGGACACTCTCGGCGCTCGTTTGCCAGACTCTGTGGAACGTGTGTTCGGGGAGTGACAATTTCCCGGGCGACCCAATGGCCGTACTCGACACTTTGGTCAAACTCACGGGTATGTTATTACGTTTTATACATCAGTGGCGGTTATAATTGACGTACAAGGAAGAGTGAAATGCAAGGGGAAGGGGGGGGGGGGTGAAAGTAGTAAAGTACCTACACATCTCTCCGTGTTGGAATAACCTAAACAATTACAAAGGCGTCTATAGAGACAATATTTTTTTTTTAAAAAATACATACAAAAATTCGCCCTCATTCAGTTTTGCATTTTATAGATTGCAAAAAACCGAAAGTTTCCAATGTTGCTCTTTGACCTAGACAAAACTATTAAAATTAAGTGGATAGCAAAGTATGGAGGGGGGGGTATACGCTGATTTTTCTTTAAAAAAAAATGATGAAATAAAATATGTAAAAATGTTCTACTCGTATTAAATTAACAATTTATAATCTGTAGTGAAACTAAGAAAATATACAATCCCAATTTATAAAGCTACGGTCCAGGTGGAGGGGAGCGATTCATCTGTCGCTTCCCTTACAACCGCCACTGTAACGGATCGAGACTCCTTGAGCGCCGCGGAAAATATTTTTAGAGGCCCCTTTATGACAAATACAAAATTAAAAAATTCCCTATCGTAATCAACATAAAAAGTTATCCGATAATAATAATGCACATAATTTTATTAAATACATATAAACAATAAAAGTGTTATTTTTTTATATAGTGAGCAAAAGTGATCATGCCGGTAGAAAAAGTTTCCTGTGTTTTTCTTCTGCAAATGTCCACACTGTAACACCTATAAATTTAATTATCTTGCACGTTCATTTTTAATTGAAATCATATAGCAAGTCCGCTTAGACGCGATTAAGACATTGCATTGTTTCTAAGATAATCTTTTTAAAACTAATTTGAGTTTTGAAAATGATCTTTCGGCACTATAGCTACTGTTACCACCGGTAGTGTAATAATAAACAAAATGGCGTTTTATAAGTCTGGAAACCTAGTCGTTAGATTATTATTATTGTCGTCTCTATCTATACGTAGATCCGCCACTGAATTTATACATATATATCAAACAACCACGGGCGGGCGTAAAGAAAATAGAATTTAAAAAATACACGTGAAATTGTTTAGAATACAGTTTATTATTATTATTATTTCTCTCTAAAATTATTATATACTTAATAATATTATTATATTATGTCCGTGTATTATTATATAGACGAAGAACAATTATTCGGTGAGCTATTGTCGTCGGACGAGGAGAAAGTGGCCGAGTACAAACAGTGGGAAGATTTCGCTTCCGTGGCCACGAATCTTTTAGAATGGTTAGACGAGCTGTTGCAAGGAAGATTTGATAACGCGAATTAATCGCGACAATCTAGTTAAGTTGGTATTTGTTGTTAGAGGTAGGTATATTATTGGTATTACTCGGATACATATTCTGTGGACTGAATACAAAAAATATATATGTAAATATCATATTGATTAGTAGGGCTAGGAATTTGTAGCATCTTTTTTCTTAGTACTTCAGCTCATAGCTTATCGAAAACAAAATTCGATTCAAACACCACAGAGTTCAAATATAAAAAATTATGTTGCATTTTCTTAGGATTTTCTCGAATTAATGCATTTTTGGTAATTAAGTGTAAGATTATTAGTTTTTTTTATTCATTTTATGCATTTTCGATATTTTAAAATTGTATAAACAAATATTTGTATTTACATGATTTTCAATGAATTACAACTTACTTGTATTAATAGGTATCTACACATTTATTTAAGTAAAATTATCTTCATAAATGACGTAATTATAGACACAGTTATTTAATGGAATTTCGTGTACATGGTAAAATATTATCAATTTAATAAAACAGTTTTTCATTTATTATTTCACATAAATATTATAAAATATTTAAATGTTGTAATTAATTTTTTGAACATATGAAAATGTGTTAATTAGTAAGTTATTTTTTGATATTAAAAATAATTTTCAAATAAATTTTTATATTTTTAGGTCATTAATAGCATTTTCATGTTTAAAAATAATTTTTTTTTTTTTTTTTGTATTATTATTGGTAACGTTTTAATGCCTTTTTTTGTAGGTTTTTAGTGCATCATTTGTCTAGCCCTTTTGATTGAATGTACGATTCATGCTAGTTAGTACCTAACTCTCTAACCTAAATCTCTATAGATATTTATCAATATTTTTATAATTGGCAATTCGTTTTTATTTTATGGATATTGGTTTCAACATTTTAACTAGTCGTTCAAAGTAGATATATTAATATATAATAAGTTTATACAAAAATAACTATAATTATTGTCGTTAATAACCATCCTTTATTAGTGTTTACTACCATGTAATAATATTATAATACGTTCTTTATAGATACCAAATTTTAAATTTGTATTAGGCCATTAGAGTGTGATGATGTGGTATTTCATCATTATTACATTGATTATATTTGATTTATATATTTATTAATATTTATTAATATCAACGGGGTATATTACGTTTTGTTAATGAACTGTCTGTTTTTGTTATATTATATTATGTTATACTTTGTGTAGGTCGATAGACTTAGAATACATCATTATTCGTTACATTATATAGTTTATCTACTATCTTTAGATGTAGTTATTAATAATGAATGAATAATTCATCTAACTATAAAAAAAATGTATACATACAGTATTATACATTTTTACTAAATCAAAACATTTATTAATCAAATACATTATATTATAATCAAATTAGTTAACGTTTGTTATTTATGTTTTTTTTTTTTTTTTTGGAATTTTTGCACAATTAAATTGTATAAAATAAATCGATTCGAGTTATATTCTATTAATAAAAACATAAACATAGACAAAAATGATTTGCACAATTCATATAAACGTAATATTTTTAGAAGACGAACAAATATTCTAAACATAATATATGATAGCGCAATAAAGTAAATTATAATTTAATGAAGTTATTATGTGATTTTTAATTAAAAAAAATTTAATTGTATTAGTTTTGATGTATTTTAGAATAGATTTTTATCGACGATATAGTAGAAAAATTACTTCAAAAAAACACATCATATAGTAAAACCAATATTTAAATTTATCACAAAAGCTAACCATTATATGTATTTAATAACAACAAACATATATAATAAAATCAATAAATAAAACAATATAATTTAAAAAAATTATTTTATCAAGTTGATATACACTCGAACACATCGATGTGTTGGCAATATTATAATAAGATAATTTGATAAAAGTTTTTTCTCCTTCTTTTTATTATTCGTGTATACATAAAATATTTTTAAGGACATTTTGGACGGCATCCAAATAAAACAAAAATAAGAACATTGACCTCAGTAAAAGATTTTTCAAACAGCCTTGCATTATTGAATACAAATAATATGGTACCTATATAATATATATATTTCGAACTATATAAGAAACATTTAAAAACAAAAAATGTCAAATATTTATATTTTATTTCTGTACGACTATCGGATTTGTTAATATTTGATTATTGTATCATTGCTCCTTGTTGACATTTAACCGATATATAATATACAAATTTAGATTATTATTATACACATTACATACAATGTTTGTATTTTTATCGTTTTTTTTTTTTTTTAATAAAATATGAAGATTAGTTGTAATGCATCCAGTTACCTTCCCTCCCCCCATTGTTGTAGTTAATATTGTTAAGAACCACTTTTTTTCACAGTTCTATAATCAAGTGCCGGTGTATAACAAAATACTACGAGGACGACTATATAGCACCCTTGAAAGAACAGTAGTAACACAACTCAAAATATGTAAATGTTGGGTAATCAATCGACTTTCATTATGTCACTATAAATCGATCAATTATTGTCACGTGAAACTGTTACTTTTGCGATATGACTTGATTTCTGGCTTGAATAATAATAATGAGAGAAAACATTTAGTCAGATCAGAATAAAGTCTATGTTTCTATATTCACGGTGGAAATTATATTTTATCATAAGCAGAAAGAAATAAAGATATTTTATCTTGATAGTTCATGCTGTCTTTAATATATTAAATACATTTTTAAAACAAACACTAGTTTACTAAATTATAGATGATGAATGTATTTCTGCATTATTTGATAGTAAAAACTCAATAATCGAAGTAAAATTCGAGTTGTCTATATTCGTTCGGTGGTGCGAGATATTTTATTTTGTCGATTATCACAAAAGGGTCCACAATTCAAAATACGCCAGCGTGAGCTCGTTCAGTTCTGTATTATATATTAAATTGTATAGGTACGTATAGGGCAAAACGAATTGTGTACACCTGCGCCTTTATGACCTGCATGCATCTATAGTTATATGTGCGTATAATAGTGTATACTCGTATGTACACGAAAAATAGTATAAACGCAGTGTGTATATCTTTTATCGACCACGTGATCTAATATAATCTATTCACGAGGGAGTATACAGACGATGGTGAACCCGCAGGCGTAGTATTGAAAAAAAGAAAGGGAAAATTTCATTCGGACACCGCATGTTAGGTTAGGTCAGTGGTTCCCAAAATGTGCGCCACGGTGTCTTTACAGGGGGGGCCGCGTCGTCGACCAGTTAATTCTGGTCTGAAAACCAATATGATTATAAATGGATAGGAATTTCAAACCTCCCTGGGAGGTATGGTTTTCCTATTATGAATTTTGGAGAATTTTGGTTCTGCCGAGTATGAGAATCCTAGTATAATTATACCCCCGGCATATGAGTCTAGGGAGTATATATATCCTAGAGTAATCGTACCAGGAAACTATAGTTATTCGGGGGGGTATGATTTGCATATTCCACCGGCCGACCGCCGTCTGCATAAAAGCAACAGGTGTCCTCGAGCGCAATAATCTGGTCTCCTGGTACTAAAATGTTTAATAAATAGCCATAACTCGGTTGTTGTTTAACATACGCGGGTGAGATCTTCACCAGTATATAAAGGCACTACATGTTAGAAGTAACATCCCATCCGATTTTTGGATCGAGTTTATCTCGGTGGGATTTGGTGATAGCAGTGTGGTTTTGACGCCAAAGAAAATGCTCGCATAAGTCTCACCCATAGTTCAGACATTATCAGACAATCCCTTCCCGTACTTTTATAGTGATAATCAGATAAATTACTAGGGACAAAGTCTATTGGAAGGGATCGATTGAAATGTCGTTTTATTAAAATAACAGTTTTCTTAATTTTAATGAGTGATCGAAAATTGTGTACCAGGAGATCATAAGCTGACGTCAATAAATCTCGCTCGGGTGGACACCTGTTGCCAGGCAGACAGGGTTCGGCCGGATCGACACGCGTCGTCTGGTCTCCCCTAGTACCTTTTTTCCGATTTTCGGACGGCACTTTAGGTTTATTATTAAACGGTATACGATTAGTAGTCATGGTTGTATTTTATTCGATGGGTATAACCACCTAATAATATTCGAAAGGTAGCGAAGGTATGCCGGGTGTAAGGTATATACTTCGAAAACAGTGGCCTACCTATGAGGAGTATCCAATCGCCAACATCAACGAATTTTCTACAATTAGTGCATCGAGAGGATCATTGTTCCGCAACTCTTGTATAGTTGTTGATGACTGCGTATTCAAACATATACACGGGCACAACTAATACCGCCAGTGTTTTTTTATATGTATGTCCACGATTAGATAAGAAATATTACACTTAAAACAACCAGTGGCGAATTCAGTCGTGAATATCAAAAAATCATCTCGACACAATTTTATTTCTATCTAGATGAGGCGAGTATTATTAAGACCGACATAAAAAAATGTTTACATGGATTTTTTATTAGTGTTAAATATAATATTATTAAAACAAATAACTCAATTTTTTAAATTTACAATCTAAGGTTAATCTACGTGTGGAATGTTCGGATTTTTTTAGTTAGCTATAGCAGAAACCACTTATGGGGTTGCGTCACTACTTAAAACACTCGAATTATTATAATATTATGTAAGTAATCGCATTGCAATTGCAATTTTCAAAGGACTAACGACCGTAATATTTTTAATATTATATTATATACGTATTTGATATGAAGGCATGTATACTTAGTCAAATAATAATATTATTAATCGTATAAAACCGAAACCGTAGGACCGCGGGATTGATAATTCGCATAAGTAATAAGAAATATAAAATATTGAAATTATCTATACAAGCTACTGCCACTGTATATAATATATAATCGATTTGACGCGGGAAACAACAATACGGACAACAGAACGCAATGGAAATATTAAGCATAATATTATGTTATTATATATTTTATATTTCTAAACGTAAAAAGTTGTACGGTGATTACGATTATATCACTATTATTTTTTATTCTTTTGGTATAATGTCAGGTTGGGTACGACCGCCATTTAATTTCCTATATGATATGACTTTGATTCTGATCCCCTTCCTTGATGACCTGACTTTTAGATTCCAAATAAAAATCATATTCTAATAATCAATGGATTTATGTGTACGTTTAGATACCGAGCGGTGTATTTTTTTTTTCTGTTTAGGAAAATTTTGTCTAGTTGACGCATTGTGTGTGAGGGTCATTTTTTTATTTTATTCTTAATAAATTAGCAAAAAAAAAACGGTAATTATCGTTTCTGTTATTTACGGTTTTATCCATAAATTCGAAACTTTTACCGAATACTTACATTAGCACACTTTCTAGATGTGGTATTTACAATAATTTATTGTTGCGTACAGATATAAACCAAATCGCCCGTACCTTCTCGACTTTCCACCTACAACGGTTGCTTACTCGCGGTGCGAATTACGTCCGGTTTTTTTTTTTTTTTTTTTTTTAAATTTTTAAATTTTTCGCTCGTTACGTCTGTATGAAATTCCTCCACCGTCACTGTTTCGTATAATATTATGTATAATGCATATATAACTAAACACACTCACATACTATTATATAATTGTACATACTCGTCATTTCGACGTTTCGTAATTTCAAATCGTTTTTAACAATAATTTACCCAGCCGCGTATTATAGCCGACCGACAACGCCTGTTCTCCGGGTGCAGAGGGGTGGGAGTCATTGTCCTACGCCCCCCCTCCCATAAAAGCGTTCACCGTTTCCTATATTATAATATGTTATACACGTGTAGTACCGCCGTACAATATTTTTTCAATATGTCGGTTTAAGATAATAAAACGGATTTTACCGTCTTTTATACGACGACGCGTGATGGTCATATGGTTCGCTCTAGAGTCTAGACCATCGGTTCTCAACATTTTTCATATCCGAGTAGTATTCACAAACGTTGAACATTTTGTGGTATATTATAATGATGTTTATTTTTTTCTTGTAAACACTTTTTCTACGAGAAGACTTTATCCGATCTGAACACGCCAATACTGTTTCCGGTAGCAAATTTTGTCTAATTGGTACTTTAAAAGAGGTCATTTTTCGATATAGCTATTAGTTTTTTAACGCGGCAGGGAAATCTAGAGTTGTATTATTTCTTTTTTATTTATGTTGATTTCTGGGCTACCGTGGGCAACAATGAAAAACACGACTTATACTACTTCGGTCTGAATCGTTTTTCGTATGTAATTAACCATACAGATATAAATTAAATTCCTATCTATACACTACCTTCTCAACTGCCTACTTACAACAGTGACCTATGGTGCGAAATATATACGCCTTTTTTTTTTTTTTTTTGTTGTTGTTGCTTATCAAACAATGTATACGTCTATTGTTATATCATAGACAAATTTGTACGCCAACACGGATGATATAATTAATAGCGGTGCGTCTCTCTTGCACAATATCGTGCACGAATTATTATCACTTTCTTTTTCGCGTTGAGTTGGTAAAAAAAACGTACTTGCGCGTGCATTATATGGGAATACTGGTATTTACCGGTTCAGGAGCGTTACTATCGGTAACTTTCAGTCCCTCGTCGATAAATCGAATCGAATTCGATCCGCGTTCGGTTTATTTTTTCGTATATATTAAAAATAGAAAACGTTTTTTTTTTTTATTTTTTTTTTTTTTTTTGTCCTCCTATAAAAGCTAATGCGCTCCACGAACCGCAGGTTGAGTAACACTGCTCTGGACGATAATATTATTTTTAAACGACGATATTTTACGGGAGCAGGTGAACTGCTGTTGCGTGCGCGCAGACCGTTACCGCCTCCACTGCGCATGAGGGGGTTGCTGCAGCACACAGCGTCGGGCTAGTATTCTACACGAGATTTCTCTCATGCCCACGGCCAACATTTTGTTCCTTCTCCCGCACCGGCACCAAAACACAAATAAACAGTATAAAATATTAGGTAAAAAGGAAAATAAAAATAATAACCACAAAACCTATATAAAATACGCCGTGCCTGTATATAAATATTTCCGTGAACGTAAATCAAGTACATCGTACAGCGTATTATAATATTTTAATGTTATTGATAGTTTATTAATAAGGTTGTGCAATAATTTTAGATGTATTATAAATATTTTTGTCGACACGAATAATTATAGGTACGTGTAAATTTCGCCGCACCGGTCAGTTGCCCGTCCCAAGGGCGTGAGTTCAATTGTATTTATATTTTGTTGTCCGTTCACCAAAGAAGGACGTAATAATTATACGACCGCGCGGGCGTTACTTATATACATTATAATATTATTAATCCATTTATTATAAAAATACGGAACAAAAACACTCCGCGATTTCTCGACAATGCCCCCCCCCCCGACTAAATAATAATATTATTATCACGTCGTGCCGCCATAACCACCTGTTTAATAGCCGGTGTACTGCACCGCTTCGTGTTATCTAACGATGCGTCGCCCGAAAACGAATTTCACTCCCCCCCTCTTTGGGGGTCTGGTCGTAGGGAAATGAATACGCCCTCTCCATCGTTAAGTTCACGTATATTTTACCGGCATTATAAACGTTGGGCTCGTCTAACAGGCTAATGATTTTTCTCACGATGAATTAAATTATGATATCTGAACTGAGAATTTGCCCATAAGTATACTCGGTACGTACATGGAATATTATTTACATGTACAATATTTTTTTTTGTTTTTTACTACGTATATTTTTAAACTCGATTTACAGCAGCCTGTAATAAATTATATAAGGGTAGGTACTCGTATACATATAATAATTTCGATTGTGACGTATAGTGATGGGTGGTCGCCCGTGCAAAGTAGATAGGAAATACCGTTTTCAGTGGTTATTAAAACTAAATAAGTATCTCGATTGCGTCCGTTATTTTGTACTTCACATCCGAGTATTTTTCAATTTTTAGAAACTGTAAAACAGTACTAAACAGATTTTGAAATTAAAAGACAGTCGATGTTTTGTATTTCTAAGCAAACAACTAAACAAATAAACAAACATTTATACAAATTCAAATTGAAAAACGAAATGCCAAAAATATATCTAATGTTGTGTTCATATATATAATACATTTTAAAAATCAACCTATAACATCATAAAATAATATTTTTTTTTTATTTTTCGACTATATGCTCGCGTATATGTGTGCAATTGTTATGAATTTTTACTAATTTGAATTATGTTGACTGTAACTTGTAATTTTCTAAGACTGTAGTGACACAACAACTTCTATAATATGTAAAAATATAATGTAAATTATAAAAAATTTATCAGTATATTTATATGAAATTTTATTTTTATCATCCCTATTTTATTTATACGGTTATACGCTGTTCTGTAAACCAATGTATGTGTGGACGCAATCAGGATACTGATATTTGTGACGAAAAAGGTCTACCTGAATTCGGGCCTCAATCGGGCATCTCCGGTAGGGGGGTAGAGGTATTACTATGCAATATTATAGTGGTTGCCGAAATGTTTAAGCGAGTAATCCGAGAGAAAAATATAAAAATAGTGAAATCATTTTTGAGCGAAACGTAATAATATGTCCGAAGATTATTATTTCCTTATCGCGTTATCCTGTCTCCTATTGTCGAGACTCACCCGCCGTCAGTGTCCGAAGTCGCGGCCTGTCGGGGTTTGCTTTAGACGAACGCAATTGTTTGTCCGAATAAAAATTAACACAATCGGTGTATAATTTCGTGGTCGGAGTTGATATTGTATCTTACGTAAAGACCCAAATAATAATAATACAAATACAAAAAACATATATATATATATATATAATACGCGTGCGTGTGTTATTACGCACATAACTTCGCACTCCATCGCAATCCGTGGAATAACAACAACTAGACAATCCGTTGGAAAAAAAAAAAAAAATCGTGTCGTGTATAATAATATATTATATACATATAGGCAATGTGTAATTATTATTATATATCATACATTTACGCGTATTACATACGTATTATACGAGCGTATAATATAATATATAATACATAAACGTACGAATGTGTGTCAGTTACACGTTAGCGTTGTTGTATAATATTTAATATTGTATAGGCGATTTTTTTTCCCTTTTTTTTTTTTTTTTTTTTTATTTATTTTTTTCTTCTCTACAACGTTATTATTATCAAAGTATTATTTCGGCCGTGTTGTTACGGACACGCGAGCGCCGGCGACCACGTTATGGTTGTACCACGGGCGACCGGGCCGTGAGCAATAATAAATTATATGAACTCGTAGGTTTTTATTTTTGTTTTCATTTTCCATAAAATACGTATATATTTATCGAATTGACCGATACGCTATATAACGTAACGAAATTAATTGCGCATTTATATATGTACATAATTGTAATTATTAGCGCGTGAAACGACCGAAAATAACGTTACAGTGGGTAATACATATATACGTATATAATGTACATTATACCCGCAATACAATATAATAGTTTCCGCGACTGTTTATAGAAATTTATCCCATAGAAAGAATAAGAAGGGGAAAAAAAAAAATTATTTTTTCACGCCCGCAGTTAGCGGATTTCAGGAGTAAACCGCGCCGCACCCCGCGTGTCGTTCAGGGGGAATTGGTAAACTTCCTAAAAAATTAGATAATTTCCTTATACACGTGGCACATAATATCAGTAGCGTAATCATAGGGGGTGTCCACTCCCCCTACCGCCTGGCCTTTTTTTTTTTTTATAGTACTTCTACTATTTCAAAACAAAAACTAAGTAAAAAGTTAAAACAGTTGTTTTAACTTTTGACGATTTCTGTTGTCTTGTATACAATCTTTTATACATTTTTTTTCGAAAGACAACAACGCTGCCATAACTCGTTATCAGTACCCGTGTTTATTCAGTGGCTATTACTTGGTTTTCTCATTTTACTTTAAATTTTCGCTGTTATTTTATGTGATTTAGTGATTTACTTATTACTTAACACAAATTAAACAATTTTATATGGCAAATATTACTAATTAACTATAAGCGCTATATTTTATTAGAATTTAACGAGTACTTACTATGAGTTATGGTCTCAGTGGAAAATTCGCCTAATACTAAATGTAGTTTTATTTCATAGGGCAGTGCCTGTTTATACTTAAAATTATATTTTTTTCTTATTATTACGTTATATATGATCAAGGGGAATTAGTTCGGTCACTTTATTTCAAATGTTTAGTGTAATTCATGTCAAACATCAGTAATATTGAAATAAATCATATACGAACGGTACAGTTAAAACCATATCTATATAGACTCGCTATAACGTATTCGTTATTAATAAATAATACTACATTATAAATTATTTGTCTTGTGTTGTCACAGCACATCAATAACAACCAAATAAGGACATTTATTTGTTTAAGTACGAAGAGAAGTCGACCCAAAAAAATATTTACATGCAAATTAAAAGCGATGAGAATATACTTTTTATGAGAATTTGAGTAGATTATTTTAGTTTAATTTAGCGTTAACTACAGGTACATTACATATACATAAATTGATTTTTAAAGAATACTATTAACGCAATGAACCAAATAAATAAGACAAGAGTAAATTTTCAATGTATACATGATGGGAACTTAAGAGAAGACCGTTCGAAATTCATATTGGAAATTGATGTAACCCGCTAGCATATTAAAATAATACCTGCAGTGGAGTAGAATGTCTCGTTAGCGCCACCCCTGGCAAACTTAGAAAAAAGCGCCTTTTTACCAATTAAAAAATTGATGTTATGATATTTGTTTTAACCTTAAATTCGCATGCAGTGTGTATAAGATCATACACATTTCAAAATGTATAATGAAAAAAGGTCGTTTTAAGGTAGAATAAAAATACCACTTTTGAAGCACAATTTTGCGTCCCTTTGCGATTTGTGCCCCTGGCGTAGGCACAGTTCGCCAAATCCTCACTACGCCACTGCCTGCAGTAATGTACCTATATACGTTTAGCGAGTACTCAATAGTTTTAAAATTGATACAAATTCATGTAATAGAAATCGCTTGCTTATAGCATTAACATTGATTTTAAACTGTGGTGGTTTTAACGTAGCTACCCATACCAACATTTTTGGCGCACCTGTTAAAAATTTCAATGCTGTGTCGTTTTGATAAGTAAAATTAAGGAAAATTAGATTTTTTTAATATTTTATTATTTGTGTTGTGTATTGAAATACATATAACTAGGTATACAATGTTATAATTGTTTTTTTTTTTTTAAACATAATTTATAAGTACTTGAATAAAATATAATTTTTGTAATTTTGTATTGATTTTTTAACTTTTCTATTACAGTCAATTGTTGTTATTAATATTATTATCACTTAGTATGTCGTCAAAATGCGTAAAAAAAAACTCAATCCAACTGAAGTCCAATCCACGGGGGGGGGGGGGGAAATGTGTGAAAATGGGACGCAATTCATATATATTATTTTATGTGGGTAGAACATATACGTAGGTACTTCTTGCAGTATAACAATTGCAGACAAACGTATAATATTATTTAGGTAGTAAATTGTATACTTATGCTGAAGTTACAACGATACCAAGGTTGAGATTTGACACATTATCAAAGGAAATCTCAGCTTTCATCAGCAAACAAAACAAATATAAGTTTTTAACCATATTGCTCGTGTTACCATAAGTATATCATTGCGGTCATAATATATCTCATAGCAGAATTTTACTATTGTAAATCTACTGTTGTTGGTTGTAGAATAAAATAATGTAATGTATTTTAATCTGCTGTCGGTTGTGTATAATTTTCTCGAATATCTATGGATTAGTCGTCATAAATAATATTTGTTTATCACTCCAAACAACAGCAACGTATTATAATGGGCAAATTATTATTATTAACGTTTAACGATCGATATCCGGAAGAAAAGAATTCAACGAAGTATATTAACCATGAAATATATTGAATGAAAAATATGTAGAATGAGAATGTATTTTTTTTTTCCATTTATAAATATAAGTTAATACTTATAATATGTTTAATAATTTATAATATACAAAAGCGGGCAAGTCAATGGAAATAATATAAACTTACATGTTAAATCAAGTTAAATAAACAAACAAATTAACTAATTTGACACCCCAAGTTAAAAGCAACTTAAATTTATATTTTTTTTTTTTTACCAAAGTAAAACAACTACTTTAAAACGTTAAAAATATTAATTCCAATGCCGTGTTATATAATATTGTTATGCAATCTCTTAAACCTCTTAAATTTATTAAATGTACCTATAGTAATATTTTATGTATTAGATGTTTTAATGCATTAATTTTATTTTTGATAAAAATCTGACTGGTCTTTAACCCGGTAACTTAGCTGGATATATATGCAAATTAATCGTTTTTTATACAACGAAAACTAAACTACACCTATACAATGTAGTTATCAAAGTAAAACAGATTTAACAACGATAAAAGTAATTAATTTTTTAAGTTTATTAAAAAAAAATCAACTGTTAATTATATACGTTAAATAGTATATAATATAGGTATATTATATATTAATTGTATAATTATTGTGTAATTTTAATGTGTTCACTACAAATGATTATAGTTATTTTTTGCACTTGAACACGGTGCTGATTCCCATGGTGGCACGCGGTGATTCGATAAAGTCCAATCGATATCGTTCGAACATTGCTCACCTGACACGCAATTTTATAAGCTTTTATTATTAATGCAATTGTCAGCTTCAGTAGTGTAACTACACATTAAACCGCCCCGAGGCAAAATATTTTTTCGCCCCTAAAACATAAAATCGAAATTATAATCTCTGAGGTTGACACATACACCGCAATCAATTAAATTGGCGTGAACAACTAGTTATTAGGCCTGTTTCACATGCACGTTTATATTGATTCAATTTTAACCATAATTTGTCTAAATACCTAATAATCACTAGCGCCCCAAAAAGTTTGGCCCCGGTAACGCCTCTGGTCAGCCTCAAATCGCTATTTAAACATCCGGACGTCCCGTGAGATTTAGTTTCAATTTTATTTGGAGATGGTCTGACGGATAAATCGCATATGTGCCCCGTCTGTTAGAACGACCCATTGATTTCGGGTTCCGGGCATCACAGTGGGCCAGTGTTTCTCGACCTTTTTTCTTTCACGTATCCTTTGACCACTCGTCACTGATTACGTACTCCCCCTCTCCCTAATGGTAATTCTTTAATTTTCACATTGAACAGTCAATAGATGAATGAAACAAGTTTAGTAATGGAAAATTTGGAAATATTTATTTATTTTCATCAGCATACGCCATACAATTCCTTTTCAAACGCTACCTTAAGTGGTTTTCTTTCCCACGTGTAGAAAAGTATTTTTCGATAGCCGTCTTGAGTCCAGTGACTTATTTCCGGGGTTGGAGATGTAATTTATATACCACCCCCAGAGCCCTTTTTTTTATTATCAATTGCAGTTTTTTTTTTAAACGCATGACCCGTTACCGTATTAGTAATCAGTGTGTTATCCACAGTGCTAAAGCCGGTGAAGTTTTGTAGTGTTTGTGATTATAAATGTAATCATTTAAAATATTATTTTTTAAATTTAAAACAGACTAAAACCAAATGGTTTGGAAATGCCAAGCATCCGTCGCAATATTATATATATACGAGGTGCGACAATAAAATAACGAGACTTTTTGAATAAAACCTAAACTATTAACGTTATCTATAAAACGATTATTGAAATATGATTAGAAAACACTTATCTAAAAGTACTATGAACACTGATGGCATCAATTCATTTTCTTATACGTTAGTAGCCTTGTTATTAGTGCGAGTTCGACTATACTGCCGAAAAATGTTAGATATAAAAATCGAACAACATGTGTTAACATTAAATTTCTTGTTAAATTAAAAAAAACTGCCGCGGAATCGTTTCGTATGTTATGTGAAGTTTATGGTGAAGAATGTTTATCAAGAGCTCGTGTTTTTGAATGCCACAAACGGTTTTGTAGTGGAAGGGAGGACGTCGAAGACGGTGATCGTTCTGGACGTCCTACCACGTCTTCAACAAACGAAAACGTTGAAAAAATCGACAAAATTAATTAATCAATATTATTATAAAGAGGTATTAATTAAATTAAGAGAACGTGTCAGAAAGAAGCGACCAGATTTATGGAAAAATGGCTGGGTTCTTCACCAAGACAATTCTCCAGCTCACAGTGCATTTTCAATTCAATGTTTTTTAACTGAAAAAAAAATGTCTGTACTTCAACATCCCCCGTACTCGCCAGACCTTGCTCCTTGTGACTTCTTCTTATTTCTTTTCCCATTTTCAAACAGTTGATGACGTAAAAATGAAAACGGCAGAACTTCTAAAAGGGCTGAATGAAAGCAATTGGTAACACTGTTTTCAAGAATGGCAGCGACGTATGCAACAGTATATTGATGCTGAGGGAAGGTACTTTGAAGGTGATAATCATTAAATTATAACATTTTTAAAATAAACAACTTTTATTCAAAAAGTCTCGTTATTTTATTGTCGCACCTCGTATATATATATATATTACCTTTATTTTGTAACATAATAAATTACTGTTAAATAAAGAATTTGATAATAATAAATGATAAGTACCAAAATAATAAGTTGGTTATATAGTAGATGATATGGACGCCCATAGGGCGGGGGCAAGACGGGTACTTCCCTCAACCCCTGAAAAACAATATGAATTTATAATTTAAAAAAATGTATTGACGAATTTTATATTGAATTTTTTTTTGATGATAATATATATTTTCCCCCTCCCCCATGGTAAATGGTGAACAGTATAGATATGGATCAAATGGACAGACTTCAACTGATGCGCTAATATTTTTTTCCAGATATCACCTCCCGGAAGGAAACCGTAAATACGCCACCGCTTGAGTCCATTCAAATTATTAAATTATTAAGTATTTTACGAATAACAAACCATTTGAAATACATAAAATTTCATTTTTTTCGCCATTACCATTTTTTATCGCATACCCTCGCTTGAGAAACGCTGCTGTGGGCAACAAGGGTCGGTTTACATACCGCGGCGAGTCGTACCAATTTCGTAAAAAACAAAACGTTCCTCCGTTAAGAACGATGTCAATCAATAACAAATCACAATTATTTTCAAACTAAGGCCGCGCATATATCGTGTTTAATACGCTCGTATACTTTTTGTTAATTTTTAAATACTATTAATATACCGTTTGTTTATAGTATTGTAAATTATGCAACATCTAATTTTTCCGGTGTACTCAATACCATTGATTATCAATATATATGCACTAGAATGGTGGGGGGGAGGCTGTTCAAAATGCCAAATAACATGTATTCATATAAATAAATATTTATAATAGGTATACCCAGTGGCGTAACTGGGTAAAAAACTAGAGGGGAGGGAGGAAATAGTTTATTCATAAAAATCGAAACCACGAGAAGCGGTGTAAATATATTTGTATTCTATGTATACAAAATAATCAAAGACTAATTTAATGACTTAATTATACAAAACTGTAAAAATAAACGAAAGAACACATTATTATATTTTCATGTTAGTTATCTTTCTTTGTTTTAGAATATTCAGAGATTTATCCTATCTGTAGGGGGAAGGGGGACGAAATGATACCTTTACCCTCCGCGAAAATGTCAGGGAAGGCAAGTGCTCCCTCTTCGCCCCTACAATTATGCCACTGGGTATACCTATATATAATATCAATAACGAATTTTCATTTTTCAATTTTGCACGTGCAATTATAATACAACAATATTGTATTGTCCGATTGATTATATTACCTATGTATATAATATATTTATGTACATACGCGCGTTATTCAGTGACTTATAAGGCCCTAAGAAACACTTCCGTATGTAATGCGTTCGTCCAAGTTGAATGGCGATTCTATAATAAACGAGTTGGCCTTAACGCAAGTATAATGTATAATAAACACACCATACCTATATATATATATATATATATATATATATATATATAATATGTTATCAGGCAGCAATAATCAAGGAGAACGCCTTATAATAATCCGTATGATATACACACACTTACAGCCAACTGTGGCATATATTATAAATTATTATTATTATTATTATTATTATTGTGCGAACATTTCGTTTTATACATAGGTAGGTGTATATCAGGTGTGAGACAATAATGAATATTACCGTGGTCACCGCGAACGATCGTGTCACAGGCGGAAATCGGGGGCTCGGGGGGGGGGGCTAAAATAATAAATTATTTACTTAGGTTTTGCATGGTGGCGTAGCGAGGGGCGGTGTTGTAGGTGTAGTGATCCCCCTCACCCCCTGCCCCTCTTGACCGTGTTTATTTATTACATGTATACAATAAAACAGTGATAACAGATTAACTATTTTACAATATGGCCATAACCCCCATACGTAAACGTAACTACCACATTAACAAATGTTCGCATTTCATAAAATGTACGGTGTCCAAGATTAATCAATATTGTATATTGTATCTTTATTATGTTCGATATTATTGAATATTTATAAAACGAACTTTGGCGTTTGAAATAATATTTACGAAATACGACTGGTGATAATCGTCTAAATGGTTTGGCGGTTATGAACATGTAACATGGTGTCAACAGAAGATGCCATACGTAAACTAAGTATTCAAAGTCGTCGTATAAGATTAATGTAATAATTGAATTTACCACCTACTTTGTTTACATGTCTTTATTTTTTTTATTTTACATTATGATAAAACATTTTTATACAAATCAGTTTTCAAAATTTAAATACTATTCTAGACAAATACGGTAAAATTTATATTTTTATATAAGATTGTTATTTCGCATAACACCTCCCCTATCCCCATTTTTGGAAATTCCTGGCTACGCGCCTGCGTTTTACATGGTGGATTTTCGACGATATGATTTTCGCGAGCGCGGAGAGCGGCTTTTTATATACGGTAAGATATACTAAAATTATGGTAAATTTCCGCCTATAGATAGGAAATTAATCGCGAAAATGTGAAATTACGTGTAGATGACTTGTTTCAAAACGACACCGATTTAATTATTATTTCCAACGAGTAACTCGAAACGCGTGACAAATAAAAATAATAAAAAAACGCATTAATATCTCATATATTTTGTTATCGAAAATAATAATATTATCAGTTATGTTCTTATAATTAGGTATAGTACCTAGTTATACCGTCCGCGTTTTTCACGTATGAAATGAACGTAAATATTATTAATAAATTCAAATACTCCCGATGTATTTTTTTTTTTTAAATAAAAAGAAATCGGTCGTATTTTCAGATAGTAAATGATAATATATCGGCGGTACCTATACAATTACACAAACAAAACGTGCAATAATCGAAACACACATTGCAAGTATTGGTCGTGTTAATTAAAATTTAAAAAAAAACATTTTTTAAAAATATTAAATGTATGACAACAATATATTAACAATTCGTTGTCGCTTTTTAAACCACATACGACATATTATATAGGTACGCCCAATGGCTACACATAATTTACAATTATAATATCGTGTTTAGTGACGACTTGAAGGAGTTTAGATGAAACTCAATATCTGTTTTTGGGTTCTCTATTTCTATTTAAAGTAATGTATTGGTAATCACTACCTAATCATTAAAGAACACGATTTGTCGTGCAATTTGTACAATTTGATCGAAATGGGTTTACGTGTTCCGTCGTTCTGTATTTGGAAAGTTTTTTACATAATCTATGTTATATGGAAATTAACAACATTCGGACACAATGAGACAAAACGATTTTTGTTCGCTTTAAATTAATGTAACTTCGGTTTTAAGCTTTACCATTATCTATTTTTACTAGCTGTCCTGAACGGCCACAGCACGTACCATTATTTATAGTTATACCATGATAACCACACTCATTGTTTTATTTTTTTTTTCTTCTTCTTTATTTATTATTCTATTATTATTTACATTATTTGGTTGCCGTGGTAAATCAACAAAGTATTCCATAGACAGACAGAGAGCAGATAAACGGATTTAGACTTCGTCGGTATTTTTTTTTAATTTGTTATTTTATTTTTGCGGGCTAACCCAGCTACTCGTACCTATACAGTGGAGACAACACGCGAAAACAAAATAATTTTCCGGGGGACAACTCGAGTAATTTCTTGTACCACTGTTTTTCAGTCCAACTTTTATTATATTCACTAAGTTATTTATACCGTTTTTTTGAAGATTCTATAGAAAACATTGATCATCCTGTATAAATACACGGTGCTAAATTTCCCGTATCTCTAATCTAAGTATAATATTATTTTTTTTCGGAATTTATACTCGGCAAATTTCGCAGTTTTAAAATGTTAAGTTGCAGTTTCAGTAATATTGACGTTGTATACTCACTTTTAGTGGTTTGGTATTTTTATTACAGAGAGACGCGAGGGCGTCACCCGACTCTGGAAATTCAATCATTCTGTAACATTTATATTAAAAATGTTTAAACTTTATTCGATTTATTCTGTACCGATGCATATTTATAATATAATATCAAAATAAATGTAGTAGATATTGAATTTTATATATTCTATTACCCGACGATTATTTATAATTATAACCAATTATATTACTCCAGTGTCCGGGAGTAAGTTTTTTTTCATTGCTTTCATATATTTCGTTTTATGCGAATCGTATTTTGAATTTGACGTTAAATATTCTACGCAGCATCGTAATCATTATTTATAGTGATTTTTATCTATTTTAATAACATTTATAATCGTTATTATTAGGTACTGAATGTCAACGGTGAATGTTTAATGTATGGAGTACACTGTTACAATGCAATTATTTGCATAAATACAAATACATTCGGCACACGGTGTTATTATAAATATATAATAATAAAAAAAATAAAAATAATATTTCTCTGGTATAAATAATATATCATTTTATTAAAAGTAAAAGAGTAATTTTTTTTTTTTTTTGTTGCAAAACGACAATATACTTTCTATAACACTATCGCGTATTATGGAGACCGTAGTATATTATTCAAGATTGATACTTGCAAACAGGAGACGTATTGTATTATAAAATGACGGGTTTTTAGTTTTATTTTATTATCATTACCATCGTCGGGATGGTTTTTCTCCATAGTAATTCTGTGTTGAATTTACAAAATAAACCATATCGGAAATCCAAATAATAATACTGACGTGTATAATTAAAACCTTCAACGATAATTACTATTAATCAAAACCGCAGTGTTTATACTATATTATTGGATAAATTAACAAAATTATTATGAATCTTTATGCGCGTGTTTATTTTTAGTCGGTGTTTTTCCTGTTCAAAATATTACATTTATAAATTAATGTTAAAATATCGCGTATAAATAATATTACCCTATAGCCGTGGCCTAGCTCATTAAATTTAAATTTAAATTATTATTCACCGTAATACCATCGCTGGATGATTTCTTTGCACAAGCTATATACTTAAAGTCGCTAAACTACCACTTGCAGCACTTACACTTGTTGTAAAAATGTATTTTATAGATTGTGTAATAAAAAAAATGAATGAGAAAAAAATATGTATTATTTGTTACCTAACGAATAATAATATATTATGGTAAACGTATTTCGATACGGTTTTCTCTGATTATTTTATGGTATATTATAAATATATATATATATATATATATATATATATATATATATATATATATATATATATATATATTGAAAAATTAAAAAATGTTTCTAAACGCATGGAAATTTGAAAAGCTAATAATATTTACCGTCAACTCTCGTAAATCATAAAATTACATTAATATATTTTATACTTAGCAGAGTCCGTCCACTCAGTATAGATCGTTTTGGGCTAAATTGCGTTTATTCAATTTAATTAATTTATACAAGATTAAATCCGACCAGTTTGGATAGGGAGGACATTATTTTTTACAAATCGATACATATTTTGTACGAATTTCTCAAACAATGTTTACTATTATCTGATTCGACAAAATATCTATACGAATACACAAATGTACTATACAAATTTAGACGTAATAATAATAATACTATAAATTCGAGTGTTCATATTTAGAGAAAAATAAATAGTGACAAATTATTTTTCCTTTCACTTCATCCGTCATTCTCGCGAACATTGGAATTTAAATACTCTACACTCTAAACATATAATATTCACTGTTATAATCTGCACGCATTGTTCTATAATAATAGTTTGTAGAAAAAAAAAGAAAAGAAAACTTTACGTTTCAATGTTTAGATAACTAAAAATCGTGTTACTATAATATTAGGAGGTACTTTCTACTATCTTTCACCCGGTACCCTTTAAAAGATTAATGCATACACATAAAATACATAATTGATTAACATATGTTATATATTATTACATAGGTAGATAAACGTAAAATACATTTGAAAAGTCAAACGGTTTTTAATTAACGGTTATTTTTTTCATCATGATTGAGCGATTATCTATACTTACGTAGGTTTAGAGTGAAATTGATTTTAAAATGTTACTTTTATCCCGTACACAATAGACACCTTTCAATTTTTGATTGTCAGAAAGCCCCCTTTTAGAAAAATATTTTCTATTCCAATCCGGTTTAAAATAAGAGGAGGAGGGTTACTAATAAAATTGATACAATTTTGAAAGTACTGTGAATAAAAATAATAAGATCATTAAACTATTCGGTTTTAAATGGCTAAAATCAATTTTAATCAAAATCTTTGTAGATAATCACCGGACCGTGATAAAAAAAAAAATCACTCGGTAGTACAGTGTACACCTATAAATATGAAATAACTTTTTTTATTTCGACGAGCATTATAATAGACGTTTTCGTTGCATTCGATTATGTCGACGATATTGTATTTTTTTTTTTGAATAATTGGTATAAACATTATGATAAATAAATAATATTATCAACATTTTACCGGTTATAAATAAATACGAAGAAAAAACTGATCCTGAAGTATTATAATTGGTTGTGTGTATTTGAGACCGGTTTCTTTCTGAAAAAAAATCACCAGGTTATAGAACAACCAATGCGGAAAAATAAATCCCAACTGAATATAAAAATCAAATGGGGATAAATATTCCCATTTTTTTGCATAGAGAGTAAATTCATTTCAATAGAAGAGATCGTATAAAGAGATTACATAAATGTAAAGCATTTTATTTATTATCTAAAATATATTGGTTGCTATAGAATATTATTTTTTAAATCTGTCTGTAGTATATTTAAGATGTTTTTTATTAAGTTATTTTTTTTAACCTCGTTTCATAATAAGCAACTCTTTCAACACAGAATTAATTAAAAATCGTTATTTTCTAAAACATGCCTGGCAAAATTAAAATTAAGAATGGTTTTTTTTTTTAAAATTTTATTACAGAGATAAAACTCTTCGTATCTAGATTTAAATCATAATCACTCTAATAATTATCTTTTAAATAGGTAAATACGATTAGATTTAATTGACGAGATGATTTTTTTTTTTTCAAACGTAAAATATTGTGTTTTTGTGTACACGTATAATATTAATTTATTTACGGTGAGGTCAAATGAGGTAATGATTTAAATTTTAATAATTGATAACAACTGCAACTGCAGTTGTATAATTACATAAGCTATAACAGATTTGTAACATTTCCACATACTTATTTTCCCCTAATTAAAATTATAGTATGAGTTGTGCGTTTAATCCTATCAAACAAAGTAAGTACATGTGTGCGTATTTAGTCGATATTAAGGTACACTACAATTTATATTAATTTCATATAATATAACCTACCCAAGAGTAACGTGAAGACGAACCGTATTACAATATAGAAATATTATATAGAAATGCTGTTGATGTTCAACAAGTGTGTTCCTTTTCCGAACCCTTGTGATAATAAATACGAATACGTCCTTGAAAATTCTATACGACTAAAACTTAAAACCGGTTCTTTCCTAAAAACCAGAAATATCATGTTATTATACTATTTTTATTGTTAAAATCTTTGGTAAATACCGCGCTGTTAATAATATTTCGCACGTCGTATTCAACTAAAGCAAAGTAGTAATAATAATTTATGAACATATTGATCAAACGTTTATATTGAAAATAAAAAAATATATATATATATATATAATATAATATTGAATTGACAACGGACAACTATAAATTAAATAATATTATAATATTTTTAAATTTGACTGGCTAAAATAATATTTTTAATGTTTAAAACCGTTTTATCTGAACCCTCTGCGGAACTTATCAGTGCATAGGTATAGGTTTGTTATTGTGTTTACACTTTTTAATGGAACATTTAACACCATTTTATTATAATATATCCGAGTGTTATAAAACTACGACGATCTATCGACGACGACGATGTATTGATGTGTGCGCGCTGCCATGAGTACTACTCTACCGTACGTGTGTGTTTTTAGATTTGTAAACGGGAACGGAGGACGAGATAATATTATAATAGAGTACGGCATGTAAATAGTATAAAATTTAAGACCATCGTCGTACAGTTATCGTATTAAATTATTTAAATAATATTATTGTCGTTTGACGTACGCCTAATTTATTTGTTATTTTATTTATTTATTTTTTTTTTTTGTAACACGAATAATAATGACATAGATTCGTTATAATAATATATACAAAATTAATTATATATATATATATATATATATTACATACCTACTATAAGGTTACTATAAGGTCGTCGGAAAATACTCTATATAAGGTTAGCAAATGTGCTATAATATTACGAATTAAATTTATTTTTTATTATTATTTTTTTTGGCTGGGGGATGGGGTATAGTTACAGCTCTATTGTCTGTCCACAATATATTAGTGTCGTCCTGCTTGTCCGGCGTTATCCTGCGCCGTAAGGTTAGGTTTTTAATACAGGTACTGCCACACACGTGTCTCGTAATTATTATTAACAGTTTATAAAAATAAAAATAAAAACAAGCGGCTTTATTGAAACCCGACCAACTGTATACAACAGTCAGCATCGGTATACAAGTACGTAGTAGAAACCATTTTTATTTTTTTTTTGTCGTAAAACGAGTAAGCCCGAAAACGTTAATATATTATATTATAACAATGCGAACAGCTGATGACTTTTTTTTTTTGTGTTATGTATTGGTGTAAACGTTCTTAATATAATATTATTATTATTATTACCAATGTGTTCTGGTGTACTGCGTGTCAATAATAATACTACGGCAAATATACCTGTGTACCTCCTATTATTACCGCCGCTATAGTCAACCGCTACGACCGTATGTCATACGGTGATCCCTCCTCGTCAGTATTCAATAATACTCTCGTATAATGTACGAGTGGTAAAATTAAATGATTGTAAACCATAAATAAACGACGTGCTGGTTGTTTCCGGATCGAAACAGGTAAATCGTAAATACATTATAAGATTATTAGGTAGTTGTAGAGTTCCCTTCCCCCCGTGGATATCGGTTTGGTATCGACATACACACTGATTCCTATGCAGAGCCAAAAATGATAATAAATATTGATAAAAAGAAAAAAAAATTTAACGATAACGTCAACGCAGTGGCGTATTTACAGGGGGAAATAAACATATCTCTTCCCGTTGTTCTTTTTTTTATAATCGTATACATGCTTATTGTAAATTAAAATTACTAAATAACGAATCAGTACTGTCTCGAGAATTAAACACGTTGATGACTAAAGCGGCTAAAAAAAACACACAATTAACAAAATAGGACTCGTCGGATTGCCAGTCTCTTCTACCTCTACACCGGAAAATACATTTTTTTTTTTTTTGGTACAACAATAGTGAAAACATATCTTAGAAATTTAACGAAAGAAGTAATTATTTGATTATGTTTATTATTCACTTATAATTAATTCGTGTCTGAAATCAATTCATAAAAACGTGTAATTGTAAATGTTGAGGAGATAATAGATGAAATAGCAAAAACGCAGTAAACTAAAATTTGTTTTATAGTATTTAAATTTCCAAATATAGGTATGATACCTATAAAAAAAAAAAAAATTCTATGTATGTCCTATATATGTATATTTCACTTATATCTCCCCCTACAAAAAAAAAATCCTAAATAAGTCACCACTTTGCCAACGCCAAAAAAGTGTAAGTTATACGATTTTTAGTGAAAATTACGATATTTTATCGTTGGAGGAATAACTACTAAGTGTATTTTTTTTTTATGTGAGAAATATAACTAAAGAAAATATTTATTTATTTTTTTTTTTTTTTGTCCATTCCAAAACAATTTTATTGTTTATTTAATCTTGCCTCTGATTGGTCAGAAGCCAAACGGTCTAATGTGAATAGAAAAAAAAAGATCACAGCAATACAATGAACTTTTATAAATAATTATTATTATTGTAACTCGTTGTAATAATAATATAATGTGGCAAAAAAAAATAAAATTAAAAAAAATAAACGAATAGTCGACTCGTTTGTCGTGTCGGGATGGTAACTGGTTGGCTACGAAAGCGGTGGTGATTGTGGCGGAAAAAGGTTGACGGGGGGAGTGGGGCGGTGGCGAGGGACGTTTGGACGACGGTGTACGGGAAGAAAGAAAAATGACACCGAAGACGAAAATATTAAAATATCCGTGGAGCGGCGGCGGCGGCGGCGGCGGCGGAGCCCTTCTAATAACGGTTCTCTTGGCGTGTCGTTGGGTCGATGCGTGGTGGATATAAGGAGGCTGGGGGGGCCGTACGTCATCGTCTGCGACTCGGCCACGTGATAAACGACGACGACGACGGCAAGGGGACGAGGGTAAATCATCTGCCCGCGGTGGCGCGACCTTGAACAGGTACGGAAAGGGGAGCGGGACGGCGGCGGTCACTGGCGGCCACCGGTGGCCACCGGCGTGCGGAGAAAACGTAATATTGTGTTCGCCTTTGATGGGGCGCGGTGGATATCGGTAGTGGCGCGGGAGTGACGGTCGGAAGACGGTGGCGGTGGTCGGCCGGAGGGCGGAAGGGGAAACTAGTCGATCCGCCGGGCGGCGGCGGCGGTACGCGCGGACAACACGCCGCCGCCGCCGCCGCCGCCGCCGCCGCCGCCGTCGCTGCCGATCTCGACAGCTCCTCCGCCGACAATCGTCAGTCCGAATAACGCGATCGGTACGTTCGCATACACGCGAACAAGAACAAAACACGTAAAACGATATTCGATTTCAAGTATATTTTAGCGACTATTTAATTAATATTGTGCCTAGCAACATCGTACGCGTGCTATTTAATGAATTTAATTATTTATATTTTATTTTAATATTTCGACCGTCGTTGTCGATTTGGTATATTAATTATAAAAAAAAAAAATATATATAGTCGTTGTTTATCGCACGAAATCGTCCAGTGTTAAAATAATATCCATACAGATATATAATATAAATATATTATATAACTAGTGTTTTTTTGTTTTTTTGATTCGGTTTTTTTTTTTCATCGTCGTTAAAATTAGCCGGCCGTAGAAGAACGAGAACATTTTCTTAACGAACCGCCCGAGTAAAAAAAAGTGTGCGCCAACCGTAAAGAAGAAAACACGAACGTGTGTAAAATTATTTTCGTGACAATATAAATACTATTGACGTCGAATATGACCAACTCGTTGTTCAACAGCGGAGAAACAGTAGCCAAGGTAAAAAATAATAATATTAAAAAAAAAAAAATATATATATATATCATTATATTGTGTAATAACGATAATAATATTAATAAAAAAAAAAAAAATATATATACATAAGCTGTCACGAAAATTTGCCGTCATTTTAGAGGCGATCGATTTTTTAAAAATAATTGATTGTATATACGAAAAGGCATTGCGATCGCATAAATCATTTTACCACGCAAATTCTAAGTATACCTATGTTGATGTAATATGATGATCTAACATTTATTTACGAGTATATTTATTTAAGGGGTGCTAATTTTTCTGTATTTAAATTTCAAGGGGAGGTTTAGCACCCTAAAGCCTCTCTTTCTCTAATTTTCGCCCGTGGTATAATATATAATATATCGTTTATAACGTAACGAGTGACGGCTTAACAAAGCTGGTAGCGGTTTTATTGTTTTTTTTTTGTTTTTTCAATGTCACCGCTCGACCACGTGGGCCACGTGTTTTCGGTATATTCGAATTGTGTTAATAACCGTAGACGAATTTCGCGCGAGATTCTTTGTTGAATTTTTATATTTATAAAGTTGGCCGTAATAATAATAATAAAAAAACGAGATAATAATTATTGACCGGCGGCGGACTCTTGTTTTCGTACGCGGGCGGACGGCGAACTCGCCAGACCTTTTCGTCGAGCGCGACACAAGAAGTTTCTAGACGACGACGTGCCTATAGATTTATGTACATATATACATGTATTATATATGTATATATATATAATATATATATATATATATATATAGACTATGTGCGTCATATTGTTATAATAAAATAATTCGTTGTGATACGCGCAGTAAGTTGTCTGTGTTTTATTTTTTTTTTTAATTTATTTTTTTTCCCCCGTTCGCTGCGGTTTAATCACGTGCTTTAAACTACAGCGCGATAACGTCGATTAAATATTGGCCTGTAGGTTACGGACATAAGAAAAAAAAAAAAAATAATAATAAAATAATAATACGTTAATAATTCGTATCATGTACGAATCGTTGTTATACACGAATAATATTAATATTATTATGTAAAGAAACAAAATATTATAATAATTCTCGAACCTCGTGTTATCGTTTTTCGCCATTTTTTATTTATTTTTTTTCTCTCCCGTCGATTTCGTTTTATTTCAACAATAATCATTATCGGGCAATCGTACAGATATCACAGTAATAATAATCAAAATAATATTAATAGTTGTTTTAAACCCAAAACCAAAGAAACAACGACTCTACGTGTGACCTATCGATATAAATGGTTTCGGTGCATCTTTTTGTCCGGGAGGAGGCGGGGTTTATTTTTTGTGCTACACAATTACAAAACAGCTTTTATTATAATATAATACATTGTATACGACACGTTGTAATAATCGTAAATCGTAAAATGGGATTTTTTTTTCTTTACCCTAGACCCTCGGGCGTACCCGTCCGTCTAAGGGGTTTGTGTACCGTCCCAAAAGGTCGGGCGACCATATTATTATTATCTCGGGGGCGATAACCATAGAGACGGTTCTCTCTGCACACAGCAACCACCTGTTCGATCCCTTCGTGCGGTGCGCCGCTCAGCAAGGGTCCGTCCCGCCAGCCTGTCCGCCCGCCCGCCAGTCGACCCACTCGCGTCCTTTTTTTTTTTTTTCTTTCTTTTTTTTCCCCATTTCAAATCACATACACATAAGGCAACGACGACCGTATGCGCACATGACGTATTTAAGTAATACACAATTTTCTATAATATACCAACAAGTTTTTTTTTCCTTGTCCTCTCTCCCTATGCCCACAACGACACCTACAAACACATGGGCACACGGGCAACATTCGATATTATTATAACAAAAGCACACGTGATAACATCGTTGATATGTCATAAAACATTAAAAAAAAAAAAAAAAAAACCATAATATTTTATGCGTTGTGTTTCTATCTCCGCTGCACGTTTTTGTGATTTTTGTTTTCAAAGCCAATGATCGTTTTGTGTCCGAAGCATTTGGCATTTTCACATTATATAGAGACGACGAGGCCGCGTTTGATTATTGCAGTTCCGTGTTCCTACTACCATTTTTTTTTTTTTTTTTAAGCTATTATTACTATTTTCGTATTTCTATGTGTGGGGGGGGTACGCATTAATATATTATTGTCTAATAGTAGGCGCATGATTTTCTTTTACCTTGAGGCCTTGGCGACGATTCTGGGTTATATAAAAATTTTGCTTACTAATTATTATTATTATACCCGTGTTATTTGTGTGCTTACACAAATCACTACATTATTAGAATATGTTGTAAAAATCGAGTTTTCCAGTCGTATTTACATTTACATATTATATTGTTGTGCGTATAATAATATAATACACTCTATATTCAAACAAAAAAAAAATCTCGCAACTACGTGCTGGCATATATAATAATAATAATAATAATAATAATATTATAATTTTCTAGAGCGATAAACTCGCTAAGGTCACGGCAATATACGACTACAAACGTAGTGTATTTTTATCAATATTTCGATAGCCCTTCGTGTGTGTGTGTGTGTTTACATCTCCGTTGTTTACAACCAATCAATGATTTTTTAAGTGCTTCGATCAAAATCCCCATGACGACGACGACGACGAGGCGCGATAAGATATAAATAAAAAAAAAAATTATACAATTAATAAAAACCGAAAAAGTTTAATGTAATACGTTTAAAAGTTACGATGAACGATGACTGGCGGTAGCCCGTTTCAGTGTACACGTTATACATTTTTAGAGACTGATTGATCTGAGTGAATAATTTGTCGAGTCCAGTCGTAATTATTAACACGGTGGTTTATTTTGCACAACGGTTAGGTTATAAAAAACCACGGGCGTTCGCAGTAACGAGGAGAGCATCAGTTTATCGATACAATATCATAAATTCATTTGACTTCTATGGATTTTAATGAAAGTATTATTTTTAACTTCTTAGGAGTTTTTTTCGTTAAACCTTTTTTTATTTTTTATATCAGTTGCCCATTTATATTTAAATGCGAATATCTAACACTGCTAGATTGAAATATATTATTCTGAATATGGATGAAGATGGATTTTGAAATTGTAATTTTGTCATCGTTAAAAAAAATTTAATTGTATTTTTACCGATCGTAATTACTTACTTTGAGTAACGCTGTTGGGATATTTTCCCCCGTACGTTTACATCACGTGTTACTATCCCACTTAGGCAACCCGCAACATCAGTGGCGTGCACTGAACGACGTTTTCCAAATGCAGCAATTGCTCTGCCCTAAAAAAATTACGCGAAAGAGGGGTAAGCGAGATGGCCATTTTTGATTATATTTTAATACTATGGTTTGAAATATGATCGCGACGGCAATGGTTGACGTCTGGAGATATATACCATCGCATATACCAGGGCCAGAAATCAGCCCGACTAACTTACACCATTTATACCACCGAGTCTGCATTTAATTGTTTTAGTCGACAAAACTAATACTCGATTTTTTTTGGTGATATTTTAATATGCGCGATCTTATCGCTATAATAATATTATTGCCGTTTATCAGAGGACCCGGGATAGTGGATAATAATAACCTTTTTCGAAGTCGGCAAATTTGATATTTGGAGTCGACAGTTTTTTAATCATACCTCCCCCACCGTCGGTTTTCGTTGAAGCCGTTATAACGGCGTGCACGCGTTAAATACGCATAACCTCCTCTCTTTTTTTTTTTCTCGAAGTCTGTTGAAAAATGATTTCGAATAAGCAAATTATTACCACAGTCGTCGTCGTTTTATTATTGTGTGCGGCGATTTCATAAAAATCGAAAGTAGTCGTCACGGTTCAAGGCATCCTCCGCGCCGCCGTCGCCGTTACATTACGCCGCGGCGTCTTCCGGTTTTCTCCGCTTTTCAAGAAAACCGTTAAGACAATATTACAAGTATTATAACGATGTTTCACCGAAAACGGAACACCAATAATAATTTACTCACCTATCCCGATGCGGCGTACAATCAATAATCGAGGTACGCGTCAAAAAACCAAAAAAAAAAATCGCACAATTATCAAATCAAAAACAGTAGTAGGGTAAAAAAACACCGGCGAATGAATGCCAGTTTAAGTGATATAAAACATTTTCTACTCTGTCTAACGAAATCATACTATTGGTGTACCTGTTATTAGAAGAAGATAAATAATCCGCCGGTATATAATCTACACACAGACCCTTAGAATTTACGATTTCGGTTAAACTATTGTTCCTCCACTCACCGCTGCATATTTCCGAGGTTTTTTTTTTTGTTTTTTGTGTTGCTCCTCCGGGCTTTTGTACATTTTAATAACGTCGGTCAATCTGCCGATTCCGGGGAGGGAAAAACGTCCGAACAAAGACCGGAATCAATACGAGTTAGTTAGGCGTACCTCCTACATAGTTTTCGACGAAATACGTTTTCGACACACTGCAATACGCAGGTGCTCCGAATATATATATTACAGTGAACATAATAACAAAATAATAAGGAACAATCGGTCCGGTTAGATATACCGAAAACGTCCTTGCCCCCGGGGTCACGGGAGTAGCAATCGGTGACAAGAGAGAAAGGAATAAAAATAAAAAATAAAAATGTATTCGCCATACCTATTATTTATTATACATGACCAGGAAGTCATCGTAGACACTGGCCGTCGGCCATTGTATAGTCAATAATTTTAAATAAAATTATATTAGGTATTTGTTTTTTTAACACGTGATAGTTCACTTCTGGTATCGCGGTGATGGTGACTGGGAGGGGTACATATGTGTCCGAAAATGGTAAACGTTCAAAAACGTGTTTGGGAAAGAAAAAAAACAAAACTGGGTACTATAGATACTTATACGAAACTACTAACCACGATGACGAGGGGACAAAAAACTAGTGATGTAAAATTACCGGTAATTTATTTTTATATTACCCAGTAAACTACTGTTCCGTGGTGACAAATTGCCAAATTCGTTTTTCTATACCGAATTGAATAGAAAACGTATTATTATTATTTTGAAATTGTAAAAAAAAAAAACCTATATACATAATGCATTGTAAATTATAATTCGTAATCTTTTCAGTTGACAAATATTTTTTTTATTTTTAATATTGACATAAACCATCTATACAAAAAAAAAAAAAAAAAATGCACAATAAGAATATTTCATATATAACAGTTGACAAATAACAGATAAATAACTATTATTTAAGCTAAACAAAACAAAAAAAAAACTTATATATATATATATATATATAATTTATTTCTTGCCAAGTATTGATCACTCATTGGTTGGTTTTAGTGTGAATACTAAAAAAAATTACTTCTCGATAAATCGCCTTACTTTACTTTACACTAAAGTAATATTACCGATTTACATCACTACAGGAAAACGACTGTGCTGTCTACCCCGCTCTGACGACAAGCGATGAAAATTAAAAAAAAAAAAGTACTTCAATGCGAATTTTTTATTTTAATGAGTAATATATAATTTTATTTATGTTATTCTTGTAGTTTAATGCGCGCGTATATTAATAAATAAAAAATTTAAAAACAAATTGAACGTGCAAACGTTATAATATAATATACCGGGTGACCTCGTCACTTAAAAATTCGCAAGACGATATTTACTATTTGTATTATTATTTTAAATCGTAAGTGACAATGGTGATTTTTAAAAAAAAAACAATTTTATATGCGAGTTTTCTTCAACGACAATCAAAAGACGAACCGGAGTAGAGTAACAATATTATCAATAATTGTCGACCGTACATATATAGTGATAATAAATAAATAAATAAATATAATAAATTACACGAATCGCCAAAACAATTTTCAGTAAACTGTAGGTATACGCCCTATAAACTTTTTTTGTTAAAAATAATGATGTGCTTGAGAAACGATCATTGGGAATATTTAATTGAAATGTTATAATATTGTTATCGTCGCACGATGAGCATCGTTATCAGTATAGTTAAAATAGTGTTTATAGCAGAGTCCACTTAGTTTTCTGGACATGTTTTTTATTTTTTGCCCACTTTCTTCGTTTCCCCGCAAAGTCCGCATAATGACTTATGCGAATACGCTTGATTAGCGTCTCTTCTTATCAGTCTGTTATCAGTAATAATTGGATAATAATTTGGATCGAAACGAATTAATAGTCCCATTATAATAAAAATACACGTAATATTTTTTCAACGTTTATATCGTATTATACATATATATAAGTACTTACCAACTATGATTTGACTATTATTAAATAAGAGTTAATCAAATAGTTTTTGGCAATAAATTACAATATATGAACCAACTACATGAAATGTAAAATATAATAATTTTCAAGTTGCTTTACGTCGAGTTTTTATTTGTTTGGATCCTCTATAAAGGTTGTTATCGCTTAATAAACTAAAATAAGAATCGTACCTAACCTAACAATTTCGTGCGTTCCGCGCGAGTCCAAATAAAAATAGATTTAAGCGGATAAAAAAAAAAAAAAAAAAAAATGAAGGAAAAAACACCAAGAGAAAACCATCCAACGCAACGCGAAAACGTCGTCGTCGTAATATTTTTTTGTTTTTTTTTTCTCGTATTATCATTCGGACACTAATAATAATGGGACGTGCGGGGGACACGGCGACGGGTAATATTATTATTATTATTTTTTTTATATATATATATATATATATAGCGATATAGCAGAGCATACGACAACGATGGTTTTTTTTTATTATTATTATATATATATATATATATATATATATATATATATATATATATATATATTTTTAATGTTTTTGTTACACGTGAAAATATAATATTATTGTGTGTGCCTGTGCGTCTGTGTATCGCAACAGCCTCTTATGCAACCGCGCGTTGTTCAAGACCGCACCGGTTATATTATTTTCACTTTCTAAACACTGACCGTGTCCGCCGTTTGTTGTAATAATGATAATAATAATGATACCGGGGCAGCACCAGATATCCATGTCTGTGCGCGCATATTTCCGTTATTATTATATAGACAAAAAAAAAAAAAAATAATAATAAAAATAAAGCCGCGAATAGTTATAATAATAATAGCGAAAGAGTGTATACCCGTACATAATAATATTAATAGTCACGGTGTATATTTATGTATATATATAAAAAACCCAAGCGAAACGAGCGTATAATATATAGAGACGGTCGAATAAAATAGGAAGAAAACAAATTGCCTATTTTTCCTACTGGAAAACGTTCGTTGGAATCGGAACGTCTTGCGTCCACACAAAACCACCACCTCTCCGCCCTTAAACGCAAATATGTTTAAACACATAGGGTCAAACGGTGTAATTTAAAAAAAAAATATATATATAACATATTATACACAACTATTGAATTTCGTATCGAAGATACGAACCGCGTTTGGCTGGCATAAAGTACGATCGCGCGTTACGAAAAAAAAAAACATGATAAATTTTAAGGTTATGTTAGAAAAAAATAACCAATCGTTAGATAAATCAAAATTGGCCCCCTAAATCGATTTCGATACAACACAATGGCAAAGACAGATACAGATTCAAACATTGGTTATTTTCGTTTCCCACGAAAATGTATAGGGGTTTTTTTTTTTTTTTTGATTGAAACAATTTAATCTTCTTTGTAGAATATTTTTCTTGGAAGCGAAAAAAAAAAATAGAAAAGAAATTATTCCGTTTACCCCACTTGACCCTATAATATTATCATCGTATTATTTTTTTTTTTTTTACGAATACAATTATTATGTTATTTTTAAACTATTATAGCCCGGGTATACTATCAGACTGAATACAATTATAAAAAAAAAATATATATATATTAAACCAAACTATATAATAGTCGTTTTATCTCCAGTATTGTTGATATTATATGCACACACACACACAGTGAGTCATTTTTTTCTTTTTTTTTTCTTATATTATCTCTGCTTGCTGACATCGCAGTGATATTAATATAATAATTCATTAGTCCATTATATTATTTTGTAAATTGTTCCTATTGACTGGTACACAGACCACTGTCTCTGCCATCGTTGGAGGGACGTTCAATATTTTCAAAATTACAGACAAACAGTTACGATGGAAGAAAAAATTACATTCCCCGATTTACGGGCTAGTTGACGAATCTCGCAAAAAGAAATGTTAATAATCAACGAAACGAAAAAAAAAAAAAAAAAAAACCGTGTGATTTGGCGTCTATTGTTTTCTTTACAATTTATTATCATTTTTAATTTTTATGCACGACCTATAATACCAAGGTTGGTTTTTTTTCTTCTCGTTTACCATCATCTCGTAGTATTTCTCCTTTCCAGTCTAGACGGGCCTCGTATTTTATTAGTAATATACACGTGACGACCGGATATACACGATCGCATTCACTGTGAAAATTCCTCCTCCGCAATAAAATAAAAATATCAATGTAAAAAAATTAGAGAGAAAATATGTTTCTCCCCACCCCCTACTACCGTCATTCAATTCTTGGGGTTTCTTTTTGTTCCATTCGAATGACGTAGACGCGAGTGGGAAGTCAAATAATAAATCCTCGTGTACGACACGTTGTCGTTAAAATAATGAATATGATTTAAAAAAAAAAAAACAATTTTTTTTATAACGTTAATTATTATAAAACTTATTAAACAAAACTGTGTACCCATCACAATCGGACGGTTTGTATTTGATATTTTCTTGTTTTTTTTTTTTCGTCGTTGCGACTACACGACGATATAAAAAAAAAAAAAATTGTATTTTAGAAAAGATTTTGAGATTAAGTTTATATTTAAAAAATAAAAAACCTAGTGCGCATATCGTTTATATATTATTATCTGCAGATATTTATAATTAAATGCTGATGTACGAGAGAAATAAAATTATTGCACATTGCACGTAATATTAATTTAATCGAGTGTTTAATGATGACGATAAAAAATGAAAAAAAAAAAATGGTTATCGTTTTCTATTTGTTTAACAGTGAAATCTCCGATTACGACGCGCGTTAAAAAAAAATAATAATAATAATCCACGGAACATAAAGAGCGTAACGTTTTAATAATAATTTATTATAGTCGACGAAAAAAAAAAAATTAAAATATTTAGCAAAACCCTTTAGCTTGGAGCAATGCCAGGAGGAGTGGGGATGCACTGAGACACGTACCTCCTCACCACGAAATCTTCTCGTTTCACATAATATTAACTGTTCTTGTGCGGGTACAAGAATATCTCACCAACACGTTTTTTTTTTTTTTATCAAAAGAAGAAACTACTCGTGTATTTTGCTGTCCCAGTCAAAATACACCAATAACGTAGCGGATTGAGCTGAACTCTATAAGTTTCGGTTTAAAGGATTAGGTTAGTTTAGGTAACCTAACCTAACTTATTAGAAAATCATAAGAGGACAGTTTTCCGCGGAGGGTGTCAGTCGACGCGTTTCCCCCCCTATTATTCCGAATATGTATTGCCCCGTTTAGAAACAACGATTATTATTTCAGCATTTTTTTTAAATAACGACTGTAATTTTTCGATAAATTATCAAAAAAAGAACGATTTTTCGAGTTTATACCCAAGGTGTCCATCATTTTGATATCTCCCGATATAATGAAAATAATGAAATTCTCGACAAGGGCTACAAATATTCATATTTTAATTGCGTTTTGGTGTTTCGGTAATTATCTCATATCGTTTTCTGATGAGTTTTGTTCGTCAAAATAGGGTATTGCGTAATATCAACAAAAAAAAAATATAAAAAATCTCATGAGGTCGATGAAACTACAAATTCGAAATGTCATTAAATGTTCAAAAATATAAACTATACAATGGCCGTGTTTGTATTTTTCGAAAATAATGAAATAAAAAGTTATTTATATAACATTTCTACCAAAACATTATAAATTTAATTGAAATACGTATATTTATTTGTAGTCATTATAGGGATTACAAATAATTACAAATAGGACTACAAATAAATCTTGTCTAATTAAAATGAAAATTAAAAAACAGAATTTGATTTTTTTGGATTCCCAAGCGAAAAATAGCTTGGTTTTAGATATAATGTGTCATTTGTTTTTTTTTATTCTTATTTGTATAGTTTTTATAATAATCTGGAGGGGGGGGACAATTGACGACACTAACTGTTATGACCTTACCTAAACTTGGCAACAAGGGAAAATCAAGACTGATACTTCTTCGGTAAGAATTATTTTACGTTTGCAATGATTTATCGATAGCGGGGTACGGATGTAAATCGAATTCCGCTCGATTTTCGTGAATATTAATCATTTACAATATCACAGATTCTATGATATGATTATCTAACGTGTGAACAAGTTCGAAAAAATCGTCCAAATAATATTTAACGCCGATTTTTTATTTTTGTTGTCAATTCCGTCGTGTTTCGCAAAGAACAAAAGCGACAAACACATTTTTCCGACCGGGAAAATTCATAATGGAATTTCGTGGCGACCGTGCGTGGGGTTATTATCGTTTTAATTCGGAAAACGATAATTGTCGCAATATTGTAATATTAAATATGGTCGGTTGCCACCGCGGTATATACCAGACAGATACCATTATTATTATTATTTTCGCCATTGCACGCGAATTATACCCCGTAACCGAAAAATCGGAAGACCTTGACATCACGGGCCGCGCGTAGAAAATACGATTAATTTTTTCTCGACTTGCAAACACACAGACGCGCGCGTAGGAAAATATCGTTTAATAAAAAAAAAAAAAAAGTCCGTCACACACGATAGATAGCCGTGCGTGCAGTTTGAAAACGTGTTGTAACACAATACCGCCGAACGTTATAGAAAAAAAAAAAAAAAAAAATGTAATATTTCATGACATTTTTATTATTATTATTATTATTCCTTAATGAAAAAAATCGCCGTAATTACAATAATATTGTTGTCGGGCTTTCCGCCACGGCTTCTGGAAACCCGAAAAAGTCGAGGGAAACCTGGAATAATAGTCTGGGAAATTCTATTTATTATTACAAATGAATAATAATCGATAATAATAATAATAAAAACCATTTATTATTTAAATTATTTGATAGTAAGTAACTTGGTGACACCGTTTAAATAATCTGAACAATATTTAATGGCAGTTTGATCGTAATCCGAAATTGTCTGGTTTTCAATTCAAAACTAATGACAATAACTAACATTGAAAAATCATTGTAAATTCAAAATGGCAACTATGGTAATAATAATAATAATAATAATACGTTATTGTCAAGGAGCGGGTATATTACTCAAATGAAATTGTCTTTGAACTTGGAAATTTGAATGATATTATCATTCGGTACAACTTACGACGAACCTTGGGTCGAATTGTCGTGCATTTTTACGGTGCCGAAACAATTTTTATTCACATAAAATCAAAATTAAAAACCTTCAAACAGCCATAAATAACCTATAAAAACCGCCAGAATTTATTGAAAATTGCACCACGATTGTTTTTCACTAAATTAATATTAAATATTGACCTATTAGACAAAATGATCGCCAGGAACCGCCTCCCCCCTCACCCCGACGAAATTGACGATTGGAGATAGATTATTGGTAAAAGTAAAAGAAAAAAGGTCCTAAAGTAAAACCAATATATTGTTACGTTAGGTTTTTTTTTTTTTTGTATGGATCGCGATGCCCCCCGATATTTTTGGCCCCCTAATAATTGTTTATAAACCTATAAATTGAAATATTATCGTATGCTAACGACGACACGATGTTTTTTTTTCTCCCTGCAGACGCAAAATAGACCACGCGCAGTGGCCATTGAAGTGGAACACTGGTGGCAAGAGATGGTGTCGTCTACCGGCAGCAGCAACGGTGGTAGCAGCAACCAGGGATCCGTGTCGTCGGAACCGAGACGCCGCCAGGGACAGGGACGTCGTGGAGGCGGCGGCGGCGGCGGAGGTTCCGGTAAACAACAGCAACAACAGCAACAGCAGCAGCAAACGCAACAACAACAGCTGCAGGAGCAGCAACAGCCATTGCCGCCGCAAACGCCTTTGGGTTCGCGGTACAAGACGGAGATGTGCCGTCAGTACATTGAAAAGATTAAGTGCGCGTACGGCGACAAGTGTCAGTTCGCGCACGGCGAACAGGACCTGCGCCCCGTGTTCAGGCATCCCAAGTACAAGACGGAACCGTGCCGCTCGTTCAACTCGGCCGGCTACTGTCCGTACGGACAACGGTGCCACTTTGTGCACAAGGGCGACGGTTACATACAGCCCGCGTCTCCCGCATCACCGCCGCTGTCCACGTCGTCGTCGTCGGGCATCGGTAGCGACGGTTCGCTGGCCGACCTCGGGCTGGGCATGCTCGACGGTATGTTCACGCCGCCGCAGTCGCCCGAGGGCCGGTTACCCGTGTTTAACAGGCTGTCCGGCTCGCCGCCCATTACGGGCGACGTGTTTGCGTTCCACGCCCCGCAGTCCACCGTCGTCCAGCCACCGCGACGCCTTAGCGAACCCGATATCGATTACGGTTTCTACGCGTTCTGATCGTCTCCTCTCCTCCTCGACCCCATCCACCAACCCCCACCCCTTGACACCCACTTTGTTCTAATTTTTTTGATACCAAAACGTGATATAACAAAAACAGTCTTGTACATATTTTAAATTATATTTCTCGTTAATTATTTTAGGGGTTTTTTTTTTTTTTTGTTTTGTTTTCTGTACAACTAAAATATTATGACGTGTGTTCGTTTTACAGACAATTATTACTATTAATTATTATTATTCCTGATGTTCCGAATTTTTATACTTACAATTAACTTATATTAATAATTATAATGTCGTCGGACTACTATTGTACTAATCATTCCTATAATATAATAATGTACACACACGTACTATCATTCTCTCTCTCTCTCTCTCTCTCTCTCTCTCTATAATATTTAATAAATATCACACACTCTGGCGCAGTCAAAAAGAACAAGAACAACAAGAAGACGAAGAAAACAAAAAAAAAAAAGAAGCGAATTACGCAGCCACCTTTATTATAATATACAAGTATAACCGATCACGATTTACTCAATTTAATAGTTATTAATTATTATTATTATTATTACTCTCTTACATATTATACTCAAATATCGTAAATGTTTTAATGTTAATTTTACAATTAATTTCGGACCGCGTTAACCGGTGCACAACCCCCCCCCCCTCTCACAAGGTCCTCTGTCGTCCGAGGAGGGGGTGCCGTCATTATTATTAATTTTATAAATTTTTTTTTTTTTTTTCGTTTGGTCGAATGCTGTCGTGCGTGTACGGTCGACGAGATTGACGGGGAAAAGAAACTTTCTACGGGGAAGATTTTTCGGTGACGGGGTATCCCGCGGGAACCGGCGCCAAACGCAGTCCTGTCGCGTGGCCGGGATAAACTGGCCGGAAGTCGCGTTTTTCCGGATCTGTAAGCTCGGCCGTTCGAGCGACCGGACCGCGCTCGGAGCTCCCGCGCCCCCCAAGTTCCCGCCGAAATTTGTCCTTCGGAACGTTCCCTCGCCCCCCCTCCCAAAAAAAAAAATAATAATCCAACCAACGTGGTCCGCTAGCCTCTCCCGTCCGTACACGCAATTTAATTATTATTATTTTCAACAAGTCCAACTTGTTCAGCGTTATTAATATTATTATTCTTATGTTATAATTATTATTATTATTATTATTATTATTATTATTATTATTATTTACTACTACGTGCCGGCTATTCATAATTTACACGCGGCATATATAATAACATAACCTTAAAAAAAAAACCTATTTAATAATTTTTTTGTCGTTTTATTATCATTATAATACATTATCATTATCACATACGCTCCGACCGTTATTTTAAACATTTTTTTCTTTTTTACGAGTACGTGCACATATACACCGTAATATATAAATAATGAATATATATATATATATACGGGGCGCGTGTCTGATTTCGTGAAAAACGTGCTCAAAAACCATCCCCTAACCGCCGTGATCAATTAATTTCACCATTAATGTAAAAAAAATTAATACAAATAACGTATTGTGACTTAAACTCTTATCGCCCTGTCCCGTTTTCCCCGCTCAGACATTATCATAAATCTAACCCCCGGGGAATTTTGGAGACTCCCGTGACTTATTTATCGTTTTTTAATTTAATATAATAATATTATTATTTTATTTTGTGTGTGTTAAACTCTCGTATTTACTATAACTATTTTATGGCGTACTATACACGTAGAATCGTAATTTATTAATTTATTATTTTGGCGGAACGTACTTCCCCTCCCCCCGGTCGTCGTTCTTTTTATACGTTTAATATTTTTAAATAATTTAAAAAAAAAACAAAAACAAAAAAAAAATTGATTTCAATATAAATTATTATATATTGAGTTTTTATTATTATTATTATTAATTTTTTTTTTTTTTATATATATATATATACCTTACATAATTATATAACAACCACACTCCAACGTTTCTGCTAACTAATGTATTTCTATTTGACGACGTAAAAAATAAATCTCGTAAAACGATTTTTATTATTACTGAAAAACTAAAAAAAAAAAAAAAAAACGCGTGTTTGTGTGTCTTTTATTCGTGTAAAATAGTACCGTATCAAAATTGTACTTAATTATTTATCTCCCGGTTTATACGATGGACTTTATTTTATTATTATTATTTTTTTTTTTTGTATTTCTCTAATTATTTATATTATTATTACTATTATTATTACAATTAATAAATATATATTATTATTATTATTATTATTATTATTATTATAACGTGTGTTTGGTTTGTGAAAACAAAAAAGTAATAATAAATAAAATTCTATAAAAAAAAAAAAAAAACTCTGTTTTATATTTATTTTCGCCTATTTCTAGTGTGCGGAAAATGGGGGGGGGGAAATACGACAGTTGGGTTTTATTAATGTATTGTCTAGTTAATAATTATTTATTGACACTTTTCCCTAAAAATATTGTCTAACATCATTGTGTTATAAAAAAAAAAAAAAAAAATTATTATATCCTATGATAAATTTTCATGTAATTTCAACGGACGAAATAAATAAATAATTTTATTGTAGACGGCGGCGCGGCGGTCCTATTATTTTTTTTCAGACGCGTTTTTTTTTTTTTCCTCGGCGATGCGATCCGAACCGGTCTCCGCGTGCGTGTGTTTAATATCTCTCGGTTAGATATAAAATTAAAAAAAAAAATAAACTATGATAATAATTAATACACGACATTACGACGACGAGGAAGTATCTATTTTATAATAGGTCCGTACGATATACCCACGTGATTCTGTACAGGGTGTGTTCCACGGAGATTTGTTTATCCGTCGCGACATCATCTGTTTTTATGAATTTTTTTTTTTAGTATACGAATTACAGGACTACAAATATTAAACGAATTAAAATGTGTACGTTTTGGTAAAAAAAAAAACAGAGTTCAGAGTTGATTATTGTTCTATGTGCCGTTTCAATTCTATCGTTTTGAAATCTCGGTTCGCCGATAAGTTTCGTCAATCAAAGTTTACATATTATTATCATACGATGGCGGAACACTATTGTGTTTGGATTTTTTGAACGTGTACAATAGTTACCTTTTTATATACCCAACAAATACGTACAAATTTAGTTAAATGTATGAAGCTAAAAACACCAGAATTTCGATTGTCCCGGTTGATCGAGATATCGGCAACGAGGAGAGGAGTACACGTTCCCGGGACATCCTGTATATTTTATTATGCGATCGACGACTGAGAAAAAAAAAAAAAGTAAGTAATATGCGTACGATAAGATAATAATAAAAATATATATTATTTTTATTATCGTTATTCGGATGTTTAACCGGTTTGACGGGAACGAGTCCGCGGGTGACGGGGCGACCGCGGTGTATACGCGCGCGCTCATTTTGATCGGTGTTACACAAGAAACACGGAGAGGTAAAAAAAATAATACTTACAATGACGCACACACCGTATAATATATATATATTGTAATAATAATAATAGTAGTAGTAATCCTAGTAGTAGTAGTAGTAATAGTGAACGTGTTGCGTAACGTGTTATGGATCGCGATCGCCGGGGAAAGTGGTTTTTTTTTTTTTTTTATTTCTCTCCGTTTACTCTCCCTATTACTTTTTAATCGCATCGTGCCCGGAGGCTTTTTCCGCGTTGCCGTCTCGGTAACGGCGGTCCGCAGTCAGCAGTGGCGTACACAAGAAATCTTCAATCCGACGCGACGATGCGTTTATAGTAATAAATAAGACGTTTTATAATCGTAAATAAATATGATCGCTCGCCCCCTGTTACGAATAAATAGCCTTCAGTAATCGCCTATAATTTTTACTACGCTGAATATCGAAGCAAAACTTGAAACCCCCCGTCCACATCGTGAACGACATGAAACGCATGCTATTGAAACAGACTTTGTGAAAGTTGTAGTATTTTATATTTACTTCAGTTGTCCACTGGAAGAGAAAAATAAAATGTATTATTGAAATAATTTTTAGATTATTAAATCACGTCATTTTCGTTAAGCATTTAAAAATTATTCTCATTTCAGCCCCCGCGGTTCAAAATTCGTTCCGGCGTCACTGGAGTCAGGGCGAATAAACGACACCCTCTCTTAATCATCAGCGTAACTAGGCGAGGGGCTGAAATTATCCTCCAGATATACGTTTTTAATTTGTATTCCCTCCTAGTTACAGCTTTAAGTCCAAAAAAACCTCATGGATTTATTGTGTTAAATAATTCATATTTAATGATAATGTTTTTGAACTTTGATTTTCTAGGCCTCAAGCCCCCTGTAAATATTAAGTCCTAGTTACGCCCATGCTCTTGATGTCGATCATGCATAGGAACAATAAGGTTATTATAAACTAATTACAACAATTACGTCATCTGACCAAAATCGTGACAGAAAAATAATGCACTTTATATAATAAAAACCAATATTGTTCTCATATCGCGACAAACTAATTAACTATAAAAGACTCATTATCTGGAAAAGATAATTAAATTAAAACAAAATTAATTTTGTTCACATTTTATTTTTCTCGACAATTTAAGAAACAAGCAGCTGAAAAATGTTCCGTCGCCGATATTTTTTGTCACCCTTATTTTCGAGAGTGACAAACCACCCCCCCCCCCCGTTTGATTGTTTTCTAATAGCAACATATATTATACAAATCTCATAGATAAACGAAATATTACTTAAAATACATTTTGGTGTTTAAATTTGTAATTTTCGTTAGATTCGTTGACAACACGCCGCCACGCAAATGATGATCTACTACTCTCCCCCTATCCACAAAACAGTTTCACCCTGAAAAATAAGAGTGAAAAAAAATATCGGCGAAGTAACCATTTTAAAGCTGCTTGTTTCTTGAAAAAACGAAAAAAGTCAATACTTTCCGAGATAATGATTGTCTTGGAGTTGATCTATCACGCCGTATACGAACGTGGAAAAATTAAAAAAAAAATGTATATATTTTCGCGGTTTTTCAGCGTGGCCGGTGTAACGATAATCGCAATCGATTCGTACGAAAGACGGTAATGGACATAAATTTAATACTATTCAGGGTACCCCACAATTTATTACGGGTACCGCTTTATAAGTATTTCAGAACGAGAAGACAAGCGCGCTCTTCCCGTGTTAGCGTTTTGACGCCATAGGGATTTATTATAAAATTGTTTTTAAACATTTTTTATTGAGGTTTCATTAGGTAATATAATTCTGTGACGATGTAATAATACGCGTGTGTTAATCACCGACGATAAAAGCCCGGCGTACTGTCCTGCTCATGGGTGGGTCACCGTCGTAGATTAGAAGAAAAAAAAAATATAGAAATTTAATTTAAATCCGTACGCGACAGTATAGGATCATTGCTAACGAAAAACAATTCTGAGCCGAGTTCGGTTTGTCGTGTTTTGAAATGCCGTAATTTGTACGATTTTACATAATTTACACTAATTAAACCACTACATTGCGTTCAACTTGTTTGCTTTTCACCGTCAAATCAAATTTATGACCATGCATTACTGTAAATTTGTATTCACATAAATCGGAAAATAGCACACTAACACTCAAAATGTCGTAATTTGTACGATTTCCGTTAAAATTTCAACGTAAAACGCTTACGAAAAAAAAAAAAAAAAAAAAACCACTACATTACGCTCATTTATCCAAAGAAATAAACCTTACGTTCGTAAGGTTAAATTTGTGTAACGAAAAAAAAAAAATACAACGTTTTATGATTGCTAAGCAACGATGGTATCCCTAGCAACGTATTGATTATCTTAAACGGGAAAAATAAAAAAACCACTACCGATTTTTCCGGTGGATTTCCCGATAGTTTTCTTTCATACAAACCTTGTCCGAGCCGTTCTGGCTGTGATGATCTTACACACGCGGCAATTGATTTTTTTTATATATATATATATACGTATATATACTCGTGTATAAGATATGTAATTCGGTAAAAATGTAATATTTCTAACTCGAGCTGCAGAGACGGGAAATCGTTTAGGGGCGTATAACTTCCGTAAATACTTTGCGAAGTATAAAGTCACTACAGGACTTCGGACCCCTCGAAATGCCGAACGGTATTTGCGCGCCGATGCAGCTGCAGCTGTCGCCTCGCGTATACATTGCATTCGTAATACTAATACTACAGGTGTTGTACGCGTATTATTACATTTTAATTTACATCGCAATAAACCCTCGGTCGTTTCTCGCAGCCCGGCGTAAAAAATAATTGGCACGACGGTCGTATTATTATTATTATTATTATTATTATTATACGAAACGTTGTTTGTATACATATTATGAGCACGCGTGTTTGTATATATTATATTTTAAGATTAAACGCAAGCGCAGCGTGGCTATTTCGAATAAAAACCGTCGTCGTCGGCCGGTAGCAGTGTACAAAATATCGTCCGAGGTGTGGTTCGAAATAAGCACAGGGATGAATAACGAAAATACAAAATTAACAGGCGACAAAAAATGCGTACATACTTCGCACCACGGTCACTGTTGCATGTCGGAAGTTGGGAAGGTTGCACATAGATAGGAAATTTAATTTATAGCTGTGTGCAACGATAAATTTCAAAACGAAAAACAATTCTGACCGAAGTAGTATTAGTCGTGTTTTTTCATTGTTGCCACGGTAACCCAATAAAAATCAAGTTGACGTAGTCGTGTTTCTGCCGCTTTTTCGTTATTTCTTGGTAGTTTCTTCTGCCACGTTAAAAAACGAATAGGTATATCGAAAAATTACCTGTCTAAAGTCGGAACTTTAGGCAAGATTAGACAAAATTTGCTACCGGATACAGTTATAGGAGTATATATCCATATGAACATTAAGTCGATGGAAATTTCACTCCACCATGAGAAAAACTGAAATGACGCCCCTGGTGTTCAGTACCAAACAACCTATGATAAACTTTATATAAAATTGTCAAGCGTTTCTGCGCTCGGCCAATTTTATCAGCACAAAATTAAATAAAAATATAAGAAAATCATACCGCGTCTAGAAAGTGCTAATATTATTATTCTGTGAAAATATGTCGGGTCTCTACGATTATTGTAAACCGAATAACAAAAAAAAAAAAAAAAAATATATAACAAAATCGAAAATAAAGAAACCGTAAATCGTCCCGGTATTCCTACGTTTTATTCCAATTTATTAAACAAACTACAACGAAAATCAAAACGCTTTCAGTAATGATGCTCGTTACTTGAAAATCGAAGTAAAAGATAAATACCGAACAAAAAAAAAAAAAAAATAAACATCATTGTAAAACCACAAGTCCCCTCGCTCCGCTCTGAGTCTAAAAGGTCATAGCCTATTTTTATACAATTTCACTTAAAAAAAACCTCCTGAAATATGAAAAAATGCATGCTTTTTTCGCTCCTCGCTATATGTTTATTCGGCGCCGCCTATGATTTTACTCCGAAATTTACTCAAGTCAAGAAATAAAATATAGCTTTTAAAAACGATTTTATTTGTCGCATATATCAAGTTGGTATAGTTTAAAAAATTGTGAACGCATAAAGTATTTCCGGACTTTCGATTGCACATTTTGCCGGTTTTTAGCGCGTAAACACATACGAGCCCCGGTTATGATAATGGAGTACGACGATTGCAATGCGTTGCCGGAACAAGTAACAAAGAACATGATTTTGACCTTTAAAATGCATACGGCCGCGCGCGAAAATGGAAGCAACGTTGCCAAGTTTATATTATTATATATTTTAAATGGTAAATCGGTCTATTTTTAGTTAAACACCGCTTTTCTGTTTTCGTGTACCTACCTACCGTACATACCAATATGCCCTCTTAACCCAAAGACATAATGAATGCAACTATGACGTGGCCATAAAGTGTAGTTATAAATAAGCTACGAAGCAAAATGGAGAAAATAAGTATATGAAAAATAAATAATAAGATAACCACCGCCTTTATAGTCCGGGCACGACATGAAAAAGACCGTACCACAGAATAATACAGACGAATTTGTCCGTAATCTACGACGGTTTTATTTTCTTCACGCTATTATAAAATAATCGCATAGCAATAGAAACTTATTATTAATTTTTAATTTATTATTATTATTATTATTCTATTTTTTTATTTTTAAATTATCATAATAATTGTTTGCATATAGATAAATAAAACGGACGGTGTTGTCTGCGTACACAGTATAGATAGTATCGGGCATGAAATCCGAATATTCGGATAATACGAAATCCAAATCTGCATTTGTCTAATAATCGGATACTGACTAATAATTAGTTTTATTTTATTATAATCGTGGAATTTAATGGAATAATTAAAAATGTTACAGAATAAAATTGGTTAGATCGTTGAACATTGAAAATTGAGTCGGATAATCCGTGAAATCCGGATTTGACAAAACCGAATATACCCAGCCTTATTATGCAGTGGCATGGCAAACGGTAATTAGAGATGTCTCTTGAGATATTTGGAAGATTTTTGGGTGGGTGTCTAATTTATGTTTTACACATTTTTTTTTGGGGGGGAGGGGGCTATGCATGAATGAATTCGGGAAGGGGCCTCATGGGACCTACACCTTATTTGTGCTTATACAGCAGCCTACAAGAAAAAGTCAACGAATAGGATTTAAATACGTTTAGTTGTTAAGTAAGGCGGGACAAAGAATGGGTTGACGGTGGTGACGGTCCACTAAATTATTATTTGCCTCTTGAAAGTTTTGAATTCGTCACGCCGCGTATGGATATTCGGCAACGTCGCATGGAAATGAAAACGACGTGTGGCAATGGTACGCCTAAAAATGTACCGCTGATAAGGACCGCGGCGGCGCACCAATCGTATGATAACCGGTTACGAGACGGCATGGTCCTAGTCGTAGAGACCGAACATAAGTCCGAACACGAATAATAATACTCGTCGGATACGTTATTTTTGAATAGAAAAAAAAAAAAAATTGTATATATGTCAGTTGTGCGATGCGTGAACGTTTTTGTACGAAAAATACGAGTACGTTAGTATATAAATATTAGGTCGTCTTCTCTGGATCAAGGTTCGGCGGGGTTTATTATAAAGGCGTACAACGGTTTTACAATTTGATTTAGGCGTTATTATGTCTGTTGTGTTCGGCATCTCTATTTTCACGTTTAACGTGTAAAGCCTCGATCGATGAATAGGAGACCCGCCTAGGCGGGTACCTACATAAGGTATCGTCCGGATAGAAATGTTTTTCTGTTTTTTTTTTTTTTTTGCCGAATTCTATGACTAGGCCAGGTGCATAATATCGGTTAGGAGGTACTTGGGTTATATTAAACACTATTGTTGATTTTCCATATTCAAGTCGAAGAACGATATACCTATGAAATAGTATAACATATCATTATTCGACAGTAACTATCAGTTTTCGACGTAGGACGAATCGGTTTGGGTTCCGGAATGCAATGTTGAATACAGTAAAATCTCTATATAGTGGACAGTCAGGGGGAATTAAGAAATGTCCACTATCCCTATAGTGGGAGTTGTCCACTACTAAGAACACCTCTACACAGTGGGTATTTGCGAGGAATTACAAAATGATCACTATATGCAGGCGCTATAAGAAAAAAACTTAAAAAGTACGATACGTACCATACGTACCACATTAAAATTGAAATTATTTATTATAATTTATAAAAAAAATTTATTATTATACTGTACTATAATGTATTTATTATTAGACTGTATTTATGTATGTATTGAAAAGTGGATATGTATATTTATGTACAATTAAAAAAAATCCGTTGTTTTTTTTGTTGAGTTTCTGCGTTTCACAATAGTTTTGTAAATTGGCTACCATTCATCCAACCCTATCGCATCTTCTTTATTTTTAAAATATATTTTTCAGTTATTTATTGTTTACCAAACTTCTTCATACGTTGGATTGTATATCGACTCGTATTCTTTATCGAGTTGTACGGTTTATTCTTCACTTAAATCGTCTTCATTATAATTGACCATATCCGATATTATTAATGTATTGTCTTCTGTAAGGGGATTAAACATACTTAAACATTTTCAATATATAGTATGTATATACATATACTATGTCCACTTGTGAGAGGTAATTTTTAATTTTGGTACCAATATTTAGTGTCCACGTTCACTATTAGGAGTGTCCGCTATTCACAACCCCTATTGCGTACATGTATATTTTTGCTGGGGAATTTAAAAGTGTCCACTATTGGGAACGTGTTCACTTGGCCGGATTCATGACAGAAATAGAATACACTTTATATAATAAAAGCCAATATTTTACACATACATTTCTCACTGTGTTCGGATAATCTATAGGAAAAAACAAAAGCTTAGGAGAATTATGCATATCAAATATAACATAACGTTTTTCGCAGTATCAGTTTTCGACATCGGACGAATCGGTTTGGGTTCCAGAATGAAATATTGACAAACGAATATTACATCAAAGTATATAGTAGTCGGTATTCTACAGTTCGAAAGTAGACGAATATCGAAAACCCTGCAGCAGCAGTGATGCGCGTTTGGAGAACGTAAAAATAGATCGATTGATGGCATGTAAAAATTTGAGTGGAAAAAAAATATCCGTCGGAATATAAATACGTCATTGACACGACGGTATCGACGACAGTCGTAATAGTTATTCCCGTGTACTTGTAGCTTTTGTTTATATCGCCAAATATTTCGGAAGCCGTTGAATTCGAAAATTATTTATACAGACACGCGAAACGCGCTGCAGTAGGCTGTTGACGCTGTTTGTAATAAATAGTAAAATTACCACGACGGGATTTAAAAAAAAATTTCAAGTCCTTAAAATATAAGGCAAAAAAAAAATGCTCTAAGAATATTATTACTGGCGGTTCTTAACGTCATATTTATATGAACGTGAGAAACAAGAGTATGTCTTTTAACAATTCGACCACGAACAAGTCCGTATCCAGAAATTTTTTTCGGGGGGGTTGCATAACATTTATATTGTAGTTTTAGTCAATACCGAATTTAAGTTTTGACATTTGGTATGATATAGAATAACAAATAGTTAATTTAAACGGTAATAAACTAATTTGTGACTAAAAACAACACGCCCGAAATGACCCGTAGAGTCATAGATAACTACCGAAAAAGGCTCATTCAGTGTATTGAAAACGAGGGACCGCCACTTTAAGTGATATCATTTTTAAAAATAGTTTTAAAAAAATGGCATTATATGTACAATTTATAAATAAAACATACTTTTTGAAATTCGACTGGGTTTGGTATTTATAAGTTTCACAAATCAGGGAGGCTTTTCTTACGCACCCGGCATGTACCCAAGTACTCGTACGATGGAAATTTAAATCGATCCAGTTTAAGATTAAAACGACATTTTTAATGTAATAATAATGTGTAAAAAAAAAAACAATGACAAATGTCAAGGAGTATAATTGATGATTGGTGGTCCTTATTATTATTTTTTTTTTTAAACCGAAGCCTAAAACCGAGTGAATATAAAACCTGCCAAGACACATATAACATTTAAAGACTGCATGTTGTCGCAGCACCCAGTGTGTTAACAATACAAAAAATGCGTGGTCAACGTAGCGATAACGCGAGTAGGTACCATGTCTGCGCAAGTTTAGGCGTGTTAGAACATGTATAAAAAATATTGCACAGCTCTTTGCATCTGTGTGTTCATTTGCAGCGTGCATTTTAACCGTGTTAACAGTGGACTATTCGAAAAGCTACTATAGAACGTTTTTTTATGTAGTGATGTTGTTTAATATAAAATATATTATGTGCATACTCTGAACATGTAAAATATACAAAAAATGAGTTTTTGTTATTTTATGGGCGAATTTAACGTCGTTAAATGAAAAACATACAAATAACATTTTTTTATTGGATATTTAATTTAAAAAATATTTTGCTCTTACACTTTTTTTTACATTAAAATTACAAAAATCTAAAAACCACACTTCTTTGAAGTTCAACCCTCTTGAGGCACGCCTCACTGTGGTTGACCAATTATTGCGAAACTTTACACAATTCATTTTTTTTTTTTTTTTTTTTGTGGTTTTGAACAAACTCCAGTGGTAGCCCATTCAAAAATTGGAGAAAAAAAATTGTCATCATCTATAAATATATATATATATATATATATTAAAAACCGTTGAACGATTTTCTCGCTTATCAATAGAAATATTAAAATGTCCAGAACAGCGTGCGGTTTATCCGATGTAAATAGTTAATAAGTACCTACCCCTACTTAGTTATTGTTTCGTAACTATATTGAATATTTTTTCATTCAAATTGCGACGGAAATTTCGCCTAGACCCCGTAATTTATTTTATGGTTACAAATTGAAAACAAATTTAAATTTATCAAACTCCGCTCGGAGTTGTTGAGTTGTTTGTTAGCAATCATTTATTGTCGCGTATGAATATTATTATTATATTTTGTTAAAGTTTTTTTTTTTTTTTTCTGAGACTTCTAATATAAGTAACAACACAATAATAATAATTTATTTGTATATTTTTATTCACGAACACACGGAATAAATTCGTCGTCGGATTCGATATTATTACGCTGTATAAACTCGCACTTACGTTGCATTACGTAGGTATGCCTACGCGTAAACAATCAAACGCACACAGTCATGTGAACAGTTTTTTTCCCTGCACACATTTTCAGATTTTCACGTGGTCACGTTTCGTAATCAATTATTTAACGAAACATGCAGAGAAAACTGTTCCAATAGCGTATGAAAAAAATAAATAAAAAATACGTCTTATCTGTTATCTCGAAACTGTTATTATTACGTAATATCTATTTAACATTTACCAACCAAGTTGCTTATTAAACGGTGATCTCTGTATCGATCCCGCATTTGAAAAATTAACGCGCCATTATATTTGAAATTTGAATAAAAAAAAAAAAAACACATTTCATTTGTGATATATGCGTATAAATTATAACTCGACTGTAAATAAATATTAGACAAACGTCAAAGTGTTATGTAATCGCAATTGTATTATTATTAATTAAAACGTCTTGGATTTATTTACTCGTTGACCGTTCTATATTATTGTGTATAGAGTTAATACATAAAAAAACGTCCGCCCGAACAGGGACTTGAACCCTGGACCCTTAGGTTAAAAGCCTAATGCTCTACCGACTGAGCTATCCGGGCTTATGATGTAAGATGCACATTTTCAGGTTATTCAGTTAAAAGATCCGTATACACCCACCTCTATGCGTACGTTATAAATTACAGTTGTTAATGATATGTTCTTTAAATTATCTATTCAAAAATACATATATATATATATCGAGAAACATACCTAAACGCATTGAAGGGGGTGGGACACGTACCTATTATTAATACAAATAAAATATTATAATTTAATTATTGAACACGTAAATTAACATAATTTTAGGTGAAATATTAAATAATGTTATTTGTTCTATATCACAATCTATATGGATTCATATAAGTTGGGCATCGTGAAACGTAAATTTCTTTTCAATCTCTTCCTCTAGTTTTTGAAGAATTATTTTCTTCAATTCCCATTGTCTGCATAAAAACGTAATGACACGGTTCCCACACCTCCCTCCCCCAAAAAACTTGTAATTTTACCAGCAATAACTATGAAAAAAAAAAAAAAACATTTTAAACAATTAGGGATTGACGTTCGAACACGAGCGAAAGAACATGTTCGTAGCGATCGAACACCACCACGTAATAATTTTTATATAATTTGAAAAAAAAATTTCCGCCCGAACAGGGACTTGAACCCTGGACCCTTAGGTTAAAAGCCTAATGCTCTACCGACTGAGCTATCCGGGCTTATGATGTAAGATGCACATTTTCAGGTTATTCAGTTAAACGATCCGTATACACCAATCTCTACGCGTACGTTATAAATTACAGTAGTTAATAATTATCGATATGTTCTTTAAATTATCTATTCAAAAATACATATATATATATATATTGAGAAACATACCTAAACGCATGGAGGGGGGACACGTACCTATTATTAATACAAATAAAATATTATAATTTATATTATTAACATAATTTTTTGGTAAAATATTAAATAATATTATTTGTTCTATATCACAATCTATATGGATTCATATAAGTTGGGCATCGTGAAACGTAAATTTCTTTTCAATCTCTTCTTCTAGTGTTTGAAGAATTATTTTCTTCTATTCCCATTGTCTGCATAAAAACGTAATGACACGATTCCCACACCTCCCTCCCTCAAAAAATCTGTAATTTTACCAGCAATAACTATGAAAAAAAAAAAAAAACATTTTAAACAATTAGCGATTGACGTTCGAACACGAGCAAAAGAACACGTTCGTAGCGATCGAACACCACCGCGTAATAATTTATACATAATATAATTTGGAAAAAATTTCCGCCCGGACAGGGACTTGAACCCTGGACCCTTAGGTTAAAAGCCTAATGCTCTACCGACTGAGCTATCCGGGCTCGTGATATTTGTAACAAAATAACGTCTATCTATTTAGAAAAACGAATCATACGTTGGATTGTTATAAATTATAATATTAATATTATATCATTAACTAGTGATATATACCTATATTATTAAACCAATGACAAACAACAAAAAAAATAAATAATTTTTAAAATTAGTTTAATAAGGTAATTTGTTTAAACCATCATTGATAAACAACAAAAAAAAGATTTCGAGTGGAACTCGATTAAACACTTTTGGTGCTAAATTTAAATTTAAAATGTTATTAATAATAATTGTTAACTATAAAATAATTAACAATTTTTCGCGGTTACAACTGAAATAGAAATTGTTACCCAACTGATTTTATTCGTTTAGTTGTTAGAACGGCTTATTAAGACTTCGAGTATTTGTACTGGATAGTAAAAACCAATTTTGTTTTCTAAAAGGATACATTTGCTTGGTGTCTGTGCGTGTAGGCTCAACGTTATTACGGCATTGCATAAAGGTATTAAAATTTTTATCCAATTACGTCAGACACGATTTGGCACAACGCGGTATACATTTGCATATGACCTATTATTTCGTTTTGTACCGCAATAAGTTGAAAATTTGAATATCGTTCACTCGTCGTACATTATTGTGATTATATAGATATCGTTTTTGTCGTATTGGAAACAAACGCGATTGAATATGTACAATTGAATAATGAAACTAATTAGTCCACATAAGTATACGAGTATTTATTATGTACCATCGCCTCTACCTATTCGATTCAAATAAACCTACGAATTATATTACACGTCATACGTATCATTTATACATGCACACTACCGATTTATATCGAGGCTTTACCCTGCCCCCTCCAAATGGTTGACCACCTAATATTTATTTGTAATTTTATCAGGTACCAAATTTAAATTTATCGAACAAACTATCAACTATCAAAATTTAAGCATATTAAATACAATAAACATAATATATATATTTGTAACGGCTATATTGGGCGGTCAACGGTAAATTAATAATATAATTTTTAGGCATAACTTCACCGTGACTATAAGATAAAAACCTAAAGTACAACAATTGATATTAAGATTCATTTATACGTTAAAATATCATTTTCATTATCGAAACCAGTTTTAAACAATTTTTTTTTTCTCTTTATATTATATTACTAAATTGTATTATTTATTGTAGTTTATTTCATTAACGAGTGTGTGGGGAGGATCGTACACTTGTGTACTTTTAGGTTTCTATACATATTTAAACATAATTAATTAGGTAATATTATTATTCATAAATACTTTTATTTAGCCCTTCCCTAAAAAATCCTAAACTATATGTTTGATCGTAATAATATGAAAAAATAACTGAAATCAATACTCAACAAGTAGTGATGATCAACGTAACGGATAAAAAGAAGAAATGTATTTTAAAACGTAGACAACGTAAAATATATACGATACAATCTACAAATTAAATATGAAATTATAATTTTTTATGCACGAGTATGTGAAAATATACTTTTTTACGGGCCAATATTATTAAACAATTTTTCGACCAAAAATCTTACTTTTATTAAAAACTTTATAAGAACATTCTTGTAGCATTTCGGGTCTAGTTGGAACATTATGAAATAAATATTTTGATTTTCTTTGTAGTTTCCTTAGTAATGGGGGAAAACGAGAATATTTACGCAATAACGATAATAATCGTAGAGATCTGAAAATAATCGAATACTTCCTTATATTTGCACTTTTTAGACGTGGTACAGTTTTCATAACGTTCTAGCGTTTGTTTAGTTATAATATAATAGCAAATACATCTTTTAAATGTTTGGGGTTTTTTTAGTATTTATTTGGTTTTACGCGGATAAAATTTGTTTGGCCACTCAAAAACGCTTGAAAAGTTGACACAAGGTTCACCATGGTCTTTTTTTTATAAGCATTTGAAGTTCAGATTTTGACGGAAATCGTAAAAATCACAGCATTCTTTGATCCCTACAAAAACTCATAATAATTTATGATGGACAATTGTAATTTATTTCGTTAATCACAAATGAATAGAATTTCCAATATAAATTTATCAACACATGTTTAACCGAACTTCGCGTAAAATCGTTATTCGTATGCGATGATTTTGTTTTATCATTACACATTGCAGTTATATATAAATTAAATTGCCCTATACTTCCTAGTATCTTACCTTCTCAACTTACCGTCTACAACAGTGGCTGTTCACCCATGTTGTGAAATATGTCGGGTTTTTTTTCATTTTCAATTTCTTCTGCTAAAATTGTCGCGATTTATGTCACATATACCAACGTAACAATAATTCCAACAATACCTGCATAATAATATTAATTAAACATTCTATAATCAAATTAGCATTTATTTAAAAAAAAAAAAAAAATATGTCCACAAAATTACAACTAAACAATAGTATTGTCAACAAACAAAAATATAATAATAACAATAATAATAATAATAATCATAATAATAATAGTAATAATATTAATAATGCATGTTGTGACTTGAAATTTAAATGCCGTCGGGTCCGGCACGACAAGTCCGATACAAGTTACGACATGTAGTCTCAACAACATTCGCAATTTGTACCTAAGTAAATAATAAATTATAATAAATAAATAAATAATATGTTTACGACCGTTTTGCGATATTAAGTGCCGGGCCACACCGTCCGTTTTCTAACGCACCGGTGTAAGAAAAAAAAAATAAGTTTATCCGGTATTTCAATATGAATTATTATAAAATAAATATTTCCAAATTATCCATTCAAATTTGTTTAATATATATTTATCTAAAAAAATAAAACAAACAAATAAAAAAGGTCATCAGTTTTATCAAGGGCGCCGTGAGACGAATAAGTTCGGGAACCGCTGGATTAAGGTATAAGTTTATTTTGTTTAAACGATAAATGTATTTTTATTTTATTTTTTTTTATCATTTTCACCGTTTCCGCGTTACTCGTTTGAGTACGATTTTAACCTTGTATATTAAATTCTGTGTATCGAATCCGGTCAAAAATACATTGTATGTCGAAACGAACCCGATAAACCGTTTACGGTTACGGTCGAATTAACCTAACGACTAGGTAATAAAAAAAATAAAAAAAAAATCCGAAATATATTTGTTTTCATTAAACGATTACTATTATTGGCGTAATATTTCTGTAGAAAATGTTTAAATCTCTTCAACGGACAAAATATTATGTATATATTACGATATTGGACATATTTTATAATATAATACACGTGTTACCCGCGGAGACCCGTCATTACAGGGACTTTACGCGTATATATTACTTTGGCTTTCTTTTTACAAATTTTCAAATTCTATTTTTATGACCGGGAATTGGAAGGCAAAATTCGCTCATGTTCCAAATTTCAGAACTCTACGTCTACGGGAATTGTCACTTTCTATAGACATACGGACAGACAGACTCTTTGTTTTATTAGTAAAGATTATTATTTTACTATGTGGCACAAACTATTACCGTTGGTTTGGTTTTGTGCAATTGGTTATAGGTACAGCATACATACCAAAAACAAAAAAAACAAAAATGTTTTACAAAATACAATCTGTCCGTCTTTTTTTTTCTGTAAAATTAGATTCTCAAAAACGGAAATACTAATTATTATACCCGGGGGGGGGGAATGTGATCGATATAAATTATTTGAAATTATATTTTAAGTGCCTAAACAACATAATATAAAATAATAAGTGTATAGTAAGAAATTCATTAAAATATATTACCGGCAACGCAGCCGAAGTAAATTTATTTCCGGTTGCCCGTTATTGTACGCTTGTACAGTATTTGGTAGTTTCACGAAGAAAAGTGGAGTTTTTCGGCGATTCGCGATTTGTTGTAATATTTCGGAGTTATTCTAGTATCAGTTGAATCGGTCTGGTTTTTGAATATATTTATTCGTTTGACCGTACACGGACTTATTAAAACGAATAAACGTCATACAAATATTGACAAAAACTGTTGCGCGTTTATGCAAAATGTATTAATATTATTACTATGGCATTTTAAATTGTTCGATTCGTTCGTATAAATTAATTTATTATGTCGTAATAAATGTAATTAATTAATTGCACTTCTATAACATCTCGTATTTAGTAATCGGTATCTGTAGTCGCATCCTCGACTATAATATTATAACGTTTTATGTCTATAATCTAACTATATAAACGTCAAACTACTTTCTTTGAAACGGCTAATCTCAGAAACTACGCGACCGATTACATTGGCTATTTTTTTTTGTTTTGTAGACAATTTCCCATAGATGGGTTGTAGCTTTTTATTTTTTTCAATATCTTACATAATAACGTTACAAATATTAACCCGTCATTGCTCGCATGTGTGAATTTCTCTCGCATAATTTGAGAACCACTGGCTTGCTCGGAGTTTTATTTCCCCCCCCCCAAAAAAAATTTTATAGTACCTTATAATGAAATAATTAAAAATAAATTTATCTATTTTTAATTATTCGATTTTATTTATTTTATCGATAAATGGCCACTTTATTGTCATAACACTTATTGTTCGTTAGTAAAGTATCAACTTTATTTCAGTCTATATAATGTATAAAGTCTAGCTATTATATTAATAATCTCATAAGTCTAAGATATTTTTTATTGATGTTTTTTTCCTCTAATATATTTAATTATTATTTAATATCTAATTTAGTTTATATTGATAATGTTATAATTGTACAATAAAAGTTTGAGTACTACCAATAAATTTGTGGACTTTTCTTATTTCTGTTTTTTTAGTTCATTAAAAATATATTAAGAAAAAATTCGCAAAGTCAAAACTCGAACGAAGCTGAATGGAATAGCTATAATTCAATTTTTAAAATATAAATAGAGATACACACATAGGCTATCTTTTTTTCCTATTCTTTGATTTCAAATATAGGCTCACATGGGGATTTATTTTTGGCCAACGGAAATTTCGAATATTTTTTTGTTTTTATAGGGTTGCCATTGGTTATAGAAAATGTTAGCGTTGGCCAAGGTATGTTTAAAGCTATTGATAGTGATATTTATATACAACGTGGACCATTTTGCAAGAAATCATATATATTTTTTACTCGGGCGAAGCTAGTAATTCAGCAAGTATATTATAAGATCGAGTTTCATCGCAGTGTAACGCTAATAATCATTCTTAACCGGTAGACATTTCAATGTCGATTTTTTGATTGTGGCCAGTTTACACTTTAGACTTCAATGCATTTCACTCCACATTCAACATTCAATTTGTTTTGATTTTAGGTTTTTTTTTTCTTTTAAGAATTACAGTGTAGAATATATAACGAATACTCATATAAAGAAAATTAAAACCTTAAATACATTTTAGTACCGGTTATTTAATTTTTTAAATATATATATATTATATTAGTAATGTTTCACTTTCTATATTAATATTTCAACGAGAAAATAAAATAATATCGAATAACGCAAACGCATAAAACGAAACCAATAAAATATTATTGTAATACTACATAATTTGATAATTTATTATTTTTATTGATTCTTACAATCTATTTTGAATAAGTATTTAAATAAATAAATATACATGAAATATATTTGTATTTATTTTATACTTTTACTACACAAAATATTTAAAAAAAAAAAAATGGTTAATATAAATAATAATTGCTCTCTCAACATCTGTGCGGTAGATTTCTTGAAATACAAGTAAAAGTAACATTTTGGCGAACCGCGCGTACTCTTCCAAAAAGAAAATTTCGAAAAATGTTAATGTTAATTCTTTCCGCGATAATAAAATAAAGATAGTCTTGCGGAAAATTGATCGCACCAATTTTATAGGGGTACCCTCAAATGGAGGATGCGAGTTTTCGATATTGATTTTGTCCGATTTATGTATAGTACCTACACGTAACAATATGGATTAAAAAAGAAAAAAAATGAGATAATTTGTTGATAATTTATCTGAATATGCGGTTTACTAGCATTATTATACGATACATTAATTCGAATGAAAATATAAATTTCGAAATGCGATCGCTCATCGGGCAGATGAGGCAAATGTAAATGTAAAATATCGGTTATACTATACAAACAGTGTAACTATATAGTATTATATATTTGTATCGATAATCAGAATTAAAATTAAAATAATATATAATAATAATAATTATAATTATTTAAATAATTAAAATAATCAGCATTAAGACAAATCGTAACCCTAGGCAGGATTTCCGAAGTGCTATTACACTCCTAACCAATTGCTTATTTTAGGGGGCGTAGGGGCGATCACAAATGTATCAATAAAAAAATTGTTTGTATTGTAATTTATTGCGTTCTTCCTTCGGTTTTTGCCATCCTTGATCTGCTTAAACTATCCTTAAAATAGACATAAGATCAATATTAAATTTTTAGCACAGTTAAAGATATTTGTTTGGTATTTATTATTTATTAGTAGAGTTTCAATCGATTGACTTCAATATTTGTCTATACATATAAATTGTAACATATGCTTTGAAAATCGCCCTCTTTCTAAATTACATTCCAGGGACGCCCCTGGCCCCCACTTAACTATACATTTACCTATTTCTATATCTTAATACTATTTTTTAACTAATACAAAATGTATTGATTTACTATATGATGTGTTTATCTTAATAATTGGAAAGATTCGCAGGAGAAACGTAGAAAAAACGCGAACATTTACGGACTATAATACAGTTTCTGTTATTTTTTTATTGTTGTTATTCGGTTTCAAATTTTTAGTAGTATTAATCCTCGTAGAAGCGTGAAATTTACACCGAACTATACATTTAAAAATATAAATTTCGGCGTTATCGCCTGTATTTAAACTGCTCTGAATTACACACATTTTAAAAAAAAAAAATGTTACTAATATATATATATATATATTACTTTAATATAATAGGATACATTGAAATTTGTAACGGGTATATGTATAATGCCTATATATAAACGTTAAACCAAGCCTGTTGATAATATCGTGACAAATGGATTTTACATTCAATGTACGGGTAATATTTTTTTTTTTTTAAATAAATAATATCGATAACAAGTTTTACCGGCAAACGGTTCGCAACAGTCACCATCGGCAGTGGCGTGTATAATAATAATACCGTGTTATGATTTTATGCAGAAGTCGTCACCAGGCTAGCTATAATATTAATACCTATACTGAAAGTCTGGCGGCGAAACTGCGGCGCTCACGGCCGAATAAACAAAATAATATTTAAATGAATGTCTCCAATACGAGTTTCATAGAAAGTCGTTTCCATCGTTGCTGTTCGTTCACTTGCAGCGGTGTAACAGTGTGCAGTAGTGTTTACTGAAATAAAACGTATCGCGTTTTCAGTATACAAAAAATAAAAATTTCTACGGGGGAAACTTTTCTACCGGAAATCTTTTACTCCGATTTTCAAGTAACGAGCATCTTTACTGAAAACGTTTTGATTTTCGTCGTAGTTTTTTTAATTAATGGGAAAAAAACCTAGGAATACCGGAACGATTTACGGTTTCTTTATTTTCGATTTTGTTGTATTTATTTTTTTTTTTTTCTGTTATTCGGTTTACAATAATCGTAGAGACCCGACATATTTTCACAGAATAATAATATTAGCACTTTCTGGGCGCGGTATGATTTTCTTATATTTTTATTTAATTTTGTGCGGATAAAATTGGTTTGGCCGAGCAGAAACGCTTGACAATTTTATACAGAGTTCATCATAGGTTGTCTTGTTACTGAACACCAGAGGCGTCATTTCAGTTTTTCTCATAATGGAGTGAAATTTCCATCTACTTAATGTTTATATGGATATTAAGATATTAAGATAGCGGATATTATCTTACTATCTCATTTTGCAACGACAGTAGGTGTCTCTCTTTCAGCTAAGTAAACGCGGGTATATATAATAAAATGTGTCTTCATTGTGTATTTTATTATATAACAATTTGTTTGAAAATTTATATAAATATTATAAACGAGTTTTTTTTTTTTTTACACGCGTACACGTACGAAATCGTTGTGCACACGACGACTTTACATAATACATAGGTACTATTTTACAATAATATGCGTGTATCTTGTCGTATAGGTATTTAAAATATTTATATATTTGCATTCATGGTCCAACGCCAATCACCGCTGCGATTATACATAATATATTTAAGATATTAAGAGTGATTTTTTTCTTTAACTACCAAAGATATATTATATGTACGGTTAAACATGTGCTGATAAATTTAAATAGGAAATTCTCTTAATTTGTGACTTTATTAAATTAACTACAACAATAGTTATACGTTTTTTGTGGAACTAAAAACTGCCGTGATTTTTAGGGTTTCCGTCAAAATCCAAACTTCAAACGCTTCTAAAAATAGGCCATAAGAACATCTTGATGAACATTGTGTCAATTTTTAAGCATTTTTGTGTAGCCAAACAAATTTCTTTTGCGTAATCCTAATAAATACTAAAAAAGCCTCAAACATTTAAAAGAGGTATGTGCTAGAACGTTTTGAAAATTGTACCACGTCTATAGACTGCATATATAAGGAAGTATTCAATTATTTTCAGACCTTTATGATTATTTTTAACAGAATTACAACAAAATAACAAAATCGAAAATAACCAAAACCTTTATTGCGTAAATATTCCAGTTTTTTTTCCCCATTACTGAGAAAACTGCAAATAAAATCAAAACATTTCTTTTACATCGCTCTAACTAGTTACAAAATATAAATAAATACGAAATAAATACCCGCACGGACTTGCCGCCGCAGCACTGTTTGTTCATAACCTACTTTTATTAAACGACGACGACAATCGTTATTATGTATCTGAGAATATTATCGGAAATCAAATACGGAAATAAAACGCGCGTATGTTGCAACAAACGAAAGCTGCAGCGGTTTTTTTTGTCCGTTTGGTCGCGGTTCGTGATGTAAATAACAATAATGAGTTGATGACTTGGGTTTTTATAACCGTCATAAGACGTACGCTATTCGATGACATTATCAAATTAATATACGAAATGACAGCAAAGAGAAATTACCTCATGTTCGAAATCTTTTTTTGGAAAATGTAACGCTTGAATAGGGAAAAATTAGAAGGGGAACGCAAAAGTGTAAAAAAAAAAAAACTGTGCTTATATAATAAAACTATTTTTTGCCCATCCCTCCCACCCGCCCATTTAAACTGTGTTTAAACTGACCACTGTGAAATTGTACTATACAACACCTGCGGTATTAAGTTTTAGTTATAATATTGTTGCCCTCATTGCCCCCATAGACTTCTTGCGTATGTGATAACATTGAACTTTATCCGAATCAAGAAGAAGAAAAAAAAAACGGTTAAAAAAGAGATATTCTCATCATAAATTATAATATAAAATATTTCTTCTAAAAAAAATAATAATGTAAAACAAATTGGCGTGTATTCAAATCCAACATCTATGTGGTGTATACACGTGCGATGCATTTATTACAAAGAACGTTCTTTATTATATTATAATATAACTATAGTTTTGTAAGTAATAATACTATAATTGAAGTGTACAGTTTGTCAATTTTTTGATTTCAGAATATCATTTGAACATTTTTTTGTACGATATTTCAAAAATAAATTACTATATTTAATAAATATTATTTATGTATAGATTTATATATAATAATATGCAATGCCCAATGATAGTACATGAATACATAAAGGCGGTTACACATCTCAGCGTTTTTGACCATAAGCGTGCACACGGGAGTTGAATTTTTAAAAAAATGATATATTTATGTATACATAAATAAATAATTTATAGATTTTTTTTTTTTTTTTTTATTGTATTTTAGTAGTTTAAGTATTTTTTTATTTTTTTAGATTTATTGACGTAAGCTTATGATCTCCTGGTACACAATTTTCGATCACTCCTTAAAAGTAAGACAACTGGAATTTTATAAAACGACATTAATAAAGTAACTCCGTAACTCGGTTGTTTTTCAACGTAACCCGGGTGTCTTTACTAGTATATATGTATAGTTCTATTATGCACACATCATATTAAAAGTACCCGCCTTCCCCCTTCTGATTTATCCCCTTCCGATATATTTTCGATCCAATTACTTTAAAAAATATTAAACAATTGAATCGGTTTAAAATAATTAAAATCGGCGTCATAATATTATTATAAATATTAATCGTAAGAAAGCTATCGTAACACAATTCGCTCCACAAGAAAAATTGACCTACCCGACGCAACTAGACCTACCGTTTTCTACCAGAAACTACTGTTGAAGTTGACGATCGAAACAAGATTTCTGGCCGAAAAGTGGTTTTATTGCTCAGAATCTCAATAATGATAAAAAAAAACTTTCTTACGCGTAGTTGCGACCGTTCCCTCATGGGAGAGGGTAATATAATTTACGTTACGACGGGATTAAACAATAATAATAATAGACATTTTTTCAAATAAAAAAAAAAACATATATTTTCACACGTAATAATAGTATACAATTGTTCCATTACAAATATTATTATATTACAGTAATTGCATATAATTTCTGTATCGCTCTCTCCTGCTCTCTTTCTCTCTCTCTCTCTCTCTCACTCGCTCCTTCTCTCTCGCTTTCTATCTAGTATCTATCTATTTATTTATCTCTCTTTCTATCCACTAGTTTGTGCATAGCCAACTATGTGATATTAACTCAAAGAAGGAAGCAAAATAAAGTAATACCTATCCGATAAATGAAAAATATATTGAAAATACTAACGGTTTTTTTTGTTGTTAAAGAATCTGTTTTTCGATTTTCTTTTTCTATAAATACGCATCTCGATACGACTATTGTTCGCGTCTTTTGGAGGACGGTGGAATAATTGCTGTTTAAGTTTAATCAGAGCGTACATAGACTTACTACTCGTGATTTAATCAAGTAATTATTTAGGAAACCTGCAGTAGACGTCGTGTGTCTGCAGTGTCAGACTTAACAGTGATTTGCTGCAGCATGTGTCTATCACACTCACGCCATATTATCAGTCTGTTCGCGTTTCGTGTCCAACTCTAATCGATCGTTCAATTTTTCTCTCATCGTAGTACGATAAGGGATTATATTATTTAAGATCGATTTTTCTATACGTTTTCAATTTGTCTAAAATAAAATTTAAATCAAATATTTAGACTTCACAAGACGAATTCAAAAATGTCTTTAGAATCTTTATCGCGAGATAATTAGAACGGCCAATGGTCATAAAGCGGTTATAAACTCGTAATCATATAAATAGGGCTCGGATTTATATGTATTAAACAAAAACAAAAACAAATGGAATAAAAAATTGCATTATATGAAATAAAAAAAATGAAAATATGGAAGTTTATAAAAAAAAGAACATTACTTACTGGAAAAAACCCTAAAAATTGCTTTATATAGGAGAAAAAAACGAAAATACATAAATAATGAAAATTGAATTGATTGAAAACATTATGAAGTTGAACCTTATTCTGGATCTTAATTGCAATGAGATACTATATACTATATACATATTTAAATTGTCGAAGTTAAATGCTCTACGCTTTGGTCGTAATACGAATTTGTACAGACTTAAGGAACGCCCGACTGCAACAAATGTAATAGGTACAAATTTCATATTTGCAATGTCCAAAGGAATGAGCTCAGCTTGCAATAATATCCCATTTATTTTCTGATTAATTTTAGACCGTTTAAACCAAAATTTTTATTTAATACACTATGCATTTTTTCTTTAACCGCCACTCCCAATAGTTTTTGTACTTGTTCTATACATTTTACAGCTTCTTCTACGAGCCCTAACTTTGAACTAAAGTAATTTTTCGTGTTTCCAGATGTTTTATTGTGTCCTCCAAAAATCCAAAATGTACAGATATATAAATTAAATTAAACATTTTTTTATTATCTTTGCTTAATAGTTTGCTTGCTAATAAATTACCTAAATATGTAAGAAAAAAAAATAGAATTGTGGAGAAATATGTAAAACCATGTAAAATCAAATATAGTTCATTTTATTGTAAATCACTCGCCTAAATTAATTTATCGAATCGCAGTAAAAATATGTATTTACGTATAAATCCGGGCCCTACATATAAATATACAACCCTTTCTCGTCTATCGAATATTTTTACACGACACAATTAATTGTGTGCCTTTTTATAATATATGTAAAAATCGAAAAGGCGCACTTCGCACGGTGAGTATCAGTATTGACGAAGACATTTCACTCATTGGATAGGTTACTAGGTGTATGTATTGAATTTGAAAGAAATGATAAATCGCTTTTTTTCAATAAAACGATTCTGAACAAAGCTTCAGTTTAATATGTAGGACTATTATTGTCAATTTCAAATAGAGTATTTCATACATAGTTTTACACCGTGAGGTATACGATGCAATTATGAAAAATGTGATATTATTTATTTCAGGTCTCTAGAACAATTATTTTCGGAATTACAAAGAAATAATAAAACTCGAGTTTGACGAAATCGTGTTTTTGTCGTTTTTTCGCCATTTTTTTTTTTTTTTTTTTGGTAGTTTTTTCTGCCGCGTTAAAAAATTATATCGAAAATAGACATCTTTTAAGTATCAACTACCATCATTTTCTACCGGAAACAGTATAGGAGTGTATAGATCGAATAAAGTCTTCTGGTAGAAAAAGTGTTTACAGAAAAATAAAAAAATTAAACATCAATGTAAAACCACAAGATCCCGCTGGCTCTGTTCAGATCTAAAAAAAAAAAAAAATTATCATCGCGATAATATTATTATTATTATGGTTTATAATTTAAAACATTGACGATTGCATTATATTTTTGTACGTGACAATTTACCCGGTAATCGGTAAATATAGCATATTATGTTTGCTCCGGAGTTTTACGATTGTATTCGCCACGGATAAGAATAATGATTAAAATAAAATCCGTTTACATGTTGTTACCGGCGTGAAATTGTATATCTACAGATACACCAACTTAAAACGTCATTTGTATAATAACTAAAATAATCTTTATATATTATTCGAATCACCAATATAATTCTCGTATTATTATCGACTTTGTCCTGTAGACCGGCACGCGGTGCCTATGGTATTAATATACAATCGTATAGAATAGAATATAATAGACCGTTCGATTTTAATCCGAGATTAATATAAAAATAAAAATAAAAACTATCCAATAAATATTGAATCTTTCTCGATTCTGTCAGTTTATTGAAAATACGACGATAATATCTTTTATTGCAAAACTTTTACTACATTTGAGCCCTGTACAAACTGAACGTCGAACTTAATAAAACCATTGAAATATACAATCTGACATTGCTTACTGTTGAACATGCCCTAACTGAAAAATTATCCTATTACATCATTGTTGAATTTGCAAAGGAACGTAGAAACAAATCCATGTTCTTATAAGTTACAATAAAATTGTTGAAATAAAATAAAAATTTTTATTTTTTTAAATGCGGCCTCTTGAATATCAAAGTCCCTAGCCCTAAAATTTGTAAATCAGGCCCTGCTACGAAATATTCGTGTTAATCACGATTTATTTTACATAGTATAAATAAGGAATTTTAAAGATAGTAGAAAAATTTCGACAATAAGGAAAATTTCGAGTTAACCAAGTTCGACTGTATTTATATAATATATACGGGTTACTTTCGAATACATTTTTTTTTTTTACGAAAAATCCATATCGATCGCATAATAAATAATTTGCGGTAAATATTTAATATTGGATTATTATTTTTTTTTTAATATCTAGTCACGGTATATGGGAATCGCTCGCTTATTACGGATAGTTACCTATACCGCCATCAGTGGTATTCGTGTGGTGCGTGCATATTACGGTTCTTTCCTACGGATAGATAAATTGCGAAACTATTTCGTCACGAAAAAATAATTATTATTATTACTATTAAAACTGAATATTATCTTTCAGATGAGGACCTTCTATAATACGCTTAAAAATATAATATACATTTATCTATTATAACATCGGTAAACAAATAAATAAATCGATTAAATAGTAGATAATTTACGTTATTATTGTCAATAATAGACGAATATTTTTAATTTCGAACGATACAATATGCGAAATTCGACGAGTCTCGGCCTAAATATCTTGATTGAGTGCCGAGTATCAATCTATATATAAAAGTAAAATACCAAAGTGGCGTACGCAGGATTTTTCAATGGAGATGGGGAGCTTGGAAAATATGTACTTAAAGACAAAAAATTAAGTTTGAAAATATGGTGAACACAATATCCAACAACATAAATTATGTATGAAAAAGTAATTATAATACAATTTAACAATTCAAATTATTAATCAAGTAAAATAAATGTCTGTTATTTTGTCCAGTCTATCATTTGCATACATAAGTTTGTGGATAGGATACATTTTCATAAACAATATAAATATATAAATATCTATTATATTTACCGACCGTACACATTGACCTTATGCATCCCGTGGATAGAAATAATAATAAGTCATCGTCGACAGCGGCTATATATACATACGTTAGAGTGGACTGAAAAACAAAAAAAATATCGATAATCGAATTTGAATAGCGAAAAAAAGTTGCTACTTTTTTCGCAGTTTTGCGTGTCGATTATGGAGAAAATAATGAATTTCTTTAAATGTATTTTTATATCTTTAGGTCGCGCATGAGCTTTGTAAATTGGAAAAAAAAAAAACCTTAATTTTCGCCATTTGATTATGAGTGTTCGGTTTAGTGTCCTAAATAATGTAAAACAAGGTTAAACCGTTTATTTCGAGTTCTTCAGGTCGCGCATTGTGCCTAAAAGTTGTGTAATTTTTGCAAAAAATTGACGTTGTTTATTTTTTTTTTTTTATGTTTTTGTTATTTACGATTTCGGGATTGTAATAAATTATAACCAAACAAAAATATTAACTCTAATAAATCAGTACTGTCTAAATCGGCGACGAACTAAAATTATATACAATTATATCCCAACTGTAAACGGATCATCTTATAGCTGATTGTCATTATAACATAAATAGTATACATACATAATGCGATTGTTGGTCGGCGATTATAAAAAAAATTTCGTCCAACGCCTAACGACAAAAATAGTAATAATGGCATTCTTTCGCCCGTGACGAGTAACGCGTGTTTAAATTACACATATTGGTTAGTACTCGTCGTGTTTTTTACCTTTAATTACTCGTGAATTGTGATTTATATTTAAACACGAAAACGGAATACGTACGCTTCGGTACGTCTGTGCTGTGTAATACACCTAGGCAAATAAGCGTTCATGGTTTTCATACAATGAATAATAATACGTTGGAAACTCGTAACCAATATAATTTTATTTTTATCTTTATACGATTAATAATATACCGTACGACGCGCGTACCGCAAGAAATAATAATAAAAAAAAAAAATTTAAAAAAAAAAAATGATAGCCGTAATAATTTATAAAACTGATAAATTATTTATGTGTATTTTTTTTATTCAATCACCGACATATATATATAAGTATCTACTTTTAATAATTCCACTATACCTAAAAGGTAACGTTTGATAACGAAACGAATGTTATCCTCGTAGTTTTAACAAAATATAATTAAATAATATCAAAAAACATTTATAATAAAAAAGTCATACCTAACGTGTTTGAATTAAGTTTTAAAAGAGCATTGCAGTATAACAACGGCAACCGAATAAAACGGTAATAGTTTACGTTATTATCGTCTGTAATAATTATGATTTCATATGTTTAATTTGCCTTATCCGCGCATGTCCGGCTTATCATTTACATTTGTTTTCTTTTTTTTGACAATCTCTAAATCTATAAATCTTTTTATCCAAACGTTATCTATATAGCTCTTCGTTAATCTTTCGTCTCCATTATCTGGATACAACACTATCCTTCTCTGGTCCAAAGTTTTTAGTAATATTTTTTTCTTTCGAGTACGTGCCAAAAACGAATTTTCGTCCGTTTTCCTCGGCGGCGGTGTAGTTTCAGATCCGTACAATATTGCTGATCGTATGACTGTTTTTTTTTTTTATTTCTCTAAAAATCGAACACCTATATATTGCATAACGAGTAAATAGTATAGGTGGTACACAACACAGACAATTAATTTGTCTATTAATGGGTATAGACGTACTAGCATAAATTTGTGAACGTAATTTGCTACCATCGTTTTGTATATTTTCTGCTAATTAGATTGTGCAAATTATACAGATATCGTACGGAGACGTCCAGACAATAATATTATTTATTGCATAGTATAGTCTATACTATACTTATTAATTATTAAATTACTCTCTCGAAAACGGCTCTTTTAAACACTTTTTTCATAATGATCCTTCGATAATATAATAATTGGCTACACGGTTCAAGATAAAAAATATATCTCGTTAGATATTCCCGGTCTTGGACATAGAAATTATAATAACATAAAAACTATTGGGAATCTAGAAGGAAAAAAACGGTTGATGGAATTTTGGATTTTTGTGATGGATTTCATTAGGAAAAACAGTTGGGCGGCCTGGATGACTTCAATTTCCCGGCCTGAATTCGGTTCCCACTCTATCCCTGGATACAAAGTGTATAGTCTAGTGTAGTCTTATTGAGTGTTTTTCTTTTAGTGTTGTGTCTAGGGTTTGTACACGGGGCGGAAGAAGAGACAAAAATCTTTAAAGTGTCCATTCAAACAATGTGATGTTCATTAAAAAAAACACAATTTCGAATTACGAGGTTAAATCGCGATGTATAGAATGTAGGACGAAATCCCCTACCATTTATTTAGTATATAGGAATAATATAAAATAAGAAACAAATAAAAATCATATTATATACGAAGCTTGCTGGCCATTGTTTATATACATGGTCAATACTACTTAAAATTGGGAAGATTTTTAACACCTAATCAAACCGAATTTGTGTGTCGGCATAATGGGAATGAAACGTCTACCCGTGCGAAATAATTCCGGCTTTTGTTAAAACATGAATGTAGTTAATATAGTTAAATATAGTTCATATTTGTTCTGATAAATCGATCTACTTGTTATCTTACTTGTTTGAAAATTATGTACAAACCTAGGAGGGGATTTCGTCTATTTATCGGTTTATACGATAAGAAAAAAAACTTTCCGGGACCCCCTCCCACGTAAAGACGCCAGTGGCACCCAGTGTACGGGATCGTTTTGAAACACGTAAACATTTTTTTTTTGTGATAATAAAAATTGCAGTATACCGTAAAATGCATTCGTAGCATGTACACTGCAGTATGTCAATCACATTACAGTACAATAATGTCCGTAATAATACATATAATAGAAATTCGTTCATAAACCTATTTTTATTATTATTATTATTGTAGTTCATTTTTTTATTATATGGATTTGTGAAATTGTTGTTTCGATTATTATTCCGTAGCTATAAAATGAAATCTATTTTTTTTCTCCCTTCATAATATTATGTGTTATATTTTAAAAATGTATTATTATTATTTATCACAAATCCGTGGGCGAGGCATTTTCGAAAATACTTCGGCGCTGCTGGGCCACTTATTTATAAAACCGACAATATTATAGTAATATAATACCAATTAATCAATACAATACAATAATTGTAAATGGCAATACATACGGATATGAAAAAAACAAAAATTTGACGTGGAAGTGTATACGATTATAATAGATGAATATTTTTAATTTCGAACGATTCAATTAGCAAAATTTCATGAGTCCTGTGCACAGGGCCTAAATCACCAGATTTAGCGCCAAGTATCAAATCGATAGACAAATTACCGAAGTGGCGTTCGTAGGAATCTCCAATTGAGGAGGGTTTGAAAAATATGCACTCAAAGACAAAAAATTAAGTTTGAAAACGTAGTAAATACAATTATCCAACAACATAAATATATGTATGAAAAAGTAATAATAATAATAATTATTATTATTATTCAAGTTAAATCAATTTTGCTGCATTTGCATAAACAATATAATATTATTATATAACGATTAACAATAAATTATAAGTGATAACTATAATAACTGCTGATGGGATAAGAAATAGGACGTGAGAAATTGATATGAAGTACTTAAAAACAAAACAAAAAAAAGCAATACGGCCAATGAGGGGGGGTGGGGCTTCAGATGATTCATAATCATCATATTGAAAGAGTCGAAATCAAATACCCTCATAATTTTCGTATATAATTATAAGATATGTTAATATGTGCGGACTTAAGGTGCGTATTATGTATATATTAATAATTATAATACTCGTGTACGACATAATTATTATATTAACATAATATTATATGTGTGTCCAATGTCATACGGAGGAGGTTTTTATTGGGGGGGAAGGAGGTGTCGAAATTGGTATAGTTTGGCCAACTCTAAAAAATTATCGTTAGGTTGATAAAATTTTTTCATTACATAATAAATACAATTTATAATACTAATTACGAATTTTGTATTGTTAAGACTTTCCTACAAAACGAATTCAACTCGATATATTTGCATCTCAAATACGCCTTTAAAAACGTTTACAAAAAGTTTTACCAACAATTTTTCTTTTTTCTACATTTTTAGCTCACAATAAAAAATTTCATTTTGCATATTTTTTAATTTTCGTATGCATAAATATTTACATATTCTACAATATTTTAGCATACAAATCCGGGCCTTAATAATTACGTTCAAACGGCTATAATGTAATATACCCACCGCTCTCCGGCCAGCGGTTTTTGTCGTCTGTACGTTTATAATATTAATTATAGAAATTATAAAAAAAACTATCTAGCCGACACACCCGCCGACGATACATTGACGACTTGTATATTTGCCGTATGCGATTGTCAATAAACCACAAGGATATCCACCCCGTTGCCGCGCGGAGGGGCCGTCGTTCTATTATACTATAAAACTATTATGTCGTTAAAATAAAAATAATAATAATAATAAACACCTGAACAAGTATAGGTTCGTTGTCACTGCCATAAATATACGACCTGTAATCGACAAATGAGGTCCACGAAAAGTGTACTTCTGAATTGTAATGGAAAAACCGTTCGGATTCGTGTATATTATTACTGTACACGATTGATTACAAGAAAGGCAAATAGGCATTCCTATTTGAGCGTGAAATACGTTTAAAATTTGAAAAATAATTCGAGTGAATTTATACGAATTTTTTAGACGTATTAAATCAGTGTCTAAAATGTGTGGTACTTGCTACTTAATGCGCAATTATTCCTTTGTTACACCCATGCCCAAAACAAAGAAAAACAAATTAAATATTTTCAAATTAATTTAATTACCTAAGTATGCAATATGTTTTACATAATACTTTCGTCTATAAGAATAATCTTGAACGTTAAATAATTTTTATAAAAGCCGGACATACTCGCGCCATGACGAGGCCACCGTTGTAGGTGGGAAGTTGATCGAGTATAGGATAATTAGGGTAATTATTCGGTTTATATACTGAAAACTACGATATATTATTGCAATCATAAATCTGACCAGTGGTGAGCTGATCAGATTGTCAGATTGTCGATATTCAGTCGTGTATTTTTCTTTGTGGCCAAGGAAATCCAGAAATTAACAAAAATAAATCTCGCATGTACCGTTATTTTTTGTCAGTTTTCAATTAAAAAAAAAAAAAGAATCATTTTAAAATTAGGTAACACCGGGTGAACAAATCCGCATCGTGAAGAAATCGGAGCATTTCACTCAACGAAAAAAAAATAAAAACATAAATAATTTTTTTGGAAAAAGTACTTATCATGGGAATTTCGAAAAAAATGTTCAAATAAAGAAAAAAATCACATATATATATATATATATATATATATATATATATATATATGTGAATATATAACCACATTTCCCTAAAGAATACCAAAAATTGCACTAAACAAATAACGAAAGTCGTGTTATAAACGTTATTGTATTTTAAAACGAGCCGATCGCTTGAAATTCCCGAAATGACTGAAGATGGATTGTTAGAAAGACACGATTTGTGACGTAATCGTATATTCATACCAATCTTATCTTCATTTAATACTAGCTGTTCCATTTTTTTGATTACCGCTGTAACCATACTCACTATTTTCTTTATTTATTTGGTCGCAATGGAAGATCGACTGAGCATTTCGGACAGACAGATAAAGAGAGACTTTATAGGTTTTTTGTTGATATCTGTCTGGTTATGGCCTATAAGTATACCTCAGCTACTCGTACAGTCGAGGAAACACGGGGAAACAAAATCATTTTTCGGGGGACAACTCAAGTTATTCTTCGTACCGCTGTTTTCCGCCCAATTTCCATTATACGAATTATTTATCCTGTGTATTAGGTGCAAAAAAAAAAACATCCAATTTCATTATAGTTGTTGTTATTATATTTATTATTAAATAGGTCCTGCGTGGCCTAAAGGTTCCAGTTGTTCCGCACGATTTTGCCCATGCACAGATTCGAACGAAAGAAATAAAATAAAAACGTAATAAAAACCTCACCAAGATAACCCATAAACCAATAAAACAAATTCAATTTTCGTATCAAAAAATACAAAACCCCAGTGTGAACCAGCCAAATTAATTTTTATCACAACGAAACATGGCCTATGTCATTTGGGAATAGTGTAGTGGTCAATTAGTGAACGGATTTTTAGAATTCCATAGATTACCTCTACACACGAATAAATTTCGACGACTCACTGGTGGCATTTTTTCCAAAGAAATAAACCACGGTCTTGTGTTCAATTTGAGTAACGAAAAATAATACAACGTTTTTTGGTAACTAAGCAACGATTTTTTCCGATTTTTCCGGTGGATTTTCCAATAATTTACTTTCAAACAACCGTTGTCCTGACAATTACGAACACGATACAAATAATATTAGCCAAATCTGTCGAGTCGTCCTCAAGTGATGATCATACATACATGCGGCAATTGATTTATGTGTATACATAGATTTAAAAAAAAATAATAATAATTACAATTGAATTTTACGTTTTTTAATTCCGAGCTTGTATGCAAACGGATTTATAACTAACTCGGCAATTCAATTCGAGCGGTATACAAACAACAACAAAAGTAGCAAAATGCGACAACGTCTAAGTCCCCTAATAAACCAGTTTCCATCGTGGAGGAGGTAACGGCGGCGGTATTTCGCTGTATACCGTTAGTTTACCGCGTTTTGAGTATACCGCGCTCGGTGCACACCGCGCGAAGGCGCCGAGGCGAGATACTTTCGCCGAAAAAAAAAAAGCTCATTACCGGCCGCGTTGCGCAGAGGTGGTGGGCGTAGTGGGTTTACGATAATTGTATATCGGGTTAGAAATCGGCGAGGTTGGCGCGTCGCGTCGTCGCCGTCGTCGTAACCCGGTGGCGAAACAAAATGATATAGATAAGAGTGGAAGTGCGGCGGAGGCGGTGGCGCGGGCCGTTATATACGGTGACGACGCGCGGATCGTCGACGTCGTCGCGACGACCGGGAATGGAAAGCCGACGGAACCGGTGGGCGAACGAGAGAGTCGTGCGACCGATATCGTCCTGTCCTGTCGCGCCGTCAGCTCATTGCTGTTGCCCGCTGTCGTCGTTGCGTCGACAACGACGCCGATAAAATTAAATAACAGTAACGGGCGATATAATATAATATTATATAATGTATATTTTATAATATAAACGTATTTTGTAATATAATATACCTATACACTGCCACAGAGGGGTGGGGGAAGGGTGGATGTTGCCCCCTCTCACCGTGGACCGTAACATTATAAATAGGAATCGTATTGTTTCACTACCGATTATAAATAAACAGTCTTAAAAATCCTTTTAAAATACATTAAAAAAATTTTTTCTGAAAAAAAAATAATCAGCTTATACTACCCTCCCCCCCGCGGACTTCACAATCCGCGTGTCCGTTATCAATTTGTCCGGGTTAAAACGAGCTACTTTGGGAACTTTATTTTAAGTATTTTGCAATCCGTTCCTAATTAAATTGCAATAGAACTCGCTGAGCCCGGGCATTTTTGTGTGCCCTACGAAATATAAAATTGCACACCGGGTACTATATTAATGGCGCTCAAAGTCAACGTGCCGAATTTAAGTGAATTTTTTTTTTTAATAACAATAAAAAAGTCGCCATAATAAAACCACTAAAAGAGCAAAAATGGTATTGAAGTGTTTTTTTCCTAATGCTGAAATAACATTACTCCAATGAATTTTTGAACCGTATGTATAAGCAATTTTACCAAAAATAACGTGATTTAATAAACTAAAAATTATTTCAGAAATATATATATTTATATGTGGATAATTGAATTAGAAATGCTCATATAAAATAATACAACTTTTTTTTTCGTTCCAATTTATTTGGCAAAAAGTTATTTATTGTTTTAAATCATTTGCTCATAACCTAAATATTAAAGCGGTGGGGGCTCAGCCCCCGGGGAATTTTTCCCATGAGGTCAATTGCCTTCGTTTTTCCGGCACCCTTGTAGGTTAGGGTAGAAATTACAATTTTAAAGCGTTTTTCGTCTATAGGTACCGAACAAGATATAAAAACATAGACACTTCGCATAGGAATTGATTTATGAGGGGGGGGGGGGAAAGAAAAATAGCCCGTGTGTGAATACCTACACATTCGTGCAAAGTTTTAGGTCAATCCGTTCGGTAGCGTTTTGGCGTGAAAGTGCAACAAACGTACTTTCGCGTTTATAATATTTAATAGGATTTTATTGTGTTAGAGGACGTCTGAAATAAATCGTAGGTAATCATACCGGACGATTTTTGCAAGCGCCTCGGGGGTGGAGGGAGGGCTTCGACATATCGCGGTCAAATATTTTGACCCCCACCCACCCACCCACCCCCGAAAAAGACGGCAAGTGAACACGGGCCACACGGCCGCCCCGAATTCAGCGGTCGAATTCGTAAACCCGCACTGCGGTAAATCGGAAGGAGACGAAGAAAAAGAAGAAAAATGTCCTCCACCCCCCCTCCAGCAATACTGCGCGACGCGGTCGTAACCGCGTCCGAACGTAAACGTGTTCACTTTCACCGCTCGCGCCATTGTAACGTAAACCGCGCGAGACGGGCGGGCGGGTCACACACGCGTCTATAATACAATATTATTATAATGTTGTACATTATTATTATTATTATTATTATGATTATGATTATGATTATTATTACTATTATTATTATTATTGTTATTATTATATATAGTAGAAAGCAATTATGACGACACGGCGTCGGTGGTCATCGCCAACGCGATCGGCCTTGAATCCTTTCGCCGCCCGTTACGTCAACCGGCGCGGACGATACGACGACGACGACGACGACGACGACGCGCGTAATTTATACTCACCTATAACAGTGGCGCAGATCTAGGGCAGGGAGGGTCAGGAAGGAGGTCACCCGGCTCGCGGATAATTTTTGTCCGGACAATCGCCGCCACTTGTTTAATATAACACCGCCCGTGTTTAAAGGGTCTGAGCGTCGTATAGGCCATTTTGACGGGAGAAAAAAATACGGTAATTATTATCAATTCGAAATTATTCAAATTCACTAACGAATAAGTCGTTATCACAAGTATTTTGTCGTGTAATCGTAGTATTTATAATATATACAATCATGGATGTCCGTCTGTCTGTATATGCTTAATAGACTCAAAAACTACTAGAGCGATTTTTTGCAAAATGTTCCGCGTTGTCCGGATAAAGTTCATAGCTATTGAAATCCACCCCTATTGAATACCGTCCTCTAATATTCGGTTTTTAGGTATTTTTAGTACAAAAACCTAATTGTTTTTGTTGATTTATGGGTTACCATGAAAACATGGATGAAAAAAAAAAACTGTTATAAATTAATGTATTGAAATCTCTGTATTGCGCGGGTATTTATGTTAATAAGTGAAAACATGTAAAACCATCAGATTTGTTTGTTTACGTGCCAGACAACAAAACAATAATCATAAAACATTGCGATGAACGAAATGATTATGTAACAGCAAAAAACCAAATAATATATATATTTTTATTTATTTTTTTAATATTTGTTTACCATGGAATTCTGACTTAATTCAATTGTGACTTAAATTATTCTTGTTTATTAGCGGTTGAAATGACAAAGTAGAACCTACTGGATTTAATGGTTCTTTCAATTTGAATTAATCCTTAAATTAGAAAAACACCAAAAAATATACACACAATTAAAAGTACTAAGGCTAAGAAAAATTGTATGCCTTAGGATTCTTATCCATTGAAAATGGCATTACTGCAAACATTTATTTCGAGAAGTTATTGATGCATTTTCAGAACAAAAGGCTAGGAAAAAAATACCTACATTCAAATATTAATAGATTTACTATTTAGTGAAGACCAGTACTGACTGGTTATTATATTTATAAATTATAATTTAATTTACAATTTATAATAATGGGTCATTTTTTTTTTTCTTTTGTCCTGGGCCTCGAAAATTCTAAATCGGGCTCTGGATACTGGAGTTAATAAACATAATTTTAGATTAGATTTAACGAACTAAAAATAATATATTTAAAAAAATATAGTTAGTCGCCATTAAACGGTAGACTACCGGAATGCAATAAGAGTATTATAACATATAACGTCAAACCGAGTGAATGATAATTCGATAGTATGTAATAATATGTAATCGACCGGTTATATTGGTCGAAAGGTCAGGAATTGACCCCGTCTATTGGTAACTTCTTATAAAATATTATATAGGCGGGTATCCGCAACACTTTAGACCGCGGCCTAACACTTTATACTCTCACTAAAAATATTATCGTGTACAAATTATTACGTATATCGCGGAAAGTAAAACGTATCGGGTACGCAGACGGTTCTTTTTTTCTTTCCATTCTTTTTGCGCACGCCGCCGATTGATTACGGTGTCTCGATGATATTACGCGTAGCTTCGTGTGTTGTTCACGTGGTATCATTGCGGCCGGTGTTGTGTAATTGTAGGCGACTCTGACCGCCGCCGCCGTTCGTCTTCGTCGACGCGCGACCCGCAAAACTTTCAACGCCTACTCGGCAGGCCAGGATTAAAAAGGGCACGGGGAGCGGGGGACTCGGCTAAGGAGTCCCGCGTACACGGGACAGGCGCAGTGGCGTATCCAGGCGTGTGATTAAGGTCATTTAAATGTCTTTGGTACACATTATTTTTAAGATGATGTATGTTTAGTTTAACCAATAAAAACAATGTCCTATTAGTAATGAGAAATTCTTCTCTATTTCAAAGAAATATTTTTCCGACTACGTAATTGGGCAGGCGAGTACGGTCTAGGGACGCCCCCGAAGGGGCAGGACTTTACAAATTGTGTTTAAGCATGTGTACTGCATTACATCCATCACGGAACGTGATAAAGCGTTCCAAATGAGTGGAGTTCATCCCGAGGACTGATAAAAAAATAACCGATTTATTTTTTTTGGTATTTAAGCAGGATATAAGCAAAATTATGATACCTCTCATATTCGTATAATCGGTACATAAAACAAAACTTCTTGTTTTTGTTGTAGTTTTTTTTTTTTTTTTTTCTAACAAAAACGATTATACAATACTACGAATTCTAAACAGACAATCGAAAAAATTAACTTTCGAATTTGTAATGTGAAATATATAGTTGTCCCGCCCGGCGTTACCCGTGCCAATTTGTTCGACCATTAAAAAGCAGCATTGATTACAACAATATACTGTGTTCGGGGTTTGAACCTAAGACCGCTAGGATGGAAATCAGTGTAAATAACACCGCGCCGTCGTATGTTTAGTTCGGATTAATTAAACAATGGTAGACTCTAGCGTATTTAGCGATTATATAAAAAAATAATAACTCAATTGTTTATTAACTTAGATAGCCATGCTAAGAACCATCTCTGCGTTGTACTCTTTATTAAAAAAAAAAAAATCGCAACGATCGGATGTGTGGTTTCCGAGATCATTGGCATCAAAAATTTTCATTTTCACATTTATATATATGGGTAATATAAATTTTCTTTAGACTTTTCCGTGAAAATCGATTCTTCTATAAATGTTGGTTTTATAAGAATCAGGGTAGGTGATAGGGACGTGCCACATCCAAACGTTCAAAGTTGAAGACTACTTAGAAGGGGGTGTTTTCAAAACCATCTGTAAGAATTGTATTAATTGAAAGTCTACCAAGTACTTACTTTATTTTTTACTCTGCTAATAATTGAATATTGGTGCGATCGCGTATTTATTTTAAGGATAGTTTAAGCAGGTTAAAAATAGAAAAAAACGAAGGGAAAACACAATAAATTAAACACCGTAATATTAAATATTATCGTAAAATGTAAAATGTATTATTATATATCGAAGAACAAAATAACGGGCTAAAACCTTGTTTTGAAGTCGGCAAACTCGGTATTTGAAGTGTGTACACTTTTAATCACACCAGGTTGGGTATTATCAATTTAGTAATTATTAGTCATTTGGACATTGCTATCTTAATTTAACTTTTTATTTATCTATATGAAAATATTTGTTTATTAATTAGTATGTTATTAATATTCCTAATAATATTTTAATATCAACATCATAATATAATATAGGTGTTGTAAAATGATAAATAATAACATGATCCTTGCAAAACCGTAAAAGGGGAAAAAATACTGAGACACATACCATTTGCACCATGGGTGGGCTACTGTTGTAGGTGCGAAGTCGGGAAGGTGGGATATAGAGAGGAATTTAATTTATATCGGTAGGCAACGATAAATTATCGCTGACCAAAAACGACTCCGATGAGCGAAGATCGGTGTTTTGATAAATTTCCACAAAATAAATTACAAATTGTCCGTGTCTTTTCATCTCGGATTGTTTAGCGCTTCTGTTGGGTCAAAAAAAGATGTACTCACATAAGTCGGAAAATAGTACACGAAATGTTGTGATTTATATGATTTTTTTACCACTAAGTATAACTAATTACTTCTTCAAATTATTATCTCTGAACGATGTTTTCATCACAACACTAAATCAATGTGTTTTTCCAATTTGTTTTTACTGTCCTTCATTATCATCTAAATCAGTCCACCATTTTCAATATATAATTATCCTATATATTCCCTTATAAATGCACAATTTTGGACACAATCTATTCTTTCCTCGCAATTATTCGCGTCCGATCGTATTTTTCAACCGTATTTCGTTCATAAATCCCGCACAGACCGGATTAAAGATTCCAACCCCTTTTAAACCAAGAACGAATTTCCTAATATTATAATGAATAAATTAATTTACCAAAAAGTTCTAAGGTAATTACAGAACGGATGAACAAAATGTATAGTTTTACTGTTGTTACGCGTTACGCGTCTTTTTGAATTATAGCGTACTTATAATCGCTTATTTACCACCGGAATCTATTAACTTGTATAGTCCTATAATATAACTTTCACTATAATGAATCATAAGATTCTTTGGGATTCGATGTGCCTAACGTAATTTAATCGCTTATTTCAGATACCCCAAGTCCACTTTTTCACTTATTAAGACAATCGATAAAAACCGTCCCGCGGCTTTAAAACTATTCCATTAAACTTCTGAAAACATTTCAAGGCTACATATAAGATCATAGAAAAGAGGCAAGGTCGCTATCTATGAGGTTTCCGTTGTAAACTAACAATTAAATCCAAAATAGTCGATTTTGATTTTGGCGTTAGGGGGTTTCTGAAATCGAATGATTCAATTATATCGTTCCGTAAAATAATTTAAAAACAAAAGCTATTCAAAACAATATTAATGGAATGAAACCAAATATTTAATTAATATTAAATTGTAAATATTTATTATATTATTTATTTACATTAATTATATGAACTAATTGCACCTTAATTGTCCGTATATTATTATGTACATACAAACAACACAACTAATGTTACCGTGGGTTTCAATGTATTATTTTATCAGAAAAATAAACAAAATGTATGTTTTTAAAATTAGGTTACAATAAAGATAAAATCTAAAAAAGTGTTTCTGGGTTGCAGGCGCATTGATATTCTTTTTCTACTGGCATTTTACTATCTAAGAGTTTTTAAACTTCGCCCGTCTCTATCATAAACGACCTCTCCCCAGTTTTCAACTCCACAACTATTTCAATCTTCTTCAACCACGTCTGTCCATCTTAACCTGGTTCTTCCTCGAGATCTTCTTCATTTGGGGTTTCCATTCCATTATTTAACTGTCTCGTTTTCTCCTCTTCTCATTATGTAACCGACAACTATACGTAGCTATTATAACCTTATGTCTCACGCATTATTACGAGGCTTGGATAACAATCAACCAAACAAAGATACGACTGAGAACTTTTGATAATTAAGTTCTGAGATTCATCGACGAAGCAACAGAAAACTGGCAAAGGAGGTTCAACAGAACAGTGGCGTATTTACGGTGGGGGGGATATGGAGATGGATGCCCCCATGACCTTTTTTTAAAAAATATCCAGAGAAAATATATTATGTTCATAGTTTCAGTGACGTACATTTCTTTCAGAGGGGAGTTAGTGCTTTTATAATAAATTAAATATAATAATAACGTATCAATATGGAAACGAATTTATAGTATAAATAAGTTATACAAATTTAAGAAAATTCGGAGCGAGTGAGGGGCGAGGGGGAGCCAGTGACTTGTGGATAAATACAAGTCCCCCCCCTAAATACACCACTGTAACAGAGAACAGTACGATATGGTGTAAATCGGTGGCGTATCTGGAGCTAAATCAAGGGGGAGGGAGGTTAAAAATTGTAATACATTACAAAATATCGTGAGGGGTTCCCTCGACACAATGAAAAAGCAACAGTTATAATATTTTTTTTTATAATTATTTCCTATCCTTGTCAATTAAAATAAAATAGTTTATAGGTATAAACTGAAAATATTAGAAAAAGAAAGAAACAAGCATGAAGAAAGGCAAAACATATACATATAACAATTGTATACAAAATGTATAAAAATAATATTTACAACAATTTTAAAGTAATATTAATCTTTTTTTTTTCACATGCAAACCTATCTATGACTACTTGGACGTCCACGTCGATATATCTATGTATGTTGAGTAATGCCAACCTGTTAATCTGTCTATGACCATCTTAAATCTTACCCAAGTCTTTAGTCTAACATAACAAAGCAACAGGTAATGGAGTAAAATCAAAAGCATCTGTTACAATAAATAAATAGCTAAATTGTATAGAATATACTATTTTATTACCTATATGCTATAGTCGTGAATAAAACATCACAGCTAAAAAATTCCATAGGGGAGTGGGCGATCCATCCATCTCCCCCCTCAGACACGCCACCGGTATAACTACCCCCACGCACCAGTAACAATTAAGCTTTTATTTTTAAGTACAGTAGGCACTGTAAAATTTGCATTGTTTTTTTTTTAATATCGACTTTTTTGATTCCGGCTTGTGTTTAAAGATTATTGTTATTATTTTTACCTTATTTTTAAATAAATTAAAACATATGCGAAAACTGAATTTGTCGTATATAATATTATAATAACGTACCTATGCTTTTGCGCTCGTCCGAAACTCGCAACGCCATAAATTATCATTACCCATTTGATATCATACAAAAACAATTATTATAAATAACTACTATCAAATTTAAATTTCTCAGCGCCGTACCCGTTCTTTTATTTCCTTTTACATCCTTCGTTTTCGTTCTAATTTTTTTAGGAATACCCCCACGTTACGCCTCCCTTGTCCCGCGACCCCTTGTTGTTCACTTTTTAATTGCATTGTATATTTTATACTTATATCTCGTTATTTGTTTGTTATCATATGTCAACATGTTTGTTAATTGGACCTCGTCCGTTGTAAGAAAATAAAATAAATTGTACGTATAATAAGAGGATATATTATATAAAAATGTTATTATTGACGCATCTTGGCGATATTGTCTTGCATTTATATTCTCTTATAATCGTCATTAAAAATTAATTAAATTTATCAAAATATATTCTAGTAGCTACATATATACAGAATACGTATTATCGTATGCATTTACTACATTATTTTCATATTATATTTACACATAATAATATATAAATCACGTGTTGTTTAAATGTGTTTACCATTATAGAGGTTTCAATTTCAACTATTATATTTGATACGGCCCGTTTCAACATTAAAATATCGTAACTGTTGAATATATTTTGTTTTAAACTCGTTAATTATACAACAAAAAAACTATAGAAACCAGGAACTTTCTATATAATATGCTTGAAGATATTATTTTTATACGCGGCTATAGTTTAGTTTAAAAGTTATATAGATACCTATTTTAATTTATGAACATAACGACGTCCAAGTGAAAAAAAAAAAAAAACCTAAACAACAATGTGTATACACAAAATAATGTATATATATTATATTTTGAGAATTACATGTGAAAATTTAAATTTGTAATAATATGTTCATATGCTTATAAGTAAATGTACCCAAGGCGTTATCAATCCTTCAAATTAATCAGGAAACGATAAATACGTATAGATAAACCGCCGATTAACATTGAACTGTATTAAATAGTGTAATATATTATAACCAATTTAAATAATCAATGTTTTTTTCATTAATTAAACATTTAAACATATATTTATATATAGGTAGTTAAAAAATAAAGCAAATAAAAAAAATTGAATTTAACACGCTTCGATATATATATATATATATTTATACCATGTTACTATCTATAATGTCGTTTACAAATGTTTAATACTTATTTTATTATCACGTATACACATGATCATATTTTGAACGTTATTTGAGTATTTAAATACATTAATTTTTTTCGGGAGGATTAATATACGTACAATAATAATGACGTCGCTCTCGTTTCGTAAAAAAAAAAATCAAAAAATTCCGACCTTGCATGAGCTCAATGTAATTTCCTACATACAAATCCTATTTCGTTTCCTGTATACGAGCACAAAATGTTATTCATTAAGTTTGCGTGATGTGTTTATTCAGAAGAATTTCGTTTACGATATTTCGCATATTAAAACGCATACCGAATCTACAGTGTGTTTCGGTCGAATGATGTTAACCGGTCGGACTTGTATCAAATGGATTTTATTATTGTTAGTATTATTTTTCATTCCGGTTCAAAAATTTTTGAAAATATATGCTCGATATGCGCAGTGTTTGGAAGTCTCCAAATTCAAAAAAAAAAAAAATAAAACCCGGTTTAAATCCAAGTCCGACCGGCCGAATTATTTGAGCGAAACACACCGGCAAGGCGTGTGTATCATAATATACCGACCGTATTAAATTAAATTAAATTTTTATTTAAAACTCGATTTTTTACTATCTTATTATTTCGTACGTATTATCGTTCGTAAAACATATTATAATACACGAATAACGGCACAGTGGATTAGAAAACGTTTGCAAAGTATTGTGTGTGTGTATATGTGAAATAACATTACGGTTGCGCGGGCGAATCTATTGTCCGTTACACAAGAGACGTTGAATTTCACTCTTTCCTAATGCGTGGCAATTATATTGTACGTACACACGAGCGGGAGCGGCGTGGACAGAACTGGGTAAAATTAATGGAATTAATTTTTATTTTCTCGTTCGTTCGTATGTACATAATTATAATAACGTAGAGTTACGTTTTTAATATAGCTCAGAAAATTATCTATACGCTTGGAAATTATATATATATAAGAACCTATTACAATATACCGTATAATATTATGATTTTTAGAGAGAGAGAAAACAATTCAACTGTTTTAAAACGTACTCTGGGTCTTAAACAATAACGCCAGCTGTATAATATACGATTCTTTATAAAATTAAAAATTTAAAAAAAAAAAAACAGGAAATAAATGTACGTCTCGTTAGTATAATTTATGTACATTGTATTTAAGGGTTTTCTAGAATAATTTATAGAAAATTGGATTTATAACCATTATATGTGCAGCGCAGTCTCAAATATATGGCAGTGTATAACGAGGGCGCACCCACGATTTTTTTTTCTTTTGGGAAGTGGCTAAATAAAATTATTCATAAATAGTGATAATATTGTTTTTAAATATGTACAGAAACCTAAACGCACCCCACTCTTGTGCACAAGCTTTCACTCGCTTGGTTATGATATAAATTACAATAAATAATATAATAAAATAAAGAGAAAAAAAAAAATAGTTAAAAAAATGTTTCGAGTCGAAACTTTCGACGATGGAAATTGTATATTATAACTTATAAATTTATATTAATATTAACTTTTGCATTTTAGGTTTTAATTTATAATAGTCACGTTGCAGTTATACCTATAAAATATTATGATTCATTAACCGATGATCGCCAGGTACGACCGATATAATATATAATTTTTTCAATATGAATATTTAAATTTGGTGCCTTATAAAATTAATAATAAAACTACAAAAATTTTAAGCGGTAGACCATTTTTTTTTGGTGGGGGAGCTAAAACCCTTTTGCCCCCCAGCCATTGGGCGTGCCCTTGTCGTATAATTGTTTCCAGTAGTACCGCACAGCAGGGATGTACTTACGGGGAAGGTATAAGGGTGTCATATCTCCTCCCATGATTTTTTTTTTATTTTGATGCGTCTAATTTTTACACATAGGCGGATAGTCATTAAAATTTCTGGGGGGGAAGCTAAAGTTTAAAACATCAATGTTTAACATCATTATATAAAACAGGAACAATATCTAGGGGGCTAATAAAATATTTGGGGGGGCTTATCCCCCCAAGCCGCCCCTCCCATTTTCGCCTATGTGTGTACACCAATAAGTACATTATGTAAATTTGTGTTTAGAACGATCAACAAAACAAAATACAATTCATCCCCCCCCCACATTGGAAAAAGCTGAGCACGCCACTGATACAGGATATTTTTTTGGTATACAATCTCAATAAATAAATATAAGACTATAATTAGATCTTATTAGACGTATATATCGTTATAAAATAAACGTCGAACATGTGGTATGTTGATAAAAACAGACAGTGTACAAATAACAATAGGTACTATTGTACGCATATATACAATTACAATTAATATTAATTTTCATTTGCGTATTATTACTATTATTATAATTTTGAATTTTTTTTTTCTTCGTTAATCAATAAACCATTTTAGAATCTAACTACGTGTATAATATGTACGTACGCATATACGTATTGCCAACTGCGAAGGTCAAGAAAACAATCTTTGTTTGTCAATACGCATATATTATTATAGATAATTGTTTTTTTTTTTTGCGCGCGGTCGACAATGGTTATAATAATATGCGCATACTGAACAAAACTGAATATATCCTTTCTACAGAAAGTTGATAGGCTATCGTAAACAGAATAAGTTTAAGAATTTTATTTTTTTTTTTTTTTTTCAACAATATACGCTAAGACATTATATTTTCGGTATTCTATATTTAATTCTGTATCTTTTAACCGTATTTCTGTATTTAACGCATGCAAATAAAATACTCTATACCCTATATAACAATACGATTCGTTTTCGTCAACACGTAAGATGATATTATTATTTTAGATTGCCAAGTGCAGATAAATCTGACACTGTTAATTATGTGACCGTTACCCGCAGACCGACTTGCAACGCTCTCCGTGCAATTCTTATTATACGAACTTTCACATATACACACAGCGGTGTTAAGTCTTTGAAACACGAACTCGATGGTAAGAATATACACAACCGAGTGAAACGCTATATAAAATTTGTGCTAAAAATAATATAGTAAATGAACGCAATTATTTAGAAGAAAAAAATTATAATAATAAGACCAATCGATAGAAAGTAACCATAAATAAATACGGAACACGGGAAGTAGTTAGCATCGACTTAATTTTTTTTTAAAATATCTATCCAACTATACAACTTCAGATCTTTCACAAGTCTTGTTTTTTTCCCTCTCACTCTCTCTCTCTCTCTCTCTCTCTCTCTCTCTCTCTCTCGCGTACACCGTAAATCGTTTCATAATTTTCCGAACGAGTTTACGCAATTATGGCAAAGAGAGTATAGGTATTTATTATTACTCAATAGTCGACGTTGACGAAGATAGCACACGAAATCAAGTTCCAAAATCGTCCCGAAAACCCAATTAAACAGGTTTCGGTTATATTTCCTCCGACCGTGTAAAATATATTATTATAATATTACGAAAGGTTTTGTAAATCGATAAAACGATTAAATTAACAACAACAACACAAAAAAAATATTTCGTACGGATTTCGTGTCGCGCGTATATTTTATAAGAGAAATGCGTGGATAATTTTAAGGCCACGGCGGAATCGATTTCAAATTGTTAGGTATACAACAGCAGAAGTATTATAGAACTCGCTTTTTTAGTCGAAATAAGAGTATATAGCGACCGCCGCCGTCGTGCGTGTAACCGACACTATAATAATAAATTGTGTACACGGCCTCTGCTTTGGGGATACGTCGGTATGGAATACGAGATGATTACACACATTGTTGGGTTGAATTTACGACCAGGCGCCAAAAGATAAAATGGGTACATTATTATATATATTACGAAACGTTTTTTCGGTTGTACGAAAAGTGAATGTCTGTATACATTAATTCATATTTCGTTTCCGGATTCGCGAAACACGTTCGCTCAACAACTTCCTATTATATATACACCGGTCCCGTCCACCTCCTTTTTGTCTGGACTACTATTACACACTTATAGGTTCCTGTGACGGCTATTGTCGTGTGGATCGAAAAATAAAACGTCAAAAAGGTTAAATCCGACAAAAATTTGATAACACGCGTATTATTTATCCATGTGACTATAGTTAGAAATCAGAAATTGGAATTAGAAAACGGTAATTTATATAATAATGAACGTACTATACTATTATTTCTTATTTAGTACTATTATTTTATCATATTTGCATTTTAATACTATACACACCTACTTGCGTGTATTTTTTTTGTTTTAATTATCGTTATTACTGTTGTTATACTATTTATTAAAAAAAAAAAAAAAATGTGAAAAAGTAAGATTATATTATAGTAAAAAAAAAAAAAAAAATAAATTAGTTGTATCGTCTACTGATTTTACTTTTACTGATACGATAATTATTATATTATAAACAGTTGTTTTTTATTGTAACAAATAAATTGTTTTCATAATACATAGCCGTACATTTTATATATTAGTCAATTATTAGGTTAGCTAAGGATTATAAGATTATAAAACCCCTAAGCATTTAATTAACTAATTCTAAACGTATAGGGAAAATGCAATTATTGTGAATTTAATTGAAATGTATTAAAAATATTTTGTATCACAGTTATTCGGCGTATAAATAAATAATTAACATTAAAATTATTTTATTTATTTTGAAACCTTTATATTTTACACGGGGTACACAATATTAAATTTAAACAATTTAAACGATTCTTGTGTTTTTAGTACTTGAAAGGTATTTGATTTTATTTTTCAAAATTCACCTATACATAGTCGCATATAAAACCCAATTTTTTACCCGAATTGTCATTTTTTGACGATTAAAACTATATGAAAAATTTAGTAAATTGTTTATTAAACAATTATTAATAAAAAAAATCCTCTTAAAAAATGAAGAAATACTCACTTTAACCATTTAGTAGAGTCACAATATAAACACATGTTATATGTATACGATTCCATTTAAAACTCATCAATTCTTGCCTATAAATTCTCTACAATTATACATTTACCTTCCATCACATTCCCAAGTAATATCCACAAAATACCAACAACAAACATAATAACTAGCTTAAAAATATTCTCCAATAGTATCATAAAACAAATTTAAAAAAAAATGTTGTTATTAATTAAAACCTATAAATTAATTACCACATCATCAAACAATCATGTCGAGTGACGCTGTTGGATACCTTTCTTAATCATGTTATTGTTTTTTCTTTCTTTATCTATAATATTTACTTACATTGTACATTATTTCTTTTATAAACAATTGTAAATAAAAATTAATTTTTGCGCTGCACTTAGAACTTAAAAAAAAAAAAGTTTTCTATTATTTTCGATTTTGTTTCCTATTTTTGTAATTCAGTTAAAAATAATCGTAGAGAATTTTCACCAAATATTCTTTTCTAGACACGGTAAAATGTTAAGAACATTTTGGCAATTTGTTTTAGTTGTTTATAGTAATTTGACATTTATGATTTTTTTTTTTTTAGTTTTTATTTGGTTCTATTTGGTTAAGCAACAAAAATTCTCAAAAATTTTCGGAAAATCTAACAGAAAGGTTCATCGTATGTTTTTCTTATGGACATATACAAATATCGAAAATCCGTAGTCACAATTTTATTTTTTATATAAGCATTGTCTAGTGCACGTTTTAATAAAAATTGTACTTATCACGGCATTTGGTGTACTATTTTCCGATTTATTTGGATAAAATTCGTTCGGCTCGAGAAAAAATGCACGAAAGTTTGAGATGAAAAAACACGGACAGTTGTAATTTATTTTGTAGTTATATAAATTAATACAATTATTAATTTTAATTTATCAAAAAATGTTAAACCGATTTCTGGCTCAGAATCATTTTTCGTTTGCAATTATTTACCATTATACTTTTCCAACTTTGTATCTACAAAAATGGCCCACCCACGATATGAAGTGTCGGCTTTCTTTTTGGATCCAAACGTCCTCGCGTCCAACTGGCTGTGTCTATAAAGGTCCAATTATTGTCCTAGAACCTCCAACTATATAGAAGTTAACTATTTAAACGCACTCTGGTTAACAAATATTTAACTATTAACATTGAAACGTTGTATTAAAGTATTTTAAAAAATGATTAAGTTCCTATCAGTTATATGAATTAACTAATTAAATATGTGTATCATATTTTATAATAACTAAAAAGTTATTAACATTATAAAATTGCATAAATCTAACATATAAGTAAAACGAAATAACTCACCGCAAAATCACAAATTACATATAATTTCATAATGTTGATAGGTTATTAAGTTATTTAAAGACATATTGACAATAACCATTATTATGATGGAAATTTTGTTCTATCGACTTATATTAAGTTCGAAGAGAATCCGGAGTAATAATAAAAAATAAATTAAATTACGTACTCGCTAAAAATGTTGGTTTACAAAAACATACAAACTATTAAAGATATATTGAATTAACACAATCTGATATCTCAAATATAAAATATGTCCACGGTCGACGTCGAACGCTCCTTCAGCCGCTACAAATCAATTTTGAGACCTAACCTAACCGTAAATTTAAATTTGAAAATCTCCAAATGTACATTGTATCCAATTGTTTCCAAGAAAACACCAATGAAGATGAATAAATGAAATGTAAAAAAATAAGTAATAAACCTATTTGGCTATATCTACAATAGGTTTTTTTTTTTATATGATTAATAATTAAAAGTTAATGTAAAACAAACATTTTTTTTTGTTAAATATTTCATGTTTTTTAATAAATATTTTGGCAAAAATAAGAACATAAATATTTACACATTTTGACTTTCTTATTACATAAAAATCAGCGACCTATACGATTACTATAATCTATTAAGTTAATCAATAACAACACTAAAGCAATCAGTTGTAATAATCAGGTAGGTATAGGTACTTACTTAAAAACTCGCGTTATTAGTAATTATCTTTACGCATAATATAACTCGGTTAACTAATAAAGACTTGGTAATGACCTTCTATTAAGTTTCCGGAGTTTTAGGTAGGTATACACGAATATATCGTGTAGATTTAATATCAACCTAACGACAAGTTACAAGTATAAATTCAATACTATAGACGTTGAAGTCACAGTATAATTTTAATAAGCAAGCAGCGCTCCCGGTGTTATTTGTTTATAACAAGTATTATTTCGACTTGACTACGATTTGAAAAAAAAAAAATGTGTCCGGGTATTGCATAGTGTAGACGATGTGAAATATACTCACGAATTGAGTGTATATCGAACAGTTTTGGCTCGACCGTAATAATTAATAATTATTAATTTAATAATTTTTTTTTCGGCCGTTTGATAGGCAAAAGCATGTTATTGTAACCGTCATTAAACGCGTTGCCGATTTACACGGATTAAATTAATACATATAATATGCACGGTACGTGTGTAAATCGAAAATCATTCGGCTCTATAAATAAATAAACAAAACAAAAAAAAAAAAAAAAAAAGATTAAAATGACGGTCACCGCTGACGCCCGGAAACGGTTTTCGAGAGAGCCAACAAGGTCAATGTGTGCGCGAGCAAAGTAAAGTTCAGGGCTGGTTATAAAACGGCGGCGCGCGCATTTGAAAATTTATCACGTTCTTCGCTCCGCTATTTTCCCGTTTTAGTTTTTTTTTTTTTTATAATATTATATAAATATATCTTAATGTTTTAATCAAGGGCGTATTTTAGGCGAGGGGATGGGCGAAGAGTCCCCGCCCGATGATTACGAATGTATTAATAACAATTGTTTGTACAGTAATTTATTGTGTTTTTCCTTTGTTTTTTTTTCTACCGTTAACCTGCTTAAACTATACTCATAATAAACATATACGATCTATACAGATATAGTTTTAAAATCGTCCTCTAATAAATTACGTTCCGAGGATTTCAGTCTATTCTTAATCGTTTTGGAGAAGATAACTAAAATCACCGACTGGCCAATTATTATATTTTTTTTTTTGCTATAATATAGTTACCGCAAACAGGCGGCAGAGAGGGTGACGATATCACTTTCTTTCCGCGAGATTGGCGTCGACCTACCGGCGGTAGACGGCGGAGAAAATAATAGAATAGCAAAAAAAAAAAAAAAAAAAAAAAAAACAGTTCCCGTATATATATATATATATAATAATAATAAGAACAACAACAAATAATCTTATATGTGATAAAACACGCACGCGTCGTTATAGTATTATAAATATACAAGGGTACAGCCAACATATATACTTAAATACGTATACTGAATAATAACAGTAACGATACGCGTAATAATGATCATTTTCCGTCGCTGAAAACATTATTATCAAAAAAAAAAAAAAATAAATTATATATAAAACTACTAATTTACAAATCCTTAATTAAGCCTATGTGGACATATGGACTGCAACTTTGGGACAATGCCAAAAAATCCAACCTTAACAAAATTCAAACCGTTCAAAACAAAATACTGCGCTCCATCACCAATGCCCCATTTTACATTTCTAATTTTACTCTCCATTCTGATTTAAAAATTAAAACCATTCACGAAGAAGCTAAAACGTACTATAAACGTTTCTTCAACAAATTGCCCTCTCATCCTAACCCTCTAATATCCGGTCTAGCCACTCACACGATTCCTGGAAATCCACCACGGCGACTAAAAAGAAACTAGTGCAGAGATCTACTTAATGAATAACGAAAAAATATATATATATATATAATTAACAGCAACTAAATAAAATATATGTAAATATATTAAGCAATAGGAAGTGCGATCACTGGATGGTTTCTTCCCTCACCCTATTCATGTTTCTAAATTTATTGTAGCACATATTCTCCATTATGCTTTTATGTATAAATTGTATATTCTCTAATAAAAATTAAAAAAAAAAAAAAAAAATTCCGTCGCAAAAGAACCCGATTATTAATATTATTTGTATAAAACAAAAAAATGCGTCGTCGTGGGGTGGCGATATTCTATTTTAGTCCGCGCGACAAACACACAATAATAGCCGAACGAAAATAAAGGATTCGCAAACGCGCCGTGGCGACCTCAAACGACCCTTTGTCAACGGCGGCGGCGTCCAAGGATGTCCGTTGTTTCAGATAGATGTTCATTTTATTTTTAATACTATACAGGGTGTCCCGCGAACATATACCGCTCCCGATGAGATAACGAAAATAATCAATTTTTTCTGGTTTTGTGGTTTTACAATAACGTTTATTTTTTTTTCACATTTTTGTTTTTTCCGTTAACACTTTTTCTACCAGAAGACTTTATCTGATATTGTATACACTCCTACACTGTTTCCGGTAGCAAATTTTGTCTAGTTGATACTTTAAAAAAATCATTTTTTCGATATACTAATTAGGTTTTTAACGCGGTAGAAAAAACTACCAAAATATGGCAAAAACACGATTTAGTCAAATTCCAGTTTTATTATGTTGATTTCTGGATTACCATGGCAACAATAAAAATACACGACTGATAATACTTCGCTCAGAATCATTTTTCGTTTGCAATTTATATAAACTAAATTCCTATCTATATACTACCTTCCCAACTTTCCACCAACAACAGTAATCCATCACTCATGGTGCGGGGTATGTACGCCTTTTTTTTTCTCACATGACACGCGTTTAGGTAAAAAAAAATTTAGTTATATTTACGATTTTCATAAAAAATGTACACTTAGAACTCTTATAAAGCCGAATTATTAGATAACCTACAAATTATTTCTTTTTAGTCATAGTACAACTTAATATGAATCTATAAAGTGGACAATTTTCGTGCATTTCTGTTCGACTAAAACAGGTTTTATTTAATATTATTTCGAAAAATAGTACGCAAAATCACGTGATTTTACGATTTTCGTATTATACGATTTTACGAAGTATAATAAAAATCTAGTATATTACGCTCATTTTTTTTTTTTTTTTTGACTACCAAATACAATTTATGATTTTCCTCGTGTAAAATGTTCAAAAATTTCTGGTCGGCCAAACTAATTGTGTCCTAATAAAATCAAAGAAAAACCTAAAAAAACTCGCAAACTTAAAATGCTTGTAAATAGTTTAAAAACGTTCAGAATATTTTGAAAATTTGTCCACCCTTAGAATTGACTAATATTTTTTTTTTTTGTAAAAATGAAAAATATTAATAATTTACGATTTTTTTTTCCTAACCGAATACATTAAAATTAAAAAAATCAAAAATAATGAAACTGTAAATTTTCATGTTTTTTGAAATTATTAAGAAAACTGCAACGGAAATCAAAAAATAGCCTCCCTTCCGTGTACTAACTAGATCTAGAAGAGCCTAACCTAGAAAAAAAGAGCGGAAAATGTCTGATAGAAAAGTTGTGCACGGACACAGAAAAAAAAAAACACATCGTATAGTGTAAAACCGAGTCGTAGTAAATCAATAGCAAAATCAATTATAGTGAAATGGAATTCGATTATCTTCATTATCGCAATGGGCAAATATTTTCGCGGGACACTCTGTATAATCGTCAACTGTGACGGCGATCGCGGGGCGACGACTGTCCGGAAAACGGCACGTTTCGGGTTCACCGACGGCGACGGGCGTGTGCGCGCCGCAGTGTTTCGAAATCATATCTATCTATACTAATAAAACAAAGAGTCTGTCTGTCTGTCTGCCGGTCTATAGAAAGTGACTTCCCAAATGCGTAGAGTTTTGAAATGTCGAATATGCGTGGCTGTTGCCTCTTAATTGCCGGTCTCGAAAACAGAATTTTAATATTTCAATTGGGGTTTTTTTTTTTTTTTAAATTAATAAAAATTTTCGGCCATAAAAACCATAGTGATACGCGTAGAGCTCTGGAACGACGGATGTCTGCGGGTAACACGCGGTAGTTATATTTTTTTATAATACTATACGCCTATATCGTAATGTTATTCGACGACAATATAAACGGATAAATTATACATAAAATGTATAATATACGGTTAAAATATTTTGTGTATGTGTGTGAGTGCGGGCGCGCGCGCGCGTGCATCACTATAATATTTTCATAATATAAGTATAGTATAGGTAATGTTTTTTTTTTTTTTTTTTTTGTATATGATGGCCGAATAAAAACGTGTTTGGACGCTTTCCAGTCGGGACATAAGCCAAAAATTATCATATTGGTCTTATAATAGGGTCTGCTAGTGTGTATGTTTATTACCGATGCCTACTGGCTATATATTATACGCGCACACACATAATGTGTGTTTTGCTCTTTTTTTCCGAAAACAAAGTCTCTTTTATAATATTGTATACATATTGTTTACGTTAGTTATCATATGGGAAATAAGTAAATAATAAAAACCATACAACTGTTAATATGGTATACCTACTTGGTAACCATATAAAATATATCCTAAGGTCTATACAGACTGTAATAGAAAAAAAATGTCAAAATTATATTAAGTGGTATAGTACTATATAACAATAGACATACCGGGAACTGGAACCTTTTGATTTTATCGGTACTCTTCTGATTCTGGTATTTATAAAAATAAAAAAAAACTAAACGATTCCGGTTCAGTTAAAAATTGTTAAATAGATACACATAGTTATAAATTAAAAAATACGTGATAAGTACGCGATGCATTTATACAGTGCGTTGAGCACAATAAAAACGTAGGTACCCTATAAATAATATTAATATATTATATTTTATTGAGGAGATTTGATTTTGTTTAACGTGGCCATATAAATAAAAAATCTCCTTCCAGTCTCAGAGATAATACACGTTATTATTGTCGTCGTGGCTGACGCATAGTTGATAAAAAAAAAAAAAAAAAACCATAATCGCACGCCGGCCCGTAATTATTATTTTAATTTGTTTTTGTCAAACCAATTAATTATTCGAAACTAACAAAATATTTTATTCTAAAAGAAAAAAAAACGAATCGAGTAAAACGACTCTACCGATGTATATAATATGATATCCACCCATAGCACAAGTTTATCATAACAATAAAGCATATATATTTTTTTTTTGTAATTTAAAATTGCACGTCATTTCTTTTTCTTCGTTCTGATAAAATATTTTATATGTGAAAATACTGAAAAGTGTCTAAATACGCATATTTTGTCAATAGGTTTCAAAATACAACATATCCCGCCTATAAGCGTCATTTAAAACATTTCCAAACGATAATTTTATGCTACCTAGTACCTATAAGTACCGTATCGCTCAGTTCTTTCTCAATATTTTTTTGTTATTATTTATTTGATAATAAAACATTTTGCTATATAAGCCAAATAAGCAAATTATATTGCTTTAAATGTATAAATATAATAATAGAAATAAGAAAAAAAAAAATTATATTATACATAAATACAGTTACAAACGTATGTTAGACAATGTCACACGATATATCCCATTTTAATTATAACACCGCCTTTCTTATTAGTAAGCGAAACATTTTATCGCAATTTTTACAATTTCACAAAGAATTTACAAGTGAAGTACGGCCTCTCGTTACGTGCTAGTATCTCTCGACCACCATAATCCATTCTCTATTTACAATCTATGTTATATCACATCATCTCTCTCGTTATCCCCCCCCCTCCATTCACTTGTTTGAACTACTCATAGCCATTCGCCCAATATTTCCTTCCTTTCTACACGGTTTTATCTTCTCCTCACTTTCGATACAAATAAACAACGTATAGTACTATACATACTCTACTCTATAATTATACGAAAATCGGATTATTACGAGTCTTTTTATCTGTTTTTGTTAGACAATTAAGATAATTCGTATTGTTAACATTTAGGTAATAATGAATGGTTATAATTTTCAATGTTTACATTTTTCAAAGAGAAAAAACGAATAATATAGTCAACATATTCGTTTTTCAATGCACACGTTTTCAAATATTATAATAAAATAATGTAACATTTTTATAATATGTAAAAACAATCAGTTGCATTTCAATGTCCAGTAATATAAAATAACAAAAAAATTATAGTTTAAAATAATTACTTCATGGAAAAACGTGACACGTGATTAGTTTCAATAAGGATATTTTTGGCAAAATGCATAAAAGAGTTATGCATTTATTTTCTATTAATACTTATGTGACATTGATAATATTCTTGTGGACAAAATAATAGTTTCGGTAAAAACCTTGAAATATTCAACTTTTTTGACAATAACCATTACAATAAAAAATAAATATCGTATGAACAATAATAAGTATATAACAATAACTTAAATATATAACTATAGTTTCGCCAAATTTATCTTTAGATACTTAGGAACTAGAAGATATAATAATAATAATAATAATACGCCAAAAGGGAATCGTAACAGCAGCGATCTAAGGTTTTTTCCCGGGGGGGGGGAGAAATAAGCTTATAATAATTTTCCCGAAATAAAATATTAGTGTTTAGATTGGGGGGGGGAGTAACTAATATAGAATATCTCATATATTACATACAAAAACAATTTCGTATCAAAATTAAAATTCTTTTACGCTTTAAAGGGAACCGAACAAAAATATTCAAATAATGATTATAATATTATGATTAGATATCAAAAAATCTAAAATACATAAAATTTACGTAAATTATTAAAATAAATTGTTCGTCGGAAATATTGGAGCTTTTGTAATGTTCCCAAAAAATGTTTACCAAGACAAACAAAAAATAAAAACACACATTGTAAAACTAATGGCTTTCTCGCTATAACCAAAATCTAAAAATATGTTCTAATACATACGTCTGGTTATTAACAGACTTTTAACGAACAAATTTCACTAAAACAATAAATAATAATTACAAATAAATTATATTATGGAATAATTATTATAGTAACTTGGAACGAAACATTTTCCAATTGCTTATATTGATAGGAAAATGCGCCACTGGTTAGAATTTGTAATACTTACACTCGAGTACCTATACTTGAATAATTTATTTAAAATTGTAATGTAATCATTTTTTCTTCTTCTATTTTTAACAGTGTAAAAAAAGAATTGTTTAGCCTAAACAATATTATAACCCAAACAATAAATTTACCAACGTTATTTTATTATGTTGATAATCACATGATAAATTTATATTCGGTTTTTGGTTTTTAATATTTTAATAATAAAAACTATTAAAAATCAAAACATAAATAGTAAATCAGGGTAGATAATAATAATAAATATATATATATATATATATATATATATATATATATATATATATATATAATCAACGTTTTGCATCATCGCTACAACAAATATTATTGCCAATATAAATAATTTGTCCACGAGGAATAATATGTTTATTACAATAACTTATTTATTTGGATATCGAATCAATAATTGATTTCTATTAAATAATGGTTTATTATAAGAAATTGTGTTTTAAAATTGAACTATCCAACTATATTATAATAAATACAAAACTAACTATAGTAGTAGTGCCATAAAAATATTATTTTATTTTATCCGTACACGTAATTTTATATATAATGTTAAAATGTTAATAAATAATGTAGGTTGATTTTAGCCATTGATCAAGACATTGTATATGTATACCCGTGTACGCAGTCGAACGGAAATTGTATTATTCAAATATTCATTTCGATCATTTTACAGTTTTATTTAAATTAATATTTCATAAATAGGATAGTAATGTGTTTTTGTTAACAATACCTAGATATTATTTTCCATTTTCTAAAATGCATATTATTTTCTTAGTTCAATAAACTCAAATAATATTGTTATAACAATAATATTTTTCAGTTTTAACCGAATATATTTAATACTGGAATAAATTAATATACATTGAACAATACCAATTGGAATATATAAACTAAAACAAATCGTGTGGTCGATGAAATTAAAAAGTTGAAACGTCAACATTTCCAGAAGAATAAACTCTATAAAATCGTTTATCTTCAAATTTTTCGAAAATAATAAGTTATTTTTACTAAAACAAAATATAAATTTAATTTAAATAAAAATATTTGTAGTCCTTCTACCAGTGAGTTATTAAAAAAAAAAAAAACAGAAATTGTACATCTTCGTGGGACACATTGTATAGTGTTTCATTAATGTATATATAGATAGGTATAATTTGCACAGTATACTAAATTTTATTTTACGTAAAATGCAAAAAAAATGCGCGTTTTTAAAATAAAATACTGATAGTAATTTGAAGCACCTGGCACGATAATATAGGTAAAATTGAATGTATTATTATTTTGTTTTTTTTTCTTTACTATTTGTGTGCATATATCGAACATAAATAAAACACTGTAATTATACATCTATGATGTATGTTATGTATGCATACGCCATATACTGGTTTAAAAGGGCAGTAATGGACACCTATATATATATATATATATATATATATATATCAAACGATTAATTAAATATATTCTTAAATCAGTTATAATAAAACTAAAATCAAAATTAAACGCAGTGATGACAATTATAGCGTTAAATTAAGAAATCTATAATCATTGTCGTCATAAAATATATTATAGCAACGACTTGATAATTATATTTTATGTAATACATCAAAGTCTGTGTACTTATCGTTTTTGGAATATAATAATATACGAGTATATATTTTTGATATTATATTATTATATGTGATGTCGCCAACTTTTTAGCATTGTAACAACACTTAACCCCAATGAAAACGAACAATCGTATTTTCAACACATTAAGGCACAACTGTTTGACCACAAAAAAAAAATATATATAATAACAAGAATAAACACATATAAAAATGGAAGAAAAAAGCTAGACGCGTGCTAAAATTTTAAAAATATTCTGGCAGTTATTGAATTACAATTAGAGCTATTAATATTATAAGTTTTTTTAGTTTTTATTTGGCTCTAAAATAATGCACAACGATATGGAGACAAAAAAATACGGACAGTTGTAATTTATTTCGTAGTTACAAATTAATATTATAATTTTCAATTTAAATTTATCAAAATATCTTTAGCCGAACTTAGCTCAGAATCGTTTTCCTTTTGTAATGATTTATCGACTAAATTACCATGTATAACCATGTATTACCCTCCTAACTATAGGTATTTGACTTAACTACGTTCACCACGACTGATTTTTATAATTTTATTCATTACAAACTATTTTCAATTCAATTTACCGTAAAAACACCTCTGAACGTGTTGCAGGATATTTTTTTTTTTTCTAATTCGAATTCTTTTTTTAATTTCACATAAAACTAGACAGTATAGCCACCATAGATAATATTATATTGTGTTTTACTTATATCCAATGTATATCAAATATAAGCATTCGAGTCTTTATTTTCGTCTTTGGTTATCTAACTTCCACTCAAGTATATAACAATGTTTAATAAATCCTTTATAAGTAAAGTCTCGACAGTTGCAATACATATTGTATATAGTAATGTGACATTTAATATTTTAATGAATTCGGGTTTTCTATCCATCTGGCCACAAGCCAACATACCTACATAAAACATGCATAAAACATTTTCAAAGTCGTTCTTGTATACAACTATTCAATTTTAAAAATCAATCCGACTATTATTCACAAAAACATTGCACACTGTTTAAATAATAATAATATGTATAACTTAAGACACTATGGACACTCAAGAGTCAGTGGAGATACTATAAATTTAGACTTGATTGATTCAATTAACTTCAACTTTTATATATATACAAAAAAAAAAAAAAAATTTTAAAATATTTTTGAACAAAACTAAATCAAACACATGCAGTTACGGTGAAAAATCACAAGATATACTATGACTTAAATATTGATATAGATAAGTAAATCGAAATGTACATATGCCTCAATTATTGCTTATAAATATGCAGTGCAACGCAAATACTTCCAGTCAACCATTGCACGACCAAAATAATAATATTTAGTACGATATTTAATGTTGGATACAAATATTGTTTCATAAAAATAAATTAGTCTGTTGTGAAAATATATACACACAATAGAAAAATATAATTAACTATGGGTACCTATTTATCTATTCTATACATAATGTAGATAAAACCGAAGAATAGCTTGTTTGGAAATGTTTTAAAATTTGTATGTGAAAATTAAAAAATCCGATTTTAAGTATATACTTACCCCCAAGTACCTAATAGGCAATACAACTATTAACCTTACTTTTAATACTTGTGCAAATGATAACGAAATATACGAAACTTTCGGTTTTTAGCATTTTGTTTTCAATTACTTGTACCTACTATTTACTGCACAATTATATTGTACACCATTACAATAATAATGTATACTACCGATTTTTTTCGATAAGTTTTATGAAATGAACTCATAATTAAGAGCAGCTTGGCGCAATATCATTTTGTTTCTATAAACATGTTGACCAACAAAATACAAACACGAAAATGCCCTAGACCGTACGCGTTTTATTACAAATTTCAAACCTATTTTCGCGTTTTTAATCTATTGTACCATTCAATGTAACATTCAATTCAATTCTATACGGTAAAAGATTATGTACACAATCGTTAAAGTTTATACTTTATAATCTTTTCTTGTAGGTACAAGAACTGGAGTCGTGTATGTAGTGTATGTACTATAAGCTTAAAACACAATACTTGATAATTGCACGAAGAAATTAAATTTTTAATGTGAGAATTGTTTGGCGATGCATATTAGTAAATATATTAATAAATTATAATAATATTTATTGTGAGTATAATGCATTTAAAGCAAATATCACACGGCAACTACTATACCACAGTGCTGTAGCCAGAAAATTTGATTTAGAATAATAATGTAAACCACAATTATTATTATGATGGGCGATGGATTTTTGCGAAACCAGTCTTGTAATCTAAAATATAATACTATCGGTTTCGCGTTATTTTTTTAATTCATTTTTAGAATCATATTTTATAAATTTTATATTTCTTCTATGAGTAGTAACTACCTATAAAATATATTAAATTTGAATTTTTACACTATTAGCATTATTATAGTACGTTTAACAACACGGTAAATTTTAATTTAATCTGTAAGATATTATAAAAACTCGGACGTTCTTTTTTTTGTTGTTTCATTGTAAACGATTAATCACCAGCGTTTATATATGTATATAAAATATAATACTTGACGGTAAATTCGAGTTTATTTAACATGTTGCACAAACACCAATCGATCTGTAACATTTATCTAATCTAACAATTTTAATTCGATTACTACGAAACGTACAAGTCGGGGGGAAAACAAATGGAAACAAATTGAAAAATCAATAAAGAACTGCACGATGGTTCATCAAGACGTATATAATGGGTTTTTAGTTTAACTTTGTTACTCTCCTATTGCGGATCTCAATAATTATTTGGCATCATAAAAAAAAAATTAAAAAAATAACAATATTTCATATCGGAAAACTATTAATACCTCTATATAATATAATAATGAAATAATAATAATAATATAAAATAACAATCGGACGATCGTCTTCGTTCGCCTGCCGCGCCGCCGCCGCGATGTCGATTTTTTAATAGTTTTAAAAAACAATAACGACAATAATAATGTAACAAGTAATGTAAAACAAAAACATAAAGCACGGTACCGTCGTAGCCAATCCGTTCCAAAAAAAAACCTTGACAATAATTATTTTGTCCACGACCTTGCGCGTTCAAATTCCGTGTACTGTCCGATTTCCGCGTTCGAGCGGGCCACATGCAGATGGGGAAACGACGATGGCGGCGACGACTCCGGATCTCACAAAATATTACTATGTGCTATTCGCATCCCTTACACTCATAGGCAGAGATTCGCCATAATTGTATGGGAGACTGATATTTTTAATTATTTTACTGTATATATAAAAAGCCGCTCTCCACGCTTGCGAAAATCATCTCACCGTTATCAAGTATGATTTATTTTAGACATCCAAAATCATATATATATATATATATATATACGAGTAGGTATTTATAATATTCGAATATATTCAAGGAGGGCTAATATTTCTGTTTGTACATTTTTAGAGGGCTTTAACACCTTCAAATTTTTGCCTATGCCTACGCTCTGTGTTATTCAATGCTCGGTATAGACTGGGGCAGTTACCAAACTTGGTGACTCATGAGGAGAGAAGTTATTATTCACCAAAACAAATTTGTTACGCTTATCTTTGAATAAAACATTTATTAGGTATTTTAGGTTAGGTTCATAGTTTCAAAGAAATAGGTACATATTTCGTGACGTTTAAAATTTATATTTTATTTTAAAAGTTAAAATTTTTCGATAAAAGTCGTAAAAATCGGTCAGTGAGTTTTTCTGATTTTCGATTTTTCACATTTGTAATTGGTTTTGAAGAAAATCTCACGAATTAAAATACCATTGTCAAACATTTTTTTATATTATCACAAATACGTTGATAAATCACTTATAAATGAATTAATTATAAATGTTTATTCATTGTAAAATCTAATCTATAGTAGTTAGTTATCTATGTACACTGTACATACTATTATCTTTTCGTATAATAATAATCATAATAGCAATAACAATAATAATAGTAAATATAATGTGAATACACGTTGGTTTCTACAATATTATCTAGTATCTATATATATATAATAATACACAATGATATCAATTTTAATGTTATACATTTAAGCTCGTTTTGTTGATTAAACAAAATGCCTTTTCAGAATATTGTAACCAACACTACAGTAGGACCAATTCATTTTATTTATTTATTTTTTTTTTATTGTACATTTGTACAATAATAAGTATTTAATTTGTTATTTCACAAGGTTGGTGTGAATTTTGTTCAATTTAATTGGTTTTTGATGTATTGGTCGATGGATGTAGTTGATGATATTTAAAATGTTAACATATTATAAAAATAAAAGATAAAAAAAACTTGTTTTTTTTCTTAATACTATTATTTTTTTTTTTTTTTAAATACGAATAAATTATTAACATTGCAGCCACAAAGTTATTCTTTGTTTTCATATTATTCTAATTGTTTGTCTACCATTTGACTTTAGATTACAACAGTTGTACTAAATGTACATAATAATTAATGGGCAATTATTATTTTCCTATGCAAAACTGAAAAGTCAGTTTGAAAATTATTATATTTCTTCGTGTGATTAAAACGCACGTCTTTATCAATGTTATCAAATTTTCTTATTATTCTTATGTAGTGGGAATTGTAAATAAATAAAAAAACAAACACTACAAACAATACAAAATCGTATTATACATTAATACCTATAGGTTACACATCGGATACCACAAAGTTTTTTATAAACAATATTTGTGTATTTAAATTTAATATTTGGCTACACCTTTTTTTCAAATACCCCAAGTTCCTTTGTGAGATTATAAAATGATTAAAATGCCAACCTTCAACATTTTTCGCCTTAAGACTATGACCTATACTCATAAAGTGATCATAACGACAACAACTTAAATATTACAAACACATTTAATCTTGTCAAGGCTGAACTATTATTTTAGAGAAATCGCCGTAAGTGAAACGAGTACCTATATACGTCGAGAACGTTCTTATATAGTAATATCAACGACCTTCGTTAAAAAGGAAGTGAATTATAATTTGTTTCGTTTAAGATAGGTTAGAATTTAGATTTTAGTTATATATTATATATATAACATTATTTTATTTATATGAGGTTATAAATATCGAATTGTTAACTGATACAAATAAATACTATGTTTATGAATTTGATTTCCAACTAAAACCACGGTACAGGTAATAATCGGATTTTTATTTATTCAGAAAGTACCCAAGCCTACATAGGAAAATTCTAATTCGATATAAATTTGTTTCGTAACACCTTAATACGTGGATTCTAAATGAAAAATATTGTAGCACATATTATTGAATATTTTTTAAAAACTTGCAAATCAAATTTACTAACGGAGTCTTTTTCAATTTTTAAAATTATTTACACGAAAAATCAATATTTTTAATAAATTAAATAAATATTATTGATTGTATACAAAAAGAAAAAAATGTTTAAATAATACAATATTTTAAAATTTAAATTAAGATTCTGAGCGTATATTGGGTTTACTATCAATAATACGTGCTTTGATTTTTTTCCTGTCTGTTAACAACTTTTCTACCAGACAACTTGCTCCATCACAAATTTCAGGGGTAGTTTCTGATAGCAAATTGTGTCAAGTTGATGCCTTGAGGAGGTAAATTTGTTTTAATTTTCGTTGTAGTTTTCTCAATAATAGGAAAAAACCGAGTAATAAACGGGATATTTACGCAATAAGGTTTTCTGTTAATTTCGACTTTATATTTGTATTGTAATTCAGTGTAAAATAATTGTAAACATCTAAAACTTTCACCAAATACTTATATTAACTTTCTAGACGTCACGCAATTAAAAAATATTCTGGCATTTTTTCTTTTAAAGTTATAATTATATTTTATGAATATTATTGATACCGTCCATGTATATACTTATTATACTGATTAATGTTTCACAATATATTGCAATTTTCTTGGTAAAAATAATAAATAAAAAATTACTTTGTCGAGAACATAGTTCTCGAAAAGTGATTAAAATATATAAGTAACCAAAATGATACATTCTAAACGGATCTGTTTCCATATGATTCCGTTATTGAGTGTTTATTTATTCGTGGGTTATAGAGAAAAAAAAAGCCAAAGGTGTTACGGTATTATGGGATTATGGGATTATAATATGCCATGTAAATCATCTCATATTGAATGTACAATGTATTATATGCACACAAATTATGTAGCAGCGGAAGTGTTTTTGTTTACTCGCAGTTATCACTAAGAAAAAAAAAATACTCGAGAAGGTACCATTTATTCTATGCTGTTAGTCGTAACTAGATACAAAAAAAAAGTTAATATGCGGAAATAATGTACCGAAATAATGGTTGTACCTATTTTATACATATTTATATATATATATATATATTTTTTTTTTTCAATCTCTCTTTTCACGTTTAATTAAATAAAAATCAACTGCAAGGAACAATTACATAATAATAACGATACGTGATACGATAGGTGGAATAACCGGTTGGAGTAATATTTTGTTACCGGATGACCGTGAAAATCGATGACAAAAATAATAAAATATCGATTCTAGACGATCCGAAAAATCGAAAAATTCGTTATTTTTCCCCATGCGTACCAATATTGCAAAACGCCATTGAGCCAATCTCGCTCTTATCTCCTTTGTCTATAATATGCGTACTGCTATACCTAATTGGAAGCGGTCTAATTACACTGGAACAGAGTAGATACAGAATTATTATCTCACATTATGTTATACGACGCGGCAATGTGATTCTGAAACGATTTCGTTATTCGCATTACTTTTTTTTTCTCTATATTATGCCGACGCGCTGTTTATTTCCCCTTCGCCGTCTCTATACAATATATTAGTTTTGACTGCCGAGTTAGGTCGGGCGTACGCTTTATAGCTACGTATACGGGTAAATAGACGTAAATAGAGTCTGAAAGTACATAAGACTTGAAGTTCGATAGGGATTAGAGTAACAAAATTTGATAGACGTAACACCCCATGTTTATAATTAATACAATATAAATATTAAAGACTTATATAATTCAAATAATTGTTCGATGTAGGGCTAGAGATGGCTCTGGGAGTGCTGAGCCCTCCTACCCACTCCCCTCGCCTAAAATTTGATAAAATTTAAAAAGTACTCCGACCGATGAAAAGTAATCTTGTTTATGAATTCAAACACATTTTCATTTTTAAAATTGGTCTACTTTAAATGCCAACATTTCTGTTAGGCGTATAGCTACTTTGGGTTCATAAATAACCCAAAAACAGTAGATTGGTGGAAAAGTCTTATCATTGAGAAACGAAATTGAAATGTAAAAAATAATTTTCGATTTTTACAAAATCAGAGAAAATTTGGAAAATCTATTTGTAGGGTTCATTAAGTGACTCTTCCATATTGTTTACGATTCTCCTCTAAATTTGATTATTTCAAATTTGACATTAATATTTTACACTAAAAATGATAGGCGATTACATAAATCAATATATTTTGTCGGTGGGGTCGTAGCTCCTGGGGGATTTTTACCGCCGGGGCGATAGCCCCCGTCGTTCCGGCGCCCCCGGACACGTGAGTATTTCGCGTCGAGTCGTTGTACGTATAAACGCACACACACACACCGTATACGTCTATTGTCAAGGTCAAGGTGATCTAGTAGTCTACACATGATAACGCATTTATTATATTATTATTATTTCCGCACACACGCAAAAGCTACCTCCCCCACTATATATATATATATACTGTATATAGGTGTTACCTATACCTTATAACAGCGGTTCCCAAACTACATTTTTAGACCATTAGACTCTTAGGATTTTGGGACCACACAACAGATGTATATTCCGAAATTAGAAACAAAGCTTAGTGAAATTGGTGTGAAACGTGATTTTTCGCAGTAGCCGTGCTCAAATCCAAATATCGGTTCAAACTCATCGTGGGAAAAGAAACGCGTGTTACAACGTTGCCTTCAAATGTTTGGTGATGCACCAATACGCTAAAACGATCGTTTTTTACCTATTCCCCGTGTTCTATTTTTTCACGGTAGGCGCGAGACATTTTTTCTAATTTTAAGTAAAAAAATTTGGGAACCGCTGCCTTATATGTATTTCAACTATTACAACGGATTTTCGTGCGACAATAAAATGGTTCTCGTGTTATTATACACAATATCGCTTTACACATCAGACGCACATATTATTATATACCGTATCAGTGTGGGGGACAGTATATACGTATATTGAAACGTGCGTTGGTTTTTTTTTTTTTTCAGTTTACTATACGGACGGCACTAGCTATAATACGTACGACAGTAGTCGTGGTGTATCGGGCGAAAAATCAAATTACGCTGACCCGTCATTGTCAATGTCAGCCGGAAGTTTTGTGTTTTTTTTTTTTTTTTGTTCGCTGTTCGTCGCGTCCGTTAACGCACAACGTTAAAAATTGATGGGACGAGAGTGGAGGTGGGGGTGGGGGTGTAACCGGTCGTTAAAAACACGTAAAACGACCCAAAAGTGTGAGACTTGAGGTCGTCGGATTCGAATTTCGAAAACACATTTGATTTCGTATTCTAGTTGTCTAGGTTTCAAATCGAGGAAATATTCGGATAAATTGAAAGTGTACAAATAATGGAATTGTATCGTTTTTTTTTTTCAACTAAATTTTAAACGTTCGAGTTGAATATCAAAAACCATCTCGATTGAAACCTAGAAAATTAAAATAGAAAATTCAAATCCATCCGTCCTGAGCCATCGCAATTCTGTCCGGCTCATTGGTCCAAAACGTCACGTTCGTCCGTAAAAATTACCGTACCACTTTCCCTTAAACGAGAATCGGGCAGTACATTAATGGAAAAATCTTGTCTTTATTGTTCACTAATTAAATATTTAAATTTGTATGTTAATTTTACTATAACAAAAATAATTATTAAATTATCGATTGTGATAATATGAGATATTTTGTAAAAAAAAAAAAATAGTTATTTTTTTAAATTTTTTTAAATTCGTAAGGGGGGGCCTCGCTGTTTCTAAAAGTCTCTCATCCGGGGGTGGGGTCCGTGTTCTATACAATTTTAAGAACTGCTACACTGTAAAATGTAAATGTAATACCTATGTACGTATGACGTTACTATTTATGTACCTACATATATTTGCATTAATCGTCCGACTGAATTTGTTTATCGTGTTTGTGTGCCCGGAAAAATACGGCCGACATTACAAAACGCGATTTGCATGCGGACGAGATTATATGTCGGATAAGAGAGAATTATATTATTATCATTATTACTATTATTATTATTGTGTTGTGTGATCCGTCCCGATCTATCAATTACAGTTCAACGCACTTGGGCTGATAAAACAATATCATCAGTCGTACGACGACTGCTGTGGAACAGCACGCACTATGACGAGACGGTCTCACTTTTGAACGCCAACATCAGACATATAAAACGTATAAAACAATAATATATCAATTTTTACGGTTTCGGTATTGTAAACGGATTTGGTTTTAAGAAAGGTTTTCGAAAGAAACATTTTAACATTTTTTTTTTTTTTTGAAAATGTGCTATTGCTTAGGTCGCTATAGGCCAGTTTTTTTCTTTTTATCAGAGACTTATATACTTTTTCATATTTTTTAATAGGTAATATTTGTATAAACACAATATGAAATTATGTGCGCGCTATAAATAACTTCTAGAACGTTTGGGTTTGGGTTATAATAGCTGTTGATATGAGTGTTAGATATTTACTGAAAACCTCATTAGATTAACTCGTATTTAATAATAATCAAATTTTAGTTTGCAAGTGCTAGATAAATACGAGCGTTTAACAAAATATCATGTGTGCTTTTAATGGGACTAATACATAGTTTGAATCCAAATGACCCAATTATTACTGATGAAGAAAGACTGATAAGCAGAGCATGGCATAGGCACTCGTCACGCGTATTATAAAGGAATGTAAATTTAAAGGTGCCTATAGTATTATCAATAATTGCAAACACTAGTTGATACATGAAATTGATATTAATTTTAATATCGATTTCGGTTTTTGAAATTGTTCGGTTTCGGTTAGTGTTAAAAAATAGCAAAACCAAGCGGTTTCAGCCGGTTTATTACCGTTAATATTTATGTAACCGATAAATAACGAAATGTTCGATAAAAAAATTTATAAAAGTGTACATAAGTAATAAATAATAATATTATATTCCGACGACAAAAACAAAACGAATTGAAAACCGCGTTTAGGTTATAATGACAACCAATTATCATGTATGGCGTTTATAATTTTGATCGCCGAGTGAAAACCGTTGAGATTGTATAACGTGCACGCGCAAACGTATACGGCTCTGCGGTAACGGAGAAAACCGTTCTGCGACCAATGCAAATCGCAATGTTTCGGGAAAATAAAAAAAGGAGAAAAAAAAAAAAAAGAGTAATAATATAATAACGATAATATCGACTAGTGATTATGTAAGCGTTGCGGAGCGCCGAGCATTACACCGGGGTTATTAAATATTCGAAACTCAATACGGCGGAAAAGTGTTTTCGCGTTTTCCGAACGCACAACGGACGAACAAAAATAATAATACCTAATAATTTTAGTTGTGAACAATCGAAAAAAATAAAATAAAAAGAGATATTGTGTGACGTTTCGATGATCGTCGCCGTCGTCGTCGTCGCCACGCGACACAACATACGCGGGGCGGCGTGCGTTGTCGCGCCCGACGTCGTCCCGAATTTAAAGGATTCCGTATAGGCAATTTTTTTTTTTTTTTTTAAACTTTATTTTCAAACATACAATCTGTAATTTAAATTTACAATAAGCATGTGTGCGGAAATACATTAATTGTCATGCGACGCGTGAATAAAGAAGCCACCCAATAGCGACACTTTATAACAGAAGTTTGTTTAATTTATAGACATTTTTATATTTATTATATATTTTTTTTTTCTTTTTAATTTCTAATTATGGTTTAGATCGCGATACCATCTTCTTTCTAGCCTACGAGGAGGATTTCCAGGAATGGAGTCAGAATTTAGTGCTGATATTAGGGGTTTAGGGTGGTTGGTTAGTCGTGAACGAAATCGTTTATATAGTAAACTTATAGGCAATTTAAACGAAAATCTAATAAAAAAATGACAAATCGTAAAATATTCACAAGAAGTACCGCGTGCGATTATCGCGAGTATATTAGTTTTGTGTATTCGTGAAATAAACTTAAACCGTTGCGCGGGAATGTGAACAAGTGTTTATTTCCGACCTTCTATCCCGGGTGAGGGGGAGGGTTGCTATAGGAGCAAAAAAATGTACAAGGGAAGTAAAGATAAAAGTTTCGTTAATATATTTAGCACAACACTAAATTATATATAAACATTTTTTTGTATCCTTTGTTCACATATAATTAATTACTACGTATTATATGGTCATTAGCAGCTACCCAACGACGAATTTAAATAATATTAATAATAGTATAGTGTATTAGTGCCAGTGGCGGTTATACTTGACGTTCAAGGGGACGGGCGAAAATCGTAATATATCCACACCACCATTCGTGTTACGTTAAATTACCTAGTAAACATAAACGTCTCTAGAAAATGTATTAAAAAAAAAAACCGTCTCGGTTAGTTTTTCTGTGTTTAATACGAAATGGATTACAAAAAAAAAAAAAAAACTGGAAGTTTCATTAGTGCTCTTTGATCCAGAAAAAAATATTACCGAAACACAGATTGTGAAATAAGCTGGTATTTCTACGAAAACTCCCTTAAAACAAGTTACACGCTTGAAGTAAAATGTAAAAACCATTGTACTCGTATTAAATCAACGATGGTGAAACTAAGAACATGTAACATAATTGCGATTAATAAAGTTACGGTCCAAGGATAGGCGATCCACCTATCACCCCTCTCCCTTATTATCTGCCCCTGTTTCTGCTATAGAAATCGTTTTTGGGACGTATAATAATGTAATTTTGTGTCATATCATTATTACTATTTGTATTATAATAATATTTTGATATACAGCAGTTGGCGACAATAACGAAACGCTTACGAGTCTCGCACGTTATCATATATTTGTAGTTGTCTCACTTAAATAAATACCTACTCGCTTATATGTAAATAAATTATAAATATACGCACATTTCGAGCGGATTGTTTTTTACCACGTCGTAATAAATTATAATTATATTGACAAAACGGTTAAATGACACAATAATACAGGCTTAAAATATAAAATATATAAAATGTTATTCGTCCCCCGGTCCTTGAGTACATACCGCGGTTATCTAGACGACCGTCGCGGTAATTAATTTGTAACGGAGAACCTATATTTGAAATAGAAAATTGTGAGCAGATATTGAAATTAACTGATATGTCCGTATTTAAAACCGTATTATTTTTAACGCTTTTCCCATATATCCACTATTGGCGTTTTTTCTCAAAAAATATCGAGTCGAAAATCGGTTTTGAATAAAAAAATCCGACATTCTCGATATAGGTTTATGTCAACACTCACCGCCAGGAGCTGGTCTGGAAATGGAAATTTTCCAGATGGCCTGAATGATATTGTCACTCGATATCCTGATGACTTTACGGGCTTGATAGAATATACATTTATTAGTCACTAAACTCTAAATTAAACACTAAATTTTCTAGTATAACCATGTATTACAGTGATTTTAACATTTACAATTATTTTGCCTTTTCATTTTTTTTAGAATAACCTGTTGTAAATCTAGAAAAAATTGTCAAATAAAGTACCGCCGAGCGGTGGAATTAAAAGTACAGCGAGAAAAACACAATTTCGGGTGTCTTTTTTTTATCGGGGAAATAAAACTGATAAACTTTAATCTCCCGGCCTGAATTTGGTTCCCACTATGCGCCTGCTCGCGACTAGTATTTCGCATGCCTATGCAGGTGCTCTCAGAATCGCTACGCTCCGATCGCCTTGATCGCCACCCCCCCCCCCCCCGCACACCGCCACTATTCGATGAAAAACTATGTTGGTCCAAACCCGGTACTGCTTGTAGGATTTTTTTAGTGTCCTAAGTGTAAACCTACAACTTACTATTTAGTCGATGAATAGCCACGACGGGTTCGGATAAAACACCTACCCATTGGCCTAAACCTGATAATGTTCCAACGATGTTAGTATTAGAAGTGTAAACATATAACCTGGTTGAAAAACACAATATAATGATCCGATCTACTTTTCGACCGCTTTTCCCGAACCCAAACGCTTGAGATCAACCTAAATTTATCTTTTATTATTATTATTATTATTATTTTTGTTCTATCTAAATTTAATATAGGTGCTAATAGCAAGGTAATTTATATATTTTTTTCAAGTGAAATTAATTTACGTGTAGAGGTGAGTCACTGTAACATTTATCCGATACGGAACGATGATTTCTAAACTAAAACCAGCGTCCGTACTCATTATCACCCCAATTCAAGATTAAATCACTGGATGATAACAAATTCATGATAAAAAACTTTTGTTTTTACAATAAACGCAATATATTATAACTATACACTTTAGAAATAATAATTATATTTACGAGTCTATTCGCGTTGTCTAAATTATTTATTTCGTAGTTAAAATAAGATTTTCTTTTCATTTTGTTGTGTCAACGATAATATTTAATTTAGAAGATCATTGTGTTTACAATATTCTACATTCGTCGGTTTTAATGGAAAGTGTAATTACTATAGTATTCGCACTAACACTACATAGTTATCTATAGTATTTAACTTACATAATATATTAAGGCTTATTCTTAGAGCTTCATTAAATTAATTATGCATTTTGTAAATTATTTACAGGGAACTGAAAATCGAATCACGTTTAAAAATATACTATCAAATGATAATAACAATATATTCAGAGAATGAGTATCATATATGATTATATGTAAGTTATCTATTTCTTTAATATGCGTATAAAATATATATATGTTAAGTAAAAGTAGGAATAACGGTGAAACTTAGGATTTAATGGCAAATGTTAGGTTTCTATTGTTGGTAAATATCCAAAATTCAGACATTTACCAATTGATTTTGGTCAAACTTAGGGTATACAAAATAGTTTGGTCAAACCCCGAATAATTTTTGTAGGTTGGATTTTTACTAACAAGATTCGGTAAATCTTAGGATAAACAATCAGTGTTAGTCAAAGTCCGACATTTAATTTTTTTTCTTCCATTTGTGTGATATTTTTCCCTTGTTCTATAGATATTTGTTAATATATACAAAATTAATTTAAACAAATAATACTAATTATTAGGTATAATAATTATAAAATAAATTATATAATAAAATGTATATTATAATTATGACACAAATTATTATTTGTTATTACATACCTATTGTGGCTATTGACTTTGAGAATTTTTATTTTGACTTTAATATAAATCACGATAAAATTAATTGACACAATTTTTCATACAATTGTTTTTATAATTTATGATATTGAACAGTTTTGAAAGTAGATAGATTTAGCAAATTAATGTCTGAGTTTAATAGAAATAATTGTATGAGCGTATTCGTTTTACAATAATATTGTACCATAATAATAAATTAAACTTTTGTATTAATTTATAATAATAATTTAAACTTTTTTAATCATATAAATTTGTATCATATTATACATATTAGTAGTACCTAACACTTAAATACTTTATAATTGGTAAACATATAAACTGCCAAAAAATAAAAATTTAAATTGTAGACTTTTACTAACACTGATTGTGTTTATCCTAAGATTTACCAAATCTCGTTTGTAAAAGTCTGAACTACAAAAAATCATTCAATCATTGGTTTGATCAAACTGTTTTGTTTATCCTAGGATTCATAATTTTACATATATACATATAATATGTATTCCTACTATGCAATTTAATAGTAGGATTAAATTAATATTTTTTTCTTAGAATAATTAATGGCAGCAATAACTGAGTGGTATGAGACAGTTTTTATAATTGGTAAGAGAACAAATAGTGGAACATTTGACAATGGAAAATGCAAAGTGTTTGACAAAAATGGTTTTCATTGGACTGTTGACAAACAATTTTATGATAGATTAAAATTACCCGAAGATCCATGTAAATGGGATCAGGTATATATATCATTATATTTAAAAAAAAAATTTTTTTTAATATAATAAAGTTTAACTGAAATATATATTTAATTATAGTTTGTAATATATAAACAACTCAATTAGCCAATAAGTACAAATTATAAAAATAAAGTAATTTATCTTACAAAATTACTATATTGCTATGATCTTTTAGGAACAAGTTTACACATGGTTGAAATGGGCTGAAAATGTATACACATTAACCAATTTAAATACCGCTCAGTTGATAATAAATGGGAAACAGTTGACTTCAGACAGTTTCTGTTGGAATATTGCTGGTTTAGAAAATAAATCATTAAATGACGATTTTTGGACACATGTTTGTCTACTTAAAACTATGCACACTATATATATTAAACATAAAGATGAAGAATGTATCGATATACCTATATTGCTCAGATATAAAAATCAAATTGATTCAAATCCAGATTTTAATCACCATGTAGAAATTTGGCAGTTTTTACTTAATTTATTAACAGATAATGAATATAAAAATCTTATTGAGTGGGTGGACAGTGAAGGAAGATTTAAAATAATTAAACCAAACACTGTTTCTATTATGTGGGGCTTGATTAAAAACAATTGGTGTATGAACTACAATAAAGTGGCTGCAGCACTGAGATATCACTATGGAAAGGGTATAATTGAAAAAGCTAAGGGGAAATTTATTTATAAATTTTCTGTAGATATAAAAACAATGGTTGGTCATAGTCCTATGGATATTAAAAATATATTCGAACAAGAATATATTTAAAGTATTAATTGTATTATATTTAAACATACAGAGTGGTAATTGTTAGAAACAGTTAATATTTAAACATTCATATACCATACCATTTGCATGCAGCAGTATTCATCCCTGTAATCAAAGTTCAACATTTTGAATGAAGTCTAATTAAATACTGTTACCTATTTTCCAGATTGCTTATTTGTTTGTTACAACGGCTCATAGTATCTTTATATCTCATTTAATTGTGTTTTATATTTATCTTTTATTTTAAATAGCATTTATTAAGTTCATAAAAAAAATATTTAATATTACAACTAAATTTAACTACTTATAATATCATTATTTATGTTGTAAATAGTGGAATTTATTTTTTATATTGAAACAATTAACAATTCAAATTTAAAGAAGAAAACAGTATAGTTATTTTGGAATTATATTCAACCCACTTATCTAAATTTACAATATTTTATATGTCAATTTAATATCAGGTAGTACTAGACATAGCTAATAGAACTAAACTATTTAAGTAACCCATGGAAATTTGATCACCTTAAGGCCTCTTAAGATCTTTACTTTGAGTATTATAAATGATAACATAGTTATTGAAGTAAACAGTAAGTTATTAAAAAGTAATTTTGATAGTTCATTTTTTTTATTATTACACCTATTGTTGGATGATTATTATTTTAATATTTTTAAATCAAATATAATATATTATTACTTATATAGGGTATGGGGTTTCCATTAAAATTTATTTAATTACAATAAATCTAGTTTTAATCTCATTAATTAAATTCTGTTTTTTTTTTTCAAAATTAATCCAATATTGGACAAATCATATTTAGTATTCGTTTTGTCTAATATTCTGAAAACAAACTGTTTAAAAATAAGCGATAGATTTGTTGGATTAGTAAAATTATAATATTAAATAATAATATTTAATAACCAGGAAGTCGTAAAAAGTAAATGTATCTAAGGAGACATTTATTTATTCATAAAAAAAACAATAGTATGAAAGCTCAATCATTAAAAACTCGAAAACCGACGTCATTACCGAGATATTTTGTAATCATAAGCGAGCACAGCAGGTGGGGCGGCGATCTTTATAATCCGTCCGGACACAATGTCATTGTTCACAACATGTATTAAATAACATTTTTTGTTTATCCGATTACCTTGAAAAAATATTGATCTACAGTTTAGATATAAGTCAATAAACACCACAACTTAACTTAATTCTTAATAACAAGTACGTTTCAATAATAATGATGAAAAAAAAAAAAAATACACTCGCATAATATCTGAAAATCGTAGTTTTTAAAATGAAAATATAAGAAGAAAGCAACAAACGAATGACGTTAAAAATTCAAAAATAAATGTTATTTTGCAAAAAACCCAGATACGATTTGATTCTTTGCCTTTTTATTATATACAATTCTTTGAACGTGAATAAATAAATTACTATATTTTACAAAATTACAAATTATGTGGTATTGTACTGATGTATACCTGAAAAATATGTTTAATAATATCTAACCTATAACTAAGTTAAATTCAGATTTCGCCCCCTCGCCCCTGTATGAAAATTCTGAACACGCCACTGCTGTGGGTACAAAATTTAATTTCTGGAAAATTGTCGGTCAGCGTTCACCAAACGGTTTTCGCTAACCGGTCGCGTGCGCGTAATAAATAATAATCCTGGTTAATAAAATAATCGCGGTAATAAATATTATTCAGTGATATTTACATAAATACGGGACAAATCGCGTCATTAAAATATGCTCCGATAACATCGTGTGATGTGGAACGGAGTTTTAGTCAATACAAATCCATTCTTCGTTCCAATCGCCCGTCGTTCGTATTTGAAAATTTAAAACACCATATCATTACAGCATGTAATAATAACTAGTTATAATTAATAATTCTAGAAATAATACAAATTTGTTTGTGCATATTTTGGTAAATAAAATGCATATTTTACAATTTTTTATGGCATATAAATCCTAGCCCTATTTATGTATATTTATAATCTGGCCCCTATTTTTTTTATAAAAATTCGTACGAGATATTTTTTTGGGTATACTGAGATGATACAGAGACGTACACAGGACAGGCGCAACTAGCCCTTTTTTTTTTTTTGTTTCAAACCGACAATACCGCCGCCTCCCGGAAACGCCGTGAGACACTGCTTCGGGAGGCGGGTCGCCATCATTTATTAATTAAATGAAAGTACAAATAAATGTTTGAGCAAAATCCCGTTTTCCCCTAAGGCGGGGCGGGCTCACATAAAATACATAACAAGAATTCTTGCCCTACCGTGGGGATGGGCAGTAGCCAGGCCGAAGTCCGCTTGCTGCCCTCACAGGTCGTAGGGGGGGGGAGACACTTCCTTCCGGCCGGCGGTCTAGAGACTACGGGGCCGCTATCAAACTTGAAAAAGGCGCACGCCGGCGACGTCGAGTGCTTGGCGCTGCCGTTCTGCCGTTCTGCCGACTCCTCCGCGAAGTCGACCACGGCTTCCCAGTGGTCTGGGGACTCCAGCATGAGCGACACCAAGTCGCCCGGTTCGAACGGACCGATCTTCCGGACCAGGCGCTCACTATCCCCGTCAAACGCCTCGCAGCGCATCATGGTATGGAGAGCGTCATCATCCACCTCGTTCTCCTCACTGGGAAATCCGCAGTGAGAACACCCGGGGGACGGAGCCCGCCCGATCCGGTGAAGGAACGAGTTGAAACATCCGTGCCCGGCGCAACTAGCCCTCAGGGGGTGCTAAAATTGTTAACAGTCCACAAACCCAGTAATGGGGGGGGGAATTCCTAATGATTACAATCCAATTACTCGACCAATGTCAACATTCCAAAGCATAGTGTCATTGATAATGTTTATTGAGGTCGTTATTGTTATTATCAATCAAACACGAAACCATTATTTTTTACAAATCTTAAATAAAATGTTTCAAAACATAGTCAACTTCCTCCGAAACGTATAAACAACAAACCTATACCAAACTCCGACACGGCCAAATACCTTGGCCTTATTTTCGACAAACGTCCAACATGAACTAAACGCATTCACACAACCAAATTAAAATTAAACAGACGACTCTATTTTCTCAGACCCATCCTCGGTATGTTCTCAAAACCAATATTCACATATTCCATATAATCTTCTATCTGGTTTTACGGTATACAGCTCTGGGGCACTGCGAAAAAATCAAACACACAAAAAATGTATGTGTTCCAATCAAAAATCCTTAGACTCGTAGCTAATGCCCTTCCTTATATCTCAAACCACACCCTTCATACAGATCTCCACATTCCTTAAGTCAACGAAACAGCCAAGTTATATTACTCCAAATTCACAAATCTCCTTCAAAATCACACCCCATGTTAAAAAATTACTATCCATCTCCATTCCCGGAACCCCCCCCCAGAACACTCAAGCGTCAACGGCCCCGAGACCTTTAGATTTTTAATAACGTATTTTGAAATTGTAGTATCACAAATCATCAAATATGCTCTAAAATATTCTCTATAAGCTTTCTTGTAATGTTGTGAAATGAATCATTTAGCAACAAATCTAATAGCCCACAAATAACATGCAAATCCAACAACTTCCGAGCCCTAATAATAATAATAATAATAATAATAAAGACCTTAAAATATTACAAAAAATCGTAGCCACACATAACATTTACGTAGACACAGTGCCTATAGTACCTATGCGCTAATACAGCACTTCATACGTGTGTGAAGGACGTTGTGTGCGCCATAACTTTTGCGACATATTTAAACCATATTGGCTGAAACACGTCGTCAGTGCCCTCTCCTAATTTAATTGACGTTTTTTTTTTTATTTTTAAGTAGAGGCCTAAACGTAGCCATGAAAATGACTTTTTGCTTTTAATTTTTCAATGGAAATGTTATCAAACATTTATGTAACATGTAACAATTTAAACTAATTTTCTTCCATGCACTTTATGCTTTAATTTATGGTTTTTGTCTTTTGGATTCCATACCATTCTTTCAGTCTCATAAAGTTCTAAAAACTATATTAATGATTCGTTGCTCCAATCAGCTCGGATAGTAAAAGTCAATTAGAATACACGCGCACGAAAGTACAAGAAAATGTACGCATAGAACGTTATTCTACGCACGCTTGGCGGTAACTGCGCAATTGCGCTCGCACTGCCAGTCAAGTTGCTGCTAGCGCTGCAAAATTAGCAGGACAATGTGAACACTCACTACCTCGACGCTGCCACTGAATTATTTTGGGAAGTAAATACGACAGCGCAAGGAGCTGTGGCAATAGCTGAATGAGTAAATAAGGTAATAGATAATAAAGCCATGGATAGGTTATTAGGTCAACGACGTTTATATTAAATGTTTTTGAGGCCGCGTTCCCGGATGCATAGACATGTTAAGAATTTCCTAATATGTCTATGGGTAATTGATATCTATCCTCCTATTACATAAACAAAAAGAAAACCGCCAAAATAATTTATTGTTGTGATATTTTTCTTCATCGTTTATATTAGTTTTAATATTATAAATGTATATCTACGTCAGTGTAAAGCACGGTTATACATAACTGACTCTATCTATAATCGTACTGTAAAAAGTTGAATCGGTTGGTCATGGAAAAAAAAAAATTAATCCTCAAATTCTTATCATCGGGAACGCCAATATTGACGAAAGGCCACTTCCATGTCATTGTTATCTATAAGTATTAAAAAATTGATTTGAATTCCCAAATTTTATCGTTTCAGTAATTTTTCTTTTCCTAAAATTATATATTCTAACGAACCCATTAACCTGGAATAATCGTTCCGGGTTATTCCTGTAAAATATCGTTTTTTTAATTTTATATTTCTAATCAGATTTTTTCCTGATTTATAGGTGTTCCTCATAACGACCATGTGGAATAATACTCATGGAAGAATTAAGAATATAAGAAATTGATAAAGTTTGTTTGATAACACATATTCTGCAACAATGTAATACTACAGCCTACCATTGCCAAATTTTTGTTTATATATATTTTGTCATGCGACATGCATTCATCTGACTGTCATAGATCTTTTCGTATTGAGTATTATAAATTGCTAAATATTTAAAACTAAAAAAAAAAAACACGTAGTTAATAAAGATTCTTTGATTATAATTGTAACCAAAATGGCCAAATTACCGTAAGTATACAGTTTATTTATGATTATTAGGTAATACTACTGTATCCAATAAATTATTTAGTTATTACAATAATTTATTTGTCATTTAATATTTCAGCGAGTTCGGTGGTTCTAAAAAGACAATGTCACGTAAGACACGTAAAAAACATGGTTGTCTTGGCCATGATTTGAGCAACTTTATGAACAATTCACTTGAATTAGAAGATAGAAGATTAATAGAGGGTTTACAAAATTTTCGATTTGAACCAGATGATAACATTGCTAAAAAATTAGCGGATAAATATAAAGAAGATGGAAATTTGTATTTTAAAAGTTGTAAATATAAACTAGCTATTATATGCTATCAAGAAGGTCTTAAATTAGACTTTCAAAATAATGAACTACGTGCTCAAATGTTGAACAATTTATCTGCTTCGCATTTTTTTTTAAAGAACTATAGGTATATTACTTCAATTAGAACCTAGGCAATGTATAAATATTTTTAATTTCTATATTTATTTATCTAGATCAAGTTTGACAGCAGCTGAAGAAGCGCTTAAACTAAAGCCAGACTATGAAAAAACAATCTTAAGAGCTATAAACTGTTGCATTCAATTGAAAGACTTTGATAAATCATTAGATTATTGTGATAAATATTTGGGACAAATCCCGGGGTCTGAGGTAAATGTGTGTTCATTATTAATTGTGTATAATATTAAAATATATATTCATGTTGGTATTTTGGTTTGAACTCATTAGAAAATAGAGATGGAAAAAAGAAAAATGATGAAAATAAAAAAACTGAATGAAATTGAGGAACAAAGATTATTGAATGAAATTAATAAAAGAAAACTGCATGTAGTCAGCCAAAAAGGTAATTTGTTATTATAATATTTAGTTTGCTCTAATAAATATGTATGTTATTCAGGTGATACAATTGAAAACTTGGCAATATTCAATACTTTGGTACCAAGTATAATACCACCAGTGCATTTATTAAAAAATCGACTTGTGTGGCCTGTTATTTTTTTGTATCCGGAATATCAGACATCTTTTACTGTGCCAGAATTCCATGAAGATTCTACGTAAATGGATATTTATTTTCTTTTGAACATGATTTTATAATTAGTTTTAAATGCTTTAGGAAGAGCAAAATAATTTAGTAATATTATATAATGCATAATTTATAATTATGATGATAGTTGAAAATTATCAATTGAAAATATTTTTATATTTATATTTTAATGAAACATAAGGAAATTACTGGTTTTCCAATACACATGGATTTTCTGCTGATTAGATATAATTTGTATTTTGGGTGTGCTAATAATATATAATAAATTTAACTTATTTTTTTGATTGAAATAATTGATTAAAAATATGATAGTGGTCATATTCGTGTTCTATATTAGAATACAGTAAGAATATTGCTTTAGCAATAAAAAGGAGTGGTGTGTTTAGTTTTTCCCAACAGGGAAGGATGCATAATAATTTATTTTAGGAGTAATTATTAGACCTGTTAGTAAGGAAGACAAATTTCTAATTATAATTCCTGAGTATGATTTAAAACATTATTTAATTCATTTTAACAATCTCCAATTTCAGTTAAATTAATAAGTTTATGGGTATATTATTTCATTCATACGAGTATCTTGCATATTTTCCAGCTACTTCAATGCTGAAAATGTTCATTCTGTAATAGTTGTAACGAGTAATGCACATTACAGTAGCTATCATCAATGTACTATGTGTATTTATATATCTACCCATCTTAGTCTCCTGAAGGATCCAAAATGTAACAATTAGTTAAATAATACATTTTAGTACGGATTAAATTTTCTATTCATATTTTAGGCACTAAAATCTTTCTTATTGATCAATAACAAAATCTTCATAGGGAATGAATATTGCAGTAATATGACTTGCGAACTCACTTCCAACAAAATCAAATTTAAAAAAAATATGTATAGAGAATTTTGACCGGGGGGGGGGTAGTACGCCCCTGAACTTTCATATAATTTACATTGTCCTCAGTGGGTTTTGAAGAGTATTTTTAAGGTATTCTTTGATCATTTCATCTTATTTGGGTTAATTCCCATAATTTTGTTATTGTTTTTAAGTGCTTTTATTCTTTTGTTTATTTAATGTAATATAATTGTTAAACTTTTTTTTTTTAGGTTTTATAGTCAGTTAGTAGAAATATTTTCTGAAAGACCATCATGGGATGTCGAAGGCAAATACAATGCAAATACAGTAAATATTTATTGTGAGTTTTCAAGTGAAACTGCTACCAGAGTTTTAAAAATAGAATCCCGGACATGCACTTTATCAGATGCATTAACATTGTTAAGGTAAACAAATTAAAAAGTCTTATTTCTTATATTTTAAACATTGTTTCTATGTTTCTTAATTTTCTTTCTTCTGATAATTAATGATCTCTATTACCTTTTATTTTAATGCTTTTGTCTTGAAAAAGTAATTTTGCCATTAACATAGAGTCTTAAGAGTTTGGGCTTGCTTTTCCTACAGTTTGTGTTCACATCTACTTGAGTTATTGAAGCTGTCCTGCTTAGTAGCAGTAGCAGGTTAATTTCAAACAATTTATTAGAAATTGGTTCAGAATATAACTAAAATAATTAAATGTTTGATTGTTGAAAACCTTGGGGAAAAAAATTTAGTATTACATAATTCAATGTTTCCTATTATTGTTATTTTAATAAAATGTTGCTCAGGTCCTATGTTTATATAATAATAATAAAAAATATTATTTGAAATTGTAGACCACCCCCTCTTTTTTCTTTAAAGCTTTAGCGAATGTTCAATTAGAATTTTACCAAGAAACAATTGTAGGGTAGTACCCAATTTTTGTCGTTTTAGCAGGACTTATTCAGAACAAAGCAGTTATAAAATTTAAAAATGTTATTAAAACAATAATTTGATAAAATTATAACATGCACTCTATTTTCCTAGATTTAATTTACAGTAACCAACCTATATTGTTGTATCCTCATTGTGTACAATTTAAAATGTTTATATTTTTTAATCTTATTGTTTTTAGGTGTCCAATTGAAAATGGCTCACCAAGATTTATGATTTTTGTAGCCGGAGGTCAGGATGAAAAAGAAATTTTAGAGGATTATGTTAAGTATGTTTTTAAGGATACAACTATATCAACCTGCAAAGGTTTGGGTCATAGATGCAAAAAAATAAAATAATTTTGCTTCCTTATTAATGAATTTTGCATTTAATATATAATTTGTATTATGTTAAACATTTTGATTTATGTCATAGTTCTTAAATATAATTGAAATTTTTCGAATGTAATAATATTAAAATGTGTAATTGTGACGTCTATTAAATAAGTTTGAATGTAAAATTTATATTAACAAATTCAATATAAAAATATAAATATTAGTATTAATAATTTAGAAATTTATGAGTTTTAATATTATATGAAATATTTTTTTTTGTCATGAGGTAAAAATATATTTTCAGATATGTCCTCAAAACAAAATGTCAATATAATCAGTCAATGTAATCAGTGTTAAATACGAATAGTATATAAGTACATAAGAAATAAAAATTGATTTATTTTAACTATGATGATGAATGGTTAATAACTGTTTGACTTAATGTATTAGAATAATTAGTTGATTAAAAGCAATTTAATACTACTAACATTTAAATTTGAATTATACTTTAATACTATAAAGTTTAAATTGTTATTACTTATTTAACAATAAGTTTGTTCCCTGTACAAAAACAATCATTTTGATAAACTATATATGTACACATTAAATTATATATTTTTAGAATATGATATTGATCAATATAACTATCTAATAGTACTCTGTGATGTAATACATTTAAAAACCTGATTGTTACTTGGAAGTAAGCTTGATCTACTTGATTTGTTATTTTCCTTGCAGCTTAGTCTGATAATCATTTGTTTACAGATTTTTTTAAAATTTTTACCAAATTGTCACATTATTTAATTGGTTTTATAGTTTATACTTTTATCTACAAAAATCTTCCATAATACTTATATTTAAAATTAAACAATTACATTGTAAATTAATCTCGTTTTATATTGGGAGTTACAAATAACCGTGTGAAAGTTGAATAATAAACATTTATTATCATTGTTCGAGTCATAACCCTAGCATTCATCCAATCTCTCTCCGGAGTTAAGACAACTTATTGCTGAAAAACACAGAGCCAGATCTAAATGGCATCAAACACACTACCCGGAGGATAAGGCAAACTACAATTATCTTTCAAACAAACTTAAATTTCTACTCAAAATTTACAAAACCAATCTGTACAATAATTACATACAAAATCTTTCCTTTAAAAATGGATCTCGGTGGCGCAAAACAAAGTCAATTTTACGGTTTAAGGACTCCTCTCCTTCCTTTACGCCGCCCAGATAACTCACTTACTACCACAGACAAGGAAAAAGCTGATATTTTAGCTGAAGAACTATCAGGAGCATTCAAACCACATCTCATTTCCACACCAGAACCGCATATGTCGAAGGTCATGGAGTCTCTTCAGTCAACTTTACCTATGGCTCTTCCTGCAAGACCTAACCTACTCAGCAGAGATAAAGTGTATTATAAAAAAATTGGCAAACAATAAATCCCCTGGTCAGGACTTGATCTCCAACAAAGTTGTTAAAAATCTCCCTGCGAAAGTGATCGTTCATCTATCACATATTTATAATGCTGCTCTTCGTTTATTGTACTTTCTTACCTGGAAATCTTCTGTCATTGTCACAGTCCTCAAACCTGGCAAGCCACCTGAAAATCCCTCTTCTTACAGGCCCATTAGCCTACTATCGGTATTGGGAAAAATTCTTGAAAAAATTATTCTCAAGCGTATCACCACTATAGCACAAGCAGATAACAGTATCCCAAACTTCCAGTTTGGCTTCCGTTCTCACCATGCCACAACTCATCAACTTCATCGGGTTGCGGATTTCATCTCATCAGCACTTGAAACTAAACAATACTGCGCTGGAGTCTTCTTGGATGTTTCTAAAGCTTTCGACACCGTTTGGCATGAAGGTCTTCTTTTTAAACTTAAAAATATTTTTCCAGCCCCTTTATACCTAATACTAAAATCCTATCTTGAAAACCGTTCATTTAACGTTCGTCTCAACCTGCAACACTCAAATTAATATCATATCTTCGCTGGTATCCCTCAAGGAAGTGACATCGCTCCATTTTTATATACCATATATACTTTCGACCTGCCTACCTCTGAAAATACCTCAGTCGGAACATATGCTGATGATATCGCCTTACTATCAGCTTCTTCAGACTATAATGATCACGTCTCAACAACTACAAACTCACCTTAATAGTCTTTCTCAATGGTTCATCAACTGGATAATAAAAATCAATGAATCAAAGTCCTCCTTTGTCACTTTCTCGCTCAGATCCCATAACTGCCCAGCTGTAACTATCAACATCATCATTCCTCACTCGAATGAAGTTAAATACCTTGTTCTTACTTTTGACAGGCATTTAACCTGATCTCTTCATCTTAAAGACAAGCGTAAGAAACTTAATTTTAGACTCTTTCTGTTAAGGCCATTCCTTCGTTCCAACCTAACCATACCCAACAAAATCATTTTATATAAAACCCTTCTTCAACCAATATGGATATATGGTATCGTAATATGGGGCTCTACCAAGACCTTAAATAAAAGGACTATTCAAGCTTTACAAAACATCTATCAACGTCTAATCACTGGTGCACCCTGGTTGTTCCATATGCCACCTTAAATTCCGACCTCAAATTACCTTCCATCAATGAAATTGCTGCTATCTACTACAAACGCTTCTACGCCAAACTTCAATATATTCCAAACCAATTAATCAATGAATTAGCTTCATTAACACTTCCTGGCAACCTAAACAAACGCCTCAAAAGGAACTGGTGCTGTGATTTGAAAACTTAAGAATCAACAAATTAACAAATTATTAATAATATTATTATGAGGTATCACAATTGTGTGATTCCTCTTCATGTGTATATAAATGTTAATTGTCTGTAAATTATTATTATTATTACTTATTGTACAAACTGTACAGGTTGTAATTTTTCAAATAAAGTCAAATTTTTAAAAAAACCCATTATCAAAGTATGATTGCATGGTTATATCATACTACGGTCTTCGGTTCGAACCATAGATATTAGGAATATTGTTATATTGATAAGAAATCTGATATGAATGCTTTGTATAATGTTATGTTTACTACTGTTTACTTTGCGCTCTGCAGATTCAAGTTGGTAAGTATATAATATATAAATCGAGATTATATATTTTATTTCTATTCCTGTTAAAGTTAAATTGAAATGTCGGACGACGAAGATGGTGTGCACAAGTTGTCAGGTTATAATCAAACCGAAGGGGGTTTGATCATTATAAAAAAACCAAAACCCACTGATCAATTTCAATTTAAAATACCTGATATACCAAAGGGTCTATCACTACTTGGGTTAGACAAGTTAGCTGGTAAGTAATATTTTATAGTGATACACATGAGTCAGGAAACAACTTTATGAACTAATCACCTTAATACCGTAATTAATTTCAGTTCAAAAACGGTTAGATCGACAAGAATTGGAGAAAACCAAATTAAAATTGCAATCCTATACAGATGATGATGAGGGACAAGATGTTGAAGAAACAAATCCAAATTATGATCCAAAATACAAAAGCAGCAAAAATAGGTATTTATTATTTGTTTTAATGAATGTCTTGAAATAAAAATGAATTGTATATGACAAATTTAATTTATATTGTTAGACGCTATCGATCCACTCAAGAAGAAACTCCAACATATACAGGAGGGTTATCAAAGCAAGCTATAGAAAAGTTGGAAAGATTAAAAAGACCTCACAACCGCGGTGTGCATTATTCTACTAAAGATTCTAAAGATAAGCAAAATCGTCATCACGAAAGGAGAAGCTGTACGTATAAGTGTGCAGTACAGTTAAAATTTAGTTACCAAACACTTAATTTTTTAGCTGACAGAAATGACAGGATAAATCGTCGTAATGGACCATATCAAAAGCGTGATAGAAGTAGTCACCGTGATCACCAATCGCATAGAACACCATCAATTAGACGTAGGGATGAACCATTGACTCCTAATGTCAGAATTAGAGATACACCATCAAGGTAAGTCTTGTGTAGTAGTCTTTACTATAAAAACAATGCATACAAATTAATTTAGAAGGAGATTAGCTATTATTTATTAGTAGGGAACGGATCTATATGTAATGAAAATACATTTTTTTGGAAGAATAATTTATAAAATATGTGGGGAAATAATTACAATATTAGTGTAATAAATTTAATGAAAAACAGGAGGAAAAACGCCTGTTTTTGCATCCATTGCGACATGGTTTAAATATGTATAAGTGATGAAATAACAAAATATGTTTGAACATATTTACAAATTAGTGAAATATGTTAAATTATGGAATTATACCAAAATATATAAAATAAAATTGGGGTAATTCTAATAAGAATGATTTAAATTATGAACATTTTTTATTAAACGCTAAATATATTATTCTAATAAAAATATGCAATTATATTTTAATGCGTTACCTACTTATTAGTATTAAGTAAACTAAGCAGCTAATATCTATATAAAATACTATTAATATTAAGTTAATACAGTACATGTTTATTTAATGATATTAGTTTTTTAAGTTAATTAATTAAAAGTTAAGACAGAAATTCTTATTCATACAAGTATATAAAGTATTTTATTATTTTTATTTGTAATAAGAATTCTGGCCAAATTAAAAAAAGTGTTCATACCTTAGAGTATGTAATATAATGAGAGACAATTACATATGCCAGACTATGCTGCAATATGACACCACAGCATTTTAATGGCAGCAGCTCTGGGACCTTTAATGTACGAGGTAGACTAAATACTATATATTATTTATAGTATTTAGATACACTAGATGGTACTATCAATAAAACTTGTATTAGTTGATCAATTTTAAACCGGCTACCAAATACCATAATTTGTCATACATAGAACAATTATTTGTATATTTTCAAACATATTTACCAATGTTTTCTCTATTGATATTATAATAATTATACAGAAATGCTGTATTTTCCTTCTAGAACTGCTTGGGATGAAGATGATCATATTATGTCTCCATACAAATCATCTACATGGGATATGCCTACACCAAAAAGAAGTATAGATGATGATCCAACTAGAACTCCTAGATTTACACCAGCTTATAAGTACAATAAATGGGATAGTAATCGTGCTTCTGGAGCTACACCTAAACCTGGAAAAGGTAATATAAATGATTTTTGGTATTTAAATGACCAATTATATTGTAAAAAAACAATACAATTATTCATCAATTTATTGATATTTATATAAATATATATATTTTAAGTGCCTATGCTTCACAGCTCACCAATTATTATCTAATTATTATTATTATTATTGTTGTTGTTTATTATACATAAACATAATGTTTAAAATCCTAATATTTACAATAATTTATAATGTTATGTACAACTAAATCTATTACAGAAAATGATCTATTATGGGCTAGTGAAACAGATCGTGATGAATGGGAAGAAGCCCAAAATCGATTAGACAGACAATGGTATAATTTAGATGAAGGTGTTGACGAAACAAATAATCCATTTAGTGATGTCAGTGAATCATATGCGAAAAAAAAAGAACAACAGTTAGCTGTGAGTAAAAAGAAACGTATGTCTGCACAACAAAGACAAATCAACAAAGTAAGTGAATATTATACAGGTGGAATTATTAATTAACAAATTATTTAATAGTATAATACTCATTTCTCATTACTTAATGTAGGACAATGAACTATGGGAGCGTAATCGTATGTTGACTAGTGGTGTGGTAGTATCTGTTGACTTAGATGAAGATTTTGATGAAGACAATGAAGCCAGAGTACATCTTTTAGTGCATAATATTGTACCTCCATTTTTGGATGGGCGTATTGTATTCACAAAACAACCTGAGCCTGTTATACCAGTTAAAGATCCAACTTCTGATATAGCTATAGTTGCTAGGAAAGGCTCTATGTTAGTACGAACATTCCGAGAACAAAAAGAACGGAAACGTGCTCAAAAAAAACATTGGGAAGTAGCAGGTACAGCCATAGGAAATATTATGGGAGTAAAAAAGAAAGAAGATGATAAAGATGAACGAATCGACGAAGAAGGAGAAACTGATTATAAAACCGATCAGCAATTTGCTGAGCATATTAAAGACACACCCGAAGCTAGTAGTGATTTTGCTAGAAAAAAGACATATGCACAGCAACGGCAGTATTTGCCTGTGTTTGCTGCCAGGCAAGAATTATTAAATGTTATTCGAGAAAATAACATTGTTATTGTAATTGGAGAAACAGGTAGTGGTAAGACTACTCAACTTACACAATATCTTCATGAAGAAGGATATAGCAAGTTTGGCATGATTGGTTGTACGCAACCAAGAAGAGTTGCTGCTATGTCAGTGGCTAAACGTGTCTCTGATGAAATGCACACTAAGCTCGGTGAAGATGTGGGATATGCTATACGTTTTGAAGATTGTACTTCTGAGGTTAGTTGTACATAGACAAAACATATTTATTTAATCAACATTCATTCTCTTTTCTTAATATTTCAATATTCCTTATATTGATTACATATTTTTAGAAAACTGTGATCAAATACATGACTGATGGTATTTTACTTCGAGAGTCATTAAGGGATCCAGATTTAGATAACTACAGTGCTGTGATCATGGACGAAGCTCACGAAAGATCATTGAACACTGATGTTCTTTTTGGTCTCCTAAGAGAGGTAAAATTATAGTACACTAAAGCGTTGAACATTTATTGTAGAAAATACTTATACATTTTCTGTGTAAATTACATATTTTAATATTATTGTTTGCTAGGTAGTTACTAGACGTACTGATCTCAAATTGATCGTAACATCAGCTACTATGGACGCTACCAAGTTCTCTCTGTTTTTCGGTAATGTACCAACATTCAATATTCCCGGTCGTACATTTCCTGTTGAAGTAATGTTTAGTAAAAATCCATGCGAAGATTACGTTGAATCCGCTGTAAAACAAGCATTACAAATACATTTACAACCTCATGAAGGCAAGCAAAGTTTTTTTTAGATTTTAATTTTAATAAATTATTTTATTATTCAGAAATAGGTAATTTTTAGTATTATTTAATTTTTATAGGAGATATATTGATTTTCATGCCGGGACAAGAAGACATTGAAGTTACATGTGAAACACTGGCAGAGAGACTAAACGAAATAGCTGATGCCCCACAATTGTTAGTGCTTCCGATTTACTCACAATTACCATCAGATTTACAAGCTAAAATATTTCAAAAGTCTAGTGACGGGTTAAGAAAATGTGTTGTTGCAACAAATATTGCAGAAACATCATTGACAGGTACATATTATTTTTATTTATTTGTAATATATTCATAGTTTGTCTAACTACACAAATTATAACCTTCATTAGATATTAAAATTACATTTTTTTTTGTTTATAACATATTAATTGTTATATTTTTATTTCAGTTGACGGTATAAAGTTTGTCGTTGATTCCGGTTATTGTAAAATGAAAGTTTATAATCCTAGAATTGGTATGGATGCATTACAAATCTATCCTATTAGTCAAGCCAATGCTAATCAAAGGAGTGGCAGAGCAGGTCGAACAGGTCCTGGTCAGTGTTTCAGGTATAATAATGTCTTAAATATAATTTATATTATGTTCCTTGATTATAGTAAAAATATGTTTTACAAAAATTCAAGATTATACACAGAGAGGCAATACAAAGACGATTTACTCATGGGCACTGTTCCTGAAATCCAAAGAACTAATCTAGCCAACACTGTACTACTACTGAAATCATTAGGAGTACAGGACTTACTACAGTTTCATTTTATGGATCCTCCACCACAAGTAATATTTTGATTGCAATAATTAAAATAACAAATAAAAAAAAATGTAGAAAAAGAACAAAACTAAGTCTGGAGTATTATACGGTTTGTGTGTAAATACAAACAAAGCTTCTCACAGTTACAATTTTGCAAGGCATATTTTACAAAATAAACATACCATTGATTTTTATATAAATAATGACTTACACGACTTTGAATAGTCAAGACACAACATTTACATTAATTCTGTATTAGAAAAGTTGCATATTTTTAATGAAGTAGAAAATAAATTTAAAAACATCTTGAATGTACAGATAAATAAAACTTCTTAAATCTATGTCATCTTGAATGTACAGATAAATAAAACTTCTTAAATCTATGTCATCTTGAATGTACAGATAAATAAAACTTCTTAAATCTATGTCATCTCTCTAAAATATTTAATTTACTCCCTGTTAATTTTTTCTATCTATTCCTCATTCTGTTTATACTTCTGTTTACTTGTCAATGATTTTATATTCAGTTGTGTATTATTTTTTCCCCGCTATTCTATTACCTGATGATGATTTTTTACATCAAACCAGTGATATTTATTTACTACCTATATAATACTTCAATTTTGATTTTGTTTTTTCCTTACATTTATTTGTATTGCATATACAGTGTAAATTCTCTATAACGAATCTCAATGGATAATGAGATATCTTTCATTATAGAAAGGGTTTAAAAAAAAACAAAGTTTTACTGATATACAAATATTAGTATTAATATTAATAAAATATTTTATTCAATAGCGATAAAATATTACAATGACTTTTAATACCTATATTTATAGGACAATATTTTAAATTCTCTTTACCAACTATGGGTGCTTGGTGCTTTAGACAACACTGGAGAATTGACATCGCTCGGGCGTCAAATGGCAGAATTCCCTTTAGATCCTCCTCAATGTAAAATGTTAATAGTTTCATCCTCTATGAATTGTACAGCTGATGTGCTCATAATTGGTAATATAATGGGTATAAATAATTTTTGTTTAACATATTTTATAAATAATTTGTTTTCCATAGTTTCCATGTTATCTGTACCATCTATTTTCTACCGTCCTAAAGGCCGCGAAGAAGACTCTGATAGTGTTCGAGAAAAATTTCAAGTGCCCGAATCCGATCATTTGACAATGTTGAATGTTTATAACCAGTGGAAGCAAAATAAGTTAGTGATTGTATTTTGTTAAATGTTTGAAATATTTATATTAAAATTTGTTTACATAACTTCAGTTATTCTGCAACGTGGTGTAATGAACATTTCATTCACATAAAAGCTATGCGTAAAGTGCGCGAAGTCAGACAACAGCTTAAAGACATTATGGTTCAACAAAAAATAGAAATTATATCATGTGGTACAGATTGGGACATTATACGCAAATGCATATGTTCAGGTAAATTATTAGGATGCATGGTTTTCATTTTAATCTTATTAATTTTTTTCCTCTAGCTTACTTCCACCAGGCTGCTAGATTAAAAGGTATTGGCGAATATGTAAATTGTCGTACAGGCATGCCATGTCATTTGCATCCTACATCGGCTCTATTTGGCATGGGCTTCACACCAGACTATGTTGTATATCATGAACTTATAATGACTTCAAAGGTAAATATTAATTACCAATACAATTAATTATAATTACAATGTACATTTCAAATTTGGCATTTTTTTAATCAATTACTAATCATTAAACAAGTTAATAATGTGATCACACTAAAATAAATTTTATTCTGAAAACATAACAAGATATTTATGTAATTTATCAAACTTATTTCATAAGCATTTATTAGAATCATTACTTACACTTCTTATACATAAAATTAAAAATCTGTTTTCTGTTACACAAATTCAGTTTTATTCTAATCTTGAAACTTAATAAACATTCGCCTTAAAATTTAAATAAATATAACATTTATGTTTATTGCTGGGTTCATTTGGTTGTAAATAGACAAAAAAAAATAAAGATATTTAAATTCTGACAGACGGCGGATTATAATTTAAGGGTAGGTTTACTATGTGTAACTTATATATCAGAAGTTTTTTTAAACATTTGTGAATTATATTAATTATGCAGTAGAGTAATTTTGGTCCAAAAAAAAATGTACATTTCAGGTAGGCTGTTTGTTTTCGGATAACCTAATCATACCAAGAAACATGGACTGTTAATAGCTCGTTATTATTGAAGGTGATAAATAAAAATTAATTTGATGTATCCTTATTTATTGCCTAATAGGAATACATGCAAACTGTGACTGCTGTAGATGGTCACTGGCTAGCAGAGTTGGGTCCTATGTTCTTCACTGTGAAAGAGACCGGAAAATCAGGATCAGCGAAACGACAAACCATGGAAACTTTGCAGGAAATGGAAGGTTCCATGAGAGTAGCACAAGAGGAGATGAAAGCACGAAAGCTTGAGGAGGAACGTAAACAATTGGCCAGCATTAGAAAGTGAGTATATTATATTTTTAGAAAATTAAGGAATCATAAAATATTATATTAACTGACTGAAATAATATTATGATATAGAGTTGAAATCATTACTCCGGGTAAATGGGAACCTGGTACTCCAACACTTCGCCGGAAACAAGGAAATTTAGGTTTATAGCTTTAATAAAATGATTGTGTTTCATTAATGATAAAAGTATTAACATATTGACTTTTTTCAACTGAGCTATGATAAAGAGTAAATAATGATAGTTAATAATATTTGAACCAAAAATGTACAAGTGTTCAGAGTGTATAATTAATAAATTATATACAATTTATAATTTTTATTAAAGCTATTAACATTGTTTTTTTTTCAACTATTCTAAAAATTATATTTTAATTGAAAACTAATACATGTATGATTATATAAATATATAATATTTATGTCGAATTAGCATACAACTAATATTTTATATACAAATAAAGCATATCTATATTTTTAAAAAGACAGAATTATATTAATGATTATAAGATATTATAGTATTGCTTAGTCATAATATTTACATTCTAAATTAGGTTTAATTTTAACACATAATTTACCATGATTTAAGATCCGTACTAATTATCAAATAAATTCAATGTGATAACTCAAAACTTAAACAATATCATTACAAAATTCTAATTTTTTATAATTTAATCACAGGGAAAACAAGAGATATGTGCTTTAATAATAAGAAAGTCCATTTTCCTAAATTCTAGTGTGCTTTAAATTAAAATATTAAAAGTTAAATCAAGTAGTTAAGTACAAAAACGTTTAAGTTTAAATCATTGATGAATTACATTTGGTGTAAATATAATAATTACCTTAATCATCAAAAATATATAATTAGAAGAACTTGTGACATGACGCTTTTAAAATTTTAATAAAATAGTTAATATATTTCAAATTAATTAAATTGAATTTTAGTTATGAAAATTAAAGACAACTCTAAAAAAATAATCTTATATACAATTGCAAATAGACTACTACAATGTCTTTGATCAATTTGTATTCATTCAGATTAATTGTTAAATTAAATAAACTCGAAGAAGCAATACAGAATTAAAAATAGTAATTAAAGAAAATGTTAAAAATTAAAAAAAAAAATATATATATATTTACATATATAACCTATACATATTAATGTATCCACTAGAGAAACTGTAAGTGACCATATTAGTTAATATTATTATACAACTGACTAGTTGTAATATAATAATGATAATGCTAAATATCTTTCATCAATATGCATTTGTATATTATGTGTCTGCATGTACTACACTGTGTTTCTTTAAATACTCTTGATTAAGAAAAGATTTGCCACACTGATGACAGACAGCCGATGAGAAATTTACACGATCGTGTGTTGCATAATGACGTCTCAATGAGGCTAATTTTAAAAATGACTTGTTACAAACTGTACACTCAAATGGCTTGACACCCGAATGTATCATAACATGATTCTTCAGGTGAGATGTACTTTTGAATCTCTTCAAACATATATCACAACGATGGGGACGCGATTCGGTATGAGAAGCTTTATGTGCAATTAAGAATGACTCTTGTATAAATGTTTTGTTACACACATCACACCTATGCACAGATCGATGGTTGGAATGCATTATAGCATGCTCCTGCAAGTGTAATGCATGATTAAATGTAGCGCCACATTCTTTACATGAATACTTAGGTTCAGCCTGACCACTATTATTAGTACAATTTCCAGAGATCATGTGTTCATTGAGCTGCTCATATGAGAAAAAGGATATGCAACATGAAGGGCACTGATGCTGCAAAGCAAGTTTTTGATCGTCTTTAGAATGAGTCAATGAGTGTTTTTTTAAATTAGAAGAATCAGCAAAGGCCAAACCACATACATCACATGCAAATGGGCGACAACCGGTATGAGTAAGCATATGACGTTTAACATCAGATGGACGGGTAAACCCTTTATTACAAATACGGCAAGGAAATGGTTTTCGTCCTGTATGTGTTATCATGTGTGCTTTAAGATTACTCTGGTTTGTAAATGTTGCTTCACATTTAACACATGAAAACGGTTTTTCTCTTGAATGTACCAATTTGTGTCTCTGTAATTCTGAAGGTTTGCTAAAAGCTTTGTCACACAAAGTACAAGGATATGGCAAACCTCCATTGTGGATCATTGAATGCACCTTTAAATTGTAGTTGGTAATGAATGACATCGAGCAAACTTGACACACAAAAGGACGTTCCCCTGTATGAATCATCATGTGGCGCTCTAAATCGGAAGGACGACGAAAAGATTTGTCACACATAGTACACGGATGTGGCTTTGCTTTAGAATTAGCTATTAAGTGTCCACACAAATTACTAGAATAAGTAAATGTCATATTACAAGTTTTACAGTGTAATGGCCGTTCTCCTGTATGTACACTGGAATGTCGTTGCAGGCAGGATGGTTTTAGAAAACTCTTGTCACACTCGGTACAAGTATACACAGCACTACCAGTATGTTTCATAATATGAAGTTTCAAATCACTCTTATTTGCCACAGATATACCGCACTGATCACAAACAAATGGTGGATTTTCTGTATGAATTGTCATATGACGAAATAATCTATAGCTTGAAGGAAATTTCTTATCACACCTACAAAAAATATAAACAACAATATTGTAGTCAATGTATTAGTACAACAAATATTATTATGTTTATTTTGGGAAAACTTACTTCTGACACGTGTGAAGTTTCTGGCGCGAGTGTATTTGAGCATGTTCTTTTAATGACTGATCGTCAGAAAATACTAATCCACAAACTTCACAATGATGTAACTTTATATGACGATGATTGACCAAATGTGCGCTCAATGCATTTACCTTATCAAATTTTTCTCCACAAACAGTACACAAAAATTTACAATCTATATCTTGATTTTCTTCATGAATCACCTCATGAGATTTCAAAGTATTGATGTCTGCAAATCGTTTACCACATTTTTGACATTGTAATTCATCCATTGGGTCAGGTCGCATAAGACTTTGACAGTTTGCAACAGCTTCGTTAGCCATGTCAATTGCAATTGTATTCTTGTCATCAGCAATGTAAATTTCGGTTGTACCATCATGATTATCCAAGTCAACATTTTCAATTTTTAAATTATTTATTTGGATTTGCCCTGACACACTTATTGCTTCTTGACCATTGATTATTTTTGCCAAACTTTCTACAGTCATAGTTCCCACTTCCTCTTGGTCCAATAATAAATGTGCTAAATCCTACAACAAACAATTAATAATATAATTTTATCATATTTAATAAAATATTATGGTAAAAGATTGTTGTTACTTCCAAAATTTATAAAAGTTAAAATTGTACAAAAATATTCTTTGGGTACAATATTAAAAAAAAAAAAATTATATTATATTAAAAATTAAAAATATAAGTAATTGAAATAGCTGATATATAATATAAGTTATTATATTGCTTACTCCATTTAATCCTTGAACAAATATTCCATATCCAATATTTTCATGGCCCCTGAAATATTAAGAGTTAATAGCAATTAGTTCCCGTTATTATTAAAATGGTTTTGTATATTATGTACCTACGTACACTTACTCTATAAATATAAAATAGGTTAGGTTTTCAAAATTTCAAAGTTTTTTTTTTTTTATAATTTCTTATGCTATTTGTTAAAAATAATACAATAGTTGAAAATCTCTCAAACATGTTATGTATAGATACACAAAAAATATAACTAACATTCAAGATGATACACAAATTATCATTTTAAAAAGCTGAAATACTTCACATTATGGGTGGGCCACTGTTGTAGATGCGAAGTTAGAAATGTAGGAAATATAAAGTAATTTAATTGATATCTGTATGTAATGATATAGTCATTGCAGACAAAAATTAATTCTGAGCATAGTTTGATTAATTGTACTTTGATAAATTTAAATTGTGTTAATTTGTAATTACTTTTCTTTATTAATTAGAAAACTAAAGAAAAGTCAAAAATGCCTCCCAATTCCCCAACTAGATTAAATTTGCTACCTAATAGAAACAAGAGTTGAAAAAAGGAGCAAGATTTCTGGCAGAAAAGTAATGGCAATGAATTATTTTTTCTACATAAGGAATGGGAATAAATTATTTTTTATAACAAATTTTTCAAATACTGCAATAATAGTTTAAAAAGGTAAGTATGTAGGTAGTTTAATTGTTTACCGTCGATCATCTGTATTATCAACAGTTGCTCCTTGAACAGCTACCAGACGTTTTTCTCCAGATTTCTCTGTTAATACAATTTCAACACCGTTCATGTCTGAAATAAATATACATATTCATCAATTAGCTAATTAATAGTGACTTATAACCAAATTTTAAATTTAAAACATAAATTAATCAACGTAATAGTTTTAAAATTACCTTATAACTATTGATTTTCTTTCTCAGTATATATTACCAAGAAAATCGATAATAGTTATATTTACAGTTAAATTGTAATAAATTTACAAATTATTATTAAAGTAGTAAATAAGATAGTTCTAAAACTATACAATTATAAAGAAAATCAAATTCTACTACTAAACTATTCGGGACTCTGCCATAAAAATTGTAAATAGATTGTATATTATTATTGATGCTACTTTGATATTCAATATCTCACCTTATCAGTATTGTTGGAAAATATTAAGGAAATAAGATAATCTGTTTGAAGTATTTTCGGAGGACATGATGCATAGAGGTATACATGCGATTATATATTTATTTCTTTTATATTAAATAATTGATTTTATAAATTATTAAATTAGTGTAGTGACTAATTAAGATGTCTGAAGTATTGGAAATATCTGGGAAAAGACCTATATGGAAAAGTATCAAGTAAAGATATGTACTGAGACATGGTGGGCTACTTGGATTAATTATAGTAAGGTGTGTGAAAGGTAAAAATTATAGTCGAAGACTGTAGTTGGAATATACCAGGGTTGAATCATATATGGTATAGTAAAACACACGTATAAAATACATAATATGTTTTAAACTAACAATAAAATAAGGGAATATAAATTATAAATATATAATTGTGGAGCTATCATTATCTTATTGCGGACGTATTTATAAGTTATTGTACTCATAGTATTTATACAATTTTTAAATTATTTAATTATACAAACAATCAGAGTACATTATAGTGTATTAGTTTGTGTCTTGTTACCAATACACAAAATACACTAACACATATAAATATATTATCAACACAATTTCAAAATATAATCTTAATTATAAAAAAATAATTCATTATTTTCTAATTAGATAGGTACTCAAAATAATAGGAAAAGAAAATTGCAAGCAAATTGATTTTTTTTATAATTTATATCATTTCTAAATAATATAGGATATTTAATTTGTATGTTTTATATGTGTATATTATCAACCCTAGAATATACACAACGAATATAGATGTACCAAGGATGTAACTCGTTTGATTACAGAAAAGGAGAAGAAGATAAAAGTTTTAAACATAAGTTTTAATAATTAATAATAAACAGAGTGCATGTGGATTATATTGTAATAACATAAAGAACCTAAAATACACTGTACTATTGAATTATTAATGAAAAAAATAACTATTTCTGTAACAAATTTACCATCTTTAGTACTTAACATAGGTTTTGTAACCAGAAAAAAATGTTGTGTGTGGGGGTGAGGAGGGCGCACTTAATAATTTTTAGACCGATAAAATAAAACATTTCTTAGTTAGTAATATTTATTAATCATCTTGCTTACAAAAGTGTGTATTTGTTTCTTTTGATACAAATTGTGTTAGTGATAATATTATATTCTCATAGCCGTAAAAAAATAATTAATATGTAAAACAAAAAAGATTTGGGGGGGATATTTGCCCCTCTGGCTATGATACTGCTTAACTTTAATATAGAATTTGACTAAATGCAGACAAGCATACTTCTTATACAAAACAAGGTCATAATGTGAGTAACGTGTAACAAGATAATAACATCTTATTATTTTTTTTTTTTTGTAGAGATTCACAGTGTTGTAACTAGAAATAAAAAGTGGCATAATAAAGCACACTATAATAGTAAACACGTAACGAAATAAACCAATAGTTATTTCAAAAAAAGTATTTATTACTTAAAAATATAGTAAAGTAAAAAAAAATTGATACAATCTCATGAAGATGTCGGTATTAGATTTGCTATTGAAAAGTTTTTTAAGTTGTCATTGGTATCAAAATGTAGATATATATTTTAATCTACATTAAAAGAGTAACATTGAAATGAACTACAATCAAAATAAAGTAGCTGTAACATTAACTTGACTACTGCAAACAAGTAAAGGTATTAGGTACATATTAAATAATACCCTTGCCCATAGATAAAAATTATACCCTATTATTCTATAGATTGTATTGCAACAGTCATCACATAAAGATACTTGTTAATAGTGGAATATAGCAATGATGAAATAATTGGAATAGACGTTCGTTATATTCATAAAACTTTGGTCTTCGATACCATAATTATTAATAGTAAATAATTTATGGCAAGCGTATAGTATTATATTTATAATCTTACAGACACTACTAAACATTGTTTGGTACTTATAAAATATTCAAATCAATAATCAAGATAAAATATGTATTACTTGCTGATATTTTATGGACGATAGACGGTTTGTAATTGTTTCTTCAAATCGCAACCTAGTCACTTCACGGCATACAATACGTCAATCCAAAATCTATTAGGAACGTTTTTAATTAGTTTACTTCGGTAAATGTAGAGGGACGAAAAAAAAAACCAAAACACAAAACAATATAAAACGATCGTAACTAAATCGATGTCATGAACAATAATAGTTCAATATCGTCGTAACACCAAAACTATCTACAATGTTTTCCGATTTCTCCATTACGGTTCATTAATACAAGTATTTTATATATTATATTATTATTAGTTTTATTGTACTTGATTTTCATTTTATTTTAATACCATGATGATAGTGTTCTTGAGATAATATCAAGTCCGATGAACAAAAAAAAAAAAAAAACATTATAACATAATATTACAGAGATGAATGTCCGTCGCGATTGGTATAAAAAGCAAGCAAATGGTACGTCATCCAGTGCTGCACACGTACCTCGCGGACAACTCTACGTTGGTCACACTGATCGGTATACCGTGCATTCTATTGTTGCGGTGAACGGAAGTTTTGGTGGGGACCGCGGGATAGAGGTAAAGCAAATAACCAGACTTTTACTTTACAAGGACAAACCGGTCATAATTGTCGAAAAATATGTCTTCCCCTTGGTGTACTTCTTGTATGTGGTCCTCAACACCCCTCCCCCCATCATTATGGCCATATTATCACAATTAATACTTAATTGTCGTTGGTGTAACAACGAAATAATAATATAGTTGTTTTTTTTTTTTTTCATATATCGATGCTTTTCTCGTCGTATCACGGCCCGGCCATGTTTTTTGGTTATCCGTCGGGAGGCGATCAGATGTTTAAAATTATCCGAGGAACATCGAAATAATGCATCCGGATCACAAATCCAATTAATCCAAAATCTATCGACTGGGTACAGTACTCCCGATTTTGGTAACAACGATATATCATTAAAATCCAATTTCGGGAATCGGTTACGCCAACGTTAGAAACATAAGTTTTCTGCATAAAAAAAAAAAAAAAATGTTCTACTTATCTGACGTTACCAACGTGGAAATACCAAATTCCTAATTTGAAAGAGCTACTATAATCTAACACCAGCTTATCAATTATCATAACTACTGGTTATCAATATTAAATTAATTACTTAAATGTGAATTTACTAGTATTTACTGATTAATTACGTTTTTAGTAGTAAACGATCAATTGTCATGCATACATTAATTTAGCTCATATTTTTTGTGTTTATGATAAAAAAAATTGCGATGATGTAATTAAAACAACTTTCATGCATTATATTAATACAAACATGTTTTGAATCATGTTCTATTAAAATGCAGTTATGTATTATAAATAATTTTGAGCATATCCCATTGAAATTAAACTACTTCTTATATGTATTTAGTGAAAAAGGGTAAAATATTTAAAACAAATTTGTCATGAATTAATACTTTAATAATTGCTAACATTTTATACAACCGAGCATTAGTATTTGGTTATAATAACATTTAATTACATTTTTCAATAAGGAGCCTATATATTTTTGTTTTAATAGTAAAGAAAATAAAAAAAATTAAAGTTAGACTAATAGTTGACTAACTTTTAATTTTAGTCATAATTGTATCAATGCAATATATATATATTTCAAACAAAACATCAACTTATGGGTATATTCTTTATATCAAAAAAATAAATAAATTTAAAATTCCATGATTTATTTAAGTAGTATACAATTACAGTTTTCAAGAATTTCTAAGATGTTTATACATATATAACCGGCTTAATTTTTTATTTTTTGTAAATTTGTATAGAAACAAACTGCTGTACAATTTCATGCAATATGATAATATAGTTATATTACATATTAATATTTTATAAGGTTAGAAAAAAATATTTAGGTAGCTTTGAAGTTTATATTGTATAACTGACTAGAAAAGCTATACAAAAATGTGCATTTAGTTAACAATTTTCAAAATAGTTTAATGATTTCTAAATGCATTTCTAATGTGTATAATAGCATTTTCGAAGCTTAATTAATACAAATTAATGAATGAAAAGTTATATAATCAATTATATAAACATTTTTTCATTTTTAACAATTAAATAGATACATTATCAATGTGAATAACTACTTCTAAATAAACTACTGGCTTAGTTTACAAACGTGAATAAACTAACTTATGTACAGGGGCGAACATAGGAAAACATTTCGGGAGATGAGGGGGTTGAAAAAATGTAAAGTATTCATAAATATTGTACTATTCATATTGTATTGCTCTTTATTTTAGGTACTGATAATATATAGACATATATAATAATAATTACAATTTACATTATAAAACATTATCTAGATGTCTCAATACTTTTGCCATTATATCAATGACCTCTTTGTAGGTCACCTCCACATCTCTATGTAAGTGGAATAGCATTAATCCATTTAATCGCTCCTTACCAGTCTTGTTGCGCAGATATGTTTTCAATCATCAATGACAAGAAGACCATTTTGTTGCCACAAAAACGGGAAGAGTTTCACTCTGCAAAAATCGGTGTATCAATTGATACAATGTAGAATCACAATTGTTGAGAATAAATGTTTTCAACCGTCTATCATTTGGCATATTTAAATAATGCCTGAAACAACAATGCATTTTATGTTTTAATATGGATCACAAAAAATATTTTTATACATAAGAAATAAATTATTACCTGTGCCACATGGTCATCTCAGCTATAAAATCATCAGTAGATCCTTAAATGTTATTTGGCCATTCTTTTGCAAAAGTATTTACAGTTTCACTGATTCTTTTATGTTCAGCTCAAAACACTTAGTTGGCAGAATATTTTGAATTTTTGAAAATAGCTCACAATGTTCAAAAAATCTTATTTTTAGCTGCATTGATAAATGGTCCTAAAAAGGAAGAAATATGGACCTCCTTTGTAATTGTCTCGGTTCTTCTGTACTCCAACATTCCGTGGGGCTAATAAATTAATATCCATTTTGTCCACCATTTCTTTTGCTACCACGAATAAGTCTTTAAATTTCAACTCCGAATTACGATGTATCATATTGATTTCATCATACACGTTGGTATAATCAATGCAATAGCTGAGATCACAATCTTCCTATTGTAAAAATACACTGAGATTTTTCATTATGCTGAAAATCAGCTTTACTACTTTTATAGTTATAATAAATTGTGGTGTTTGTATCAATTCAAGCAGGGCATGAGTTTTGACTCCGTCAGTTTTCAAATATTTTCATCCGGGTACTCTAACAATGAGCAGATATTGTAGAACAAATTGAGCAAATCCAAATGCTCAACCGATCGCGTTTCGCACTTGGGCAAGACGCTTGAATTTTGTCTTTTAAAACTAAAAAAAAAAAAAAAACCGGCCATATTAGATAAGCGAAATAAATTTACATCCTGTTTAATTATTACTATGCAATTTTGGCTGGGCGATATTTTGTACGTGTTTGTAATAGCCAAATTCAAATTATGATTAGCGCAGTGGGCGTAAATAGCTTCAGATATAAATCTCGAACTTTAGCAGCACAGCCGTTGAATTTTCCGCTTGTTGTACACGCCCCATCATAGTTTAAACATATTTATAATTGTAAAATATAACCTATAAGCTTAACAGAAATATGTATTTGCATTAATACTGTTAATTATTAACACATACCTTATATTCTCATATTAACCAGATTTATGTCCTTCGTCTTGATCAGCAATGTATTTGCAAGCCCCTTTCCCGTAACATCATCAACAGGAATAAATCACAATAAGTCTTCTTGACTTATATATAATAATTATTATATATTCGTTGTCAATTCTATCAACAAATCGAATGCATATTTTTAAACAGTTCCATACCACTCACCTTCATATTTTTGTCAGCATTGACAGAAAAACATCCAGATTTGTTTACATGTTACACAATAATTCCTGGAATATGTCAGTGGTGGCGGTAATTACACTCGTCGACAATATAATGTACTTCATCGAATTGCCGACAATCAGTTATTAATAACATATTCACTGCATTATCAACCAGTATTTATTGTATATATCTATTTACAAACCATGTGAAATTTTTAAATAACTAATAATATATTTTTATATATTTATTAGTGATACAATTGTAGATCAGGTAATTTATTTTTTGTTCCTGATATTTCGGAGGGGGAATTGAATTCCCAAAACCCTTTCCTGTGTTGGCCCCTGATTTATTTATTCATAATAAAATTTCTAAAAATTACAGCATTTTTAAAACATGTTACCAAATTCGATGACAGTATAACAATGGAACTTATCGCACGTATTCAATGATCCGATTGGTCGAGTAATCAACCAATAATTAATAGCCATTGTCACTCTGTATGACGCAACGGGTCATGAAAATTAAATTATTATACCAGTGCCATACAATTAAATTGCATACCAGGTGATCATCAGAAGCTGACATTGATAAATTGCACTCCGGAGATCATCGTGAAAAACTGGTGGTAGACAGTGGTCGGCCAGCATTGCCATGCACTGTCTGGGCTCCTGGTATACCATTACCAATATTCCATACCATTTATCAATGTTTGGACATTACCTCAGGTTTTTTCATGAAGATTTGCTCCAATCAAAAACTTCATACAACTTTTTTTATTGGATATCATTGATAAATAATAAATAAACCATAGAGGAATGATAAATTAACTATAATTAAATTTATGATTATGAGTACATTTATTATATTAATTGTTATATTAGTACATTACTGAAATTAAATTTACACAATAGTATTATGTTGTATGTACACAACTCAAAAAATTTAAATGTTTATTTGCCTCTAAATTTATTCGGGCCGTTGTTGCCACCTCTTTGTTGTCCAGCACCGCGATTGTTACCATTACCTCCTCTTCCGCCAAAACCTAAAATAGAAAATATCTTTTAATTAAAACTATATAACCAATAGACAAATATTAAATATTTTCATTTGAATAATTATTTATTTAAATAAACTATGAATTATTATTTTTTTTTCATAACAATGTTAATATTACAATAATATTATATTTTATTTATAACATGAGTAACAAAAAAACAAAAATAATTAAAATACATTTAGAACTGGTAATTTTATTCTATTATTATAAGATTAGCACATAATTATATTCTGTACAAATAATTTCAATTATATCATTAAACATTTAAATATTGACAATATATTATTTTAATATCTACTAAAAAAAAAATAACACCATATTCTTTTAAAAAATCAAATATATTCTGAAAATAAAAATATTGTTTAAAATAGACCAGAAAGTTTATATAAGGAATTAATAAATTAATTGTCATTAAGGAAAGGTGACAAAAGAAAAATACTTCAACAGATTTTTGGACCAGTGAATGATAGACGAAGGGATGAGTGAAGAATAAGGAAAAATGATGAGATAGAAACCCTCTTCTAAAAATCGAAAACTAATCAATAATGAATAAAAGGCTACAGGAAGTTAGACTTGTAGGCAATACCCACTCATACGCATAGTGCTAGAAAAAAATCCTACTGGAAAATGATTATTTATGAGATTGGAGGATGTAATAAGTAAAGATGTGAAAGCCTTACTTACATGACTATGCTTGTATAGCATGCAGGGTGATCAACATAACATAAGACCCTCATTATTTTGGAAAATAAACTTTTTCAAAAATTGAAAACTTTTTCCGAATATGGTGTTTTAAAGATTTAAGAAACAAGTAGTTCTAAAATGTTCCATTTCCGTTGTCTTTGGGAGTATAATCACTTCCTACTTTTCATGATAAAATACACCTATAATACAAAATCTATAAATAGATGAAGTTTTAGTTGTAATCAATTTTGGTGTTAATATTTTTAATTTTCGTCAACTCGTTGACAAGATATTAGACTTATAAACTTTTAAGTTTGTCGTTTTATAGATAAAGGATAATAGCAGTAAACTATTCAAATAGTGTGTGTCACAATGTCATACAAATGATGATTTAAAACTCTCCCCTACCTGAAAAACAACAAACTTAAAAGTTGAATATTTAAAAATTAAAACAGGTTTAAAATTTATTTAAATTATATCTGCATATATTTATGGAACTTAATATAAGTGCTATTTGAAAATCATAGAGTGTGGGTGGTGGTTTTACTATCGAAAATAAGCGTGAAAAAAAAAAATTGTAATCTAACATTTCAGTGCTGCTTGTTTCTTAAATTTTTAACAAAAAAAAAAAAAACTGAAAAAAATTAATATTTTCTGAGATAATGAGTGTCTTAAGTTTAGTTGATCACCCTTTTAGCCATTTGAAAAAAACTATTGTTAATTATAAGTTTAAACCTTAAAAATAATGTTAAATCATCATACCTTGTCTACCTCCTCTAGGAGCTCGATTTTTTTGGTTATCAGTACGGCCACGGGCTTTATTTATAACAATGTCTTCTTTAACCATATCAAATATTTCATCGGGTATCCTTAAGTATTTAATCATACTACCTCTAATATAACATTCTGGAAGCCTCCAAAATCTATCTCCATCCTAAAATGTATTAAATATGAATAAATTATTAAATCAAAATATAATTTATGATTTTTTAAATAGATTTTCTTTACTATTCATTTTTTACAGGCCATTAAGCCTTATGCACGCTCTCGCCAAGCTCATTTATCTACATCTATTACATTTTCCATTTTCAATGACTTGTTGACATTTTATGTATCTTTATTTGTTAATTATATTTAAGCATAAATAATGAATACATATATAAAAATTAACAGAATTTTCAATAAGGATTACAAATTAAGTTTAATGGATCAATACATTTATTATATTGTTGATAAGTTAAAAAGTCATATTTGACAGTTACTGTTATTATAATTAAATTTACACAGAATTTAATAAAAAATAAAATAAAATTTTAAAATGAAACTGGTTATTATCAAACAATAATAGGTAGGCATGTTTCTTAGGTAATAAAACGGATATTTCTCTAAAAAAAAATAATTATATACTATTTACCAACTACTTGTAAAGTTATAAACCGAGGTGTCACTATATTATTTGTAAGATGCATACATACTTTAGATGTACAGATCACTTCCCGTAAATTTATGTTCATCCAACTGTCACATGTCACTAAATGTCCATTGTAAGTTTCACCATTTTTTAATTCCACCAACTATAAACAGTTTTTAATTTTCAAACATATTAAGTATACACAACCAAACTAAGGATTATATTACAAAATTTAAAATACTATTGTAAGATTAAACGCAAACACATAGTGAATAAAAAGAAAGAAACATTTTACTCAAAAATAAAAATTGGGTTAAAAGAAAAAAAAAACTGTTTTATAATCAAAACCCTTCTAATAAGAACATAAGTTAATATTAATCATTAGACATTGCATACTATAAGTTAAATCAATGAAAGTATATCATGTTTTGAAAGTTATACTAGAAAAATATTTTATTCTACCAAAGTTTTAATGTACTTTAAAAAAAATATTTAACTTTATTTTTAAAACTTCACAGCTTGTTTATTAATTGCATAACAAATTAAAAACATGGAATATTGCAATTATTGGAAAAATATATATTATATTCTTATAGGTACTTAAAAACTAAAAATATTTCTTGGTTTTGATTATTATTTAACCATTTTCTTCATTTTAACACTAGCTAATAAGACCACCTATGGTGGCCCTTATTTTTTAATCTTTCAATTTTGTATTAAAATTATGAATTTTATTCATTACAATAAGAAAGTAATTTTAGTTGAATTGTAGAGTTTATTATTGTCTATAAAAAATATAGATATAACATGGGTGTTCAACCCGCAGCCTATGGTAGATTTTAATAAGGTCTTCACAGCAATTTCAAAAACATCAATTACTTAGCTAAATTATGAGAACAAAATGTATACTAAGTATATAAAACTAAAAATTAAATGTATTATTGTAAAAATGCATCTATTCACTATTGTAATTATAAATCAAATGTATTATTATAATAAAAATATATGCAGCCCCACAACAACTTCTACTTGCTTAATGTAGCTCAGTCTTCTCAAAATGATGGATCCCCGATATAGATCATAAGTCTATTATTTTTCAAGACAAATTATTACACATGGAATATTTAATAATTTTTTAACTTTTTGAACAAACTATTAGAAGTATGTTAAAATATTTTGCATACTATTTAGTTTTATTAATTAAAAACAACCTTAATTGATTTATTACGAAAGCTATCTCAAGATTAACATCCAAAGGGTAGAATTTTATAGTCCCCATTTAATTCTATGCACTTTTTATAACGTGGTAAGATTTTTTTTTCCATACTCTCCCTAAAGAATAGTGCCACCAGTGTCTCAAGCCATTGGTTTACTCTGTTCATAAATTACTCATTGTTAGCTAATTTGAGCAACACTATTTCGTTATGCTTACCAAAACTTAATTACACTTCGAATCACAAAGGTGGAGGGAGATGATATCTTATTCTCCATATTGATACCACAAATATAAAAACAAAACGAAAATGGTCAAAACTCAGCATGTTATAAAACAATTAATTCCTGATGTGTTATGACTGGCTACATAGGGGCAAGTTGTCAATACCCTGCTGTATGTCATAACAAGTATAATATTGTTTTATAACATGCTGAGTTTCGGCCATTTTCGTAGGTACAGTTTCGAAAGTACATCAATTACCTATATAAGACTCACAATATATTCTATATTAAAGCTTAAAGTATCTATTGTATTTATTATTAACAGCAATACCCAATAAGTTACCCACTGGGTCTTAAAAAATGTAATTATTGCATATTATACTTACCATTGGATGATTCTGAGCAGTTTTTAGAAGTGATAGGGGTAACTGTAACAAAAATATAATACTATTAAAGATGAAATACCTACAAGCAATGTAATGTAAATGTTAAAATATATACCATTTTGGATATAAATCGAAATACGTAAAATAATAGTAGAATTGAATTTAGTAACAATATCGAATACTCTCAGATATTACTCAAAACTTTAAATTTGTAATAATAAAACGTTACGATAAGCACATAACAAACTAACAAACACCTGGATAAAAATGTGGTGTGTCTAGCTGATAAGCGTTATCGTTTTATCAAAACATTTTAAAGTAATAAATACGTGAACATGAGACGTTTGTGGAGGAAAACATTTTGCCATAGAACCCGTAAATAAATATAAAGCACTTCTAATTTTACAGAGAAAATATGTACAACCACAATAAACAGAAAATTATTTTGCAGCACACTAAATTAAAGTATGAGAGATGTGTACCATCCTTTGTATTATATTCCCAAAATCTTTTGTTTTGTTACCTATTTATAGTTGTTATATCAGGGGAAAGACTAGTGTCTTTTAAACGGCCTGGGAAAACAGTGACCAGGCTGATATTACATAAGAAAAAAAGAAAAATTATAGCAAGTAGGTAGTCAAACTAATATAATACATTTTTTAAACCACAAATATTGTAGGTTAGCCTACGTACTTTATATTCGTGAATATAATAATCAAATCGAGTTAAGGGGATTTGATTGATTGATTTTATATATTTTATAAATTATTATTTCGTATATATTATCTATGGTCTGCAAACAACTTTTCTACAGGAAACCTTGCTCCGATTTTTAAGTGTGGCGCCTTCCCTGAAAGTATTTCGAATCTAATAAGTGCGTTGGGAAGGTCATTCTTTTAAATTTCATTGTAGTTATCTTAATAATTTGAAAAAAAAACCAGATTTATGATGATAACTGTTTCTTTTCTTTGTTGGTTAAAAATAATTGTAGAAATAACTGAATTATGCATAGAATAATATATATAATTCCATTCTAGACGTGGAAAATTTTTCAAATTATTTTGGCGATTTTTAAGCTATTTATAAGCGTTTGAAATTGTCGAGTATTTTTAGTTTCTATTCTATTTTATGAGGATCAAATTGGTTTGGCTGTTATCACTGCGTACGACGACGTAACGAGTCGTGAAACTTTAATTTTAAACATTTTTCTGTTCTTCGCCGACAGCCGTAGTACGATGTTTGTCGTATCGCTTTTTTTTTCTTCAGATTTTTCGAGTTATAATTGTGTTTTCTAATAAATTAATGTTGTTAATTGTTATTGTACGAAACATACGACCGTTGAAGTATTACGGAACCTCAACGTCAAAACGGTTTTCATGCGAACAGGATAACATATGACGGGATTGCGACGTTCTAATTACTGAATACCCATAATTTTTTTTTTTTTTTTTATTATTATTATTACTTTCAAAGCCCAAATTTATGCCAATTTTTTAAATACTTATTGTTCTTTTCTTACTTTCAAACATAAACTATGATAATATTAAAGTTCGTGCATACAAATCACAAATGCCCAAAGGTGTTCGGTAATCTACGCTCATTAATTTCGTAAATTATTATTTACTGTCGCTAAAAACTAAAAAGCCCGAGGACGCCGGGGAACCTATGGCCATATTTTATTTAAAATTACTTTCGGCCTGCTACAGGACTCGAACAGTTATGTACGACGCAGGTGCAATTCTGTAGTCTTATTTAGCCGGGAATTGCGAAAAAAAGCAACATAAATATATAATTATAATATTAATAAATTCACTGTAATTTCAATTTGTCCAATTGCACCAAAAGAAACAAAACTATACGGGCCAAATATAAATGAAAAATGAAAATGCATAAAGGTCGCTTAGGTGATGGTTGAAAAACGGTTATGGTAATAGTTGTCTTCTGTCCATGTTCTTGAAACCTTCTGTAATTTGTTAATATTTGTTTTTTATAGTTTTTAATTTGGTATTATGTAGATTCAATTTTTGTTCGGCTTCTCAAAAAATGGGGTGAAAATTTGACACTTAGTTCATCATAATTTGTATCATCGATTATAAATATTGTACATAGATAAGCTCACCGGGTAATTTTTCGGGTTACGCATGTTGCGTGAAATAAAACTCCCGGTAGATGGCCATAAGATTTTTCTTACGACATAAATAATTCATGCGATTCATACGTTAATTATTAATACGTTAATTATACGTATTATAATTCAAAAATCGACCCAAAATAATTCGAGCGGCCTGGATTTTCACTCGTTATAATTTATAAACGTTGTACCTATAATCTAAATAGTTATTAATACCCAAAAAATTATAGTATCACAAAATATCTGCAAGTTTTAAAGGATCATAAAATTAAAAATGTTAAATTCATTGATATTCTAATAAGCTATATAATATATTATATGTAATTTATGAAATAATGTACAATAATTATAATTTATTAACAGGTATAAAATACAGGGTGGGGCGTGGTTACTTCCTTATCTGAAACTCTGGCAACTGAGCGGCATACAATAGTAGAGCGTTGGTTTATGGCTTGTTCGAAAGCACGGTATCTAAGGTTTTTGTTATAACTAGTTCAGTGTCAACAATGCAGTGGACAAAGGAAGAGCGCGCGTTCGCCGCGGAGGCCTACTTTTCTTTCAGCCGTTCGATCATCGCATCTCAGCGTGCTTTCATAACCATTTCAATATCGCACCCGCAGGTCGTGTGCCTGATCGGAAATCGATTTGTTTGTGGGTGGACACGTTCAGGGATACCGGTAGTGTGCAGAAGAAACATAATGGACCTTCCAGAACCGTCAGAATCGGCATTATTGGCTCATGGTTCTTCGAAGAGAACAAAAGAGCCTTTACGGTCAATTCTGAACGTTATGTCAGCATGATTGTGGATGTTTTTTCTGCCCAAACTTAAAGAAATGAATGTAGGGGAAGTGTGGTTTCAACAGGATGACGCCACGGCTCACACGGCAAGAAGGTCAATGAATATCTTGCGTGAACACTTCCCCGAACACTTTCCCCATCTCTCTTAGAGGCGATCTTCAGTGGCCATCACGATCACCAGATTTAGCCCCATGTGATCGTTTCCTGTGGGGCTACCTTATATCGTTGGTATACACGGATCGTCCAAAAATCCTTCGTCATCTCAAAATCAATATTTGTGCTGCTATTGCCAACATAAGTACACATATGCTGGAAAAAGTGGATAGAAATTTCAAATTCCAACTATCTCAGTGCATTGACGAGAACGGTGACCACTTTCGAGATGTAGTATTTAAAACCAAATAAAATAAAACTTTAAATGTACCCCTATACACAGGAAAAATAATTAAATTAATATTGCCAATACTTTTTGTGTTATGATTTTTTAAAATAAGGAAGTAACCACGCCCCACCCTGAATATTATTTTTAAAACAATTATGAATTAATACAAATCTCAACGACGAGACGAGTGTATATATATTAAAATATTTATAAAATTTATAAAACATCAATTTAACACTGCAACGAACGTACAATTAAATCAAAACTGGATATTAAACTTATTATTTATTCATTATGCCTCGGAGTCAACTTTTCTGAGATCCATTTCTAGTTCGTCGGCGGTTCTTAAATCGATGGCGAAACGAGATTTGGATGTTCCAGCACTGCGTACTTTTCTGCTATAAGCCTATACAAGTAAATCGAAATGCATTTAAAACTAAAACTTATTTATATATACACGTATATAGACCAATGAAGTAATCAGGGGGGCGTGTTTGGACACCCCTTTTGGACCTTACCGTATAGGACAAGGGTACACTTTCTGTAGAGTGGCGTGACGAGCATTTATGTTGTAATAGGTAACTGCCCCGCGGTACTTTTCTGAGGGTAAACTTTAGGTTTCCATGTGGAATTACACTTGGTAATTTATGTCTACTATGTTTAAGTATAATACACTATACCTATAACTATATAATAGTATGTATATAAATTCCAAATCAATTATTGATAGACGATACTCTTTATTGTAAACTATTCTATCGTAATTTTACGTATAGATGAACAATATTTATTTGAAAAACCGCAAAAAAAAAAAAAAAAGGGCAAACTTCGCGAAATATGGGTGGACAGCTACCGTTGAAGGTGGGAACTTGGTAATTCACTTTCCTACTGGATATAGTAGAGGGGAATTTAATTTTTTATTTGTACGCAACGATAAATTACATTTAACGGCTAACGGAAAACGATTCTGAGCGAAGTTTGGTAAAAATGTTTCAATAATTATTAAAATTAAAAATCGTATTGAACTGTAACAACAAAATAAATTTCAATTTTCCGTATTTTTATTATTTTTTAATTGAAACTTATTCAAAATGCAGTAGAATAGATGAGTTAGCTAGGTCTTCACGGGCCAGTAAACTGATTTTTTTATGGGGGAAAAGTGGAGTGGTTTAGAGATAATTTGATTTTCCCGTAAATCAAATATTGCTCGCCACGCCACTGATTATAAACAGTAATCTTGTAGATACAAACGGATCGGTGTGGTCATTTCGAAAATTGTTTCAAACAGTGGTGTTTTGGGAGGTGTCCTTCATGTCTATGGACACCCCTCGACTTGAAAAAAATTTAAAAAAATAAATTATAAAATGACTAATGTTAAATGTTAGTAATATAAGAAGGTAATTTTTTAAATAATTGTAAGTATTCAGTATTAAGTAATAAACTTCAATATATAGTATCAATATTATACGCTATATATCAGAGTTTCAAATGTAAAATCACTTGTCATGTGTTGACATAGTAATTTGAAAAAAAAAGTAAATACAGTTTGTCTTTTTTTGTCAATAAATAATTCTAAAAACGGGTTGGTAAGGTCCTAAAATTTTGAACACCCCCCCCCCCCCGAAAATTCATCTAAAATACGTCACTGATTTCAAATATTCGTTATTAACTTATTGCTTCATATTTTTGTATGTATTTATACGTTTTATGATTACAGACATGTAAAAATAATTACTTGAAATGCCGTGGCCAAAGCGTAAGTTAAATTTCTCGCCGCCTGGCGGCTTTCGCAGACGAACGCCACGCAATCGAATGGTTTTCTGTTCGCACTCGTTTGTTCTCTGACGACTATCATGCAGAAAACTCTCGTGTAGACCAAATCCTATACGAAATTACAAACACGTGTTGTAATTCGTGATTATTATATTTTATAAATGTATACTCACTTGAACCCCGTAAGAAACCGTGTGTATGGGATAAGTCTTTTTGTGTTTGTTGCCGATAATTTCACACCCGTCTTCGGTAATCCGTAGCTCGACTTGCGGCGACAACGGCGTCGGCGATGTTTTCGCATTCGCTACCATAAAGTCTACCGGTTTTCGCGTGTGTTTGATTCCCCACAGACCCCTGGATTCGGATGAACCGAGTTCTCTTACTGAAAACGATTGGGGAAGCCGTTGGTATCGTATGTCTTCGTCCATGGTGTTTAATATTTAACAATATACTCTATAAAAGTCCGACTTTAAATGGTTGACAGAAACACAAATATATATATAAAATCGCTAAATACATTCAATAGAATTAGGTACGGATTAAAAACATATGAAATATTTTCACAGAGACCGATATTATAGCGCGTGTTGTTACCTACAAGTTTCAACGTCGAAAACTAAATTTCGTTGTTCTACGTTACACCCGTAGTGTACGGGACGTCCAACTCAAGAGTCAACGCACGAATGCGTTCACCTGTCGTCTACAATAACACAATGGGGTACCTACAATAGGCGTGTATAGTATAATTCGGTGCTCGACTGCCCATCTGCTATCGGATATCCGGTTTCCTGTCGGGTACGCATTGGTAAATTATTGTATTACAATACGCATCGGCGTTGTAACAAAATAATAACGCGTTTAGAACAAAATAATCATTTTCAGTGTAAAATACTCGTAATACCACATTTATATTTAAAACAAAAAAAAAAAAAAAAAAAAAACAACCAAATCATTTTTAAAATACATATTATAATCAATAGCGTGCCCGGGAAGGTTAGAGGTCGTATTATTGACTTAATAATACAACATTTACACGAGTTAATTTATTTAGTACCCGATAACTGCTGGCAAAAACCTACGAAACCATTTAGACTTAACGTCTTCCCGGTACGACAAGTGGACAATACCAATAAATCATGAAAAATCTACTCGTTTAACTTACATCTTGAAACGAGGAATATGAACCGCCTGATGCAAGTCTAAATAATCAAAACATACTAAAATCCTCTTAAGCTTCGATATTCGGGCTTGATCCCGGATCAACATGTCTAACCCGAGCAGAACACATAAAAACAAAAGAATCCTCCTCCTAAATTCTAGACGTAAATCTTTCGTTCCTTTTCGTACTCGGCAATTACTTCAATCTTACAACAAAAACAAAACTACTCTCCTTTATAAAACTCTATTAATGCCCGTCTGGAAATACGGCGTTGAATAGCAGAACAGCCAAAACAATCAAACACATACAAAATACAAACTTTTCAATCCACATCGCCCTCCGTTTAGTTACAATCGCCCCATTCTATATTTCATACCACACCCTTCATCAATGGCGCATTTAAGCGTTTTGCGCCCTGGGCCAAAAATTTACTGTCCCTCCCCCCTTTAAGAAATCGGTGTTACACTTCTATCTATTCGAGACAGGGAATTGCGGTCACCTGAGCAAGAATTGTTATATCTCAAATTCAACAAATCTACATTTTATGCTTTTTACAAGAAATGGATAAATAAACGTTTTAGCGACCTGTAGTACTTTAACAAAAAAAAATCGTCCATATCCACGGGATGTTCATAAAAGGTAGTGGCACATAATTTACTTTCTATATTCTACATTGCCAACTTCCTACTTATAACAGCGTGGCCCACCCGTGAGCAGTATCTTAGTACAAGTGGACCGAACAAGATATTAATTTTGCCAGTGGTTATCTCTATTTTAGTCTTGCTATTTTTAGTTTACATTTACTCAAAAAATGCCTCATAGATCCGTATAAGCTGTATTTTTTTTTTGGTTTCATTTTCTGTAATCGATTTACTACACAGAGTCGTAGTTTTTTTTATAAAAAAAAACAAGAAAACTTGTAATAATTTACACACTTAAAATTTAGAGCCTGGGACGTTAGCCCCAGTCATCCCCCTAAATACGCCACTGCCCTTCTTTCAGATTTAAAAATAAATACAGTAGAAGAAACCAACAAAATCGTGAAATGTTCCCGCTTTTGACTTTTAAACCGCCCAATTCCACTAATCTCCGCCCATTTTGGTAATGATACCATTCCTGGCAATCCTCCGCGCATGCTAAAAGAAATTGGTGCAGAGACTTAATTCAAATTAAAATAAAATCTGTAAATTCTAATTTCAATTTATATAGTGTCACCATCGGGCGGCTGCTTTTCTCATATGCCTAACGTCTTAAAGTATAGCAGCGCCCCTGCTTATTGTTATACCTAATTACAGATTGTAACAATGGCGTAGCTACACATTGAAGCACCACGAAGCAAAATATTTAATACAGAATAGATATTATACTCTTTGATTTATGTCATTAAAACAATATTGTCATCGTATTTTTGACTGGAGTAATCATGTATTTTTTTGGAAAAAACAGTTACATTATTACATTAAAAATGCCGTTTTAATCTTAAATTTGAAAAAATTACATTTACATCATACGAATACATAGGTAAATATTTGTACTTTATATTTTATATATTTTTATGAACAAATGAAAACCGAACTTTTTTTATACTTCGGTTAACTTTTTTTATACTTAACAATAAAAACTAAATTTGCAAAATATTAATAATAATTATATAACAAAAAAAAATAACATTATAATAAAAAATAAACTAATCAAAATTTCTTTTTCTTCGGAAAAAATATCAATTAGGATATCAAAATTGAATATCTACGTTCTTTCATCTTCAATACTTAACAAATCAAGATTTGTTAGGCGTTCTTGGCTAAGCACATTTCTCAAGTAGTTTTCAATTATTTTCAATTTCAAAAACGATCTATCTGATGTTGCAAGTTGTCTAATATCCTTACATAATTTTTCTTCATTTCGTAACGTTAAGCGAAAACTTGTGATCTGAAACATAAACTCTTGGTTCAAGTTGTTAGTATAGTGATTGATCAATATTTATGATTCGTCATCAAAGACTGTTATAGACGATACAATTTAGACAACGCTGTTTAGTATATTTATAATATTATCAGTTTTTTCAGTTAATCGCTGCGGTTTACACATAAACTGCAGTTAATTAAATTGGCATGAACAACTAACCATTAGGACTATTTCACATGTACGTTTATTTATATTGATTCAATTTCAACCATAATTTGTTTACCAAATCATTAGCAGAGTTATATAAGGACAAGAAGTTGATGTGTTTGAATAAAAATTGGCATTTTTGGATCCGGTATTAATATTGACATTGTCGGGTTAGGACAGAAGATTGTACGATTTATTTTTGAATATTTTCACATGTATTCGAGTACTATATCACCTAGCTCACATTGAATATTCCTGGGCACGCCATTGATTACAGTATATAAAGTCATGTGTAGGTATTATAATAATTTTATAAATAATAATGAATTATATGGATTTCAGGTCTGGGAAAAAAACGTCAATATATTGAAAAACTTGTTTCATATAAATTTGTTTTAAAAGGGAATCCCCGCGATCGAATTTTCACATTTTCCGACAAATTTTCATGTTAATTTCATCTAATTGACAGGAAAATGGAAAAATTTGACTTCGAATTATTTATCCATAAAAGTAGCTGTGTGGTTATACGAACACTGTAAGTTTCGCACGTAAGTATCAATTAACTATTACCATTATACCTAATTTATCATCTGTGATTATATTAAAATTATATATTTTTGTATTATTTCGAATTATTATATATTATCATTTTAGTTTTTTTTAATTCGGTTTTTGAGATTTTGAACATAGCGAGGAATGTATTGGTTTTTTTTTTTGTAGCATTTTGGTTCTAGCTGGTACATTGGGAAGTTATTATTTAATTGAAATATAATCTTAGAGACCTGCAATTTTCACCGAACACTTATATTACCCTTTTCTAGGCGTGGACAAATTTTCCTCGGAATTTTTAAGTCATGTAAAGCTATTTTAAATGTTTGAATTTTTTAAATTTATATTCGCAATTTTATCGGAATACAGTTTTTTTGACATCTCAAAAACGCTCAAAAGTTTTAATATAAGACAATATAGTTTTAAACTGTAGGTATGCGACGAACAAGTTCATGATGGAAGGTTTCCAACGCGAACGATCTAGAGAAACTGTGAGGAGCTCAGATAGATATGGATCGAGATAGCGTACGGCATACAGAAGAATAGAAAAAGTTGGTGATGGGCCTGTATTGGACCTTGAGGTGGCCCGTTAAGATATACACGATGATGATAATATGAGTTATGCACAGATTAATAATCGCAAACAAAGAACGTTTCTGATCATAATTAAATATATTTAATCTATGATAATATAAATTGTAACAAATTTAGAAACAGTATTGATGATAACGTATCAATTATAGTTTTGATAACAACATATGTGGACCTTCTACTTTTTTTATTTTACTCGGAAAACTCCTTCAAAAAATTTATTATTCGCTTTAGTTTCGGTTGATAATTATTTCTAACATTTAAGTATTTTACATTTATTTACGTAATATCGGCGATTATTTAAATATGAATTTAGCAGCACTAACAAGAGCTAGTGAGTATAAAACTGTTATTTTTTCTATACAATTTAGTACAAATTAATTTTGTATTATTACCCTAACCAAATATGTATGAAATTAAAATTTTTCGCCATGCAAATGAAGTCGGTAGAAAATTAATATTACACGTTAACTAAATTACAAATCATGCTTAACAAATTTCAGATGACTTGATTCATCCACCTTATTTATTAAACCGCCAATGATTTTCCTTTTAAAAAAATCAATAATATATATGTTATTGATAAATATCAAATATAACTAATATAATATTGATTCATTTATTTATGCACACGATAATAAGAATGAGAAATGGTGTAAATAATACTTAATCGTTTGTATTGTTTCAGGTAATGCTGTTTTGCGATCATCTACTTTGGTTCCATTGAGATTATCTGCTCGAACCAATTATGTAAACGTGAATAGAGATAATGAATTTGAAAATCTAAGTTGGGGACACATGACAGATCAGGCTATTTCTTATGCGTTTATGACTGAAATATGTAGAGGTAATTAAACTTGTAGACAGTTACAAATGATTCCAAAAATGTAAATTAAAAAAACCTTTTTTGTTTTTGCGGACTTAGATAATATTTTTGTTACAGATATTAGGTTCTATTACAATTAATATATTAAATAATAATGCATACTATTAATTAACAAATATAGAAATGGAGGAACAAACAAAGCAAATATTTAATCTATAACACTAAAATTAAAGAACCTTAATATTAAAACTAAAAACCGCTAAATTAATTTAAATAAAATCAAACATATATGAGTTAGCTATATTAAATTAGCCGAAAAGTTAAATTGATATGCTGGAGACATAAGGATAGAAAGGTTTAGGATTCCTACTACTAATGGTATTCATTTTAAAGTAGATGATAAATTTACTAAAAATTTAAAAAACGAGACCTTCGTTCACTAAATTTATAAAGAAAGTTTAATACATTATGGTAATATTTGTATTTTGTTAAAAAATACATTTTAAAATTCTAATGTTGGTTTTTAACCACATAAATTTAAATAAATTAAATTAATAATAGCATTTCCATTGTGTATTATCAAATATATAAATATTCTAAGATTTTTTTCTCTATCTGTATGTACTGTGATTTACTATTACAAGTTATATTTTTCAATAAATAATGTTTTTTCGGTTTGAAAAATATGAAATAAATAATTTCTGAAGTGATGAACTAATGTGTGAGCCCACAGTAGATTCGGTGAGGGGGTTATGGTTACCACTTAGCAGTTCATAACTTAAAAAATTAAAATTTAAAGTGATACTAAATGGAGTTTAGAATTAAAACATATATTTGTTTGATTTAAATTTCTTAATAGTTTGTAAAAAAAAATAATTAAAAGTAATATAAACGACTATAAAATTTAAGCTCTGTGTTACTATAAGAATGTGTATGTATGTAATGAAAATCTGCCTCGGAAAATATTAAGAAATTTAAAATATATCATAAGTACATTTGTATGTGGTTTTAAACATTAGTTTAATATTTTTAGGCTCTGCTGTAGCACTCGCTCACTTCTTTAAAGAACCAGCGACTATTAACTATCCATTTGAAAAGGGACCTTTGTCGCCACGTTTTAGAGGAGAACATGCTCTTAGACGTTATCCATCTGGTGAAGAAAGATGTATTGCTTGTAAACTGTGTGAAGCTATTTGTCCAGCTCAAGTAAAAATACTATCTTAATTCTTAATCCATACTTTTATATAGTTATATACGTTGCAACCACTTTGTGAAATCAATTTGTTCCACGAACTGGAAGTCCAGAATAATAAATTTATCTGATTATGAATTTTATTAATAAAGTTACATAAGACATTGTCGGAGTGTATGGAATTTACAGTATATTTACTATATTACTTTTTGTAATATAGTATGTTGGGTACTACTTTATTATTTAATTAATCAATCATTTCTTACACCAATTGTTGAAAATTAAAACCACGTATTCTGCGTTATTTATTAAGTATTGTCAATAATAAATTATGTACTTTATGTTATATTTTCAAATGTCAACAAGATAAGAAATTAATATAAAATTAATTTAACATGCTAAAATACATTAAATTATGTACTATAATCAACAATGATGGTGAGAGATATCCAGCATAATAATTACACAAATTGTTCAATGTATTTCTTTATTATATGTTAATACTATTTGTTAAAATTCATTATCCAAATATATTTCACAATCTGAGTATCTGGCTCGTGAATAGATTGATTTTACTAAATATTTAATACCATTTTTTAACTTGTTATAATGTTTTTCCTTTTTTTATTTTGGTAGGCCATTACTATTGAAGCTGAAGAAAGAGAAGACGGAAGCCGACGTACTACACGTTATGATATTGATATGACTAAGTGTATCTACTGCGGGTTTTGTCAAGAAGCATGTCCTGTAGATGCCATTGTTGAAGTAAAATATAATTATCTATATTATAATATGTATTAAATCACCACTTAATATATAATATATTTGTACCATTTTTTTCCAGGGTCCAAATTTTGAATATTCTACTGAAACGCATGAAGAACTCTTGTACAACAAGGAGAAATTATTAAATAATGGTGATAAGTGGGAATCAGAGATTGCTGCTAATATACATGCTGATCACCTATATCGTTAAATGTTAATAATAATAAACATAATTATATGTTTTTAGTTTTTTTTAGTCATAAACAGATGCCTAATAAAAACAATATTTGTTTATACATTAATTTTACAAAATATAGTTTTTTTTTTTATTGAAAGAAAATTACAAAATATCAACAATAGATTAAAGCTGTTTTTAGTGAAGTTATTAGTGTCGGAACAAGTGTTACTCAAAATTAGTGTCAAATTGTTTAATATCATTAAAATTTAAAATTGTTATATAATATTTTGTTTTATTAGTCATGAAACAAAGAATACACTAGATTATTTGTCTAACCATGAAGACATTGAGTTCTTAGAAGCTTTAATGACATGTTTTTAATTTGTTTAAAACATTGCTAAATATTAAACCAGTCTCTCAAACCTTTCTCGCCCAATGAATAGACCAACAGACCGATATATGACATGTGTTTTAACAATATTATTATTATTTTTATCAAAGGGATTAAAAATGGTGATTTGCAGTTAGTAGTATGCAATAGTTAGTATATAGGCAATTTAGTTAGTTCTACTTTTAATGTACCAATAATATTGTATTGTTCATGCAATGTCATAAGAATTTTAAAAACATCCAAATTTATTGTGAAGTCTATTACAGATAGTTTTTGTACATTTTTTATACATTTAATCAGTGGCGGACTGGCCCGGGGTGATAAGGTGCAATTGTATCCTGGGCCTTGACTTAATAATTATGTAGATAAATTGTACCTTTAAATATTAAAATATTTATTATTTACTACCTATGTATTAAGTACATGTATACATACATTATGTATAGGTAATTAAGGTTTCTAAAAACAAAAGGCCCTCAAAATTGTCCACACCCTTGGCCTTTTCGTCTCAGTCTGCCATTGCATTCAATTAAATCACATCAATTGAACAATTAATTGTCATTTAAAAGCAAAAAAATATAAATTGTGAAGATTGTGTGAATTAACTAAAGGTAAAGTACTGTTCACATTGGGTATGTGGTCTATAATCAAGCAAGCGATTCGTACATTTTAATATGCTACTATTTGATTAAATTACACATTTTCATATTAAACAATATATTTCCGCACATAAATAATATAATTGATTTTACTCTTTATTTGTGTATTAAATATAATTATATATATAAATTAAAAATATTATAATTACTTTAAAAAAGTTAAATTAGATTGTCACCTTAAATATGCATTATATGTCTACTTTCATCAACATCATAGTGCAACGCTCGTTGTAACTTGTAAATACAAATAATTGATTCTTGATTGTCCAATGATACATGCGATTTTAAAATATCAGTTTATTGATTAAATGATTATAGTAGTAGGTATATAATATGTACCAAATTAAACATATCCTTATAGGTTTAATATTTTTATTAACTCATTAATTTTATGTGAACAAAAAAAAAATTATACATCAGTCATTTCATATATGCAGATAAATTAATATTAAAGTGACTGTATTATATCTTATAACTTAATATACAATTAATATAGGTATACTTGTTCATACAATTATTATTTTCATAGATTGGAATTTACTGGATTCGTTTCAAGTGGTCAGCTGCTCTCACAGTAATATTAAGAACTGGATTTATGGGATTAAGGTTGTCTTCACCGATCAAACTCAATCCGCAAAGACTTAGACAGGTGTGCATTGGGTCTGGTATAGATTCCATGTTCTTACTGAATCCTCCGATCACCGGGTTAGCGTTATGAAGAACAAAATGTCTATTATTATTTTTATTTATCCGGTCTAGTGATCCCAACATACTTAGGGTGGCGCCCAACCAGAAAGAATAGCATGTGTCTGGATCCTTATTGGGTCTTCCCTGAAAACCACCCTTTATTTGTCGATTGACTGCCCACCGTTCTACAACTTTTGTTTTTTTGTTATCCAGCACTAGGTCCAAAGAGTTCAACATAGACAACGAAGCGACTGCACAATAAGTAGAACCACCGTGCGATTCGGTTCCAGGATTTTGACCAAACCCTCCGTCATAGTTGAAACAATTTGAAATAAATTTGATGGTATTATTTACATTGATGGTAGATGAATCGTTTAGTATGTTACATATGGCCAGCGAACAGTAGACAAATCTCAAATCGCTCTCGCCGTATTCGAAGTTGCTCCTGAAGCTGCCGTCAGAATTCTGCAGGGACGCGACACCCTGGAGTACGGCCGATTTGTCGACGCGGCTCAAGTCATCTCCCAATGTGATCAGTATGCACAATGCCATGTACGTCATGGCGACGTTGCTCTCGCAATACTTATCACATCCTGGTATGTTTTTCAAATGGATCACGGTGGTGGATCCCATGAAACCACACTTGTGCACGGGACAATTGCCGTCGGGCACCAACTGTAGCTTGTACACCCATTCGACGATTTGCTCTTTGTATTGGTTGGACAGCGTTTTCAGCCCGCCTAGTATGTCCAGACCGATAAGCACAAAATAGAGTATGGTAAGCCGCGAATAGTCGAACATGGCCGATTCGCTGGGCAACAGATCCAACGACCGGCGAAAATATTTCTTGTGCTGTTCGGGCATCAACTGCGGCAGAGGCAACGGCGGTGGAGGCGGTGTCCTGCTCATCTTGTTGTGCGTTTACTGGATCAGGTCGCCTTTTTCGGGCCGTTCGATGTCGAACATTTTCGTACGGCACTGCCGCTAACAACAAGTAGGGTATGCAGTTGCGCAATGCTCCTGTAAATTTCGAATAAACGACGGGCCTACCGGATCGCAATTCGCGACACGGCCGCGGTATTCACGACAAAATTGTTACGTTATCGCCGCGGTAATTCCTAATCATGATACGCATTGTAATATTTTTATCACTGTACAATGCAGGTTTTTATCACTGCGCAATGCGTAATGATTTTTCATCATTTTTCATAGAAAACCCCGAGAAGCAAAAGCTCATAATTATTAGGGCAAGTATTTATACTCGATGGCGTAATTACTACTATAATAGCGTTAGAAAACTGGGTGTGCCGGTCCCCCTTTGACTCTAATATAATTAACTGTCGTAAACATTTTCTTAGGATCCTGAGTATGGGTTGATGAAAGGTTTTGTTTAGAAGTGGTTTTTTAGTTTTGGAAATAAGAATTTCCATTCGTCAATTTCAGCGGATGATTTAAAGACATCATTAGGTGCACTCTGTAGGCGATTTTCACGCGTTCTGCTTTGAAGATTATTTAAACCAGACGTTGATTGTTTTGTTGATTTGGGAGTAAATTGGTCCCGTTGGATTTGCTGTACATTTAATTAATAGATTAATTAAACAATTTTTAATTTAAATTTAACTCTGGAATTTAAGTTAGAATAGATTAAGAGATTAGTAACTTTTACAGTGTATTTTTCTATTTTTAAATATATAAAAATAAGAATAATTAATTTATATTAATATTATTAGACGTACTTAAATACGTAAAACATAGGAAGAGACTAATGGAATGACGTTCGGCGAGCAACTAATTATACTGAAATAAAATTAAAAATCCGAAAAAAGTGACAAGGCCGATGTCAAGTAGATACAATAAAGAAAACAAATCAGTTTATAATATCGCATCACTAGGTCCATCGGAATGATGGGCAAAATATTGGATGTTTAATTCGAAATAGCGGTCAATTTTATTTTGCTTTAAAAAATTATTTTGTTCGGCCTCCGCGGTTCAAAAATCGCTATACCATTGAATTTGTACTCGTTTAATCGAAAAAAATTTGTCACTCTCGGGTACCTTTAAAGCGTTGTAGCGTAATTATAATGTTATAAACAAACAATACATAATATAAATAAATTATGTCGAAAAGTACACTACGTACTAAAAAAAAAAAAAACACTATGATTAGCACAAATTGACGCACGAGTTTGGGGACACTTTAAACCGTAATTAATTATACTCGTTAAAAATATTATACATTTTTTCGTTTAATAATTATTAGTCATTTTTTTACAATAATCGATGACCTATAAAACTGTTTCTACGACCATAGGATAAAGATTGGGTTGTTTTATTTTTAGTTTTTATTTCGTATATAAGTTTATATTTTAATCAAATTGATTTTGAACAATACGGAGTTGTAATAACCGTCATGGCGGTTTTCTGACGTCACCAGTTATCAATCTAGTTTATTATTATTATTATCTATGTCTGTCGGTATGGTTTAATTCGTCCGCTAGATAGCAGAAGCGTCGATTTTCTGCGGCGCAGTATTACGTATTATGGCGCTACCTGGTGCGAACGTGCGGCGTCAGTGTACTTGTTTATTTCATTTCGTACCTCTCTGCGGTAGTGCGCTCCATTTGTCTGCCCTCTCTCTCACTCGTTCTGTCTCTCTCCGGCCGTCTCAAGGACACACCCTGACGGCCACCTCCCTCTCCACACGCCCGTAGACAAAAAAAAAGCCCACAAAACACACACACCCACCGCGTTTGCGCGGGCGAATATCAATCAATACTCCGGCGTCCCGGGCCGTAGCTCGCGCACAGAGGCTGGACCAGACGAGTTTTTGTGCCGCTGCAGCAGTCGCCGCCGCAGCAGTCGCCGCCGTAGCAGTCGCCGCCGCTCCGTCAGTGCGTTACGTTGTTTCCTCTGGTCTGTCCGTCGCTTCCAGATTTTCGTCGTCTGTCTTCAATATAAATTGATGCCATTGTCTGCCGCACCGCCGCCGTCAGATTAGTCCACGAATCCGATCAACAGACAACGCAACGGTAAGTCGGTTGATTGGTCGATTAAGAATATACAACGCGGCCTATGATTTCGTTATTCACTCGCCAGTACGACGTGCATTTTTTTTTGTTGTCAACCTCCTCCGGGATTCTCGACAATAATAAAACGTTTTAATTTATTATTATTGTTTGCTCTAAATTGAACGTTTAATATCCAATTGTCATCGTCGTTGTTGTCGTAAAAATCGTGTCTTTATTTTGTTACGACAATAGCCCCCCCCGGACGACCCGCCTTTATTGTAATTGTGGTGAAGGGAGGGGTGGGGCAAGGGAACGGCGCGCAGCGCAGAATGGATCGGCATCAGAGGAGGCGGGGGGGGAGAGGTTTGTTTTATAGACGTACGGCGCGCGGGTTCTCCTCTGTAGCAGCGAATCTATGCCATTGGGGTCCGTTCGTTAGCAGACAGAAATCGTCGAGATTCCGATATCCGCGTCGTAGTTTTAAAAGTATTTTTCGCGATTTGTATATCGCCGTTTTTTCTGTGCGTTTTGTTGGTTCTCGCGTCTGCACACACAATACGGACGTATGGTAACTTTAGTTTTTTTGCGTCACGCATAATATTAACGATAATTGTTCCCGCGGGACGCTGCCTGCTCCGCAGTGTTTTTATACTTTTGTTTTTTTTTTTCTTCAATTTCAATACCCACACACATGTTTCGCATACGTAGCATCTATATTATGTAGTTTTATCATTTAAAATATAATAATTGTTTAATATTCCTAAACGAATTTCTAACTAACGTTATATGTCGACACCGGTGTCTGATATATATATATTTAGGACAGTTGACGCCCAACTTTTAATCATACTAATAGCTAATGTGTTTGCTAATATTATTCCATTTATTTATATATGCATGTATACTTTAACAATTCTTTTTTTATTATTGATTTCGACACAAATAAATGAATACCAATATTTTCTTTATTTGTTGCTCAATGATAGCATAGCAATTTATTTCAATTGTACTTCTATCAGATCTATGTAGTGGCGAAGCAATAAGAATTCTGTAACTGTATCGGTGGTGATCCATAGATTGATTCGTCGATTGACATACAATGTTACCAACTGCAAGTTACTGGATTAGATACCCAATACCTGTTTATATCTTTGTCGCTTACACATAGCATAGCAAATTATTCCAATTTTACTTAAATTAGTCTGATCAATGTAGCAGCAAAACAATAAGAATAACAAAAACATACTTAGATTTCGGTGTAAAGTATATCGCACGGGTCTTTTTTTTTTTAATTTAATTTTTTTTTTCTACATTTACAAATGGTCAAAGTAAATTTTTGGAATTTGAGAACTGAAATTCAACAAATTTGCCTGATCGATCTTTTGCACATTTAACTCTGAATTTAATTTAGTTTCAGAATTCTTTCACTTCACTACATTAATTGAACTGATTGAAGAAAAATAAGTTTAACTATTTAGCTATAGCCTTCTACGCAGAGTTAAACAAATAAATTAAGAAATAAATACAGTTAAATTGGGTGTCCAATCCAATAACTTGCAGTCGGATGCATCGTATATCAGTCCGCGAATAATACACTATCATCATCTATCATTGATCCACAGGCCCAGTCCACCCTAGTTTTTTTTAAACAAAATGCTACATACAACACAACACTGCACAATAGTCAGAACAGTTGAAAGTTTAAAATCTATTTTTAATATCTATAGGTAGATATGTGCCTATATTAAGTACTTTGGTAATAATTACAATTTAAGTCTATGTATATATGTACATAACAATTATATTATAGCATTTCTAGCATTTTCATTTCCAGCATTTCTCAACCAAGGGTATGCGAAAAAAGTAAAATTTGATGTATTTGAAACGGTTTGTTATTCCTAAAATACTTAATAATTTAATCAGTTTTACTTTAAAATGAATGTCTGTTTTTCATAATATACATACATGTATAAATGTTCTTTGAAGACCACCACTTTTCGACTTTTTTCAAAAATTAACGATTGTTTCAAAAACTTACATTATTGTCCGATGTTTTTTTTTTGTTGAAATTAAACCATCCAAATTTGACCTTCAGAAAATATTAGTGACAATATTCCAAGTAACCGACAAAATATAGCCTTTTGTTAAATAAATAAATAGAGTTTTGGGAATTGTGTATTGAGAACTACGAACAAGAAGTGTAACCAAACAATCTCAAGGATCGCATTGAAATTAAATTGTAGTTATTATTATTATTTTTTTGTATGGTGTATGAAAATTAAAATAAATATTTCCATAAATTTTCATTTATCTATTGCCTGTTTTATATGGAAATCAATGAATGACATTAGGAAGGTACGTGAAAGAAAAAAAGGTTGAGCAATGCCGTATTAGACAATAAAGAAATATTAAACATTGATAGGGTATCAATATCTGTCAGCTGTATATACGTGACAGTACTGAAACGTCAAAGTGACTATACTGGTATAGGTAGGCACAGTTCAAGGACAATAATAAATACAATATATTATTTAATTTTGTAAACATTTCTGGCGATAAAGTCATTCCCGAGGCAATCCCTTATAGACAGATTTTGATATAAATATGGATTTAAGTATTTTATAGAAATACAAATTGTATTTGTTTTCTGTAAATAATACAATTGGAGTAAAGAATGTAAGACAATTTACATATTTAATATATATATATATATATACCTTCTCTAAATGTCCTTATAGGTTTTATGAAATAGTGTTCATCATTATAAAATCCGTATTATATGATTTACTGATGGAACAATATGGATGACCATAACTTACAGACATCACTGAAGAATAATGAGTTGGAATTGCTCATAAATTAGAAATATAATATATATTCATATTTTAATTTTTTTTTCAACACAATCTTAATTTGTCAAGTTAAATATTTATCTGCATTATATATAATAATAAACGAGGTTAAATACATCATACTTTATTAAAAGTTCTTAAAAAAAAAATTGTTGAATTTTAATTTTTAGACAGGAAATGTCATACGGGAAAAACTGTGACTGGGGATCTGCCCATGAATCAAGTTTAATATAGCTAACTGTCATTATAACAATACAACAAAAAACCAGCTTGTGATTGAAGCAAGGTGTTTATAATACAAGATCTCTGATACTACGGAAGTTTATCTATTATATTATGATACGTTTGACGTGTTTAACTATAATTGTTTATAAATTATTTGTAATTATACAATTTTATTTGTTAATTGCATACATTTATATGTACAACCTCTCTAATTGACCATTTTAACACTAACTATTAAAAGTAATTTCTATTATTTAAAAAATATAATTAGTATAAGTATCAACTTTTATTTATGTTTTGTATTTAATTAGCTACCTGAATAATATTTACATTACACAATTATTTCAAGACTATTATTTAGATATTATACTAAATTATTTATAATTATTTAATTCATTTATTTTTATTTAAAATAATAGATAATTATAATTTAAAAACATGTATGTGTATAACTTACACTTATTTGTAGTATTTATGCCCGGGAAGACAAATAATTGATTGTTGCTTATATTATCTTTAGAATTAGCAGTTTCTCATGTTGACAATATTGATTATTAATTTGATATAACTGTCAATTAACATCAAATATTATAATCAATTCTATTTTTAAGATCATCTTTTAACTTTTGATATTATATTTTTTATACATTCATTTACCATTCTACCTTTTTTCAATTTCATGTACAATGCATATAAATTGTAAAACTATGTTGGGTAGGCCACAGGGGAAAAATTAATGTTTTTTTTTTCTTGTCTTATGTACTTTTTCAATAAATTACATTTAACAATGTGTATTTTTTCCAAAGTGGTTTATAGTAAAAACATTGTTTAGGAGAATTAAATGGGAAAAAAGTGATAATTACTTCATTGTGACTCATGGCATAGTAATGTACACATATTGTATAGTTAATATGAAATCTAAGTTTTAATTTATTATGATAAAAACTCATCAAAGTATACATTTTTTTCAAGCGATATGTCTTTCTTATTAATGTATGTGTTTAACATTTTTTCATTAATATTTAACAAAACTATATAGTTTCTTGTCACTTCTGAACAATTTCATTTTCGTGTGTTACTTCACTTGGCCTGTCTACTGTTGATATCATACCGATATTAATGTTAAATTGGAATCATTAAATTAACTAAAATTATATTTTCAGATGCAAACTGCTACTACTCAACCACCTAGTTCGGCAGTAAAATTTATTGAACGTCGCCGTAAAAATGAATGGCGCTGCTTGCTATGTTGTCATGTCCGTACAGGAACAATTTTTCTCGGATTATGGCATTTGGTACAGAAAATAAATCAAAAATTACATATAATATTAAATTAAAGTAATATAATATTATTTACTATTTATATTTGTTATGCAGATGTTACAATTACTGGCAATCAGTACAATGGGAGTAGTTTTGAGACATCCGGAATTATTGAAAATAACAAGAACTTCAATAGATCGCAATGAATTACCTACTGCTTTGGCTGAACGTAACATGCCTTCTCTCAATGATAATTCTGCTACTATTGACGGCTCTACATTCTCAAACTATGAACAAGATGATGTAATTGAACCTACAACTGGCGATGAAAGAAATGGACACTATTACACCAGTGCTACATACGGAATGTATATTGGCCGTCCATTGCGTTATGGTAAATTATTATAATATGGAAATATAATTTAATGAACAATGAAATTGTTCAATTTAATGTAAATTTATATCTATGCTTTTATGTCAAACATTAAACTAATAGAACATAACTTAATTAAGAATATTTGGTAATGGGAAAGTTTAGAACATAACATTTGGTACTAAAAAAAAAAAAATACACGTATGCTACATACAAATCAAATTTGCATACACAGCCACACTTTCTTTTATTATGTTAGATTAAATTAAATTAATATTGAAATTGAATAAAAATAAAATCAATTATTTTTCTTATAACTAGAGAACATAAAAGACTTTAATTTCAACTTTGATTTGTGATATTATATTAGGTTTTTTCATATTTAAAATTCAATAAATTGACAAATAAATAATTGATTAAAACAAATTAAAAGTGTATTTGTTTTTTATTCGGTTAAAGTTAACTTGGTAGTGTTAAATGTGTTTGAATGTAAAAACAATAATATGTAAATTTTTTTATTTTTCAGAAGAGATTAATTTTGCATTATTTCTAATATTTTGCTCATTGATTATCACTCTTACTATGATTTTTGGTGCTATTAAAGGAAAGCCGAAGATGTTAATACCATTCTTTTGCATGCAATTGATTGATTTAGTAGTGACTACGTAAGTAAAACAATATCTTATTAAATAGTTAGTAATCATCATTTTTTATTGATTAATTATTTTTTATTTATAGATTATCAACTTTGGGGTATCTATGTTACTTGCCAGATTTCCATCGTCTTGTAATCCGTACAGAATCCACTTACTTCCCTGCTGTTTCTACAATAAGCTCTCAGTACATATCTTTGATCATTATTTTTTCTTTGATTTTCTCAGTTATATCAAAGGTTTGTATATTTATGCTCACAGATTATTTTTATTTCAATTATATTATTATTATTAAACTTTATAAAGTCATGATAATAATTTTAAAAAACATTGATTAAATTTATTGCAATTTTGAAATTATTTTAATACTGTTTTATTTAACTGCAAACAACTAATATTACTTGAACATCAACAATATTTTTTAGCTACTTGGTTAAAATGTGTAAAATACTAACATAATTAAAAGTAGAGTGAATTTATATTCATTCAAGAATATATATTATATTTTGTATATATTACATGAAATAATTTTAAAATTTTGTTTTTAAAACCAAGTTAAAAACAGAATACATTTAAACCTATTATAACATTTGTAGAGGAGAAAATGATTTAAATAATAAGTGTATTTAGCACAATCTTTTTATATTAAAAAACTGATAGTTTAAATAACTAAAATGTTCCGACTAGTATGTTTGTGATGTTCGTTTTGTTTGTCTGCGCGTACTGTGTCGGTTTGATAAACACGATGCACATTTTTTTGGTTTCTTTGTCATGTTTATAAAAATACATTTCAGTTGGCATTTATTTATTTTTTAATAATTTGTATCTACTTTATAATTAACATAAATCTAATTTAATCTATTTTAAGTTATATGAAAAAGATGAGTGACAGTAAAGATATATTAGTATATAAAACAAAATGATAAACATCTTAAACAGTGAACAATTTTAGAAATGGTTTGTGATGTTTGTTTAGACTTGTCCACACTATTATGTGTGATGTTTGTTATGTTCGTATATAGTCTGGACATAGCTTCAAAAATATCAATTTTATTATTTAGATCATTTTCTCATTTACAAATTTTAGAATTGGTATTATAGCTTTTTGTTAACCTAAGACTTAAATAATTGTAGAATTATTTAGCATTTAATTATTATGATACACATGTGAAAAATAATAGCAATACAATAAATCTGGGCGAGACTGAGATGTTGCTGAAGATTATACTTCCTATTTGCATGTAACTATATTTCATTATTTATGTATTGCAGGGATATTTTGTTGCTGTCGTTTGGAGTTGTTACAAGTATTTGGCATTAAAACGAGCTTCAGCTCAACCTACCATTCACTACATAGAATCAAACTTTGTTGTTCAAAACTTGTTACGTCCAGACTACGATTTTAACATGAAAAAGTTTCCTCCTCCACCACCTTCTTATTCTGTTGCTGTCGGTGAAGATGCTGCTGGTCATTCTGATGTACCCCCTCCATCATACAATTCTAATTAAATTCTAGAGGAGCATAATTCAAAATGATATCTATAGTTTCATAACATGTCTTTTTAATTATTATATTTGAGTAAAAATAAAACATATATATATATCATTATTATAAACTAGTCCCCTTGGAAAGACTGTGAAGGTAATTTGTTATGGAACCATTTAGGTAAGCAACTATAAATCAAATGTTAAAGCTGCACTGATTTATAATTGATTGCATTAATTTAAAGTCCTCTATACTTTGTTTTATACATTCTTTATGCTGCTTGAAAAATTGTTCACGAATGTGTATAGTTAAAAAAATATTCCAGAGTTTTTAAATATTAAAATCAAAATATTTCATTAAATAAAAAATTTTATTTTGGAATGATTGGGGAAAAATAGTTTGATCTAAGTATGAATTTTTTTTTTAATTTAAAAAGAAATATTAGCAATTGTAATGTAATATTTTATTTTAAATATAAAATAAATCTTTTTATTAAACTGATTATATTCATTACAGTATTAAGTACTACAATTACTACTATTGTTTATTCTTAGTTAATAATAATAATAGATTATTATAATTTATCATAATATCATTGTAATCTACTAAACTTGTGTGATCACGCAAATAAAATATTTAAAAATGAACTTGTTTAAATATCTACAATTTAAAGGTAACACGTTGACATGAATTGGTTGTATATAAATTATTTAGGCAAAATTAGTATGATCTTTAATGAGATAATGGCAATTCACTTTTCTGTTAAGCCATTATGGTCACTGGTATTTTATGAATATAATTTTATTGCTGACTTATTGTTGCCTCTGTATTGTGTCACAGGTCTATAACCAACAATCACATATCAAGATACTTAACTATACTATACTTATTTTTCTATGCTCTAATCTATACTATTGTATAGTTGGGTAATATCGATTCACTAGCACGGTTTAAGATATACTGGTTATACAACTGTATTGAAAAACGGCTTGTCAGCATTAATCATATGTAAACAGACCTCCATTTCATCAACTGTATGCATTGTTGAATCCAGGTATATATCAGTATACACCCTGTAAAATGCGGGTAAATAAATAATTAATTAAATAACACAAATTAGACTGGTCTTTTAGTAAATTTTTACACGTCCTGTCAATAATAGTACAATATAATTGGAAATTGCAATTCAGAATCTGCATAAAATAAAAAGGAATATTGTGTTTTTATTGGCTTGTGCCATTTTAAAGTGCCTTATCGTAGATAAAAACTATATAATGACAATAATTGTGACCATCTATTATTATTTATTTATTGGGATACCGTGGCAATACAGTAATACATCAGAGGTGTCCAATCGCAGCCCCCGCAATAGATTTTGACGTGGTCCCTACGAAAATTTCAATACCATCAATTCTCATTAATAGGCAAATAGCGAAATGTCGTCCCGGATGAAGGAAGAGTGTTCAACGAAAAGCAGCAGCACCGATATCATTGTCGCGCTTTTCCTGCGAACAAGAACATAAAAAATGAATCGTCGTTGTCGAGTTTCGACGAGGGACCATATCAATTCCGTATTGTATAATAAAATCCGTAAATAAATAATTGTCAGTTTTTTGTCCGGAAATCGGTGCTAAAAATTGGACCGGAGATCGAACCCAAGTCTCTCTCTTGCCGGCCGGTTGCTCTACCCGGGACTATTTCCGCTAAACCGGTCAAGGCCGTAAGTTTTGGGAAGTCTGTGGAGACCGGCCGATTTTCCGTAGGCGTAGAATTTTTACATTTTAAACTTGGAACTTAAATAAGCTTTTTTTATTTTTGCGAACCTAATTGGTGTAGATTCTTTTGATAATAGCGGCGTTTTCTTATCCGATTTTTACAATTTGTTTTGTACAGCATAAACAATTTCAGGGGATGAATATTCAAGTATATCTTGAATTTTTCGACTTTTTGATCTGTTTGGTACATTCGGGAAATGTTTTAGGAGCTCGGCTAATTGCCGTATATGGCGTGAAAAGGAACTGAAGTGAATGGTTGAATATTTGACATAGTAAATTTCGTTTCAAGCCATCGTTTATTACTTTTGTAAAAATGACTTATCTTTCGGGCACTTATAGTCCAGAACCTTGTCAACATTACAATGGAACTACGAATTATTTCACCACAATTTGTTCACCATGATAATGTTATTTTAATATACTTAAAATAAATTGCCTGGATTTAATACTTTGAGGGTTTAAATTGAAAGTTACACTATTTTTAAAGCTAAGAAGTTATACTATACATTTTTTTATTTTGATAAATCAACAATCTGTTACTAAAAGTTACAATAAGATGGGTGGAATGTATATAGTTGGTGAAAATTAGTAGACATTATCCATTGATAATGCTTAGGCGTGATATTATTTATACATTATTAGCTAAAGTTAATAATTACAGTGTGAGAAGGTCACTGACGTTTAAGCCTTCGGGGAGGATTGTGCCGGGAAGCGAATGAGAGGATAGGTTTAAAATAAGGGGGTTGGTATGTTGGGGGAGACGGGATTGAAATTTTTTGTAGTGTGGCTTGGCTACATTTTTGATAGGTGGAATATTAAGGTCGTATTATGACTGTACTATACATTTATATATTATAAATGAACCATCTATTTGAGAAACGACGTAAGTCACAAAATATTGAAATATAAGTTAGCGCGTGTATTCTATGGCGCCATCTGTAAAAATCCATAGCGGTTGCATCCTACGCAGGACTGGCTTTATCGACGCGTGCGTCGGCACAGGGCGTGTGAGAGTCGTCAAAATAAGAATTAAATTTGATCGAACGTTGGCTACTGTAATTTTATCTCTAAAATTAAAAAAAAAAAAAAAATCATTTTCACAATGCGATTTAAAATAAATTTGGGTATTTTATAATTTTTTTTTTTTATATTTTTACTAAACGCTATTTTGCCTGTTTATATTGTATGTTTAAGAAATTTAAGAGGTAGGGGTGCAAAAACAATTCTTGCACTGGGCGCTGGACGAACTAAAGCCCCGGCCCTGATCCTACGTGTGGTCGTCAAATATTAATATTGCACGGTACAACCAACGATAGTCTATTAGTACATTTTACCTCGTATCACTGCGTGTTATTTGTTTAACTCAAAATAAAGAACAGATAAATGAATATATTTTCATTTATAATGCCAATACTTTATTAAAAGTAAAAGATGATACTATATAGTAGTCTTCATGATTATAATCTAAATGAGTGTTTCCCAACCGGTGGTCCGCGGTTACATAGATTTTTACTTCGATTTCTATTACAAATTAGTTTTAATTTTTTTTTTAAATAGCGAAAAAAATTACGACTTATTGAGGAACCGTATAATATTATACGGTTATCTTATCGTTGTTGCTGCTGTAGACCGATAAGTATTTTCCATTTTTATAAGTGTGTATGTATCGGTCACAAAAATCACACTAAGTAAATTATTTAGTATAGTAAAGTATAATTATATATTAGTGAAGTATAGTAATAAAATGTAAAGTAAAATAATAAAAAAAACATTAACAATTTTCGATAAATTTAGTGTATTCTTGTTAATGAGCAAACAAAAGGTATTGCTAGTTTTCGTAAAATTGAGATGGTCCGCGACCTATAAAATATTGTCGAAGTGGTCCGTGGTGGTAAAATGGTCGGGAAACACTGATCTAAATGCTGAAACTTAAGAATAATTTCTATAAAAGAAGGGGTTCTTAAGACTAAACCTCCTCGATCGAATAGACGTGTTTCCAAGTATTTTACTACTAGAGACAATATCATTTTTGAAAAATACTATGGAATTTTATATATATATATATTATATCAATAATATTGGATCAAACCTCGGACAGAGGGTTTGTACGCTGTGGGCGCTCTCATATACCGAAATTGAATTCTTATTGGCCATAGCCGGGTGACGCGCTCTGTCGACATAAACATTATCAAAGATAGCGGCGCGCTCTAACGGTTAGGTTCACAAACAAATAGCCCGATCGATCGATTCAATCGCCGTAATCGTAATCATAAAGTTTTTGTATAAAACCGTATACCGGATTCGTGTATTATAATAATTATATTATTAACGTTGGAATAAAGATGGTATTTTAAACATCAAAATGGCGAAATATTGTATACTATGTCACTGTACAACCAATAACGTACCTTCATTTCGTGTAACTAAAAGACGTATACAAAAATGGACATCAATGACCAAAAAAAAATTGGCAATTGATGATCGAATTTGTCAGTCGCATTTTTCTAAAGAGGTTTTGAAATCCCATCGACTTAGTAATTTACAAAACTTCAGTTCTGGGTCTAGAGTATGTATTTACAAGTATAGGTAGTGGCGCCGGAGCGATATTTTTACTAATACGGAATACCATTGATATTATCGATTTAGGTACATCATGTTGTATTTTATGTTTCATAGATGACTTTACAGAGAGGAGCTGCCCCTGTATTGGTCGAGAATTCCAGTCTTGATGATAGCGTAGAAGAAGTTATGGCCTTGCCTCTTTTACAAAATTCACCAGACGCACTACAAGTGAAAACTAACAATCATGACTTGGTAAATAATAAATATCATTTAAACAATAGTGTTTAATGTAAAAAATAATTTTAAAAGATTATTCAAAAGGTACATAATAATATATTTAAGTATATATATATATATATATATATTAAGGCGGTCCTTAGTTATCTAGGTAAAGAAATAAATTAAGACATTTTTAATTCCATACATCGCCAATTTGTTAACATTACCATGAAAAGTAATTTGTGTTAAATTTAATCATTGTGACTCAACCCATATAGTTGGTAGATATCTATTATTTTCCAAGAAAAATAAAAAATAGCTGAATTTAGAAATGTTATGTTGTTTCTGACTTTAATAATAAAATAAGTTATGTTTCTAATACAATTTGGGAAAAATGATTAAAAGTCTGTTGTAAAATAATAGTTTATAGTATAATATTGATATTCATATATTCGTTTTTTTATACTTTATTAAAATATTATCACAAATTCGAAAAGGTATTATAAATTTATAAAAAAAAAATATGTTTGTATTATTTTAGAAACAGTATAATAACAAAAGAGCAGTTACAAGAATGATTGATCATCAAGCCGAACAAATTCCCCTTGAACCAATTCCCCTTGAACCAACTCCCCTTGAACCAATTCCCATTGAACAAATTCCCCTAGAACACAATTTGTCACTTGATAATACAGACACAATGAATGCTAATATATTTGAACGAATTTATTCTGATTCTAAATCCATTAATTTCCCTTTGGATTGGCATAGAATAATTCCTGTGAACAAAAAAAATGTTATTTTCTGTACAATTTTACTGAAAGCTGATTTAACACCATACTTTGAAAAAGCTGTTATTATTGACGAGCAGTCAACAGTAAAGCTGTTTTTATTAAACACTATCCAAATCAAGGTTGAAAACCTTGAATTAAACTCAAATAAAATTTTAGATCTCCGTGAAATAGAAAATATAATTTTAAAATTTTCCAATACTACTATTTGTACTGGTACTTTTATACCTAAAGAATTAATTACATATAATTCTAATACTACTTGGTGTATTGATAATATATATGAACAATTTCATCATTCAAAATGCTTATTTGTTTGTTTACCCTCAGACGCTTATGATAATTCAACAGATAATCTTACACCAACTACAAAATGTAAATTTTGTTCTTTATGTTATTGAAGATAAATTCATGAAACATATAAATACCATAATAGTCTTTGATGATATTATTAAAAATTTACTAGCACAATATGGTACCATTACATTTCTATGTATTGAATATACAGATTTTGATTAAGATATCATTTACAATAAAATATTAGATCAAGACAGTATACAAGGCAATGTAATCAAGAGCAAGTAATGGAAAATGCTAATAAAAATTTTGATTTAAAATCCAATGGACTTTGCTCATAGTAATTACTCTGATCGATTGGAAGGAATATTATATCCAACTATGGGAGAAACTAGTGCGAGAGGTTAAAGCCAAATTTTTTAATGTTAAACTCTTCTATCATCAAATCCTGATGACTTTGGCACCCTAAAAATTATATTATCATGTGCCACCTAATCGTAGCCAGCACAGGCCGGAATATAGTAACAACATATGGTAAATAAACAATGTATAATGATTTTAATTTCTTAGAAGCTAGTTAATCGAGTACCCATACATAACAAATTGTATTGACAGTATTAAGAATAATTAATATTTTAAAAATATTGGGTAACAAATTTTACACAAGGGAATATATTATTGTGTATTTCAATTAAACAAATATTTATCTAGATACATCATAATATATGTAACAACCACAGTCGTAGACTGAAAATAATACAATGATCAGTTGCCAACTCTCCATGATACAAGCAATAATGACAAAATAGATCTTGATGATTTTAACAATCATAAGTGTCTTCTACAAAGAAGTTAGTTCTAAAGAAATATTTTAAGAAGACATTATTGTTATTGTATTATAACATAGATTTTCATGTTTTCCATTATACTTGCTTTTCTGCATGTCTAAATAACTATAGGTATGTCAGCATTCCGTAATGTGCAATGTGCATGTATATTACATTATTTGATGAGGAATATAATGCTAACGCAATGATAGTTTTAAAATCATAGATAATACTGTGAACACTAGAGAAAGGACACATAACCATAGAGTAATAAATGCTGCCGGCTGGAGCAAATATTAATTCATCCAACATAATTTTTTCCAAAATATACTAAGAAATAAATACAAAATTTTAAATATGTAATATATTTATATTTTAATGGTTAATATATTTCTATAGTTATAATTAAATGTGTAAATATATCTTAAGTATTATTATTAAACAATTTACATGTATTTTAATTTAAATTACACAACAAAACCGTTCACAAGATTATTTAATTAAAAATTAATAATATTCATGTGTTTTCTTAGTTTTACATTTATCTAAGGCCTTTATTTTTAATATTAGTTATAATAATATATCAATCTCTCCGAAAAATTATTATGAAGCAGTATCAAAAAGAATAAAAAAAATGCTCAAGGTTAATCTGAAAAGAAATAAAAGTTCAGTTATAACATTTTAAAGCTTTACTACACTGAATAATTATTAATTTTAAAATAATAATAAAATACTGTATGTTTGTATTAATTATTACTGTATCTCTGTAGACCACCTAAACCAGTGCAACCCAAAGTACAAAGAATATTCATTTTTGTTATATAAGGACTATAAGTAGATTTTTATTACTTTTCAGAAATAGTAAAATTGATTTATGAAATATTAAATTTTTGTTGTTATTATTATTTATGGGTATTTTATTAAGTAAATATTAATAATTCCTTTTTTTTTTTTTTAAGAATAATAAAAAGTATGAAAGCTGAATGATAAATGTTCAGTCTCTGGCCCCATAAAACTCCTAATATAAATTAACAATTATACAATTTATAATACAATTAAGATAAATTAAACTTACCAAAACATATATTATTAGCCTTAGTAAAATTCCTTAGGAATACTAAAAAATAAAATTAAAAATTACTGTGGACCAAATCCAAAAATAAAAGCTACCCTTTGATAAAATTCAGCAAGAGTACGTTTAAGAAGAGGCCTAGTAGCAGATTCTGTCAAAACTCGAACGCCATTGAATAATACTGGTAACAATAACTTAAATGAGTCATCATCTAGTTGTGCTAATAGATCAAAAACTGATATTAACATCTCTGACCAAACAGCCTCGTGCACTTCACTGTCCTAAAAATTAAATGTTATAATAATTTATTTAATTTAATTTTAATATTCCAAGTACATTGTTAAAACATTTTGAATTTTATCAATACATTTAAAAAATACCTTGTTCATACTGGTTTGTCTTTGTTCTTCAATTTCTGTTGGTAAATTGTCTTCATTTTTTTCAACAGAATCAGGTTGTCCTGGCATAGAATTGGCATTTTTCCTTTTTTTATATTCTTCAATTAAATTATCCAAATTTTTACAACTAGCTATTGAATATATGGCATCGTCGTCATCATCACTCCCACTTTCTTCATATTTTGATGTTAATGGTGCATTAGGATATATTTTTTTAAAATCTTCAAACTTGAATGCAGTCGTTTTCTCATGTGTTTCAAAAATATCATCATTTTGTGCAACAAAGAAGAACACCGGTTTATCTCCTGCCCTATCAATAGCACTGTGTGTACCACTTTTGTCCATCACTATCTCAACATATTTTTGACAGGCATCATCAAATATACGTTTGAGTTCAAGGATAAAACTTTCAGTATCATTAGTAGGCGACATTTTATCTACAATGATTTTAATCTGATCAGAATTTAAGAGAGATGTGCGATGTAAACATATCTCAAAGAGTGCAACCAATGCAAGAGTCCAAGCTCCTCCAGCCTGTTTATACAAATTAGCTGCTTTCTCTAAACCGGCGACTTTTTGGATAAGAAATTTTAAACCTGGCCGAGAATCAAATTCCCAAGATACACCATACGTCATATTCAAACATGAAATAAGTGTGTGAATTTGATAATCTGTGAGTGAAGACAAGTAACCAGGCATAGGGTGGTGGTCAAGTGTTTTAGATGAATTTTCATTCATTGGTGTCATCAAAGATGAATGAAGAAGAATATTTGCTAAACTAAACAAAAATGTTTTATTTTTAATAATTAAAAGTAACTCAAAATTATAAACAAATACCTTGGAATAGCCTTGTTGGTACCCTTTACTAAAACGTTACCAATCATTTGTAATAACATCTCATTTACGAATAATCCAAGCACTATATTTTTGTAAGGAACACGTTCTGGTGTTTTTTGCCATTGATTATCTATATCTGTATTGCACCAGTGATGACACAATAAAAATATAAAACTTCTTTCATCATCAATAATTGTATCACTTTTGACTCTTTGATGATCTAATAAAAAAACCTAAAACACATTGTGATGAACAATTGTAATTCAATTTATAATACATATATTTTATTAATTATTTTAGCATCATTAAAATTGTTTATCTACTAGTACCTATATTTTAGAACAAATTTTAATGTACATAACATTATATGGTTTACTTTTTCCATTTTGACCACAGTGATGAAATCTGAGGTTTTTTTTTTGATTTTATAACTATTACATTTTTAGTTTGAAACAGAAATTCTTAACAAGTATTAAAATTGAATTATTTAAACAAAGTAGTTTTATTAGAGTAGAAATTCATCATTGTTTTAAGATTAAAAAGTGATAAAAAACAAATTTGTATTTATAGTGTTCAGCCATAATAACTAAGAGATGTATTATTTTAGTCTATATATTACTTTTATTTGAATAATAAGTTAATTGTTTTATTTTTATGAATAAATGCCATTATATTCTATATTTAATTATATTAATAAAATCTAATATCCATTATTAAAGAAATTGGATACCAATATTTTTTTTCTTTATTTAACACAAATTTCAGTTCTTAATTTCCAAAAATTTGATTTGAAAAAGTATAAAAAAAACTCAAATTAAATTGTGAAAAGTGGCATGACTGTTCTCCTGTACACTTCACATTAAATTGAAATGTTTTTAAATTTCTTATCACTTCAGTGCATCAGATAAATTAAAGGAAAACTGGACTAAATTGCTATATTGTATATGTGTTAAATACAGGAAGACAATATCAATATCCAATTTCCTTAATATTTATAATATTTTTTTCTTAAACACCATCAAATCTTACTTGTTGAGACAATTGCTTTAGATGTAAATTATCATCTACATTACTGTCTCTTCTAGCAGCCACTTTAATTCCAGCTGCTAAATCACCATAAAAACTATCTGAAAATGGACTATAAGTCATCGATACTCTCGTTAACGGATGCAAGGACATAGCACAAGCTCTATGTAAACTAAAACTGATTAAGTCCCACTGTGTTGTAGTAAAATTATCTCCAGCTCCCAAAACAAAATGTCTCAAACAAGCACATCCTAATCGGACAATATTCTCTACTGTTTGAACACAAAATTCATTTAACACAAATAATAACTGTTTCATCATAAGTGTTATTTCTTTTTCAAATTTTGGTTTATAATTTTTGTCCATTTTAAAGTAGTTGACAATTAAATCAGTTGAATTTCCACATAACTGTTTGAAGTTGGGTAGATCACTAAAGTCTTGTGTCAATATCATTTTCCGTGCCCACATTTGTATGGTTGGAAGAAGTAATCGATTAATACAGAAACAACCAAATATAAATCCTGAAATTTTTTTATTATTATTACTTACAATATTTATGCATATCGAATAATTATTACCGGGAGTTTTGGGAAATGACAGTAATATGTCCAAGAGTAACTCAAGACTTTGCCTCTGATATATAGCAGTTGTGCTGGTTATGGTGGTACAAAGTCCTTCTACGATGCAGTACCAAACTCTTAGTATACCACATGGTTGATCAATTTCTTTTAAAACCATAGCTTCATTTTTTGACTCGTCAATGGATAGTTGTTTATAATTTTCATCTTGAATATTTTGTAATTCATGTACATCGTTATCAATCAAAGTAAAGACATGGGTTCTAAATAAAATACCCAATGGATAATTAATTAATACAAATAATATTTACATTCTCAAATTACAAATATTTTTATCCATTTTATATTTATTTCATACAATTTAGTTGCTATATTTTTAACAATGAGAACAAATTAAGTTGTCCCCTTATTTATAAAATATAAAAGTAAAAAGAAAAAAAGTAATAGCTTACCGATTTGGTAAAAGAAATTTTGGACAAGCTGGCATAATGTACATTGATCCTAATATTAAACTGCAATGTTGTAAATGTTTAAGAGCTGCTTTGCACAGTTCTAATTTAGTATCAGCATCAGAATTATCAAAATCTAATAATTCAATATAATTTCAATATCATATATTATAATTAAATATAAATTATGAAAATTTAATTGAAAAAAAAAATAAAAATATGTAGTAAAAGAATAAAATAAAGCCTGGAGTTTTATATAAGGCCTTTGCTATTTTATTACCTGATGATTTTTTTTAAATTAAAACCGGTTGTACTCACACACAACTTATATAATACATATTTTTACATTTTTTTTTTTGTTTATATATATATTTTAAATTAAGTTTTGATATTTTAATTTCTAAAACAATTTTTTTTTTGTTTGAGATATAAATAATATACTTACTAGTTCCTCGGACATGTTTAATGAGACATGCTATACAATCAACAGCTGCATTTGAGAATGCTAATGTGTCATCTGTATTAAGAAATACTCTGAATACCTCTAAAAGAGATGATAAATGACTACTGTTGACTACTTTGAGAGCACCAAACAAAGGTCTCCAACCTGACCTAATATCAGAGCGATTAGCTTCAACAAATTCACACAATGAACTGACAATCTGTCAATGAAAAATAAAACAAAACTAATAATTTTCAACATAAATGTAATGTAAATGACTAAATATTGAATTCATTTACTTGATCTTGAATTTCTATATCGCATAATTCTAAACATAAAAGATTTTCAAATGGCTTGAATAGTGATTCGTTGATATGAAAATGAGGAAGTTCAGGTTGATCGTTAAGAAAAGCTAAAACTATATCATGAATAGAAACTATAGCTTGTTTAGACAATGTCAAATCTTTGTGACACGATACCTAAAACCAAATTTCAAAATTCAAAATAAAAATATACAATTTTAATAAAAACTTACTTACTTCCATCAAACTTGGCAGAACAATTGACCATATTTTCATCATATGGAACAATGGACGACCACTTTTGATACATCGTAACATTAAACGAGATAATCTTGTAAAAAGAGTAACATTATTAGTACTGTTATTAGAATTGGATTTCTTTTGATCTGGCACTTTAAACAATTCATGGTGAATAGTTTGACATAAACTGCTTACAAATTCAGTTAGCGCTCTCAGATTCAATTTTAATGCAGCGTCTTCAAATAACCTATAAAACAGATTCAATAGATAAAAATAAAATAATTTCAATTACACACTATAATAGTTACCGATCAACATATTGAGATAAAATGCATACAACTTGAGCAGCATATTCTTGGTTTAATACTCCTTTGTTTTCGATATCGGCTCTACTTTTGTTTACTAAAGTTGATATAGTTTCTATTGAATTATTAGGAGAAGTCGGCGAAGACAAAAAACTATACACATCCATGCTAAAAAAACAAATAAATAAATTTACAATAATAATAACTTGCCGTTTCTAATGGAATATATTTTTTTATTATTGAAAGTTATGGTTTTTAAATTTGAAAAATAGGTATTTTTCTATCTTAGAAATCAAAACAATTGTATATAGTAGAAAATAAGAAATATTGAAACCTTAAATTTACAGTAATGTATTTTTTTTCAATGCTTTGTAATGTCTAAGTATTAAAGTATTGGTTCCATTGAGCAAAATAACTTTTATATTAAATAATAATTCATTGATTCATTCAACATATGTTTTCCTTAATCAGTATTTAATATTTATATATAGTATATTAATGATTAGTTTAATATGCTTATTACTATCTCATGTATAGTGAATATTGAATATATATACAAAAACATTGTACTTAAAAATATATTAACATAGAATTTATTTTCGTTTTTTTTTAATAATAAAATAAGTATACATAATTTCATTTAAAAAATGATATGTATAATACAAATATTCTTACCAAATTTCTTCTTCATCACTATCTATAGAATTACTAAAACTTTTGTTTAGGTTATCCGTATTTAATAATTTAGGCTTAACCATTTTTATAGCAGTAACGGATGAATATGTTTGTCGAAAAAATATTTGTTCCAAGTATCCAACATATAATGCACAACTTTAAAATGAAAATGAAAATGTAATAGTTGTTAATTAATATCTAAATTAATAATTTACTTAAAAATATGTGGCCAACATTCTTGACCATGACATCCAAATTCTAAACCTCGTGAAAGCATCACATCCATACTTAAAACGTGTGAAGTAATTAACTTTGGTTGCTTTTTCATTATACCAGAAAACCAATTAAGGTTACCATTCTGAGCACAAGAGGCTTTAACTAGTAAAGAAAATATACCTTCACAACTTTTATGCAAGCCTAATAAAAATAAATATATATTAATAAGAAGAATATTTTAATAATACCAACATTTATATTGAAGATGTTTGAAGTAAATACAAGTTAGTTTTTTTTTAACTGTTTAAATATTTTAACTCAATATATACCTAAAATATTTGCAAGAGTAGCTGCTTTTTGTAAGGCATCCAAACTATGTTGCACAGACATTTGACGAATAGAATCTTTATTAAGTTCATTTCGCAATATTTTCTTAACTTGTATATTTTTTGAATTATTAGATGAATCATACTGAAGTGGAATAGCTAAAACATTCATCATAGTATCCCAGCAACAAGTGACTATTCTTCTACTTAATCTTATACCTAATTTAAAAAAAAATATAACTTGCTTATAGTTATAAATGTACATTATTAAATCAATTTTTTATTCAATGTTCAGAGAATAAAATTGTATTTTTGAACATTATGTATTTTGGTCAAAAATTACCTGCATCAATGTCAGGACTTGTTTCAGATCTACAAACTGTTCTTTCTAATCGGAGACAGTCAGACAGTAGCCAATTTATTTTATTTTCAGAACTATAACCATCAATATCTGAATAATAATTAACAAAAAAAATTTGAATACTATAAATAAAATTAAATATTACAAGAAATCTGAAAATGTATAAAACAATAATGTTCAAATTTTAAATTTGGGGGAAAAGTATGTAATATATATATAAATATGATAAGTAAGAACATTTTATAGTTTAAATTACCAATTTAAACTAATAGAAACAATATCTAAATAACTTGTACCATTGGACGTAAACATGATTTTATAATTTACAATTTTCTATTACATTTTTTTGATAAAACTAAATTGATCAAACGGGAATAGCTCACATTGTTATTTACAATTGTTGTGATTAGTTGTAATTAAGTACCTAAACAAAGTGGTTAACAAGTAAGACATGTCTAAGTAAAATTCAAAATTGAAATAAATACATTTATTTATAGCAAAAACTAAAAATAGTTTGGTAATAACATTTTAAATATAATATAAGTTAACATAGTTTTAATTTTTAATTTGATGAGTTTATATGAAAAAAGTGGGTTATTTAATGAGCCAATTAAATAATATTATTAATTAGATAATAGTTAGTTAATTATCAATAGGTTATTTTGGAATATAAAAAAGGCTTTTTTATCCAATAGAAATAATAATATCATATTTTTAATATTTGTTCTACCCGGGGATCACTTAAAAAGTGGCTGAAATAATTATTAAGAGCAATTTGGTTTAAAAGTTGAGAAAGTTGAGTTTTAAAGTTTACAGTATACAATTTCTCTTGGTTAAATGATTTGTCACTTAAAAAAATATGGACAAATAAACATTAAAAAATAAAAATTAAAAATTAAAAAAAATACAATTTTTTTTAATATAATATTTATATTTAAAAGTTAAAACCAAACTGCTGTGTAACTAAAAACAAACTATACATTACTTTTTAATAAATTGCAATAATAATAAAACAAAGAAGATTTTAGAAAATACTTTAAGAAAAATGAAAACTCAAAACATGTATTCTGAATAATTTGTTTAAGTAAAATATGAAATAACCAAACAAACAAAAAAAGCATACCAAACATAAAAAGCTAAAATTAATAATTGCTTATCAAGCCAAAAGAATCTTCAAGCCAAAAGAAAAAAAAAACAAAGTACCAAACCCTATAAGAACCTGTTAATAGATCTATTAGCGCCAAATGACCAGTTGCTTGAGTCTTGTACCCGGATAATACCAAAATATTAGTAACAAGAACATGTTGATAGAGTTCAGATAACCAACTTCTAGATACATACAACAACATGCCACTGCTGTATATTTCTTCAATAAATTGATCCTGTAGAATAACCCACCCCAATTATCTTCATCGATATTTTTTCAATAACAATACAAGTAAAAGTATTATAAATAAAATGTAATTGAAACAAAGAAAATTTAAATCACTTGAGTCATTTTATAATTTTAGTAATTTATCTACTTTTACGTTTTAATTTTGTATTATTAAATTTGTTTAAACTCACTTCAGACATGATGGGAAGCACAGAGGAATCATCATAATAATTTTGATTAATTAACTTTAAATTAAGATATAGTGTCATAAAAGTTGCTATATAAACACCATCTGCATTTATAATTATTGAACCATATTGTTTATTTTCCTGTCGTATAATATCTAAAGTAAGAAAAAAAGATATATACTATTAGAAACTAGTATTAAAAAATAAAAAATGTTTGTATAAAGAGTTTTTATAGGTATATATATATATATATATATATCTGTGTTATTAAATTAATATAATTTATTCTAAATTGAAGCATACAAACAAATTTAAAATCTATAAATTAATCAAAAATCAATATAGTTATTTTATTTATCATTAGTTAACAATATAATTATACAATTACATCTGAAAACTTTATATTAATTAAATAAATAACGATAGTGGTGAAAATATGTTACAGAATGGAACAGGAATTCCCTTTTTTCTATGTCTAACACATACATACGCAGCACAGAAATTTACACTATTTTTCGTTCATCAGTATGAACTTACAGAAACTTGAAATCGGGGTATGTTTATATAAGATTAGCCACACCACTTTTTTGAATTTCAGTCCTTAGTTTTAAGAATTTTGATTAAAACTAAAACTAAATTTAAAAAAGTGCCTGTACTCATGTGTATTTTACACTGAGTAAAAATTTGTTTTCAAAACTTGTATCACTTCACTACGACTACATGGAATGATGTACAAAAAATTGTCTAAAATACTATGCTAACTATGTGTTAGACAAAGAAAGATAAGGGAATCACCAAACCATTTTTGAACTAAAAAAAAAGTGAGTGTTTATAATTAAATAAGAGGAATAGTGATAAATAGTTATTTTAACTATAAATACTAAAACTAATAATTTTTTATGGAAGTGATATATTTAAAAATTTAAGATATGTAGAAATTATATGATATGATAGGTATTTATTGATATGTATCAATTAGATCAAAATTTATTAATAGCCACTATATAACAAATATTTAAAAGTATTAAAATATTAAAAAAATATAACCTTCACAAAAACTTGAAGAGAATCGTTGAATTTCCTCATCTACTTGTAATGTACTTCGAAGTGGTAATAATGTTGGCAAAAAACTAACCAGAGTTTGAATAAAATTACCAGCATTTTTTCTTTCCAAGCCCAACAATTCAACAGACTCCTAAAATAATAAAACATGACATATTAATTACTGGGTTGTTATGCTTGGCTGCAGTCTTTTTTAAGTCTTTAAAATCTTTCACTTAACATTTAAAAAAATTATATATATATGCATAATAAAACTTACTGGAGTCACCTGAATAACATTCAGTGCAGTCAATTTTTTTGTCACTAATTGTAAATGAAGTGCTTCTTCTTTGAGATTTTTTTCAGCTATAGCCTCCATTTCATCAATCTAAAATAAAATAAAAAACACATTAAATTAAATCAAATTTAAAGGAATAGAAGATTTTTTTTTGATAAATCTAAGAATTTAAACTGATTAAATAAAACAAGAAGTGAGTTAAAGAATATTTTCTCAGTTTATTCAATATGTTAAATATTATTGAATTACCTGTGGATCATTCTGATACCCTCCTTCAGGACCTTCTGTATTACCACTACTTGGTACTCCGCTACTGCTACTTGAACTATTGATACGGCTCCTATTTCCAATAGATGTATCAGGAGATAATAATTGTTCTCTATAAATATTTGGTAATCGCATCATTGATTCATAAGTTAAAGGTCCTGTATAATCACAACTGTCTAAAGTAGGAAATTTGTCATTGATTTTGTCTGTGTAAATATCATTTATCCCTTTTCCAGTAGATAGATCAATAAGGGTTGAAAGTAGAGAAAGGATGCATGAAACACTTATAGAAATAATTTCCCAATCCATACATTTAGAACACTCTTCAATAGAATCCATCACTCTAAAATAAAACAACAAAATCATTAAAACAAAATGCATACATTACATTACATTCAATTAAATACTAACAAACGAGTTAACGCCATGTCACTCTGTTGACATATTTTATCATCTTCAACAAGTATTGGTCCAGCAAAATCAACAATCCTATTTGGACTACTCAATAACTGAAAACAAAATAACATATATAAACAATTTATACTACTAATATACGAATAAATAAACAATTATGTTTTATAGTTTAAATAATTAGTGATAAGAGTTATTTAGTTATATTTTTAGTATTAATATTCCAAACTAATCTAATGCCCGACCCTTGCATTTCTTTTATTTAAAATTTAAGTAATTAACTAATGGTATAGATGATCAACAATTTTAGAGAAACATTTTATTTAGAATATGAAATTACAGAAATTAATAAAAACAAAGTTTGTTATTTAAGAATTTTGTTCATGATTATTTAGGGTACCATGAAAAAGAGTTAAATTATCAATATTATTAAAATATTCAAACAGTTACTATATTGTAGCAAATATTACACAAGTTACTTTAGGTTAGGTTAGGGCCTTCCCACACTAGGATGGCAATAACAGTTGAATAAGTTGGCCCTCAATCAATGGACAGTGTTACTGGCCTAGTGTAGCAAGTCTCTTAGACAATATAACAAAAGTACAACACAGGAATTTATATATGTTTTTTAATGTACCGATTTATCTAGTAAAGCGATAATTTTGAAAACTGATTGAATTTGTTTCAAACCAGTTTTCTTGCATTTTCATTTCATTATAGTTTATTATGCATTTTCATTTGTAGAAAAGAAAAGTTAATTATTTGTCCTAATAAATCTAAATATTTACCTCTTTTAAAGCTTTCAAAGCATCTATCCTATATATAGGTGGTGGATATAAAAGCATTCTATGAAAGACCGATTCTAAAACTGGTCTAAGAGAACTTACACATCCAACCAGTCTCACTAATTGACTTCCAATACTAAAATTAAAGTACATGCTTTGTATTAGTTTATGTTATAATAATAGTTAGTAATAAGCATATAAGTTTATGACGCTAAAAAGTTAATAGAGAAATAGTACTTTTACCATTATTACCTGTATATTATTTTAGATTGATGGCTGTTAAAGCTAGGCGCACTTCCTAAAACACCAGATCCTCTACCCAATTTAGTGGTATTGTCATCATCTCGTGATACAATTTTTTTATCAACTCGAGGAGACCCTAAAAAAGCAATTATAGCTGGACAAAGTCGTTGCCATAAAAACATAGTGAAGTGACGATTGTCATGCACTTTCTGAGGTAAACTGGCAACAAGAGTGTGAAGACACTCAAGGTAAAAGACAACAGCTTGGCTACAACGGTCACCACTATAGACATACAAAATATAATTTCAACTCAGATTTTAAACATAATAAATGTTTGTAGTATATTCACTTTTGAGTCTCATCTATTTTGCTAACAATAAATTGCATGATTGGTAATGCTTCATTAAAACATAATACTCCACCAGCACCATTGTCTTTCATTTTATTCACTTCTTCGCATTCTTCATCTACAAATAAATATTTTTTTATTAAATTGTAATAAATTAAGGAATGTAAAAAATGAATTGATAAAATATTTTATAATGCTAGAGTAAAACATTGCAGGGAATTCAATACATGACTAGTCTCATATGCAGAGCCACGTTTAGTGCTGACTGTGCTAAGCTCTAGGCTCTACCACTTTGGGAACCACCAACCCACCATATATAGAACTATTTTGTATTAGAATTTTGCAGGAAACATAGCTCAATATTTTTAAATGTAATTTAGTTTGTTTTTCTATTGTATATATATTTTATTGGACTCTAAATAAAATAAAATACATATTTGTTACCAAGAAAATTGCAAAAATATCGTAGTGTCTGACTGACAGCAGCTTGAGCTGCAGATCGAATTCCTTGGTTCCCATTTTCATATACTTCACACGATAACGTGATTATTTGTATTATTATACGTCCATTCATTGTCCAATACGAAGAACAAGCAACATTTAAAAATACCTGAAAATCAATTTTAAATATATAAAGAGATATTTTTGTTTATGTATCAAGAGTAAAATCACCTTTAACATATCTATTTGTGTGTCATCAGATTGTGTTAATATAGAATTTATCGTGTGTAAAATTTGTGATGGCAACCATAATGAATCGTCTTCCGGTTCAAAATTTGATTGAAATCGATCATCTCTTAGAATTTTCTAAACATATTTAATATTAACTTAATAATAATCAATATTTTTTATATCTTTATTAACAGATAATGTTTTTGGTCAAGTAAATTGCTCACATTTAATCCGCACAGAGCATGTGTTACTAATTTGCTTTTTCTAGATTCGAATGCTTGTTTAAATACGTTTAAACATTTAGCTCTCAGTTCGTGGGCTGGATCACGCAAGGTCCCTTGTTGTCCGTCTAAAAATACTATAAACAAAAAAAAAAACTAAATTTATTTATTATCTTTAAAGTGTAGTTAATTCAGTTTGCAAAGATACTAATAAGGTAGGTATGCAATTGTAAATGGCCGAGCAGCAGATTCGATTAAAATCAATGAAAAAAGTTACCATATGCTTCGGTTGCAGACTGACTCAAGCAGTTTAGTTTTGCGTTTGCTGCATCTTTTGATATCTGAATGAGTAGATCTTCCATGCTGATTATATTATGTTCGAATTCGTGTAGTTTAAAATATTCCGTTCGCGTGTACTTTTAACATTTAAATACTACGGACTTGAAATACGAATTCCCTAAAACATCGCAGCTCACGCGCTGGATATAATATCGTTGATAATCACAGTGAACCTTAAAAAATCCGTAGAATTAATTAAAAATACATGGACATTTTGAATTGATTTGAGAGGGACGTTTAGGAGAAAATACATTCTTTATTTTTAATGCATCGACGGCCAACGACCAACGTTACGAACGCGGCGTGTGATGTACCTACGTATCTTTCGGTTATCATTTTGGTGAATTTTTTGAAAAGTTTTGTTTGGCGTTATCAATTATCACTATCAGTCGATGTGTTGAGTTTAAAAACATATGTTTGTTTAAATATATAAAAAATTGAATTACTCTTATATCATACAAAAACGACACGGTACACATTCTATGAACGTTTGCAAAGAGTTTGCCGAATATAGAATACAAATTTGAAGAACAGAAAAAATTTTAAGTTAAATTGTTTTAAAGCAATAGTTCTGTTTTTAGCAATTTTAACATGCGGTTATTTTTTTAAAAATAAAACTGTTGGTCTGTATACATAGGACTGCCAGAGTTTAAAATCACCAAACTGGCACAACGTTGATTAAATGTTCATTTGAACAACCACTTGTTTTCTTTCTTTACTTATCTAATTTACCCTAATTATTGGTAATAGGTACTAATTACGATTATTATAATACATATTTTCTTTTTAAAATTCTTGTGTTGATCTTAATTTTGTCGTAGGATTCACTGCACGCCACGTATGGTATTATCGCTCATTTCGTCTGACCAAGCGAGACAAATATTATACTCTGTTCAATTTAAGAGTGCCCAAACTCGCGCATGCATACTGAGCCGCCGACGACTGTCGGACTCCCCGGGCGAGATCAAACGCTCTGTGATTGGTCGGCATTGTATGACTGCCGCCGTGTATACACATGGTAATAAAAACAAAACGTATTTTCTCCGTCGCGTAACATATTATATATTGTAATACATTTATTCCTTTTAACTGGAGACGGTCCTGCTTGCTCATCTTCGTCTGTGTTGTAATTATCCATATTAAAAAACAATACAAAACAATTAAAATGATGGACGGCACGGAACAATAACAAAAATGTTCAATTTAGTACAACCACGGTGCGTCGTGAAAACAGTTGTGATACTATCCTCACTACGTATAAAGGCGCGTCCGCATACCACAGCGTTCCCCGTAGCAAGATAAGCAACACACATGCGCGAACAGAACAAGTTTTCGTCCGAGCGATTGAGCACTCTTAACTTGAACAGAGTATATAATAGACATTACAGAAAAAAAACACTTTCGACTGGAGTATCTTTTAAAAACGGGTATTTATTCTGCGACGTGATGTGGCATAAACTCGGATTTTGAATATCAAAAATTTATGTTTCGAAATCCAAAATCCGAAATTTTGTATTTCCAATTTTAAAATCCAAAATTTTGGTTTGACCGTACAGATTTATGTTTTTTTAAGGTAATTATACAATGCAATTTGTTATACATTATATAATGACTAATATGCATTTTCACATATTCTAATAAAATATTCTATTGTTAGTTAAACATGTATTTGTATGAGTGGTTCTGTTAGTAAGCAGTACACATTTTTTTTATTTAACATACAATTCATTTAAGTATAAAAATAAAATCAATTTTTATATAATACGTATTTATCTTAAAAAATGTCTGTATAGGAAAAGTTCTGGTTCAAAGTAATTTAAAATACCCAGCAGTACTAGTTTTATGAAATATTAATTAAAGAATATAAAATCACAATTTTAAAAACCGAAATCCGGATTCTCGAACTTCGGCAAATCCGAATTTTTCCATCACTAGTAGCTTCTCTTCATTAAAAGATCTTGCACGATGATTTTATTCTAGACATTCTTCGTTTTCAACGGTACGAACATGACATTTATTAAACACGCACGACGACTTGTGTCGCGTATTGATACTGGTGCTAGTAGGGCCGGATAGGTCAGTCATGTTCAATATTTTACCGGTCCAGTATCATAATACATAAATATCCCGAGAACGATTGACCATTGTAGGCCTGGTTCAGCCAATTCAATTCCAATTGTGAAATCGAACAGCAATGACAAAATTCGAGACAGAGACATTTCGGTTCAGCGGCTTCACTAATTGATATCCTGGTGGCCCATCGATCGCACGCTGGTCGCTAGACCAAGCCAATAGCGTCAAACGTGTGGTTCGCGACGCTAATGGCGCCGGAACGACTTTTGAACCGTGAGGGCTGAACATTATGTATAAAGCATTTTTGCCAAAAAATAACGTAATTTTTTCGTTGTGAAAAAAAATAATAATAATAATAATTGAATTAAATTACATTAAAAATGCTCTCGTAAAATAATACAATGTTTTTTTTTTTTAAATTATTCCAATTTCTTTGACGAAAAGTTTATTTTTGTTTAAAATTGTTGTCTATATTCTTTAGAATGCTGACGATTTTGAGTTTTGTTTCAATACTCAACATACAAATCATGGGTGGGGGACTGAAACCTATATATTTTAGCGGTGGGAGCTTAGCCCCCGTTATTCCGGCGCCCCTCCGCGACGCTATCGACGTCTTTCTGGTCGTCAGGGACGAGTTGGCATATATTTTCGGCTCCGGGAAAATCATTAAGACCAGCTCTCTACAGTCTATGTATGTATATCACTAGCAGCCTTGTAACCCTGGTTACAAACCTGGCTGGTTAGGATAAAAATAATATTATTAATATTCTGTATAAATTTCAGGTCTCTACTATTATTAATTCTAACTGAATTATAACAAAAATTAAATCGAAAATAAAGGAATAGCGTTATTGCCGTACATTTTCGTGTTTTCCTACGTTTCCCCCCCCCAATAACTAAGAAAACTCTAAAGAAAATCAAATGCACCGACTAGATTCAAATTATTTTAGGAAACACTTAAAAATGAAAGCAAGATTTCTAATAGGAAAATTGTTCAGACAGAAAAAAGAAAAAGAAAAACACATCATATAGTTAAACCAATACATACCTTCACATTAATTTATTATTTTTGAAAACATTTTGTATTGTATTATTAAAGATATTTTCGTACAGTTAGTAATGACAAAAATAAACTTTTGTATAAAAAAAACGTGAATATTTATTTAATTATGTGAAAAATGTTCGTTCAAAACGTCATGAGGTGACAGAGGATCTTTATTGTAAATCGATAACATTGCTAATCCGTTAAGTTTGTCCTACCAGTACCCCTGGACCCGCCGTAAGTATGCTATTGGATGAACATATTTGGAAATTTATTATTTGTGACATATAATATTAATTTTCAATGAACAAACCAAATGGTTTATAAAGGGCCACATGGCTTTTTACTATCAGCTGGTTCTTTTTGTACTTTATTTTTTTTTGCTAGATTTTTTATTTCTACTTCTTTCACAACTAATTGAGTAATCATGTCCATTTCTTTATTAGATAATTTGACATTTTCAGTACCTATTGTCTCTATTACCTAAAACAGTACACATATCATAAATAGAAAGCTTAAACAAAATAATTGTTTAACTTACTTTCAATACAGTATCTAATTTTATCGATCCATCACCAACGTCAATTTTACTCAGAATTTCACTAATTTTTTGTAATTTGTCCTCATCTGGTACATTTTGTAGCTTTCGCACAGATGCAATTAACTCATCAATTTTGATTAATTTACTGCAAAAAGAAAAAAACCAACATGCAATACAATTGCTACATATAATAATATTATAATAATTATTTACCACTCTTCAGTAATCTTTTCATCATATGATTCTTTTGTTTTAATATTATTTTTAATTTCTTTTTCTTTTGTCTCCAATTTTTTAACTACCTGATCCAAATTCTGTATCATACTATTGACTTTCTTGAACAAGCGTTTGGCCGCCTTGGATTCTGTAACCTTTTCTTTCGTCTCGGTTTTCATTACTTCTTGAAGATAATTTACATCCTAAATTAATACAAAATACAAATATTGTATACTCGTATGTCTAACATTTTATATATTTTATAATATGTAATGTAATTGTATGTTTGTCTTCCGAGTTTTTTTTTTCTACAATTATATAGCCTATTTAAAATATAGGAACTATTGTAATTTCTTTTGAATATAAAATAAAACTATAAAAACTAAACAGTGTAAAGAGATATCCAGTGGGTATCACAGCATGTAGTTTTGTTTATAGCTGAATTTCGGGAATCTAATTTTTACTGACAATAATTGGCTAAGCTGGGTAAGTTACTCAATTGTCTAACTTATTTAGGCAATGTTAATTATTATAAAAAGAAATGTAGATTTTTTAAATTTATTTCTAACTTATTTAAGTTTCTTGGAAAAAATAATTGATCTTTAAGAATCCAAAGTTTTTACAAATTTTCTACCAGAAATTTTGCTCCAATAAAAGAGAGAGAAGGAGAGAGAGCTTTCTTTTGTAGAATATCGGAACTATTTTTTGGTGTATTTTAGCGAGACATTTATTTTAGTTTTCTCCAAAATTGGAAAAACTGGGAATATTTACGTAATAACGGTGTCATGTTATTTTCGATTTTCTTTTAGGCAACAAAAAAAATCATTAGGTTTACACGAATATTGTTTTTTTTATTTTTTCATTGTTGGCCACATAATATAGTCACTACAGAACGTAGGGTAGTAGCCGCAAAGCTATAACGACGACGACGCTAAATACATTTCTACTTAATCATAAATGTCTAACTAATTAGTTAGTGCCCCGCTGACATTTTAATAAATGACTCATTCTTATTTTGAATAGTACAAGATAAAACGCATATTACTTACGTCCTCATAACATTTGAGTTCGTCTTTTAAATCTTTAATTACTTCTTTTTCAACAATAAGTTTAGTTTGATCAGAACTCAAATTCTCGATAGCACATCCAAGCGTTTTTAAATCAGTTGATGTCATTACCTATAAACAACAATTATTAGGATTAATATTTCACAAACTAATAAAATACAACAAATAATTAAAATAACAAATCTCAACTAACTTTTTCATTAATTATTCCAGTTGTGTCTGTTAAATTTGGCGCCTTATCAACTAATTCTTCTTGTTGCGCTTTACATTTATTTTTGGCATATTCTAGTTCTTTTTGTTTTACTTCCATATTTTCTTTTATTTCTTCTTCCACCTTACGTTCTTCCACCTTAATTGCTTCTAATTTGGCCTTGTTATCTACGGCTCCTTCACGTTCACCCAAATCTGCTTCAGTCGATACTCCAACAGAATCAGGTAATGCAGAAATAGCTTTCTTGAGTAAATCACCGGTAGGGATATTCTCTGTAAAGCTAAATGCTCTAGAAAGGAGAAGCAATGAAGGGGGGACTTTTTCGTTTAATGACAGGTCCAGCCATTGGGTAAGTTGCTGTCTAAGGCGTTCTTCATTAAGACCATAAGCATGCATTCCACGAGATTTACACGCTTGCTGGAGTTCGCTTAAATTCAGTGTATCTACACCTTCTTTTTGTATCATCTAAATATAAAAAAAGGAATTAATAACCATATAACAACCTTCTTTTTGTATCATCTAAATATAAAAAAAAGGAATTAATAACCATATAACAACGAAACAAAAAGTACTTTATCATCAATTGCTAAAGAACGAAGTTTGAGTTTGAGTTGAAATCTCAAAAAGTTTGAAGTGCCGAGCGGTCGTAGTTCAAGTGATCGACAAAGGGCAACTAATTGAGGCCGAGGAAGCGAATCAAGGGTAATTTCATCTTTAAATAATTTTGAAAATTTAAGCATTTCATCAGCTGGTATAACAACTCCTGCTTGTCTCACCTATAATAATATTATTGTAAAAATGTACTTAATATATTTAAAGATTTAATATATGTATTATATCAATTAAATATATACTTTGGTAAAAAAGTCTGAAAACTCTTTAGCTGATTCACATGTATGTCCTCTACCACACACAGACATATTGTTCAAAGTTTTTTGAAGAAATTTTGCCATTTCAAGTTTCACTTTGAGAGATTGTTTGAGTTTTGCTTCCTAAAATAATTTAATATAATTAGTTTTATAATAATATTTGACGAATAAGTGGAACTTGCCTTGTCGTCTTTTGTTTGAAAAGTAGTTGGTAACATACCAGGGAAGATCTTGATGAAAATTGGTAATGTGAATTCGAGGAATGGTACAACAACGAATACAGAGAAAGGTAATAGTCGGAAAAGATCGGCCACAGTTTGAACAAGCTAAAATGTAAAAATATGGCTTGGAGTTAAACAATACATTTGTTTTAAATCGTTTTAGCAAAATAAAATGTTATTAATGATATTTAAAAGTTATAACTAGTAGTAGTACACTAGTAGTCAACACACTAAAACGTTGTGTTGAAAAATTGTTTTATCTCGATAGCAGCATGGTTTAGCGTAAAACAGCCTATGATGAAAGTTAAAGAACACAACTTTATCTACGAAATTTCATATCCATTTAGTTAAATATTAATTTTAAAAAAAAATTACGGCTTTTTTTAGTTGTAAAAGAAGACCACTTTTTGAAATTGAATATCTATAGTCTCATTCAAGTGAATTGAAAATCAATATAATATACCCTTGTTGTCTTAAGTTATCGTAAAACATAAAAATTCTAAAGCTACTTTTGAATAGTATTTTTTTCTGTTTTACGTGAACATGTTATTGAATAAATCTCCCAATTACATAATAAATACTTGTGATAAGGATCCGGGGCCATTTTCAAGTTTATGTGAGAGTTAATTTGAAAATTATTAAGTCGATACATTTTCATTTTTTAAAAGATTTCGTTATCAACTCAAAAATATTCAAATCCACACTTGGAAATTAATTTAGTAGTCCCGTGTAAGTTATCGTAACTATTGTGTTATAAAAAAAACAAAATGTTTTTGAAAAACTGTTTTGCGCGGGATAACTTTACTTTTTCTGTGTTTATAGTAAAGGTAGGTATTTTGATTGGTTACTGAAATATCTGAACTCTATCTGTGCAATTGCGTGATTATGTTTTAGATGATATTAATAAATCTATATAGCGGTTGTGTGAATAGAAAGAAAAATCCTCCCCCGTACACCGCCTAATGAGGGACAATTCAAGCCCTCCAAACTTTTTGTGTCCAGTCCTGTATATCCTAGTCCGTGGCTTGACCTATTCGTTCTTTTACTATCTATATTTACTAATATTTATCAATTCAAATTTTAAAACTACTAACCAAGTTATGTTCTCTCCTTGTCAATTCGTGTCCTTTCACTTTTTTAATAGCCAATTTGGAGGAAATTTTAGCATTAAGTCCCAAAAGTTTAAAACCGTGATAATAGTGCATAAATTCATCTAGAACTTTTTGTTTGATTGACTTTTTAGGTTTGACTGTTGCGTTTTTTTCCCCTTCAGCTTCTTTTTGAGCCTTTTCTTTGACCGCATTTACAGTTTCTTCAACTTTAGAGGAAGGTTTTTCCAATAATAACGATGACGTACATGTTATTTGTCGAACTTGAGGGAGAAACAATTCTAGTTTCGTTGCAACACGGGGTATTTGATGAAGTCGAGTTAATGAAATATTCGAGTAAAATAAATTGTTTAAAAAGGCATACTGTTGAGCGTTAAAATAAATAGTACCAACATTTTGGTTGTAAACTCTGGACATACCTAAAATGACAAAAATATATATAATATACATACATCTCATGATGAAACAGTGTTTGTCCGTTAAGAGGTCGCCACACCAGTATTTGCCGTCTCTGTCTATCTAACGGGCTACAAAGTAAAAACATGCTTACGCAGACTGCATAGAACTCGCTTAATTTAGATTTTAGAGTAAAAGCGCCTATTATAAAACTAAAAGACTACAAAATTCCGGAGGGCAAACGATGCATGTTTTTTTTTTTTTTTTAAATAAATTGTCTGAAAAGTTACAAACATTAAAAATGTTGAATGTAGGCTCACCATTCATATATTTGGAATAATTAAAAAACGTTTAATAAAGTCTGCCGTTACTTTTGTAGGATCGAAGACCAGTTTTTGTTGTTTTGATAATGTTCATTTTGGTAAATAATTTTGTTTCAGTTGATGATGGGTACTGATGTTTTGTAAACTTCCCACAAAGCAGAAAACCGTTGGTGGATATAAGATTCGGTTGTATAGCAGCGATGATAGAAACACGTACAGCTTGCCTATAGTTACTTCTCGAACGATAATTACAACAAATTATTATTATTATATTAAAACCGTAACCACGGAAACAAATGGGTTATATAACTTCAACAGTTCAATGAAAAACGCCTGACTTCCTGAATTTCAAAAAGTCTAACTCAGTTTTTTGTGTTTCCTGGAACATTTTTATGTTACATTTACATTTTCCTGGTTCATTTTTTATTTGTATTATTTGAGTGAGCCGTTTTTGAAATTTGCAATTCATTTGGAAAATTAATAGTTTTACCTATTTCAAATATTATTTATGTGCTGTAATTTGATGTTAGTTAAATAGTATATGGATGTACACAACCCTTTAAACCTTCCTTAGCCCAAAGTGAGTTATCCGAAAAAAATGTCATACAACTTATATAACTTTTACTCTAAATGATTTTACTATTTCAATAATATTAAATATTATGAATATAATATCATTATTCAGTATTTGCACTTAAGTTGTTCACTAGGCCATTGTAGATTTGCCTACTATTATAGCCATAAGGTGTTAAATAATTAATTTATTATATAACATAATGTTAAAAGTTATCTTTTTAAAAGATTACCCAATCGTAAAAAAAAAAAAAAAAATCGAAATTGTTGTCTTTATATACGCGTATAAAATTTAAACTAAATACCACTGTCTCATTAATGGTATCTCGAGAAATGGGTAGAGAAATTTGAAATTTGAGACCATTAAAGAATGAATTGGTCTAATTATAAATTGGTCGTAGAAACATTCCGGTTTTTATTAATTACACGTATATTATCGAGTTATTTAATTTGGTTATTTTAACCACAGCAACACTCGAAAATACGCAAAAAAAATTATTCATTATTATTGGACTACATAATGTATGCATGATATATTTGTGATTTTCATATCTTCGCACGGGCGAAGCAGCTAGTAATCAAAATAATAATTAGACCGTTATAATTATTTAGATTACAAATCAGAATGCTAGTTAAATCAGATCGTTATAATTATTTAGATTACAAATCAAAATGCTAGTTAAATCAGAACAATTTTCGTTTATAAATTCTCATAGACAGCAATAATAGCAATATCGGAACTGTAAATACCTACAACCAGTGGAACAATTTTGTGGAGAGGGGGATCAAAAAATGTAAAATGTTCAAAACTATCATATTTTATTACTCTTTAGGTATTCGTATATATACATAAATTAATCTATTTTATTTGTAAATCGCATAGAAAACTTTGAAATAACTATTACATTTGTAGGTTAGGTAATTTATTTTAAAAATGTTTCCTGATATTCTCATCCCCACCCCACCCCAACTAGGTTCGCCCCGCCTATGACGCATCAATTATTTGTATATATTATTATTAAAAAAAATCTATATTCATATTTATAGATATAAGTATCTATAACACCGCAAATAAACATCTTTCCTCGGCTTGCCAGTGCGTAAAAGCTAAAACTAATTAATTTTTATAAACTATTTAAATACTTAAGAGTACCTATTAAAACAATTTTTATATAAATAACAGTAGATACTATAGTACGAATTTGTTGTCGAGTATAATTTTGCCTCGTTTATTAGCTCCTATTGTAATATTGTCAACTTAATATAGGTGTCTAGGTATTGTAACATATTTTATTGGGCTTACCACTAACCTACAGGCCAGAGGTTATCCACCTAAAGCACACAACACAGGTATAATATCATGAATAAATTATCGTTAAAATAGGTAATAATAAACAATCATACAGAGTGAAGTGGCTGACAACGTTTTCTTAGATTTGTGAAACGTACAGTTTTTTTTTGATTTTGTTGTATGTTAACACAAAAAACGTAACGATTTGTTTTCATATTAATAATTAATATAAAACAATATTTGTTAAAACTTCAAATGTAATGTTATAATTGTTATTTGTAATGTATTGTATTACAATTTAAAACTGAAAAAAAAAAAAGGTAATTTTCTATTGAAAGGGAAATATTTTTTAAATAGTTTTTACCATTCTTGGTTTAATTTCAACACATACAACAGTAGCTCACTCATGATATATGCGATGTAAGTTTATTTTAATATAAAAATGCATTTTAGAATGTATAGGTATTATTTTATTTTATACAATAAAAATAAAAATTTAATTGACAAAGTTTAAGATATCGACTAGAAAAAAAAAAAAAAATTGTTGAGTGTAATTTGTATTTATTCGTATTACGTGATCACCGCAATAGTAATTTATAAATACCGTACGTAGTTGATAAAATTGTTTGATAAAAAAAAATATATATGTTATAGGAGTGTATATTATAGGATATAAATTATTATATTTTTATTGTCTCTCGCACCGTCGCATCTGATGGGTGTAGAACGTAGCAAAGTAAAACGAAATTCACGTATTTAAATATTTAATAAACTATTAAAAATAATCATCTTAGAGCAAATATTTATATCCATTACAATTTATAATAGTTATAACAAACGAAGGAAATTATTATTATTTTTTTTTTGTTTAACTATCTCCGTTTGCCTATTTACGAACGCATACTAACCAATATAGGAGTTAACGTAAATTAAAATTACAATTTTGAATTACCTATTAAACGTGTTGTGCTTAAAGTCCGCCTTTCTCTCGTATAATGTTGACTTTTCGTCTGGTCGTATCATGGTCGAAATAACTACGTAGATAGCACAAGGGAAATATTAGTAAGTATACATTCGCTTTTCCTTTATATTTATTCCTTTATTTTTGTATGCGTTGCTTACATTTTTTTATATTTTGAGCTCCGACTAAAATCATTATTGAAGTACAGTGCAAAGTACACTTTGCTTTTAATTTAAATATAGTTATTCCTGTATATATCCTCTCTTCCCTGCATCTTTAATTAGCTTAAAACCGTGGTATCAAATTCGAAGATTCGATTTTTTCTGGCTAGAATAATGCCGTATTTTTACTTTTATATAATTACCAAGTAACCAAATTCATAGTTAAGAAAAAAATGTTTTTCAACATTTTGCAACAAATTAATTGTTATTTTTTTTTACGTTAAACGATAACCCCAGTAATCCGAATATAAAAATGACCAATGAATAGATATTTTAAAAACTGAAATTATTTTTCAGTATTTAAATAAAGACTATCCTAGTCTATCCCTGTTGTATTCGTCCATCTATCTATCCTGTCGATTCGTTATCGTGGTGTTACTCGAACATCAAATATTAACGGTTTAATTTTGTTTTACCGCGATGTCTGTAATTTACTGATTGAAAGATTAATTATTTACAAATTAAATAAAAAATGTACATAATATAGAATCTGAAGATTTAGCACGCTTGCAGAGTGGGATTTCTTCACTTGTATATAATTTATAAATACGTTTTATTTCCCATTCGCGCGCTTATATGCAGTACAAAAAGCGTGACTGCTGCGCACTTATTCGTATTTCACGCTCTGTAGTGTAGACTGTAACAGTGTCTTTGTATATTTATTACGCACATTACCCTATATATTATTATACGCAATAACGATCAATAAAATAAAATATTATAAATTGCAATCTTCTTCTTTTTTTTTTTTTTTTTTCAAGAATTAAAGAATTTTTTAATAATGAAGAACACGTATAATAAAGATTCCGACAACTCGGTACTAAATGACTACGAAGAATCAATTATGTTTGATGAAGATGATCCTGATTTTAAACGAAACGACGATTTCAAATTGACTGACGACAGTTTGTATAGATATGAAACGAACGGTAAGTTTACTTAAATTAAATTTATTCGGTGTTTTTTTTTTATGCTTACAAATAGATTTGTATAAATATACAGATAACAGTAATAAGCACCAATAAAATATGAAAATATTGCATGTGTATTCGAATGTACGTTAATTTAGTATTTTAAAAAAGGTAGGTAATATATTATGTATTATTGAATATATAGATAATGGATAATTAGGTATAGATAAAAATCGTATACATTTAATTTAGCATAATATGGTTGCGATTTTTAATGGGCAATAATAAGAATTATAACGTTACATGTGTTCTGACGATAACATTTCGACGGTTTCCGCTCCTCTGTTTAGCAGTTCATTGACTTTTTTTTAGATCTTTTCCAATTGTATCGTACCACATTTGCTTTTTGGTATTTTTCCCGTGACTTTCCTTTTGAGTGATTCCTCGTCTCACCAGACGTGTCCTGCCCATTCCAATATTTGTTGATTTAAAATTACCTATACACTTGGCTTATTTCATTACAGTTGCTGCAGGTTTTCATTGGTACTTTTTTGGAGACTTTCCAAGTAACTTTTAAATATCTTTTTTAATAAAATTAGTTCATTCCCATTGAAAAAAAAAAGAAAAAAAAAAATGATAATATTTTCTAAACGCCTATATTTCTAATTTTAATTTTATATTCAGTCACGTATTATTTGTTCGCCTTTGTTATTCTATATTACCCGACGACGATTTGTTTTAAATCGGAACCGGTCGTAAATACTCACAACCTATTTAATAAAGGCAAAGTTTTCCCTACACATATTTTATTTATTTGTATTAGATTATGCACAAATTAATAAATCGTTCAATAAAATAATTAGGATAATTCGATGTTGCTAGTTATAAATTCTTTTGTGATTTAATTTTTAGATACAAGTAATTGATCTTAATGTTTGTTCTCTGAAAGATTAAAAAAAATCAAGGTAACCTTCAGATGGTTTAAAGCTGCAATTGTGATAGGTAAAACTGATATCGAATCAAAATAAAAAATAAATAAACGCTTTTACAAATATAGATCTTAAAATAGAGGTCAATCACTTTCAACCTATATAAATAAAATAATATTATTATAAATTGAAAATAACATCAAAGGAATAGTAATAATAAATATAAATTTAAACAACTAACGACGTTTATATAAAATTAAAATTTACTTGTCATCATAGTTTGATTTTAACCACGTTTTTTTAATAATTGTGTATTCAAAATATATACGCGTAATCATTAGATAAATAAACCATGGAATGTTTTATTTATTATTATTTGTATCATTTTTATTTATCTTAATGTTGTAATATTATGATTTATAATTTACGATATTTAAAATATTTTTGGTTTTGATGTTCAAACATTCTCGGTTTTTTTAGCCATTACGCATTTAGTAATTATTTCAAATTCTTAGAGAACTGTATATAATACACAAAATCTATATACACTGTATAATCACAAAATTAAACAGTATTCTTTTTTCAAAACGTGGAGATTTTTACATTGAATTACCTGTAATAATAATAATAATATGCAAATACTTAATACAAGTGTGCATGCGAATAGTTATTAATTACACGTAGAAATCACGGAATATTAAGTTCGTGGTTTTATTGAAATAGCCAATTAATGGGTAAATAATGTTAATTTCACGTGAATATCTGAGAACATGTCACGTGACATGTGAACACTATAATAGTTGTGAGGTATAGTGAAGACATGGGTGCAACAACTTGTGGCTTCAACATTTTTAAAAAGTAATTAGTAAGTTCTTTAATGTAAAAAAAAATAACAATACATTTTTTTTGATTCTATTTTTAATTGTAAAAATACAAGAATACTGAATTACTAATAGATATTCTGAATTACTAAAAAATCATAAAAACATTCATCAATTTTTTTTTAATATAAAAACAAAAATTGAAATTTGTTATAATTGGTTTATAAAAATAGGAAATAAGTCTCCCCAGCCCTTCTAGTTGCGCCTATCTAAACACGTACATTCCTTGACTTGCGTAACACATTTGTAAACTCTTCGTCTAAAACGTATCAAATTTAATTAATGAACTAAACAAATCTCGTCAATAGTCATCCGAGGACAGGCGTGGATCCAAGGGTAAGGGTGGCTAAGGAGCTTTAAAAATCCTATATCAATTAATTTCAAAATTGATTATTTTTTTCGTATAAACTGAAGTTTTTATATCATCTATTTGGTTATTTCTATCAAATCGACAGAATATTGTGATAAAACCACAAAACGTTTTTTAAAATTACAAAATAATTGTTCTATAAATTATACATGCGATTTTCTACATCTGCACATTTTAAGTGTGTTAAAAAATTGACGAGATACATTTGCATTCCGCATATGACGCCACTGGAGTCGTGTTAAAACATAATGACGCCTAAATATTATAGATAGATAAATGTATCTATTCCTATATATTAGCTTTGTATAATAATGTTATAGATCATAGGTTTATATAATGTTTTAATATTATGTAATCTCCGCAGAGATTTCACGAGAATTCTACATAGAAAACATAATAATATGTATGATATAAGTCATTAACCTTGACAGTGAACTGAACACTGAATACAAAGACCATCAAATATGTAAATACATTTAATATAAAAAATATTATTCAGTAAAATAAATTTAAGCACATAATAAACTTCAAGTTTGTGAAATTCGTCGTGGCGTAACTAATTGTCTAATAAACTTGATTAAATTGATTTTTAAGAAGCCTTTATACACCTTATATAGATATATAAACTATATATCAGTGGAGGTGCGAAATATTTTTACCTTGTTTGTTTTATATTATTTATTAATATGGGATTGGTGACGGTGTGTATTCAAGCCGATTTAGACCTAAAAGCCAGACAAACTGTACGAAATTGTATTTGACGGATTTCAATTTAGAAAACGGATTATAATTATTTAGATTCTTTTCTAGGATACGTTGGAAATAGATTTTGAAATGGAATTTATTTGTTTAATTGTAAAACAACGTAAAAAAATTTGATTGTTTATTTTTTTTTAAAAATGTTCAAAAATGTATTTACATTATTTCGCCTTGAAATGATGAAAGGGAATTGAAATTAATAAAAATAATTCCAACGTATTATCACTAAATAACCTAATAATGATCATAATACATTTTTAAAATTTATATCCGTCAACCCGCAGTTTTATACGACTTTTCGATCATCCATAAAAAGATTAGTGGAAAAGTAGTATCATTAAAATATAAAAAAAAAATATTTCAAACTCTACAAAATCGGAAAAAATTTAAAAAGTAAGTTTTATCCGTAGTAATGGGAGTGTCTAGGAGGAGATACGCTACGGAATGCAATTTTGTACGACATATTTGCTATTATTATCTCGTTAAAATGGACCCCTCATAATCTTCTAAAATATAAATTTAGCGTCTTTGGTATTATATTATTTGCGATCGCGAAAGAAATTAACTTCAATGAGCTACCTACGTGTAAATGTATATTAATCCTTTTTAAATTGATTACAGTATTATAAATTCGTAGTATTAATATTTTTATGACCATCCTTTATCACTATAGGTACCTACTTATACACATTATGCGTTTGTAGTACTTTATATATATTTTTTTTTTTGTTTTATTAATACTAATGGCAGTCTGTTCACGTGTAACACCACGTGAATGATTAAAATAACATATTTAGGTGCCTTCCTATTATCTGTATACAGAGTGTTTAAAGTATTATTTGTTCCGGAAAAAATTATTAATTTATTTAAATTATCATATTAGTGATTCTTTTTATAAATCTTGTAAATAATTGTATTAAATATTGTACTCGTATTAAATAGATTGATAACAAAAATTAATTATGTAGGAAAAAAATTTATCAACGGGGACGTAAACGTCGAAATTATAGATGTGTACGGCCCATATAGATTTTATTCTAAACGTTGCACATTTACCTATAGCTGGCTATAAATTTTAAACGTTGAATATTATATTATTAAACGTAATATAAATAATAATATTATTATTTTATTCTCTTACATAAAAACCATGACGATGGAAATTTATGAAAGGTCGAAAATAGTTAGGTAAGGTAGTCACCTATAATACGTTTCCATTAAATTCCTCAACTAATAAAATTAAAAATCGATAAATAATACATTTGGTTAGTTAAACTAAACTAAATATTAAAATTTATCAACGTAATACAATTTTAATTTCTATTCAATATCTTAAACGTGAATGTATGTAATGTTTAATACTTAGGTAATTACACCAACAACAAAAAAAAACCTAATACATTCATTGCTACGCTCAGAATATAAAAGACGGACATACTTTATACAATATGGACGGGCCACTGTTGTATGTGGGAAGTTGAAAAGATAGGGTTTTATTGGGTAATTTAGTTAATATAAGTACACAACGAAAACCAATTCTGACAAAAGTTCGGTTGAACGTGTTTTGATAAATTCAAATTAAAAATATTATTTATTTGTAACTTCAACTAATTGAAGACTGATTTTTCATCTAAAATTTGTTTCAATTTTTTTAGAGTTAAACATCTTTATTCGCACATAAATCGGAAAAAAATACGTGAAAGGCCGTGGTTTTTACGATTTTTTTCAAAATTTGTACTTTAAATGTTTATAAAAAAAAAAATAAAATTACTTTTTATGCTCAACTTTTTTTTTTACAACTTATCGTGAACTTTGTGTAAAATTGTCGAATAATTTTGCGAGGCCAAACATTAACATAAATCGGGAAACAGTACACAAACATTCTGTAACTTACGATTTCCGTAAAAATCTTAAATTTAAACGCTTATATAATAAAAAAAAAAAAAAATCGTGACTATGAATTTTTGATATTTGTACGTTTATATGAGTAAATTGTGACGAAACTTGTGTCAAATTTCAAGCAGTTTTGAGGAGCCAATAATTGTTTTTCACATAAAACCAAAGAAAAACTAAAAAAAAAAATTTAATATGGCTATAAATAAATTTAAAAACCTACCTACAAATACAAAATTTGAATATTATCATATAACACGAGCCAGTGGCGTAATTGTGGCGGAGGGTGAAAGTATTATTTTGCCCACTCTCCAGGTATGACAACTATACAAATCTCTGAATCATCTAGAATAAAGAAAGAATGCAATACATTAATTGCTTTTATGTTCATAAAATTAAAATATTATTTTCCTTAAATTATTTCATAAAAGTTAATATATATTTCACGTTGCTGCTGTTTTATAATATACAGGCGTATTGTTAACGTTATCACATTTTCTGGGTTACAAAATTAATAAAACTAAAATTAAAATAATAATGTATTTTTTAAGTATTGTTTAATTATTATGTTTTCTGATAAAATCGATATTGTTGTAAATTTTTAATTCAATGAAAAATATTTCTAACAACCAAATATTTTCACCGAATACTTATAACAACAAAATTTAAACGTGGTACAATTTTCAAAATATTCTGGCGCTTTTGGATTTACTATAGAAACGGCTAGACATTTTAGATTAGATATTTTCAACTTTCTTTTGGTTTTATATGGATAACATTTATTGGCTAATACATTTTATTCTTGTCAATATATATACGCATATATACAAGAATAAATGCTATAAATCTCAAACACCATAAAAATATAACATACAAATATTTATCTGAAAATAATTGATTAATCTATACTTGAAGGGGATTAATACATTTACGGACTATATAAATTAAACCATATTTTGTCATATAATATAATGATGGAATAAATTATTGTTGAAAATATTTTATGTAGGCATAGTTTTGTAAGTTTAAAAAAAATTATATTAACGTTAGAAACGAACGAGAACACCTCGTTTGGTATTTATTCTAACGTTGATTGGCCTGGGGTAAATTCCAATCTCCCAGTCTGAATTTGATTTTCACTCCGCCCCTGGGTTATCGTAATGAAAAACTTTAATATTTATGGAAATTGCAATCGACAAATAATAACGTATCATTATAATTTATTAATACTAATATACGGGGAACGGTTATTAATGGTTTTATTATTTGATCGAGTTTTCAATGATGTATTTATTACGTACCTATCTATTTTATGTATTTTTAATTAAAATATTTTAGGATTGAAATATTAAAATAATAAAAATCTATATTATTATATATACATATACAATCGATTAATCAACGGTGAAACGATGACAATGACTTGACCGTATTCGCGAAATATTTTTATAAAATAGTTGAACTCATATTATAACGAACTTTAGGTAATTCTCTAATAGATAATTTAAAAATAATCATTATAATGATTTTTTTTTTCCTTAGTCGTTTGAAAATAGAAATATTTTTTATTATTTATTAACACAATTTAATACCATTTATTATTGTATAACAATCGGTAGGTAATTATTATTAATGTGGACATAGTACTTAACAACGGTACTCATAACTACTTATCATAGTCTATGAATTCATTTAATTGTTTCAATATCAATAGATTTATTAGGTATAAGTCTAGTTATGGCGGATAAAAACTTGTATGTCAAGTTTAAACAATAGAGGAGATATTATAATATAATATAAGCTAAAGAAATTAAAGAAAATATAAAAATGTTAGACTCCATTCAATAATTGTGATTAAATTATAAATTATATTATAATGTAATATGAGTATAACAAAAAAATTTTTAAAAAATATTGCACTTTGTTGATTTTAACTAAAGGGATTTAGCTCAAATAAAATAAAATTAAAAAAAAAAAAATAACTAAGAATTAAATCAAAAAAGTATTGCAACTGGGTGACTACTCATTTCATGTGTTGTTACGTCGCTTTTAAAAACAAATGTACTTATTATAAATATTTGTTTTACAGATTGTACATATAATATAATACTAAAAAAAAAAAGCTTTTATAATAATTGCTATGATGAAATATTAATGTTGTGATAATAATATTTCAAAAACGTAATTTTAATTGCATATTTATAATATTGCAAACTATATTTGTTTAATTATTTATATTTAATCTGTTAAAAGTTATCTATATAGGCTTATACAATTTATACATATCTTACATAATACAATTTAAAAATGTGGATTATTATTACAATTATTATAAAACAAAAAAACAAAAGATAAATATTACCAACAAAACCAAAACAGCAAAAACCGTTCTTGTCGTACATTTTCCCGGTTTTTCTCAATTATTTAGAAAACTACAACGAAAATGAAAAAAAAAAAATAAAAAAATGTGACTTAAAATGATTAGAAAATCGCTCAGAAAATTTGGTATTTTTAATAATCAGAGGTATTGACAATTGACTATAATATTACTGATTGCGTCAGTTATAATGGTTATGCTAATTATTAGACTAGGGACTTCTGCATATGTCCACTGAATTAATTATTATCACACAAATTCGTAAGATAATTGACGATTAAAGAGGAAATCTTTATCTACACAAAGCAAATTATAATTACTCAAGATATTACTTCATTTTATCTTGTTTCTAGCAAAACTTTTTTCACTTCTAATTAACAGTTAAATATATGTACAGGAAAACCTAATAAAGTGCTCACGAGTCAACAGTTATATAAAACGGCTCTATACGCAGGGCCGGCTATAGGTTTTACGGGGCCCTGGACAAAATCGTTTTGCCTGTTCCATATTTTTTTTATCTGCAACACATGTACCAGATACGAATTATATTGCAACTTAATTAATTAATTAGCTAATTAAAGCCTATCAAATGTCAATTTATCAATTAATTATTACCTCTATATTGAGTTCTATATTGAATTCAAACTAGTACTATTTGTTTTGTTATAAACATATAGGTATATTCCAACTTAAACTCTACGATATATTTGTTTTCAATTCAACTACTTGGCTAGTTTTTGCACGACGTAACTCAGGGTCTAGGAAAAATGTCCCAGTTGACCTACCCTAGGGCCGGCCCTATCTATACGTATCGGAATAGCAGGCAAAACTTGCATACAAACGTGTTATGCCATCAAAAACGAAATATTCAATATATGTATATTTTATTATGTGAGATTATAATATTAATAATAATATACCTTTGTAACTGTTGTGGCTATTAACCTTCGCCGAGACTAAAATAATGTAGTGAGTATAGGTCGTCAGCAGCTAAATTTAGGGGCGGTTCTAGACAAGTCCCAAAGGGGGAGGAAAAGGGGCGATCCACCTATCGCCCCGCTCTCTGGAATCGCGGGTGGCTAAATTCCAGAGCGACCGCGATCAAGCCGTTTGTCGATCATGTTAGATATCGTTGGAATATTCACAGGTGTATACTGACCAGAAAACAAAAGTAATAACAAACATTTCTAATAATTATAATAAAATATATAATAATAATTGGTCACTTATTTGGCATCTGGGAGTGACCACAACACGGGAAAACACAGCGTCAATACATATTTGTATAATCATGATAATTACGAGTTACGACACATGTATAATATAATGTGTCATAACCTATTTGGTATAATATTATACGTAGGTACATAACGTAGAAAAATGTATTCACTAAACCCTATACGGATTATAATAATATTATGTAGTGTGGTATTAGGGCAATGAAATATATCCTTGTAACGAGAATAAGGACCTTGGTCCTCGTGATAGTGTTAAATATATTTAAAAACAATTAATTTGTTATAGAGGTAAAGTGTAGTGCACTGTAATGGCGTGCTCAGAATTTGCATATGAAGGGAGAGGGGAAAATCTGAATTCAACTAGTTATATGTATACAAACATTACATATACACATATTTTCAGATAGAAATAGGTACCTATACTCGTTCAAACAATAATACATAGTTCGTAATTTTGTAAAATATATTCACATTTAAAGAATCTTATATAATAAAAAAGTGAAGAACCATTAATTAAAAGCCAATATTGATAAAAACAGACAATATTTATTGGAAACTCGTAAAGAATGAATGAGTTATTAAAAAAATAATAGTTCAAGGGGGAGATATGACTCATCCCCCCTTCGTGAGCACGCCCCTGGTAGACCGTATAATTATGTTTCTACTTATATGTACTTATATGTGTCTGTAAATAGAGTTTCCACTGTAATTATTCTTACTGTTTTAATAAAACATAGGTAGGTAAAGTTTCATTTTGAAGCGTATAGTTTGACGTGTTTTGTGCTGTGGAATTATGAACATATTAGTTGTGTGCCGAATTAATACTATTGATTAATGACAACCATTGATTTAAATTTTGGTAACCTTTTTTTAACATTTCCAAACATAATTTTGCTGGAAATTTTCATCGTTAAATATTAGAAAACTAAATAATGATAACACTAAAAAATACTTGTAATTGTAATAATCTTATAATAATCTTCAGGATATCATAATTTCCGTACCATAATTTTAATTGTATTTATTTATATACGCCTGGTATACAGATCACAGATATATGTATTATCTAAACTGTTTTATGTACTAAGGAATTTAGTACAATAAAGGTTAACTTTTTCCAGCTCTGCTGCTGATGAGCAATTTATCAAAAATGTGTATTCAGAGTTCAAACGGTAATCTAGCACCGGAAGACTTATAACGATAATTCGATCACCAAATTAAATACAACAACATATTATTTACTATGTTTTTTTTTATATTTTCATTATTAAATATTATATTATATTACGATTACGATTTAAAAAGAAAGAAAGAAATAATAGATTTTTTGGCAACTAGATATCAAAAAATCACTCTTTGAAAACATAATAAATATTGTCGCCTTTAATTTGGTAAAACAATTTTTGTTTTAAATCTATGGAAACCAGAGTACCGTTATCTGAACGCCGAAAACGCAATTTCGCTATATCGTCCGTTAGAAAGACAATGACGGCAAATTTACTGTGACCTATCTTTATTAGGTTAATCAGAAGATCGAATAGAGCGAATTGCCTATTTTGATCGTTAATACGCCCGGATAAGTACGACCTTAACTAAGATACAATTGTACCACTTAACCCGATTATCTCTATAACTTATTATGGTCCATCGAATGCCTTTTTAACGTTTTATATAACCGTCTTGTATATTTGAATGAACTAGATACAGAGTACATAGGGACAGTATCCAGGGGATCTGTCTCCCCTCCGAAATTTGTCCATAATTTTTTATAATTCCGTTCAAAATAAAATACTTTGTTATTCAGGAATAACATATTACATTTTGGTACAAAATGGAAATTAGTTTTGAAGTTAATTCAGATTGTATTTGTATTTGTATTTTGAAGGTTTTGATTTTTCAGGTAATAAAAAATAAAAGCTTTTGTTTAAAAGCAAATGCAAATTGTAGTGAGTGAAATTTATTAAGACCCCCCCCAAAAAAAAAAAAAATTAAAAAAAAATAAAAAATTCCGACTACTACAATAGGTTTTAACTAATTTAAATCTAAAATTACTTATGGGCGGTACCAAGTAAATTATTGGAAAAATTGATCGACCGACAATACAATTGGACTGTCGAAATATTAAAATTTTGAACGTCGGTAGGTATATTTAGCAAGTATACTCTCACATTTACATACATATAAGCAACATAATGTTATTAATTAAAAAATTCTAACTGTAAACGCGATTGTTATATATGTACTTATATGTGTATACGTATCTGGGAATACATAATTTGTATGTTTAAGTAGTGAGTACACGCGACGGGTACCCGTAACCGTGTGTACGGAATTACGATTTTGTACGCCGCGATACTGTGCTGGGCGACGGAGATTAACTCGACGGGCGCGACCTGCCTACGGGTGTATACCCGAGACGTCGCAACGTCACGCGACGACTTGGCCGAACGCAGCGTAACGCGTATCGCGTACCGGTCAGACCCGATCGTCAGGGCGCGCGATATTTTTTCAAACCGGCCGTCTGGTTTGTATTAAACGACCTGCTCAACGCGTCGTAACGTGGCGATTTTCGCCGCTGGAAACCGGTGGTGTTCCGTGTACGCATACCTGTACGCCCGTACAGGTTACAATAATATATTATTACGGCCGAGCGCGCCCGGGCAAAGTCGTCGGCTTAGCGTAGCGGTTACCAAATGACAAATACCGACACGATATAATAATTATCGCGGAGTGTGCGAGGCGCATGCGCGTCATTCTGCCGAGTGTACGCCGCCGCCGCCGATACGCAGAGAGGTATCGCCGTGGCACGACGCGTTCCGCCGTCTCGCCGGGAACGGCTGGCGGCCAGCAAATCGCCATCACGGCGCACCGGATAATGGCAGTCGTACGCCAGTGACCGTCGTGAACGCGTTTGTTTTCCCGTAATATATTTGACAATAGGCCCGAAGACGAGTGTCTGAATATCGTCGTAGATATAACAGTCCGATCGTTTTTCAACACTCCTGTCCGGTCTTTCTTTCTTCAATATATATATTTATTTACGTTTTCCGGCCCGTTATTCGTTTGCTTTTTTTGCAACGGAATATTTACACCGTTCGTTATACAATTTTAAGGCGCCCAATCCCTATCTGCGCTTATATGGTCGTCGGCGTACTCTGATACGTATAAGAATTTTCTCGCGAATCGTCAAAAACGCTACTGCAGAAACGCAAAATAACAAACTATTGTAATATAGGCGCGTCTATATAGTCTAAACGTCGTCGTTTTTTGGAATTAAACGTGAGTATTATAGTATATTCCGCAGATATTATTACTAGGATTATTATTAGACGATTACGACTACGATATTGCCAATACGGTAATAGAATTATAGAGTTAAATAATATAGGTATAGTTTTTCTCTCGGGAATTTTTTGAGAAGAAAACCGTCTGTTTAATGACTCGCCGCCACTGTATAAAAATATTAAGTCTGCATGCGCAAATTGTGATTTAGAACATTCATTTTGAGTGTGTTTGTATTTCAATCGCCCCTCTCCCCCGCTCTCGTCCATAGTTTTTAGAGCAATTTTCGTTTGTATTCCTACTTCACGGGTTCGCCTTCTTACTCTTAAATAACATTACAGCTGTACAGTACAAACGACGTACCCGTAGCTGGTATAATCGATCGATATCCTTCTACGTGTACGTAATTATATAGGTACTTTACCCATTCATAGACTTGTATACATAAAAACGGAACATATTAGTTCCAAGCGGCCCAAGAAACCACTGGCTCAACCAACAAATGCAAGCGAGAACAACAACTCTGTTGCGCCCCGAGGACGGCCAAAATCACGACATTATTCTATATAGTCGACCGGGAAGAGCTCCGCCAGAGATTCCAGAATACCATCGTGATTTTCCGACGATTGTCACCAAGATTTCTTATATGATTACCAACGGTTTCTGCGATTGCTAAACATTATTGTACACTGATATTTACCCTCTGAGCTCCGCTCATGCTCGTCAACATGTACATGCCTGCCTACATATATAGGCTAAATTATTAATCTAAACCCGGGGTGGAACCGGTATTATTTATTTAGGTAATAATCGGTTCGTGTTGTAAATGTGCGTATACGTGGGATTTACAATAATTCAGTAATTTCCATAAATCTACAAAGGTTCCGAAAATCGATAAAATAGTTACCGAAATATAAATACGAATTGTTAATCGCCGTCCATCCGCTGTCTGCCGCCCCGTCACGATTAGTTTTTCCCTATAGTTTAGTCTGGTGACGTCGACGAGCTAATAATAAAATGATTATTAAAACCGTCATAAATGCATACGAATCGCTATCAGTTTGATGACACGAACTAATAAAAAATATATACACCGTTTATTGTACGTAATATGCGTATTATGCATAGGCACATACAAATATGATAATATTTATAAATAGTTTTTTATGAAAATAAAAATAAACAATAAAAGTAACAGGTGACTTATTGTGACTGTAATAGTCGTGTACAGTCTATTAATAATATTTTATTATTATTATTATTCACATTATTTAATGACTTTTCATTATTTGACATCATTATTATGACTTTTGATAGAGACAATCTAGTAGATTGTATCAAACTGAGGTGCGCTGAAACTACAACTTCTCTCGACGCGTGTCCGACCCAAGTATTTAAAACTTATCCTTTAATTCTAACTGTTATTCGATTTTATAATTTTAAAAGAAAAAATATATATATACTTTTAAATATTGGTATCTACTTCGGATTTACGGTTCCAAGTCATGAACCTGTACGTATGGTCATCTTTTCGTGCCTTGTAAATAATTTATTATATCATTTGAATTTCTTATTTTATTTTCGAATTAAATGAAACAAATAGGTATTTAACATTAGGACTTAACGACAGGCGGAAGAAAGAGTAGACGATGCAATTGATGGATTATTATAGGGAGACGTAGGAGGATGAAAATAATAAGAATATAGCTGACTTGCGTGGGATAAAGCCTAAGCGGAAGATATAATAAATTAATATCAATTATTATTAAAATGTTTTAATTTGTATACGATGAGAATAGTAAATGTATAGTTATAATAATATGAAATTAATTATTATTATTTATGGTTATTCAATTGAGTATGGGTACGCTTTAATTAACATGTATATGTGTTCCATTGTGAAAAAAAAAAAGTTTACTACCTAGGTTAACTATTTCATCTGTTTAGTAAACATTTATCATAAAACCTTGATATAATGTATACCAATATCATATTGAGTTTGTTGTGAACGTGCACGTGTATAGGTCTTGTGCATACGTATAAATTATGAAATTCCGAACAAATAAATATTATTTGAAATCTGATCTTTATAACTACAGTTTTTTTGTTTTATATTTATATATATAATATCGAGTTACCATATTGTACAGGGGTAAACAACTTATTACGACCTCGGCCTTCACGGTTTATTAGTTAATGGCGAAGGGAAGATTTCTTCTTTGTTTTTTGGAGTCGAGAGGTCATTGCTTGAAAAACGTTTCAAACTTCGAGGTTATACTGGTGCCCGACGTAAAATATAAACATAGACGACCTGCCGGTGCTCATTATTGAGGTGGTTTACGAATTGTCTTATAGACATATTAAAAATATATATATATATATACAATTATTATAATTCTAAATGTATAGGTTAGCGCTATTTCTATTGCGTCTATTTAGTAGTTATTTATTTATTTTTTTAATTGCGTTCTGAAACGGTTGTATTAAAACTTGAAATGCCCTTGTTTTGGTGAATCGGTTACGGTCTATTTGTACGTATGATAATAAATATGCTTGTGTCATAGCACGCTATAGGTACGACTCTTGCCCTAAATACTACGCGATTTAAAACAATTCATCGTGCACTTTCTAAAACGGCTCGTACAATAATATTTACGGTTATTTTGATTTTACGGATAATAATTACTATTGCTTCAGAAGTGCATTATAATCTGTCGCGGACTTGACTTTACACTTTACGTTTTATCGCGGTATAATAATTCCGAAACTCGTGACGTCACCGAGCGAATAATACTCGCGACAAAAGAAAAAAAAAAAATAACAAACGATAATACAACATAAACTGCATGCCGAGTATGGCGGCCCGAGCAACGTATGCACACCGGTGCATTGTGCGTATAATTATCGTTAATTTAATTAGCACATATATATCGTATATTATTGCACAATTTTAGTTTTTTTTTTTTTACAATGCACAGCTTCACCACCACGACAATTTCGTCAGATTTTTACAAAAACGACGCGCGGAAATAAAATAATAATTTTAGGTTATACGCGACAACGAACTCCGACGTGCGGGCGGGTTAGTGGCGACGGCGGGGTTTAATTTAAACGTTGCGCTTTGGGCGTTCGGTGTCGCCCGGCGTTGGTTCGCGTATAAATGTTCGCAGATACGCGGATCGTGTTACCGAATTAATTAATAAATCCGTAAATAGAAATTGTAATTCGTATTTCAAAAAAAAATTTTATTCTAGAAACGTTTCTATTGTTCAAGGCCGAAATAATGTCCATACGTACGCGAATACCGTTACGTCCACGTATACCAACGGACCGTACTGAATGGTAATATTATGTTTCTACTACCCAAAACAAACGTGCCGAATTTAATGACATTTTTACATCGATACCTATAGAGTTACGAGGCGAGGTTTTCGGCCAATGTCGAGAATATATTTTATATTACGATAGAACACAATGATCGTTAAATAAAAACGACCGCGCCAAAAAGGAATTCGCAATTTGAAACCCAGAACGTGCAATCGTGTTCTGTAATCTTGTCGTGGTTATGCGTATCTATCGTCCACCATCGTTGTACCTATAGGTTATTTTTATTATGGTTTTTTAGTCTGATTATTTTGCGTACATAGAATCAAAATATATTTACACCGCCCCTCATGGTTTAGATTTTGGTGAATAAATTTGATTGCCCCTCTCCTTTCTCCCCTAGTTTTTTACCCAGTTGCGCTACACCAAAACGCACATTTTTCGTTTTTTGGAACATTTAAAACTTTTACTTCGAGCGCTACGCATAATATTACGCTTGTGTATTAATGAATGGAATTAGTTAATATATATTTTTTTTTTTGGCCTTATGCATTTTCGTCTTTACCTTAAGGGCACGGGGGCACGAGCCCAGGGCCCCCCGACCGACGGACACTCCGAAAAATATTATTATTTACATCTTTACGTTCTAATGTATTGACGCGACCTATTTCAACTAAATATTTTACTGTCGGACTTAAATATTAGGTTATAATTAAAAATTAATAAGAAACCTTTAAAATTGTTGCAAGTTCAATTTAGTATGTATTTGTAAATATTTCTGAAAATAAAATAATTTTACGAATAACTTATATGATTTACATTGTTTAAAAAAATATATTTTAATTTAAGAAAATTAAAACTGTTATGGCTGAGTAATAATTTTATGATAAATAACAATAATGCAATAGATAAATATTCTTTCGAGGTTTTTTAATTGGTATTGTGAGTTAACTTAATTTTGTATTATTAATATTTATATTTTAAGATTTAAAAAAAAAATAACAACAAAATAATGTAGAATTATAGAGTAAAAAAAAATATTGTTTTCTTAGTAAGTTAGTGTTTTATTTAGTATATTTTTTTTTGTTTCTAAAAGGGCCCCTAGTCTCTGTGCACTCGAGGGCCCACGCATAGCCAAATACGGCTCTGTCCTTACGAAACGTTACTGACAAATATAAGTAAATTATGAAAATAGACGACAGAAATAAAACATATATTTCGGGACTAAAAAAAATATATTAAATTATATCGTCAATTTGACATGTTCGGAGGAACTGTACGACTGTATCTGTATACTTGATGTTGCCATCGATTTGGAAGAAGGCCAATTCCGAAGGCCACGACTCCCGGATATGGGTATTTGACAGGAAAAGATTTATATATTTATAGTCGTAGCTAACAATAGTTCTTGGAATAACCCTAGACGTCTGTTAAAAAAAAAAAAAAAAACCATATTATATTCTGTTAATTATAAATAATAGTGCGCTTTAACCGGGAAGTATAAGGAAAATTTTGCAAAACTGGTTTCGAGCAGAACATAATGTGACAATCCATTTGTTAAATATTATTTTATTTTATTTTATGTTAAATGCCATTTTAGAATTGATTTTATTAAAAAAAATAATATGTTATTCGAAAACTGCAGCGGGGCGCGTAAAAAAATATGCTTTTTTTTAGTTAAAAACGTATAAAGAATGCCGCAAGTTATAATTTTGTAACAAAGTTTCTTTGTTTTTAACAACATCAAAAAAAAAAAAAAAATGTTAATACTTATTTCAAAATTTGGAAATATTAATTTTAATTAAAGAGAATGTAGTCAATATGATGGGTCTGGGAGTTATCATTAGTAATATATACTATTATAGGTTTTATTTTACCAAAAAAAAAAAAAAACCTATACTTAAACATTTTAAATTATACGGTATTGGGAGTAGGACCTATATTATTAATACTAGACAATAGATCAAATGAATGTACCTACCAATTGTTTATTGCAATTTACGTCGTACGAATACGACGATGATAATTACAATTACGGGTGTACCTACACAAAATACAATAACTCGACCTTGTTACATTTGTATATTTGGTGTATGTTATTTGCATGCATTTTATACACTGATTATCTGATATTATTTAAAATCAAATTACATCAGTATTATTTATAAACAAAACCACGTGCCCGAGTCGTTATAAATGAACACCGCCATCGCGATCGCATAATTTACGTAATTTTCAAGGTTAAATTTCGGTGGATTATTACTCCGCCGTGTGCGAATTATTAAGTTGGCGATTTCTGGGTGTACGACGTGACACGGCATAAGTGAAAAACGTCTATGGATAAAACCCGCACATAAATCAACTTCTCAAGAAAAGAGCATGAGTAATATTAAACGTTAAAATCATAATATGCTCGATAGTATAACTTTCTCCGACTTGGGTACATTTTAAACGATGTTTTATTTCGATTAACAAACCATCACGAAAGAAATCATCTTAACTATTTTTACGTTTACTTTTAGCTATGCCAGAATGTTTTTCGTATAATCTATAATCGTGTGTAATTGATTTATTTACGTATTACGCGTGGATATTTTGTAAGTAAGTTTACAAGGTTGTTAATAAATAAAAAACGGTTTTTATTATTATTTTTTTTTTCTATACAAATGTAGTTATAATAGGTATTACTTATAATTGTTCCTATTTAAATTAAATAAAACATTTTCTCATTCAATTCATATTCAAAATAATGTGATTGAAACAGACGTATTTGGCAAAACTATAGCGTTGAAATCGTGATGTATGATTAATAATTAGTTATAAATGATTAATTAGTTTCTAATTATATAGTTTTATTAAAAAGTTAATTAAAATAGTAATCAAAAAAATGAAAAAATTGCTACAATGAAGTAGCTCGTTTCTTACAAAAATAATGCATGTGTACACATACTATTGTATATCATATGGGTATTATTGTGCCACGGATTATAGATTGAACAAAAACATACAACTAAACAAGTGATCTTTTTGTCATATAATATTATGAAGGTCGTAGAGACCAGTTTATCAGGATTGTCGTGCTTCCTGAAATAATTAATGATCAAACTACCTGTGGAATATCATATACGTTAACATTATGCGTATCCTGTTCTCCTAAAATATGTGCATAAAATAACTCATGTTATCATGTTTGTCGACATTTCGTATATATTCAACTATAAAAAAAAAACCACATACAATTATGTAACTTCAAGGCAGTCAAGCCATTATTAAGCCAATCATTATTATTATAATTGTCTAGAATACTGAAAGCGCGAATTCCTGATCCGATGTATAATATTATTTTTATTATTTATTATTTACGATTTATAAAAAGTAACCAAAAATTACAATAATTAATTGTATAGCTTAAAATAGCCGCTTATTGTGTTAGGGCTATGATTTCGATAAAACGGTTACATTTTATTTATGCTAATAAAAGTCACTATAAATATATTTATAAACAAGGTTTAAAATTTAAATATGTCCTAAGCATATTGTAAGTTACAATGTAAGTTACAAAGTACGGGCATTGAGCAAATATTTGTATTGTACTATTAAAACCAAGTGAATAGTATAGGTACACCTATACTCGTACATATACAAATTTTACATTTGTGTTGAATTTTAAACTAATACTAACAAAAACGTTATCGTTAAACCGGTTAAATTAATTGTAATCTTTATTTTAATAGAAAATCATAACAAGATGTCATTAACCTCTGTCCAGTCCATGAACAACCAAAACCTAAGAAGTATCAATGATCAAAGGTTTGATAACATTGATCTAGTCAGTGACATCGAACAGGCGGTCACTCTTGAGGAGCTCAAAGGAGTTTTCAAATATTGTTTTCGGTATGTAGTCCATGAGTAATGGTTTATTTAAAAATTAAATTATAAAAACAATAATAAAATACTAAAATAAAGTTTGTTTACGTAAGTCACTGTTTTAAAGTGTTTAAACGATTTTCGTCAGTATTTAAAACTTACGATTTTCTCTAATTTTTAACCAAATAAATGTTTAACTTTTTATGGATATACAAATGTAAAAACGATCGTTTCAATATTTGTATTTATTTACTAAATATCTAAATACAAATATTTATTCACTGAACTAGATGAGATGAGATCATAACCTCATCTAACATTTATAATCTATTGTAAACTGCTAAATATACAAATATAAACAAATTACGAATACACTATAATAAACAGAAAATATATAATGCATGCTGTTCTCATCTTATATCAAATATAAGGAATATTGAGTAATTAAAATAGTTTGTCGAGATATAGTAATTTTATTAAGTATCGAAAATTCTTGTTATATGATGTAAATAAATAAAAGATTAATAGACGCGTAATTAAAATAATTGTAATTGTTTAGTTGTGGAGTCAACTGGGAACAACATCATGTGTCCCTCGATTGTTTAGAATGCGGGGGATATTCCCTCGAGAGACCTTGTCCAATTTGCGCAGGTCACTGTTGTAATATTTGGAAACGCGATCTTGAAGAAGTAAGTTTTCGAAAATATATCATCTGTACGCATTTATTTATTGTACGTTTTGTTTCACTATAATTTTGCAGTCTCATAGAAGTGGTGAAGCCAGCTGGATCGGAGAATGTTCCTCGAAATATAAGGAAATGGGATGCGATGTCAACCAAATATGCAACAGGCTCGAAAAAGTCAAAGCCACCTTCTGAATTCTAAGAAACAGAGTATAACTTATAAGCATTACCGAAAATTATTGAGAACTTGGTAAAATAAAATATATATTGTTTTAAAAATAATTTTAATTTTGTGGTGAACATACATATCTATTTGGAAATAATACGATTTCTCAAAAAATATTTGTTCGATGTATATAACGATGTAATAGTTTGCTATTTATTTTCTGTGAAAATTGTATAACGAAGCAGTATAAATTATTTCGCCTCTTATAATTATTGATTTTTGATAGAAATGTTGGATTAAAAAAAACACGCAATAAATATTTAAATATTTATTTTAATACATTTTATAATATGAATTTTTTTTTCTTCGTACCTACCTATATATATAATTTACTTTTTAGATTCTGAGTGGAGCCGAAGGCCTTGTGGTTTTACAATGAAGTTTATTTTTGTTGTTATTTTTTTTTTTTTTTTTTGTAAACACTTTTTCAACAAAAGACTTCATACGATTTATACACTCCTATACTGTTTCCGGTGGCAAATTTTGTCTAGTTGATACTTTAGAGGTCATTTTTCGATATACCTATTCGTAGGTTATAACCAGTACAAATGACTCAGATTTATGTCTAATTATTATACATATGTATCATGCAGAGCTCGAATTTAAAAAACTTAATAAGCTTCCCTCACAATAATTGAACTTAACGTATAGACTTCGCTACTCTACACCACAAAGGTTAACTTTTTTTCAGTATCAGGAAAAACCGTAAAACTTTATAAAAAATTACCAAAAACGGGAATGTCAACGCAACGACACCTGTTTTTTTTTTTATAACTAATAAAAAAATCAACACATATAAGATACGTTATTAATAATTATTATTTTTTTTTAATTAAAATTTTGCATTTAATTAGTACTTAATCTTATTTATGGGATAATAATAATAAATTGCGTTATGATGCTGACTATGCTCTGCCACCTTTAGGACCCTGAGAATTCAATTGGACAAATTCGTATTTTATGGATATGCGTCAATTCATCGAGGTCAATTCATCGGGTTCATATATATGTATATATATATATATATATATATATATATATATATACATTACACTTATATAATATATATATTTAAATCAACATTTTAATTCCCATTTTTACACAAACTGTCTACACACTTGTTTTTGTCATAATAATGTTGTCTTTTTAAAACAAATATGCTATTTTGTAACAATAATTAAAATACGTTAGGCTTTATATCTATTTCGTCATTATATGCAACTTATGATGAACCTTGTGTCAAACTTTTGTACAGTTCTGATCGGCCAAACCAATATTATCTAAACAAAAAAACTACAAATATGCGAACATTTAAAATGCCTATAAATAGCTCAAAAATCGGCTGAATGGTTTCCCACGTTTAGAAAGGGTTACTATTAATATTCTGTACAAATTTCAAGTCTCTACAATTATTTTAATCGAGATACAACAAAAAGAAAAATATCGAAAACAATAAAATCATTATTCTTGCCGTTTTTTCCCAGTTATTAATAAAACTATAACGTAAATCCAAAATTTTTTCAGAAAAGGCGCTTCATTTGAAAATTGAAGCAAAATATGTGGTATAAAAGTTGTACAGACGGGGGAAAAAAACAATGTATCATCTCCGCTGGTGTCATGTTCTGAGACTGATCAAACTAATAATTCAGCTATATCAAATCCAACTTCTATTGAAGTACTAATAAATACTGATCTAAATGACCCTAAACTTTCAAAAAAAGTTTTACACAATGATCCTGCTTTTTTCGCTTCTTAAAAAGTGCATAGAGCTGATGGGCCTTGCCAAATCATATCCAAAAACCCTTTTTAGAAAAAAACTTTGTAGCTCTCAAAGTGTATGGTTTAAACAATATAGTTAGTTGAAATATAGTAAGAGTAAAAATGTAGTATTCTGTTTTTATTGTCAGGCGTTTTCCTTAAATAATGTAGCAATTAAGGGACATATTGATCTAGCATTCATAAGTAAAGAATATTCAAATTGAAGGGATGTGTAATGCTTTTAAAATTTTAAATCCATGGAAAATTAGTGTGTTATACAAAATGTGTAGAATAGTGGACAGTATAAGTCAAGTGTTTTTATTGTATTCATTTAAAAACGAACTGGATTTAAAAAATCGAAAGAAGAACAGTCTTCATAACAGAGAAGTTTTAAGACGTTTAATTGATATAGTTATTTTGTTATCAAAAACGGGGCGATCATTTAAAGGGCACGACGAAAGTTCTAAAAGTGAATAAGGGGACACTTTCTAGAAACTAAATCTACTTAAGAAATATGATCCTCATATTTCTGTTATTATCTGTTCAGTCTTACTTGCAAAATGGTCCAAAAATGCCCAATATTTAAATAGTGAAATACAAAATGATTTAATTGAATGTCCTACATAACGTTAAATTTCAACTTCTTCTTAAAAATTTAAATGGGAAAAAAGTTTCAATTATGGCAGACGAAACTAGTGATAGTAGACATGTTGGGCAAATACCCATTGTTTTAAGATTCTTTGATGAGAAACAAAACAAAATAATCGAAACATTTATATGTCTAGGACGGTTAGATTCAACTACAGCGGAATCTATTTTTGTATTATACGACTGGAAATATCGATCATATTCGATTTCTTTGGCGTCATTCAAATGGTTTACAATTTTGTTGAGGGAAGTCCAACACGCCGTGAAATATTTAAAAAAATCATGCAAAACACTATTAATTAAAAATTAAAATCTCTATCCACAACCAGATGGATTTGTAGAGCAGAGGCAATATCTGCAATTCAAGAGAACTTTTCAGCTATAATAAACACAATAATTGAAGTTAATAAAATAACCAAATGTAAAAGTTAAAGAAAAAGGAATTATGCAATGCCAGAACTTAAATTTTATAATTTACCTAGAATTAATGCACTCCATTCTACAATTGGTTCTTAAAATAAGTAAAACACTTCAGAATCCTTCAATTAATTTATTGGCGACAATAAATGTAGACAAGATTCTTCGATCAGCTTTACAACAATTATGTTGTAACAATGGTTTCTATGATGAAGTAATGTAACATATTATATGTACTCGTATTTCATTTAAACTGTTATAATTATAATACATTAGTCGTAGTATCCATTGGATATTGATCCAACCCCTCTTATAAAAAAAACGGCGCCATTCGTACTAAAAAAGTGCGCACATGTAAGCCACCTAAATTGTATTATTAATTATTCAGTCGTAAAATACACTCGTCGCATTTAGTTTAAAATTATTAAATTAGTACACTACAAACATACATCTGTGGCACCATGTTGTTGGTAAAAAAAAAAAAAATGAAAGTTAATACAATTATTTTATTGATCAAATATTATAATTTCAGTAATTTTATTGTTCTCTAGAGTTTGATGTATTAAAAATTAAAAACCACTATTTATAAAGAATACATTTAATTTTTAATCGGAACATACGCACATTCGAATATTTTAAAGAATATATTTTTTTCCTGCTAATTTAAACATGGGCCAATTATTTACTCCGGTTGGAAATGAAAACTAAATAAATTCATCATTCACGATTTAAAATTAAAAACGTCCCATATCTGTTACAAATTTAAAACATTTTTTGGGCTTTAGTAAAAAGTATTTTTTAGTGAATAAAAAAAAAAAAAAAAAAAAAAAAATGATTATGTTAGTTAGCGCATATTTTTTTCTCGAAAAGCATTTAAAATAGTTTATTCGAATAAAAACTCATTATATTCGAGTGACTAATAGGTGAAAAAGAAAGTCTGAAAACAGCATATGGTTGAACACATTCTCTCGGAGAAATGTCGAATGTGTCAAGATTTAAAAAAAAAACAGTTTTAACATTCGCCGGTGTTGTTTATATTGATTACTAAACAAAACAAATATAAAAATAACGCGATGTACGTATTTAGTTTTATCTATACTATTATGAGAAAAAATTAATTTTAAACAGGTTGTAATTTGTATTAGGTATTTGTATTTCAATAATGGCGCCGTAGTGCTGTAAATTATCATTAGTTATTAATAATCGATACATAATAAAGTAATAACTAACGAGGCACGTGCCAATCCATGCCATGATAAAACAATGCTGATAAACTCCGTAATCAGTATTTCGGTTCAGGGTTAAAAACTGTGGTCGTAGAATGCTGACTACGTTGATCCCCGGTGTCCAATTTGTGCAGAAATACGACCGTTTTCATAAATACATTCAACGGAATGGCGAAGATAAAATCATTTTCAGCAGTTATTAGTATAGTTTATGGGTTAGCTAATCGTATTGATTTTATATAAATAAAAGCATACTACATCACAGGTTATAATAGGTGTGCAGTTAGGAAAATAAGAGGATAATTCAATTTATATCTGTAGGCAACTCATTCTGCAATCATTGCAGACGGAAAACGATTCTGAGTGAAGTTTGGTTAAACGTGCTTCGATAAATTTAACTTAAAAATATTTTATTCATTAACAATTACAAAATAAATTGCAACTGTTCGTATTTTAGTTTTAACATAAATTTAAACCTTTTTATCCACGAAAAAAAAAAAAACTAGACAATTTCAAATAGATAGTTAATAACTCAAAAAAAACGCCAGAATATTTTGAAAAACCCTAACCTAACCCAATGTCTAGAAAGTACTAATATAACTATTGATAAGTTGAAGGGAAAGCTTTACGACACCTCTCCATATACTTATACTATTACACCCTGTGCCCAACTCAATACGCTCCCTGTTAATCAAAAAAATTATACTCAAGATAAATTCGAGCGTCACTTCCCCATAAAATAATACTTAACCTATGCATTACTATTAAACCATCACCACCCCCTTCCGGCCAGAGCCGTCTTTGGACATTTTACGCTCCGGGACACCACATTTTAGCAGCCCTTCCGTAATCCCCCTCCTCGAAAAAATAATTATTTTTAATGTGAGATATGTTTATTTTGTTATAGAAAATATTAATCACAGAAATTTCGATTGACTATCTTATGCATTATCTCATATATATATATATATATATATGCCTATGTTACTCTCAATAATCAATATAGTCACACCCCCAATACGAACCCTCACTTATATAATTTAGATAAATTATAATATAATATTCATACTAAAAAAGTAAGTACTAATCTATATTAAACATAATTATATAAAAAAATTCTACCTATTTTAATAGTGTAACTTCTTGTGTAACAAAATATAACTTACACAACACACTTATCCTTTAAATAATTTAATTCCTAGAAATACTTGAAGTTAAAGATTTCTTTATAGCATTTTGTTTTCAATATAAACTGAACAAAAACCTTTTCTTGTATTTCAATTTTATTAAAAATAATGCATATATAATATGGTACATAATACATTTAAAACTTTCTCCTTGATTGGAGATTTCAAAACGAATGAATTATTTCTTTATAATCTGTTTCCATAGTTAGTCAGATTCGATCGTTAGTAATGCTAACGCAGAACACCTTTCTTGGCTCCTTGGGATGACCATAGGTAATTTTTGACACGTTTTAAAACAAAAAACAAACGCTCAGCTGAACAGTTCGTGAATGCCATTGACAAAAAAAAAATACGCAACGCAATTTCTACATATACTAGATACAATATTACTTATTAATTACTTACTCGAATCAGTAATGAGACTTGTTCCAGAATCCGTAGTTGAAACAGAACAAAATTGTTTAATAGTTTTAGTTTTTGTAACATCAGCGATTTATTCGAACCTATTCTTTGGCTTTAAACCGGTATCCAGTTTCACTAAGTCTTTTACGATCCATAACTAACGTGAATTTAAAAACCTCTAACTAAGAACACAAATAACAACACACGTTTACCATTTTGATTGTATTGGTTTTTATATAATGTCAAATAACGCGGCAGTTAACACCCATTGTTATTGTACCTTCAAAAAACCCACTCTATTTATAGATATATTGATAAAATATTTTTCCAACAAATTGAAATATAAATATATACATTTGTTTTTTTCTAATTACGGCAATTACGCTATATTTTGATATAAATTAGCCACCCCCTAAAAAAATTGCCACCACGAGCAACAAGGGACACTTTCCCCTCCCCTCCCTCAAATACGGGCCAGCTTCCAGCCTCCCCATAAAAAAATTATATTCACGATAAATTGTGAAAATATGCTACCATTTTTGTACTTTTTAAACATTAGTAATAAATAGGAATCACCTACTATACAGTTCAGTTAAGTAAATATGAAAAAAAATTAAGTTTTTAGAATTTATAGAACGAATTTTCATCGTTAATACGATACCTACCTAATATCTATTACCACATTATATACAGACGATAAATAATCAAAATATTAAAATTTATTTTAAATACCTACCTACCTACTAAAGGTAAATACAAATTAAAATACGTATAGTTGCACTAAATAATATATAAGTAATGCATAATAAGTGAGATCAGGGGCGTATTTTTTTTTTTTTTTTTTGGGGGGGGAGCGGTCATCATTCATGTCTGGACATCCTCAACTTAAAAAAATATAGTATTTTTTTGTCTAATAAATAATAAATTTACTAATGTTAAATGTTAATAATATAAGAAGATAATTTTTAAAGTAAATGTTAGCATTCAGTATTAAGTAATAACCTTTAACTTTAAAACTTATCTATTATACTATATACCAGATTTTAAAATGTAAAATTACTTGTTAAATGTTGACATAGTAATTTGAAGAAAAAAAGTAAGTTCAATGTCTTTTTTTGTCAGTAAATAATTCTAAAAACTGGTTTGTTAAGGTTCTTTAATCACCCTCGAAAAACCATCCAAAAACGCCATTGAGTAAGATCAGCTCAATGACACAGTTAGACAACATTACACAATATCAATAAACAACAATAATGATGGACACACACAGTGGTTCAAGGATACTTGCGCCCACTCCTTAATTCCAACTTTTTTTGTTTTAATACAATTAATAGTATTGCGTTTCGTACATTTGCCGCACGTTTTAATTATCTTAATGCAATAAAACCCCGCCCTTAGGTTTTAACTCTAAACACGTCACTCAATCCTCATATATTATTATTATTATTATTGTTATTGGTGAGCACCAAAACCGTGTTCAGTTCAAATTTTCGTAGTTTTATTTATTCGGATTTTATGAATATAACAAGTGTATAAATAGGCACCTCTATACTCTTAGTACTTACCTACTTGCAAATTGCAGTAGCTAAACCAGAATGCAATTTCTCATTTTAACTACGATTCAAAAATAATATAATATTTATATATATACGTATATATTTCGGCGAAATCCTCTCACCGACCTATAAGTAAATATTATTTAATTAGTACGAGTACGTATTCAATATAACTATACAAATAATATCATTGACCAATACAAATAATAGCTGCTATGTGTATCTACATGAATATAAATTCGTATTTATAGACGTAAATATTATATTATAATTTTCTCGTATTTTTCAAAATATTATGTATTTTGAAAACGCGTTGTATTTAGCAACATCGTATATTGTATTAAAAATGCACCCATCATATTCATTATTCAACCGCCGTAGCCGTACTCGTATATTTTATGACGTCAATGTTCGTCATTTTATGCACGTAAAACTAATCGACAGAAATAAAGATCGCAGAAACGTTATTAATTACAAAATATTCGCTTTAGATTCTAAGCGGGACAGCGGAGGTAGATTAGGTATACGAGATACTCGTAGATACTACTATTGTGTATTTTTTTTAAATTATTTTTCGTGAACACGATTTTGACCAGAAAACTTGATCTAATCAAAAACATCATAGCCGGTTACTGATCGAATTCTGAATCTATTTGGGAGTATATTTTTTGAAATTTATATTCATTTTGAAAAATTATCAATTAAAATGAACGAATTCATACAAAACCACGTTGAATCACCCACAAATTGCTGTTACACTAGTAAAACATATAGGTAAAACAATTTGAGTGTGTCACAATTTTTTATATACCAATAAATACGTTCGACTGTGTAAAAAAGTTTCGATGAAATTCATAAATATCACGGAAATGTATGAGCTGTTTTTTTCGATACTTATACGTAGCATATATGAAACAACGGTAATTTTCCAAAGAAAGAACCGCAGGGCTTGCGCTAACGTGCAGTTGTACACAAAATGTGCAGTTGTAAATTAAATTGTGCAGTTTCTATTTAAATTGTGTGCAGTTCATAAAAAATATTACGATTTGAATTTGTAGTGCTTTATGTCTATGAGTTGATAATATATGTTTTCCGAAATTATTGGAAATTCTAAAATAGATGAACAACAAAAATCATTGAGTAAGAACCAAGGCTAAGCAACAAAATTATTTTAATGGTGTATTTCCAGAGACTATAAATAAAAATCACCAAATTGAAAATAGTGATACTGATGAAGAGGTCGTCATACAAATGAAAAAAATAGCATTTTAAAATTTGATTAATATTAATTGTAGTCACTAAAAATATAATTTATGCAATTTGTTATAAATTTGAATTGATAAAAAAAAAAAATAATAAACAGTGCAGTTATTTGATTGTAAATAAATTGTCAATATTTAAATATTATGAAAATTGTATGTATTGTATAAGCAATATGTGTTCATTTCTGCAAAATAAACAGGATGTGCAGTTCTAAAATGTCCTTAGCGCAAGCTCTGGTGCAAGGTTTAGCCCTATACCATTCTCCAACTGCTATAATGCAAAAAATTCATAAGGCTATCATTATAATTCCTAAACTCCGTTCAGTACCAAGTATTGAGGAAATTGAAATAATCACAAGTCACCAAAAAATAACAAATCCCTGTGGAAAGGCAATATAAATTGTGAACTATTAAAAACCGTTATAAAACGAAGTATAGGGTAGGTACTCTTGTCAAAAGTAGTAACCTCTATGCTACCCATACACACACTAAAATATAATTTTCTCTAGAAATTTTGAAACGTATTTTCAATTTACCCGAACCATTGGGCATATTCACTTTTAACAATATAGTTATTATAATATGATATTTACATTTTTTTTTTTTTTTCAAAATTAATTTTTATAGAAGTGAAACTCTTTTCCTGAATGTAGGGTAGGTTAAGCAGTCGAACAAATTATATTACATGAATATTTGCTGACGGCGGTTCCGAGTTTCGTGAAATGACACCACCACGCCCCCGGGAAAACACGTGATATTTATTGTCACTAATTACACGTATAGTTATCCGCTGTATGGGCAGGTGTACGTTTTTTTTTGTTTTTTTTTTTTTTTTACAGGGGGTTCGTGCCACTATATAGGTATTATAATTATATAGACGAGTAATGTTATTGATTGGATAATATTTCGTAAAGTTGGCTATACTACGGCCACTAAAAACACTCGCAGTACAATTACACGGAATAATAATTATTGTAGGTATTAGGTAGGCACTGAGCGTCAGCGGTACGGTGTACTTTTTTTAGAATCCGAGCGGAGCGAGTGGTCTTATGGTTTTACAATGACGTTTATTATTTTTTCATTTTTCTTTAAACACTTTTTCTACCAGAAGACTTCATCTACGATCTATACACTATACGCCATCTATACATTAGAGCTCGCGATTTTTACCGAGTGTTAACCAACACGTGTACACGTATCTTAAACGTATTTTAACCCGTGTAATTACTCGGGAATCCGTGTATCTGAAATACACGTGTATTTAAATTTTTTTTATTTTTTATAAATTTGTAGTAAAATAATAAAAATAGCCCGGAATATAACCAAACATTCGATAAGTAAACGGACTACAAAACTGTACATTATATTATGCACGATAATATTATTACGTATTTATATTATTTTCAACATTGGTTATTCGCTGTAGTCCATTGACTAGTTATGTGTTAAACCTTTTGAAAATAATTATATTATTACTTGTGAATTAATGATGTCGTACAGTTAACTGAATGGTGCACAAAGGAGAAAATTACAAAAATAAAAAGATGATGAATATAACAATGTAATGAATAAAGTGAAAAAGCTTGATGATTTGTTTAATGTTTTTTAATGTTTACAAGCTGCTAGTTGACGTGTTCAGAATCGGGCGAGTCAGCTAGTGCGATAGCGATTGATCACACGCACAACTTTCCACTCGCTCATTAGCTAACTAGCTAGCGAGTAAAAAACCACATGTTATGAATACGTTTTTATTACAATATTACGTTAATTTTTTTTATTTTTTAACATACATATATACATCTCCCGTCTATTTATCCATAGTTTCACCCACAATTTTTCCTGCTTTTTTTTTTTTTTTTTGTAACTCCTTTTTGATGACATGAACTTAAATAATGACTCCCCGCACCAACTATTTCCATCGACATTTTGTAGACACTGAAACCAGGTACCTCCGGGAACTCGCAGCTAGTTCACTATCGATTATGATGACACACGGCTAGTTTACTAGCTAACAATCCCAAAAGCCAGCGAGTAGCGAGTAAAGTAGCCCGGTTTTCAACTTTACTCGCAGATAGTTTACAATCTGCTAGTTGGCTTGTGAACATGATTACACCAGGTGGATTAACGAGCGGCTAGAGAATTCGTCAACTAGCAGTTTGGCTTGTAAACTCGCTCAGTGTAATCGAGGCTTAAGAGTATGCTACACGTTCGTAAATTTGTTAGTAAAAACCGTTTTGCGCGGGTAAGAACCGCTCGGTCTGTAGTCCTGGTAACGACACCAAATTTTTACACAATAAAGAAGATAATATTTCCTGTGTCGTAGCGTTTTTATTTATTTGATACCGTTAATAAATAAAATATTATAATTTTTTTTTTTTAAATATAATATGTTTACGTTTTCCATCCTTGAATAACTTTTGATATATTGGCGGTAACGAAAAAATAAAAACGCTAACGACATAGTCAAAGTTCTTGTCTTTAATTGGTAATTTCTTAGATATAACTGTAGTGTTTCTCGGTTCATCCCCACGCGAAACAGTAATTGTAACATTTTTTTAAAATTTAATAATTAGTTTATCAGTTAAAAATTCCCGAGGGAATTTGGCACGCCTTTTCCCGACTTGTTTAATTTACTTAGATTATTAGAACAAATTTATTTATTCCCGAACCATAGTATGTAGCCCCGATAATAACTTCTTTGTATATGTATGTTTAGTTCTAAGGTAAGATTATTCTCTAAATTGCTGTTATGCACCCGCATAATTTATATTTTTACGGGGTAAAGGTTTTATAGGATACATCATTTTTTTATAAAAATATACGATAATTATAATTACAATTGTGCAATATGTTTAAAAAAAAAATTAAGCCGACTGAAAATAATAAAGTAAAGTAGATCATTTTATTATACGATATTTGTATAATAATTATAGTGTATAAGCATGGATTTTTTAACATTAGGTATACCTAATACAAAAAAAAAAAAAAAAACCAACACAAATAAATACAATTATATTAATTACTCTACTGGCCTAAATTTAATAACTATCATTTATTGTATAATTACAGTGGAACTATTAGAAATACTAAGTTATACTATTCCAATAATATTACCTATTCCCTGAATAATTATTATTATGTATTATGTGTTGATAAAATTCAATTGATATGTTACAAATCCTCATATAAGTCACGAATCACCCAAACCACCTAATAGAAAAAAAAATTCAGAGGCCATTGCCTCTCGAAAATCCTTTCACCAAGAATAGGGAAGTGTTACTCGGTTTTATTGCTACCTATCTATGCTCTGGGAGTCGTTTGCTACACACAAACCTTAAAATCGCCGATCAATAGTTAAAGAGGGGGAGATAGATTTTTTTTATTATATTTACAATTTTGAGTCACGTTTAGTTTTAATTCCAGAAATCCGATAAGGCGGTTAAAATATGTACGAATGCAGTTATATAATTAAGTGAAGAAAAAAACAATTTTAAAAATGTATTCATTTTTATTTTTAAATGATAAAAATTAAAGTTATATAATAATAATATAATATATAATAATATAATCTATTTCATGTCCAATGATATTATTATTATTATTATTTTGTATAAAAAATAATGTATTCGCCACAACAATAAAATTGGCCTTTTTTTTGGCTATTAATTTCATAAAATTATTTTCAAAATAAACATATTGATTAAGAATATTTTTAGTATATATATATATATATAAAAAAAAAAAATTCCATAGGTATTTTTGATTTAAATATATGTAAGAAAAAAAAATAAAAATATGGATGTTTATATTTTTTTAGTATCTATAGTCCCACCTACGATTTTTTTCCCCACTTTAACCACTGTTGTGGAGCTAATATTATTATTATAATCATAGACGTATTGGTTATGTGAGGGCCCGACATATTTCGGGGGCCTTTAAAGAATGAATTTATGACATATACATAAATTAATTTGTTTTTATTAATATCTACGAGAAAAAATTCCGTAAATGTTTTACAATGGAATTGTATTTTTTTTGGTCACTAAACATTTCAAATTGGAAACAAATCCAAACCGTATATTCATTCATTTGTATGATTTGCCAGGATTTTTTATCCGAATTATTAATGTATTATATAATTGTGATGTTTCTATTTTGATTTTTCTCTACCAGAAAACGATATACTTTCTATTAGCCTAAAATTTAGAAACCAATTTTCGTCGACCAAATTGCATTATTTTACAATACATAGCGAATTTTAAGAAAAACAAATTTAAGACTATGGTAGGTATTTTGTTAATTACATATGTAGTAAATGTAATTTACTACACATATACTAATTTTTGTAAATTTAGGGCCATTAAAATGTAAAATAATAACCGGAATCGTCGAATTTACGATTTCTTTCGTGCCGCAGCAAAATACAAAGTAAACACCGTGATTGGTCTCGTCGCCGGACACGAAATTCACATACGCACCTGTGAGAATTTTTTCAAACAAATGCAATTAAATTGCTGTGTATGCATACATCCACATAATTTATATTTTTACGGGATAAAGGTTTCATAGGATACGTAATTTTTTTTTATAAAAATATACGTTAATTATGCAATGTTTTAAAATAAAAATTAAGCTGACAGAAAATAATTAAGTAAAGTAGATTATTTTATTACACGATAAATGTGATTTATTTCAATAATAAATTACGTTTAAACGAACCGTACGCCGCCGACTCTAAAGGAAAATGCTCGACCAAGTCACAAATAAAATTATATTCGAAATTTTCACGCCCCGGACTACTACTGTCGATTATCGAGTATATTTTTAACATTCAATTCAATAGCGAAAATCTCCTCCAGAAAAACGAACGTCTCGGACGTTTTCTTATTGTTGCCGTACGAAAACCGGGACGGACTGGACAGTATCGCGCAACATGCAAGTAAGCCGGACAAATTGTTGTGTACCGACACATCCCCCACCGGCTATCCAACGGGGAACCCACCAAAAATATTGTAGACGACACGTTATTTTATGGTTTCGAGTGCAAAAAGGCGTACATACTACTTCACACCGTGATCACTGTAAAACACACAAGACCGTTGTAAAATAAAAAAAGTAATTATATAAAGTACGAACCTATTGCAACGAAATAAATGCCGCAGTTTTTATGATTTCCGTTAAATGTTGAACTTTAAACGATCATAAACAGAAAAACTACAATATTATTTATTTTTTTTTTTTTGACCAAGTACTATTATGATGAACCTAGTGTATAATTTTCAAGCATTTCTGCTGGGCCAAAACAATTTAATCTACAAAAAAAACTAAACAAATTAGAAAACTTCAAACGCCTGTAAATAATTAAACGTTGTTCACGGACGAGGAAAAATTAAATAAATAAATAAAACACATATCATTGTAAAACCATTACATTCTTCGCTTTGCTCAGATTAATGGAAATTATATATTAAACCCAAATTATCTTCGATTTAATAGCAGTACATTTGTTGATTTATATATTTACAATTAGTATATTAAGTTGAAAGCTATTTTATTGTTACACTATACTAATTTAAAACATTTAAGAAGAAAAATAGTTAATATGTATATGTATGACTAACAATTAAAATAGTATGAGATAATAATAATAATAATAGTAATTATATAATAATAATAATAAATAAATAAAAGTTTACTAGTTTTTAAACTAATTATTGTTAAATAATTATTAACAATTTTAATTAAAAAAATTAAATATATAAACCACACAGAGATTTTACAAAGGTTAGATTATTGTACGAAAACTACTTATTAATATTATAATGTTAAATATTTTGTTATATTATTATACTGTTTCTATTTAACTGAATTTGTTACTAACTAAATGGATTTAACATATAAATAATGAAATTGAAATTGTTAAAAAGAGTTTAATAAAAGGAAACCTTATCTAATAAATTTTAGTTTTGCAAAAATAAAAAATAAAATGTGATTTTGAGGAAATAAATAAAAGTAGGGTATATGAATGGCGATTATTGTTTGGCCAATCGCTGAAGTCTTGTTATGGCTTATGCGTTTGTATTTGTGTTTAAACAATAATATTTATCATTAGATAATATCTGGTTGTAGTATCAAAACCATTCTTAAACACAAATATGCTACATTTTTTTTGTGCATTTATTTATTTTTCTAAATATTTATAAAACCAAATAAATAATTATTTATTATAATTTATATATATTTTATTTAATTAAGACTGATTAAACATCTAATCTAACCTAATACATAATATATATATTTTTTAAACATTATCATTGGCTACAAGTTTTTCAATTCAATTCAATTGTAAAACTTCTAATAGCTTACTAAACCTATGCCTAATACATTTTGTTTATATATAAAATAATAAATTTTAATTCAAGTTGAAAATTGAATTGTTTGTTGTGAAACAGCCAAGCATATATTATATGAACTAATCATACTTTCACTTTAGATGTAGCTTTAAAAAAGAGCAACTTAAAATTTTAATTAACCCAAGGTAACCTAGAAAAACCATTTAGATTTGCTTATAATAATAAGGTATGCACTTACGTACAATTTTTTTTTTTTTTTCATACAATAGTATGTACTAAATTATAATAGATAATAAAATTGGATACTGGATTTTTATTGCCTTGCCTGACCACTAGAAAAAAATATTGCCCCACCAATGGGGGTTTTTATATATTATTATCGTTAAATAAATATTTGTCTAAAGTTTGTTTGGCTGAATAAATACAACAGTTATAGATGACACCAAGGTTGTCAACCTCGAAATTTTGATATTTTAACAGTTGGGCTAATGGATGTGTCAATACAACAGATGTTAGCAAAAACAAGCATGCAGAATTTTCTATAGAGCGGACGATAATGAAATAGATGATATGTATATTCCATATTTAGTTTGTTGAGTCATAAGTTACTAAACATATAGGTATAATGTTTAGTAATATTTATATATTTTTTGTATATCTGGAGAAGGAACGAATAAACTTGTATTAACAGCTTATTATACATTGCTATGACATTGTACCACCATTATTTTACATTAACATATACCCATTATCGCAATCATGTAATATGAATATAAAAAAGCACGCATAATAGTAAAACGAATGCACCAATACTAAACACAATACCCAGAAAACACCACTGATGTTATTGGAACAAGATTTGTGATCGGAAAGATTTATCGAATTTACTAAATCTAAAACTCGAGAGAAACTTATTACTCCAACATCTGATGCACATATGTCAACTGATTATATAATTTGAATGAGTTCAAATATATTGCAATTAAAATAAAATACAAATTTAAACAAATACTTATTATGAAAACTTAGAATGAGATATGTTCATGATTATTTTTTTTTTATATCACATAGTCAATGAAAAACATAAATTTTAAATTAGTCCCCTTACGATAAAATCAATCAATAATAAGACTATTAATAATTAGTTGTAAATGTTTTTATACGACACTAATACATCATTTCGCAAAATGCATACCTACTTTGGCCTTTACAGTCAAAAACATACATGTAATTTAAGTAAATTTTGTTAAAACACATAAGTAATAACTATTTGTTTTTTATTTTGTAAAAAGTGTGATTATTATAATTTTATTAGTTGAACATTCAAGTGATTCTTAAAAAATAGTGAATTAGGTGGGAAATCGTCTTTAAGCTTAAGAGGGTTAAACTGTAATATATATATATATATATATATTATTAATTAAAATAATTAATAAAAACAAATATACAAACACACAATTATTCTCATTTAAACTATTTTTCTTTATCACTCTATATTTTCACTTAACAGAAACCTTATTTATTTGGATTATAACTTATCCGGATAGTGACTTCTTAATTAACAATCTAGTTCATTGTACACATCAGTGAACTGAACAAATTGTTATTTAATATGCTTGTTTTTTGATTATTTTATAACTAAAAAATAAATAAATACAATTTTTAAACCTTATATCAGTGGTTTTCAATTTTTTTTTTAAATTCTGTGCTTTCCACAAAATTATCTCAGTTATAAAAACTTGTTAAGATCTTTTTTTAGGTCATTATTTAATTAAAATTTGATAAACTTATGAAAAAACGTTTCCAAGATGCCGACACCCAGTTTAAAAAACACTGCCATACATTATAAACAATTTGTTGTATTTTTAGAAATACATTTTAAGTTTAAATTCTTTGTATTGAGTTTTAAGTAAAAAGAAGGAACAAAATAATAGTTTATAGGAATCATACGATAATCCATTTACTGATAATATTAAACTAATAATGATCTATTATTAAATATGTTATAAATAAGTAATAAGTTTAAATAATAATTAAATAAATGTAACAAAATAATAAATATGAATTAATTTTGTACAATGGTCTAGCCTTTAAGCTCACCTTGTGTTTAATATATTATTCTGTATATTAATATATGAATTCTTTCTCAGTCTTTTCCACATATTATTCATTACATATAACTTTGGTATTAGGTCTTTGTGTCTTATACCTTCCAATTTCTTCTGCTGTACAAGAAGATCCAGTTATATCAAGTAATGTTAAATATTTACATTTTTCAACTGCATCCTTCAAAAACCCATCAGTTACTTTTGGATAGTTACGGACATATAAAGTTTCTAATTTACATTTTCCAGTAATTTGTTGAATTCTGCAATAAAATAATATAAGTAGTCAGTTGTTAATCCTCGAGTTATACACACAATATTAAAAATATACATTTAATAATACAATATACTATATTACTGATGTTTATATTTTAATACTATAAAAACACTTTTTCTTGGCTACATCATAATTTTGTTAATTTTATACATTTTCAGTTTTATATAGAGCCAAAATTTACCTGTGTTCTAGTCTCCTTACATTATAGCCACCATTTCTATCGATAAAGATTTGACCAACATTTGGTGGGTCAAATTCTAAATTGTTATTGCAGAATCCCCACAAACCCAAATCAGTAACTGTCGATTCATCGTGGTTAAAAGATTCAGGACTTTCCAAAAAAATATGTTTTAAAGTACTTAATCTTTGAAAACATACAAGTTCATGATCAGTTATTGGAGTTAATCGCAAATCAAGTGTCTGAAAAATAAAACGTTAATAATAAAATAAACAAATATTACTAAAATATAGGCAATTGTTTTTTTTATTTTTATTTTACAATATATATTCAAACCAAATTGACTTTTGAACTAATAACCCATTTTAAATGGTAGAATTTGATGACACACAAATATTTGATTATTTTAAATAGTTAAATCTATACAAATAAATATGAATATTAATATTTTTAAATCATACAAAATGTCTTTATTTATCAGAAACATAAAATAGAACTAGACAACATAACAACATAATATTATGGTTAATGTCAACTTCCTAACAAGTAAAAACTAGTAAAAAAGGTTAAAGGGGAAAAAAATTCATTATTTTTACAAATTTCTTTATGAAAATAATTCTAGTAAATAGGACTATATAGAATTTTAAATAATAAAAATAGAATCCTTCTTTTTAGTCACTGAATCTATTCATATAATAAACTATTAAAAAAAAAAATGTTTTAATTTGATTTTGCAACAAGTATCCAAGTAAAAGTTAACATATAAGTGTGACCCATCACCACATTAATGGTATATAACTAACCTGTAAAGATTTAAATCCAGTCATAGCAGTAATACTAACATACGGAATACAATCGGTAAACATGCTGCAACCTTGAAGACTTAAGTAGGTTAATTTTTCCAATTTGGCCAATGCATACAAGCCATGTGGCCGAAACCAATTGTTGAATGTCATTTTAACATACTATATTTAAACAAAAAAATTATCTACAATTATTGTTTCTTAAATAAATTTTTCTCAAAAATTGGCAAACGGTCAGGGCAAATGAAGCACCACGTGCTATCTCAAAAAGAAAAAGATACATTTGCATTTTATTTTATAATATCATGTTTTAATGTACTGTTTTTTAATTCTAGATATATTTATTGGATTACTTTTTAAATTAAAGCAATTTCTCTCTTTCATTATTTTAACTACTAAAATCTTATTTAACTGATCGTTATTTTCAAAACATTTTGGTTCCTCAGTCTCTAAAATTGAAAAAAAAAAGTTGCTGGTGTTTCTCAAGGAAGAATTCTCCTTGAGGATTATCTTATAAAAATAAAAAGACATGTTTATATACTCTGTAATTTGTATTTTATTTGGATGATGAAAAATTAAATAATTGAATTTTGTTATTTTATATAGGCAATTTATTGACTAAAACGGTTTCAAGTATAGTAGTATAGTTGGGTGCGATTAAGGCAGAGTGACCAGTGACCACAGTTTTACATGGTTGTCAGAAGAACTACACCGAGCGCTTTAAATTTTTTTAGAAAGGATTTTCTGCTAGTGAATGTTCTATTTTTTTTAACACAATAAGCATGTTATATATTTTGATATCATATATAAGTTATTTTTGTTCGCGGTAACTGAAAGTTTCCTTATTAAATTATAATAATCTTTAAAACTATTTTTTTTTTTGTAGCCCATACACTCAAAATAATTACCAAAATAATGCCACCACATGACATAAAATACAACAATATTTACCTCAAGATCTGGACAAGCAAGGTTTAAACCACATATAAATGAGGCATTTGCTGGAATGTTTTCAATAGAAGAATGTTCAATTGTTAGTGATTTAAGTTTCCGATGAAAACTTCTTATAGGTATCTGTCAAACAAAAAGGTTTATTACCAAATTGTAAACAAATGAATACACTTATACAAATTGAAAATTTTTATTTACTTCACTGGCATTAAATATTTGGTTGGATAAACTGAGATGTGTTAATTCTGGACATCTTCCTTCTAATTGTATTATAAATTTGTGTGAAACTGTAGAATTACGATTTGGAACATCATCACCCCTAACGGTTATAGTTTTGGTGATACGTTGTAAGTAATTCAAATAGATGTCTTCCATGGATTTATTAAAGTTTTGAAAATTAACATTTTTCCACAATGTCCAATCCTTACTTATTCTTGACAAAGTTGGACTTACTCTAGAAAGACGAAGACAAATTCAACTAATAACTAATAACAAATTAATTTCGATTGATATGCTTACAGTGACATGGCCGCAAGACTATCGTTTGTGAGAAACTTGAATATGTGCATGATAACGTCATCGCATAAATCTCCCATTCCGACAGTTTCAATTTCTTGGTGGGCCGCGGCTTGCGATGTCGTCGGCGGATCGTGAGCGACTTTAGATTTCTTCGTGTCGTCGGGACGTACGTCATCGTTTTCGTCGTCCAACGGTCTCTTCTTATTGTGCTCCATGTCAAAGAAACGTCGATAGTACGGTTTAGGCTAAACAAGACGACAAATAAACGAACGCCTAGATTAATAGAATTGTCGTCGAGTACGAAACAATTAAATAAAACAAATGAACATACAATAATATTACACGGAATAGTCTATTATTCCGATTATCGAGAAAAGGGAATGGGCACAATCGTACGACACAGCAAGACAGAGTAGGCAATCGAAGGAAATCGGAACGTTCTTCGGCTCACTGCACTATCGTATCAGCGTTGAATGAACAAAAATGAACAAAAACGAACAAAAATCAAATACGCACAAACGCACGGACGCTTATTATATCGCCACAGAATAACAATAATAATAATAATAATAATAATAATTATAGTTACGGATTAGGTACAATGGGTTGAGAACGGCCCGCTCTACATGAAGGACTTACGAGGACTCGTCCCGTATCGCGTCGGCCGTAGAGTTTTGATAACTTTGGACTAATCGATCGGTGCGCGACTGTAAACGTACGGACAAAGAACGTAATTGTAATATTCTATAGGCACCCACGAAAGAGAAACGGTACTATTAATAAGTGAATAACCTAAACGTTAAACAAAAACATTGATTTACTACTATATAAAAATGATTTTTTTCACGATATTTACAACGCGCATGTCGATTAGTTTTTGTCGGAAAACGTGTCTGCACTGTTCAAACGCAGTTTGTGTAACGACAAACAAACAAACTGATTGCGATATTATTGATAACAGTGGCGAGCTGATAATCGGCGTCGGCGGCACGGTTTTCCGATCTGATCGTCAATAACGAATTTTACAGTTTTCGAATGTTGTGGCCGTAGGAAGCATATAAGTTTGACTAGTTGACGATTTACCGTTGTCGCCTTACTTTTATTCTATTAACGTTGTCGTATTTATTTATTACACTGTCGTCGCTTTTCTCTATCCTGTGCCATTACGCCTGTTTCGATTGGTACAGTTAAAATAGTTTTCCGGTCTGTTCAGCGTCTGTCAATTGATCGGTCGCCTTTAAAAAAATGGTAATTTGATTTGTCTCTCTTAATATTAACATATTATATTGATAATAATTGAACGGTTATTGTGTTATGCATTATTGCAATTGAAAAGCAACAACTGTACAACTCCATTTTTTGACAGAATCCGATTTTATAATATTTAAGTCTACAAGTGGGTGCCATAAGCATGCATACAAATCCGATTTTTAGAAATAGTTATAGTAAAAACAAATTTGGTGCAAATACAAGACAATTTCGCTTTATCTGTTTCTTATTTAATTAATCTGATGGCTAATTGGATGGATGGATTGGTTGTCCCTCAATACAATTTCTTGTAAACTCATTATTTCTCCATAAAAGTAATAATATAAAAATATTTAGTTTATTATGTAAAATTAATTTTTCCAGTTATTTATGTATATCTGATAAAAAAATATAGATACAATAAAAATGTTTACATAAAAGCTATATGAAATTACCGAAACAAAATAAAGAAGTAGGATTTTTTTAATGCGCTACCATGTTGGGTGTTTAACCGATAGTTTACTTTCACGGTTAGATTGAAAAACAAATGAAATTAAGGTTTTATTAAAGTAAATTAAAGAGGAATAACCATATTTAGAATGTTGCTAATTGTGTAAAATAATTTTGTTTACCTAAATATTATTTTAACTAATATACTTTATGTTTTTTAGTTATTCTACTCATTTTTTAAATCACTTGTTGGGAAGGATGTTGTTGTTGAATTAAAAAATGATCTAAGGTAAGCAATCTTGATTATGTTAAGTATTAAATATTTTCATGTTTAATGATTTTTTAGTATTTGCGGGACATTACATTCTGTTGATCAATATTTAAATATCAAACTTGTGGATATTAGTGTGACTGATCATGAAAAATATCCCCATATGGTAATTATTTTTAATGTTACTATATAAAAGCAAGAAAATAATTATTCTTTTCATACTTGTAGGCCTCTGTAAGGAACTGTTTTATCAGAGGTTCAGTGGTTCGCTATGTACAACTACCAGCAGATGAAGTTGATACGCAATTATTACAAGATGCTGCACGTAAAGAAGCAACTGTCACTCGTTAAAATTTTACATTATGAAACATTTTAAATATTAATATTAATCTTAATGTATAATATATTTTCTAAAATATCAATTTGTTCAAGTTTATTATTGGAGGTGTGTAAATTATAGTTTCGATCAGGGGTAAATTACTTTTTACTTTTACTTTCATATTTAAAAGTTGTATCTAAATCTGGTGGCCTCTGTTACTTTAATGTTGTCAGTGTAGCATTTTTGTACATTTCTAATTATTTATTTGAAGAAATTCAACATTTGTATATTTGGTGAAAAGTCAAAGTAGTATTGTAACAGAGTGGATAGAATCTTGCCCTTAAAAATATTAGTAGATTACTGCAATGCATATTGATATGATCATTTTAAAACATATCACAACTTCTATAAAACTTTACAACTAAAGGGTGGTTCAAAAAATAACTTAACTAGAAATAATATTAAATGTTTTCTCTGTATACAAACTAAAAGTTGTCCAGCAAAAAGATTTTGGCAACAATGAACCATTTATACGCCAGTTAGCTTATATTTTTGGTTTAAAATGAAATTTAATGGTTAAATCAAAAATAAAATACAATTAATAAATATTGCCTACAATTTCCTTAGATAATTAATAAACTGCACATAACATGCCATTTAAGATATTTTGGATTGTGATATTTTTCTTGACCTTCAGGCAAACGCATGTGTGACATTTACACCATACTTTAGATAAATCCTATTTGTCTAATTTTTTTTTATACTATTAGGTTTTTCATTCACCATTAAAATGTGTTAAAAATAAGTGGTGTAATTTTAAAAGAATATTAATATTATATCAATGCTACTTGTTGAGAAAATTTAAATGTTTACTCAAACAAGCATATATATTATATACAATTAGTTCATATAATATATGCATTAAAAGTGGTTGAAAACAAGGGCAGTGTAAATGCCATCGCGCGCCCACACAAAGGATAAAAAGCTTTCCAGTCATATCTTGTTGATACTTTTGTATGTACCATTAATTATTTAGATAGCTAATAGAAAATGATAAATTATCAAAATATGTAAATTTTTAGTAATTTATAATAAGTTAATAATAATACATTTAGGTTAAGTTATTGTTATATAATTTCACTTAATCGTTTAATATTTTTGTACTTCCCAATGCATTATAATAAAAGATAAAAATTAATTGACAATCAATGACATACTTATGTAAACATTTGAAGCTACAGAAATAAATAATTTAGAAAAAACTATTATCAAAGATCGTTTTACACAGTGTAAAAATGTGAAAATACACCTCTATTGAAAACTTTTTTACTGGTATGAAAGAACTTGAGAATTGAGAAGTGATTGAAAAACAACAAATTGACTAGGGGTAGTAGATATATAAGATACCTATACTAAAGGCCTTTCCACATTAAATATATCGACAAACGTCATTTTTGATGTGCTATGATTAAACATCAAAAACACAGTATAAATAATAATTATATTGTATCAAAAGTAAACATTCAACTTAATGTGTGTGCATCTATTTTTGTATAGTAGCTATAAATTATAATTATTTTGATTAGTATGTAAATAATTATCTTTAAATTGTATTCACCCTGTGAGTTGACTGCAGATAATAGACGGAATTCTTAAAGCTAATATTATTTTTAACCAAATTGTTTTATGTTCCTAAACTTTTGTCATAAATTGGCCTATTTTCTACTGCAACATGATGAAAAATTCTTCCTAGGTACTGATACTGATGATAATATCATTGGAAATATTAGGATTTAAAATGAGATAAAATTATTTTCAAATAATGAACGATTTGACATTGATAAAGTATTAGCTGTAGATAATTGTAAGTAGAAACCGGTTTTTTATGTTCTGATATATGTTCAAATTGGATGTTTTTATGGAGTAAAAATATAGGGAAATATTTTTTAACCCTTAAATATGATTTTACAAAAAAAAAAAAAGCTATGATTTTAACCATAAGTGACACTATATAACATAAGTAACATTAAAGTTAAAGCTTATATATTCATACCTTTATTTGTGTCAATGTTCTCTCTTTATTGAATTCAAAAACACATTTTTAGAAACTTATATAAATTTAACATTAAAAATTAGCAGAACATAAAGAAACCTTATTGTTATTTATTTGTATTGTTCGAGTAGAAGAATATATCTAAATTATGTCATATTATGTATAAACATGTAAAATATCAATTTAATAACCTAATCTTGTAAAAATTTTAAATAGGTTTTGTTGTATTGTATCGTCCAACAATGTGTAACTCATTTATATAACTTATTCAGCAACATTCGCGTGGTGTGTGTTTTAGACGGGGATGATATTTTAAAATATATTACTATTTATAATAAACAGCTCTCCACGCTTGCAAAACCTAAGTATGATTTATTTTAGACATATACTAGTAAGTATTTATAATATTTGAATATATTTAAGCAGTCTAATATCTCTGTTTGTACATTTTAAGGACGCTTAGCCCTCTTCTCCCCCAAAATAGGTAGGTATCTATTGAAGGTTAAGGGGGGGGCATGCTTTTTTTGCTCAAAAACATGTTTTACGAGAAAAACTCTCATTACTCGTACAATGATCCGATTTCGATGATTTTTTTTTATTTTTTTTTTTAGAAAGTGGACAACTTTCTACAGGGCGCATTGGACTGGGATTTTTAATATTTTATTTCTAAACGCTATAATTCGAGTTTAAATATGACCGATCTTCACCGATTATTTAATTCATTTTTTTTTTTTTTTTGTAGTTTTTATTTACATAATCAAAAACCGAAGTCCAATGCTCCCTGTAAAAATTCGTTCCTTTTTCAAATAAAAAATTATCAAAATCCCGTTGGCATGTGCGCGACCGTAGTGAATGCGTGAAACGGCTACCCCCTCTATACCTCATGTATCGTCGGTCGCACGTACGCGTACTGGCCTTACTACGACGCTGCCCTACAATTAGTCTATAATTGAACACTGTAGGCTACATATTTCCAAAGTGTATATTATAATATTATAAACTTTTTAAAATATAGCATTACGTAAATTACTAAACGTCCCTCCCTACGTTTCTAAGGTTAGGTTCACATGGACGCGTGTTTACGGTTCAGATGGCTGCGTGTCACGCGCGTTGTACAGAAATGTTCTAGTCAAAAACTATATTTAAAAACGATGTATAGTACAAGCCAGACTGTCATCGATAGAATCGATAGAATGGATGTGATAGATGCTGTATGTTTGTGGGCCGACCACCGAAGGATTAGAAGACGTAGAAAAATGAGGGAAAGAAAATATTGGGTTCATCCTATTTTAAAAACAAGGCTTTATGATAGTCTTTATATCACTTTGTATCCTAAACTTAGAGAACACAATGAAAAATTTTTCAATTACTTTAGAATGTCAATTACATCGTTCGATGATCTATTGGAGATAATTAAAGACTCCATTGAAGCTGATGAAAATGCAATAAGATATTGCATTTCACCTCCAGAAAAACTTATCGTTACATTAAAGTAAGTTTGTCTAAATTTTTATTAAATTTTTCTTTTTCTCTTTTGAATCCTCAGGACCACCAAAGACAAGCACCAACTCTTCCCAACGTCTTCTCTTTATGGTTCGGTTTGAGTACTCATGCGTTGTCATGTCCCATATGGCAGGCCTTTTTTCTACTTCGTTAATTAACGTATCTATCTCGATTTCCATACTTAAAAAAACACTAGTTTTCAAACACTATGAAAATATATATCAATATTCGATCATTCGTATCGAAACGCGCGTGTCAACTGAACGGTCCGATAATGATACATGGAATTTCAATCCGCGCTGTCACGCGCGTGTTCGCGCGGAAATAGATTCTTGCGTCGTCATGGCGATCGACGCGCACCATGTGAACGATATATGAGAAACCCGTACATCTGAACACGCGCGGCTGACTAACGCGCGTCCATGTGAACCTAGCCTAACCATACTATCCACGTAGACCCCGAAATGTCTTTAGTGTATGATGAAGCTAAAGTCATATTACAAACGTTTCCGGTTTCGCTATCCCATCCCAATAGGTACCCAAATATACCAGATGGGCGTCGTAGGATCCGAACCACGGAATCGCCGGCGGGGAGTGGGCGTGCGTTAACTCGTACGCTGGGTTACAAGACCGCACGGTTCCATGACGTACCGCCTCACTCAGCTATTCACGGGGCACGGATGCTTCAACTCGTTCCTTCACCGGATCGGGCGAGCTCCGTCCCCCGGGTGTTCTCACTGCGGATTTTCCAGTGAGGAGAACGAGGTGGATGACGACGCTCTTCATACAATGATGCGCTGCGAGGCGTTTGATGGGGATATGGAGCGCCTGGTCCGGAGGATCGGTCCGTTCGAACCGGGCAACTTGGTGTCGCTCATGCTGGAGTCCTCAGACCACTGGGAAGCTTGGTCGACTTCGTGGAGGAGTTGGCAGAACAGCAGCGCCAAGCCCTCGATGTCGCCGGCGTGCGTCTTCTTCAAACGCATCGCCGCCGTCGTTGATAGCGGCCCCGTAGTCGCTAAATCGCCGGCCGGGAGCCCGGTAGGAAGTGTCCCCCCCTATGACCTGTGAGGGCAGCAAGCGGGCTTCGGCCTGGCTACTGCCCATCCCCACGGTAGGGCAAGGACTGTTGTTATCTATTTTATGTAATCCCGTGCCGCCTTAGGGGAAAACGGGATTTTTGTACTTTCATTTAATTAATAAATGATGGCGACCCGCCTCCCGAAGTAGTTCCTCACGGCGTTTCCGGGAGGCGGGGGTATTGCCGGTTGAAACAAAAAAAAAAAATACCCATACATGAGAGGACTTTTTGACGGACTTGGTCCGACGGATTAAATCTTAGGTCCTCGATGGATTTGATCCGTTGGACTAGGCCTTTAGTTATGTCCACTAATGTAAAAATAAAAGTCCGCTAATTTTCGCGGAGCGCATACTCCGGCGGACTTCATCCGATAGTTTGTGGAGGAAATCCGTTGATTTTTATGCTGAGGACCATGTCACCTGGTCTATCAAGATGTTCTGAAAGATTTCCGGATTTTATCAATAAATGAATATTTCCTATCAAGGTCTGCCTGGCCTTTAATTAGTGGAGAAGCGAGAGACTTGATCCATTGGACTAAATCTGTCGCACTTTTCTATTACAAGGATTGAATCTTCAGAAAATCACACACGATAGGACTTTTATGAGGATTTAATCCGTCAGAGACCAAATCCGTCATAAAATCCTCTCGTTTACGGGTACTTAATCCTCATGCTAGAGATTCCGCTACTACGACAATTCCCGGTACTTCCCCCCCCATCCCTCAAACGGTGCCGTGACATGCTTGACATCGAAAACAAAATAAATTGAAAAAAAAAAATTGTCCATACTGGCTGCTTTTCACAAACTATTCATGTGTTTCGTTCGAGTAATTGTAAACTTTTTTTTTATTGTTTATTACCTTGTATGTATATATTCCTGTGTCACGTTTACTCATTGTGCAGATTGGTAAAGATTAATAAAAAGAGATTGTAAATTGCATTAGAAAAATATATATATTATAATATTGAATACATACTAGAATGTTTCAAACGCCCGAAATATCGTTTATTTGCATTCATTCAAGACATTTTCATTGACCGATTATAAAGATAACAACAACCAGAACAAAGGACATGTTATAACAATTTCTCTGACACCCCTCACATACTTCCTACCACGGGTGGGCCACAATTGTAGGTTGGAAGTTGTGAAGGTAGGAAGATAAATCGTTGCTAACGAAATACGCTAATATTGCTAACGATTCCGAGCGAAGTTCAGTTATGTTGGGTTATCCAAAATAAATTACAATTATGATTAATAATTGAATTTATTCGATCAAAAAAAAAAAAAAAAACGATTTTTACTGTAAAATTTTGGGTTGTAATTATCTATAGGTTTTTTCCTAAATGAATATTATGTTCCGTCCGTGTCTCAATGCAAATAATATAACGTAGTATAAAATATATGAGATGGTACACGCTCGTACACGTCTACAACACGTACACCGATGTTAAATAAATGTAAAATATGATTACAATTCAAAAGTGAAAACATTGTAATATTTGCGATACAAAAATGATTTAACGCAGTGTAAATAAATCTGTCATGTATCGCCATGGAAGGCGGTGGTACGTGTAAGGCTGGGCGCACACCTAAAGAACAAAACTGATCCGAGCAGTTCGAATCAGCTCGGAGCTGTTTGGACATCATTAGAACATGTGTAAAGTAATTGACGCGCGCACACTAATCAGTCAATATCAACACACGACAAGACAAAACAAAACCTGTTCGGTCTTGATCGGTCCGGTTCTATTTTTGCTCCGAGCAAAATACGAAAACCAAAGTCACTTGTTTATTTTACGACTAGTACATTACCGAACACCGTGTGAACACGTTATTTTGGTACAAAAATTATAGCATATTAATTTAAAATGGCATGCGATCCAAAGAAATTAATAAATGTAGTATTTTTAAGAAAATCTATCTATGATTATTGTGATAAAGATCATAGCAATAGATTGATTCAAGATAGATTATGGAATGAAATTAGCAATGAAATGGAAACATCAGGTTAGTAATAATATAGTAATAATACAAAAACAAAATAGTTTAAATAAAATAATTTAAAGAAAGTTTATAAAACTTTAAAATTTTATACATTGTACATATTTTCGGTGCAGTCCCGTGGCAAAATATGTACAATGTATAAAATTTTAAAGTTTTATAAACTTTCTTTAAATTATTTTATTTAAACTACACTGGACTGCACCAATGTCTGAATTGAAATAATCATGAACTTCTCTCGAATATCCATTGCTGCAGTAGATGCCCTATTATTAATTGGACTTGATGTAATTTGTCTTGCTGCTTGGGTTGTTTCAAATTGAAGTTCATCATGGATTTCGGATAAAACTCCTTCTTTATCCATTATCATGTTATGCAGAAGACAACAAGTCTTTACGATAATAGTAGCTTTTTCAGGAAAAACTAAAATTGTATTTTCTATAACTTTAAATCGTTTCACAAGAATCCCAAAAGCACATTCAACTATTCTTCTGGCTCTTGATAACCGGTAGTTATAAATTCTTTTTTCATTTGCTAAATTTCTACTTGGAAAAGGTCTCATTAAATTTGTTTGTGAAACTAATCGTTGATTTGGGGTTGAATTTTTCTCGATTGCGGGATATTTAATTTATTATTTGTTAATAATTTTCCGAAATTGGATTCTTTAAAAATACCACTATCACTATTTCGTCCATAATCACCGATATCTACAGCTATGAATTTGGCATTAACATCAACGACAGCTTGAAGTACAATTGAATGAAATCCCTTATAGTTATAATATTCTGAACCAGCATTAGGAGGGCATTGTATTGATATGTGTTTTCCGTCTATTGCGCCAAGACAATTCGGAAAGTCCCACAGTTCTTCAAAAGCTTTTGCTACTTTTACCCAATGTTTGATTTTAGGTGGTGGTATATAAGTAGGAGATAAAATATCTCATATTGCACAACAAACTTCACTCATAATTTTTCCTATAGTTGAAGCGCCAAGACGAAAGTGATAATGTAAGCGTTTAAAGTGCCCACCGGAAGCTAAATAGCTGAAAAATAATAATTATTTATTTTACTATGTTTTTTTGTACTATTAAAATTCAAAATTTTTTTAAAAATGTTTAACTACAAAATAATTTAATAAATTTTATTAATATTTGAATACATTTTTAGTGGCGGAATGTAAGAGTAAATGGGCTTCACTTCGTAATAGTTTTGCAAGAGCATTACGCGAAGAAAAATCAAAAAAATCTGGTTCTGCTACTTCGAAAAAAAAAAAGTGGTATTTATTCAATGAAATGTCATTTTTATCAAATTTCATGATGCAATATAACCAAACATCAAGTAATCTGGATGCATCAGATAATGAAAGTGAGACATTTGGCGAAAAAAATACTGAAAATCCAAATTTCAATAAGAACGAAAATGAAATTAAAGACGAAGGTACTACTTCTTTGATTGGCAAACCAGAATCAGAAGTACTTTCTGAGCCTCTATTTAAAAAACCGAAAAAAAAAGTTAACACTTCAGCTTCAGAACAAGTTGTAGGGCCTATGATCGATTTTTTACGTTCAAAAACAAATAATTCAACTGTTGAAGATCCGGATTTATTATTTTTTAAAAGTCTTTTGCCAGATTTTAAAAAATTAAATGGAAAAAACCAGCGTCAGTTTAAACAGTTTGTGTTAACAAATTTAAATACCTACATCGACAATCAATAACTCAAGAATCATTAGGTAATGATAAAGCACTATATCATAATACTACACAAAGTGTCCAGAAGGTGAACTCCAAGCCTATAACTATACCTTCAGTCCACCCGGATTTTCATCATCAAACAGCTCAACATAATGACTTCTTATTTTAAATACTTTATACTTAACACATATTTTATTAAAAAAAAAAAGTTAATTATATAAATATGTTTTGATACGTTTAATTAATAAATATTTCTAGTAGGTATCCAATTATTTAGTATTATTATTTGAACTCACTCACCTCAAGGTTACTAACAATTTTTCAGCAGAAGCTATACTTCTACGAAACTTTGTGTCTTGCGATCTTATAGTCTCGCCATTTGCATTTAATATGAAGTCGAACGTTGCTGAACTCATGTGAGTGAAATTTTTGAATTTAAACTCGTCTTCACGTAATTCGGCCAAAAAATTTAAAATCGTATTATTTTCTAACCGTTTTTTGTTTATTTCATGCATCCAAATTTTGCGTTTTTTTTTACTGCTTTCGCTATTTAATAAAAATTGCAACATAAGCGGCACAATGACGTCGTTTTCGTCAGAACTCATCTTGATGACTGGTGTTTAATAACAAAAATTAATCCAGAATTATTGTGTCTTGTTCTGTTCTGTTTTGTCAGTGTGAATGGAATTTATTCCGAGCTATTTGGAACAAAATGTTCCGCGCAGCTCTGAGCAGTTTTGCTCTTTAGGTGTGCGCCCAGCCTAAAACCGCACACACGCACGCTAATAATCGTTTACGACTAACACAAAGATCCCGGCGGCGTGGACTTGGAAATTGCCTAAATGTTGCCCCTTATTAAGTGGCCACGAGCAGGCTCATGAGTATATTGTAGTGAACTCCCCTACTAAAACAAAACCATAGGACTAAATATACGTGACCGCAACGTTATTGCCTATAGCGAACTCCTATACAAATATGTATATTTGCCTAGATCAGAGGTTCCCAAACTATTCACGATCTGGGGCTGCTGAGTAAGAGCTTGGCGGTGCTGCAGCCCCTTAGTTGCATCTATGCTCAGAAAGAGAGTCACATGTGTTTGGTATTTGCTTAAAGCTTGAAGTAATCACGTCAATTAAATTTTATTCGTCGGTATAGAATGATAATAATATTGAAGTGCGTTGGGACGCATTCAAATCGATTATAGGCATCATTTGTAATTGTATTATTGTAATATGATGTGTATAATTTAGTGGTACCGCATAATATATCGCGCCGTTGATAACTAATACGATTAGCATACGTTTTTCCTTTTAAATGAGGTAATAAATACATTTCTAGCCGCTGTATGCTCATGCAGAGTGTATTGGAAAAAATACGTATAAATTAAATGAAAATAGTCATAGTAAAACACATAAAATATTCTCATTTCATCTAGTGTATAACGTAATAATATTGGAAGATATCGTAAAAAAATAAAAAACAAAAAAAAACGCATTTAAAATTTAAATTCACCGATAAATATGACGTCATTTACCAAGTTTGGTTGGCCATCGGTTGGGTTAGGATCTGTTGAACGAGTTTTCTTGAACTTCGACGAAACCCTGTGTACCTCGAACCAAATCAAATGGTTCTTCTAATTGCGTACCCAGTCGTCCGTTTGCCGCGTATCGCAATCAAAAGAATATTTATCTTTGGTCGTAGCGTGCTAATTTTTTGATAGCCCTACCCAATGGTTTTTTATAAGCAAATAACCAAAACAACCGGAAGTTTTGATGCTGGTAACTTTTATTGTGTATATGTTATCAAAAAACAGGGGGACAAGGGGGAAACTAGTCTCCCTGCACTTGCTCCCGACTGCAACACTGCGCTACACAATTATCGTTTTTTTTTTTACACAGATACCGATTTAAATTAAATAATTTTACTATATTATTAACTATAACAATAAAACACCATTAACCTATAACCTATAATAATAAAACAATATTGTATTATATTGTATCGTAGTCGTGTTTACGTGGTAACCGATTTCAATTCGTCCTGTCAATATTTGTGGTCGTAAGCGTTTGACAAATGATATTCGCAAACTATACTAAAAAGAACAATCGCATATACGTTTTTTTTTGTGCTACGCCCGAACGCGAAACAATAATGGCTGTTATGTTAACAGAATTTTTTCTTATGGTCATCGTGTTGTCTGTCGTAATTTTCATTTTCTACAGTGTAAAACATTCATTTGCGATCTACTCCGCCGCCGACGGATACAAAAATGAACGAGCCACAGACGACAAACAATCAAACATTGTACTGCCAGAGATAAATTCGAGTAAACGATTTTTTTTTTTTATATTATTAAAAACTGTCTATAGGTCCCTGTTATGTATTTTAGATTCCGAGCGAACCGCAAAAATGTTTCGGTTTCACTATGGCGTGCGTGTGTTTTTTAATTTTTTCTGTCCGTACAACGACTTTTCTACCGGACATTCCTATCCGATTTTCAAGTGTAGCGCCTTTTCTGAATACGTATTAGATGTGTATAGTTGGTGCATTTAGAGAGCTTGTTTTTTATTTCTTTACTTTTTCGTTGTAGTTTTTAGTAATGTCGCATGACGTGCGTGTGTTTGAATTTTTTATGAACATTTTGATGGAAATCTCATAAATTACGGCATATCAAAAACACGATTCGTTAATAAAATTCCTCTCTGTAATCTTACCGTACCGACTTTACACCTGTAACCCGCAATGCGAATTTAGCCCGTGTTTTTTTATACTTCAGAACATCCAGACGGTGAACACGAAATATCGTCTACTGCTTCGATCATCGAGACGATAATGAATAGGCTCGATACACTCGAGCGGAACAATAGTCAGAGCCATGGTAAAACAACCGAAAACAACGTTAAGAGTCTAATAATCATAATTAGGGCCCGGAAGTTGTTGCATTCGCATGCTTTTTGTGGGCTATTAGATTTATCGTATTAATAGTAGGCTAGAAATTCGTTTTACATTAACGATTTTATAATTTTAAGAGAATATTTTCTCACCATTTTCTTAGAGCCCATTTGATTATTCATGATAATATAATTTCAAAATGAATTGGTAAAAAAAATATGCATCTATGCTTTCAGATATATAATTTAATGGAAACGGTTTAAAACACAATTTATTTTATTGTAGGAACATTTTATTCAATCCATTTTTTTTTTTTTTTTTATATTACGAGTATATATATATACGTATTTCGGGAAACTATGTTAAAAAATAAAATAGAAATTTACTAATACCTATATTTACCTATATCAATCATTTTTTTGTATTCTTGAGAATAATTATTAAGGGAGGTATATCAAATCCACCAAATGTCGTGTAAAAAAATAAAACAAGTGCATATTTTTAAAGCACATTCGTACTTTTTTAAGTGCATGCAGCACATTTTAAGAGCATTAAGTTCCGAGCCCTAATTATAATACACAGTAGAATCCGTTTAAGACGCTCGCCTTAGGGACCCGTAATAAATATCACATTTTTTGATGTTTTTATAATATGTTTTTAGAAGTTCTCGATTTTATTAAAACGATGTAATGTTTCGTCGGCATTATCAAAAGTTGATATAAGCTCTCGTAGTTACATAAGCTGATGAAATTTTATCGGTAATTGTCTGATCAATGTTTCTGGTGCTACTCGTAGCGACGTCGTCGTCAATTTCCGCATATCCAGGAAACTCCTCCGAATCTGAAAAAATGTGTTGCTCTCCTCCGTGACACAGTCATCGTCCTCAACAAATTTTGCTTTCTGAAAACTATTTTTAATGACATCGGCCCTAAAATTCATCCCACGCCACGGATAAGTATTGGTTAGAATGCATCATGAATGTCAAATTTTTTCGAGGGATTTTTGCTTTTTCCATCACCTTCGAATATCGTAAATCTAAGTTTTTCTCGATTTTTGTGTTTTAAAACCTCGATAATTTCCCGATCTAGTGGCTGAGATTTTGTTGTTGCAATCGGTGGTAAAAAAAAAAAAAAAACCAAGTTTTATGTTTTCGAACGGAATTTTAGTAAGGCGTGGTGTAGGACAGTAATCTACACGCAGTTATATTTATAGTTATTTATAGTCACTAGTGAGCAGGGCCTGATTTTGGGGACTTTGATCTTCAAGAGGCCGCAATTCCCATTGAAAAAAAAAAAAAAAAAAAGGTATATTTTATTTCATAAACTTTAATTGTAACTTATAATAACATTAATTTTTTTCTACGTTCCTTTGCAAATGCATCAATGTTGTCGTCATAGGATGATTTTGTAGTTATGCCATGTTCAACTGTAAGCAAATATAATAAATATAACGAATCAAAATGAGACTTTTCAAAAATGGAGGCCAGGTGACTGACTAGTCACCAAGGTACTCGCCTAAATCATGGCTTGTTAGTGAGGTATTTTTTCTTTAAATTTTACATTAACATCATTGACAAGGTGAGCGTTTTATCCGGAGTTAAATACAAGACGCTGAACGTTGTCGAAATCAAGGGACTCGTAAAAATGAACGTATTAGGCGGGAAATCGTCTTAAACGGGTTACACTGTATTTTTATTTATCGCCAATCGATTACAATTACATATACAAACGTAATGATATTTTAGTTGTTTCAGACAATCGAATGCCAGACACCGACATGGACCAGAGATACGAACAAATAGAAAATCGATATGGTAATATAATTTTTTCATAGTATTATAATTATTAAGTATTAACTACAGCGTAAGTTTTTAATCGCGAATTTCTTAGTAATTAAATTATAATTGAAAAAAAAAAACCATTATCATAGGTGTTTTAAAGGAAATGATTAAAAATCTAGAAGACAAGTATAGACGTCTAAAGTATAACATGTCCGTTCAGAGTAAGTTAGAAACATGATTTCTTCAAGGGTGTAAAAGGTCCGAGAGAGGTCGTTTAGTACAATTTTATTTAAATTTTTTTTTTTTACGATAAACAGGGATGGTGGATAATAATTACAATTGTTGCTATCACGGACCGCCAGCATATGGATACAGCGAACCCCAGGAAAACAGATGGGCCCCCGTCGCCGGGTCCGTACAATTATAACTACCGACATCCGTCTCCGACACCGTCGGCACTTTGTCTGATATAACGACGATTCCGTGTGCGTTAGAGGAACTTTGAACAAATACAGATGTAAACTTTTAAAAAATATCATTGAATTGTTATCAAACTGGACAAAATAAAAAAAAAAAAATTGTATTTACTGCTCATTTTTTATTTTATAATGCCCTAAATATTATAGTTTTTTTTTTCTTTTTTTGGTGTATATTTTATGTTTACATCAGTCAGAACTAAGAATGCGTCTACTGATCTACTTTAATTTTTCAAACTAGTGACAACTGATTAATTATTAATTTTCAAGCATCCCATTGAAAAATCCTGTGTAATATCGTATCACCGATACAGAAATTAATCGAGGTGATTAATGAGGTCGATCGAAGGGTTAATGGTAACCGTGATCAACCTCTTAGTCAGATGGACACTTTACGCCTAAAAGTATTACTTAGAAAAAATATATATATATTTTGTGACAGAAATGTATTTTGAAAACACAGAATAGTCGTGAATTTGACCGTTAAAATTTACATCGGGTAACTTATGTTTTTTTTCATTTATTTATTCAATTAATTAATGTATAATCGCTTACATATTGTATATATTTAAGCCTCGTATACCTACATTTTCACATCGGTAATACACTATTTTCCCGTATATAAGTGCAGCACTAGAACATTACAAAGTGACACAAGTAAGTAAAAATAATAGACAAGAACAATACAATATTTCTCTGTATATATATATATATATATACATATCAGAGTTTTAAACAAAATTCATTCGAATTAGAACAATCCATATATATATATATATATATATATATAGATATATTTTTTATGTTATTCCAATTTTCATTGGTTATCGACAATCAATCAGCTACGTATCAATAAATGCCGCGTGTTTTCCATTGATTTTTTCTTTGTTCGCGCCTGATGGTTTAGGTGTACCGCCGTGGAATGCTGCCCCGTTCTCGAATCCGATAAAACGAGCGTAAAAGAAAATGACAAACTAACAAAAGTGGGGTACGATTATAATATTATTTAACGCAGACTAGGCTCCATATAATAAAACCACAATAAAAGAAAAACAATTGCTATCAACCCGACAAACAAATTTTGATACGCGACTTTTATTTTTGTCGATTTCTTGGTTATTTTGGCTACAAGAGGAAAAATACACGACTTATAATACTACCAATCCTGATCTGCTCATGTATACAAAATTCATACCAGTGTTTAAAAAGGGGTGCTAAACATGTATTTTCCCTAGGGCTCCAATGATAGTCGACACTGTATAAAACCCAAACCCGATATTTTAAATTCGATTTTTTTAACGGTGTTTTTTTCACATTCCAGAGTCATTATAGATATTTTTCTTCAAGAATATCGGTTTATATTTCGGCCAGTGGCAGATTTAACGATAATTTAGTTGGCTAATGCCGACGGGGCACCCTCTTCAATCGTGTACTGGTGTCTCGCCTAAATTATATAGTCAATTTTTTTCAATTTTCACCACTAAATAAATAAATAAATAAATTGTATATTGCAAATCGCAGTATCATCTACCGCAGAATATGTTACCAATACGTTTTGTATGGATTTTACGACTTTATTCGAATCCTTAAATCCGCCACTGGATTCGGACCACCCCTACGGTAATAGATAAGATCGTTAGAAGGGCCTCATAGACAAATCCGTGATATAATAACTTAAATAAATTATTAGCAAAGCTAATTCTAAAGCGTCACAATGAAAGCGACGTTTTCGATCTAGTTTTCTTATAAACAAACGAGAAATGTAAAACGATTTTACGAATAGCTATGTCAAGTCAACGCCTTTCAATCATTATTATGAAACGCGAGTTTTATTTCGATATATTGACACTGTTGTTACATAATTGAAAACGAGATTTGTAGGCCTTAGTGAAATGAGTAATTTTTATTTAGTTGTATTTAACGACTAGCTGTAATATCTGATGACGAGATCAGTATAAGCTGACGGATAAAACTGAGGGCTTTAATCCAGTAAAATTTTCTACACGAATTGTATCATTTGAATTTCAGTTTTTTTCTGAGCTTAAATCTCGTCACTACGTTTTTGATATTAGTAATTTTACTAATAATTGAAATGTTTCCAGATTTCTCTATAGTCTCCCTGATTTGTTAACGGCATTTGTCTTGTTTCTTACATTACCGGTTACTGTAGCAAGTGCATTTTCAAAATGTTTAAACTAGTTAAAAATTATTTCAGAATCATCATGCTCCAAATAAGGCTTAGCGACCTTGCGACGATTTCAATAGAAAATGAGCTTGCTAAAAAATTGAATTTATCATTGTTGGTCATCATTGTTCGTTCGAGATCAAAACAGAAAAAAATGATTTCCATAGTAAAATTCGTTATTATAAATAAATTATTAATTTACTATGCATATTTTTTTTTATTTTATCCAAATTAACAGCCAAATGTTTAGTAAATCGGATTACAGATATAATAGGGCCTCCGAAAATATTGTATCCACTGGCCTCAATAAGCGTAGTTCCCGCCACTGCTCCCAAGCAAACAATGTTCGAAACTGTCACGATAACATTTCCTAAATTCGTGTTATAAATCATTTAATATACAGTCACATATCACTCAATAAATTTAATATAAATAGTCTTGGTCACAATAAAAATGATTTATTAGTTAGTTAGTTTATTAGAACGTTGCACTATAGTAATTCGCTAGACTGCGGCGCTGTCACGAAAGAAGATTTTGAAGGAGAGAATAATTCGCCGGACACTTCTTAATCACTCAGTGTCGTATTTTGGATGATTTTTCGGGAGTGGGAGGTTGATTAACATTTAAGATACCTTACAAACCCGTTTTTAGAATTATTTACTGATAAAAAAAAAACATTTAACTTACTTTTTTTTTTTCTTAAAATTATTATGTCAACACTTGAATTTACATTTGAAACTCTGGTATAATATGATAAGTTGAAGGTTATAACTTAATACTGAATACTAAAATTAATTTTAAAAATTATCTTCTTATATTATTAACATTGAACATTAGTCAATTTAATATTTATAAGTCAAAAAAATACTTCTGTGCGGTTCTGTAACCGTTCTATCTATAGAACCCACTGGCCCTAATGTGCCCACTGGCCACAACTAATTTTTGTGTAGGTATTGATAATGATCGATTTGACGAAAATTGACGATTTTTCATATTTCGGACGGAACGAGGCGTGGGCGACCCGGGAAGGGAGGGCAGGATTGAAAAATCCCCTCTAGATTTTTTACATCAGTCTAGAAAAAAAAAACAACCGGTATTCCGCGTAATTATTCCAATATATGATATTTAGCCGTTACACGCGTGTGTATTTTATACGATTATTGTTTATTACAGGTTTTTTAGAGTTACAATTTTTTTTTTTTTTGAGTTACAATCACAGTATTATTTAATACAAATATTTTCCTATACATAGGTGTAATGAATTCATAAAACATTTTTATTCGAATTCAGAATCGCACAACCCCCCCTCCACCATCCTTGAAATTGTTTTCAATGGGCGCCCTTTAAATGAGGCATTCCCCGGCACATGGGACTACGGGAGATGGACGGCCGTCGCGAACACGCGGCGCACAATGATTACGATTTATAGCTGAAGCCGACGATCGTTCGGGGGTTTCGCTAACGATCGCCGTTGCTGTTGAAATACGAGTTTTGCATCAGATACAGTTTATCGATCGGGTTAATCTGTTGGCCCGGCACCACGGACGCCGCGCCGCTCACGTGGTGATGGTGGTGTTGGTGGTGATGGTGGTGGTGCTGCTGCTGCTGCTGTGGTTGTTGCTGCTGCGCGTTGTGGTGATGGGTGCCGTGAACAGACAGGTCTAGTGACATGGTGTCTGAGCCGATCTCGTCGGCCGCGGTCGTGCTGCCGTCCAACGACACGTCCGAACTGCAAAAACTGTCCACTGAGTGGTCGCCGGTGTACGTACCTGCGGGCGGCGTCGACAATAACAACTTGTTAATATATATATATATATATATTTTTTATAATAAAAAATATAGGTAACGCTGGGATATTGTTGTTTTTTTTTTTGTCGCTTACCTTCGGGCGAGTACGGTATATTGGGGTTCAGCGGTTGACTGTTCTGGTAGTTCGAGTCGCTACTGTCGTGCATGCTCAGCGTACTCAGGCTCAGGTAATGATCTGTTCACAATAACAATAACAACAATATAAGAACGAGTTTATAGACGTAAATTAACCTAACATATCCTGACCAAACCAAACAAACAAATACTAAGTAGAACAAAGCCGGCAAAAAAGCCATTCCTACTTAAGAATAAACTATTAAATAAAAAAAAAATGTAGATCTAGGAACAAGGAAACCTATGTATGGCATTAAACAAAACGGATTAAACCATCATAGAAGCTTTAGAAATGTGAGGTGGGAGGAAAACGGAGAAAATTAAATTGTCTTCAATGAAGACAAACAAAGAAATGTTAGATTTAGTACAGCAGAAGAAATCTTTACTAAGCAATTTAAGATCAAGACGATGACCTACAATAGGTTAAACGCTGAGATGCAAAGAAGAACTCCATAGCATCATATTAAAAGGTATGATAGATAAGAAACGTGGGAGAGGAAGGCGAAGAACGTGTTGTATAAGTCAAATAATCAAAGATGAAACGGTCGATTCAGATATAAATATATCAAAGATATAGCACAAGATAAATAATCATGGAAAGAACATTTATTGTAAACCAATTTACGGATTGAATACTAAAAAAAAAAAAAAACCAAACCTAGCACCTTTAATCATAAACTAAGCCTTCGTGACAGGGGAAGCCAAACGACATTTCTAAACGATTTCCCCGATTTTTAACAAATTAAAGGAACCGACGGGGAAGCCATGCCTCCAAAATTAATACTTTTTCTAAACAAAATTTCAATTCAATATTATCACGATATTGAATTATAATTATTATCGTTGTATTATAATAATTGTTTTTGTCAACCCACAACAATATTGAATACACCGGCTGCCGTCGCCCGACTTTACGCGGGTCATGTTTGTTTATCCAGAATCGTTGCTAACCGTGCTACTAAATTATTGTCAAAATTATTATTATTTTTTTAATCTTTTTAATCTCTTATAATAACGGGACTATCTTCCTCGTGACAACCAAATTAAATAGGTAATAACAACTGTTAATTATCTCATTTAAATCGCCAAAGAAACGCCATAAATCAATAATAATAATTCAAATTTCGTACCTAAAATACCAATAACCCCGTTGAATTCTGGAATAAAATATTACCAGGGTTGATAATATACGTTACACGTATTAACGTGTAAAACGTATAATATGTTTTTGTTTTTGAAATTCATTCTTAAAAGGTTAAAAATACTTCATGTTTCAGATATTAAGTTAGATTTTCAACTTTAATATTTAGTAAAAATGTAGTTATAAATTATTATTAGTTATAAATTCCAAAAACATCTATTTGTTTGTGATTTCCTTTTCTCGCACGTTCGAGTACCTATCTAAATAGAAAATAATGAAATATTTTTTTTTATAATGAAAATTATATTTTTAAATTGTGTTTATTATATATTTGTGTGTTTGTGTAGTTTGCGCGACGAGTACAAGGACACAAACTTTAAAAACACGACCTGGCGGCGGACCGTTTAGCGTCCGTTACGCGCAGCCGGTTTCTTATTGGTTCTTCAAATATCCGTTCACAGTTGTACAGCGCTGTTTCAAATGTGAACCGCATACACCGTGCTGTAGTGAACGCCCATTTAATGTTGTCCTGAACAGTGTACTTTTATTTACAGTAAACGTTTTATTTTGCTCCGTAAAAATTAAATTTCAATAATAAGTATATAAAATAATTATACAGCACGATGTGATAGGGCGAAGAGTTGTATTTTTTGCGCGACGCGTGTCTCGGCAACGCCGTCGTAAAATCATTTTACGACTATACAGCGTGGTGGAGTGATTGTTCAATTGTTTGATAGACGCGTGCACGACTGTTATACCGTAAATCGTTCCCTATGCAAATGTGGGAAAGACCACCACGGCGAGCGGTGCGGCGGAGGAAGTTGTTTTGAATGCGCGACTGATCATCGTGTTCTTAACGTGCGCCGAGTATAGTATTAAATAGTAAAAACGCACCTACTTTTCGTGTTTAATTTAATAATATAAAATCTATCTATTTATAATTTGTATCCCTTTATTCTATTGTTAGTTTAAATTATAAATGTATTTTTGTTTATTTGGGATTTTATTTTTATACAGTATAAAACGTATATAGTTATGTGTTTTATACTACACACGTTTTATACGTTTCAACCCTACAATATACGAGTGCTCGGGTTTAGTGTAGCTGTCTATTAGTGAAATAATTGTTAGAATCGGTTCAGTAGTTCCGGAGATTAATCCCTACATAAAAATTCGCAGACTAACCAATTTTACCTCTTTATATTAATAGTATAGACGAATATTGAAATTATAAGGGAAGCGAAGTGTCCGCAGGGGAAACCGGTGAGTACTCGGATCGCCGCCCCCTGCGTTGTTCTAGTTAATCTTTTTTTTTTTTTTATATAATATTTCGAAGTGGAAAATGTTTAAAAACTATACGAAACACATCTATAAAATAATATACGTACTAACCTCCAGAACACACGCTAGACGTGGTATTCGTCGCGTGCTCCGTTTCGTTTTTGTCCGTGTTGTTGGCATTATTGTTATTAGTGTTTTTATCGTCCTGTTTGCTCTTTCTTTGGATTTTCTTCATTTTCGCCCTCTGATTCTGAAACCACACTTGTACCACTCGCACGCTCAGGCCCGTGTCTTTGGCGAGAGCTTCTCGCACCTGTGTCCAAAAAAAAATCCCAGAAATTTATAGATTTTCGTATTTATAGGTGTATATTAGGAGGGTAGAGGGTCCCAACCAGGGTGCCATGGCGTCCTAGGATTTCGCAATTCTAAATAGAGACTTAAATCGAGGGTGCCTTGAAATTATTTCAAATATAAAGCGATCATACATATTTTTCATAATTTAAATAAAATGATTTTGCGGAAGATGTATCGTGTTCATTCGACCACGAATAAATGATTTGTGAAAAAAAACCAGCTAAAGTATCTCATTAGTGTTAGTAATTAGTTCCGTAATTTATCTATTTAGTAGTATATAATTAATGTTTATAGTATTTAATTTTTTAGTTTTTTGAGTACTTTTCCTGTGTGGTTGTTCCCGTTCTCCGGGAACGGGAATGTCCGGAACAACACTATAAACAAAAAGATCAAAATAATTGATTTGTCGAGGGCGTATCTTAATAGTTTATTTTTACACGTATAAAAATATTATAGAAAAAAAATTCCTGTTTGCGAGCAGTGATTTTAGGTGAATAACCCGATTTGTTTGTATTTTTGTTTTTGTTATTGTTGCAGTAATGGCTAAACAAAAAATAACATAACGGTAAATTCATTATCAGAATAAAAAAATGAACAAATAAGGCCCTACGGTTGAGAGGAAGAAAATTAATATTGACAAAGTTATTAGCCATCACGAAACGTAAAAGTATAACATATATCTAAGGGAATAATTATTCCAGGTGAACTTTTATACTTTCCGTAGCTAATAACAATTTTGTCAATATTTATTTATGTTTTTATCACCTAAGTAAAACCTTGGTTATTTGCTCCTTATCTCATTTTTTTTTTGTTACAAGAAAATAATAATAAAACATATACAAATTGCGTTTTTCGTCCAAAAAATCGCTGCTTCCACTGAACTGGAAACATTTTTTTTTTTTTTTTTTTTCTTAAATATGATTCTAGGGTATTGTTACACTTACGCAAATAAACTACGCTCCCGAAAATTTATTTGGTCCACCACCACAGTATAAATATATACAAATATTAGTCGGGTTAGGATAATAGGTTAATAGGTTAGGATGGCTAGTCTGGAGACAAAAACTGGATGACCAATAGAACCGATGACCATAGTCGAAAAAATTTTTGAGTCAAGGTTGAAGTGGGAAGCAGTGAACACGTACACAGAGAAAGTACTGGGAACCAAGGAAAAAGAAGAGAGGCAAGCGCAGACAATCAAAAACCACAAATAATTAGTTAAGACATTATTTATTAAACACCATAGGTGAAAATTAGGAGGTATAGAGCCCTCTAAAAATATGTTAAGACCACAGCCTTATTTTAAGTTATGTTTGTATATATATGTTCAGTTTATGACCAATAAATGATACGGTTGCAGGACGTCCTAACAGGAGAAGTGCCCCCCCTGCAGATACGTGGTACAGACACAAAAAAAAAATAAAAATTTAGTTAGTCTTATACCTACATACTCGTAAATACGATTAATACGACCAGCGCACACATACCTTTCTACATGGTTTTGGGCTAACTTCAAACGAAGCTTTGAACTGCCGCCGCTGTACTGAAGTCAAAATTGTCCTGGGCCGTTTTGGTCCCCGGCGACCGTCTCGGGGTCTGCAGTTCTCATCTATAGTCAGTCCGTCGTCTGGTAGAGAAAACAAAATTTAAAATTTAAGAAAATCCCTTTTACAGGATTTTATTTATAGATTTTATATAAAATATATATACCATCATCGGATAGTATATATGTTTGGCAAAGTGTGTTGTATAACAGTGGCGCACAACACCTATAAAATATATTGTCTAAAATATTTGAATCTCAAGCCATCCACCCACCCACCTGACCATCTATTAATTGCATACATTATACACTTGTTGTACCTCTATCAAAGTTGTTACACTCGCGTATGACTTTTTCCATCACTTTCGTACTTGTGGAATCTGCGATAAAAATATTTTAAATCAACAACGATTTTGGTAAATTGTTCAATAAAATGAATCGATGTACTATAAAAAATAGTGACCTAACCTCGGGAGTGCCGTGTTTGTTTTAGAAATGGAAAATAAAAATGGCGCGATTCGCACGGCGGGTGTCGGTATCGGCGAAGGCACTTCGCTTGTTGGAATGTATTCGCTGCTATTAGAAAGAAAAAAAAAAATTCTAAATTTTCTAGTTTTTTGTCGGTTGTATGCGGATTAAATAAATTCCCCTATGTATCCGGCCTTTCCGATTTATCACTTACAACAGTGCCCCTCAACACGAGCAGTTTTTTATTATATTGTTTTGAATACATGTGATATTACGTAGGTGTGCTACTGATAATTAATTGTATATGACAATTTATATTCCATTATTACCCGGTTGCGGACTCCCGACGGTCTGTTGCATCAGAAATATTTCTTTTTCGAAATCCGTGCGGCAGAACAGTTGTCCGCCGCCGGCTTTCACCACGTACTGTTGGCCCTTTTGCAGCGGTTGCATGCAAGCCACACACGCGAAACAGCCCACGTGGTAGACGTGACTGGGCCCGGCGCGCATCACCAGCTCTCTGGCACCCAACGGTTCGCCGCATCGACCGCATTTGACGCCGAAAAGTCTATAAATAATGTACGACAAAACATAATAAAATAACCGCGTAAACATAATATTTATTATTATCCGTAATATTTTAAGAAGTATGCATATTTGACGCGGTTTATAAATTTTCTCATACGGAATGCCGCCTATTTCAATGCCAATTGATGTCATTTCGAGTACGGCGTACGAAAAACAGGGGTTGGCCGTCAACCCGTCGGATTTTAGATTTCTCGCATTAATAAATAAGTTATTTCAGTATTCAAATTTAACATTCATTTGAAAATTACATTAAATTTGAAATTAAAATGTATGTATTACGATTTTCACCATTATACATTATAAATAAAATAATTCTATACATTTTTTTTTTTTTTAAAAATACAACATTTTTAAATTGCAGCACTCAATTTTTGGCGCTCAATTGAACAGTTTTGTTTGTTTCATATTGTTATGCATACGCCGTTGTGACGCCCAAACGATTTTTGAACACTGGGGGCTGAGTATGTGTGTACGAATCATTCTTACCAAAAATAGTCATTTTCGCCTATTTAAGCGTTATTTATTTGTAATAATTGCGGTCCACCTTTGATCTATAGTGCATACAATGATCAAATTTGAAAAAAAAAAAAATCATATTTGCAGTGACTTTTTGATATAATATTTGATACAATGATTATTATTGAACGTGCTACGTATTATTTATTGGCGTGGGAATTGTTGTTCGCACTGATACTCATGTATTTTTTCGCGCTCGGTAGATGATATTATTATATAAATATAATATGCATTAATTTTAAATTTTTTTATGGCTACTAGTACGTATAATAGTTTGATTTAATGATGATCGTTTTTTCGTTTTTTTTTTTGTTTTTTTATAATAATTACAACAATTACATCATAGACCGCGAATAACACAATTATAGAAGTCAATATATGCGTGAGAGACTCTGAAGAGGTTTTTTTCATAGCAGTAGTAGAAAAAAAACTATTTATTCCACTGTAAAATTATAGTGTTTGTGATATTATTCATAATTTACCATAATTAATTTCATTTAAAACTCGAATTATTTGTTGACGCTACAGAATACCTACAGAGTACAGATTTTAATATTTGATTAGCTAATAAACTGTGTTTAAAGGTTTTGAAGTTACCTAATATTCGTTTGAAAGATTTGATTAGAATGGTTAAAAAATATGTTATAGTTGTGGTTCAGGTAGAACAAACAATATTAAACTTTATGGACAAATATTTTCATGTTCATAAAATCAAATTATTTTAATCATTGTAAGCATTTAGAATTTACACATGTTTTTAAAAAAAATGTTTGTACAGTATATGTAGATAGTTTTTAGTATTTTTATACTTTATACTAGTATTATAAAATATAAGTCTACGTACAATATCCCGCTTAAAATATAATTCAGCTGGAAAAACAAACATTTTAATTAATTCTTCTATGGAAAAACCTCTTATAGTTCTTTCTCCCTCACACATATCATGGTTTAATAGTTATCTTTCTATTCGCGGTATTTAGTATTATATGTCTATGAATCATATCACCCGGGCGAGATATTAATTAGGCCCAAGCACTCGTTTAATAGTTAACGAAAAATATAATTTTGAAATGCTGTTTTAAGTTAAAATTTAAACGTGAAATTCATGGGCTCTTAAACTTATAGAAACGATTGCCATTTGAAAATCTGTCTTCGAGATGATTCCCGTTTCGTCTGTAAGTTTGAAATGTCATATCTCTTCGTGCCACAGTTATGTTTAAAACTGTCGTGTATCGTTATTTCGTTGTTAGTTTTTTTTTTTAGTAAAACTGTTTGTAAATCTAAAATAATGTTTCAAATAAAGTACCGCCAGGTGGAAAATTCGTATCTTTTTTAAGGTACTCAGGGTGATCAACTAACTATATAGGACACTCGGATTATCTTGGAAAGTATTAAACTTTTACGGATTTTTTTTTTTTTAAATTTAAAATACGAGTAACTCTATAATGTTACATCACCAATGTTTTTTGTCACCCTTATTTTTGAGGGTGAAACCGCCATCCTCATCTATTTATGGAATTTTTAATATAGGTTGCTTTTTAAAAATCAAACGAGGGTGGCGGTTTCATCCTCAAAAATAAGGGTAACAAAAAATATCGGTAATGTAAAATTTTAGAGGTGCTCGTTTCTTAAATTAATAGAAAAAAAAATCTGATAAAAGTTCTAATATAAAGTTGGTTTATCAACCCGTATACGAAATTTTCACGGTGTATACGAGTATGTTCCACTCGGAACCTAAAATAGCGTTTTCCAGGGTCCACGTATAAACGTGAAATGTAGAATTCTAGACGCAAAAATCTGGACCATACATATCCGGATTGTAGAATCTGGACGCACAAACCCGGACCGTAGAATTCTGGACGCACACATATCTGTATAAAGGGGCATGGGACAGACTCGTGTGGTCCTGATATTAATATTACGTGTTTACGTCCAAAATAATACAGTCCATCCGATTTGTACGGTTCAGATGTGTACTTTCCAGTTATATATAGTCCAGATGTCCACGTTCCAGGTTTATATACACGCTTCCGTTTTTCCGTACCGACTAACGAATGTACTCGTATTATAAAGTCTTTTACGGTTCAAGCCGGCGATCCATAATACACATCGAACCTATATATATACGAGGTCTGTTCAATAAATACTCAGACAAAAAGTATTACAAATTATATTTCAAACTTACAGACCATTTAAATGGCTCACCTTCAAAATAGTGTCCTTTAGTTTCCATACAATGTTCTAAACGGCCTTGCCACATTTAAAAACATGTTTGAACTTCCTCCAAGGGTATAGCTTTTAGCTCTTGTGTCGCATTATAGATTGTTTCGTTTACGTCTTCGAATATATGACCTTTGATAGTAGTTATTAGTCTTGGAAACAAAAAAAAAATCACAGGGAGCTAAGTCAGGTGAATATGATGAATGATGTACCACTGGTCAATTTTTGGATACCAAAATTTGACGTATTGAAAGTGCTGAATGCGCTGGTGCATGGTCATGGTGTAAAAGTCACGAATTTGATTTTCACACCTCTGGCTTTTTACGGCGTACTTTCTCATTTAATCTTTCCAGTACTTGTTTATAGAAAACTTGATTTACTGTCTGACTTATAGGTATAAACTTATGAGTTAATCAAAAAAAAAACAATAAGCATTGATTTGATGTTTGACGGGACCTGACGAAATTTTTTTGGACGAGGTGAATTTGTGGTCTTCCATTGAATGATTGAACTTTAGTTTCGTGATCATATCCATATACCCATATTTCATCACCCATAATAATTGATATTATAAAACTTGGGTCATTAGAAACCCGATTTTTTAGTTCCAATTTGTTCCTCGGTTAACGATTTTGGCACTAATTTTGCGGACACTCTTCTCATACCCAATTCATCTCATAAAATCGAGTGACAAGTACTAATTGATATTCCAACATCATTAGCTACTTTTCTGACGGTTATTTCTAATTTTATTTCGAACAAAAGTAATGGTACCATTTGTTTTTGATATTGATGGACGCCCAGGACGATGGTCATCTTCAATGGATATTCTAACTTTTTTTAACGTTTGAACCAGTTAATAGTTACACAACGGCTTAGTAAAACATATTCAAAAGCTAATTTAATCAATTCAAACGTTTCCGTAGCATTTTTACTAATTTTGAAATTAAATTTGAGTACACGTGCGTTGTTACGTAATATTATCTATCGTGAAACTGCGGTTTTATACAAATCGACTAATTTTGAACGCGCACTGGTAATAACGATTGATTGGTAATAACGATTTATATCATATAGTTAAATAATAGTAATTATTTCTAGTTTATTTTAATACAACGACAATACCGATAACATTAAGTTTTTCTGTAATAAATTTAGTCTGGCTATTTATTGAACACACCTCGTATATGTTATATTAGTTGACCCGGTAATGCTTTGCTATTGCTAGACTTTGTAGTTGCAAGATCATTATGTATTATTGTCCTACCCATGTTAAAAAATGTGAAAAAAAAAAGTGGAAGACCTTCCAATAGACTAAAAGTGTTCTACTTTGTCATTTCAACCTCTAATCTACAAAAATAATGCAAGTCACAAATGAATTAAGTCAGAAATTCACGTCAAACAAATATTTGTTGTAACATAATCATTTCGTTCATCTCAACGATTTATGATAGACGACAATTTTTGTTTTGTTGTCTGGTGCGTAAACAAACAAAGCTGATGTTTTTACGTGTTTTCAGTTATTACCATACCCACGCAGTACAAGGATTGCAAGACAATAATTAATAACAGTTTTTTTTGTTTTTCATCCGTGTTACCAAGGTAACCCATTAATCAACAAAAATAATTCGATTTTCGTACTAAAAATACTTAAAGACCGAATTTTCGGGGATGGTATTCGATAGCCGGTGGGATTTCAATAGCTGTAAACCTTCTCACCGGACAACGCGGAACATTTTGCAAAAAACCGCGTAAGAATCGCTTGTTTTTGAGTCTATTGATCTTATACAGACAGACATTCATTTATATGTATAAACAGATATACATAAAATACGCATACTTTAATATACAAGTAGGTAAATACACTCTGCATACCACGTGGTCGCTATGCACGTTGCACTGAACTATTTCGATCGTGTCGCCGTATATATGTAACTTGTATATATGTATGTATATTATATTATATCGTATCTATTATACTTATATTTACAAGAGGTTAGGTTTAGGTTAGGTTTGGTGCAGCATAATTTTTTTGTATTTACAAGTCGTCGGAACCGTATATATATATATAGACGAAGTATAATACGTGTATGTATACGTACACGCATTGTACGACATCGCGTAGGTGAATATAGTTATAGTTTGGAGGGTCGTACCTGTCGTAATCCGTTTTGCAGTACAATCCATTGTGACGGTAGTAGCACGACTTGGACAGCGGGACGCCGCACGCGGAACACGTGACGCACTGTTCGTGCCAGCTGCTCGAACCCACTCGCATTAGGAACCTGTCCACGATTTTCGTTCCGCAGCCCTCACAACTGGACGGTCCTTCGCCGCAATCGCCGTCTGCTGGCAACAAAATATACCGCCGCCGAATTAAATTTTATTTTAATAAGCGCCGTGTCCCAATATACTAGCGTTGATCATTACACCGTTTAAAAAGTATAATTTTTTTTTTTTTTTTTTGCTTTTCAAATTCATTCTTAAAAAAATTAAAATTCAAAATACTTCATGTTTCGTGTCTAGGTTCTCGTGACAGGAGAAGCCAACCGAAATTTATAAACGATTCCCCCGATTTTGAACACACTAAAGAAACCGGCCATGCCTCCAAAATTAATACATTTTCTAAACAAAATTTCAATTCAATATTATTACGATATTGAATTATAAATATTATCGTCGTATTATAATAATCGTTTTTGTCAATCCACAGCAGTATCGAATACACCGGCTGCCGACGTCCGGCTTTACGCGGGTCATGTTTGGTTATCCAGAATCGTTGCTAACCGTGCTACTAAATTATTGTCAAAACTTTTATTATTCTTTTAATCTTTTTAATCTCCTATAATAACGGGAATATCTTCTTCGTGATAACCAAATTAAATAGGTAATAACAACTGTTAATTTCCTCATTTAAAACGCCAAAGAAACGCCATAAATCAATAATAATAATTCAAATTTCGTACCAAAAATACCAATAACCCCATGCGAGCTACCCCGTTGAATTCTGGAATATAATATACCAGGGTTGATAATATACACGTATAAAACATTTTATACGTTTCACATATTAAATGTAACGCGTAAAACGTATATGTTTTGGTTTTTGAAATTCATTCTTGAAAAAATTAAAAATTAATAATACTTCATGTTTTAGATTTTTAATTTTTATATTTAGTAAAAATATAATTATTGTTATAAATTATAAAAACAGTCATTTGTTTGTGATTTCCTTTTCTCATTCTTTCGAGTACCTATCTAAATAGAAAATAATAAAATATTTTTTTATAATTAAAATTATATTTTGAAATTGTGTTGACAGTATATTTATATGTGTTTGTGTAGTTCGCGCGACGAAAGTACATGAAACAAACTAATACACTGTAATATTAAATAGCAAAATACACTCGTATTTTTCGTGTACAATTTAATAATATAAAAATGCAATCACGAACAAAATTACTTATAAATACGTCCGCGATAAGATTTATATCCCCTTATTTCATTGTTAATTTAAATTACAAATTTATTCTTGTCTATTAGGCATTTTATTTTTATACAGTATAAAACGTATATAATTACGTGTGTATAATACTATAAGATTTATACGTTTTCTATGTACGTACAATACTACGTTTACAATACTATACAGTATTATACGTTTCAGCCCTGGAATATACTGTAGGCAGCAAATACGGTTAGCGGGTAAAAATATAACCTAGCCCGGGAGTTGTTATATGAATAGCGTGCGAGTACGACCGGGTTTCGATTTCAAATCGTCGTCGGGTAATGTAACGGCGTAAATTAACAAATATTTGGTTGTTTTGTTTTACATATAACTCGCTTTGTAATAATAATAAAAAAAATTTTTAAAAAAAAACCGTACGAGAGAACGCGGATAATATAATAGTTCGAGATTACGGTTATTAATTCGACCGCAGGGCCGAGGGGCGGTCAAATTTACATTAACGGTAACCGCGGTTACGTCGATAAAATCAATTATTATACCGCTATTACCATTAGATTCCCTAATAAGTTTATTGAAATATTAAGCGTTTTGTGTTATACAACAATTATTACGGTTTTTCGCGTCGTAGCTTATATATTCTGGAATTGTATTTAAAATATTCATTGATTGATATTCGACAAATATATATATATATACAGTTATTAACTCGATAATTTGAAGTTCAGGGGACCAGGCTGAAAATTTTATTTATGGAGTTTTTCGAATTATCGAGTGACTGCTGGCTGTATGGTCCGATTTATATTTATTTCGCATGAAATATTTCAGACTTTATCATAATAATTTTATTCAAATACAAAATAATATGTAATTTCCACTCGTTTTATAGTATAAAATTCCGGATGCCGGTATATATTAAAATAATATTATATTATCTGTACGAGTAATAAATGTACATTTATTTTTTTTAAATATTTTAATTCCTTTTCAAAAAAAAAAAAAAAACACGTAAATTTTTAATATTGTTGTTTACAATAAATAATAAATATATATACGTATGTGTTTATACAGTTTGTAATTAAATCTTCATAGGTAACACGGAATTTTTTACAGTACATTATGCACCGAATTGTTTAATATTTTAATGTATAACGATCGCTGAATAGCACAAAACTGTTTAAAAAAAAAAGATTTTTTTTTTTTTTTATTTACCAAATATTTTTAGAAACCACGCACGGCCTTCGTTTTTAATTACGAGTAAATTTTATTTAACGAATTTCTCTGTACAACGAAAGTTTTAGTTGCCCGCAGCCCCATCCACGAGACGAGATGTGACTGTTACACGGACGTTTCACCGTATTATATTCGATTTTTTTTTTTTTTTAAGTAATATAAATATATTCTGGCAAACCTTATTCTTCGAGGGAATTTAAACGATATTCGGGATCGTTGATTGAGACGCGTTAAACGATGCTATACGAAAATATTCACAACTGAGTTTTTTTAATATTTAATGTATGTGTACTCATTAAATAGTATTAGTATATTATTATTGCCGGGGCAGTTGCTCTAATTTATACGCGTGACGTGTGTGTATTAATATTATAAATATAGAACACGATTTAAACTGATATACTCATACAGAGACAAAAACCATTTATTTTTGGTGGTTTTAATCGAATTTTATATAGATTTTACAGGAATTATTTTTGTTTCTGATAGTTAAACTAAGACGCGTCTCCTCGGAAAAGATTTGTTTATTCGGTTAGAAAAAAAATGCTTCTATTTTTCTTTAGTAATTTATTAATGAATTTCTAGTTTACAATAGATATACGTTATAGTTGAAATTCTCAACTGCAGTTGTAGTTAACTCAGTTAATTTTTTTTTTAATTTTTCGATTAGTAAAAATGCTCCAAATTGTTGATCACAACGTACCTTGAAAGGTTCGTTAGCTCGGTTAAACGAATTTTCTAGTTTTCCGACAGTTTTTCTAAAAAAAAACCGTTTAAATCTTGACAACAAATGGACAAATGGACAACAATTGACACATTGGTTTTGTTTTTGTCGATTTCCGGGTTACCTATATGATTATTGGCTATACACGGGGAAAAAAACACGGATAAAAGGTACTTAGAAAAATAACTAAAATAGCTCCATTAAAAATCGATTTATGATTGCAAAGATTTATCGTTGATTTCATCAGTATTTAAAAACTAAATTGGCCTATATTACCTTATTGTATACCTCTTTTAAAATTCCCGTCTACGACAATAGCCTACCGACTAAATTATAAAATTAAGTGTAGAGCCCCCCACGCAGGTTCTCCTCGATCAGTTATTTTCGTATATTTCCACCCCTTCAATAGAACATTCTCAATTACGCCACTAATGTATATAAAATATAGTGAATCTGTTATTCGAAAGATTCGTTTTATGAGATTATATTTTCATTATATAGCTGTCCGATAGTGTCTGCGCAAAGTGGTTTTTATAAGGAGAATTTTTTTCCTATATAAGACTTAAAAAAAAAAATTAAATTATATGAAATAAATCTCCGAAACTACTGAATCGATCGACATACTTTTTTTTTGTATTTTTAAAACGATAGAGTACAACGCGGAGCATGTTTTAAGCCTAATTCCGCTTTTGTAAGTTAATAAACAATCGAGTAATTCTAATAAATAATCGGCTAAAGCTTAAATTATAACAAAACAAAATAGACGACACCCTAAACGCCAAACGGAAATTTATATACGGCCTCGAACAGTTCAAAATTGCGGATGAAGTCTTTGAAAAAGTACTAACTGATTGAAGTTTCAATTTTAATTGGTTGGTGCGAAAAGTGGAATGTCGTTTATATTCCGAGGATTCCTACGATAATGACACGGACTCTACTTTCGAATTCAAACCTCTTTAATTCCTCGTAAAACTGCTCTGCGACGACTATCGATTAACCACAAGGTTTAGACTAGCAGACGTCGATAATTCAAAATTTCTTGCTTCGTTCGTGGGCATTTTCGTGTCCCGTGTTCTCGAGTTAATGTTCGAAAAATAATTTATATATTTATGCGCCTGATCAAAAAAACGAACAATATAGTCAATACCAATAAGTATTAGAATTCATAGTGACAATTCTTGAATATTTCTATCAGATCTCTCTGTAAACTTGAATTAACTCAAATATAAAATTACTATTAGTGATCTGTGTCGAATTTGTGTTCTACCTTAACTCAAAATTCTCGTATTTTTCAACAAATCTTTGTACGAGTTGAAATTTTAAAAAAAATGTGTTCTATTAATTTATGCCCTTAAAAAAAAAAAAAAAATATATCCCGCACACTATACGCGTTGGTATTTATTTGTACCGCGGTTTCTACCCCGGGATTAAAATATTCATTTGCGGGTCCTTTTGTTTTCTAAATAGCCGTACATATACGGCGTTCGAGTAGAATATTTAGTAAGGACTTATTACGAGTACTTGTTGCACGCCCGTCATAAATCTTTACATTTGCATACGGATATTTGTTACTAATTAATATGGAATTCGGACGGCGATTAGTATAAACTTATAAGTCGTACCCGTTCGATTATATTCATCCTAAAATTAACTTTATATAATGGGCCTCGCCCGTGACAAAATTCGCGGAGCGAAGAACGTATCTGTTTTACTACGATCCATATGTATGCTGCTTCATTTGTTTGTATTTTTTGTATTTTCTTTCAAGTGCTATTGTACACACACATTTCCCTTTGTTTACACCCATTCCCACTAAAAACTAATGTCAATATATTTTCAAATTAATTTAATTACTTAAGTACGCAATACGTTTTACGTAATACTTTTGTATATATACAAACGATACTGAACGTAAAATAATTATATTATCATACTTCGCGCCATGGCGAGGCCACTGTTGTAGATGAGTAGTTTGACGGGTAGGAGGGGGGGGTAATTATTTAGTATATATACTGAAGTATTCATTAGTTTTTTAACTACGATAAATCATTGCAATCAAAAAAACAGATCAGAGCACCACCGAATAGCCGTATCAGTTGTGTTTTTTTCGTTGTGGCCAAGGAAATCCAGAAATCGACAAAAATGAATCCCGCGCGCGTCGTCATTTTTTGTCAGTTAATCAAAAAGAAAAAAAAAAGAAACTGTTGGAAATCTAGAAAACATTTTCAAATTGAGTAGTACCGGGTGAAAAAATCCGCAACGCGAAGAATTCACTCAGCATTTCACCCACTAAAAACAGTAAAAATATAAATACATATTTTAGAAAAAGTACCTATAAAGGAAATTTCGAATATTTTTCAAATAAAATGAAAAATCACATGTTAAAAAAGTATATTGATCACGAACTGCACACTATAACATTTGCTACTGCACATTCCGTATTTACTACTGCACTTGTGTGTGCAACTCTGCGCACAATTGTATTTTCTAGTAGTAGCAAAATATACCTACTGTTTTTCAGAACATCTCCGACTCGCGATAAACCGACAATTATTTTGTAGTTGAAATAATCGTCTAAATGTCCGAATTGCTAGACGAAAACCGCGATAGCTCGGCTAAAACTCATGCTACGTATATCATTTTATAGCATATAGTAGCACCACTCGCGAACAGTTTAGCTAATCTATCGGTGAAAGAGCATCTAGAATCGGATATTTAATTCCGGGGATTATTCCCTACAATACAAACTCACGAACCAACAAATTATAATATAATATTATAAGTATGGATTATAATAGATTCAATATATATTTGTATTATTTTCATGTACACGCAAAGACGAGCGTAACTATAAGTTATCTGCAAATTACGTCACAACGGGACACAATGTAATATTTGCGCCCCTATGGGTTACCAAAAAAAAAAAAATTCATCTAAAATATGTCGAAATACAGATTATTGTAGGCGATTCCAAGATAATTTATGTAATTTATATTTAAGGTAGTATATTTTTTTGTTTCATATCGTTTGAAATTTGCGCCCCTACATGATACGCGCCCGGGGCACGAGCCACGAATTGTCTCCCCCCCTTAAATCCAGCGCTGAGTTATATATAAGATGTATAATATAATTTAGATAATGTAAATTTATCTAATTGGATAGTTGGATATTTTAACGAACGGCGCAAACAAACCACGGAGACTTCAAAAATCTTAAAAATAATTCAAAATTCGCATGATAGACATGGGCAGGCCACACTGCGGTTGTAGGGGGCAAGTTGGAAAGGTAGGGGCAAGTTGGAAAGGTAGGGGGCAAGTTGGAAAGGTAGGGTACACAGAGAAATACGATTTATATTTGCACGCGACGATAAACTCATTGCAAACGAAAAATGATTCCGGGCAAAGTTCGGTTAAACACACATTTTGATCAATTCGATAAATTCGAAATTGTATTAATTTCGAACTAGAAAATAAATTAACTAATCAATCGGGTTTTAACGAGTTTCGGTTCGAATTCTGGTAAAAAAATAAATTACAAAAATTTATCCACACATTATTATAGTACAATACCAAAATAGGTGGAAAATATATTACATTTTATGAAATAACTTGAAGAAAAAAATATTTTTATCATGCGAATATAAAAAGTAATTCTTTCTTCATTTTAGACGATTTAGAGATTTGTACTGTTGTCATATCTGGGGGGGGGGCAAAATGATACCTTTGCCCCACGCCCATATAGTTGTAATATACCTTATTATACAGGGCCTCATTAACCAATAGACTCAAGGGGGGGGGAGCTGCCGCGAAATAGTTTTGGTTTGTTGTTACGGGATTCGTGAGAAAATATTCCGTGTAAAATAAAGGCAACTGGTTGTTGTTTCATTTATATAAATATATTTAACGAATAATAATTTTGTTTTTATACCCGGTGGTAGTACCAAATCGAACCAAGTCTATTTGGTGGCAAACCCATCGATCGGGCCTTGGCAGTATATTATGAATATATGATAAATACTTTAGCAGTAAAATTGTTAAAAACCAACAAAAAAAATCGAACGGTTATTTATTTATACTCACAGTTGGATATTCTGGGAAACCCGTCCATGTCTCTGACGACGTGTCGGTGCAGTATGTCCAGCATCATTTGACCGGTTCGGCGGCGCGTTATTTTTATATGGGGAAAACGCTCGTTGTTGTCTCTATTTCGGGCCGATCGTCGCGGGTCGGTGTCGGATGAAAGTCGGTGGCGGGACGTGCAGACGGAACGGTGTGCGTACGCGATGTGTGCGCGCCGTGCGCGGTCCACCGACACCGCACCGCCGTCGCTGCCGTCGCCGCCGCCGCCGCAGCCGCCGTACCACCACCACCACCACCACCGCCGCCACCACGACGGTCGTTGTCGTCGTCGGCGGTACTGCACTGTTGGCGGCGGCGGCGGCGCGGACGGAGCGCGGCGGGCATGGCGCGTTGACGTCCGCGGAGCACGCCTACCGGACGCCGCCGTTGGCGCCCGGGACGTCCCATCGATCGGGCCGGTAGTCCAATGGGAACCGCTCCGCCGCCGCCCCGTTCCGTTCCGTTTCGTTTTTGGGCGAAGACGAGAGACCGCCGTCCGTCGGCTGAAAACGCGGTCGCCGCCGCGGAGATATTTCCGTCACATATTCCTTATATATTATACGTATATTCTATTACTTCATTATACATCTATATTATATAATACGACGTGCACGCTGTGTTTCACTCCGTTATTTCTTACACACCATAAAATACATAATAAATATAGGTATTATGTACCGGATACCTAGCAGCTATATATAGTTGTGCCTACCACAAGTACCGTGGTAACCGCGATATCCATAGATATATACTATACTCATAATACCGGTATACCTTGCAGGGAAACAATATATATATATATATATATATATAATATTATTATCTACACGTAATTCCCTCAACTATGTTACGGTGAAAGACGTCATTTCTCGGAAAACACGATGTCGTCAGATATTTCCCTAGAAATTGGTATATACATTTTGTGTAGGCCACAGTAGACGATAAATTTTTAACTGCGGTTATTGACGTCGATATTGTCCGCGGCCGGCGGAAGAATGAGACGCCCCTCAATACGTACGTCATTATTAACACGTCGCGCAGATGACGGTGTGAGCAGTGGCGTACACAGGATTTTTCAATGGTTGGCACTTGGAAATTAATAATTTTCATCAGTTGTCACAAGTTGGAAAAATAAATCAGATCAGTAGAGGTGCGTTCATAGTTCTGACTGATAATAAACATAAAAAAAAACCAATCATACTTAAGGCATTATATAAATGATTAATAATGTATAGTAAAATACATGTTTTTTTTTATTTATTTTGTCCAGTCTGGTAATTCATTGCAGACGCTAGGTGAGTTTTTTTTTTTTTGAAAACTGCCGTACTCCTTCATCTTCATCGCCAATTCTTCTCGGTACGTGACACTGCACCAATTACGGGTTAAAAATGAAAATATACGTGTAAGGCTTAAAGGCTATATTATTATTATCTATTAACATCCATGGGCTAACTTAACGATGCGTTGATTCTCGATGACATCAGTTCTGTAAGTTCAGTTTTAATCATAGATATCTATGGTTGTGTGGTGGCCAGTGTTTATAACGTGTGTTACCACAGTTAGATAAATAATATAATCTTATCGACATAATATAGTAATTATAGTACGGTTAGGTTAGGTTAGTCCTTATTAATGGACAACAGTGGTAAATTAAATTGTTTACTTACGAATATAGTGATATTTTTATGAAAACGCGTCCTTGCTTACTAGTTTGTCACAATTGACACTTGAAAAATATATATAAATACTGCCAATGGTGGGGAATCTTCATCCCCTTGACCCCCTCCGCCAACCATGCGTACGCCGCCGGGTGTGAGCGATGTTCAAAGACGCTCAGTGATAATCGTATTCGTGATAAAGAGGTTCGTTAGTTAAAAATATCATAAAAGAGACGAGCAAAAACCTATAATGACCGTATAATTGTATGAAATCGTCTCGGCAGTAGTAATAGTTATGACAGTGTTTACGGGCTAGACCGTATCTTGGGAGGAGGAGGGTGTCCAGCGGGTCCGGGTCCTCTCCGAAATGTCTTCGATATTTTAAAAAATGTTTAAAATAATTATTTATTTTTACACCGACCTAAATATTTTCAGTCATAAATGATTTATTACCACCATTTATTATTTTATATCATACCGAACGTCAAAAGTTAAAATCATTATTGACTAAAATTACAATATACATGTTTTGGACCTCCCTCCACCCTCCAGAGAGTTCTGTGGACAATATAAAGTTTAGAATTAAGCACTACACCGGTGTAGATTATGCGTATAATCCCTTATAAATTTACAAATACAAGGTGCGTTTAAATATAAGTAAATTGTAAAACACGCTCAATGAATTATTGGAATTTTGCTCGCGTATTTATTTATTTTAGTTGTTAAAAAGTTGCTTTTTATTTTCATAAAAAAAACAACAAAATATGACGTTTAGTACATTTTAGTTAAACTACTCACTTTATTATCGCACGGGGCAAAAGTGCAATACGCAGATAATAATATAATAATATTAGGAAAACTTTTTAATTTCGACAATATTATACATCACCGAGGGTCATTGAGTATATCATCAATTATTATATATGATTATAATCGTTAATATAATTTTACGATGCCCATAAAGTTTTATAGCGTTCTGATTTCTAGTGGCGGCGATACTATAGAATTTTGTTCGTTGTTTATTATGTAAAAAAAAAAAGGTATATAGAACATCGAACAAACCGCTTTATACATGGAAAACACTATACATAGGCATATACACGATAAGACTAAATTATAAAATCGCATAATATTTATAGTACACGCGCCGTGATAACAAAGAGGTTTACTTTACTTTATATTTTTTTATTTTAATATAAAAACTAAACGACGTATTTGCATTAAATTATAATATATATATAATATACGTATTGTGTACCTATATACCTATATCAAGGCCACGTTTGTTAATGAATTTCATATTATATTAGTGTAGCCAGATTAAACTTTAACAAATCCGGGACACGAGAATATTTTGAAATAAAAATCAAATAAATATGTATTTACTATATCTATATTTATATATCATTTTTATATACTATATTTTTATATATATATATATATATATCAAGGTTGACAATTCACACGTATAATATGTTTTTGTTTTTGAAATTCATTCTTAAAAAATTAAAAATTAAAAATACTTCATGTTTCAAATATTAAGTTTGATTTTTAATTTTTATGTTTGGTAAAAATATATTAGTTATAAATTATAAAAAAACCTACTTGTTTGCAATTTTCTTTTCTCATTCATTCGGGTACCTATCTAAATAGAAAATAATAAAATATTTTTTTATAATCAAAAATACATCAAAATTATATTTTTAAATTGTGTTGATAATATATTTATAAGTGTACTTCGCGCGACGAAAAATATTCGCACGTTGGCTTATTCATGGCCATTTAGGCCCATTGCCGCTTCCACGGCAATCTTCCTCCACGTTTCTCTGTGTGTTGCCATCTCCAATCAGCACTCCCAGTAGCCTCAGGTCTTCTTTAACTCGGTCTTCCCATCGCTGTTTTGGCCTTCCCCTTGGTCTGCTCAGGTTTCCATTTCATGACCTAACCGTATAGGTTAGCCCTTTGCCCTCCACACATGTCAAGCCCACTTTAGTTTATGACTCTTAAGTGTGGCCACAATAATGGTATCGCTAAATAGTGCAATAAGTTCTCTGTATGATCGTATTTCGTAACCGCCTTCCTGGTTTTTCTTTGGCCCAAATATTCTTCGTAAGATTTCCCTGTCAAAAATCATTAATTTATTTTCCATCTGACTTGATGGACGATCCCACACAGTCGAGTAATATAATCGGTTTAACGAGGGTGTCATATAATCTTATTTTTGTTTTTCTCGATAGTGTTTTAGATTTAAACCTAAATTAAATAATTTTAACACTATAATATTAAATAGTATAATACACTTTTATTTTTCTTGTATAATTAAATATTATAAAAGTGTTATAAATATCACGAGTACAATGACTTATAAATACGTCCGCGATAAAATGATCATTATAGCACCACGATCGTCTATTTATAATTTATACTCTCTTATTTTATTGTTAGTTTAAATTGTAAATGTATTTTTGTTTATTTCATTTTTATACGGTTTAAAACATATATAATTGTATGTTTTATACTATGTCATATTATTCGTCTTAACCCTGATGTATATATATATATATACACTGTACTACTACTGTATCTTTATCTTTTCATAATATGATCGTTTTAATATTATTGATTGTACACAATACCTATCGGTGTATATTATTAGTACGAGCACTCAACTTTTGCACGCAACAATGGGAAAAAAACTGCGTATTTTTCGAGTTACAATCATCTAATATAGTGCTTACTATATTATAGTTGTTAAATATCAAAACATTTCTTGTGAATTAACTTTTATTTAACCATGGCTTCAAACTCAGTATTGAATTGAAATAATTAATATATTTTTAATAGGAAATGTATCTAGTCAGATTAATGGCAGTAAGTTGCCATCAAGAAAACAAGTATTTTATTACGTGTTCTTTTTTTTTAATATGCGTAAAGTCAATCTTAGTTTACACTTAAGTGCAAAATTAGTTATTCAAGAAGTCGTTATATTTTGGCAAAAAGCACGCGTTCCTATTAAAGCAGAATATAACTGTATTAAGAAACTGGAATTATTATATGAGGAATGGAGAACTTTGCAGAAATATTCTACAAGAAAAACAGAATTGGTATACCATCAGGCACTCAAAGAATATGATCTTCTCGATAATGTTCAGGCTTTATGTTGTGATACAACTACTTAAAACACAGGTCGTCTAAAAGGTACTTGTATAATGCTTGAACAGTTATTAGGATGTGATATTTTATATTTTCCATGCAGACATCATATTTATGAAATTATTCTTAGAGCTGTATTTGATGAAAAAATGCATGATACTTCTGGTACTAATGTACCAGAAGTATCATGCATTTTTCAAACGATTTCAACAATTTTGGCCAAAAAATGTCAATAATTTAATACTGGGATAGAAGATAATATTATTAATGAAATATTACAAGGTAATATTGTAATATGTTAGTTTTTTACGGTGTTAAAAATATTATGTATGTTAACAAATAACATGTTCATTGATATTTTTTTCTTAAAATAATGTCGACAAGCTATAAAATAACATTGGAATTAAATTTGTATAGAATATAGTTTGAGAAATTGTACGTTTTTGAAAAACACGGTATTTCTATACTATTGTAGGTACAAGTCCAGTAAGAATACTTTTTTTTAATTCCCGAAAAATATGAAAAAAATGTCATATGACTTTGGATAATAATATTGCGGGTCCCTATATTTATTATACAGTACACACTAATGCATATATATTTATAGCAAACGGCTATACTACGGTATATTTTATATACACGCTCATAAAACAAAAATCATTATTAAAAATATGCGCTGTAACCAGAGATATTTATTTTTGTTTACTATTTTAATTTAATTAAATACCTATAATATTTTGTAAATAAAAAAATATTTCTATTTTTAATCTATTACTAATATTATAAAAAGGTAAAATTTGTTAATTTATGTATAGAGGATAATCTCTGGAACTAAATAACTGATTCTGAAAACTCTTTCACTAATAGAAAGCTACACTATCCCCTAGTAACATTGACTGATAAGACAGCAGATCTTTGCCATCAATACAACCATGCATCCCACAATTACCGACATACCGGTTAGTGACATTAAAATCTCGATTAAACAAAAAATAAATACGGCATGGCAACATTTTTGGGATCCTATTCCATCATCCAATAAACTAAAACGAATTCAAAAAAACACGAATAAATGGCATACTCCCCAAAATTAAAAAGGACGCCAGAAAATTGCTATGACAAGGGCAAGAATCGGACATACTTTTTTAGCTCACTCATTTCTCATAAATCAAAGATCCAGAACCCATATGCAACAAATGCTTAGTTGTCTTAACTACTGAACACATAAATTCAAGAATATCCAGAACACCAAAACATACGTAACAATACCAGACGACCTAGAAGAAGCTCTAAACGAAGACAACACCTCAAAAATCCTAGCTTTCCTAACCAAAATTGATATTGTAAACAATTTTTGAAAACATCTACTATCAACCAATACGTAAATTTAAAAATAAAATAAAAAAAACCACTTTCTTTTCCTTTTTTCCCCAAATTCTGTATAATGTTCACATTATACAGAATAACCTTAGACGTATTAATAAATAAAACAAAACAAAATAAAGGATATTCGTAAAACAACAACCAACTGACGTTTTATAATTAAATATTTTTGTTATTTTATTCGACGTTATTTTTTTTGCAGTTACCTAATATGCGTCTCGTCGCGTATACACTTTCGATAATAATTTTTTTCAAAACGTATATGTACGAGTTTTAATTAAGTCGAATCATTAATCACGCAATGGCCCGGGTGAAGAAAAGAGGGTAAAAGTCGAAACGTTGTGTTTCTAATGCGGAAGTGAAAAATCCCCGAAAGAAGAAAAATTACGGCCGTTTCTTATACGGAAAAACGCATAAGAGTGTGCGCCCTCGCCACCGTACACACCGGCACACATAAACACAGATTGCTTTAGGGACAGTATAATAAGTCTTAAGGACGGAGGAGGGATTGCCGGGAAGAGTAAAAACGACAGGAGAAATATATATACGTGCGACTCATATATAACATTGTCCCGAGATTTAATAAGTTTTCTTTAAATTTACAGAATAAATCGCACGTACGGAAAAATGTTGATTTTGATATAAACTCGGATTCTGTAGTTCTATTAGTCTGAAACATATTTTTTTATTTTGTTAGAAGTATAAAATCAATTTAAATGGTTTAGTGCATTTTTACTGCGCTGTTAAGGATTTTATATGCATTTCTAAGGTTTTAATATTTCAAGTTTGTGCCAATGAAATCGGCAGACGTAGAACTCGCGGTTTCTTTTATGGAAATACCTTAGCACCGAACAGGAGGTGTTTTGAATTTGAAAATGTCAAAAAATTATCGATTGTACAATGCAATAAATACTTTAAAGGTAAAATATTAAATTTTAATGTATAACAATGTAATCTGTTTTAAATATAATTTAAATTTCTGATTTTTTTGATTTTTGAGGGTGTTGTAAACGACTAATCCAAAGACTAGTCCAAGATGCATATAAATTCGTAATATTAAAAGATTAAAATTAAATTTTTAGTAATTTTTTTGTTGTTGTATGTTTTAAGAATTTTAAGAGCTTATTTTTTTATGTATATTTCGTCAATTATCAGTGCGAATTTAATCGTTTTTTTCAGCGCATAAGATTCACAGCCCGGATTATTACGCTATAATATAAGTATTAAAATGTATTGAAATTCCAAAATTGTATCGTGCGGTATACTAATGTTTTACATACGCCCGAAGCATAGTGTGTATATGCTATTTTCGTGCGTCCGCGCGATGCGTACGTATTTTTTTATTTTTTTTTTCTACGTTTTAAACCCCGCGTATTTGCACGGCGGTACGCGGAATATAAAAAAAAAATAAAAAAAAATAAATAAATAAATAAAAATAAAAAAAAAGCTCGTGTCGACGAGAGAACGGACCGTGAGCGCGAGAGACGACGACGGGCGGCGGCGACGGCGGGCGCGCAGCGAATTCCGGTCGGTCAGGAATGCCGAGGGTCATCCGTCACGGAGGAAAACGAGCCGTGTCTAATATTGTCTGCTGTTGCAGGGGTGGCCAAAAAAGCCGCGCGCGGACGTGCGCACACACGGAGAGAGCAATAGGGTAGAGACAGCTGTTTCCGAGCTGTTAGTCACGCCCGCGGAATTTTCGTTCCCCTCAGTACATATATATATATATATATATATTTATAGCAAACGGCTATACTACGGCGCGGCGTAATGGGGGATGAAATTCTTGACGTGAATGTAAATAGAAGGCTGCCCGCGTATGCCTCCCCCCTCCCCCCGATTTTCCGACTATATAATATATATGTATATTGTGCTTTTTTTTATATATATATATATATATATGCATACGTATAAACGATCCTCGGTATACGTCCGCGCGTAACCTGCAGAGGGACACGTATCAAAGTGTCACGTGACTCGGTTACATTTCTCAACTGTACATTTCAATGTAGACGACTCAAAAACGTAACGCAACACGCGCGTAGTAACCCGACGGAGTCATACGGAAATCGTCTTGTGTCGAGACGTTATATCGACGACGGTGACAATTACGACGATTATTATTTTAATTTAGATAAAACCAATATGACCGCCACTACTATACAGAATATATAACCGAGATTAATTCAATTTGTGGTAGGAAATTCTCAATTTTTGATTTTCGCAGAATATTATTTATCAATATTAGGGACCCCTTTATAGGAGCGGACGAATTTTCAAAACGTTCTTGCGATTTTTCACCTATTTATAGCCGTCTTAAGTTTTCGAGTTTTATCCGAATAAAATCTATTTGGCGCAATGAAAAATGTCAGAAAAATTCGACACAAAGGGCTTACCATAAGTGGTATTTAATGGTAAAAAGGAAAAAAAGTCTACCGTAAAAATCACGGTATTTATGCTACCGATCCCTATTAATGCGAATAAAACTTTTGTTGCTTCCATAAAATACACAAAAATTTAAGACTAAAATACACGGACAAATGTTGTAATTTGTTTTAATTAGTTTATTTTATTTTATTATTTTTTAAATTTATTTTATACAAGAAGATGTTTACCGAACTCGGTTCATAATTGTTGCGTATGAAATGAAATTCCCATCTATATATCCCACCTTGCCAACTTTCCACCTACAACAGTTGCTCACCACCCACGTGGGCCATGTGTGTGTGTGTGTTGATCGGGACAACGACCTAATCTAAAAACGTCGTCAAGGGTATCGTCGAAAGATGTAAAATTTGTATGTCGTATGTAAGGCGTAATCTCTAGAACGACTGAACCAACAGAAAGCTACACTAGTCCTGATTAACATAGGCTATATTTTATTTCAATAAAAATAAATTAAGGGGAGCCGACACGAGGTTGGTTAATGAAAAAAAAAAAATAATAATAATAATTGAATTATTTTTGTTGATTTGTGTCGGTGATTCGGATGAAATAAAATAACAGTCGTTGTTATACTTATTTGATTTAGTTTTCACGGGGAGGAGTGTTCCTCCCCGTTTATAAAATAAATTAACTAAAAAAAAAAAAAAAAACGATTCTGGATAACCGAACTTGACCCGAGCAAGGCCGGGTAATAGCAGCTTGTCAATAATATTCATATAATATATATATTTATATATATTATATTATTTTCAATCAATTTACAAAATATTAGGGGGGGGGGGGCGGAAATCTTCATTTTGACTAGATGAGGAGCAGTGGTAGCCTCTTGAGACCCACTTAATTTACGCCTACGGTCGGAACAAAATGACAATAATTACAAAAAGTCTGTTGTGACGTCTATATGTATATAAATGCCACCTTTGAACAGCATCACGGTACCTGCAATATATACACTTTATTAAAAATCGCTTCAATACGCACGCGTTTTCATTTCCCCTCGGCGTTCACTATAAACAGAGTAAAAAAAAATAAAAAATAAAATATTAAATGTATGCGTATAAAAAAAAACGAGTTTTTTACGCGCGCGCTTTATAGTTTTGCCGTTTGGCTGCAGATTTTTTTAATATCTAGTCGGGATTCCAAACAAATATATCTCTATATACGTATATTGTTATTATATTTTTTTTTTTTTAACATTCCGTAGATTGGTTTAATGATGAAATTTTCCTCCGCTCTTTCCTATCCGCACGACAACGTTCTCGGGTACTTTATGACCATATTATACCGTATAATATCAAACCGGGAAAACGTTAACAGTTTTACACATACACCTACGTTGGAAGCATACAACAGAACGGTTACAGGCGTATTTTGGATGATTTTTCGGGGGGGAGGAGTGTCCAAAATGGAACCTACAAACACGCTTTTTTAGAATTAATTACTGATAAAATAAAAACTTACTTTTTTTTTTTCACATTACTATATCGATATGTCAAGAGACAAATAATTTTACATTTGAAACTCTGGTATGCAGTATAATAGTCGAAGATTATTATAAAATACTGATTACTAACATATATTTGGAAAATTACCTTCTCATATTGTTAACATTTAACATTAGGACATTTATTATTTATTAGTCGAAAAAAGACATTTTTTTTTTTTTTTTTTAATGTCAGTAGGTGTTCAAACATGGAGGACACTCCCCCTCCCCTCATCGAAAAAAAATACACCACTGACTAAAAGCGATGGAGAAATTAACTTAACTACACTAACACATATATAATATTATAATTTAAAAAAAAAAAGTAGATTACGTAACGCAAAACCGTATTATTCGGGTTGAGCAATAGTATTAGGTGAAAATTCGGGCGGATACAACTTCGATAATTTTCATTAGAAATTTTAATCCACAAATCCGTACATACATAACGATAATGCACACATTTTATATAGGGAATGATTGAAAAATTGATGAAAAATACCGCAAAAAATCAAAAATCCGAACGTGAGTCTCTGATTTATAGGAACTGTAGTTCCTATAGTCAGAACAGCCCAATTAGCAATAGAGGAAAAGAAGCGGTAGAGTATAATTATTTAGGCCTATATTATTTTGATCATTACTAGAATTAAACGTTATCATGAAATTTTGAGTTTGGTTTTTTACTCCCCACCCCCTACAATATTGAGAAATCCTGGCTACGCCACCAATAATCGCATCGTACGCATTCTCACCGATCCCCCGCCGGGGCTCATATAAAATGAGAATCTGAGAGAAAAAAGTACATTAAGTAACTATAGGTAACTGTTTTATTATTATTATTATATATTTATATATATTTTTTATCGTATCGTTGTCACGATATAGTTAATAATAAAATACATTCATACGCTCCATTGATCACATTCAAATCGTGTACATTGTGCACATTATTATTCTCCTCTTTATATATACACCGGATATAAAAATCTATATCAGTTTCCGTCTATTGAAGCGAATTTTTTTGTCACGTGCGCGACACGCGTTTCACTTATGATGTCGCCGGTTCGCCGGTCCATCGATTTTGTAGTCGCCGCCGGTTGTTATTATATACGTTTTGTTTTATCTTGACAGCGTTTTTTTTTTCCATCGAAAATTAATTTTGAATAATACATTATAATATAATAGGAAGTAATTTTAGTTAATTTTAAGAGCGAAACCGTGTATTTTTTCAATTCGATTTTTTAGCATTTCAGATTCTGAACGAAGCGGATGAATATTGCACCGATTTTGAAATTGTAGCATTTTTTTAAAAGCATTTTGTATCTAGTCGGTGCATCGAAAAGATCATATTTTTTGATTTTCCATGTAATTATCTTAATAATCGTCTATACGGTTTACTCACCGGTAAAAGAGAAAAAAGTTTAGCGTAACACAATAATTTTTTTTTTTTATAATCATTTTGCTATTTTCCTATGTAAACGAATAATTTTTTTTGACGCCATATAGAAATATACAATAGTTTGAGACGAAGTAAATTACACGGACAATTGTAATTTATTTTGTAGTTATATTTTAATTTATATCAAAACGCGTTAAACCAATACCTTATACGAAAGATTAGAATTAGAATCTTTGGCAAAACGAAAATATCCTTCGAGTCGTTATGAAAAACCACGTGGGACGGATCACAGCATGACGGGAAAATATTTCGTTGTTTTGCACCGTCCAGCTGTTTTGAACATTCCAATAGCACTTTACACATTTTTTTTTTTTTTACATTGGGAAGCTATGCTATTAAGTAAATTCAACAGATTTGTCTTGAAAAATATTCCGGAAAATTTGCTAGTTATTTAACTTTAGAGAAACAAAATCGTTTCGATTGTTGAAAAAAACGATTTTCGAGTGTTTTTTTTTTTTTTGTGCGATAACAGCGGCGGCCAAGTTGGGGTATAAATATTGTTTTCTTCATAATATCAAAATCAATAGTATAATATTATTGCACAATTATAAATATATTTGAGCTTGTGTACACTAAATACATTTCAAAAAACATAAAATCTATGGCGTAATTGTATTATAATGATAACAATAACCATCCCGGCAAAGGCGCCGCTATTGAATAAATCCGAAAATCGGTTTAAATAGTTACAATCGGCATATGCGACTAATTTTAAAACGGAATAGTTAATTATTTCAATTATTTACGGGGGGAAAACTATCGACTGCCTGTCGATTTGAATTGATATCCGAGCGGAAAAAATCGGATGCAAAGCGGTTCCTATTGTTTAGGTACGGAATTCAACATTCGAATAGGATCCGGATTTGATCCGGTTTCGTCGTGGTCGCAACGTGACGCGGATTTCATGTTTGAACGATACATTATATAAATTATATATTCGCGTAATGTAAGCGGGTCGCGCGCGCCAAAACATATACGACGGTGCCGTCAGGCGGACGGTCTCGGGCCGGGCAAATTGACGCGGCTACGCGTGTCCGACCGGTCGCCGCCGGCCGTATACAGATAAGCCGCTGCACGCGACCAGCGGCGGCGGTGTCGCCGTCGTTCGGCAATAATAAATATACGCGTAGGCTGCCAAACGGCGGCGTTTAGTTGGCCGGAAAACGTTTACCGGCCGCGCGTGTTCGCACGTGCGTCCGTCCGCGGGGCCCGCGCTACCCTGTGGGATTCGCTCGGAAACGATTTACTCCGGTCGCGGGGGCAATCGGGACGGGAGAAGATCCGAGACACGCGCGCCGCCACCACGGTCGCAAAGGATTTATACCTGACGGGTGCCACCCGTGTTGATCCGTTATAATATTGTGTACGCGGGGTTTCGTACTGTGACTGTGGCGCGTCGTCGTCGTCGTCGTCGTTCTTCCTGGCCGTATTTCGCGGATATTATCCCGTGCGCCACAGCGGGCGGTTCGTCACAGTCTTGTCGGTTTGACGGGCCGGAAAGAGATACGATTACAGTTACGAGCTACGACGTATGTTGCAAAAAGAGTGCTCGGGGGTAGGGGTGGGGTCATGGGCGGTATTTTTTTAAATTTTAAATTACGGTGCTAAAATTGTAATTTTTTTATTATTACAATTTTATATCATCTATTGATTATAAACGGTGGGTTATAATACGAATTTCGGACTTTGTAGCTCTATAAAACTACAAAGAATAGCACTGGAGACGAATCAAAAATAAAAATGAATGAAATGTTCTAGATACGAATCACGCTTATTCCTTTCCCGTCGAATGCCTATTTGAGCCGATGGATTTTCTGCCGTGTGCGCTTTTTTTTCGCGTCTGTAAACAACTTTTCAACCAGAAAGTTCGTCCTCATCAAAAACATTTTGGGAATTATTGATTCGGTCCGTGCATCGAGCTAGTGGTTTTTTTTTTATTTTTCCTGTAGTTTCCTTAATAACGGGAAATATGGGTGGAAAAACGCGACAGTGGTTTGTGTTATTTTCGATTTTGTTTTTGCTGTTACGACTCTGTTAAAAACAATCGTAGAGCCTGGTAGTTTTCATATTTTTCTCAAATATCAGAATCGGCACCTATAGTATCAAAAGGTTCTGGTCTCCGGTACCAGGGTATCAACTCAATAATTGTATGCTCGGCCGACTTCTAGCCTACAAAAACGGGGCCCACCCACGGGGTACGTCGGCTTTTTTTGTGTGTCATAATTCAAAATGCAATAATAACGCCCGTCGTTTCGTTCGGTTCGTTAATGCGTCAGCGTCAAATAACAGAGTTCGGGGGTTCACGTGTTACGTTTTTATTTTTATCCGTTGTTTACAGCGTTCAAGGGCGGCAGCAATAATAGTCGTATTATTAACAGATTTTGTTTGTATGGTTTTTGTTTTCTTCCGTATTTCTGGTATGTTTAAATGGGAATAATTCAATAGGTACGCCGTGCCGCCGACGCGACGACGCGAGTAACCCCTCGGGAGATCCCGTCTCTGGCGCCCTCCCCGTCGGCAATAATACTGTCGTCGGGCCAATTGACACTTTTCGTTTTAAATTAGACAACGCGCGTTCGGCTTTTGACGCGACCTCGGCTATTAAATTTCTGTCTCGCTTTCCGAAACCGATTGAACAGGTTTCCACCGTTCCGCAGACAGACGTTTTACGACACTAATATATAAATATATTTACTAAAAACTCCCGTTTTACCGACGAAACGTATTATTTTTAAATAAACCTACCCGGCGAAGAAGTGGCCGGATCCGGAACCGGAACGTTATTATTCTTCTTTTTGTTTTGTTTTTCGAAGTGATAAAATTATTTTCTCGCGCGCGTTCTTTATTATATAAAATGTTGAGTTTGAAGCTAAACGCTAAACTCAAAACTCTCGGATTTCATATAATATATTAATATTGAAAAATCAAATAATTAATAATTTAATATACACATTATATGTCAGTTTTAAAAGCGCTAAATTTCATTTTTGACAACTCAAATATAAATTAATCGTCTAGATTCCGAGTGTAGTGACTTATAGTTTCACTATATAGATGCTCCCCTCTTGGAATTTTTTAGCTGTGATGTATTAATCACGGTTATAGCATAATACCTCTTGAAAATCATTTAAAAATCGATTAGTGTTTTGATATTATTTATCCCATTATTAGTTATTTGCTTTACATTCTTGCTGCTTTGCCAATTAGTGTAGCAACCGCTGATCGTAGCTTTTCTACTTGTTATAATACGCAGTTATAATACACCATTCTATACATTTTAGTTATTTATTTATTGTAACAGATCCTTTTGCTTTTTCTCCATTGTATATTGCTTTGTTGTGTTAGACTAAAGATTTGGGTAAGATCTTAGACGGGCAAGGAAAGATCAACAGATTTGGTACATTACTTAATATACATAGAGATATCGACGTTGACGTCCAAATAGTCATAGATTGGTTTGCATATAAAAAAAAAATTAATATTACATTAAAATAAATAAAGTAAATATTTTTTTATACATTTTGTATACAATTGTTATATATATATATATATATATACATTTTTATTTATTTTTTTTTTTTATTTGTATAATATGTATAGTTTATACCTATAAACTATTTTTTTTTTAATTGACAATGAGAGGAAAACAACTATAAAAAAATATTTTATAACTATTGCCTTTTTTTTTTTTTTTAAGATGAAGGAAATCTTCGCCATATTTTGTGATGTAATACAATTTTTAAACCGCCGCCCCCTCTTGATTGAGCTTCAGATATGCCACTGGTTTAAACCTCATGTGACTATATAAAAACTAATGTATTTTATACGTTTGACAAATATATTTTAATGATTCGTCAATATATTCCTCGTACAGTCGAGATATTCACCATTATTTTAATAATTTCTACGGATTCAAACATTCGGCTAGTCTTTGAATCATTGAAAGATATACTGTTATACTTAAATATCATTGGTTCGTTTTTTTTTTTTTTGCAAAATGCTTAATACGATATTGTCTATTGATTTGGTTTTACTAAAATCTCGTTAACCGTAATTTTGCTATTGGATGGTTTCATTGCTTATTTCCGCACGACGCCAATTCAATTTTTCATCGATTTCATTTCAAATTTACAGGGGGGGGAATTCGTATAAGAATAGTTTTGTATTGCCGCTATGAATATATACGTATGACGTTTCCATAGTGCACGAGTGTATTTCGGTTTTATTATTTCGGCCGGAATAAAAATATAAAAAAATTTCGCCTATACGTATATTCGCAAACATAATATTGTAGGGCAATAGTATTAATGTTATGTATTGTTTGTAGCGGCCACGTACGGGGTAAACAATAAATATGGGTACGAGTGGCTGTCGAATGGGCAATTACTTTCGAACAGTAAACACTATAGAATTTGTCGATGAAAAAAAAAATATATATAATAATAACCGAAATGAGAATTCTAGGGTGCTTAGAACCGTCGTCGTACGGCTCATTTAGGAGGGCGACGAGTACTCTCGAAAACCCAATCGCTCTGGGACATCCGGATTTTATTAAATAGCCGTTGTCGAATAAATAAAGTGCGAGTAGTATTTTGTATATACCTACCGCCTACGAATACGATTCTGTACATTTTATTACATAATAATATATAATACGTTTTGTTAAAACGCAACGTAAAACATAAGTAATAATAATTTTCCAACAAACAAATTTGTTTTTTGCCGCTAGTACAGTTTTTTTCTTATAAAAAATTGCCCCCCCCCACACTCCTCTCGACATTGCTACAATCCGGCCTTGGTTGAAACTGTAAATCTCGGTGCACTCGATAAAAGCCGTGTAAAAAACAGGGCGGAAACAGTATAGTATTATACGAACGTATAAAACGTACAAATCGTATAGCATATAACATATCTAGCGTATGTTCTGGAGGTTAGTACGTACATATTTTATAGATGTGTTTCGTATAGTTTTTATTAATTTTCACTTCGAAATATTATGTAAAAAAAATATGATTAACTAGAAGGACGCAGGAGGCGGCGATCCGGGTACGTGCCGGTTCCCTCCCTTCCCTGCCCCTTATAATTTCAATATTCGTCTATACTAATATTATAAAGAGGTGCAATTTTGTGAGTCTGCGAATTTTTATGTAGGGTTTAGCCTCCAGAACTACTGAACCGACTCTAATAATTATTTCACTAAAAAGCTACACTATCGCCGAGCACTCGTATATTACAGGGTTGAAACGTTATAAAATATGTAGAATAAAACACATAATTATACACGTTTTATACCATATAAAAATAAAATCCCTAATAAACAAAAATACATTTATAATTAAAACTAACAATAAAATATGGGAATACAAATTATAAATAGACAATTGTGGTGCTATGATCTTATCGCGGACGTATTTATAAGTCATTGTGCCTGTGATATTTATAACATTTTTATATTATTAAATTATTCACGAAAAATAACTGTATAATATTATACTAATTAACTATAGGAAATAGATAAAGGTTTTTTTTATTTTATATGTATACAAATATTTCATATCATTACCTTAGTAACATTTAACTTGTACTTTACAGTATGAATATACTTTGTGTTTGTAGCAATACTTTATTGTATTGAAAGAATGAGAAAAGAAAATTGCAAACAAATAGATATTTTATAATTTATAACTTATATATTTTTACTAAACATAAAAATTAAAAATCTAACTTAATATCTGAAACATGAAGTATTTTTTAATTTATAATTTTTTAAAAACGAATTTCAAAAACAATAACATATTATACGTTTTATACGTGTATATTATCAACCCTGATCGAAACTATAAATCGCAGTGCACTCGTTAAAAGGCGTGTAAAATCAGACAAGAACTTTTTACTAAATCTGTTCTACGGGGTAAAAATGATTTACCCCGCGGCTTCGTGAACGTATAAATATTTCAACGATCCCAGATTCCGAGAGACATTTCATATTCCGACTTTCCGGTCAAATTTCTTAATTAATGATCCGTTGATCAGATCTATGCGTTCCTAAAATAATAATAATTTTGATTGTACATCCCGTTAAGTTTTCGTTATAATAACTATTTGTGTATTATATAATATTCAACTAATATATCGATATTCGTTTGCTATACACTTGAAAAACCGATTGGCGTTTAAACAAAATAAATAATAAAAAATAAAATACCCAGCCTACCCCAACCAACTATATGTCGGGATTTACTTTTCGCTTGTTCCAAAACTCAAGTAGGTGGTATAATGTATAGGCAAGACAACGATCGCAAAAGTGGCTTATTATTTTCGGATTTGTTGTCAACCGCCCGCGGCGTTTTCCGACTGTATATTATACACTCGTATTCAAAGATAACAAAAAGTATAAAAAAAAAAAAAAATGGCGCGGCGAGGGAGAGCTGGCAAAAACGTTCTAAAATATATCACGAGTACTTTCCACTTTTTAAACTTTGTTTTTCCAGCTGCGCGCCGCGTGATACTGGACCGGAACACTATTACACTTCAACTATAAGTCCGGCAAAATTCGCTTTACCGACGACGTTTTAATGTCTTTTCTGTACACGATATAATCCGATCTCGCGATCTGTTCCGATTTCTATCGTTCCCCAGGAGATATAATTCCAGTGCTTGAATCGGGAGTTAGGGGGGTAGGACCAAGTACCACTTTTTTTTTCAAAAATAGACCAACGTACGTTTAAACCATTAAGTCCTAATATCTTCTATTTTTTTTTTACACTTTTGCGCTTCCTCTTTAAAACTTGAACAGAAAATCGGTCACTGATTAATAATATATAAATATATTATATAATAAATCATGTTATATTAACGAATCTGTTTGGCCATACATTTGTCCAGTCTCCACAATTAAAAGATGAAACTGCGCCTATGCTGCAGAGTCTAAACTGTTATATTCAAACTATTATTTATTTTCATAAATTTCTCTATCGATATCAGTTATTATTGTTCGCGTTATAGTTATTGGGCTAACCAACTGCTAAATTTGCATTTTTTTTTTTAATACAAATTACAAAAATCGTATGTAATAAAACGAGTTTAATATTTTATTTGATTATATTTTTAATATTAATTTCGCTTAAATATTTTACCGCCCCTGGGCACGTGCTCACCTGTGCCCCTCGGCCTTAAATAAGGCCCTGATAATATCGGTTTAGGTTATTTTAGGTTTAAGTAATTTATGTTCGTATAATAATAGTTAGGAATAATATATAATATGGTATTGCTTATAGTAATATTTATAACGGCAGACTGTCTACTGAAAGTCTCTCGGGCAGCAAATTATTTTCGATTAGATATTATAGTCGACTTTTTTTAAGGTATTTTTTAATATTATTTTATGAATATGCAAGTCGTATCCTGTTCTCGAGCTTTTACTGTCACTGAAAGACTCTTTACTAAATTTCTTCGCGTTATTCCCCGAGACAGGGATGGGCTGGGAAATATTCAGTTTACTGTACTAGAAAAGAAAAATCGGCCCGATTCTAGAAGGGAGTCAAACATTTGTTTGGATTAATTTAATGATATTTTTTTTTTACCATTTTACTAAAAATGTTTCTATTCTGCACAACTTTCAGTAGTGTGAATAGCTTGAAACGCTGTAAACCATCAAAATGGCTAAATAAAATATTCGAAATTATAATTATAAATTTAAAATTCCTTCCAGCTATCGTGCGGTACGTCTTTCGTTGTTTTTAAATTATGATGTTTACGCATAGGGACGAAAAACCAATTTTGTTCTGCTGTACATTTTTCAAATGTTTAAAAAGTAAAAAACACACACAAAAAAAATAATGGTATAAGCCTTATTAAGGCACCAGCCCCCTGTGCTGTAAAACAGTGGCCGTCCGTTTCCACCCGCCGAGTGCATTCTTTTGAATATCGTACGTAGCTCTATCTTCCCAACTTTGTTTTCCCAACGCTATCCGGATCGACCACAGCCCCTAGGTATTTTCCCAGTTTTATCATCCCTGCCGGGGTTTTATCTTCTTCAAAACGCCGTCTGACCTATAGACGGGCCCTGCATTTATACCAGGATTAAAGTCAAATTTTTTTTTATTTTTTTTTTTTTGTTAAAACGTTATTATTCCTATGTAGTGTGCCGTTTAAACGGATTTCAATATACCGTAACGAGTAGAAATATTTAATGTAATTTAATTAAAAAAAAAAAAAAAAAAAATGTAATTAAAACATCGAACATACAAAGCATTGCGAGACTATTATTATACTACCGCCGCCGGGGTAAAGTAGATTGTAATAAAAAAATAAACACGAGGATTAAGGTTCAGTATTAAAAAAAAAAAAAAAGGTTGTCAACGGTGACTTTAGATTAAAACGTATCGGTTTAATTTGGATTTTGTCGTCGTTTGGGGTAAAAAAAAAAAAAAATCCCACACAGATAAAAACGCCAGCGCAAAATGTTTCGTCGATTTTTTTTTTTTTTAATTTTTGCACGAACAACAAAAGCCCCGTGCAGCTTTCCCATATCTCTCTTTATGTGACCTTCCCCCCTCGCCGGAGGGGAGGCACAACGCGTAGTACGATCGAGCGATAATCGTATAAACGTTTGATTTATACCGTTTAATTTGCATTTGGCTTTTCCACCGCACTATCGTACACGCGTATTATATTTCATCAAAGAAACAACTTTTTACTCGCGTATACCCACATACAATATTTGTTTTTTGCGTCCGGCTTGTGTCATATTATAAAATCGATTTCGAATAACCGATCTCGACTGTACTGGGGTTTTTTTTTTATATATATATATTTATATAATATTTTATACGTATAATTAAACCGTTTTTTTTTTTTTTTAACCCCAAAGATATATATACATACGAGCTGCACCATATTTATTTAACGGGCTTTCGATGTAAACGAGTTTTCTCCCGGATATATATATAAGGAATATTGTGAATGTATCGGTTTTACTAGAGACGTAACTGGGTAAAAAACTAGAGGGGGGGGGGGCAAAATAATTTATTCGCCAAAATCAAAACCACGATGAGGAGTGGTGTAAATATATTTTTAATCTATGTATAAAAAATAATCTAAGGCCGGCTGCACACCAAAAGAGCAAAACTGCTTTAAACAGTGTTAGTCAGCCTAACACAGTTTTTTTAAAAATGGAACATAGGGAATTACGTTGTATACGCACATTGATAAGACAAAAACAAAACAAAAACATTTTTACTTTAAACACCATCCGTCATTACTAATACTGTCTGAAGTGTTTACATTTTTCTTTAGTCATGAATAGACAACGTATAATCAAGTGAAAAAGTAGCTGAATCAATGATAGAGTTTTTAAAGTCGAGGACTAAGCCAGTTAGCGTTGAAGATTCATCAGAATTATTATTTTTCAAAAGCGTAATCCCTGATTACAAAAAACTCGATGATCAAAACCAACGTCGCTTTAAACAATTTGTATTATCAACTTTAAACAATTATATTGATGAACAAGAACAAAAAAAACAAGCACAAATGACTTCATTTTAAAATGGACACAATTTATATTCTTTACGAGTAGGACAAGATGGCGGGCAAAATATGAGTAATTACTACAGTGCTTTTGCATCCAATGTTACATCACCTATGGTGGACAGTAGCAGTTCATATGATTAAGTTTAGAAGTATACCATTTTTATAAAAATAAAAATACGAAGAAAGAAAAACAGTAACAATTATTAATTTGAATTTAATATGTATTATAAAATGTAACATTTATAGTTTAAACAGTTAAATATCAAAATAAAATATTATCCTTATAAAGTATACCTGTATAATATCTTACCTAAGTGTAATTAAAAGCCTTTCTTCAGGAGAAATACTTTTTCTGAAATGAGTGTCTTCTTTTCTAATTTCCTCTCCTATTTTCTGTATGATAAAATCAAAAGTTGTAGTACTAACACGTGTATAGTTTTTGAATTTTTTTTCATCTGATCGTAATTCACATGATACAATAACATTGTGAGTGATGCGTTTTTTGTTTAATGGATGTACCCATAACTTTTTTTTTCCCGTTCTTCTAAATTGTGTAAAAGGTACCACATACAAATCGCAACCTCTTCGTCAGATGACATTTTGGAAACTATATAGATTTATATAATATATTGTTTGTCTTGTTTTGTCTTGACTAGCTGATATGCGCGTACATAAAACAAATTATTTTTAGTTGACTAAAACAAAAATGACTAACGATGACTAACACAGTTTTGCTCTTTTGGTGTGCGGCCGGCCTAAGACTAATTTAATCAGTTAATTAAACAAAACTTTTTTTTTTCTTCTATTCTATTAAATTGAATGAATGAGTAGAGTGCACGTTATGCCAGCAATGGGTTTATCGGAATTATTCATGTCGTTTTAAGTTGAATTTGCCGATAAAATCACTAGTACTGTCAGTTTCGAATTCCAACACCAAACATTGACAGTATTATGCATTTTTGTTCGTACAATTTTATACGAAAAAAAAAAAAAACATTTTGTACATTGTCGAGGTTTGGTATTGAAACTCGAAACTAACGGCGGGGCTGGGAAAACGGAGCGGTGTATGAAAACCGTTTACAATCTTTATTACCGTTAGAGGAAATAGAAAAGATTTTTGTCATTTTACGTTTCGTGAAATGCGTTCGCCCCGTCCCATCAAACGCGCCACTGACCTACCCCAGCAGTCGACTGCAAACGTTGCAAACTGATACGCATTTCGTTTTATTATATAAAATGTATACATATGAATTTGGTCGGACAAAATACGATAAAACTCGTTCTGTATAATATATTGCACGCGTGTTTGTTCAACGAACGGCCCGTGTGAAATCCGAATGGCCCACCGCCGCCGCCGCCGCCGCCGCCAACGACGACGACGAGCAGTTTCGCGGCTTGTACAAACACGGCCCGGTATCGGCCACGTGTCCCGGACGTTTTGTAATCTTTTGTTGCCGTCCCGCCACCGCGTGTGCCCGCGGCGCTTAATTTCGCCCACCCGCGCGGCACGCACGAGCCTCACACAAACGGGGACCGGCCCGGGGTATCGTTGTTATTATTATCGTCGTGTTGCCCCCGTTGACCGTTTTTCGCACAATGAACGTTATAATATTTAAACCCGTAAACAAGAACCGGCGAAATTAGCTGCCGGGTCCCCCGGCCTGGTCGCTGGCGTATTCGGGCGCGAGTTTTTTCCCAACACAAACGGATAATACGGATACGGTTTATTATACGGTATAACAACAGCAACAATAACAACGACAATAATACCTATATAATGTAATATTAATAATAATAATAATAATATATTAGGCGTCGTTTATAGTCCGCGCGTTGCCGATGACCCTCGGGAATTGTTTCGTTCCCGGGTCACCGCGAACAAAACCCAATTAACCCGTTGTTAATATAATAATAATCAGTACCGCGGAGCAAGGTTAGGTTAGGTTAGGTTAGTGATTTAATGGGGTGAATGTAAGTTCCTACACAAGATCTAGGAGATAGAAAAAAAAAAAAAATACATAAGCAAGTTGCTACATGGTAAAATAAAATACGTATGTTAGTTCCTACACGGCAAAAAATAAAATGACATATGTAAGTTCCAACACTAGATTAGGTGTTTATATTTATTATATTATATTAGCTATACTGTATACATATTATACATATTCGATAATACAATTATATAAATTATTATTTTTATAATAATTTAAAATGCGTAAAACATCATAATACATTTCATAAATAAATAGTTGTAAAGAAAGACAATTTTATATTTTATGTGGAACTTACATAACTATCATTTTTTCCACAGTGTAAGAACCAACATACATGTCCATTTTAACGATGTAGGAACTTATACATATCATTTGTAGGAACTTACTATTCCCCACTTAAAGACTCCGCTGACGGATCGGAAATAAATTCAATTTAATTAGTATTATGGAATTGAACCATAAAACATCAGGCTATATAACAATTGATATAAATATACCGGTATACCAATATTATTTTCTTACTAAGTCGATAATGAGTTTATAGCCCTCGAGTTTATATATAACGGCCGGCCGATGATTATTATTTACCGATAATGTATAATTCCTGTCATACTATATTCCATGAATTTGACTGAAAAAAAAATGATTTGTTAATATATGATATGCCTCATTCACCATTATTTTAATAATCAATTCTTTAAATTTAATTTAATTAATTAATCATTTTCATCGGCAATCATACAGCTAGTTTTTGAAACACTGATAAATATGAGATATGCGATAGATTGAGTGATTCTAGTATTATTGGTTCGATCGTTTATTTTACAAAATGTGTAATCTAATATTGTCTATCGATCTAGTTCTAGTATAATCTCGTTTTTATAAATTTTTTGAATGGTTTTATTGCTTATTTCGGATGCCGCCGTTAAATTTTCCATTAAAAATTCTCGTTTTCGTTTTAAATATGGGTAAATTGTATGAGAACCAATATTTTGATAAATTAAAATATTTAGTTTTACTTAAATCTAGTATAGTTTTGTATTGTAGCTATGGGTGTATTGACATATGACGTTTCCATAGTACACGCCTGTATTTGGTTTTATTTTTTTGGCAGGAATAACATTTTTAAAAAACGGGCACGTACAATTAACAAAACGAACAAAAAACAAAAATGTTCTCTTTTGCTATTTTTCATGTTTTTATGGCATATTTTAGCGCTATATATTTAAAACAAATTGTTGGTCATATTTCGGTTATTTTGATTGATATAAAATCCGAACCGTCCCCGTATTAATAGAAGGCACAGCGGCCGCTCTCTTATCACTCTTTTATTGCACGCTCTCCTCTAGTTCTTAGGAGACGATATATGACTATATGGACGACAATGTAGATAAACGGCAATATATATTTATACCGGGTGTCACAACAATAATAATCCGGGGTTGATTTCGTGCGTGTGTTTGGACACTAAAAGTTTCTGGCGTACGTATATTATAATTTTTATAAGTTTCGACGTCGCGTCACGGTTTTTACCGTCGCTCGTATAAATCCGCGTCAAATCTATGCTCGTCCCACTCGACGTATAATATTATTATACAAGATCCTTTGTCGCGTTATACTGCAGCGGGAGGCAGCTGCTATTATAGTGTATAATGCGATTACCACCGGATCATCGTCCGCAGGGGAAATAACAAAAAAAAAAAAAAAAATAAACAATGACCGTCGAAGCAGACGACAAAGTGATCTATATAATATTATATGCGAGTGTCTCTCTCTCTTTCACTCTCTCTCGAAAAACACCACCTGCAGTAACCCGAACGAAAAACGCGTAGGGCACCTGTTTTTTGACCGTACGACAAATACGTACGCGATTTATATATATATATATTTATGTGCAACTCGAATCGTGAATACGAATATATACGGGGCTTTTTTTTATATATATTTTCCGTCCCCCCGGCGAATAAAACAATATATAGTTCAGCGATTATCCCGAAACTCGAAACGCCCGCACGTACGGTGATACAAATTACACGCGTATAATCGTTGCTCAGGCAACTCATCTATGCGATTATTATTATTCAGATTACAGTTGTCATGTCACCGTGTGTAGGTATATCATTGGAGAGCCCCTGCGCCGATATGATTTTTAGATTCTGAGAGACAGGGGCGCACGCAGGAAAAAATTTCAGGAGGAGTTGAAAAAATGTAAAATGTTCATAAATGTCATACTTTATTACTCTTTAGTTACTCGTGTATATCTGTTTTATTTGTAAATCTCACGTGAAATAACTATTTAATTTGTAGGCCAATAAGTTTTTTTTTAATTGTGCCTGATATTTCAGGGAGTTTGCCCTCCCTTGCATTTGCCTCTAGTGAGAGACTTTCTGTTTGTTATTAATCTATACTAATATTCTAAAGAAGTATAATTTGTTAGTTTGCCGTCAACGTTTTATTATAGTATTACGGTTATTATAATATATTTAATGTTAGTTATTATGCATTAATTATTGATGGTTTATCTATATTCTTTTTTTTATATTTAGTTGTCCGTCTTTCCGTGGCTTTTGCGTGGACTGTAAATTATTGTTTATACTCCTGTCGTAATTTCTCGATCGTCAATCGATGATCTGTATCCGCGTCGTTGGGGCTCGTATAGTCTCCAAATCGTGATATCATTGTATAGTTGTCACTATAAGTGAGTAAATAGCCGCACCAGTTGCGGCTCGTGTAACAGTCATAGGCTCTATATAGCTATTTACCATAATTACCAATACCTTTTGAGTCACCTAGTCATTGTACCTATTTAATTCTTGTGTGTTATTATTATTTCCGTGTACTATATTTTATTCTCTAGCGTTAGGTAGGCGGCTAGTCAGCTAGTACGCTCCGTGATATATGTGAGTTTATTATACTTTATTATACTGTATTATATTTATGGTATCTCATGTTTTATACTGGTTTACCGGTGTTGAGCTAAAAGGGCTTAAATTAATTATCATTAAGGGTATTATTGTATTATCGTTTTCTATATTTTGTTTGATTTTTGTTTGTCGAGTGCAACAACAATACAACCATAATTACCATACCCTGTATGTAGTTATTTTGTTCTAATATTAAGTTACATACACATTCACACATCGCACCCCATACATACCCATAGTGCCCACTGGTATTGCCCGGTGAACCCGACCACCTCCTGTTGCGCACTATATGTAGTGTACACACCTAATACGGTAGACGAAAAATGTGAAAAAGTGGTGGCCGGGTTTCACGATGTACCTATTTTCTAGCCCCTGGCCCGTACAGTGTATGTAGGGGGTAATCTCCTAGGAATTTTTGAATCGGTTTTAATATTTCTTTCGCTAATAAAAAGCTACGCTATCCCCAAGTAACACAGGCCCTATTATATTACAGAATTCAGCTCCTAAAAGGTGGCTCACGCGGTTAGGTTAATAGTATTTTTAGTACTAAAATCGAATAATTTTTGTCGATTTATAGGTTACCTCGGTGATTTAAATGAAAAAATAATAATTGTTATTACCTATTAGATTTAGTCGTCACGGAGAAGAGAGTCCCGTTTTAAAAGATATTAAAAAGATTAAAAAAAAAAACTAAAATGTTGAAAATTTAGTACCATTTAGCAATGATTGTGGATAATTAAACCTATACCGAACAAGACCGGGTTATGAGAGTTGGTTTCAGTAATACGCCATTATGGCCAACATACAGTATTTGGTCTATTAGAACATTTTTTTTTTTTTTACTAAAATTAACTCCAGTTGTGTCAAAGAGGACCAAGGAGATATTGAGTTTTATTAAAAATTTAAAAAAATAAAATTGAATATTTTAAAATAATTTCAAACTCTTACACTAATTTGAATATATTTATAGTTTTTAAAAATAACTCAGTAAATATTTGTTTTTTTTTTCTTCTATTTTCAACAACGTTTTCCAAATTCAATAACACAGAAAAAGTTTCTGATAAAATGTCGTTATATGTTCGTGTTCCACACACATGTTATCACATTTCTACGTAGTGAGTTCTATCATTCAAATTAAGATGATCGGTAATAAAATTCTATTTATCATCAGGAATATTTGACTTATTTATTGAGAATTTACTCGAGATAATGAAAAACCATTAATTTTATACCGTGTTAAAATTTGAGATAACGACGTTCAAAATAAAATAATATAATGTAATAATATAATGCCGACGCACACTGCAGGTTTTTGACGAAATCTGCATATGACGGGCAGGATCTGAAATTTTAGTCCAGGCGGTTCCGATCAGAATCGTTTTTTTATTTCTTTCTGCAACGATATTATTTATCGTTGTTTTCATCATTTAAACTAAATTACCACATATATTGGTAAATATTTACAAAATGTTTAGTATTTTAGTCCAGTGGCCGCACGAGGGCAGATCTACTAGTCTGAAGATTCTTCACTTTAAGTCAAAGAATTTGTTAAATAGCTTGGTCAGCAAGGTTTTTGGCGTTAGATAGCCAAATAGCAAGTAGATACATTCGAAGAAGAATATTCGGTTGTTTTTGCAAAAGGTGACTTGCGGAGTCGGACGGATATAATTTTTACAGACCCATTCACGATGCACGCCTGATATTCTGTTGAATATGAGTCCGCAATATTTCCACATTTAACCGTTACGTCATAATATAGTGAAAATATAAAAACACGTTTTGCACTTTTGTTGTCACTCTATTTCAGTTACTTACTGATTTTTGAAATACATTTTAATGTTAGATATAACCGTAAAAAAACGCGAGAAATATAATTAATACCGTATGGTGATAGGTAATCGATTTTATTATTAAAACTACATTAAATAACAATATTACCATGGCAAATCATCAACACGATATTTATAATATATAATATATGTATGTACTTAACTTAATCTTAAAGCACATTAGAAACAACAAATAATACGTAGTAATTGTTATGGATAATACAAAACAATAATGGATAATAATATCGATTGCGTGTTGCCGTGTTATTGGTGGTCGTCCAGTTGCAACGAATTTGCGTCGTCGGATATATTGTTACAAAAATACGACGCTTGCATCGAGTAAAGTCGATCGATTGGATTTGAGCCACATCGGATGACGGTCTCTTGCGATACGAACCCACCGTAAATGTGTTTGGGTATCATGTCCGGCGTCAAATAGTTCGATTCTCGGCGATTTTCTATGTACAAAAAAAAAAAAACAAATGATAACGAGTTAAAATATTGTAATTACGGTAAAAAACCGTTTCAATCGAAAAGTGTTGTACTGTATAAATTTACCACGACGTGCGACAAGCATCAAGTGTGACAATGGGGGAGGGGTAGGGGGTCATAACACTTGTCATGACCACTGACCAGTAAAAAAACAAAATGATTGTATGTCGTATTTTGTCCTTCCCCTGAAAATTACCCTTATGGGCACTCTCGATTAGCATATCACATTATTTGAACAGGCAAATTTAAAAAACCAACAACAAATGACGATTTGTTTTATTTTTGTTGATTTTTGGGCTACTGGGGAAAACGATCACCTACCAGTTTACCGAGTTTCGCTCAGAATGGTTTTTTCGATTGCAATAATTTATCGTTGATTTCGTTGTATAAACTAAATTGCCTATCATATATCCTATACTTTATCAATTCATTAAAATTTGTTGTTTTGTAGAAGAAGACGAAAATCGTTCAAATTTAAGGATATTATTTGCAAATCTGTTTACGGAACCTTAAACGTAATCGCATTCCGTTTACATAATTATTATCTAAGTTATGGTTTTTAGAAGATTAATAAACGTACAATATATAATTATGTAATATCGTATAATATATATGTAAATTACTATAGACATTCTTTTGAAAACGTATTAAGTGAAATTAGACGCCAACTTAATAAAGTCATTGAGAACGGAGCAGTTGAAAAAAAATAAAAAATGTATTTCAAACACGCTGTAAAATGATTGAAATAAAATATACGAAAATACGAGTTTTCCACTCGTGAAAAACTGGAAACGAATTTAATGATATATTTTTTTAAAGGATGTAGTTTACTATTACATAGTGCCGTTTTTTTACGTTGCAGTTACTGAACAAATTGAATAACAAGTATTAAACTAGTTAAACAAATTGGTCAACTTTCCCAGCACTTCATGGTAAAAACTCATGGGGCGCAAAAGTTTTTTTTTATTGCACCCTCCCCATCCCTTATTTGTTTTACAGATTTAAAAAAAAAAACTATTTTGGCAATTTGTATATATATATTTTTTTTTAAACAAAGTAAACCTAACCTAACAGTAATTAACAATTTTAAAAATTATATACAAATAATAATATGCCGATATTTCGTATAAAATATGTGAACAAATCATTATAACCTGATAAATGTTTATAAAAAATTACTAGAAAAAAAATGCCGGGTGTCTAAAAAAAAAAAATTTGTATTGCGCGTGTGCGCGCTGAAAGCGTTAAATAAATTTAAATTTATCCTTAAATGTGTATTTCAATATTCCCTATCGCCGTCTGAAAACCGAATTTAAATACAATTTCTAATAACCGAAGTATTTAGTGTTACCTGAAAAAATGTGCATATTAATGCAATATAGGCATATTAATGTTTTAATATCATCATCTCTTTATAAAACAGTGGTAGAATTATACGACTGCGCAGTAAGCGACAAATGTATGAAAACAAATATTGTAGTATTTTAGATAAATTTAAATGTTCGCAGGATTATTGTACGAACGATTTGTTTTATATATTTCCGAAGAAAATTGTTGTATGAGGTGGAAACTCCACCCTATCCTATTTTATACCTTACCCTATCCTACCCTATTTGAATTTTAATAAAATTCAAAAGATATCGGGTGTCGTACACGTATATACAAATAACATAATAAACAGGAAACATATCGAAATGTTTTAGTATTGGTGGTCAGTGGTGAATTAATAGAAGGGAGGAGATTAAGGAGATATATTTTCCCTCTTGACTTATTTTTTAAAAATATTGTGCGGAGCGAAGAAGCTATATTAGTTTTACAAAGACGCGCTTGTATGTGTTTTTTATCTCGGAAGATACTTTTGGTTTAGTAAAAATTCTTCTCTGGGAAAATGCTGCCGTTTCCCCACCGTATACTTTAAAAGATGCGGATTTTCCGTTCGGTAAAACTTTGTTCGAGACGTTTATCTAGATTCCAAAAAGTTTTTGTAAACAGTTGTGTATATTGTCATTTTTATTATTATTGATTCCTTACACCAGAATAAAAAATTAGTATGGAAGAAAAAATTCTCATAAAATCCGATTGCGTCTACGATCACAATCATTATTTGTTTACAATGTTTTTTTGATCTGTGATACATCGTATATTTGATAGTTATTTATTTTATTTAGATAACGGACAGTCCAATTGAAAAGAACAATTAAATTTACTGTACACGATTAATATAACGTATAGTAAAAAACACGGAGTTAATATTAACAAAACGTGGGAGACGGGCCGTGGGGCATATACACTTTAAATTGAAATTGTTTTACATTTTAGTGTGGGAAAATGATCAATTACTGTAATTAATTAAATGTTGCCTAAAAAATCTCATATCTTCGGGAGAGCTGCTCGGACATAAAGAGAAGAAAAATAAAATAAGAAAAATATACACTCCAGAAGTACCACGTCGATGAACCTAACCTAACCTAACGAACAGGTACCTATTTTCTAATTTTTTTTTTTTTTTGATGAATACCTCTCAAAATTACATCAATTTTTTAATTACCGCTACACAGTGGCGTCATTTCAGGTTTTTTTTCCTGGTGTGCTAGCTTTTAGGCAGGTCGATTTTAACGTTTCACTGTCGTTATATGCTTTTTTAGATTTATTGCTAGCGATTAAACGAATTAATAGCCTGTATAATCAACTAAAGCAAACGGCTGAAATAATTTCACAATTTAATTGTAATTGTTTAAATAATAACGGGAGACATTATATTATTAGTAAATGGTGACAGCCGGGAGAAATAAAACCATATTGTTTTAGGATGAAAACTTTTCTCGTTTATTTCGTCTAATATTTAAAAAGCTATTTACATACATTCACACCATTTTAGATCGCCACTATAATGAAGTGGTACTATTTTCGAAAGTGTAACTCAGGGGGTGAGGGTAATTTTTTTTTCTTTTTTTAATTACCGCTATATGGAAGTAATAATATATTGGCTTACCACGGGCCGCCAAAGCGTCAAGCGATCCGAGTCTATATTTACAGGGTAATATTTATTGTAAAAGTTGTGCGGGGAGGCGCACGCATCGCGACAGACACGACGGCGGCGTAGAGGGAAGTGCTGTGAGCGCGCGCGTGTGTGTGTTTGGAGGTCACACCGCAGGAAGTCCCTGCGGGCGTTAATACGCGCGTTTATTATTTTCTTCTCCTCGGCCGTGCAAGGGTAGCGATGGCGGCGGCGTACGCGTGTCACCCGCCCGCGTCTTTATCGGTCCCCGCCGCCGCTGCGGGGCGCGTTTTCCCGTCCCGTCTATAACAAATCCCTTTGACAGCTATAATACCCCGAGGCGCGGGCACGAGGGATTATCCCCCCACCACCTCTCCCCCCCGTCCTTGTTTGCGCGTATAGCCTTCGATCACAGCGGGCGCGCGCGCGCGCGCGGGTTTAATATTAAATTCTTCGGACTCGGGCGCGCGCGGCGAAAGGGGGAACCGTATAAGGGTTTTTGTATGGGAACCATTACAAATAACGCGGGAGGTTTAAGACGCCGGCGACTATAACGGCGGCGCGGCGTGACGCGGGGAGAGAATCTTCGGTAAAAGTCGTTTCTTTTATTCTCCTTTTTTTCTTTTTTTTTTTCCATTTTCATTTTCTTTTTCTTCGCTCTATATACGTATATACGATTCTCTTTCCCCACTGACTCTCCTCCCTATCCCGTCCTCTCTTTCTACCGATATATTTTATATAAATAGCCGAACGCCTTTTCGGTCTCTTTTGTCCGCAAACCCCGTATATAAAAAAAAAAGCCGGGAAAATTCGCTATGCGGCGAGTACGAAACACCGACAACCGATAATAATTACACGTATACGTCCGTTTAACAGTATAATAATATTTATTTTTTAGGGGCGGCCCGATACACAAACCAATACTCGATATTCTTCTATGCTACGATATTTTCGGAAATAAATCCTTACAATGTCCCTGGAATATGAAAAAAGCGTTAAAAAAAACATGTTGGATTTGGGCATAAAATTGGTATCGATCCACCTCCAATATTTATGCATGGTACCCAGCTATATTTTAAATATTATAAATATTCGGTCTTCAAAAAGAAAAAAGAACATCAGCCACATTAGCGTTATACTCACCTAGTTAATTTCGTATTTATTATTAATAAATATTTCAAAACTGTCGTGTTTTAATTATTTTTAGTAGTTTTTACCATCTTACCTATATACTTAAAACTCAGCATAATATCAAAATGTAGCTCTCCTCTCTAACCCCCTCTCCACGTTATTAAATCCCGGCTACGACACTACACGTTTATTATATACGTATAGATATTCGGTCGAAATTCCATTCTGATAATTAATGCATTTTAGGATTATATATATATATTCGCGGGACTTTATGCATCATTATAATAAAATAGCGATTTAGAATTTCGTAAAATCTAAAATCCATACAATATAAATTAATAATAAAATAATATAATATAATAAATATATATTATACTATAATATATATATATATATATGTGTGTGTGTTTTTTTTTTTAGTTACCTTGACCAAATATGCCGAATGGCTGTTGTTGTAAGAACGACATGGGCATGGAATCTTGCTTTACTAATGCAGGTGACTGCAGTTGTCGTATGTGAAATGGTTCATGGACTTGCTGCTGAGGTTGTCGATAGGCTTCTTGTTGAGTGGTTTCAAATCTTCCGGGCACACCATCCTCACAACCGTCGGAACCTGAGAAAAAATATTTTATTCTATAATTCGACACAATAAAACAACAGATATCACGTCGTACAAACAATCGAAAACCAATGTCAGTGCTCGAATTGAAGAAAAAAAAGGACTATGTAACCCCCCCCCATCTCGTGCTATTTTTCAAACATCATTCAATAACTAATTGCTTGCAAAAAAAAAAAAAAACAATTATTAGATACCCACTTACATATTACAATTTTTTGCTTGCATTTGTATTTCTTATACAATTGTTTCTTACATTCGTGAAAAAAAATAATGATGTTTTTTTAGATTTTGGTTAAATTCCTTACATTACAATCACACAAGGCACAGATAAACATAGATAATATAATAACAATAATAATTTATGACTGACCTATAAATATTAAATTCTAAATAAAATATATTTACAATATATCTCAGTTAATATCAGCCCACCCCCACCATTTCGAGCACTAAAAATAACACATACAATAATTTGACACTAACAATTAATTTTTTCATTATCGACTGTCAAATAAGTGGACTATACTGATTATCCGATCAGACTATTACATATATTTTGAATAGTATTTAATATATAAATATATTTTAATGGTATCGCAATAAATTAACAAATATGAATGAGTCAATTGAAAGTTGAAAACGTGTATTATTATATTTTCTCGGGTAGATAAAATTAATAAAACATTTTAAAATTAATTTAGGCCCGTGCCTAATAAACATATCCTACATATATACATATCAATTAATATTATAATAATAATTATTTGCCGCGTGGTTAACTCCCAAAACGCGGAAAACGGCCGAGAAAGGTTAAATTAATTTTTTTAATTTTTTTTTTTTTTCCGTCTTTTGTATATATAACCGGTAAACGATGAAAAAGAGTAAGAAATAGATAGTTGAAAATAAATACGGAATCTCGGGGTAGGAGGTTTCTTCGGCGTGCAAAATCGACATAGGGTGGAGCATCTTGGTTTCCATGGTAACGGAAAATACGACCCCTTGTCTCAGTGCAGTGTATATATATATATATATATATATACACGATCACTATCGTAGAGCACGATAATGATAATAATATAACCCCAGTAAAAAATTCCGATCGCATAACGAGAACGTTTTTCTCTTGGGAAATGTTTGAAAACTCGCAAAATGTTATATTATGTAAAAAAAAAAAAATAAAATTAATAATAATAATCAACATAAAATTAGCCCAATTCAATATATTATAATTTGTGTTTATTTTTTTCCCTTTTTTTTTGGCCACGATAACTGTTAAAAAAAAAAAAAAAAAAAACCCCGAACATATATCTGGAAAGTTCGGAATAGCTGTAAAACTGTTGTAATAAGGACCACCGCGACTATATACGCAACAAAATTATTATAACGATATATATATATATATTCAGTTAGTATAATATTATATCAAATGTATCGTCAGTTAAATACGTAAGCGTTTAATAATTGCTAAATTTGTAGTTTTTATACAAACCTTCCGGACAGTGGCGGATCCATAATTAGGGAACCGATGTGGGCCGGCTATTTTTGGTAGGTCACTTTTCAGTGCTAAAAATTATGGGATAATCTACAATTATATTTTTAATTATTATTGAGAACGCCGAATAGTTTATCTATTTTTATTACACAAAAGATAAAACTGTCAAACAAACACATCCGAATTCCGGGACTTAATAAGAGGGAATTAATAACTTAATTTCACCAGCAAAAATTAACTATGGGTATCAGGTGACCTCCTACCCCCCCACCCCGGTCCTTCCTCAATCCGCCACTGCTACCGGGTACACTATATTATTATACAGATATATGAACATAAAATTATATAGTGTACAAGATATGATATTATACTAACTGCATTGTTCGTCTTTTATCACTGATTGCAATAAACCACCTGAACTACACGAATTACCACTCTCGGCACCGCTGCAGTTATTATTTCCGTTAGTATTGTTCGACGTGGCCACTACATTGTTACTGTTGAGTTTTGCTTTTTTTTGGATCTTTTTCATTTTGGCTCTTTGATTTTGAAACCAAACCTGAAAAAATAGTAACAATAATAATTATAGGAACTATAGTGATGGGCGGATTATCGGAATTTCGAAGATTATATGAATTTTCTGATCAGTTTTATTTATCTGTAAATTAATATTAATAATTTCAAAGAGTAATTAAATAATAAAAAAGCACGAATTCATAAATCCGGCAAAACTAGATAAGAATTTGATTGAAATTCCGTTTTCATGCCCATCCCTAATAGGAATCAAAAAAAGGTTGTGTTTTATGTATAGGAAATAACCTATGTATCATAACTATTAAATATACAGAATATAATTATTATGATGTACAATATATACTTATCTTTCATTTTTCTGCAGCTTTAGTTTTAACTTTCATATAAATATATATAATATTGACATTTTGATTGCAAGTATTTAAAATTTTAAATACATTTAAAATGTATATAATATATACTTGCAGTCAATGTTTTCAATGTAAAATAACGGTAGAGTTTAAATTAAAAACTCGTATATATTAAATTATCGGCTAATTTTAAATTATGACCGATTAATATGTGTATGGAAAAAATAATGTTATCTAGAGAGCATTGAATAAGAGAGTGACCACCGGTCATTTCTGATTGATTCCCGTTATCATCAATGATACAATTTCATCCAAAAAATATTATTGATTAATAGTTTTAAGTTTTTTAAGTCAATATTTTTTGCTTTTTAAACCTTTTATTAAACACGCCGAATATATGTAATTAAATACAATAAGTTTCAGAGCCTATTCATGTCTGAAAACCGATAAGGACTTGGTCCATGCTGATAACAATGGTTAAAAATGACACAATATGGCACCGTCCATATCCGTAGATAAAAAGTCCGGTGGCCAATCTCTTATTACATGCTCTCTAGTGATATCTATTTAAAGAAATTGGAAAAGCAAGTGTACTGCATATAACGCCGAGTAAAAATATGGCACATTTCAATGTAACTAACAAACGGATGTACTACTATACAACATAGTTGAAATATACAAATCGACATTACAACTACTGCAGAACATTTCGTCCACGCCTTCTAATGTATAACATGAATAGCCGAGAATTCCAAAATTAAAATACGATGAGTATTTTTTTTTTTTAAGAATATTTGAAGTTAAAAATGATTGTTTAAATTAGTTATTTGATTATACTATTCATCTATATATTATAACAACTGTAGCTTATAATATTTCCGAAATATATATATATATATATATATTTGAATAATATATAGATAAAAAAAATATAACTATAAATTGTTAATTACAAATACGCGTTTCGTAATGAACAACTGAGAATATTGTCGGGTGGGTAGTGATTTTAGCATCTCTCGTATAGTATACCAGAATAAAGTTTCATTAAGTGTTGTTAACCTTTGCAAATGAAAATGGTGTTACATCCAAAAAGCTACTCTTGTGCGTTTAACGAACTTTTAAATCCGTTTTACTTCTATAATAGTTGTTTGTAGACCGTTGAACACTATTTTAACAGTTTTATTTAAATGAAAAAAAGAAAAAAGAAATTATAGCATTGTGTATGTTTTTTTTTACAAGTCTTAGTTATCGCCACAGTTTGTTAAATATATACATAATTTATCGTGCCATCATTCTTTCTAAGCTAAAACTGTTTTAAAATAGTTATAGCGGATAGCGTTCATATTTTTCAATGTTATAAGTAGAAAAACTAATTAATCGCGGTTTTAACGTTTTGTGTTTTTAAAACATTTGTATTGCCAAAAGTTTGAATCATTTACACATATTATATACTTTAAATAAATTTATTTTAAGAATATTACCGGCGATTGTCTATAATAATAATATAGTTATCACTAAAGTCGTTACACTTACAATGGACTCGTGAAACTATACCGTGGATATTAATATATCTTGAAATCTTGTAAAGCATAATGCAATGATGTCATACATAAGTGGGATAAATCTAATCATCACTTTATATGTAAATGTTTAAATACAGTTAAGATTCCGACCGTATTGACGAATCAATATTACGTAAAAAAATTGACCATGGTTATAACTTACATTATATATCAATAGGACCAATAGGGAGGGTACGGACCCTATGAGACCCCCCATAAAAACACTACTGGGAAAGTCCACTCTGCGAGCGTGCTAAATTCCCGGTTTCTAAATTCTACACGTATTTTTAACAATAAACTATAACACCGTATACAGTTTTAATATTATTTTTAATCCTACAGTATTTGCTCATGCGTATAAAATTATTTATTTATTCAAGTTCAGTATTAAAATTACAATAATAATAATCTAATATAATAAAAATTGGGCGGAAAAAACCAACAGTGGAATTACAAGGAATAACTTGAGTCGTCCCCCGAAAAACTATTATATGTTCTCGTGTCGCATGACGAGATCAATAAAAAATACCAATGAAGTCTAAACCCATCTATCGCCGTCATTATGTCCTGAATGCTTTGTTGATTTACCATGACAACAAAATAATATAAATAATAAAAGGTACAAAAATAATTAATATAATAGTTTGTGTCAACGGATAAAATATTACGCGTGGGAGTTTTTTGGTTTTTGATATGTGTTTTTCCTACATTTTATTTTTACTTCGGCGCCACTGCCGCCCCTCACTACGAAACTATTTCCGGCTACGCCAATGCACGGGATTATTTTGCACGCGTTAATTATTACGAATCGGATACAAACCTGAACAATGCGGACACTTAGGCCCGTGTCGTGAGCGAGTCCTTCTCTAACTTTTCGACACGGTTTCGGGCTCAATTCAAACGACGCTTTAAACGCCCGTCGCTGTTGAGTGGTCAGTATCGTCCTGGGACGTTTGGGTCCTCGGCGGCCGTCGTGGCTGTAATTCCAATCTCCTGTAATTGGTATATAATGTATAATGGTATAATGGTCCCGGTGGTCCCAGTGGACCACAAAACGTACATATAATCTAATAAATATTTTTCGATACATTTTTATATTCACAGTCGAGTTTATTACCAATAATTACATAACACCTACGTCATACACGTAATAATATAATATAACAGGTGTAGGTGTGTAATTTATTTAATTGAAATATTATAATCGAGTTATATTTCAGTGACGCATTCCCGTCTTTAAAAAAAAAAAAAATGTAGAATACTGCTTATAAGTGCGCTAATGTTGTAGGTAGGATATAGAGGGGAATTTAATTTATATCTGTACTCAACAATAAATAATTGCTAACGATAAACGATTCTTAGCGAGGTTCGGATGAAAATATTTCGATAAATTAAAATTGAAAATTGCATTAATTTCTAACTAAATAATACATTTCAATTGTTTGCGTTTTTGCGTCTTACATTATTATGCATTTATATAAAGCCAAAAAAGTGTTGTCAAGAAATAGTAGGTACACAAAACGCCGTGATTTATACGATTTTCATCAAAATTTGAACTTAAACGATTATTTCAAAAAAATGATAGCATAATAACACTCAACTTTTTTTTTTTACCATTAAATACAACTTATGACGAACCTTGTTATGGTCTCTACGATTATTTATTTAACTGAATTACAAAAAAAAAAAAAAAAAATATCAAAAATAATAGAAATAGTTTTTTTGTAAATATTCCTGATTTTCCAACATTTCTCCGATTTATCACAATTATTAAGAAACTACTAGGGAAATCAAAAAATGATCTTGCCCCGCTCTCGCACCTAATGGATCAACTAAACAAAATTTGTTACCAGAAATTATCCCTGATGTTGATAATCGGGGCATTATTTCTGATAAAAAGGTTGTTCACAAACAGGAGAAAAAAAACATACAGTATAGTAAAACTAATAATAAATTCCTCGCTGTGCGTTCAGAATTTAAAATGAATAAAACGGCACCGTTTTAATAAAAAAAAATCGATTTTAAACGAAATATTTGTAATATTTCCATTATTTGTATTTTTATATTTTTAAATGTTTGTTAGGTATATTTATATTTTATGAAAATATAAATGATAAAAAGATGAATCCAAATTTTTACCAATATCCAAAATGAAAACAAATAGGTATATACTTTTAAACTTTAAAATCGGATAGTTCTTTCGAAATGTTTGGGTACGTCAATTATAATAAGAAGAACTATATACAAATAATAGATTTTTTTGTAAATTTAAAATTGTATTAATTTTCTATTGTCGGGCATTTCTTCAAAGTGTTTCTGGGAGGGACTCTTTGATAACGATTACGAAACAAAATATCTCATGCCTGAAGGGTTAAAATCAAAAGATCCTAAATATAATTTTATATTGCTGGCCGCTGGTCTATCTCAAGACACTCTATGAGGTAGGCGTAAAACCAATTCAATTTTCGTTCTGTAAAGGGGGTTGAAAGTTTATGTATACCAATGTCATATGAGTCAGAAGGTATACACGATGATTCAATATGATTCGACTATAATATAATCATAAATGATCTATATCTATAAGTGATTTCAAAATTGTATTTTGGAATAAAATAAATTTATATTAATCGTTTTATTGTCATTTTTATTAACTTTAAAAAATCCTCCTACATAACAATATAAACGCGAAAGTTTGTTATACTCAAACATGGCGTAACGACTGAACCGATATGGCAGAAATTAGGCACACGGGTAGAAAACATCCGGGAATAAGACACAGAATATTATTTATTCCCGAATGTAACCCCTAAATTATAAGCCGCTGGAAATTGACAAACCTATAAAAAAATATTGAACGTTTTATTCTCGTAAGTAATTTGATTAAAGTGCTCCCCGGTCGGTGCAAAGCAATCTCGTTTACGAATTCAAACATATTTTCGTTTTTAAAATCAAACTACTGTAAGTATACCGAAATTTTTGTTAGGCTTAAAAGTTTAAGCTGTATAGCTTAAAAAAACGTAAACACCCCTTTCCCCCTTAAACGCGTATCGGATAAACGATGTTAAAACTCTTATATAATCAAGGTGGTCAAATTAAAAGGAACAAAAATAATTTTCAAATGTTAACAAAAACAAAAATTAGAGAAAAAATATGAAAAATCTAGTGCAATCCTCCCTTATTTTAAATATATTCTATATACGTTATTATTATTATTCGATATTGTGGATAAATTTCAATTGTCCTCCGACCTGTACTCCGATTGATTTCTTCGCGCATCATGTTCACTTCTTTTTCGTAGTCCGGACGACAAAATAGCTGAGCATGTTTGATTACGTACTGATCTCCGGTGCACAGCCGCGTACCGCAAACTACACAAACGAAACACTGCTCGTGGAAAACGCACTCGCCTGCCCGCATTACCAGTTCGCCGGGTGCGATGTGTTCTCCGCAACTGCCCGCGCAACTCCGGTATACACACCTGAAGCAAAATAAATAAAAATGAGCACACCTCTACGTATTAATTACATTATGTTATTAATTATATTTTACGACTTTTGCCGACGACGAGTCTGATAAAAACATTGCAAGGGTAATGAATGTTATTATGTTACAGATACAACACGAAATCCGTCAAATCTAGTTTTAACTAGTCAAAATCAGTTTCTACAAACCTATTTCGCCACAACCGGTTTTGACTAAAATTTACGACTAGAATTGACACACAGACCCTCAACGTTGTTAATAGTTTTAACCTACTTTTTTTTTCTTTCAGTTTTTTAGTGTCTGAAATATACTGATGACAACTAGAATTAACTAGATGTTATCTGTATACGCGACACGCGTAAATGGTCGTGACACAGGAATTAAAAATCAAAAACAATAATATTTTAGAATCTAAAACTCTAGAATCCAATTATTTGGATGATAATATTATGGTAAATAATTTTAATTAAAATAAAGAACTAGAAAATATTAGTGACGTAAATAATCGGCAAATTCCTTAGAACTTTGCTCAGAATCGTTTTTCGTTCTCCCTTCTAATTCCCCACAAATACACTTGGAAAATAAATAATAATATTTAGTATTCAAATCAAAACCGAAATATCATTATTTCTATTTAATTTATTGGTAAAAATAATATATACGTATATTATAAAACTATAAAATTTATAGCCATATAGGTACTCAACTGCCAACACGTATAAAAGAAAAAAAACTTTTGGCGCACCGATCATTTTTTCCTTTTATTTTTTTTATTTTTATTATTGGCGGACGCAGTTTGTGGCTAAAAGTTTTCGTGGGTTTTTTTTTTTACGGTCTCAAAGGGAGGAGCCGTTTGTTTCGGTAATAAAATCATAAAGAAAAGAAATATATATATATATAAGTTTTCTGTGTGTGTAAATAAATCGTTTTTATTTTATTCTTGAATTTTGCGGTAACACGTGCGCGCGTACGTCTTACGTCACCGAAAAAAAAAAAAAAAAAAATGTAAGGGGTGGTAGAGAGGAGAGCAGGTGCAGATATATTAGACGGTCACGGCGATTTGTCCGGGACCCTCGGATCGGCTCGGTAGGGGCGGGGGAGAAAAAAAAAACAGGGACGACAGAGCGTACAGAAGTTGTTTGTAACATATTGTACCCACCCCACCCCGCCCCCGCACCCCATTCTCCTCTATACTCTACTATGCGGCTGACGGAGTCGCCCCGGCGGCGCCGTTACCGTAACAACCGTGAAAACGTCACGTCGTATAAATATATCGGCGCACTCCGCGATGTCGCGTGTAGGGCCGAAGGGGATCCGCGACGACGCCGACTACGACGATGCGACGTATAAAAACAATATGTTGCACCACCCCCCCCCCATCCCCCGACTGACTGTATTCCGACTTTTGACTGCTTTTCAGAGGGGCCCCTTTGCCATACCTATAATAAATATATATATATATATATATATACGTCTATTAGGCGGTTTGTTTTTATAGCACTATATACCGAAATCCCCGACGGTAAGTTCTATATATTTTTACGTATACGTATATAAGTACGTATATATACGAACGTGTACGGGGTACTTTTGTACCCGTGTACTTACTATATTCGTATAAATATTTATACGCGGGACATGCGTATGTGTGTGTATATAAATTGCAGTACCGTTGTAATATACCTATATACCGTACACCTACATAATATTATATACAAAGCAAACGACAACGTTTTTTTGTGTACATAATATTATGTATTTCTATATAAATACATATATTTATATATACGCGCCCACATATTATTCAAGAATATCCGAGGTCAAACGCGCACGGAGGCGTATTTAAAGGGGACAATGGGTACGACGAGATTCACCATATTTTTAACGATTTTTAATAATATAGGTTATTTTTTTTATTTATTTATTAACCAATATATTATATAAATGTCTGCCCTAATAGTATCGTATAGTAATCAATAATAAACATCGATTTGAACAAAAAATTTAGACAAAATCAAAAACATGACTTCGCAGGCGAGAAGTTGGAAGGTATAGAATATAGAGCAATTCGATTTGTATACTGAATGCAACTATTTATTCATTGCGATCAAAAATCGATTTCTTTAGTAAGTAGAAAAATGTTTTTTTTTTTTTTTTTAAACTATTGGAAATCTAGTAATAGTATTGGGAATTCTTAAAGAATTTTCAAATAATGTACCACCAAGGTAAAAATCTGCATCTTTTAAGGTAGGTGCAGATTTTTAGTCTAGTCGAACGCTCCTGTTTTTTTAATAGTTTCCAATACCACATAATTTTCCTATCTTTTAAGGTAGGTAGGAAAATTATACGGAATTGGAAACTATTAAAAAAACAGGAGCGTTCGACTAGGGCACCGACTGGAAATCATATCTTAGTAAAACTTAGCAAATGTCTGTCACCTTCAAGTCTGTGTCCAAAAAATTGTTTCAAGGGGCGGGGGATCCAAAACATTTATATTATAATTTTAGACAGTACCGAATTTAAGTTTTGACATTTGGTATAATATAAAACAATACATAGTTGATTTAAACGGTAATAAACTAATACACTTATTTACGACTGAAAATATTTAGAATGGTGTAAAAATAAATAATTTTTTAAATATTCAAGATGTTTCGGAGAGAATTCGGACCCCATGGACCCCCTCCCCCCTCAGATACGGCCTTGGTCAATATTCTGCTACACTTTGAATTTAAAACAAATATCTGAAACAATTCACTATTATTCTCTGATGTTGTTGTACGGAGAAAGGTATAATTTTGTTACAATGGAATGAGGGTGGCGCGGCGGTGTTTTAGTTTACACGCACGGTGGGTAACTATTATGGCCAGCGGATTATATTTTAAGGTATACAATATAATAATTATTACATTGTTTTACGATAATGAAGAATAGCTCGCACAGCCGCTCAATATTATTATATTGCATAAAATCGGCATTTAACGATGACGGCGGTATAAAAATGGTCAGTCATTATCCGGTCATAACTATAAAAGCAAATTTCACATTTCGTCGAGAGCGCATAATTAGTACACACTGCGCGGAATATTATAAACCAGGGTTATTTTGATTAAATTTTGTGTCTATGACATTATTTTATTATTTTTTCTATTTTGATATGTAATCGAAAATACGAGAAAATAAAATTGCAAACATATAGATTTTTTTATAATTTATATAATATATATATTTTCCTTCTATAAATAAAGAAAATAAATTTGCATAATTATCTATAGCTTGTGTTGAGATAGAGATTAATACATTGATAAGAGTAAAAAATAAAAATAGAAAAATTTAAAAATTTATCCAACCAATTTCAAGTATGCAATTTTGACCTGAACAATAACAAGAGAAAAAAGTCTAATGAAGTCATGAAAATAATATTAAAGATAAATTAGACTAATTGAGAAAACAACCAATGACATATAATTTTATTAGAATTATTTTTGGTACAGTAAACATTTTATTCGTATACATATATATTATTAGTTTATAACTAAATTGTATTAAATATAAAAATTAAAAAACTAACTTAATATCTGAAACATAAAGTATTTTTAATTTATTTAAGAATGAATTTCAAAAACAAAAAACATATTATACGTTTTATACGTGTGTATTATCAATATCTGATATGTGGTTATTTCTTACTGTTTCCCTATTTAAATCAAGTGTAAACTAACGATACGAAAATTACTTCTGGAAATCAAATTTCCCTTATAATGCGTTATTATCAGTGGCGGATCTAGGCGGAGTTCAGCAGGTCGGGGTCGTCTAGCACGCGGTTAATTTTTGCTGGTAAAAATCGGCCTCGGAATTTATTTGGATTTCATCATTTTTCGCGTAAAATAAATAGAATGTTTTCAATAACTATAATATTTGATCCTGATTTATAACCGTCAAAAGTGGCCATGTAACCTAACCTAACCTAACTTAAGTGTTCCATTACTCCGGATCCGCCACTGTTTGTCGTTGCGGTGTACGGAGAATAAGAGATATGATTTTGAAAACAAATTATTGTTAGATTAGCTTAATATACGTGCGTAGAACGACGACCGGGGAAAAAAACCAATATGCGTATATATTTTACTCGTATACCGGGGAGTCGCCCGATAAAACAAACAAAAATAGAAATCACTCTGTATATATCCTCGCGTCGTAATGGCAATAATATCGTACGTATAATAATCGTACGATATTAAATCTATAGTGCGTCCCCCGGACGTCGAAAAGTCGTATATTTATTAATTCGCATTACGTCAAAAAAAAAAAAAAAAGGAAAAAAAAAAGGGGTGAAATGTATACGAATCCTCCACGCACACACACACGCGAACGCGCGGTGTATTATTTATTTATGCGCGCGATCCCCCCGATCCCTCCGTATATAATTATTATTATTCTAATATGTATATACGCCGAGCAGTCTGTATATACGTATACCTCTCGTCGTCCTCCGCTGTCTTCCCGTATTGGCTTAATGCGAATTCAATGGTTATAAATGCCTTTCGCCTATTTATAGCCGCGGTCCTCCCGCCAGCCCCGCCGCCGACCGTTTATTAGCATAAAAACGCATACGTGCGCGTTTTTTCGTTTCCCCTCCGCGCGTACGTATCGCCGTCAGAGTCGTTGTATGGTAACGAAAATAAAAATAATAATAATAATAATAAAAAAAATAAAAGAGCAAGCGAAAAAACAATGACTTTTGCGGTAGCCGCGAATGTATTGTATGGGGTATAAATATGATGATGTCGAGACAAAAGGGGGAGGAGAACGTGACTTCGATTGCGGGGCGGGAGTGTGTGTGTGTGGGGGAGGGGAAACCCCATTCGTATATATATATACATATATTTTTATCGTCCCCCATATATAATATTTGCTGCACTATTTATAGGGATTGAAAAAAAACACGTGTTTCCGCAAAGAGGGTGGACCGCGGAGGCGTTGGCGGACACTAATATATATATATATACGTACATATATTATACGCTACGTCATCGAAACGCAATTCGCGCAATTACACCGTGTAATTGCGTAATTGATCGTTTTTGGATTGGAGTTAACGAGACGCGACGGACACGTCGGGGAATGACCGAGAGAGGCGGTTTTGATGGCGCACCGCGCGTGCAGCGATAATACGATAATAAAATATTTATTCGACTCGTCGGTTTTACATCGGTGCGCCGACTGTAAAACGCTAACTAAAGACGGTAGCGGAGGCCGTAGCGAGTTTGAAAAAAAAAATAATAATAACCCCCCCCCCTCCCCAGGGATAACTGCTGCGGATTATACGGCATTTTCGGATTGGAAATTGTTCGGTTTTTTTATATAGATTCTGCAGGGTACGTATTACCCACGAGTAATACGGATATTTCCGCTTGATCGTCGTCTTCGGGGATGATTTTTGATTAAAAATATATATATATATATATATATATTGTTTAGTTGGACATTTTTTGGATTTTCCTAGAAGAAAAAATCAGGAATATTAACGAGATATTGGTTTTTGTTATTTTTAAATTTTGTTTTTTTGTCGTAATTCAGTTAAAAATAATCTACTCTGAATACTTAATAATATCATTTACCAAGCGTGATAATAACATGAACAGAACTAAGGTTTATTTATCGCTATTTGAAATGTTTGAGTTTTTTTTTATAGTTTTTATTTATGTAAATATACTCATTATTGGCTGAATGCTCGACAATTTTATACAATTACGATAACTTACGGTTAATTTTAATTTATACAATGGCACTGTTAAATATATCGAAAATCCCGTAATCGCGTTTCATTTATTTTTTAATAAATTATAATTTGATGAAAATCATAAAAATCGTGTCATTTTACCGTATCATTTTCCGATTTATACGAATAAAATTTGTTTGGCTATATCAAAAAACGTCCGAAATTTCGAGACGAAAACATACGGGCGGACAATTGTAGTTTATAATTATTATAATTATTTCCAATTTAAATTTATTAAACCGTATTTAACTGAACTTCATTCAAAATCGTTTTTCGTATGCAACGATTTATCGTCCCGTATTATGAACTAAATTATTCTGTAAATCCTATTTCCCCAAATTTACACACGCATGACTCGTAGTGTCGTCACAAATTATGCTTATTGATTTTTTTTTTTTGTTGATAAATTTGTTCTTAAAGTTATATAAGAATCGCGAATTTTTTCATAAGCGCGCTTAGCGTTCAAATTTATAATAATATCCGTTAAAAATGTCACGAACAATATTATGATTTAATTTTTTAATTGCGAAATTGAATTAATAAAATGTTCATAATAAATTTATCGAAAAATGCGTAACCGAACTCCATTCAGAAACGTTTCTTGTTTGCAATGCTGCTGTATCGTCGTATATACAGAATCAGAAAACTAGGTATTCATAATAATATTGTATTATATTATTCATTAATATATTCTGGTATGTAAAACAGTGGCGAACGCTGGAAAAAATGTTGGGAGGTGGTGGGAGGGGGTGAAAAAAGATAAAATATTCATAAATATCTATTTTATTTTTAAGTCTCATGGGAAACTTTGAAATAATTATTAAACTCGTAGGTCAAGTAATTTATTTTTTAAATTTTTACTGATATTTCGCGGGGGAGGGGTTTAACCCCCACCGATTACTTTCGCACCCAAAAAAACAGTATTCGCAGTATATGTTATAAAGTATATTATACAACTATTTTTTATTTTTTTTTTATTTGTAAGTGTATATATGTTTTCAAATGATTAATGGCTACACAAATTTAATATAAACCGCGCTGTCATATACATATGCATGTATACTCGTATAATAGAAGATAACCTATATGAAAAATGTCGTCTGAACATTACCGAAACGATCGTACGAATTATTGAACTAAACTCATAATAAAAGTTTTCCCCCTATTCCGCTACGTTTTAGACACATTTGCGGGAAATGATGATATCTTTCGTCAATTGGAGCGGGGAGATGCAACCTGGTTTAACTTTTAGTCTTTTCTCGAGTCGGTATCGTTTCGGTTGAGCTCTCTGACTTTTTGGGTCTGGGGAATGAGAAATGTGAAAATATCGAAAAATCGTTCATATGCCTTTCTTGTTCGTACGCCCTTAAAAATAAGTAATCCGTGATGAAATTTTCGTACATTTTTCAGGGAGCAGAGGGAGATAGCAAACATAATTTTTCGACGAATAAATAAAAACAAAAAGTGCTGACTATTGTCGGAGACTGGGACTCCATCACAGTGGTCAGACGACTATCGAGTAGTGGAATGTGGAGGTCTTCGAAATCTTGGCCGGCAAAATTTTGTCGGAATTATATATTCAAGACTTTGCCATTCAAAATTGTGCTATGCAGCCGCGGAATGTCGCTGGGTTGCCCTACACCAGGGATGGCGAACCGTTTGGTATCCGCGTGTAAATTAAAAATGTTTGGTTTGATTTTATTTTTCCTGCGTGCAGCGACATTGCTGACTTTTTTTTTGCATGTTGCTTAATTAATAATTAGATAAACAAATAAACAGGACTTTATTTTTTGCATTTAAACCTTACATTATATACTATTACACAATTTGTATTAATACATTAATTAAAATATATTTAAGTATTAAACACTTAAACAACATAATCTGAAAGAAATTATTTTCAATTATCATTTTGTTTATAGAAATTAAAGTAAAAACTATGAATTATATTTGAATTAGCGTGCCACTAAAATAGTGTGCCTAAGGTCGCCATCCCCACCCTATAGGGCTGCCTTCTGAACGCTCGGAATAATTTTTCAATTTTCGAAACGTTCACACATTTGGACGGTTACGCGGCCAAAAATTGAAATTTTGTACCAGGAGTTCAGAGACAGTTGTCGGTCATCGAATAACGGTCGCGCGTCACGGACCGCCGTTGCGCGGCCACAAGTATGACAGCATTTCGATTTTAACGTAGTACCGGTATAATACAAGCGGCGGCCCACCGGGTATTTTCTTAATATCCCGCCGGCCCAATTTTCGTATTTCGGGAACAGAACCTGAGGCAGCGGCGGCGGTCGTATAATGGCAGCGGCGACATCCGGGCGGATTATCGAACGCGATTATTATATTTCGGACGGCGGTCGCCAAAAATCCCCGACGCCCGGCGTTCCGCATTATTATTGGCGACACGGTGGACGAGAGTGCGCGGGGACCTATCGGAGGTGTTGTTCGCGACCGCAACGACGACGTCGGCGCGCATATTGTCGCGACGACGATGACGGCGCAGTGTAATGAAGTCGGCGGCGGCCGTAAATTTAATAAACGCGAACGGAACGGCGACGGCGTGAGGTGTTAGTGCCGCCACGAGGCCCGCCCCGAGGGCCGCCGTCGCCACGCGCGAGCCATAAACAACGTGACCCATACGGCCGCGGTGAGTGTGTGTGTGTGTCGTTTCCGATCAGTCGCGTGCCCGCAAATCAATCGCGACCGCCGCCGCCCGCCGCAACGATAATAATACGACGACGAATAACATTAATTATTGCCGTCGTTTAAAAACACGCGCGCCGCCTCGCCTTACGAAAAACGGCAGCGACTCCCCGCATATTTTTCCTTCCCCCCCCCCCGGATTACGGATGTTTTAATATTATTGTTTTATGATTATACCGCTCCGCGCTGTACACGGGGTACAGAGCGATTCTTTTATGCCACAAACCGGGGTTCCAAATGATGGGCCCAGTAATTGAACCAGATGAAAAAGCCACTGGTAAAAAAAAAAGACAGAAATTTTACATTTTAGCCATAAACAAAAAAAATTAGCTGATAGTACAATTATAACGATAATCGGATGCGATTTTGCGTTTTCTTGACACAACTATATGCATGGGACTATTATAGGTACGATTTTAATTCAAACGTTACTTGCGAGTAATTCAAATTAATTGTTGTACATTGTACGAATTAATCATTGTATTTATCTAGTTTGTAATTGGTATGTATATTTAAAAAAAAACCTAGTGGGGTCACCCTATCACCCCTCCCCCCCTGGATTCGCCACTTATTATATCATTACCTCTAAAACATGACAGTCATAATAATCCGAAATAATCAGCTGACCACTGGTTTTGATAACAAAGCGGATGTTACGCACAGATATCAAATTTATTACAGATCAGATAACAAATTTAATAATTTATGTTGTTATTTAGACAGTATCGTTAATATCTACCACAGATATCTATAATTATCCGACTATAGTAGTAATATAGATATGTGTGGTATCTGTAGCCGTTTTTTATTAAAAAATTAAACGGACACGAAAGAAAGAAACGGTTATTGTTTTTGGTTTTTTAAGACAGAGGGTGCTGAATTAGAACCGGAGCGCCCCCCCCCTTAACGTCCCCCTATAGTTGCGCCTATATACGGTAGGCAACCAAAGCAATCTGACTTAAATCTATAGGGTAGAGGGCAAATAAAAGGCCACTCAAGGAGGCCGAGGGGGGGAGCTATAGGTCACCCCAAGCACCTCGAATGATTGATACATTTATTTGTTTCAATATCCCAGTATTTTGGCTCATATTAATTTGTATTAATTGTTAATTGTGTTTTTTTTTACCCCCACAGACCTCTTAATTACGCCACTGAACCATAGAGTTTGGTCGTGATAATGGCTGCTACGAAAAAAAAAAAAAACGTTCTGTCAAAAGTTACAATATAATTATAAGAAGGTACTATTGTTGGGTCATATATATTCGGATTTTTTAAATATTAACCGAAATCTGATATCTGGATAATTGAAATGGCAAAATCCGAATATACTCGAATATATTCGATTTTTATATATTCAAAGATTTAAAAATATTTATTTTTTTGTGATCCATGAGATAAAATTTATGAGACTCTGAATTTTACGTATTGCAAAATGGTTGTACAATTACAATAATAGTTATAAATGAGATAATCGCAGTGTCCGTAATCAACATTTAAGTTCAATCGTTTATATGTTTACATATATTTATTGTTTTGCGTTTAAGTATACCTCTAATATATATTTTGTTAGTCCTTATCATGATTTGTGTGGATTTAATACTTCTTCTAATATGTGAGTAGCCGTTTATCACCCAAATATTCTTGATTAAATTTTTATGAATTATCGATTAATAAAGATATCTGAGTAGTAAATATATAGGTATGTATATTTGGTACGTTTAATACCCGAATACTTTTACAGATATCCGAACAATCACGGAACAATCGTACAATAGTACGAATTTCCTAATTAATTTTAATCCGTATAGGTCCAGTACATATCGGTAGGTACTTATAATAATAATACTCACTTGTCGTAGTCCTGGCGGCAGTACAGTTTCGCGTTCCACACGAAACACGACCGGTTGAGCTTGAGCGCGCACGTCGTGCACTTGAGGCACCGTTCGTGATAAGACCTACCGGACACTCGCATAATATACCTGTCCGCTATCGTACACTCGCATTCGACGCACACCGTAGACACCGCCAACCCCGAATCCGATTGATCGTCCCCGTACATGGGTTCCATCTCCAGTTTGACTACGCCTAATGCCGTCTTCATCTCGATCCCTTTAACACACACGGAGCCAGATTTAGAATTTTCGAAACCCGGAACAAAAGACAAACAAATTGACATATTATTATGAATTGTAAATTTAATTATAATTAGTAAGTATAATAAACAGCCTATTGGCTCTAATACGTAATAGTAGTAAATTAAACAATAATTTAATGTAAGTATTACAAAATCTTTTCATAATTTTTTTTTTCCTAGCCTTTTGTTCTGCAAATGCATCAATAACTTTCTCGAAATCAATGCTTGCAGTGATGTGATTTGCAATGGATATGATTCCCTAAAGCATACAATTTTTCATAGCCCTAGTACTAATTTTGACTGTGTATACATTTTTTGGTGTTCTAATTTAAGGATTAATTAAAATAAAAAGAATAATTAAATTCAGTAGGTGGGCCCTGGACAAATATCCACAATGACCTTGTGTAAATAGGGCCCTGAACACTCACATGCATTGTATTGTTACACAGAGTGATTTTTTTTTTTATTATCGTTTAGCGATTTTCCCGGAGGATTTTAAGTAAATTTAAACAAGATTGCTATATTTTTTATTTTTTTTCCAATCATTACGGAGTCGTAACGATTTTATTTCAAGTAGGCCTATGTTAAACTCCCCAAAGCCCTCGCCCAACCTGGGCATGAACTAATAGTATATTTAAAAAACCAAGCAATAGCGTCGATAACAATAATCGAATGAATATTAATAACATAAAATATTATATAACGTTGGGCTTTTTGATTGGAAAATACATTTGCAACATCATAGTAATTCAATTTATCGGTTAAATCTGACTCGGTTTGGTTTAAATTGCCAACAGATTTAAAAGTTTTTCGGTTTTTTTGCATCTTAAATATAATTTAATTAGTATTAAAACTGAAAAAGACTTCTCTGCCGAACAATTCGATATAAGACGCGGAGATTCATTATTATCATCTATAGTTGTGTGGAATACATTTTGACTATTATATGTCTGTTGAAAGTAAAGTATAGCACTAAAATTAAAAAAATATATATATTGCCGCCACGACTTCCATGCCCACCTCCCCCAAATATTTATTGTCCCCCCCTTTTTGTGACATTTCTAATTTTCAGAATGTTTTTTATTAAAACATCAGACGACGTGTGCCTATGTATAGAATATAATAATGTCCAAAATGTCTTCTTAATAATTAACAAGCACTGAAATAATAATTTAAAAAAAACAATTGATAGTAGAAAACAAATTAAATTTGGAAACGTAATTAAACGCAAAACGATAAATGAAAAAAATGAAATATCAAAAAACAATACATAACATAAACGAAAAAAAATTAAAAATATCATTAAATAAAACAGACCGCAAAACGAAATAGTTTAACAACCATTTTGTATTGCAAACATAAAATGCATTGGTTTTATTTTTGTTGAAATATTCGTCATAGTTGGTACGATTTAATTTTATCTTGGAATTATAACCCGAACTTTATCTCAAATGGCCGGATTGTCGGTAATTGTATTTATAGTGTTTATTAATCAAAGAATTATTTGAAAAAACGGCACGTTTACATTTACACACAACGCGATTAATATAATAAAATATGGTCAAAATAAAATTATGATGTGGCTTACATTATTAGATACATAAATTAAAACTGTTTTCAACGGTCTGGGGTAAGAAAAAATAAATAAATATAGTTTTATATCGTTTTAAATCAAAATAACTTGAAACCCTGAAGTGTTAAAACTTTTTAAACTAGAATAACGTATAACAGAATTCTATTTTTTCAAATGCAAACTCTTATTTCAATAATTGTTAAACCTTCGCTATAGTATTTGTATTTTATAACAAAATATATCCACTCGCTCAACACTTGAAACGTTAACGTATTTAAGTTACTTAGGTACGAATGGCATGTGACAATTAATTTATATATCGTACAAAAAACAAAAAAGCACCTTTTTAGTAAGTAATGGTATTGTTATATAGTTTAAACAATCAATTAAATACACCTATTACAAACAAACCGTAAATATTTTATCATTTTCCATAAATTATTATTATTATTGTACATAATATTTCATTTATTTTAGTTTCTGTACAAAACAAAGGTTAATTTTTACAATATAAACTCTACCCATTATTTTATTTTTTTATATTATTATTTCAGAGAACATTTTTCGATGTAGTAAAAATGTCCAAAAAGTTTCTCATCCGACAACTTTGTAGATAAGTAAAAGTAGTTGAACATCACGATTGCAACTTTTTAAGAATTCATTTTTCGAGTTTCTCAATATATTATAGTTTTCTTAAAAATTGCGAAAACTCGAAAAATGTATTATAGTGATAAAAAGAAAAATAAATAACGTTGAAATATAAATAATATTATATTAAACTTTACTCGAAATGGTTGTTCGAATGCAAGCTATTACAATCATTGCTTCCGAATCCAAAACAATATTTTATTATTACCGGTAAGTACCGAGTGAAAAAGCTATTCGGGTTTTTTTTTCTTCAATTATTAAAAAGTCTCTGATTTTTATACAGTACCTTCAAAAATGAGGAATTTCCGCACAGTTGTACCTTCCGGACCACCCTCCCCCTGATATACATTTGTAACGTGTAATTGTAATATACTATAAAGTTGTTTTTTATTTTTGTCAGTACGATAGAATTGTTGAGATTAATATTTATCAGGAGTATAGAAAAAACTATAGTAACGTACTTTAAAAAAAATGTCACACATCTTCAAGAATTGGTGGAAATAAAATACAGTCAATATATATTTTCTAAGGTTATTGATGATTTTCGTGTACATATTAATTTAAAAAAAAAAACACATACAATTATTTTGCTATGCTCAAAAACCGCGATATAAACATTTTATTGAGAAAACGCATTTGTCATTTTCACTAAATGTATCGAGACCAACTTTTGGACGGTTATTCTTTTGGTTTTTCTTTCGGATTTTAAATCATCCCCTAAACACCTCTATTGGAAAATCGAATGTACGCCACTGTATCATAGGCGCAACTAAAGCTCAAATACTGAGGTTACTGAGATTATGCAATGCTCACAGACACACGGTGGCTACGCCCCCAAATCCCCAAACGCCTTACCTCAATATAATAATAATTAAAATTATGTAAAATAAAAAACACGCACAGTAGGGTGTATGTTATCAAATCATTATCATTACCATTAACTCTGAAATAAACAATTGCAGATATAGATAATATTGTCTATATCTATGATACTATACTATAGATATCGGAAATATCTGTCTATATGTCTGTCCATCTATCTATATCTATCTGACTAAAGGTATAAAATATATGTCTGCGATATCTATAAACCGTTTTAGGACAGATAGCAGATAGGTACATTTTTAAACCGTGTGTTGGGCTGCAACCATGAACCATTTGGTCATTTTGATAGAAACGTTTGAATTAAACAATTAAACGTGAAAATAAGAAACGGCTATTTTTTCAAATTGTTTTTGGATATTTAGGACTTGTGATGTTGAATTAGGACTGGGAATGCTAAATTACAGTTTAGGGGTTCATTGGCATCCCTAAGCACTCCCCTAGTTGCGCCTATGAGCTGTATCCTGTAACACTGCATCTATACGATATCTATATATATATATATCTTTCAGTAGTGTTCAATTGGTTTTTTTTTTTAAATATATTCATATATTCCCCTATGGGCTTTTATATATATATATATATATACTTAAACATGACTTTAAACCTCCAGTTATCAACATAATAAGTAGTTTGTACGTGTCTGTTGACAACAAAATGTGTTGTCGGAAATATATGTGCTGTGGTGATAACTGATAACTGATAAATAAAAATATATTAAAACATAATAGATTTTTGTTGTTTCGGTTTAGTATGTCCCCCACCGCCCATTCCAAATTCCTGCGCACGCCGCTGCATGTACCTATATCTATAATACGAGTTTTAATGAATTTCCGCAGCCACCACCGCCGCCGCCGTTATAATAATAATATGAATATGAATATGAATATTTCTGTGATCTTTTGCGACGATAGTAATAAAACGATTATTTATTATAATGACACTGCATGACGATCATACGACATGCATACGATTATACCAGAATATTATAATATTCAACTATGTTTAAACACACGTGTCTACGACGCACGTGCGTTCTCCCTTTATATATGTGTAATCCTTTAATATAGACGTCTACCCTTTGAACACATATGTGACTTTATTAATTTCGTTTTTGCGTATATATTCTATATGTGTGTATATATATATAGTATATTCAATACTATTATACATATAGACAAGAATATATCCCCGCGGATGGGTGCAGATTGACGTTTATAATGTCTTTTTTGAAAATATAGTCCGCGGATACGAATGTATTTTCATATGTATAGTTGTCAGACAGAGTACCTATACGTTAAAACTCAACTAAATACTGCATAATTAGAATACTATTAATAGTTTAATATATGCAATACAAGTGAATAAAATAATATGTAGAAAAAGAAAGATAAAAAAACGGAGTATTATAACGTATAACTATAACAGGTTTCGATTTAAAAAATCGTCATTAGGTAAAATTATTTTATTTTTTAATATAACTATTATAATATATTATAGATATATTTTATATAATGCTAAATATTTGAAATGCGAGATTAGAGAGAGAGCTACTCATATTATTTCAAAACAATCACACGGTTTTTCGTTTATGATCCTAAATCATAATAAATGTAATAATAGTAATTAAATCAGTTGATATTTTAATATTATATGTACATTTTCAGCCGTTCCCGTCTTTCTCGCTTACGTGTACCGTGTACCTATACTAAAAAAAAAAAACGCTGTGTTCTTAAATTTGTATTGTGTGTAAAGCATTAGAACAATAACTACAACTGCTTCTTTTTTCACGTGCACTTAAATTGAAATATTATAATAACTGTCTACTTTAAGTACTTAAGTATCAGTGACGTAAATGAAGGCCCGCAGACCCCGCGTCGCGGGGAGTCCTTGTGTAACACTCCTTCAAGAAAAAAAAATATTGAAGAATTAACTTTATTTTTGCGGGGAGGCCAAAATTTTGTGTTACGCCACTGATAAACATGTATGGTATATAATTTAATATAATATATATATATATATATATATATATATATATATATATATATATATATATATTATACATTATTTTTCTCTCGTTTAAATATTTATTAAAGTTAACCCGATTATAAAACACAAAGTATTATAGTATATATACTTTACTTATTTTTTTTTTTTTCATTAAAGAGGGTTAGGGCCGGTAAAAAAAAAAAAAAAAACACGTTAAACGGTACAAAAGTGTGAGGTTTGGAATTAACAGATTTGAATTTTGAAAACAGATTTGATTTTGTATTCTATTTTATTAGGTTTCAATCGAGGCGATTTTTGAAATTCGAAAAATTGAATGAGTAATTTGATATACAAATAATGGAAATGTATGTTTTTTTTTTAACTAAGTTTTTACCTATCAATATTTAAATGATAAAGTTGAATATCGAAAATCGTCTCGATCGAAACCTATAGAAAATTAGAATACAAAATACAATTTGTTTTCAAAATTCAAATGTGTCTGCCTAAGCCCCGCGATTTGTCTAAAACATTATGTTCGTATGTAAAAATGGCCTTACTCCTTCCTCTTAAACGGTTATCGGGCAGTAGGTTAGTGAAAAAGTCTTATCTTCAAGATTCATTAAAATAAGTAAAAAGAAATATTTCAAATTTCACAAAATTGGAGAAAAGTTGTTCCTACCCACCTTAATTTAATAATATAACACTGATATAATATGGGTAATTACATTATGTAGGGGTAATAAATATTATATTGTAATGGTCTCTACGCCGTGGTCTTTCTAGCCAGAAATGCGAAATACGATAAAGTATACACCTATAGAACTGCAACAAGAGTAATAACCTTCCAACCGATAAGACTTTGATTTATGTTCTTCGAACGATAATGCGATTTTTATAATGCGATAACATTACAGCTATGGGAATCGACTGGAATAGGCGTACAATTTAAACAGCCAGACAGGTTATCCGGTCCTTATATAAATACATTATTATTTATCTGACGTTATCACCAAAAACATTAACCAATCGGAATTATCCGATTATTATAGGTAATATAGTTACATTTCGATTGTATACATTCTTCATATACGTAAATATATATGAAAAACGAAATAAAACATTGAACATTTAATGAAATGGATTTTAAGAGGTACCTACAAAAATATAATTTATGTGTCTAGGTATATTTGTCGTAAAAATTGACCCAACTCCTCTTATATAGGTGTAACTAGTCCGAATACACGGAGAAGGACCGCAAAGTCCAAAAAGAAATTAAGACTTACGTTTTAACCGAATAAGTTATTTTTTTTTTTTTTTACTTGAAGAGTTATTGGCAATAGTTTAAGTACGTGTATATTTTATATTACCCGTACCGTATAAGTAAGAATCCACACACACATTTCTCATGTTTTTAACAACCATTTCAATTGTTATAATAATTAAAAATATAATATACTTATAACAGGCTTAAATAATTATATTTATTATTATTCAACGTTTTTCTACTCTTTTTTTTTTTTTTTTTGTTTTGTCGTCAATAACGATTTATATAGAACCAAAAATATAAAAAGAAGTGTTTGGCATAGTAGCAATACCGGAACGCCGAAAATTCCGATATCCGTCGCACGTTTGGGCCCGTACGGTGTTTTCAAATTGTACTTAAAATATAATATTATGTACCGGATTTCACTGTAATTATGAAACGTACATAATTAATATAGCCATTATGTTATTTTGTCCATAATTATTGGGAAACCGATAGGTTTTAAAGTGTGTAAATCTGTTTTAAATGAAATGGGGGCGATCTCCTACACTCCCGGTAAATCCGACCACACCTATCGATACAACGGGGTGGGGGGGGGGTGATAAAATTATAAATTATAATAATAATTCTTGTCGGTATAAGAACGTACACCTATATATATACTACTACTTTAATATATCAGCTTTATAGGTACAGCTGTTAAATAACCGTATGTCTTACCTTATGTGTCCGACGTGTGTCCGGTGCTCGTCGTTGGCGGTGGCGGCGGCGTCGTCGTCGTCGTCGTCGGCGGCTGCGGTGGCGGCTGCGGCGGCGGCGGGGGGCGCGAAATAGTGCCGTACGTAAACGATAATATACAAACGGAAAGCCGGTACCAAAATATTATAATATAATAATAATAATAATAATAATAACAATAATATATTACAACCTAACCCCCTGCAGTGGGGATGAGAGTATATATACAATTGTAGAATATCGGCGAGATTGCCGAGGTATATAATAGTGGCCGGAGCACGACTCGACGCGACCGACGCACACGCGGGGCGCAAAGGCATTTTTGCGCGTGACTCCGGAACGCGGGGGGCGTGTCGCCCGGCGAATAAGGGAGGCGCTTGCGGAATGCGGATGACGACGGGAAGACGGCGGCGGCGGCGGCGGATAGAAAACGGCTCCTCCGTTCGCCGCCGGCCTGCCCGCTGCTCATCGTCCCTACCCGTATATATATATATATACGCGAACGCCGCCACTCCGTCGCCGCTGAAAATGATCCTAAGCCTCGAAAATAAAAAGAAACGAGCTGGAAAAATAAAATAAAAAATAAAATATATATATAAGTGCTGCTGCAATCGAGGGAGAAAACCGGGGAATCTTTGTATACCATATATAATATAGACAGCGTATATAGTAACATCAAACATTCGGTACGTTGTTTGAATACTGCGTCGTTTGTTGGTCGATAAGGAAATGTACCTATACAGATGGGAGGTGAGTGGTGGAGATGCCAAGAAAAGTTGTATATATATATATATACATTTACCGTCATGTCAAATATAACGTCGAAATGAATATTAATAATAAAAAGAAAAGAAAAAAAATCTACGAACGTTTCGTATAAAATACAATAAAATATTAATTAAACGATTATAATGATTCTAATCCGTCCTATTATTCAGTACTTATTTTATACGGATTTGTGTACGACAAACTCCATAATTTGTACGGTTATAATTTCAGTGGAATTTGCGAAAAACCTATGGGGGGGAGGCAAAGAAACGTTTCTTCGACCCCTACCCCCTCTCTAAACATAAAAATACATTTTTTACATTTTTTTTCTTACCATAATTTAGTAGGTAAGATAGAGGGGGTAACACAGTAAAGCACTAAATTTGCAAATACCCACATCTCATTCGGTTATAATTATATAGAAATAATTTTTATTTGGCGGTTTTGTGTCAAAACAAATGTACATTTTAGTACAATGCCGTTTTCTGTGTGTTTTGTTTATAATCTTATTTTTTTTTCAAGTCCAAATTTCTCAATGTACCTCAGCGATAGTGCACGAGGTGGTCTACATTGAGACGAAAATTTATTTTATTTTCATTTGAACAAATAACACAAAATAAAATTATAATTTTGTTTAAAATGTTTGCATTACTATGTTTAACAATATTTTAAACAAATAGTTTTCTTTATTTATAATATATTTTCAGTCTTAAAAATTATACCCATACATTTTAAATAAAAAATAATGCTTATAAACTAATATTTAAGTTATATTTTAATACAATTTAAGTAATATTAAATATTTTCAACAAAATGATATATAGGGTACATAAGACAAATAAAATGAATCTCATTGTGTCTCGTCTCATATTGCTCCATTAATTTTAAGTTTAATATTAAAAAAAAAAAATACCTAGGCGCATAGTTTTACGCGTCTGTAATAAATCTCAGAATATGTAATTTTTTCTTCTAATTAATATAATAAATACGTACCTTTAATAGAAATTACACCGCTACAAAAAAATAATAACCGGCGCTTGAATTTTTTTCGTTTCAATGACAAAATTGAGAGAAATGGTGATAAACATGTTATCAGAATCAAATAGCTATAGAATAAAAACGTTGCACATCGGTATGAACCGCTAGAATTTATTTCTCTGTTATCTATTTACATCGTGACATTATAACCTCCTCACCACTACTTAATTTATACGACTGATAGAGCGTTTTATCGTTGATTTTCACTCTGTATATAAAGCTGTAACCTATATTGCAACCGAATCTAAAAAAAAAATAATAGGAACTGGCACCGGAATCAAAACCTTTATTCAAACAAAAACTAATATAACCTCAAAATTCTAAAGTTTTTTTATTCGGTCTCGGCATGCGAATTTTGTATAAAATACAGGATTATTTTAAGAATTATGAACACTTGCAGTTAATAAATGATAACATTCTATATGAAAAAGAAACGGATAAGAACGTTGGGGCAATTTAAATGCAGGGGTTAAAGTGGGGGAGGGGTGACGCAAGGGGCCTCAGCCCCCCTACTTCTGACTGCACTTAAAAAGAGTTCTCTTTAACATAATATTCTTCAAAGGGTCACTGGGTACACTGAATCCTTTGAATCAAAATATTTATTACTCTGTTTGAATTGTTCATTAATTTTTTTAGATTTATCGGTAATGATTATTTTATTAAATATATTTTTCAATTTGATCGTTGATAAAAAAAATACGCCTTTGCCATTTTGTACATCCTTAGTTTATACAAACGCATTTATGAATTTAATGATTTATCGTATTAAATGTACACTTTTGTTACAGTTTTTTTACATAAACCGGAATTATTTCAATTATTTTTTTTCAAGAACTCGGAATTGGAACCGTCGGTACCGATAAAATCAAAAGGTTCCCGTCCTTTATTATATAGGTCCTATACATAATATATATCAGTTGAATTTCGGCGGATGTACGGATAGGTGTAATCGCTAAACAGTCCGTTAGATTAACTGCATTTTCTGGGCATCGTTGACGTAAAATTACGATACGCGGTCGCCTCGAAATAAGTATATTTTGATAACATTTGATCAAATAGGCTCGTTATCGCGACCTTTGTATGTGCCTTTGTTTTGCGTGCAAACCGTAACGGTTTATCACTCGGTAACGTGCGGTAAGTGCGGTAACCGTGTGGGAGGACGAAAGCGGTATAAAACGGTTATTCAGAGACGAACAGTGGTCGCGAACGATTCACAACCGGTCGTACAAAACAAGTGTTAAATACTGAGCGGAGAAAAGTTTCTCAATCACCCCTCCTAGATTTTCTGCAATTTTTTCGGAAATTTTAGAAGCGTAATAATTATGAGGTTTATCGTACAAAATACGAGCATTAAATAATGGTGTATATATGGTGTTCGGCCACCGTATAATATTATCAGTTTTCATTGTTACACATGACCGTGAAGATAAGAGGGGGTAAAGGGGAAAATTTCCCAAAAGCATCTCAATTGTATAAGGCGCCAAATTTTAGACGGATATCGAGTTTTTTTTTTTTTTTCATATTTGAATTGCCATACGAATAAATAAAACATATTTATTAATTTATTTCATGACGGTGATTGACGTAACTGATTGTTGTATAATACGATACATTTTACACCATTTTAAATATCGAAAAGCACTTTTTCTGTTATACTAAAATTACGTAAATGGAGTCTGAAAATACCCATATAGCCCATATATAGGCCCAATGGGTTTTAGAGTAAAAAAATATGCTGGGGGTAGTACCCCTCTAAACTTTGTACGTATAATTTCTATCAATTTCCAAATATAAAACGTCATAAACACCTAATATTCGTCATTACCACCATGTGTAGTCACTCGTGACACAAACGTTTTAGTTTTTATAGATAAAACCTATAAAAGAAATGCAACCAACGACGAAATTAATTAAAAATTTGAATATACTAATGTACAATATAATATTTATAATTAATACAATATAAATATTAAAGACTTGTTTAATACAAAATAATTGTTGAGGTAAGGCTTTAGATGGCTCAACCCCCGCCCCCCCCATATTTACGACTATGGTAAAATTGCTTCAGTTGTGTTCACCTTAAAAAAGCGGATTTCCCCCATAATGGTATTTTATTTGAAACATTTTTCGAATTTACGCCCTTTGGTGGATTTTATATTTTCATATCGTGCATTTGTGCGTATTTATTGCCTATTTTCTAAATACCAAAGTTTTTGTAGTTTGAGAACCACTGGGCTTTCTTATCAAATATTGCTAATCTGATACGCTTTTCAGATGCCCGTGCCGTGCAAATGGAATTTTGTTTCCACATTCACTAGTGCATATTATTTTATTTAAAAGTGTATTGAATTATGTATTTTTAGTTTTTAGGTAGCAATTTATAATTTTATTCAAAAACCATGAGTTTAGCCGGAGCTACTAAATCTTTACTACTTTTGGGACGATGTGTTCCGTCGGTAAAAAAAAACGCGTCGAAAATTGTTGTTAAGAAATTAGAATTGGATCAAAATCTATTAATGGTGACTTAATATTTTTGTCTTATAATTGCTGCATATTGTATAATAATTTACCTTTATCTTTTGTTCAGTATTTTAATAAAGATGAAACTTATTACGCCCATGATCCAGAACAACAGTGTAAAACTGGAGATGTGGTGCTTATCCAGCAACTTCCAGAAAAACTAACTACACATATTACCCACGAAGTGCTCAAAATTATATACACCTTGGGTGACATAACGGATCCTATAACTAATAAAAAAGTAGCAGCACTTCGATGTGGAACCGTTCTATACAGGTTCGTTTAACATAAGATCATCTATTATATAAATTTGATTTTTATACTGCAGATCGTTATAATATTATTATTATTATTATTTTTAGATTCACTATTCTTCTAAGAGTTGTTTTTACAATTTATTTTTAAAATTTCTATAACATTAATTCATTAGAGGCATTTTAAAACCTATTTAAATTTGTTTGGTTTTCAATATTATTTATTTATGTAAAGATAAAAAAAATCCTTATGATATTAATAGTTTTACCTTTGCTAAAAAGATATTTTAATTCATTTTTTTTTTTATGTTGAGAGTTTTAATATTCTAAAATAATATATATATATAGGATTATTCAAAAAAATTTGTCTGATATCAAATGATTATATATTTGTAGTTTTTAGGTTTAGAGTATTATATGATACATTAAATTTGATTACATTCAATTTAGTTAATGATACCCATAAATGTTCTATATGGCTTCCCTTGGTCGCATGAACAACACCTAGCTGATAGTCAAATTGATTCCATTTTTGTCACAGCATATCTGTTGTGATTGACTGTTACAATTAGATGTGTCAGCTTTAGGGGCTTAGGGTTAATGACAATGGTGCATGTACACGGTATCTGTAACATATCCCAAAAAGAAATAATCACATGGTGTGAGATCTGGTGTCCTGAGAGACTAGCTGCAAAGTGGCATGTCATTGAGTCCATTGCAACCAATCCAATAGTTTCATTTAGTAGGCCATGTGCATTAAGTGTGATAGTGCTCCATCTTGTAAAAAAATATAGTCATCATTGAATCATTGTTTGATCACGGATTTTTAGATAACATCTAGTAGTTGCTGTGGACTTATCGCTATAAGTCATAATGACAATTGATATTCGACACAAACTACCTTTCATTAAAATGTTTAATTTTCACTTAAAAATGTATTACTATTTGAAAAATCTATGTAATCATATAACTGCGATATAAATAATAATAAAATATTATTTTTTTATTTATCTAGGGATGATCTAGAGGAGATTGATAACCTGTATGGTAAAACGAAAGAACGATTCAACTATAAAAATGCTCCCAAAAGAGGTTGGCAAGAAGACAAAAAAGATTTTACCCACAGAAATAGCTACATCAAGTATCAAGAAACCGAAGAAGAACAACCATATTCAGTCCCAAGATAAAAATTTAATGTATTTGTTTTATTTGGTTTTTATGTAGGAAATATAGGCAGTTTGTTAATAATGTTAAATTCTGTTCGTTTAGTCAACATTTTATATTAATGTTAATTTTAAAAGAACTGAACCAACCGGTTAGTTTTTAAAAATAAAAAGTGAAATGTATATATAAAGACCAACAAATTCAGTTTAAAAATATAGTAATGTAACAAGTCTTAATTTTTGTTTATAGAACCTAAACTGATTTTATTTAACCTTATGTCGGTCGTGCGAGGTATTAAAAAATCTATCAGCTTAAATAAATGTACAAGACGTAATTACAAATTTCCCATGATAACATATCTACCTAATATTTTGTATAGCTGTTTATAACATGTTCAACTAAATTTTTTAGTCAATCGGAACTTGTTTTATTGAACCAGTTGGCTTAAACTATTCACTAAAGTTGATTGTATCGTGTTAAATATTTGTAATATGCAAGTATTAATACTATTATTTTTTTTATTTTTTATATATATATAAAACATGGACGTTAGGAATATTAATATGATATGTTATTGTCATTTTTTTTTCCATTCTATAGATTGAATTTAAATTAAATTTACACTTGTCTTCACACTGGAAAGTGGCATTTGGGGAGAACAGTGTGTGCACTTGTATTTTGTATACCCTGCTAATTTAATGGCTATAACCGACTTGGGCAATGAATGTCATTTTTACTTTATGGTCGGTGGTGTTTTCATTCCCAAAATAACTATTTTTTAAATGAATGCATTCATTCACAATGTCTTCCGAATGTTTACACATACTTCAAAATATTATAATAACACTACCATAAAATATAATTAAAAACCAATGACTACTATAAATGATGTTTTATAAGAACTCTGAAAGGCGCAAAAATTAAACTTGGCGTCAACACTACTCAACTACTGAATTGGCTTACAAAATATAAACTATTTTAATATGTCACAAAGAAAGTATTTGAAAATAATACTATTAGCTCAACTCAATTTATTATTGTGATTTTAATATAGTATTCATAATGTAAAATCTCTTAAATTGATGTTGTACATCAAAATTGATTAACTGGAAAATAAAAACCAGAATAATAAACTCTATCAAAGTCAATATTTATTGATATTTGAGAATATGTAGCCCAAAATCATTCATACACGATTTAAAATATAAGACAGACAGGATTTAATTTATATTCTAAATTTAAAGACATACATTTCGTTATATTATTGTAAATGAGTAGAGTTTCATTTATTCTTATGATTACAATTATTTATTATAATATTATAAAATATATCTTTTTACTCGGACCATGCGGTTGGTTGTAGAACTATTCAGTCGTTTAACCATACAACAGTAGGTATAATAATCTTATATCTATTTGTATACTACACAATACTACTATATCTATATTATTATACAATGATCGTTAAACCTAATACAGAATTTCACGATTTTTCTTTTTTTCATAAAGGTTAATCACTATAAGCTTACGATTCGTAAATTTAAAAATAAAAATAATATGTACTAAAACGATCGGAGGCTAACATAAGCATTGTATTCGCCGGGCGAAGGTGTAACGCCGTCCACGCCCAATGTGCTCGGCGGCGCTTGACCTTCGGGCACCGAGAAATCAAAGTTTTGTAACAGACAGGCCGAGAATAAAAATATATTCGATCTGGCGAGTGTTTGTCCCATACAACGGTGTTTTCCTACAGAAAAAAAAAAGTGTATAGTTATATCTCCGACTGATATTTTATTTCGTCCTATATTATTACCGTAACCGAACGGCAGGTATTCGTCCGGAACTATTAGTTTCCCGTCGCAGCCGATGAATCTTTCCGGCCAAAATCTATCGGGGCATTCCCACACATCGCTGTCGTTGAGCAAAGCGGCGAAATTAGCAATTACCATTGTATCCTAACGATAGAACACACGCGCAAAAAAAAAAACAAAAAAAAAAAACGTTATTATTTACAATTCTAGTGTCACAGAGTACGGTTGGCACACTTTAGGAATATAGTAGCCTTGCAACGTAGTGTCTCTTAGAGCTCTGTGCGGGATGCTGAAAGTTCTTCCCATAAACACTCTGACAGACTCCAATACAAGCGCTTCTAGATAAGGCATACTGAAATACAGGGATTACACACACGAACGTTAATATTCGCAACAATAGCGAAATAGATTCGGTTATTTACTTGGGCCTGTCGTTCAAGGTCGGAAGTCGGTCTCGGCCGACGACCCTATCGATTTCGTCTTGAGCCTTTTTCTGAACTTCCGGGTTCAAAAGCAGATACAGAAAACCGAATCCTAACGATTTACTCGTAGTCTCAGACCCAGCCATAAACATATCCATGCAGATAGCCAATAGCTGCGATTCTGAAACCGACGAAAAATAAAGAGATTATTTAATGGTTACGATAAGACTATACGAATATTCGAATATAAAACGTACCTGAATAACTATCTTTTTTTTCCGGAGAATGTAACATTTGCAAATACACGTCCATCAAATCTCTAGGCTGATTTAAAATAAACGTTTCTTTGTGATTGTCGAGTTCCGCTTTTAGAAACCGCCACACTTGTTGATGGATATCAACAAACGATTTATACCCAGACGCTTCGGGAGCGATATATCTTAAAACCGGGAATTGACTAAACAGAGTGCCCACCATGTCTATGTTAGCAAAGAGTTCGGTTAACAGTGCCTGTAGATCTTTTAATTCTTTATCGTCCGCGTCGTATCTTTTACTCGCCATCATCGACCATAGAGTGTTCAACACTCCTACGCTGAAAGCGTCTCTCATGGCGAATACTTTACCTCTGCCGTCTTTGGATTTAGCAATTTGCTCGTTGAAATCGTTGACCAACTGGACCGCTTCTTCTTGTACGAGCTCGGCCATCGTTCTCTTTCCAAATCCGAATTCGCGCAAATGACGCAATACAAACCTCCGTTGTTCCACCCAGAATTCTTCGTCCGTTAGTAAAAGACCTAAAAATTATTAATATTGTACGTTCAAATCCAATCGCACGAAAAATAAATGTAATCATCTTCAAGTAGGTATACCTCTTCGTGTACCCCACGTTCGAGTTTCGTAAAACGGCCCCTGCGGTCGCCCGTCAAACTCTTCTTTCGTTAACATTTCTTTCACTGCGTTGTACCCGCAGCATACTACTTGTCTGTCTTTTCCCACTTTCAGACCAACGATCGGACCGTACGATTCGGCCAGACAGATTGTGGCGCGGTACAAGTACCCGGTTTGTTTCCGGAGCGAATTTACAGTGAGAGCGCTTCCCAAAATCGGTAACCATTTCGGGCCTAAATCGTGTATTGTATCGTTACTCAATTGTAATACGGAAATGCAAACGTGTCCGAGACGAAAATATACCTGGCGGGTAGTTTTTCGGTTTTCTCATGTCCAAATACGACAGGAGTGCCACCATGACGCTAAACAGTACTAGCGCGAGTATCCACATTCTGTACCGGTGCACGCCTGTAAATTAAAAAAAAAAAAATGTAAAATCCGATGACCGTGAAACATAAGGTACGACGTGCGGAGAAAACCAGTTAATGGCTTTGTGGCCTTATTGCACGTATTACGTATGTCAATTATCGTGTTACATAAGTGAACTACGTGCGGCGGAATTTTTCATTGCTCGCGCTACTTTCGCCCATCGGAAACGGACGGAAACGGTCATTCACTTTCCTTTTCCGATATTCTCTTACGAGACATAAAAAACGTGTTTGACCGTAAGTTGTGTAATACCAACACTGTTTTATCACGACGTCTATTTATTAACGTGTATCCTTTTAGAATAATCTACGTTTGTAAACTTCCCGGTTAAATAATATCGGTTACGAATGAAATAATATCAAACGAAGCGGCGCATTGACATAATAGTATACGGAGACGACCGTTTGCTTAATAACATGTTTTTTTTTTTTTTTTTTACGTTTGTAAAACTAAAATGAATAGTCGCACGAAAATTATATAGAGGTAGGTGTAGATTTCGAATTGATTAAGTGAATAAATATTAATAATGATTAGTTATTATACCAGAAATGGATTAATTTGGTAAAATGTCTCGTGTTTTATAATATCGGTCAATAATACGACCGGAGAATAAATAAAGTGATATTTTTTTTTTTTTTTTTGATATTCAACTATTATTAATATTATTGGTATAGTTTATACCGTTAAAATTAAAATAAATAAATAAACGGTAAACCGAATACGATTAAATATCGATTAATATTATTCTGACGAGAGTTTATCGAGTTTTATTTTTTGTCTATTCGTTTCCGCCTAACGCAGTATTGTTTAAGAACGCGGGTATTTCTCTCTCGTCCGTAATAATGTTTTTCAATCGAACAATTTAAAAGATATTTTAAACTGTGATAATATGTACAATTTGAAAATATTATAATAGTTTATAGCATGGACAACCCCCGATCTAAGGGGGGGGCGTTTCTATTTCATATAATGAAATTATAGAATAGAAATGTGTACATTTTCTATATAATATATATATATATATTGAACACGCCGAATTAAGTATTAGCTTCAATTAATGTATAGAGTGTTAATATTATTTTACAAAAACGACATTACAATAGAACATAAATGTTTCGTTTAGCACTTGAAAGATTCGCTACAGTATGTTGAGTAATTTAAAGAAGAAGGAATTTATGAATCAAGAAAAAAAGCCACAGGAGTTATCAATAGAATTTCCATCAATCTAAGGTATAACACGGAATAATGGTCTCGAACGGTTTACAAAAAAGATTCGACTCTGTTAAAGAAGCTACACACGATTTTTATTCAGTTGACAAAAACCATTCTATAGACGTATGTATAACATACGAAAAATGTATATTGACAAAAATGAATTTATTTTATAGTTTGATAGTATTACTCAACGCGTATTATTCAATTAGAAGAAAAAAAAAATTGAATAGTTCCCGTGAGAGTTTTGTTTAATTTTTTTCTTTAATGACCTTCAAGATGCTTATCCTATCATGTGTACAGTTTATCTACTTTGTACGAACGCAGTATTTTAAGAAAACTGAAACTCATTAAATCATATTAAAAATCATCAACCTAACAAAACAAGGAAGATTAAATGTCAATCGTATCCATTGATATATGAGTAATATTATATAATAATTATATATATATATATATATATATGTAAATTGAACATGATATCATAATACAAAATTGCCAAAACCGTAAAAAAGCAAGAAAAAAACATGAAAAGTATAGTAATTTAGCTTATGTGTCGTATTTATTTATTAGATTTTATAAAAGTATTTTTGTAAACGCTGTATTAAATTTAAATGTAATAATTATATACATTTTATACAAATTGCTCTTGCTTTTTTATGATTTCTTCTATAATATTTTCAAAAAATATAAAATGTTACACCCGAGTACATCGTTATTTTTATATAATCGAAAATAAACATTTCCATAACATATAGATACATGTATATCTTTACAGTGTGAATATTGAATAATACATATTATATCTACAAAAAGTGTCTTTGCAATAATCGGTATTTTTACTCGTTTTAAGTAAAATTTTTTGTGGCACTATTATTTGCTATGCATCGGAATATTATTTTAACACTTAATGTTAAAGTTAATAGTTCTGATAGGTTCGATAGGTACGCGTGTGTATTAAGAAGGATTTCGAAGGATTCACAATCGTTTTTGAACAAGGTATTTCTCTGCTTGAAAACAACGAATTTTATCTCGAAATGAGTATGGGTAAACCATATGTAAGGTTTAGCATTAAACCGCCTACGATGAAAATCAAATTCGACTCTATCCTGAAAATGGCATGAACGATATGGCCAAGTTAAATATTAATTTATGAAAAAAATTACGGATTTTTTAATTGTACAAAAAGTTCAATACCCTAGATGATGTTGCCGTCTTTAATTTTCATAACGAGTAAAAATTCTAAAATCTTTTCGAAAGGTGTAAGTTTTTTCTGGTTTACACGAACATTGTTTGGACGACTTTCGTGATTGTGCAATACAAATTCTTACGATAAACACTCGAGACCAATTTCAAACGTATACGAAAATGAATTTGAATATTTTTGAGTCGATCAATTTTCCTTATTTTCAAACATTTCGTTAGAATAGCCTATATGCGACCCTTAAATTAAATTTTCTCCAATAAATGTACACACATTCATGATAGATGTCATCATTTGATGAAGATGAACTTAATAATACCTATATAATTTTTCCATGATATAACAGGCTAAATTAAAGTAAGAACTTATTAAAATATATTATATATGCATTATGCGTTGGTTCTCAAACTCTCAATCAAATAAAATATCTTCAAAACTTCAAAATAAGCGGTAAAAATGTTAAACGTACGACAATATTTTTTAAATAAAAGATACAATAAGACACGGTAGGTGCACATAACGAAATGTTTACATAGATTACGAAATAATTTATTGGTAATAATAAAATAATTATTTTATTTTATTAAAACAATAATAAAAATACGTTCTATAACTTTACGGAAATAGATACCTAGGTGCATATAGTTAGGGCGAATTATAACATAACAATATGTCGTAGATATTTTACTAAAATAATAAAATGGTTTTTTTTTTTTTTTTTTTAACGGTTTTAAATAATAAAAGTACAACTCGATTAAAAAAAAAAAATACTCTGGGTACTCTTAAAAATGCTATAAACGAATTGGTAGGCCAATATCACTACGAAACGAATCATGTTAAAATAGGTTTCAAGTTCACAGACTGGGTTATAATAATTTTCATCCGAACTGAACTTAAACCATTAAGTCGACTGCCACGATTAATTTAAAAAAAAAACACGTATGGTTAATTAAAATATATCTAATACATTATAGTTATATACTCGTATGTACATCAAACGATTTAAGTGATTAAATATATGTTTTCTCTGTTTTATTGAAATTGCAAATGTATTTGATACGATAAAAATATGTTCAAACAATGAATTTATTTTATTAGCATAAAAAAAAAAAAATGTTTAAATTACCTGATACTTGCAGGAGTCGACTTGTTCCTGAAGAGCTGCGGACGAGATTTTACTTTCACTCACTTCCGACACACTGATTTTATACTCGGCCCCACTGACAGTAGCTATACGATATTCTTAATAATGTGGTAACGTGAATGATGGAGGGAAACAAAATGTAGTTATACAGATACACGAGTAAATATTTATTACCATTTACCTTTGTACCTATGTACAGGGGAGTGGACTGGGGAGTATTCGGCCCACTATTCTCGGTAATAATCGGCCAAAAAAGTTTCGGCCCGGTCGAGGCCGTAGCTGGAAAAAAGGCGGCGGGGGAGGGGAGGTCCAACATTTGTTTAGATCAATGATTTTTTTTTTTTAGTATTTCGCTAAACATTTTATATCTGTACACATTTCATGATGATCCGGACCTCTATATAGAAGCCTCTCGGTTTCTGGCCTTGAGGCCGATCAACGCCGTTAAAACGATGAGATATTAATAACAACGTCTTTCCATTAAAACATTTCGCCATTTCTTTTGAAATCATAATTTAAGTACCAGAAATTAATGTTTTAAACTCAAAATTCTTCCCGGGTTATTTTACTGGATATGTCTATTGTTTTCTATTGCATTGAAACGATGTGTACGTGGAGGGAAATAACAGTTTCGTTCTGCTGTAGATTTTTTAGAAATGTTTGAAAAACAAAATAAACACGGTTTAAAAATAAGCTATCGTGCTGGCCTTGTTGAGGTGCTGTAGAACAATGGCTCAGTGGGCCAGTCCGCTTCTGCCTGCGTAACATAACGCAAAAAATAATATTTATTTATATTGTAATGGAAGTGGTTTTTTTTTTTTTGGTTTTATCCAAGCGTGTTTAAGAAGGGTAGAAGTGTTAGGGGGGGGGTTCGACGTTCAACCCCTCTCCCCATCCCCCATTGATAAAAAATTGTTTTCTTTATCATTATTATTAATAAACAAATGTTAACATTTAATTTTAGTTAGGTATCAAATCCTTCGGATCAATACAAAACAAATTGTTCAACCTCTTTTTTGAAATTCTATTTTTTTTTATTTTTTTCTCAGCGACCAAACATAATCGATTCCTTGTCAATATATTAAGTCATGATATCACAAATATATGATAATATTTTATATTCACTGTTTTTCTCGTCTCGCGTAACTCCGGAGGGACGATGAAATTCAAAAAGTACCTATCCGTCCAAACGTTTAACACAAAACCGCGTGGCACGAGGAGATTGGTCGAAAAGTCGTTCACAAAAAAAAAAAAAAAAACACACATCAAAGTAAAACCAATACGTTTCTCGTTTCGGTCAGAATCTAAAAACATGAGTAAAATCACTATAAATACTTGGAATAGGCTATATCCAGTGGCGTTTTGGAATGTATACAGGAGAATACGGTGTATACCCAGTGGTTGCAACTAGGATTATTTAGAAGGGGGTGTCCGCTTAACACAACCCCCCATTCATTATTTCGGTGTATACAAAAACCTATTTCATAGTCGCAAGTATTATAATATTGAATTAAAATTTTCAAAAAATAAATCTATATGGAAATAATCTATATTTTTCGTAGGAAATTGTAATTAAATCCCAAAATTTTTAGAATATACAGGTCGACTCATTTTGAAAATATCAACCAAAAAAAACGGTAGTGAGGGTAAATTAAGTTGTGACGTAATCCGTCGTTGGAAATTGTTGTTTACATACTATCATAGTATCTTAATAGTATTTTTAGTGATTGTTTTTAGTTTAAACTTAAATGTTGTTTTAATTAAAATAAATTTAAAAAAAAAAAATGGGAAGAAATTATGTATAATTTCACATTATAATCGCTTTCAGAGTTTATCCCGAACAAAAATTCTTCTATATTCAATTAAAAACGATTCCTGGCGATCCAAGACGACATCAAAATCGGTTATACCAATTTAAACAAATCGTAATATGACAACATTTTCGTGAAAAATGATTTTCACGACTTCTGGATCTATGACCTGGTTTTCAAGTTGATACAGACAATTTAGAGATCGAGACCATCAAATCTGTACCCCAAATTCGGTGTCAATCTGACCTATATAGTTTTTGAGATTACCGCAGCAAGAAATTGCGATATTAATTTGTATTCATTTTGCGAGTAATTATATAGGTAAATATAATGTAAAGCTTTATAATTTACCAAATATCTATTTTTGCATTTACTTTATTCGAAGATACCTATATATGTATTTAAATTATCGTGCTTATAAATATAAAATAAGTAGACATCTAATAGAACCTACAAGAGAAAAAACGTGCGAGATCATTTTTTACGTCTTAAACGTGAATATCGGAAATAAATATATATAATTCCTTTGTTGTTCCGGTTTTCTCTTATTTATCGTTAAGATATGAAGAAAAAAAACGATACAAATAATTTACGTGAACTGTGAAGTATAACCAAAAAAAAAATGATGTTATGAAAAAAAATCAACGCTATAATATGACGATGAACGAATGGAATACATATAATACATGTTGGTGATTATTTAAAAAAATTATTGCAGTTATAGGCAACGACAAATCATAACCGAAATGCCAACTGCCGGTGTAAATAAACAGTTTTAGGGAAAATGTCAGTTACGGATCGACCAAAATATAATAATTTCAATATAATATTAAATTAGCTCCATTAGATTAATTATTGTGCCCTCGTATTTTAAAATATGATATAGATATAATTTTGTAAAAATATTTACGTAAATATTGTAACTAAATACCCAAACAAATATAATTCAAATACAGTTATAAATTACTTAAATAATAATGATTATATAATATTAAGCAGTACAACAAAATTATGTATAACTTAATAGTACGATATTGTCAATGTTGTGTATTAACTTATACATAGGTATTGACTTACAAAAATGACTTCAATAAAGTTTTAAACCTTATCATTCCTTATCATTTCCTATTACTTTTTTTTTATTCATTCCCCCATACCGTATAATAAACGTTATTAATTTTGTTAAAATTTAAATTCGATTTATATTGTGCTTGCTATAAAAAAAAAAACTATCATTATTCGTGCAATACAATTATTATGATGCTGTTATTTGTATTTTGTTTCAGTAATCCTTTGAAAAACACGTCTCCTGTGCAACCTTTTGAGTGTTAGACCATGAACACATGTATTATATACCTACGAGTATGTTATTAAAAGATACGTATCTAGACAATATACTTTAAGGACAGTAAAAAAACAAATAATTTATTCGATGAAATATATTTTTATTATAATAATTGTTACGTCGAGTCTATATATATATCTACAATCTACATGCACAATAAACCATTTTTTTTTTAACGATTTATTAAATATTTTTTTTTTTTAAATTACATATCTAGGTGCTAATAAAATATTAAATATATATTTTAATAAATCACTAATTTTGTAATTGTTTTCTTCGTAACTTTACTTGATAATTGACCAAAACCGAAAAAATCGAATAACACGTGTGTGTCACCTAAAAACAAAATGATCAAAATTAACGTATAACATTATCATGTATGCCTGTCCACCTTTAAATGTATCGGTCATCGATAGGCCGAATGACAAATAATTGTGATGTATACAATAATGACGTTTTGTCAATGAAATCTAATTTGAAAATCTATAATCCAACGTTATTTTAAAATATATACATATATTTTGATTATAATACGGAATTACGGTTTAGGTTCTCTTCGGTACTAGCCGATAAACTCTTACATAAATAATAATTATTCTAGACGCCTACTGTTATATTACCGCATTGGCAAACCCGTTTGACGATCGACTATAATATGTAACCGATGGTAAATAATTTAAACATTTTCAGTTACCCAATGTTCAATGCCGGCCAGACTGTACGATAGTAAAATTAATTTTTGAATCGCGTGTACCTATGTACTTGTAATTTTTATTTAACGCCTTAATATCATACCGCGTACTGTTTACAACTGAAATTAGAAAGTTTAACGACGTTACCTCCTATTCGCTATTACAGTGTTATAATATTATTTGTTTCACGTGCACGTTAAATTAATGGTTTTTTTTTTTTAAATAGATAAAATAATATTGGGCACTATTATTTATACTACTACTCCCTGTAGGCGCCCAACTAGAGCCCGAATATTGGGTGTGCTGAAATTATATGTAATGCTCACAGCAGTGGCGTACTTGGTAAAAAACTTAGGGGCCTGGGGGGGCGATATAATGTATTCACCAAAATCAAATCCACGAGGGCTGGTGTAAAGTTATTTTTATTCTTCGTATACAAAATAGTCAAAGACTAATTTAATGACTTATATGAATATAAAAAGTAATTAATGTATTGCATTCTTTCTTTATTTTAGAAGATTCAGAGATTTGTACAGTTGTCATATCCGAGGGTAGAGAGAGGTAAGATGGTACCTTTGCCACCCTCCGCTAAAATTTCAGGGGGACGAGTTTTGTCCCCTTTTGTCCCCTCCCCCACAATTACGCCACTGGCTCACAGACAGCGTTTATTATTATATAAAATGTATATCGTTATCTAGACACGGTATCTACCAAAAATATCTATATTATACTATAGACATGTATTTGTCCATCTGTCTATAATATACCATCATGGTTGTAGATGTACTATTTACAACTACGATATATATTAATAAATATCTGTGGAATCTTCCATTGGTTTTTTAGAACAGGTAGCATATTATAGGTACTGACTTAAACTAGTAGTGTAGACAGAAATTTGCATTGGGGGAGGGAGATATATATTCATTATTTCTAAGATAAGCTGCAGGGTAGTGCCCCTGCACCCGGAAAAATGAACTGATTTTAGTACAATAAAAATTATTTTTACAATTTTATTTCAATTATTCTACAAAATAATGTCTAGTTTCCTTCCTAGGCCTGCTGTAGTGACCATAAACCTTGTACTACCAGTATAAGGTCTATGATTGTGATTAGTGAGTTCTCCGACAAACTGATAAAGACGTTGGCAATGTAGCATCGTGGAATTCCCGTTCTTATCAGAGTGCCAAGTAATTAATTAACGTTCCAGATCTATTATCATATCAAATTGATAACAAAAGATAATCATTTTTTCTTATATCCGTCGGGTTAATAATAACACAGATAATTTAAATTTATTATATTTTAATTTAATAATAATAAAAAAAAAGTGGGTGGATTCATCCTTCGTATCCGCCCCCCCTGTGTCTACGCTCATGTCTTAAACCGTGATGTGTAGGGCTACAATGATGTATTTGTGTAATCAACCATTATTCTTTTTGATAAAAACGTTAGATTAGAAAAATAACCAACGGGAATGAAAGAAACGGGTATTTTTTCGAATAGCTTTATCAGGACTGAGGAATGGGGGTGCAGAATACGGACGGGGGGTGCCAAATTAGATCTTAGGGACGCTTTGGTATCCTCAAGCACTATTCTAGTTGCGTCTATACTAATCCCTTTGTTAAATTTGTTTTAGATAGCTAAAATATTTATATTACCTATTTATCGTTTTATTATATTAACGTACATTTGCGAATAGTTCTAAGTTCATGATAAACTTAGGTGTAAGTTTCATGTTCAGTTTATTGGAATTATGCATTTTCATTGCGAACAAAATCAACGCTTTACATTTTTTGTCCATCTGCGGCCAATCACTCGAGTACAGTGAAAAGTTTATTATATTTTTCTAGAAAGAGAAAAAAATATATATGAAACTTAATAGACATTGTAATAGATGCATACCAGTAATCAAATAATTATTAAAAACATTGGAATAGTATAAAAAAAATGTGTAATTTTATAGTTTGTGAGAAAAAAAAAATACAATTTCATAAAATCAATATTATGTTTTTTTTATTTATGATGATAAAATGTATTTTAATTTTGTATACCAGTTCTTTGCATGGGAGAGAATTAGTTTTTCTAGGGATTTTTTTTATAATTTGCTTGTTATACCTATAAAAATTCCTTTGTTATATCATAGTCAAATTTTTTTCTTTCTTACTATTATTTAATACTTGTGATGATCTTTGCGTCTAATTTTCAGGTATTATTGAGAAGCCAAATAAATTTAATCCTAAACAAAATTAGAAAATTTCAAATCGCTATAAATAGCTCAAAAATTGCTAGAATGTTTTGAAAATTTCACCGCGTCTAGAAAGGGGTAAGCATTCGATAAAAATGTCATCAGGAAATTCTATGATTATTTTTAATTGAATTATAGAAAGAAAAAAAAGTAATATAACAGAAAACGGTTATTGCCTAAATATCTCCCGTTTTTCCACACTATTGGGAAATCTACAAAGAAAATAATGAAAATTAAAATCCACTAACTAGATCCAAATATTACATAAAAGCTTGCTTATCGTTTTTTAATTCATCCAAAATTTCTGGTTGAATTAAAGATGTTTATAGACAGGGGGAAAAAAAATTTAAAAAAACACATATTATACAGCAAGAATAAAAATGTATTGTTTAGACCCTGCGTGTGATTTTAAGGAGTAAAGAAATAGGCAAATCATATGGCAGCCAACAGGTTCAATGCACGAATAAAATGGTTATGATCGTTCAAAAAATAAAGTAAAAAAAAAACTTATAAACGAATTTATTTAATATTATCTAACAGGGCAGTTAGCCCTATCAACTCATAATGTTATTCTGAGACGGTTTATTAAATTATTTCTGTTATGTACTTTACAACACAGCAATTTAAATTATCTTTATTAAAAAATAAAAATAATACAATAATAATGGCGTATTGCGGTAAAACTTACCTGGTCGTTGAGATTTCCAAACACTAAACACGTATAATATAGCTGACTGACAAATGTTGGAAACGAGAAAAATTTAACCGTTTGCGCCGACGTTAACAATACGCCGTTGAAATAATTCTAAAACAAAGACATAAATATATCATACCGTTTAAACATATTTAAATAAAACGATATCTGTTTCGGCAAATTACCAAAGTGATTACAAACAATAGATTTATTATCGTAAATGAAGCCACGATTATTTGCGGTAGAATAACTGGCCGAATAATCTTATAAAAATCGTACATTTTCCTATTCGACAAACAAAATATGTAGTAAATATTATTAAATTACTGACAGTGATACGGTGATAAAAGGTAACACGAAATGAATGGATTAATGGAAAAGTGTATACGGATACTTATATACTATCAGTGGCGTACAAATTTGGGGTTGGAGTCGTGATAAATCCCTTCCAAGGACAATAAAAAAAAAACAACTTTGAAATGGAACTTCACATCTGAAGTATTTACGTCGGTATATGATAAAAATATTAAACATTAATATTAATAACACAAATTTAATTATACTTACTTTTTTTATGGACTTTCAAACAAAAACCGACGCTTGGAATTTATATTATAATTTATGAACATTCAATATATCTATTTGATTAATATGTTATATGTATTAGTTGTGTTCAATTTCCAAATATAATTGAACTCTGAATATTTCAACTATTGCCAATGATAGGATTAATACTTTTGAACCTCCCCACCCCCATAAGAAAACTGAATGCACGCCACTGGGTTAGGTTAGATTACATTACATAAACATTACATAATTATACCAATTTTATATTTCTGCAACTTATCGAATAAAATACATTTAATATAATATGTAATGATCAATATATTACCCTAAAACTTTTTGATGCTTTTTAATAATTAAATTTAAATCCTCCAAGTACGCTTTTGAATTCTCCAAATCGCTATCTGTAATAAAACATTTACACGAGTAAGCAATTAAATAAGTAAATTAAAATTAGTGGCATAGCATGGATCTACGACAATTCAACGCAGAAAATTGTGCGCGGCGACTATTGAGCTCGATGACAAATTGTTATTTATTTATTTAAATACAAATGTATACGGATTATTATGCATAGTGTGTGATGATGAAAATAGTAATAAATCCGTTTAAATTTCAAAATAAATGTAAAATTTTCGAATGAATGTTGAAAAAAGTTATTTACTCATACGAGAAATCTAATATCCAATGGGTTATATCATGGTTGAAACGTGTAATACGGTATAGTATAAAACACATAATTATTTACGTTTTATACCGTATAAAAATAAAATTCCTTGAAAACAAAAATACATTTATAATTTAAAGTTTAACTAACAAAAAAAAAAGAATTATAAATTATAAATAGACAATTGTAGTGCAATTAATCTATTATTAATAATTATCATTATCTTATCACGGACATATTTTTATTTTATAGTAAATTCATTGTACTTGTGATATTTATAACACTTTTAATATTTTTATATTATTAGATTATACAAAAAAAATAAAGTAGATATATTATTATATGGTATAGTATATTATGTTTAATATTATAGTTCATTAAGCGGCAATAATATATTGTGCATATTGCACAAGTATTGTATGAATATTGTGCTTGTTTGAAATTAATTGTGCAATATCCAATAATTTGTACGTGTATGCATAATATTGCACAATAATTGATTTTGTCAGTTCCGTTGAATTCGAGCCATCATTCAGAGTTGAATAGCGAGGCGCAATGAAGACCGCGAGTTTATTATCGAACCCAGATTTTTTTATAATTTATGCAACATATATAATCATTAACCACCGAATATATTTTTACTAAGTATAAAAATTAAAAACCTAACTTAATATCTGCAACAGGACGTTTTTTTAATTTTTTAAGAGTGAATTTCAAAAACAAAACATATTATATGTTTTAGTCATTTTATACTTTTTATACATTTTATACGTTTTATACGCATATATTACCAAACCTGGGTTATATATTGTCGGATTTATTTATACGCGTACGAGTCTTAGGCTGGGCACACACCTAAAGAGCAAAACTGCTCCGAGCAGCTCCTCCGAGCTGTTTGGACATCATTAGAACATGTGTAAAGTAATTGACACGCGCACACTAATCAGTCAATATCAACACACGACAAGATAAAACAAAACATGTTCGGTCTTGATCGGTCTGGTTCTATTTTTGCTCAGAGCAAAATACGAAAACCAAAGTCACTTGTTTATTTTACGGCTAGTACATTACCGAACACCGTGTGAACACGTTATTTTAATACAAAAACTTTGTGTCTTGCAATCTTATAGTTTCGTTGATTGCATTTAATAAGAAGTCGAACGTTGTTGAACTCATGCGAGTGAAATTTTTGAATTTAAACTCGTCTTCACGTAATTCGGCCAAAAAATTTAAAATCGTATTTTTTTCTAACCGTTTTTTGTTTATTTCATGCATCTAAATTTTGCGTTTTTTTTTTTACTGCTTTCGCTATTTAATAACAATTGTCACATAAGCGGCACAATGACGTCGTCTTCGTCAGAACTCATCTTGACGACTGGTGTTTAATAACAAAAATTAATCCAGAATTATTGTGTCTTGTTCTGTTCTGTTTTGTCAGTGTGAATGGAATTTGTTCCGAGCTGTTTGGAACAAAATGTTCCGCGCAGCTCGGAGCAGTTTTGCTCTTTAGGTGTGCGCTACACAAACAGCCGCAGTCATGTACATTATTACAGGCGATAATCGTTCAACCAATGCAGCAGGAAAACAGATAAGTGCACTGGTACAACTGACACAGTCCACATTAATAAATGTAAAATTATTATTTTTGTAGAAAAGTAATTAGTCTAGTCACGCACTGCGCTCAAATGTCGCAGCATTCAAGTGTCTCCGAGCTCAACTGTCGCGCGCTCAATTGTCGGGACATCGTACATTATATACGGTTTATAAAGTATAAGCCATTTTTTGTCGACTGTCGGACCTACTAATATAGACCCGCTGTGCTTTAGAACGGTAGTGTGCGGCAGGCCAGTCCGTTTCTCGGCTCGATCGAACCGTATACATTTCTCGAATTACGACTATATTATTGATATAGCAGCTAAGGTGCGTTGTAGGAGGAGGTACCTCCAGTTTTATTTCTCAAAAATTAAATAAACGACGTCCCGATATATTTTACCCTTACGGTAGACTTTTGCGTGTCCCAGGTTTTCGTACGCGTCGGATATGAGTTTCAATTGGCACGTTATCGCGAGACACATGGTGACCATGAACGTGTCGAACAATACCATGGACAGGACGAAACACAGGCCGAGCAGCAGTTCGATGAGATGGAAGGCGACGTGCCAGCGGTTGTACGTGTCGCTGGACACCAGAAAGAACATGTTGAACGGGTTCAGCAGGTAATCGCTGGACGAGCCGTCGAGGTTTTTCACCAGCACGTATTTGCCGTCGACGACGACCGGCAACAGCGTCCACGCCAACAGCACGCAGTAGTTGATCGCGGCGAACCAGACGACGAACGTCGACGACACCGCCCGACACTGTCGCAGGACACGTGCTGACCGCTGATCGGTCGACACGAAATCGATCCGGGTCACGTCCAACAGCGTCCGGATGCCTTCCGCGTGCCAGACAACCGTCGCCGCCTTGTAAGAGCCCAGCAGAAAGTTGATAAACGCCATCATCTGCAATACCAGCTGCGTGGTGTCGTTCGCCCAGTGGTAGAACCCGATCGGTGAACTGGCCAAGAATGTTATCGTGAACGCCACCATCGCCGCCACCACCAGATGCGATATCTTATGGCCGCAGAGTTTCGGGCAGTTCGGGTCGATTATGTGGTACAGGCCCGTGTACTTGGCCAAAACGGAGCTCATGACGAAGTTGTCGTCCTTCGACGTGTCCAACATTGTCCTGAGTTCAAAACCGATCAGAGTTATACATACATATATTGCCCGAGATATTAATAAGTAAAGTCATCGTTAAAAATAAAATAAAACAACAATACAATTGGATTGGAAGATTTTTTTTTTAATTCGTAGCGTAGTGATGATGAACGTATTGGTTTTAATATTATACGATTTGTGCTTATTTGGTTTTATGTGGATAATTGACTTATCAAAAATGTTCGAAAATTTGATTAGGGAGGTTCATCTTGCCGTGATCGTTTCCCTCCGGAAATTAGCTAAACTTAGTACTAAAAATTAGGTTTTCGAAATATTCCTCATTTTTACTCAATTACGCAACTCTAATGCCAAACACTACATAAATAAATATAATATTCGTATTGTACCAAGTTCAGTGACATTAACATTATTTTATTTATGAAATATATTTTAAATTGTATATTTGTATCCGTTTTTCTAAACCTTTTTTTGAAAACAATATCGCATTATGTTTAAAAGAACGAATTGTTCATTGTTAATACGAGAACGTCATACTGTTTTGTATTTAAGGGGACGCGTATAGACAATTAAAACGACATTTTTGAAGAGAAAAAAAAAAATGAAAATTGATCGACTCAAAAAATTAATAATGAAATACACCAAAAAAATAAATTTTCTAGTAATATCGGGTCGTTAATATTGATCAGTCTTGTAAATAAAATTTATTTATTGGTATTCAAGTAATTGAAACAAATAATTTAAGTTTTAAAACTGAGATTTCAAAACGATAAAATAACTTTTTTGTATTTGTGATGTTGGAAAAATAAACACAACATTGCACAAGGCGAATTCTCCTTTTTTGTATACGGTAAAAAAAACATATATCTAACAAATTTAGTGAATTATTTTAATTTATAACTAAATACAAGTATGTTGATAAAATAAAATGATTCGATTTGAATTATTGCATAAAATAATATATAATAACTATTATTCGAATAAATTATAAGCATTAGTTTTTTTTTTTTGTCGTTTTCGTTGTTAGTAGTTTTATATGAAATAAAAAATTTTTTTCTCTTCATTATGAATATAATATTATTTCTAGAGTATTGGTGATATTTTATATAAGTGAAATTATTTTTGAATAATTAATTATTTTTTTTTGAATTGCAATACTCCAACAATAATATCGTGCAAATAATACTGAAAATTTTTTTTAACTTTAATATTCATAAGTCATTAGGTATATTAGTATAAGGTAAATACTTAATATTTTCAATTTTTGAAAATATACAAAAATAATTATTTATAGTATATACACTTACCTTAGGTAAATGCTGGTTATTTTAAAAAAAATTCGACAAAATATTATAAATCAAGACAATTTATTTTTTAATTAAATTTAATCAGAATAAAAATTAAACTACCAACTCGAAAAATAAATTCAAGTTTATTCGTAATCTTTTCGAGTTATAATAAAAGACAAATAATATGGTCTTGAGGTTTAAAAGTTTCAAACAAATACTATGCTTGTATGAATAATTAATATGTTTAAAATATAAATAAATTTGTTATTCAACTTTTCCAACGTAGGTATTATAATAAAATCTATGCATAATAGAAAATATCGTGAAAAAAGTTCTGTTAGTTTTTGGAAAAAATACAATGATTATTACTACTAAAACGATTATACTTTCAATAAAAACTTTTAAACTAAAATAAATTCTAATTCATTATTTATCAAAATTACTATTCATTTTTTATTAATTATTTGATTATACCTACACCAAGGTTTATTAATAATATAAATAGACAATTCTAGCGTAAAACCATTACAAGTTTTTTTTTTAACAATGTGTATATTTATGTAAACCCAATGGTTCATAGAAATGCAATTAATAATTAAAACAAATTAATTTGATCCAAAATACTTGGATATTGAAACAAATAAATGTATAAATCATTCGGGGTGCTTGAACCTTTTAACCCCCTCCAGTGGGCTTTTGTTCGCCCCTCCCACGTAGAGTAAAGTTATATATGCCACTGATTTTGGTAACCGTTTATAGTTGGTACTTGATACGCCTTGTATTTTTTCTAATAATGTGGAAAGCCCAGGAAAAAGCGCCGGACAACGTGAATATTTTTCTGTTCTGTGAACACGGTGGTGGGATGTTAAAAACAATTGTATAAACCTGTAATATAACTTGAGATTGATTTTGGCGCCACTGAACCCATACATATATGAAATAATAATATGTTCAGTGGATGTTGATTTCCTCGTAATGACAATTTTGAAACCAATATTAATAACTAATAAACAGGGCTCGGATTTTATAGCATTTGCTAATTATTATAGGATACAGATAAAAATAGCAGAGTGACCTAAAAATTTGTTTTATGCACCAGGGGTTCCAAATATGAAATTTTATGCTGCTATTTTTTTGTGCATTTGAAGTATTTTAGGTTTTCAGTGCTATTTTTTGTTAATTTGTAACCCGTTTATGGAAAATATATGTATATAATACAAATATGTACGTGTTATATTTATACGTAACGATTTTTGTTGAGAATTACTCGTGCCTATAGGTAAATATAGAACCCCCTCCCCCAATTAATTAATTTTAATTTTTAAACTTTTAACTTTTAATGGTACCTTTTAAAATATAATACGTAATTTGGTATATTTTTTAAGGCACTCCGTGGCGGATTTAGAGTTAAAAAACTTTGGGTCGGCTATTTCTGAGAGACTACTTTTTAGGGCTAAAAAGCAGGACCAAATAGGAATTTATTGAAAACACTAAATAATTTGTATATTTTTGTAATACCGAAGATAACATTCAAACACAAATACATCCGAATTCCGGGATCAATTTTACCAGCAAAAATTTACTGTGGGTCATTCACCTTCTGATTGCCCCCTCCCTCCAGATCCACCACTGACGGCACTCAAACCGAAAAATCGACCATCATTGGATGCTGTTTTATTGAAAATAACAAAGTCTAGATTAGGCAAAGACTGCAGAAACACCGTATATCTACTCTTACCCGGGTGATTTTTTTTTTTTTAATCATAATCTAGCAATTAAATACCTATATGGCTATATATAATTACAAATGTTTTGTGTAATATTGATTTTGGTTTATTTCGGTCATTATATTATACAATATCGTTAAATGGTTATTTTTTTTTTTCTAATATATTTTTGAAGTCTTACTTTTATTTAGTTTACCGTAAACGCATAATATCAACTTTTGATTTTAAAATAGCAACCCGCGGCCCATTTTCAAAATTACAGGGTCGAAATAAGAATATTTTCCTAAATGTTTTAATATACGTAACACAAAACACATAATATTCGATATAACAGTATGTACCCGTCTGGCTAAAAAGTATATAATCTACATAAATATATACAATATATAAATAGTTAAATGGTATCCATGGTTAAATCGGTTCAAATAATAACAAGTATGTTTTTTATTCACGATGTAACATTGTTTTATATTATATTGTGTTATATTATAATACATTATAGGTAACAATAACGGAAATGTACATGGACGACAGTAGCATTTGGTGTTGTTTCCAACCCTCAAAATGCAATAGATACCGCGATATGCGATATAATATTTTATTTTGGGACACCGTCTGGTGGCTGTTTGCAACATTGGCCTTAGTTTTGATTAGTTGGTTAATGCGAAAAATGTATATTTCGTCCTGTCATCTTGTAAAGGTGAGTACACAATATATTATATAGTGACGGGATAGTAATATTAATTTCATTATCGATAAGCCGTTTTATGGACTGTAAAATAGTGCGCGTGATAGTTATTTTGGTGTACTAATTCGACGAAATAATTGAAAACCGTGCGGATATTCAATATTTTTTCTCGTGAAAATTAAAATGTAACTCGAATTGTCTCAGATAAATTCAATTTTTTAAGTAATATATGATTTAAATAATACTATGATATGGAAATAAATTATATAGAAAATAAATAAAAACTTTAATACAGTAAATAATTAAATGCCTTTGGCATAAATACTAATAATATCACAGAACGATAAAAAAAATTAATTATTTTTAATAGGATTCAATTTATGCGATAATATATAATTGCGTAGTCTGATTTAATCTCACTTGTTAAATTAGTGCAATCATCAATTACACTAATAATTTAATAATTATTATTATAATTATTTTCAATTATATTTTATTTTGTTGTCGCTGTCTCACTATAGCAGGTTGTATACAATTTCGGTATACTTTTACATACTTTTTAATAGGTACATCTAAAAATGTATGTAGATGATATTTTGGGTGTTTGAGACAAAATACGAACTATATTTGCCATAAAACCAATCTTAAGTGTTGTTCTCTGTGTACTAGTGCTGGGGAAAATTCGGATTTGTCGAAATTCGATAATATGGATTTTCGATTTTGGTTTTCCTTTCAAAATAGGAAAATGTATTTAAAAGTAAGGACGCGTCTCAGCAAAATTATCAAATAATGCTATACTATGGGTGAACGAAAAGTGGCCGCTGGTGAATATCTTAGAAACACTTTTTTTTATTTATAAAAAAAATTTATTCCACATTTTTTAAATTTAGAAAATATAATATATAATAGATTTTGCAAAATCAAAAACTCGAATTTTGAAATACATAATTGTAATTTTCGTACTTTGAAGTTTGAAATCCGACATCCGGATTTTCGGATTTATGTCACATCACTACTGTGTACTAGCAGTATTGCATTACTGCATTATTGCCAACTATTTCACACTATAATTTCTGATCGACTATAGGCATCGATTAATTCTGTGTGTGGTGACTAATTATGGGTATAATACGGGAGGCGATTCGAGTACGCACGTGTAAGTGTATTCGAATTATCTCCGAAATACCTGAGAGGCATTCGAGTGACAAAATGGGTCACCATCTTGATATGGTTTTTTGGAAGGTCAACATTAAAATATAATTTCAGAAATGTACCTGTGAATGTTTGTATCTGCAATATAACGTCGATCCTATAGAAAATTCTTGCAGAGAAAATACGGCCACTAAAACTGTACAAACTTCGAACGCTAGCAACTGCAGTAGATTTTATTTGACAGAATCTAATCTGTTCAACCAACAAAATATTATGGCAGTGTTAGATCAATGCAGTGATATAATTGTGGACAAATTTACAGAGCCCTGCGATTTGTTCAAAATATCTCTTGACGAACAAGTAAAATATTTTTTTAATAATTATTATAGCAAATAATTTGTTTAAAATACTTTAGTATAGGTGCATTATATGAGGTATATATTTTATACTAGCAGACCTGAAAAAAGTACAACGTTTTTTGGTAACTAAACAACGATAATTTTCCTAGCAACGTATGAATGATTTTATATTTTTCCCAAAAGGGAGAAATTTTATTTTAAAAATACCATCCGAATTTCCGACTTTTCCGGTGGATTTTACAATAATTTTCTTTCATACAAACCTTGTGCTGATAATTAAGAACACAACAATAAAAAAAATAAGTCAAATCGGTTGAGCAGTTCTCAAGTGATGATCTTACATACATGTGGCAATTGATTTTTAAATATTATAGATAAGCGAACTTATTTTTCACCCTTACAAAAAAAAAAAAAATTATTCAAATTTGAAAGCTTATTTTCTTACTGTGTAACGTTTTTCCTTTGTCTCCTCTTGGGTTTTTGGTGGAAAAGGTTACGTAAAGAATTTTAATAAACTGTGTTATTGTGGTTGAGGACTTACCCCTACTTAGCCGGTAGTTACCTAATTAAATTATAAGACTTATACTCGAGTGAACAGAATGCGGTCGACAAAGTAATTGTAATTTTAATTTTTTTAATGTCTATACAGGCATTCCTCTAGATGGTTCTGGTGTTGATCAAATATAAACATATTTTCAATAACATCCAGTAGAAAATGATGATTGGTCATTGTAAAATAAATATAAAAAATAAAAATAGACATAGACACTTACTAGGTTACTTTAAAAATAGGACTTGTATATGTTATACTTATAATTTATAGTATAAGTTATATTATGTTTGCGAATAAATGTTTTCTTATGTTTATTAAAATACATAAACATTTTTAACGTATAATGAAAAATACAATTTTTGTTTACCCCACCTCCCCATATCGAATTTCTAGATCCACTCCTGCAGAAAAAAATGTTGTCCGTCGGAATCTTATCTGGACGACGAACAAAATAGTATGGTAGGGTTGAAATGCGGTAGTGATATTTGTTTAACCGACATAACTTTGAACGAAAAAATCATCAACAGACAGAATATAGGTAGCGATAATACTATTGTGACCAAATGCACAGAGCACTGCGACTATTTGAAAACATCTTTCGACAAACAAGTAAAGAATTATTATGATTATTATAGCAAGTATTTTGTTTTAAATAAGTCAATAAAATAGTTTAATTTAGGTGCATTATATAATTTATAATTTCTCTGACCTCCATGTAATAAAATCTTTACAAAAAAGTATTTTTTCTTTTATATATGCTTGTGTTACTTTATTGGACAATGTATATCAATTTTTGTATATGTAACTCAATTTATATAATATAACCTGGGACGTCTTTTAGGGGGAGGCTGAAGGGTCACACCCCCCCATCGAAATTTCAAGATTTTTTTTAAAAGTTTGCCTATGCCCTATAATCTGTAGGATATAAATGACAGAAGTTCTATATTTTCGTTTTAAAAATTATTAGATTCAAGGTTTTTCATATAATGTTTACCATACGTAGCCTATTTGCTAGGTTAGGTCATTACAACTATTTTACTATAAAACTTATATAAGAAATAAGACTTCTGTATCCAAGCTAGTGGGATTGCACTTTTTATCAATTTATCGAGACATTGACGTACAAGACGAATTGGTGTTAGACAAATTCGCCAGTGGAAAAGAAAGAAATTTAAATTTTATATAATTTATCTCGGTTTTATTGTGACTATCATTGTTAATTAGTTAAAACAATAATATTAAAATTACCTACATATTTAAACTTATCTCTTAATCTTGTTTTTTAAAAGCATGCGAGGTGTCACACATTTTTAATGCCTGGGTCACAAATATGTATAATAACTCAACGGACATATTTACTTAATGTCTCAGCCTTCCTCCCAAAATGTTTCTTTTTTTTAATTTTCTTTACAGATACGCACCTAAATATAACATATTGGCTTATATTTCAAAATATAGAAGGCCTACACTTTAAAAGTGCCGAAATTTGCAATTTTTGGATAGTTATTCAAAGCATTTGCTGATGGATTTTAAATTCGTGTATTATAAATAAATAGATATAATACAAACATTATTGATTGCGTCAGATTCGTCGATGTTCCTAGCACAGTGTACATTTTCCATTGTGAATTCGTGAACGTATTTAGTTAATAAAATGATAGAAACAATGTTTCATTTGGTTTAGTAGGAATACTCTGATGACAGTATCTACGAGGAATTGCATCCCAAATCTGTATGTCGTACCGTCAACTTGGACTATGACAAACATCAAGACACGCAATATTGCATCGACAGACACCAATTCAATAAGTGCAAATTAAAAAAAAATTGGTCATATCCGACAGTCAAGGCAGATATGCTTCAACCTCTGATAGAAAAAAAAATGATGGTACTTTTAAATCAAGAAAAACGGATGTAATGTTTACATTCATTCATTTTCTTATTTCTGATATTCGTTGGATCAAGTAGTGTGTAGAATGTAGAGTGTTGTGTTTTGAATCCTAATTGATAATTCGGGATTATGTGAAGGCAGTGGCGGATTTAACAGTCGTTTAGTCGGCAAATGCCGACGAGCCCTTCTCCTACATTATGTATTGGGGTCCCACCTAAATTATATTTAATTTTTTACAATTTTTTTCCACAAAAAAAATTATTTTATATTGCAAACCGCAATATTATTTACCACAGTATATGTTACCGATACATTTTTTACGAGGACCGATTAATTTTATATGAATTTGTCAACTTTATTCGAACCCTTAAATCCGCCACAGTGTGAAACTACTCCAGGGTTTTATCCTCTTCAGCAAAATCATTTTGTATAGTTTAGACAATGTCAGTAATAGGCTGATTGGCCAATAGCTTGTGCGAGAATTGACTGCCTTACCAGGTTTACGAACAGGGACTATTTTAGCGTGTTTCAGGTAGAGGAGAAAGTAGCGATGCGCATGATTGAGTTAAATAGGATAATGTATTTTTAATTAAGTACGATATTGCTTTTGGTGTCAGATTTTTTATGATATTTTTGGTTATTCAAATCATAGCACGTACTTTTCTTACTTTCTAATGTTGATATGATTACTTGTATTTCTTTGAGGGATATTGGAATGATACCGGTTTTATGATCATATTAAATTTTATTAGATGCATCTTCTGAGTTTTCTATTTGTTGGGTGGTGTCATCTTCAGTGGTGAACCATGATTCGAAGTGATAGGCAAAGGGGTTTTGGATATTTCTGTGTTGGTGTCATATTTGCCTATTCCATTTTTGCAATGGAGGAATTAAATTGCGTTGTTTCAGTCCTCTGTGGTAGCTAACTATATTATCTAATCCATATAAAATAGTTTTTTATTGGCTGAAATATGTATACAGTATACATGACCGATTAACAACGGCTCTGCGTAATCGTTTCTATATTGCTGTCGGGAGCTATTAAAACGGTTCGCCGAGGTAACGTATGGACGCTACGGCGTCTCAACACATACTGGACAATGATTATAAAATGTGCCGTTGAATAATATAAATTAGATAGCGCAAAGATCGGAACAAATTTACCGAAATCTAATTAATGGTTTTGGTGCAATATTTCAGTTTTTATTGTAACTCTATTAACGATAATCGTAAAGATTTGAAATGTTCACAGAATATTAACATTAGCCCTTTCTAGATGTAGACAAATTTTTAAAACATTCTAGGGATTTGTGAGCTATCTGTAGGCATTTGAAATTTTCAAGTCTTTTTAGTTTTTCAACAAATTTTCACCAGTAAGAATGTTTTAGTGTATATAACCGGGGCTTGGATTTTATAGCATTTGCTAATTATTATTATAGGATACAGATAAAAATATCAGAGTGAGCTATACATTTGTTTTCTGCACCAGGGACTCCAAATATCAAATTGTATACTGCTATTTTTTGAAGTATTTTAGGTTTTTAGTGCTATTTTTCAAGTTTTGGTGCTATTTTTTGCTAATTTGCATATTATAACGTTTTATTTTGTACTTTCATAAATCTAGTTTATATTATGTGGTATATAAAATAGAAAAAGTTTGTTATTTATTTTTTTCGACCGACGCGAGTATTCTGTTTTGTTACTTGTGCGAGTGTAAAGTTAATAGTGACAAAAATTGAACGTTACGCAACACATATCAAAGCCATTAAACGAGAGCAAAATAAAATTGAAAAAATGGGCCTATCACATCGGTAAATGTTGAGCGATGTAGACTGACAACCGTCGAGTTTCAAATTTGAAAATTTGGCAAAACATTTAATCATACAGTGTAACTCAGGTAAAATAATTTAGAATATTATTTAATTAGTAAATAATAATTACTTGGATTTTAATCTTATTTCCAGATAATTTTGAATAGTTGCTATGTCTTCATTCAAGTAATTCAAGTAATTCAAAAAAAGTAAACTAATTTTAGTTTTTTATAAATATATTAATTCATAAATTATTAATTAATAATTATTTATAACAAATATAAATTTTTTAAATTGTTAACCGAATAAATTTTCATTTATACTATTTTTCATGTCTTTAGGGCATATTTTAGTGCTTACCTTTAAGATTTTTTAGGTCATATTATAGTGCATATTTCAGTTATTTTCAGTGCTATAAAATCCAAACCCTTCTAATAATAATACACACAATTTTTTACTTTTTAAAAAAAAATTGTAAAATTTGTAATTCTTAGTGTCACAATTTTTTTTTGTATATAAGTACATACAATTTCTAAACTAAAATAATCTATTTAATAATTATTGTACACAAGAAGTAATAATTGAATATGTAAATACTTAAATTAGTTAGATATTGAGTTTTTTACCATATTTTGTGTATGTACAAATTATTTAAAATATCATACATATCTCGAACATTCTAAAACTGACTCGGTGAATATAAACATTCACAGTTATTATAACTATTGTTATTCACGATAATAAACTGGATTACAATATTAAATTCACCTCAATAAGTGTAACTCTAAGCTATTCTTTTTAGTTTAAAAACCGTTTGGCATATTTTACACTTAAGAAGATAGAACCATGTCAGATGCTAGTGTTTTTGAACACGAATAGGTAGGGTCGAAAATTAATTTTATTTTGAAAGCAGTATGATTTAGTGTAAAACGGCTTTGATGAAAATGTAAGAACACAACTTTATCTGGGAATACCATATCCATTTGGTTAAATTAAATTTATAAAAAATATATACTGCTTTTTTTAATTGTAAAAAAAAATACCACTCTTCAATCTTTAATATCTACAGTCTCATTCAAGTATAATAAAAATCAATATGTGGTTGTACCCTAGATTATATTGTTGTCATTAATTATTACAACAAATACAAATTCTAAAAGCACATTGAAGGGTACTTTTTATTGTTGTACGCGATTTTGAACAAATTTCACCATTATACAATAAGTACTAGTGCTTAGGACTCTGGATCATTTTTAAGTCAAATGAATTTTCATTTTTTCAAAGATTTTAAAATTGCTTAAACACAACCCCATAGATTATGGTAACGTGACTTCCTCTTTAACTATTTGGATAAATTTGAATAAATAATATACAAAATTCGAATAAACCGTTTATTATTATTATTAAATTTTGTAGAAATTATAATTGCAGAAAATCGTTTAAATATATGAATTGTTTTTTTTTTTTTTCATGATGTTGTATTATAGTAATAAATCTGCTTAAAAGATATTTATATAATAATATACTTGTATAAATAAATAATTTATGGTTTCAATTTAAATCCAATTTACCGCAAAAAAAAAAAAAAACAATAATTTTTAACGTTATCATTTTAAGCTTCATTGTTCCCTCTATATTCCCGTCTGGTGTACCTCTTGCCGATTTTTAGCGTATTATTTTAATTAATAAAATATTTGTGTAAATCCAATCGTTCAGGTTAATTCCTCGATGTGTTGGCTTTTTTATGGCCCAGTAATATCCGGGTCTTCTACTACAACGTACGGTAATGGTGTCGAATGTTTAGTGTATCCCACATTCTTAAACAGTCCCAATGACACGTTGTTTCTCTCGTTGATGAGAGCGTGCGGAGAAACACCCGCCTCCCCCATAACTTTAGTGACTGCTAAAACGACCAGTTTGCCGAATCCTCTTCCTCTGTAATCTGGTTGAACAATCAGTGTGCTTAGACCTCCGTAACTGCCGCACATAGCCCACGCCAATAGCTCGTTGTTTTGGCGGCTGAATATGCCCAAACCGATATTGAATCTCACCGTATCCCAAAGATCGGATTTGGGATACACATCGCTATGAGCCCATAGGGAATATATAAAGTCAATATGATCCACGCTCAATTGGTCAATAAAAACATCTTCCGGAACTCTATGAAAACAAAAAAATGTTAACTATAGAGGTAGTAGTCAATTTAAAATTAAAATTTAACTTAATTCATTATTTCAGCCTAAAAATAAATATTTTATTTATTCTGTAATTTATTGAAATAGACTACCCCGCAGGAACTGAATTCTTAACGCATGTCTGATTTTTATACTCTTTAAATATAAATAACTTAATTTTTTATATTTATCTTACAATAATAAAATATTTTAAATCATATTTTAAATTGTTAATATATCTTTATTATTTGTTAAACAACAAATTAAGAAAAATATATTTATAAATTAATTTATTATTATTTATGACTTATCAAAAATATATGCAAGCCAAAAATTTATATTAGTATCTCGAGCCAAATTTCTATCCATTAATTATTAGTTTTATTTATAATCTATATAAATAAATAAGGATGTTTCACTTTATGGGACTACTAGTTAGAAAGGAATCAACCATTTATTAATACAATTTAAATCAAATTACTTACATAGTTAAATTAACATTTTATTGGAAAATCAATGTGTAATTAAATCACTTTTAGATCATTTCTTTATTGAAATTTTAATATGTAATCAATTAGCCAATCATTGTGATTCCCGCATTTACTGTCAGTCTAGCTAACAGGCAACATAGCAAAATTGCGTGACTTATAATTTAAATTGTGGCATTTAGGTTAAAATTATAATTACTTTAATACAGATAACAAAATTTAAAGAAAAAAATATTTTTAAGGCCTAAGGCCTCTTTGTGACTTTTTAGTTTTTTTCAAAAATATCGACAAGCAATAAAATTTGTTTATTAATTTATTGAGATCACAGTTAAGTGGAACTTATTGTATAAAGTAGGTAGATAAATGTTTATAATCATACTTATAATCTAATCTAGCAGCTGCATCGGCTGGCATCCACTTAAGTACAGCATTCGAATACAGTCTACTCTTCAAACCCTTCTCTTCAATCATAGATTCCACAATGCTCTTCATTCTGAATGGGATAGCCTGGAATAGTGGTTTCTTTTGCCAGTTAATGTGTTCAGTACTGTACAGGATTCTCTGGAACTGTTCTTCGTTTCCTGGGCTAGTGTATGTAACAATGACGTCTGGATATTCTTCTTCCTGAAATTAACATTAGGTACTTACTGTTACATAAAATGAATCTTCCTGGATCATTGTCGAAAAAATGCCTAGAATTAAAAAAAGATACATAAAAAATAAAAATTAACAGGATCTAAGGACTAAGTGTTGAACACTCGTATTGCTTTGCTCACTTCAATATAAAAATCACTTTTGTATTATTATTTAAAATCTATAAGAAATAATAACAATCACCAAGGCTTAGGGCTTTAGGAATTTGTATATTCGTTCGGGAAATAATTAGGAAAAATTTGATTTGATACAAAATTTGTGCTGAGAAGATTTTAAATTCAATCAAATTTATCGATGTATATTTTTGCATATTAATAGTTTATTTAGAAAAATCAATTTTCTAAATAAAACAAACAAAATATTGATCACTACTAATTGTATTTGTAAAACGCGGGACTTGGTAAATTAATTTTTCTAACTTTTTGGAAATATGAAAAATAATATCTCTAAGTACTTTTTTCCCTCAGTCTCCAAACAATTAAAAACATTGTACAATTTTTGTTTCACAGGTTAAAACTCACACTTTTTAATGCACCTTATTCTTTCTGAGTTACGTTTATTATATACACAATACTAGGGATGTCCAAAAATAATTTATCTATAGTGTATTATCTTATTTTTCAGCAAATAGGGTACAATACATGTATATAAAAAGTCAAATAAAATGATCACACTATTGTGTAAAACTTAAAGCTCTCGCATTGCTCCGAATCATAAACTACACCGACAATCCAACATCCCAATGTAAGGATCTCAAAAATCCGGACCTAGTGAGTATATACAGTAATTAGTAATTACATGACATTAAATGATATTTATTATATTATATGCAGATATACAAATTTATACTTTACTAATATTGTTTGAAAATATAATGATATAGTTTCTCTTTGAAATTAAGTTTAATTAAGTACCTAATAAGTACATTATACATTGTTCTATGTAGGTATAATAATTGTTATGTTTATTTGTACTTACAGGTCGTGATAAAATGCCGATAAACGTCCCGTTGTCCACATCATTGGCAATATAAAGTAATTTGTAACTCGAGACCGAATTTTTGCGCATCCATTGAAAAGCATTTTTAATGAAATAATAGGCCTGAAAAACAATTTATTTGTATATTTATCTACTATATTTACTAGTACATACAATTCAATTGCACAAACTCAATTAACTAGTTAATGAATTTTTGAGATGTAAATGAAATGTTATACAATTGGATTGTGAATAGTCTGGAAACCTCTGCTATAGAGTGTTATCAAGTACCTAGTAAACAGTATAGTGAAAATCGTATTTCGAATTACGATTTTCCATATTCTCGAAGTTTGGTAAATTTGACCTTTCCCACCATAAGTAAATATAACTAAATACTTGCATCCTTTATATTTATCATTAAATAAAGCATAATATAGTACACCTAAACTCATACAGACATAAAATAATAATAATATATTCTATGGAATTTAGTTAGTTATAATACCCTGGTAACTCGCAGAGTAATTTTAAAATAAATTTGTTTTCAATAATACAACAAACATATGAAATTTAGGGAAAATTGAATAATCAGTTTTTATTAATTTAATTAGATAAAGATCCTAAAACTTATATGAAAAATTATGGGATAATTTATTCTCATTTATTATTGATTATTTTTTATTTATTTATTATTAGTCTTTGTTTTATGACGGTGATGGTAAAATTACTATTAGTTGTGGCATTTTCTTTAGGTAACTATAGTATACATATACAATATACATTTTAAATACCAAGTTGTCAAAGTGCCTTTACTGAAAGGCTTCTTTAATCTGTGTTTTTTTCAAGCCATTATTCTATTACATCACTTTTACTCATTGTTCTATTCAGTAACAGATTGTAAATTATATAATAAAGAAGAAAAAAAAATACCAAGTAAACCACTAGTATAAATAATTGTCTAAACTGAAGTTTAAAATCTACAGTATTTCGAACTAACCGGAATACATTATACAGTGTTCAAAATGTATGGGTACATTACAGATATGTATATTGTGTAGATTAGGTATACTTTTTGAACATTCTGCATCTTCTGTATCATCATATACTATATAGGTATATGGCCATGGATTCAGCTTAAAAAATGTATAGTTTGACTCGAATGTCGATCCAAAAATAACTACCTATACGAATTGTCCGACTGGACGTCTACTACTCATCTATACCGCTACACGATTTAAACGAATAATATTCTTTTAAACAAATTTAAACAGCCATTAATAACTTGTATCGTGCGTTCCAATTGCGTTCGTAACTACTATAAGTTATACTACCTACAACTTAACGTTAATATTTAACGACTAACGTTACTGTACTGACTTTAGTTACAATTCGCGTACCTGCCCATTTAACTCATTACAATAAAAATAAGTGAAATCGCGTCCATCATACACACGCATATCTCCCATCATTTATACCGTACTACATATTATGTTTCTCTATCTGTTTTCAATTAACGAGGAGTCTTTCAAGTCAGAAATGATAGTCGCTGAAAACTGTACGATTTAACTTACTGCGGAATTTGGGTTAAACGAGTTACAAACCAATTTTCTAAATTGGCTTAGAAAACAACGTTTGTCAGTATTTTATTTAATAATTTAACATCTTGAAGTGTATAATATATTTCAGCCAAGTCATTAGGAAAAACTCGATTTGTTGTTTAAAAATAGCAATTTTATATCCGGTTTTAAAATTCACATTGTTAGGAGTATTCAGGTATCCCCGGGTACTACATCCTCCCCCCTCATTGAAAATTCCACATGGACACGCCATTGTCATTACATTTTTATTATAAAAACTTATAATATATCGTTAGAAATATAGAGTTTATTATCATTACGTTACGAAGTTTTGTCTCTCCTGTAAAGTAGTCGTTTTTGACTTGAGCCTTTTTTCTTAAAAACCTACCATTTCGTATATTAAAAAATCTCGTAAATTAAACCACGCAATGCTCCCGTGTACACGGGAGGCGATGACACGACCGCGCCATATGGAATTTTTCATGTGATGCGTAGCACCATATGAAATTGCAAGAAAAAATATAATGCTAATTATAATTAATTATATCGTAATGCACATATGATTTATTAATTATTATTCTTATTACTATTGTTTTATATTTAAGTTTAAAAAAATATTGATGCGATTCGTTTATTCGATTAAAGTAGTATGGTTGAAATATTTAAATAAATCGGTTCAATTTTAAAGGGCCGGCAAAAGTACGATTTGTTATTATTATTCTGTTATAATTAAGTACGATTCAAAGGAAAAGCATGGACGAAAATTCTATAACGTAATATATTATTCGGTAAATGTATCGCATAAAAGTAATAAATATATATCCTAACGCCACATGCAATTTTGAAATCTCGGCGCAGAGGGATCTGTATCATAATAATTGATAAACAATTATATATTTGAAAAACCGGAAAACTTTCACTATTGAAATATAAAAACTTTAATTCCTTAAACATATTGCCTAATAAAATTTATATGTTGTTATTTAGATTGTTCTAATATGAGTAGTAAGCGCTGTTTAAATTTGAACCGTCGTGCCTATTTCTTGTTTTGTGTGCCAATCGCAACACGTAAGTTTAAATCTATCAAATAAATACCTACACGTTATTATGCACTGACAAATGACAACTGAACTGCCAATTACATGTCACTATATAAACACTACGTGACTTGTAAAGTATATTTTGACACGATGAAAATCACGATATGAAAATAGCTTATCTATAAAAAAAAAAATTAATTTTTATGAGTACTTATTGTTACCAGTTTATACGACCAGTAAGAACTAAGTAAGTTTAATTTTGTAGACTAAGAGCTATCATCGAACTCGAGCTCGACTAATAGTGAACTGACACACGTTGAATTGACGTGTATAGACTTTATATATCGTTTTATAGTTTAAACTTGACCTATGATGCACCATGAGTTCATTTCATACTGTTACCTATACAATTATTATTATATTAACGATAAATTGATAAAAATAAACACCACTGATCGAATAATTAATAATATTAATGTGCATTCGGATTTAGCGTAGAGTCTATATTTGGGTCTCGGTTTCATTTTTTTTCTCTTCAATTATAGTTTTTTTTTTTAATTTTGTATTGTACGTTTTTATAAATGTTATCCCCAATCCCCCTAACTCTCAACTGGCAATGTTTGCGGACGACACAACAATACTCACGCAAGATAGCGTATTAAACTTATCAATCGAAAAACTACAATCTTCTCTAAACGAAATAACCTCCTGGTTCAAAAAATGGAAGCTGAAACTAAATCCGACTAAAAGCGAGGCTAAAATATTCACATTAAAAAGATATAACGATCCAATAAATATAACCATAAACAACCAGATCATACAATGGAACAGAAAAGATGACTCAGTGAAATACCTTGGAGTTTTTCTAGATGAAAAACTGACATGGAATATCCACATAAATAAAAAACTTACTCAGGGATATGCCAGGATGAGAATTCTCTACCCCTTAGTGAATTACAAATCAGCTCTCCAAATAAAATCTTCTCTCCTTCTCTACACCGCAATAATCAGACCTCTAATAACTTATGCCTGTCCTGTATGGTCCGCTGCCTCTATAACTAAAATAAATAAAATACAAATTTTACAAAATAAATTTTTAAGGATATGTCTCAAAGCACCGTGGTTCATGAGAAATCGCCAGATCCATAATGACACGAAAATACCCCTGATAAATACATGGATTAAAACCCAATTTAAAAATTTCCACGCCAAACTAAAAAACTTGGACAGTGCTCGTCACTACAATATAGGAAAAAAAACACTCAATAGACGTCTGCAGCCTCGACTTCCCCAGGACATCCTTTTAACAGACACGGAAGACTCATCATCAGAAAATGAAGATCATTATTAACATACTAGACCTTATCGTTATTATTATTATATTCATATATGTAACACATTATTATATCATTCTCACTATTAATAATTATGTCATTAATAGATTTATAATCATCTAAATTTGTAACAAATAAAACTGTAAAAATTAAAAAGTTATAATAGCACTAGGTGTGCTGAAACATTTTATAATTATAATAAATAAAAATAAAAAAAAATAAATAAATGTTCAAATTTGTTTGGTAATTAAAGACCGAAATTCGACGTCGTTTTCAGAACTCTTATCGTCGATAGGATTGAAGGACCGAACAAATGGTCCAAATTGCTAGATGCTGCGTATGTGTGAACGATAAGACAATAAGACGGAAGAGCCCCTTCCGCTCCATTTCGAATCTAGAGCCGAAATCAAAACTCGAACAGGGCCCAACCCACCTGACCCGACCTATAGGATTCGCCTATCTGCTGGGAAATGAGCTCGTTTTGCTGGTATTCAAGTACGGCGATTACGAAACCGATAACGAATACGTTGACGTCGTAACGATGAAAAATAAGGAAATTATCACGCGTGAGAAGACCGCGCTAAAGTGGGAATCGGATTTCGATTTTTTTCTTTCAAAATATATATATATATATTTTTTTTTTTAAACAGATTGTTCGAAATAGTTAAAAGATAAAACGACCATTAAATACAAAATAAAATTGATTGCGCAACACAGTACGAATAATAATTAATCGATTACATTAAATATAAAATATATAGTTTCAAATCAAAAATCCACCGTCAATTATCACGCTTATAATACAATAATATTATTTATTCGGTTTAAAAAAAAAAAGCCTCAACCGTGTAAGTGAGCCGGTACTGTATAGGTCGGCACACGTACAATGAACGAATATTCCGCTGAGGTCGACGAGGGTGAAGGTGTTGAAAGTAGTGTACACGGGTATTTGATAAAAACAGTAATACTTAGATTAGATTTACAAAACTAGAAACGTTAGAGTCCAGAGGTTCGGCCGCAAGGGTTTGAACATAGTCTGACTAACGTTAGGTTAGAGCTACACTGATAACTAGAACTTGAGTGCTAGATTGATTTTACATGGTAAACAGAACCTATATATATATATACTAATCCTTTATCGACGTTACGTGTCTCTTGGAGGTTGACAATAAGGAACAGGGAAATAACACAGTAAAAGATGAAGGTAAAATTTCGTAACGCGCGTGTCGAGGACCCACGCGTGATGTCTGTAGTTGCGCATGGTGCATATGAATAATCCGGATGGGTTTACTACAACCGTCAAACAAGACACGTACGAAAAATATCTCTCGTCAAACTTCCATAAAAATCAATGTGTTTCTGATTATTGTGATCTATGATTATTGCTCGGTATTTGCCCGACGCGCACGAGACTACTCAATGAGACGGAAAAACACGAGTTCGGTGCGGTACACGTGCGCAATCATAATGTATTAAAAAAAAAAATTCGTTGTATTTTTGCAACAAAATTCTGGCAAGCAGTTTAATATAAAAATAGTTAAGTAGTAGGTTATTTATTTATTTATTATTATTATTATTTTTAACAAATAAAATAAACGTAGTTAAAGATTAAAATATTACGGTTTAGAATTTCAGATTTTCGAAATTGCTGATTCCGCTGTACTATATATTTTATGATAATTGACAAAAAATTATACAGCTTAGAACACACGAATCGAGCCATTTTACATGTTGTTAACAATGAATATAATTCGGAACAACATAGAAATTATGAAAAAAAATATGTTTAAAACTATTTTGTGAAAGTTTTAAACAAATAAAACCTACTCAGCGCACACTCGTCTACAAAATGTATAAATAATTTCTCGATAGTTATTGTAGCCAACGGTTCATTTGAGATTCTCAAAAATATACATTGTACATACAGAGTGATCTAATAATCGTAAGACACTCCTTATCTCGGAACTATTTTCCGTTTTCTTGACAATTTAAGAAACAAACATCTCTAAAATGTTATATTACCTATTTTTATTTTGATGGATTTTTTTTTGATTTACAAATAGCAACCTATATTAAAAATTCCATTAATAGATGAAGTATTAGTTAAAATTAATTTCATTTTCGTCGACCCGTTGACGAGATATTTCACTTTTAAGTTTGTCGTTTTGTTGGTAGAGTGAGAGAAGTGGAAACGTCGCTATACAAGATAGTCTTCTACTCGGCCCTCTTGGTTAAACATTTATTTTAACTAATACTTAATCTAATTGTGTAATTTTCTATAGAGGTTGCTATTTGAAAATCAAAGTGAGTGGTGGTTTCACATTAAAATAATCCGGCAATGTAACATTTTAGAGCTGCTTATTGTTTCTTTAATTTTCAACAAAAAAATCCAAAAAATGTTAGTTGAACACCTCGTATAGTAGTAGCATAAAAATAAACCTAATATTTGTTCAATTGTAAATTTTGCGAAGTCGTCATCAAGAAAAGAATAATCGTAAATAGTCGACTACTCCGGTAGAAAATATAATAATATTGTCTATTAAACGAAAAACGTAGCTCGACGACATAAAATATTGAATTGTCGGCTAAAACACGTTTCACCGACCTATATGAACGAATTTTTATTATTATTTCTTTTTCCCCCATAAGACGCTGTAAACGATTAAGGAATCAGAATTGTTTGAATTATTTTGAAGTGTATACAGATGTTGATGTAATAAAACCGATCGACTCTCTCTAATGCCACAATGTATATTATACATTTTATTTATATTTATTATATATTAGTGGTCACCATCGCTATATTATTATTACTTGCTGTAAAAGTAAATTTGGCCAACAATATAATATATTTGATTACTCTATACTCACGTGGATACAGTTGGGCCAATCGCGTTTCAACACTTGTTCGCAGAAATATTCCATAATTTCTTCGGGCATCTCTTCCAGGATTTCGCTTCTCATGGCGTCGGTTTAGGGATATACGAATATTATAATAATTCAATAGCAGTAATAATAGTATTACCGATGCGGTGCGGCCGTACGGAAAGAATACCGTTGCGATTTATTTACGAAACGCGCGTAGTCTCTAGTTTGAACGGGTATCGTATTACCGGGGAGGGGAGGACGACCGGCAGTTGCACCGTGCGTGTGTCGGACGCACGCGCGAGGAGGACGAAGACGGACGACGACGAGCGGCTGACGGGTGTCGGGGATGAACAGAGGTCGGTCCGCGGTCGGCAAATGAAACGGACGCTGTCGGAGTGACCGGGTGTCGCTGCTGACGAGAGGAGACGATTTCCTGAATAGAAATCAAATCGAATCGCCCCGGCGCGACGATATATTACGGTGTGGTCAGACTGGCCGTCGTATTTCGGCGGGGATCCCAACTGCGGTTGTAGTGGTATAGCTGGGACGGTTACACGTAGATATAAACAAGACCGTGGGATACGCCACCGATACACCGGACCCTGTCAACTCGTTGCCGGATTTTATACACTCCCGGTTCGACTTTGCGAGAGGTCCGACGACCGCGCTAGTGTCGAATTTCACGAACCCGCGCGTCCCGTGATAATACAATTTATTTTTGTATCGCCTAGCGTATTACGTTTGCGTCATCTGTGACTTTTAACGCTTTTTCGGATTTTTAAACGTTTTTGATTCGTGAAAATTAATCACAATTTATTAGTGATTTTATTGCTTTTCAATAACCGTCGTATTGGTCAAATAAACGCTCCCAAGAGCAAAATCTTCAATATTTTTTTTACCTAGTTCAAATTTAACACAGTACGAAATACTTTACGTTTATTGTATTAAATTATAAATATGATCAGATCACTGAGAATAAGTTGTATTCAAACTTACACGAAAACAACATTAAATGTAATGACAAATTTGACCGTATCATTCGGTATAGAATATAAAAACTTGACTCCCTAACATATAACAATTGTTTAAAATCTATTCGGCAGTAATATGACGTCGTCCGTGATAGCTGATAACAGAGTAACCAATAGGAAGGCATTACCGAGTTAGTCACTCTATATTGGCTCTCTAATACACGCGAAAACTATATACAGACATTTTTCTTTAGATTTCGTCTAGTTTACGCCGTACCAATATTATAATTCGTACAATTTTAAAAATAAATTACCCGACTTACAAATTGAATAGTTACATCCCTTGTAATATGTATACCAAGCGTTCGATACGCGTCAATTTTTCTTTGTAAACAGGAGACCAAACCAAACTTGACCGTATCAAACGTTTAATGCACAGTAGTACTCACAGTGTAAATTAGAACAGTATCTATACATATCCGGATATATGGTCAATGGTTTTATGATAAGCCGTTTCCCGCAGTTCTCAGAGACTAATTACTAGGACTAGGATTTCTATGCATTTGTATGGTTTTTTCTTTAGTCCAAATTGATTAGCCATCAGATATGACCACGTTTTGGCTTAGACAAACATTTAAAAAATAATTTGTTTTCTCTCCGAAGCAATTACTAACCTTGAAAAAAGTACACTATTTATTGATGAGGTTTTAAAAATTATTTTAGATGTGAAAAATAAACTGTCTAAATGTAACGGGAGAGTAGCTAAATTGGTAAAAACTAAAATGGACTAGATACTAAAGAAGAATATGGGATTCAAAAGACTTTTATAAATTTGTAGCATTATAAATGGTGAATATGAAATGGAAGATGTTAACATTACTTTAACTCTGGGACAAATCGCGTCATTTAAATATGCACCAATCACATTGTGTGATGTGAAAAGGAGTTTTAGTCAATACAAATCCATTCTTCGTTCCAATTGTCAGTTGTTCACATTTGAAACAAGATGTAATATAAACTAATATTTAATGTGATAATAACTAGTTATAATTAATAATTCTAGAAATAATAAAAATTTGTTTTTCCATATTTTACAATTTTTAATTGTATAGAATTCCTAGCCTTAGTAATTACTCTATAATTGCTTTAAACGGTATAATTATACTTTCTAAAGTACATTGAAGTTATAGTGCGTTAAACTGAATATGAAGAAACAGCACTTGCCTAAGTATTTTGGTACACAATTCTATATAGCATATATTTATTTAATTATTTATACCTTAAATGTTCATAATTTTTACTTTTTAATGTATAGACAACTATTTTTAAATTTTTACTGGTTATTCAGAAAAAAAAAAAAAAAATGGAGTTGTCTTAATTTTAAAATTGCATACATACAAAGTACCTTGTACAATTAAGTAGTACCTATGAAGTATTTTTTACATTTTAGATCTTTACATGTCTGAAAAATATCGTACAAAACTTATGAAAAACAAATTATTTATCTCATTATATTTAAAAGAACATTTTTGTTATTTAAAATTACTTAATGTTTGTTACACTTAGAGGGGGGGGGGTCATTTGAAGACCATAATAGGATGTTCTCAGGTGTAGATCAGTGGTCTTCAACCGGTGGGTCGCGATCCATTTTTGGGTTGCGTAAGTTTTAAAATTGGGTCGCGTTAAGTCTTCTTATTAAAATAAAAATTAAATTTATAAAATTTAGAAGAAGTTTTTAGAAGAATATTCTTCAATCAAGTTTGAAGACATTTCTGAATTAGTAAACGAACATTTAACAAACTTAGAAAAATTATTTAACCAATATTTTCCTGAGGATATTCGAGTAAATTATGAGTGAATAACCATTCGCAGTAGACATAAGACAGTAAATGTCTACTGACATCGAAAATCAATTAATTGAGCTAGCGTGTGATAACAAATTGAAACAAATGTTTTGTGAAACTTCATTAGAAATATTTTGGGCACACTTATGCACGGGAAATCACGCAGAATTAGCAACTAAAGCCATCTCAATTTTATTAATATTTCCAACAACTTATTTATGCGGAAAGGCGTTTTCTACTATGGCAAATTTGAAAACGTCAAAAAGAAATAGACTTGAAACTGAAGATGATTTACAGATCGCGCTTAGTCAAATCGAGCCAAGGTGGAATTTATTATGTGAAAACACTCAAGGACAAAGTTCACATTAAAATTTTTGTATCATATTTTCATTTTATTTTATATTTTCGTATGAATTTTAGACATTTTCGATTAAGTTTTAATAATAGTACTGCAAAGCATTAAGCAATTTTAGCTTTTTTACAAAGCTCACGTTGGTCGCGAAAAATGTAGGCCTAAAAAAGTGGGTCGCGAATCCAAAAAGGTTTAAGACCACTGGTGTAGATTATTCCCCAAAAAAGGCCATTAAAAATGTAAACTTTCAAACTGACATAAAATTAAAGGCCTAAAATGTCTACAGTGTCTTAAACTACTTAATCTTAATGTATATTTTAAATTTCAAAGGCACATCTTTAGAGGAAGTAAAAATAAGCCAATGAGAAAAATTGGATGTATTGGTTTGTATAAAGATACACGACTTGCTGTAACTTAGCCTGGGGTTCTGCCAGTGCTCAAAATATATTTATTGTTTTTGTATATGTATGTATTTACACAAAATATGTTATGATTAGGTGGTGGGTTTATTTGAGCCTTTATGGTTTTATTTGTGACGCTTGTTTGTATATTACAGCACCAGGATCAAGTATGTTGTAAATCACAGATTTCTTAGCTGCGGTGACAGTGTTTTTCATCAACATAGCTACTGTCATTGGACCAACTCCTCCAGGTACAGGTGTTATGTATCCCGCAACTTCACTGACACTTTTGAAATCAACATCTCCAACAAGATATGATTTAGATGTTTGGCCGTCGACCACTCTGGATATTCCTACATCGATGATGGCAGCTCCTGGTTTAATCATATCGGCCCGAATTAAATTTGGAACCCCTAATTAACACATAACATAAATACAGTTTATTTTAGAATACAGCATTTTTAATTAATAATAGTATTAGTACCTGCTGCAGACACAATAATATCAGCAGTTTTTGTGAATATAGCTAGTTGATCTGGTGGTGTATACCGATGACATATTGTTGTAGTTGCATCCATTGCTGATGTCTCACCTTAATATAACACATTATTGTTTAATTAGTTATAACATGTATAGGTGTAGACACGTTGGCAAGTTACAGCTCGCTTTAAATTTATTTACCTAGGTTAGTACAAAACCTAACATGTTATATAAACAAAAAGTATCTTTTTTTTTTTAAAAATTTGTATTCTTAAAATTGTATATACAATTTTATATTTATATATAGTACAACAAGAGTATGTATTGTGAGAAAAAAACATTGAAATATCATGATGGAAATTTGTACATTTTAAACATTTACATATTTTTACAATTTAAGTTATTGTAATACAGTTGTAAAACATTTTTCATTATGATTTTTTAATTATTTAAATAATATTTATTTACAAAAAAAAATTTATATTTGATTGTCTACATATTTTTATGTTAATGAGTTTCCAGTTAGTAATTAAAATTACAAATGTAATAATACTTATTATACCTGCATTATCGGCATGTAGCAACATAGCAATAGGCATGCCGACATTTTTTGATCTTCCACAAACAACAGCATTTTTACCAAAAGTCGGAATTCCTAGAAAATGTATTTTTTAATATCAATAAAAATGTTAAAATAATTGAAATGTATCATTGTGTTACCAGTTCGTTTAATTAACTCGTGAACACCCAACGGTGTGCATGGGCCCAAACATTGCATGTCTAAACAAAATCTCCCAATATTAACAATGTTGAAACCATCTACATCCTTATGTGGCGCAACAGCATTACACATTGTCCGTTCAGTAATATGTTTAGGAAGAGGTAACTAAATTGCATACATTTTGAGAGTGTATTAATTACATAATTTGTTATATATTTTATATAAATGGTTTTATAAAATCCTAAATATGTTTACTGATCACTTAAAAGATTTTTAATTTGATAATGTGCACACACATGGAAACTCAATGAGCTAGACTGAGTTATTATTGACAAATAATGCCTTTAAGTAGTCTGGATAATGTATGTAATCACAATCAGTTAATTATCATGAAAAAACATCTTACTTGGACTAGAATTCCATCAACATTCACATCATGATTTAAACGTTTAATACATGCAAGAAGTTCATTTTCACTCGTGGAAGCATCAAAATTTATTGTTTCTGTTTCTATACCTAAATTAAATACGTATTTATAAAAACAATAATATTTGGTATTTTTATTTTATCTACAGTGACATAGTGTAACAACCAACAACTTTAGCAGCTTTCATTTTATTTTTCACGTAAATTTTACTGGCCGGATCATGTCCAACTAACACTGCTACTAAACGAGGAGCACGATGCCCTTTCAAAACCCATTCCTGGGTCTCAAGGCGTAGTTCATTTAATATAGTACTAGAAATACTTTTCCCATCAATTATCTGCGCATTCAACCTAAACAAAATAATGTTCAAAGTATTAATAATTGTATAATTTATAATTCACAGGAAAACGTAAATGATCTACAGGTACATAGATTTAGTTGCTTAATTGATAAAAACTATTATTGATAAAACTATAGGTCACAAACTATAAACCTAAAATGCCAAATAGCTCATTTTCAAATATAGTTGGTGGAGGTCATTTGCTTTTCCATTACCAGGTATTATACTAATTTAAATGATTTTGAATTTTGAGTTAAGCGTATAGTATTCAATTTGCAGCTGAGTAGCTTAAAATTGAATAACCATGTAAATGTTATTAAAATATCCATCTATCGTATTCATATATTATTTATAGTCAGCAGACAAATATACACAGATAACTACTTGCTTTATTATGTAACTTTATGTAACCTAACAGACTACTTTCTTTTCCTTCCACGTGCACCATCATCACAAACACTTTCCAACACATGTGTATAACTTCGCGTTTTGAATTAAATTTTTTAGCGAGATAAAAAAAAATATCAGTTAATACATTTCTAATGGAAAGTGTATTAAAGGAGGGGCAGTATATATAAAATAATCTTAACAATTGATTAAAAATAAATTCAATGAAAAAAACTAGCGTCTCCAGTATAAATGAGCTTTAAACGTATACAAAATATAATTAACTGTTTGTGATACTCATCAAAAACTATTATTGTAACAATAAAAATAATGTAATTGTAAGGTTTAAACTATTCCTATATTAAACTAAATCATTTTATTTAATAGTTTTAATTCAATGTATATTATTAATATGATTATAATTACAAACTGTATAAGTACCTAGATAAATAATCTTATCAACATTAGTAAAAATTATACAAATTATTTTTAATATCAATTTAATTTATTTTTAAAATACATTTGAATTTTATCTCAGTGGGTTACGTAATTTTTCTCAAATGTGGCCTATAAATAAATATTTATCTTATTTGATGAGAGATTCAATATTATAGAAACCTAACACAATAATTTTTATCTCACATAAAATTAAGGATTTTTAGAATTAACTCGAGCAAGTCTAGAGGATAACTTAGAAGATAATTTTTACTATCCTCAAAAAACTTTTTTTTAGTTCTAAACCATGTATAATTTCATAAATGTATTTACATGTATATAACATATTTTTATATTTTATAACAAAAATAAGATTTTTATTATTATTTATTTAAATAATTAAGGCGTAAAATAAATTAGATTCTACACTTAAAACTCTGTTGTAATTTTTATTAGTAGATGGATTATAGTAGTTCCTTATAATCTTGTCGAAACCAAGCAAATTAACCGTATTATTGGAAATATGAAAATAAATATGTTCGCCATATTGTCCTTTAGATAGGGAGAGAGAGAGAGAGACAGCTAATTTAGGCCGATATTATCATACTTAATGTTATTACGATTATTAAACCTAATTAGGGGGGGGCAACAAATGACTTAGGATTTTTTCGAGGTATGGGATGTTCGCCTAACACAATCCCCCCTTCTGTTAATTATTTCTGAATAATACGCCACTGGTGTCATCTCAAATCTCATATAATTTATGTAATTTTCAAATGTTGAAGCATGATTATTTTTGTACATAATAAAGCATAAAAAAAAATGTTAAATTTCCATAAATACAGTTTGAGGTGTCTAGACACCCAAAACCACCCCCTGGTTGTGCCAATAAAGGGGGATACTTGCCCCCTATCTATCTACATTTTCTTAAGTGAGAATTTTAAATATTGAATTAAAACAATATTAATGCGACCCCCCAAATGTTTTTACTACTAGGAAACATTACAGCTGATTTCCTCTAAATATATTCTACACCTATACTAATTATTATATATTATGTATGACCCCCGTCCTTAAATAAATCCTAGTTACAATACCGGTTGAAGATGCCCATATCGGTAAAATAAAACGGGATAAATTAATTTGTTTGATTCTGATCTTATAACCTCGCCCTTTCGCCGAAATAAAATCCTATGTACGGCACCGAATTCAGTGGGTGTAGCCGTAAAATATCTGAACATTTTCGAAACCAAAACGTATTTTAGCGGAAAACAACTGTATTGTTCTATATTTAGTGAATATTGACAGGATCGGCGGTTTTATTTTCAGCTGATTTATATAGATCCGGATTTTGAGTAATAGGCCAATATTTTAATATTAATAACGACCCACCAATCGCATTAGTCTAGGAAATAGGGCGTTGTTGCCTTCTATTATATCATAATATTAAATATTTCGATTATCCAATATTAATCAATATAAAGATTCGTCGATGTCATCGAGGTCCATAAAAAATAGATAATATTTAATTTAATGGAGGATGACGACTTATGACGAATGAAAAAAAAAAAATATTTATTCACCTCCACTCCAATGCGGGTCTCGTTTACCAATCAAGGTTCGGAACAATTGCGCTTTAGCTACCAAGCGATTTTTGCACATTTTTTTCTCTCGAATGTTATGTATTTCAACGAGTTAAGAACTACGGGACAAACATTTCCGCAAACCTCAAGTTTAGGAATTCGTGATTTTGCGTTTTTACGCATACGCACAACGCACCAGTTTACGCTCACTCGGACTTATTTAAACGAAAATAACCGTCGATTTGTCGCGTAAAACCTTCTGAAGTAGGTTTCAGAGAAAAAAAAATGCATTTTGAGTACACATAGTCACCCGTAAACGTTGATTTACATAGGCTTCGAAAAAAAAAAAAAAAAAAATTAAAATTCGCTAACTTTAAAAGGCTATAACTTCGAAATTAGTGGTTTGCGATAATGTTTGCACCATTGTTTTTAGCTTGTTGAAGTACATATGACTCGAGAAAAAAAATTTGTTAAAATCGCGTGGTAGTCAAAGTACAATAGTTATACCTACAGTTTTGCAATTATTAAGAAAAATGATTTTGTTTTATGTAAAGGTTACCTAGCCATCCCTGATTTTTGGATAATAATCATACTATTTTCCTAGCGCGACGTTTAAAATACTCGTTTGCGGGACGGAATTAATTAAATGTAATTTCCTCATCGAGGAAAACGACGAATTGTTACCTGCTGGCGGAAGAATGGAAATTTTTCGCCAATAGCCTCAAGCCGGTCCAGGTGCATTTGGTGCGCATTTCGTATTTTTAGCGTGCGGTCAAAAAAAAACAATTGTACGGATGTGTCCGGGTGTGGACGAAAGGACTCGGGTACCCTCAGCAAAGGACTTGGCACGGACCGTCCGGCACTGTTGTGTGGTCGATCGTTGAACGCAATATTCCGATCACCGAATGTATAGTGACTACTGACTGTCGGCGGCCCGGCTGATGATTGAAAAACGTCCATAACCCGTCCGTGTACCCCTGTCTTATTGATATTTCACACAATGTATTGTCCGTTATCGGTGATAACTGTTGTCACAAGTGGATGTGCGAAAATGATAACGGTTTGGAAACGTAAAAGCACTGCCAACCGTTCTCAACGAAAATACATCGAATAAAAAAAATAAGTAGTACGCACGGCTTCATCGGGCCCGGCTTTTGTCCGACTATGTTCACTGGCTCGTGTCTGAAAATTAATCGGATGGCAAAACTGCGTCGGGTAAGTCATGCGGTACCAGTGTTATATAATAACGATAACAATAGCCGTGTACCTAAAAAATCGATAACAAAACCATTTTCGTAAAACGTCGGGAAATGTACATTCTTTAGGTTGGCAACAAAAGTAATTTTTCGCGCTCGGCTCTTTTCGTTTTTCGGACAACCTTCCCGTCATCCCCGCTATCAGCGAATGTTCTGCGATCGTTAATAAATATATTTACTATCTATGGCCGCCGGGGCCCCGGCCCCCCGTCATCGTTTTCGCTGCGCATGTTCGCCAACTTGCGCCGCTGCCACGACCGCTATGGACTCCCCCCCGCCAATCATCTCCCAAAGGGTCACAAAGCGTCTACAACGTCCTCGCGAAACCCGTCAGCTGTACGTTCCGACGTATTGTGTACTATGGCCAGAGAAGTGAGTGCCTGCGCTCCCGTAGTCTCGTCCCTTTTTCCTCCGACGTTCACCGCGAGGCGAGCGCACAACCGTAGGTGTACCGCGCCTGAACGTTGACCACCAATACGGCTGCTACCAGTATACTTACTTACTAATTGCATGCAAATTATTCGGCGTCCGCATCCGCCGCCCGCCTTCCCCGTCATCGACGCCCGGATTTTTTTCTGCACGAAATAGTTTTTTTCTTTTCTAGTTTTACAGAGATTACCTTAAGCCCTTAAACGGTACGCCGCGCTGTCCGTAGACGATTATCAAACGAGCCGAGCCGAACAACAGCGTTACCCCGCAATAGGTTTAGATACAAAAGAAAAAAAAGAGGAAATAGTGTGACGTCTATTTGTCGTGGAATCGAATCCTGTGGGCACGATTTTCCGATTCTTTTATATACAAAAAAAAAATAAAAAACAAGGTAGGTACCTACGTAGTAAATCATTCATTGTAAAATAATATCATGCACGACGCATATCGATTTTTGCAACACGCTCACCTTATCTCGACTTCCACACTTTTCGCCTAATCACGTTTTTCTCCCAAAACAAGATCTTTTATAAATAGACGTCCAGTGTTGAGTTTTTTCGCTCCGCGTTTTCCATCCTTCTGAGTAATGGGGAAAAAGAGACGTAACCGGCATGGTTCTAATGCTCCTGTTCCAGATTCGCTTACCGTCGGCGATTCATCAGATTCTAGCGAGACGAAAAATCAACCGACAAACAGTGAGTCCCATCATAATCTAATAAACATACTCCACTGGCCGTCTTCACGTTTCACCATCTACGTTCATAGTTAACACAAATTTTTGTTCCAGATATCAAACATCCATGTACTCACATCAAAAAATCCGTTAACTTAAATACTGTGCGCAAGCGTTTGCAAGACATTGTATTGCAGTGCGGTGAAGTTGATTGTAATAACGACAACATCAATGTATGTAATTTGTATAAACAATTAGATTGTGTAACTTGATTTTATTTTTTTCTACATGTAGTTATACTTTATATATTGGTTTTTATTAAAAATACACTCCCTTATACAATAAAAATGATAAATCTTTGGCTACACAATTCAAATGTGTTAAGATATAATTTTGATTGCGAATACTTGGCTTTTATTTGTGTAAACCCCCGTCTGACATCATGAATAAATTTGTTGTTTGTATTTTAGGAGCTATACATTTGCTTGCAGTGTGGATCATTAAGTTGTTTTATTAGTAGTTCAAATCATATTATTAAACATCAAACTACTCTAAGAAGTGATTCTCATTCTATTGCTATCAACATCGAAACCTTAATAATTTTGTAAGTTCTTATGTCATTATTTGTAAAATGTTGTACCTATTGGAATTGTTGTTTTATTATGTGAAATGTTTAAATCGTTGCTTAATATTTTATAATTCTAAACAATCATTAACTAATTTACAAGTTGTCTGGTAAAGAGTAACAAAAAGTATAAACGTAATATTTCAAGTTATAAATTATTAATATACTTAAATTAAAAATTATAACTTTTGTTACTAAAATTAATTTTTTTTTTTTTTTAAATATCTAATATTATTATCATCTTTAATTGACTAAATAAAATACATAATGTATGATTTACTCAAAACTAGTACCTCTGTAATTATGTGTTTGGGTGTTGCCATTACCATCCATGCAATTATTAATACATAATAAAATATTATTTATGTACATATATATGTAATTAATCCATATGAAACTAAAATATAATCCAAAACTAAATTTAGTGATTGTATCCTTATCCTAAACTTAAAACTGGTTTAAAAAAATTGTCACTTTTCTATTTGGTTTTGTTACAAGCTTAAATTTTATCATGAAAAATTCAAACTTCCTTTTAGGTTTGGAGCAGAGCAAAACATTTGACTTTGTAAAAATTTGATAAATTTGGTAAAAAAAAAATGGCTAATGTTAGGTCACATTTTTTTATATAATTGGTAGTATTGGTTTTAAAATTTTAATAAGACTCGTCAAAATGGTCAATTTTCAATTTTTTAAATTTAGTAAAATTTATTTAATCTAAATTACTTATAATCTGTTTTTTTAATTGTAATGGTTTAGTTTTAAACTATAGTACCGTCATACCCTAATTTCCAACAATCCAAAATTGTATTTGATTCAGTATTTTCAAAAAATTTTGTCTAGTTTCATCTATCATTATCTGCAATCTTTTACACACTTTTATTCACAGTTTAAAAATAAATCCATCAACTGACCAATCTTATCTACAAAATATTATTTGTAAAATGTATTTAAATTTGATTTCTTTAATTAGGTGTCATGAATGTGACAAACTAATATCAGTATCTGGCTCAAAAAAACTTTCAGAAGTTATTAATTTAATAAATCTTATGAAAAAATCAAAATTAGAAAAAGATAAAGATAAAGATAAAATGAATGAACAACCAATTCAGGGTTGTCTATCTGAAGCAGATGCACAGTATGATTCATATGTTACAGGCGAGGCTACAGGTTATTAATTGAATTATATGACTCAAATATGTGTGCTTTAACATAATTTATCTTGTTTTTTTTTTTTTTACAATTTTGCAGACGAAAATTCTCCTACAACATGTAACGGGTTAAATAAATCTGACGATGATGACGATGAGACCCCGTCATTTAAGAAATCATTTGAACTATCTAAGAATAATTCTAATAATTATGATAACTCCAAAAGACCTAGAGTATGTTTTATATTATCATCCCATAGCCATTATATTTTTCCTCTAATTGTGATATATTTTTATTTTATTACAGGGGCTAAACAACTTAGGAAATACATGCTTCTATAATTCAGTGTTACAATGTCTAGCACAAACTCCATTCTTAAGAAAATGTCTGCTTGATATTAGTGAATCGGTTGAAACAATCACTATACAGTTAAACGATGAAGATATTGTAAGTATTACTTACTTAAATAATTGATAATAATTAATAAATATAACAAATATTTATGCTTGTTAATATTGTGTTTCATAATTGCTTATTAATTTAAATTAAAAGAATCTTATTCCATCAGTAGGCATGAACAATTATGGCAAAAAGCACATTGTTCTTTTTTAAATATTGTTTTTGTTATGAACCACCATACCACTTGTGTTAATTATTATTTTTTTAATTATTTCGCTAACAGAACTAATTAGTAAAATTGGGTTTAGCTAAAAGAATTATATTATTTGTGAATGTATTATTAATAAAATTGCATTTTTATTCATCCTTAGTCTGTAAAACAAGAAAAATGGAGTCCACTTACTGAAAATCTGTACACAACTCTTCAAGAAATTACCAATGAGCGTGAATCTACTTTTACTCCTAATGCCCTTTTAGATTCATTGAGAAAGAAATGCAAAATGTTTATCGGCTACAGTCAACATGATTCCCATGAACTTTTAAGACATCTATTGGACTCAGTACGCGATGATGACTTAAAGGTAATATTGAAATATCGGTAAATTTATAGAAACATTACAATCCAAATTTAAATATAATATATGTTGACAATAATGTATTTTACTATTTTTGTATGTAAAATAAAATAAAAACCTTGTTTTTCCTTGGGTTATACAGACAAATTGAAAACAATTTACATTTCAATTAAGGCCTTTACCAACTAAACTAGATTTAAGGAGCTGAATAATAGGCCATACACGAACAGTTTAACTGTCGGATTTGGAATGGCATTCCTATTCCGCCAATATAGTTGGCAGATTTGAATTGTCATGGTACAAAACATTCTATGCATACACTTTTATTTCAGATCTGCCGTAATATTGTAACAACTAGATATGTAGGTTTATGTACAAAACTGTCGACTATCCTACAGTTAAGTTCTGTCCCTTGATCTTTTGATATGTTAGATTTATTTATTGCCATTCAACAGTGTATGTTGTTTAGTTATATGTAACTTGACAACATTTTTCATCTCTCTCTCCTAAACGCGTTTCTTAGGTTTTGTATTTTTCTTTTTATAAAATCAGTGTTAGCTGAAGGGAAATGTGGTTGAATTAATTCTACGAGATATTAATATGCTCTATTTTTTGAGTTATGTATAATCTTTACATTTTAGTTGCGATGAACAATTAATTGTTTTATAAAAACAAAAAAAAATTTGGTTTACCCTCTTTACTCATAAGGAGAGCGCATAACAATATTCAGGGATAGCCGACCTATAAAAATATATACCTAAAATGTCTATCACTATGTTTCTTTTAAATGGTAGTACAAGGACTCCATTTAGACTTCCACTACACCGCATGGCCTAATATGACATAACCCATGTTCTCACTATGCGATCAGTACTAATAAAAAAAATGCTTGTGATAAAAGTACAAATTAATTATCTAGTTAATTATGTGATCAGGAAAAAATAGAATTTGTGCATTTATGTATATATGTGTTTTTACACATATTTTAAAGAATAAGTAACTTATTTTTATTAACTAGCTAAAATCACTGTTGAATTAAATCTGAATGTTTAGAATGGATCTAACTTTTCGTACCATTATAATAAATCTTGATAATGTTGTGTTAATATATCAATTATATAGCAAACAATAATTTGTACAGCTTTTAAGAAACTGAAGTTCACATTAACATTCATCAAATAGGAAAAACAATTTTTACATACTGATAATTAATATATTATTTTGTGAATTATTTCAGAAATATCATTTTTTAAAGTAGTAACACTAGTAACATAAAAATATTGGTTTACTTATTAATTATTAAATAATATTTATATTAGCTTAATAATAGTTTTATTAATAACATATTTATATAAGTTTTAAAAATATAATTACAATTCAATCAATATAAATAATTAAAAACAACTTGTAATTTATAGAAGAAAAAAAATGAATAATAACATTAATATTTTTAGCGTTATCAAAAAGCAATTGTACATCATTGTGGTCTATCTATGAGGGATGATCAAACTGAAGTGGATGAAGAAAAATCTGGAAAAATTAAAGAACTTGGCAAAAAATTACAAGATATACTTTTACGCCCTGATCATGTATTCAGAGGGCAACTTTTAAGTGTTGTTCAATGTCAAACTTGTGGGCATAGATCAGAAGTAACAGAAAGTTTCCTGGATTTAAGCTTACCAATTACAGCTGACAAAGTAAGCATTAATATAACTGCTCTGCTCAAAATGTTATTTAATTATTTATTATTGAATCATAGTCAAACACATTATCATTGCTACGTAAAAAGGATGATGTTTTTAGTCAGTCTAAACATCAAATAAAAAAGGAACATAAATTGGCCTTAAAAGGAAGACGAAAGAAACCTGATCATAAACAATTTAATAACAAAAACCAAGATTCTTCTTTAGGTAACCTTTGTATAATTTTAATGAATTATAAATTAAATTAATAACTTTGATTTTTAATCACTTAATTATTATTTTTAAGTTGTAAACAATGATGCAGACATAGAAGATAATATGGAAATTGAGTCAAATGAAGTTGAAATGTCTGATTGGAAGAATGATAATAAAAAATATCCAGAGTCGTCTGTTTATAGTTCAGAAAAACAACCAACATCTAATGTCACAAGTCCTTCTCTTAGTATTACGGAGCTTACTACAATGATGAACAACACTCCTCTGGCTGACCCCGATAGACAAATGGACGCTGACAGAATTTTAGATTCTGAAAAACCAATGGATTTAGATTCAGTACTGCCGAATAGTCCTGCTAATAGTCCAAGTTCACCTCAAGGATCATCACTTGATTCTATGCGTGCCAATGTCAGTCCAGATTACATGGATGTAGGAACAGATAGTGCAAATGAAAATCAGGTATTAAGAATCTAAGAGTAAATTATGATATTAGAAATTTGTTTTTTTTTTAACTTTATAACTGTTATATAACTTAACAAAATGTTGTTTACGCATGTTATATGTATTAGGAACGTAATAATCCTACACCATGTGTTAGTGATAACAACAGTGATGGATTATTCGATGACTCAAAAAGTGAAGACGATTTAGAGGATGAAGAAGAAGGTGAATTTTCCCAAGAAGTTCCACAAGCTACATTACAGCCTCAACCAAAATGTAAAGAGGGGGAGTGCTCAGTTTTAACTTGTCTGAATCAATTTACTGCATCAGAAATAATGACCGGTAATAATAAAGTTTCATGTGAAAGATGCACTGAACAGTATAAACAAAGTAAGATTTTTACAAATATTATTAAATCAAATTTTTTTTTATTTATTGGACATTTTTATTTTTGTATAGAAACAAACGAAGTCAAAACAATTTATCGCCAAAGTACCAAACAAATGTTAATTAGTTCTCCACCAGCTATTTTAATATTACATTTAAAACGATTTCAAATGTGTTATTCAACTACACGCAAAATGGCAACTGATGTATCGTTTCCGTGGGTTTTAGATATTTCTCCTTATTGTTCTGTGAAATGTCAAGTAAATAATAATAAAAAAATATCTAATGCTTATATTTCACTTATTATTTATTTTTTTTTTTTTTAGAATAAGTTAAGCCCTGGCCAAAACAGAATATTGTACTCTTTATACGGTGTTGTGGAACATTCTGGATTCTTACATAGTGGTCATTATATTGCTTATGTAAAAGTAAGATTTGTGATTTATTTATTGGCAAAATTATATAAAGTAAAACTTCTGTTAATGATCACCTCTATGTAACGGTCTTTTTTTTTTTTTCAAATACATTAATACCTCTATATAGGGGAACTCTAAATAATGGTCAAAATATAAGTATTTATAAAACAATTAAAAGTTTTTACTCTTCAAAATGGTAACTCTGATGGTTTTAATTTATTAAAAACTGCAAAAATTAATTTTAAACAAATTTATTCAAATATTACAATTTTAAAACAAACTAATATTATTCAATTTTATTTAATACATATGTATAGTATACATTACACTTTATTTCAAATTTGAATATGCAACAACTTTTTAATTTTAAATTGTACATATTGTGCATTTGATTTTTTTTTTTTTAAATTTTAAATGCATTATATAGCAGTAATCTGAAAATACTTCTGTTAACGGTCACCTCTAAATATTGGTCATTATTTCGGGTCCCTTTGGTGACATATGGAAGTTTTACTGTATATATAAATATAATTCAAGTGTACTATCATTTAATTTGTATATATGCATGTTAGGTCAGAGATTCGGTTAAAGATGATAGCTATCGGCAGTCGTTTTTAGAAGGTAGCAAGACCAAACCATCTAAAATGATTGATAGCAATGATGATGCTTCACATCTGGCACCAAGTGGTACCTGGTATTCAATCAGCGATAGTATGGTTAGACAAGTATCATCAAATATTGTTGAAACCTGTCAAGCTTATTTGTTGTTCTATGAACGAATTTTATAATATGGAGAAATTGGAAATTGCATGGAAAAATCAACTTTTTATAAAGATTAAAATCATTTGAAATGAAATAATAATTTGCTAACAGTAGTCATGTAATTATTAAATAATTACATTTTATTTTAAGTCTTCATATTACTGTAAATAATTATGTTGTTGAAATAAAACTTAGTTTAATTATTTTTCAATCATTGTAATCAGTTTAGAATATTTTTTTTCCTTTTAAAGTTAACTAAGATACAATTTTTATTATATAATTCATAATTATTTTAAACAAATTTCTTATTATACAGATCCAAATACTATACAAAGGTTAAAATATTATGCAAACCCTGAATTTATTTATGTATTTATATATATATATATATTTTTTTTTTTTTAATACATAACTATATTTAAAAAATTAATGCCTGTCAATTTTATATAAAAAATTAAAAAAATGAGTTTTCATAACAATAAAAAATACATTTCTTCTCAGATAAGGCTAATTATAAATATTGTTTTTATTTTGAAAGTTAAATTGTTAAGCATAAATATTCTCTTGTTGCCGTATTTTTCTTTTTAACAAAATCAAATTAATGTCTCAAACATTTGGATTTCTATAAGTGTTAACACTATTTTTATAAACTTTACAATTTATACAATATTGTATGCGCTTACAGTAAACTTGCTGGAACATTGTGATAGTAGCCATGCACTAACTTCAATTTTAACTCATTCTTATCTAGTTTGTTATTATTCTTTTAGATTCGGACTGAAGCGGGAAATTTATTAAATTTACTATGATTGGTGTTTTGATTCTTTTTTTGCCTGTTAACTTTTATACCATAAATCTTGCTCCAGAGGTTGTGGTTTCTAATAAGCATGTTTTGTTAAAAATGTGAACAATTATAATGCATTTTTTCCAAAGGTTACAGAACATATTGAATCATGCGTATTTATTAAGTAAGTTTTGTACAAGCCTATATTTGATTAAAAATATTACTAAAATATAAATGTTGTGGAAAAAGGAGATTAATTGCGACAAGTCTGTTTGAAAAAAAAAAAACAAGATTATGATTGTCTTGAGCTTAATTAAATAGAAAAAGGCCAATTGGCTTGATTCATGGTACAGAATTATTAAAGGAAGCTATGGTTTTGAGTACTTCTATTAATGACGATTGTGTTAATATTAAGTAAAATTGTTTAGGTTGAAACATGACCTACAAACCAAAGATTACCTTAACCAACTACATAAAACGTTACTTGCTTGATTGTTAAATTGTCCGATTTTGTTATGTATTAAATATAATAATAACCATTTAACTATTGAAATTTGTCTACCTTATATTTATTATTATGTTATGAACATTAAGACTGTGCCCAGGATGTAACTAAAAACAAATTTGGGAGAGGGTGTACATTTTTTTACAGGCTTATAATTTGATGACTTGTTTTTATTGCTAATACTATTCTATTTCTAAAAAAAACTATGTGACATTATATTATTATTTAGTGGATAGGTATATTATTGTATTAATAAATATTTTGTACATAAGAAATTCAATTTTTTTTTTTTGTTGTCAACATCCAACTTGAACAGAATAGGTTATAGCCATATAACAAAATTAAGGTGAAAGAGCATAAAATTTTTTTTAATTTATTAAAAGTTAAATTAATTTTTTAAATTTAAATACACTTAATAAATTAATATTTTATAATATATACTAATATTATTATAAAAATTGTTTTTATTTTTATATATTGACTGAAATAGACTTAATACAAAGGAATATAACATATGTGTTCTTATGGCAACTAACATTTTAGTTATAACATTTATTTTATTATTTGGCATTTTAATACATGTATTATAATTTCCATTTAAACATTTCTGGTTAACTATATATTTGTTGGAGTTGATGTGCCTCAATAAAATCCTAGAAACTTGGTATGTGATGTTTTAATAATTTAAATATTGTAAAATTTAGGTGCTTATTACTAGTTGTATTAATTAATAACCGAAATAGAATATACAATTAAACACACAAAAAAAAAAAATTCAAATAGTTCTGAGGTTGATACATAGTTGTGTACAATGCAATTTTTTCTCATTGTACCACAGTATCACATGTTCACTAACTATTGATAATATTAGATATCAAATTTAATTTAAAAAAAACCAAAAATACAAAGGGGCAAAAATTTAACTTAATCCAGGCTTTGTTTTGTTCTTATTCTACATAGTTTTTAAATTTTTTTTTTTCTTATACATTATGTATGAGAAGAAATCACATATATTTTATATATTAAATTTTACATTTTGTTTTATATTTGATTATTTTAAATCAATAATGCAAAAACATACTACTAAATTAAAATGTGTAGTAGTTTAGAATATCATTTATATAAGTATAATAATATTATGGTATTATCTCCATTTAAATGTTAACATACAAAATAAAAATACATAAATGTATAGGTCTATCCACTTTGATTAGTAGTTTTTCTATATTAAAATTGTAAGATAGCAACATAAGGAAACACAGTGTAATCCCCTACTTTGAATATTACAGTATATTTATTGTTTAATAAAAAAAAAATCAATCATACAAATTATTACAAAACAAACAATCTAATTTCAATGAATCTAATAAAGTATATTGAACATTTAATGAATAAATGGTGGGAGAGGTTCGTATATAAGTTTACTAATTTAAAAAAGTTAACTATATTATAAACAAATATTAAACTTAATAAAGATTAATTAAAAAATAAACATTAAACCCTATAATAATCGGTTAGTTTAACTGTACATTTGATCTTTTAACTGTATAATTAAAGACTCCAAAATATTATAATTTTTTGGCAACTTTTCTAGTATATCATTGAGTAAATTTGCATTGAAAAAACCAAACAAACAATCTGCAGTTATATCTTTAACAGAAAGCTTGTGAATATTAGATAATGATATCTGAATACAGGTCATTGATAGACATTTCATACTGTGTAAAACAATTTGGGCTATATTATCTTTAAATGTGACACAATATAAATCACTTATGTAAAACATATTGTCCATCACCTTATTAATAAATTGAACATCTTCTAGAAGAGATTTTAATAAAAGTTCTATGTCTCTTGAGCTAAAACAAACTTGTTTGTACACTTTTGGATTATATTTTGATAAAATCCAATTCATTCCAAACTTTGTGATTTCATGTTGAACTGTTTTGGAAGTAAATGTAATATCGTCTACTTTAAGAAATGTATGATCCTTAAGAATAGGTAAATATGTTATTGTCAAAACTATAATACCATCTAATGCGCTGAAAATCCATTTATTATTTGTACATTTTACTTGAACTAATAATTTGTCAATAAATTGCCCTTTCCATCTTGTTAAGAATTCCAAAACTTCATTGTTTAACTGTTCTTCCTTCATAGGGACATTTGCAGATTCTCCGCAATTATCATCTCTATTACTGTAACTTCTTTTCCGATTTTCAGTTAATGAATTTTCATAGTTTATATGAGTTTCTTCAGAAATTGATATATTTGATATGCCTTCAATACAAATTTCATTTCTTATTCCATCAACATTTTGCAGAAATGATTTATCTTCAGGCTTTAAAATATGATTAGCCAAATTAATATTATCAGTTACTTTTAAATGATCATTTTTTACTTCCTTGGATGTTTCATAATTTTTTTTTAATTGTTCATCATCTACAACTAAATTATTAACATATTTTTCTTTCCTTGATAATTTATCACATGCTTCTGATTTTTTTTCAATTGAATCGTCAGGAAAAACCAAGAATTGTCCATCTTTATTAATTGGTTTCTTAATAAGCAATATGTCATTCAATGGAGAAGATGAAGATGTTATTTTATGTATGTCCTCAGAAGAAATGTTTAACATACTGTAATCTTTAGATAGCTCAATTGATATATCCATTTTACTAGTATCTTCATAATTCTCAGAAAGGTTACTTTCATTAGCTGTTTCAGAATTTAAATTTGTAAGAGCTACAGATAACCTTGACTTTTTCCTGAAAGGGGAATTTAAATCATCATCACCAATCATACTAGGCAATAGGGATTCATGGTCAATTTTTGAAATTAATTTTTCTTTGTGTTTGTTGGATATATCTAGTGGTTGTACATTACTATTATTAGACATAAGAGATATATCATTAACAAATTCTGTTGTTGCGCGTGTCATTGACATTCTAGAGCTTGATTCTGCACCCACTAAATTATAATCAGACATACTATCATTTGGAGATTCACTGTCAACAAATATTGATGAGGGACCAAGTGTTTTTCTAGAATATTTTTTCGGTTTATTCGGAACAGATATAATGCTTGATTTTATAGAACATCTTCTTTGATAATTTCCTTCCACTAATACAAATGTATCTGACAAATCTCCAATGTCTGTAGACCGAGATTGATTAGAAACAGATGTGGGATCAACTGATTTTCTAGAGTATCTTTTTTGTTGATTTGTTTTAACTATTACAGGTATAACTGATATATTATCTTCATTTTCAGAAGACTGAGATTCATGATGAAGCGGCACAGGTGGATTTGATTGTTTAGAATAGCTCATTTGTTGATTTTCTTCAATCATAACAGAGATATTTGAAGTTTCTTCATTTTCAGGATATTGAGATTCATTAAAAATCATTGTAGGGGCAACTGATTTTCTAGAGTACCTTGTTTGTTGATTTGTTTTAACTATTACAGGTATATCTGACATATTATCTTCATCTTCAAAAGACTGAGATTTATTATGCAACTGCACGGGTGAATTTGATTGTTGAGAATATCCATTTTGTTGGTTTTCCTCAACCTTAACAGGTGTCTTTGATGTTTCTTTATTTTTAGAAGATTGAGATTCGTTAAAAATCAACATGGGAGCAGCAACTGATTTTCTAGAGTACCTTGTTTGTTGATTTGTTTCAACTATCACAGGTATATCTGACATATTATCTTCATCTTCAAAAGACTGAGATTTATTATGTAACTGCACAGGTGGATTTGATTGTTTAGAATAGCTCATTTGTTGATTTTCTTCAATCATAACAGAGATATTTGAAGTTTCTTCATTTTCAGGATATTGAGATTCATTAAAAATCAATGTAGGGGCAACTGATTTTCTAGAGTACCTTGTTTGTTGATTTGTTTCAACTATCACAGGTGTATCTGATATATTATCATCATATTCAAAAGACTGAAGAGATTCATTATAAGATGACGTGGGAGAATTTGACATTACAAGTGTGTCTGGATTCTTTTCTTTTTCAAGGGACTGGGTTTGTTCTTGAACAAATGTTATACTAGATTCTGTAAAACTTTCTTGGTCATTTTCTTCAACTACTACTGGGGTATTTGATAAAGATATAATTTTAGTAGACTTTTCTTGAGCAACTAATGGAGTATGAGCCATTGATTTTCTTGAGTAGTTTTTTATTTTATTATTTTTAAATGATTGACATTGGTCAGCAGCAGATGTAATACCATTTAATGTTTCTTCTTTTAGTTCTTCAACCCTTTCAGGCTTATTTATATTACTGACCAACATTTCATTAATAAAAGATGAACCTGTGGAAACTATAGATATTCTAGGCTGGTCAATATCAATATTGTGTTCATATTCTATTGTTATTGGTACTAATAATTTTTTTTGTTCACTTATAACTAGTTTTGCGTTATCAACATTTATATCATATTCATTACCTTCTGGTGTTGGATCAATATCCATTGAAATTTCACTAGTCGTCTCAGATGCAGTACTAATAGAATGTTGGTCTTGTTCAAAAAATAATTTGCAATTGTTGTTTTCATGTATTTTTCTAGTGGTTAATTCAGTCAACTCCATATCTGATTCACAATACTGCAAAATTGATTTTTGAGAACTAGCCACACAAGTTAATTCCATATTACTTGATTGAACATTAGTATGTTCATCATTATCATTAAATGTTTCAGTAGAGCTAAAATCTAATTCATTTTCATGAGTTATAATTTGAGCTGATTTTATTATTTCCGTGAGTTCCATATTACTATCTAAATAGTCTGAATTGTAATCACCACCATACCTAACACCGTTATTATCAATCGTATAAATTGCATCAGAAAATATTTTGCAAGACAATGCTTCAGTCATTTCCATATTATCATTTTGACATTCATACTCTATATTAACATGGTTATTTTCTTCCACAGTAGTACAATTAGCTGGTTCCGAAGTCATTTGATAATCATATTTCTGTGACACTTCTAATAATTTTGTTTTTTCAGCATTTGAAGAATCAGATAATACTGAAATTTGTTCATCAAACATAGGTGCTTGATGTACAGTTAAAGATGTTGCACCTGTATTATACATTTTTATTTTATTCATTCCTGAAAAACTCACTTTTCTTTTGGGCAAGGATTCAGTATTTTCATCATCATCTTGATCAACTGGTTCAATCTCTTTTAGAGGTGCACGTACTTTAGATGGTTTTAATATTGAATTAACAGACTGTCTACTAGCCATTGTCAATCTGAAAAAAAAAAATGTATAATTTTAAAATAAAAACTTATACAGTTTAAAGAATAAATAATCGGCTGTATAGAACAAACATAGTTTGGTATAAATCAGGAAAGGTTCATGCACGAGTTTTGTTTATATTTTACCTATATTTACCTATACTGGTCTATAATTTATAAAAGCTAATTATTTGAAACAATACGTTAATAATAATTATAATTTATGTGACAAATTAAAATAATGATTATTTAAAAATTAGAACAATTAATGCACTTAACTTTGGAGGGCTATAATTGGTTAGAACATACAAACTTGGAAAGTTCTTTTTTATTCAGAAGTGTAGTTACTCTTGACTCTCAGTAGATTAGTCTGGGGGAAATATTTTGTTGAGAAATAATCCCTCAGAACCATAATTATTCGGAATAATAATTTGTTTGATCCGTACTGAGTAAATACGATAAATATAGTTCAGAGAAAATAATTCTCAGATTGTATGACTATCCGAAAAAATATTTTCTTTATATTTATTTTTTTAATTTTCTTATGTATTCCCCTTCAATTGTTTCATTTCTTTTTTTTGGAACCCTTTAAATATCAACTAATATAGTAGGCTGTTATTCGTAGGATAAAATACTAAAATATAGTTTTCATTAAATAGGAAAAATTTAATACATACCCGGGCGCAGCAACAAGAGTTCAACGAAAGACCAATAGGAATAATTCAAAACGTAAAGATCTCTAGCAACCTATAAACCATACTTCCAGTTTAGCTTTAGATCGAAGATTATAATGCAAATGGTACACAATAACTAAATCGTATAACTCACAATTAACTCAGAAATTAATCACAACACCATGGACAAGTATACCTAATTATACGATATTATAACACAACAGAACCATGGACGACTATACCGTTAAATTGCGCCTTTTTCAAAACAATAAAAATACGTCCGTTTAAATTGTCGATTTTGGGGTTATGATTATACGATAATATTGTGCACACTGATCGGCAATCATTTGCATTATCACGTTTACTCCAATAGATAATAAAGTTTTTGTACGGTTACCGTTCGGTTAGTCGACCGACAAACGATAAGAATCGTGTACGAAAAATGATGGAGGCAAATTTGTTACCATCCTATAATTAATACTATAATATATAGTACCCATCTCCTATAACTTATAATATACGTTATACACGACTATATATATATTAGGGTGTCCCTTAAATTTTTTTTTAGCATTTTTGTTGGTCTCACCCACTTAATTTGTGTATATGCATAAAAAAATGAACTACAAAAAGTTTTAAGTCAATCTATTAAGGTTAACCCGTGCCGACTTGAATTTGAAATTTGAGTATATTAATTCATTTATAATTTAATGATATATTTTACATTTTCATATATAACTCATTTACTATTTACTGAAGATGTACGAAATGATATTCTCCACTTTTGTCGAACTATGTTGCAAAATAAATGTTACAGAGATGACTATAAAGAATTACTTGAGCTATCTATAACATTTTTGAATGGTAATTTGGACAACAAATTTAAAATACGTCCACCTGGAGCAATTCATCAAGCTCGCTGGATGAGTAGAGCTATTTACTGTTTAAAAATATAGATTTTCTGAAATCAATACTCATTATCATCTTCTGAAAAAAATGCTATTCGTGATATTTGTATTTTTATTGTTCGATTTTATTTAAAAGCTTGGTTCAACTGTACCGCAGCAGCTAGAGCACCGGCAAACGATTTACATTTTATAAAATGTTTAAAACTATATGAAAATGAACACTCCAAAATTTCAAAAGCCGCTATAACAAAAATTAGTAATCATTTATGGTACTTCACAGAAGAGACAGCAGCATTAACTTTCTTTGATGACACATTATCAAACAAAATCAAAAGATTAATGGTACAGTCACTTAACAATGATGGAATTATCCAACCAACTAAGCGTCTTATTGTTTCATTTCAAGATCTTGGCGAAACTTTTTCAGGTATATTAAACTATCGTTTTTGATATTTAATTACGTAAATCCTAAGGTTATTAATAGAAAAATAATATTTTTTTTTGTAGAAAAAACACTGGCCTCTTTTATATCAAAGAACAGTATGCAATTTTTTTCTCGATTTAATATTAATACAGATTTTTTGAATAATGATCCGAGCACATGGAACACTCAAATTAGTTATTTACACGGGAAAGAAATTGTATGCTCGCTAAATGTAGTAAATGACACAGCGGAAAGAGCAGTTAAACTTATGGAAGATTTTCACGGAACTTTAACCAAAGATGATAAAAAGTCTGAGTTGCTATTACAATGTATAAAAGAACACAGAAGACTATATCCTGATTATAAAAAGGAAACATTGAAAAAACAATTTTAATTAATAAAAATTCAAAATAATATTTTAAGAAAAAAGTACTTTCATACACAAAAGTCACTATATCTTGAAAATTATAATAAATAAGAAGAAGTATGTAAGAATCTAATTTACAGACAATATTATGATATTTAAAATATATTATGTAACAAAATTTAATTTTCCTAATTGCAAATGAGTTATATATGAAAATGTAAAATATATCATTAAATTATGAATGAATTAATATACTCAAATTTCAAATTCAAGTCGGCACGGGTTAACCTTAATAGATTGACTTAAAACTTTTTGTAGTTCATTTTTTTATGCATATACACAAATTAAGTGGGTGAGACCAACAAAAATGCAAAAAAAAAAATTTTATAGTTAAATAAGGGACACCCTAATATATATATATATATATATTTTTTCTTTATTATTAATTAGAAATAAACAATCTATACAAATAATGTACAATAAGCTTATGCGTTAAGAGAAGACAGAACGTGAAAAATTGAATAAGAAGCCGCCCACTGGCAACACTTAACATGTTAATAAATAATTATTTATATTAGTTAAATTTATTATTTTTTTTTGATTGTTAATGATTGGAATTGTATATATATATATATATATATGTAATTTTAAATTGGAAGTTGTATGAGGTCACGACACCATTTCCTTTTTAGCCTGCACCTAGGATTTCCTGGGAGAGTTAGAGAGGAGAGGTTTTTACTAAGTGGATTTTGGTGGGATAAAAGTCGCATACGGAAGCGCACATAAAAAAATTGCGCTTCTTCATTGATGGTTTTCATGTGGAAATCGTTATGTAATGTTAGATTTGATATGTACGGTGGTGCATTGGAGAGTCGTCGAAAAGCTAGGTTTTGGAATACTTAGATTTTTTTGCTGAACCCCATAGCTGTATGCCATAAGTCCAAATAGGTTTCAGGAGGGTCTTGTAAATTAAAAGTTTAGATTGGTATTATCAATTCACACAACTTTTACCCTTAAGTTAGGGCATTGTCCAGCAGTCACTCTCTTTGATACTGAAATTCCGTCTACTCCAACAGTTAAATATCTTGGCTTAACGCTTGACCGTAAGCTCACCTGGGCTCATCATACGCGTGTAAAAAGATTACAATTAAACCTGCGACTGTGTATGCTTAAAGTACCTTACTAGTTAATAACAAACACACTAATCTAAAAACAAAGCTACTAATGTATAAATCCCTCATTAAACCCATTTGGACTTATGGTCTCCAACTCTGGGGAAATGCTAAAAATCAAATCTAAATCGTATTCAAACTTTTCAAAATATTGCTTTAAGAAAATTAACGAACTCCACCCCTTATGTCTCAAGCCATACCCTTCACTCAGACCTAAAAATCAAAACTGTAAAAGAAGAAGCAGTAACTTATAATAGATTCCATAATCGACTTGCAACACATGCCAATCCTCTCAACACATGCCAATTCAAGCTCTTTCATCAAAAGTTATTCCGGGTAATCCTCCAAGGCGCTTAAAACGCAACTGGTGCAGAGATATGTTAACTTTATAAAAAAATTATATATATATTTTTAAAAAAAACTATACTTAACCTCACTTAAAAGTGCTACTTTTACAAAGTACAAAGGTGGCTTCTTTTATCAAGTTTATTCATGTATTATATTATTATTTTAGCTAATACTCTTATTGTACCTTTGAGGTACAGATTGTGTATGTATCAATAAAAAAAAAAAAAAAAAAAAACATTATTTCTATATATATATAAATATATTAGTTTACATTGTAGTTGTATATTGGTTTCAGTTTACCGTCAAATAAAATCCATAATGTGCGATTGTGAAAAGTTAAAAAGAAAAATGATCTTCCCATACACATTTACCGCCAAGATTGTCCAGTTTCCGTTTAGACTCCATTTTAAACATCACTGGATGTTCCCGTGGTTTATGGGATCAGCTGTCGCAATTATTCCGCTGTTTTATCAATTACAGAAATTCGCCAATCGCGAATCAAACGTTAAACAATGGGCCGACAAAAGAAGACGCGAAGAGGACCATTATAAACACAAGTGGGATTAATTTTGTTAGAAAGTATTATACGGTTAGGAGACCTTCAAAATGAATGTAAATTCAATACCGGCCGTTAATTTAAAAAAAATTAAATAATATATTATTATTTGTTAATACAACAATAAAATTAATCCTAATTTTGTTACTTTATGTGATTATTTATTTTTATTATTTTCACAATTTAAAAACTTTGTTAATAAACTTGAGGTGGTACGTTAGATGTCGAAAAATAAATAAAACAAACAAAAATGTTATTTTTTCATGGGGGAGCCCGAAAATTAATTAATTGGATAAGTAATTTAGCCGAATTTTACATCTTATTTATCTAATATTCTTCCATATTATATATAATATATTTGTGGGCTATAATATTTTCGGCCCCGTTCCAAGTAATACTCGGCCATGAAGTGAATCTCAGCGAATTTCGGTAACTCGAGCACGCTCTATCGGCTAAAAGACACAAACATTATCTATTATAAGGCATCGCGCTCCTGCGCACAATTGAAGATCGCAGTTCGCAGTAAACAAAATTCAAATTAACCATTTCCTTTCTACTTAACAGTTTAAATTTTATAAAATTATTTATACAGTAAGTACTGATGTGCTAAAATTGACTATCTTATGATTATATCTATACTTCGAGTCTTTTGAAATAGTGATGTCGAGCCTGACTACTAAACAATTTTACGGTTCATCTACAAAACGTAGTTCTTTCCAGTTAGTAACATCGTCATCGAATTCCCGTAAAAAATTAAGACGCGAACCATGTCATTTAACTAATGTCAAACGGTTACTGGGCCCTCCAATCGGATGGAAAAATTTCCCAAGACAACAAGAAGCGCTGGACTATGCCAAAACCAAATCATTCGGTTGCATTTCGTTTACGTATGAACAAAGTAACGGTCAACGATATTTTATGGTAGCGCATCCTGAAACGTTTTGGTATTATGACTCGCGCAAACCACTGAACGAAAGACACACATATGAGATTATACCGGAAGGTAATCCTTGCAAGTTATACTTTGATTTAGAATTTAATCGCAAGGAAAACCCGGATTCAGATGGTAACAAAATGTTAGAAACCTTTGTAAAAACTATTATAATATTTGTAATACGAAAATTTGATGTGGTGTGTAATGAAGAAGATGTTCTTGATTTAGATTCATCAACAGAAGAAAAATTCAGCCATCACTTAATATTCCAATCTTTGGTCTTTTCTAACAATCTTCAAGCTGGTTATTTTGTTAAATTTGTGTGCTCTGAAATCAATAATTTTTTGTCTGAAGATCACAATTTGGAAGATAATGGGTGTTTTTATGGTGGGATAACTACAAAAGATCTTCTAGATTTAAAAATCGACAAAGGTTTATTCTGTGACCAAAGTGTGTATTCTAGAAACAGACACTTTAGGTTATTTAAATCATCAAAATTAAAAAAAAATATACCTTTAGTACTAAGCAATAATAACAAGCATAAACTGTCAGCAGAAGTACACTGTGAAGATTGCTTTGACAAAGAAATATTTTTAAAATCTTTAATAACATTTGGTTGTGATGGTAGAGTATTATTGAACTTTACAAACACGATGACAAGTGAAATTGGTGTTACATCATTAGTCAAGCAGATACATTGTGAAATAAAAAACAAAAATGGTGAATGTCAGTCATCTTATACAAGTTCACCTTTTCCACGGATTGATACATATATATCTAATCTTGTGTTTCCGGGGAAAATTTTTAAAAACCATTACTTCCCTTCAGTAAACAAATTAGTATATAGTATTGTAAAGCAGCGTTATTGTGGAAATGTTAAACGACAACACAAAAATAATAATGTTAAATATGTTGTTGATTTGAATGAAATGTATTGGTATCAAAAATGTTATGATCCAGATTGTGAGCAATATCGATCAAATTGCACCAAGTTACCTGATGAAATTTGTTTCGAGTACGCTAAACGGGTAGTTGATAATATGTCAGACAGTCAATTAATTCAAGCTGCAGATGATGCTCAATTGATTTATAATTTTACTAAAGAATGACTTAATATAACACAATATTTTGTATAATTTAAAAATTAATGTTTCCAACTTATATATAATTAGAAAATTGTAATTTAATGTTTTAAAATTTAAACCTAATGTATTTTTTAACAGAACAATAATATCTTATACATTTATTATTAAACATACTATTAATGTATTTTAACATAAGATTGTTGAAACTGAATATGATAATCAAAGAATTGGTATAATAATAAAATACATTTTAATAAGTACAATTTGATAAAAATGATGGATATTATTAATAAATGGGTATATTTAATTTTTGTATATTATTGATTATTTGCGTATATATTTTATGTATACAAGTCCAATTAAGGTGCATGCCTCAATGACAATAATGAGTATAAGTAAAAGTCTATCCTGGAATACATGTCTGTTTATGGCAGACACATAGCGATGTGAAGATTGTCTAGTACTGTCAATATCCTCTAAACGGTCCCGAGCACCGGACAATGTTTGTCTTTGTTCTCCTAGTTCTTGAACAATTGCTGTGCCAATTTCTTCAGTTTCAACTGCAATAGATTTTATGTTGTTTAAACGGTCGTTGGTGCGTAACAACACTTGTCTATTTTCTTCAAAGACTTCCATTGATAATTTTACTATATTATATTAAATAAATATGTATTTAATTGTTAAAGATTACAATAATTATCATACCGAATGCATGGCTTAATATATTTAGCCTTTGAGTGTAAACTAATTTATTGTAATATTTTATACAAAATATTTAAAAGAGAAGGATATTTTAAATAATCTACTTAAAAGTAATTGCATAAATACTAAAGTAGATAGGTACTTACTGTATTAACTATTTGTATTATGAACATTAGTTATATATATATAATTATTTTTTATGAATTATAAAATAAAAATAATTTTATTTTAATTTAAAACAAGAATCTAATTGTAAACCTTGTTAGTTAATACACCATACATTTAATTACAATTATTTTGTTATTAGCAAATATCATGAAAAGTTGAAACTTCAAATAAAATATTTCATAAGATCTATTGTTCTGTGGTTATCGTAAATAATAAAGTAATTGATTGGCGGATACTACGGTTGAAGATAGTAGTATCTAGAACCGAACTATATCACGGTTATCGATCTTTAACCACAGGTAAAATCATAAAACTAATCAAATTATCACGAGTTATAATTTGAAAAAATGTAAAATCCTTGTCCGTCCATCCTTACGGTGGAAATAGTTTACATTTTCTTAAAAATTATGTTTACACCGGCATCGATATTATTTTTTCAACCGCACTATTTTCGTATCGAAAACTTAATGATGTTCGTTTACCACGGTTTAAACTCAAACGCATGTTAATCATGTAATCTTTAAATATGTATCGTAAATATTAATAATATTTATTATTTTTCTATTTAATATCATGCAAGCGAAAAAACGATACCTATTACTTTGGATTCTCATTTTATTCATTTTTATCGTGTTTATACTGAAAACTGGTCGGAAACCAGATACTTTACTTAATCTGACTTACAATGTTGACGATGTGGAAAATTTACCATCATTCATGGATGATTGGCAACAGAGTTCAGAGGTTGGTCGTCCTCCCGCAGCAAAAACTTACGAGGCTAGACAACAAATGCCATTTCACACTTCGTATAAGAAGACCAACAAGAACTGCAGGTACGATAACATTTGTCATTATTAACAAATTTAAATACTGCTAATTGCATTGAACTATATTTTATATATTTTTCAGAATGGAAACATGTTTTGATTCTTCACGTTGCATCAGAGATTTTCGAGTTTTTGTGTATCCATTATCCGAATTAGAGACTAGTGGATTAATGACTACAGCCCGTAGTATTCTGTATCAAAAAATGTTGGATATTATTGTGGAATCGAGATATTACACGGATGAATATACCAGTGCTTGTGTGTTTGTAGTAGCAATTGATACTCTAGATCGGGATCCCTTATCTCCAGACTATGTACGTAATATCCCTGTGAAAATGCAAAGGCTCAAACATTGGAACGGTGGTCGTAATCATATAATTTTCAATCTTTATTCTGGTTCTTGGCCAAACTACAATGAAGATGATCTTGGATTTCATACTGGTGATGCTATTCTAGCTAAAGCTAGTATGTCAGTCACTAATATGAGACCTGGATTTGATATTTCATTTCCACTATTTCACAAGGTGAACTATGCTTTATTACACTTGTTTCATTTTTATAATTCTATTTTTGTTTAAAAGAAACATCCTGAAAGAGGAGGTGAACCTGGCTTTGTTCGTTCTAACACATATCCAATAACAAAAAAATATAAATTGGCATTTAAAGGTAAACGCTATGTACTTGGTATTGGATCAGAGACTAGAAATTCTATTTTTCATTTGCATAATGGAAAGGACACAATTGTGGTAACGACATGTAAACATGGTAAAAACTGGAAAGATGCTCAGGATGAGAGATGTGATGTTGATAACTCTTTATATGAAAAGTAAATACAGTACTTTACTACTAAGATTAACTATATTGTTGTATTATACCTTAATTTTACCTTTTAACCTTTTCATTGTTTAGGTATGATTATGAAAATCTTCTTAAAAATTCAACATTTTGTTTAGTTCCTAGAGGCCGTCGTTTAGGATCATATAGATTCTTAGAAGCTTTACAAGCGGGCTGTATACCTGTATTGTTGTCTAATAATTGGGCTCTACCTTTTGATGAAGTAATAGATTGGAATAAAGCTGTAATATGGGCCGATGAGAGGTTGTTGTTCCAGGTACCAGAAGTGATTCATTCTATTTCAGAAACTAAACTTTTTGCTTTAAGACAACAAACACAAATTCTATGGGAACAGTACTTCAATACAATTGAAAAAATAGTTTTCACAACCTTTGAAGTAAGATTGTTGTAAAAAAATATAATAATTATTAATGCTTATGTGAAGTTAATCAAATTATAGTTTGATTTTTGTACAGATAATTAAAGAGCGTTTACCTAAATTGCAATCTCGTGATGGTATTGTTTGGAATACTTCACCAGGAGCTCTAGTGTCACAACACTCATTTACTGAGCATCTTCATTTTAACTTGCCATTTAATTACCATCTTCTTGGTAAACAACCTGGTTCAAATTTTACTGCAGTAATATTTTCACAACATAACAGTCTTAATACACCACTATATCGATTAGTTCGAAACATTGCTTCAAGCAAATACCTATCACAAGTAACTAAACTAATCAAAATTTACTTTTACTAATATTAGTGAATTAAAATAGAAAAAATATAGTTCAAATATTTGTATAGATTATTATTAACTCATGTGCTGACAATGGTGGTAAAAGTGGGTACCAAAAAATTGCTGGTATACAAATATTAGTATTGTCTGGAAATGGCTGTAGGAGATTTGAACCGTTATCATTTATTAAAACTGAAGCTGTTTTATCATTAGATGATGATGTTGTTTTAACTACTGATGAAATTGATTTTGCATACCACGTATGGCAATCATTTCCAGATAGGATTGTTGGATTTCCAGCTAGATCTCACTATTGGGACAGCAGCAAGGTATGTATCAATTACTACTATACATGTTATATTTTATTTCCATTTTTTTTTACTGATAAATATGATTTCCCACATAAATACTCTTTTTTTATGTAGAACTATAACGGAGTTATGTCCGATTTATATTTTGTAATTGCAAAGTTTTTAAATTGAAAAATTGTATTACTCAAATTATTATTTATAATCAATAGAAATCATTTGCTTTCAAAAGCACACAATTAATAAAATAATGTATTTCCTTTATACATTTTTACAAGTTATAAAATTAAATCCTGTTTAATAGTAAAATGATACTGATCAATGAATACCTATCAGATTACATTTAATTTAAATTAAATGTGTGTTTAATAATTAAGTAAAATTTAAATTTAATGCTTTACATTAATTTTTAAATGAATAGGATTCCTGGTTATATACATCAAAATGGACGAATGAATATTCTCTTATACTCACTGGTGCCGCTTTCTATCACCAATACTACAACACACTATACACACAGTGGCTAAGTCCTTTATTAATTAAAACTGTTGAACAATCACATAACTGTGAAGATATACTTATAAATTTTTTAGTAAGCCATGTTACACGTCGTCCACCAATTAAAGTGTCACAGAGAAAACATTACAAAGAACAGACTAACAATGGCATGCCCAAGTAAATACAAACTAATTTATCAGATAATTTTACCATAAATACGTTCAATTTTGTATATAAATTTAATTTATATGTATTTTTTAGATCACCTTGGAATGATCCAGACCATTTTATGCAAAGACAAACTTGTTTAAATACTTTTGTAGCACTTTTTGGGTATATGCCATTGCTTCAATCATGTGTGAGATTAGATCCAATCTTATTCAAAGATCCTGTTTCAAATTTTCGAAAAAAATATAAACAAATTGAACTGGTGTCTAATTAAATATATTTTATGTTAATGGTTTGTAAAATAAATATTGTGTATACTGTTTCTTAGTGATAAAGTAACAATTTATTATAAAATAGTATCTTATTTTGTCAAAATGCAAAATAGTATTTATAACTGTGTTTAAAAAGAATTAAGACAATCCATTACAATAGTTCGTAATTTAAGTCTCCAATTCTTATCCATTTTTCCACAAAATATGTGAGTAGATTTATCATCCACTTGAATTAATGTATCTTCTGATTTCTAAAAGCAAGTAAATAAAATTAATTTTACTTAGAAATAAAAATAAAATAACAGTTGATTCTGAACTTACAAGATGTATTGTATAACCATGTGTATTGTGTTCAATTTTGGGATCACTCACTCCTTCATTTGTCAAGGCGCGTAAAAATCTATCGATATCCAGCTGACCCCATTCATAAGTTTTATTAGTTAATGTTTTTGATAAATCAAAATCAGATTCACTTGACTTATTCAGTAACACTTCATCTTTCAAAATCTAAATATAATGAATACTTTATTAATACTTTGAAATAATGGAAAAATAAATTAAAACGTACTTCTAATTTATACTTATTATCTTTAGTATTCAAAATAGCTGTAAATTTTGATGCTTTTAATCCCGATTGTAATTCATTAAGTGTTATATTCACTACCATTTCTGTTGAGAATGGTACATTAAGTGTTTTTATATCAAGTTTTTCTGATATTACTTCACCTCTTTTTATGGTTAATACTTTCCTGTCAGTCTAAATAAAATACAAATACTTGATACAATTTGATACATTGTATAATTAGGAATGTAAATTGATATTTTTAATGTACTTGATCAATAACAAATTCATTTTTATGATTGAACCCAGTTGGTGGAATTGCATATCGCTCAGGAAGAATTAATACAGCTGGTTTTAAATCTTTTATCATTTTATTGGCTTGAGTGAAATTCATACTTGTATCAATTGGACAATGCATAGCCTTCATAGACAGTGGTTGAAAAGGAGCTAAGGCTTCTAAATATGGAAATTCTGGTTCTAAAATAAAAATCATTGTTTATTACAATGCTTTTCACAATACAGGGTGTATTAATACACCATATTGCAATAAAACTAATTATTTGTATTATTTATTTCCAAGTCTATTATCCAATTCCAATTATGTCAATACATGATAAAGAATATACAAATATTGATTATGATTTAAAATTGCTTGGTGGTAAAACTGCAGAAGATAATTTAATGGTATGAATACATTTAAATTTTTATTCAAAAATTATAATTTTTTTTTTTAAACATAAATAACATTTTTATAATTATTAATTTTTAAATTAAAGTTGCCTAGCATGAAAATGTATAAATTCATAGTGAAGAAGTCATGTAAACATAATTTTACTCCCTTTTCTTAACCTCCTAACCATTTAAATTAGTAAATCTTTGTAAAGAAAAACTTGAAACTTATAATGGACATTTAAATAATTTTAGATACCAAATCTATTTATTAAAACAAAATCATTCGATCAACATATGGCAACCATGAATAAAATAAACAAAAAGATAACAGATGTTCAAAAGTCAATGGTTAAAAATATTGGTGATTATTTCCAATTAACTAAAATAAAAGGCATGATTATAGAAGAATATATACGCATTGACGAATCAAAGAAAATATAAAATACAGTTAATAAACAATGGAACAATTTGAATTACCTGTAAATATAATTGTGTTTAGAGGATTAGTTCCCCAATATTCGACAAAGTGCACTACATCACCAAACCGTAGACTAGGATGACCACAAAATACAACACAGGGCTTTAGAAAAATGATTACATATATTATTATTTGAAATAAAAATGCTAAACTAGTTTTTTTTTTTTTTTTTACTTGTCTTAAATCATTCCATAAGTCATCTGTATAGATATGTTTAAAATGCTTTAAACGGCCAGATTTTACTAATTGTGCATGTGGAAATGGTTCTTCTGGGAAGTATACTTTGTTTTGTTTTGATTGTGATAGCCTAAACATGTCAAGAAATTGACAAAAGTATATTTAAATAATACATAATAATATACATTTTTACTAACCATTCTGCAAGGATGTTAGAATATTCTAAAGAGCTATGTGCCACTGGAGAAATAAAATACATTGGAATTTGGCCTAAAGCTGTGCTATCCAGATGAGATGATAAACATTCAAATAAATCGTAAACCACACCTGATGGATAACAAGGGATAAGTACCGAACCATTATTACGTAATGTAACTGCAACAGACAAACACAGTTCACCAAGCATAGAGTCTGGATTAGCAGCAGGTGCCTGTGTTAAGCTACTTAGTAACATAAGGTCAGCGTTTTTTAAATTCACTTGATCCATAGGTCTACGTAGGAAAAATTAAACATACAATTTTATCAAGAATTGCCATTATAAAACAGTAAATTGATTGATTTTTATATCTTACCTAGGATGGGTTGTTAACGTTGAAGTGTTACTAACATAAACTAATTTCTTACTTTCCAAATATACAACCCAATTACTGCTACCAAGACAATAACCAGAACTAACTGCTGTTACAGTCAATGCCCCTGTGATTTCCTAAATCAATTTGTTTAGTTATGTATTTTATATTCTAAAAGAAAAAATAATAACAATTAATTTCTTACAATTTTTTGATCATAACTAATCATTTGCACCCGTGTTAAACTGGAATGAACCTGTGCAAGGCTATACAATTGTCTCCAAGTATGAGGTTTAAAACTGTTGCATAATGGCGGTGGCAATAAGTGTAGGATCTCCTTCCAATATTTAGCTACATTCGGTCTTGGTGATTGTTCCACAAAATCAACTAGTTCTTCAAGAAATAATCTAAAAATCAAAAGCTACACTATACAACATAATTATAATTAAAGAACTATTAATAATGGCATACTTTCCAATGTGTAAAGTTGGTTCAGTCATATACACAACACCTTTGAAACCCGTATTTTCAGTAATAAATGGTAAAGCCAACATGGTCATATAATTTGATACCAATATTACATCAATATCAGCAAAGTCCACCAACTTTGTTAGAGGTGTCATGAATTCTGGTGCAGAATTGACTAGGACTTGATTAGTCATACATTCATTTAGTTCCTATACATTTCACTTTTAATAGTAATAAATAATTCATGCAAATAATATAGTATACCCCTTCAATTTGTGGATCAGAAAAGTTCTTAGGTATCCATGCGGCTGCTTTGTTCGGTTTCCAATCCGGAATAAGATATAAAGGTAAAAAATTCAAAACGCTGTGAGCTGATAAACCGCAGTCTAACATTATCGAAACTGATTTTAATTTGATTACAAAACATGGTTTGTTTGGATCTTCGCTTAAACAATACTGTAAATTGTAAAAGATACAAATCATTTATTAAAAAAAACCATAAAAAATTGTTTTGTATGTATAATATATTTTGAAAAATAATTTTAATCTTACCACTTTCATTTTGAATTTTAAATTTGGTTTGTTTTGTTTAAAAAAAAGAAAATCGGAAAATCAAAGATAACAGAATCGTCAACATTATTGTTAATTAATTAATTTACCTATTCGTTATTTGTTATATTTTTTATTATTCAATTTCAATTTTCTTTTAAATTTAAATCGTGTGTTTGTGATTTCATAGTCTATACGCGATATTTATCTTTTAACACGGTTATAGATATCTATAGCTAAAGTTGAACCATAGATAATAAATATATATAAACTACGAACCTAAAACCTTATCCGTGTGTTATTATTTATTATCATAGTCCGTGTTCATTATCATCAAATATTATCACAAGTAAAGTATAAAAAAAATAAAAATTATTATTAAAATATTATTTTCTTCTTTAAACATATTTGTTATTAAACAGTAATTATATGTATTAACGTCTAAAACAATATATTAAAGTTAATTATTGTTTTAAAGTAGGTACAACAATTTTTTGATTTCATAAACCATGACTAGCGTTTGTCGAATGTTATGTCGAAACCTTAATACACCATTATTAAAAATAATTTCATCGAAATTACCTACGTCTTCAACGGTATTTATTCGGCATTATGTCCACGATGAACAACACGATATTACAACCTCAAAACAAGGAGCTTTCGCTGAATTTTATGAAAAAACTAAAGAGAGTAAACAAGATGATGTAGATGACCAAGACTTTGAAGTGTTACTGAGGAATTCAAATTTAATAAATGTAATGTACAAAATTTATAATTTTTTTAGATTCTGAGCGTAGAGAGAAATGTTTGTAATATGATATAATTTTTTTTCAATGTATGAACAACTTATCTACCAGAAGTTTTAATCCGATCATCAATTTCAGAAGTGGTTTCTGGTAACAAATTGTATCTAGTTGGGGCTTTGGTGAGGTTAATTTTTAATTTTTCTTGTAGTTTTCTTAATAATGAAGAAACCCCTGAAAATGGAAATATTTATACAATAATAGTTTCTGTTATTTTGAATTTTGTATCTTGCTGTAATGCTGTTCAAAATAATCGTAAACTGAATACTTATATTAGCAATATCTAAACGACTTGCATTTTTAAAATATTCTGGCTATTTGAATTATTAATCACTATTTGAAATTTATGAATTATGGAATAGGTAAATATAAATGTTGTGATTTATTTTTAACAATGTTTTGTTCATACAAATGTTAAACATTGTTTAAAACACATATAATTATCTATTTAAATTTATTAAAAATCTTTTTATCAAACATTGCTCAGAATCGTTTTTTGATTGTAATGATTTATTTTTCATTTATTGTTCATTTAGATAAATTAAATTACCCTATATATCCTGCTTTCCCAACTTTCCATCCACGATAGTGGCTCCTATAGTGCAAAGTATGTTGGGTTTTTAATATTGTCTTATTTTATAGCTTGGTGATCCTGTGGGTAAACAAGTTGTTGGGACTGTGTTTCATATTGTTGACAATGATTTATACATAGATTTTGGATGGAAATTCCATTGTGTTTGTACAAGACCAATTAAAAACGCTGAGTGAGTAATGTTATTTAACTAACTAAAAAAAATATTTATTATATTTGGACATTCAGTGTTAATGTTTAAATATTATTATATTGATTACTATATATCAGAGATAGGCAACTCAAAGATACTAGAAAGTCAATTTTTAGAACTTTAGGCTAGCTGATCAGAGCATAGAAAGGAACAAAGGTCATTCTAAATAAATATTAATAAATAGCATTTATTTGTTCATAATTCTTACTTTTTTAATATGAGTTTTAAGGGTGTATGGCTGTAAATAATAATGTGGCAAAATTAACTTCTATTTCTTAAGTGGAAATAAAGTATGTGACTTAATATTTCATCTGTATGACAATTTCTTTATTTTGATTTAATAATTGACTAAAAAAATATATTATTTATTAAAATTGTCTAATATGCATCATATTAGAAAATGCACTTTATTGAATGTAAGTTGTTCCAAACAAAGATAACAATTTCGTAAAATCGCAAAACCTCTTTAAAAGTAGATATTTTTTAATAGGTATTATGTTTTCCAACACCACACATTGATCTTTTTTGTAGAAAAAATGGATCTGTTTGCAACTAGCATAATTCTTGTTGATGTGAAGTATCTTGCTTTTCAATTTTAACTGCCATATAATTATTAAATAAATTTATTTGAGGACACATAAATTCAACTCCAAACAAATTTTATGAAGTAATTTGAAAATGTATCACAAGGCAGATAAAAAGTTATGTGGTTCACCAGTTGCCTACTCCTGCTATATATAATCAATGATAAAGAATGATTCACATTTGTCAGACATGTACCGACAGACACTGTACCATACCGTTCCATTACAGACATACTGTGCAATAATTATATAAGCATGATACTCACATTTTCGCTCCAACATTGTTTCTGTTTCAACAACTTTCCCTTGTACCATTTGAAATATGTTTAAACAATTTATGAACTGTGATTTGGTAATAATTGCTATTGCTCTAGACGAAGAACAAAACAAATATACTACGAAGAAGTCTTCTAATGAGTTCAATTAGTAACTCTAAGTCCATCAAAATAAAAATTAAATTTATAAGTTTAAATAATTTAAATATGAAGGTACTTTTTATAAAATGTTTGCCAAATGGTGTACTAGTGATTGAGAGCAGACTGATATAATAATATGTCTGCTGTTCATTCACACTTATCATACAGACATATTCAGACACGGGCTGTTTCAACAAAATATCGCGCAGAATGCCGGACAGTCTGATTGGTACGTGTATGAACGGAACAGAAACATTCAAATGTGAATTACTTATATTTAAACACATATTAAAATAATAAGGTACGGTGTCTGTCGGTATGTGTCTGACAAATGTGAATCATGCTTAATAGTAAATGCCTCAAAAACTACCATATGGAATTTTCTACTTATAAAACAAAACTAATTTTATTTATATTCTGTTTATATAGTTCTTATGTCAGAGGATCACAAGTAAGATTGAGAATCAAATCCTTAGAATTAGCTACCAGATTTTTGGGATCTGAAAAAGATTTAACCCTACTTGAAGCAGATGCAACTCTTTTGGGTCTTTACAAACAAGTACATTTTTAGGCAAATATTAATGCTATTTTTTAATTTGCATAAAAGAATTTTGTTGGAGTAATGCATTTGGAATATTTATAAAATTAAAATTAGATTTTGATAGAATAGATATATGTTTTAGTTTTTATACAGGAAAAATAAAAAATAAAATTGTTTTAATACCAAAGAAATGGTAAAATGGTTTACCAAGTTATAGATGTCAAATATAAATACAAATGTGTTCAAAATAGTTGATAACTATAATTAATAATTTACAAGAATTTTTAACTGTGCCATCATTAATTTCATGATGGAAAAATATAGATTACTAATGAAAAATATTTTGGGTATCTACTGACGTAATTAATTATAACACGAGCTTAGAAAATGCTTAGTGTGTAATAATGAGATATTCAAATTTAAGACAATACAATTTTTAAGCACATTATGAACCTGTTTGTTTGCTATAAACTGTTTAGACTATGCAGATAATATTAACTTAAATATGGAAATTAATTTATTATGTTTACCAAAATCCATGATATATCAAATATTTTATGTTATGCTGTATGGGGTCAATAACACTAGACACACCCAGCAATTACCCAACTTATGTGTTCATAACCTACTTGATAATGAAGTCACAATAAAACTTGTTACAGTCGTACATTATTAGCGTTTTGTTTTCTTGTTATTATTTTATTGTACACATGATGAATTAATGATACCCGGAAGCAATATTGTAATCTACATACACGTGGTTCGTCTAGTAAACAAATCATTATGTATTTAACATAATACAGAACATTTACTCGTTTTTATAATATCATAAGTTTAATTTTAAATTTCAATATGAGTAGGTATTTAGTATCAGAATATTTTTTTAGCATAGATCACCCTTAAAAATAACATTAATTTTATTCATAATAGATACATAATGTTTACATGTATTAGTGATCAAAATTGATCAAATTGAGATAAATTGAAAAATGTAGCTTCAAACAAATACTCATATTTTAAGTATAACAAATAGATAGTCATTTACTTTATTTATATAGAACAAAGATAACTGTTCTTAAATTAAAATAATTTTATAATGAGTTAATCTAAACTACTCAAATTATTTACATGTTAATTTAGAATGAGTTAATATTTATTTCTATAAAAAAAATATCATGTTTTAGTACTTGGACAGTGATAAAATCTGAACCTGTCACCACAATAAAATCAATTGTTCTATTTATATGTAAAAAAAAACTGATTTGATAGATAAAACCATTCTTATTTGATCACATATATACGAGCATACTTAAATTAAACGGTTAATTTTATTTATGTCGCTTTAAGGTGTTTACATGATGTATTTACACCACTTTAATTGTGAATCTAAAGGTAGTAATTGGCGGACAAGGTTTGTTCTTACTTTTATTCTTAACAATGGTCAACTAAAATTCATTGTTACATTGTAATCTAAGAAATTTAGGTATACATTTAATTCATTTGTTAAATGCTGATTTAAAACATGATCCAACATATTATAATTATGTAAAAACCAGACGATATATGTATATATATATTAATTAATAATATATAATATATATCTACCTTGTATTTTATATTAATAGTAATACAAAAACAATAGTAACTAATAAAAGTAACACCAAATTTTTCAATTATGGTCAAAAATCATCAAAAATTTAATGTTATACAAGCATATAATTGGGGGAAATAGTAGAACACAAATAACATTTTAAGATCTAATGTTTATTTCATATCTTAACAGTAATTAATAGTAAGAATTTTCATATTATCCTATTAGTTTAATACTCATCATTATATTATGAATAGAAGGTATAAAGAAAGAAGTTAAAATTGGTGATGACACGATAATATAAATGGAACTAATGTTAGTTAAGACTAAAAGCGGTTAACAAATGTTACAATACAAAATTTAAGTTATTTTTGAGATAAGCATATAAAATAATGTGCTTTGATGAAGTATTACACAAAAATGTATTAAATGTTTTATTTATCTTCTTGCTTTTTTTGTTGTTTTTCTCTCATTCTATCTGCATCTCTGAAAACAAAATTATTAAAACATTAGAAGTATAAAACTATAAACAAACAAATAATAAATGGTAAATATTTAGAATAACTTAATAGTACAATAAAATTGAATATTCTAATTATGATAAATATTTGTATTAACTGTTGTATTTTGTGCTTGGGTGTGGAAGAATCAACCAGTGTTTCTAAAACAAAATAATGATGCAATTTGTTTTGTTCTTTTCAAATCATTCCTAGATAATGTTTTATTTACTATCTATGATTTCTGAGTTATGTAAGCTCTGATCAACTCTGAAAGAAAATTAGTGTAAAAAGAGAGGAAAATAAAATTTGTATCATTATAATTAATATGGTTAATAATAAATAGAGATTTAAAGTGTGTTGTGAATCAGCCAACTACAAATCCAGTCAACATTTGAATCATTTTATTGGGATATTTTTTTTTATTATTAGTCTATGTTTAATTTGCTGAAAATGTTGTATACATTTTGAGCCATTTATTATTTAGTATACATAAAATGTTTATTATTAAAAAAATAAGTTAAAACATCCGGATAAAAAGTGTAGGTAGTGCAACATTTTATATTTTTTAAATAAAACTATACAATCTGTACAGTAAATTTGTACAATAATTATAGGTTATGATACAGTAAAGAAAATATTAAAATACAAATTAACTGAACCATGATCTAACTGTGCTTATATTTTATGTATATATAATAGATGACTGTATAGTTCTTTATTTTAATTAAATCAACAAAAATAATAGAAATGGAATGCTAAGTTACGAAAGATTAGTTTTTTAGTTTTAAACTTTAAATGTCAATAATAAATCTGTAGGTTCAATATTTGATATTTACGCAAACAAATGTTTAGAAAATGATTCTAAGTAAAAAGTCCAATAAAAACCTAAGTTACCATTAAAAAAAAATTAGATATTTCTATAAAAATGTGGGATTCATTATAGCTAAAACACTGTACACAATAATTATACAATTTTTAATTGTATAATGTAAATTTTACGAAACAAAATGTATAATCTTAAATAGTATTATATACATATTTAAATTATAATAATGCTAACTAAATGAAGACAATTTAGATATAATTAAGTATATATGAAGTTAATATGAGCTTTTAGATGAATAAATATTAACAAGATTGCTAGTTCACCAGGTTTTTATTCAAATTAAGTTAAACTATTTAATGTACCACAATCATATATTTTCAAGTATTACCTTAAAATGTAGTTATTAAATAAAATCAACAATGTTTATGGCAACGCCAGTAAAAATGCAATGTAATAATGTTGATCAAATACTTATAACCCTAATAATAAAGGAAATTATCCAGTTTCAAAGTTTTGACTATACTTTGATAGCAACACTATAACATTGTATGGTACAATCAAATAAAATAGTATAGATAAGTTATGTTAAATCATAACTATTGATGTATGTAAAATTAGGCGACAGCCATTTTTAGAATAATCAATGCACACTTAATTAATTATATCAATTTCTTTGTATATTGTACATTATGAATTCATGGAGCCCCCTACAAAACTATTTAGTGGAATCCATTATCTTTTTAAAATTAAAATAAAAAATAATAATATAACAGTATAAATTATGTCTGATTATATAGTGTAATTAAATCTACAATTTATAATTGTTATCACAGAAAACTAATTTAAATGGTAAACATTTAATAATATCTATTTAAGTTTGTTCTATTCTAATTTATAGTCCCTTATTGTTTTAATATAAGGGACATACTAAATAAAATCTTCAAATGTAATACAAAAATAACAATATTAATACAAAGTGTAAAATGTTTGGTATTTACCTCTGTTTTCTTTGCTCCAGTGTCAGTCCTTGATTAGAACCTTTGTCAGCAATCCCTTTTCGTTTAGCCTGTTCTTGTTGTTTCTTTTGGTTCTTTTCACGTGCAAGATCCCGAGCATTACCTCCTGAATAAAGAAAAACAACCAAAACATTAAAAATTGTAAACCCAGAGGCGTTTCACAATATAGACTAACAAAAAAAAAAAATAATAATCAGCTTCGTAATTAATTATTTCGTTACTTACTCGCCATTTCAATCCGAGATTGGTAATTATTGTTTATAAGGTTTAACGATCCACTGACAAGATTTAGCAAGTAAGAATAATTCTGATAGAAATTATTTTTTTTCACAGCTTGTAACTTCCAAATACACACACATAACCGAAATGATAACTAATGATAACACTCTAGTCTGTAGTACGTTGTAGCTAATAGACGCCGTAGGAATCGGACGTATCTCACATGCGTAATTTCACAATATTGTACGGTTTAGACGTCGACAAATAATCTAAACAGCTGACTGTTAATTAAAAATTACAATTTTTTAACTTTAAAAGAAAAACATATTTTATCAAGTATTTATGCTTTTGCCCATGAACATAGTATAGAAGATAACATAACCACTACCCAGTGTACACACATGTTTGCCAACGTGAACCATACAAATATATTATAAAAAATAATATAATCTTTAGTAGCATGACTATTTTCTGAATCTGAATCTCTGACTATATAATAATTATAATATAATTTCCATATTGTCTGCGTTATGAATTAAGATATAAAATTCGTTTTTAATATGGAGAATATTATTTATTCATTTATATTATTATCATTGTCACGGACAATTTCATGGAAAACTATTTTAAAATTACCGTATACTTTTTATCCATGTGGATGTTATCGAATATTTACAATTGTTGGTATATTTATACGATAACAATTTAAAAGTTCAAACGATACCTTTTGGTTGAAGCTAAATTTTTTAAAAAAAAATATTCTATTATTAATTTGTGCTATCCGCCGTTCAGAAAAGTAATGAGTTTTTATATTGGTCTTTTGTGAATTAATTCGATTTATTGTTTTTTATATTTGTTTTACTTTTAGTTATATACCATGACCTCTATAAATATAGAAAATATTATCACACCGGGACATTATTTAATTATTAACAAAAACGAAACGTATTTAATTCATCAGATATCCAATAAAGGAATATTGAAGTTAGGTCGCGATGTTATTGATCTTAAAATGGCTATTGGTCAATCATACTCGTCTACCTATAAACTTGAACCAGTGACAGAGAAAAAGAGACACTACACATTAGTATTGTGTTATGATAATCAAATGCGGAACCAATGGGCAACAAATGGATGCGGTACCGATAATAAACTTATAACAGATGATAGTTCTTCCCAATCGCTAAGTACAGATGAAATAATAGCGTTAAAAGAAAGCGGTGAAACTGGCCAAAATATTGTTGAACGGTTATTGAAGAACAGCAAAACATTTCAACTAAAAACTGAATATGCTCAAGAAAAGTACTTAAAAAAAAAAGCTAGAAAATACTGTGACTATTTAACTATATTTAAACCAACAATACGACTTATTACTGATGTATTATACAAACAACAAACTATTCCTAAAACTATAGCTTTAAGGTTTGATACATTAGCTCAAATATTATGCCGTATCAATTTGGATCCTGGTGGCAAGTATTTGATTTATGAAAATGGCAGTCAAGGATTATTACAAGCAGCATTTCTTAACCAGCTGCATGATAATGGCTATTTGGTACATATATTCTCTTCAACATCCGAACAAAATGCCTTCAAAGCAGTGAAAGCTATGAACTTTTCTGAATCAAAAATGAAACAAATGATTACAGTAAGTTTAGATGAAATAATTAACACAAAAATTGAATATGATACTTCAGAAATAAAAGTCGAAGAAGATTTATCCAATTGTTCAGATGTTCAAAAAAGAAAAAGTGATGAAACATATACACAGTTAAAAAAAAAACATCGGCCAATGACTAGTACAGATGGTTTAAATTTTATAAAGTCAAATAAATTTGATGGCCTTATTGTGGTATGTAGAGAAGAACCAACTGAGTTAGTTAAAATTCTTTTACCGTACTTATCTTTATCAAGACCTTTTGTTGTTTATTCAGCGTATAGAGAAATATTAGTTAATATGTATGCTGAATTCAAAACGAGAAGAGATTTAGTATTTCTACGTCTAACTGATAATTTTATGAGATATCATCAAGTACTTCCAAATAGAACACATCCTGATGTTACAATGGACGACGGAAGTGGTTATTTGTTTTCAGGACTATTTGTTACAGGTACTTGATAAAATAATTGTGAATCATGTCATATAATGTTTTTATTAAATGCTTTTTTTTTTTAAATATTGATTAATTTATTAATTATTCATTACTTTTCAATGAATACCACAAACAAATAAAACATGACTTACGGTATAGTATGCTACAAGAAATATTTTAATATTAAAATGGCGGCTAATCAACAAAAATCTGCTGATTTTTGATTATGGAACAGCAATTTTATTCTTGTATGCATACAATTTGCAGGGATTGTAAGTATTTTGTAAATCCATGTGCCAAGTTTCAAAGAGGTTGTGCTGTTTTTGCGAATGACGGTGAATCAGCTAAAATCTACTGTTTATATATAGATGTGGAACGTGTAACTCGGTTAACTCTAACCTCATTGGTGGGTAAGTATAACTAGTGTTTGAAAGATACATACAGAGTTTTACTACGATCAATCAATTGAGTATAGTCTCTGTTATGGTCTTTAACTAGAAATTAGTAAAATGTGCATGTCACAAAATTTAAACTTACCAGTATATTGTAGGTCAATATTCAGAAGGTATGATATGAGTTTCATTATGATCAGAAAGGTACAGCATATACCAGATTATGGTCATTAAGTCAATAAATTACTGTACCTTAAAATATACTAAACTTTCAATTTGTTAAAGAAATTAAATTAAATTCTTCTTATAATTTGATAACCTTTAACACTTCATACATCTGTGGATTTGTATAGCATTTTAAAGACTATGTTTTATTGCACATATAAATTAATTTTGCCATGGAACACTTAATATATTGTTTTATCAAATAAATTCTTCAAAACACAAATTTACATATCTCAAGTTCATGCTTCAAAACTTATTAGTTAATATTTATAAACAAAGTATATATGTAACACAATGTGTCGTACTAACTTCAATGTAAAGTTTAGTTTACTTTTTATAATTATTTGTCACACATATTATGCACATACACTAACTATAGATTTGGAAAAAAATTCTATTTGTGGACTTTCAAAGAAACAAATACAAGAGACATTGTTATGTTCACAAAAATATCCAAACAAAGGTATTGCTATAAATTCTAAGTGTCTAAAAAAACAAAACATTCGAAATGATCGATGTCTAACAGAACAGTACAAATTAATTGAATGTCTCCGGAAAGAATGCTTTTTAGCTCAAGGTAAGAGTACATATCTACTTTATTATTTTTACCTAACTACCTATAATAATACTAAAGTATTAAATAATGAATAATAATAATGTTCATTAATATGATACCTAATTAGAAATTGTATTATTATACACATACAAATACTTATACGGTTAATTTATAGTACAAGGAAATGAAGTAACCGAAGAAACTACTAATATATCTAAGGAACAAATAGGACAAAATCCAGAAATCATGAAATTCCATCAAGAAAGTATTGTTAAAGGAAATGCTGAATTGGATAATGTGGTTAGATACTACGAGGAAACAATGCTAGAGCATTTGCAATCTATTGACAATTTAATAAAAAAAAGAATTTGTTTTGATGACATTAATACAGCATTGACCAATGTAAAAGTTGAACTGGTTGCAGCAATACGGCAACAAATTTTAAATAATATTGATCAAAATTTAGATTTGTCATAAACATTACATTAATATAATTAATGCAGTATATAGAAATATGTAATTAAATGATTACATAATCAAATTATATTAAAATAACCGTATAACAAGTAACCATATTGATTTCTATTTATTGTTCCCAATTAATTATTAATTGCAAGATAATGTTCACAAAAAAAATTAATTATTTTAAGGCAGGGTGTACAAGATCCTGTTGAAAATCATAGTTAAAATTTATATTAAATATCTAGATTTAAAAAGAAATACATATTGATTACATAAATAGTATAAAAACAATCAATATTGTCCCCTAATTGCATAGATTGATGTGTGAGAAAATACATTTTTTTTTTTTTTCTTTATGTTCACTATTTTAGGACTAATGATTATTTTTAAATTTAACTAGTTTAAAATAATCGGTTTTGATACAAAATCAAATGTCTTTTAAATTAGGCACAAGCATTTCTCTAATAATTACCAAACACAAGATAAAAATGTGTATTGTGTAGGCAGTTGTTAAGATACTATGGCCACAGAAAAAGGTTTATATGATTAACAATGAAATGGTTTGGGGAAAATAATCAGTTACTACGGAGAAAATTATTAAAAGATGTAACACTCAAAATGTGGCCATGAATGTGTCAAATTTACTTTGAGCAAATTTAATAAATTAATAGATACACAAATAATAAAAAGATTTAGGAAATTTTTTTTGTTATTTTACAATAAGAAATACACAATCTATACTGAGTACAAAAAGAGTATGTGAAAAAATATGTTATTGACATGAAAATTGTAAATAAGAAGGCACTCATTAGTGGCACTTGACTGGGAATAATAACATAATAATAACTATAAAAAGCCGAATTGAATTATTATTATTATTATTAGGTTTGCAAGTTATGACACCAGGTTCGTTTTAAACAGCGAAAATTTAAATATATGGTATCTGGCAACTTTATAGTATCATTTCGACCTGATGGATTCATCATCTGATAATGGAACGTTAAAGGCGAAAAAAATACTACGCTATTGAAAATAAAATCAAAATGAGAATACATAGAACAATTACCATTTTTCACACAAGGGGTAAACTAATTTTATTAAAAGAGGTTGTAAAACGAGATGAGATGACACAGATTTAGATGTTTTTATATATTATTAAAAAAAATATATCTGAACATTCAAAATGTTTTTCAAATTATTTTCTCAGACTTCATTATAAATATGCAATTATTATTCTTCCGATTAAAATGCAATCAGTTAGAGTGCAGTACCAAGAACGAAGGTTTTCATGGAAAATGACAGCTTTAGATATAGTTGTCGGGCAACTAATGAACAATAAATTTGCTGGTCTAATGTCACGCTTTATTGATGTAAACATTAACCAAAAAAATGGTGACGCGCTCCAATGACCCCCATACACGGTCAGTCATGAATGGCAATCAACGTGATTGACAGTCAAGATTGACTATTGATAATTACCATATACGGTCAATCAAGACTGACAATCTTCAGTCGTTCGAAGAAGAAGTCGTTGAAGAGCGCGAACATACACAAGAATGATTAATTTTTACAGAATTACGATGAAGAGTTTTTAAGCGTGCTTCAAAGAGGATATCGTTTATTGCTTTTTGAGCAAACAGTTGTTGGTCTGGTTCAAGTTTTCCTAATTCGATGGCCCATGACTTTGCTAAAATATCGTTATCAGATGTAGATTGTTGTACACGATTGCATGCTAATTCTAGCAAATCATTCTTTTTTTTTTCTTCAAAATTTCCCATTTTTTTTTTTTTCTTCGGTGGTTCGTATGAAGTTGTTACAAGAGTTGCAGGAGTACTTGTTTCAAAAATATCATTCTGCAAATAAAAATAAAATAAAACATCTAATAAATTAAATATAATAATAAACTATAAATACTTAACCATAAAAATAAATTGGCTATAAATACAGTATGTGCTTCAATTTTCCACCACTATAGTGTTAATGTAATATTAGTATAATATAATACTAAACATAAACTAATCCAACCGCTAATTGTTACATTTTATCGATTTTATTAGATGCCTGATTCAGAAGAAGAATGGAGAATTATTTCTAATAACTTTGAGTCAAAATGGAATTTTCATCATTATTTGGGGGGCGATCAATGGAAAACATATAGAAATAATAAAGCCTCACGAATCTGGCCCTTTTTTTTTTTAACTATAGATTGTCGAGGGCTTATAGAATAATTGAAAATACTTTTGGAATTTTAGCATCACAATTTGGAATACTTTTAAAAACCATTAATTTAAGTGCGGAAAAAACCACAATAATCGTTCGTGCCTCTGCTGCCATCTTCAGAACTTTTTACGTCAACATAAAATGGAAATATTTTTACAGGACAGTTTCGATTTGGAAAATATTTTAACAGGAGATGTGGAAAAGGGAAGTTGGATAAGTGAAAATGAACAATTAGGTCAACTACAACCTTATCAAGGTAGAAATTCACCAGTAATGGCCAAAGAAATACGAGATCACTTTTTTAATTATTTTAATAATGCTGGAGCAGTCCATTGGCAAGACAATTTAATTTACAATAATCTTTAATTATTTTTATTGTGTTTATTCATTAGGTTTGTAATTACTATCAATAATTTTTAACTGAGTATAAAAATACACTAAATATAAAATAATTCAACCTATATATTATTATGTGTACTGTATTTCCATTTGTAATTATTATTAAAAAAAATAAACTAAATTTAAATAATTCAACAATAAATATCTTTATATAATATATTATACGTACTGTATTTTCCAATGTTATGTCTTGAGGATCATTACATTCTTCATCCATTGTCGATATTCCAGGCATTTGAATTTCGTGATCCCGTAAAAACTCCAACTCTTCAAAGTACCAAACCGATGGCAAGTATATATCGTTGGTGCCTGCACCGGATATTTCACTCGCTAAAACTTTCTTCAACTCACGACGATAATTTGATCTCAATGTATTGATTTTTTTTTTAGTAGTATTTATGTCAGCTGTTGGATCGATTTCTTTTAATTTATTAGTTAATTGTACATAGCATTTTTGTTTTAAAATTCTATTTTTGTACAAATCACTTTTAATTTTCCACGTAGCAGGTAAACTACGGTATAGACGTATAAATTCGCGCCAAAATTCTTCATTATTTAATTTATTTGCCATTTTTTGATGAAGATATAAAATTTACAAAAGACAAAAATACACGACTGTTTCACACAATTCGACTTGAATGACTGATAAATTGTACATTCATAGACATACATGGTCAATCATAAATGTCAATCATATTGATTGATGATAAAAATTCAAACATGTTTGAATTCCATCAGTCATGAAATTTGATTGTCAGTCATTATCATTCACATACATACACTGTCAGTCTTGACTGTCAATCACGTTGATTGTCATTCATGACTGACAGTGTATGGCGGCCTACGGGTATTACGATTAGATCTGATTAATTGAAAATTAATAATCTAATAAAATGTGTGTGTCTATGGATTCATCGGACACTTATCACTATATACTTGTTCCGTAACCATTTTATATTAAACCATAAATAATATTAGATATATGGTAGGTTAGGTTATCTGTCTTATATTATTTATGGTGTAAACACAGAATAATAAAACTGATATAGTTACTGATAAGCGATATAATTTGAATATTTTGACCAGTTAATCTTTTATAAAATATGTTTTGCTCAAAATTAAAGCTACAACCACCCGTCAAGATCCTGCTTGAGGAGTGGTGTAACACACGATCAACTTTTATCTTATTTATATTAAAATGCCAGTCTGCAGCTTTGTGAATTATTCGACTGGTTGTAAATATAAAAGTGGCCCATTAACATATCAATTTCCAAAAGATCCATTTCAATATTCAAGTCTGTCTTATTTTAAATCAATTATTTTAATTTGTCATAGCGTGTTACATTTTTTTTAATTTAAAATATTTTAATTGATTCCTTAGCCATAATTTGTTCTCTACACTTTGCTCCATACCATTATGATGTCCTTTGTTTTAAAAAGTGTAAACTTAAAGCTAATGCAAATTCATTGAAGTAATTATTTATATTTTTGTTTTAAATAAGTTATCAGATTTATCAACTAAAGAATAATTTTTAATTTATTATGTATGTTATAGATTTTTATGATTTACCTCTACATAGAAGTACAACTCCATACGCAAGTGTTGTGGGTAGAAAACTGGATGTTACGATAGCACAATCAGGAAAATTTGTGTGTAAGTTTTCTATTTCAATTTATTAACAATATAACATTAATATAGTTCACGTAATAATTAATAATAATTCTAATTTACAGGATAAAAGTTAAACAGTGATATATACATAAAAATAAGGCTGGGAATGTAATGCTCTAAATAATCTGAATGATCCACTAAATTTGTTTTGTTTTCAATAATTTTAGTATAAATAATATCTGATAAAATTCATTAAATTGAAAAAATAAATTTACAGACAGAACTGCACATCTTTGATTTTGACTTCTTTTAGTTTGGAAAACAATTATTTTTTTTTTTGATTTTATTGCTCTAGCAGATTATTAAACAAAAAAATCTAGTGATTCTAAAAATACCACAATAGTTTTGCTGTAGACACCGTCTCTCATTATTTAGGTTTTTACATTACTATTGATTGATAATATAATACAATTACGTTCTTGATAGTTATATTTATATAAAAAAACTGTAAAATAAAATTTCTTATTTTCATTCTAAAATACTCAATTTGTGATAATGTGAGTATCTTACAGCAAGCTTTGGAAATCAATGCAAAGTACATCAAAATCCCAGTTATACTAATAAATTATAAATTAAATATTACTTTAATCATTCGTTAATTGAACAATAATTTGTAACATCAGTGGTTGCGCATGGGATACTTGTGTACCTCTATAATTATAAATCATTCATTTTTTTTTTTTTAAATAAAAAAAAATTGTTTAGGTTTGTGCTACAACTCTATCAAACTCCAAACTTTAACCAAAGTGCTTGAGAAGTTCAATGACCCATCCCTATCATTAACATAAATAACTGAAACTTATATACCAGTATATAAACTCCTTTATTAAAATAATGATAATAATAGTAATTTGTATGCATTTGTTCTAGGTTGCTCTACAATTGATAATTCTTCAACTACCTTTACAGATGATGAAGAAGGTACTACAGACAATTATAATGCTGGTAGATTTATACATAATTTAGGTTTTTGATATATTTATTAAGTACTCTAATATTCTGTTATTTGTGATGTCGTTCTACATCAATTACTATTACAGTTGAAGTTGGCTCTTTGTTCAAAACCAGTAAAATTGAAATGATGGGAAGAGAGTTTTGATTAGTTAGATGGTAAATATTTAAATATTTTTATAAAATGTATATGAAGAATAAAAAATTAAAACTATTTAGGTAATCGTCCACATAACAGATTATCAAAACAATTCCAAGACACTGCAAGATTGATTTAGATTAGAAGAAAGTAATAGAAGATTACTTACTGGTTCAGCTGCTGGAGTTATTTAACTGTTGCCATTATATAATATTATGGAAATGATGTTTGAGGTGCCGCAATCAAGAAATATATACGTTAATACTATTTGTATATCTTCTTTTTTATATTTTGCATTCTAACTTCTATGATTATTTAGAAATGTTCTAAAAAAAATGTTTAAAGTTCCCTCAATAATATGATATATATAAAACAAAAAACTACTAACGTCATCTACAATATAGTAATAGATCATTGATTTTAATGTGACTCACGATCATGTTCTTACATGTTTAAAGTATCTTCTCCACTATAAGTAAACACTGTAAGGAAATTTATGATACTAACTTAATTTGTACAACTTAAAGTGGCTATCAAACTTAATTTCTTCTTCTCGTTAGTAATCCTAAGATTAGTTTATTGGAGTTCCCCAAACCTTCCTGTTGAATTTTAGTTCCTTTAGATCCTTGTATTTTTCCCTATGTTCTTTGTGAATTAGGTCATATATTCTGCTCTTGATCTTCCTCTTTCTACATATCCTTCAAAGATTTTTAAAATATTGTTTTTAGTAAACTTAATGCTTTATCAACTATACTGAATACATTTCTATAGTTTCTTTTATTCCTTTATCCTGTTTAAAACCTCTTTGTAACTTTATCAGTCCATAGGATTTTTAGTATTTTTCTGAAGTACCACATTACATTGTCCTTAATTTGCAAAAATCAAATAATTCACTACAATTATTTTGTTATAACTACCAAATTTTACCTGGAATTAAAAAAACTAAAAGTCAGTAAACCTTATCTGTAATTAATATTTTATATATTTATGTCTTTTTAGTTATTAGAACGTGATAATAATCTGAACAAATTTAAACTTCTGACAAAAGTGAGGGGCTCAAAATAAATATAAATTGAAGCAGACACAATCAGAATAAGATGGGCTTATTCTAAGTATTGGAAAATAATAATAAACAACATTAAATAAATTATTGACTGATAATTTCAAAAATATTGTCAATATCATATATCAATGATTAAAAAAGAAATCAACAACATGTAACATTTTATATTTATTATTATTTTATATATATACTATATATATATATATATATATATATATATATGCATATAAAAGATAGACATAATATTTTTTATATGCAATAAATCAGATTATGGTGTTTTTTTATTTTGATCTAGTAGGTACTGACATTGATTATAGAATAAACAGATAAGCCGTGCTGTACAAAATAATGGAGACTATACACACTGTCAGCCACTATGAAGAGCTTAGACTCCTGACCCACTAGGCAACCTGACTGCAACAGCCGAAATATTTAAGCAGCCAGCCGCCGGCGACAGTTGACTCGACCGTCAATGGTCAGTTAGTAGTTGTTAGTTAGGCCAAATATGTCTGGTTTCTTTGAATAGTATGCGGAGACTGACGGCGGCCACATGCATTCATCTTGTTTCAATCTGACTGCGCAAAGCCAGTTGGCTGCTATGCAGTCGTGCACGTTCTATTGGCTGCTACAACTACAAATTTATAGCTGCCTAGTCTGTGGGTTCCAATAAGCCATCAACTGTTGGATTGACTGCAGCAGCCGGGATGAGAGTAGATTAGGAGCCTTATAGTCATCGGTAGAGGTACCACTTCACCATAGGTGGTATGTATGACTGGAGGAGTGCGGGGTAAGCCCGACTGACAGTGTTATAAATTGTATTTATAATTATTATTATAAGATTAAAATATTGGTTTATCATTATATAATCTACGCCACTATGCTTGACTGAGCCAACACGCATACATGTCGTGTTATCATCCATAAATGTCTGTTTTTTTATAAAAGAGTTCAAACTTTAAAATCATGCCAAGAAATAAATACCAATATTTTAATTGTTTAAAAATGAAAATTAAATTTTCTGACCTACAAATGTTCAAATTTCCCAAAATTTCCTAAAGATACAAGAAATTAAATTTGGGTGATTAACTCTGGTAATTAAATAAACTTACAATTTAATTTAAATAATTAAGATAATTGAAAACAAATTTTATAATATACATAATGTATAATATAGTTATTTTTTGGTGCATAAATGCCTACACAATATTTAAGGTATTTTAAATGAACAATCATCTGAGCCATAGTTTTTTATTGGAACTTAAACAAATTTAAATTATTGAGACTTGTTCCAATTTTTATTTATACAGTTTTCTTTGTCTATATATAAAGGAAATTGTAGTATATTAAAACTTGATGTAGATAAGTTACACAATAGATATCTGTGTCAGGAACATTTCTATTTGAATGATTTCATACATGGAAATAAATGATCATTGAAACCAACAGTTATTCTATGCAGATATAATGTGAAATCCGTAATAGATGAACCGTCTACATCAGTTGATGCTGACCAACCCAACCTTGCACTCCCACCTAAAAAACTGAAAAATTAGCAAAAGAAAACAAGAACTTGTTCCTTTTTAAAAGGAACTTACAAAACACTGAGTTATTTCTATATTTGTCCATTATTTAAATTCAAAAAACACATTTCTGATCAATTTAACAGTTTAAAGAAGCCATAAATCATAAAATGTATAATATAATAATTTGAAAATGTTTTTAACAGTTGGTATGGCATTAAGGTCACAGAAGAGATAAAATAGTTCATCTAGGAATTCTACACCAATGTGTATTTTAACATTTTATTTGTTTTTAATTGATTCAAAATTAGTCATCTGATCTGTATTTTTACAAATTAAATTAGATATTAGGTGTTGCATATGTTCAAAACGAACAAAATATTTCATTGTATTAAAGCTTGGTAAGTTATTGGTACAAACAATTTAAATTATGTTTTTAGAAAAATAGCAATTTCGCATATATTTTTATGGGATTGCGCCAAAACCCAAAATTGTAATCAAGATTTGTATAGCTACTTAAGAATTTTTTATTCAAGTTCAAAAATCAATATTTTGACTATAAAGTAATTTGAAAAATAAAAGACTGTTGTGTGGACAAATTAGATTTTTACCAAGAAAAAAAAACAATCCATAATAGTTTAAGCAGTATATATATAGTTACTAAATATTTTATTAAACTTTTAAATTTTCAAAATGTTTAATACTATATAATTACAAAAATATAATTTTAATATTATTATAATAAACACAATTTATTTTAGTGTTATGCAAATATGGATAATCGCCTAAATAACTGTTGATTAAGCCTGTATTTAATCATTTTTGAGTTTTATTTTATATCTAGTTATATATACTGATTTATGCATATAATAGCATACAATACATTCAGTTTGTATAGTAGGCTTAAATTGAGTTAAGTTAAAAAGGAAAATAAAGATTTAATACTCAATATAGAATATTAAAAGCCACAAGTATTGCTTAAACAATGTTGAATATATTTAATTGCAAGTTACAATTAGCACAGAACAGATGAAATTCTGTGCAACTAGTTTCAACCGTGTATCAATTGTCAAGCTGTCGATGACCTAGGTCAGTAGTTTACAACCTATGGTACGCACAAAAACGTGTAAGCGGTTCGCACGGGCGTAACTGGGATTTATCAGTTACAGGGGCTAGAGGAGTCCTAGATAACCAAAATTAAAAAATCATTAAATAATAATTATTGTTATAATATATTTTTTATATATAAGAGTTATATATGAGGCTATTTTATTTTATAGTCAGGTATATTTTGTAAAACTTATTGATTGGCAATTTGAAAAATGAAAAAAACAATTTTTTTTTTCTTAAGTACCACCTAATTTATGTATTTTACTATTTCCAGACACATGTACGATAATGGAAATTCCTTTCAATAGATGTAAAACATCAAATAATTAAATATTGTCAACAATATAGGTTTTATTTTATAAATTAAAAACAATTTTTAAATTATTCAAAAATTTAAATCAATAAATATTTGAAATCTCATTGATAATTATTTGATATATGTTGGTAACATTGTTGTGTTCTTTGTAGCAACGACGGTTTTGTGATAAGGTTTTTTTTTTTTTTACGAGAACACGCTACAAGTTTTTGGTTGTATTTGTATATTGTAACATTTTCTCTCTAGCGTGTTGTTGCAGACGTTTCTTTTCCATGTGATTGTCGGCCATTGTGTAGAACTTCATACGTGTTGGTAAGTAGCAAATGGCCCATCAATATTTGAATCAAACCTCAACAATTTTAAAAGACGATCAGGGTTACTACGTTCCAGCTACTCAACGACGGGACGGGACTTGGCGTAAGGAACGGCGGCTCAAGGAGAACTATATTCCTCAGGACGAAGTGGCACTTTACGAATCCAAAGGGAAAAAGTTTATTGCTAGCAAACCTCAATTTCCCCCAGGTATAGTTGGTCCAATGGTAGCAGTATCAAACCAAAAACAAAAAAAGCAAGTTCTCACCGAGAAAAAATCCAAACAAGAGAAAATTAAAATGCTCGAGATGCAGAAGCAAAGTGAACAGAGCCAGCCGTCCGAAAAAAATGCCGCAGAAGAGACAGGAATCGACCCAGTGAAGCGTTGTAGGAACCTTAAAAAGAAGTTGAAAAATATTGAAGAGTTGGAAATTAAAGTAGCAGAAGGACATTCAATTGATAATGACCAACGTAAAAAGATTTCTAGTAAAAATACAGTTATTAAGGAAATCACTAATCTGGAAGCCATCATTAAGTGAGTTCATTATTTATTAAAGAATTCATAATATTTAATTTGGTTGTATTTATATGTTTTTTGTTTTGCAGAGTTTTGTATCCCGAACCAACAAAAACATCGAAGAAGGATGCAAAGAAGGATGCTAAAAAAGATGGTAAGAAAGATGCAACCAAAAAGGAAACAAAAAAAGAAAACAAACCAAGCAAGGTCAATGAAAAAAAACCAACTACAGTATTGACAAATGGAACTCCAGCCAAAAAGGCTGAGAAAAAACCAGCTTCTCCAGTACATGAAAATGGTGCAGCAGTTAATAAAAAGACTGAAAAGGCCATTAAAACTGAAGTAAAGACAAATGCTCAACCTAAAACACAACCCCCCCAAACTAAAACTAAACAACAAGCCCAACCTAAAGCTCCACCTGCGCCACCTGTTATTGAAATTTCAATTGAAGCTGCTAAAAGAATTAGAAATCTTAAGAAAAAGTTGAAGACAATTGATGAGCTTGAACTTAAAGTTGCAGAAGGTATCAAAATTGATAAAGATCAACACGTGAAAATATCTAAGAAATCCGAAGTGTTGGCTGAAATCATTAATCTTGAAAGTGGCAAGTAAAGAGCTTGTTCTATATTAGAGTATTACAGAGGTTAATGATTTATTGTCTGTTGATATATATTATATATATATCAGATTGATTATAATTTTAAATAAAATTAAAGTGTGTCTGTTTTGAAACTTTTGAAAAAGTATTAACTTTTAAAGAACTATAAATGTTTTTCTCCATATTAATATAATTGACAAATTTCAGTACCCAAGTTTCACAAAATGTATTCATTTTAATTTTAGAGTTCTATTAAAAAAAAAAAATTAAAAAAAAGTGTTTATTTTCACAGGACAAATCTTATTTTTCTATATTAATACTCTTCAAATATACAAATATAAACAAGTGTGTGTTTATATTAATATCAGGAAATGTATTCTCTTACTGTCAAATACTTAGTATTTTTTTTTTTTAAATAAGTTAATTAATATAAACCTAATAAAATGTATAACACAACTATTAAATATTTAATTTGTTTGATTTACTGCTAATTTTGAATAAGTTTAATTTTTTTTTTTCTAAAATAGCATTTGGTTATTAAATGAAAACTATACTTTTTGATGGAATTCTGTTGTATATTGAAATAATTTAATAATCAATGATTGATTTTTAAAGTGCTATAAATTCATTGTCCCGTGGCATAATAAAAGTTTATGAACATTATAACTATTTAGGAATAATTAATGAAAAGGGTAATTTTACAAAACTACTCTATATTATTGATTTCTATGTAGTGTACAGTTCAGTATACTCGTATAACTACGATTTAGATGGTGTGATAATACAATTTAAATAATAAATGACTACTAGTTTGGTTGTATCCGTGTTTTCAGTTATGATCTGATGTTTCAAAACTGTTGATGGTACATTTAAAAATATCTACCTATAATCCTATATAATAAAATGTATTATAAAAATAAAGATTTAATACTCTGTTTAAATATAGCGAAAGCCATAAAGAGGAATAATAGTTTTTTAAAAAATACAAGAATACCGTAAGCATAGTAAACTAATAGATAGATATAAAGATAGAATTTGTACGACAGAGTGTAGGTAATAGAATAACAAAAATCAATGAAAAGGACAAGTAAAGTGTGTAAACTGTACTATACCGTGTTGTTCAATAGATACTGAAATATATTGAAATTACTCTAAATGTTTCAAATATTACACAAGAGTTCATATAAATTTTGTTCAGATTTTTTAAAATACCAAGATTTGTTATTTAATTTCTGTTATAGATTTTTTATATATAATATTCAAATAAAAAAACAAACTAATATTTGTTACACCCATCGCCTATATACAGTTTATTACAACTACATACCAGCTTGTAAATCTTGGAATCATAATTATACAAAAGAGAATTATTCGTGAAATTAAGTTCACTAGAGGTACTAATAGTTAACAACATAAGTTTTAATTCATTGTTTATAAGATACACGTTACACAATTTTTTTTTTTTTTTTCTAAAATTACTATAGATGGTATCAATAACCAAAAATGTTTAATTTTTATCATGACCACATATTTCAAATAAAATATTTTATTATAAAAAATAATTATTTACAAAATATTAATATATGAAGGTTAATAGTTTAATTAAATGTAACAAGTAACGATTAAGTATCTAGTCTGCAATGAGAATTATTGTTGGCTTAACTTAATAGTTTTCTTGAAACTGCTTGAATTTAAATAATATAATTCTTTAATTTGGTTTAATGTTTGAAATATGTTAAAAGTATAACTATAATACATAGATAATTAATTATTATGTATGTGTTTCGGTTCTTGATAAATTCAATGTCAAGTTACCACTAGAATAAAAATATGTCCTTTGGCTTTTATCAATATTAATTACAGTGAGTTGGAAACAAAAATTTAATTAGGTTTATGGGTTCATATAATTTTATTTTAAATACAATTCAAATTATATTGTATATTTCTATATTATATCATACTTTAGGATATGTAATTTTAAATCAATATTTATAAATATAAATGATTATCATTTATTTAGGCAGCAATAACTAGTTAATCAACAATTTATTGGTAATTTTAAGTGTATAATAAAATGAATATATTTTAAACAATTACATTTTATTAATAAGAAGGAAATGTTAATAACTACTTAACATTAATATTAGCAAAGTAATTATCACATTCATCTAATAAGTTTTGCATTTCAGGATATGCGGCCTTTTCTTTAGCTTCCATCAAAGGTAACCATTTGTAGTCTTGATGTTCATGAGATAATATTACTGGTGTTTCAGAATTAATTAAACAAGCTAACCAATAAGTAACTTGTTTGATAAATTTTTTATCTTTTGGTTCATACTGAAAAAATTCCACCAATAAAATATTAAATTAAGTATATTAAAAATATAAAATAAACATAGTGTAACTATTTTAATGCCATTGCGGCTAATATGCTGCCTTATACAAACAAATGTAACGACTATTCAATCACAATAAATACCTATATATACTTAACAGTTGATATCCGTGGACTATATCAAGGACTTTGTACCATAATGAATACTATAAATTAAATGTTAGTAGGTATCTATATTCTATCAATTAGGGCTATTTTCACCAATGTGTTAAGGTGTTTGTCTGATTTTTAAACAGAGTATATGGCTGATAACCAACAAATTGTGGTCGGTTATTTTCTACACTAAGATTAAAAATGAACGTTAACTTTGGTGAGAACAGCTCTTAAAATTTTTTTAACCTTGATACTTTACATTATTGTTTCTGAATGGACGATACATAATTTCCCATTAGATTCTTCTTATTTATCTTATAATCACTATAATTATATATTTTTATATTATGTCAAATACAAATTCTTCCTAGTATTCTCAATTGCTTATCCTTAAACCATTAATTTCCTTGTGCTTCGGTATGTCCCTTTTTCCACTTATACACTTCAATTTCCTATTTATATCCTCAACTAATTCTTTAGTTAATATTTTTTCTACACAGTTCTTAGTATAATTGAATTATATGGGTTAATTTTTTATTTTTGTTTTGTTATTGACTAGGAATCTAAACTATTGTTTGTACAATAACATATTAATTAATTACCGTTAAAACTTTTTTAAAATTATGGTCAATACTAAGGTTTTTCACTTTAATACCAGCTTCTTCTTCAGTTTCTCGAATAGCTGCATCCATATCAGATTCATTTGCCTCCAAGTGACCTATATTCAATGTAAACCAATAGTATAAATAATATATTGAATTGTAAAATTATTTTACTTTTACCTTTTGGTGGAGTCCAATGATGATTCCCATAAGAGGCTTGCATAAGTAGGTATTCGACGACATTATCACAGTTTTTTCTATAAACTATAAATCCAGCAGCCTTTCTAAGAGTCTTAGCCATGATTTATTTGTATTCAATAATATAATATAATGATAAATTATAAGAAGCTTAATGAAATCAAAAATAATTTTAATATATTAATTATATTGAATACATACATGATTTCGTAAATTTCGTCATTCGATAATGATGACTTAATAATTATCACGATTGTATTATTATTTTGGTATCAAAATTGTTAAAAATTTCGGTATAAGAATTGATAATCTATTCTGTAGTTTAACCATTCAATGATGATCACCGGGTAACGCCATTTCTTCGTTTGCCTATTTCAGTGGTTCTCAACCGGAGTGACATGGATCCAATGTAGGGGTGACAAGAAAATCTTGGAAAAAGTTTAAAAATTTATTATTTTTCTGCGTACTGTATTTTTTATAGGGCTTTTATTTTATATTATTATTATTTTGATGTTAGGGAGACGTAGTGTTGGGTTATCGTAGATGAGGGTGACATGAATCCAAAAAGGTTGAGAACCACTGGCCTATGTTGCCAAATGGCATATTTTGTTAATCATATGATTGGAGTTGGTTTATTTTGTAAATTATAACGAAGAAAAAAAATATTTCAATTAAATGTTGAAATATTTGTTCGAATTCATTAATTTGTTTTTATATAAAACTATTAATAAACTTCTAATAAAACCAGTGTATGACAATATTGGTGTTTTTAATTAATTCATCATTATAATATTGGTTTAATTGATCATAAAAAAAGACGTTCTAATTTCAGAATCCAAAACTTTGGATACGAAAAATTAATTCACTGCCTACAAAACCTAAAAACGCAATGGAAGCTCTTTCAATATGTAATTATGTGTACCCAAATATTTTCAAGCTTTTACACATTTTACAAAGTTGTTGCTGTTTTCCAATCTATCATAAGTTTTATTCACATTTTTATACGAATAAAACTTGTTTGGCTTCATAAAAATACACAACAGTTTAAGACAGTTGTAATTTATTTCGTAGTTACAATTTAGTATAGTTTTCAATTTTAATAATTATGTCGGGACATTTTTACTGAACTTCGCTCAGAATCGTTTTTCATTAGCAATGATTTATCGTTAATAAATTAATTTATCCTTATCCTTATCTTACTGACTTTCCACCTACAACAGTGGCCCGTACTCGGTGCGAAGTATATCTATTTCTTTTTTTCTATTAATAAATATGTAAAAAAAATATTACATTTTATGTTCATCATCGTTGTATAGAGTTTAATCAATATTTTAACCAGGAAGTTAATATTAAACTGTTAACTTAACGTAACCTAACCTACCGTTGACGTTTAAACCATATGTATATATATCGTATTATGTTATATCATGCGCAAATAATTTAAGTCTTAAATTTGTATTATATTTTATTATTAGTTATAATACCCAGTGACCTCCATGTCTGGACACCTCCCAATTTAAAAAACGGTTCAATGTATGAGTATTTTCATTACTCGTGTCTATTAAAATATTTATATCCAAACTGCAAGTTCAATGTATTTTTTTTTATCAGTAAATTGTTCCAAAAACGGGTTTGTAAAGTTCCTAAAATTTTGGACACACCCAAAAACCGCTATAAATACCTCTATAGTTTAAGTTGTTAAGTGTCTTAAAAACTTTTTCCATTCTCAGGCAGATACGAAAAAAGTATTAACGTATAGGAATTGGTAATTAATAAAAAATGATATATTTTTTTTTTTTATTCTCTGCAACATTCACTTTCCATTAAACATTGTAAACTTGATGTTTTTTATACTGACGTAAATGGCATTCTATATATATATATACATAACGGTATCAATATATATATATATATATATATAAGAGTTTCTTTATTAGTCACAATACATATATAAGGTAAATTGATTGAATCAAACAAACAAATTCTTTAATCCCAATTATCGATCTTCTTATAATATTTATGTAATTATCGATGCCTTTTCGAAAGCATTAATGCAACCACAGCGATAGAGTAATCCGTTTAATTTCTTGTTTCAGATGATTTCTTTGTAAGTATGTGACATTATCAAATTTAGAATAACGAGAGTGAAAACTAAATAAAAAAAAACCCATGTAGGTAATTAGCAAAGCAAAATGCTACGCGAGTGAATTATTATATTAAAAATTAAATAAATACGAAGAAAAAACTTAGCCTCTTTTATTGTAATATAAATTTTTTGTATTAAAATACCTAAGTATTCCATAGAGAATTATTGGCTATGGAAATTATGGAGGGGAGGCATCATTTTAAAAACCCCAATTAATAAATAAGTAGTAAATAAATAGTACAAAGTAAAAAAAATTAATGCGCTGCACAATTTAATCGAAATTCCTTATTCAATTCTCGTCGATTCACTCCTAATTACATATTTTTTTTTCTTTCTATAACAGCATATAACTTATAATTAAAAAACCTAATCTATACCCATCCTCTTGCGATAGACCATGATAAAAATGTAATTTTATTTAACTATTATTATCGTTATGTACTTTTGCGTAAATTATAATAAATACGTATTACTTATTATTAGTTATTTATGTACTTATAAAACTCGTACGCGTAGTTTCAATAGGCCAGTGTTATTAAGGAACGATCCCTGAATTAATTTTTTGGGGGAACGTATAGGAATCTTTTTCTCAGGAATTGAAACGTATAATGTCGTATTTCCGTTTTTTTTTTTTTTTTTTTTTATGTTATGTTATGTAATAACGTTTAATTTATATTCGACGACTTGTTAGGAGTTAATATGGAAAAAAAAAACGGATTTTTTGTACGAAGGAAGAATTTAATAGATTCCTTTCGACAAACTGGAATGAGTTCATTTTAATGTTAAAGAAACATATTGAATTTTTTCTTTTTTTTTTTTTTAAAAAAAAGGAACGTTAACAATGCATCAATAGATTAAATGCATCAAGTATATAGATTATAAATAAATACTGCTATTTATAACATGTAAAAGCCAAAAGGTATAGAATAAGAACTCGAATGCCCTAAATACCGAATACCTATACAATACCATTACCATAGGTCTATCAAGTTAATTGGTTTATGTTCAAAACGTCATATTTCTTATCAGTCTTGGTCAATGGCGTATTTACGAAGGAGAGGGGGTGCTAGTTTTCACCCTCCCAAAGACTATTATTTTTTCAATCGTTATAAAATAATAGAAAATCTTCAAAATATGTCTGAAAATAGTTTTAATACGATTTCCCAAGATTCGTCTAGATTAGCAAACCGGTTAGATGTTCCAATCGTGTTACCGAGAATCATAAAATCTCAAATGAACAGAATGAATTATTAAGCGAACTCACCAGAAGAATATTTCAGATTTTTTAATTTTTATACATTATTCGGATTGGTTTATATCTGAAATAAATGACCGCCTTTTTAAGCACAAAAAAACACTCTTTAGATATCAAACATATTATTCTCAGAAGAAATAACTACTACAAGTAATTAAGATTTTTTTATGAATTAGTTAAATGTTATGAAATAGATTTATTGGAACATAATAAAAAGTTACTAATTTCAGAGTTAAAACTTATTCAAATAGCAATAAAACAAATATTTAAGTATTTAGTATATACTTGTACATATAATGTATAACTTAAAAATGTTAAAGTTATTTTAAATCACATTTACACGTAGGTACATTTGTATATATGTTTGAGTCCAACAAACATATTTGATAAGGATCTTTAACACATAATATGACGTCACACAGAACACGCGTGTTTATTGTATGCCTAATAATTCGAGCTGTAATAATATTATAATATAGTTACGGTATTGGTACAAAACTATATAGCTAGGTATATACATGACAAATTGAGTTATATCTGAAAGAAAGTTATGGATTTATAAAGAAAGTTATGACTTAAAAGTGCAATTATAAGCGAATGTCTTCATTTGGACCGGTTTTTAGCGATATTTCAGGAAAAAAAATGAATTTCTTACGTTAGAGAGGGGTTGGATTTAAACGAATATAATGCGTGACGCGAGCGTCCTCAGTGATCACTGCCACTGATCGTTTATGATTTAGTTGAACAAATTGTAAATTCAGTGGTGTGCCAAACAAATACGCATACAATGAAATGGGACTTGTCGATATTATTGATCACTGCAGTGCTGCAGGTAATTATTAATTACTTGTCTAATATGTATTTTCATTATTTGGTACTTTTTGTATTTTAAATAAAATACAATTTTGGTTTTGTTCGATAAATTAATTAAATTTTTAATGAATATCAAGAACACATATACTTACGTATCTATATTTATGTGGGTACGTTTAAAATTAATTTAATTTCGTGGTTTTAACTATACGATTGAAATTCCATAAAAATATCACGAAAACAGTTGAAACATTTAGTCAGTTTATCATTATACAAAATGACCACGTTGCACTTTACGTTTTTAAGACGACCATTTGTATACATGTTCGACTTATTATTTGTCGACTTTGTTGAAACTTAGACATTTTATTAGATTAATCGTAATAAATTGATGACTGTATGTATAATAAATATATATATATGTGTATTTATGTCAGTTGATGGTATCGTTATTGACGACGTTAGCGGCGGCAACCGACTCGACGAACGCTGAACGGAAAATGGACGGTGAATCGGCGCAGGGTTTGGACAGAATTTTCACCGTTACCGGCAGACACCCCGAAATGCATCAAATTTATTACAGCGGCGGACGACGCCAACGGCAACACGGTTCGCTGCCGCAGCGTACGGACGCTGCATTCCGTGTCCAGACGACCGCCGGAAACCGCGTCCAGACGTATCCCACACAGTCCGACGGGCCGCGGCAAAGTTCCATCGCCACGACCGCGGTAACGGACGGCCGTCATCGCGGGCTCTTGCAACAGATACTACGTCAGTCGGACGTTATCACGTTCGTGACGCCGCCGTCATCGGAACAGTTGCAACTCGGACCGCCAACGGCCATGACGGCCATGACGGACAGCGGCGGTGAATATAATAATAATCACCGCCATCACGCGGACGCGTCAGTCGAGGAAAATAAAAATAACAAACGCCGTCCGCCGGCGATTAATAAAGTGTTAATAAACGACGATGGCGATTCGAACCTTGTCGACGGTCGCCCGAACAATTACGGCGATCATTACGATCACGCGCAGACGACGAGCACGGAGAGTGCGGTGGCCGGAGAAGAAGACGAACGCGCTCTGCAAAAAATGATCGACGCGTATTCGAATAACAACGGTAACAGTAAAAAATACAACAAATCGGGTTCGAGTGCAGTTGGTGGTGCGAAAAACGAAACCCGTCCGAATGTTCCGTATTTAAGCGCGGCCGCGACACGTGGTAACGGATCGCAGAAAGACAACGACAAAACCAGTCGGATTTCGAACAACGTGACGGACGCCAAACGGCCAGACAGTAACGACAATCGCGGTAACGCCGTTGTACTACCGGTGACGGCGACCACAACGGCGGCCAGAGAAGACGGCGGTGAGCGGCTGGTGCACGGAGACGCCGACATCGAGCGGTCGGTGCACAGCGGTGACGACGACGACGGCGGCGATAGTCCTATTAATAGTTTTGACGGCAGCGATTCAAAAAACGAAACCGGCGGCGCCGTGCAGAATCGTCGACCACCGCCCGTTGAACGGGCCGAAATCGGCTTTAATCGACGCCGGCCAACCACTTCGGTACCCGCGAGGTGGGTAATGGGTCGACAGCGTAAAGTGCAGCAGCAGCAATCGCCGCCGACGGTACAGCGACAAACCGCTGTACGTCGACCGTCCGCCGCGGACATAACTGGCGACGGTAACCGGCCGCCAAACGACGGTCAAAATAACTACGAAGAACAAAACGTAAGTGTATACGTAATACAAGTAATTATATTATGTATACAGGGACAGAATGAGAACCATATTCAGGACGGGTGACTGAAGTTTACTCAAGTCGGTTTTTATAAGTTCTAATTAGGTATATAATACGTAAAAAAACGACAGAATCTATCGATCAGTCGTAACAATCATATTGAACCCTAATAAGACAATTCCTTTTGGGTTTTTTCAAAAATATTATTGCCCGCGTCCGTAATAGAAACAAGTGGTCGAAAATATACGTATCTTATTGCCGGGATCTAATCAACTTTAAACCCGCAGTGTTGGTTCGGTCCCTTTGAATTCCACCAAAATTATTGAGTATATCACGGGGGTAAAAATTAATCGTGAACGAATATTATACAGAGTTGGTTTTATTATTATTATTTTAATTTATTCGTTTGGATTATATTAGAATCGCGATGTCAACGAAGAAATCCGTCGACCTCCCGTAACGTTGTCGGGCGACAATAAACGACTGACGTTGGCGGACGGTAATGACGACGACGACGACGACGAAATAAGAGAACCGTATCAGGGCGGCTACGGTTTCGAGTACACTGTGCTTGACGAGTACGCGGGAACAGATTTCGGTCAGTGGGAACGTCGGGAACCCGGTCGGTTCGGCGCGGTTACCGGCCAGTACAGGGTCAAGTTACCGGACGGCCGTACGCAGACGGTCGTGTACAGCGTGGATGCGGGCACCGGTTACAGGGCATCGGTCACGTACGAGGGCGTCCAACATCACCCGGTTCCGCAATCCGGCCCACCCGTACGTTATTATGACTCCGACACGTCCGCCACGACGGGCACGACGGTCGACGGTGACGTCTAATTTAAATATTATTTATTATTTATTTTCTTCAACTATATATATATATATATATATATATATATATATATATACTAATATATAAATCTATTTTCGTTTAAATCGTATTTTATTATATAATTATTCGATTAGATAATAATTAGATATAATTAGGGTAGGTACCTACGGTAGAAATAGAATTTATTAACTTTATATTAATTTCCCGCAAAACTATATATATTTTTCTATATTATATAAATCTATGAGCAAACATTGTATAAGTTATTTATGGTCATTTGAAATGTTCCATATTTTTTTTGTTCGATTAATATTAAAATAATTAAATTTTTTCTAGCTGCGAACATTTTAATATCATCGTTATGTAGCCCTTTAGCGGTAAAAATAAATAAACAGAAAAATTAAGCGTATAACGTGACGAATTTTTTTTCTTTTTCTAATAACCATTTGGTGTAAAATTCGAACGAAACTGACGTAAAAAAAAAAATACGAAAAATCGTAAATAAATTATTTCGTAGTTAAAACCTAATAACATTTACGTTTACAGTGTTCGATGGACACGACGGACTTGTTAATTGTTCGTATGAAAACCAACAAATGTTTCATAAATAAACATTATTCCCTACGCCCCGGTGATTGCCCTGGCATAAATTTTGGTAATGTCACCATTTCCCTCGCAACAGAAGTCAAGTACCTCGGTCTACTTCTCAACAGGAGGCTCACTTGGGGCCCACACCTCAAAATTAAACGCAAACAACTGAATAGTCACCTACACATTTTAAAACCTCTCCTGATATCTAATATAAACTTATCCAACCGTTTACCTCTGTACATAACCTTATTGCAACCCATCTGATCCTATGGAATCGCTCTCTGGTTGTCTAAACCTTCGAACACTCGAACTATTCAAGCATTTCAAGCCATTTGTCTCCATTTAATTGCAATTAATACCCCTGGATGCGTTTCGAATCTCACGTTGCATAAAGATCTGAGAATACCCATCATAAAACAAACCGCTTCCACCTACTACTCAAGCCTCTTCACCAAAATAAACCAACATCCCAACAGTCTTATTGCTCAGCTTCATTCTAACGAACTTCTGGGCAATCCAGTCTCAGATGCCTAAGATGAAAATGGTCCAGAGATTCTCTTAATACATAATAGTTTCTTTTTCTTATTTATAATGCTATTTAATTAATTTACTCATGCTCAGGTGGTTCTAATCGGGTGGACTCTTTCAAGTCTTACTCCGCTCTATTGTATCATTCCAAACATTTACTTTTTGTTCACACCGTACAGATTGTAAATAACATAATTAATAAACGAAATAAAAAAATAAACATAACGATGTGGTTGAACGCGATGCGAGCAATAATGTTGTTCGCGTACGTAAATCGTTCAAAATCCTTACTTTTAATTAAGCATAACGAAAAAAAACATCGTTTCTAATATATCAAGGGTGGTGGTGGGGGGTGGGGAGAGTAAAATGTTTGACCCGACTACGGCTCCGAAACAGTGGGACGTGCATTTTCAAAAACGTTCTTGGCGCCGGTCCTTCGGCGCACACCGGGTTGATTTTCCGTGGGCGTCGATCGACCTAAATCCCAGTACTCGCAGTGCTATTGCAATATACAGGCGGGCAGCTACCTTACCAGTTGACCCGTGCGAACGTTAAATATTTCACACGATAACCGCGAGTGCGTATTAAAATATAAATTCGTCGGGCCGTTGCTTATAGTCAATAACGTGTAAAACGTTTAACGAACAGGCGTGTGCGCTCGGCCTGGAGACATCATCAACATTTCTCGTACCGTACCGACAGTTTTTGTTTTACAATATTTTTTTCGCTGACGCGACGGTACTGTAAAACGGTGAATTATTCGCGCACCCCAGTGTACGGAAGAAGGAACACGGCCTCTCTATATTGTAATATATCAATGCGATTTTTGGCGAAATCGGGCCTTGGACATCGTTCTTTACGGTCTATTCGACCCTTCGGTGACCATCGGCGATAAACGAGGACGACGGCGGGGGCGCGAAAAACAACTCCAACATTATCATAATTAATATTTGTTATTGATAACGTGGTTATCACATTTTGTGTGCCGTTGCGTCGCGGTCGCGGTGTTGCAGAATCAGGGGTTGAGACGGTTTTACCGTGTTTCGTTCGATTTCCCTGGACCCCGGAGTTGTTGACCTTGGACGATTGATTTTCGTCAGTCTGTAAAATATTTTCTTTTCCGCCGTCGACGTATACGATTTTTTTCTTTCACGTGTATATTTAAGTTGCCGGGGCTCGCCGACAATATTAAAATGTCCAGCCGTAACGATTCCGATCTGAATTCACTTATGCAACTCGATTATTATACGGTAGACATATTTTTTTTATATAATATTCGTATATGTATTTTATGTATTCTAAATCAACTCTAAAATACGTTTAATACTTTTTAGTCTTTGTTAGGCATACACCATAATATTATACTATTGCTTACAATTTGTTTTGAAAATTAAGTTACTCTGTTAAAAACTTTTTACAGCGATTTTCCAATTTAATAATTATTCGATAATGGCGTTGTATTAATGAATTTTTTGGTTTTTTTTTTTTTAGTCAAAACCAGTGGCGTTTACCATTCGTACAAACTTTGCGTTCAATGGTTCTATTAATGATGACGCGCCTGTAAAAGGTCACACAATCACATTTGGCACTCAGGAATTTTTGCATATTGTGGTACGTTTGATATATATATATTTTTTTTTAAATATACTCAAAATGATTAATGGATATTAAAATAGGTAGTAGAAGACATTTTTTATACATAAACACAACGCCGAATGGCGTTCCTTTGCCTTCACCTCTACCCGCAGTTTAATTAATCGTTCATCTTTTATCTTAGTTGTAAACAAACTGGGGTAGGTACCTACATTATTTGATTATAAAAAACGACATTTTTGATTTTTTTTGGAAAATACTAAATTTATTTAAAATATAGAATTAAATTTAATATTAATTTTATAATTTTTAGTTTTAAATTAATAGTACCTATTATTGTTTACAGTATTTCAAATATTACCTAGGTAGTTATAACTTAGGTATTATATTAAAATATATTTGCCAATCGTGCAGTACCTAATAGAAATTAATTTGTTTTTTATGAGGAAATGAATGCTAACATATAAAGCTTTTAAGCTAAAGCCATTAGTTTTTGTCAAGTAAAATACTACCTACTTTGATTCTAGATCTAGTCACTAAATTATTGATTTATTTTTCGTACTAAAAATAAGTATATTTTTAATATGTACCTAAGTCATGTCTAATTATTTTTTCAATTTTATTTAATAGAATAACTTGCGAAGTTGTGGTTTTTAACTTAATTACAATTGTTATTCTAATATAGTTTTTTAAAAAGCAAAAAAAATGTATAGATACTTAAGTAATTTAGACAATTAAGGGTTGTTCTTACAAGAATATTGTTAACCAGCAGCTATTTTTGCTGCAAACCGGCAAAAATTCTGTCAGTAAACCAATGGTTTACACTAACAAACAATTTACGCCTTACAGAACATCTCTAATAACAGCTCTAAGATCACTTAAATTTTATATAAATATGAATTACAAAATTATTTGTTCTAAACATAATGTATCAATACAAATTTAAGTATTTTTTTTAAATTTACATGAACATTTAAACCTACTTATACTATTCATACTAGTCACTCAAGTTGTTCCATAATTATAAATTGCGTAGATATGGGTATATCATTAGCTATATAAGCTTATTGGTATAAAAAGTTATTTTGTTGATATTTACAGTAATTGTATTACAATAGTTTTTTTTTTGGTCTTAGCAATTTAAGTAATCTGTATTTATGAATTTTAGACTGCTTTAAATATTTAGTGTACAAGAGTATTAAATACAAATAACTTTTTTTTATTGTTGCAGGATAAGTATGATCAGAATTGGTGGATAGGTCGTCTGGTAAAGGAGGGCTCTACTATGGGTTATATACCAACACCTACAAAAATTGAAGTCATGCGTCAGTTATACCAATCGCATTCATCAAAAAGTACTTCCAAAAATTCATCATCGTATACTTTAGGTGGTGATAATAAATTATAATATATTATCTATCAATGACTTGGTTTAAATTTTGTCAATTTTATTTGCATGTGTTTATTTTGTGAGTACAAAGAAAATGCTATTTTTAAGTTAATTATTATAAGTTTCATTATGTGTTATGGGTATTATCGTTGTAGCTGTGTACAGCTTATTGTTGAAGTTGTTTTAGTTTTTATTTATTTGATTTTTGTTTAATTTACTTATTTCAAACTAGACAATTTTTTGTTTTATGTAGTATTTTAATTCAATGTGATGTGCATAATACAGTGTATTCAACAAATTATTTCGTCATTTAAAATAATTTATAAAAGTATTGAATATAATCTAATATTGTTTATACTTTATATAATATATCTACTTAACATATCGTACACTTATATTCACAATGCACGTAGTGCATTAAACTAAATTGTAATTGCCAGGTGGAGAAAGTGAAAAAATTGGATAAACAAATAATCAAAGATTACAATTTTGGATTAAATTAGAAAAGCCAAAAAACTATTGGCCGCGAAGATAAATGTTGTAGGATTATTTTCAGTATTAATATCATCATTTTTAATGCTTTTCAAAATAAATATTTTAATACATCTTATTTTAATTAAAATTCTTTCAAAATTGAATGTTGTGAATGAGCTTAATATGACATACATTTAGAAATAGAATGCTTTAATTTGTTTAATTAATTTGAAGCTTGGTAGTTTTAGGTTATTTAATATAATAGTTAATGTCTTTAATTTTAATAATTATTTATTTTGACGTTTTTGATTATTATAGTCAAAAATTATTCGACTGAACGTGGTTACATATCGCCATTAACCATTCCAATAGTAAAAGACAGACGCAACATTTTCTTTAAAAAATCACCAATCTTTATACCACCTTATGATATTGTCCCTTCAATGAGACCTATTGTGATTATTGGACCATCTTTAAAAGGTTATGAGGTTACTGATATGATGCAAAAAGCAATATTCAATTATCTGAAAAATCGATTTGAAGGAAGGTAAATAATATGATAAAATTTAAATAAATAATGTAAATAAAATATAAAAATCTGATTATTGGATACGGTTATGTAATTTGATACTGAAATTAACAAATATTACTGTTCCTTAATATTTTGCAGAATTATTATTACTCGCGTAATGGCAGATATATCGTTGGCCAAAAAGACTCTTTTCAATAACCCTTCAAAAAAAACTGTTATGGAGTACAAACCAGGTTCAAAATCACGAAGTAATATAATAGCCAGTGCTCAACAGGAAGTTGAGAGAATTTTTGAACTTGCACGGACTTTAAAAGTAATTTTTTTTACAATTAAAAACGTTTTATTATAATCAATACTAATAGTTACACTGGTATGTATTTAGCTTATTGTTTTGGATTGTGATACCATCAACCATCCATCACAATTGGCGAATACTTCTTTGGCACCAACTATAGTGTATTTAAAAGTTTCACCACAAGTAAGTGCTATTTATATACATTCTTTTTATGAATTAAAAATAAAAATAAATTAATTTGAGATTATTATCTATTGTCGTTTAATACATATATTACATTGGAATTTGTCTAATTTAGTTTGTTTTTTTACTATAACTTTTTGAATGTTTTATTGTATTATTTATAAACGTTACATACCTACCAATAATTAATTAATTAATTAATTAATAATGCAATGGATTTTGTTTACTATTTGGTGTTTTGATAATTTTAAGAATATAATTATTTTGTAATATGTCTATAAACACCTTTAAAATTTTAAAGGTCTTCTAAAACTTAATTTATCTATACATATATATAGTATAGTATAGTTAGATAAACTATATATATATATATATATATATATATACACATACATACAAATCAATGTATGTATGTTTGTCCGCTATAGACTCAAAAACTACTAGACAAATTCGGATGCGTTTTTCACTGTTATGATCTGAAAATCTCAGGGAAGGTTTATGGCTATTTTTTTTATTTAGAAATTCAGCCTAATCCTAAAGTAGCTTTTCGTGGCTTTTTTCAACAATACAAAAATTATTAATCCTACAATATTTTATGGTATCATAATTAAGTGTTACTGGCCTTTTTGCAATTGTATATATTTTCTGAATAAAGTTGGTTTAAAATAGACATGCAGATTACAAAACTATCAAATAGTAGCCAAGTACAAAGTTATGTTTTTAAATCTAAGGATATAATATATTATATTTCTTAATGTATATTTTTATAACAATTAAGTTATGGTATTATTAAAGTATATTTTAATGTAATGTGGTTATTTTAGTATTTATTTTAACTAATTGTATTTCATCTTTGCTTGTAGGTACTTCAGCAGTTAATTAAGTCTCGTGGGAAATCCCAAAGTCAACATCTTAATGTTCAAATGCTTGCATCTGAAAAGTTGGCACAGTGTTCACCAGAAATGTACGACATAATAATTGACGAGAATTTTCTGGATGACGCATGTGAACACATATCTCAGTTTTTAGAGTTATATTGGCGTGCTACACATCCATCAAAATCTCCAAACTTAAACCAACCACAAAATTTGCCAACACCGAGTAGTAGTACTTCACAAAATCAGGATATGCCCACCGCCTCTTCAAATAGGGAAAAACGCACTATGTCAGGTTAGTTGTAATTCACAAATGTGAAATAATATACCATGTGTCATAATGTATGATTAATTCCAGGTTAAAATGACTATTATTAAATGACCAGTAGGTGAAATGTCTAAACAATAAGGTCAAATATAAATATATATATGCCCAAAATTTAATGTATCATAAATGTTCAGAGTTTATTACATAATTTAGATGTACATTTTATTTATAAAATATGACATAAAACCATTTATTTTGATAATTTATAATTTTAATCTAACTAAATATGTTATTTCCACTATTCTTATCAACTTTATTACATTATAATATAATTTTAAATTCTACACAGATATCTACATGATATTCTACATTAACCAAACCATAGACTTTATTAACTATAAGTTCTCTGAATGAAATAAATAATTTTAATTCTACATTCATATTTTTTTAAATATTTTTTCGCTTTATGAATTTACTTAATTATTGCGTAAGAACAAGCAAGTACCATCACCAGAAACAACTCACTAATTTAACAAAACATGTATAAATATATTTTATTGTTGTTGTTTACAAGTTACAACTATTATTGATGTTTGTTAATACTAATGAAAATGAATTCAATGAATACTGTTAAACAATATTGACTGTTTGAATTCTTACAGTGATTTAAATGATTTATTGCTTAATGTTGTACATACTATAATAAATTTTCATAAATTGTTAGTAAAATCAAATTATTTCTCTAGAGAATTTTCATATATTCTTATGACCTGCTTTGATTTGCCAATGTTAATATTTATTAGTTTAATGGTAATCATGCTGATTGATTACAAAATCAATGATATCTAATATAATTCATGTATAATTTGATTCAGTTTGATCAGACATTTTAATGTTAATATACAATATTGTATGTACAAAATTCATCGAATGATGGGTACGTAGCCGTTCATAAAATATGTTTATAGATAAACAACGTGAGGTTTGTAAGCCATCCTCCAAGAAAACCGAGTCTGTTCCTCATGATTCAAAAGATAATGCCGAAATGGTATACATGCCGTCGACCTCAACGAATACATCTAGTCTTCCAACACAGCAGCAATACAACATACCGAGTAATATTGAACAGCAGCGCCGGCAAAAAAAGCGGCAGCAAGAGCAACACCATGTGTCATTCAACTTGCAATAGTAATGCTATTAAAACAGTTCTAAACTATTTGAGTAAAAGTTTTTAACAACTTTTTTTTGTATTTAATATCTTTTGGTTATTAAATACTTTAAAATCTATTATTTTATCCAATATTTTAAATATTTATTTTCTGTATAGAATGCCTACCTACATACATTTATTTTTATTTTTGAATAACACAGTTAAGATTTAATTTTCAATTCCATTACTAGACCTTCGATAATTATTCAAATATGTTAGTCATAATATAAAATCAGTTACAAATGATTGCATTTTCTCCTTTAACTTTGAAGTGTAATATAATATTTATATTAATATTATAGATTACACAAAATTTAAACTTAATTTATGAATAATTTTCTGTGTATGATATAATTATAGTAAATAATTTAATGTTCCATTAGTTTTAGACAAAACAAAATTTGTGTTAATAATAGATTTAGTAATAATTAACAAATATTTGAAAGTATTAATCTGATTCATTTGTGAGAAAAGTATTTGAGTAGTATTTAAACATATCTATTAAAAAGTTATAAATATCTAATCAAAAATAAGTTTAAACTGAATTGTAGAATATTGCTTATATATGGCCTGTAGCACAACACGCACTAATCAGCTTAGCCTAATGACAGTATAAATAGGCACCAAGACTTGTCCAACCATCTGTAGTAATCACACACTACCGCTGATGTTCAGATGTTCAGAGAATCTATCATAATCGTCCACACTATACACAATTTGTGTGAATTTAAATGTCAATCTATTGGATTGTAAGACGGGTTCCAAATTATTATTGTTTCAGTTTTGTAATGCTAGTATTGTTTACTACTAATGTTATTTTTAGTAACTATACTTATTACTTAAGTAATACTAATATTCAAAAATAATAATAATAATAGTAATAATAGTAATCTAAAATAAGCTTTCTTTGTGTCTTTGTCTCAGTATTATTATTATCATAGATCATATATTACCATTAGTTTGGTTATTACCTACTTAGCTTTAAACAAATAAATTAAGCATACTATTCTTATATTTCTATTTTATTATACACGGATTAACTACACCATAGTGTTACCGTAGTTACCTACGGAATACCTACACCATAGTTTTCATATACTTGTGTGCGTGTATAAATATTAAATATATTACATATAATAATTAATAGTTCATAATTATTTACATTAAATTTCAATTACTTTAATTGAACCAACATTGTGGTGTTTGCTTAATATAGTTAATTACATTTTTAATGAAACTATTTCAAAAGTAATTTAAAATATAGACATTTTAATTTAAATATTATTATTATAACTATTTAATTAAATTACTATTTCCTAGTCACAATCTGTGTTGTATTTAATAAATACATTGTATATGTTTAAATGTGTTACTATGTCTATTCATTTTGTTTGTTATAAATAACTATTGATTTTGTTAATGAAAGAAATTAGAAAATTAAATTAATTTAAAATAAATTAAATTATTGAAACTTAAAAGTAATTCTAAAAATGATTCAGATTAATTTACTTTTAGATTACATCACATCATTATTAGCAAGTAATATACTTTTCAATACATTTTCGAAGATCATATGTTCTGTAATTATAATTTTATATTTATAGAACATCCATTTGAGTTTGATCACAAAAAATATATGTTTATTAAGCTATTAAATGATCTTAAATTGTTGGAGAAACACCATAAATCAATATTAACTATTCAAAAATGGATATTTGAAGCAGATATAGCTGAAAAATATTTGGGAGCCGATATAAACAAATCAAATAGTACATGATTTGATAAAAAAACATTTGATTGTTATGTATATTATTATTGTCTAATTGTAAAAATTAATTTTTATTCAGACATTTTAATTTATTGTAATGACTCATTCAATTCAAAAAGTTCACGGGTCCAAATATTTAAAAAAAAGAAAGCTTTGATTGAATCAAAAAATAAATTACTAAATGTATTAAACAAAACAGATTTAAATCAAAGGTAAATTTTAATTTTATAAATATATCTGTTTTATCTTAAGTATAAATTATACTATTGAGTGTAGAAATAAAATATTTCAAATTATTTTTGATCTCTGTAGATAATAGTTATTAATTATAGTTTATTATTATAATACATTTTATTTTTAATTATATACTTTCAAATACATAAGAATGTTACAGAGAAAAAGTAAACACGAAATAACTCAAATTCAACTAAAAAATAAAATGTTTCATAATGTATTACACTCAATTTTAGATGCACAAGGCCAATTACAATTACAAAATACTATAAACAGTGTAAAGGTACATAATTATTTTAATTATTTGATTTGTTAAATTAAAATAATAATAATATAAAATATAATAGTCTATCTGAATACATGGATGTAACCTAACTAGTCATAATCTATAACAAAGTAAATTCAATTTTCTATAAAGTTAATGTTTTAAGCATAAATTAATGATAAACAATATTATAGAATATATATAACAATATAGATATATGATTGATTAGTTAAAAGTTATATTTTAAAATTTATTATTTAGAACAAATAATAAATTGTATGATTATTTAACGTTTAAAATTATATTTTATAGATTTAGTATATTACCATTTTTGTTTTTGAGAAGTATCTATGAAAATTATTACCTAATTTATTGTTAAATTTATTGGCAAGTTTTAAATATATGATATCATCAACAAATTGTGTTTATATTTTACCAAATAGTCCTTTAAGTCTGTCACTAATTAATCCTTAATTTTGTTTGTTCATGTTTAAATTTGATTTAAAAATATATTTAAATTGCATTAAAACTTCAAATCTGTACTAAATTAATAAGATTAATACAAGTGTTTCAATTTACCTAATCTATATATATACAATGGTAATTTAAAATGTTTTAAAACCTATTGGTAAATGGTAAATCGTTAATAAGTTACAAGTCCAGTTAAATACAAATTATATTTAATAGTTAAAGTATTGAACGTGAGCATATAACTCAATAAAAAACCATGAGCAAAGTAACCTATATTTTAATATTTCAAAAAAATATTACATTTACATTTTATATTCATAAAATTGAATAAAACTTAATTATAATACTAAAGTTCAGAAGACGGAATAAGTGGATTAAAAATTAGTGTTGTGATAAATTATATGCATTTCCACTGTATTTTTTTATGTTACGGCTAATAATTATTTGTATACATTTAAATTTCAGATAAGTGAATTAATTTCAAAAATGAAATCTATAGAAGTTAAATTACAAAACCGAAATATAGCTTTACAAGTAAACGTGAAAGATCTAAATAAAAGTGTTACAGTTATTTCAAAAGAACTTATTCAGGATTTATCATTTGATAATTCTAAAAAGTAGGTATACTAATTATACTACTTTAAAATTCATATTCAGACGAAAATAGTTATAAATGTGTTTCAAATCTTTAACTTATACTCTTTAATATAGAGAATATATAAATAGAAAATTCTATAATGATGATTCTATAAGCTCAGAGTCTAGTTTATTGAATGCGTATAATGAACTAAGGAATACAATTAATTCGTTTTATCAAACAGACATAAAACCATTCAACATATTTTCCGAAAATGAGTAATTATTACTAAATTTTCACAAAAATAAATTTTCAGATTATTAACTTTAATAGTTATTAAAAAACTACAATATTAATTAATATTATTAATGCCTTTTATTAGATATTTTGTTTTTAAAACTGCAGTCTAAAATAATATTTCACAGCATATATATATATATATATTATTTTATTATTTTAAATTCCAGAAATTTATTTGATATTAATTGGTCTGATTTTCTTATAACTTACAATTTTGCGAGAGAAAATCATACTATCAACACACAACAGGTAATAATTTGTGAATAGTTAAGTATAATTATTAATTGGTATATTTATGTATTCAATTTAACAAATTAGATAATAATGTAGAGAGGTACTAGATTTACAGTATAACAATTCAGACACAGATAAATTTTAGACAAATAAATAGTTACTTAAAAACAAATTGTAATCAATCATAAAACAAATAAAAATTTATTTTTATAAATAAAATTTATAAATTTTATAGTTTATTTTTCGTTTTTACTATACTGTTTTAATTTTTCAATAATAATTAAAGTAATTATGAGAAAGAAAGAAATATTTTTAAGTAAGAAAGTTTTTGAGTAAATAGAGTTAGTACCATTATTTGTTTTAAAATATGAAATTATATAGGTACAGATTTAAATTTCATAAGGTATTCAAAAACTAACGTTTTATTGGTAATATAATAATTTAACTAAAATAATTTTATGTAATTTTTTTTATTTTTAAACTAAAAGTTAAGACTAATCCAATTTATGAACATATGTTAAGAGTTTAAGTAGAAAATATCAAGTATCCATTTAAATATTTTATGGTGTGTCTAAAATGCTAATTTTATTTGTAATTAACTTAGTTGATTTTTTTTAAAAAAAGTAGATCTATACAGTGTTTAGTGTTATACATATTAAAGAATAATAGACAATAATTTACTTAAAAAATACTACAAAGTTGCTCTGATATGTAGTTGTGTGTATAAATATATTTTATTCAAACATTTTTCTAATGTTGACTTGTTAAAAATATTGTTTTTACAGTTTTATTAATCGTGTTGTTATGAATTTACTTTAGATTTTAAATATTGTGACCACGGTAAATACTTCATTGACCAAACTAAACCATATAGAGAGGGAATTTGATGAAAGTAAGATTTCCAAACCTACCACTATATTTACTCTTTCAGTTTACCTAAAAGGGAATAATAAGTAGTCATGTGTGTAAAAACATGAAGCACCTGAATTTGTTATTTGGTGCTATAACTTCCTCAGAATTTTGACCTCAATTGTTTCTATGACTGAATACAGTAACTTATAAAATTAAAATTATGATTATAATTTTGAATGTGTATGTGTGAGTTAAAAGTGTAACAAATACAATTTATTTTTATCAAATTAAACAAATCCAAGTCTAGAGTGTTGGATATTGTATGAGTTATTCTTACTATGTTTAAATCTTGTGGCAATAGTGCCAACAGTACATACACATTTGTTATAAAACACTATAATATTGTTTAATTATACTTTTCTAGTTTTTATATTAAATTATTAAAAACTAATAAATTTACCTACCAATTTGTTTTTACACATTTAAGTGTTCAATGTAAATAACTTAAATTATTATTATCTTTATTATTATGTGTTTATTATATAAAAGAATTTTTCAGATTTAAGACATATTATAAGGTTTATTAATAATGTCCGAAACAAACGTGATGGGAGTACACAAATGCTAAAACAATTAAACCATGAGCTGAATGAATTAAAAAATGATAATACTTTTATGATTTATAATCACAAGGTGGATAATTTGAAAGTTATTGGAAATATTATGTAGGTAAAATATATGGTGTAATAACAAATATTCTAATGATGGGTAAAAGGGTTTTGTCACATGTAACTCTATCAAATTATATTTTTCTAATTTTTACCGTATCATACTCTATACTTTTTGTACACAAACCAATGTATAAATATTTTTATTTTTCTAAACTAAAAGAAAAAACAAGATACGTTATATTATTATCCAAATAAATAATAATCTATTTGCATATTTTGTCCCTAAGACAATTAGCAGAAAAAGATAAATAGGTAAATAATTTGAATTCTTAATAAACTGTATCAATATTTTTATTTAAATTAATAGTTAAATATTTCATAATGATTGATTACTATAAAGTGAGTATCATCATTAACAAAATTACCTGTCTATAATGTTTTGTTTAATAATGTGTTTTAATAATTTCTTTATAACTATACAAAACTATTATTCTTTTGTTAAAAAATTTGAAATTTTGTTTTTCTTTTGTCTACAATTTATAGTAATTTAGATGATAATATATGTAAGTCTAACGTTGAATTGACTTCAGTCACTAAAGACAACGAGAAGTTACGTGATGATTTACTACATTCAGACATGCTACTTAAGTCAACCTTCCAAAAGTATATAAATCAGCTGAATGGTACACACCAAGTATTTTTATTTAATGACAAATCATCAAGTGATCCGGTAAAATTAAAAACCACAATAATTAGTACCACACTAAATTTACACAATATGCCAATAAACATATTATTATTTACTAAAGATTTCTAACTGAATTTATTATAAAAGTTAAATGGTCTTTTTTTATTATTACTATTCAATAATACATACATATTAATATATACATTATTTTCATTTTACAATGATAATATGCATAGTTGTTAGATAATTTACATTTTATAAAATACATTATGATGCAGAATGATCTATTTTTTACCTTAATGACTTAATTATTCATGTATTCATATTACACTGGGTTTTATTTGTTTTTCTTACCTTCCTATATGTTATATTATTGTTCAATAATTATAGAATGTATTTGATAAACCTTTTATATGTTTTTTGTTTAATATTAGGTGACAGTATTGTACAAAGAAATGAAAACGATCAAGAAGAGTTATAGTGCATTAATTATAAAACGAAAACAAATAATGATAGATAAATTTAATAAAAAAAAATGTGCTATGGAAGTAGAAATTAGAGAAAAATTGCAAAATATTGTTCGGATAACACATAACACAACATGTTATAAAAATAAAATAAAAACATACGGTCAATATGAAAATAATTTAAAGGAATTAAATATGTCATTAGAAAATTCTTATATTGGTAAACAATAACTTTGAATAAGTGAAAAATAATAGATCATAGAATAGATAGAAAATAATAATTTTTTTAATAATTATATTGTCTAATATTCGCTTTTACTTTTAAAGTACTTTATATTTTGTTAATTTATTATATTATACTAACAAATGTAAATAATTTTTTATTGTATCGGTTGCTAAACAATAGGTTAACTAACTAATATTAGATACATGAATAGTAATTATAATAATATATTTATGTTCACAGAGTAATTGTAATATTTCATTAATACGAACATTATTATATGTTAATATGACATTTTGTTTTAATATTCCAGATTTATTATTAGTTTATCATGATTTAATATTTAAAAATCACGGTAAAAGTTTGGAACAGTTAGAAGCTGAAGAAATAGAATTCACAAGCTATATTGTATGTTTAGGTTTATTTTGAATTGAAATTTAATAATGTAATGAATGTAATTAACTAATTTTGTTTTATATTTTACAAGATTTGTATAAAATTTTAAAGTTTATAAATTGTGTTTTATTGTTTCGTAATTTGTATTCCAGAGTTTGCATAATAAAGATATTATTGAGTTGGATAAAGAAGAAACTTATATCAAAAATCAATCAAAATACACTCTATTGAATAAAAAGCATCAAATAAAAAATTTAAAGGATAAGCTTCTACAGATAACCAATGCCAACAAAAGCCTAGAAATAAAATGAATAAAAATACAATTGTATGATTCATATAAATTAATTATACTCAATTGAACAATGCTTTAGTTGTAGACATATTCAGAGGTGTGCTCAGGAATTGTTTATGGAGAAGGAAGGCATATTTTCTTTATATATTATAAGTTTAAATTATTTTAACGAAAATTAAATTTGGGTACATACATTTATATTTATTTTGAGAAAAAAAAAAACGTAAATGTTTGTTATACGTACAACACCAAATGCCATACGATAATAATAACAAAATTGATTAACTCGAAATCGTCGATGCCTCAAACTTTTTACTCTCCGGTCACTAGAATTTCCTATTTAAACAATGCAAAACAAATCGTGTTTAACTCGAATATTATCGTGGATAACTCGAAGCTTCAATTTTATTAATATATGTATATAAACGAAGATAAATTCATTAATGTTATTGCTACAGATAAGTGATTTATTTTACTGGTTTTCCACACGACAACAATTCGTCATTATTCGCTCACATATGTATACGCTTCAGTACTCCGTTACATTTAACGAGCTAATGAGTGAATTTGATCATGTTTTTAAGATATTTTTTTTGGTAATGTCGACATTAAACTTGCGCTGAAAACGCGAACTTACGAGAAAAAAAGGCGCGGCGATTCGGGATGTTGAGGAAAAATTGAAAATAAAATCTTTGATAGCTAAAGAATTTTTGTATTCCACTTAACATTTGGTCAACTTATCTTTAAAAATAAAAAACACATTTTAAGTAAGTCGGCTACGTCCAGTAAAAAGGGCTGGGGATTAGGGAACCGGAAAATCCCGATGTCGATGAGTGCGACAGGCATTTTAAAATTTAATATTTTTTTTGGCTTACTCAAATTCTTGGATAACTCGAACTCTTTTGCTGGTCCCTTCTACTTCGAGTTAACCAAGTCCCATTGTAATAATAATTATGTACAAACTCTAAAAATATAAGGTATTTTTAAATTTTAACCTATTGATATACGTATACGATTTGTGTAGTATTTTATTCAAAATTGGTTGCGCTGAATAATATAATATTTATTAGGGTGTTTTATAATAATAAGTGCATAATTCGTATTTTTGTGTTTACGTAAACGTAAAAATAATATATTAATTTCGTTTTTTTATATTAACTTAATGCAAATAAAAACCAGCCGATTGGTGGTTCGATATCCAAACAAACTTTGATTACTTAATTAGAAACGTATGCGGTACCCTTAGGGGAAATTGCGCGGGCGAGTTAAAAACTTACTACGGCCTTAAATGATAATCCGCGATTATCCGAGTTATTTAAATTTCCTCGGTTTCTACTTTAATGCGACTTTGAATGCCGACGAACGCTTAAGTATCACCTCTATCTTGGGATACGGCACTACGACATATCTGCTTTTGCGCGTCTCTCCTCCGCCAGCTTTATAGTACCGAATGGGGGAAGATTCACAGTCTCATCAGGACGGATGGTCAAGCTATACTACTAAACGTACTCGTTTCGACACCGAGCTGTTTTCCTTAATCTAAATACATATTTTTGTACATTACGTGTCTAATATTATCTGTACATATCAAAATCGTTATAAACGCAATTCGCGTTTTTGAATTCCTTGCGAAAATCGATACGGATAAACGGATTATATAATCTATACCGGCTGTTTCGCGAAAACCAATTTATTATATATCTCAACAAATAGATAATAGATAATTGTTAATCGTTAGGCGTAACTTCGGCACAGATAAAAACAAACACCAGGAGCCGTATATATCAGGTGGTGATGAAATTTACCGGGCCAAAATTACTATAATAATAATAATAATAACAGCTATATCGTCACCGGCGTAATTATGAGAACGAACCTAAGGGAGCTTAGCTCCCTAAAAAACTCGAAAACTTAAAATTCATATAAATAATTAAAAAATGTCCAGAATATTTTGAACATTTATCCACCTTTAGAAATGGTTAATATTAATATTCTGTGAACATTTTTGGTCCCTACGACTATTTAAAAAAAAAAAAAAAATTACTGTTGTCAATTTTCCCGTTTTTCCTACGTTTTTTTCCCAATTATTAAGAAAAATACTACGTAAATCTCAATAATTAGATCCAAAACGCTTTCAGAAAAGGGTCTACACTTGAAAACCGGAGCAGTATTTCTGGTAGAAAAGTTGTTTATGGACAGAAAAAAAAAAAAAACACATAGCAAAACCAATAGATTACTCTCTACGCTCAGAATCTACAATTAGTTCTTACCATTCAGTAATATCTGATTCATAATTTGTTTGGATATCGTGAATATTTGGTGATAATTGAATATCAGTATACTCGATGACTTGGGAATTATCCGTAAAAGTCTACAAGGAATTTTCATAGTGCACATTTATTATAAATAATATGTTTAATTGCATAAGTACGATATGTATTGTGTATTCGACTTTGATATATTTTTTTTTATGGTTCTCCGCTTTTCCAGCCGGGCCAGTCCGGCCCTGGCAAACATTAATATTGTGTAACGCAGACACGGGGCGACATTCGCGGAGAGCGACGGAAAAGCGACGACGGATTGCGACTGCCGGAGCAAACGATCCGGATATCCATCGGGCCAATATATATATAGAGAACGAGACCGTTGTTTTACGACGTTATTTCGTTGTCCGCGATGGGTTCCGGCATAACCGCGTAACCGCATAACCGTGTAACCGCATAACCGCGTAACGCGGTCCGGATTATTTGCCGCATAGCCGCGTAACGACAGTCGCGTTCACTATTGGTCCAATCCCGATAGAAAAAACTCGAAGTTGTAGTTGAGGTTTGACGATCGCAACGCGTCTCGGCTGTTTACGCCGGCCGGACGTTTTAGGTAGGCTGGCGTGGGCGCGTACAAATATTATGCTACTGTTGTTTTTTTTTCCTATCCAAGTTCATCTATTTGCCGACAAATTGCAGTACATTTAAAAAAACCGTGATTAGCCGTAACTGCTGACAAACACACACGGTGGAGAAAACCGGACAAAAACAGATGATTTTTGGAAACTCGAAATCGATTAAATAGGTCAGTGACACGTTGTTGCACTATAGTGATGATCCAGATTTATTTAATTTTGTTGATATCCGTATCCCATTCGGTGTAAATTAGATAGATATGTAAATATAATCGGTCTCGCAATATACACGCCGCGTATCTGTTATCGACAATGATCACGTTAGGGCCGTGACGCAGTAGGTTGAGCAGCCTACGAACAGCCAAAACAACGTTTTTACATACGAATGTATGTGACTGCCTGCAGTCTCCGCTCACTAGTCGAAGCGACCGGTTGTGTTCGACGGTCGGGCATTGAGTTTTGGTTGCTAATCTGGCTGCTTAATCTGGCTGCTTAACTAACTGACTGCCTAGTGCGTCACGGCCCTTAATTACCTCCTATATTATAAATTGGTCGTATGCCTTCACGCCGCTTTGTATTAGTAATTGGCTCTATACGCGGATTTTACAATTATTTATAATAATTTATTAAAGTCATATGTACTTTGTACTTGTACGTAATTGTTAAATGTCCACAAATTATATCGATCAATATTTTTATAATCATATATAAATATAAAACATTTAAAAACTTATCAAATATCAATAGATTAAGTTTACTAGCAAGCTTACTTCTATACGGCGTTATGCAATTTAATTAGTTTTTGTTTTAAACGCAATGAGTTTTTGAAATAATGAATTCGATTTTAATGTTGTTGTAAAAGTTATAATTTATGTAGAATGTTTGACGAAGTAGACATTTTGCGACAAATTAAAATTTAAGGTTGAACCCTTATGAGCTTTACAACTTTTGCTAGCTTGTTAAAACCCATAAAACGATTCGCCTAATAACACGTGTAGCTAAGTGGCAGAGCCGTAGAGGTGGGATAGGGTTGAATGGTGAACGCCTACATCAGCGGTTCCCTGCAAACTTGTTCGTCCCACGGCGCCCTTTCGAAACTGAGGTTGTCTCACGGCATACTTTTTTTTTTTTTTTTTTAGATAAAAACATATAAAACATATTTAAATGGATAATTTGGAAATATTTATTTTATAATATTCGTATACATTTTTAGACCAGACTTCTCTGGTCGACGGCACGGCGCACACTTTGGGAACCGATGACCCATGCTATTATTGTCTATTGTTATAGTTACCTATCGAACAAAAATCAACTATAAATTGTATACAATTTATTAATAATAAACCTGAAGTGCCGTCAGAAAATCGGAAAAAAGGTACCAGACGGCGCGTGTCAATACCGGCAGACCTCTATGTCTGCCTGATCACAGGTGTCCTCCTTAGCAAACATTCCTTAAAATTAAAATTAACTAATTTTGTAAAGCAGCATTAATAATAAAGCAACTCGATTGATGTTCAACGTAAGCGGGTGTCTTTACTAGTATATTATATAGTTCTAATATGCACATTTCATATTAAAAGTACCCCCCCGCCCCTTTTGATTTTCGAACTAAGTTTATCTCGGTGGAATTCGGTGATAGGAAAGTGGCTCGGACCCCACACAAGTCGCTTACATAGATGGATTTTATAAACCACTCTGCTATCAACAAATCTTGCCTAGATATACTTGATCCGAAAATCGGAAGGGGGGGGGGTTACTTTTAATATGTAGTGCCCGTTAAAGTCCTATATGTTCTTGTGAAGATTCCACCCGCGCACATTAAATAATAACTGAGTTACGGTCATTTATTCAAATTCTTTAAAATTAATCCAATTCGAAAATTGCTTATTAGGAGACCAGAAGTTGACGTCGATAAATTGGGCTCGTGTCAATGCCGGCCGACCGCCGTTTGTCTCGCAACAGGCGTGCGTGACCGTAGGCCATCTGAGTAGACAGCTTCAGGTACTCAATTTTCGAATATTCCTTAAATTTAAAACATTTTAATAAATGCCATTTATTAAAAATTCAATGAAATTGAGTTTTTTATTTTTTTTTTTCACGTACTGATCCATACAATTATTCGTTGTTGTTTTGGCCTAGTTTAATGGCGTGAAAATAATATATTATTTCGAATGGAGTTGTGCAAATAGCAGCCGTCCCATAAATGTCCTATGTTCGGGGTGTAATTGAAGTTTTACAAAAATCATATTTTTTAAATTTGTTTACGCCTAGGGATTAAAGTAGGGGACGCATGACCTCCTTATAAATATTTTATTTGTTTAGTAAAGCTTAAATTTTAAAATTTTATCTAACATATTAGCCAATAAAAACACGTACTTTTCAAATACTTAAACTTATAAACAGTTTTTAGAGATATTTCGGTGGTGGGACGTTTACCTATCCCCAGTTCATGTGATTGTATTCGTTACAACTGTAGTTTATACGTATTAGTCTATACTGGAAGACGTAAAGATGTATGCATTTATTTTCAGTGTGTGATTTTAAATATGTATTACAATTTTTGGTTTTTTTTTTTTTTTTTTTTTTTTTTTTTTTTTTTTAATACAAGTACAAACTTTGGTACTAACATTTTAATTATTTTGTTAATTTATTATATTATTTAAACGAGTACCCAACATCCACGCCGGCAATATAATACCTTATATATTGTAGGGAAACCGTTATTAATTAAGATATTTAGTTATTTCGTCCATACTGTATAATACTGCAGTATATATCTAGATAGGTAACTATTGCAATAATAAACCAATTTTTCCTATAGTAAACTTCGTTTATTTATACTCGGAAAATGTATTTTAATTAAAATTATGCAAATTACGTTATTACGTTAAACAGCGTTTAATATCATTACCCAAGATAAAATATAAATGTTCCAAGTTCTGGAAATAAAATTATAGGCGTAAGATGGTATAAGACATTTATAATATGTTTCTAAAAAGTATATAAAATAATTAATAAGTAGGTACCTACATAAAATAAACTTTTAATTATTTTCACTCGTCATTATTAAACTTGAAACCGTATTATTATAATAGTATATCCACTAATACAGTATATATTTATATAAAACTAGATAATTTTAAATGTTAAACAGTTTATTCATATTTTATATAACTACAAGTTTACTTAGAATTGTTTTTACAAAAAATAAAACATTGCACGACATTTTATTATATTTTTTTCAATGAAAACTAAAATCATAATATATTATGATAAAACACCATATAATATTCGATTTGCCCCTCGCAGAGTGATAAGGGATGATACATTATAATTACCTAAATATAAAATAAAATTTTATTATTTTTATATGCATAATAATCAATGCAATTTTACACTTGAAAGTTAACCATATCCTTTTCTTCTCTGGCATTTATAACTCTCAGTGTTATTTCCACCATCACTACATCTCTATTCCATACTTCACGGTCCTGGATTATTTCCTTCCATTCCTGTACTCCTATTGCTTTGAGATCTCCCACGAGGTTCGCTTCGGGGTCTTCTCCATTCCGGTTTCCATTTCACAACAGTCTTAATGGTTTCTTTTTTTCATTATGTGTCTCGACCACCGTATCTTTTGGCCTTTTATGTAGTCGGCAACTGGCGCTAGATTGATTTCATCCTGCTATTCTTTATTGAACTATCTTCTCCGTTTATTTATTATGGTATTACCTACTGGTCCACATAGGTATCATCCACCATTCCATGTTCCCAAATATTCTTGATTTTGTTTTTTTTGTCTTATGAATTATGATAATGCAAAGGAAATTTTTCCCGCCTTCGCTAATTATACACCTGTCTCTCGCGACCAATTTTTGGTACTGAATAGTAGTACGTCTAAAATTGTAATTCCTTGACTATTTAAAGGCTATTAAATCCAAGAAATTTTGAGATAGCTCACTGTCAAGAAATCCCAACAGTCGATATCAATTTGTAATCCTATTTTTGTCGCAGACGAAACATATTCTACATCGTATTTATATAAAGATACCGTCAGGTATAAAATTTTATACGCAACGGATAATATATACACTCATACTGTTATTATAAAGTCAGAGCCATCCAAAAATATGGTTAAAATGAGCTTAATAAAAATTCGTGTATGTTGAAAGAATTATTACACAGGAAACTACACCCTATATAGTAAATAAAGGAGGGTTTTTGTGCGTAAAACGTATTCGTCACCCCTCTCCCCTTGGGACGTGTTAAAATCATCACTATAGTATACCTATTCAATACACGACATGCATACTAACTTACGTGTATATATGTACGTTGTACCATTTGTACCTACTCACCACAAATTATAAACAGGCCCGTATTTTGTTGCTCGTAGAGGAATTATTTTAGTCCATTATTTGGCATCGACAAAATGAGGACAATTAATACAAATTATACAACAATAAAAAGACGAGGAGTCTACAAGCGTACGGTCAACCCGTCCCATCCACATAGAAATAGTAGCCTCGGGAATCTCTCCTATTCCACAAACAATTTTGGTTTGATGGCATTCCTCTACTGGTGTGTTTGACTGTTTAGTCTGCTCCGCATATGCAAGAAAAGGTGTCTCTGAAAGTCTTCTTGAAAGTTCTTATCATGTTTAGCATTGTCCATAACGGTCGGAGGGAGATCAAATCCAGGCGGGTTTCGGATTTGGATCGTCGATTTTTGGTCAAATGTTGAAATAAATTAGTTTTGAAAAGATTTTTGTGATGTAGTGGTTTCAATTAATATCTTATCGCACTTTACGTTTATCGAAATATTATCGTTATTGTAGTGTAAGATAAATAAATACGCTTTCGATTAACTGATCCAGTCATATTGCATTTCATATTTATCGAAATTTATATTATTGTAGTCGTAGTACAATCGGTCGTTTTTTTAAAAATAAATAATAAATTATATGTACGTACAATATAAAAAAGTAAAATATGCGAAACGAAAATAGCAAAATAAAGCTAAAAATGAATATATTTTTTTTTTCGTTTTTTTCCCCACATTTTCCCGCCTATAAGTTTCATTCGATTATAAGACTCACTCTGTGCTGGTCCTAAAGTGAGTCTTATACGCGGCGTCCACTGTATATACTTTAGCATACATCCGGTATAGCCAGAACGACGATGGTTTCTAAACTAAAATTTTATTCTCGATTTCTTCCTCGATTCGCGCGAGCACTGCATAAACACTGATTATTTTACCTTCCTATACGCATATTATATATATATATATATATATATATATTTATATATATATAATTGCCTACGGGCTACGTTACACAGAAACTGTGTATCCTGCACACACACACATCATCCCCTGTAATACTATTCGCAGACACTGTCGAGACTTCCGCTCGGCGGAATTGCCAAAACGATGTGTACTAAATTAATTTCGATTTATACATTGGTATAATGTGTATATTGTATACATATATATATATATATATATGTACAATAATTATAATATTATATTTATAGGTACCTACCCTAATTACAGAGGTACCGTTATTGCTATATTAGCTGAAATATTGCAGTTATACTACACTCGCTGATATAACCTTAATATATATTAAGTTTATAATTATAAGCACTGCAGATTAAATACGCATTCCGTGCGTATATGGCCCGGAGCCAGATTTTACGAATGAAATTAAGGGCTTCTGCCCCGAAGGGCTCAAAATATAAAAAATTGTAATTTATATCCTCCTATAGGTGTATTTATTTAGTTAAAAATTCTATAAAGACAATGATTTTATTTTGAACATTGAAAATTCAAGTTCACACGAATACTCACAATTCAATCTTAAACATAATTATTAAATATAGTACTTTTCTTTGTATATCAAAGTTTTTTAATCAGGAACTGTTCGATGGGGTTTGACCGGAATTGTCAACAATAATGTTATGTTGGTTTTTTATTATTAGTCATTTATAATTTTATTACGAGTATAAACATGGGCAATTGAAGAAATAAAACGCCTCGTGTGCAATCAGCTATAGATTAAAAAAAAGTAGTAACAGTAAAGAGTTAATGATCCATATATAATATTATATTATTGTATATATACAATATACACGTTATACCAATGTATAAATCGAATTTAATTTAGTACACGTTATGGGATAGGGGGGGCAAGGTAAGTCCTCTCCCCTATTTATGCCAATAAGTGTGGACGTACCGTGATTCTGTCTATCTTGGTCACCTCCTCCTCTCTAAAAGAAAGACTAAATACGCGCCACTAATACGGAATCGTAATTGTGAAAAAGCTACGTACGTACGGAATCGTATTCTATAATCAAACCTCCTCGTAGAGTGTTCATTCGGTGATTAAATTAAAATCCGGAGTACGCTAAAAATGATGAAAAAATAAATTAAAATAAGAAATTCCGACATCCCCCCCCTCTTTCCCCGTTTTGTCTGAGATTCGAACATAATATTATTATGTTAAGAATTAGTAATATTAGTTTTAAATACAAGAACTTCTAGAAATAGCATATTTTTGTCAGAGTCATCTATTTATAGCTAGGCGAGCTAAACATATATTAACAGGTAACCTATGGTAACTTTATGTCTTTTTGTAACTCACTATCATTTTTTGTCCGTACAAATGTATTTCTAGTTGGGTAATTATTATAAAATCGAATAAAATTTTTTTCTTCGTGCATATTTTGCACGCATATTATTTATATAATTTCGCTGGTATATCTAACTTCTCGCGTCTATAGTAAATATTTTGCACAAAACGACACGTTTCCGGCAATGACTACTGAATCTTAGGAATATGTCCCGGAAGAAAAAGTCCGAGAGTAGGAATAGATGCCCCGGAACATTACGCCAGTCTACGGCACACCATGGACAATAATGATAATATAAGTATTATTCTGGGAGCAAAATATTATTAATTATTTATAAGTATAAATACGAGTTATCGGGAATTCACATATTTAATTTAATACTGTAATACGTATCCATAATATTTGTCTGTACTCCATGGTATATGCATTTAAAATTATCTTGAATTACGTACACACGCCAATTCGTATTTTTTTTTTTTTTTTATGACTGTTAACGTTTTTATCATAAATGTAATTGGAGTTGGGAAAAATGTATAAGATACCTCCATACACAGTGGCGTGTTTGTATACGGAGCGATTAGGGGAAACTGCCCCGGGGCCCTGGGATTTGAGGGGAAGGTGTCAGAACACAACGAACAAAATGTTAACAACGTTATCTAAACATATTAAATAGATTACACAACTTAACCTTATACAATACTTATGAGAAAAAAAATTGTCGAAACAATAGTAGAAAAAATAATAATCTTTTTTTTTGCATTAAAAAGAATTAAGACATAATATTTCAATTTACAGTTACTGAAGAAACCTTAAACACCTATGCCGTCCTAAAAATTTAAGCGGAATCCGTTAAAAATATTGACTATGACGGTATAATATAGCTACAAATAAGCGATTATCAAATGACTCGAGACTAATAAATTATTCGAATATTATTGTGTTGTAACGCGAAATGTCTATATACATTTTCGATACTTTATTTGGTGAGTTTTCTCTGGAGCTATATAGGGCACAAAAAAAAAAACTGCCCTGGGGCGCCCAAATCCTTATTCCGCCATTGCCGCCTTTACATTGAATTTAGTATATTTTATCGATTTTTTTCCGCATACGCCGACGAATATATTTTTAATATAAAAAAAAAAATTGTCAACACTACAGAGGTGTATGGGGCGGGAAAACGGACGGTAAAAGAGTAACGGAGATAACAAAACGAGCGAAAGAAATACGCGACGGAAATATATATATCCGGTGGTCGTTCCGACCAATCGTCGGCGAGTTGCGCGCGCGCCCCCCGTTGTGCCGGCGTTGGAGAAAATAAATACGAAAACGAAACGGAATGGAAATATACAACAATCGTATTCGGCCCGGCGTTGTCGTTGTCGGCTGTGGCGGCGGCGTCGGCGGAGGCGGCGGCGGCGGCGGCGAACTGGCCGGTCGGCGGGCGGGTGTCGCGCGCGGGCTGTCCCGGCGGCGGCGGCGGCGGCGGTCGATTCGTACGGAGCAAAGCGCGCGCGCGCCTGTGTCGCAAACATTACATTCGTAATGTAATGCGACGACTCCCTTTTTCCGTTTGTGTTGCGTTTTCCCTACCCGTTTTATTTATCCGCGCGCACAGACGTATATATTCGCCGCGGCCGGGGGTGGTGGCGGTGTGGGGGGGTTGGGGGGTTGGAAGGCAGAGCATTCCGTTTGCCGAATACATTACGACAAAACCTACGCCCACCGCGACCGACACGTTTGCCGCCGCCGAGATATATAATATAATGCAATACTCGCGTACAACAATATTGTGCGCAATGGTTGGATTTATTCGACGAATAAATAAAGCGTGACTTTTAGACGTATCCTCGTGCCCCGTACACCCTCATCGAAAACCGTATGCCGCCGAGAGTTATAGATATTAGACAACGTTTACACTGTACGCACCTATAGTTTCGTAAATAATTAATTTAACGCTGTATATAATCAAAAATATTCCATATGTATATGAAAAAAAGAAAATGTAATTTACATTTATTTAAATGAAAAATAAATAAAAGGGAAAAACTTCAGTAAATATTACGGCGCAGGAAGTGCATTTTAATATCCATTAAAAATAATAACCGTGCATATATATATATATAAAAATTAATAATCCAAGTATTTAATTAGAATAATTATGTACGAGGTGGGCAACTCATGGGTTGTTTGAAGCGTGCGATAAAAAACGTATGTTAAATGGTTGATTATACTTGAACAGGAGACACATAGTACGAATTTTAGGAGTGTCAAAGAACATATTTTCCATAGAATTTACCCAGAGACGGCCAAATAGAAAAAATTTATACCGTCGGACGTATTTTTAAACAGGTCCCGTTTTTTTTTTTTTTTGCTAAAATGTTCTATATATTTCGGAAAAATAACCTCGAACGGAAAAAATAAACAACATTAATTTTCAATAATTTACAACGGCTGCCTACACTCGTATATTGAAAATACCGTAATATAATATTGGTGAATAACGAAAACATTGAAAATAAACGTAAAACCATATTTTATAGAGACTCGCGTCTACATTATCGTTTGTTAAACGAACTTACGCAGTTTCTAAAAGGATAACACACGATATATTATTGTAATAATTACTAACCAATAAACTTTCGTATATTTTTTGTTGTTGTAAACATAAGTTTTGTTGGCTTTTGATTAAGTGATTCGGCATTCTCCGTAGAACGTATACGGACGCATCATGTGCATCTAGATACGCCGTATATTGCAGTGATCTTAAGATATCTCTAAGGTATTTATACGCGGAAAGAAAGAACGAACGTAAACGACGGGGTGGGTAGCATATTTTTTTTTTATTTTCGTTGAAAATGATATTTGGAATTTTCTCGGGTATAAACGGTTAGTATACGGTATATTATGTTCTATACATATGTACACGCGTGTTATATGTACCCCGCATTTGACTTTTGTGAGACTAAAGTGACGAGTGAGGAGGGGGGAGGGGGAGGGGGAGCGTCGCCATTTTGAGAACGTCCTCTGGCGGTGGTAGGTATATATCCATATATCTATATATATATCTATATATATATAAATATATATAGAAAGAGGGGGGGCACACACTTTTGTCGGATGCAAACCCGGCGGTTGTGCGGGGGGGGGGGATGGTACGGGATATATTATAGAGAACGAGAGAGAGAGTGAGTGTGTGAGAGAGAGAGTGAGAGAGAGAGAGTTATTGATCGGTACGCCACACCCTTGAAACCCCCCCCGCATTGAAAAGTAAACCCGAACGCGCGGGGGGGACGCCGCGTGCGACGGAACACGGGCAGGGGGAACGTTGGCGGACCGACGACGGCACGCGGCGTTCGTAGCGCGGGGACGGCGGGGGGTCGGATGCGGAGAGGGCATCCCGCGCGCGTGGTTCCCGGAAAACTTTAATGTCATTCCTACTGCTGCGAAACGGTCTGGGTCTCCCCCTACCCCCCCACACACACTCACTCGCTCCGCTCCGCTCCGCCCCACCGCCCCCCCAAACGGTTCCGTATAACTTCTCGTCGCCCGCGTACCTCTTTTGTCCACCCGGCCGCCCACTTCTCTTTTATGTATGTATTATATCTTTCTGCTGTACACTACTCCGGTCCTCGGGAAAATATCGAGCGGGTGCGGCCGCGCCGCCGTGTCAAGAGGTCTCCTCTCTCCGGTTTGTGTACGCGCGATTTAAGCGCGCGCGGACACGACCGCCGACGAGAAAGCGATCAAACGATTCGTTTAAATACGTAACAATAATCGTAATGACCGTTTTCCTACACCCGACGCGGTTTCGTCTTATTATTATTATTATTGTTTTTTTCTGTAAACACTTTTTCTACCAGACGACTGCGTCCGATCTATACACTCCGATAATACTGTTTCCGGTATTGTTTAGTCTAGTCACTTTAAAAGGGTCATTTTTCGATATACCTATTAGTTTTTTTAACCGCCGAAGAAAAAATTACAAAAAAAAAAAAAAAAAAGGACGAAAATACGGCAAAACACGATTTCGTCAAACTCGAGTTTTATTTATTACTTTTTTTATTTATGTTGATTTCTGCGTTACCATGGCAAACAACGTTAAACACGACTTATACTATTTCGTTCAGAATCGTTGCATACATACATAAATTCAATTTCTTTCTATGTATTACCTTCCAAACTTCCCATCTATTTTTTTTCTCGAAAATTTATCGAAAACGAACGATTATCGGATATTCGACGCGCGCGTGTCTATGTATATATATATATATATATATATATATATATTTATATTATACTAGCTGCCATCACCCAGCCTTGCTCGGATCAACGCTGTTGGTTATCCAAAATCATCTAGCTATTCCGCACATCATCTATTTAAAATTCAGAGCGAAGTGTGGAATCCATTGGTTTTATTATGATGTTTGCTTTATTAAATTGTTTTTCCAGTCTAAATCTAATTAAATGGTTTTTTTTTTTTAAATTCTATATTACTTTTAAATGTTGCTAGATTTTTTACATATTAAGTTTCAATTGGACGCATTTAATATTTCTGGAATCAGCGCACATAGATTTTGTTTGCATGAGACACGTGACAGAGCCACGTACAAGTGACCACGGGAAAAACATTGAACAATTAGGTTTAAACCAGCAACGTTTAATGTATGGCCTTATATGTATGTGCCTTATTTATGGTCATCGAAAAGCATAATTTTACGGGAAGTTGGAGCCGTCTAAACTGGAATGGTAGATTGGTTAGTAGCATTGGTAATCTAGGGATCAAGGCCGTTTCCTCAGTTCCACAGCCAGTAAGGATCGTACATTCAAGCAGACAGTTTTAATGATTTTATTCCTCGATTTCTTGCAAAGGACATTATTTTTTAGGTTTAATTTACTTTATTCTTAATATGTTCGAAAAATCTCCAAAGTCGGTAATCACATTTTTTTTTTTTATAGCCGTTTAAAATTTATTGACACATATTATTCCGATAATTTTAACGCAATATATTCCAATATAAATACCTAAAATAATATTTTTAAGTTACTAAAATTACGTCGAAATACAATTGCAATTCAATAACAACACATTTTTCTTAATTTCATCGTATACCTCAAAGTGTTAATACATACTCTATATGAAATTTACAATTATATATCCTAAATATTACATTAAAGCTCTGCTCAGAATCGTTTTATTGAAAGAAGTGATTTATTATTTCTTTCAAATTCAATACATCCACCAAGAGTAATGCTAAGTGCCTTTGTCAATACCGACACCCGCTGTGTGAAGTGAACCCACCGTGTGAAGTGCGCCGTTTTTTTATTTTTCACCGTTAAGTACAACTTATGATGAACCTCGTGTACAATTTTGTCAGATCGGCTAAACCGATTTTATCCAAATAAAACCAATGATAAACTAAAAATTCAAAACTTGCCAGAATATTTCGAAAATTTGCCGGCCCCTAGAGAGGGGCTAATAATAATATTGTGTACAATTTCCAGGTCTTTACAATTATTTTTAACCGAGGTTAAATATTTTTAACCCTTACAACGAAAAGAAAAATATCGAAAATAATGAAACCGTACATTTTCTCGGTTTTCTTACGTTTTTTCCCAACTATTAAGAAAACTTCGACGAAAAATGAGCCCCCCACGTTACTATCAGAAAAGGCGCTACACTGGAAAATCGGAACTGGAAGTCTGGTAGAAAAGTTGTTTACGATAAGAAAAAAAAAACACATCATATTAAAACCAATAAATTCTTCGCTTCGTTCCGAATCTAAAAATGGGATCAAGTTAGCCGACAGCGTATGTCGTTTTGAGGTGGAAATAAATGTATAAGGAAAATACCTACCAATAATAATATGACGACCGGTCAATAGAAAGTTTTTAGATTTTGTGACGTGTACTTACCCGACGCGATTGGATTGCACAATAAATAAATATCTAATAATAAACACGATATGACGCAATACGATTTTATGACTCATGACAAACGGTGAAGCGACGGAAAACGTTTAAAATTCGACGACACGACGCCAGTCACGAAGCCTGGCTGCTCTAGGGCTTGATTTTGAAGGTACAGAGACATTTATGTCTCTATAACATAACACAATTTACATTTTTTTTTTTTTTGAATATACATTTTATTATGATGACAAGTATTATAAGATATCTGTAATATCGAGATATATCCAGACCCAGCGTCATAGATAACCACATTATTCTTATTAAATAATTCATTGTGACAATTGTAAAAAAAAAAGATGTACACACAACAAATTAGAAACTTTAAAGCGTCTATCAGACAAAACTTTATTTTCTATTAAATTTACGAGTGTTTTGAAATTTAGAAAAGATTTAGTGTACAGATTATATGAAAAAAAGTACAAAAGTCAAACAAAACTAAACAAAATATAAACAACTGCAAATTACAATATGAAATCTATTCTTTGATTCTTACTTTTTGCGAATCGATCTATTATTTTATCTATATATATATATATACAGAAATGTGGAGTGTACTCATATAATATTATAATATATATTGTAATAATAAAAGTTTATATATTAAACTCAATTGTATAGTAGACAGAATATCTGTTCAATTTTTATTTTTGTTAGGAATTTGGGGGGAAGGCATGGCCACCTCTAAAGCCGCCAATGTTCGACGCACCACCCAGGTATTCGGCATAGGGAATGCCAGGGACGGAATAGGAATCAAATTCAGGCCGGGAAATTGAAGTTTATCGAGGCCACCGAACTTTTTTTCCAAATGAAATCCATCACTAAAGTCCAAAATTCTACCACCCAGCGGTACACTTTATTTGAGTTTTTTTTTTCTTCTAGATTTCCAACCGTTTTCTAAAAAATTGAATTGTATTTAATATTTATAATTGTTATAATCGCACGATTTATGGTCAAACATTTGTTTACGGGTATAAAAACACATACACGCATATGTGTAGTCCTATGAATTTTAGAAATCGTTATCTTGTCCCGGATCCGCAGTGTTAGTATAACTGACACTATGTTAAACATTTTATTAGTATATATTTTTTTTTGCTTCTTCAAACAGTTTATCATCAGGCCGCCAGATCACAATATGATTCAGGCCATCCGGAAAATTCCTATGCCCATGAACGGCCACTCCACCCCTGGGAACGCATCCGACGGCGACGCGTTCGATCCATGCACAAACAATTTTACACGACTTCAAGTTTGAATAATTCACGGTCGAAGCGGTAAAAAATTAACTGTTGATCACGATGGCCGAAAACAAAAAAAATAAAAACTGTTGGGAATCTAAAAATAAAAGTGTACCGCCGGGTGGTGGAATTTTGGATTTTGGTGATGGATTTCATTGGGAAAAAAAAGTTCGGTGGCCTCGATGACTTTCAATTTCCCCGCCTGAATGAAGTCCAAGTGCCGAATATTTATTTTTCGTTTTATCTTTCAGTTATCAATTAAGGAGGCTTAATAATTGTATTGTTTAAAATGGTTATTTTTTTTGTTACGGTAAATTACATACAACGAATTTAATGTCGTCGCGATAAATCGTTAGTCAAGTTTATTATTGGCGGTATTGATGGTTTTGAAAACATTGACGGCGATTGTGACCGGTGTGAGTACTACAAGAAGGATGACACCGACTTTAAATGACTAGTCGGTTTTACATTTTTTGTTACCTATATGAGAAGAAAATATTTTTTAATTGTTCATAATATAATGATAATTGTTTCAGATTTGGTATAACTATGTGGGGGGCCCAAATTTTGTCACACACGAGGTCAGTAATATCCCACGGGTAGCATATAGAGGCGAGTTTAATTTATATTTGTACGAAACGTTGATTGCTAATGAAAAACGATTCTAAAAAAATCGTTTTAAAAACCGTGAAAATCGTTTTAGCAGTAATTTTTGTTTTTTTTTTTTTTTTATACATATATAAAAATTTACACTTTAAACGCTTTTAAAACGAAATTATTAAAATACGCTCAACTTTTTTATTTTTCACCATTAAGTACAACTTATGTTAATTTATCTCGAGTGTCAAGCATTTCCGATCGGCCAAACATAAAACTAAACAAAAACTCAAAAACTCGCAAACTTTAAATGCTTATAAATATATAAAATGTGGCCGGGGAATGTTTTGAAAATTTGACTATCCTTGGAAACGACTAATAATACAATTCTGTACAATTTTCAGGTTTTTACGATTGTTTTTAACCGAGTTACAAAGGAAAGAAAAATAAAAAAAATAACTACCTCAGTGCACCGACTAGATACAAAATTCTTTTAGAAAAGACGCTATACTTGAATATCGGAGCAAGATTTCTGGTTTACAGACGAAAATAAAAGCCCGCATGATAGTAAAACTAATATACACTTACTCAGAAACAATATTACAAAAAAAAAATAAAAAAAATAAATACTCGTAAATTATTGCATATTTACGTTGTTAAAATAATACGAAACACGAATGTTAAATAATATTTTTCTATAAATTTGTGATATTTCTCGCGTGATACATACAATTAGACGGAGTAGTATACGCTTATGATTAAATAACTAAATACAAACAAAACGTTCGTGAAAAGTTCGATTGGATATTCATATCTTTTAATTATTAGAGAAAGAAACAATATGCCCGTTTAAATAATTAATTAATGCAAAGATGTGTCTATAATATAATGTTGGGTTTAGTTTTTTTTTTGTTTTTTTTTTTTTTTTGTATAATTACACATGCGCTGCGTTTGCGTGACGTTTTTTTTAAATACTCGTTGTTTATATTAAAATAATACGTATTATGTGTAAATTATTAACTGCAGACTTGGCGAACATAGAAAGGAAAACAAAAAAAAAAAAAATTCGATTTGTTCAGTTTTTGTATGTAGAAACATATTGTAGCGGCGTAAATTGTATAAAAATATTAACTTTTTTTTGTCGTGCCATAAAGATTATAATCAAATAATAAACGTGATAACGGTATAATAATATGTACGTAATATTTATATATAGGTATTGCACATACAAGCGGAACATGTCGTGATAATGACGAGTTTCACCATGTTAAAAATGAAAAAAAAAAAAAAAAAACCGCAACATTCATCATATTTTATTATAATTTTAAAATGGGTGTTTTTTAATAAATAGTTTATGGCTAACCTACCTCCTCCCGCGCCAGCGAAAACTTTAATATAAGTAAAACATATTTTCGTTATATACCTGTATAATAACAGTCCGTGTTTGACGGAACACGAGTTAATACCTTATATATATATATATATAGCATGCCTCAAATATAAACAGTTTGTGTTTTTTTTTTTTTTTTTTTTCTATAAACCGTATAAAAAATATTAAAAAAAACCTCCTTTAGATCTATTCGGTTTATGATATAAATTGTATATTCTCGACAACTAAATATTGCAATCGGAAAAAAAAAAAAAAAACAAAACTGATTCTGTACGAACTGGTAACTATTAGTAATACTCGTGTTTTTTTCCCATTTGTAGCCAAGGTAACCTATATAGAAATCAACAAAAATACAATTGCGCAATTTTGTTTTAAATAAAGTACCACCGAACAAAAAATTCACGTCTTTCGCGGTAAAATGCGTTAAGTAATTCGGCGCATTTTTACTAACCGAAAAAGTGTTTTTCGGGAAAGAAAAAAAAATACCAATAAACTGTCCGTCTATGTTTCTTTGCTACGCTCACATTCATGAATAGTGAATAACAATTTTTGCAGTTATTGTGAATGTGTTTAAAATTTTATTTCTAGGTCTAATTATAGTCAATTATATATTCGGGTATTTTTAAAATGCAAACAATATGCAATTCTAATTAAATCACACAGTTCAAAATTAAGAGAAATTTTTTATTAAAGTTTAGAATATCATAATATTTAATATTTTATAATTATCATAAAAGTTGACGTACTCAAATTGTTCTCCAAGTAACTAGAAATGTAGAAACAGTTTTTTTATAGGTATTCTTAATTTAGCATACGAGAATTATTATTAATTTTTTTTTCAAATAATGAACAGTTAGAAGTTCTATAATATATCAAATTACTTAAAAATAAATACCAATATTTCTTGTTTAATTATTTCCTAATTTGTTCATTATTTGTCATTACTACATTATAACAAATATATATTTATATTTTATTATAGGCTATTTATAGCTTATTGATAGTAATTAATATAAATAACGACAAACCCAGTAGTTTAGTTCAGGAGTTTTTTAAAATATTTTTTATGCCTGGGATTTCGATGCACTTTGTATTATTTTCCAAAGCTTACTGTATTGTCATAAATTTGTTTCGTATACTTTTGAATGATAATAAGAAATTTCAATTTGCATTTTTTTGACTTTATTGTCATTTTCTTAATTTTTTAGAACATTTTAGTGTATTTTGGATACAAAATTTGAAATTTTATTTTAAGATTTTACACGCTAACGTGTTTTTAATACAAATATAACAACTATCTAGTAGATATTCGTATTATATTATCGGACAATAGTAACGTAAAAACCTATAGATAACGAATGGCGGCGTCTATACAGTAAAACTAACTTGGTGTATTTAAAATCACTAGATATTCCTTGTTTAATAATCAATTAGAGCAATTAAATCGAAAAACTTTTTAAAATTTTTTTTCCAGATTAATATAAGTCCACGTCGAAGATGTACAGTTCTACCTGTTTTCTTATCAAACTTTTTTTTTTTTTTTACAATATAATACATTTTATCAAATATCGTTTACACCAATATAATTAAAAATAAAAAAAATGTAATGCATTATTTGTATGGCTTTTTTAGGGTTTTATAGGGTATTACATTTCTAGCCCTAATTACAAGTTGTTACAAATCAACGACCAATTTTTAATCAAATAATTTCCAACATCTTATATATTGTTACATGCACTATTTAAAACAATGTTTAAAGATTAAAAAGTGAGAAAAAAAAATGTTAAGTATAGAATTTTTGATTTATTCAGAATGTAAAAAAATGACAACTTGATTAGAACAAAAAAAGGACTTGTCTCCTTTCTACAGTAGACGATGTATTTACGCGTGCTAAATACAAAACTATAATAAAAACAAAATTGATAAAAATGAACTTGTTCCCTATCTGCATTTGAAAATTTCGTCAATTTTTTATAGTCATACAAATTATATTAAAATTAATTGCCGTGGTGAGTAACGCATATTGAAAATTGTATCCAAGCTTAGTGGCTACAATACAAATCATTGTGCGTATATTAAACGTGTATGTATATATATTTTTAATCGTGATTTGTGTTTTTTTTTCTTAATTAAATTTCCAAGTTATTAAATTATAATATAGAACGTAAAATGTTTAAAAGTTTTTGTCTTCTATCAAATTTAATGAAAGCGTGTTGTGTTTTAAACACATACAAAAAAAAAAAAAACTGGATTATTTTTGTTTAAGATAATACAAAATTTCTTTTTATTCTATAACTACCATATTGTTATTAAATACAGTTATAATTATGCGCCCGAGACTGTGTTTAAAAGTACGTAATAAAATAAATTTGCAATATAATATCGTTATATACACGGCGCTTTGTATAGGCAATCCGAGTACACGATTCGCTACTCGTACGGTTCCCGTGGCTAAACGCCATAGATAATAAAAAACATTGACGGGACGTGTTTGCTTATCGATGAAGATTAGTCACATGTACGGGAATTTCAATTTATTATTTAAATAAAACTTGCGTGTGTGTGGAAGGGAGGGGGCGATCACACATCCTTATCACTTAACTTTAAGTCTACAATTTTCCAGACGGTTCGCAAGGTCGTTTATCGATAAAAAAAATGTCCAACATAGAGCTGATACCGTAGGTAGGTTACGACGGTGGTATACGGAAGATAACCAATTACCGTTATGGAGTATTTGGTATTTGATGAAAACCCCCGAAACATTATTTTAGTATATACATATATATATATATAAAAACTACTAGAGCGATTTTTCGTAAAATGTTCCGCGTTGTCCGGTGAAGGTTTTCAACTGTTGAAATCGCTACTCCTATTGAATACTATCTCCTAAAATTAGGTTTTTAGGTTTTTTTTTAATATAAAAATCTAATTCGTTTTGTTGATTTATGGGTTACCTTGAAGACACGGATAAAAAAAAAAAAAAAAACTATTATTAATTATTGTAGTACAATTCCTGTGCTGTGCGGGTATCTATGGTAATAAGTGAAAACACGTAAAACCACGAGGTTTGTTTGTTTGCGCGCCAAACGACAAAACGAAAAATGCCGTATATCACAAAGCACCGCAATGAACGAAACGATTATGTCACGGCAAAAATAAATAAATAAATAAATATTTGTTTGACATGAAATTGTGACTTGAATTATTTTCGTTGATTAGCGGCTGATGACATGACCGGTGCACGGAGAACACTTACAAGTCTGCCGAAGGTTAGGCTACGCCACTTTCCACATCTGACTACCATTTTTGTATTTTTATTTTTTATTTTGTTTCGTATACAATGACAATGCAACCTAACTTAACGTTCTGGCGACGGCAAAGCAATGCCGGGCCCCAGTCAGTGTAGTATATTTCTGGCTCGAATACGGCCACCTGGCCGCGCGCGAGACGACGGGACGGGAGAGTACGGATTTCTAAGACGTGTTTTTCGGGATGGGCGGAGAACGTCACGGCGCAGATTGTCGTTATACACAATATAGCCTAGACTCCGTCTAAAGTTTCGACCGGCCGTCGTCCGGACCGGCGAAGGGGGGAGGAGGGGGGGGGCGGTAGTTTGTTTGTTAGAGGGGGGGGGGAATGAGATCGACAGAGAAGAAATAACGTACGTACGCGTACGTGTACGTACGTGTGTTATAAGTATAAAATGGTGGTGGGGGGGGGAGACGGAGTAGCGGTCGGCGACGGGTGAATGCGGTAAACGCGCGGACGGAGAATAAAACACAACGCCCGGCGCTATATATCGGCGGCGTTGGTGTGCGCGACCGGCGCGCAGGGGTACCGCCGTTTCGTCGCTGAGGCAGTGGCGGTGGCGCGAAGGGGGGTCAAGGGGGGCTGGGGGTTCGGGGGCCGCGGCGCAGTGGCGGCGGAGAGAGATTGCGAAAAAGAGAGGAAGAACTCTGCGCCGCCCGCGCGTTTGCTACATCGATTTGTTTTGTGCGTGCCCAACAACGTTTTCTCTCGCGCCGCGTGCTTCGGCATCGGTTTCCGCGCGGGGCGTTGGGTGTGGCCTTAGCCTCCGCCGCCGCCGTACCCGTACCCGTACCCGTAACCGTACCCGTAGCCGCGAGGCGGTGTACAAGTCGCGGGGCGACACACAAAAGCGTAAAATACCATTAAAATATACGCTCGCACATATACGCGTACGCGTGTTGTATCCGCACACGCGCACGTTCGTACGACGGCGTACGTACGTATAAAGAAAATGGAATATGAAGAACGAGAGTGTATATATGGTAGTCGGGCGAACGAACAGTACGAGTGCGAGGAGATTTCAGGAGAGGGGAAAAAAATTCAGCCCGATCGATAAGTGGCCCCGCGGTTTCCGGTTACAGACGTACTGTGCATACGTGTATACATTACAACCGCGACGCCACTGCAAACGTACGAATCGGCGCGTCGTTGTCGTCGTCGTTGTCGTCGTCGTTGTCGTCGTCGTCGTCGTCGTTGTCGTCGTCGTCGTCGTCGTCATCGTCGGCGACCGAAATTATTGTCGCCGCCGGGATTCGGATCGCGAGAACGGTCGCACGAGTACGATATTTTTCGTTGAACAAATATCCAATCCTGAAAGCCGGAAAAACAAAAAAAAAAAAAAAAAAAAAAATAGAGAATATTGTCGTAAATTCTACATTTCTATTACGTATTATATCGGCAGGCCGTCGAACAATTGAATTTCTAGGTTTTTTCCCCCCTTCACCCGATAGTAGTACCGCGCGTGGGGGACCCCGAGTTGGCAGCCCGAGGCGCCACGAAATAATTTTGTTTTGTTTTTCCAGCTCTGTAGCGATGGCGTGGCGTGCGTGTAAAATTATTATTATTTTTTATTGTCCGACGGTATTTCTATAATATACGTAATTGTATAGGGAATATAATGGAAAATGTAATCGAGGAAAAAAAAAACATTTCGTGAAATAAATTGTTCGAAAATATTACACGTAAAATATAAGTATATCGAACTTTTATTTATTCATTTAACGAATAATCAGTTTAATCGTGAATTTGACAATTTTAATATATATATATTTTTTTTATTTTAAACCCTGTCGTATGTGTTTTATAAATACGTTTTTTTTTTTTTTTGTTCAAAACCTACTGATGACAAACCCTTTAATCGGGTTCTGGGTATTCCGTGTACTCTTAGACAAACTCTATACTTCGACAATAGTTTTTTTCCAGTGTTGTCATATCGTCGGGTTCCATAATATTATTTCGACAGTTTATTAAATGTATTCCTTAGCCGTGTTCACATAGTTACAACTCGCTACTATATGATAAGAAATTCCTGAATATTTATTACCGTGTTTGTTTTCAAAATGTTTTAATATAAATTATGAAGAGTCAGAAGCGAACGCAAGGGGAGTTTTGGTGGTTCAAACCACCTCCTCCCTCGAAATATCAGGAAAAATGTTAGAAGTAAATTACCTGACCTACAAATATAATAGTTATTTTAAAGTTTCCCGCGAGATTTACAAATAAAATAAATTAATATATATGCATATATACGAGTACCCGAAGAGTAATAATTTGTGATATTTATGAATATTTTACATTTTACATTTTTTCTACTTTATTAGGTACAACGATAATTATATTATACGAATATATAACTAAGAAATAAGGAAAAGAATTATACATAAAATGTAAATTTGAAATACAATATCGACAAAAATATAAATACAAGTTTTTTTGAAGTAGGTTTTTACATATAAATTAAATGCAATATTTAATACTTATTATTTATTAATACTGTTTTATATTTTCAATGTTGCCGTTAAAAATAATTAATGTTTGCAATTTACTCGACTATTGATATTTACACAAGAGAAATATTTCAATTAATAATAAAATACAGTAGTTTGGTATCGGAGTGGCCCTGTCGCGAGGGGAGGGGGGAGACCTTTATTTTTCTATATACGTAAAATGTCAGAACCGTAAACTGTCAGAACAAAACATGTTTGTACGCCAAGTGCTAGTATTATTATTATTATAAGTAAACATGATAATAATATAAATTAAAACAACCTTTTAAATAAAAAAAACAACACGTAATTCGAATAGCGTTAAAAAATTCACGTGTTTAAAATATCGATATACATTTCAAAAACCTTAGAACGTTATCATTCTTCGACGTAAGGACGATATCAGTGTTTAACGTGGTAATAATAATGTGCAACCTACCCAATATAGTGCCATACGTATTGTCAATATTGTCGATATTACGTTTATAACATTTTGTACGTACCCACGCGCACTTGAACGTTTAAATCAGTTTTGAATATTAATCAACAATTGCAGTTAAATTTGTTTAAGAAAAAAAAAAAAATTAGTTAATTTCACAATATATAATATTATACAAATACCGGCACTTTTGTAATTATTGAGGATATATGTAGGTACAATAATTTTAAATAAATAAAACGCATCATTTGCTTATTATTATTATTTTATTTTTGAAAGTTTAAATTTAAATAATAATTAACATTTGTTTATTTGTATTATATGATATATTATAAAAATAATAATTATTCCAGTGTATTAAATTCTAAACTCGGAACAGAATCAATCGCGATTTCTTCTCCCGTTTAAAAAATAATATAGTAATCTGTTTAAATGTTTAACATTTTATTTTATTTTTATATATTTCACTTATTTTTCTCGAGCGTTGAAATTTCGGTAGAAAATATGTACCATTCCTGTATAGAATGTGAAAATGTTTTTTTAACTTTTAAGTGTCTGTAGTATACGATAACCTTGTTCCGCGTTTAACTATATTAATATTTAATATGTATATTTTTTACGGTCGCGGGATTTGTGTTAACGTATATTATGTATGTAAAAACCTTTTATTTTACAAAACACTTACCTAGTAAAAAGAAAATTAACTTAAATACATATATATATATATATATACTTAATATTAAAAAAGTCATTATCGCGATTAAAATATCACATAAATAAGTAATATATCGTTGCTTATGTATTCGTATTATTGATACCAGAAATTGAATACGTTCTCTCTTGTATAAATATTATAAGTGTTTTTTTTTTTTTTTTTTTTTCTGTTCGATTTAATTGAATTTACTACGATTAATCCAATACGGTTGCGAAATACCGTGTTTAAATTTATTCGTATTTATGGTAATTGTAATGCAATCTATAAAGTACATTTTGTTTTACATTTATTTTTTATTTACGCCGTGAAAAATTAAAATCGATAATTCAAAAAACGTCTCTGCAGATTTGGCAACGTACATCGCCTCTATATACTAATGTAATTAATCGCACTGAACAAAAATATAAAATATAAAACTATGACGCGTCTTATGAATGTTATAAATTTTTGATAACGTGTATATAATCGTCTATAATGGAATGCATTTTTTTTTATTTTTATTTTTTTTTTTTTATGCATTACGGAAGGTTATAATTCCAATATAAACGGTTTTTGTTTATGCGTCAAAAATATACTCGTGATAATACTTCTATGAAAAAATATACATACGATATTAACTTTATTTTTTTTTGTTTGTTTTTAGATAATATTACAAAAATGTTAATATTTTTTAATCCGTATTTGTCGTATAGATGATATAGTTACAATATTGTATTTCGATTTCTAAAAAATGATGTATTATTATTCGTATCGAACGGAAACACGTTTGTTCAATAATTTCTACAAAATTGTATTGATTCCTTTTGAGTAGAGGGTTTAGGCTTTTAGGCCAGTATTGGGGGATAATACGCAAATATTAAAAAAAATATTTAATCACTGATTTTTCTTTTGTTTTTATAATATTAATTTTTACTTTTCAAATCGTATAGGCAGTGTTTTATTATTTTATTTTTTTTACGATTCCCACAATAATGCCAAAATAACATAAAATAATTAAATCTCTCCTATAGTCCTATGCGATGAATAGGTTGTATTATCATTTCAAGGGTTTCGTGTAACGATATAAAACATTCGATAAACAATATTATTATTAAAACTCATTATTAATTTTTTTTTATCTTCTATAAAATAAAATAGGAAAAAAAAAACAACAACAACAACAACTTAATCGAATATTACTAAAACTGTCATTCATCATGATATTCTTTTCTTTTTTTTTTTTTCGTTTTTTTTTTGGCACGACCATTTTGAATATCTATCAATCAAAAAAACCTGTTATTTTTTTACACGACCATCGTCCGTCGCGCGTCGGTATAAATTTTTTTAATTCAATTTGATCCTATACACAGAGAGAGAGAGAGAGAGAGAGAGAGAGAGAAACGGGGTAATGCAATATTTGCTGATGTCATTTAGGGGTAATTATTATTATTGGCTAATGCTTACGGGAAAGGGTAGCGAGTTCATTCAAATTCTCCACTCGGTCGGTTGTTATAGTCCGCCACCCGCCGCCCGTCGACCACTCGCCACGCCGCCACCGCTCCCGCACACATCGCCCGATATACCAAAGCGGCGCTCGTTCGCTCGCTACGAATCAATCCGGAATCGTCGGCGGCGGACAAGTAATTAATCATAAAACGTTGTCGGATATTATATACGGTCATGTCAACCGCCGGATTGTTCGGTTTTTAAGGCATGGCAACTGCAGCGATGGGGTTTGCGCGGTATCGGTAGGCGGCGGCGGCGGCGGAGGAGGCGGCCACGGGCACGGGCAGGGGCTGGGGTATACAACAGCTATAACTTTCGCCAAAGAAGGTATTTCCCTTCAACTTTTGGCAAACTATCCACGTCGTCCGCGAAAAGTTTGATTAAATATTGAAATATTATTAATATATTATTATTAAAAACGATATTTTCTTGCGCGAGGGACGCGTTTACAGGGACAGGCTTGTATCTGCCGCAGCAATAATGTGTTCAATATTTTTTTCGTTTTTTTTTTTGTTTTTTTTTTTTTTTTTTTTTTTTTTATATTTTACTAGCTGACCCGGCGAGGCAAAGTTTCGCCGTTGCCAGCTTATTGTCCAGCCCGTGTCAATAATTACAAAGAAAAAACCTCCGGCAGACCAAAAGTGTTACGTTGCCATTTTATCAACAAAATTAATTCAAGTCATAATTTCATGTCAAACAAATATTTAATTATTTATTTTTGCCGTGTCATAATCATTTCGTTCATTGCAATTTTTCGTTTTGTCGTTTGGCGTGCAAACAAACAAAACTATGGTTTTCTGACACGGTAACAGGCGACAACATATTATGTATTAACAACAATAATTACAGTTTTTTTTTTTCGTCAGTATTACCAAGGTAACTGTATCTGTACTGTTTCCGGTAGACAATTTTGTCTAGTTGATACTTTAGAGAGGTAATTTTTCGATATATTTATTAGTATTTTAACACGGAAGAAAAAACTACCAAATATGAAGGAAAAACCGCAGAAACACGATTTATTCAAACTCGAGTTTTATTATTTTTTTTTTATTTATGCTGATTTCTGTGTTACCATGGGAACAATGGAAAATAAATTGTTTTTCGTTTGATATTTATCGTTGCATATAGATATAAATTAAATTCCAATCTATATACAATCTTTTCAACTTTCCACCAACAACAGTGACCCACCCATAGTGCGAACTACGTACACCTTTTTTTCAGTATGATTCCTAAGTAAAATAAATAGCAAAAAACCTGTACAGTCGCTTAAAAAAAAAAAAGAAGCAACGTTTAACAACTTTAATTTCACACAAAGTTTGCAATATAAAATTGATCCGTCGGTTAAAAAAAAAAAACTCTTCACCAAACTCTAATGGAAAGTTAGTTTTTTTTTTTTTAACGTTCAACTAGTTTTTACTTTAGGCATTTTCACGTGAAAAATGACAACTCGCCAAATCTAATTTTAAATTATGTTCGCGCGTTTGTAATCGTGCGACATTATTGACGTAGTTCGTATATTTACAGAGACGGTCGATAACATTATGATTTACTATATACTAAATTCAATCTTGTCTTGTCTCCAATACATATAATACTATCTCAAAAACGATAAATAAAACCACACGCAATCGTATTCCGTGTATGATGACGTTTTCCGATTTTACTTAATTCCGGCATAATAGAATACAATTATAGAAATATGCGAAATTTTCGTGAAAATGATGTAAAAATTAGAACCCAATGGGAAATCGAATTAAAATAAATTCTATACAATTGCAATCGGAAAGATTCAACGCGTATTTTTGTATGATTGTTATCTTTCTATCACATCCCCAAAAAAATGGGGGAGGGCTATTCCCCCTTCCCGTTAGCTTAAGAATACAACGTTTACGAGTATTTATTTAGTAATTTAATTTTGAAATTTATATATATATAGATATATATATATAAAGATAAAGAAAGGTTATAAGGAAAATATTGATTTGTCGAATAAAACTTGGCATTTTTAGATCCGGTTTTCAAATTTACATTGTCGGGTTAGGATAGCAGAAGATTCTACGGTTTGTTCATAATTATTATGAACAAACCCCTCTCGTTGAAAATTCCTAAGTTCGCCCCACTGGTCTGTTGATAACTAAGACATATAATAATGAGATAACAATATGTTCAAATAAAAATCACGGTGCCATAAAGAATTTAAATTAAACGTAATGTATATCAATTTATATTTCTTATTATACACTTTTCACACCTTTCCCCCTACCATAGGAAATAAATCGTAAATACGCCACTGCAGAATACGTATTAATAAATCGTGTGTTACGATGATTATTTCTATTCAATAATTACTACTCGTGTAATAGCTCACGTTGTATTTATGCAGAATTTTACTGCGGGTAAAAATAAAATATTGTATTCGGTCGCGGTGACTTCCATGGGGAAATTTACAGAGCTTTCTCCGGGTTATTTATGTTATGATGGTGAAACGGCACAGTCATCTTATTATTATTACTATTATACTATAATACGATGCGGTGTTTGTGCAAGTATACGTTTAAGTACCAGATAGAATCTCACGTATCATTTCGTATACCCATATAATATTCTCTGTAAACAATGACGGCACGTCGTTAATTTTTTAAACGTTTGTTACCTACTTATCTGCATTTATATAATAAAACAATACAATAGCTTAATCGATTTTTTTTTTTTTTTTTTTAAATGTTGTTGACTCGCGTATCTCGTATTATATGAGTTGTTTATTATAATATTAAGACGATTCTACCTCGTTATTTTAATTATAATTCATATTGGATTGGGTATATAATTAAAAATAATTATTCGCGTCGTAGTTTTTGGCAATATCTTATAAAGTATGTAATAAAGGATACATCTACGTGTATATATATATATTAAAAACAAAAAATTCACGGTATTAAATATAAAATTTATTTCAAAATAAATTAACAACGTAGATTTTTATTGACGATTGCAAAAAAAAAAAAAAAAATTGCATTCTAAAAATTTAGAGTGTAGAACAGGGGTTCCCAATCTTTTTATCATCGAGTACCACCAGACACTTTTGTAATCAATACGCGTACCACCTCAATTCTAAAACTAAATTAGGAGTCAAATTTGTTTAGCGTATATTTGTATTATTCATTCATTTCTTTACATTTTTATTATTTGATATTTATGAAAGTAAAAAAATCTTAATTTTTAGTTAAATCTAAATATTTAAATTTTCAAATTGATAAAAAAAAAAAATATTATAAATATAAATCATAATAAAATTAAATAAATAAAATTAATGTGATATTTGTTGTTGTTTATTTTGTACAAGGACATCAATATCAGACTGAAAGGAACTAATTTTCACTTTTAAGTCACTTTGAATATCGAGCCTACTTCTGTACTTATTTTTCAAATACAGCAATTCAGAAAATTCATTCTCACACAAAAAAGTAGTGACAAATGAAGTTAAACATTGTAATGCTTGCTTGAAAAGGGATGGATATTCTTTTTTTTGTTGACATCCAAAATGAAACCAATGTTTTGTCTTTAAATGCGTCTTTCATTGAGCTGTCACTTACCATATCAATGAACGATTGTTTGTCTTCCACGTCTTTTGGAACTTCTTTGTCTGAGATTCATACAAAAATGGGTTTCTAATCCAATTATTCTTTGAATAGTCTTCAGAAAAATATTTTGAAAAATTCATCTTCAGTGCTTCCAAATGTTCCAAGATGTCAGCATTTAAATCTTCCTTCAGAGAGAGTTCATTTTCATCGCGAATTTCTTCGTATACCACCTACGAGCCTTCCGCGTACCACGGGTTGGGAACCTCTAGTCTAGAAAGTGCTAATATATAAGTATTCGGTGAATATTTCCGGTCTTTATGATTAGTTTTAACTGAATTACAACAAAAAACAAAATAAAAAACAACACATACCGTGTAAATGAAATCCGCTTTCCCGGCATTTTTTTGTACTGGTTATTCCCTATTATTAAGAAAACAATATAGCAAATAATGACACTAAAAAATAAATACATCCACTTTAGAAAAACTCACTCGTAATCTAAAACAATACGTACACTATCGAATAATTACTAATTAAATAATACGAGTATTTAAATTTTAAATCAAAAATGTATGTCCCTGCACTTTGCTAATATTCAGTTAGTATTATTTTCAAATACAATCAGTATAATTTGGTTACAGTAAAAAACTTTAACAAAAAATAAATGATAAATTACAACAAATATATTTATGTGAAATATATATTTGTTTACATTTATGTTATTATATTTTATTGAGTATTTATCTCTAAAACAATTTTTGTTTTTTTTTTCGATAAATTTAGTATAATGAAAAAAAAAAAAATAAAAAAATAATTATTATATGGATTAATATAATACAAGAGTATAGGAAACATATTTGAAATATTTAATGTATATTTTTATTAAGTTGTTTTTTTTCGTAACTGTTTCCATGCAGCATTTCTATTAAATTTACATAAATTATTTAATACGAGTATACCTATAATTTAATTTATGTTGGTAATACATATAATATTTTATTTAAATCTTTTTTTTTTTTTTTTAGGGAAGGGGATTAAAATATTTTCCATTTTGATTGGTATAGTTAAATATATTAAAAATGTAGAATTAAAAATAACCAATTTATGATATTTAACGCGTTAATGCATTTTTACATTGCTGTTCAATGATTATTATTAAAAAAATTTATTATTCGAATTTTGGTTTTGTTGTTCGACAATAATTTGTAATATTTCACCCATTTTTATATTTTTTTACCGCCATTCGTACTATTTTGTATCGACGTTAATTAAAATATATTATTATTATTATTATCTATCAAAATATTTATGATTTAATCACCGTCGAATTTCGGTTCAGCGTGTTGACAGGTCGGGTTTACGATATTTTTTTTTTGTTCTCTGGCGAATATGATTGGATTTATTGATATAGACGAAACGAGGGGTGATGTCAAATCGGTGCCCCCAGATGACGATGATCGGAGTCGTGACATAAATGATAACAATAATAATAGGCTTCAGAAATCCCACAACGACTACTCGACCCGGTTTACACATTGTTCGTGCCCGCAAAATTAATTAATCTCGTCCTTTGCACGGTTATTGTGTGTCACATTGTTTTAACCGGTATTCTCACGTCGAACATTAACATTTTAATAACGCAAACAGCCCGCTCTTCTCGTCCTGCCGGGGCCATCCAAATCTGTTCAACCCCCGACCACGCCAGTACCTAACCCGGAGAAGGCGTACCCCTCAAGGACTATTTTCGTGCGATAAAGAACACAAATTAATGTTTGTACGTTAACCACGGGCTGTGACGAGGATAGAAGTTGTCCATACCGATTTTTATTAATCGTAAAATACCGTTAAAATATATTATCGTATGACTTTCGAACATTATTGAACCATCCTAATTTACTAGCGATTTACAATAAATTAATGAAACCAATTGGGTATAGATTTTATATAATTTGATCGTTAATTTAAAAATTCGAATTTATGTTATAATACTTATATAAGTTGATTTAGTTGATCTTATAGTATTTCACGACGATTAAATTACCCGTAATAATCTAGATTATAGTATTTTTCTTTAATCGCGGACATTTTTGATTACATAATCGCGTTTTAAAATAATGCTGTATTATTTATGTATAATAATGATACTATGTGGGAGCTAATGTATAAAACATACAAAATAGTGGAAACCAGTTTACGTGTCAGTGGCAATTATGTCAGCAATCAGTCGTATAAATTATTAGTATTAGGTACCATTAACCAGATGTTGAGACACAAAAAAAAAAAAAAAAGCAAATAATTACTTTTAATAAGATGTGCCAATTTGGAATCGAGTTCAATAAAGACGATGTTTTCTTTTATAGTCAGTGGCAATATAATTATCAGTATAATAACTTATTCTTATTATTTACATATAGAGTATATAAACCGGAGTGTATTCAATTTATTTTCATAAATAATGATAATAATTGTAATTAATAGCAAAATTATATAAATCCGAAATGTTATTTAAACGCCTGGCATATTGTAACTGAATAATACAATTTATTAAATAAATAATACATGATTGTTTGATATAAGTTATATTAACATCAATAATGCTTTCTCTTATAGTACATTAAGTTATTCGTAGGTCAATTTGCCGTTCAAAATATTGCAATTCAAATATTATATCCATCTAAATATTTTATATACGCGTATATAGAAATAAACAGATTGTATTTACTAGTCATTTTTATAGAGTTAAACCTATATTGAATAAGTGAAAGCTGTGATATATAATAATATATAATACATATATATATTTTACTGGATATAATTATTACAACTATAGCGACCTATATTATTTAGAAATATTATGTATTTACCGTGTAATATTTTATTGGAATCTTGTTTTGGTTCATATAATATTATGCAATAAGAAAGAAATTGCAGTATTAATTTACAATAATATACTTCACATTTAAGATGATACATTTTGAACTATACATGAGAAGTATGACTATAACAAAATATGGTTTAATAAGAAATATAATTATATGTACAGTAAGTATATATAACAGGCATAGTCTGTGCTTGAACACCTTGCTATTAACGACATTATTAAATCACCTCGAAAATACACCTTGTTTAACAAAAAAAAAAAAAAAATACTAAATATTGACATTAAAAAAAAAAAAAAAAAAATTGATTTTTGATCTCTGGATTTTAAACACACGTGCGATATATTATTTCAACAAAATAATTATCCTATCAAGTGTTGTAAGTCATCACGCTGTGGTGATCAGGATATTGGTGTTTTTTTAAATCATTAGATTGAGCTCCTCTATTTAATTTTTCCCAACTCGAGCACCGACTCCAACGGTAAACTATTTAGATAATTTCATTCCAACAAACCAATATTATATATACTATTCAAAATCTCAATTAAATATATATTATATAATTATATTATTTGGCTCTATTTGGCGTTTATTTCATACTATAGATTGGAAATTATGAATAACGATATTAGCTCAAGTCTTTGCATAGAGCCTTTACCTACACATCTATACTTAATAAGTCTTATTAGGTTTTAGTTTTATTTTTCGGTTACGCGACGTAAAACACACGTGCGATATATTATTTTAACAAAAAATATATCCTATTAAGTCGCGTACGTCATCACGCGGGTGTGTTTGGGGTAATGGTGTTTTTTTTACATCGTTAAAACTAGGTCGGTGTTTTTTTTTCTTCGAGGGTAAGTATTATATATATATGTATACATATATGCAGCGCATATATAACCGCGATGCGCAGACATGCGATCGGGAGGAGTCGTTGACGGGAACAAACGCGTTAAAAAAAAGAAAATAATAAGAATTATTGGACTAGCGGTATATTCTCGACGCGTTATATGTTTTTTTTTTTTACCTATATATTATTATTATTATTATTATTTATTTTTTTTCTCTCTGCCGCCGCGCAACTTATTCGTGTAAAGTTGCAATCTTTCAACGGGCGTTTTCTCTCTAAATTGAAGAAAACGAAATATATATATAATACGCGTCATATACGTATATTATACACACAAGAGAACGAAAAAAAAAAAAAAAAAAGAAACATATACTTACACCGGTGGCCGTGTACACCCGCCACACACCTACCCCTATATATATATATATATATATATATATATAATAGCAGCACAATATAATGCGCACGCAGACGTTTGGAAAATGTGAAAAATGAAGTAGCGGTTAATGCGTTCTACACGCGGGGAACCCTACGGGGCTTTGATTATGTTCTCAAAACGATTGGGTTTCGTTTACAGAAAATTGCTCGCCTTACGCGCCGCCGCCGCCGCCGTAGGTGTATATGAATTATGTGTCCCGGAACTGCCCCCCATTTACTTTTTTTCTTCTTTTTTTTTTTATACGCCGCTCGCTCCCATATAATATTGTTATTATTTATTATATTGTACGGCCGTTATTATTATTATTATTTTTTCGATCAATCGGACGGCATTTATATACTCTTCTCTCCCTCAGCCACCGCCGCGGCGCGCCCCGTCGTCGCTCGCGATACCGGTAATTTCGGGGCGAAACGATAAATTAATTTATTTTTATTTTTTTTTCATTTTTTAATCCACTTTAATTCTATATATATATATATATATATATATGTGTGTGTGTGTGTGTTTATAGTTTACTTAGAAACGTTATATAGCATACGGTAGGTAGCGTACGCCGCAACCGCGTATTACCCCCTTAAACATGTTATAATACAGTTTGAACAATATATATATATATCTATATATATTGTACATGTCCGTAAAAGAGACGAAAAAACAAAAAAATAATAAAAAATCGCAACGGAATATTTTATCGATTTAATCCAAAGTGCAGGGCGAGTAATATTGGCTTTTTTTTCTTCTTCTATATATCCACCGTCATAAATCGCTGACAATTTAAACGGTGCCCGGAAAAAAAAAAAAAATAAAAAAAATAAAAACAATGGCCCGAGAGTTGATACACGCGCAATGATTACGTACAGTATACGTTGAAATATATATAAAAAAAAAAACGGAATATATATATATATATTCATGGAGAAGAAGTAGCCTTCACGACACCCCAGGGACGAACGCAAACGGTTCCAAATAGGAGTAGTTATATTATACTACTATACACTCCTACGATGAGTAAAAAAAAAAAAAAAAAAATGGTTTTACTTCCCTTCTGCCTTGTTGGAAATATTATTACTTACTGCTGCTCATACACGGGATACGATGAAAAACAAGCGATCTAAAACCCTCGGAAAGTATATACGGGATTCGAGCCCGCGATAATTCTCTTTGCCCGGCCGCTGATAGTTATAGTTGTCTATTAATAATTGTGTTTCGCTAACAGCATTAGTTCTTGTCCAGTGTTTAAAACTCGGTTCCATATTGAATCAAATTTAATAATACGAGGGTTTTAGATAAGTTATACGAGTTTACAAAACGTTATTAAACTATATGATATAATATTATATGTAATGAGTTATGATCAGTGGCGTACCCAGGAACTTTCAATGAAGGAGCGGGGGGGGGAATGTTATAAGTAATAATACATTTTGTTGCATTTTAATGAAATGTAGTTGTAATACCAAAGACACAAATCTGGGGCTTTAGGTTAACACAGATGATATAGACAGTTTCCTTACCTTATCTTCTAAGACCGTGGTCAGTTTTATATTGTTAGTTGCTATAGATTACAGTGAATTGTTATTATTTACTGATAACAGTGATAACTGATAGATGATTACTGATTACAAACAATTGTATTGATAAGCCATTTGCCTGTGTATATACAACTCTGTAGGTAATCTGTTGTCTGTTCAATAACTGTTTTTAGAAGTTGTTTTCTGTATGTCGGCTAAAAAAACAAAGACAATTTAGGGGGGGATATAATCCCTGACCTCCCTCCCTTGGGCATGCCACTGGTTATGGCAATGGTACAATAAAAATATATTGTAATTTTATTAAATCGGGGGATATTTTAATATTGTTTATCGGTGTAACTGCTATAATAAATGCGACCAAAACCACTATGGATTTCGAACCGTTATCGATTTTATAATAATATTATCAATTTAATAATAATGTTTGTAGTCAATGTAATCATTAGGTATAGATGATAATATTATAATGCCAGCGCAAGTGTTATACCTACTCCTTTTGAAATTCAAACCAACGAGTATCTCCTATGTATTATATCATTATCAGTGTTGCGATTTTTCTATAGATAAATCTGTCCGGAAAGTTCGTCTAGATAATATTTTATTTCATCTTTCATCCAAGATAAAAAAAAAAAAAAAAATTATATTTTTAGTAATTGTCTAGAATAAAATATACCTTTATACAATATTAAAAACTGAATGATTTACCCAGAGTAGAAAATATTAAATACTTATAACCGAACCGTATTGTTTTACGTTTAGTTAAAAATTCGAAGTTATATACTAGCTAGTGATTTACACCTTTTTCATTTGCAGAACTATTTTATTTGTTAACAAAAATGTAGTTTTTATCTCCTCTCTATAATGTTATCAACAATTAAACAAAAATATATACCTTTTTATTTAATCCAGAAAAATTCCACATATCTATTATCTTATCTAAGATAATTGAAGTATTTGATATATTTATCCGCATCTAGATGGTTTTGGAGTAATTATCTTTTATTTTTATCTAGGTAAACATAATATTGATCTATCTGGGTCTCAACACTGGTTATTGTTATTCAAATATAACTTAAAAATGTATACAGTTTTTATGTAAAAATAAATTGCGTTATAGTTTATTTTGGCCACGTAACGAACAATAGGGTACAGACGTTATTTTTAATTTCTATTAGTATAGTATTATGTCTCGAGTCTTGACTGCTGAGGTCATTGGTGTCAAAACGTATTTACACGTCATGTGGCCGCCGCCGGAGTTATTCTAATAATAATTTGTTATTGAAATAATTTCGATACAATATTATAATATTCATAATACAATAGTCAATAATCAATATTCACCGAGCTGAAATTTGTCTACTTTTTAAACAAAATTTGTTGGGGGTCAGGACCCCTGGATCTCCCCTCGGATACGGCCTTCATTGCGGATATGTATATATAAAAAAAAATTTACCAAACGATATTAAGTCGGATTAGAGAGTTCGTATTAGTGCGTACTAAATATCCGTACGTAGCGAAACGTAAGGCCACATTTTAGAATAAAATTTACACTAATTTTCAAATGCATGGCACAAATAAAAAATGGGCGCACTTCGCACGGTGGGTTCATTTCGCACGGCGGCTGTCGGTGTTAGCGAAAGCACTTAGCATTACTCTTGGCGGATGTATTGCATTTGAAAAAAATGATAAATCACTTCTTTCAGTAAAACGATTCTGAGCAGAGCTTCAGTGTAATATATAGGATGTATTATTGTCAATTTCATATAGAGTATGTTTTACACTGTGAGGTATACGATGAAATTATGAAAAATGAGTTGTTATTGAATCGCAATTGTGTTTCGGCGTAACACTAGTGCTTAAAAATATAAATATTTTACGTATTTATATTGGAATATATTACATATCGGAATAGTATGTGTCGAACAATTTTAAACGGCTTTAAAAAAAAATTGTGCCTTCCGATTTTGAAGATTTTTTCAACATATTAAGAATAAAGTAAATTAAATCTAAAAAAAAATGCCAGGCATCAAAAGCTAAAGTTTCCCACTTTAAAACTTGAAACCTTGAAAAATAAAAACATCTATAAGTAGAATAAAATTGAAATAATAGTACAATGTTACATTTCATGTGAACTTATCAGGTTTCTAAAACAATTATTTTCGGATATACAAAGAAATAATAATACTCGAGTTTGACGAAATTATTTGTTTGTAGTTTTTTCTATATAAACTTATAGGTAAATCGAAAAATGACCTCTTTAAAGTATCGACTAGATCAAATTTTCTACCGGAACGTATAGAATAGGATGAAGTCTTCCGGTAGGAAAGGTGTTTACATAAAAAATAAACATTATTGTAAAACCACAAGGTCCCTCGCTCCGCTCAGAATTTAAATTGTATTAAGTAGCCAAAAGAAAAATAAGGTTAAACATCGTTATAATAGTAATGTAATTTTAATGTTAATATAATTTTATTCAGTAAAAACTATTAAAAAAAAAAAAAAAAAAAACAAAATAAATGAATATAATATTAAGAAAACAAAAAAATATGGCGTGCCTTCAAAGAATTTATTATTAACGACGGTAAAATGTGAACGGAAAATTGTCTACAGCTTATAAAACGATAGATCTTTAGGATTAAAACTCTCGGTTTACGTCACTATATTGGCATTCATACGATTCTTTGTAGTTTATCCGGAATTCAGGTGATATTGCGTACGTCTCGACATTTTAGTTAAACTTATCGCGTTCGATTTGTTTGTAATAAAGAATACAAATATTTGAAAATCTTCGTTTGAACGATTTTCTATCGATAAACACACGTATATTAGATTATCCTATGTATCTGCCATCAACGGGCTATACGTTTAATTTTGTTTATTATTTCGTTTTAGCTTCTTTTTTCTCCGTTATGGATAGTTTTACATAAGTAATTTAGAAGCAAATGAAAAGGAAAAAAAAAAAAAAAAAACGCGGAAATTGCGACGGGTTGGTTGTTTTTTTTCCCTCTCTAATATAATCTTCATAATCCTTCAGGATATTGCAAAAATTATTCTGCCGTCGATTTCTATAATATTGGCTCAACACTATAACGCATATCCGTGGCCCATATCCGTCTCACCGCGGTTCCAATCAAAACCGATGAATAATTTCGGCGCGTCAATGAACAAGTTAATTAACAGGAATTATCGGGCGCGTAGCTTTTGATCGTCCGTTCTGTCCGGCTGCAATGTTTGCCGACAAATCGGCTCATGGTTATTCATCGGAGAACCGTGTCCACAGAGAATCGAATACGTTTGTGCATTTTAATGGTACGGGGTATTAAAAGACAAAATATACTCTACACTACTACGCGACTGATCAAAGTAGAACACGGTATTATTATTATAATTATCCGTATACGGTACGGTGTAATGGTATACAGCAGTAAAAAAAAAAAAAAAAAAAACATAATACATAATAATGATAAATATAAAAGAATCCGCCGGGTGTACGTACACGTATTGATATTGTTTTGGTAATTTTTTTTTTTGTGTTCGTTTAATAATTCTGTAAAGTTTCCATATTGTTTTTGCACCTTATCCTTAAATATTATACGTTACTTTTGTATTAATGCGGCGAGCTGTGAATACAATTACGAATAATAGTTTAGGCACATCGGCAAAGCGAGTATATTTCGGTTAAACACGTTAAAATCGATAGGTTTATTTTTCATTACATTAATAGCTTTAGTTGAAAAAAAAAAAAAAAAATATGTTAGCGTTTTATTTGTAAAAATTCTTATAATTTTTTTGTTTTCCGAATGTCAATAAAGTATGTACACGTATTATACATAGTCTTTAAAATAACAATCATTATAATGGATTGTGATTGGATCGCCTATTAAAATCAATCATATATATTTATGCATATATATATATATATATATATAGTTACAAGTTTTAATGAACACGTTAGGGGTAACGAGTAATTTATTTTAATTTTTTTTTATGACAGATCGAAGTGGAAAACGTTACATTTTCGGGGTATAGGGAAAATCGTGACGTCATCGCCGCAAGAGTTTTAATTAATTATACACCGTGCGCGGTGTATAATAGGGTGAAAAGCCATATTTTTTTTATTTTTTTTTTTTTATTTTACTCTTCGGACACACAAATATCGTGTATTTTTCGAAATCCATTGTTATTAATAATCATATGCGTTTTTATGAAAACCCTTTTGTTTACACACTGGCTACACGGATTTGTTTGATGGGACGCGAGAGGGGCGAGGAGAGGCGAGGCGGTCATTTGAATGTAATATACACGAGCGCGTGAAATGATGGTATCCCACAGGATTTGAAAATGAACTGGGAATATGCGATCCCTCGTATCAACGTTCGTTTAAATAAACGGATACAGAGGTTATTTTTTTTATTTTTTTTTTTTTTACACCCCGGCGGCGAGGGAGGATATATTATATATTTTTTTTTTTATAAATATCAGCACTTTTCTCTGTTGTGTCTTGTATGGTAATTTGTTCGGCCGTATATACGTGTATATATATATATGCATATGCGTGTCCCCTCAGACCCTTTTTAAACCGCACTATATCACCCACAGACCGCAATGGTAAATATTTGTGGAAATACAATATTTCATTCTATACAACACAAAATATAAGCCGGAAATCACGTTAGAATCAAAAAAAAAAATGTCTGTTATGTATCATATATTATTATATGGGTATACTCGTGTACGGCTAAAAAATAAATCTGTGCATACAATAATAACATATTATCTAAGTTGAAAGTTATGACACGCTTAACTTCTTATGTGCATTTTTTTTTATTTAGTCGAAACTACGAAAACTCGAGTTTGTATTATAATTATACAATACAGATGTCTAAATAATGTAAAATACGAATAACGAGTGTACTCTAGGTTCTAGTTTCGCTCGATTCGTTACTGCGGGATACATGTGATGTACCAATGAATCATTACTTTTAATAAGTTCATAGCAATGGTCAATTATCGCATCAATTACTACTGTGTAAGGCAATTGAAAAAAACCATAGAACAACCATAGAACAAAATCTATTTTTATTTTAGCGATTTCCTATACAGTATTATTGATATTTGTTAAATTGTTAACTATAATAATATACAAAAATGTTGATTTGAATTGGCGTTTAATTGTACTCACCAATTAAATTTTAAAAAGGCATACTCCGTACCATAAGTGAGCCACTGTCGTAGGTGGCAAGTTGGTCAAGGAAAATATATAGGCTAATTTAATTTTTATCTATACGCAACGATAAATCATAGCAAACGAAAAACGGAATTTGGCCGGAGTCGAATAAAAACATCTTCTGATACATTTAATTAATATTATTAATTTATAATTACAAAATAAATTACAACTGTTCGTGTTTTTAACAAATTTAAAATGTGAATAGAAATATGAATAAACTGATTAAAATGAACAACAACATTTGTATCCACATAAAAAAAAAAAAAACTAGAACATTTTAAATAGCTACAAATAATTCAGTTAAAAATAATCGTGTATGAACTTGAAATTATCATTAATTTATATTTTCCTTATAGACTGAGTACAATTTTAAAAATATTCTGACGTTTTGTGTGTTATTAAAAACTGTTTGAATTAGTCGAAGGTTTTCTCGGTTTTTATATGCGGATACAACTAATTTTGAAATTTAACCAAAATTGTATTCAAACCTAATCTATTTTGTTTCTAAACTAGAACACTGTAATAATACGCGGCAGGTGTATATTTATATAATATTATAATTGTAGTAGAGATTGATTCGCACGAGCAACCGTGCGTCCGGCCACTGGTTTCGGGTGATACGTTAATTTGCCGTTAGATGACGGATGGCCAATTAGCGGAGAACTGGCACAGAATCAAAGGCTTTCGCCGGTGTATTAAGTCCTGATTATAATTCCCGGTCTTTGCAAAGTCCATTAGAGGTGACTATACGCGCGGGGTTGTTGCGGCTTGTATATACGCGTAGGAATATCTTAAGCAAACATCTTTTGTGTTGATTAATCGCCTCCACCGGGCCAACGGTATCCGGGCGAGGGAAACGGCTACTTCCGATTCGCCCGTACGGTCGCGGCGGCGGCGGCGGTGGCGGCGGCGGCGTCGTCCCCGAGGATATAGGCAGGCGGACGGGCGGGCAGGCAGGCAGGGTTGACAGGCAGGTGGGTATTGTGGGCGGGCAGGGCGGACGGGCGGCGTACACCGGGTCTCGGCCAATTAACACGTTACTTCATAAGCCACCGCTGCCCAAGTACAATACAAGCGCGGACTTGTCCCTTTTATTATTCGTGAATAGTTTAATAACAAACTTCGGGCCGGATGCGCGGAATCCATTTGGAATCCGGCGTCCGGGTCTCGTAGGTAAAGTTAATCACTTCATCCGCTGTACACTTTGGCGGCTTCTTCCGATTTAGACTGTAGATAAGTTTCCGCCGGTGACCGCAAATCGCAAACTTAAACTCCCACACAATATATTATCATATATATATTTAGAAAGTTTCAATCAACCGTGTATTATTATATATTTAATATGCAACTGCAGTTGATTAAATAGTCGCGGTTAACGAATCTGTATAATATAATGTTACTGTTGCGCGCCGCGAGTTGTGATAATAACCTGTCCGCAATAATTATTGTCGATTCGATTGTATTATTAATCAATTTATTGATTTCACGTTTTCACCCGCGAACAAAATCGCAATTTGAAATACGTTTACAGAACAATCGTTTACTTTTACTCCGCGTCTATCTAATCACTTTTCACCCGTTCCAGTGGCGCGACCAATGCGAGTGTTTTGGGTATCTGAACCGTATTTATGGAAATTTAATATATTTTTTCTTTCTTTCTTTATGCCTCGACACTTGATATCACTTATACGAGATTTCTAACTACCTATACGGTACGCGTTTTTCAGTTTGATCAGTGAATTGATCAGACCGGACCATCGGTGGCGTATTCAGAAATAAGTAACCGGGTAGGGGGGATGGGTTGTATTAGGCGGACGGACCCCTCAAAAAAATCCTCATATCTCCCTTATAATATAACATCTAGTTACTTGTTCTTCAGTCCATTCCGGGTTCTATCTGTACTACAGCATTTTTCTCACCAATTTTCTCGACTATCGTTGCTCTGAAAACTCGACGCGACGATTCTCGTACCGACTCGATCTCATAGTCTCATTTTCCCCCGTCGTACCCTCGTAATCCTACACTGTACTCCCTATAAGAATTTTGTCATTCCTATATAACCATCGTTTCCGTTACTATTATTTTGTATACGGGTATAACAAACGATGCCGGGGCGTGATGATACAGTTATAGTGGGTAGGGGGGGGAAATGAAAAATATCGGTGTAAAAAAAAAAAAAAAAAAAAAAAATGAAGATCGCACTATATTATTGTCGTACACGACCGTGTTTCGCGTGGTGTATAGAATATCGTGCTCGTGGGATGTCCGTCTCTGTTTGTTTATTATATTTATATACACAATTTTTTTTTTCTTCTCGAGTATTATTAAATAATAATAGCGGTGCACGCACGACGATAAACATCGGACGATAAGATGGAAATCATGTCGTCCGCCGCCATCGCGTCCGACTTTTGCACGGCGCCGTCGCCGTCGGCCGAATTGTTATAATTGCTACCGTTCACACCGCCGCCGTCTGTTCACGTTTGTCCGTTGTTTATTAATAAATAAACTTATTTGAACCTATTTTTCTTATAAATTTTTTTTTTCCTCCGTTGTCCTTCGTTTTCGTATTTTTTTTTTTTTTTCTTTTACCGTCACGATTGGCGATATTCGTTTTTTCTTCATTTTTTTCTTTTCCTTTCTACGGTTTATTTTTAATTAAGCAATCAAACTCTCGGTGGTCGCTGCGTCGTCGTCGTCGTCGTGCGGTGGGTACGGAAATATTATTACGCGCGCGCGCGTACCTTACAATATTATTATATAGGTACTGTGTATAAATGATAACGCGTGTTTTATTGTATAGAAGAAGAAGAAGATACAGCGATGCACAGAGTGAGAGAGAGTGAGTGAGAGAGAATATGAGAGAAACAAAAGGAGCAAATCACGCGAGTGTGTATTGTGCGGGACTTGCGGTCGACCACGTCGCCACCGCCGGGGTGTTTTTTTCTTCATTTTTTTTTTTTTTTTTTTTCTGTTTGTTTCCTCTATTGTATTATTTTATAATAATAATAATAATAATAATAATAATAATAATAATAATAATAATATTATCATTATTATTATAACCGAGGCGAAACGTCGTCACATTCACACGTCGTCGCACACGATCGTCCTCCGCTCTTTTCCTCTGGTCGGTTTATAATTACACCGAGTACATCGAGTACGTATACCTATAATACTATGTATGCACGCACAAATACATGGCGATTCTTTTATAACACGGACCAGATTATCTGTGAAGATTTCGAGTACATTTGTGTGATTCGATCGGATTTACTCGTTTAGGAATGATTCTGTAAAAAGAAAAACAACCAAAAAAAAAAAAAAAACGAAACAACATTAATAACAACAATAATCAAATATTAATAAAAGTTAATGTTAACTAAATATTAAACACCTCGATTTAGGTTCTGACTCGTTTAAAGGTTTTTTTTTTTTTTTTTTTAATTCTATTAAATTAGATTGGTTACTTCTAATCAACTGAGCGGTGATTTAAGCCCGCACGTGCAGCCATGGATCGGTGTATCTATTTTATTAATTAACAGAACAAATGATAGAAATCCATAATAATACACGTTAACTTTTAAGCATTCTTAAATTAGCGATAAAATAATATACATTTTTGATATGGGCTCCATATCACGGATCTACTCGTATATTCTCGTTAGGATTTTGATTTTTTTTTTTCTACAGTTATTGTAGGTAATAATCAATTAAGATAATAAACGAACAATTATATTATCACGAAATTAAAAATACATCAGCTATATTTCTTATTCTATATCAATAATTTGGTATATACTCGTATTTTATCCTCTAGTGGTTAGTTATCTTGTTACTTATGTAAAAACATATATATACATATTAAATTATTTATTATTATAAATAGTTTGTTAAATATTCACTTGTTTATTTTCGAAACGTATTGATTTTAGAAATTCATATCTTTCAATATATTTATCTATTTAAATTACTGTTAATCAATATAAATGTATTGGAATTTCGTAATATATTTCAATTTTAATATCCCATAGATAATAGCACTAGTAGTATATTCAAACAATTAAAATGTAAGTAAAATACATTGTCGCACAATATAAAAGTGACATCGCAGTTATTACAATTAATCTTTTATTACAACAAACCTTTTCGGTTTTACCGCGGTTCGCGTAATGTTTATTAGTTTTTTTTAAAATTTTTTTTATTGCACTTTACATATGGACAATTAGAAAAAAAAACAGACAATTTTGCAGGCGAATTTACCATCTCCCACATTCTAATATTGAGGCCCTGACCGGTGGCGTATTTACTGGGGGAGGGGAAATAGATAGGCGTGACGTTTTTTTTTTTTTTACAAAAATATTTTGGCATCCCAAGGTAAAATGTTATTTGTTCATAACTATGTGTTTCAGTAACGGAAATATAATAATAACGGATGAGTTTTAGTAACGCATTTTGTATACGGATATATGCCAGTGACCTCTGGAAAATACCTATCACTCTCCCACCCCTTAAGACAAAATCCACAAATATCCACGGCACCCAGCCCTGCGCTGACCATGTTTATTATTATACTTATATATATATATATATATATATATATATATATATACGTATTACGTATACACGGGGGGTTAGCCGCCGCGAAAATACGGTCCGTCGCCGGACAAAATAATATCATAACTGATTATTTTTTAATCCGGAAACGACATTTCGCGTGTTCCGGATTTCCGGTGCGATATTAATGGAATACGATATTTAAATTTGGACGTATACGCGCGCGCGTCAACATCGATTTCGCCGGCGTTCAATTGAAATTAATTGACCGTCAAACGAGTGCGCGCCGCACCGCGCGTGTGTGGATGGATACGCGCGCATTACGCCGCCGCCGCCGCCGCCACCGGCTTCTCGCTTCATTACATTTATAGGTATTAATGTATTACAATATTATTATTTTTGTACGGCCGCCGGTATAAAATATCTCCGTGTCGCGTATTATACCCGCGCCCGTTTCATTTTTTTCATTTTTTTTTTTTTTTGTATTTAATTTCCCCTCAGTCATTATAGAATTATATTATTATGTTTAAGAGGCCGTGACCCACCGCCCGACTTCAAAAAACCGTTTTGGCCCGGGCAAAAACCACTCGAGCCATAAATGTAATTATTATTGAGAAACCGAATATGTTCGCTATAGAAAAAAAAAAAAAAACAAAAAAAGAGAGAACTTGCAAATTACAATAATAGTTATTATTGTTCTGAAATCTAATAATATCAAGTTTTTCAAATTTATTTCACAGTAATGATATCGAAAAACTAAAACCGAAATCGCACAGTGTTATAATAATGTAATATAATAATAAGTAAGTATCGAGCGTATTTAGTCATTCTTCTATGGGGGGGGGGACACTCAGTTTTATTTCTCTACCATTCGCCCAAAAATAATCACAATTGATGATTTTTCGGAATATTTGAACTTCAATACACCCGAATTTGTATAAACTTAACGTTTACAAGTTTATTGTAATCGCCAAAATAATGTGATAAATAATTATTGAATTAGCCGTAATTAATTATTTACGCGAAAAAATAATTTAAAAGTGACGGCTGTTTTCTTTTATTAGAATTAATTTTGTGAACTTTTACATGAACATACATATATTTTATTTAAAAAAAAAAAAAAAAAACATTTGAAATGATAATAATAAATGTATAAATGTATCTACAAACAGTTATTATCGTGTTAACCACGGTGCGGTTAAACAAACGGTTCTCTCTTATAAGTAAACAGCATTTATCGATATTTGATGATCACTATTGATATATTATATTTTGGTCTTATTATATGTTCGTATTGCATGATTGAAATAAACTAAATATATTTCAACCGTGGTATTTTGATAACTAGTAAACTTTTTTTTTTAGAAATCGTTAACATAATTTTATTTTCGTTTGTTCGTTGAAGAATATGAAGATTTTTTTTATTATATTAAACATAAAATCGGTATACTACATACATAAATACAGATCCATTGCATCTTCTTAAAATACGCCCCTGCAATATGCCCCTCGTAGTACAGTAAAAATAGTTTGAAAGTGGTAAAAAATAAAAAAAAAATTCAAGAAATTTTTTTTAGGTGTACACAAACCGTAGGTAATGAATAAAATAAAACATGTCTTGAAAAAATTACGCAAGAAAATACGAGCCACGTATTTTTTCTTGATATTTATTTTTGCGTTGGTGCTCACACTGGAATTTTGGAAATTATTTTCTCCGTTGATTCCTGTGGATTTGCTTGGTAATACTTATATACGGTGTACTATTCGTAGACAAAAATTCGCCATAGATACACACTGGCGACATCGACGATTTTTTACTTATTTTTCATATTTTGCTCTGAAGGTGTGTCTAGAGGACGCACGTAAATATGTTTTTATGTTTTGAACAATAAATTACACGCTATCGATCGCCCGAAATCGCTCTCCCGTGCGGTTTTCCGCGAACGTCTTTCTAAGAGATTAAAAATTATTGCCGGATCAATTATTTTCAACTCGACGCGCGGTGATATGCATTTTTTATTGTCTTTCAATAACATATCTGTATATGTTACATTATATTCAAATTTTATTTGGAAATTAAACGAAACGATAGTAACATTTATGTAATTTTGTCCGTATCTCATTTGTTCCGCGCGTGGACATAATATTATAAAAAAAAAAAAAAAAACAAATACGGGCAAGTAAATAAAATATAAATTATCGAAAAGAAATTGTATCGTTTGAGTATATTATAAATAAATTTTGTACATACAAATCTGTGAGGAATCTATTCGTTAAATATATGTTTTTATCTCTCGAAAAACACATTTTCGGTAAGTCAAAAAATAATCCGAATTATACCTACCTTAAAAGATGCAGTTGTTTTGCCCGACAACTACCCTATTTTCTGTACCTTCCCAACTTCCCACCTACAGCAGTCAATTATACTCGCGGTGTAAAGCGTGCCCCGATTTTAAAATTATTATTATTTAATTAAACGAACATTATAATAATACAGTTAGGTTAATACAGTTTAGTGATAAAATATTAATTAATTTCTACTGGAATTACGTATAAAATAAATCTTACTGGCTTGTAGTTTAAAGAAAAAAAAAAAATGTACTGCTAGCCATTTAATTTCTATGCTGAATTACGTTATTTGCATGGGATATTATTATATTCTAAACAGGGTTTTTCACAAAACGCAATACCTGCCTATATCCTAATATATAATATAACTAAGAGGTGAAGAAAACCGACAAGTGTAAATCATATTTTGAGTTTTTGCAGAGTAACCGACACGTCGTTTATCGAAAGCTTCTATACAGTATAGTCTGCAGTGTGAGGAAGAAGTGAATGAAAAAAAATCAATTTCCTTTAAGTGCGTTTATAAAGCGTTTTACAAATTCAACCGATACGTTAAAATAAAAATCCTCGTCCAGACCTTAAAAAAAAACTGTATCGAGCATAAAAAAATACGAAATAAAATAGGGACGTCATGAAATTGACAAAGACATATTATACTGGGGCAGCTTTAAAAAAAAAAAAAAAAAAAAATAATAATAAAAAAAAAACCGTTGACCGCGCGAAAAGTCCTAAACCTCCCGTAATGCCGTGGGTATTTTACTATATATTTTTTCCTCGACACACTAAAGCAATACGTTTTATTACATTTTAAACTGTTTTTATGCGGGACGTAACGGCCGTGAATGATTTGTCTCCCCAGGGGGTTTTGAGGGAAAAAAAATTCACCCCGGACGTGTCAATTCCACACGAAATCACTTCAAAGATGTCGAAGTGGTTAGAAAAACAAAATATATGTTAGATTTTAAAATCACCCCTCCTGTTGTATTTTAAAGTTAAAAATATGAAAACGATGGCATATCATATAAATCACGAATACAATTATAGTCGATAATATTTTATCAATAGTTATAAGCAATACGCGATAATATTTGAATGGATATTATAATAACTGTTCGTTATATTGTAAATAAATGTACCTAGTAAAATTATTTCAACATTTTAAATATAATACGGCACCGTATAGTATTGATCTGAGCAGTAATTTTTCATAGTAATAGAATATTTTAGATTTTAAATTTTGAATGTAGCGGTTTTAATATATTTAATTTTACTATATGACGGAGTGTGGTTTATTTTTTAAACATTTTTTTTCCATCATGTGAACAACTTTTCGACCAGAAATCTTGCTACTGTCAAATACTTTATAGGAACTTATGAATCAATTAGGTGTATTGAGCAAGTATTTTTTTACAGTTTCTTTAATAATGCGGGAAAACCGCTAAAAATGTCAGAAAAAACGGAAATATTGATACTCGTGAACAGTTTCTGTTATTTTCGATTTTGTTTTTTACTGAATACTTAATTAATAATTAACAGACGTGATACAATTTTTAAAATATTCTGGCGTTTTTTGGGTTATTTAAAGTTATTATAAATTTCCTAGTTTTTTTAGTTAGGTTATAGTATACATACTTGTATGTGGATACAATTATTTTGTATTCTTAAAATTGTTTGAATTGATACAAGATTCATTCTTACTTGCTAAAAAAAACTTGAGCGTAATGTAGTAATTATTTTTTTATAAAGTGCATATTTTGACGAAAATCTTAAAAATCACAGCATTTCGAGTATTGATGAATTTAAATTGAAAATTATACTAATTAGTTCATTAATTTAACGAATTTGAAAATAAAACGCTGACTAATTACAACATTTTTATCCGAATAAAAAAACCTCGGACATTTTAAACAACTATTTATAACATAAAAAATACCAGAATGTTTGGAAAATCGCTCCAGGTCTAGAAAGTGCTAATTTAATTGTTCATTGAATGTTGCAGGTCTACGATTGTTTTCAACGGAACTACAGAAAATCAACGAAATTTTAAAATAACAAAAACTGTTATTGCTAAAATATTCCCGATTTTATCGGGTTTTTCTCTATTATTAAGAAAGTTACAATAAAATCGAGAAAATGAGCAATTAGAACTGTTACAGTTAAGCATACCGGAAGTTGATGATCGAAGCAAGATTTTTGGTCGAAAAGTTCTCAATAGACAGTCAAAAAATAAAATTAAACACATGACAGTGAACCGAATTCATTTTTCGCATCGTTCAGACTCTAAAATACAACTGTTGTTAAACCGCGATAACTTGTATTAGGTATATTTATACATATTTGATAATAATTATACATTTAACAACATATTATATTACTATAGTAGTATTATATACATATTATGTCTTAAAATTATAATCGACTGTTTGTAAAGTGGGGAGAAATTAATCAATATAACGAGTTGTTTTAATAACGCGCAGCTAAATCATTGAACTCTCACGGCCCTAATATGTAAACATTATAGTTTCTCGGCTTGGTTTAAAAAAAAAAATAAATTATTATTTGTTATAATGCATTAATAATTTTGTTTTCGTCTTAACCTTCAACTTACACGGATTATTGGCAGTTTTACTATTTTTACATTACCATAATAATATTGGTAAATAATAATAAAAAGAAATCAATCAATTTTTTTACTCGATGATCAAGCCATGTTAGTTTTTGGTTTTTTATTTTTAAAATCGCAGTAATTTTTTGTATGACAAAAGTTTTTTAGAAAAAAAACTTCGTATAACCCTCGAAAATAATATTTTCTTTAAATTTTGTTATATGTGTTTAAACGCAATTTTCGTTCTAAATAACGTATTGTTGTTATGTTGCCTGTCGGTTAGATTGTGGCGTACTCTTAGGAATTCTATTATTTTATTTTATCGAGTTTTACAGTTAATTTTGTTTACTGTGAAATAAAATGTTTCATATTTTTATAATGGGAAAAAATTTAAAATATGCTCTGAAAAAAAACCCCCGTGTTGATGATTAATTGGAAAACCCATAACAACCAAACAAAAGAATTATAACTCTCGATTTGTCGAGATTTCTCGAATTATATAGAACGTTTAAAATTGATAAAATTGGAATATTAAAAATACGCCTAAAAAATGTACAAAATCTTAAAATATGCCCTGATAATAATCATAATAATAATAATAATAAAGCAAAATATACAATTTTATATACAAAACTGTTAGACGATGAAACACATCAATGGTATAAAATAGTTAATTTTTTGATCAACCAATAAAAATATGCAAAATGATATAAAAATCTGCCCTAGGTATAACATTTTATCGTGTTTGTAAATACAAATTTACATTACGTTTACTTTGAATAATTATTATTAAAATGTTCATTTTGTAAATGCGTTCTCACGTTTATTTATTTTATGAACTTTTACCTTTCCGGAAATATTTGATCATCAATTAATTGAATGTTTATATCCATCAGTGCGTTTCACTCAAATGGTACTTAACACGAAACATTTCAACTGAACGAACATGGATTAAAATGGGGTTCTTGAAGATCAAGGATTACCAAAGTACATATTTTGAGCCTATTAAACTACACTTTCTTAAATGGACACACCTATTTTCAACACCAGATTCGAATAGTCCAATTTTTTTTCAACCAACTAAGATTCGTACGATTTTCTACTATCTTAAAAATTGTATTGAATATGTTATTAAGAAAAACGATTTTATCAAATAATTTTAAACGTTTGACTTGAATAAGCAAAGGAAAACAATTAATAAGTAAAGGTTATCGAATTATGAAACATAATAATTATACGTACATATATAATGGTCTATTGATATCAAATCGTGTTTCATTTAGAAACTGTTGTTCAATTTTCATATTTACTCTTCGCGAGTCCCGTCAATAAATCATCCTATATATTATTTTTTTTTGTTGTTGTAAAAAAAACCTCCTGCGGTCCGAAAAATATACAGATTTAGAGGTTTTTTTTTTTTTTAAATTATTATAATTATTATTTTTAAAAATTTTTATTTACAATATAACCCTAACGGTTCGCATCCTTTTCTCGTCGTTAATTTTAATTGAAACCGCGCGCGTTGTTCCGTTTTTTTTTTTTTTTTTTTTTTAGCAACAATAATAAAATATTATTATAATAACAGGCCGCGCGGCAGTTCGTCATCGCGCGCGGGTTTATCGAGCCGCGGCAGGTTTTCTAATTTAGTTTTTATCTCTTTTAGAACCCATTGTTAATTGTTTGTCGGCGGTGGTGGAGGGTCTCCTGGGCAGCAGCAGCAGCAATAATGTGTAACCGGAGAAAGAGGTGCAACGGGGTGCGCGATGGGAGGGTCGAGGGCCGGCCGTCGAGCGCGGTAGAAATAAGAGAGCGAGAGAGAGAGACAGAGAGAGAGAGCGCGCGAGCGAGAGAAAGGAAAAAAGTTTCTCCGGCCTCCACCCGGTCTTTTCATTCGGATATTAATTGCTGGCTTTTCTTACGTTTCAATGCGAACGAGATATACATTTATATATATATATATATATATATATACACAAGTAAGTATAATACAGGAGCGGCGGAAACTTTGTAAATACTCACAATCGAAAGTTTTTCGTTTGATCGGCAACCCGGGAAAAATGCACCGGTGTATATATGGTACGCGGTGTGGCTTGCGTATACGCGCGGGGTGTATATACACTGCCCGTGATTGAACATAATGAAAACAATCGGTCGATTGAATTTTAATTAGTTTTTAATTGCGTTTCTTCGCCGCCGCCGCCGCCGCCGCCGAGTAGTAGTATATTTCGAAAACTTCCCCGTGCCCCCGTTCCCCGGGCGCCGCCGCCGCAGTTATTAATCCCCTCCCGGCGCCGCTACGAACCGAAATAATTTACGAATATTAATTCGTATCGTATCATTCGAACACTTGTTTTCACGACACCCCGGACCACTGTTTTGGTACTGGTTAGAGGACCGTTCTCCTAGCAGCGGCCACCCGGACGAATTTAATTCCGAACTCGTTTACTTAAGTGAAACCGCTGGGCATCCGGGCAAACGAAACGTTATAATGAATACACGCCTCGCCGACACAACAACACAGCACGGTGAAACTCCAATATAAACGGACTGCCGTTTGACGACGTTTTCCGTTTAACGAATTGTTTTCGAGAACCATGGACCGTCATTGTCAATCACGCTTACATTCATATCCGTATAACGAATCCGATGTTTCTATATGACGAACCAGGTTTTGTGACAACTAGCAAATGATTCGGATGAAATTTCCTTTGAAACTCAATGAAACCGAAACGTTTTACCTAAAACAGTACAATTTATAAAAAATAACAAACAAACGAAACCCACTGATTGTTTCTTTTAAATTAAGATTAAAAAATACACAATATATATATATATATATATATATATATGTAGATACGATATGATATCTTGTGTTTATTTTTAATATAAAATATAGAATGTGAAATTACAAAATTGATACATATGGAGAAAAAAACATGTAATTCTATTTAAAGAATTTCTCTGTATTACGAATTTGTTTTGTTCCTCGTGAGACTTTGTTATATGGAAGTTTTACTGTACCTATAGGCCACGAACAGCGGCGGCGCCAGAGCTGGGCCCTGTAGTATTTTCGTTTTGTGTTACATCATAATTTTAAATGTACGTACAAATGTAGAAATCGTAGTTTGATTATGTATTATGTTTTAATTTGAAATTAAGTACAATTCGTCATCTTGATTTAATCCAAAATTATGAGAATTTCTTTGTCAACCTATAATTATAGCCATTCGATAGGTATGGCGATTACCGTTACGTCACTGGCCCTTCCTATAAATCAGTGGCTTCAGCTTGGCCCAACTAGATAAAAGAAATCCTGGCGCCGCCATTGACCGCGAATAACACATACTAACAGATATAAATTATAGAAGACAATATATGCGCGAGAGAGGCAAACTCCGAAAAGGTTTTTTAAGACAGTAGAAAAAAAAAAAAAAAAACTCTTCATTCCGTGGTAAATTTATAGTGATAATGATATTATCATTTACTATAAATTATTTCATTGAAAACGCGAATTATTTTTTGACGCTATTAATATTTGATTCGTGAATAATGCGTGTTTTGGTTTTTTAAGTTCTCCGATTCGTATCGGAGATCTGATTGGAATGGTTAAAAAATGTTATAGTTGTGGTTCGGCTAGAATAGACAATATCACCTAGGATTATTTTAATAGTTTTAAGCATTTACACATATGTTTACAATATATACTTGTATTATAAAATATAAGTTTATGTACAATATCTTGCATGAAATATAATTCAACTGGACAAACAAACATTTTTATTAACTCTTCCGCGAGAAAACCTGTTATCGTTCTTTCTCTCACACACATATCATGGTTTAATAGTTCTCTTTCTATTCGCGGTCTATAGTATTACTTGTCTATGATATACTTTGATATCTATACTAGGTTATAACACTATACTACCAGTGTTGTGAATAGTAAATACTAATTTAATTTCGAATTTTCTAGATACAGATGAATTGATGAATTGAAGATGTTTGATTGAAGAAGATGATTGAAAGTATCTAGATAAAGGTAAAACACTATATTTATCAGGATACAAATTTAAACATTTTTTATATTTTAAATACAAAAATAAAAATAAACCTTCTAAAATTGATTTTTTATTAATTGGGTTGACAGTTTATAGATTATACTGAATAATATCGAATTATAAATATTTCAGATTCGTTATTTATTTTTTTCAAGGCTAATATTAATATTCTGTGAACATCTCCAGATCTCTACAATTATTTTTATCCCAGTTATAACAAGAAAGAATAAATCGAAAATAATAAAACTATGATTGCTGTATAATTTTCCCATTTTTCCCAATTATCAAGAAAATTACAACGAAAAACAAAAAAAATACCTCCCTAGATTCCAAATCCTTCCAGAAAAGTTGTTTACAGGCAGAAACATTAAATTTAAGATAAAGATAAAAAAAAAAGCCAGTTTTGTAGATAAAATAAAGGATAATTAATTATTTATCTAGATAATACTCGACACTGTATTATAATCGAAAACTTGGCGTGTAAAATACATATTGAAAATCGAGGTTATTATAATTATTATAGAATAATATTATAATATAATAGCTAGGGGGTAGTACCATGCGGTTATCGATAAATTTATAAGGGAATTAATAAAAGTTACCACGTACAAACCTGATAAACTGTTCCAAAGTAGTCGAGTCGTGGACAAACTACGTCGGGTAGGTCACATTTTGATGTGGCGTGGCGGGTGTTTCGATATTTTAAGGAGGCGACGGTTTACCAAAGTGAATATTTTTCCTTATTATTTTACATGATAATATTATTTCCAAACAAACCAGTCAATGTAGCCGATTTTAAATCTAAAGTAATAATAATACTGAATTTAGTAAAGCAATGTGACAATTATTTTTGTGTAAGCTATGTAGAATCTATTTATAGGTTTTATAATACGATTTATTTATTTTAATTTCTTTCTAAAACGCAGGTAAAAAATGCCTGGGAATTGCACACGCCTCGTGTTAAGCTTCAGTGTTGAACGTCATTAGTATTATACTCGGATAGGTGATTTCCGCGGAGATTTTAGCAGAGTGTCGTCCTCGTTTCAGATTATACAATACAATTTTCGCACTACATTAATATTATAATAAATAAAAAGCTCTTACGAAAAAAAAGGTCACTATCGGTCTTGGTGGTTTTGAAAAAATCGTATTGTGTGTTTTAATTTGCAGGTGGTTAGCGTAAATTAACGTAAGTTTAGACGCAGAGATTTCAAACAATTGTGATTAATTAATTTTTTGTAAACAAAAATAATGTAATAATTTAAAATTAGGAAAACGATAGCAATTTAAACGAACAAAGCTATTTTCGGCGGGGTTTTGTTGATTGGTTGGATTTTTTAATGTAGTTAAATATTTGGGAAAAAAAAAAACTTTAATTAAAATATAATATATCAGTTTTATTTTAGATTCTGAGCGTATTTTTTTTTTTTTTTTACTTTTATTAACTTACGTAATAATAGACAATTAAAAAGTTATGAGGTCGTTTATTACACTCGGAATTATAACAGGTAAAAATCGTATTACATTGAAAAATGAGTTAAAAGGGCCGCGTTTTACCCCTTTTAATACCACAGGCGTTTCTTGTTGTTATATTATAGGGCTAAGGGACGTATATTTTTAACGTCGTAATATAAAGCTGCTCTTGCCGCGCCTCGGCCGCCTGCACCTTTATAGTCCAAAAACCGACACCCTCTCTCCGGAATTCGTTCCGACACCTTTGGCGGCCCTTCCGTCCGTTTTGCAGGAACGCGTTATTATTTATTTAATAATTTTGTCCTCTCTCTCCCTCTCTCGCTTACATCATTATTATTGCTATTATTATTATTATTTTTTTTTTTTTCAACTTACCCGTTTGAGGCCACTTGGGAAGTGAAATAAATAAAAAAAAAAAATAAACACATCCGGAACCGGGCGCGTGGCGTTTACCGGGGAAAAAGTTAAAAAGCGCCCGTTTCGCCGCATCATTCCGCAGCAATAACTCAATCGCTCGGTTCCAACGACGGCGGAGGCGATACGATGGCGCGGCATAAGGTTTTGTATCATTCCAAATACAAAACCATTCATCGGCGGCGGCGGTGGCGGCCGCGGCGGTGGCGGTGGCGGCGTCGGTTCGCAGAGACCCCTAATCCATCACGGCAATGACACTGATTATACGACACCCTGTGTTAAATCCCAGCTTTATGCGCGCGTATATACCTATACCGCGTTTATTGATGGCCGGGGCGGTTGAATTTTGACAATATATATATATATATATGTATAAAGTATGTATATGTATATATATATATATATACGTGTATATAAAGGAAAGATGTGCGGAGAAATCGGATACTCCGGTGGAGCGCGAGGGTGAGTTTAGTCACTTTAGCTTGAAGAATGGCCCAAAGTTTTCGGCGGCTGTAACGAACGAAAATGATCGCTTACTCTAAAATCGGCTGATCACGACCGATTTTAGGGTTCCGCATATACTGCGCGCGTCGTACGTTCTATTATATATCCGTATATATCATATAAATACAAATATATATATATATATATATATGTGGCGTTTTTATCTTTTATCGCGAGACAATAAATTATTATTACGTATTATTAATATACACGGGTTTGTGTCTAAAAAATAATTACAAGACGAATCGATCGACGGACGACGACGCGCGGTACGAGTACAATAATATTTTCGAATCGTTATTTTAAATATATTCCCACAACCCGGGGGAAAAAAAAAACTGTAACGCTATAAAATATAACGAATACTATAATATATGTATTGTACATTCATCAATAATCGAAAGTAATTGTCGTACACGTATAACATTATATTTCATATTAATAATAAATCATAATAGTATTACAATGTTGGAATTAAACGCACTCACGTATCATTATTGTTTATAACTAGTCATCAAGTTGTCAGGTTAGGTTATAGGTACCCCTACCTACCCGATATTTTTATACGATTCTCTCCTTATAGGTACTCGTATATTTTAAAACCATCATGTCGTTGTATTATTTAAGCGTAGCCAGGATGTTCTCAAGGAGAGCGGGGAGAGGGTCACCTAATTTTGTTATACAATTTGATAATTTCGATTAAACTTGCCTATATTCAATGGCGCATTTACGGTGCTCCCACCGTGAGGTTTGTGAGGGCTGTGTGGGGTAGACATATATCCCCCTTTGGCATTTTTTTTTTTTTTGCTTATTCGTTCTAGATTCTAATTTTAAATTACAATTATAACTATCACTTATTTTCAATATTGTCACTAAAGATCAACAGGTGTGGCGTATCTTTTTTGGACCAAGTGCCAAATTTTATCAATCAACGGGTTGAAAATTGTTCAGGTGCCCAAAAAAAAAAAAAAAATCTATCACCTGTCAACTTTGATTGATAACTACGGTAACAATAATAATTATGACTGTTGACTGTCTGTGGCATGAAAATCACGTTTTGACAATTCACTCTGTTCGATTTTGCCGTTGTGACCGTTTTGTTGAATACGTATGTACACTGTGTAAAAAAAGCTGAATCAAAATTAGTAAAAAGCGCAAACTTTCCGGTACTAGCAGTACACTACTTAACTATTTCAGTATTAAACCGAAAATTACAAAAATCAATGATCCGCCCAATCCTCAAGAAGTTTTTGCTTCACCGTCAACATCTGATAATGTTGGTAATTATGACAATTTTTCTTCTTACGACATACCATTATTTATCGATAAAAAACTCCACGAGAAAGAAAAAATTCAAGTTTTACAATAATGCGTGGGTCCCTAATAATAATTTTAATTTTCCTAATCAACAAAGTGGCAAACAAAATAGAAAATTCAATATATTTTGGTTAACTAAATACAAATGGCTAATCTATTCATAAATTGAAGATAGTGCTTTTTATAAAGTTTGCGTATTATTATCACTTGCTGAGGCTGGTTATAGTTCCAACTAATCACTTCATACATTTGTTAGAAAGGGGTAAAATAATTGGAAAAAGGGCTTAGAAAAATTCGAAAAACACGGAAATTTAAATTATCATAAGTCGTAAATAGAAGTAAATAATAAATATCTATTAAATGTCCATAGGAATATTATCATTAGTAAAATATATAAAATTTGTTCCATCGAATGACTCACGATTTAAATTAAAAAAACTTATAAATTCCATTATTTTCGCGTGCTATACAAATTTGGCCAACGTGCAACCTTTGGCAGCACGCGTGCCATAGGTTTGCGACCTTTACTATCGATAAATAAAACTTCAATTGTAAATATCGCCTGGTTGATAAATCATTAGAGAGACTAAGAACCTCCCACGAAGGACCTCGTTATATCAAATTGCATTATACATTATTCGCTGTTAATAACATTCATGTCTTAAAACTAATTAATGGTTCGTTTATAATGTTCGTTTTAGAGTATGTTGGACTCTCTATGTTATCAATTCGTCAAAACATACAACTAAATGCGGAGGAGATAACAAACGAAATAGCAAAAACACATAAACGCTGTTTAGAATTTGTTTTATAGTATTTGAATATATATATTCCTATGGTATTATAATACAAAAAAAAGTTTACTTTTATAAATAGGCCGTTATTTCATAGTTTGACTTAGCCCAAATAATTAAAGTCTTAAATACGCCACTGCCTGTTTTTACATTAACCCCTTACATAGGATTCAAATAATCATGTTTCAGCAATTTACTCATATGGATGTTCAAAATATGTATATGAATTGTTTCTATCTTACACGGTAATATACTGTTTTTATTATTATCACTTTTGTGGAGTTAATAACTGTTTTGATATCAAACATCGACCTGTCGATAAGTAACGATTATCGAATTATGAAATATGATAATTACACGTACATATATAATAGTTTATTGTGATCACATCGTGTCTCATTATAAACTTTTGTTCAATTTTCATATTTAGTCATCGTATAGTCCCCTCAATAACTCATCCTATATATTATTTATTTTGAAATACTTTTTTTGTTGTTGTTGTAAAAAGTGTACAAAAAAAAAAAAAAAAAAAAAAATTATCGTTAATAACGATATTCCACAAAAATGATTTTTTTTTTTTTTGTCAAAAGCTAAAACAAACAGTGTTATCAAGTTGGAAGTTTAACCTAAACAAATAACCTCCCTTCTTGGTTACGCCTCTGATTTCATCAATTTAATATATATTATTATAGTTCGTTATTTTGTCGAAGCAATTTTATAACGTATTATCGAATAATGTTAGTAATTTATCATAATTTACGAGTGCAGTTATAAAACGAAAATATTTTTTTCATTATTTAATGTTAACTGGTAAATGGCCCGCCTTCATACCTATTCAGATACCATCAATTTGAAAGAAAACGTAATGTTCCATCAATTAAGATTACTTGACCAGTACCTTATAATCTTGACCTACTACCTATTTTATAAAATGTTTGAATACAAATTTCTGTAAACAAATAGAAAAAAAAAAGTAAAACTGGTTAAATATATTTTCCTTTTTTAACATTTTCAGTAGGTTACTGAACATTATAGTTATTGTAGTCAAAATAAATAGTTGATCCCTAATCGAGTATTCAATTTCTAATTCATTTAAATATTATGAAATTATGGTTTATTTTTTTGTCAAACAATACCTCAAAACTAATAAGTAATGAAAAAAAAAAAAAAAACGAATAATTACCGTAAGAAACTGTAATAAAAGTAAATTAGATAAGTAAATTAGCTTTATATTTCGCATTCTAATAAAGACTAATTTTCTGAAATGTTTCAAATACTTAGGTATGTATAATACTTTAAATAATTTAACAGAATAGAGTAATGTGTTCATATGTTGTTATCGGTGTAATAGTTTATAAAAATAAAATCTTTTTAAAATCATTAACGCTAATATATGGAAATAAATACAATTTTATAAAATGTTTTTCATAATATGGTAGTTATCTGTTACTAGTTTACTCAGGTCTTTCAGTAAAATTATTCTGATAAGCCAGCAAACATAGATTTATAAAACTTTTTTTTAAAATTATTATTATTTTTTTTTTATGTCATCATTTCAAAAATGACACGGTAAAAATAGTGTGGTTCTTAAACAGTTTTGTTACTCGCCATTAACAAGGATTCCATTATACTGACACTCCAGTAATTTGTTTTTTATAGAATTCAAAATATAATAAAGTCTTTATTTTTTTTTTATGATTCGTATAGTTTTATTCGTACTAACATAAAAAAAAAAAAAAAACCAATAGCGAAAAATTGCTTGAAGAAACATCGTGGTTTTTAAGATATTAATTTAAACATTTTTTGTAAAATGTCTAATCACGCTATTAAAAATAATATCTACGTATACATTTTTGTGTATAGTTTAAATTTAAACACAACAAATTAAGTCTATTTTATTTAACATAATAATAATGTAAGTTGTTGGTTTTATATTTTTTTAATTTCGTGCATTTGCAAAGCGAATTTTTTTATTTAATATTTATACAGTCCTATACTCCGGTGTTTGATTGTTTAAAAGTCTATTGTCTGAAGTTGAAACTTTTCTATTTTACCAAACGTCTAGTCATGTTTACGTTATACTTTCCAACTATGTTAATAATATCGTAAGCATATCAGGTTTACAGAGTATTTTTACAGTTAAGCACTCTTTCATATATTATCTTATATATCGTTTTCTGTAACATGTTAAAGGTTTCAGTTTTTAATTAGAATTGCCGCGGAAATTGTCCTACAAATTTAATTCGCTTGTTATTAATAACTAAACCAAATAGGTTTATTGGGACTCGACATTTTCAAGTTTTTGTACGAAAGCGACAACGAATTTTACATTTAGACCCGTTCACAGTTCTTACTACACTTACAGTATTTTTCCTCAACTGATGTTTTCGCTCGTCAAACTTTCATTCGTTGAGCAGAAATTTATTTTGATTTTAATTCATCGGACGTTCTTTGTATTATATATAAAATATAAAATATAATATAAATAATATAGATAAGATATAAGATAGATATTATATAATAATATAATATCCTAACCTAACCTAACCCACCTAAAATATCACTCATTTTTATTCGTGTACTTTAAAATTAATTCATGGAGTCTAATATACTGGTTTTCATTTCGGCTTGTCGCCGTTAGGTCAAACTGAATTTGTATCGTTTTAAAATGTCGACCGTCGGCCCTCTAAGTATGTCTTCTATCGATTGTTAAAAAAACAATTATTTAGCCGACAACGAGTTATATGTATGTATTTATCCGTTCTTTGTCATTTTCTACTTATTTCGTCCACCATGGACATAAATCCTACTATCCAGTTCAAGACTACAACGACTAAACAAAAGCACCTTTTCAGGAGGACAATTATAAAATTTGATCAATATTAATATAAGATTTTTTTTCTGTTTTCTAAAACGTAATACGTGCTTTCTATAGTTTCTAGTAATTAATAATGTAACTATCATTTATCGCGTTGTTGAATTGAAACCGTATTGCAAGATAGAATATTATATTATATAGTTTTTTCGATTATCAGTACCTATCTTGTAGTCAGTGGCGTTATTTGAGGGGGGGGGGGGTTTGGTAGGACCATTTGCTCCACACTAGATTTGTATGGGCTGGCTAAATTTTTAGTGCCAGCCAATTTTTGTACGACTAGGCCGCTGAAACGGCGGCCACGTTCATGTGATTGCTGTTGAAGGTGATTAAACTTCAAAAGTCGATCTACAGAAAGCTATTGGATATATTTGCAGACATGAAATTCCGTAGATATCCTCTAAGCGCTGCGGTGTCTTTACAGGGGCGCCACGCCGTCGACCAGATAACTCTCGTCTAAAAATATATATGATTAAAGGAATAAGAATTTCAAACCTCTCCGGGAGATATGGTTTTCCTATTATGAATTTAGAGGGTAAATCCTAGAATGTTGGTTCCGTCGAGCATAATTATACTCTCGGTATATGAATTTAGGGGTAACGTATCCTAGCATAACCGTTCTACCGGCCGACCGTCGTCTGCATAGCAACAGGTTTCCACGACAGGTGTCCTCCCGAGCGCAAATTATCGACGTCAGCTTCTTGTCTCCTGGTACTTAATTTTCAAATATTCCTTAAAATTAAAACATTTAAATAAATGGCCGTAACTCGGTTACTGTGAAACGTGCACGGGTGGGATCTTAACTAGTATATAAAGGACTGTTACGGGCACTAAATATTAAAAGTATTTCCCCTTTCCGATTGCTTAATCATGTGGCGAGAATTGATTATAGCAAAGTGGTTTCAACGTCAAAATAATAGACTCGGAACCTCGCAAAAGTCGTCCCACCAGTCCATAGTTGGGTATCATAAAATTCTTTACGGTTTTTTTTTTTTGATCAGATCAATTACTACGGACATAGTCCATTGGAAGGGAATGATGAAATCTATCTATATAAGGGACTTGTGTGCATGTTGAGCCATTCTCCTATCACCAAATCTCGCCGAGATATACTTGGTTCATAAATCAAAAAGATGGGGGTACTTTTAATATGAAGTGTGCACAATAGAACTATACATACTAGTAAAGACACACGTTGAAAAATAACCGGGTTATGGTTACTATATTAATGTTGTTTTATAAAATTACAGTTTTTTTAATTTTAAGAGTTGATCGAAAATTGTTTACCAGGCAACCATAAGTTGACGTCGATAAATCTCCGCTAGGGAGGACACGTGAGGTTTGGTCTCCTGGTACCTTTTTATACGATTTTTGGACGGTACTTTAGGTTTATTATTAATAAATTGTATACAATTCATAGTTATATTTTTTTCGATAGGTAACTATAACATCAAACAATAATAGCTTATTATTGATCAGCTATTCACAAAAAGTGCGCCGCAGGTTTTGTCTTTACATAGACGCCGCGACCAGATAACTTTGGTCAAAACATTTGCATGATTAATATAAAATAAATATTTCTAAATTATCCATTAAAATTTTGTTTTATATATTTTTATCTAAAAAAAATAAAAAATAAATAACTCATCAGTTTTATCAAGAGTACCATGGCCCACCTCAGTTCCGAAAGTTTAGAATTGTTTTATATTTTAATCGCAAGTAATTTTAAACACCGAATAACCGAAAGTTTTTTTAAGATTATAACTTTTATTGTATTTATGTTATCGAAAAAATAGCCAAGCTACGACACAGACCATGTTCTTCTGAACATGCTATGCAATTTCGGTAGTTCTACCAGTGGGCCAAAACAAAAATGTGTGCCTCCTAAAAATAAAAAATGGGCCTCTAATATATATATATTTTCTTAGAATTTAATTTACGTTAGGGAGTATTACACATGGGTTCCAAATACATTTTATTTTATATCACGATTACGCACAAAATACTCGTGATAATAATACGGGACTACTTGTACATTTAATGGATAGTGAATTGAATTGATAAACTATAATTTTTTTTCATAAACATTTCGTTAAAATCGCTTATACGAAACCCGTTAAATACGGGCGGTATAACGTCCTCTTGATGAATTTACCAATACACAGTAAAACTCGTTTAAGACGTTCCCGCATATGACGCTGTTTTCCGTCGATCCCTGGACATTTCCTATACTAGTCAATGTAAAAACCACCTGATAAAACGCTCGGTTTTTCTATATGCATAATCGGATAAGACGCTCTTTTGTTCATCAGATAACTTTAGAAATTTTAGTAATTGTGTAATAATAAAAATATACATTTTACTCGTCTGCGTGTACTTATCGTATACGACATCAATATTATCAATAAAAAACTCGTTTTATTGCCACCGAGTGCTGCGTCTAAGTTGCAACCCGTAGACCAGGGTATTATTAAAATGGTGAAACAAAAATACCGAAAGTAGTTGAGCGATACTCGAGAGACACGGAGAGTACTGACGAAAATTAATGTTTTGGACGCCATTCGTAACCTAATCAGTGCAGCGTAGGATAAAATCAAACCAGATATAATAAGAAACTGTTTTCAGAAAGCTAAATTTGGTGTGTTGTACGACTCTTAGCAGGTTCATAATTGCTTTTTCAATTCTCGCACAAGTCGCTTTAGAGAACGGGTCCCTTAAAGAGCGTCTTAAGCGAGTTTTACTGTATATATCATGCGTCACAAATTCCCAACATACAACGGTGACTTACCCTTGTTGCGAAAACGTGTCGAACACCAAAAGGGGAGTATATTTATATTTATTTTCGAAATAAATATCGGGGAGTTTTAGCGCATAAAAATGTTCGGATTATTTGACATTCATCGTTATTTGTATTATATTATTTACTCGTTCTGTATTGTATATTGTATAGATAAAAAAAAAAAAAAAAAAAAAAACACTTATTTTCCGGAGTTTTTCTTCGATCGAGTAAATCTAGATTATCCTTTTTTTTTTTTTTTTTTATTTCGCAAGGGCATCGCATCATATCAAAACAACAATGCAGTATTGAGAATAAGTATATGCGTGTGTGTGTGTGTTTTTTTATCGTACACTCGACCGAGTGATAAAACACGGATTGCCGTCGGAAAAATCCATTTATTGTCGGGGTTGTTGACATTAATAACATCGTGTGTGTGTGAGGGGGGGGGCGGGGGAACCCTTCGATACACCGCACGCGTACACGGCGCCGCCGCACACATACCGCCCCGCCGATCTATCACCCCGGGGGAGGGGGCCGGGGGATAATAATTCCGCCGTACGCACATGTCACGTATGTGTCTCTGCACCCCCGAACCGTACGACGCACGTGACTATATACACATATATACGCGCGCGCGTGTGTACCTACGTATGTGCGGGCGTAACGGGTTTTCCACCTTTCGGAATTTAATACAGTTGTTTCATTAAAACCTTGGCAAACACATTCCACTCGTGTTGATCGAAATTAATTAAACATACCTTTTTCCCGGGGCCGGGCGCGCAAGATATTATTATTATTATTATCATTATTATCATTATTATTATTATTACTATAACGCGCGCCCCGGGGTCGTACGTATCGGCGAAAACCCGGCGAGCGCATTACACGTCGTCGCGCCCGGGCGTTTTTACGGCGTCGCCGGCGACGACGACGGCGGCGGCGGCGTGTGGGATCGCGCCCGATTTTCCGTCCACGGTAAAAATAACTCGACGTTATGTTTGCTTTTTATCATCGTAAAAATGCCACTAATTCGGGACACCCGGCTACGGCGGCGCTATTCAAACCGCCCGAGGCGCCGTACGCGAAATCTATCTCGTTCTCCCGCCCACCCGGCCAGGCGCACCCGCCGACCCGCCGTACCCCGGGGTACGGCGAACTATCGTCGAAACGGTTATGCCGACAATTTCCCGCGAGATATTTACCCGACGACGACGGCGACGTTTAAATAGCTAAAAATATAATATTCTCGCCCTCTTATACATTTAGGGCACACGTGTGTGTTTAGGTATACTTAATTATATATATATATATATATATTATGAAAACGCACGTCGCCGGCGCGTAGGTTGAAATTGCGATTGGATTTTTCGTGCATCGTCCAAGACGAAAGAAAAATAAACATACCGTTCGTGGTATTTCCGATATTTATTTTGTATGCCTCTTCTCTTACGTTTTCTAAGGAAACGCTTTTGCAGTTTTCTCGTCTCATGGTCGGCCTTTTAATTTACGCAATTCGTTTTGAGAAATTATGTACCGTATTCGGTACCGTACTACAAAAAAAAAAAAACCTATTTATTCCTAAACGATTTTTTAGCTAGCGAATTGAAATTGTTTTCCAAAATTACAATTTTGCACCGCTAGAGAAGTACGTTTGTTTTTCGTTCGCTTTTGGCCATTATTCATTGTCCCGCATTGTAGAAAAAAATATTTTCGAGCGTGCGTTCGGTGACTTGTGCGCGCGCGCGCGTACGTATAAACACACTAAACGATCGTTTACCACCAACACAAAGACGACGACATTGGAAATTGCCTAATTTCAACTCCTTAAACAATAGCAGCCACAGAGAGCCTCACGAATATACACCACGGTACCGTTGAAACCGATCGCGGGAACGCGATAAGCTTCGGGCTAAAGTTTTTTTTTTTTTTGTAATAAAATGCATTTAGTTTTTTTTTTCTGTCGGGTATTACCGTACGCGATGCACCGCGGCAGTATTATTATTATTATTATATATAGAGTTATTTGGGTTCGAATTATAATAATTATAGAGATTTTAATCATAGATATCGAGTGTTTTAATTTTTTTTTCTGTACCATATACGGTTAACAATATTGGAAATCGTCTGCAATGCGATGCTTCGGACTGACAACCGTGGAGGGTTTTATTCGATCGTAATATTATTATTATTAGATTTTCATAATATTTATGTATCCCTCAATTATTATTAATAGGCGGGGCGAGATACTTGATACAAGGCGAATTGTTGGTACTTACATTTTTACCTCTTAATACACGTTTCGTGTAACAATTTCGAAAATATACTCGATACTTTTTTTCCAACCTTTAGATTCTAGGTATATTCTAGATACTAAACACCACAGATACTGTATATAAGAAGTACAAAATGTAAATCATATCAATATTATTTATTTTCAACAAAATATCAAAAAAATGCATTGTTGCTATTATATTACGGGTTTTAGGAAATGCCCCCCCCCTATACGGTAAATTTAAAATTGATTCGAATAATTATTTTTGTTTGATTTCAATATAAATGTATCAATAATTTGTACACGATACATATAATAATGCAATTATACTGCACTTGAGTTATGCGTATAATATATTCAAAAAGGGAACTAATAATTTTGATATTCGATTCTTTAAATAATATTTATATTGAATAAAAAATACCCTCCATACTATTTTGTTACAATCTTAATTTAGCAAGGTCGTTTAAATAATTTGTATTATTACTAAATATATATATATATATATATATATTACTCGATGATAAAAAAATTATCGAAACGATCTTCAATTTCTGTTCAATGTCCTTGCTTCCGTGATTATTTCTATATTTTAATTTATTATCACTGTACGACGGTCATTTTATTATTATACTAAAGAGTAAAAATGTACTCATGTACTCGTATATTGTACTTCCATTAGTTCTCGCGTATCGTATAGCTTAACAACGAAAAAAAAAAAAAAAAACTATTATTTTCTGACCTTCAAAATAACAAAATAAAAAAAACCAGTTAATTATAATGGTACACGTGAGTTTAGTTATTGAAAAATATACATATAATTGCCTAATCGGTTACCTAGCTATTGATGCTTGTACTTATTTTTTATTACATAAACTTTTTTTTTTTTCTTTTAAATTCAGATGTTTCATTCTCATAAACGTTTTCTTCGAACAATTCGTTACCATATACATATTTCGTCATGAGCTGGCGGGCATTTATTTTATTATTATTAGTTTTTATAATATTATATACTTACGTTCGTATAATATATAAAATATTTTCTTATAATTACTATCGAAACTAAATACAATCTAAATTCCGAATAAAATAAAACAAATATATAAAATATATATATAAAGAGAAAATTATAAAATTACTTCGATTAAATGTACCGATACATCTGACGTTTTCATTTACCATATTTAGATTTTTTTTTTTTTAAACACAATAAAATAAAAACGATACGATAAAAAATCGTTACGAGGTTCCGTTCACGTAGGCATCTTATTCGTATCTTGTAACATATGTTAAACTCGTACGGACATATCAGTGGCGTGCTACACATTAAAGTGCCCCGATGCAAAATATTTTTTCGCCCCTATCATTTTAAAATAGAAATTATACTCTTTGACCTTTGTCAATAAAACAATGCTGTGATCGTATTTTCGACTTGGTAATTGTGGTTTTTTTTTTTTTTGGAAAAAATAGTTACATTATTACATTAATAATATCGTTGTAATCTTAAATTGTACAAAATTTACATTTCCATCATACGAGCACATAGGTATATATTTGTACTTTATATTTATATCTATATCTAATACATTTTTATGAAAAAAATGAAAACCTAATCTTTTTTTATACTTAACAATAAAAATTAAATTTGCAAAATATTAATAATAATTAAATAATAGAACAAATTTTTTTTTTTTGCTATTTCTTCAGCTAAAACATCAATTAGGGTATCAACATTTCATGTCTAAAATTGATCAGCTTTTTCAGTTTGTCGTTGCGGTTGACACGTATACTGCAGTCAATTAAATCGGCGTGAACAACTTAAGCTATTAGGCATGTTTCACACGCACGTTTTTATTGATTCAATTCTAATCGTAATTTGTCTACCAAATGTTTAACAATCACTAGCGTCCACAAAAAATTCGACGGCCCGAGGCAACTGTCTCTGTTGTGCCTGCAGTAGTTACGCCACTGGACTGGTGCATATAAAGATACGGACTAGTAAAAGACACAGATAGACAGATTTCAGCGGGGTATTTATAAATATTACTGTAAATAGCATAGTATAACGACGTTATAATATGGTTTAATCATTAGTTGCGCAACTCGAATTAATCGTACTATTTATTGATGCATAATTGTCGTACATAATTTGTAGTTTACTCCGTGATATCATCAAAAACAATCGATATCTGTGTCTCTCTCGGTCGATCCCGACTTTCAAAGACTACGACGAGGGTCGATGGGGCCGCCACCTCGTGGAATGCGCAGTCCGTATCATTATCATGTCCTACGGTTAAACCATAGGACTGTAGACGTCCGAGATATATATATATATATATAACCTATATATGTATATGTTTTTTATTTCGACAATTAAACTGCTTGTAATACACCGGACGACAACTGCAGTTACGTTTCAATTATTTCGACAGTAATAAAATACCATTGTATTGTAGTGTCGTGTTATTGGTTTGTTGATTCCGAAGACGATAGGTACCTATACTTAACGTGTTATTGTTGCAGTATATTGTACACATATATATATATACACACACACACATACATATTTTAACAAATAATAATAATGGAATACTTTGGCCCATACAATTGATATTGGATAGTAATCGGTTACGATACGAGAAAGAACGAATTATTACAAAGGAATATATATATATATATATATATTTTTTTTTGATATCCAACGGCGTGTAGTATAAATATTATACTATACACTCCGCAGGTATAGTTTATACGTGAATCCATTATGTCGCGTCGGTGGCATTATGAAATAAATCGGTTCGTATACAATAAATATTATATACGGTTAAATGCATATTATACGATCACGACGACGACGTATCGAATAGGCAAGATGTTATTCGGTTATATTATCGTAACACGTATTAAACGTGTAAAATATTTAAACTATTTAATATTTACGATTATTCGTATAAAGCTCGTGTTTACCCCGATTTATAAAAATTCCAATTCAATATCACCGGTGTATTAAGAGATGGCGGGGGGGGAGGAAAATAAAAATGCTTGGTGTATTTCTAAAATATAGGTACACATTATAATCAGTGGCGTATCTAAAAATGTGGTGCGTATTATGTTGAGCGATTTCTGATATGTAATACATAATATTATATATAAAATACATATCAACTGGATTAGTTAATAAAAACAAATTAAGTTTTTTTTCTTCTCGGGGAAACATTTTTTCGGTTAGTAAAAATGCTCTGATATTGCCATGCGGTAACTTGAAAACAAACGCACGTCTCGCCGACTTCCCTCCTCCTATTCGGAAATTTTAATTTTTTTTTTTCAATTGAATATTTAGTATATATTTGTATGATCAATTCCGGAATTTGTATGGCATTTTTTGTTACAGTAAATCAAAATTTTAATGGGGAAGGGCTGGAGAGACGTCTATCTCGTAAGCTGTGGATTATCCGCATGATTTTTTTGAAATATATTTTCCAAATTCCAAGTACTTTTTCTAAAAAAAAAAAAATACGATAGAAAAACCTTAAAAGTTTTTGCGTGACGGTACTTTAGTTTATTAATTTTTTTAATTTATATTTTACATTTTAGATTATATGATTTATTGCCCTTCCCCATTTGAAAATTCTGTTACATCATTGATATTTGATATTATTTATTGGTATTTCATAAATCTACAATCAAAATATTAAATTTAACGTGAGGTTTTACTATGCCATTAAATATAATAGCGTTTGTCAGGTTTGTCTAAATGTTTTTTTCCCCGCCCAATCTCATTATTCCACTTGGATTTCTCTTAAAAGCACCCTAACGTTGATCACTGTCTTCCCTCGGTCTTTTCCCTCTCGTCAAGCCTGTCGTTGTTATTTACATCAGCTCGTCACGCATACAACTGTGTTCGCATATTATTTTGTATACGAATTGCCATTTGTCCGTATTATTTTACTTTGGAATATATATCACAAATATTTTTATGTTTTTTAATTTATTAATTTTTTTGAAAATTGAAACATTTCTACGAGACGAGAAAACACACGATTTGCCGATTTCGAATAGCGCGTACGCATATTGTGTTGTCGTTATACGATATTGATTAAGTAGCCATATTTCTTCGTCTTGGGCGAGCTCGTGTCGGAACTCTAATCGAAAACAAAATCCCGATTTGCGGGAGGGGGAAAAAAAACCAAATGCTAATAATTTTTAAACGTTTTTTTTTTTTTTTGGGGGGGGGGGGGTATTTGAACGCGACAATATTAAATTTTTGTTTTAAACACACCGAGACACGCATTCGGCCAACCTTGGCAACCCTAACGACAGTACACCGGTATACACGCTCGGGACAGCGAAAGTCCGTTCGTACGGAATCGACCAACGAGAGCGCGCCGTTCCGGACGCGGCGCTCTAGCCGGTTTTGGTAATACGCCGCGCGCCGCCCGGAGTCCGGACGGTCCGTCTCGTCGAAACCGCTCTCCTCATAAACGTTTTTGGAAACCGTCCCGAACAAACTGTGTGTGTGTGTGTGTCCAACGACTCCGCGGTATAAATAATAATACGGTTGGACGGATACCACCGCGACCATTATGGTTACCTTTCGCTAACCCGCCGCAATTATTATTATTATTATTATTATTATTATTATTATTACCACCGTAATAAACACGGCCCGCCGCCGCCGCCGCCGACTTCTCGTACAACTACCTACCTATATATATATATATATATAAATAATAATAATAATAATAATAATAATAATACCATAAAATTACAAGACGCGACCATTATAATTCACGGCTACCGTTTGAAATATAATATATCCAGTCGCGTATACCATGTATTACATACATTGCAGTATAATATCGATTATACGATTATTTTCCTCCTTAAACGTGTTATAAATCGTTAATGTTATATTATTCGCAAAAAAAAAAAAAAAAAAAAATAGATAAAAATCGATATAGACGGCGTTGTAACAATTGTATTGTCGTAACCGTTTTTAACGATATTTGAACGGATTTACATTTATCGGAATAATATATATATATATATATGTATACATAGTATGTCATTAGATATAACGCTTGTTTCTTTATTTTTAACTCTTTTTAAAAATTCCGACCGAATCTAAGAACGTATATTACGATTTACTACGACGTGCGCTTTTATTCAATCTCTGCAAGTATCTTATCTGATAGATTTTCGGATCTGGTCGGTGCGCCGAGGAGGTCTTTTTCGTTGTACATTTGTTATATTTATTTCGATTTCGTTTTATTTTTTTGTAAATTCGGTTAAACATAATTGTAAAGAGAATACTTAAAACTACGTTTACTGGACATGGATAAATTTCCAAAACACTTTGACGATTTTTGACGAATTTTTAGGCGTGTGATTTTTTTGAGTTTTTATTTGGCTTTACGTTATTACATTATTTTACACGAGGTTCGTCGTAAGTTGTAATACTTAGTAGTAAATAAACTACTCTAGTATTTACTACTTTAGTAGTTTATTAAAAACAGAAAACTCGAGCGTTATGCAATAGCCTTTTTTTTTTTGGTCGTTGTTATCGTTTAAAGTCGATCAATTTCGACGCTATTCGTATATATATATATCAACACGGTACATTTAATTTTCAATTTACGCGAATGGAACGTATAATTTGTCGATAAATTATTATTTGTCGGATAGCTGAAATAACGACGCGGTCTCGCTGCAAAGCCTTATTAAGGTGCCGGGGCCGAATGTCGAGTGTTCCGGCGGACAAACAATTGACAAGACCCCCGGGCGTCGGCTCGATCCCGCCGTAGTGCCGGTCCAAGACCGAGACCGATTCCGATAACCGCACCGATAACACGGGGTGCGGCGGTGCGGGGCGTGGGAGAGGGGTAAACGGGACCCACACCCCCGGACGTTGGACGCCGCGTCGCCCGGGGGTTGTCGCGGGCGGCCGGCTAAATTCGGGCGACTGGTCCGCCGTCGTGAATTCGCCGGTACTACGCCGCGGCCCGCGTACCACCTAACGGATTACCGGATTATGACGCTGTGTCGCCGTCGACGACGACGACGACGACGTTAAGCGGACTACCCGCCCCGGCGAGGTGGTACACCGCCTATATATATAAATACACGTATACCGGTATACCGCGCCGCCGCCGCCCCTTCTTACCGTCGCAGATTCTGCCGACACCGTCGTCGCCGCCGCCACGCGGGCGCGCTCGTCCCTCCGCGATCCCGCGAAATTGGTTCGCCGGTCTAATCCGCTCCGCCGCGTTTAATTCGATTATGATTTGTATATTAATATTATATATACATATATACATATATATATATTAATACTCTCGCAAAATTGTCTATATATCGTACGCGTTACTGCGCGTTTCCCGTCTTACCGATCACCGGAGCCGCGGGCCGATATACGAGTGTATTATTATTACGCAAATAGCACGCACGCGCTCTTGCATTATATTATTATTATTATAATAATAATTAATATTATTGCTATTTATACGGCCGTATATCCGTGTGCGAATCCCGTCAACCCGTCGTTTGTAATAACGTACGCGGGGGGGCGGGGGAGGGGCCGGCACTTGGCGCAACAGTCTTGTACGGTCTTTCTTTTTTACATTTATTTTTTTTATTCTACGGTTTGTGGCACCGCCACTTCCGGTTAATATCCGAAAAAATAATTATAAAATAACCGTTAAATTTCAAATCAATATTTCAATTTCAAGCGGCGCCCCCTCCCCCCCCCGATCACCCGGAATCGAGTAACTTTTGTCATTTTTTTGTTTTTCTTACGAACATTGTGCTATAACATTTTTTTTTTTTTTTTTTTGTTTTTGTTTTTCAACCAACAAAACAAATACCGTCGTCCCTGGGTCACCATTTTCAGCGGGGCGTGAAGCGACTTTTCGAATTTTTTTTTTTTATTCATTTGGATTTAACAAAATTAAAAATACACCGTGGCCTCGGGGCAAAGTGTTGTACGTAACTTAGTGCAAAGTTGGGGGACGGTGGGACGTAGAGGGAAATTTAATTTTTATTTGTACGCGACGATTATTTAATCGTTGCTAACGAAAAACGATTCTGAACGATTTGAAATGTCGTAATTTTTACAATTTTCATCAAAATTCGCACTTTAAACGCGTGTACAGATAATTATTATATTACCCTCAATTTTTTGCATTTATGTTCAGCCAAAACAGTTTTATTTAATTAATTCGACAAATAGTACGCGAAACACTGCGATTTTTACGCATATTTATAATTTAGAAATCTCCAGTTTGAATCGAATGTTTTTGAATTTATCGACGCCTAAAAATACCTAGTATTAATATTTTAGGTATAAATGTTAGATATTTACGATTGATTTTAACCGAATTACAACAAACAGAAAAAATCGAGAAAAAAAAACACGATTGCCGTAAATGCTATAGCAGTTTTTCCTACGTTTTTTTTAAGATAACTTCAAAACTCACCTACCCAATACACCGAATAGATCCAAAATGCTTTTAGTAAAGGTGCTACACTTGAAAATTTGAGCAGGATGTCTGGTAGAACTCTGTGTTAGAATCACAAGTACATATTATTACCACGGTAATATTAAAGTAATAAAATACTGAGACGAAGGAGGTGGGAGCAATCTCTTCACCCCCCCCCCCCAAAAAAAAAATACGCCTTTATGTACATTGTAATCTTCCTGTATATATAAATAAATTTAATATTTAGTATACAAAGACGGCATAACGACAACAACAACAACAACAGCAACAACAACAACAATAATAATATGAATATAAATACAGAGTGTTTCTGAACAGCGTGCCACACTATCGCTCTCCTATACTCTTTGGCCCGAATTTTTTTTCCTACCCCTGAATCCTGGTTATTTATAGATCTCGAACGTAGCGAGTAATTAATTGGTTTTACTATGGGTAATACAATGTGTCTTTTCTCTGTCAATTCTACCATAACGGATCTTGCTCCGATTTCCAAGTGACGCATCTATTCCGAAATTTGGATCTAGTTGGTGCATTGGTGGGGGCGAGGTTATATTTTTATTTGTCTCGTAGTTCGGTTAAAAGCAATCTTAGAAGATCTATAGTTTTCACCGAATATTTAAATTGGCCCCGTCTAGACGCGGTGAAAATTGTAAAAACTATTTATTACAGTTTGAAATTGGAATGAGTTTTTTTTTTAGCTTTCAATTTTAGGCACAATTTTTTTTTTTATAACCGTTTAAAATTTGTCGACACATTTGTTTTAATGTGTACACATTTTTCATAATTTCATCGTATACTACACACTGTAAAACATATTCTATATGCAATTGACAATAATAGTCCTATATATTACACTGAAGCTTTGCTCTATTGAAATAAGTGATTTATCATTTCTTTTAAATTCAATACATCCACCAAGAGTAATCCCTATCCAACGAGCGAAGTGCGCCCTATTCATATTTATGTCAATTTCCGGGTTACCATATGGCAACAGGGGAAAAAACCACGACTAATACTACTTCGCTCAGAATCGTTTTTCGTTTGCAACTTATCGTTGCATACAGATATTAATCGAATTCCTATCTATATACTTGTACTGCATTCCAAACTCCTCACCTACAACAGTGACCCACCCATGGTGCAAAGTATGTACGCTTTATTTTTTTTTTTTTGGTTATAAATAGTAAACGAAATTGTTTTAATTTTGCTCGGTTTTTTTCTCTTTTTTTTTTTTTTTTTTTTTTTTTTTTTCTAGAGACTACGCGAGGCCCACACTAAGCGCAGCGTCGCTTTTACACGTTCGCTCAGGTCGTCGTAGTGTGCCCAAACAATCTACAAATCCTGCATCGTACACCGCCGATTAGGGCTACGCCTAAAGTAATAATAAACACGCGAGGATATAATATTGTTGTATTATACGCCCGTGCGCGTAATTCGAATTTGCCGCGATATTATTCTCGCCCCGGCTTTGTTTGTTTTAATTACCCGCCCGGCAACCCTCGTCCGCGAACGGGGCCCGCGCGGGACTTACGCCGCGCCGAAGTTTCGACGGCGGCGGCGGCCGACATCGATGTTAATTTTTTACGGGTGTTTAAAAAACAAAAAAAAAAAAAAAAAAAAAATATGGAAAAAGACGGACACACATACTCCGCGCCACGGGCGGGCCATCGTTGCGGGCGGAAAGTTGCGAAGGTAGGATACAATATAGAGGGGAATTTAATGTACGCGTCAAACCGTAAATCCCGCTGCTAACGAAAAACGATCCCGAACAAAGTTCAGCGGTAATATTAATGTTTTAATAGTACACTAACAATTGAAATCGTTGTATATTATAAAACGGAATTTAAATTGTCCGCGGTTTTATATCGTCTCGAATATTGTTTTGTATTTTTATTCGCAGCCAAAACACACGTTTTATTAACATACATAAATCAAAATGATTTGTTACGATTATCATACAATTTGAACATGACACGATTATATATATAAAAAATCTTTTACACTACGCTAAAAATGTTTTTCTTTGGGAGGTACTACTAAATACAACTTACGATGAACCTCGTGTAAAATTGTCAAGCATTTCTGCTCGACCAATACAATTTTATCCACGTAAAATCAAATAAAATCCCGCCCTTAAAATATCCAAATTTTCGCATAACACACATAGTGGGTAGAAATTTAAAAGAGCGGGGAGAGGGGTAGAGAGAAGCACCCTAAAAATGAAGGTTTTATATTTTATTATAATTTTTTTATTTTATGGAATACAGCAACGTAAATCAATACTCTCATAATTTCCTCTCAATGTTCGCCCATAGATTTCTCTAGCCAATGACACGTAATATATATTTATTAAATAGCAATATGTTTAAATACATAAATACATTATTTCATGACTGTGGGCAAAGTATATATTAAACATTAACGAATGCAATTTAATTTTGCCTTTTTTATTTTTGTTGATTTCTGGGTTTCTGACTTGTCGTTTTTCGATTGCAACGGTCGACCGTTTCTTTCAGTTTATAAACTAAATTATCCTATACATACCTTATCTTCCTGATCGTCCGTCTACAGCAGTGGCCTACCCATAGTGCGATGTGTTTGGATATTTAAATTTAAATATCTATACGATGTGCGGGCCACATTTTGCATTTTACATTTTCTGATTGTCAATTGACGGATTCCCTTATTGATGGTTACACGGGAAATACATTATTTTTACTATTACAGACACTGCAGTTATACGTCACTATAGTAACAATTAATGTTGATTTATATTCATCTTTTTAACATTTTGTATATTTTTTTAAAAGTAGTATATCACTTTTTTTTTGTTCTTTTTTAGGCCGGGTGATCCGCTGGAATCGATCGAGTGTAATATTATCCGCATGTTATTATTTTTGTTTTATTATGGATGCCCGACATACACGTTTTAAATTTCATCATTTCTATAATATATTACGATTAACCATTGATCGAACGTTTAAATTAACCACGTTACGACATAATTATTGGAAAGTTATAACCGACAAATCAGATTATAGTGTTATAATTACCAATTATATTATTTAATATATACTGTTACTTAACAACGGTTTTTTCTCTTTTTTTTTTTTTTTTTTTTTTTTTTTTTATAATTGTGTTTAAAACTCTGATTAAAATCCTATTTTAAACAATATATAATATGTTATACGCGTGTTGTTATTATAATTATTATCGGTCGGTATGGTTTGGATATTATTTCTCACGGAATTCCTGTAGTCGATTTTGACCGAACTCCGTAGTGTTATAATAATTATAACGTAACGGTCGTATAGTCTACGCTGTAAAAATATGTTCACGAATTAGTTTTGATTTTAACACCACGAGGCATTTATTTGTAATTTCGTTCGTCGCGATTTTCTTTAACGATACAATTCGCGAAAACAAATAGAATTTTATCGGAAAATATTTGAAAACTATACAAGGAGGGGCGATGTTAATACACCGCACTAACAGAAAATATATACTGTAGGCCCGTAGGTATTGTTAGCATATTTTCTAACATTTTAATTAGGTACACTTTTTTTTTTTTTTTTTTATATTGTTTTAGTAAACGAATACTTATAGTCTTGAGTATTTTGTTTTTTACGGACGATTTCTATTTTCATTGACTCAATGGATTAGCGTATCGATTGCTCAACAGTTATATTGGTATTTTTTTTTTTTGAATTTCATTTCCTTAATGAAAAGTGACTTGTTTTACGTTTTGTCTGAATAAATAAAAAAGAAGAAAAAAAAAATTGAATAAATCTCTACTTTATAATATGTTCCGTTATCTTATTATATACCTTTTCCAGAATTTGTCAATTTGATATTGACCACGGAAATTAATCGTTCGTGGTTTTCGTTTACGATTTCCATCACGATTTTCATTTCAAACGCTTATTAAAAAAAATAATAAAATATAATAACTACGTTCACATTTCTTTTTTTTTCTTGCCACTAAGACGTACAAACTACGGTCGTGCCTTGGTCATATACGTCGAGTATTTATTGCCGGGCCAAAATAATTGCGCGTTTATACGCTCCAACCGCGTGCTTGGAGACTTCGTTTTGAACTATATAATTTTATACAAGTGACAATTTTTATTATAAAATCTGTGTTGTCTTAGCAAAACGTTCTCGACCCGAACCAATTATTTATCGCCCATATACATTTTGATGTCAGTGCTCGACTCGGGGCAAAAAGTTATAGATGTACCCCAGTTACTTTTAAAAAAGTAGCGTCCTTAGCATTTTAATATAGCTCACATTACCGCGGGCAGCATCGCCTCCAAAACCCTCCTAAAAAACATTAATACATTATCATTAAACGCGTACCGTGACATTACGGAATAACATCATAAATGTTTAGGTATAACTTGTCTTTTACAAAACCCACTCAAAATATACAAACAAATTACAAACTTATTTTTATATAAATTAAATAATCATTTTATTTTTTTTCATTTTTAAACATCTTCATTTAAAAGATCTGGACAGTGTTATACTTTATTCGCATCCCTTCTTACAATTTTATAAACATAGATAAGCTTAAAGAACAACCCGTCCACTGCGTTTTCCCATTTATAAAATAAGTATGGGTACGCTAAAAAATCCAAACAAATTAGTTGGGCTACTCAGTACCCTCCCGCCTCAAATAAAGCACCCCGTTCCTCGTAAAAGAAACATTGCCAATACGTCACCGAATTCAGTTATAAATATATTTACGAATATAAAAAAATAATATAATACGGACTCGTTAAATAAATAAAAACGTCGTACAAGAAGAGCCGTGTTATAATTTTTAATACGACGGAAATGCAGTCGTAAGGTTTTTAGATTCTCATTAAAGATCAAAGTGTGTGATCCTTGTCTTTTTTATTATAGTGTTCTCGACTTGCGCCCGTAACAATGAAAATGTAAAAAGTTTCATATTCATTTTTAACTATAAAATAAATAGAAATAAAAAATAGTCTGTATTACTAAATTACATGTTATTATAAAACACGTCTATAAACACATGTAAATTTAAATTAATATTTCGAGTATATTAAAATAATTTTATTTATAGATAAAATTTAGAAAAAAAGATTTATTTATTTTTTTTAAATCGTAAGCGTAGCAAAGAAGCTATTACTTTATAAAAGTGATACAAATTACATTTTTTTTTTTTTGAAATTCTCAACAGCTCTCGAAAAAACCTTTTTCGGTTAGTAAAGACGTCTCACGAATTGTTCACAACGAAAATATTTTTTGCCCGACGGTACATAAATTCGAAAATATTTCTAGATTCCCTCACGGTTTTGTTTAAAAACTCAAAGAAAAAAATTCGCAACAAATGACGATACGATTGTTTTTTTTTTTTTTATTAATTTCTGGGTTACCTTAAGGCAGGGGATAACCTATCGCCGTGTTTACCGTGCTCCGCTCAGAATTGTTTTTGTTTTCGATTGCAACGATTAACGAATTTATAACCATCAGCTTATAAATTAAATTATCCTATGCATCCTATTTTAGCTTCCCGTACTTCCAACCTATAGAACAGCGCGAAGTGTGTCCCGTGGTGCGATGTCCTGGATTTTCTTTTCCCGCTTTTGCCTAATAGACAGTGTTGCACAACGGTATATTATGCACTTACGGTTGTACACTTGTTTGCAGGGTATTACAGACGACGATAATTTCCGGTTAATTATTTATTATAATATAATATTTAACGGGTTTCGTTTTTGTTACCGACTGGAAACATTTGTTGACTTTAAGCCGCCTAATCGTACGGCGGGTATTCTCACCGCCGGGTAAGTGTTGTCGTCGGCGCCGATATCATAAAAGATTAAAGGAACGTTAATTTTGGTGTTCGTGGCGTAGCTGCCACAGATGTTATCGAATCAAATAAATCACTGTACTTATACCTACATGTATGGCTACATAATATATATATATATATAATAATTATTTATTGGCCTAACCTAATAACACATGTTTACAACAAGTATAATAATAGTTCTTATTGGTGAAATCGGAGTACTAATACATTGTGAAAGTTAAATAAATAAGATATTAAATATATTGTAATAATGAGAAAATATCAATAATATCAATATACATAGCAACGATATGTTATTGTTTTCTGTTTGAGCTTAATCAACCTTTCGAAGGATATTTTCGTATTTATGTAAGCTCTGCAATTAATAATCTGAATTGGGACCGGGACCGGATCCAGGATATCAAATTGGGGGCGGCGGATCAATATTGATAATAAATATCAATAAATAATTTACGTTTTTGGTTGTCATAAATAATCAAAAAAAAAAAAAATATAGGTAGCTCAAGATGTTCCGGAAACCAATATCACATTGACACAATATACCTAATATAGAAATGTGTAATAAATATAATTTAATGTTTTTCTCTTGCAAGTTTTATTATTATCCTATTGAAGTTAAAGTTTAATATAATATTATAATCATTTTTTTTTTTTTTTTATAAATTTGGAGGGGGTATTGTTTCCATTCCCTCTATATTCGCGTCTAACCCGGACTTATTTTTTTTAATATACATAATTAGATCTAGAGGTACTCGTGAAAAACACCGACTTAGATATGACGTTCGGATAGTTGGAATTTTCGAGTTATTTATCTGTCGCGGCATCGTAAAATACACGGGTTTAAAATATAATTTCTATGCGAAACCCAGGGCATAACTATAAAATAGTTGCGGTATAAGGAAAACCTTAAATTCTTCGACTAACTTAGTCTTATGCTAAGTAGAATACGTTTTGGGTTTTGTTTAGAATCATTTTAATTATACTTTTCCGAGCCGTCGGCATCTGTGGTATTACACTGCAATACGTACAAGACCACGCAAGTCACGGGCGACCGGAGTTAGGAACGCATACGGAATAGTTTGCGTGTATTTTTTCTTCTTTTCACTACCGTGCGGTTCTGTAGCGCACGTAAATTCAACCGTCGAAATACAGAAAACAATAACCCGGTAAACGCGTGGCCGCCGTTAGGTTTACTCGCGTGGTTATAGTCGTTGGTGTGTGCCACGGTTTAGGTTTATACCTTCTTAAATAAAACCGTATCGCCGTCCCGACATATTTTTGTCTATAGGAGCGGCCGGGGCCCCCGGGCGGCCGCGCGATAAACCGCCGCGGTTGTTTAATTATTATACCGATAATCGATCGCAGTCGGGTTAAACGTCGGGGGTGTTTCTGGTGGTTGGTCGGTTTTTTTTTTTTTCTTTTTGGTACGTTTCTGTTAGTATTAGAAAATCGTATCAGTTGCACGGCAGCAGCTGCGTATGGTAGGTGGATCGTTCCGACTGCGTCGGCGGTTACCTATACCTATACCTATGGTTCTACGGCTCTGACGTCAAACCGTATTATTATATCGGGGGAGAGAAAAAATTAAAAAAAAATAAAATTACCGGACGTGTATCCACGCGCGGCCGAGACGTAATTACGAAAAAAAAAAAAAAAAAAAATCGTCTGATCCTTTTTTTTTCCCTACCCGAATTACGAGAGCAATTCTTTCGATGGAAATAGCGGTAGTTATTGTGCGCGGCACTGCCCCGGGTAACAATAATAGTTCTGCAGGGGTGTCGAAGGATATTTTTTATTCGAAACCGTTACGGTAAAAAAACACGTAACCTCACCAAGGAAGGAAAAAAAAAACAATGTTAAATGGTTTTTTTTTTTTTTTGATTTTTATCAATTTTAAACGTTGCGGGTTTATTTTTACGGTTTTTTTTTTCTTCAAATTTGTTTTAATACGTATACCTATAAGTATCGATTATATTATTTTACGCAGCCAATCATTATATTGTATTATTATAATAACAATACTTATATAATAAGGATACCAGTACAGAGTATAGTATCTTCTAGTTAAGTGTATATAATAGTGTATCACTTCAAAGAAGATACGTCTCAATACAGTGAAACCTCTATATAGTGGAAAATCACGGGGAATTAAGAAATGTCCACTATAAGAAGTTTTCCACTATTGAGAAAACTTCTACACAATAGACATTTGTGAGGAATTACAAAATTTCCAAAATAGGGAGACGTTATAAGAAAAAATTATAAAATACATACACATTAAAATTGTAATAATTTATTATAATTTATAAAAAATTGATTATTACTGTAGTATATTATACTTATTTTAAGTATGTATTTATGTATGTATTAAAATGTAGGTATGCATATTTATGTATAATTAAAATGAATTAAAATTGTAATTATTTATTATAATTTATAAAAGAAATGATTATTACTATAGTGTATTATACGTATGTATTTTAAGTATGTATTTATGTATCTATTAAAAAGTGGGTATGCATATTTATGTATAATTAAAATGAATCCATTATATTTTTTTTTTTCGAGTAAATATTTTCTGCTCATTTTAATGGATTTGAAAATTCGTTACCATTGATAACTCTTTCACATCTTCTTTATTTTTAAAATATATTCTAAAATAATTCATTGTTTTCCAAACTTCTTCATACGTTCGATTGTGTATCGACTCATATTCTTCATTAGGTTGTTCGGTTTCTTCTTCACCCAAATCATCTTCATTCGCTGTTATTTGATGTGATTTAGTGATTTACTTATTACTACACAAATCAATACATTTTATACGGGAAACATTACATATATAATTACTAAAAATTGTGTCCTTTAGGATCGATTAAATGGATTGGAAATGTAGTCAGTTCACAAAATTTCCCTCCATATATCCAGAAGATGTTTTAAATGCATTGGCTTTGAACCAAGAAAATCGAGTTAATTGTTAGAATATTTTAAAATAAATTAGATTAATTACTCGATAAAAATATTTTGTATACGTATTTTGTTCAAAACAGGTCATGACATTTTTTTTTTTTTGATTTTTGTATTTTGAAAAATCCCCCCCCACTTCATGACCTAGTCCTAATGACGCCACTGGGTGCGTAATGCAATTGTAGAAGGCGTACGATTGAATGAAATATGATCGACCGCGAGGGCGACCTCGTAACTCTTAGGTCATATATTTATAAATTATAATGCAAGGGTGAAAAAATTAAAATAAAAATCGACCGTTCAAGCGGGCGGTCTACGGGTTTCAAAATCGGGATGTACATTATAGTTGCTCGATTATAACTAAATTAAAAAATGCATTGTTATTATAATAATAACAATAATAATATAATTTAAATCGCATTATATTATTTTAGGTATTCTAAAAAACGTATTCGAGTTTCACCGGTCGTTTTAATTCATTTTGACGGTATTCCCTTTGAATGCACATTTATAGTAATATATATATATATATATATGCAGTGTATGTATCAAACAAAATCAAATGGTTTTCATTGTTAATATTATTTATTCCGTGTACTTTGATTATCGTCGAAAATAATAATAATTGTTTATTATCATAAAGGATTTGGTGTTCGGTATAACCGTCAAAGTAGGTACCCACCTATAGTTGCTGTTTTATGAAATACACGTACGATAATCCCGTTTCGAAAATTGATTTTTCCATGAAGACCGTAGCTAGCCAAAATAATACGATTAACGATCAAATATCGTTTTACACCGATGCGCAGTGATTTATTCGCGAATAGGTATTTTAGTTATTTCGTAATAATACACGTTTTCATTTTGTAACGGCGGCTCCATATGCTGTTAGGTAATAATTCATATTATATTGTTATTGTATTAAAAGGTACTCGAACAATCCAGAAATGCGCACGGTTACGCGATACGGCGCGCGACCGTGCGACGAACGGCCCGACATAAAATATTAAAATATTGGAGGTTATATATTAATAATAATCAGTATGACCAACAGTAGTGAAATATTAATATAAATACTAAATGTTTTAATAGCATGTGTAGTTGATACCGTGAATGGTTAATAACAAGCCCGGATTAATGGGCGGTGGTAGCGGGGGGGGGGGGTCCCAGTCCCGGGGACCGTCGATTTTAGTGGCTCATCACTTTGGACGAAATATTTTTTTAACGCATACGTTTAAATAAATTTTTTTTTAAAAAAAAATACAATTATTTCACTTGTAAATTATAAAATAAATATGTTTGTAATTTCATATCACGAAAGACTCCCAAATGCAATATGCGATTATTAATTTATTGATCTTATTGGTTTTTTTGTTTTTATTCGTATGGTATACAATTATACAATTGCACACAACCGTAAAAATGTAATAATAGTAATTGTTCAAGTATGAATTGAAAGAAGTCCGCCAAGTGTCTGGTTTCCCGGGGCTCAAATCATCCTTAATCCAGACTCGGACAATAAAACGTTTGTGTCTTGAAGTGTTCTTCTTTATATTATATTATTTAAATATTATAATATTATTAACAGATTAAACGGTATTATGTTGATGTAATAAGCAATATACTTATGATATTTAATTTGTATCTTATAATTTTTTTTTTTTATCCCTCTATCTATTTCTATTCGCCACTGTCTCCCACCCATTGCGTTCACAATTCCATCGTTCCTACGTTTTTGATAACACCCGTGCCTTTCCATCTTAAGCGAGGTCTTCGCAGAGGTCACCGGTTCCCGGCCGGGTTGTATTCGATATCGGTCTCTGTTTTCTCCGTACACGTCCTGCTCGCGTCTGTCTTCTGACTGAGATTTTGATACTCGTTAATGTTTAGGGCGTTGAAAAAGGTCCCAGAGTTCTCGATTTTATGTTTTATAACTATTGTTTAAAATTTGTACTCGCAGTAGATCTCTTTCTAACAATTCGATTAGATTTTAAGGGCATAATCGATTAAATTGGGTATTACATCTTATAGTAGTCTAGCTGTCGTAACTATTCAACCGGTACACGGGTTGTTGTACAAAAAAGTCAAGAATTTATAAAAAAAAAAAAATATATATATGCTCCCTGGATTTAAAGTCAAGATTAACATGGTTTTTTTTAGAATTTTTTTTGTTTATAAATTCTTGATTAAAGCGAGTGGTTCATTAGGGTTTTTTTTTTAATTTTTTGAAACGACAATGGTAATTTGTTTCATACACTTATTATTATTTGTTTTAATAGTGTTAATTTATTGAAATGTTTCTAAAATATATAAAGTAAAATATATTTCGAAAATCACCTGCTAGTATTTTATAATACATTTAGGTTAGTTAGATCGAAATAAGAGACAGAATGCATACATTTGTTTGATAAATTACCATATTCTCTAATAATATCGAGGCCAATAATTTTTCATAATTTTTTTTTTTTTTTAATATCACTTATTTATTGATAAATATATATTTATATATCAGTATGTTCCTTTTGTTCTACTGATAATTTCCGATACACACAATTAACTAACATATTTATATCTTTAAAATATTAAAAACTCAAAAGTTATTTATACATCATTTTTTTTTTTTTTTTATACCTTTTTTTAAGTGTTACGCTATAATATTTTAACGAACTCTTTACTTTTGTCGTCCGTTATATTTGCTCCTATACGATCATATGTGTGAAATGAACACACGAGTATGTTAGCCTAACCGACGTCGCGCGTACATATTTTTAGAGCTGTTAAAATAGGGTATTTTATTTTTGTATTGTATTGTACGATATTTTTTGTATAAAACCATGTAGTGTGTTAAAATATCAACAATCAGGTCATAATACGAATAACCAATTTTAAAATGCCTTAATAATATTTGGAAAAAATTTGAAAACATTAAAAATACAAGAATTATTTTAAAGTAAATTAATATTTAAAGTCATAGTACCAATATTAGTGACTAGCAATAGTTTTAATTTAAACATATGTAGTTACAATTAACAGTAAATTAATTTTCTTGCGCAATGTTGTAAATTTTGACATAAATTAGAATTTGAGCAATCCTATTAACTGCAAACTGGCATATAAATATATTTATTGACATTCTGTCATTTTTAAATATTTTTTTTTATAGTAGGCATATCAGAATTTTTAAATTCAATTGAAGTTTTCGTACAAGTAAGCAGATGTTTTGCCATTCGCCACGAGTAGTATGCAAAAGTTTGAAAACAAAAAAAAAAAATACATACATGGCAATCTAATTTACCTTCTTTCAGCGTAAGCATTTTAAAATACTTGCCGACAACTTGCTTTTATTTGGATGGCCTACCCATTTTAAACGGATTTAGTTTGTCGAAATACATTGCCACCGCGAGAAGTACTCGTAATAAGACAACATTGAATATACAATTGAAAAATGCAGATTGAATTATTGCCGTATGGCGCCTGGAACAGTTTAATGTGATAAGCTCCGCAATGATAAAACTACGCGGATAAAGGGATTTTTTAATATTTAGTAGAATATAAATACGTAACAGGAAAACAACGTGTTGCGATAAACAAATGATAATTACCACGCCGCGCCGGGCGTAAATATTAATAGTTTTAATAGCAACGAATTTTTTTTTTTTTCCATATCGCCTGTATAAAATAATTGTATACCATTTGTTTATTATAATTTTTTACAAGTGTTTAGTGGCGTGCCCCCCCTCCCCCAATTGTCGATTGTTCTTTTTAGCCGACACACAGAAAACAATTCCAATAAACAATTATTAAACAGACAACAGATTACCTACAGAGTTGTACGTACACAGGCAATATCAGGCTTATCAAAAAAAAAATTGTTTGTAATCAGTTATCATTGTTATCAGTAAATGATAACGATTTACTGTAACCCGAAGCAACGGACAATATAAGAATGGCAACGGTCTTAGAATATAAGGTAGGGAATCTGTCTATTTCATCTGTGTTAACATAAAACCGCATATTTGTGTCTTTGGTATTACCGTAATTCGTTATATATCGATACAAATAGTATTTTATTTATATGAAAACTAAGCGTGCTATGCGCTCTAAAACTACACAAACGATTTTGATAAGATTATGCTCATGTGTGTGATTTGGTCCAACTTAAAATATGGAATAGTTTTTATCCTAGTGACAGTCAGTTTTTTTTTTTTTTATTGCAAATTTAAAGATTTTTTTATAGGAAAAAGGTTGTACGTATACACAAATCAATAATTAATACGTTACTAGGGAAACTACCGTTACTTAGATACTAAAGAAAACATAATTTTTTCCCTCGTTATAAAAGCCAAATACCATTCACTCGCTCACTGATCAATGCCCAGACCAACCCGCTGGACCTAGAGACTTGAAATCGTATGGTGTAGGTGTCTAACAGCCAAAGAGTGACAAACGGTAAACGATCGTTTTGCGTATTGATTTTCATTTGTAGTAAAATGCCGCGGAGAAAATCTAACCGTGACAGGACCGATAAAGTCAAGTGAGTGGTACGGGGTTAAATCCACGGGTAATTCCAATTTTTCATGGTCGATGCAGTGCGGGACAGCTAGTATTTTAGAATTAAATACCGTTACGCGAACTCGTATAACTTATCTAAAAAAAACCCTCGTAATATAATTAAATACGATCGTATATATCAGTGTTTCCCAATCGGTGGTCCGTGGGCCAGTCATAGGTGGTCCGTGGGCCAGTCATAGGTGGTCCGCGGTCCCATAGATTTTTTTTTCGATTTCTATTACAAATTAATTATTATTTTATTTTAAATAGCGAAAAAAATTACGACTTATTGGTGAACCGTATAATATTATACGGTTATCTTATCGTTGTTGCTGCTGTAGACCGATAAGCATTTTCCACTTTTATAAGCGTCTAGGTATCAGAGTAATAAATTGAAGTATAATTATATATTAGTGAAGTATAGTAATAAAATGTAAAGTAAAATAATAAAAGTTAACATTTTTCGATAGATTTTGTGTATTCTTGTTAACGAGCAAAACAAAAAAAAAAAAGGTATTCCTAGTTTTTGTAAAATTTAGGTGATCCGCGACCTATAAAATATTGTCGAAGTGATCCGTGGTGGTAAAAAGATTGGGAAACACTGGTATATATCGAACCGCGTTGTAAACACCGGGCAAGAACTAATGCATATTAAAATGTATTATCACTTAAAACACCTCCACCTAACCCGCCCAATTGGCAATTGCCGGGCACGCCACCGCGTGTGTGCAATACCGACTCGCGTCTCTACGTACAGGGTGCGGCAGAGCCCAATGACCAGTTTAATGAGGTCATAAGCCTGTGATAAGATAAGAGCAGGCCTTAATAAGTGGTGTAATTTTGAATTGTACGGTAATGCCCGTTTTTATTCGTAATCATGGTCTGGACAGGTGTATAAATCGTGGTTTCGTCGTGCGTGCGTGTTACGAAAATAATCATTCTGCGAGTGAAAATTTTTACACTATCAAATTGTGAATACGGCATTTGGAAGAAACTGGAAGTATCCTGAGTAGACTTGGACACGAAGCACCCAGAACGGTAACAACTCCCGGTAAGAATGTGCAGTTGGAGAACAGGACCGTCGCTGTCACGTCCGCTCGTTGTGTTGTGATGTTGGAAACTTATCTGCAGCATAGGTTGGAGGAAATGGCTGAAGAACATGATTTGGGAGATGTATGGTTTCAGCAAGACGGAGCTCCAGCGCACACGGCTAGAATTTCACTTGCTGTCTTGCGACAAATGTTCCCTGGGCGGTTAGTCTCTCTGAGAGGAGACATAGGCTGGCCAGCACGGTCCCCAGATTTAAGCATGTGTGATTTTTTTCCTCCGGGCTACCTTAAGGGTAATGTTTTCAGACATTTGAAGTTCAAGAAATTGAACAGAAAATCACCGTGGAAGTCGAGGCCATATCAGTCGGAATCATATGCGAGCTTCAGAGATCGTCTACAACAGTGTATCAATGCTGTCAAAAAATAATTTTTAAAAACGGCATTGAATACTGATTTAAATTAAAAAAAAAAAAAAAAAAAAAAAAAACCTTTTCTCTAAGTTTTACTGTTTACGGTTATTTCACAGCCGATCAAAACTCGTCAGTCGGCTCTGCCGCACCCTGTAATTTTGACTCTTGTTCGTTCGATAACGGAAAATTCGTTTACAACAATTTACGCGTACCCCATAGCTCGTCTATGCACTTAATTAAACGAGCCCCGCGCGCACTCGACCGGGCCCGTAGGCTTTGCGCACGAACCTACACCTGTACATATAACGGCGCGCGATACATATCGTTTCTATTACGTTTAACCCTTTTTCCCTAGTATACGGTCTCCTATTTCACGTGCGTACGCTATCGGGGCGGCGGCGGCGGTCTCTCGTTCGACTAGAACAATAATAATAATAATAATAATAATAATAATAATAATAATGGTAATAATAGTCTATATATGGGCTGTACAGTTTATCGCGTCGCACTCGTATTTATTATTACTATTATTGTATAATAGAGTGTCGAGTTTAATCGCGTTTTGTCCCTTAATTAAATATCTGCGAGCCGCCGCCGCCGCCGCCGCTGCAGGACCGGTAAACTTTTTAATTGGTTCGGTATAAAACTTTACGCAGTGTTATATAATAATAATAATAATATATATACATACACATAAGTACGAACGGGCCCGCATATATCCGCCGGCAGGTGTGCGCGTATAGAGTATTCCCCATGGCGCGCCGCGCGAAATGATAATATTTAAAATTGCGTCGTATATCACGGGAAAGAGAGCGAGACGGTGAACGAGCGCGGGTGGGCGCGCGCGCCCGCGCGTTTATTTCATTAGCCAGCCAATGCGATGGGAATAAGCCGCGAGCGCGCGCGCGCGCGCTCGCTCACAGAAAACCATCGGGGATGATAAAATATATTATAAAGACACGAAAAACTCTCCGGCGCACGTTATATTATTATTATTATTATTATTATACGCTACTCGGTTCTTCCTCTTGGGCGTTTCGTTAACTGTAATAATAATAATAATAATAATAATAATATATTGCCCGAGAGATTTTCTTTCCTCCGCCGCCGCCGCCGCCGCCGCCGCCCCCGGGACACGACGCCCCTCCGCGGACAAAGTCGAATTTCCGCCGTTCTTATAATATTATTATTTACACACCTCTTATATATTATTATTTCGCGCGATGCGCCCGGCAAAAACAATACCCCGCAGTCGGGGTGCACGGTTTTTCTACTCGTCCTCATCCTCCTATACGATACGTTTATATATATATATTTATGGAAAAGGCCGCGCAACGATGGTTTCAATGTCTCCCGAATTAGCTGAACGCCGTCGCCGCCGCCGCCACCCTCGGCGAATATCGTATACCTACGCGCGCGCGGTGCCGATAAATCACAGCGATTTATACCCGGCCGGCCGGGCGTTAGACACGGTATACGTATAGGTACACACTTCGCAATATCGTATAGCGTATACCGTCGGTTTATCGATTAACGACGGTCCGAATTCCGCGGTAAGGACGCCGGACATACGAGCTCTGTCACAAAAAATTACCCGGATTTCGTATTTAATAATTACAAATATTAAGTTACACGTTGTTTAACGATGTCTCCGTCGAAATACTATCCTCCGGACGATATGCAGTGAGATCCCGGCGATCTTGCCGTTTTCCAATAGGCCTTTGCCTATCAATTTAATTCCAATCCTATCGGTTCTAACATTTTAGTTTAGACTTTAGAATTATACCCATCTCAATTTTCTATCGTACAAATGTGTACCAATCGTTTTATAAGTATTCCGGTGGTAGTGTCGTCGGCCGCGGCGCGTCAACTTGTAACCGCGTCTTGCAGACCGTACATTTATCGAAATAAATAGTACAAAGCCAAAACAATTTGATGTCAGTCTATAATTGATTCGAATAATCGCCGTCCCGACAGTATCGTTTTAAAATTAAAAAAAAAAAAAAAAAACAGCAAAAAAACATATTTGATTTGTTAACACGTGTTCGATTTTTTTCGGAGTTCGGATTAAGTATATAATTTTGAACATTTTGTTCGAGTTCGGTTCGGTGTTTTGAAAACATGGTTAGACTTTTAAACTCAAATCGAACATCTAAAGTTTGGTTCGATTTTCCGGACTTCGAGCAGTTCGACCAGCCCTCTAGTATATATAACACTAGTCGATCTCGCATGGCGTTGCCCGTGAAAAATTAAACACCCTTTGGATTTATCCCCTATCCCTTACCCAACTCTATAGGCCCCTATTATATCGCGGTCTTTCATTCATTCTTGTCGTTAATCTATTTAAAAAGATCACTTTCTTGCGGGAAATCGGAGCCGTCTGAACCGGAATGGTAGATTGTCTCATTGGTATCGTTGGTATTCTGAGGATCAAGAACGTATTCCCTGCTCCACGGCCAGTAAGGATCGTACACTCGTGCAGATAGTTTTTTTTTTTTTTTTTTTTTTCAATGATTTTATTCCTCAATTCCTTGCAAAGACCATCGGACATTTGAACACGTGGAGCTACATTCTCAAGTAAAAACGTTCACTGTTATTCGGATGAACTACACAATATATCCTATCAAGGCAATCCGTTTTTGTTTTACTCCTAATGAAATTGCTTCCCTTTAATTCGCGAGTCTAAAATTAAACGCAGCATTGAATTCGTATGAACGCATGTTTTTATATATATATTTATAATTACTCGGTTTTATCAGCAGAAAGAAAGTTAGGAGCCTTAATGTTGAGCTGCTAAAATTTATGTGGAACTTTATCTTTGTCAACTATAGTCAAGTAACCGTATTTTGTGGAAGAGGATTACCAATTTAGCGTTACGCTTTGGTTATCACGGTAACCAAACTCGCTGTTTTATTTTGTATTATTATTATTTATGCTTATTTAGGTTTTATGGCAAATCAACAAATGTTATAAAATCACAAATAAAGTAACTGTTATTGCCGTATATTTTACCATGTTTCCTACGTTTTTTCCCAATTAATAACTTAAAACTTTAACAAAAATCAAAAAATTGACCCCCTCCCTAATGCATTGACTAAGATCAAATTTTTTTTAAAAAAAAAAAAAAAAAAAAAACGCTTCACTTAAAAATCAAAACAAAATTTCTGGAAGAAAAAAAGCACACATCATTTAGTAAGACCCATTCCTTTTTTCGTGCATAATCTAAAACACCCACAGCGGCCTGACGGACACCGGCCCACCCGGAAGTGTTCCGGTGTCCCGCAACGATAAATCGTCGTGGTGCCAATAATTTTTACGAATTTTTACACTTTAAACGTTAATAAAACGGAATTGATACGTTAACGGTCAAATTTTCTTTTTATTTTTCGCCATCAAGTACGAATTACGATGATATTCGTGTCGAATTTTCGTGCATTTCCGTTCGGCCGAAACAGTTTTATTCGATTAATGGACCGAATGTCTGGTAGAGAAAGGGTCGATTGCGGACAGAAAAAAAATATTACTTTATTTGTTACGGGTTTTATTTTAGGTAAGATAAAATGCCGGACGTACTTCACACAAGGGTTATATCGTTTGAATACACTGAATGCAACGGTAAGTCGTTGCAATCGAAAAACGATTCATAGTCTTGCTTTTTTTCCTCGTAGCTAATAAGAGAACGCAGAAATCAGAAAATATAAATTTAAAAAAAAACCTACGTTTCGTCGTTTGTCGTCAGGTATTTTTTTTTTGTTTTTATTATTAATGTTATTAGAAATACTGTCGGGAATGTGGTAATTTTTTGTCGAATGAAGAGGCACCGGGCGAAAAATCCCGGGGTACTTTTGGGTACGATGCGAATAATTCGGTAAACGTTAAACTACACCTAATCCAAAAAGGGTTTCCCGAGAAAAATACGACCCTAGTGGACGGATCGTTGAGAATTTTGAAAAATATTTCGTACCAAGTACCGTCGGGCGGAAAATGTACAGATTGTAAGGTACCGTGTGGAAATTCCGGTGCATTTTCACCGATGGCAATAATGTATTCTGGGTAGAGAAAATCGCATCTTAGTGAATCGAATACACGGCGGTTTCACTCGAAAACTAAAAAAAAGTCGTCAAATCGGCCGACGAAGAAAATGCCGGACACTCCTGGATTTGGCGCGTTTACCGAAACCGGGTAAATCGAAAAAAAAAAAAATAAAAATAAATCATCCGGACATATTTTAATAGCGCAATGCGTTTCGAATAAATCATAAAAAAAAAAAAAACAATTCGACAAACATAAACTTTTGTAAAAAAAAAAAAAACAACAACAAATTGCAACGGAATCTAATATATACGCGAATAAATATGTGTATAATAAAAAGGGTTTGGTATTTTTATAACGTCTATAATAAAGCGGCGGATATATAAAATTGTAGAATATATTATGATTTTTAATCCAATAGTACGCATAATATTATTACTATACACGATTAAAGTATAAATTGTTATTCACCGTTCAACACTTTAATCGCCTATCCATCATTTAAAGTTGGTGTATGTTTTTTTTTTTTTCTTCTTCAAAGAATAACTTAAAAAATTACCCCGTTGTATTAACATTGCCGAGTTCGGGACGAGTGAAAAACGATTGAGACAAATAGATTGATTATTTTATGTTTATATGGATATTAACAACGGATTCACTATATAATATTTTAACCGGTTGTGTATTAAAAAAAAAAAAAAAAAAAATTCTCATTTGCATTAAACATCTGTCTTGAATTTAATATTGCAAATTGGCCTCCGGGATCGATATTTCTCGTAATATATATTACCGGGCACGTATAACATCCGTCGTTCGGTTTTATGTATTATATACATTTTTTTTTTTTTTTTTTTTTACATATTCGTATGTATAATATATAATAGAAAATAACGCGTAAAAAACGATTAAGGCTTCGCCATTCCGCTGAACACGAACTTTATACTTGACAAAATAATAGCTGTAATAACACTGTACATTAGTATACCTCTAGGTTTTTGGAAATTCGATGTAAAGATTACACATTTATTGGGGTGAGGAAAAACAAATATAGCCTGAAAACATTTTTTTTTTTTTAAGGATTTTTTATTGTCTATAGCATTGCTGTAGTGCACCTTTTTCAAAAAAAAAAAAAAATATGTTACAAAGTAAGAACTGGGACTGGATACGTTTTTAAACACATTTTAAACCCCACGATCAAGTAATCATGTATTTTAGATAAATAACGCTGAGAATTCGGTATTTTTTTGTCTATAATGCTTGTTATTTTTCATGGAGGGGAAAAAAAAATAAAAATAATAATACTACAATTATTTATCGATTTTGTTTTTGCGTACGGTCGTTTTTATTATATTATAATATTGTGTACGCTATAAATCGATTGATATTCAACGTTCGACGATTCCGTTTGAAAAATAAATCAATTTTAACACCGTTACACGTGTTATCGTATTGTTTCTAACAGTGAAATTATTTGTTGTCTTTTTTTTTTTTTATTTTTAGATATTTTATGCTAAGTACTTACAAACTATTTAATTACGAATTATTATTCGTTCGCACGGCCGGGATATCAAATTTGTATTTATATCTCGGGTGTTAATACATATTTTAATTACCCCTATAAAACGCATATAGTATTTCAACAGTTTTAACGGCATATCATTTGCGATGTACTTTTACGCGGTTTTTTTAGTGGATGATAATAATCCCGAACCCGAATTAATAAAATAAAATACACCGCCGTACACAGAAGCGCACAATATGAATTTATAAGTATACGCACTCAAGTTTTTTAATTAAAGTTGATTGGCATATTAAAATTATTGTCGGTTGATAAAACAGCCGGCTTATCGTTATTATTTTTGTTTTAGAGTCTGCGGTATTTGAATATTGCGCTAGTAAAAACGGCATAAATACCCCGCACGGCTGCCCTCTGAGCGCCTGGTGGTTACCTATGTATATAAAAAATATAAAAAAAATCCGAAATGAATTTACAAAAATGCATTTGACTTGCAATTCCCTTACGCAGTTTCATATATATTAGACAGAAAATAATGATGAATGCAATCCGAATCGACAGTCGGGCCGTAGAGACACCATGGCATAATCAACGATTGGTACCGCCGCTGGTCTCTCACTGTGCCTCATTGCGAAAATATCAAACTTTAAATTGGTCCAAATGGAAATTAAACAACCTTTTCACGTCGATTACTATTGCACTAGAAGAACTTGAGTTTTTTTTTATATTTATACCATATTATATTATTATTATATTGCTGTGCTATGTGCAGTTTTTTTTTTCTTCTTTCTTCTGTCTATTAACAATTTTTTTACTAGAATTATTGCTCCGAACACAAACTCCAGCGGTTGTTACCGCTTCTGAAAACCCGGAATGGTCGGGCGATTCTGGGTTTTTAATTTTAAATTAGATACAATTTATGTTTTCGTAAAAATTAGCTATTCCGAAATGGTGACATTATTTCTAAAATTTGAAGAAATTACCCAAAACGTTAAATAAAGACTGTAACTATTATTTAATTACACCCCTAACGTATTATTATCTATTTAGTTTTATTAGTTTTACAATTCAATTTATTTTTGTTTTATATTGATCAAATATTGAAGTCAATACAAATATATAAATAATAGACGCCTCCTAAGCGAAATGTTTTTTTTTTTTTTTTTAATTCAATACATATTAAAACGCCTTATTATTTTTTCCCCTTAATATCTGATCAATAAAATTGATAATATCAATAACCATTAGAATTATATAAAACTAATATAGATCATAGACAAAAAACAAAAAGAATTTGCTACAAAATCTCGCAGTTGAATATTACCTACTTTACCTATATATATATATATATATATATACATGTGAAAAGCTTGAGGCTCGAGGTTCAGGAGTGCTTTAGCTTTGGCTAAAATTGACTTCTTATCAAAACGAATATTTTAATATTTTTCTTCACGTATATACATTTATATTACTATCGTTTTTTTTTTTTTTTTTAATTTATTACCTATCGTAATATATTATTAATAAATATTATATTGTACTTAAATAAAAAAAAAAAAATGGACAATGTTTTATTCGTTTAATATAATATTATATTCTAAAATGGGCAGTGTAAAATGGTATTCATGTTTTTCGCTTTATTTCTATATATTTCGCTTTACTCTAATTACCGAATACTCACGGTCGTCGACATTTTGTCCGCTATTTAGAGATGATCAATTTGTTACGGGGGGTGGGGGGGAGGTATAAAGTGTATTTCGTACATAAACTATCGATTATTTGTATACACCAGTTAGTAAACTACGTATATTTAATGTATAATAGTGAAATTTTTTTCTATATTTCGCCAGTGTAATTGTTTATAATACGGGTATTTATTGTCTAAAATCCACGAAAACGTACAAATGATACAAATGATTCGGATTAACGAGTCTATTTGAACGAATCAGTGTTACTTTAGCACGTTTTCAAACGACGGCGCGTAGTCATTTCGCGTGTCGCGCGTGCCGTTCACTTTCGAATCACAAACACAACTAAATACGTCGTGGGAGAACTTCACACGACATAAACGATAAAAATATTACGATAAAATTTCGACGGACATGCCGGATAGTGCGTTGTAATAATAATATTATACACTCGGACAATTACGGTAAACACGATCAAAATCTAGCGATACAGTGTCCCGTATTTAGAGGGTTTTCTTTAGATAAATAGTAAAAATGTTACCGTTTCCGAATAAAAAAAAAAAAAAAAAACATCCGTTATTCAGAGGTGTCTGAATAACAATTCATTGTATTTTTTTTTTTTTACTTAGAATATAATTTGTATATATATATATATGTATTAACTGTGTAAATATTGTATTCGAGTAATACGTAATACGTGAAAGTTTTCGTTATAACGTACGTATTATATCTTGCCGCGGTGGAGGCGCGCGTATTGTGGAAATTTTCGACTCGCGCGATTTTAACGTATCAAAATCTAAATAATACACCGGCTAAAGTAGCTCAAAAACTATCGAACCGTTTAAAGTTTAAACGAGGTTGGTAATAGTAGTATTACCAATAATTTACGATGGAAAAGTTACTTTATCCCGACGTGTAGAATCTAAATATCTACCGTATACAACTTCGTATTACCATATCTAAACTTTAAACGGTTATAGTTTACGAACGTTCTCGCGGGCGCAGGTTGAAACTTGACTCTTCGATGCGATTTTGATATTACACATCCGAATAAATACGTAATTTTTAATAATAATGTTCGCCCATCTCGAAACCGAATAATATCATACAGAAAAAAAAAAAGCCACAACGAAACGCGATATGGTATTTAACAATACAGTTTTTAATATATTTAAACCGTATTTTAATTTAATCGGTTTTACTTTTAATAGCGTGTTGTACAAAAAAGTGTTTTAGCGTCTTACAAATTTTATCACTCTAACCCGCGGTAAATGATATTTACGTACACGTATCTGGCGTGTTGCTAGAAAGTATAATACGCACGTCTTCTGTACTTGTTATTTTTTTCATGTCATGTCGTTTTAAATCCTGTTCAGTAGCGAAAAACGTCCTCTTTATATGTTAACCGATGCACCGAGTTTATCATTGACAAGAAATAAACGAACGGCACACGTCTTTACACCCGGTAAGTACCGCCGGATTACGCGATATTTTTTATTTTTTTTTTTTTTACACTATCTATCTCCCAAGAGTGCGTAAGTTACTTTTTGACATTATGTTATATTTTTGTCCCGTGTTACGGACCAATATTTTCATCGGAAAACTAAATGTTTTTCGTTATTGTTACCGATTGAAAACCCGTCATTATTATTATTATTTACTCGTCTGTCTATATATACACGCACTCCACTAATATTATTATTGTTTATTAGACGTGGACAAAATCAATATCTTAACCACGTGATAAGCTACAATGGTCCGTTTTCCCCCTTTTTTTTTTTTTTTTTTATTATTACCTATGGAGTTTCGACGTCTTAGAATTGTTTCTCGATCCGGTCTGATAATATTACGATACGCCAGTGTTATTTAATATACTCTTACGATTTTGTCTTTTTCATGTTATTACTAGAGGCATCGGGCTTGTTCTTCGAAAACTACAGCGTACACGTATACACAACGAACGTATACATTTTTTAAGCTAAATATTTTTCATCTACGTAATACCAACAAAATTTGACGATTTTTAATAACAATGAATAGATTTTATTTTATTTTTTTTTTAAAAAAACCGTCAGAATATTTCGACAATTGTGCCATTTGTCTAGACAGTAACAACATGAGTACTTGGTGAACATTTCAGGTCACTATTGTTTATTTCTCACTTGGTTACAAAAACAAAAAAATTAACCCGAAGTTGATGTCGGTCGGAGGAACATTTTTAGTCGTATAGTTTGTTTACAGAGAGACAATTAAACACATAGTAAAACGAATTCGGCTTCCTCGCTTCGTTCAAAATCTAAAAAGAAACTCCGACATACATCGCGCCGTGGGTGGGCCCCTAGTATTGGTGTATAATTGAGGGTTGAATATATATAGGGTAATTTAAGTCGATAACTGTACGCAACGATATTAATATTATTGCACAGGAAAAACGATTTTGAGCCAAGTTGGGTTTTTGTAACATGTATTGATAATTTAAAATTGAGAATTAAATTAATCTGTAACTACAAAATAAATTGCAACTGTTTGTTTCGTCTCGAACTGTTGAGCATTCCGCTTAGAGCTAAGAAAGTTAATAAAATCATATATAAACTAAAAAAAAAAACTCAATAATTTCAAATAGCTATAAATAATATTTTTTTTAAAAAAAAAACGACAGATTATTTTGGAAATATTACCGTAGCTTAACAATGCTAATATAATATTAGTGAAAACGGCAGGTCTTTATGGTTTAACGAAATTACAACAGAAACTAAAAAGAAAATAACAGTAACCATTGTTGCGTAAATATTCCTGTTTTCCGATGTTTCTTCCCGGGTTCTCCTCACTGTGTAGGAAACTGCGAGGGAAATAAAAACATAAACTTCTCAACGCATTAATAGAATTCTAAATGCTTCAAGAAATGCATTCCTATAACGTTCCCGGTTGAAAAGTTGTTCACAGAAGAAAAAAAAAAATAGCACACATCATAGTGAAACCAATATATTATTAGTAAGTACATTCCTCACTGCGCTGAGAATTTAAAAATGTCATAATATACGTTTTAATAATACAATATTTTATAGTGCGTTTTTCGATACGTATTGTTTACCGCGGTTTTAATGAAAAATACCCGAAATAATCCACGAAGGATATTACCTATCTATATATATATATATAAAAAATAATATTTTTTTATTTTCGATCTTAAAACATTTTTCATACTACAACTCGAATAACTGGGGATAATAATATACTTATTATAATATTATTACGATAAATATTGTGTCTTCGACAACGTTTTTTTAATAATAATAATAATAAAATGATTTTTTTTTTTTTTAGAATAAATGTATAATCTGTATTAATATTACGAGTAGTAAAAAAAAAAAAAAAAACGAATATACCAACGAATATTAATCACAGTTGATTGTAGGTATATTCGAGAATACAATAATTAGTTTACAAAATAATAATATGCATAGATGAAAAAATATATATATATATATTTATATATTTGTAGTCGGTTGATTTATCGTGTTTGAATGATTCTGAACAATTTTCGCGCATGTTATTATTAAATTCTGACATTTTCATGTATGCATGATGAATGGCGATTAAATATTACTTTCTCGCGATGTCGATTTATCTTAACGTCATTTTAAATAAATAAAATATCATAAAGGAATAACATTTAGAATGTTGGATAGCAAAATAATATTTTTATATTTTTTTTATACGAGACGGGGGGGGGGGTGATATTTAAAAATATTTTACCGTATATCATCAAAACCGATATCCACGATTTGCAAAAATTACCTCACCGTGCAAAACCTAAGTTACCTATGATTTATTTTAGACATTTTCTATACCATTACTTATACGAGTACGTTTAACGTTTGAGTATATTTATAGGTGGGGGGGAGGGGGCGACTAATTTGTATGTTTGGCTATTTTGAGGGGGACTTGGCCCCGTCAAGCCCTTGTAAAACGCCAACTTGCGTAGTTATACGATTTCGAACACACTCATTTTAAAATCTAAAATACATATTGTTATTATTTTTAAATTGAAAATATTACGTATTGTTCTGACCGGGACCTATCGTTTCGTTTTTAAACCCGAGCATTCCAGCCGTCGTGTTTTTGCGACGCGGTTTTTATTATTCCTACAGTTCTTAATGGAAATGCGATTCGAAAACGTAGGTGCCGGACTGTTTTACTGGGTATCGTCGCGTTTTCGTATTTCGCTTCTCACCCGTAACCAACGTCCTCTACGGTATATGATGTGTCACCTATAATATCGTTTTTAAATCGAATTTCCCCCTCCCCCTCCCACTTTATCGTTTCTTTTTAATATATAAAAAAAAACGAAAATGATATATGTCACGGAGAACGTAGTTTTAGGATTTAATGTTTACGATATTTTCGTTTTAAACGTCGTGTTTACGTATGTTTTCATCACGCCCGTCACAATTACACCCGTAGAAAAACGTTTATCGAATTCTGATCGCATTGCATTGTTCAATAATACCCGAGACGTGGGTTTCCAATACTAGAAAAAAAAATATCTATTCGAACGTGATACATGGCTATTGACGAAAAATTGCCGGCGTACGGTTTACGTTTGCGCCGGAGTAACGGCAATTTGAACAATAATGATATTTTATCGGGTTTGTAAGGGATACAAAATATGCAATTATAAAATGTATGTCAGTCGGATGTTAAACGTCCCCTTGGGGTACGGTTGTTTCGAAACGAATCGCCTTGTTAATTCAAAGTAACTGCGCAGTAAAAATGTTCCCGTAAACAAAACTTGAATTAGTGCAGAAGGGTTACGAAAAATAATATATTGCGTCTGCGGAACGCGTTGGATCCCGCGCAAAATCGTAAGGGGAAACCACCGCGAGGGAAACTGGCGAAGTCAACGCGGTTACATACGACGGCCGTAAGTTTCCGTAATCATCTTCCGGAATACTTTTTTTTTATTTGTTTTCAAAACTACTACTGCCATCGTGTTTGCCAGAGAAAATATATCCTTTACAGAAATCGACCCGCGCCGGCACACAGCAGACGTTTTCGCGTAATCCATAATAATGCAATCACTGTAACTATTCAACGAATTTAAACTATTTGAACGCGGCGTTCGATTTTTCGACAGTATTCCGTAATCGATCGGACGAAGAAACGCGTGAGAAATGGGGTGGCTAATTATAGGAACAAACATCAGTTTTGTTTTATTACCATATAATTTTATCAGTACGCATTCCACACTTTGACAGTATTATGATATTAAAAAAAAAAGAAGCAACTCCGGGGATTAAATATATATATATATACAAAAAAAAAAGTTACTTTACACAGGGAAAATTAAAAATCTCGTCAAATAATCGAAATAACCGAAACAATATATTATAGTGTACGGAGGCCAAATCGCGTGATGAGCGAATAATGTGTTATAATGTAAATCTATACGCATAGGCCTCACGGTTTATTCGAATGTTGATAACTAGGCCTAGGAAAATGATGCACTAAAAACCTACAGGAGAGACATTGAACAATTACCAATACTTGTTAATGCTAATGCTATTTAAACACGAAAATACTATTAAAAAATGACCAGAAAATGTATTTTTAATACCGAAAAATAACTTAACAATGAACACATATGTTCAAAAAAAAAAAAAAAAAACGAATTACATAATAACTGTGTCTATTATAACGGCATTTATGAAGATAATTTTACTATAATTTGATAAATATGTAGGTTCCTATTGATAAAAGTTAAATGAAACTTAATGTAGGTTTAGTGGTTGACAAAAATGTGAATTTGTTTATACGATTTTAAAATGTGTATACTTAAAATATCGAATTATAATTAACAAAGAAAACAAAACAAATTAATGAAATAAGGTAATAAACTGACATCGAATACCGATAATGCATTAATTCCTGAAAATCGTAAGAAAATGCAAAAAAAAAAAAAAAAACGCAACAAATGCATTTATATATTCGAACTCTGTTGGGGGTGTATGAATTGAATTTTGTTTTTGATATACTATGCGCTGAAAGTACTAAGGAAAAAAAAAAAAAAAAAAAAATGTAAAAGCTACAAACTCCCAGGCCCCATTGATAAAACGTTTAATATTAAGAGTATGCCGACAAAAAAGAAATCTAATTGTCTAACTATTGGTATTCAATGTGTAAGCGTTACAATATGTGTATTTTTTAATTAAAAAATCTTAACAATAACTTCGGTATATAATTAATATATCGTTTCCGACCGTAATATAAATTAGAAATAATATTTATTCAAGTACAGACATTTTACGCGATGACGAAAAAAAAAAAAAAAAAACCGACGACGCAATGTATAACTTTATAATTAACAATTTCCGATTATTTATTATATAGATTGTAAAAAAAAAAAAAAAAACCTCGTATTACGATATACGATATTTTGTAATTACGACAAAATATCGTTGGTTTATTAATACGAATTTGTTTTATTATACTGACAAACACACATTTTGTACACGTCGTGTACATAAAAACGTCGGCAACCAAACGAAATAAAAAAAAATTGAAATTAGGTCTATAGTATTAGGAGGCACCTGATATTATTATTCCTATACTAATCCGGTTAGAGTCTACGTAAAAAAATCCACGTAATAACGGCCGTATTTTGTTTCATTTTTGTTATTTTGTGTGAATTTTGTTATATTGTTCGGCGACGTGTCGTTTTTCGGTTTCGATCGTTCTCGCCCGACGACGATTTTTAAAATCGTAACCGGTCGTATAAGTAAATCACAATCGATTACAATATACTCCGGTCTCCGAGTTTTCCTCCGTAAACATTTCGTTTTGCGTCTATTTATTATTTATTCTATATCCTAGAAAATTTTCGATATTTATTTTGTTGTCCGAGTTAAAGTTTAATTTTGTCGTTTGAATGATATTTGTTTGTCGGTTTTTTTTTTGTTGTTGTTGTTTTCCTTTACCGGCGCACGCATGAAATTAATTTTTTAAAAATGCGGTTCTAATATTTTTAATAACAATTTCATAGCTAATGAAGAATACGAATAGGTATTTACAGTATATTATAATATAATACGCAGCATAATATCAATAGTAATATTTAATATACCTATAATATATATAATTAAATCGCATACAATTTGATTTGAACTCAGATAGCGTATACCCGTTTGACGTGCATAGGTTTATTTATATATATATATTTTTTTTAATTTTATTTATCAATATATTATTACGCGCGCGTCTATAAAATATAGACGACTGCAGTTTTTATTATTTTTTTTTTTTTTAAACATTTTTTATTATTATTATTAATCTATAACACCGGTAGGTAGGTAGAGACGTATTATAGGAGGAGGACGACGCTTCCCTTTTTAGCAAATAACTTTATTTTTAATTATTAGAAATATAAAAAAAAAAAAAAATTATAATATCGATTAAACGCCGTCACTCGTATAATATTATGTGGTATGATGAATGGTCGTATTTATAATAGGGTTTTTTTTTTATTTTTTTATACGGTTTTAATAAATGCCTTCTACTATAATATGTACGTATATATTAGTATTTTAGTCAAAATCGCGATCTGAATATTATAATAACGCGTTCAATAGTTTAAAAGTCATTTATGCATTTATTTGTATGTTATTAATGTTTTAATGGCGCATACATAATCTCGGCTGATCGTTTTTCCGAAATAGTTTTAATACTAAATTGGGTATAGACGACAGCCGAGTAGTGTACGTTTAGTGTCGTCGTTTGATCGTACGATTTCCGTATAAATATTTTCAATGTTAATTATACACAAGATAAGAAAGATATGATAAGATAGCAATAGCGATAAGATTTATCAATAAAAACATAAACCATTTTTTCTTCCACGGTCCTCCCTCCGTCCGCCCCATCGCAATTTACCGCCTAATACGGCGATTTTTTTTTTTTTTTTTTTTTAAATCACTTTTCTCAACCGCGGCTTATCCAGCGACATAATATTATAATACTGCGTGTAGCATAATACTAATGCATCACACACCGTTATAGTGTTTCTATAAATTATTTAATTATCCGATCGATTAGTAATTGCGTATTATAAAGTTTAAATCCGCTTTGAAACAATATAATCGGTAACAAATACCGAACACGTACGTTTCCAACGCGGGAATAAAATTAAACCGTATTACACATATAATATAATTAAATACGTAAAATGTATATTGAAATCGATTTAAAAGAATAGAAAACCAGACGAGAAAACTGAAATAGAAAAGAGACGAGTGCGTCTAGTAAGACGAGGTGTAACTTGAAAATGTATTTATCGAATTTAGATAAAAAATAATACACTAATACATGACCAATTAGGAACGTATCTGCGATCAGCAAGACTGGATACATTGAAGATTTTAATGGCTAGTACATAATGCAAGGGAATCGATAGATAATCGAGGGCCCCGGAAGAGAGATCTGTACTCTAGAATGGGACGGATTAAGAGAAGAAGAGAATCTTTAAGGAACGGTCCCGAGTTTAAGCGCAGAAGAAATAACGCCGGGTAGATCCACACAGCGGCGGATCTCCTGAATATGTTGTTGCGAGACGGATTTGGCCACGAACCAGATAATTCGTATAAGTGATTGTGAAATAAAATGTTCAAAATTGCCTCAATTAACCGTGAGAATTCTAAGTATAACGTTGAAGTATCCGTATTTTGTTTAAACGTTTTTTTTGTATTTTATTTGTACCAAAAGAAACGGGAACCGTGCCGAAATCGACGGAAACTAATGCGAACGAAACAGAAATATAAATTTATATTAAAAAAAAAAAAAATCCGTCTCGGCGGTCTTGTCGGGCCGTCCCCGAATTGTCCGCCCGCCAATTATATATTTTATGTTCGAAATTTCACATCTCGCGCCGAATTACGCGCAAACACACTCTACAAACGTATCACTTTCTTTTATTAGGTGTGTATTATATTACATTAAATTAGATTTCTTTCGTTTACGACTTTTGCCGGCAAAAGTCGCCGCGGCGGACATCCCGCTTTGCAGTGTGCAAAGGCAAACACAATAAAACATATTATTAACCGACGCCGTTAAACGTATAAATTGGACTTTTGATACGATTATTATTCGCGGGACCGTAATAAAATATCGCAGCCGGACGACCGGCAACGTTGCGTATACCCCGTCGTATAAGGCCGTTCGAGAAATTAGTCTTTTCGCGTAAAACCCACGCGAACAGAGTGCAGTAAGTAGCCCGTTTCGAATTATCAATTTTCCGCCAGCAAACGGCCCGTACTCTTCTCGGCTACTCTTTTCGATATGTATAGACACCGACCGGCAGTTGGAAATCCGTTGTATATTTTACTGGACGCGATATTATTGACATGTATATGTCTTATGGCTGGGCAAATCATTCTGTTGATTTGTCCGACACCGAGAATGTTACCGCGACGCTCGTTTCAAGAACAAGCTCAAAATCGTCATTCCGATAACCGAACCGCCGCGAAATGTCTGTATTGACAAATTTCCCGTCGCTGATAACGAATTCAATTTTCGTTTTATCCAAAACAAATTCGGTGTTTCCTGCGCTGTTTGCGATCGCCTTTGGTTCGAGAAAGATATGAACCGCGTTCCCCAGAAAGCCGTAGATTTTTTGCTCGAAAAATACCCAGACTTAGATTCTCATAATACGAGCGTGTGCAATACTTGTTATAAAACTCTGCTCAGTAACAAAGTTCCTCGTTTTACTACGATTAACGGTTTTTGTTATCCTCCATTTCCATCTGATTTACCGCCTCTCGATCCTCTCTCTGAACGGTTAGTGTCACCGCGTCTTCCATTTAAACATTTAGAAAAATCTATACTAAATAAAAATAATTGCTGTCTTTGAAAAATAAATAAATAATTCCGGTCTTTGAAACTTGTTTATTTTTTACACGTGTTAAAAAAGTTACCTACAGTTTAATCCTCGTCTCCTCGTATCTAATACCAAATTGACATCGACATTCTTATGTCAACTATGTTCAGTAGAAACAAGACATATACATGTACCGATGTATCTGTATGTAGTGTAGATAATCTTAGTTTTTTGTATAATACAGGGTGCGGCAGGGCCCACTGACGAGTTTAATGAGGTCGTTAGCCTGTGATAAGATATGAGCGGGCCTTAATAAGTGGTGTATTTTGAATTGCACGGTAACGCCCGATTTTATTCGTAATCATGGTCTGGACGGGTGTATAAATCGCGGTTTCGTCGTGCGTGCGTATTACGAAAATAATCATTCTGCGATCGCTACACAAAGGGCTTTTCGTATACACTTCGGGCGGCATTCCACGTGCTGAATCTGTTCCTTCTGCCAACACTATCGAATTGTGGATACGGCATTCGGAAGAAACTGGAAGTACCCTGAGTAGACTTGGACACGGAGCACCCAGAACGGTAACAACCCCCGAAAATGTACAGTTGGTCAGAGAGTCAATTGAGCAGTCACCAAGGCGACCGGCCCGGAAACACGCTGTAGCTTTGGGAATCTCAGACCGTTCTTTGAGGAGAATTCTTCACGAAGATTTACCATTCCGTCCCTATAAATTAATGCTTGTTCAAGAGTTAAATGCTACTGACTACGGCAACCGTAAAAATCTCTGTCAGCAAATTTTCTGGAAATTTCTCCGATATCAACTTTTTTCCTGTAGCGATGAGGCCCATTTTCATCTTTCCGGAACTGTAAATAAACAAAATTGTCGATACTGGGCTACAAATAACCCACGGCAGCTCCATGGAAGACCACTCCACGTGAAAGTCGAGGCCATACCAGTCGAAATGTGCCGAAAATCATATGAGAGCTTCAGAGATCGTCTACAACAGTGTATCAATGTTGACGGTCGCCATCTCGGATATATAATTTTCAAAAAATAATTTTTAAAAATGGGATTGAATACCGATTTAAATTAAAAAAAAAACCTTTCTTCTCAGTTTTACTGTCTGTTATTTATAGCCCATCAAAACTCGTCAGTCGGCTCTGCCGCACCCTGTACAAGATAATAAAATATACCGAATTGTTCCGGATATAAATGTATGGTGTCCTCGGCAATCGAGAGCGGTACGTGTACACTGATTACTACTCGCCTACTACTTCCTTCCCTAAAAAAAAAAAAAAAAAATGGTCTATGTGCATTTATTAATTTGCGCTCTATTCAGTGCACTTATCTGTTTTACTTCTGCACGGCTGGAACGATTATTGTCGTCTGTAATAATTTGCATGGCAGCCGGTTGTATGTGCAAGACTTGTTATACGGGTGCAAATATGAAAACAATAGGATTTTAGATAATTCGCATCGATGAATAACTTTTTTCAACATTCGTTCGAAAATTACATGTCGAACATTATACGTATTTATTATATACGACAAAGTCGGTGGAAAAAATTGATTTCAATTGAAGTAGGACAGTACGTCTAAGTAATGAATGTTCCAACAGAATATTGCGGACTGTTAGACGTGCAAAATGGAATTGAAAGAGTTCTGGAATTAAAAAAAAAAAATATTGTTTATGGAAGTGGTACAACTTACGGATTTTTTTTCAGTATTAACGAATGTTGAATTTAAGCCAACGCAAACCTAATAAAAAGTTGGAGGTGTGACACGGGAATCAAACTTACAAAATTATCTTGTACAATCATCGTGCTAGACGCGAACTGCATGTCGAAAAAAACAATTCCTATAATAAGAAATAAAGAATAGTATGTATTTTTTTTTTTTTTTTTTTTTTTTAATTTCAGTATTTATTATTTGATTACTCGATATTATAAAAATAACGTGCAGAACCTTTTCCAAAAGCATTTTGGATTTATACGGAGTATTGGAGAGGCCATTTTCGTTGTAGTTTATTTAATTATTTGTAAAGAACGTAGGAAAAAGTGTACATTTTGATGAAAATCTTAAAAAAATCGTTTTTCGTTAGCAACGATTTATCGTCGCGTATACAGATATAAATTAAATTCCCTTCTATATCCTATTTTCACAACTTGCCACCTAAAACAGTGGCCCGTGGTGCAAATTGTGCGTCCCGGTCTTTAGTTTCTTCTATAATATATAATTATATTATTTGTCTCTCGTGTCGTCCAATTCGATCGATTTTCAATATTTAAATTTAACTATATATGCAAATTAATTTCACGTCACGCCGTAACGCCGAGCGTTTTGCGTTTGTACAGAAAACCCCGTTTATGTTCAAAAATAAAATATCGAAATAATACACTGGGAATCACTTGCATTCGCATGTTGCAAACGGCACCAGGTTTCCTTCGATTTACGAACTTTCTTTACGATTTCAATACGCCCGGTTTTTTTTTTTGTAGATTTTCTTTTTGCATAATGAAACGTTGCATTTCTCTGCCGGAATACTCGTCGGCAAAATGTTTTTTCTTTCCGTTTCGTCCTAAATAGTCGGCAAAAAAAAAAAACCAGGAAAACGACGTTAAAAAAAAAAACACAAAAACCACACGGGAGATTTTCGAGATTACGCGTAGCTCGGGAAGAGTCCCCGGGAATGGCGAAATCGTTTGACCGCGGCGTGTCGGTCAGGCCGGCCGTCTTTTCCCGCCGCCGTACGTCCGCGACGACACTCCGTGACGGTAAGATCAAGCAAGAAAAGGGCCGCGGTCCCTCGCGGCGGGGTCGCGTGCATATTTATACGGAATAAGACAAACATTTGTCTCGGGACAGGCGCGATTTAATGCGTTTACATTTTGCCGTCCCATTGCGCGTCCATTAGACATATATATATATATATATACAACACACGTTCAAATCCAATAATAATTTATTCTCGCCCCTCATCGTCCGGGGCCTCTCCGCGCCGCCGGTTTTCGGTAAACATTTTAGCCCCCGAAACGCCGCCGACAATACACTAAACCATCTCGACGACGACGAGCGCGGAAAAGTTTTCTCTCTCTCCCTCCCTTCCACCCGCCCCCCTCGGTAATTATAATCGGTTTTCGTCGAGTTTATATATATATAAAAAAAAAAAAAACTGCCGCGGTGCAGTCGTACGTGCAATACTACTATCGTAGTATTTATATAATTCGTTTAGGAGGGCCGCCTCTTATAGTAATAATAATAATAATGTATAGAAACGCGTCGACGGGGCCGTATATTTACGCAATAATAATATATTCGTTTTGCCGAAACGGGAGGGGTCGCGCGTAGATTATTACGATTTCAAGAGTTATTATTATTAGCTAATATACGTTCTTGTAGGAAAAAAAAAAATAAAAAAATAAAAATAATAAATAATAAATAAACGGGTCACGACACGCGTGCGGCTCGCCGTAAACACACGTACCCGGACCCCAATCCCACCCCGAGCGATATTCTTACTACGATTCCCAAACACGTGGAAACTTCACGATTTTCGGTAATACCGTCCGCGATGGGATCGCCCGAACGCCGTCGCGGCGTCACGACCGAAAGAATACACCACCGACCGACTTTCCGTTATTATAAAATATTACATTATTATCTATCGTTGTTGTACACGTCGTCCGAGTCTGAAATAAATATTTTCACACAATCGTGAAGTATTGATATATTATTATTAATTTTACATTGTAATATATATATATATATATATATATATATATAAAAGTATAATATTAATTTTCGTCCGTTAACACGGTCAAGATAATCCCACAAACCCGGATTACGGGTTGGGACTAGTGCCGCGGAGGCACCGTCCCCGTTGGCCCATCTCTTTCAACGGAATATTTTCATAATACACACGTTCGAAACGATTTTCGAATTATCGTATTACGTCGATATACAGTGCATAAAACATAATACCGCGTTATTCATTCGGCTTTGTTAATTATCTTTTTTTTTATTTGTACGGTACAAAATTCACCTCTCGGTTGTGCGCAACCGTAAAAATGTATTCGTAGAAAACGTTTGGAGTTCGAGTAAAACCAGGCCCACAAAGGCCCTTCTTAATCGGAATCGGTTAAGTAAGGTTAGGTGAGGCATGGAGCACTTTCATGCTGGGGTCCCCAGGCCACTGGGATGGTCGACTTCGCCGAAGCCGTGTCATCGCGGTGAAGGAGTCGGCAGAACGGCGTCGTTGATCGGGGCCCCGTAGCAGCTGGACCGCCGGCCGTGGGGCCAGGAAGCGTCCCCCCTACAAGTGTAAGGGCAGCGAGTGGGCTTCGGCCCGGCTACTGCCCATTCCCCCGCAGGGACGCAAAGCATTGTATACATTCATGTGAGCCCGCCCCGTCGAACGGGAAAACGGGTTTTTATTCGTAATTAATTGTACGCGTTCATTTTTGTTAAAATAAACGATGGCGTCCCGCCTCCCGGAGTAGTGCCTTAGAGGCGGGGGTATTGCCGGTTCGAACCAAAAAAAAAAAAAAAAAAAAGGCATGGCGTACCTACCATAGGGCAAAGCGGTGCAGTGCCCCTCCCCGTGCCCCAGAACTCAAGGGGGGCTCCTGGGGTCCTCGGGTCTCGGACAGGACCTAACGTACTTCGTAAAAAAAAAAAAAAAAAAAAGATTGAAAATGTCGACGGCCGATTATGTCGTTTATCGCGGTTAATCATTGATCGGCGAATGTCGAATGCCGATCATTGCCGATTGTGTGCGGTTATTGTCGCGGACGCGCCGTGCACAGCGAGCGGCGGGCAAGGCGTGATCGGTAAATGTCCGGTCGGTTCTACGACGTTTTCACTATACGGCCGGTAGTGAATTTTTTAACGCCTTGGGACGGTAACGTATGGTGGTCAAGTTTACCTCTCTCCGAACACGTGCCCGTATTTAATGAATCACAACGTTACAATAACCCGTCCGGGCCATCGGAATGCCCGCACTAATATTATATAGACGAGGCGCGTTTCATAGGTATTCAAATAAATGCATAATGGCTGTACGTCATTGTTCTCGTGCGCGGACACGAAATATTATTAACGTTGTTACATGCCTAGATAAAAAAAAAAAAAAAACCCTAGCGCGGTCGTATAATTATTATTTATTTTTTTTTATTTTTATTTTCGTCTAGAAATTCGACACGCTTGCCGACGGATGGAACGTTTTATTTTTCTTTCCGATTCCTTCAAGTTATGTACCGATAGAGATTGAGATCAGCTACAAATACGATATATTAAAATATACACCGGGAATAAAAACACCTTTTTTTTTTTTTTTGTCCTCGTTGGACGAGCCAGTTCGTTTGAGAACAATTTTGGTAATTGTGATTGTAATTGCGCAAGGTGAAACAAACCGTTTTTATATAGTGGCCGATGCGAGAAGACGCGATTGTGTGAATAAAACGACGTGCCAGCCAGAGACTGATTTAGAAATGTCGAGGCCCGGCACAAACGAACACATAAATTAGCCTATTATTACGCACTGGAAATTAAACAATATTTCAATGTAGGTGTTACAAAATCTTTACAATTTTTATCATATTTATCCCCTAGCTTTTTGTTCTGCAAACGCACCAATAACTTCTTCGAAATTAATGCTTGCAGCGATGCCATTTTCAACGGATATAATTGCTAAGGCATCCAATTTTTCTTGACCCAGAGATGGTTTTTTTTTTTTTTTTTTGTTATTTTCGAGAAATAATATTGACCTCTCACTGAAACATTAGTGACTGGCACCGTCGAAAATATATTGCAAACGTTTTTCTACGTTTTGAAACGTATGAGATATTTGCACAGTTTTAATAGATTTAATTTGGTCAGACGGAGTTATTTTATTTTTTCCATTAGTAGATGAAATTAGATTGCGGAATCAATGATATAATTATAATAATATATTGCGCAAAAATACCTCAGACGAGGTACTGTAAGACTTAAAATAATAAAAAACGATCATTTCACGCAAATAAACATCTAAACTCCAAAATATGAAACTATTTAATTATTTGAATAATTGGGTTCGTGTATATATATATATATATATATATATATATATATATATTATAGTTTAGTAAAAAATCGGTAGTCACGGTACTGAATAACATCACAGTACCTAACATCCGCTTTATTATATAATTATTATTATTTAAAATATTCATGAAATATAAATTTATAAATAATTTTAATGCCGTCAATAGTCTAAAACCGACATTAAGGTGTTAACACACAATATCTGGCCTAAATTTATTTTATTTTTTTTTTTTTTTTTTAGTCGAATTGTAAATTAAACAATAATTCGTTATCTGTCGAGATCGCGAATTATATTATAAAACTTAATTATAAGGCGACGAGGTAAAAAAAAAAAAAAAAAAAAAACCAACAACAAACAAACCAATCACTGGGCAGTGAAATATTTCAAAATAAAATATTTCAGTCGTCGAACACTAATTAATTATTATTATACTCGCGTATTATTTAACTCTTTAGATAATTTCACCTAATTACGTGGCTAGGCAATAATACGCAGTACAAACATTGCAACTATAATAATATAAATATAACAATAGGCACAATGGTAATTATCTATTACCTATGTTTGAACAGCGGCGATATGTTTCACAGTATATTTTAATATTATATGTCTGAAGTGTTGTAATTAAGATACTGTATTTAACACGAATATAAATATACAGGGTGCTTTTTTTTTTTTTTTTTTTTTTCATTTTTTATCATCACGATCCAACGGTTCTCTCGGAGCATTCCAAGTAAACCTGAATTGTGTTTTTATTATTATTATTTTCGTTTTCTTCTTCGAGTATATTAACGGCAAATCGTTTGATCATTATTTTAACACGCTGTATTAAAAATATGTTCTTAAATGCGTAGTGCGAACTTTCGATTACCGAATTGCACACCCGCCCGCCCACTCCTTTCCCTTTTCAATACGAGTACAGAAAAATTATATATTTTTTTTTTTCTAAAAAGTGTACATAACGCTGTGTGTCTCTGCGTATATAAATTTATATACATTATTAATCACGGCCCCTGATGAGTTTTCAGCGCTGTCATTATTATTATTATTATTATTTTTTTTTTTTTAGGTACATACCAATATTATAATTATTGTTATTCGCGTCGTAAAACCGCATGAAAAACAATTTTCGAATTTCTAACTAATCGTTTGATACTAAATATAATAATAATTAGCGTTTGCTAATAATTGTATTTAAAATTCGTATAAATCGTAAAAAAAAAAAAAAAACAACGTTCGCCGCGCGTGCGCCTCGTATAAATTGGACGGAGTCCACGAGAAAATCGATAAGTCATAAAACAATATCACAGATAGCAATATTAATATTAAATAACAAAAAAAAAAAATTATATCATATCGTTATTACCGCTAATACCGTGAGTTTCTACATTCGTTTAAGACTACTTGAATTTGTTGAATAAGATGACAAAAATCAAATAAAAACAATTAAGAAAAAAAACAATCTCTACTATTTGTAATCCATAAACACAATTCAAAAAATTGAACGCGCAACAAGTAACGTTGCGTGTAAAAAATTACCTTATGTTTGAATACTATTATAAATTCAAATTGTATGTATTCAAATTATATATTGATAATAATTATTACATTTTCAAATACATATTTAAAAAATATAATTAGCGTTTTACGGTGTGACGCGATCCGCAGTTTGGACACCCCTGCTATGTAATATCGGACTTGAGGTTTACGAATTTGTACGAATTAAAAAACCAGTGTTTTTGTGGTGGAATACGGGAGGGTAATAAATTTCATATCAGTTTTTTAGACAATAACCATTCCTCAATACTTCTATACGGTCCAAATTGTAAACCGTTAAAACAGCTCACGGACGGTAAATTCAATATTGATGTTTGTGCATATGATATCGACATTAAAAAAAAAAAAAAAATATTCTCTTTTCGCTTCCGGTTTGAAAAGGGGAGTGAGCATTTCGAAAATACGTTGCATGCTGACTGCCTATAAAATAAATTGTATAATTATATTTTAATAAAATTAATCGATTATTCGATATAACCACAGAAAACGCCAATATTACCCGAAATTTCCGTAGAGATCGGTGGTTCTTAAACTATTGTAATACGCCGGGACCCTCTTGCCGATTTACTGATTATTATCTGTCGTCTAACCTTTTTTTTCTTATTTTTATTAAATATTTACATTAATTTAATTTTCTTAATGCGAATGAACGACGGCGTGGAATTCCACGTAGGGATCATTTTTTTGAACATCGGTGTTACGAATGGTTTAATCGCAGTTCGGAGTTTTTCGCGGCGTAAATAAGTCGACCGGGAAATGGAAATGAAAACCTTCGTCGGACCTTCCTACTCGATATTTTCGTGTAATCTTTTCGTACGCGAAATGATTTAATTGTGTTATTTTTTTAAACTGCCGTATTGTAGAAATGTCTGTAAACGTTCCGACGATTTCGGTTGGTTTCAAAAGGATAACGAATCCGGGTTCCGCTCGTATCTAGAACAGAAAATTATTATAATCGCGTAGTCGACGATTAACGCGATTTTCGCCCAACGATCGCACACGTGGTATACGATGTGACCGCAGGCCCCGGAATTAGTGTCGCGGGTTCCCAAAAGTGTACGAACCGCTTGGATCGTGATTAGAAATCACCCTGTACACTAATTAAACGCGTACCTAAGCCATTCTAATTCTATGTAAATATATACATATATACCGCGGTAATAGTAAAATTATTATGCGCGATAGTCAAATTAATATTTATTTTGCCTGCGTAGTTACGTGTAAATAATAGTAGTATGGTTTTGATTACATGCCTGTATTTTGACAACGTTTGCATTACGAGTGGTTAGGTTTTCATTCTCTATAACCTGAGAACGTGATTATTATACAGTGCGATCACTCTAGCGTAAGGCGTTAACTCTTGTATAAATATTACATTTATTCCGAATTTTCGTTTTTTTTCGAAATGTACAAGTAACAATCGAGTCAAACAATAAAATGTCGCGTCGCCACCTAGTTCTTTGGGCATTATGGTTTTTTTTTTTTTTTTTTTTTTTTTTTTTTTTTTTTTTTTTTTTTTTTTTTTTTTTGTTTGTTTGTTGGTGGGGCGTGATAAATCACTAACACCGTTTGATTTTCAAATAATAAAACTATTATTGAAAATCGTACCGCCGTTTGCGCGATAACCGAATATGGCCGTACGGAGCATTTCGTACGCGAACAATATATTTTGCGATTTACACACGACGAAAAGATCGAAATTTCACGACGACGAAACAACAGCGGACGACGGATTAACGGATTTTCGTGCGACCGATAAAATCGCTGGCCTGTGCCCCCCAGTGCACTCACTGCGTGTGCCGCGTCGCCCGCGTATCCATAAAGCCGCCCGGTTTAGTTGTTTAGCCATTTATACCGTCGATATAAGTAAACTGCATTACGAGATTTACCAAACCACGTAAATATGCCGATTTTTATAGTCGGGGTCAATAGAAATATCGGGAAAAACGTAAACGTTGTAGTTTTCGATGGGATGACAATTTCGCGGACGGCGGTCCGTACATTAGCGGACAACCGTAAAAAAAAAAAAAAAATAATAATAATTTAGTTGTTTTCGTCGCTTCTGATAAAACAAAACACGACACAGTGTCGCACAATGAACCAAACATTGGCGGTAAACACTAACCTAACGAACACGCGGACGAATAACACGAAAAGAACGTAACAGCTAGGAGTATTTATATGCGCGGGTCAAAGTTCTTTAGCCACTCTTTTGCCTCTTCCCCGGCTTCGCGAAATCCAACAGTTTAAACATTTTAAAGTCTTTCTGCGACGTGTCCAATTGCCTGTTTCTCAGTCCGTTCAGATGCGTCGTTAAGAAACGTTCCTCGAGCAGGAAGTCGCTGTACCCAGGGCCGGTCTTAGGGTAATTAGAGCCCTAGTTAAGGTTAAGTTTGTTTTTACTCTGGGTGGAAACAACAAATCGTTTTAGTTAATTTTTATCGCTGAAATAAATTTAAAATTGAGTCATTTTCATAATAATCTCTATAAAAAAAAAAAAAAAAAAAAACTATTATTTAAAAACAACGATATCTGAACTCTGGAGGCGCCCGGCTAGTCCATCCCTATGACCGGACCTGGCTGTACGCCGTCTGCGAGTAGTGTCGATAAGAAAAAACGGGAACGACACGAGACCGAACGGCTATACGTCCAGAGACGTCCTCTCCAAAGACCCTGATGTAAAGGACGCGACAGGTCAAGAGAAACGGATTTCGGGTGGCGGTACGTTACCTGAATTTCGCCTAAAAAGAAAATTCGACATTTCCCGAGGTGATGACTGGCGTACACAATACGGTTATACAGATCGATCACTCTGTATAGGCCAGCACTGATGCCGCGGTAAACCTACCACCTGTATAATTTATTAATATTATTTTTATTTTTTAGCGTAATTATATAGTACAATATATGCAACTCGTCTATTGTTGCGCCTATATATATATATATATATACGATATTAAAATATATAGGTGAATTTAACGACTCGAAACAAATTTATATTGCGAAACGCGCGTATACACGTCTAATGATAATAATAGTAGTCGGTTTATATATCATATTTTTACTAGTGTACAGGAATACAGTGTAACTATATTATGTACTTTTTTTTTTTTTTTTCATAATTTTTCTCTTTGCATAACGCGCGCGCGCGCGTGTGTGGGATACACGTTCGTTATTCGTGTATAATGTATAACGATATTATTATTATTATTTTATTAGGGTGCGTCGGAATTACGCCGCGGCAATGGCCGGTCGCGATTATAAAATACGATAAAGAATAATGGAAAAAAAAAAAAAAAAAAATAAAAATAAAACCGATAGGAAAACATTCGGACAGGTGCGCGCGGTGCGCCCTCCCCCCACGCCAACACTCACAGTCCCGGTAACCCGCCATATCGTATCACGCCTACTCCGACTCACAGGCGCGCGTGTCTTCTGTTCGCCCATTTTTTTTTTTTTTTTTTTGGTTTTTTATTAATTTTTATTTTACATAAATAATTCCTAAGACTCGCCGCAACAGCAACAACAGTAACAGCAACAGCAACAACAACAACCACAGCACCGACCACTGTTATACGATTATTATTATTATTATTATAACGATAGTCTTTATATTTGTTGGGCGTATATAATAGTATTATATAATAGATTTTCTAGTGCCGGAATTCGGTACACGTCTAATAATTATAATACGATATCCGGATACATTTTTGTAACGGGGCGGAGGCCATGCGCGTATAGCCAGGATTTTATTTTACTTCTAAAGTCTATACACAATTTCACTCGGAACGTATCAATTAGTATGACCGCCCGCCGACGGAATGAAACCTCCGAGAGACACAAATGTACAAATCAGCGGCGTGCTCAGCTTTTTCCCGCGGTCGACTGTATTTTGTCTCGTCGGTAGTCGTAAAACACAAATTGCGGGATTTCCATAATGTACGTATTGGTGAACACACATAGGAGGTGGCCTCTCCCCCACCGCCTGAATATTTTATTAGCCTCCCCGAAAATTGTTCCTGTTCCATACAATAATATACGTATACACATTATGCGCATTAATAAAACGGAAAAAAAAAGTTAATAGAGGGGATATGATACCCGCATCCCACCCGGATTAGCACGCCCCCCCCCCGGATACAGGGATACGTAGCTAATAATAATCGGCTTTGACTAAATCGACTCTATCTCTGTAATATATATATATATATATATATATTCCGAGGATTCCTACGATAACCATTATTTCGAATTCAAACGTCTTCGATTTCCCGTACCGTAACTGTGCTTTGCGACTGATATCGGTGTAGCGCAAGAACGTCAACACTTAGCAGACGTTTTGACAATCCGAATCGCCGCACCGGAAATCTCGGGCGGTTTCGTGATGTTCTTTCAAACGTAAAATTATTATCGGTATCCGCGTGGGGGAATTTTTCATTCTACATTTTAACTCGAAATTCTCAAATTGTTTTCAATTAAATTCTTATTATTGTTATTATTATTTATTTTTTTTTAAGTTTAAATTTTAAAACGTGTTCTATTCACATTTATTGTGTCCCCTCTCTCTCAAAAAAAAAAAAAAAAAAACATTATTCGATAAATCGGGAGATCGCCCGGGTAAAAATACGTTTATATATATATTATTTATTATTCCGTCCGAAATGGCGTCCGGCGTCTATTGGTACCTATAGATATATATATATATATATATATATATTTATGCATTTCCCAGAGGAAATATTAATTCGACCGTGTTATTATTACTTATTTACTCGGATTCGGTCTTTCCTCCGGGTCCAGTAACGTGTACGTGTACTATATATATATATATATATATATGTAATTAGATTTGTCCGGTCGACGCGACAATCCAATCTGCACTCGTATATATATATATATATAATATTACGACGGGCGCGTTCGCTCGCCGACGTCGATCGCCGCGCCGTATATAAAACGTACACAATTCACTTAAATACACCGTATAATACAGGGCCCGGAACATTTACGAAACGTATTACTTATACGCTCGTGTTCGCGTTAACATTGTCGCCGGAAGCCGATTGTAAAAAAAAAAAAAAAAAAAAAAAAATGAGTAAATAAAAAACAATTATCCGGAAATCCGATTCCATTCGTCCGTCCTGTTCCCGGCCGGGTCGATATTTTTACTCCGGCGATCGAGCGGCCGCGGCGGCCCACGGATAACCGACCGTGTTCGTATACGGCGACGGGGCTGTAGCCCTTTAAATTTGCCCGTTACATCGGTATTTTTTAACGACGCGCCGAGATTTCCACGTGTTTTACTCCAATATTAACTCCGACAAGACCATTTTTAAAATATAATTGTTAAAAGGGTCGAACCGGGACCGGGGGAAACAGTACGATGAGAGAATCGGAAATTTTCGAATTTATAATAGATATATATATATATACGTATATTATCATCGTCAGTAGAACGTTTAAAAAATAATATCCGGATAGTCGATTGGAATATTTCAAATAGATTTATATACATACTATTGTTATTTCCTTAAGAATTTAAACTTCTGAATGGAAAAAAAAAAAACCCATAGATTTGTTTCCTCATGCCATCAGATTACATTAGATAGTTGTTTGTTTTTCAAACATTTCAAATGTAAAAATTCCAAGTGTAATATTCCATGTTCATAAAATAATAACCGCCTAATAGTATATCGACGATGTATATTTTTGTTATTTTTCAGGCGACCGGACAATTGGTTTTGTCTCTGAATTATTTCACTGGCCCTATAATGACAGGGGGGCGGTTGCTACGGATCTACGGCATTTGAGCACGGTGACAAATGATTAGAAAAAAAAAAAAAATGTATATGAGTCATATGTATAATGGTGAAAATCGTAATAAATACGTTTTAATATCCGTAATAAATAAATAATTTCCGATTGAAATGTCGACAAACGTTATTTATCAATGCGCGAAATCTAAAATCCGACGGGTTCCGTATTGATTACGGACTAATTTGCACGCGTTCGCAATCGTACACTTGCAGCCACGGCCACGCACATCGTGACAGCCGATAATCGTCCAAATATAGTGTAGAAGGGAAAACGGATGAGTGCACTGAATAAAGCGCCAACTAAAAAAAAAAAAAAAAAAATGTGCACGTACCGTTATCGATGGATGGAAGTAGGTCACTACTAATCATCACTAATCACGCAGTGCGGCTCGGCTGTCATCGCGGTCAATTGTCGAGTGGCACCGGTCATTACATTAGGGAAGGAACCCTCGTAGAAACCCGGTGGTATCTTGGTAACCGCGGTATTTAACAGTCCGGTTGACGATAAACTACCGACTACATACGCTGATTGAAACGTATGCACGGAGTCATTCACATGACAGTGAAATACGGACATTAATAATAATAATAATAATAATAAAAAAAAAAAAAAACCCGACGAAACCGCCGTAGAAATGGCTTTGGAAATGCGATGTTGGCGGGAAACGGACGGGCGTCAAGACAAACACGGAAGTGTAGAAAGATTTAGCAACGGAGAAGAGAATTGCATTACTATGCAGTTTAAGATCAAGACGATGGTATGCGATATGGTCTCGTACGCTAAAGCAAAGATGCAATAGTTGATCCGTATACACGTCACGAAGGTACACAGCGCCAGATCGAGAAACACGGAGAGAACAATTATCGTAGACCGATTGATAGGATTAAAATTGAAAAAAGGATAATAGACTACGGCGGATCTCATCGAAATATAGTGATAAAGTGTGTCGTTATTTTTTACTATGTATTCCCTCGCACGTAAACAAATCCTAGTTGCGCCACCGACTGTACTATAAGTACGTCTACTATAGTATTACCCGGCGAGCATTATTAAATTATTACTACCTCTGGCGAACAATAATTATTATTATTATTATACACGTGTGTGCACAGTTTTATTATTTTTACACACTCCGGACGACCTGCCGACAACAGACATTGACCGACTGGGCCCCGCAAAACCGCCGCCGCCGCCGCCGCCGTCGTCGCACGGCTGACGGATTAATTTTCACACCGTCCGTTTCGGTTAATTAAAATTTATACGCGCGCCGCCGGATTTCTGGTGCACGATTATCGAGACGATCGTCGTCGTATACATATTTAATATTGTACACGCGTACGGTACAATACCTATGTGTATATATATATATATATAAATATACCCCTATGGCCGTCGGTCGAGGTTTTTTTTTTTGGTTTTTTAATCGGCATTTTTAATTTAAAACGCGTTTTCCGTTCGGTTACCCGTCAAATCCGTATCCCCCCGCGCTCTGCCGCGTACGATCGACTTTTACGGCGCTTCCGCGGTCAAGAGTGAAAACTATTGCGGGAACCGGGAACCGGCGTACGGACCGATATCGGTTTATCTTCCGGATACCTTTGCCCGGTTTTCGAACTGTTTTACAGGCATCGAATTTGGAATTTTTTTTTTTTTTTTTTTCAGTTTTATGTGGACTGCATAATTGGTTTGGCCGGCCAGAAATGCTTGAAATTTACGCACGGCTATTGAAAATAAAATGGACAGTAGTTTGGTTTTTTTTTTCAACTATAAACGTTTAACGTGAACATTTCGAATGAAAATTACGATAAAAATTACGATAAAAATAATTTCATAACATGAACCGTGTGCGGAATCGTTTTTCGTTAGCGACAATACAAGCGAAATTCCATTTCTTATCCTACCTTCCCGACTTTCCACCTACACCGGTGGCCCACTGTGCGACCATTCAACAGTTTACGTTTGTTTTATCCGATTGATATCATACACGGTACAATGTTGAATTTGATTATTAATTTATTAACAAATCTAAATAATTTATATAATATTTAACCAACAACGATAAACGATGGTACAGGGTCAGGTCGACTGTGTAGGTATGTAGTTGAAACGTTTGCCGCCAGTGCGTGCGCGCTCGGTTTTAAGATTTCCTTATTGGCCTAATAAAAAAAAAAAAAAAAAAAAAAATGTATAATTTAATAAAGTATATTTCTGGACGATGGGATCTCGCGTTCGGCACTTATAACCGTTACATCACCTGGTTATCGTGTATGTTTTAAACGTTGCATTGTTACGTTAAGTACACACTGCCGCCGCGGTCGGTGAGAATCGAACGATTGATGCCGTAGAAATCGCGTCAAATACGGTTAGCAAATTACCAGAACGCGTATAGCGTATACCAGTGGAGTATTTAGGATTTTGTTTGACAGTGGATGTCCGATCCCCTCGCCCTCTACACGTTTTCTTAAATCATGACAACTTATCAACACCGTAAATACAGGATACGGTACCCAAATCCATCCGTTATTATTATACGGCCCTCTCGGAAGTTATTCTGTCCAAGTTACCGAAACTATATGAACAATATAATATATTTCCTCGGGTCGCGAAATAGTATTAAAAATAATTACCATGGCGGTGATCTATCTCCTTACCTCCCCTATTGTAAATACGCCACTGATAGGTACTGATGGCCTCGGCCAATTCAAAATGGCCGATATGCCGCCCTGATAATTATGCAATAACTGCAGACATCTATTGCAATGACAAAACCGTATTTTAGTTTATTTATAAGTTACTAAATCACGAGGAATCCACAAGAACTTTCATTGTGGTTCTATTATTTAATATGAATAAATGTCTAGTGAAATAAATAATACTTTCAACGGTATAGAAATTGTTTTGGATTAGGTACCAGCTATCACCAAAGCTGGGCAGCAGTTAGTTAAAATATTAAGTTATAAATTACTTTTTTTTGATAACTTAAAACTTTAATAGTTAAAAAAAAAAAAAATGGAATGTTAGAAAATCACACTAAGTTAATACACTTAGTTATTTCTATGAATGTATAGTTTTAACATAATTTGGTTATTTTGTTGAATTCTAGTTCTTTCCAAAACATTATTTACGACATTTTACTTAAAAATCATTAATAAATATTTACAAAACGGGCGTATTTTAGTGCAATTAAAAAAAAAAAAAAAAAAAAAAGTAACTTTTAACTTGACTTATAAAATAATGTTTTTCTGAAATTGTTTAACTTATTTACCGAAATTAATTTATATTTTTAAAATAACTTAAACTAAAATCAAGTACATTTTTTTTTTTTTTTTTTTTTCAAGACACCTTAACTAGCTAAAACTAAATTGTTGTTTAACTTGTCCAGCTTGGTTTTTACTGTTTGTTATTTTACAGATTCGTACGGCGGGCGGGCGTTAAGTTTTGACGCGTATTCCAAACCTCGTGTAAACGTGTTTATTCGTTTTCACAAAACGTCCGTTTATCGTCGGGGTTTAAAAATACAAAATAATAATAATTGTAATAAAAAAAAAATCGTTTGTTGTAGATCCGCACAATACAAACCGACGAGAATGGAATCCGGCGTGTGAATTGTATACCGTAATTAATAATATGCTCGAAAGGAGCCGAAATATTTCGGACATTTTAACACGATAGTAAATTATTCAGGAGACTTCCAAATTTCAGATTAGAATAGATTTTTTTTTTTTTCGGTCCGTGTTGTTTTCCCAGGGAAATTAAAACCGATTAAAAAAAAAAAAAAAATGCTCTCGCGTCAATGTATCACAACCAGTGTCGATTACTTATCTGGATAAACCTATAATCTAGACTCATCAAGACAATCTAATTCATTTAGATAAAATTTTTTTTATCTTTTATCTTATCTGGATGGAAATTTCTATGTAAGTAATCGTAAATATCTAGGATAAAGTATACCTAGAAAAAAATGTACATAATTAATGAATGGATGTATGCCCATAGTAGAAAATATTAAATACCCAGCTGTACCAGTATGTTTCACTTTTAGTTAAACAATTACTAGCCAGAAGTACATTTTTATTTCCCCGCTATAATGTTTTAAAACAATTAAAAACAAAAAAAAAATTATCTTTTTTTATTTAGATAAATCCCGTTTTGTCTGAGATAATTTAAATATTTATCTGTATTAAGATGATTTTGGACCAATTATCTTTGTCGAGATAAATTTTACTCGTCTGCATCTCCGACAATTACCAACCTAGGTCCGAAATGCCACGAGAAATCTCCTATACAGTAGATTCTCGGTAATCCGGTAGATGTTAGACCAGAAGACTGCCGGATTAACGAAGGTCCGTATAAAAACGCATTTTTACTTATTGAAACCCCTTAATTTATTTTATTAATACATTTAAATAACAAATACATACTTATTTACTACTGTGTTGAATTAATATTTTGATGGGACAGGTTTAAAAAATAAAATAAATTTGTTTTTTTTTTTTGAAATGATGTTTTAAAGCATTTTTCCTATAGTCGTTTAAGCATCAAAATATCACTTGCAGATACTCCGTTTTCTTCTGGCCATGTAATGAGCGTAGTAAAGGAATCTATTCCATAGATTTTTCCATGAACAATCATCTTTTTTTTTTTTTTTGCTTACATTTAATCAAGCATTCACTAGTGAAAATACTACATATTTTAAATAAATTTCTTTTAATGATTTATTCACACAAATATCTTTAGACAAAACCTGTACAATAACTATTTTATTACTGCATTTTAACTGTCCAAAAACATTCTGATATGGTATAATATTTGATGGTAGGAAACTGACACGACTAAAACCATTTTTTGAATTTAAGTCATTAGGATTTAGGCTAGGGAAATTGTTTAAAATAGCAAGGCTTTTGTAGATAAGTTTTGTTATTTCCTAATCTAACCTAACCACCGATGGCACAAATGTTTCACGAAACAGACTCAGTCGTTCATGTTATGCTCTAATTTTTTCAATCAACAGAAAGATTTACATTTTTAAAAGCTCTAGGATTTTTCGCTTAACCGATAACTAACAAATTTAATTCATGATTTCCACTTGAATTTGAACAGGGCGTAAAAATTATCCTTTCTTTGGCTATTTTTCGTCCTGGGGCATTAGCTTCTTTACGGTAAACAAATGTTTTTTTTTTCAGTAAAATACACCAAAACAAACCACTTTCGTTTGCGTTGTAGACTTGGTGAGGCATTAATAATAGTTCTTGAATAATTTTTTGAATTATCTCTTTGTATGGTTCTACACTGTCAACATCGTATAACAGCTTTTTTCCCGTCATACTCGATAGTCTTAGACTAAAACAATTTTTAAATTCATCTAGCCAACCTTAACTAGCTTGAATATCATCTTTGTGTAAAAAAAACTTGGTTTTCTCCTTCAAAATTTCGCTAGAAATAGGTATATGTTTATTACGTTCTTGCAAAAACCATCTTCAACTTCGGGAAACTCACCAGCTTTAAATGTTTTGTGCGTACTATTCAAACTTTCGTTGGTATTGGAAAAAAAAAAAAAATGTTATCTTTTCACTGTTTTGTTTTATATCATGTATTGCCTACTCTAAATTCATTAGCAAGGTTCACTTATTAGTCAATTTTTTCTATTTTATTTAAAACTTCAAGTTTCTTGACTAAAGTTAAAGTAGTACGTTTTCGCTTTTTTTGTTGCAATATTTTAATTTAATAGGTAATACAACACAATAACTAACCGATACACATTAAACACGCACAACACGTCAAGGTTTACTGAATAAAAAATAAATCAAATATCTAATCGGTTCATTTGGTCTTAATCAGATAGTTTTATCGTTTACGATAATAATTTTATGGTTATTATAACGAACAAATAAAAATAAAATATAGCTGGATTACTGGACGTACAGGATTATCGAACGGCCCGGATTACCAAAAGTCTACCGTATAAAGTTCTAAATTTGAGCTACGCGATTGGAGCCTTCCGGTAAAAAAAAATAAAACAAGTTAAATCGAATTTCGCTAAAATGAACAAAGCTAAACTATACAATATTATTGTTTATAATATGCGTGATATAATTGCGTTTAGCAAAATATTACGAACAATTTTCGAACCGATGTAAAGCGCGAAAGTATATAAAAGTCTATAAATATATAATTATACTTTTTTTTTTTTTATTTACCATTAGGTCGACTTGGTAAACAATTATCGCTAATAGCGACGAGCGTAACAATCGTAATAGAGACGTGCCCTTCATCGTTATTAAAGGGCACGACCGCTGTCCGACGTGGCGCTGCTCTCTTTTTTGAAATTTATCAATTTGTTTATTATTATTTTTATGATTCGTATAAAATCACCTATTTAAAAACATCCTCAGCGATTTCTCCAAACTCGACTTAAAAACAAAAATCTATATACACAATCTCCTCCTGAAACCAATCTTGACCTATGGCGTCCAGCTCTGGGGTGCTTTCAAGAAATCCAATACAAACAAAATTCAAACATTCCAATCTAAAATAGTCCGTCTAATCACCAACGCCCATCCATATATTTCAAATCGCACTCTTCATGATTACCTTAATATTCCATTTATCAAAAAAGTGTAGCCAAGCTACACTACAATAAATTTCACTCCCGGCTCCTCCAACATACCAACTCCCTCATTTTAAACCTCTCCTCTCATTCGCTTCCCGGTAATCGTCCCCGAAGGCGTAAACGTCAGTGGGCAAGGAACTTTCTCACACTGTTGTTATAAACTTTTGCTTATCAATGGATAACGTCTTCAATTCAAATCTATCCTCGCCTTCTACGTATACTCCACCCGTCTTCTTATTGTAACTATTAGTAACAGATTGTTGATTTGTCGAAATAAAAATATATTTGTATGTAATCTGGCACAGCGATACAACTAGGATTTTTTCCAATGAATACGCATACCGTATAGTCGTTAGTAGTAGTTGTAGTTAGAAATCTCATATTATAATTGATGTAATTATTGTCGAATTTTGAGGCGTAATTATTTTTTGTACATAAAAAAAAAAAACGGACGCCCGAAACACCCGGTTTTACGGTAAACGGTATTGGAAACAAAAATTTTGATTCGCGAACAATTTTTCTTTGGGGAATATTTGAAACGCGACGAACGACGTCGCGCACGTCTCGCCACGGGGGATTTCCGGATATATGGTAACGATATATACATATAAAGAGGATCCCGACGACGGTTCCGGAATTCCGTATACATAAACAGCGTGGAAGCTGCAGTTTCAGAGACAGTGGGTATAATGTGGTTGGAGACACGGGTGGGCGAGGCGGTGATGGGGGGCACTCGGTAATTATTCATCGAGTTGCGAACCGGAAGGCTTGGATTGTACGAATATTTAATGACTCGACGGCACCCCGTATGCCGTATTATTATAATATTATAATACTCGGATTGGAATTAAAAAAAAAAGTGATTTATACAAAGAGAGAGAGAGCTCGAGTTCGTATAATATATACGGTAATATTGGAAAGCTGAGGGTTTTTTTTTTTTTTTTGTTTGTTGATATTTTGCCCGGTCAATAGAAATCTTTGATCTCGTGTATCGTATAAAATAAAAGTTAGCCGGCGTACCGCCGTGAATAATAATTATTTCGGTTGGCCAGTGGCGTATCCAAGGGGGACAGGTGACATGGGTGGGGAGGCGGGGTTCGATAAGGGCGACGCTCAACCCGGCGGTCGTTGCTGAACTCCCTCGCCCCCGTTCGTCCGCGGAAATATTAACCACAACGAGTCCGGGTAATACGATAACGCGATTAAATCGTGCTCGACTATACAAATTGTCCGTGTAAATTCTGTGGATTTTTTTTTTTTGATTTTACGTCGGTTTACTTTACAACCGTTTTTACTTGTTACCTAATCGTCAGACCTAATTACTCTGGTAAATATTTTTACATTAATATAGGGATTATACACGCGATACGCGCGAAATATTAATATAGATATTTTTAAAATTGCATTACGACGACATTAAGTATATATATTTTTTTTTTTTTAATTTTAAGTCACTAAAATTTGTTGTGTAATTCTGTCCGGCTGCGATCTCTCCTGAAATTCAAGCGCCGGAATACGGAAAGACGAACAAAAATAAACAGTTTTAATAATGATTTTTACTTAGCCATAAAAATATAATAATAATTTCTTATTTAAAAATCTAATCGCTCGAAAACGGCTGGCCCAGGTAACTTTTTTCGCAATAGTCCGAACGAGGTTTTTACTGGGTGGAGGGATGGGGGAGGGAAATTGGAAAAATTGCCAGGAAAATTCCATGGAAAATCTGAAAGTGTTCTTTTCCATGGGATTTTCGTATGATCTCGCGACCACACTACGAGTGGTTTTGCTGAAATTCGGCGCATGCGTTAAGGTTCTGACGACAACACTATATTATCTAATTGTTTCGTGTTTAACCATAACTATTTTATACACTTGAACACTCTGTATGCGAAGAATATCATTCGAACCCGCACTCTGTTATAGGTGTTTACGTATATAAAGCGGACGACGGATGTCCCCGGGAATCCAATGAGTCCGGTCCGTGATCACAAACGAATTTATTGAAATTCGGACAGGACAACGTCTGTCGGGTCAGCTAGTCTCGTAAAAAACTACTAGACCGCATATTTTAACGGTATCCATATATTATAATAATATACGAGTGTACGAAATGATTGGTCAATTATCTGTCAATCCGGATGGACGGCGCATATGTAAGCATATCGAATTAATAATTACGAGCCTACGCCCGCGAGTAATGTAAAAATAATTTAAAAAAAAAAAATAGAAAACGATCAGAACAAATCGATCGGCTCAATTATTGTTTGTTCGTATCACAAAAACCACCGGATTGTTTTATTATTATTATTATTTTTTTTTTTTTCTATAATGAGGCGGCATATTAGATTCAGTGCGAAGCGACGAATCATTTAATGGTTTTACTACGATGCGTTTTTTATGTCGTCCGTCTGTGTGCGACTTTTCTACCAGTGGTCCGGTTTCGGTTTTCAAATGTGTCACTTTTTCTGAAAGCATTTCGGACCTAGTTGGTGAATCAAAGGTGTCACTTTTTTGATTACTCGTCAGAGTTTTCTAAATAATTAAAAAAAAAAAACAAAAAACCGGGAAGAAACTTAGGAAAACATCTGTTTTTCTTTTTATCGTAACTCGGTTAAAACGAATCGTAGAGATCTGTAATTTTCATAAAATGTCAATATTAGACTATGCGTGGATAAATTTTCAAAAAAAATATTTTCCGTTGGTTTTTGAACTGTTTAGAGGCATTTAAATTATTTTCCGAGCTTTTTTAGTTTAATGTTGATAAACTTGGCGAATCGTTTTTCGTTAGCGACGGGTTTATCCTCTCAATATTGCCCTGTCATCCCGATTTCCCGTCCACGATACAGTGGCCCCCCACCCGTGGTACGTCCGTGCCCGAAATTATCGTATTTCGTTACCATAGGGGTTTTTATTTAGATGTTTCGCGAGTGTATTCGCAATAACGTTCCGGAAAATGGTAAAAAACACGTTTTTTTTGTTTATCTCGGTGTCAAAGTGCGAAAAACGTTAGATTTATGTATACACTGCAGGTGTAAACCGGAAATAATAATAATAATAATAGCATTTTCGTTTTTTACTCGGCAAAGTTTGACGTATTGTGAATACGGTTATTATATTAATATTATTACCCGCGATGTTTTTTTTTTTACACGTCCCCCGGCGCAAAGTTGAACCTATTCATTGTCGACGGCAAACTTTGGCCGGCCGCCGTCGTCGTCGTGATGTTCCATTCAAAATTCAAACGCAATAAATAACGGTTTTGCCGGCGCTAAACAAATTATTTCTTACCCTTTAATTCCGCGGGTTTATTTTTGTTTTTAGTCGTATTATACCGGACGTTTACTTTTGGCTAGACAGAGAAAAAACCCCTCGACCAAAACTAACGATCACTACGATAATAACGAATACAAAAAAAAAAAATTAATTAATCTGACAAACTCCTCGCCCTCCTCCAGTAAAATCGTTATCGAAAAAGAAAAAAAAATTGTTAGTCGAAACGTTTGAAAATTGTCTTCGATAAAATTCATTATTTCAAATAAATATGTTGTTATCGCCGTGAGAAAATCTGTCATCTCATGAATAGTGTTTCATTGGCCGTACATATTTTTATCGATTTGACAAATTATTTATCGTCTTGAAAAAAACTATCTTAAAACATAATCATATTCGTCTTGAACAATTTTTTTTATTATTTATCGACAATTTCTATAATATTTTTAAACTGTCCAACGACTTCGTATGGCATAAATTCTGATTGGTTTTCTTTCCGATGGTAATAACAAGGGCCGGAAATGTAATGCCTTATAAAATCCTAGACAAATTCCACATTTCGGTATAAATAATATTTGAAAAAATCGATTAAATCGAAGAAAAAAAAAAGTTTAACAGACAGAACCGGACAACCGTCTTCCACTTGGACTTGTTTTGAATCTGATAAAAAATTGTTTTCAAAATTTTGTTCGATTTGACTGCTCTATAATAGGATTATTAAACAGAAAATCTAGTGAATATAAATATACCGCGTTAGTTATGTCATAACCATTGTTCGATAATATAATGCGAGTACCAACTTGATGGCTGGTTTTATTTTTATAAAAATCGCGTGTAAAAATTTCAAATTCGAATTTTGTGTACATAAACTACAACTGCCCTCCGAATAAAAAAAACCCCGTAAAATGCTCCAAACAATTACTTTAAAATCAAAAAATGCAAAATAAAGTTTCTTATTCTCGTTCAAAAGTACATGAAGCGAATTTGTGGCAATACGATCATCGCACAGCAAGCTTTGGAAAAGTACATAGAAATTTAACGTGATTTACGATTATGTTATTTTCAATTTTTTATCAACTATTTCCATTCAATAATTCTGAAATTTTCAATAATTCAACGTAGTCATGTTATTCGTAATGAAAAACGTTTAATTACTCGATTTTTCGGTAAGTAATTTGTATTTTTATTTCGATTATTCTAAACACGTGTAATTATTTTAGTTTTGACATTTTTCTTTTTTTTTCGTACCGAAACTTTTACCTATATTGACGCCGTAAAACGAAAAAAAAAAAAAACCAATAAAAAAATGTTCTTTAAATTATAGGTAAATATACCAGAAAGTTTTTTAATTTTAATAATTTCACGTATACAGTGCGCCGGAATGGGTTAAAATTCGGAATTATACGGGTCGGCAAATTCGTTATTACGATTATTACTGTAAAAAAAAAAAAAAAAAAAAAATGCGATATCAATTTAACGAGTTGCGTAATGTTATAGGCGGACGAGCCGGTCGAAATTGTGGGCACCCTATACGCGTGTAAAAAATACGGGTGTCGGCATAATATTATACGCACTGGCGTTATTTTTCACGCCGTCGATTATATTTTCAACTCCGTATAAAAAAACGGTCGGGTTTGCGCGCACGGAGCCCGTTAAACGTGCCATTTTTAGATGAACCGCGGTCCGGAACTTTCGGAAGTTTACGCGGTCCGAACACGACCGCGGCACGTACCGGATATTAACCGAAAAAAAAAAAAAAACGCGTATATTTATATATTTAATTATTCGTGCGATACGGAATGTGTTGCTTTTGACGTATTTTTGTATTTGTTTTTGTTTTGTTTATCCAACGGTATGGCCGGAAAAGTACCGGCGAATGGAAACGCCGACAAATTTTAAAATAAAACGTTTTTTTTTTTCTTTTTTTTTTAAATTCAAAATATGTTGATTAGTCATTAACTTTAGCTCATGATGTATAAATGAAATAACGCCGATGAGTTATCAATCAGATAACGTTTTGCGTTTCACGTTCATCGTCGCCTACTATACACCTCCAACCATTTTCTTATTGTGACTATTAGTAACAGATTGTTGAATCGTTTAAAAAATAGAACACGTTTTGGAAACGAATGAAAAAATATAGGGAATTAATCCTCCCCGCTCCCCTCTGCCAATATCACCAGCGGTTAAGCGAATAGTTATTGGTTAAATAAATAAAAAAAAAGACGTCAACTGATGTCTCTGGAATATAAAAAAAAAAAAAAAAAAAAAAAAAATAGGGTTTTCAACTGACATATAAGTTAATTTCAATATCGATTTACGGGTTTTTTTTTTTTTTTTTAATTTTGAATATCGATTTTATATCGGTAGCAAATATCGGGTATCGTAAAAAAATCCATATCTGCTCACCACTATTGTTTTGTTTCCTCATACCGGCACAATTTCGATTATGTACAGAAAAACCTCTTTATAACGGAATCGCTTGGTACCAACACATTTTTCTGTTATAAGAGAGGATGAAATAAAAAAATCGAAAGTTTTCAGAATATATATGCATATTAAAAACATTTATGGTCAGGTTATGTATGGATTTATATTTAAATGTGTTTTGTGCATAATACTAAAATATTAAAACCACGAACTAAAAGAACAGAAAAAAGCATATTATATATTTTATAATTAAGAAAAATAATTTGGAACATTAGACTGCTTTTTGTGACTGGAGGGGGCTGGAAATCGTTGTGATTCGTCTAAATATTAGCCGACGATTAATTTCAGATTACCGATACATTACGTACAATATTCATCTTTGAATAAGTTTTATTTGCCGTCCTAGTGTTCGTATTTTTACTACTTAAAATGTTTCCGTTTCGTAACGAGGTTCCGCCGTAGGCAGGTCGATTTCACTACGATTTGAACCGGGACTGTTGACACATTTCGTTACGAGGAGGATTCCGTCTTGTCGATGTGAGGGTCCGTTACGGAGAGATTTTACTGTATATGGAAATCGGATTCAGCGGCGTGGCGATCACGGCGTCGCGCCCCCTCAAGGCGTTTGCTCAGCCAGCCCTAGAAAAGGTCGGATGGAAAGCGGGGAGGTAATTTTTTATTATTATTATTATTATTATTTTTTTTTTTTAACACTTTTCTTAGGATTCGGAACGCGTACGGGACGGCACACGACGACCGTCGGAATCTAAAACGATCCGAAAACGCGTGTAAAACGTTCGGTCCGAACGACCTTCTTTACGGCGATCAATAAAAAAAAAAAAAAAAAAATCAAACCGAAACCAGACGCGATATTATAATAATATGCCGACATCGTCGTTCTTGTAATATTATATACACCGCGGGTAGACAGAAATAAATACTGCCGACCGTTTTAGTGCCGTTTGCGTACGTAGGTACACACTTATACACTCGATTAACATAATATTATTCTCGAATTACACGAAATAAACCGCTTTCGGTCGTCGTCCGACTAAATTGTCCGCTGCCTGTACTTATACAACACAACTATACAACGTAACACGTTTTTTTTTTTCTTTTTTTCTCCGTATTTAACCGCCTATTCAATTTATTTTATCGAGTCCCGCGGTTTTACGCCGTGTTTGTGTAGTCTATCTAATAATATAATTTTTTTTATTTTCTTTTCTTATTTCGTTATGAGAAAAAAAAAAAAAATTGCAGCGGATACGCATATTTTGCAGATATTACGACGATAACCGGCGTGTATGAATACGATTTTACGAAACCGCAGAATCGAGTTAATTATAGGTGAGTAGGTACAATATAACATAACAATTCCTAGTCTGAGATTTCGGCTTTGATATTTATTTTTCATATATATATATATATATATATATATATATATATATATATACTTTTTATTTTGTTTTTTTTTTTTTAATAATTTGCGCGTTAATTTTTAATTAATTATATTTAATCCGCTATTGTATATTTGAACAGTTTTTTAACTGTCGCTTGAGAAATGAGACCTTTAGCGTTTACTTCATATCATATGCCATTTCTCATTACCGCTTGATTTTATAATCACGCGAATTTATCGGCAAAGTCAATTTTTCATTCCTAAAAAACCATACGCATTTCATCATATGTTTCGATAAAGTCATCATCTGAAAATTACAGCGGCTGGAATTCTACACGCGGAACCGACGTGTAAACCGAAAATGGCCAAAATCGACTTGGAGCCCTACTCGTAAAAGAAAAAAGGAAAAAAAAAACACCGTCCATTTATTATTACCGACTCTATATTACTCTGTGCCGCGGCAGTCGGGCAGATTTAATTAATTTATTGTTTTTTTTTTTTTTTTTTTTTTTTAATTATGATTTTTTTTTTTTTCTTTTGTAAACTGTTTTATTTATATTATTTAACGTTTCCGGAATTCGGAAACATGGACGAAAATGTTTTAAAAATCGCAACAACAATAATTAAAATAAAATAGTTGGATTTTCTTTTTGTTATATATATATATATATGTATATAAATAAAAATAAAGGAAATATATAAAATATAAAAACTTGGGTAATTATTACGTCTTTTGCAAAAAAAAACAAAAAAAACTTTTCGCCTAAAATTAATTACAAGAGACTTATTTTTGCCGATTATAATAATATTTCGAAATTTAAACACACCAATTGCCACGCCCGTTCTAAATGTTTAATTTTATATTTCAAGTACGCGGCAAATTGCCGCGAATTCGCACGTCTTTCGTCAACGTTTACACGGTATTGCATATTTTTTAAATTGTTTTTGTGTTTTTTTTTTATAAAAGTCCGTTATCTCGCTATCGTAAACGATTTAAAAATAATATTACATTTCACTCCAAAAAAGTACAGTGCGGGGGCGTCCAGAATTTTCAAAAAGCGGTAGCAAGTTCGAGGCAATATATAATTGAGAAAAAAAAAATGCATTAAAATTAAATGTACTGCCGGTCAAAAATTGTAATAACGTTTTTAAGGTGAATGGCATTAAAAAGTTTAAGCACCGTCTCTATTAACTGAAAAAAAAAAAACAACACGTGTTAAATATTATATTGTTATCGCTTGCTGTAAGTCTTAAAAATAAATAAATACCGTCAATGAGGGAGCCGACACTTTTAAAGAAAGTTTATATTTGTTTGTTTAAAGCTAATATCACACATTTATAATGCTTTTTTTTTTAGGATTTTGAAAATGTATAGAAAAAAAAATACATTAAATACGTTTTTTTCTAGACGTTAACGTATGATTTTTATTTTATTCACTTGAAATTTTGTTTTTTTTTTTTTTTAGTACACGATATAGAAATAAAAATCTTAAATAATGATATTCGTCTCTTTGAAAAATATCGTTTAGTATTATTATACGTAACTGCATGCAATTATATAAAAGTCTATTATTTTTTACAACTCATGAATCGTAAAAAATAAATAAATAGTCTGTTGTAATATTATATTATTTATCTAAAATAAAACAATTAAAAAAAAAAAAAAAAAACATTTATCGAATATATTTTTGGTTTCGTTAGATTTTTCAATTTGTGTTTTAATTAATTAATTAATTTTTTTTTTATATATATATTTATTTTTTATCTTATATATATATTTATTTTTTATCTTTCGCGTAATATATTTTTATTATTTTTAATATTTTAGGTTTCAGGCGCAGCTTGGAATGTATTGGTTTTACTGTTATTTTGTTGTTTCTGAACAATTTTTCAATCAGAAATCGCGCTCCGGTCATCGGCTTCAGGGGCGGTTTCTGGTGGTAAATACTGTACGCTGAGTAGGTCATTTTTTAAATTATTTTTAGAATTTTCTTAAAAATGAAGAGGGGAGGGAAATGTATGGAATAATAACAGTTTTTGTTTGCAATCGTACAAAATCATCACCCTGAATACAATCCTACTTTTTCAACCGTTCCACCAATTACAGTGACCCACCCATATGGGTGGCGAAGTATGTGGAGATTTAAATTTTTTTTTATTAACATGTTTTTGTTTTGCAATAATTTAGTATTAAAATTAATAACGCGAGCGTGTAGTTAAATTATAATATATGTAATGGTACGTATTTTACTATATTTACAAAGTTTTTTTTACAATGAAGTTACATTTTTTTTTTTTTTTTATAATTTGGACACGTCTCGTCGTGTCTCTCGTAAGTATAACTCGCACGACTTTCGAGGAACACTTTGAAAAAAAAAAAAACTTTGAACAAAAAAAAAAAAAAAACAATTTAGCGAGTAAAAACTATAAAAACGATTATTAGAATTGACGTAACGAATGAATTATATAGAAAATTACGGAACGAAACTTAAATGAAAATATAAAATACGAATTTAAAACGTAAAAAAAAAAAAAAAAAACAAACCGTGAAAACATAACGAGACTAGTGAAGAAATGTAAAAGTTAAATTGAAAACGAATTATGAATACAATATTTTGTGTTCCTTTTTGGTCGAGGTCGGTTTTTTTTTCTTTTGAAAACGATTTATTCTAAAGAAGAAAAAAAATAATTTATTCCGAATAATCGTCTGGAAAAAAAAATAAGTTTAGAGCTGAATATCCGTCTTGTCGTTTTTCGTGATCCTCTCGGCCCAATCGAGTTTATTTTATTTTTTTTTTAAATTTCTTATATTTCTACATACATATATATATATTTATATGCTATTTATTTGTATTGCATATAAATATATTATTTCATAAATATTTGTTTTAAATTTTTATTTCGTTGTAGAGAACGCGACCGGGCTCGTCGAAACGAGTGCGAAACAATTTCTCCCCCAAATAATATAAATCGTTTCGTTGTTGAAATTTCGTAAAAATCCGTACCGTCTTTCAATTATAACTTGCTCTTTTTTTTCTTTTTCTTTCGGAGCCCGAACCGAGTCGTACACAGTCGACCGCGACGAAAATATATATTGGCCATAAGAAAAAAAACCGAAAAGAAAAAAAAAAAACCGAATCAAATAAAGATATTTGATCTATAACGTCATCGTAGACAATCGGTAGTGTTTGTTTTCAAAAATAATAATTTATAATCTAATACTGTGGCATGTACGAGTCAGTCACGTGAGTCAGCGTATGGGTTAACGCGTGTAATATTATAATAATTGCATCTCCTGTACGTACCGCCGTTTAAAAGGAAATCGATATTGTATTAAAAAATTTAACTCGACTAGAAAAATAAAATATAAAAACAAAAAAAAAAAAAAAAAAAAAAAAAAAAAAAACAAAAAACTCGACGTACATTTGCGTGGGCCGTTGTTGTAAGTGGGAAGTTACAAAGACGTACAAGAGTTTCAACGATAGATCGTTGTAATGAAAAACGGATTCTGAATGAAATTCGATTAAACGCGTTTTGGCAATTATTATTAAATCGGTCGTGTTTTAAAAAAAAATAACACGATTTTGATCTTGAAAAGATGATCGAATTTTGAAAAGCCGACAAAAATAAATTACAAAATTGTTATCCGCGAAAACAACAATTTGAAAATTTCAAATAGTGCCAGAATATTATGAAAATCGCACCACGTGTAGAAAGTGCGCGTATTCGGTAAACGGTTCAGATCTCCGCGATTAGTTCCCATTAAATTATAACAAACACGAAATCGTTATCACCCAAATATTCCTGTTTTACTGATTTTCCCCATCTTATTATTAGGAAAACTACAAGGAAGATAAATAAAAAAAAAAATGACTTTCTCAACGTACCAACAAGACGACATATCCTACTAGAAACCATCCCTGAAAGTCGATGATCGGAGTGAGATTTCTGGTAGAGAATGTATTAACAGACATAAAATAGCACGCATAGAGACGTGCCTTGGGTAAATATTTCGGGTATTTACTCGGTATATATCCGTCCCGAATTTGGGTAGATATTTTTTTTTATTCATCCGGACAAACCGTTTTATTTAACTGATATTAGAATATGTAACAAATACATAAGAAATAATATTAAATTAATATATATATAGTGCATCAAATTTTATTGGCTGTTACATTTTTTTTTTATACATTTTTAATTTTACACTGTTATAATAACATAGTTGTTATTTTTTTTTTTAGTTTGTCAGTTGTTTAGTCATGGGTAGAGTAATAGATCCTGTACGGAAACATAATCACCGAGTTAATGATGATAAAAGTGTGCTTTGAGTTTTCCACATAGATAATAAAGACATGGAGGGGGGGTATAGGCCACGGCTTCGTTAAATATATTTAAGGCCGTGTTCCCGAAGGAAAGTCGTGAGGCGGTTCTTATCGCATTATCGAAAAAAAAAAACCGCCAAAATAATTTATTATTACTATGATGTTGAATTTTGTATTTTATTTATATATTTTCGGTCATTTATATATTAATTATCTATTCGTTTCCTATATTAATGTAATGGGTCGAAGTGATTGGTCATGGAAGAAAAAAAAAACAACAAAAATTGAGGCCCCCGCATTCGTATCATTAGGAACGCCGATAGTGACGGATAATGGGCTTTATCCGTGTCTTTATTATCCTTAGTGTTCTAATAAAATGTAATTATAATTTGTTTTTAAAAAAATTTACTCATTTACCGGGTGAATACTGAAAGCCCGTCATTAAGCAATAAGCACACGGCACAGTAAAAATAATAACATATATATATATATAAATTCTTCGTTACACGCTCGGAATTTAAAAAAATACTAAACGAATAATACAATATAATATCGTTACATGAAAAAATACGCGTAGGTGTAAATACCACGTCTAGACGATTAAAATAGGTTGAGAAATTATTTTTTTATCCGACGATAATATTAAATAATATTATTATAATATCGATCGTAGGCGATGCGGTTAATTTGTGTGCAACAACTCTGACGGACGGACAGTAAATTATATTATATTTACGTAAAAACCTATTTAGTCTCCGTGGATAGTCGAAGGTATTTTAGATTCTGAACGTATACAATAATTGTTATAAATTATGATTTCAATAAAATATTTTATTTTTTTACCTCGGAAAACGCTTCTTCTGTTAGTAAAAATGCTCCGACTATTCCCACTTTAAAATATTTGTAAAAGACGAGACATTTTCGCCCTGCGTCGTTTTATTTGAAATATTTCCCCACTTTAACGCATTTTGTACGTGCACTAAAATTACCTTTTATTACCTTCCCAACTCCCAGATGTAATAATACAAAATAAAAAAAAAAAAAAAACCTTGTTGTGTAACTTACAAATAAATAAAATATACGTTTACTAATAAATAAATAATAATACGACATAAGTATATAACTAAAATTTCTTTACGGCTTCACAATAATCTTTTTACAAAGTCGATCTTAAAATGTTTTAACTCATTTTTGAGTTTTGTTTTATTTATTTGTCATAATTCAGTAGTAATTGATCAAAGAGTCTGGCAACGATCACCAAATCCCTCGTCGGGAATCCCCGGACTCTACCCGCCAAATAGCGAATTTCCGCTCCATATCGGGTGCTCCATAACGTCACTTTCCGGGATCCCAGATAATAATCGAGAGGGATCCGAAAATGTCATTCGAAAATAAAAACAAAAAAATTATTTCAATAAACTATGAGTTTCATGCTACGTGGCTCAACGTATTTTTACATTTCAATCTCAATCACAATCCCGGGGGAGTCGTTAAGAAAGTCGAAACGGACCTTTCATCCGGACTCCAGTACTGGTATTTCCCACAATACTCCCGGGGTTTCCCGTGATAATATGTGGCAGTATCAATGCTCGAAAACTGTTGATTTATTAAATATCGAAAAAATCAACGCGTTGACCTATTATCGCACCTTAAGGTAAGTACATTGACTGTGTTTGTACGTTGATGTTTCACATTGTAAGCGACATACGAGTAATATATTATTCTAGTAATGTTTCGTGTACTGAAAAATTGAAATATCGATAAAAACCGTTCGTACGAACGCTGATAATGTGCTTGTTACTTCGGAGTTTGATCACGGATCCGTTTTACTGTAGTATTCAAACAAACGGCAAAAGATTGATTAAAATCGCACAATATCGTTTGCTGTGATTTATCGTCGGCAACTCAAGAGTGCATTCGACTTCTAACCAAAAACCCGCTCATTACTCTACCGACTAAAACGGTATTTCGCCTTATTTGTGTGTGTGTGTGTGTGTTTTTATATTTAAATACGGAAATAAAACGACGATATTACCCGTATAATAATAAAAATACGCGACGATAAAAACTCTGGTGGAGAAAAAAAAAACATATTACATCTTGCGTCGGGTCTCCCGTCCGGCGTCCGGACCGATCGGATCGGATCCGAAATAATCGTTTTTTTATCGACACGCGCGCGCGCGCGCACGCGCACAGCGCACGGGCAATAATGAAAAATGCCGTCGGAGAATTGACGGAGAATAAAAAAAAAAAAAAAAAAAAAAAAATATTAAAAAGAATAAATAATAATAAAAAACCATCAGAGACGATTTTATATACGTACACACACACACACACACACATATATATATGAATAAAACGGTCGTAAATTATATTTTATAGACGCGTATTATATTATATTATGTACTCGTATTATATAGGTACACTTATATTATACGTATACGTATGTATAACGCACACAACATCTATAGATATTAATATAATAATATTACTATACAGAATACCGGCTGTATACGAAAGGCGGAAAATAATTTCAAAACGAGAAATATATATATATATATATATATAAGTATTATATTTTAAGTACGACGAGATAACGTTCCGAACGAGAACGTTTATAATATCGGTTCGTATATATATGTATGTATATAAATATAAATATAATATACTCAATCAAGTGTGTGTGTGAGCGAGCCGAACCATTTTTTTTTTTTTTCCCATTTAAAAAAAACAAAACGTATAATTATCCCCCCCCTCCCCCGGACGAGAACGAAGACGAAGACGACAACGGCGACGACGAGGGCGACGACGACGACGACGACGACGACGTGGCCTCCGCCTGCGCACGCCGGCCGTCGTGTGTGTGTGTGCGTGTGTAATACTTCGCCGCGCGTAATAACGACAAAAAAAAAAATTCTAAAAATACGAATCGTAAAAAAAATCCAAAGAAACCGCGACGACGGCGGCGGCGGCGGCGTTTATTGATTGATTATTACGCGTATTATTATAGAATTGAGTTTTAATAATATAATTTGTATATACTCGCGCGGAATTTCGTATGCCCGTACGATAATGATTTGACGACCGGCTGGCACCCCCCCCGAGTCATATTCTGCATGTGTGTGTGCGCGCGCGTACCTATAACTACTCTATAAAATATATTTTTTTATATATATATATATATATATAATTTATACTGGCCCGAATAACTCGGCTCGTGTGAATAAAAAAAAAAAACCGTAATATGCGGCGCGTATGTTACGGATAACGATTTATAAAAACTATAATTATATTATAATTATGTTAATCGCGTTAACGTACAATAACTATTGTTATTGTTGTACGGTGTCTACGACTCTACCGCGTGTGCCCACCGGCTCCGGCGCGGTGTCATTTCCTTATTTATATTATTTTTTTCCAGAGTGTCCGAGCTTTTAGGCACACATTCTCGCATATTCACCTGGCCGTATTATTACAACTATATACACGCACGTTCTCTCTCATTTCCGTTTATTTATCGTCGTAATCGCAATTTTATTGTTCTATTGTCGCAATTTCCGATTGCCAATGATCGACCAAAGACTTTGAACCTTTATAAACTATAGCGATTTCGACGTTATTCAGAAAAGAATTACGGAAAATATAAGTATAAAGAAATCCACGTTGATTTCAAAATGCGAAAAACAGTAAACTGATAGCGCGGAAACCACGATTACGGAAATATAACGGCATTTGGCAGTAAAATCGTAGAAAATCACCACATTATTTCGGTAGGCTTTTTATTATTTTGGCGGGCCGATAAGTACTGTTTTAAAAGTCAATAGTACAACCGCACACCTTGTCCCTCGAAATGATGCCCTCGATGGCCTCTTCTTGTTAAAAGTAAGGAAATTGGGCGACTCTACGACATTTTCATATGAAAATCGAGCACACTCTGTGAAAAAAAATCGTGAAATTATTTTTAAAGTTTCGTCGGAAAAGTGGAACAACGAAATAGAACGTGTGCTCTCCATTCCCCGTCCCGAATGGGAAAAAAAGCGACGCTATAATATCCGGGTGGAGGAGGGTTTTTGCGGAAAAAAAAATCGCACGATTATTCAAACGGCTCGCCAGAAAACTGGAACATAACCACGTCTGTTTTTTTTTTATATATATATATATATACAAATAACGATATTATATTTAATATATACTTACGTGTAATATATTATTTGGCACCGGTACATGAGTATAATGTGTTCGGTCGCATAGCAAAATCTCGAACGACATTTGCGAGCATTTTGTGCCATGCAAATGTCGTTCAAGATTTCGAAGGCCTCCGGTGTGTTCGATTCGGAACAAAAAGAAAAAAAAAATACGATATAATGTATCTTTCTCGCTGTCTTTGTCCGGAAGATATAGGTGTGGTTTTTTAAATTTTTTTTTTTTTTTTTTTTTTTTTCCGGAAAACGGCGCGGAGGCGGGGCGACCCCGTCTAGTCTATTTCATAAAAAAAATATATATATATATAAATAAATAAAAAAAAACTAAACAACGAGTTATTAGCCCCGGCAGGTCTCTGCTGCTGCTGCTGCTGCTGCTGTTGCTGGTGTTGCTGCCTACCTTATGTCGTGTAGTTCGCCGTCGACCGACTTCACGATATTTTTATTATAATAATATTCGGATATAAAAGGTAATAATAAAATTAAAATAAAAAAAAAAAAAAAAAAAAACCGAAACAAGCGTCCGCGCATTAATAATAACGATAATAATAATAATAACAATATTATAAATATATATATACGCACCTATATATGTTGTAGCTAGTGTATTTCGAGCCTCCGGATATTATAATATTATTATTATTATTACTATATCGCCGTTATTGTTGTTTGGAGAACGGAATAATAATGAAAGAAAAAAAAAAAATAAAAAGTAATCATTATTATACCGCAACTGTATAGGTACAATGTCCGCGATAATATTGTTATTTTTTTTTTTTTTGTCAGGGGCGGGTTTTTATCACTGGAGAGGGTGTCGGCGAATACAATTTGAATACCGAACTTCGATTTTCGAGTATCTCGTAATGAACGGGCAAACGGGAATGAAAATATTATTATGAGAAATCTAAATTTAAAAAGATCCGTCTACACTATTCAACAATATTCGACATCGGTTTGTACAACGGCCGACGGATGATTTATTCCCTTTTGCCCGTAGGTTTTATGAAAAAAATTAATTTATAATAATTTTTTTTTTTTTTATATATACTCGTTTACGTGGTAGAATCAAACCAATAATTATTATGCGTAATGTTGCTTAATTTAGTGTATTTCCTTAATTACGTTTGAAAATATACTATACTTACCTGGTCAACGAAATATGAAAATAGACCACGGGGGCACGCGTACCCGGGGGAGGCGGGGCCCTGGTTACGCCGCTGGCCAATTCAATAGTATTTGTTTTATTATTAGTGTGACTCGATTCGATATTATGTTGTCAATTTAATATTCCCTCGGTGTTTCAGGAAAATAATCTTTTTTTTCCCCCCGCACTCGGTACTTGTAAACGTGTGTATTTATATTATATAAGGACGAATGCTTCGTCATCTCCTGCTCGGCTCCGGGCCCTTACCGATAAATTCGTAACCCGTCGTCTATTTCCGTAGCTCCTTTCCCTATTGGGTTTCCGGCAGCGCTGCCTTAATTCCCTTCAAACACGACCATCACATCTTCACCTTTGTCTCCCTAAAGGGAACCTTTTCCTTATTATATTATGGTCAGTTCCGTGTAACTCGGTTACTTTTCTAACTCGTAGACATTAAATCAGTTACAACTTTTTCGATTAACATTCAAAATGTAACTCATAAATATGAGATTATAAAAGATTGACAATTATTATTATTTCAACGGACTTTTCGAATAATTGTGTGTTAATTATCCGTAAAAAAAAAAAAAATGTACACGAACGGACGATCCATGATGATTTCTATATGTTGAAAAAAAAAAAAGAATTATTTTTAATATTAACCGTGATCGGTTTAAATAATTATTTGTTTTGACCTGTAACTTTTGTAAAAATTGAATGTATTTTATCGGCTGACAACCACCCCTTCCTCATATATTTTATTTATTATTTTATAAATATATATATATATATATATGATAATTCGTACGCAATCCGTAACTCGTAATTGGTAATAATTAAAATTTTAGTAACTCGTCTGGTTACACGAAACACGCTCGTAACTCGCCGATCGCCGTCCGCTCGAGCGATTCCGTTAACGTTTTAAGGAACGAAAACCAGTAAAATTGTTTTATTATTATATTTTTTTTTTTTTTTTTTTTAAAAACCCGTAGTCATCAAATGTTCATATTGCATTTTATTAATGTGTATAATACATACCTATATCATTTGCATATCATTTAATCGATGATATTTCGACCGACAATATTTTCATTAAACAATCGTACATGAATATATATATATTATATATTCGCTTAAACGTATATAAATATATATATATATATATATATATAGAAATAATTAATATTAATAAATGGAATTATTTTATTTTTTTTTTTTTTTCAAATGTTTTATTTTAAATGTACACACACACATACACACACACACGCACACGCACACGCACACACATTGGGCGATATAATAATTATTTAGTAATATTATATTGTATTATATTATATAATAATATAGCCTATAGTCGACGACAATTATATAATTATTATTATAATATATAGAAACTATATTTTATATAATCGTATATAATGTTTATAATCATAGTAATAATAATAATAATAATAATAATAATAATAATAATAATATTAATAATAATATTTTTACAGAAAAAAGAGAAATACATCGCGTAATAATAATAATAATATTTTACTAATAATGTATTTAAATAATAATAATAATATAATATTATTATACTGTATATACCGGCTAAACGATATTATAAGTATATAATATATTATATATTATAATTAATATTATTTTTTATATTTATTTTCCACTTTTTTTTTTTTTTACTTTTTCTTTTTCCTCTTTGGTTTTTATCTACAACCGTACATTAATACAATAATAATAATAATAATATATTATATAAAAATTAATTAATAAATTAATAAAATTACGCCGATACGCACATCGTATAATATTCGTATATATATATATATCTATATACAATAATAACATTTACAATAATAATTATACTTATCTGTACAAAATGCTGAAAACTCTTAATTTTTCTCAAATATTTTTTGAATTTTTTTTTTATTTATGACGTTATGGATTTATGTACAAAATATTATATATATTACTATATTATTATATTTTCGAAGATCCTGGTTCGTTTTGGACGATATATATCGAAATCCATGATAAAATAATATATATATATATATATATATATATATTAATTAATGTATATTATGTGTACAATGACGTAAAGTAATGAGAAAATTAAAAATTTTCATTTCAAAAAAACCTAGTCGAATAGAAAAAAAAAAAACACGCCAAAAGAAGGAACTCTACTTATTATTTTTTATATTTATTTTTATACAATTTTTTTTTTTTTTTTTTTTGGACGAAACCGTTAATATAATAATAATAGTATGCATTTATTAAATTGTTTTTTTCTTTTTGTCCAGGGTGACGACGAGGAAATATTCACAATAATTAATGGGTGGTATTCTTTTTTTACCCCAGACCAACATACACGTCGCGTCGTTAAAAAAAATAATTATAATATGTTTATACAATATTAATTAATAATTATAATTATAATATTTTTCTAAAAATCAGTCGGTAAAAATTTATTTAGGTACTGAAAATAATAATATTTTTTTTTCTTTTTTTCTTTTTTTATATTTTTTTTTTCATTTATAACATCGTACGACTCGTCGGCGGAATTTATATATAAATAATATATACACATTGTAGTAAGTAATAAAATAATAAAATGTCATAATATTATTTTGACGTCGTGATTTTTGAGATCGCACAATATTATAATAGGTACACGAAACATATTATATATTTATTTTTTTTTCACGTACGCTACACGCACATAATAACAATAATAATAATAATAATATTACGTCGTAAAAAATAATATTAAAATATTATTAAACCACTCGTTCTTCGCGAAACTCTAAGATAATATATATATATAATAATTGTATTATAATTATTATATGATACGCCTAAAATAATGTTTAATAGTCCGTAATGTATATTGTATTAATATTAAAATATAATAACATTTATATTGTATACGAGTAAAGCCCATAAATACTTACGTATAAAAAAAAAAAAAAAAAAATCCGACATAAAATAATATAATTAATATAGAAAAAAAATGAAAAAAAAAAAATAAAAATAAAAGTTTTACTAATAATAATTAATATTTAGGTATAAATATATATATATAATATAATAAGTACGTACAATATTTATTTGTTTGGCCATTTTTATTTAATTTTTTTTTTTTTTTTTTTGTTTCTTTCAAAAACGCTCAATAATATTTTTTTTTATGTTGCCGTGCTGAACAAGACGGAATTGTTGAAAAACTTGGCCCTGTTGTCTGTGAACAGAAAAAAAAAAAAAAAACACCCAACAAAAGGGTTCGTCCATCCGTTATTATTATGTCATAGAAATATAATAATAGTAGTAGTAGTAGTAGTAATAATAATATTCACTACGAATTACGATCGCCCGAGTGAAATTCCGGAACGATATTACACACCCACACACGTCCGCGCACATTGTACACGGCCACTAAATAACAAGATTTGTTTGCTCGTGTATGTGTGTGTGTGTGTGGCGGGTACAACTCAATTGCTGTCGGAAACAGAAGGAAAATTCGCCTTTCCCCGGGACCGTTCCCCGGAGCTTTATGATTGATTGTTTTCCGTATCGTATACGTATATTTGAAATAATAATAATAATAATACAGTCGTGTTGCACGTTCGCGGTGCCGAAGAGGGTCGAGGTGTCGAGCGGGCCGACTGTCGTCGGGGGACGACGCGGCGGACGGGCACGGCGGAGCGGTCGCGGGAAAATTGATATTCAACACGCCCGGCGTTTAAATGCGGCCGGCGGTGGCGGCGGTGCGCCGGCGGATATTATTATCGTCCGCAACTTTCGTTATTATAATAAGAAAAATCCCGCGCCGGCGTGCGGCCAAAGCCAACGGGCCGGGGGTTGGTGGGAAACGGAAAAGTTTCCGAAATTATACGGGAAACACGACTTGTTATAATAATATACACGCGTGTACATACCGCGGACACGACCCCGGCGGTGACATTTAGGACCGTGACGTGCGAAAGGTGGGGGAGAGGGATTATATATGAAGATTTGTGTACGCATTTTTAATAAAAAAAATACGTTTCCCCTTTAGTAGGGGGTACGTTTTTAGGCGCCCCTCGGCGTCCGCGTATATATATATATATATATATATATAACACCGGCAACATATATACGAGGTCTGTTCAAAAAGTACCGGGACGAATGTTATTGCGGCTATAATGTACACGCTACAACGTTTCAAATCGTAAACGGATGTATTCCCCGTGAATAAGTGGATATTTTAAACAAAACCCCAAGTCACTATCTTATCTCAGTTTAATATTACACGCGGTTTAAAACCGGTAAATTTTTTTTTAGTTCGTCGTTTTCGACATGTCCGAAATTAACGAACAACGCGCGTGCATCAAGTTTTGCTTGAACTTAGTAAACAGAATGCAACGGAAACGACTAAGGCCGCTTTTGGGGACGATTCGTTATGTGGTTCCGTGACTTTCTAGCGTTTTCAAGAACTGAAGACGATCCGCGTTCTGGAAGACCGTCGAAGTCGTCCAGAAACGATGGTGTGGCGACAATTGGCGAAAAAAAGGCGAAATGGCCGCCGGTTAATCGTGCGCGAGTTAACAAAGGGAATGTCGATTGAGTCTTGTCATGCAATTTTACAGGAAAATGTACAGACGAGAAGGGCCACGCTACCAAATTCGTTCCGCGATTGTTCATGACGACAATGCACCGGCACATTTACCGCTGTCGATTAGTGAATTTTTGGCTGATAAAAAAAAATCGCTTTCCATATTCTCCAGATCAGGCCCCATGTGATTTTTTCGTTTCCCAAGAATAATATCTGCGCTCAAAGGACAACCATTTCAAGACGTAGAGGAAATTACAGCGAACGCGGCAACAGAACTCATAGTTTTAACTTTTAAAAAGATCGCCGGGATCACTGCATATCGTCCGGAGGAGAGTATTTCGAAGGAGATATCTTTAAATAATATGTAACTCCGTTTTTGTTATTATTAAACATAAAATCCTGGTACTTTTTGAACAGACCTCGTATACAGGTGTATTACACAATTATCGAATAAAACGAAAAAAAATGAAAAATCGATACGCGTCGTCGTGTTCGGTCCGTATTATTATTAACGATTTTTTAATTAATTAATTAATTTTTTTTAAACATGCTATACTACGTCACGTACCTGGAACGGGCGACTTGATGTCCCTATCCGAGTGTTGGCTCTGTTGCTGTTGTTGCTGTTGGGCCGACTGTTGTTGTCTGACTTTCCGTTCCAGGTCGAATTCTTGTGCGAACGTTTCTGCGGACATTGAAAAAAAAAAAAAAAAAAAAGGGAAAAATCCCGTTGTATTATACGTGTGGAATATTTGTACTGGTTATTACTATTATTATTATTATTATTATTATTTCGCTCGTTTCGCGAGGGCTGCGGCGGCAGTTTGAGCCGTTGGCTAATCGAATGGCGGGGCAAATGTCATTGTCGTCGGGACGGTTAGGTTAGGGTGAAAAGTGCTTATATTTATATATATATATATACACCAACGATGAGACAGAGAGGCGCCTTCGGGCGTATCGTCTTATGCAAAACGCATCTATGCATTTATAATACGTTTTATAATGCGAATTTGCCCGGAAAACGTTTATATATATATATATATATTATAATATACATCGCGGCGTATAAATCGCGGCTCTCCGGAGGCTTTTATTTTTTTTATTTTTTATTTTTTGTTATGTTTTTTTATTTTTTTTTTTTTTCCGCTCCCGCGACGTTCCCATTAACCCGTATAATATTATATACGTACGTGTATATATATATATATATGTAGTATTGAAGTGTAACGCGTGTATTTATTATTATTGCAGCCGTTTTAACGCGTGCCGGGTCCGGGGGTTTTCCTACGCCCCTTTGGAGGACAGAGATGTTCGAACGTACACGAGCGATAGACGCGCAAATTATTATTATCGTCCAACGAATCGCGGTACCCGACTGTTATTTTCACCTCCCCTTGCCATGGCCCTACAAATTTTTTCTACGATGCGCGGTCGAACCAATACAAAAATATACCTACATTAACATTTGTGTGATATTTTGAAATTTTTCGGATATGGACACCATCCCCAGCCCCGGCCTCGCCGAAATTAAAGCCTAGGCGATATTAGTGAACCCACCCGGTTGCATATGCAATCCTGAGCACGTCGGCGACGGCACCTGCGTCAAGGGTTTTTACTAGCCACGACAACGGGGACGTCGACACGCCCGAACGCGACCTTTCCTCATTCTTTTCCTATCATTTCCTTATATTTTTCATTTTTTTTTCTTTTTTTTTTTCGTGTTTACAGCCTTCGGGAAGCACGTAGCGTCCGTAGTCAAGAGCCGTTTATATACGGGCACTGATGTACGCAACACACAGACGGACTTAGACCGTCCGACTTCTGCCTCACGCGTTCAGCCCTTGCGGTCTTCTTTTCTAGCCGCTCTTAAGTTTTGTCGTGTGCTATCAGTGTTATTTTTATTTATGTCCGGCGTCGTCAGTAAGTCACTTATACACGTTAGAACTCCATTTCTTTATCCGACCCATTCAATCAGCAGACCTCGGCGGAGTGTCCGTCATTAAATAAATCCAACGAGCGCGGCCGCGTTAGTTCTGGGCTCGCTACAGGAAAAACCGTATACGCGTACCGTTTATATTTTTAGATTGCATTAGATTTGTACGTTTTGTTAAAAAAACTACTTTGGAATGTATTAATCTTTTGAAAATGTCGACGTTTCAAACGTTTTGTTTTCATTTTCCAATATATTTTTTTTTAGTTTACGGGCAATTAGCGTATTGAACACAACAGTGTTAATACATAATAGACAAAACGAGATGAGATAATTTCCAAAACATTGGGTTACATCAAAAGTATGAAAAACCCTATCTACCCGCTATCTTCAAAATAATAACAATAAAAAGTAATTATTCGCGACGTGTTAGTGAAAACGTAAAAATCGAATTGACGTAATAGTATTATCGTGGTCCTGATATCCTTGTGTCGTGCACGCGCACAAAACGCCCTTATCCGTAATAATATTAATAAGAACAATGATGATGATGATGATGATGATGAACAGGGGTGTGTGTGTGTGTGTTTAATTATTTGTACTATTTCCCGTGTATTAATACGCGGCGGTATCAATGACGGCGGCGATAACGGCGATAACGACGGAGGACCTTTTGCGCCTTCGAATGCCGGCCGTTTTGAACGGGTAATCCGAGCTTGATGGATTCGCCGGGAGGGTTACCACCGCGGTATACGGTATACTTATAAAACGTATATACGTATACATACGTAGGGATTATAATAACATGTACGCCGTACACATTCGTCAAATTAGAGAAACCGACAGCCGAACGGGGCGAGCGCGGCGCGCGCCCGCGTACACGACCGGAAAATTAATATCTCGGCGGCGGCGGCGGCATAATCCTATTCCGCCGCGTTGTAATTACGCGCCAAAAATTTTCTACACTCGGCGCGTGCTTTATTACTATTATTATTATTATTATTTCCGCAGCGGTCAACCGGATCGTTTTACCTAATATACCCGCACACCGCGTGCACGGGCGGCGGAATAATATATTATAACCGTCGCGGCGGGACACGGGTACGGGCGGCGGTAAAGGTCTTCTTCTTAATGTTTGGCTTCGCAAAACTCGAAAACAAAGAAATCTCCTCCGGCCGCGCCGCGCGGACGACGGACGACGTCCCTATAATATTATACAAGAGCGGACAACGCCCGGCAAACATCCTTCCAAGTTTTCGCTTTAATTATGGACCCACACGTATATAATAATAATAATAATAATAATAATAATAGTAGTAATATTATATATATATATATATATATGCGCGCGTATAGAGTTGTTTTAAGAAAGTTTGACGGACAAAGGTCCTATCTCTTGTTCTCTCGTCCCGGACGCTCGCGTCGTTTCCACTATATATTATTATTAAATACGGTTTCGCCGGATGTTAATCCGCTTACGTAACACGCGCTAAAGGCTTTTGCGCGGTTTCTATTTTCTTATGGTGCTCGCTTATAAGATATTGCGTCCGTCCCGCGGGGGCGTCGCGCAGTCGGCCGTCACGAGCCGAGCATCACCTTAAGTCTTGAATTTCCCGCGGCGAAACCGACTTTTGGCCCCGGTGGGGGGGGGAGGGGTAGCGAGGTAGGAGGACACTGACGACCACCGTCTGTTTACCTAATATATTCGCGTGTACGGTATACCGGGGGCCGGAGCGAATTTTTATTCGTTTACTAGCCGCCGACCCGCCTCGGGTACGGCAGCCGGTCGGTCGTCCGGATTCGTCTACCAGAGCCGCGGGGGGCAAAAGAAAAACCCCGTCGGACGGTTACGTGTAAACGCCAAATGTTTTATTGGGCCCCGCGCCTTGAATTCGCCGTCATGGAAATATACAATTTTACGGGAAATACGAATGGTCTACGTGTGCGTCGGAATTGTTTCGCTTCATTCCGAGAGTCTAAATTAAATGCACTGTCTTTATTTGTATACTTTCGTGGAAGAGAATTACCGATTTAGCGTTTTGCATTTGGTTATCTCACACTATATTCGGTTTCCGTGGTCAATCGACAAATGTTTTTCAAAAAAAAAAAAAAAAACGGCTTTAAATTTCCGATTTTTCCAATCGTTTTCTTTCGTGTAAACCACATAAAAAATTGGTCGAGCCGTTTTCAAGTGACGATCTTACATACTTGCGGCAATTGATTTTCATATGTATACGCGGTGGTTTTATATTACACCGATGGAAATTACGAGAAATGAATTTTGACATTTTAAGATCGAGTACTAACCTAACCTCTCCTGACCCAACCTTGGAATGCCACACTTGAAGTTGAAATTTTAATTATTCCGGTGCAAGTATAATTTCGTAATATCTCAACATAAATATACAATAAACTAAATATTTGTAATAGACTGAATTCAATCACAACTGAAAAATATTTTTACATTAAAATAATAATAAAAAAATCTATAGAATTTTTCTTATAAAAATAAGATATAATTTACAATTTGCTTATTTAAGTACCGGAATTACTCTAAATTTTAATCTTTTTTTTTTTTTTTTGTATTGAAATCAGCCATAATACGACGAGCTTCTAGTCTATATTTAATAAATTCTTTTCTTCTTTCAGCTTGCCATACAATAATATACACCGGCTGTTTGTAACCCGTGGTCCGCGGCTTGCCCGGGGATCCACGACACTATCGAATTTTAATCGTACCGAATTTTCGGTTACGCGTACGCGAGGTCAACACCCAGGACTATCGAATAAGAAGGCTCTGCGAGTTTTATTACAATTTCCTCACTACGTACCTCTGCGAAAAAGTTATTTTTTTTTTTTCCGTTCTAGTGTACGCGTTAAGAATAAGTATAGAAACCGGTTGCCGACCGTAGATTCCGATCTGCGGTCAAAACTATCCGGTATCGAGTCCGAAATATCGAAACACTGTAGCAGAAATATTTTAATCCGAATCGTCGGTTGGTTTGTATGATATTAAAAGATATTTTCGGTATGGGTTTTGCAGTGTAAAGAATAAACATTTGTATACGAAAAAAAAAAAAAAAAAAACAAACACCCGTGCAAATTTAATTAAATTTCGCGTGAACGGATTGGGTTATTAAAATGAAATCGTGTTTCGCTTAGAAACCCGGGCGGGGGTCTCCGTGGCGCCAAAGATAATTTTTACACGAGTCCCTCGCACCCGCAAAAGGTTAAGAACCGCCGGCACACACGATTTCCGTTTCTCGTTTTTTCACCCGGCCCGTTTGCGCGATTAACCCGTATATTTGCGTTATACCGAATATTCATAAAGCGGTCCCGGTGTACGTTACAGGATATTTTACGCGCGTCAGGAGTTACGTGTAGGTGGTTTTTTTTTTTTTTTGTTCTTCAAAGCGTCGTGTAAAACCGAAAATAAAGAGAGAGAAAAAAAACCTCTACGGCGGCGAAAAGGCACTCGTCGTCGTCGAAAAAAAAAAGATTGTAGGGGGGGGGGCGGGGGTTTCCGACTGCGTAATCCGACATTTGGCAAACAAGCCGCAGCGGTAACAGCAGCCGGCCGGCGCGGTGTTTTTTAACGCGGCGACGAAAATTTGAATGAAAATAAAACTTGTTACGCCGTCGGCCGCCCCGCCGAGCCACTCGAAAAGAATAAGACGCGCGGGGAGTATATAATACGTACGACGGAAACGCTTTCTCTCTCCCTATATATATATATATATATGTATGTATAATGCGAAAAGGGTGCATTTGAATATCCAATAATAAAAAAAATAAACGTTTCCGAAGATGGATATTTTTTTTACGAAATTACTTTCGTTTTTTTCCGCCCGCCCGCGCCCCGGAAAAACGCGAACGTTTTCCAATTTTGGAATGCGTGTACGAAAAAAAAAAAAAAAAAAAATATTATAATATATACATAAGTAGAAAATGCCTTCTTTATATCGCCTATAACACTGCACAACAGTAGTCACCTCTTCTTGTTTCATCGTCGTCCCCCACCTCCCACAAACCCGTGGCCGCTCTACAACAATAGGTAATACGTATTATATCTACGTGATAAAAGCACGTGCAAAAAAAAAAACAACAAAAAATAAACGCAAATTTTTCCGTTTAGAAAAAAGTTTCGATTGTTTAACGTAAATGCGATGGGAAACTGACGAGTAAAATCATACAAAAAAAAAAAAAAACATCTATCGCGCGTTAAGAAACCTATCTAAAATTGTCGAAATGCGCAATTTTCGCGAAATCGTACCGTTACGATTACTGTTTACAGTTCAAACCCGAAATCCGTGAAAATTGGTTAGTATTGGAATTCACTGTACATTTTAAATGACGACTCTCGGTCGGAAACTAATTTCAAAAATCAGATCCCGTGTAAATTCTAAATGCCAAACGATTGTTTACCCAGCCGCAACGAATTACAACGTTTCGATTATTCAGTTCCGAACGTTCATAAATGTTTATAAATATATGTAAAAATGCACTTAACGGGCCTGCATTCAAAGACGTGCAGTTAATTCGTATTTTCACCTAGACAGTTGTAGTTTTCATTGATATATTTCAGACATGACTATAGTTGTAACTAAAAAAAGAATAAAAGTAATTTAAAATTAGTACCAACGTCGAGGGGTGCAGGCTATTCTAGTAAAAGCCAGTCCTGACGAAATGGGTTTGTAGACACTAGTTTTGACTAGTTAAACCTAGTTTCGACGGATTTCGGGTTTCAACTGTAACTATAATATGTATATGCATAAGAGTCAATAATTTGATGACGTCCCCCTAATGATTTTTTGTAATTTTTTTTTTTTTTTCATTAACACCGTACCGATGGACCGATATTATAATTTTTTTTTTATTTTTTTTTTTTTTACGTTACAACAGCCGAATAATGGGGTTTGCGGTCCGCCAGGTAAACGATATAATAATAATAATAATAATATTATCGCGATACGATTTGATGATAATATGATAAATCGTCGCGTCGTTCATCCGGGCGGACAGCTTAAATCTGCGATATTATAATAACAATAGTTTAGGTATATAGTCTTCGGGGCGTTAACGAATCGACGCGAGCGGAAAATATAAAAAAAAAAAAAATAATAATAAATTTAAATCGAAAACGCGTCCAAAAGTGCGTCTATGGGGTATAAAGCGCGAGTAGAAAAATGCTATACTGTATTGCGGTAACGCCGCAAATTAAAAACGCACGGTCCGATAAGTAATTCAATTATTATATTATATCGGGTACGTTATAATGAACTTTTGCGCAGGAAAGTAAAAATAATAACACTAATAAAAAAAAAAAAAAACCAATATTGTCGAAAAATATTATTTTATAAAATACACCGCGGGCGCGTATGGGAACGTAAAATATTTTTATATCGCGGATGCCCGGCGCAATTGGTCGGTTAATAGTTTTCTTTTTTTTTCCCATCGGCGGGTATATTATAAATACGACTATAATACACGTACACGTATACATGCACATTCGAAATCGATTACAAAATGGATAGGAAAAAAAAATATATAAAGTAATAATATTCTCGTTTGACGTGTGTTTTTCGACAATAAAACGTCGTGGCGGCGGCGGCGGCGACTAGTGTTGTGCGCGCCCAGAATAAGCGTACGGACAATAAATACGACGAACGGAGAGCATTGTCGGACGACATTTATATTATACAATAATAGTAATAATAATAATATCGATGTGTACAAAACGATTGTCCGACAGACGGAAAAAATAATAATAATAATAATAATAAATAAAATAAAAAATTCGTGGCCGACCGCCAACCTAACCGTGTCGAATTTCCGTTGGATTTTTCTACGCGTGTGTTAATAATAAAATATTCGTCGCCGTCGTTATTATTTGTACGCGATCTGAAGCCGATTTAAATTCGTAACGCGCGTATAATAACTGTAAAAAAAAGAAAAAAAAAACCCACCACCTACAACAGTGTTTCCCAACCCGGTGGTCCGTGGGCCCAGTCATAGGTGGTCCCATAGATTTTTTCTTCGATTTCTATTACAAATTAATTATTATTTTTTTTTTTTTTTAAATAGCGAAAAAAATTACGACCGTATAATATTATACGGTCATCTTATCGTTGTCGCTGCTGTAGACCGATAAGCATTTTCCACTATTATAAGTGTCTAGGTATCAGAAGTATAGTTAATAAAATAATAAAATTTAACATTTTTCGTATAAATTTTGTGTATTCTTGTTAATGAGCAAAAAAAAAAAAAAAAAAGTATTCCTAGTTTTCGTAAAATTGCGGTGGTCCGCGCGACCTGTAAAATATCGTCGAAGTGGTAAAAAAAAAGTTGGGAAACACTGACCTACAACGTCCGAAACAGCGCGAGCCGTTTGTGTGTATCCGTACGCGTATAAATAACAATATTGTAATATACGATACGATTGATGCCGTTTTCACACGGGGACCGTGTACGTATATGTGTTTATATATATATATATATATGTTTAAGATTATATTATTTTATTTGGCAGCCGTGGTCGTCGTTTTCCACTCGGTGACATTACACAATGCCGGACCATTGTACTTGTATAATATTATAAATAATATACACGAACGTCCGCCGTCCGCTCCGTCACCGGTCTCGTTGAAAACGCAATATTTTCTTATATATATATATATATTTATTTTTTTTTTTCGCTTCGTATTTTATGATTTTCGATTTGGTTTTTTTTTTTTAAATTTTTTTCCCACCGCGGAATATTCGTTTATCCTCTCGCGCGCCGTGTGTAACGTTATTGTTGGTCTTTTCGCGGGACCCGTACAATTCTCCATACAGAGTGCCGCAGAACCCACTGACGAGTTTAATGAGGTCGTTAGCCTGCGATGCCTAAGATATGAGCGGGCCTTAATATAGTGGTGTATTTTGAATTGTACGGTAATGCCCGTTTTTATTCGTAATCGTGTGTCTGGACGGGTGTATAAATCGCGGTTTCGTCGTGCGTGCGTATTACGAAAATAATCATTCTGCGATCGCTACACAAAGGGGGCTTTTCGTATACACTTCGGCGGCGTTCCACGCGCTGAATCTGTTCCTACTGCCAACACTATCGAATTGCGGACAGGGCATTCGGAAGAAACTGCAAGTACCCTGAGTAGGCTCGGACACGGAGCACCCAGAACGGTAAGAACCCCCGAAAATGTCCAGTCGGTTATAGAGTCGATTGAGCCACGTCGACCAAGACGCTCAGCCCGGAAACACGGCTGTAGCTTTGGGAATCTCAGACCGTTCTTTGAGGAGAATTCTTCTTCTTGCTGGCCAGCACGGTCCCCAGATTTAAGCATGTGTAATATTTTCCTCTGGGGCTACCTTAAGGATAAGGTTTTCAGACATCGCCCACATACCATAGAAGAAATTAAACAGAAGATCACCGTGGAAGTCGAGGCCATTACTAGTCGAAATGTGCCGAAAATCATATGACAGCTTCAGAGATCGTCTACAACAGTTTATCAATGCTGACGGCCGCCTTCTTGGAGATATAATTTTCAAAAAATAATTTTTAAAAATAGGATTGAATACTGATTAAATAATAAAATAATAATAAAAAAAATCTTTCCTCTAAGTTTTACTGTTCGTTATTTTTATAGCCCATCAAAACTCGTCAGTCGGCTCTGCCACACCCTATATTATAGACATTATTCGCGACTACTTTGCTATTTTAGGCGAACATTATATATTGAGACATTTTCAATTGATTTTCTATCATCTGGTCCGGATAAATATTGCCAAGTTATCTAAAATATTCGTCTTGGTACGAATTGTCACTAATCCCAGACAATTCGCTCTATACCGTGTTTATAAAATTATATAAGAAAATCATGTTATATTTTTTACTAAATAATCTACCGATTCCCGGGACCAAATTCAGATGCATTTGTACCAGGGCCCCTCACCCCTTGTAAACCCTGGTTGATATATGAATATGATTCACACGAATCGAACAGATTTGAGTTTAGTTTTTTAATAATACCGTACGTTAATAATGATTGTTAATAAACAGAAAGTGATAACAAATATCAAATATACACTTTGGGTTGACAATTCGTATATTATTGACATCTAACAAAAATGTTTGAAATGTATCTGGTTTTTTTTTTTATATCTAGATAAATTATGGTTATCTTTTATCTAGAAAGAATTTTGGAATTTTATTATTATCTCTATTCAAATAATAATGTTTACCAATAGTAAATAATGTGTTTTCGCACTCAATTTTGTCTATAATTCTCAGACAGCCGATTTGTATACATGGAAAATTAAAATAAAAAAAAAAAATCCCTCAAAAAAAAAAAAAAAAAACAAGTACTACTCGTATAAGGTCGTTTGATTGTTTTTCTTATTTTTTTCGAATGTTACGCACGAGTTCTTATCGCACAAACGACATAATTTCTTATATATTCTAATATATAATAATAATAATAATAATAATATTATTATACTAAAAAGCCTGCGAAACACACGGCTGCGACTCACGGCAATATATTCGAAATTGGATTTTTATGCGCCGGTATATATTATTATAATATAACGTTTTAATATCATTTTCATTAGGAAACGGCGCTGCGGCACTTTGTGTTTCAGATTTGCAGTAAGTGCGTTTATATATATATAAAAAAAACGCGGGCCGAGTCGGTATAAATCTCGTTTTTCTATGCGGGGGAGGGTTACCCGGCAGAGATATCATGTACAACAGAAAAAAAATAAAAAATAAAAATATATGTATTATAATAATCGCTTTTTGCCAAAACGGCTCAACCGTGAAATTGAATAAATAACGTGAGCTGCTTTTTTTTTTTAATATATACATATATATTTCGTTTCCTCCCGCACGCGCGCGACCTTTTGTCACGATGTGTTTAAAAAAAGATTATCTTTTTTTTTCTACGTTTTTCCTTTTTATTCTTTTGCCACTTAAGCGGATTTCGCGTCTCGGTGACGTTTTCCGCGAGCGCAGTTATACACAAACGCAAAAACAACATCGTCTCCCGTAAGCTTTTGAAACGCACGTACGCGGTTTATAATATACCTGCGGTTTATTATTAGTCACCGAGACTTTAGGACGTAACGGTTTTTTAAAAAGGACATATCTTAATATCGACACTTTTTTTTGTTTTCTCGACCTTTAGTTTTACAGTTTTACCGTCACCTCGATGGGCGGACAAATTTTCCAACGTCCCCTCGCCCCACCGGCTATGTGACAAACCGCGTAACCCAAGGTACGCGATAGGGAACAGTGTGTTTGAGCTGCTGCAGAGTTTTAAAATTACAAATCGAATAAATTTACCACGGTAAATAACGAAGAAATCCTTGTCGAACCGGCGTAAAAGCCAAGAAAACCTCAATAAACTTTTCCAAATATATTTACAACAATTAATAAAAAAATTTACTCGATATTCGTCGACGGTTCTGTCGATTGACTTATTATTTTTAATTTCGTCGTTAATGTTTTGTATTATATTCTATAAATGTATTATTACGTATATATAAATCAATGAGTTTCCCGGCGTAAAACATTGCGCGTTGCCGTTACACGAGTAGTAACGTATTAGTTTGTTCTGCTGTTCGACGCCGGAGGAAGTTTTAATCCGCTCTATTTTTCATTTGTATATTTATAACAAACGAAAAAAAAAAAAAAAAAAAACAAAACCGATGTCATCGGTCCGGTTTGCGTTTAACACGGCGTGTTCGATTACTATTATCGTTGCGATTTCCCCGTATGATTTTCGGCGATTGGTTCGGAAATCGCATCGCCGGTGTCTATACTATAATGTAATGCACGCGAGTTATCCATACCGCGACAGAGCGATTTTCCAGGCTGCTGCTGCTGCGACGGTACACTTTTCTTTTACATTATTTCGGCAGTAAAATCCAATACAATTCTTTTTCAATCGTATTCGTATTTATTATGTTATTACGCTCCGGCAGCGTTCGAAATTTCCCAAAGACACGAAAACCTCGTAACCTTGACCGCGCGCGCGAGAGTTCGATGACGACTTCGATAAATATTGAAAGGGACGCGCGCATTTTTTTTTTTTTTACAAGTCGCCGAGTTCTTTTATTCGTCCGATTCGCCGGCCGTTGTATTGCAACGAATAATATACGAAACACTTTGTTTTAATTTTAGTGAGGTTTTTTTTTTTTTTTTTTTTACATTTTTTATACCGAAACGATTGTCCCGGGCGCGTAACTTCCCGCCGGGGCCCCGGCGGGTCCCGTTAGGCGTAAAAAATGCATACGCGTATAGTTTTTCGGTTAATTCTCGGCGATTTTACGAGTGCGCGAAAGGGTTTGGCGCCGCATGACGCGCCCGTATATTATGCGGCCACTGATGTGGGCCGTCGTCGCCGGCAGTCGGAGTCGGTGTCCCGGTCGGTTATTATATCGAGGCCCGTGCGGCCGGGGGGAGGAAAAGCGACGGTAAATACTATAAATAATAAAAATACGAAAAGGAAATGAAAATAAAAAAAAAAAAAACGGGGAGAAAAAAAAAAAAAGAGAGAGTATTATATCAACTGCACTCGTCCGAAGGGGGTAAAGGGTCAATTGAACGTACTGTTACTACGTAGGAACGGGTCGGAGGAGTGTCGCGGCGGTGGTGGTGGTGGTGGTGGTGGTAGTAGTTGGTGGTGGAAGTAGTCGGCGATGGCGATGGTGGTAGTGGCGGTGTCGGTGGCGGTGTCGGTGGTAGTAGTAGTTAACCTCGGTGTTTATTGCAAATGGAATTTCTGAGCAGCAACGGGACGGACGCGTCATACGCACACACACACTACACGCGATATTATTACTGCGGCGCAAACTTCTCATTACAAACCGACACACACACACACTGTGTACTCATAACGCCGGTAGTTTTCTGAATAATAATAATAATAGTAATAATAATAATATACGTGTAATACGACGGGGAAGTATTACGCACGGTCTCGCGTAACCGCGCGCCCGCCGCCCGACTGAAACCCCCTCGTGGCCGACCGAAACCCCCTCGCGGCAGCCGGAAAACTACGCGCGGCACACCGTCTACACCCGTTCGATTCATGAATACGTAACTATACGCGGATGAAATGGGAATTTTAAAAATAAAATAAAGGAACGAGAGAAAGAAAATCTCCGTGTCTAATCACTGTTTATGTGTTGCGGTTTTTTTTTTTCCCCAGCTCGAGACATTTTGCGTTTGCGTGTACTACGTACGTATATATATGTATATATATATATATATTATAACGCGAATATACAAACACTGTGCCTACGTCAAATAACCACCAAACGAACAATCCAATACAAATATACGATCAGCGTTGAAACACAGACGATTGAAATCTATCTAGATAACCATAAAATATTGAAAATCTATCCAGACCGTATAACCATATAATATTTGTCCGGATAAAAACAAAATATATATATATATATTTTTTCAACTCATCTTTCGCAAACGATAATTACATTTTAAAATTGTATTAAATGTATTTAAACGTACATGAATTGTTCAATTAAATTGCAATAGTGTATTCTTTCAGTAAAAGTCATAATAATTTATTATTTGTGTAGTATTATTGTTTACCTACTAAATACATAAAAATATTACCGACATTTGTTTGACTTATACATGAATAAAATTCACACTGGTAAAAATCTCCTCTTAAATTAAGTCCCGGGAATCGGTATAACTTAGTTTTTTTACATAGTTTTATGGACATAGCGCAGATCAATTTATATCTAAATAAGACGGAAGATAATTGAAAAGCTATCCGGATGAGTCTCAACGCTGTACCAATGTATGTAAGTCGTATGCACGATATTGTATTGTGCGCGTATCGTTTAAAAAATTTAAATCGTCGGTGTGAACGGAAAATTGAAAGGGGAAAAAAAATATATATATTTATTATTATACTCGCACGGACGAATTTCGAGTTAACAAAAGTAAAATTAATTTTGTTTTTTAAGCATTATTTAAAGGGGTGTTTCCCGTGACGCCGACACGACAGAATAATGTGCGCCATTGCTCTTAAATATTGGGTCTTGTATAATATGTATTTGCCGGGGCCTGTGATGGATAAACGTTTTAGCTCGACTGTACCCTTGTAAACGTTTGCGATCGAAATTTAATGTTTGCCACTAATTACGCGTACCGTTATCGAATATCCGTCAATATTTGTTGCGTTTTAAACGCTATTTGTTCGCTATTGTATAATTTATACATTATTAAATTACGGACGAAATCCGCTACGTTTGTTCCGGGATCGTATTGCTCTCTCCGTCTCTCTTTAACGGGACGTGTATCAGACGCTACACAAAAAAACTAAATATGCGTACGACGACCCTATGTGTAATTAATAATAATAATAATAATAATAATATCGTTCTTACCGGAATAGTTTTGCCAAAACGCTGCGGCCCCGGGGCTCATCAGGTCCATTCCCGAATAGTTCCACGGTTTGTCGTTGGACGTCTCCGAACCTCGTTGCACCGGTCCCGACGAATAGTTTTGCGGGCTCTGCGATTGTTCGGACCGGTCCCTAGGCTTTTCGTTGTTGTTTTCTGAAAACGGGAAAATCAATAAGATTACAATATAATTTGTTGTAAATTGCAGTGGCACTTTAACGCGTCGGAAAAATAATATCGTTTTGAAACGACGAAAAATCAAGACGATAAGCTATGACGGACGAATTCCTTTCGAAATCGCCGAATACGGATTTCATTAAACCCATATACTTATAATCTTCTACTCTTGTAGCTATTCTATCCCACCTTGGGCTTCTTCCACTACGTAACACCGTCGTTCCCCGTTCTCATTCCCTTCCCTACAGAAATGCATTGAAAAACCGAAATATTTCAGAATAGCGGACGGGACAACTCGAATATGTTATTCGAACATATCGGTTTCAAATTTCATTTGAAATATTTTACTATATATTAGTACGGTATTACAATTGGAATAATATACCGCGGTTCTGACCTGTTAGTACGCGAAGTGCGTCCGCGGGAGCGCCGGCCGCTTTGATCATCTCTTCCAGCTGAGCCCTTCGCTTCAACTCTTGTTCCAGCTGATCCTGTACGCGTTTTCTGGCTTTCCTCTCCCGGCGCAAGCGTTTCTGGTAGACCACTGCGGAAACACACAAAAAAAAAATAAAAAAACCACGTATAAACAAAAGTCGTCGGCATTTATATAATAATAATAATTTTTTTTTTTTTTTTTAAGAAGCGTATGCGTACATGGGGTTTCTTTAATATATATATATATATAAACATACATAACATATTATAATGGTAAGTCCGTGGTTTTTATATTATTGTTATTATTGCGTATTTCGTACAATCGTTTCGATTATCGTGGTCCGTTGGTCGCCGTCGTCGGTACGGTTAATCGGACCGGACAAACACAAATATTGCGTATACGATGACTACTCCGGACGACCCTCGACCATTCCCGTCTCTTTCGATTCAACAAACACAACGAAATTATATTTAATAATAATAATAATAAATACGAATATGATTTTATTTTATATTTTTTCGCGCACCGCCGACCATCGGCGCGCGGTAGTGGGTTTTCATCAAAGAAATCGGAAAACAAGTCAGGCGCGTTCTCCGCGCGCGCGCGCGCCGCCGCCGTCCGAATGAACACACAAAAGGATGACTGTTTTTTTTTTCTTTCTTTTTTTTTTTTATATATATATATTTTTTTTAATATTATATTTTATTATAAAATACGAATGGCCCCGCGGGCGCGCCTATAAAGAACAACGACGACGACGACGACGACGACGAAGGCGAACGAATTCGTTGTTTCTTGTAATTTTTTTTTTTTTTTTTTTTTTTTTTTTTTTTTTCTATACACGAAAATTAAACGACGGAAAAATAATTTTTATGTTCTCGGGTTTATAATATAGGTACTTTTTATACGCGCACACTATTATAATAATAATATTTTTTTTTTTTTTTTTTATTATAGTCGCTGCGTAATATCATTGGTCGATGGGTGGATTTTGTGGGCAAGGCCGCGGCCGCAGATCGAAGATTAATAAATAACAATAATAATAGACATTCGAACAATGACGGCCGGCCACCGACCACCGGTTCTTTAATTAAGACCATCGGCTATATTGCCGACCGTTTTCATTTTGAATATTATAATAATATTTTATATGTATGTATATATATATATATATATTACCGGTCGGTGTTTGTGTTTGTAACAAAATAAGAGAAAAAAAAAAAAAAAAAAAAAAAAAAAATACATACGAGTAATAATATATACGAGTAAGTCCGACAACAAATCGGGTTTCGGTTTCCCCCACCCGCGGCCGTATATAGTGGTGTATAATATTATATCTACGCGTATATAAAACCGGAGCCGGCACACGGAATGAGAAAAAAAAAAAAATAATAAAAAAAATTGATCCGTGTATTAAAATAATATACCGCGGTAAAAAAAAAAAAATATATATATATATATATATAATAAAACGTTATGTGTAATAATAATATATCGATAGCATCGTGATCGTCTTTTACAACTCGTACCCAATAAGTATAAATTTATCGTGAAATAAACTTCCCCTTATTGTAATATAATCGAATCGGACAAAAAAGAAAAAAAAAAAAAACCCCGAGGCGTCGACGCGAACGGCTGTTTATATATTTAAATATATAAAAAAAAAAAAAAAAATTACGCGTTTTCCCTATAAACACTCGCGTTCTCCGCGCGCAAACCGCAAAAGTGCATTAACGCGAAAAATAATCCAATCAAGAAATGGCGCGCGTTAATCGAAAAATACGAAGAGAGACAGTCGGGACGGCGGTCTTCCTGCACCGGGTTTTTCTTTCTTTCGGTATTTAATAATTTTCATTTAAAAACTTCTCTTAACGAGTGAGGAACGAGGGACGGCGGGCGGCCGACCGAGAGAGGAAAATTCAACAAGACGCGGCACTGTTCTCGCGTTTCGTTTATAATTATTATTATTTCGCCGCGGCGAAAGAATACAATTAAAACGGCCACCTCAGTCTCCGGAGACCCTGCGCGCCGGTAATTGGACCGGCCTCAAATAGCGCGCCGGAGTTTTCGGCTTTGGCAACGTAATCCGTTTTCGACGACGACGACGACGACGACGAGGAGGGGCCACCAATTCTTGTCGTCGATGTCGTCGGCCTCCGATCTTTTTTTTTTCCTTCTGTTTTAAATAAACATTATTTCCTTCAATAAAAAATACACTAGCTCGCTCACCGATCAACGCCCCGGACCGAACCGCTGAACCTGGAGCCCTGGAATTTTGGCGGTACGCATCTCGGTATGATTTAAAAACCGATTTTATTTGGAAATTCATCCTTACGCGAGTTCTCACACGTGAATTACTGCGTTAGTACGGGCATGAAAATCCACTTTTTAAAGAAATTAAAAACCGCGATGGAGTCGGGCACAGAAGTTTTGTCGTTAGATAATATTATTATTTTCAGTAACGATCAGTATTATCTAGATAATTTCGATATCTAACTGAAAATCTAACGTAAAAAAATATTTTAAAATTTAATATCAATGCTCGTTTGTGTTATACTATTAGTTCAAAATTCAAAGTTACTAGCTAGGTATATATACCTAGTATTACAGAATCATTTGAACCGATTACATAGTTATTTTTTTCTCATTTTAGATCAGTTATCAGTTATCTACTATATTATCCGAGATAATTTTTAATGTTTATTATCTTTTTCTATGATTTCGGAGCAATTGTCTTATATCTTTATCCGGACAACGCCGGTGACGGCCGGGAGGCGAAACCGTACATTTGCAGTCCGTAATAATATCGTCGTAAAATTATGCATCGATGCGAATGAAAACGATGACGTGTCACGGTATTAAAAATAGATTTTCCTCTTCGGAAATATTATGTGTAAACAGCACCGCCGGTGCTGGTGCTAAACGAAAGCGTTTATTTTTTTTATCCACTGCTATAAACGCGCGAAATCGTATTAAGGACTAATTTTTCTCCCGGCAATTTCTTTACCCTTTTAATGTTGCGAAAAAAAAAACCAACAAACAACACCCTCGCATTAAAAAAAAAAAAAAAAAAAAAAAAAAAACCAACGAAAACAACAACAGCAACCCTTGCAACATTATTCCTTGTGTTTTTTTTTTTTTTTTTTTCTTTTAGCTTTTAACCTTTTCTTATGTTATTTGCCGCGGGATGCGCAAAGCTTTTAACGTGCGCCGCGGAAGAATCGGCATCATGAATAATTTCGAACGAAACGCGACGTTAATTTCCGTCTCTGCGAAAAATACAATTATCGAGGCGCTTAACCGTAAATTATGCGACGAGTCTTTGTTTTTTTTTTTTCCGCCGTTTTTTACGACTTTCGACCGGGACGGTAAAGTATAATAATATTATATAAGGAGAGAAACATGAATTTATATATACATATACACCGACTACAGAGTGGTTATTCGAATGCGTTCGCCCCTCTCGCCGCCGACCAGCACACCGGTATCCGCAGACGACGAGGAATAAAAAAAAAAAAAAAAAAATAAAAATAAAAATAAAAAAACGCACTAAAGTCGAAAATCGTATAAACTATCGTTTGTCATGACTCGCGCGTATATTGTATTATAATATTATACTCTTGTATTATAACTTTTATCCCCGAGTTATGAAAAATTCCACTACACGTAAGCGACTCCTCGAGCCCGGCAAACCAAACGACTTTTCCCGACAACACTGCGTAGTAGTGTATCGTGTATACGAATTAATATTTGAAGAAAAAATTAATTTTTTTCATTGCTGTAGGGCCATTGTTGTAGGCAGAAATGCCTCGGTATGTACCGAGTTATTTAATTATTATCCGTATGATATGATTGCAAAGATAAATTTATTGCGATCAAAAAACGTTTCTGGTCAAGTTATATATATATACATATATATAGATATAGTGTTATAATAGCCGTGTATTTTTTCCCCGTATGACAACAACCCGGAGAAAGAAATCCTCTGAAACTAACCCGATGTATAGTCGTTTTATTGTTAGTGTTTTTCATTTTTTTAGAAATCCGAATGTACCGAGGGTGCGGCGTACAAAAAAAAAAAAAAAAAAACTTTCTCCGCCCGAATAATTGTTTTCCGTGAGAAAAAACCAACCGTACCCTATAGTAAAACTAATAGCTTCTCCGCTTTGCACACTTAATCTAAAAAAAAATAAAAACCCCATCATCGTATATCCGTCGCGTATAGGCCATCTGTGTCGATTGTTGTTTATTAACAACAGTATAACAATAATGATTATTACATTAGGCGAGCGCGAGGACACGGAATTTGTTGAAAATAAATTACAGGCCAGTAGTGTTTTAGAGATTTTACGCCCCGGGGCAACGTATTTTTGCCGACCCTAACTGAAAATGTTATTTTTGAAAAAGCAAAACACACGATATACCCGACTGTTTTCGGAACAAATCGAGATTAGTGTACTCGTTTTAAAATCGTTTCAACGAAAAAATCACCCTTTATTGAACGTCGTAAAATATTGGATTGTAATACCAGCGGGTGGAGGGCGGCTATTTTTTTCCGATTTCTCGTAGTGCGCACATACATGACGGATTCGAATTTGATTACTATGACTGTTGTGACGGCGAGAGGGGCGAACGCAACACGTTTGTAATTTGCCCTTAGCCTAAAACGCCTCTACAACGCGATTGTAGTAAACCACCGACGATAGGCGCAACGTAATTTGCATCCTAAACAACACAATTATTGTAAACCGACGACAATACATAACGATAAATCGTGGTGTGTGTTATAGGCGCGACGAGCGTTGCTGTAAAAAATGTATCTAGATAAAGACAAAACACTATTTTAGTCTGGATGGAAACTAAAAAAAAAGAAAAAAAAAAAAAGAAAAAAAACATTTTACGTTTCTAAAATCGTATGTTTTTCTGTTATAAAACTTGCACCATCCTCCCGTCAGACCTACCGTCGTGCGTGGCGTGTTATTATCGGTATTGTTGGCCGGACGATCGGATTCGTATATAATTTTGTATTGAAAAAAAAAAACGGTAGCCATATATATATATATATATATATATATAGGTGTATGAATGTATGTACTCTGGTATTATTAAAATTCCTCTGGTCCCGGCTATAACCGGTCTATAATAATAATAATAATAATAATGATGATGATTATGATGATGATGATGATGATAATAATAATAATAATAATATACACGCGTGTGCAATATGTATAAAAAAAAAAAATATTATTTTTATTATTATTATCGAAGCCGATGTCCCGTTTTCGAATGCACCGTACCGGAATAGACGGAATCGTATATGTGTACCGCGGTAACTCAATATCCGGCGGCCAGCGAACCGTGCGTTTACCCGCGTTAACCCGTGACAACTCGCATTTGCGTTTATCTCGCCCGGAGGACAATGGATAGAGGAAGATGAATAAAAAAAAAAAAAAAAAACGGGGAAAAATATAGAAAAAAATAAAAAAATAATAATAATAATATATATATATATATAAAACAGATAGGGAAAACGCGTAAAACTAACACGCGCGCGCCCGCCCGATTTATTTATATATATATATATATATATTATATAGGGCGCGAAATCATATTTACTTCCGTGCTTAGGTTTAATGTGCGCGAATAAAAAAAAAAAAGAAGAAGGAGAAGAAAAAAAAAAAGAATAGAAACCGTCCCCCACGGGTACTACGCGGGTCGGTACCGCGGCGACGGGAGGTGAAAATGATTTTTCCAGTCGTTTTGTCATTTGATAAAGAAATTGCATTTGGAAACCGTGTAAGTGTGTGTACATATATATATATAATAATAAAAAAAATATAAAAAAACTCTTTGCAGTATATCGCGCGGGCGACCGTGGAAGGGGGGGGGACAATATGACGGCGGCGGGAAAAAGTCAATTTTTCCACTCGTCGGATACGGCGGCGGTTGTATATAATATTATACAGTACGATTTTCGTGTCATTTACTTTTATGCGCCTCTCTTATCACACACCGCGATCCACGGAATAATAATAACGCGGGGGGGGGGGGGTAATAATAATTCCGCCGCCGTCGTGTAGTAATAATAATAATAATAATAATAATAATATACCATATTGCACAATGCCGCGCATCGTATATTATATAGCTTATCGTATATAAATATAAAAAAAAAAAATACGCTTCCGCCCGCCGTGGAATATACACACACACACGGGATTATATTCAATAAATCCGACGCGTGCGTAGTAAATATATATTATCGGCGTGATTGTGAGGGATAGAGCGGAGAAAATAAAAAAAAAAATAAAATATAGGCGGAAAGTAACCACTTGGTTACACCAACCACACCTTTCGGCAGACTTTGGAGTGTTCACACTTTGTCATTTCGACCGGTAAACCAACGGAAATTGTTCGACTCGCAATCGACACCCAAGTCAGAATTCCATGTCGAACAAATATTTTTTTATTTTTATTTTTTTGCTGTGACATAATCATTTGTTTTTTTTTTTTTTTTTTGTTTTCTTGTCTTTCGCGCAAACAAACAAAGCCGACGGTTTTACGTGTTTTCACGTATTGCCATCGATTACCAAGGTAACCCATAAATCAACAATAATAATTCGGTTTTTGTACTAAAAATACCTAAAAACAGAATTTTAGGGGATGGATTTCAATAGTTATAAACCTTTTCCCCGGACAACATTTTGTAAAAAACCGCGTATAAATCGCTCGAGTCGTTTTTGAGTCCATTCATCGTATACAGACGGAAAGAAATCCATTTTTTTTATATATATATATATAGATACACGGCCGTCTGGTCAATACCACCGGTATTTTCCTCAGGTTTTATTTGTCGTTTTTAATTCCTCAAAGTTCAGTTTGATTTATTGTAAACGCTACGAATATTAATCACGACGGATAAATTGCAAAAAGAAACAAAATTTTTATATTCAAATTGTTTGTAATTTGGATTATTCGATATACATATTATATTGGGATTAATAAAAAACCGATCGACCGGTATTTTCGGACTCTGACGAAACCCCAATTCTTTTGGACTGACGAGGAAAAATCATAAATGTTCAAGCTCATAATCGCCAACTTTGTAGTGTAAAAATCCCACCAATTTCACCGGAACGGTGTCACCGACCTAATGACAATAAAACCACGACAATTCGTGTACTCGTCGGTAATCCGTTCAAAGCGGCGTGCACACTGTAAAATGCAATTCGAATATCTGTCGTAAAACGATGTCGACGACGTTAAATTACACAAACGATAAATACAATTACGTACGAATACTATTGCTAATGCTATGAGTGCGGGGCAACGAAATCCGTACCGAAAATGTTTCGTGTTTTTAGCAGTTTTGTCTTTTTATTTTTCTCGATCACCTCTTATATGACAACTACCGCCGTCGTCATCGATTGTCGAAAAACACGGACGATCGTGCCCGCGAGCGCCGGTGCGATTTTAAAGAGACAGAGACCGGGCGGCGGTTAAGAAAACTGAAAGTTTTGCGCGCACCTCCTCCGCCCCCACGACAGCCGCCGCCGTCGGCCCCCAAAATCGTATTAAAAACCCGTTTCGGATTAAAAACTCGAGCAAACTACTATACACGCACACGTATAATAACAATAATATTATTATATAATAATAATATATATATATATATATATACATACGTATATACATATATTATAATATACGTCTCGAGGCCGCACTCCAAAGTATATATACTTAATATAATATTCTCAATCTCTCTCTCTCTTTCTTCTTTCATGCGGCAGGCAGCCCGTCCGGAAAAAGTTATTTCGCTCGTAGTCCTTTGTGTTTACGCTTTGCTAAGCCGGTAAAGGGGTGCGCGCACAGAGTTCTCCTCCGTACTACACGCTCGGCGGCGGTTTTAAGTGAATTTTAAATGACAACACGCCGTATTATTCGCGCGCTCTTTATATATATTTTATATAATAATTCGCGTGCGTTTAACACGAGCTATTAGACGTTGAAAATCTTTCGCCGTTCTTCTCGTCGGCGGACCGCGCAAACCGCGGTGGCTTTCTTTCCCCGTCGCGGCCCCACGCCGCCCCGTGATTACCGGCTCCGGCCGCGCCGACCCCTCGTCGCGACAAGTCGACGGGCGGCGTCTTCCGCGCCGGCACGCCGACTAATGAAACGGACACAGTATAATAATAAAATATATATAGACACGCTGATAATAAATAATATGTATAGATAAAAACAAAGACGAAATTGCCTAGATAAAACATAACCGTAATTTATATCTAGATAAAAATATAGATACAATATAGATTATGATATCTTTCGATAAAATTATATATATATATATACATACATTTTTTAAAACACAAGTGTCATAATATATCTGTTCAATAATGGTTATCAATTTCTGTTTATAAGACTACTAAGAATGGTAGATGGATTATTAAAATTCGCATTGACCGGTGGGGCCCCTAGAATTGGTATATAAGATAGTTATAACGTAATTTTTTTTTCACTTTATTTTCAGAACATAATACAAAGCAATTTGTCTAGATATTTTGACATTTGTATACAAACGATGAAAGATAATTAAAAATGTATCCCCACATAGCTCTCGACAATATAGACTGATGTAACAGTAACATTTCCGAATTGGGCCCGAACGGTTGATTTATTGAGTTTACAAAATAATTAAAAAAATAAATAGAAAATCGAAAATAACAGAAAACCGTTTAATTGCGTAAATATTATCGTTTTTTCCGCATTATTACAAGGAAAATACCTGATCGCCTCAACACACCAAACTAGATCCGAAAATCAAAAAGAATGCAAGATTTCTATTCGAAAAGTTGTTGACAGTAAAACCAATTACATTAAGGGCTTGAAGTAAATTCCGGTGATTTTCCGTTTCCGGTTATATGTGAAATTATCGGCGCAATTCACGGATACTCTCGACGCAATACAACTCTCGTTTTGTCATTGCTTTGTTGTACGACAGAGTCGATAAGAGGCTCTGTTATAAGACGAGCGGTGCAATGTATTACTACTTAAGCCGCGACGTTTCTCTTGAAAAAAAAAAAATGATAATAATACCATTCCCGTTATTGTGGCGCCGCGTTTAAAATATAATATAATAACGTTTTACGAAAGACACGTGTAAGGAGGTGCGCCGGATTTATCGCGGCGGAGCGCCCGAAACGGCGCGACGGTTTTGACCGGATACCCCGGTCCCATATGGCTCGGAGAAGAGTGGTAGGAAAAAAAAAAAAAAAACTGAAAGAAAAAAAAAAAATGGAAAAAACGTAATGGGGTCGGCGAAGAAAGGGTCGCGGCGACCGTTGATGGTTCCTTATCGTCCAGTATAGTACTACGCGGGTTTACATAATGTTTTATATATATGTATATATATATATATATATATATTTAGTAACCGCGTCGTATCTCTGCGGCGGCACGTACAATATACGGCCGCGTCTATAGAGCGGTTGTTATTAATATTAATATCGGGGTAATCGAGGAGGAAACCCGGGCCGTTAAACCCGGACCCGGTGTAATTATCTCAACAAGGTGCTTTCGGACCGAAAACGGCGGTGCGGGGAAACGGCGGCCACATGTGCCGGCCGAGACGATGTTATTATAAACGCAAGACGCGGGCGACCGGCCCGCGTCGTCTACCGGGCAAATCCCCGGGCGACTTTAGCTGGCCCGGGCCGGCCGGGACCTTATTGTAAATTCCTCGAGGAAACGGGCTTTGTGTATATAATACACGACACACGCGCGTAATACGACGGAAGGAAACCTCGTAAAACGACGCATAATCCTCTCTCTCACTCTCTCTTCGTACATAAATATATATATATATATAAATCGTAGCTGTAAAACGGCCGGCATTATTATATTAAATAGTACGTGCGACCCGCGCGGCCCGTCCGGCCGTTGAATTACCACGGCCAGTAGTGCGGTCCGGTTTGCCGCCTAAAACGACCGGGGCGGCGGGAAATATCCGGCCGATATTATTTATCGTGCACGGACATTGGAAAACGCGTCGATTAAATCCGGCGTATACGTATTATACGCCGCGTACCGTATTATATTTTTATAACGGTCGTTTGCCATTTATTTGTGTATAAAACGCGGCCGCGGCACTCGGTCCGATAATAAAAACCCGCGGCCCTCGGCCGGTTCAATTTCGGATTTAACGTCGTCCGACTCCGAATTTTATGTACCTTTCGACGCCGCCGCCGCCGCCGGACGATTTTCAACCGTACCGCCCGCGATGTATCATATAAATTATTTATTAACGACACGTACACGACAATTAAACGCAATTACGTGTCATCTCGTCGTTTCCCCTCCCCTATCCCTGGACGTTTTTATTACGGACGCAAATAAAACGCGCCGGCGACGGACCGGCCGAGCCAATAACAACGGAGTAACAACCGCTCGTACCGGCGCAGCCCTCTCCCTCCCACCCGTCTTCATCGCGCAGCAATCGGTTTTTCGAATTTCTGTGAAAATCGTAAACTACGATTATATTCGACTTTTCCCGCCGTTCTACTACTAATATCTATCCGGTTTTACGTTATTTATGTACGTACTACGACGATTTCGGTATTTATACGGTAGCTCGGTTCTTAAAATGAAAATTTGTTCGAATTCATGTTTATTCGTTTCAGTTTTTCAATTTTGTATAGATTTTGTTAATTTTCAATTGTAACAAATCCTAGAAAAATTAGCGCAAAGTAAACTTGTTTATAAACTCGTACGTCTGTACATTTTTAAAATCGTATTACAGGCAATTCGTGTCAGGCGTTTAAGTCCATTCGACTTATATCGCACCGAGTCTCTGCCGGGACCTTAAGGGACTAAATAGGATTTTCGACAGATGTATCGTTTAATTTCATAATCGGCTCACGGTTTCCTGTTTGAAATATCGGCATAGGGGCAGGGGAATTCATATCGGCTCACCCACTATAGTTTTTTTTTTTTTCCTTTCGTTTTGCTAAGCGGCACCGGTTCAGTATACACGTACCTATTACGCAATTATTTGTCGGGTATATCGATCGGGCAATAATAAATGCCGTGTATTACTCGGCGGTCCCGGGTGGCTACGGGGTAACGCACCGGGGAGTCTCGCGCCGCCGACCGTATAATATCCAGACCGGTACGGGTCGTTAAAGTCACCGGCGGCTCGCATATAACAATCGTACGAGTAATAATAATACTACTGCCCGATACGTAAAGACAAAACGGTTGACAGAATAACGCGCGCGAAAGACTCCTCCGATTTGCCTGCGCGTGTGTGTGTGTGTTTGCGCGATATATTAATAGTTTTTTTTTTTTTTTTTTTATATTTTTTTATTGCGAACGCGCGTCCGAACAATATACTCGTATATTTTATGTCACCCGAGGCGCCCCGGCGGCGGTCATCTCTGTAGCGCGGAGGTAAAAAACGTCCCGTTCCCCGATTTCCCTCTTCCCCCCTCCACCATGTCCTCCCCTCGGAATCGGCACTGACACGTCGTATCGATCGTAAAAAAAAAAAAAAAAAAATTTGTTTTATATATATATATATGTATAGGTGTACAATGTATATAACACTCGTATAGACGACCGACGGTCATTTCGCTATACATACACACCGGTGAGTGTATACACGCGTTTTTTTTTTTTCCTCCGTTTTACGACCGGCAAAAAATAATAATAATAATAATATATTATCCGATTGGATAAGATAATATACTACTACGCGTTTCGCGTGTACCGTCGGGCTCCCGGCACGTTATTTTTTTTCTCTCGGATATTTCTATACCGCGGTTTTACATTGTATAATTATATGTATATATATATTTCGAATATTTACAATTTATCGCAAATACCTGCGCCCGTGTCTGGGACCCATAACTATACTAAAATAAACAACCGGGATAAAATATTATAAATATTATTTTAGACGCAGCCTCCGGACCAAATGGACGGCGGTAAGACGTGACCTCAGTCGCAGTGGTTGGCGCACGTGCGCGAAACGCCGTCTTCGAGTCGACGGGTGGGGGAGGGGCTTCGATGCCCCCTTTTCGGATAAAACTTATGAATTTCGAACTGTAAACGTTTATAAGAAGTTTATACTCGGATGGTGGTCAAATCCGACAAATGTTTTTATCACGGGAGCCGAAACAATTTTTATTAATTTAAAATCGAAAAAAAACAATTCGAGAATTTCAAATAGCCATAAGTGTATTCGGTGAACATTTGACGAATATTTTTTTCGCCGAATCGAAATCAACAGAGAGTAATATTTTCGTCCCGTTTTCAATTGAAAGTGTAGAGAAAAAAAAAACACACACACACACGAGCGCACGTCGTCGTGGTATTATTTGTATTATTTATGATTTTTCTTAAATGCGTATCGCGGGCCCGCGGTGCTGAATAATATTGTGTCGTTATTATTGCGGAGCGTTTGTGTTTTGCGCTTTTCGCCGGCCGACCCATTGGTCGTGGCGAACAACGGGAATCCCCGAGGGGAACAGAGCAAACTTTATTATTATTATTATTATTATTATTATTACTATAACTGTTATTATACGTGCGTACGCCCCCGACGCCGTATCGCAATATGCGCGCAATAAAGAGACGTCCGGAGAGTCGCGCGGAATGCTTTGACAAAACAATTCGGCAACCGACTCGGTCTTAAATATATGTACCTAACCTAATAATCATTCTGTTATTATTATTATTACTATGCGATATGTCGTAGGGTTCCGGTCGCTGGAATTTCGACGGTACGCGCGGTACACTCTGGGTCGGCCGGTCGCTTATTGTAGCACGCACGAACTTACGAACGTACGTTTACGCCCGGGGTAATTGCATAATTTGTCGGCGACCCGGTGGCGGCGGCGGCGGCGGCGACGACGACGACGACGACGACGACGACGACGTTTGACGCGCGGGTGCGGTTAAAATCGGGACGCCGCCGCCGCCGCCGCCGCCCGAGTAGAAAACTTTAGCCGCGCCGCGCGCCGCCGTCTTTACGCCGTCGTCGCCGCGTAGCGTTCACCGGTCCGGAAGTTATACGAGCCGACAAATAATTTCGAGCCCAGCACCTCCCCCCCTCCCCCCCGGAGTCGAACCGCGTAAAAGCGGAGTCGCCCGCCCTCTCTTGCGTATCCCGTCGCGTAACGTGAATGACGATAAATCGGCAACCGTCGGCCGTCCGGCGATTATCGACAAAACAATCCGCCGCCGCCGCCGCCGCCGCCGCCGATATTTAAATACGTTCACTGTCGAAATTCGACCGGGACAGAGGATAAAATTCCCGAGGTATAGGAAAGAAATTGCCGCCGCAGCGCCACAGTCGCTAGTAAGACGTTCTCATCGGTTACGTACGCATTGTTACCCGGCCGCGCACCGTTTACCGAATATAAAGGCACCTTGCAATCGTATTTACTAATAGCGGACCGTGTAGACTCTTATAGAAGACATCATATTTCGGATGGAAAGACGCACATCGTTTGGAAATAAACCGTTAACTGTGCCCCGGCGTTGAGTATAGCTAAATCGTTTAACCGACTGTCATTCATCGTCGGTCCGAGGTGTAGACGAACGCCTGATAAATTGGAAACGAATTCACGTTAACACGTAAAAAATCCTCGGGATTTCGATCAAATCGAAACGCTCCCGCAGATATATTGAGATATATATATATATATATATATATATATATATATATAAGCCAAAGTCTACTGCCTCTCGCGTACCCCTACCCCCTAATAGACATACGCCCTTGCATTATTATTTAAATTTCCAATGCTCAAAATATCCATGGATCGTAGTTTATAATCAAATATACATATACAGCACTGTTAAATACTAACGTTTATCCAGAGATTCTAGACCAGTAGTCTGGACGTATTTAACGGGTCTAAAATAAAAATAGACTTAATAAAAAGATAATCATATTGCGGTGCGTGTGCCGTTTAGTGTAAACAATTATTACGTTGTTATAACGGCGGTGGCAATTAAACGACGGCAGCTGCTTTAATACGGTTTTATTCGATAAATTCTCATAGTTTTATTATTTTCCCCGAGGATTTCGTGCCGCCGCGGTTGAGAACCACTGTTCTAGGCGATAAACACGGGATTATATATTACCTAGATACATTTTTCAAATTTAGCGTTACCCGCCGTCTCGTCAAGATAGTCGGTTTATTTATTATTATTTTTATTTTGTTAAAGTTATCCGTGCGCAACACCGGCAGATCCGTTTAAGGGTTACGCGCACAGACGGTCGTACCATATTATTATTATTATTATTATACACGGGCCGCTGGATTTATTTCGTCGACGTCGCGGTCGAAAAAAAGGGCCGGGGTATATGAAAAACGGTTCTCGTATAATATTTACACGTGAAAAACACAAACGCGTGACAACGGCAGTCGCGTTTCCGGTCCGCCGGTCCGCCGTCGCCCTCTAACCTTTGAGCGATTTGCATAAGGCGTGCGCGGGCTTCGATTAGAATAAACGTATTTGCGTAACGTATTATACGGCCGACGCCCTTTGCGACCAGCGTGCGGTGAATCTCTTTAGACGATATACAATATATAATATATCGGCGTTTTTTTTAGCTTTTTTTTTTTTTCTTTTTTTTGTTTATCTCCGTGACGCATACGTTCCGCAGTATATTATATCCCCCGCCCGTCGGATTTCGTCGCCGCTATATATTTAAATCGGCTGTCTGTCGTAGTTATATAGTAACATTGATACATACATATATATTACGGTATCTAAACAATTGTTTCGAACACGAAATGACACTACGCATAAACCGTCGAACGCTCAGGCGACGACTGGAACAAGACCGCGGGCGGTCGGCAATTTCCAACGGACAATTTTCGCATCGTTTTCGTACCGATTAGAGCGATACATTTCCTAACGAAAATAACGCGAACCGGCCGTTCGCGTTACCCGTGTGCGGATTTGAAATTCGCCAGCCCTCCGCCCCGAGTTCCGGATGTATCCCACAAAGGCATTCCGCGCTGCGACAATTCCGACTCCGCCCCGCTCGGGTCGAGTCTTGAGCAAAGCGACCTGTTACGACCCGATACAACCAAGAGAATTCTGTCCACCGCGCCGAGGGGCCGAATGATTTTTTTTGTTTTCATTTGTTTTCATATTTTAACGTTTTTTTTTTTTCTTCTATTAAGTATAATCAAAGAAACGAGTAAAAATACATATTAAACAAGCGTTTTAGAAAAAAAAAATTTTCGGCCAAACGAAAACGGTCTTGTTCATTAAATGTAAACGATATGTTCCTTTGGTCCTAATCTCGACCGGAAAGTCAGAATCGTTGAAGTGCGGAATGCACTTTTGTTGACCTATCTACGCGTTACCGTGACTACTATTTTTTTTAAATATTCCGGCGGAGGCTACGGCCCCCTCGGCTTCCCCCGTAAATAAGCCCCCCCCCCCGGTCGTGTCTGCGATGAATATTAAAAAAAATGTATTCTTTGCGGTAGATTCCGTTTCAAACGTATTATTAGCGAGCCAGTTGTTACTGATAATAATAACATAAAAACATGTTTACGGTGTGTGTGGGGATGGGGAAATGTTCGGGAATCGTCTACGGCCTTGCGCACCGGTCACGGCAGTTGGTTCTAAATTTCAAATATTTGAACAGTTGTAGAAAAACAAAAAAAAAGTGAAATCTATCATTTGATAAGATAAAACGACGTACGTCTAGATCCCTACTAATATTCCTAATAAATTTATTTTACAACACTACCCGCCCTCACCGCGCGGCATCGAATGTTTCGCGATTAGGACAGGGGGTGTATTTTTTTTTTTTTTTTTTTTTTCGGACGTCCCGATCCGATTCATACCGGAATTTAATTATTTCGTCGAGCACACGGGTTATAGGTGGTACGTCTTCGGCGATCGTAAAAAAAACGGTCGGCGGATTTGCCGGGGATGATATAAACTTTACGGTTTTCGTTGCCCGTGTTGGGAGATGTTTTTTTTTTTTTTTTTGCAATTTCGCGCGCGACGGGACGAGGCGAGGGGATCGAAAATATTCGGACACGGAAATGAATTTTTCGGACGACTATTCGCGCGGGGCGATATTTTTTTTTACTGCGCAACATATAATAATAAAAAATAAAAAAAAAATACAACAACAATATTTCTCCTCGGGAATAACCGAAATACCGTTTTACTGTTATAGCGCTCGGCCCGTAGCCGGAGGGACGAACGGCAGAACAGGAATCCAATTTGTGCAGCGCCCGGCCATGGGGAAGAATACAATAATGAGTGGACCCTTCGAGAGTTTTGTACGCGAATTTTAATAGCTACAGATCAAAGGTACCCGTAAACGTTTATTCTCCCCGGGGATTTTCTTCGTACATTCGGACAATTTACGTTCTTAAATATATATATATATAGATTTGTATTGTACGTATAAAAAAAAAAAAAAAAAGGGGAAAAAAAAAGGTTATTCGGCAAAAGTTCCTCCCGGGGACGGGAGCGTATATATTATACGTCACTATTTAATAATGTCAATAAAATTGGAGATAAAACGGTCGAAACGGGTTTTTTTTTTTTTATATATTTTTTTAATAAAAACTCGAGACGGAAACTGGAATACAATTTTTACCAACCGCAATATAACCCACATTTCTCGGTAGAAATCGGTTTTTTTTTTTTTAGGAAACACAATAGCGGCGGAAAGTATATAATATTATTATTTATAACAATATATATATAAACTAGCTGTCCCGCACGTGTTTGACCGTGAAAAATAGGAAATACCCGTGGATTTATCCCCATACTCCTAATTCCTAACTTTATCGGTCCTTTCGCGACTAGATTTTCTCCGCGGCATTTTTACTAAAAATGAAAATTAATACGCAAAACGATCTCGTCTATCGTTTGTCACTCTTAGCCTGTTAGGTACCTACACCATAGGCTGTATATATATATATATCACCGACATTTCAAGTCTCTATGTCCAGCGGATTGGTCCGGGCGTTGATCAGATTAAGCGAGCGAGTGGTATTCGGCTTTTATAACGAATAACAAAAAAATATATATATTATTTGGTAACTAAGCAACGACAGTTTCCCTAGTAACGTATTAATTATAGATTTTGTGTATATATATATATATATATATACAACTCTTATCCTATAAAAAATAAAATTGACGGTCACTTATCGAGATAAAAACTATCCTATATTTTAAGTTGGACCAAATCACACACATGAACATAATCTTATCAAAATCGGTTGTGTAGTTTTAGAGCGCATTGCACGCTTAATTTATATATATAAGAGATAGAGTGTACGTCCAACAAACGCTTTAAACTTTAAACTAGTCAATACAATGACTTTTTTAATTATCTTAATTATTGTTTTCGATGTTTAGACGATAATGGCGATTCGCGCGTTGTAGCTCGGTATCGTAATTTCACCGTTCGTATCGTTAGGGTGATCATCGATTCGGGCCTAATCAATTCGACCACGACACGGAATTCGTCCCGTTTCTACTCGGGTATGTCGGTAGAGCGTTGCTGCCGATCGAATCGAAATTCGTCCCGCAAGTGGTCCGCACCCCGGTAACACGGTCGACTCGCGTACGGTTTATCGTAAAACGACCCCCTTTTTAAACGGCCCGCTCGCGCGTGTATAAAAATCCAACGGCACTCGGAGGGCCCGCGCGCGCCGGGGACCGGCCAAGAGCCATAAATCGGGACGGCCGCGGCGGACGACGGTCCGCGGAGGTTCTTTGACGCGTCAAGGACCCGGCGCGGAAAATCCGTTCGTCGCGGCGCCGTAACGTTCGCGGCGCACCGGAATTCGCGGGTCCGACGGCGGCGGCGGCGGCGGCGGCGGCCCGCAAACGTCTACGCGCCCGGCGGCGCGCTCTGAAACCGGGCCGGGCGGCGGACGGCGCGTAAAGTGTTTTCGGACGCGCGTACGACGTGGCCTGCGTAAACAAGACTCCGCGGCGAATATTTCGCACGGGAATTAACGGGCCGAAACGGGGCGACCGACGGGTGTACGACGCGTACGTGTCCGCATAGAGAGAAACAATAAAACCCAGTTATAGGTAATACAGAGGGAAATATAGAGAGTGTCGGTTTTACGACCGCGCCCCGGACCCTTTTGTCCGTCCATAAAATGATCACACGGCCGCGCGTAATAAGTTTAATAATAATTTATATTTCCATATTATTATTATTATTATAAGAGGATTTCCCCGTCTATTCGTCCTATCTCGTGTATCGGCGGCGGCGGCGGCGGCCCGGAATTATTTTATAATGCTTATTTATGCGAGGCGCTTTATACTTCAAGTGCGCCCCGCATTAAAATCCCCGAGACGACGCTCGCCAATAAAATATTATTATTATTACTATTATTACTATATACGTGTAATAATATTCGAAAAGCAATAACGAAACCGCACCCGCGTATTATTGATGACGGTACCGCTACACCACCGGCCCGAACGTCAACGGCGTATTTTTTTTTATATAACGGCGACGCGGTCGTGTAGCCGGACAATACGCGGGGGTCTGTACGAAAAGTACCGGGACAAACGTCCAATCTGCCAATCACGACGGCGTTTCGAATGATTATCAAACGTATAAGTGGATATTTTAAACGAAACCCCGAGTCGGCATCTCATTTCAGCGTAATATTGCAACCGTCCAGAGTCAGTGTGTTTCGTTCGCCGTTCTCGACACGTCCTAACCATGAAGTTCTGCTCGAAAAATAAAAAAAACTACAAAAAATAACGCAACTGAAACGCACGGCAATGATTAAAACTGACTTCGGCGAGGTACCGTTCCGTGACTTTCGAATGGTTTTTAACGTTTCAAGGATGGTCCACTGAAGACGCGAGGGTCCAGAAACGACGATGTCGTGGCGAAAATTTGCGACGATCAGTATTTTTTTGTGAACATTGAAGGTATTGTTCGTTATGAATAATTGTACCCCGTGGACAAACCGTCAATCAGATAGAGACCATAGAGACGTATTTGATACGTTTGCGAGATAGAATTCGCAAAAAGCACATTTAGCGCTGTCGAATCGTGAATTTTCGGCTGATTCTTTTCCCGAGACTAAAATCTGCGCTTAACGGACAACGGTTTCAAGGTGTAGAGGTACGAGTCGAAACGAATACGGCGACACGACATCAAGCTTTAACTTTGGAACAGTCCCAAAGGACTTTTGAAAAATGGCCAGATAATCGGGACCGCTGCATATCGTCCGGAGGAGTGTAGTTCGAAGAAAATATCATTAGACAATACGTAACATAATTTTAGTAATCATTAAAAACGAAACCCTGGTGTACATTTTGAACCCGGCGTCGTATTGCGGTGAGCGCGGTACAATGTTTTATCGTAACAATAAAAACTCTAATAAAATGTAACGCTTTGCAACAACAGACGGTCTCATATTAACGACGGGTCGTCGACATTTTTTCAAACGCGCATTTTCGCAAAATAGTAAAATACGTTTTTGTTGTTTTCATTATTTTTAGTGATTTTTTTTTTTTTTTTTTGGATTTTTTGTTGTTGTTAAATTTAACAAGTTCGAAAAGATCGGTTTTGGCCAAAATCGCCATCGAATGCGGTCTCAACAAATACCGGGTATACTAGGCTACCGTGTGTTAATGACGTTATCAGTTTAACGTCCGTGATAACAAGACGTGATCCCCAACCGACAAAACCGGAAACCCCTTAAAAACCCATTAAAAAGTCGGATTAAAAAATTAATTTCATTTACAAACGTACGCGAAATATTGCATTACGGGTGGACAAAGTAAACATTGTCCCTGGATGACACTACGAAAGAAATTAGCCCGTGTCCTAGGGCTACGCTCGGGTTAAATCCGGCCCCGGTCACGTCACTACGATTCAATTAATAATAATAATAATATTAATAATAATAATATTATTAATAATAATAATATTGTCGGGCGTTTGAGATGACCGCTATCCCGCGACGGTATGTTATGCGGTCGTCCACGAGGGCGTACCGCGGCCAAACCGTGTAATGATGACCGGGCGCGCGCGCGCGCGCGAAACGTTCCGGCCCGGCGACGATTAAAACGGAATATAATTTATAGCACGGTCGGGCCGCGACGGTTATTATTATGACGTGAACGCGGCGCGCGCGCGTTAATCGGTTTTCGGTACACACGGATATTGTAATATTGTATTAAACGCCAGAATAATACGGTGATTGGGACGTCAAAAATCGCCGGGCCGCGCAAATTCGATTCCCGGACCCATGAATATTAAACGCGTCCGGGGCGACGGCGGCGGCGGCGGCGGCGGCGGTGGGGGGGGGGCGGTCCCAGCGTGTCCGCGAAATCATCACAAAGAAATAACGGGCCCCGGGGGCGTTTGATGTGCGGACTTCGATTAAAATCCCGTTCGTTATTAAATCCCGGTGCGCCGGTGTACGCGGCGGTCCGCGGCGTGACAAAAGGTCGGCGGCCGACGACCGGGTTTTGAAACACAAAACGCGTCGGTCGAGGGCGGCGGCGGCGCGCGCGACGGTTTCGCCGCGGACCGCAACGCCGTTTGACCTCGCCCGTCTGTATATTATTATTATTATTATTATTATTATAATATAGTCGACGGTCCGAAACTCGCACGCCTCCCCCGCCGAGACGCGGACATCAAAGTACCCGGAGAGTCGGATTGCTGACCGCCGTCGCCTACCCCTCTTTTACATGTTATAAAAGGCAAATAATTCGCAAACTCGCCGTAGCAGTCGTTGTTTTGCGCTCGCGCCCGCCGTCGCTATACGCGCAAAAACAATAATAACAATTACAATAACAACAACACGACCGGCCCCGGTCGGTCATTCCGGTTACTGTTGTCGGTCCCAATAATAATACCCACCGGGGGTCAATTAATATTTATTTCCAAACTGTATTTTTATCGTTTAACCGACGCGTTGTCCGAATAAATTATTACGGGTGTGTACGATTTATCGAGTTTCGATAATGTCCGTTTGTAAAATGTTTTATCAGAGTCCGCGGTACACCCGAGATGTATTCTTACTTTTGTGTTCGATTATAAACGTGACAAAATAATATTATTTTTTTTTTTTTTATACCGATGGCGGCCGGGTACGACTAAACGATTGCAATCGAATTTTGAAAATCGCCTCGGCGAAAAATCGGTAATATTTTTTACAAAACGACAGATTCGCAGTGTTTCAAACACAACCGGATTGACACGATTGACGGTCGAACTAATCCCCCGACCACATGGAAATATTTCTAGTCACAAATTACATTATTGTTTTTATTATTAGTGTATTGTCGTCGGTCAAGTTTGAGGACGGTCTGTTTGAAAATCATACCGTTTGGAAATCGCGACGGAATTGTGAAATTTCACCGCCACGCCGCGTATTTGCAAATATCAAAAACGGGACGAAATCGCCTGTGTTCGCGATCGGCGGAAACGATTAAACGGCAAATGAACTCGTTCGGCGACAGGGGGAAATAAATAAATTGCAAAACGCCGTGTCGTAATTATAATAATACGGCGGCGATGACGTACAACCGGGGGGATGGGGGGGGACGCAAGTACGCGGTCGACGGCGCCGCCGGCCCGGGGCCCGACCCGCAACCGGTAGCGCCGGCGTGCGCGGTAGATTGCCTACGCGGAACGCCCGACATATTATTATTATTATAATAACGCGTCGGCGGCCCGTAGTAAATCTCCGAGACATTCGTTGAGAAAACTACGGGCCGCGTTTCACTGTTTCACACGTGTCCGCTCGTCCGTTTCGTAGTATTTGTTTTGGTATTTTATTTTGTTTCCGTTCTGTCTCCCGTCCGCAGCCCAATCGTCGTCGTTAGTCGTCGTCGTTTGATGGGGTTGTAAAAATTATCATTATAAAGCAATAACGTTATCGAGTCGAGACGTAACGATGCGCCGCGCTTACCGAGCCCCGTCCGGCGCGTATTTATTACAATATTTTAACGATGATTCATGTTGGAATATTCGCGCGGCGGTTAAGTCTGGGCCGTCGTCGCCCAGCGCATTCGCCAATAAACGAAACTTTCTCGCGCCGTCCCCCCCCTCCGTCCCGTCCCGTCCCAGTCGCACAATCTCCTCCCCGCCGCCGGGCCGCCGATCGGAGATTAAACGTGCGCGCCGGCCGCCAAGACGTTCGGCGGCGGCGGCGGCGGCGTGTACGTGACCGGCGAACGGAAGCGGATTTTTTTTTTTCTTCTTCTTCTTAGATGTCACGCGGCCCGTACCGGAAACGCCTGCGAAAACGTAACTAGGCACCAGCACCCCCGTCGTCACCATCCACCAACATCGTCCCGTTTAATAATAATAATAATAATACAATAATCGGCCCGGAGACGTTATAATTATCGCCGCCGGAAAATCGATAAATTTTATTCGACAAAAAAAAATGTATTAAAAAATACGAAACCTAACCTAACGTACACGTACGCACGCGGCCGTTTCGATTTCGACGATTTTCTAAAACGCTAAAAACTCAACAAATGTCAAATGATTGCGCGAGAACGTGACTATTACCGATGCATATTGTTCGTGATTATTGCGGAAATGTCAGGTGTCTACGGTAATTGTTAATTTTTTTTTTTTTGCGTTTTACCCGAGTTACCTCTACGCAAATACAAAATCGAAAATATTGGCAAACTGGTGCCGTCGATTTGCCTTACGCGGTTTTCTCGGTTATTGAAAATACTCGAACGAAAATCGGTAAAAAAAAAATGACAACCCTCCTCCGACTAGACGACGCTACACTCGAAAAACCGAGTAGGATTTCTGGCGGAAAAGTTGTTTGCAGACAACCGCCTTCGTATAGTAGTTCAGTGTTTCTCGACCTTTTCACCACCGCGGACCACCTCGATTTTACGAAAACTAGGAATACCTTTTTTTTTTTTGCTCGTCAACAAGAATACACAAAATCTATCGAAAAATGTTAACTTTTATTATTTTACTTTGCATTTTATTCACTATACTTCACTAATATATATATATAATTATACTTCAATTTATTACTCCGATTGCCTAGACACTTATAAAAGTGGAAAATGCTTATCGGCCTACAGCAGGTAACAACGATAAGATAACAGTATAATATTATACGGTTCGTCAATGAGTCGCTATTTAAAAAAAAAAAAAATAATAATTAATTTGTAATAGAAATCGAAGGAAAAACCTATGGGACCGCGGACCACCGGTCGGGCAACACCGGTATAGGTTAAACCAATTCGGATAGGTTAAAAAAAAAAAAAAAAAAAAAAAAAAACGAAAGAAAGAAAAAATAAACAACGTGGCGGCCGAATTTTGAAATTTCATCACTACGATATTGTAACCATTTGGCCCATTAACTGTTATTACCGGTGGCCATTTTGTTCGCGTTACCGTATATTTCAGCTTAAAAAAAAAATATTACAAAAAAGTGAGGATTGTCGTTCGTTTACAAACGACAATCGTTGTACTGTATTTTATTATAGTTTTATCGACTAACCGACCGGCGGGGTCAGGCCCGATTTTAGAGCAGTACGTTTGGGTAATAATGAAAATAAAAATTAGCCAGACATCGTAACAGGGAGGGGGGGAGGGAAAAAAAAATTCATTTATCGCAGTATTTCCGATACAATAATCCATCGACTGTTTGGGGAAACGGGATTTTCGATAATTTTTTGTTTTCTTTTCGTTTCTGGCGTTTTTTTTTTTTTTGTTTTTTTATAGAATTGTTTTAACGCCAACAATAGACGCGGAATCCCAACAGAAATCTAATCGTACGCCACAATCGATACCGGGCACCAAGACGCCCGGAATGTTTTGTTGTTTTTAAAGTCGAGTACCGAAAAACCGGCTAAAAAAAAATCTGGCCCGGAAGTACCCCGGGGAAAAACGATCGGATACAATTGTATACTTAAAACACATTTTTTTTCTATTTCGTTTACATCAAAAATCAATTTTAATTTCCCGTAGTTATAAATACCGTTAATCGTTCACGTTTCGGAAAAAGAAAGAAAGAAAAAAAATAACAATAGTTTCTGTTTACACACGTCTGGCACTATTTATTCCGATGTTATACCGAGCGGACGGTATAATATTATTTTACCATACGAGAAAACTTTTAAGTCTAATTCCCGCAATGTTATGTAAAAAAATCATTAATACCGAGCCTCGGATTGTGGTAGAGGAGATGGGTGGGGGGGGGCGGTTGTGATTTCGAACGTGTTATTCCGATATCGGAAAAATAGTTAAATTTTTTTTTATTTTTTTTATTTTTTTAATTTCCCGACCTAAACCTACGGTGTTTAATTATTTCTTACCGGACCGACGACGGCGATGCATTTTTATCGTCGTAATTTAATATCTGTAAATTACATTGTATTGGTACGGTATATAATTACTATATGGCCGTATAGGTGGTGGGCTGGGCAGGGCGAAAGGGTCGGCTATTTTGCCGCCATACGGGGGGGGGGGAAAAAGAAAAAAATAATATTTATTAATACATATAAAAAAAACCTCGATAGAAACGGTTTTTTTTTAATAAAACATATATATATATAAAAATTTCGGAGTTTTCGGACGAAACCGTATACCGGGCGGTAAGGAGTAGTACTATATAAAATATTTAAGGGGAACGATCGTCGTCGTCGTCGGCGTGTACGTGTAGTTTAATTACATTTATTGCATTCCACGCCCGAAGGAAATAATAAAAAAAAAATTGATGGCTACGGCAATAATATTATATAATAATAATAATAATAATATACGAAAATGATGAACCGACGGGGACGGCTTCTTCCATCACCGGTCTCACCCGCGCTCGCTTCCATTGTCTTCGGGTTAATTATACGAGTGAGGGGGTGCGTGGGGGGAGACACGGAACAAGGTAAAAAAATACAAAAAAAAAAAAAAAAAGGGTTAAATATTATTACCAGTACGAGGCGGCCCCCTACGTATTATTATTAAAACGTTTCCGTATCTCTCTTTTTGATCTCCACTTTTCAACCACCACCACCACCACCGTCCCCGTACCGGTCCCGCAAACATCACCTTCGGCGCCCACGCCCGCGCCGGCGACGACGACGCGCGTAATTGTTTCGACTGCCTCCGTTGAACGCGGAGTAATGAGCACGTAATATTTGTTTGGTAATACGACAAACGCGCGGAATACACCGAACACCGGCGCTGTAATTGTGTCCGGGGCTCGGGGAAATTCAAGCACAGTGCGAGGAAATTTTTAGCGCTTTCATACGCACCCGAAAACACCGAAATAAACGCTAAATATTAGAAAATATGCGAGAGAAACGAAAAATAATTAATTTTTTCCAGATGTTTTTTTTTTTTTATTTAAAGAATTTCGAATGTTCTATTAGAATAAGTTACAATATGGCGATTCAACAAAACAATACACTCGAAATCATGAACCCAATTCATCAGACATAATTTTGGAGACGATTCGATAAACGTTGTTTAACTTTAGGCATTTTCAAATCAATAGAACACTAGAGCAGCGATTTTTAATGTTTTTTTTTTTTATATACACTTTTATCGTGGAACCCATTACTTTGTTCCAATAGTTTTAATGCGACAATTTATAAAAGGACTATTCGCAACTAAAACGGCAACAGTCAAGTTAAATTAAGATCGTTGATCTTTGTAAAAATGTCACGTAGGCAATTTTACAGTAGTCAAATTTGATCAAGAAATCGGTCTTTTAATTCGAAACTGTGTCCAAAAATAAGACACCCACCTCATCCTTTAGCTCAAAAATACAAGTTAGCATCTTCACTCGAGCGTGATGACTACCTGACCTCAGTATTTAAAAGAAGAGATGTTTGTGCACTATTCATTTCCTCGTACAGGATTTTAAATAAACGATTATTTAGAAGCCGAGATTTTATGAAGTTTATGATTTCGACGACCTCATCATGAGTATTCTTACAACTGGTAAATGATAACTTTTTTTACAGCGAATGCCCGCCTATGTATCATGCAGCGGCAACTAGAACAGTTTTTGGCGATATTATTAGTACGCTGTATAGCTCTATTAGTTACGCCACTCGTAGCTTTTGCTCTATCGGTACAGATATCAAAGCAGTTGTACCAGTTGGTATTTTTTTCTCGTCAAGAAAAGAATTTAGAAGATTAAATATTTTAACTCCGTTCAATACGTGGTTGGTAGATATTGGAATATTTTGAGAAAAAAATCACTCGAGTTTCGCGAAACCTTTAAGTGATCTCTGAACACAGTTTAAGAAACACTGCACGCTGGTGGAATAGGCACAATACCAGACCGCACGGTCAATGGCACACGCAATAATTCGTTTCGATGAGGGCCGAACACTAAAAGAAAATCGGTCGCATTTAACCACTAATTCATACGACGATGACAGCGATGCCAACGTAAATGCGACGAATCCCAATCGGATTATCCGATAATATTTTGCACCGTACGATGCGACAATTTTAAAAATTGCTAAATTATAGGAAACGGACGGAATTGTCCGATAAGATCGACGATAACGACCGAATACGACGTCATTTTCGGATGCGTGTAGTCGTACTATTTAAAAATCAATATTTTTCAACAATTTCCATGCGTTTATTTTCTTTATTATGCCAAAAAGTAGTTCTAAAAGTCCAAAATATACAAAAAAAAAATAAAAAATAATGGCAACAATAAATATCGTATACGCCATCTGGGGGGAGGGGGAGGGGGAGGATGAAGTATGCCACAATTTCGTTTCTGTCTCGAAACGCTCTAGGCGTAAAATTAGCATTTCCTACAACTTCCGAGCCCTGACTGATGACGAACTATTCGGCATTTTCGGCGGCGGCGGCGGCGGCGGCGGCGGTATCAAGACGCATCAAGACGACACACCACTTGGTATTTTAATATTATTATTACCAAACGGAAAATGCGGAAAAGAAAGAGCTTCTCCCCGCCCCTAGCACGGCCGCCCCGAAGCGGAAACGACCTTTGGCGAAATGTCAGTGGCGGCTAATAATAATAATAGTAATAATAACGCGACGTAATAATATAAGAAAAGGGTATAGGATATTATACAGACGGCGGCGATGATTGGCATTGGTCTTTTCTACGACGACAATGGCCGCGTTTATTGTGTTTTATTACACGGGTACGGTTTCCGTATTGTCGGCGAATTGTGCGCGCAGGTATTTAAAAGACGCCGAGGCCGGCCCGCGCGCTCGAGCGCTCCCTTTTTCGGTATAAGACAAAAGGCCACCGCCGCCGCCGCCGCCGACTTATTGCCGCGTACGGCCGATTTACGCGACGAGAGCGTTTATTTCGACGGTGTGTCGGTGTCGGTGGTGATGGGGGAGGGGGGGGGTCGCAGACGTATTGTTTAATGATTATTACGTATTTCTTTTCATTCGGAAATGTAAATATCAATTATCCAATTAAAAGCGTAATACCTGCTCGCGAACAATGCCCCGCCGCCGGTGCCGGAAATCGTTTGAGGAATTAAATTTAATAAATAATATTTGAAAAAAAAAAAAATTTAAAAAAAAAACCATTTCCCCGCCGCCTTCGTCGTGTACCGATTTGTCTTTAATATCGGACGGTTTCCCCCTCCCCTCTCCCCCTCGTCGATATTCCTCGGGTGTACCGAAGAATAAGGATCTATAGAGGTTCTACGGGTCGTTGGTTTTACAACAAATGTGCGTCTGTCACACTTTTTCGATTTACGAATAATCAAAAACACGGTAATTTGTTCGAAATAGTTTTAAAAATTTCCAATAGTTTTTTTTTTTTTTTTTAAACTAAACCCGAAGTGAAACCACCACGACTTAAATACTACCGACCTTGACCGTTTACCGATCGTCTACTCGGAATCGTTTCTCTCTTTCTTTCTTTTTAGTCGTTATAAGAAACTATATTTGTCATTTATATATATATATATATATATATATATATAAATGAACACGAATTGTAAGAAAAAGTGTGCGTGTGGTCTTTGACGTAGGTAGCGGGTAGGTTAATAGTTTTAACTACCGCGTGTACAGAGGTATCCGCAGAAGACGCGTGTTTTTCACACACGGAGTTTTTCTAATAATATATATATATTTATATATATATATATATATATATATATTATTGATAATAATAATAATGATGATAATGATAATGTACACGGGAGACCGGCCAGTCCGATAACCTAACGAACGGGAGACGGATTAATGTTTGGCCTCGTTAGCGCGGGCCGACCAGTGTTGCCAATCAACCGTGTCTCTTGTCAATTGTCCAATCAGCGGCGAGTGATTTATGCACGGCCGCCGCCCCTCCGGGATCTAATTAGCGTTTAATTCCGTGAGATGATCGTCGCCGCCGCCGCCGCCGCCGCCGCCGCCGCCCACTCGGCCGTTTCTTAATGAAACCCCTCCCCTAACGACCTCCCCGCCCGTAACGTATCACGGTCTCCTTTGTCCTATGCATCCACTCGTCGAAGGTTTTGCTGCCGTTACACATATATATATATATATAGTACTCGGTAATATTTCTCCGCGTAATAATACAAACAGCACACCGTAGCCGGATAGTATAATATACCGAGAGAGAGAGAGAGAGAGAGAGAGAGAGAGAGAGAGAGCGAGAAGAGCGCAAACGGAGGATTCGGAATTCAAGACGAACGAACAGGAAATTATCGATCGGCCAATTAAACCAATAATAATAATCATTCGGTGTGGATTACGTTTGTCCGAAGGGAGAGAGAGAGAGAGAGAGAGAGGGAGTGAGAAAGAGTGTGTGTGCGCGCGCGCCAGAGTAAGCGAGCGAGATGTGAACAAAATACAAAACACACAGGTCGGGTCCTTTATAACAACGACGATAATGATAATAATAATAATAATAATAATAATATATACTAGTGCAGCAATCCAACCGCTTTTTCGTGGAGGGCCCGGTCAGATATTGACGGTTAATACGGCCTAAAAGCTTCTAATATTATATCCGACGCCCTCCCCGTCGTCGGCGACGGCCGAGGAGCAGCACTCCGCCGGGAATCGGGTTACGCGCGGCGTGCCAGTTTCGGTCAGGTGAAAGAATAATCGAAATGATCTTTTTTTTTTCTTTTTACCCCTCGCCACCTCCCACGAACCCCTTCGCCCACGCACCGCCAATGTTGTGTTTAGTTAGTTCTTGACCGTAATATGCAATCCGATACGCGCGGCCCAATAGACTAAATGGACTGGTCAATATTTTATATAAATAAATATAATATATAGGGAATGGGCGAGAGAGAGAGAGAGAGAGAGAGAAAGAGAGAGAGAGAGAACTTATTTGCCGGATAGTCCGCACAAACGACGGTAAACGAGACGACGCGCACGTCGTTTACACCGCAGCGCCGGGCACGACGTCATGTCAACCGATTCGGAAATCCGTATGCGCGCGCATACGCAGAGGAAACTCCGGTGGCGGCCCCGGTTCTTTTTATGGTAATGCCCGACAACGACAATCACCCCCCCCCCCTCCCCCTATAACGTAATATTATATATTTTATATATATATATATGCAAGCCTTTCGTTCGTATATAGGATATTATATTTCTTGAGTGTATAATATTATTATTATTTTTCGTTTTTGTGTTCGGTTATTACATATATATATATTTAGGCGTGCGTGTGGAAGTGAAGATTTTTTTTGTGTCAAACAGACGGTCATTCAAGGTTCATCGAATATAATTATATATATATATATATATTTATATAGGTACGCATACGAGTGAATGCTGAGTTTGTAAATTAGCAACAACGCTGTAGCCGCGTGTAACCTAATCCTAAACAGGATACTCAAATTTATTGTTCATCAGCGTACGTTTCTGAGTTTTTGACCACCCTCAACGAATTTGTCGGTATAATATATATATATATACATACATTGGATGTTATATATTATAAGTAACCGCACACCACCCCGCAGGGTACATTATACTATACCGATGGAAATATTTTTACAAGTCGTTAAAAAAAAAAAAAAAAAACTGAAATAAAGGGCGCGGAGTACTTGGGTAAATAACAAAACGGAAAATGAGATTTCAAGTACGAAAACATCGCCGCACGGTTCGCGTTCACTTACCCCGGAGTTTTTGGGCGTCGACCAACTGTCGTTCCAGACTTCCTTTGACTTCCCTCTCTCGGAGCACGTCCATTTTCAACTCGGCTGAAAAACAAAACAAAATAACAATAATAATATTAATAATAAAAAAACCAAACTGACGATTAGAATAATATATATATATATATATATATATATATATGGTAAGACAATAATTTATTATAAAAACACGCGGGCGTTCCTAGCGAGTTATACCTCGTATACGCGCGATATCCGTGAGCTACGCCGTCGTATAATATAATATATAAACGGGACGAGTTATATTTGAATATATCGGCGGAGGCTTGCGGGGAAAAACATTGTGTTAATCCCGATTTGAAGGGTCGTGTCGGTTAGTCACCCAAGGCTGTTTGCTCGTATACGGCCACTCGAGACCGTATATATGTGTGTATATATATATATATATATATATATATATATATATATATATATATATATATATATATATATGTTTGTATAATACCACTAGGCGTATGTGTGTACGGTTTGCGCGTGTATTTATTGCACACAGTGTATTATGTATACGCGTATATTTTATATATACTAACATAACACTCGAGGAAAATACAAGAAACGCCCGGCGGCGATTTGAATAACTTTCGCGCAAGTTTCAACCGCCGCGAGCGTGCGCGCGCGCACCTCGAAACAAAACACAATGCGCGCGCCGAAGCGCGGCCGCGGAGACGATCGTTGTTGTAATAATATTTTCACGTTTTTCCGCGGTTTTTCATCATTTTTTTTTCATTTTTTTTTTACAATAAAATTTCCATTTCCCAGATGATATATTATTATCGAGTCGCGATAATATATATATATATATATATATATATATAATAGTATACGGCACCGCTGCGGTCCGCGCCGGTTTCGGGCTCATTAATTTCCCCCGGCCGGACAATTTAATATTAATATTACGACGATAGCAGTGTGTGTACACGCGAGAAAAGTTTCGTCGCGTTTTTTATTTTATTTTTTTATTGGCACATAACTTATTCGACACTATGGGTAAGCGAGCGGGCGTCTGTTTTTTTTTTTTTTGAGACGGTAATATATTTGGTATTTTATTTAGGTAATGAAAAAAGAAAAAGAAAAAAAACACGGTGGCCGAGAGGAGATTGTCGTCGTCGTCGTCTACTAAATATTTTATAATATTGAAAACGTAATAGCGCCTCGCCGCCAAAGTTAAATTTATCTTAATTTTGAAAATTCCCCGCGCCACGGCCGCCAATGATAAATGAAGATCGTTTTCGAAACGCGTAATATTTCGTGGAAACGTTAAACGTTTTTTTTTTTTTTTTTTTAGTCAACCGTTTACACAGCTGTTAGTACGTTCTCGGCAATGTCGTAAAAAAAAATTCGACGTTAATCACCGCAGGAAATCGAATTATTAACGAGGGCGCGTCCGCACGAGTACCTAATGCGAACGGGTTGGGTCTCAACGGGTGACCGATACTTATTATTGTGCGAAAATGGTGAACAAGTGTGCCTGTAATATTATTTTTATTATGCGGACGTTGACGATAATTCGATAAACGCGACAAAAATACAAATAATATTGACGGACGAGCAAAGGCTCTCTGTGTTTCCGTATCAAATCTAAAATCGCAATGAAAAAAAAAAAAAAAAAAAAAAATAAGAAAACGTAAATCAAGACGTGTAGACGTCGGATTAGATTTCACATATTTCACAATCGACCGATATCGGATAAAGATTATAATATGTATCGGTCGGATTAATAGTGGGTGTTTTTTTTTATTATTATTATTATATTTGTATACAATATGCGTCTCCGTTCTCGTTAAAGTCGATTGTTTAATATTTAACGAAATTTCCCGCTAATGTTGGATCCGAAACCCGGTAGATCCGGCGGCGGACAGGAACATAACCCGTTTAAAGAACGGAAAATCATCGCGGTGAACAAAAAAAAAAAAAAAGAAAAAAAAAAAAGCCACCCCCGGTCTGTCGGTCGTTTGTCTTTGTGTTCGTTTTATTTTTATCGGCTATACACGCGTATGAGCGCAAGTACGCGGCGGCGTTGTAAAGAGCACTCGCGGCGACTTTACCGTCGTATAGGTGTAAAATCACCGGCAGATTTATGATAATAATAATATTATGTATATTGTATAATATAATAGCGCACGTGTTGGTGTTTTATTATATAAAATATATTGTATTATATACCGGTGGCGGCGGTTAAAACAAAACGCGCGCGCCGTCGTCGGACTTCGACGGCATCTTTCCAGAGGAGCTTCGGCACGTATTCCGCGCTCGCGCAACAACAAAAAAAAAAAAAAAAAAAAACGCAAACAACGGATATAAGGAATGGAAAGAAAGAAAAAGAAGATGGAAAAAAAAAAAAAAAACCGGAAAACACGGATATCGTCTTAGTCCGGTGGTCTCGGGAACAACGACACGCGGCCGCGATAAGGCGACGACCGGCGGAGACTCTGCGCGCAGCTCGACATAAAACACGCGAACGCCGCCGCTTCGTGTGAGGCGCGTGCCGATTAAATTTATATGGTCGCGAAAAAAAAAAAAATAATAAAAAATTACAAAAACACAAAACCGTGTTGGCAACGTCGTCGTCGTCGTCCATACAATACCGGCGGTAGTGTCGTATAATACATTATTATAATAATAGCGATATACCGGTAAGTGAATATCGTTGTATGTATAGTATTTTGCTGCTGTTGCTGCTGTTTGCGCCGGTCTGCGGCAACCGTAATTTCACATTCTGGTTTTTACTATGATGCGTGCGATTTTTTTGATTTTTTTTCTATCCGTAGACAACTTTTGTACCGGACAACGGGCGCTCCGATATTCAAGTGTTAGTGAACCGTTTCCGAAAGCGTTTCGGATCTACACGGAGAGGTAAATTAAAGTTTTCTCAATGTTTGGACAACTTCCAACAGTTCCAGAATATTGCTTTTAGAAAAATTACAAATGCTCCACCTTTTGTGTCAAATTATACCTAACATAAAGACCTCGCAATGAAAACCATGACAGATGAAGCTGTAGTTTTCTACAAACGCTTTCATAATGGCCTACAAACCCATCAAAATCCTTTGATAAAGAGCCTCTACACTCAGACCATTCCGGGAAACCCCGGGAGTCGTCTAAAAAGGAGCTGGTGCCGTGACTTGTTATAAATATAAAACCAAGTTCTAGACTCTAGACAGCGTTAATTCCCAGCCAAGTGTCACCAATGGGTGATTTCCTAATTCATGATATTCATGTTAATTATTTTTTTTTTTTCTACATTATAATATCATATATACTTATTGTGCTACGTTGTACAGATTGTATATTGTGTATTTCAATTGTATTAAAAAAAAAAAAAATGTTTGGACAACAACCGTAGGGAAATCGGGTAAATTTACGGCAACGATTATTTGGTGTTTTTTTTGTTTTTTTTTGTTTTGTTGTAACTCGGTGAAAAATAATCGTAGAGACATGGAATTTCCATAGAATATCATTGTTAGGAATTTTTAGCGTAGACGAATTTCCAAAAAGATTCTGGCCGTTTTCAATTTGAATAAAATTGTTTTGGCCGAACAGAAATCGCACGGAAATTCGACACAAGGTTCGTCGTAATTTGTACTTAATGGCGAAAAAGAAAACGAAATGGACGTCAATGTAATAATTCTGTTTAATAAGTGTTGAAAGTGTACATTTTAATGACAGTCTTTAAAATGACGGTATTTCAAAAAAATGATTAACTGAACTCTGCTCGGAATTTTGTTAGCAAAGATTTATCGTCGTGTTAAGATATAAATTAAATTCCCCTCCATACCCTACCATCCCAACATCCCACCTACAAAAGTGGTCCACAAATGGTGCAATGTATGACCGTCTTTTTTTTTTTTCTTTTTTTTTTCCGTTCGTGGACAACTTTTCTACCCGCCCACTTTGTCCGATCGTCTCCAAACAAACGCTTATTATAAATCAGAACTACGCTCGATTCGTTATTATTTTTCGCCATTGAGTAAAATTTACGGTGATTGATTTCCCAACTATTGGTTTTATTGGATTGGAGACGGATAAACCGGACAAACGCAATTTCACCGCACGCCGTCGTCGCGACCCAATAATCTCGGATAATTTTCGGTTTATAATATTATAAGATGGAAATATTATTATACCGAATGTAATAATGCACAGCGTGGTATATAGGAAAAAAAAATAATATATATATACGTCATAATAATACTGGTTGTACCGGGTGTTTTAGCCGTCACCGTTATATATATATATATAAACGAGAAGGGAAAAAAAAAAAAAGAAAAGAAAAATGATTATAATAATATAATAACTCGAACTCTGATAATATTTTATATACATCACGGACGGTAAAATATGCGTTTTTCGATCGGCGGTCGTCTAAAAATAAAATACATTCGGAACGTATATAAAATTCTAGCGGGGTTTTATTTTTTTTATATTTTTTTTTTTTTTTTTTTTTTTTTACCTCTTTTTCGGTCGATACACACGCGCGGCGAGCAGGCGCTCGTGATTTTCACCCCGAAACCGTCGAGTCGGGGCGACCGGGGACGGACGCGCGCGCGACACGCAAACTCCCGGCGGCGGAAACGGACCGGTGAAATTACACGCTCGCCGTCGATATATAATAAAATATACCGAAAATAATAATAATAATACAATAATTTCGACGTGCGTTTGTGATATATGGACGACGGTTTTATTTACAGGCGCCCGAAACGCAACGCGGGAGATAATAAGCCGTAATTTTCGATATACTCGGCGGCGGCGGGCCCCCGGGACGCGCGCACACATTTGTTTTTCGAAAATAATCGCTCGTTTTATCATTATCATTATTATTGTTATTATATAGGTTTTTTTTTTTTTTTTTTTTTCATTCCCTATATATAATTTTATTATATAATTTCGGTAATATACGTTTTTGTTTGTACCGCCGGTGTTCCGCGCCCGGGGTTTCCGTCGTGGCAATCACAACGGCGTCGGAGGCGGCCGGATTAAATGGCATTTCGTGAAGAAGACGAGACAAGAACGTTCGAACTCTCCGGCCCGGGCCTACTAACTCCCCGGTGCCTAATTTTTTTTGTACTTTTTTTTTTTTATTATTTTTTTTTCTCTTGTTGTTCCATGACCCGAAAACGGTGGGCGTCGCCCGACAAAATGAAATGGGACTGTGGCGCGGTATATTATATTTATATACATTTGTGCGTCTGTCTGTTTGTGCGTGTGTGTGCGCGCGCGCGACCGCGTTAAGTATACGTTTCGGAATTGATTGAAGCCCGGCAATTGTTGTGTTATACATTTTTTTTTTATTTTTGTTTTTTAAACGCTAGCGAACGAACACACACGGGATAAAAAAAAAAAAAAACAAAATTAAATATATATATATATATATATATATATACCTGAAAATCACACACACACACACGGACGCAGGTGATGGTCGTGATGATGGTATACGCTGAGAGAGAGAGAGAGAGAGAGAGAGAACGGGGTCGATCCGGTGATTACGAGGTGTCTTATTTTTGTATGTATATACGTCGGTCCGTCCGTCCGTTTCTCCGGTGTATATTATAATATAATTTTCATTTATGTAATTTAAATGAAAACGGTCGTTTTTCAAAACGATAATTTGTATTAGGAGGTACGCGCGCGTGTATACGATGGAGATCCATTATTATTATTATTATTATTATACGTACGCGCCGCACATACGCCGGCGGTATTGCGGTCGGAGGGACGGTGGTCGGGTAGTAATGTGTAATGTATTATGTGCGTGGGGCAGGAGGTTAGGGGCAGGAGGGGTTGAGGGGAAATGGGGGGGGGCGGGGGTGAGGGGGCGGACGAGGAGGAGGCGAAAAAACATCGCGTAGTCCCATGCGAGAACACGACTCTTAAAGGTCAGTTCGTGATGGGAATAAGTGGTATGTATATATACGAGTGGCCAATTATTCGAGTGTGTGTACGCCACACACCGCACACAAAAATATTACATTTATACATATATATATATATAAATATACGTACGTACCACGGCACCGACGTACAATAAAAAATAATTTATACGCGCGCGCGCGCGCGCGCGCGAGCGGTGAAATTGTTTTATTATTATTTTTTTATTTTTTTTTTATTTGTACGTTTCGTGTGTATGTGCGTCTCTCTCTCTCTCTCTCTCTCCGCCGCCGCCGCGGTTATATTATTTTTTTTTTAGGCGGAGTTGAAATAACAGTAATCCGCGACGATTAATTTATCGCGTTATTATATAGTACGTATATAGGTATATACAGGGTGATTTGATTTTTTTTTTTCTTTTTCTTTTTCACGATCCGCCGATTACCGATACGGAAATTTCGTGTAAAATCGATATTTCGGTTACTTTTTTTCTTTTTTTTTATTTCAATCGTACGCAATCTGTTTGTATATATAATACGGGCCACCCGCGCGCTCTGTGAAATTTTCGCCGAAAAGACCTAAACGCCCGACAAAAATACGTATTTCCTGCGGTTCCGTTTTGAAAAAAAAAAAAAAAAAAACAAAACAAAACGCTAACAATTCTACATATTGTTTGCATATTTTTTATTATTTAATTATCTAGCAAATTGAAAACTGATAGATCTATACAAACGTTTAATTCTCGTAAATAATTGTATAAAATTAAAAACGTGCAAATTATACTACTGTTGTGAATACTAGGGAATTCAAATATATTTTCATTTTTAAAATCGGACTACTGCGAGTAACATAATTTTTGGTCAGGCGTAAAGCTATTTTTACGTTCATATTCAACATTTTCGATTTTTATAAAAAATCGGAGAGATTTTGGAAACACGTTCACGGGGGCCTTAACACGGTCGCTTTATTATTTTCAACATATTTTACGATATTATTGGAAAAAAACCTAATATTTTCCTAAAAAATATTCGATACGCGTATAGGTACCTAACCTTAAGTGAATTATGATTGTTTAAAATTCAGACCGGATATCATCCGAAAATACGTTTAGAAAAACATTGGAATCTATGTTGATTGGAGGGGTGGGAGGGATTGAGATAATTTGATAATCGAAAGTTAATTTTACGGTGTATGGGAATGTAAAAAACGACGTTAAAACAAAGTTGCGATTACAATAATACTCCCGTAGAAAAATAAACCCGTAAAATCGAATTCACTTAAAATCCTCCGATAAAAGAATCGCCCTGTATAAGAGATGCTATAATGCTCGGCGGGCCAGTTGTGTGTGTTGTTTTTTTTTTTTTTTTTTTTTTTTTTTTTCAGCTACGCATTTCTATTTCGACCGTAATTAAAATGGATCCAGTTAATTTTACACGATCGTGATGTGTCAACCACCGTCAGCTGCTCCGGGCCCCCTGTTATTGGTGTTCGGTATCATTCGACCGACTATAATAATAATAATAATAATATGTGTTTATTGCTCTGGTTCGGCCCGCAATTTAATTACAGCACGCCGCGGATTTATCGCGAACGACGGTAAAATCGCGCGGCGCACAGGCGTGACCGGTACCTATATATTATTATTATTGCATATATATATATATATACGTGGCCTGCAAAAATAAAATTAAAAAAAAAAAAAAAAACCCGTCTCGACGTTTATTGTCGGTGTGTGTGTGTGTGTGTGCGTGTGAGCGCGCGTGTATTTGTTTTGGCGTATCCAGAAAAATATATATTTACTACGAGGACCCACCGCCACACCGAGCCCCAGAAACTCGGACTATGTAACCACGCGGTACAGCCGGGAAAACGTACGCGCAGAGATATACGTACGGCCTCCTTAAGTATGTATCCGTGTCGTTAATAAATCGCAGCGATCGTTTTATAAGATGATTTTCGCAGGCGTCCCGGTGTACGTAGTGGGATATTTTTCAAATAACAGCCCGCTCTGAAACTACGGCGAATTATTAAGATAATACAAAGATTAGAGTGGCCAGTGGTAATGATAAGAAGATAATCGTAAAATTCGATCCGAATACGTGGCCCGGAACCCCCCAAAGCCCGGGCGAGTTAACCGATTTGCGTTTAACTATATATATATATATGGTGGTGATTTAAGTAAAGTTTTATCCTGAAAAAATATAATATATATATATAGGTATCTAAACCTAAATAGTTTTAAAACATAAATTGATTAGGGTTAATGTTTTTTTTTTTTTTTTAATATCCTTATGGCTAGGCATTTTATAAACGTATTCCGATAAACTGTAATATTTAGACTTTTGTAATAACACTTACTGTTGCCGGTCACGAATTACCGAAAAAAACAAAAACAAAACATAGCTCTCATTTCTGGTCGGTCGTTTTATATATATATATATATCGTCGGTAATATTTCTTTTATGACTACTGTGGGTCGCGCAAGAAATATTTATTGTGTGCAAACCCGGGTTTTCGCTTTTCGTTGCGAGCCTGATGATAACCGGTTATCATACAGCCCAACTAGTTATAATAATGGGCAATATAGTCGGACTCCGCCTCGTCGTTATATTACACTATTACCTATAACCTATAATATATTTAATAAATAACACGAACGTTTGCCGAACAGGATATATAGTAAATAATAATAATACGTTAAAATGGCATAATTTTTTTTTTTTTTTTTTTAACGGTGCCATCCCCGCATCGCCGGACCGTGTTTTGCCAAACTTAAAACGTTTTTTTAAACGGCTATACCACATGCCACTACCATAACAACCGAAAATTCCGGTACACGTAGATAGTAGACATTTCGTTTTGTACACGTACCTATATCGGTAAACCGTCGCCAACAACAATATAATATGAAACACAATGTAAGACCAAGACCAATTTCGATCATCGCCGGTGCCGAGACGCCAGACAATCGCTCCGAAATTATCCGGATACACAATACAGACAGCGAATGCTGCTTATAATATCTCAGATAAGATTTAATAGATACGTGGAAATTAACTAGATTAAAAAAAAAAAGATAATTTGTTTTAAATTGTATACCGTTAAAAACAATATAACGGGAGATCAAAAAATGTAAACGGATAAAATAATAACGCTGTGAATGCAACGGCGGTAAATCATTATATGACTTCGAATATCGAATTGAATGTAAAACAATACAGTTAACACAGGTATTCAATATATTTTCTTCTCAAATGGGTAAATCATTTCATTTTTTTTTCTTTTTATGTATATTTTGATCTAGACGATTACTAAAATGTTAAATATTTATTATCTCAGATCAAATTCAGATAGATATCGAAATTGTCATCTAGATAAGATTTTTAACATTTTTATATAGATAAGCTTTAACACTGGTCATCGCATGTGCCCGAGATCAATCACTAAATGCCATTCATTATTTAACGAGGCCGTTCAAATTTCAACCGCCTGGCGCGTTGCACGTCGGCTATCGTTACGTTGTTGTCGTGTAGTAATATAATTAATGACGTGTGATTATTATTATTATTATTATTATTATGACAATAAGTCTCGTGTATATAAATCCCGGTAAAAACGAAATCCGTCCACGATAAAAAAAAAAAAAAAATATTATTATTAGGTAATATTATTTTTAGCCCAGTCTACGAACACACGCTCGTGTGTGACGCGACACGAATAAAATGTAACTCGCGTTTTTTTTTTCTCAGTATGCGTACGGACTAAAATATAGTCGACCGATTCGAAGGAGCGGTTCCGTTATTATATATAAATATATTTTTATCATTTTTTTTTTCTTTTTTTATCTTTGAAACGATCGGCGGCCTATAATATTCATCCGGCCCCCGACGGGTCCGCGTAAACCCACTCGAATCGAATATTATCGAAAGACCATCGACGCGACTGCGGGTCGCGTGGATCGGTAGTCATGTAGGCAGGCAGTTATTTTTTTTTTCAATTAAATCATGTACGCGCAAAACGCAATATTATTTATACGATAATTTCATATTGGGCGTGTTTTATAGGTCCGTGCAGATTTTTAGCGTCCCGGTTATTACTAATCGAGTTTAGCGACCAAACTGTTTTTGCCGGAGGTATCGTGCGTATAATTTTGTTGGCGAATACTTTGTCGGAAAAAATAAATTTATATCGCGACCGTTGTTTTGTCGCGGGCAGCCGGCTTTATAGACACCGGATAAACGGAATTCGATTTAATTTCTATTTAGAAAACTATCGGCGATACGAATGACGATTTCCGTCAATGCGATTCCCGATAAATTGTATTCCGCCAAAAAGCACGAGTGAATGTTTTCGAATTTTAAATCCGCGTTTCCGGTTATATGCTGGCCGATCCAACGGTAAGGATTATTATCGACCACGAGCGAAAGATAGTTGTACGGTAAACGGATACGTGTAAACTGTTTGCCGAAAAGTCGCACCGCCGGAACACACCACGAGTATTGTACGAGCGAAGAATACCACGGCCCGTGTAAAATATCGTTTAGAAAAAATAAAAATGTCTTATCGTTTTCGGCGGCTGCTCACCTTTTTCGAAGTTCAACGCGCGGTCGTCGTCTCGGATCTTGTCGGCCGCGGCTTTAAGCAGTGCCTGGATTTTCCGGAGCAGCGACTCGGTGGACATGTAGGGCAGGCCCATGTCGCCGGAACCGGTGGAACCGAAGTTCAACGCCTGCGGCGGGGGCGTGACGCTTCCGTGCGCGCTGCTGTTTCCACCGACGTCCGGGTTGTCGCTAAGGTCTAGAGAGAGAGAGAGAGAGAGAGAAAAAAAAAACATTTTACAAATTATATAAAAAAAAAACCTTTGAACGAAAAAAAAATCAGAATAAAATGTTTTTGTCGCCACGATTTTTTTACGCTTTCGACCGATTATTATATTTAATAATATTGCGGTCGTCGTTTGTGTGTACATAATATTATATTTTTACGGCGTACGTACGAGTAACTCACAATACGAAGTTAATCGTTTTAATTGAATCCAAACGTTCGTATACAAAAAAAAAGAAAAAAAAAAAGGGAATTCTCGTCTCGAGTTACACAATAATACAAACACAATAATATTTGTATTATAGTCGTGTGTCAACGACGGGACGCACTCGGCCGGAACATCCTTCGTTTCGATATTATTTCGTTTCCAATGGTTTGCGTATAATACGTTTAGACTTACCCACCCCACGATTCATAATTATTATTGTTATTTTTTTTCCCCCCTAACAATTATTTTATAATATTATTGCATATGACCGAAAGAATAGAAATATATATATTTTATTTTTCCGGTTGAAAACTCCGATTTATATACCCAATTTTTTTTTTTTCTACAATCTTTGGCTTGAAAACAAAATACGATTTCTCGTCTTGGCCGGCTATAAGTCACAACTACTCTTTCATTATTCCGTCAACGCATTCCGTTCCGGGTCTCCCTCTCGAAAGAGTTCCTTCTAAACCATTCCTACTGTTACGAGACTATGAAATCCATCTATATCCATTTGTTCTTCTTTTCGGTCCAACTTATCGCTTACATACTCGTCCGACACACCGCATTTCTATAGGGCTTCCAACATTCAACAATCATCTTTTTTATTAAACCTAACCGGGAGTCTCTTACAACGCCGTTCGAAAAAGAAAAAAAACATTTTCCTAATTTCTTTTGCGGTTCTTCAATCGTCCGTAGTAATATATTATTATTATTATTATTATTATTGTCGTTTACCGTGATCCTTGATGTCGTCTTCTTCGCCGTCGGAAATGTTGTCGTCGTCCTCGTCCAGATCGTCTTCGTCGTCGACGTTGGTGTTGCCGCCGGCCGAATGATCGCTGGCCGGTCTCGAGTGATCGCCACCCGTTTTGGACAGGTTCAACACCGGACTGTGTCCTTCGGAGGAACCTATACGATTACCAGAGTCAAATAAATATATACCGTTCACGAAGTAAGGAATCTAAATCTTAAATTGCATCGTGCATGTGTTTACGTTACTTTTCTTGTTAGAGCGTATGTTAGAATTATATGGCCTTTTAGAGCATATTTTAGCAGTGTGTAGCTTTTAAATGCTATAAAAGGCCATACAATCATGCCTAGGGTTGTGGACTTTTAGCGTTTGAATAATTTTTGTTGTTGTTGTTGAAAGATTACTGTTCACTATGTAAATGAATGTAAAATCCTACATTTTATCTCGCATGTATTACGTTATATCATATTTTGGAATTATATTCGGGTGGGTTTTTTTTTCTTTTTTAGATCTAAAAGGCCCTAGTAATGTAACGTTGCATGCAAAATCGTCTAAAAGATAATAACGTACCGTCGCCCAAGAACGGTCAATCTCGACCGTAGAATAAGAAAAAAGGAAAAAAGAACCGACATTATTACGATGTTTTACGCCTAAACTCGAAACTAATTTGTCGGATCGGCGCGATGACGGCGACGGTACATACACGGACGGAATAAATATTTACTTACCGTTTTGCGATGTCAAATCCCTCGCTTTCTGATCAAAGTTTAACGCCCGGTTGATGTCGCCCACCCGTTCGTCGTTGGCTCTGCAAACGACAAAAAATAAAATAAAAAACCAACCGACATAAATATACGTATATATATATTATAACGATTACGATAATATAATAACGAAGACGTTTTATTCCGGCGACCGTGTTCTCCATTAAAAAGGAAGCGCCGGGGACCCGCGGCTCGCGCATAAATAAAAACATTTGGGGAAATTCGTCGGTGCGGCCGGGCGGCAGGGCTTGGCGGCACGGCGGAATTGGGACCGCCGGCGACGGGCGGTGGGGTCGAGAGGCGATTAAGACGTAATATTATAAGAGCGAGGAGAACACGAGTAAGTGTGTATAAAAAAAAAAAAAAAAAAAATTGTTTGTCGGCGAAACCGAACGGGCCGCCGAGGAAAAAGACCTTTCCGTTTTGTCGTCCTTAATGAGCGAAAGCTTTTAACGTGGCTCGGCGGCGTGTACATCTGCATATTATTCCCGGGGACTTTATAAGTATAATAATAATAATAATAATATTATTATCGTCGATAGATATTATTATCGTTATGTATATTAAGATATATACGTAGAGAGAGAGAGAGAGAGAGAGGGGCACCGGCGCCCGCTCGTTTATGTATTATAATGTGTTTCGTTTCGCGCCGCGGCGATATCGCGCGTAAAAAGACATTCGGATCCGTTATAAATTACAATAATAATAGTAATAATCGTAAAAAGTCGTCGTCGGATATAAACGACGGACGAGGACGTAATAATGTACGACGAAACAATACCAATAATACACTCTCGTGTATAATAATAATAATAAAAAAAACACAACACGGAAGTAACTAATTTCCATCCGCCGCGTGTGCACTACTGCACTCCCGCGTACGGCGGCGGGGGAAAAAAAAAATAATAATAATGAAAAGTCGGACCCGTCTGCGCACGTAAAATAAATAAATAATAATAACGATAAAAAAAAAAAAAAAAAAATTATATCCCGACGATTGCGTCGTCGTGGTCGTGGTCGTCGTCGTCGTCGTCGGTGTCAGTCTCCCGTCGAGGGGACCGGCGAAACACGCGACCGCATCGCAATAATAACCGAATGATAACCGAACGTTTTGTCCGGAGAATGGCAAACCGTTTTTTTTTTTTTGCCGACGACAACGACGACGACGACGACGGTCGCGTGATCGGGTCGCAAAAAAAAAAAAAAAAAAAAAAAATACGAATTTCCGTCCGGCGTAGGCGACACGCCCGCGGTGCCGGGGGAAAATCGTAAAAAAAAAAAAAAAAAAATACACGGGTACGTCTCGGCGAATAAAATATATAAATCAACGACTATTATAATATACAATAATATATACCGGCCACACGGTCTGGCACACCGGTCCCCGTCGTTTATAAATGAATAAAAAACTATATAAAAAAAAAAAAAAATAAATAAATACCTAATAAACCCAACGCAGAGTTATATATGCGTTCGTATATGCGTTTTTAATTATCGTTGATGTGTTTGTCACGCAATACGCCATAATTGTTATAATATAAATATATAATTTTTCTTAAATATTATACACGCGTAACAAAGAATCGTCCCGACGACGTAGAGAGAGAAAAAAAAAAAAAAAAAAAACATTGCAAACCGCTTCCGGTTAATACTGAAAACTGGAAAAAAAAATATATTTATATATATATATATGTATAAAAATTACGACACACGAGTGCCCGTCGTCGTCGCCGTCGACTCCAAAGAAAACGACGTATTTTTTTTTATTTTTATTTATATTAATATTATTACGGACCGACCGTGTTTTCGGTAAGGTTTTTTGTTCGTTTTTCGTCTTTCCCTCCTCTCCCCCATCATTATTTCTCCCGTTTTTTTTTTTTTTTTTTTGTGACGTCGTATCCTTAATACAGCACGAGGAGGTGGCCGTCGTCACGCGTCGAAATACATATTATTTTACGTGTAATTATAATAATTCACAAACGGGTTTTGGCGAGCGCGTTTATCATTCTTACCGTGCGTGCAGTCGCCGGTGTGTACGTATATAGGTAGGTACCTCGCGTACGTATAAAATAATATTATTTATATAAAAAAAAAAAAAAATAATAAAAAAAAAAAACGTCGTCGCGTTTTGGGTTAGACTTATTGGTCGGGCGAACCGTCGGGTAGGAAACCCGGTGTGGGCCGCTCAAGAACAAGAGAGAGAGAGAGAGAGAGAAAGACAGTAGTGGACGACAGCCCGTGATGCATACTGAAATACTGGCCGATTGCGTGAACGTTTTCGAAAAAAAAAAAAAAAAAAAAAACGTAACGTTCGGCTATCGGAATGTGTTTTGGTGGGGGGGAAAAACGTCGGCCGGTCAATTGATTTTACCAAAAAATTATAACAATACATTTTAATTAGGGATACAAACGATTTTAGATAAGTCTCGAAAACCAAAAGAGGTGTGTAACTCGCAAAAAACGTATTTAGGTGGTGGTGGGGGGGGGTTGAGGCTATGGTTTCAAAATTTTGAGACCATATCGACGTGGCAGAGTAAAAAAAAAAAAAAAAAAAATAAATAATAATTATTTATCACGAAACATATTTTGATAATAATAATACTAGGACGACATAGACGACGGTAGTATTTACAATTCGTAATCACAATATTATTATTATAAATAACAGATGTGTTCTCGGGGCTCTTTTTTTTTTACATTTTTTTTATACAAATATTTGGCCGAAAAAAGCATGCGTTTAATCCTTTGCGATTTTCTAACATTTTGTTGTTGGCACAAAAAAATTAAATTTAAACCATAACCATTATAAAATAGTAACATAATTGTATCTAAAGGGTCCGTCAAGAACGTTTCGTAATTTTGCTAGTGGTACTGGGATATAATAATAATAAAAAAAAAAAAATAATTGAAAACCAAGTTATTTTTTTGCTACATAAGAACTACACGCCGGGGTAAAGTACGAATCCGTTACGTGACAATAGTAATAATAATAAAAAAAAAAATGTTACGGAATTATAAGCGATGTTCCGTGTAAATAATTTCTTATTTATTTGTCGCCGAACGCGTCATGTTAGTTTACTTATGCGTTTCTTGTCCGGGTTTTACGTGTAAAAATCGAAATCGGCAAAGACACGGGCGAACTCTCGTAAATTGCGTCTATACTATAATAGTTATATATACATTTTTTTTTTTTTTTTCTTTCAATTTTGAACTTAATTTCCGAGGGTTTTTTTTTTTTTGCGTTCGGCGCACCACACAATACGGGCCCCGGATTACAATAATACCATAGGGAGACGTACACGTGTAGGCAGCGGCAAGTCGGGCCGCACGTTTTTCGAAATTAATCGACCGGTCGCGCACGTCGAGGACGTCACCGGCACCGCGGCGGCGGCGGCGGCGGCGGCGTGTCGGGCACAGATAAGTTCCCCGAGGGTTTTGTCGCCGCGGCGTGCCCGTCGATCCGGCGGCGGCGGCGTGACGCGCACGTACGCGGACGACGACGAATCGTTCGCGTCCGTCTCGCCGCGGCCGGTAATTAATTATACACGCGGCGACGGGGCGACGGCCGTCGGGGTCCCCGGGTCCCGTCCGCGTCCCGTAAATATTTATAATAAACGCCGGCGTACGAAACAATAAAATTATACATTTAGATATTATTATTTTCTTATCTGCGGGCCGTCAGCAGTATGCGGAACGAGGAAATACGAATTGCACACCGCAATAAGTGAGTGTGCGACCGGCCCGGAAATGGGACAATTTTCCCGACGGCGCCCCCCTACGATTTTATGGAATTTTTTTGCCGTTTATAGCAAACACCCTGTCGGAAATCTAGGGGAAAAAAAAATAAAAAAATTGTCGAATAAACTACCGATGGAACCGAGTACGTCGCAAGCCCGTGGTGGTGGTGGGGGTCAGACCCCCTCGATATTTTAGTTTGTAATCAATACATTTTCCAGAATGCCACGCAAGGTCGACTTGGATTTATGATTCAAAATTGTATTTTGTTCAATATTTATAGTTTGTATGGATAATTATATTATATTTTTGTACTGTATAATATTATTAATAAAATAATAATGCAATATTTTTTTTATGTATTCAAAATATTTTAATCTCAACCCCTCCCGCCGAAAATTGATCCTGAATACTTGCTTGGTACAGCGAGAACCAAAACGATTTCGGTAACCATTTTTTGGGTGTGGGGGAGGGAATAAAAATGTGGCTTGGATAAACTTCAACGTCCCGGTCTGAATATGATTCCCGTTCCGTCCTTGATTTTATACACATACAAGCGAAAATGTCAAGAAAACAAATTCAAACAACTGAAAAACGTGTTAAACTCGTCAAAAAAACAAAAAAAAAAAAAAATGTCTACACATATAAATCCCAAAATCCGGATTTTATTTAATGTCCCGTGAAGTAGTGTCGGTTAGCGTTAACCGGACAATGTACGACAACGGGCCTAAGTGAAATGATCGAATAAATGCTAAAATACGGACAAAAGAAAATCGGTAAAATTTATCTGGAATGGCACGCATAGTTTCAGTATAGTGGAAAACAATAATTTCGTCTTCGTGTTTCGTTCGCGTATAGATGTATCGTCATCGCTGTTAGGTCGTCAAGCCGTCTGAGTATAGGAGAATTCGTTCCACTTGTTGAATCCGTTTGTCGTCGAGCGGGATAGTAATTCCCTCGGTTAATAAACCGCCGCGGAGACAATAAAATACGAACGAGGTTACAAATAAGACGGGTAATAAATAATCGGGGGCGGTGGGGGGGAATTAATATTAATTCGCCCGTGGATAAACGTAGTATTTACCGCACCGGTACCCGGTCGAATTTTGTATCCTGCATTCGATTACGAATTTATTAATTTGCCGCGCGTTGGAAATCGAGATTTGTTCGTCCGGATAAGAGATCTGAACAAAAATAAACACGCACGGACACGGACGCTCGAAAAATGAAAAAAATCAACAAAAAAAAAAAAAACATCGGGAAAATTAATACCCCGGCCGGTAACGGTTTGTTCGGCCCGTTCTTCTTTTGATTCTCGTCGCCGGCAAAGTCGGCCGAGGGTGAATTTTCATTAGTCCCCGCCTCGGTCTCCGGGTAGGAATCGAATGTATACATATATATATATATATATATATATATCCAATATACATATTCTAATCCGTTCTTTGTGTATTACTATAAATATATGTATACGCATACACGGCGGCGGCGACGACGACGACGACGACGACGAGAAGAATGTCCGGACTGCCGCCGCCGCCGCCGCGGATATTATAGCGGGCGCCCGCATATTAAAAGTCCTGTTTGTCTTTAGGACGTTTTCCCTTTCATTTCCGCCCGCCCGCCCGCCGGCTGTATTCGTATTGATTCAATCGGATGTTTTGATTAAAATTTAAATACACTATATTATACTACTACCCGTATCTCTCTCTCTCTCTCTCTCTGCCCCCTTCCCCATATCGTTCTGTTGTACCGCCGGATTTCTTTCTTTTTTTTTTCTCTTCTTTCCTTTTATTTTTTTTCCCCTCCTATCCGGCCCGTTATTTAATCCCACCGACCAGCGTATATAGTTTTTTTTTTTTTTTTTATTATCGCGACGGGCATCCGTCGATAATTATGATAATTCCTTAGGTTTTTTTTTTTTTATGTCCCCCGTCTCTTTCTTTTATTATTATTACTTATTCCCCTCACTCGGCCGGCGGGTATTGGATTTCGTACGCGATATTCTCTCCGGTGCGACTTGTAATCCTGGCAGGTATACGGAAAAAAAAAAATATTACGGACGCGGCAACTTTCGGGCCGCCGTCGTCATGCTTAATTCGTCGGCGGCGCGTGACGGGGGACGGTAGGCGGCGGCGGCAGCGGCGGCGGGGCTGGATCGCGTTATTGTGATTCCCGGCACACAGCGACAACATCAACAACGACAACAACATCAACAACAACTACAACAACAACAACTACGACGGTAGTGCGCGGCCCGTCACCGTCGAAATCCGATTCGGCGGCGCGGTGAAACAATAACAACCCGAGAAACAGCTTCGGGGGTGGGTGGGTGAGGGTCGTTGCGTCTGTGCTACCGGTGTATATATATATATGTGTGTATATGTATAAGCGGGAGAGGCTGCAGAGGATTTTAAACTTTTGCCCCGTCGCAAAAGGGTCGAATAAGTAATAAGTATAAGATTTCTGGAGCGAAACGTCTTCCGCCGCCGCCGCTCGTCCACCGCGGGCGCGCTACCCGTGCGTGTATACCCTTCGGGGGCGCGACTGGGCAGGGGTATGGGGGCTTTGCCGTTTTGAGTTATGATTATTAATACACACGTACCGCGCAAAACTCCTTACGATTATAATATTAAACTCCCGACGACTGCAGACTCGCGTTCCGGACCCGGGACCATGTTAATTGAAACGAAATCTCAGACTCGTCGGCCGGTCGAGCGCGCGCGGGCGCGGGCCGCGGTGCGAGGAGAGGATTTAATATTAAATTAATCGACGCGGCGGCCGGGCGGGCGGGCGGGCGGGCGGAGAGGCTGGCGGGACCGGCGTGTGAGTGTGTATGTATATATATATATATAATAATCGTATATATATATATATATATACGAGAGCGTATCGGTATGCGTAGTGTACGCGCGCGGAAAGTTTGCGCGCACAGTGTGATGTGCGTGCGCGTGCGCGACGACGGTCGAAAACCCGACCGGACGCGGGATACGGAATCGCCGGGCGTGTGCAGTGTTGTTGGCGCAATAATCGCCGAGAACATTGTTGAATAAGAAAACAAAACCGGGTATTGTTCGCCCGGGTTAACTAAACGCGGGCGCCGATTGGATATTGGGCCGCCGCGGTTATTCTCGAACAACGGGGCGACGGTGTAACACGGCGTTCCGCGACCCGACCGCCGGGGTCCCACATTATGTTGTACCGTTATTGTTACGCGCGCACGTGCTGACATTTTTCGATTTCACCATTTGATATCAAACGTTTCGTTGCGGAGCAAGTCGGTTTTGAAAAACGTCCTTAGCCGTGTCGGCGTTTTATAATTAATACACATGCCGAACGGATTGCATCGGGTAGTGTGCCATCACAAAAAAAAAAAAGAAAAAAAAAAAAAAAGGGGCACTTTGCCACACAGATAATGTTCTTATTCTCATAACGAGTCAATGCCAATATTCTACTGTCGGAAAAACACCCCGGTTTATACCGAAATTTCGTTTCGCGATTCTTATCCGGATAAATATTTTTTTTTTCAGATTCCTGGACAATATTTATCCCAGATAGGATCTTTTTACAAACATTTTTACATCGGCCGAACCGAACCGAACTTCGGGACGGTAGAGAGACACGGAGAATAACCGGCCGGGTTATACCCGTTAAGCGTACATATAAAATATTCTCGATAAACGCATTTTGTTTTATCATTTTTTTTTCGTTTTTTTTTTTTTTTTCTTTTTAACGTAAAACGAAAACGTTTAAAACTAATTTATAACGTTTTTTTTTTTTTTTCTCCATAAACGCCGGTTGTTCGCTGGAAACGCTTTTAATACGTAATGATATCGACCGATTATGGAGAAAAAACAAATTACTCTTGTATAATATAATATACATGTATAAATTATTTTTGTTCTTCCGGCTATGCGTACTACGCACTCCTACTCGGCGTAATTAGAAAATTACGTTTCAATGTCATTCCGAACGATTTGTAAGTGACGTCGTCGAGATTTCGAAATGGAAAAGTTTCGTGCGCCCCCGGAGCATTGCTGTATATATATATATATATAGCCGGATTCCTTTGAGACTGCTCGTAAAACCGAATTTGTATACATTTAAAACAAGATTATTAATTTCTTTTACTCGGAGGGTTAAAAGTTCAAAGCGAGAAAGAGGGAGTTAATTATTAAAACGGATTCGGTAGGAATTAAAACGCGAACGAAACGGGGAGTTTTTGGTTTTGACAGCCTAAAAGGCAATCGACGGCGGCGGGCTGCAAAATATTATTATTATCCGATCGTTGTTATTATATTAATAATATTATTTTATTTTATCTTGCCCTCGGAGAAATCGCGGAGAACGTGCAGACGTGCAGCCGAAGGATTTAGGGGGCGACAAAGGGTTACCGGGTCCCCACCCCCTCCCCCTTTATCACACACACACACACACACGCGGTGGTGCAAACCCCTAGGCAATTTTTAATTTTTTTTACATATAATAGCTTTTTCGATTAGAACATTGCACGTGTATATAACGTGATTTAAGTTTTCTACCGGCGAAAAATTCCATACGGACAATGCAACTTGGATTGTAAATAATTACATCAGTTGCCCCTATTAGGTCGCATAAGTTTACGGCGAGGCTTTGCGATTATAGGAATGATCCGTCCGCGTCTTATTATCGAAAAATATTATTTACGTCCTTTTGTAAATTTTATTATCTATGCACGAAAAAAACATGCGTATCGAAGACCCCCCTGGACACATAACTAAACATGACCAAACGTAACCCGACCGGAGTGTATATTTGCCAAGGCTACCGTTTTGCCAATTCGCAACATTTTTTTTTTTTTTTTTTTTATCGTGTTAAACATGTTAATACACAACAAAATAATCGTCAAAAAAAGGCCGCGAAATCGGTCCGACAGACGGTAGGAAAAATAATGTAAAAAAAAAAAAAGGAAGAATAAAATCGTTTGGAAACGCCACGTACGGGTGTCTCGCCTCGTATATAATGTACATAATTTTATTTTTTTTTATACAGGCGTACTATACATGTGTGTGTGTGTGTGTGTGTATATATTATATTATAATAATTTATATATAACTGTTCAAAACGATATTATTATGCCGTCCGATCGAAATGCGCCCACCGGGCGATCCATTATTATTAGTCGTATTTTTTTACATTTTTTTTTTTTTTTTCTTTTAAATATACAATATACGATAGAGATTCGTGTGGACCGATAACGTAGCTGTATACGATCCGGGAATGACACGAGCGTTTACAATAATATTATATACTGCGCGTACACGACAAAGTGCCTTGTAATTAGCAGCTGGCGGCGGCGGACTCGTGGACCGAGCACACCCACTTTGAAAACGTGGGGAGGGGGGGGTGAGGGGAGGAGAAAAAAAAAAAGGCGTTACGACTAAATCAGAAACGGTTTTTTTTTTTTTTTTTTTTTAATAATAAAGCCCGTCCACAATGGTAATGGTAATAGTAATAATAATAATAATAATATTATTCGTGACAGTGACATGAGGCGCGCGGCTGCCCGGACGGACCCGGCGAGATCGGTAGCGGCCGATAGCTTTGTGTACGCGGCGGCGGCGGCGGCGGCGGCACCCTGCGCGGCACTGTTATTGCCACTGCTACGATTACTATTATACAGACGTACCAGTCGCTGCCCACGCGCGCCGCCACTAGTGTATTTCCAATTGTAATTGATTCGGCGGCGGCGGCGGCGGCGGCGTACACGTCACGACGATAATATTAAATGTATTGTATATTATATATCGCGTGTAGCGTGCGGCGGCGGCGGCGGTTGTATTATAAGTTCGAGTTGTGTTGTTGTTGTTGTCGATGTCGATGTCGATGTCGATGTCGTTGTCGTTGTTGTTGTCACGCATTCGTGTCCGCCGTCCGCGCTACGGATATATCGGCTCTCTCGCGCCACCGCGTCGCGGTTCCGATACGCGGCCGCGCTACACGACCGCGGAATGCGGCCGCGGCGTACGCGATCGGTCCGCGGATAACGCGTCGCCCCGTCGCTATCGGCGATTTTTTTTTTTATTATTAATTTTTTTTTTTTTTTTTTTTTTTTTTCACGTTTTCGTTTACCGCCCGCGTCCAATAAGTTTCAATAGATGCCGGGCGGCCCGCGAGACGAAATGTAACCTCGTCGTCCGCCGGCGTATTTACGCGGCAACTCCCGTGGGGAGGTGGGACGTAAATTTACACCTAATATGACTACACAGCGAACTCGTTCCCTATTTCCCGAGTGATTTTTATGAAAAACAAAAATTAACTTACAATTTAACGACAACCGATGACGACGATTGGCATTTAAATCGTTATAATCTACAACAGTGTTTCCCACATCTTTTTACCGCCACGGACCACTTTTATAAAATAAGACGCTTATAAAAGTGGAAAATGCTTATCGGTCTACAGCAGCAACATAACCGTATAATATTATACGGTTCGTCAATATGTCGTAATTTTTTTCGCTATTTAACAAAAAAAAATAATAATTGATTTATATAAAAGAAATCGAAGAAAAAAATCTATGGCACCGCGGACCACCGGTTGATCTACTGATCTACGAGAATAAAGCAACCAAAATGAAAAAAAAAAAGTTAAAATGGACATTAATTACCCAGCTCCATTCACCTATATTCGGTTCGCGAGAACCGTAATGTTTTGTAGTTTATGTCAGATGATGTGTCGAGCGGCAGGGTTCCGTGCGTGGCAATTGTTAGACGAATTATTATAATTCTTAACGAGTTAACTGCCGGAGTATTTTTATAGGGTTGTCCACACACGCCATGAGTACCAATACTGGTACTCGCTGGTTAAACACCTCACATGGAATAAATCGTCTTTTTCTGTACTTTCTATTCCATTAATTGATTGAGTACCAATAATGGTACTCAGTGACGTAATCACGAAAAATTATGAGTACCAAAAATTTGACCCTCAAAGCCTGAGAGTCAAACAATGTGAGCACCAGTGTTGGTACTCAAAGCGTGTAGAAAGAATATGTCAAAACAATTAAAGCCTAGGATGCATACCACGTGAGTACCAAATATGATACTCACGGCAGTCAACTTGTTAAAAGTCTCGTTATAATCCGTTTTCATCGAGTTGCCTCCCCCCCCGGAGAATCCTCCCAGCTGTCGTCAACTTTCCGGTTACAACTGCGGCGCTATTATTATTATTATTATTATTATCGTCAGGGGCGAACGAGGATTTTCGGAGCTCAACCCCTGTAATATCGGGAAAAATAAAAACGAAATTGACGCAATAGTTATTGAAAAAGTTAACGTTTTTACATTTGTCGGCCCACCGAAAATTTCGCCTCCGATTCCATATATCTTATCCCGCGGGTTAGGTCAGGACGGTATCGGACGACGGTTACCGCGGGCAATATATCAACCGGCTATCAAAAACAGCGTCGTACATATTATTATTATTATTATTATATAAAAAAAAAAGAAGACGAAAAAAAAAAGGACATATCGCGAGTCTCCGCGCGTGGCGAAAAGTTATAGCAAAGTGAATTTATGATTCCGAAAATGTGTCCCGAGGGGACGACGACGGTTTTTTTCCCTTTTTTTTTTTTTTTTTTTTTCCGCAACATATATTTATAAACACACGCTCCGGTCCCCGTTCGGATACGATACGGGCCGCGCCGTGTGACAAATGAATCCGTCTTGTCCGTATTTTTTTTTTTTTTCTTCCTGCCCGGGGTCGGGTCGCCAACGCGAGAAAAACGAGTTTTCAATTGAAATCCAATATTTTTTTTTTTTTTTTTTTTTGTTTTCTTTCTTCTCCGCCCGTCGATCGCTCGTGACGCTCAAACTTCGGTCAGATAAGGGGAAAACCGCCGCCGCCGCCGGAGATTATAACTTCAACCGTTGTCGTTCGGTCGTGCGATGACAATGACGTTTTTCTTTTTCCCTTTTTTTTTTTTTTCTCCTTTTTTAATGTTGCGCGACAGCCGTCGGCGAATCCGCTGCGGTATTATAGATAACCGCCGCAATACGCACGGAAATAAATCCTCGCGGTCATTATTATTCCTATTTTTTCTCTCTCTCTCTCTCAAGATATATAGATAAAAAAAAATAGTACGTCCGTTATAATACAGACGGGGCGGCGGACGCGGACGGACGTTCATAATAATAATACTCTATAGGTACTATATCCTCTCCGTCGTAAAAAAAAAAAAAAAAAAAAATATACGACAAAGGAAATACGCAATGTAATCCCGCCGAGATGATATTTGTAGAGAATACTACTACGTAAGTATTATTAAAAAAAAAAAAAAAAAAAGTATACGGACTGATAGAGGGGGATTTGTCCGAAACGTTAATTCCGATATATTGAAATTGTTCGTATAATATTACCGGACGGCGCGACGTATTGTAATAATATTTTATCGATTATTTCCGAGGACGATACTCTTGCGGTGGTGGTGAATCCCTTACCCCGCACTTTTTGAATGTGACTTTGATTATTACTTTTTTTTTTTTAAAACACCCCCAACCACCCTATAGATTTTAGTCATTGAATTTCCGCCGCGCCTCGTAATTATATTACAAAAATTTATACTTCTGTGTACGTATTAGTGGTGGGCTGATATCCGGATATCGAAAATCCGTATTATTCGGATTTATTAAATCCGGATTTCCCGGATTATCCGGATTATCCGAATAATTTAGATTATCCAACTCAAATTTGCTGATTAATGATTCTCTATTATATTCTTATAGAATTAATTCTATAACATATTTTTCGAACAAAGGTATACAGTATTTTAAAATAATTGTAAGATAACATATCCGTATAAATAATTAAACTATCAATGGCAATTATTGTTGTAGTATAAATTTATCTTATCTTCAAAAAACCTTTTTCAATAACCATTTGAAGGCTACGCAGTAAAGATTAGTAAATTAGAATGGTTTACCTTACCTACCTATTTGAAACGTATACATTTCGAACGATCGTTTATGGATACAATAGATCGATATAATATAACAAATGAAAAAGTCAGGTATAAAAGGTATAAAAAGGTATATAGGTATAAAATAAATTCAACAATTAAATAACTTGTTGTTTTGATAACTATTAAAAAACTACAAATAATCAATGAAATTATGATAAGTATACTATAAATCATAAAACTTTAGTATTAATTTATCGTTAAATTTTCATAAATTCATAAATCCGGATAATTCGATTCAAATCCGGATATGGATATTCGGATATTCGGATTTCATGCCCATCCCTAGTACGAATATATGATACGTTGTTACAAGTTAAAACCCGAAATTCGTCACAATTGGTTTTGACTAGTTACAACACGAATTGACACGGGCCCTGAACGTCGAAACTAGTTTTAACTTGGGTTTTTTTTTTTTTTTTTAGTTAGAACCTGTTGTGTAGGAAATATATCGACGAAACATAGAATTTATCCAGGGGGAAATTTTGATTTTCGGAAGTGATTTTTATACCGTTAGTTGAAACTAGGCACCAGGAGATAGTCGAAGTTTTGTGGCTTGCGCAAGCTTACCTTGGTCTTAGGCTACCAAAGACATCCGCAGGAGCACGGGCTAACTGTGGCGAAATAACTCGCAGCCGCTCGCGAGTCTCCTTGGGCGACCACCGGCAAGACCGTACCTGACCGCTTCAGGCTACGATTTTAGTCGTATTCGGTGCCTTCTGCCCGCTTGGCCAGCGGTTTGTTACTGTCTACCGTTGACCCACAACCCCCGGGACAGACTCCTCGACCTCGAGGGCCAATGCTTCCGGAGCGAAGAAACTAGGGGGGGCCAGTGGGAGTTTACCGCGTATATTAGAATAGGACCGTCGAGCGTGTAGGCGTTTATCGACGTTGTTGGGTACAGACGAGCAAATTTTTCGGTTCCTATGTAAATTGTCGGCGGGTGTGGGGAGGGGAGGCGTGGCCAAACCGCAAGACGCGAAACATATTTTTTACAAATACGTATATAAAAAAAAACCATGACAATTTTAACGTAAAAGTTTTCCCGTAAGTCTGTAAGTAAGTATACGTTCTACACGGATTACGATAGGTAAACGAGCTGTTTTTTGTTTGTTTGTCCACCGGCACCCGGCTCCCTCGTTCCCGGTCCACTGCTCTTACGTATTTATTGATCATTTTATCGCACCACGTCCGGCATGTACGCGCGGAAGAACCCGACCCGACGATGATGATAATAACCATAATAAACAATATATCGCCCGTAATAAAATCTCGTCTCGGCGGCGGCGGCGGCGGCGGCGGGCACACACGTGATATTATATCTCGTATAATACAATAACAATAATAATATCGGTATCGGTTATAGTATGCGTATACGACCGGAAGGGATGGCATTTCGGCGGGGATGGGGCCGGTGGTTTTTGGCGGTATTAGAAACAATGGGCGGCCGCATTCGGATGTATTATTAATATTATATATATATATATATATATAGACAAAAGCTGGGATCGCGGGCGCGGAAAACAACGATATTAGATTAAAACGCATTGCGGCCGTCCCTCCGCCCGAATCGTTTGCCGGCCGGCGGGTCGGTCGGCGTCGATGGATTCGACGATCCGGTGACGTGATCGAGGCCCCGCTGACACTGTTAATAACGACGACGACGACGATAACAATAATAACAACAACAACAACAACAATAATAATAATAATGATGATGATGATGATGATAATAAACGGGATATCTGGATTTGTGGGCGCCCGAGTATATATATATATATATGTATATCGTCGAGTCCGGGCGATTTCGCTAATTATTATTATGATCATTATTATTGTTATTACGCGTCAATGCGCGCGGCCGAGCTTTAGCCCAGCGCAACACTATTGTTATTATCGTTATGTTGTTACCCCGTCCGCCGCGGGACAATGGGCCCCAGAAATAACCCCGGTGCCCGGGCCCGCGAAAACAATACGAAAATCCGGCGGACCAATCGTTTTAATGCCGCGTAATTAACCGCGCGATACGTTACCATAATAATAATAATAATAATAATAATAATAATATTATTAAAATAATACAATAATACCCGGCCACCGATAATATTAATAATCATTATTATTGTTATTATTGTTACTCGATACGCATAGCCCGGCCGCGCAGTGTTTACGTGCCGATGTTTTGCCGACCGAAAATATTATTATTTTCGCCGTCGTCGTTGTCTGGGACCGCGGCGATTTCCACCGATTTCCGCGCGATTAATCAATAGGTTTTAATGTCGAACCCGTCCCGTGTGACCCGGTCCGCACGTCGCGCGCAGTGTTTTATTGCGCGGCCGGCCCGCGTTGACGGGTTAGGATGACGGATCCGTCGTTCGTTCGGCGGCGTGCCCGGAGATTTTCAACGGGGACCGGCGTAGTGCCTGCAGGATAGTAATCGTGAACAAATGGTAGAATCGAACGATTCGCCGTTTATCCTGTACCGGCCGACAATGTCAACTTCAGAAATCCGGACCCGCGGTAACGCCGATTCGACTCGGCATAACGGGTGGACGTTGTTGCGAAATTCCCGAGATAACATTTTTTTTTAATTTTTCAATCGGTAAGATCGTCCGGCAGAGCCGTGGAAAGTTTTAGCGAATCGAGCTTTCCCCTACCTCCTTCCTCCCCCCCCGGAGCCACTATGCGTATTTCGCGTGGGCCTCAGAGCCCGGGCCCCGTGGGCCTAACCGATTATATACTGCGTGTAAGTATGCACGATCGTTTAACCGCATATTATAATTGACCGTGGGTGAGGAAGTTTTATTTTTTTTTTCAATATTATTACAAAATCGGGTTTTAGAGAAAAAAATGTCAACCCCCCCCCCCACCCCGCCAATCAAAAAAATAGCAAAAAAAAAAAAAACCACACGTATAAAAATAATAATATTAATATGTCGGAGGGTAACCCGCATTTCGGCTTCTATATTGTAACAATATAACCCCGAGATTTTTATCGAAATTCGTTTTTAATACGACGCGCGGCGAGCCGCACGACGACGACGAGGTTTGTATATCCAACGCCCGCCGAAGGGTAGCGAACGATGCGCTTTAAAGCTTATCGTTATTGACAAAGTTTTTTTCTCTCTTTCTCTCTTTATATATATAAATAGGTATATAATATATATATATATATATATTATACGCGTAACGAATGCGCCAAGTTTTTCGTTTTGGCAGACGGTTTTTTACTTTTTTTTTTTTTTTTTTTTTTTCTGTCTTCCGTATTCACCAGAGTGTTGTTTGCCCGCGAGAAATTCGAATAAAAATGTAATTTAACGTTTGACGTTTTAGCGACATTGTTTTTCCACCCGTCCCGCGACACCTTGTACGCCGCCGCCGCCGCCGCCGACGACGACGCTATAAAAATTTAGCGTCGTTAGTGTACGTCGTTTACCGCCGCCGCCGCCGCCCGTTAAGCGAAATTGGCGTAATGGAAGTCGCATCTGGCAACCCCTTAAGAAACGGCCGGGAAGCGGCGGCGACGCGTACGCCGTAAAGAAACGACGCGGGGCAGAGCGCGCGGTACGGGATTCGCGGTGCCGCGGAAAGGCGGAGGGGATGCACGTAAAAAAAAAAATAAAAAAAAAACTGTTCGTTCAATTCGTATATAATATTATTCGATTGTTCGTCTCCGCCGCCGCGGAGGGATCGGTTTCGGGGCGTGCGCGGCGGCGAGTTCGGCGCTAAACGTCGTCAAAGTCGTTTTTCATATTTACCCCCGTCTTCCCGCCGACGACGGCCCTGTCGTAGACGGGTTTTTTTTTTTTTTTTTTTTACCGCGCGAACGTTCGTTCGGGGTGTTTTTTTTTTTTATGATTATTATTTGTTTCACGTTTTTCGCGCTGCCGAATAAAAAAAAAAAAAAAAAAAAACCTACAATACTACGCGTGTTATTATTATTAATATTATTACTGCATACACTCGCCGACGGATCGGGAACGTCGTCATCCATCAATTCCGCCTCGGCCTCGGCCCCGGCGACGACGACGACGACTGGGAAACGGGAATAACGTTTTTTATCGTTGTGCACTGCTGTTTTTTCTTTGGGTGTTGATATCGTCTCGTATAATACGAGCGAATTATTACGCGCCGGCCGCGAAATCGTGGACAGCGGCGCGACGCCCCGGACTTTCCAAACGGCCTCGCGTAACGTTTAATTATTATTTTCAACATTTTTTTTTTTTTTTTTTTTTTAATTCCAACGCGAATGTCCCGTTAAGGGAATCCGATATGTTACGGTCAACTGTACACACCGTCCGTCTTAGTAATCGCCGTTAAAACTACTGGAAAACGCGTGATGTTTTCTTGAAAACTAATTTTCCCCGTGTTTTTTACACCCATATCTATTTCTATTTTTTTTGTATAACGCCAACGCTTTACGTTTCGTAATTAAAACGTCTTAACTAGTAATTACCTATTCCGTATAATAAGGCATACGTTTTTAGATAGATGCAAAAAAAAAGTTATTTCGTCCGTCTAAAGTGTATTACGTGAAAATTGTCGAAATTTTCACGCGGTACTCGGATATGAAAACGTTGAGGGGATGCCGCCATCCATATATCAGTACCTATCTAAATAAATAATTTTTCACGAATAAATCTCCGTAGAATTCCAATAACGCCCGTATAGTGTGGACACGACTAACACGACGGCGGGCATTTAAAAACCTGATCCGAAAATCCCAATCCGTAACTGTTCGATAAATCGAGCATTTCCTGCATTATACGTGTCGCTAGGCTGGATTATATAATCTCCGTTTCAAGATTGAACTACCGAATGACTTGCCCGTAGTTTTTGTATTTTTAACGGAAAGGGGGCCGATGGAATCACGGCGCCGATAGAGGAACTACATAGGTAAACTGCAGACAAGGTTATAGTAGTTACAAGCCGTGTTTTTTTTCCCCCTTGCGACACGCAAAGTAACCGGGAAATCGACAAAAATAAAATACATCGTATCGTATCCATTTGTCGTCGTCGTCGTCGTCGTCGGGTGTTTTTTTTATTAGAACGACCGCGGGGAATTCCGGGACATCTTTGGAATAAAAAATACCACCGGGTGAATATTTAACGTCTTTTAATAATATACCGCGCGATAAAATCGGTGTATTTATATACTATAATCGAAAAAGCCGAGAGAGAGAGAGAGAGAGAGAGAGAGAGAGAGAGAGAGAGAAAATCGTATTTTAGTGTAACTATAGAAATCTATAATAAACCGGAGTGGGTGGAGTTTATAAAAACTGACCAGCCTTTACAAATGTCAATGTGTTTTCGATTTGAATAGCGAATAATAATATTATAGATGGAAAAATAAAAAGACGTCGGGTTAAATGTACCGCAATTAAGTGATAAAAGAGAAATTTGTGTATTCGATAATGTCTCTGTTCTTTACCGTCGGGAGCCCCGGGGGCCGCAACCCTTTCCAGTCACCAACTTCCCTTCGCGATTCGGACCCCGGCAACCGTTTCTCGGCGACACGGCGGCGGCGGCGGGCGTGTGCGCTCCGGCTATTATACGGCGCGGCGGCGGGCGTGTTTAAAGAGGCATTATAATAATAATAATAAAAAAAGCTCGGAACGGAGAAAAAAAAAGAAAAAAAGTTAATAACTCCTTTTGCGTAAATATTTAACGGGGAAAACGACTGCGGAACCGACGACGGGCGGTGTTCGTATATATAATAATAGGCCTTCCCCTCGGCGCGCGTATAATCTCCGGAGACGTGTAAAACGTTTCTTTGCGCCCGGACACGACTATATACGATTTATATATATATATATATATACACGTAAATAATAATATTTATACGTGCGTTTCGCATCCTCCCGCCGTCCGTTCTTTCTCCCTTATATATATATATTTTTTATTTTTTTTTTCTACTGTACAATATTATCCATTGCGCGCGCGCCAAAAGAAAATTGTTATAAATGATACGACGAGTAACTTGCAGCCGCCGGATATAAATTAGATCAGAGAGCCGCGGAGACGTGCGGGAGAAAAAAAAAAAATATATATAACCGTGAAAATACTGCGATATATATATATATATTGTACTTATATAAATGAATATTTCGTATCGTATTTTATTTTATTTTTTTTTTGTTTCTGTTTCTCCGGTGTACACGCGCCGCCGCCGAGTGAAAAACAAAAAAACCAAGTATACGCGAAAAGTTTTAACGCGAAATTCAATTTGCGCGCCACGACGACGACGCCCGCGGTGTCTTTCTCAAATAATAATAATAATAATAATAATAATATTTGTGCCACCTTTGTGCCCTCCGTCCCTAGCCCGGCCGAATAATAATATCAACTTTTGCGCGGCGTTCCCGTATTATTATTATTATTATTATTATTATATTGAAATTTACGACCGCCGTCTCAAATGTTCATAGGTTAATTATTAATAATACGACCGGAAATTTTCGAGTGTCGCCCGACACGAAATAACAACGATAATTTAAACGAAATACAATAATATATTATTACGGCGCGTCTGCCGGAGACTCGCAGGTATTCCGGCGCGAAACAATATTGTGTGTTTCTCCGTCGCCGCTAAACGCTCGCGCGCCCCCCCCCCCCAAAAAAAAACCGACCGCGAAGAAAACGGTTTACGGCCGGCGAATCGAGCGAAAGCGCCTCCTATTGTCGAAACGGTTTATAGAGGACAATGTGAGATCGGACGATTCCAATTCCGCCGAGGTGACCGGCGCAATCGCGTACACGCGTGTAATTGCCCGTTAGATTTAGCGTTTTACTTTCGCGTACCTCCCCCGCGCCCGTGAATGCGCATTCGATTCCCGCACGGAAACGGAACGGGTGAAACAATACATTGGCAATAGGGAACTCATGTGGGGAAATATGTATTTACTTTAATCGGCGTACAAATCCTTAACGAACGCCGCCTCCTCGACCGGGGAGAATCCCCGGTATTGAGTACAACCGATCATCTCTCGTCGGTCTCTCGGACCGATCAGCGGTATTTTTTTTTTTTTTTTTTTTTTGTCCACGCGCCGAGAAGCCATTATTATTACCAATCATTACGAATGTATTTCTTTTTTTTTAAATAAAAAACCCGAGACACGCACAGAGACGTCGGTTAATGCCGCGCGGTGTGACGTCGTTACTAGTCCTCTTTAATAAATATATTCGTACACGGCTGCGATATTGAGACGTTGCGTTCGGCGAGGAATCTATACCGAAGGCGGCGGCCCGATAAAAACTTTAACGGACGAGCGTTTAAAAACAAGAAGAGGAAAAAAGAAAAAAACAAATTATAGAAAATAATTACGAGTCGTCGTCGTCGTCGTGTCCGAATCGTAAATTTCGTACGGCACCGTTATCACATTTCTCTCGGCGATGACCCGGCGGCATTCGCGTGTACCCATAATACGCGCATGTACGTAAGTACGTGCAATACTATAACCGTATGCACATACCAGGGGCATCGTCTGCTCTATGTTTAACGATAATAATAATAATAATATCACATTACGACGGCGCGAGAGAAAAAGAAAGGGGGAACTAAATTGAAAAAAAAAAAAAAAATTTCAAAATAAAAAAAAATAATAAATAATTACCGCGACCGATAGGTATGCGTGGTGGGAGAGGTGGATACGTTATTGCTTATAGTTTTATCGTATAATATCATTGGGTCGTATATTTTATAAACGGAACACGATAATATTTCCGCCTCCCTTGACGATCGTGTGTGTGCGGTTGTGGTACCGGGTCGGGAAACGGTCGTCGTTTTATTATAGTGCCTAGAAGGCGTCGCGGATATAAAAAAAAAAAAAAAAAAAAAAACAATAATACCTACGTCTTAAAATAATAATAATAGTAATATGCAGCGCGTGCAATAATTCTCTCTCTCTGTTTCTCTTACCTTTCTAGTTGTTTCATGAAGCCGGCGTACGCTTTTTCCCATATGCCCGAACTGTAAAAAAAAAAAAAAAAAAATCCTATATTATAAAACGGCGTCATAAACGACGATTAACGCGCGTATATATAATAATTATTATAATCTGTAGAAGAAAAAAAAAAAACCGGACAGACATACATCGCACCGTTGGTAGGCAGCTGTTGTACGAACATAGCAAGCTGGAAAGGTATAGGGTATACTGACGGTCGATATACCGATGAGATAAAATCGTCGCGATCGGAAACCGATATAATAGTTTTGTATAGTTGTGTTTTGTTCGCTCGTATAAGGTAACCCGGAAATTGACGAATACCAAACCGATCGGTTTTTTTTTTCCTTCAAGGTGTACGACATGAAAAAAATCGATTTCCCCGTACTATTGCGGGCACCATACGATGATTCAGATGCGCGGGATCATGGCCCCAGTGCCCTAGAAACTTGATAACGGAATTTTCGCAACCGAGGTACCCGCGGTTTTTCCCGGTTATAATGTCCTGTACAATATGAAATCACCAGCAGTTTAAAAACCACAATAACGACAACGTCGTCCGATCCTATTTCATTTGACCTACCTACAGTCTACTGATAAATATTTTATTCTTTTAAAACACCCGGACCTCGTTGTTTTACCAACGACCGTAGTCGTACATATTATATTTGCGTAATGCGTATATAATACCGTGATAAAAACGTAATCATATTTGTACGTTCGAGACAAACAAATATACTCGATCACAATTCCCTATCGATTTATCGGGAGTGAAAACGCTCGACAGAGAAGATTCCAACGTAATTGTTCGAGATAACGAAAAATCCGAGATAATAACAGCCATGTCCGTCGGGACGTGTAGCACAAATCTACTGGTATTATACCGTTGTTGAGCACATATAACTGAGCGCGCCCATTATACTTGGGTTTTCCTCGCTACACCTAGCGACACTCACCTGGCCAACGCTTCCATGGACAGTCCTTGGCTCTTGAGTAGCTGCGCGTCGGGTCTTGGCAGGGCGGGGTGCGCCATACCGGCCGGGTTCATGATGGCGTGGGCGGCCGCCGGATGGTGGTGGTGGTGGTTGAACTGCTGCATGTACTGCATGTGTCCGAGGTGCGTGGGCGGATGATTGTATCCGTTGGCGAGCAGTGGCGATTTTTCCATGCGTGGCGAATCTGCAAACGAATGAAAAAAAAACAAATGTAAAAAAAAAAAAAAAACACCGAGACGGTGGTATTGTATTAAAAAATGTATTGTAATAATAATAATACTGTATTGCCAGTGGCGGCAGTGTATTCTCGGGGGGAAGGGGGGTTAGGAAACTGCAGGGTCGCCCGTTTTCGAGCGGCCACTTATTACGGCTAAACAATTACGATCGAATGGATATTTGTAACTATCGTCGAATGATTTTTTGTCTATTTTTACGAGCAAAAATTAACTGTTAGATTAGGACCTCCTGAACCGCATCCCTCTAGATCCGCCAGTCTATGCAGGGGCATAACTATCCCGGGCGTGAGGGTATTCACCGCCAATAACTTTTATTTTATACATTTTCCCGATTGCGGTGACGAGTCGATAAAAGATAATAATAATAACGAAATATAACTATTTGATGGAGTGTTTCACATATAGAGAACAGTCTGTACATTTGTAGTTAGGTAATTGCCTGTAACATTTTTGTTGAACGGTGTTTAACGAACGCGCCAAAACTATACGCGTTGCATAAAGAAATATTTATGACACAAATCAAACCGCATAAAACTAAATATTAAAATAACGATAAAAAAAAAAAAAAAAAAAAATGTCGGCGATAACACTGGTAACGTCAATTATAATTCATAAAATTAAATCATATTACCGAACCGAAATCCGCGTGTATAGTTTACAGGTTCGGTAACCGATATAGTAATAGTTTACCCAGTTTTATTTACAGAACCGTTAGGTTTCTGCGAGTAAGTAACGGGATTTTAATGCGACCCGCCCTTAATTATAATTTATATTTTTTTTCGTTTGTGTTGCTCGTACACGATGAATTGTGATTCTTATGGTTTTTTTTTTATTTCCAGGGTATTTATATTGAGTGCCCTACGGTCGTTTTCCCGATGTTAATCGATTATAACTCTATAATTTCCGAGACGGTAAATTGTTCGCATTTCGATAAAACGTCTCCCGTAAGTATACGTAAAACATGGTTGTAATATAATTTAAAGGTTTATTTCGGCTTGGAATATTCGTCGCGTGTCCGTATTGCCGTTATAACCCGTCGATCAGAATTTAAACAACCAAAACAATCGAATTCGGACGTTCGCTCGTGTTTTGGTTGGGATATATTTTACGGGAAAATCAATCGTATTTAACGTAATATTTTGTGTTATTTCGTTTAACGGGCCCCGGGTGTAGGTACAGGTAGTAATAATTATTATTGAACTTTGCCACCGTCTAAATAAAATTCAAAGGTTCCAAAATATGACATTAAGAAAAATTACCAACTCTCCGCCATATGTATCAAATCACACCCTGCATAAAGACCTACACGTAAAAACAAAAAAAAAAAAAAAAAAAAAAAAAAAAAAAACAATTCAAGAAGAGGCAAAAAATTATTATAAACGGTTTCACCTACGCCTACGCACTCATCCAAACGCACTGATAAAAAATCTAGCTGTTTTAACCATCCCCGGTAACCCTCCTCGGCGCCTTAAGCGGCTTAATGGTGTAGAGACCTGCTAAACCCTTAATCCGAAATAGGTTAAAATAAAATAATTAAAAGACGAAAGTGTCATCGGTGGGCGGCTTCTTCGTTCAAATTTTTCAATTTCCTATTGTATTAGTATAGCTCATACTCTTATTGTACCTCATTGTGTATATTATTAATAAATGAAAAAAAAACTTTGCCACCGCGCGCGTACACGTCTCCGCGCCGTTTTCCCGTGCCCGCCATCGCAACAATACCGGTAGGAAGAACAAAAATACAACAACAACAACAACAACAATAATAATAATAATAATAATAATTTACGACGGACGGCACCTTATATGTATATATTTGTATGTAATAATAATATGTACAACGATATTAACGGACGCGTTCCTATAACGGGCGCGTTCGGCGGTCAGGACGAGAACTCGTTACGGTTGCTCCGGCCGCGCGGACGCGCGCATATTTAATACGCGCTCGCGAGCGCCGGCCCGGTCGCGCGCGCCCGTGACTGATGGGTTATTTTTTTTTTGTTATTTTTTTTCTCGTCCGTTGTCTTTACGGACCGACGACGACGGCGACGGCGGCGACGGCGACGACGACGACGTGGCCGTACGTTATCAACGATAATCCCGCCTAGAACGAGCTACGGAGACGCGGCTTTACGGACGCGACCGCGGCGTATTATTACGGTAAACAAACCGCAATCGTAATATATACATATGTATATATTACGATTATAAGTAATAGTCGTATTAATAATTATTGTACGGATATTGTGCCGGGGGTGGGGGGGCCTTTCTCAGCGGGGGTCTCGTCTCGGGCCGCCCGTGTTTAGAATATGTACCGGTTACGCGCAAGTACGCACGTAACCAACGTTCGATTATTATATTTTACCGCCCCGGACTTTGACTAATAAGACTCGGCGGCGGCTGCGGCGGCTGCGGCGGCGGCTTTTCGCCCGAGCTATTATCGGTCCACCGCCGCCGACAAGAGAACGCGCGCGCCGGCCCGCCGTGATTTATACACTCGCGCTCGCGCTCGTCGCAGCAACGTTTACTAACTGTCCGCTACGCGTTTTTTTTCATTTTTTTTTTTTTTTCTATTATTTAAACCGCGTCGTATACTATAATATGTATTATATTATGTAATATCTATTGTTGTTACTATCGTCGGGATTGAAATGTTTGAAAACATTATTACGTTTTCGAAATAAACGATTTAATCAACAACGAAATGAAAAGAAAAGCAACGGTGTTTTAAACAGAAAAATACTCGTTTATACCAGCTATTCATACCTTTTTTTTTTTTTTTTTTTACGTTTTTTTCGTTGAACATACAACGTACATACAATAAGCGTACAAAGTGACATTAAATCTGAAAACGCACCGATCAAACACTTTTGTATGTAAAAGTTGTTAAAATCTATAATTCAAAGCAAAAAAAAAAAAAAAAAAATGCTCGTGAAATATAATATTGAAAAAGAAAAATTACAATAATGATTTTTGGCAAGGGGTTTACCCTTACAAATATTTCTACATAACGAAATTCCTATTTGTTCAAAACGGTTTAACAAATTATTTTTAAAATACGCGTTTTAAACATAAAAAAAAAAAAAAAAATTATGTTTTAAACGAATAAAACCGGTTTTTTATTCATTTTTTATTAAACAAAAAACTCTGATTGTAATACTATGTTTAACATTTATATATCCCCTAGTTATTTCTCGAATCCGGAGTACGTGTAGATAGCCTATATAATATTATAGCAAGAGAGTGACGATTGTCAACCGCGTAACGCGCGCTGATTGGTTAACCTGTTATCTATGTCATTAGGTACAATCGTTTCCTGTTACCGCCATTTTGTTTCCGAATAGGTATTACTGAACGAAAAAAAATAATCAAAAATATCACCGAATAAACAGAACATCGTTGCCGATTTGTCATTACCACCCGCCCACCGAACCCTGTGGTTATCACACAACAGTTATAAGCGGGTGCAGATCGAGTACCGACTCTATACCAGTACACGTCGGGGCGAGACCCGAGAATATTGTGCCGAGATAAATTGGAAACAGCTGGGAAAATCGAATTTACGCTCTTCGATTCGCCTATACAATTTATCGAATCGGTTATTATTGCATTATTGTAGTCGTCGTGCGAAAATGTAAAAATACGAAACCCGAGACGGACGTTGGCTCGAAGGCGGCCCCCCTCGCGTCACTAGCATTTATTTTTTCTGTCTGTCTCGCGCGTAACAAAGCAATAAAGGCGACTTTCTGGTCGAGGTTAGGGTAAAATGACCTATTAAATAACGAAGAGTATACAGGTCCTAAGAACGTTTTTTTTTTTTTTTATAGATTTTTAAACGGTTAACATTAAGTTGTAACTGAAAAATAAAAATCCATTCATTAGGATCCGTAGTAAATAGACTCGCGAAAATTCGGGAATCCCCCGCCTTTGTTGCTATATTTTATACACGCGAGACTAGACGCAGAATGCAAATAATGTTTTGAGCGACGACAATTGTGTTTTATGCAGATTTTCAGATAGCTCTATGGTTGTTTTTAAGGGTATTTTCCGTTTTAATAGCAACTATTCGTCGTAGTATAATTTTTAATAGTATAGTAGTAGTAGTAGTAGTAGTAGTAGTAGTTGTAACGGCTTTAATCGCTTTCACCAAACGAGAATAACGGCGTGTTCTCAACTCGTGTTTGCCCGGTTACTGCGTATAATATATACAGGGCGATCGACCGAACGCAAGACACTCGTCTATATCGGAAAGCGTGTTGACTATTCTCGGATATGAAAATACAAAAAAAAAATAAAAATAAAAACACGTGGCGCGCGATTTCGATTGTCGAATAGGTCAGGCGTAATGAAAATTCGATAAACCGATTATGATATTATTGTACAAGTTTAAAATATCATTTTTCACATGCCGGGATAATGCGCGCGGAATTGCCGTTCAATTGACCGCCCCCGTATACCACGGGCGGTTCTCCGACGCCGCCGCCGTATTGTTACAAATATTGTTCGTGTTATAACAAACCCATATACCTTCATATACCGTATATTATTATTACTACGTTTAAATGTTTAATCGTATAATAGCAGCGACGATTGTAAAATATTTACTTTTCCAGCAAACGCGCGATAAATCCGCGCCATTTTATTATATCGCACAATCGACGTGTTTGCGTATACATTATATTTGTTTATCGCCTTATAATAATAATAATAATAATACTCCGGACTCGTAAAACCCTAGCGAGAGGGAGACGCTTTTATACAGTAAAGGATAAAAAAAGGAGAAAATAATAATTCCCTAGATATATATAAAGGTATAATTTTTTTTCAATTTTTTTTTTTTTTTTTTAAGAGATCACGTATCGGCACCGCGTCGCTTTCGGGGCGGGACGGGGTGGGTTTAATTTTATTATTAAATCTCTCTCGCTTCTCTCTGTCCACCCGACCTAGGTAGAAAACGGTATACCGGAAAATGTTAATTCGATCGAGAGCCGACGCGGGGTGCGTGTATAAAACTGCGACGTGCGGCGGACGGGCGTGAGGGAAAAAATATAATAAAAAAAAAAAAAAAAAAAAAATATAGCAGCTTGTTATACAACGTAAACGCGAGGTCCCACTATAATATCGGTGTGTTTGTTACCTCCTCGTCGGGGGTGTACGCGTACATAAACATCGCGACGTGTAAATTGGATAACGGCGTTTTCCATTAAAAAGTGTTTTCGTTTCGCCGCGCCAATTTCCATTATTATTATTATTATTATTATTAATATAATAATATTGTTTAAAACACGGTGTACCCACACACATATACGTGTAGCTACACGCGTATAGCGCGTACAAACGGAAGGAAGGAGGCGGGAGTCGTTAAGTCGAAATAAGTCGAAAACCCTGCTGCGGATATGCTCGGTATCCGACGACGACGACGACGACGGTGGTGCACAAGAGCGCCGGGGCACGGAGATATATTATAAATTATTATTTTGCGCCGATAATCTCTCCGCTGTTTGCAGGTGTCCGATATTTAGAGACGGACAATTTGTTTGGGGGGGGGGGGCCAACGGACCCGTATTTCGTACGTCGATTACCGACCGTTTGTATGTGCAATGATTAAAACTACGGAATATTTCATTTCGCGTATATTATTGAAAATTCATGAACAGCCGAAGAAGAACAATTTTAACGTAAAAACTAACGTTTACCGGAATAATCACGGTTATTTGTGGCTTGTTTAAAACATTGACGCGCGTAGTCTCATTTCGTATGCGATGGCATTTTCTAATTCCACAGCGCTGGAGGAACAATATAAGGCGTTCATTCTGTAAAACACACGTTCACTTTCGAATCGCAAGCACAATTATAAATACGAATAGGAAAACTTCACACGACAGAAACGATAAAAAAAAATAAAAACAAAACCGTTTCGATAACATTTCGACCGAATGAGACGGCCATTAAAACCACAACGGATAATAAGGTAAACAAGTTTAATAAATTCCTGTAAAAATACGTCTGCTGTTTGGAGGTGTCCGTTAATGGAGGTTTTTTTCATGTGGTAAGTGCGATGAAAAATGTCCAATAACATTTGCAAGCGTATAGGCCCAGTTTTTTAGGCGGTTTACGGACATATTCGGAATGCGAAGAGACGATTGTAGATGAAAGGAAGGCCTTCATGCCCCTTGCCCCACAGTCATTTCGATTAATCAGTTTTTGGCAATCAAAAATATTCCCGTAGCGCCTCAATCCTCTTATTCACTCGACTTGCGATTTTTTCCTCTTTCCGCGAGTAAAATTTCACCTCGAAAGCCGGCGTTTCGGGACACTGGAAAACATTCAAACGCCTGCGACCGACGAACTGAAAGCTATCCCAGTTCCAGAACTGCTACGAACAATGGAGAGATCGCCTGCAGCGCCGTGTGTAATTACCAAAGCAATTACTTTGAAGGATATAACGGTCTCGTTTTAATTCAATAAAAATGATAAAAAAAAATAAAAAAATCAGTCTCGTAACTTAATTTACACGTTTCGTATATGGAGACGAAAACCGGCCGACCGGTAGTGCGGGTATGGCTATTTTCGGCAAAGGGGCGGAGGGCTAGGTGTCGGCCGGGGCTCGGAAGTTGCGAGCGTGGAAAACCTTTCGGTCGGTATAAATATAATACGGCGCGGTAATTATTAAAATAATAATTGGTGGGAAAAAAAAAAACAACAACTAAAACCTTAAATTAGCCGTTTTGGGATTTGCCGGCGCTAATGATAAAACGGACGGCGGCGTGTGTGTGGTGCGGGCGCGCGCGTTAAAACCCCCGGGCGCAATCCATCATCGTCGTCGTCGCCGCCGCCGCCGCCGTCGTCGTCGTCGTTGTCGCGATCGTCCGGCGCGGGAGGGTATAAGTAGTAGTAGTAGTAGTAGTAGGATGAGGAGATGGAGGAGGAGACGGAGATGGAGGAGGATATAATACGTAAATATAGTCGGGGCTACCCGCGGGGCCGGGATGGAAATTAAGACCCGGGACCCCGTATAAAATCGTACGTGTGCGCGCGCGCGCGGCGAGCGTTTGTTTGTCTTGGAACCGAAAAGAAACAATATAATAATAATAATATGCTAAAATTAAAATCCTCCCCGCCGCGGGTATATTTCGGAATATATAATAATAATAACAATATATATATATATATAAAAAAACAAAAAAACAAACCGTATAACGCGCGCGCGCGCAACACAATATTATATTATACTTAGGGCCGGCGGACGGCGATGCGCGCGTAGGGTTCCGACAGTCGGTATGGCCATACCGCGCGCCGCGGAGACGAGACGGCGGCCCGGGATGATTGATTACGCTCGGGGGATGGGGGGGGGGTTGCCGACGTCGACCGCGGTGGTGTTTGTGTGTGCGTGCGTGTACGGCCCGTAACCGTTTTCTTGGCTTTAAGTGACGTCGGGGATCCCTCCGTCCGCGCGTACACTATGATGTGTATACGTATATTTTACTGTTGTTATTATTATTATATTATATTATATTATTATACGATGATATACATTTCGACTCGTTTAAATTGAAATTAATTTGCACACTAGCGCGCGCGCGCGCGCGCGTTATAATACACACGCTGTACCTACGCCGGTTTATTGGGCGTTACGTTTATATTGTACGCCGTCGTCAAGTCGCGGGGAAAAAAATACCAACTCGTCCCGGGGTCAGGGGAAGTTTTCATTTTTTTTTATTTTTTTTTCCCAGCGATCCCCGCGATATCGCGCAGGGTTTTTTTGGCGGGGCTGTGCCGGGAAGGCGGGAGACATCCGCCGCGTCGCCGACACTGACAGTGAATCATGACCGGCCGATGAGTAGCATCTGCGATTGAAACGGTATACAGGCGGCATAAAAAAAAAAAAAAAAAAAAATGATAGCAAACGAAGGTTCAATTTCACAGATGAAAGCTTCGCCGGGGCACAGTCTTTTCTCATTTAAACCGAATAAACGCCGCCGATGATTTATAATATAATTCGGAAAGGGTTCGCGCGCGGTTTTCGCGGCACGACCGACGCGATATAAAACGGGCGAGCGGCGAGGTGGCGGTGGTGTTCGTTCACCGCAGACCGCAGGGCGATTGGTGGCGACGACCGCCCATCCCGTCCCCCCTGCCGTAAAATTGCAATTTTCAACTAATTTTCTATTAAAGCTAACCGACAACTAAAACTATAATTGATAATTGTCTGCATCTTAATCCGCGACACGTCGGCTCCGACGACGGTTAAACGTCGCTGCGACTGTACCGGGTGCCTGCTGAACATAATTGCCAAAGCCGGCCACGCACAAATAAATAATAACTAAACCGAGATTTTAAGCGAATTCCAGTAACGCGAGTCAAGAAAATAACCCTCGGGTTACACACAAATAACTCGCTAAAAACATACATTTCGTAAGTAACCTCAATTTTAACAAAATAACCATGCTGGATTGGCGTTATTCAATAGTAAATGAAAACAGCGTTCCATTTTTTTTGTTTTTTTTACGTTTGACTAGTCACTAACCCCTTTTAACTTATAAATACGTTATACGCAAAATATGATAAAATTTTTACATTTTTAATCAAACTAGTAGTTTACCGGCCCCGGCCTCGCCCCCTCAGCTTTGATAATTATTATTCTCTCGGTTATTCCGGCGATGAAATAAACACGGTTAAGCCAACCGTGGTACTAAATTCCCTCGGTTACACACTACATTTATACCTTGTCGACCACCTGCTCGCCGTGTTACGCGCAGCCCGTACTCCCCCTCCCATCCTACCCCCCATCCCTTGTAAACCCCCGGACAAACGATCGTCGACCGCATTACAAGAGCACATTTTATTATACGATAGACAGACGGACACTTCTTGCACGTTTTATTTTTGTTTTTTTTTTTTTTTTTTTTTTTTTGTTAGGTATTACTAATAACTAGGGCAATGAAGGTTTGCCTCTTTTTTTTTTTTTTTTTTCCCGACGCTTATATTTATTATTATGAGTGAACTTCAAATGTGTTTCGCTTGAATATTAAATTTAAAAACATTTGTTTTTTTTTTTTTTTTTTTATCGCAATAAAACACTTGTTTTCAATAATTTTAAGAAAATTTCAGTTGATATATTATTTTTTTTTTCGTATAAAATAAATTAGCAGTACATTTATAATTATTTTTTTTTATATTTTAATTAACAATATTATCGACCGACAATCCGATATGGTTAAAACAGTCCGCATATGTCGTTGTAATTTGTAATCGTTGATATTTGTTTCGTCTGTAAAAATTCCGAAAATCAAGCCGTTCAAATAATTACGTAAAAACTAATAATTTTAATGCAATAAATGCAATCGATTTAGTGGGGTTTTTATTGCAAGAATTTTACTGCTTGACGATGTCGAATGACATTGTCCACCTTAAAAGATGCGCATTTTACGCCGGGACACTGTATTCTAATTGAAATTCTCAATACTATAATAGAAAAATTGTTGTTTTTTTTTAACACTTTATGCTTCGATTTTTCACGTTAATACCTAAATAATATTTTTTTTTTATCGTCTTATCGATTCCGCTCGGTTTATGGCCACGAACCCAAAGCAACGTATATATATATATATATATATATATATATATATATACCGTATAGGCGTAAGTTACTACCGGACTACAATCACACCCGGTAATATGTTTTCGACCAAACTGGTACCTATGTATACATTTTTTTTTTTTTTTTGGTTTTCTATATAATATTATCGAATAGTACCGAACGCGCGCATTATGCGTGTTATGAATTGGCGGATTTCCCGCGAGGATACGGTTTGTTGGTCTTGCCCGCAGTCGAAAACCGTTGACATTTCGCACGGTCGTCGCGCGGTCGCATCGATCAAACGAATAATTAAAATAAAATATTAAAAAAAAAAAAAAAAAACAAGCCGCACATCAAAAGACGGGTCGAAACGACGGCGGGACCGTTCGATCATTTCGAATTTCACGCGGAGAAACACGTTCGTCGTCGTCGTCGTTGCCGAAGGGGAGAGAACAGTGGTGGAGCAGGGGAATTATTATTATTATTTTTTTTTTTTTTGACAAATGCGGTCCGGGGATTAAAGCGTAAAATATTCAACGGCACGGCCGCCGCCGTTGACGACACGGTACGAAACTTATATATACCGCCGCACAAGTGCGGAAAAGCCTTCCACCGCGCAATAATAATAATAATAATAATGATAATAATAATAATCGTAATCGTAATCATAATAATAATAATAAACGCGGGCCTCGGCAACAACCCGGCGTCGACCACCTCGGTGGTATTATAATATACGGTAGCGCGGGGCCCGCGTTTTTATCGGCCGGTCGTCATCGCGGCCGCCGGCGTGATGGATGACGCGGATCGCGATTTTCTTTGCGTAAACACCGCCGCCGCCCGTTTTTATCGTCCGGCCCGCACTTGCCCGGGGGACACGTCGCCGTCGTCGTCGTCGTCGTCGTAGACACCCACCCCCCTCGTACCCGGGCCGTGCGCGACTCTTTCTCGGCAATAAAATACAAATCCCCCCGTTCGGTATTACGCGGTAAAACCGGCGGCGGGCATTCGGCATGTCCGAACGTGTTGAACACTCTTGAACGAAATTCGCAAACACCGCAACATCTCGGAACAAATATCGGAAGTACCTCCTAATGAATTCGATTGATTTTGTATTCCACGGTTAAACTCTACGGTTTTACGCTTGGCGTTTATAATGCCAAGCGTCCTATCGCTGCTCGTCCGCGTTAAAACCCCGACGACCTCCGTAAATTTCCCGCGGAACGAAAATGTCCAATACCGCACACAATTCGCAGTTGAATAGTGTTATGATTTTTTGATTTATTATTCGGGACGCGACCAGTACGCAAGCGATCTTTTTTCTTTTTTTTTTTTTTTTGATTACCTATACGATATAATTAAATCATCGGTTTCGTCGGGTTTCTAATTAAATAAAACCGCCGTAATAACAACAACAACAGCAACAGCAACAGCAATAGCACCAACAACAACGACGACACAATACGATGATGCATTTATTATAATACGGGCGCGCGCGCCAACGGAAAAAAAAAAAAAAAAAAAAAAAAAACAAAAGGAGATAACAATCGCTATAAAACGGTTACTTTATCGGAGTAACCGCGCCGCGGCGGCTCTTTTCTTTTCATATTTTCCTATTCTTCACGTCCGACCGCCAAAGATTAACCGCCGCCGCGCACCGTATGAAAGGCTTTGGGGACCACCTCGGCGGCGGCTCTGACGGTTTTCTTCTTCTTCTTCTTCGCGTTCATATTTTTCCTGGGGTCGGGACCCCGTCGTCTGCCCCGAGATCTATAGAGCTCGTACGTCGTTGGCGGCGGACGAATTACAAACAACAATATCGTTAATTGAACAAACACAATATTGTTATTATTACTATGATTTTTATTATTATAATTATTATCTATCGCCGGTGTAATAATATTATATGTATTCCGTCGCGCCGGGCCGTCTACAAATAATATATTAATATATTTAAAGACAACAGACCGCGATAAGCGGTGTTAGTCGACGACAAGACGAAACGGATACTACAATATTATTTATAGGCGAGACGTGCGTTATAATAAGATAAATTGACGACCGGGAACGATCTGAATACGAAATCGTAAAATCACGGTAATATTTCGAGGGGGACAAGCAAAGATATAATTTTGAAACCCCCCCTCCCACACCCGCTCAACAGAGGTTGAGCCGACGGTACAAATCGATATGAATCTTTTAAAATTACGAACGAATGCAAGCCATAAGAAAAAAACGCAGTTATTTCAAGGGCGTAACGGTTTTTCCTTTGGAGAATTGTTGAAGAAAAATCAGCTGTTCAATCGGCGTGTCCGCAATCGTTAAAAAAAAATTAAAAAAAAAAAACCATTTTTTCGCAATCCGTTCCTCTTTAATCGCGAAAAACTACCGGCCGAGCCCGATTTTTTTGTATACATTTTTTCAATACGATTTTCTAGTGACAACTCTTTTTACTCACTAGTAAAAGTTATTTTTCCGTAGACGAAAACCCTTTGAACGCCGTGTATAACCGGTGCCGGGCCGATTCGAAGAGCTTCGATCGAATTACGACGTCGTCGCGTCTTGCAGACGGATTTATCGCGATTTTCAAACGGTCGGGCGAACGTTTTAAATCGAATTCTTAATGACATTACGATGATTATGACCGCGGCGGAGCCCGGATGAGGTGTTTGTAATTATCGAGGTTAACCGACTAAACGAGTTAAATATATATATATATAGTATACGATATACGAAATTGAAGGAAAAATAATTTTCGATTACTTCCTCCTATATAATATATTTATTTTAATTGCGTGCAATATGCGCACGACGGTAATTTTATTCTCTTGTCGTACGTATAAAATATGCACATATACACTCGACGACCTCTCATATTTCGTATATGTCGGGGTTGTCCACGTCGAATCGTGGGGGTCATCGGCCTGACCTCTTGTGATTGCGACGAACAGTGGATTTATCGGGGTTTTTTTTTTTTTTTTTTTTTTTACACTGAACTGAGATCTCAGATATTTTTTTTTGTTGTTGAAATTTGTCCATCGATTGTCGATGGCGCCACAACACGATAATGGACATTTTTTAAACCGATGAAAATGTGACGAGTGCAATTAGTAATCATTCGAAAATTGTTTACGATAAACAACGGCAAAGGGAGTTTTATTACGATTGTGAAAATTCTGTTGCAAATATTCGAAATATTATCGTAAAATATTCAATACTGCGAATTTTATATATGTATATATAAAAACAAGCCTCTAAAAATTGAATAAATAAAACAATTTGCAACAAGTGGTTTGAAACCGGATGGTATACGTATAGTAAAAGTTCAAGAATATTTTCTCTTGTCGAGTAAAAAAAAAATGTTTAGAGTACCCAATTGTCTGGGAAAAAAATGTCATCAGTTTATAATAATGTTTTAAAATATTTTCCGCGTGTTTTTTTTGAGCTTAAATTAAACATATTAACGACAGTGCACGCCCTCGAAAATTAATGGAAAAAAAAAGTTCGTCAAAAAATCACAGGTGGGAAGGGGGGGGGGGTTAAACCGGCGAGACCCCCCCTCCCCGCGAATAGACGTGGAATGCCCTAGTCGACGGAAAAGAGAAGAGAATAAAAAAGCAATAATTTTTTTTTTTTTTTTTTTTGTTTCTTTTCTTTTTAATCGGCGGTACGAGCGTATAATAATAATAATAGTAATAATACTTATGGAAACCGCCGACCGTCCGTGTAGTAGGACTGCGCGGTTTATAGTGTAAATTCGGTCGATTTAATAATATTCGTAGCTTATTCTCAGCTGTCTGGTGTGTGAAAGTGACTGGTGGTACGAATATATAATATTAATACGCAGAGGTTACACGAAGACGTCCGCGGCAGAAGTGGTGCGCGCGTACCGTGTAATTATCAACAATAATATTATAACAGACGCGGCGGGTAGGTGTGTTAACATTGCGAAGAAAGACATTTTACGACGTAGACCGTAAAAAAAAAAAAATAAAAAAAAAATACCATAATTATAATATATATAGTACCGTTCTTATATTGTGCGTTTTCCGTTTTTTTTTTTTTTTTTTTTTTTTTTTTCATAACGCGTTGTCCGAGACTTACTTATAAATACAATAATGATTCTCGAACTTTTTCCCGAATTATATATATATATATATATGCAGTGTGCGGCAGAGCCGACCGACGAGTCAAATGAAATCATTAGTTTATGATAGGATAAACCCGGGCCTATATTAGTGGTCTATTTTGAATTACACGGTTATGCTGTTCGTAGTCGTAATCGTGGTCTGGACAGGTGTAACGTCGTCGTTGGCGCGTATTTTGAAAATAATTATTCCGTGATTGCTACACAAAGGGATTCTCGTCTCGGACATCTCGGCATTCCGCGCAACGAATCTGTCCCTAATGTTAACACTATAAAAATTTTGGATTCGAAAATTGAAAAAGTCTGGACGTACGACTATAAGGGGACGTGGACGCGGAGCACTTGGAACGGTAAGAACCGCCGAAAATGTGCAGGTTGGAGGAAATGGCTGAAGAACACGGCTCGGGGGGAGACGTGCGGTTTTAACGATTCGGGGCTCGAGCGCGCACAGCTCGAATTTCACGTGCTATTTTACGACAAACGTTCCCTGGGCGGTTGGTCCTACTGAGGGGTGACGTAGGCTGGCCGGCACGCTCCCCCGATTTAAGCGTGTGTGATTTTTCCTCCGGCGGTTGCTTAAGAATAAGGTTTTCAAACATCGCCCCCATACGCGATAGACGACCTGACGGAGAGAATCACCGAAGTAATCACGGCCGGATCAATCGAAACGTGCCGAAAAGCTTATCGAAACTTCAGAGATCGTCAGCAACAGTGTATCAATGCTGACGGCCGCCATCTCGGCGATATAATTTTCAAAAAATAATTTTTAAAAACGGTATTGAATACTGATTTAAATAATAAAGAAAAAACCTTTTCCCTAAGTTTTACTGTTCGTTATTTATAAGCCCGTCGAAACTCGTCCAGTCGTCTCTGCCGCGCCCTGTATATATATGTATATAAAAAAAATAAAGAGATTATTCGTCTCGGGCGTAGAGGGATAAGACGTATGGCGGCGGCCAATTGCGTTTACTATCTAGGTACAACAAGATATGATTTATTGATCGTGCCCGGCCTTGCCGGCGGGCGAATTTTTATTCCGCGTCGTATCTGCCGGCCGCGGGAAACGGTTGGCGCGAAGGGCTGCGGCTCAGGCGATTACGGGCCGAAACGGACCGGCGAAACGGAAAACGTGCGCTATCTCGCCCGGAATCCACGTGCGCGCGTGTTTAACTATTTAACCCGCGTTGACCGGCAAAACGATGGCAATTCATTATTCACGCACGGTCTCCGGAATTCGCAGTGGTATTATAATAATACGGGCGCGTGTATAGCCGTTTCCGGTCGGATATAATATTAACAACCCCCCGCCCCCCCTCATCCCCTCTTACTGTCCCGTCGAGGCGTATACGGGAATACCGTTTCCGGTGCCGCGCGGTGATAACAACGCACCGTATCATTTTTTTTTTAATTTTTTTTTTTTACTCTCCACGTAATAATTTATCGGTTCGATATATATATATATATATAAAGACGGCGACGTCGCGCCTCGCGTGCGCCCGACGGTTTTCGCATTCCTAAATCGGGTTACCCGCCCGCGCCTGTTATTGTAACCTATACGATTAATAATTATCATTTATTATAGGAACGCGCCGCTTTATACATACGGTGCCCGTTCAAAAAGGTTCACGGATTTTTCAATTTATCTATTTATAGTGCTTACCTACAAGCTATTGCGACTAATCGCCCTCGAAGTATTTTCTCACACTTGGTACATGCACTTTTGCCAAATTGCTGGAATTGCTCGTGGCTCGGTTAGCGAATCTTCTTTTATTTCGTCTATCGTAGTCGATCGAATCTTTGTCCTTTTAACGGAGATTTTAGTTTTGGAAATAAAAAAAAAATGCTGCTGGTGCCAAGTCGGGAGAATATGGTGAACGAGGAAGCGCGGTCGTGTGATTTTTCACGCAAACATCTCGAATTAACAGGGAAGTGTGTGCCGGAGCATTGTCGCGATGGACAAATTTTGTTGCAACGCGGTGCATTCCAAGTTTTTCTACCGGGATTTCATGACACGAACCAACCGATATATTATAATCTTCCACAATTTCTCGAACAGTTAAACGTCTATTAGTGACCGTACAATTTCATTGACTTTTGTCACACGAGCATCGTCTGTCGATGTCGACGATTCCCGACCGTCTTTAAAACGTTTAAACCAGTCGTAACACTGAGTACGTCCTAAACACTGATCACCATAAGCATTTTGTAACGTTTTATGAGTCTCAGTAAAAGATTTACAAAGTTTAACACAAAATTTAATATTAATACGTTGTTCGTGAATGTTATTCATCTTAAAAATCGCACGATACACACGACTCGTCTACTTTGAACGCGCACAGTTAATGGTTAGACAGCATTAAACATTTGAGATTTAATTAAAAAGATAGCTGTATATCTCTATTTTATTTTTATTTAATAACATTTACGATACTAAAAATTTACTATTTTTAGGAATTATATCTTCGGGAACTTTTTGAACAGTCCTCGTATATTTATACGGATATAATATCGCGGTTTCCGTACACTCGAGACGGATTTATCGCGGTCCATATAGTACACAAAGCAGTTACGACGGTTCCTTTATATTCGATTTTACTATTTTTTTTTGGTCATAATTCGGTTAAAATTGATAATAGCAAAGAGACACGATATTCGAAGACCTCTAGCGATGCATATAATATGTTATATAGACATTACACATACACGGAGGACCGGTCCCAATGATTTTCCCGGGACGAAAATTTATGCCAATTTATCCACGGCAGTACGATATATTGTGTTCCGAACTATTAAGAGAACTGAAATGATTAAATCTATTTAATCGCGGTATGCCGACCGCCTTTTAACTCTAGTACTCCCGAGACCGTGGATTTAACTGTTTAGCGTTATCGCCGTACGACAAACGATGGACGACAATCGCGTGGTCTAGTCGACCGGATCGTAAAGACAAGACGGCGGATTTAAAAAATAAACGGGTACGCAGACGAGTGGAAAACCAAAAGAAAAAAAAAAAAAAAAAAAACAAAAACCATTGCGGGTTTATGTACGTAGGCCGCGGGCCACCCCGGTGGTGAACGACATTAACCTAAACGCAATTTACGTACGGTAACCGTAAAAGCGCGGAGGGAAAGTTGGGCGGTAATTTTTCCAGTACTTTGCCAAGGGGTTTGGAATACGTTCACAGCCGGGGTACTGCGTGCGCGGTAGTCGACGCGGTCGCCAGTCATCGGACTCGGTTATTAGGTATAGCAAATAATAATAATTACATCGCATGTTCTGGAAACGGCGGCTAAATACGACGGTCGTTAACATCGTTTCTATTCGCAAAATACCCGTCCGATTTTCTATAGGTACACGAAATGTTTTTTTTTGTTTTTTTTTTTTTTTTTTCTCCATCGTTTTGATTCTATACAGAATATGTTGATCGACGACCGTCGTATAATAATATCGTATTATACATTACTTATACGCACTCGCGTGCGTAACCGCGTTCTTTTAAACGCGTATACGTTTATCAACCTCGCCGGTGTTTAACTCGACGGCACGGCGTCATAACGAATCCGCTAACCTTCCGTGTCAGAAAATACAACAAAACCGTAACAGAAAAAAAAAAAAAAAAAAAAAAATATGAAATAATATTTAACTCGGAAACCTTGCTGTCCGCGGCGGAACTCAACAACAGTGTTCCCCGTCTCGTACGCCGAGATCCCGTCGTATATACGCACGTTTTTCGTATCGTACCGGTCGGTTTGTCACGAACGACTTTCGATAAACCAGACCCCGTAGACAAAACGGAAATTGAAAATGGTCTCGAAATTCAAACACACCGTTTACTATATTTCCATATATATATATCGGTCAGCTAACTTAACCTTATATCGCCTACAAGGCTATAACTGAAGAAAATTTCGAAGGATGGGGTGGAGAAGGTCGAAGAATTTTCTTCTTTTTTTTTGCAACTAAGCATTTTACTTAAAATTGTCTTCGGCCTTCGAAATTTGTTTCGGTCAGAGACAGGCGCGACTAGACCCCGAATATTGGGAACGCTGAAATTATGTAATGCTCATAAATGCGTCATTTTTTCAATATAATAACTATTAACATATTATGATTGTTCAACGCACAATAAAAAAAAAAAAAAAAAAAAAAAACCGCACCGTAGAACTGTTTTGGTGTTAAAAACAGTAACATTATCATTATCGTTACCTCTGAAACACGATAACACGGTGCTCTGAGATAAACGACTGACCGTGTTCCGCACAGATATATAAAAACAGATCGGATGACAAAAATTGAATTATTTATATTGTTATCTAGATTAGTATACACTACGGAACACGAAAATATGTTTTTGGTGAAAAGTTAGTTTCGATAAAAATGAGACTACGTTCGAAATCGTATTAGGACCTAACCTGAATAAGGACTGGGGGGGAGGCCAGGGAGGCGACGAACTAGGACAGGCGATGCCGAGTCAGAGCTTTGGGGGTGCGTCAGCCGTAAGCCGAGACGGGTGCGGTCGTCGCCGGCAGCAGCGGCAAACGCGATGAGAAATAACGGCCGGAACGTACGTTTCGACGTTTGTTCCGACCGGCGCGAAAGTTTGACGGCGCCTCGTCCCCTCGAGTGAAAAAGAAAATCGCGCGCGCGGGGTCAAAACGGTCGGGATTCCGGCGCGAAAACGTATACAATACAATATACGTATTTCGTGTCTAATATTTTATATATATATATGTATAACGATAATAATTGCAGTTGCCCTCGTGCAGCGTCTGCATGCGTTTGTCTGACGTGTATATATATATATATATATATATATAGGTATAGGTATAGGTATACCTACACCGTTTTATAATACTCTATTTTATTATAACGCCGGGCGCGTGTGTATTATACGAAATTTAATACACGGCGACACACCGTTTTCCACTCTGTGTGTGTGTGTGTGTGTGTGTGTATTATACGTACCTACCGGATAATAATATTAATATAAAGTTGCGTGACCATTGTGCGGAACACGCGAAAATTGTTATTATAACACGCGCGGACTACTTGCGAGCCAAAATATTGAATCTCCCTCACCACTCTCTGCCGCGCGCTCTTTCTCGCTCTCGTCTTCCGACTCTGTCTCCCCCCCCCACCCGCGCACACGGGCTACGGGACCGCGGACGAGGGGTAGGTACGCGGTCCCTGCTACCGAGCGCGGGATATTTACGGGTTTATCGAACAAACAATAATAAAGACCCGGTATAGACCCGGTATAGACCAGGTATAGACCAGGAGGTATAGACCTAAACGACGGACAACACGCACGTGTGTGTGTGTGTGTGTGGAGATGCCCCTTTTTTTTTAGGCGTACAAATCACCGCCGACGACACGGTATTATTATAAGAGTATACTCGTGAGTGTGAGCAATCACAGGCAGGAGTAGGTTGCAAATAAATCTACAATACGCGGAAATTATTCGTAAAAAAAATTGCTAAGCAAAAAAAAAAAAAAAAAAGTTCGCCACATCCATCCGCAATCTCCTCTTCTTCGACACATCCGTCGGCGTCCGTTTTTTTAGTGTATAATCCAATTTTTTTATTATTATTATTATTATTTTTCATTCGGCCCCTCAGGGCTTATTGGTTGCGTTTTCCTGTTTGCTCTTCTGTTTAATTACCAGAGTCGCACACTCCGTATACATATTAGTCTCTTTTCGGTGTTACTTTTGCAGATTTTCCATTGTCTGTAATACCGTTTGCCTTTCTACCGGTATACCCTACTCGGATATTATTTGTACGGTATTTATTTTTTATTAATTTACTATTATGTATATACATATAAATACACGTATGTCCGTGTTATTCTAAAAAAACTATCGTTATAGTTTCCACGCGTTGAACGTACAATAAATATTTGCATAATAAATTTCGTATATGTTTGGAACTTTGACACCGCCGCCGCCGAGTCGAGGGCGTGTGAATATAATAATAATAATAACGCGTACGAGAAAAAAACAACTTATAAAAAAAAAAAAAAAATACAAAAAATGGCAACCAAGCGCGGCGGCGGTGTTTTCGTAAACGATTGTGCCGATTCACCGCGGCGACGACGACGATAGTATAATAATAATAATACGTATAACGACAAGCTATTACGGTTTATTAGAAAATAATATATCGGCGGACAGTGGGGACCCGCCGGGCCGGGGACGACCAATTAAAAAAAAAAAAAAAAAAAAAAAAGCCCCCGTAAAGTCGGCAACAAAAGCCTGACCAGGTGAAAACACTCGTGTCCGTAACCCTTTTTTATTTTTCTTTCTTTCTTTCTTTCTGGCCCCCGGGCACGGCGCCCGGTCGCCAGTGTAAATAAAGTACGACGTCCGAAAAAACAACACGAAAAACACAAACAAACGACGTGTGTGGAAGACCTTTTGAAGAAAGGCACACACACACACTATATATATATAATTTCTTACTTTTGTTCGAGTTTTTTTTTTTTTTTTTTTTTTTTTTTTTATAAATACGAATAATACGCACGCGGCGAAATGCCGGTTTAATTGCACGCGGCGTCGGCGGCATTGTTAATAATAACACATTCGAATTAAAAATACATATATAGGTTTTTTTTTTTTTTGTATATTTAATGCGCGTAAAAAAATAACGTTGAATACTATAAACACTGGCCCGTCCATCGGGTATAGGTACGGAAAGTCGTCAATAATAATAATAATAATAATTATTATTATTATTAAAATGCACGCGTTGACGAGTGGGCCGTGGTATAAAAAATATTACACCGCTGATAAATACAATCAATACGGTCTGTTAAAAATTTGTTTGAAAAAAAAAAAAAAAACACTCGTTAAACGCCTCTACTCTACGGCCAGTAAGGGTGGTAGGGGTGGGAAACGTGTAATTTTTATATATATATATATTTGTAGTGTGTATGTGTGTAAATAATATTATGTATAGCGTTGAAAAAAAAAAAAAAAAAGTTTATATTTTTCGCGCGCGACCCGATATATTTATTAATATATCGTAATAAACGATAACGAGCGCGAGAAAAACAACGACAAACGTTTCGCATTGTGTTCCGAGGATTTTTTTTTTTTTTTATTATTTTTTTATTATTATTATTATTATTGTATACGGTACCGCGGCACTACGGCGTAGTATTTTTTTTTTTTTTTTTACCGGGGACCGGGCCCGGCGAGTGGGCGAATAGGTACGGGCCGGGATGCCGGTCGGGGCGGGCCGGCGGCAGAGCAAACTTCGTGTCGCATATAAATAATACTGTGAGTGAGTTATTAAAAATACTATTACGCCGTTATACACTCGTACGTCATAATATACGGAGTTGTCGCGGTGTTTATTGTCAATTGAACCGTATAAAAATAATGGAATTAAACAATAACAATAATAATCATAATAGTAATAATAATAAAAAATCCCGCGCGGAATAAAAAAAAAAAAAAAAAAATTACGACCAACGTATATTATTTTATATTATTATTCGGGTGACAGGAAACGCACTGTTGATACATTTTAAGTACGTCTATCCTGTGTGTTTGTGTGTATATTATAAATATTATACGTATGCGCAGAGCGGCGACGGTGAGAAAAAGACTCGGCCGCATATTTTTTTTATTTTTTTTTTTTTTTCCCTATAATAAATACGATATTATTATTATTATTATTATATTGTACGGCGCAACAGTAGCAAATAATATCCGTTAATTGTCGCCGCAGGACGTTTTCGAGTGTAATATAACGGGGCTGTGAACATTGTAGGAAAAGCGCGTAAGTTTTTTTTTATTCTGTTTTTTTTTAACCGATTGTAAAACGTAGCTTTTCTTATCCCGCACATCGAACCGCGAAAATCACGCCGAATCAGACCGCGCGGGACTCCGATTATACATTTGACATCGTTTTATCGACGTTTTAGTGATTTTCAGTTAATCTTTGTGCGTGTACGTTTCATCCGTCACGATTTGATACGATTTACGCGATTAGGGTCATTAACTATTTGTGGCGCATATCAAGTCGGTGCATTTCCACGGTATCCTATGTAAATTTAATACGAACATATTAAACGTTACAATTGTGATTGTCAGTGCATTTTTTTGTTTTTTTTTTTGTGAGATTTTAAATGCATCTCTTCATCATTTGCTTAGAGATTATTGGTTCAAACTTGTGTTGAAACAGTTCGACGTGGTCGCGGATAACCGTTGTTTATTTCGTAGCCGCGTACCGTGTGTACTACGGATAACCGAATTCCGTGGCTCGGAACAGTTTATCGTTTGCCGTTGTTTTACCGTTGCGCGCAGATACGAACGAAATTTCCCTGTGCATTTACTCTCTACCTTTTTACGATTTTATTTTGTATTTTTTTAATTTTCAATCACTTATTATACGCGTTTCGCGTTTTTCTCGACGAAAACACGACACTCAAAAGAATCGCCGGGCGCGGTGTCCGATGTCTTTGGCGCGGGGCTACGGCGCCGGCGGTAAACATGCTTAACGAACCGTTCTCTTTCTTCTTAACGGAAAACCTCTTAATTGTATAAAATGTTATAATTTTTTTTTTTTTTTTTTTTGTTTTTTCTTCTTTCATTTTCAATTACGTTTCGTGGCGCTCTTGCCGTACAAGACGACGACGAGATCAAGGGTGCAAAATGTACGTACACACACAGAATGTTTTCCCGGCATCACACGGCCAAGCCACTGACTGTGCGCGGGGGCTCTTTTAATCAACGCGATTATATTATTATAATATAATATTGCGCAAAAAAAATCCCCGGTCACCGGCGGGGGAAGAGGGGCGGGCAGGACTAGTGGGGGTAAGGGACCGAGAGAAAAATAAGTATCGTTGGCGGAATAAAAAAAAAAAAAAATACACGAGGCAATGTTATAAACTAAATACAAGTAGGTAGGTATACACTGTATTTATATATATATTTATGTATGTATATAAATAATATAATGGGCATGCACAGGAGTGCGCGTTCTCCTTTTGTCGGATGATTGATCGCCGAACAGCTGCGGCCGAATAAAAATATTGTAACGATATCCGCGGGTACACAAAAGACTATACGCGAGGGAAACGAGAGAGAAAAAAAAAAAAAAAAAAGGAAAAAAATAAATAAAAGGAACAACGTACGCGTACACGTATAATAATATAATATACACACTAAAATATAATATACAGTATATTATATGAGTATTGAGAGAAAAAGACGATAATACCCACTTTTGGACGGTAAACAATATTATATTATTTTCGGGCCGGGCGACGGGAAGACCGGGAGACTACGGCCAGATCGTTTCGGTTATTATTATTATTATTTTTTTTTTTTATTAATATTTTTCCCCGACGCAAACGAAATCGGACAAGTGTGCGGTTTTTCGGGAGAGAGAGAGAGAGAGAGAGAGAGAGAGAGAGAGAGAGAAAAAAAAACAATAAAAATACAGTCGTAATAACGATTGTTAACGTTAGGTTTTTGGGGAACGCAATCGTACCACTATCTATTATAATAATATTATATATAATTCTTTATATTAAATCGTTAGATCTCGAACAAAAGCCCGGCGGATACCTGTCATTCAATGCACATTTACGCCCCCCCTCTACTCTCCCAATGTACTCGCAAAAAAAAAAAAAGTTATAACACAAACTGTAAAATATTATAAGAAAATCGTTTCGTTATAAAACAACGTTTTTAATGCACGGAAAATTCGCTCATTTATTATGAAAATTGAATTGTGTTAATATTTATTAGGTATTGTTGTACCGCATCCGGCGTCGAGACACTGCAGACAAGTATAATTTATCTAGACCACTGCTCCGAAATCGACTAGATTTCACGGATATAGGATAACAAATAGTAAATTTATTTCGGATAAGACAATTGATGTGCGGAATTTATCTAAAATTATGTATAAAAAATGATAATTATTTTTTTTTTTTTTTTAATGATAATATTATTATGCGAGGCGATAAAAATGTAAACTGTTCAAATAACTCTGTAAATGCAAGAGTGCAATAAATCACTAGGTGGTAACTCCGAATTAAACATTTCGTTTTTGTTTTTGTTTGGATTTATTTTATTTGGATGTTTATTCTTTATCTTAGACAAACTTCAGACAGATTCCAAAATGTTCATATTTATAAGATAAAAATATATTATCTAGCTGAATTGTCTAGATAGATTTATTCAGATAAATCTCAACATTAATCTGATATAATTTCACTTGTTGATATCGGTTAATATTGTTAAACGCGGTTTTCCTATGTTTAAATTTCTTCTTTGAAACTAAACCACAATGAGATTAAAATACGATATTCAACGCTAGAGTATACCGGTTTATATTTTTTTTTTTTTTTTTTTTATCAAATGGTCAAGTAATATCGCAAACCGAAAATTATACGTTTTTTCATAAATTATTTCCTTCAAAAAAAAAAAAAAAAAAAAATATCGAAATTTATCAGTTGTCACTGTTGTCCGACTTTCCTGTAAATAGGACCTATATGATGCACAACGGGATAAAATAAATTTAAAAAAAAAAAAAAATAAAAATAACGGAAAAAATAAAATAAAATATAACTGCCGCAATTACAACGTTACGAGTGTTCCACTGGCTAATTAGACATAATAAATATTAAAAAAAAAAAAAAAAAAAACCGTATGTATTCTCCCATTAATTTAATATACACGACACCCCGAAACACCGCATTATAATAAGCACTCGTATATTTCAAACGCAGATTAAATAATTTTCTGCGCGGAACGTGTATTTTAAAATTACCAATACGTACACACTCTGTTATTAAATTATTATAAGAGCACGGGAAACGAATTGTACGTCATTTATCATTAGACGGTCCGCGCCGCGCAATCGTGATACTATAAAAAAATCGTAATATTATTATTATTATTATACTCGTAATAATTCATTTCATTATGAATTAGAGGAGAACAAAAAAAAAAAAATAGATGGGAAGTCGGGAAGGTAACATATATATATATATAGTATATATATATATGAGAATTTAATTTATATTATGTACGCAACGGTAAATCATTGCTAACGAAAAACGATTCTGAGCGAAGTTAAATCGTTTTTTGAAACGCCGTAATTTTAATGATTTTCATTAATGTATTAAACTGCGCTCGAATTTTTAGTTTTTACTATTAAGTACAACTTACGGTGCGCCTTGTGTCTCGACGACTATTTTTCACCGAGATACAATAAAAATGGAAAAATCGAAAATAATACAACCGTTATTGCCGTGCGTTTTCCCGTTTATACCCAACTATTAAGAAAACTACAACGAAAATCAAACATATGACCTCCTTAATGAATCACCCACTGGATCCGAAATGTTTTCAGAAAAGGTGCTACACTCGGAAATCGAAGCAGGACGTCCGATAGAATAGTTGTACAGGTGTCGAGAGTATTAAAATAATAATTATAACGTGTCCGTAACGCCCAATATGTGTAACAACTGTATCTGTATAATACGCATGTGTAGTGTTAACGGGTTTTTTTTTTTTTTTTTTTTTTCATCTAAATTTGTTATGGTTTTTTTCATTGTTCGAATAATTAAAACGGTAAAAGTTACACACGTACCTTGCAAATGTCCGTTTTCGTAGACCCCGGCGACGTAATCTCCGTTTTCAAGACGGTGTTTCTTCAGCTGTTGGCTCAAGTGTGAGGCGGACGCGGCCAGCGACAGGCCCACGGACGACGCTCTCTTTGGCGGTCTTCCCGGCCGAGAACTGTAAAAACGAGACGAAAAATAATATTATTTATTTATTTATTGATTTTTTTTTTTTTGTTTTACTAAAACATAACGACCGCGTAGTGCGCGCGCAGACTTCGATTTCAGTTTTAAGCCCGTGATAATTAATGCCATTCAACATTATTTTGTAATAAATAAACATCGGTAGGGTGTTCTTTAATTAAAAATTTTAAAATATTTTTGGTCTCACCCCTTCAGTGGGCACACGCCCACATAAAAAAAAAAAAAAAAAAACATTAAGTACAACGAATTAATCGTGGTATAAGGTTAGAGTTAACCCGTGTCGACTTTATTTTGAAATTTGAACTCATTACATTTCCAATATTTTTACCGTCCGGTGGTACTAGACTTAAAATTCCAAACACTTTTTCGGTTAGTAAAAACTCTCCAAATGATCGATCATGACGAATCTTAAAAAATGCGGATTTTTCGCTCGATGTTACTTTATTTGAAAACATTTTCCGGGTTCTCAACATTTACTCTAATGATTAAAAAAAACTGACATCAGGTTTTATTTATGTTGATTTTTGAGTTATTTTGGCTACGAGAAAAAACAAAATACGATTAATGCACAGGTACGGTTACTGAACTCCGCTCAGAATGTTCAGAAACTTCGCTCGGCCCATGCGCGCGCCTACGTGTGCGCGACATGTGAATATCGATAACATAAAAAAAAAAAATAATAATAATAATAATAATACTTTCGAAAAACGTTTGTCGCGAGCATTTTATTATTATACTTTTTTTATTTTCTGTTTAAACACGTCAAAACAAAAAAAATGGCGTTTCCAGTGTTGTTTGCGTACGTTCGATTGCTGTGCACACAAGCGTTCTTATTAGATTTTGCGTAAACTTTATTTGCATTTTTTTTTTTTTTTTTTTTTATTCCCTTTAATTCGCCGTTAGCTCACGAACGGTATCCCGCCGATTTGTCGGGCGAGGGGAGGGAATCCGAACCGCCATATAGGTACGTGCGGTCCAAGTTATTGCATAGGATTATAATGGTTTTTTAAAAACGAATTCCGCGGGAGGCGGGGGGAAAGAACAGAACAACGAACAAAAAAAAAAAAAAAAATAAAAAAGGGAGACGGAACGTGCCGTGTTCTCGGGGATTTAATCTCGATTCGCTTGTTGTATATAATATATACGTATATGTTTTATGGTATATCAAAAGTTTAGTCGCAGATAACGGGAAAAAAAAAAAAAAAAAAACGCGGCTTGTTTTCGGGGCGCGTAAAAAAATCACCGCGGGAATACGCGGAATTCTTCATTTTTTTTTTTTTTGTTTTTTTTTCTTTATTCTTTTTTATTTTGTTGTGGGGGGGGGGTTACTTCCCATCCGCCCCCGGACGCCTACGCCGGCCGTTGCGGGGCTCGACGACGGACCGGCCAACTCATAATTCAACTGCGTCTATTATAACTGTCGGCGATATTTTATATTATTTCTCCGCGTTTTCGTGTAATATGTCTTTACAGTCCGACCACGCGGCCGCCGGTACGCGTTGATAACGCGCGCGCGGTTATAGCTGGTAACGTTGATAAGGAGGGCGCGTGCCGCGCGGCTACAAAGACGAGAATGGAAAAAAAAAATAAATAAATAATAATAATAGAAGAAGAAAATTACGACGGAAAAAAAAAAAAAAAATAAAGGAAAAACTCGTATATATATCTAAAATACGACTATATATATATATATATATATATATATATGTATACGCGCGTACAGTTGTTGTCGTTTTATTTACGACCGCGTTTTATTGGTTTTCTCGCTGCCCCGCGGGCCCACCCGCACCGCGCATCGCAGTCCGTTAAATCCGCACCTCGGACTATAAAAACGTGTACAGCACTCGGCGGCTCGTGTGTGTTTTATTTTTTAATTGACTCGCTCGCCCCCTACACACACACACACACACGATTTTCATCCACCGTTGTCCCCGCCGCCCGCAGTAGGGTATAGTCTGGCCGAGTAAATCCCGTCGGGAGGGCGTTTCGGTCGCTTAACGCTGATAGATGGCCGCGGCCAACGCACACCGCCGTCGCCGCCGACTTTAACCGAAAACCTAGCCCGATCCGAAACCCGTGAAATATCGGTACGGCCATAGGTGCGATACCCTCGCGTTTAATAGAGAGAAAAAAAAATATATATATATATATATCGGGTGTTTGTGTGCGTGTTGATCGTGTGATGTACGGCCGAATGTCCGCGGCAGAGATTTGAAATTTTTAACCGAGACGTATACGCCGCGTAACAGCGGTGTATTGTCAAGTTGCATTTTTTTTTTTTCCACGCTAGGCGTGTTTTGGCGCTGTAAACGGTTTACTGATTACATTTACTGTGGTTTATGCAGTAAACGGATGGTTACAGATTGTCAAAACGACATATGGTATCTAACTTCGTTTACTGATCCGATAATACAAAATTGAATATTTAACGGGTATCAACTGTGACGCGGGCAGTCGTTTTTTCGTTATTCGGATTAACCGTTTTATTTGATTATTTACAATGCGTTCGGTACGAGTCCTTTACACAGTCGAAAAACTGTTTCTCATTCTTGTGAACGAACGAAACGAGGGAATCTGATGATATGTCACAGTTTTGTGACATACCATCGTGATTGAAACCTCGTTCAAATCGAATTATTAATATCCGTACGCGAATTGTAATTGTAAATTAAAAATAAAGTGTCGCAACATGTGTTATCGCGATTTACAATTATTTTTTATTCCGTTTTAGTAACCGTGAATCCGGTAAACTCTTAAACACACTCGTTACCTTAAGGCGGTTACTGAAATCAGATCGTAAATCGGTAAGCAGCGCTTGCTCGTGGTCGATGGACACGAGTAAATCCGAATCGTTTGTTTAGATCTGTACGAATAATATTTGAATATAATCTACACCTAATTCATGGCATAAACACACGCGCGTTTCATGGATTAATCAATACAATTTGCTTTTTTTTATTAATACACGTCAGTCTCGATATCTCGTTGTTTTACATCCGTATATCTAATATATACGGTATCGGCAAACGGAGCTCCATCCGTCGTTTGGTAATAAAATATTTTTATGTTACAATACTACGCAATATAAAGGTTTATTTTTTTTTTTTTTTTTTGTGGGGGAAACCTATTAAAAAAAAAACCACCTCCCCCCCCACCAACAATATAACAATATTATACCGAACGAACCTACACGGCCCGCGGTGAATAGAATATTATAATATTATTACAACGTCCGTATTATAAGTCGGAAGTATTTTCACTCGACGTTATTGTTATCACTGCGTTTCGTACCTATACTTACACGTACCTATGTTACCGAGGATATTATTTTGAGTTTTTTTTTTTTTTCTCGTAACGGTATTTCTTTTGTACGATCGTACAAAACGTTGCGGCGAAGTTATTAATTTTAAATGATTTTCATAATATTCAAATATCGCCCAACAATAATAATAATAAATACAGATTTTTTATTTTTTTTTTTTGATAATTAACTTTGGTTGACCCTCGGGGGATTGAAACGCACGAACAAAAAAAAAAAAAAAAGAAAAATGTAATTTTTTTTTTATGGTTTTTCAAATAAAATAAACGCATTAAAGTAGATTAAGCATCTTGTAAATAATTTAAATGATATTTTTTTCCGGGGACTTAATAATTTTTCGTACGCAATTTGCATAATAATGCATATACGAAATATGATTTAAAAATCGACGTTTCCCTTGTACAAATGTTTAACAGTCAAATAAATTATGTCAAAGTGTTATGATGTTGCAGCGGGGCTCAATGTAATAGCCCATCGGTTTTTATACCGCCGTCGCTGCGCCACTACCACCCTTGGTTGTATTTTTTATTTTTTTTTTTTTTTTTTATGTCGGAACAGATTTGTTGTACTTTTTTTTTTTCATATCCGACGGGGAGAAAAACTGCGGTTTTCGCATATTAATGTGCGCAAAAAGAACGTAAACGGTCGACGTATATAAATATATAAAAAAAAAAAAAAAAGGGAGGAGTTGAAAAGGGAAGCGCGGCGGCAGAGAACGGCACGTATATAATTCGTAAAAAAATAAATAAATACCGGTTACGGGAACGAATAATAAAAAAATAAAAATAAAAACCATCAGATTTATGACTTTGTATTTATAATATAGCAGGACGGGCGGCGGCATATTCCACATTCATTTGTTGGTTCAACGGAGGAAGTAAATAATTCAAATTGGCCCGCCCGTATACAATGGGCTCCCCGAGTTTTTCTTTTCCCCGGTTTTATATCAGAAAAATATTGATACATCGCCGGGGGTCTCGTTTTTTTTTTTTTTTTTCTCTTCTATTCCGACATAATAACATCATCTCCGTAGTGGAACGCACAATATATAAAACGCCTTTTATTCCGCCGTACCTATATATATATATATATGTATTCACATTCACATTACTCTCTGTATTGTTGTTATGACTATTTTTTTTTTTTTGCTCTCGTATCACCACAGCCGGTACAACACTACATTATAATATGTAAATTGTATATAAATGCGACATAGTACGATATATATTTATAAAGAACATTATTATATTGTTTGAACGACCCCTAAATTATATTATAATATTCGGTATACGACATCGTCGATTGCGGATAGAATCTGTGCGGGGAATCGACGGATTTTACGTTTCCGTTTTATCGACCGATCTGATGAGGTGTCACGCGTCGTCCAATTGTAAAAAAAAAAAAAAAAGAAGAAGCAAACCGAGTTATGTACGCGAGAAAAAACGCAGGCAAATATAAAATTTTATATTTTTCGTATACGACATGTCGTGTTTTGTAGTTTAGTAGTGTTCAAAGTCAAGTTGCATACTGCGATGACATATATTAACTATACCGGAATGCGCCGCGTAAGGTTAAGTTTAAGTCGACTTGACCCGTAACTACGTTTACCGGATCCAATGTCAGTTAGAGTCGAGTCACATTTTTGACAAGCCGAATTTCGAACGTTTAAAATATAACAATTATGCAAAACCCGCACGTATATAGAATCATACAGTACTCGAATTATGGCGAAATGTAAAAAAAAAATCGTACGATCTGAAAAATTCCGAACACATTGACACATTGACACTTTTTACTAACAATAAGGATATAGGAGAGAACGAAATTTAACAATCGATCGCGCGCCTGTTCCGGCGTTTTGTTTTTAACCGGTGAAAATCGAATTTAATAGTAACGACGTCAACGAGTGTTTTGTATCTTTCGTCCTGGTCACCGGGGTAGCCCGAGGAAATATTCAAAAAACAAAAAAATTAATATATAGAAAATCGAGCGCGGTCGACCGTTTTTCGCGGTTAAATTTCGCCGATGAAAAGTAGCCGAACCTAACCTAAGCGAAACCGTCGCCGAGAATCCGCGGACCAGAGAAAATCGATCTCTACACTCATTCGTTTAGCAATGACGACCAACCAATTACATTACGTACGGTAAAAATAAAGTGTAAAAAAAAAAATTCCCTACTTTCGGAAAGTCAAGTCGGCGGCAGCTGCGTATTACACGACGGTTTATCGTTATAGGACAACACGAAAAAAAAAAAAAAAAAAAAAAAAAAAAAAAAAAAAAAAAAAAAAAACAACTTGCCCGCTTGTTTACCGACGCGGAACAAAGCTATCAACACCTACAAAAATATAATACGAGTAATAAGACGGGGGCGACGACGACGACGACACTTTGGACGTGTACGTGTGTGTGTTTTGCGGAGAGGAAACGAGTTGCGGAACAAACAGACGATTAAGATATAAACTCGCTGTGTTTTAATACCGCGGGCGTATCCGTTTTCCGCGTGAGATACATACGTTTAAAAAAAAAAAAAAAAAAAAAGAAAAAAAAAAATCGAAATAAAACCAAAAATTTAAATATAAAATAAACCCGCCGGTGCTTGTCGGTACAATAAAAAAACCCGAAATCCGTCAACATTAGTTAAAAACTATCCAAAACTAGTTGTTTTTTTTTTCCACACAGTTTTGGTCAAAACCGGGTTTGTCTAGTCGAAATTAGAATTAACCGCACATTTCAATGACGAATCGGTCGAAACTAATTTTACAAACCCGATCCCGTGTAATTCTACGTGATAGATTAAGAATAGAACGAATAGAATTATCTCGTTCCGAACGTTAATAAATCGATTTTTGTTTTCCTCTAGTTTATAAACCAACGGTATAAAAATTACTTCTGGTCTAATCAAATTTTTCCTAGATGAATTCTAGTATTCATCGTTATATTTCCGACACGGCTAACTAGTTGTAACTAGATTCAAAAATTAGTTCTGACGTCGGGGGCCCCCCGGGTTTATTCGAGTCGTAACTAGTCAAAACCAGTTGTGACGCTTTCGGGTTTGTGGAAACTAGGTGGAGACTAGTTAAAACTAGAATTAATCGCAAATTTCAACGGTCGAAAATAATTTTCGAAATCGGTTCCCGTGTAATTGTAAATAATGCCGCGATAGTTCGGCCCGCCGAAACGAATAACAGACTCATTCTGATATACGTTGTTTAATCGTTACTTTTCGTTTAGTTTCTTCAACTAACGGTACCTAAAAATTACTTCTGGTTTTCCCTAGATAATTCTAGTTTTCATCGGTATACGAGTATTTCAGACACGGCTACATATGTATGTAGGGTAAAAATGATGCAAGTTCAAAAACTAGTACCGATGTCCGAGGGTTATTACAAATCGTAACTGATTTCGAGTAGATAAAAAAAAAAAAACTAGTTTCGCGGGTATTCGGGTTTTAAACTGTAACGTTATAGTCGGTTAAACTCTGCGAGTCGAGAACAAATAATAATAATAATAATAGTAATAATAAATAAAAAAAAAAAAAAAAAAACACCCCCGGGTATAAACGCGCGGGAACAACGGCAACCGCGATCTGCGAGCGCGTCGCCGGGGCACGCGGCCCGGGTTTTTCGTATTCCGCCAAATAGAAATATAATAGAAATAATACAAAACGTTTGTTATTTCTGCACTATCACGCGTGCCGTCGAATATTATTTCGTATATCGTACTGCCGCAGCGGTACCAATAATAACAATACTAAACAATGGGCAGAGCCGGCGCACGGCCCGGACGATTCGCGTACACCCTTTTATTTTTTTTTTTTTTTTTTTTTTTTTTATTATTATTTATTATTCGCCGAGAGTAGCAAAAGCCGTACATCGGGGATATGCGTACAACGACGACAATGACTCCCGGGGCCCGGGCCGATAGGGTTACACGGACCGTCGCGGCCGTAACACGAGACGGTTGTGCGGCGCAACAGCAATAATAACAATAATAATATATTACGAATTGAGGGAAACGTGTATAGATAAAACAGGAAAAAAAACCATTAAAAAAAAAAAAAAACGGTCGAAAAACCAGAGTTGTTATCGAAAAATCGGATCGTTTGACTCGGATAAAGGGCGAGCGAGTGTATTATTTTTTCGCGCGTGTGGCGTTAGGGGTCGGACGCAGGACATTTTAATCCAAATATTCCGACTGATTTCGAGGTCTGTTCGCCGTCGTTGTATATAATGTATTATTATTACTATTGTGTAGCCGACTCGCAGCGGTACGGCAGCAAACACGGGAACGGGACTCGATAAGAGTTATCGAATATTCCGTGATGATCGGTCCGCCGAGACGGCGTACGCGGTGGGAAAAGTGGCCGCGCATTTTGATCGGGGCGGGTGTCCGGATGACGGAATTCACGGCATTACCCCGATTTTAGATTCTGAACCGAGCGAGGGGTTTTTTCTATCCGTAAACGCTATTTTTACCCGAATGATTTCATCCGGTCTATCACAGTCCACACACTGTTTACGGATACTGCAGAAAGGCAACTTGGTATATTTGTCGATATTAGTTCTATTCGTTTCTTAACGCGGCGGGAAAATCTATCGAAAAACGGCAAATACACGATTTCGGCAAACTCGAGCGTTATTATTTATTTTTTGTTTATGCTGATTTCTGGGTTGGCATAGCAACAATGAAAAAACACGACTAATACTACCCCGTTTAAAATCGTTTTTCGTTTTGCGATTTGTCGTCGCATACAACAGATATAAATTAAATACCTATCCTATGTACTCTCTCCCAACTTTCCACCACCACCATGGTGCGAAGTATGTTTTATATATATATATATATATATATATATATAAAATAGTGGTTTCGTTTTTTTTATTTCTCCGTCGAGCCGTTTTCTATTATACGTATTATCTTCTAGATTAAATACTATACGAATTTCGCTGCGGACGTCACACGCGACTAGATCGGAAGTCTCATTTTGCCCTATATACGAGAATTTCGATATGTCAGACCCTAACTAGGGACGGACGAGTTACGTGACCGAGTAACAGAAATAATCACGATAAAAACCGACTAAAGTTAATATTAAAAAAAAAAAAAATAATTATATTTTTACAATTTTCAATTGTTCTGTGAAATAATAGAGACGACAACGATTAAAAACAAATATTTGAACATATAGTTGAAATAAAATTCGACGGGTTACGCGGTGTATATTTTATTACGGGTTACGTTTTAAACACGATGTTGATGACGCCGTAACCGTGCAATGGAAAGTATACGGGAATGATTATAAGCGAGGAAAAATATTTCTTCAGAAAAATAATTATTGTCGTGTTACGTGCTTTGTTTTAGTATATTAATAATTAATTTCCGTTGGTTTATTTTAATTTTATAATTTAACATTGAAAACCGGCCGTTTAAGCGGCTCGCCCTGTATATGCGTACACTTTTACTGCCTCGTTCGGGTGGAACTTTAGAAATAAATTTATATAGTTTGAAACCCGATCAAAGGAAACTAGCCGAACACGCGCGACGCCAAACAGCGTTTTTTTTTTTTTTTTTTTTATATAAATTCACTCTCGGATTAATAGTTTAAAGCGCGACGTCAAAAAAAAAAAACCCCATCCCGTTTTCAAAGGGTCTCGGGGATTCATTTTTATTATTATTTTTTTTTTTTTTTTACGGCGACGGTTATCGATATGTCACGCGTCCCGTCCGTAACGCCAGAACCCTAGCACCGGTAATAATAATAATAATAATAATTATTATTATTATGTCTTTGACACGTAACAGACGCCCGGAGGACGGCGGAATCGTCATCGTCGTCGTCGACGATACAGGCGCCGTCGCCGCCGCCACTACAAATCTCTTCTTATTACGAGTCTGCGACGACGATATTTACCCCATGTGGCCCACGTGGACACATGTCCCGCATGGCACCGCGTTTAATACTCGAATAATACTAGTAGGTTTTATATATATATATATATAGGGTCGAGAAATATAATATTCAGAGAGAGAGAGAGAGAGAGAACGCGATCTATTGAAATTGTTTATTTAAAATGAAAAAATTAAAACAAAAACGACATATATATATAATATAATAGAATAGTGTCCGACGATTGAATGACGATAACCGCGTTTTAGTTTACATTCGGGTACTACTCTCCGGCGCACAAGGGTTCGTTAACCGTCAAATGTTACAAGCTGCGTTGCGGCCATAACGCCGGGGGCCACTACCCTCTTTTCGGGGTGGTTGCGTTTCGAGTGCGCGGTGTCTTCGTCGGACATAAACAACGAAAAAAAAAAAATAATATTAATAATTTTCACTCGACATTTTCATTAGGCCGCAATATGAGTAGAAACATTCGGATATCGTTACGGGTCCCGTTTACGTTATACGCGGACACTTAACACACGCGCGCGCGCCCACACGATTTCTCCGGCACGTTGTGCTCGCGGTAAATTTACACCCGACGCCACTATAATGCGTGTGTCTATATAGAGACACGGCCGACGGAATACGAGTGATTTTCCCCGGGGATATTTAATACGTAAACGCGTAATATTACATTATATATATATATATATATATATATATATATATATATATAAGTATATCGAAAAGCCGGACATTACAATATTATATAGGCGCCGCCGGTCGTGAATTTAGGCGTCGTGTCGGCGAGAATGCGCGTATTGCAATAGGATGATTTTTTAATCTGTGTGCCCGCTGCCGTACGATACACCGAAAGCGACGATAGGGTAAACCGTTGCAGTCGAAACGACGATTCGCGGACCGGACCACGGTAAACCTACCGGTACATACGAGGTCTGTTCAAAAAAAAAATACCGGGGCAAATGTAGACGCGATAACGTTTTAAATTATATACAGACACGTTCCCCGTGCATAAGCGAACAGTTTAAACAATACCCGAAGTCGCCGTCTTATCTCGGTTTAATTATTACGCACGGTTAAACCGAGTCGGTTCGTTCCGTTTGCCGTTTTCGACATGTCCGGAATTAAAAGCCGAATGTCAAGGACCTTGTAGGTGTTGTCCGCCACGGCGTAGAAGAAATTAAAGCGGATGCGGCAAAGCCTGGGAACGGTTTCAAAGGATTTTCGAAAAACGACACGATCGCTGGGACCACTGCATATCGTCCGGACGAGAGTATTTCGAAATCCCGGCACTTTTTTAAAATACCTCGTATATATATTCCGGTCAAAAGTAGTTTTCCAACAAAGTTTATACTAGAATTAACCCGGGGATCCTTGTGCGTTGGAACTACTTTTGATTGATTTTTTCAAAAGTTAGAACTAATTTTTATCCGAAATTTTTTATTATCTAGTGAAAATTTATGTTTTAAAGTAATTTTTATACTGTTAATTTAACAGGAGGAAATAAATAGAAATAAGTACATATTCGAAACAGGAAAATCTATTGAATCTATTCTTAATCTATCATTAAGAATTTCACAGTAACTGATTTTTAAAACTAGGTTCGACCGACTCGTTTAAACCTGTGGCTAATTCTAGTGGCAACTAGCGAAAATCAGTTTTGACGACAAGGAGTTTACGGAAACTAGTTTTGACTAGTTGAAATTAGTTTTGATGGATTTCGGAGTTTAACCGTTAACATCAAATGATATATACATTTCTCCCTTTGTAACCAAGGCAATCGGGAAATCGACAAATCCAAAACTGACGTGTCGTCACATGTTAATTTGTTGTAGGTTCTTTTTTTTTTTTTTTCTAAAACAAAACAATTTTATAGAAAAATCCGCATGTTTTTTTTTTACGGTGAGCGTTTTTACCCATGACTGGTATACGATTAGGCACTATTGGCATTTGGGTTGGTGAACTGCGCGCGCCATTCATTTTCACCGTAGATAATATTGAAATATCACGGGAAGAACGGCCGTGATTTTTATAGCCGGATATATACGCTAGTCATTCATTATCTATATAATATATATATATATATATATATATATGTAACCGATAAAATCACTGCCGCCGGTGATCGTTCACACGCGGATTGATACTATCCGAAAAAATGTTTACGAAAAGGGGATAAAAAAAAACACACACACACCCGGAGTGTAAAATTACGCATTTCGATAACGATATCACCAGAAATGACGAAATTTTATTCGAATCCGTTGCCGAGCAAAAGTACATTTATAATATGCGAACATTTTTTTTTTTTTTATTATATATGTTTTCCTACTACTATATAATAGTATAACAGCTACGGCAATTATTGTTTGTCCCGATTATCAGCGGCGGGCGTAGGTATTTAACTCCTCTTACTGTTATATAGTCGGTAATAATATACAACTGGTCGTAAAAGTGTTTTTTTTATATATATTTATATTGTCTTATACAATATTATTACTAGTACTCAGTTTTTATGTTTACGAATCCGTCGTATACGGTTTCGTTATATATTATGATTTTATAGCCCGCTCGTCAGGCAGCCAGTAATATAAAATAGAATCGAAAACACGTGACCTATAATAAATCAACGCGCGGTATCATCTTTAGATTGTATTATAATATTGTAATATACAGAGCCGAATAAAATCTTATTAACGGGAGGGAATTTCATTTTTTTTTTTTTTTTTTTTGCGGGCCGGTATCAAAGCGGAACGACAGGCGAGTATCCCCCCCGCCCCCGGCACCGTCGCTTCCGAAATTTACGGAAAACGCGTTTAGGATTTTTACTCCACCCCCCCCCCCCCCGGTAAATTCGATTTTCCAGCGTTTTTTGAAACTTACCTCGGGACGGCCGACCGCCGCCGTACATACGCATTCGGAACACATTTTTTATAACACGCCGGAAAAGCGCGGTTTTATTTAGCGCGGAATAATTACAATTGGATTTCGTCCACCAGACATATTGCGCCCGTTCGACAATCGGCCGTATCCGACCTAGTAGTACCACTAGCACTACTCGTAGTAGTTACACGACATCCGTTTATCGCGGTCTTATTATTATCATTGTTATTAATATACGCATTACGCGACACTTGGGGGTTTTTTTTTTTTTTAATTTTTTCTCGGTCCCGGCGAGTGTAGTGTATAAAATTATATTGTTGTCTCAACACGCACGCACCGTACACCGTACAGTGCAGTGTAAGTACACCGATACGGTGGTGGTGGTGGTGGCGGTGGTGATCAGTATCGGATGACATACGGTCGGCGCTGCACCACTCGAGTGTATGTGTATATATATATATATATAGATTATTATTATATTATTTTTATTATAAAGTATAGTGTAGTTTACGCACGGGATCCGGTAATACAAATTATGAAAAAAAAAAAACAAAAAAAAAAAAAACCCCAAGTGTGTTTTATTAGACATACACACACACACACAAAAGTATAGACGAGAAAACGTACACGGAGGCTTTTGTATACATATATGTGTATAACACGATACGCGATGTGTGCCAGAAACAATGGCCCCGGTGGCTGTTGGTTTATAATAATTATATATATCGAATGAACCCGGACAATATGCGACGATGCTGCTGACAAAAAAAAAAAAAAAAAAAAAATATAAAAATAATAATAAAAAACGTGTCCCATGACGGTACCGCGCGATTTTTCTCTACGCAAGTACCGTCGCCGCATATATTTTAAAAACAAAAAACAATAGATCCGTGTCGAGGATACGGTGCGGTTTTGCTTCTTTTTTTTTTTTTTTATGTTTTTTCCCCCCCGTGAAAAAGGAATAACCCTTGGCCCGCGAGAGATGATGCCGGCCACTTCATTACGAGACGGCGCTGCTGATACGACATAATAATAATATTATATTATTGGAGTATATACACGTCTGGGTTCGCAGGAGAAGGTTTACGGTTCGGGTTTGGTATTTTTTTTTTTTTTTTCTTTTACTTAAAAAGTACCAAATTTTTAACCGCTCCGCGATACACCGCAATAGTTTTATACCGTACCCCTAACAAATTATTCAAATGCCCTACGGTGGGTGGTCTGTTCCGTCGGAGAGAAACTGAGAAACGACGGCGAGAATTCAATCTGGAAATAAACGGACGGACGCGGAAAAACGATTGGAAACGATAAAATAAATGAATAATTATTAACCGATAAAGTGGACCGCGTTTGCGACGGGATGAGGATTTTTTTTTTTTTTATTATTATTATTATTTCCCGGGGCTATTTTTTTCCCTCGATTCCGTTTCGAATCCGCTTAGTGTGCGGGGCGTCGACGGACGGAAGATTTTGTAAAACGGAACGTAATAATAATATCGTACCCCTAACAAATTATTCAAACGCCCTACGACGGGCCGTCGTCAATGCCTTTGGATAGAAACGAAAAAAACGATACGACGGCGAAAATTCGGCGGCTGGAAACCCGACGGACGCGGAAAAATGACCGGCAACGATAAAAGGAACGGCGAAATCCGTTCTCGGCAACGGAATCCCATCGGAAAAAACCGCGTTCAAGACTCGGGGGGGCAAGGACTTTTTTTTTTTTTGTTCTTCTCCCCGGTATCCGTTTCGAATGCGAGGCGACGATAAGGGCGCGCGTTTATATATTGTAAAAACCGGCGGTGGCGATAATCGTAAAAAAAAAAAATGTTTGTTCGTTTTATACAATAATAATAATAATAATTCGGCGCGTGCGACCGGCACGTTGCGCATTGCAATCGTATAAACGCCGTCTTTTCCAAATACCAGTACGAGTTCGTAAAGAAATACTCGGCGAGCAGTACGAATAATAATAGCAAAAATATTGTCCTCTAATCAATGCACGGGCGAAATTCCCGTAACCATTTCTTCGGCGACGGCCGCCGCCGCCGTGGCAAATGTATTTCCTCCGCGCGGGCGAGCGGGCGGGTCGGCCACGGGGGTCCCCCGCGTCCCCGCCGATGAATTATTATTATTACGCGTATAATTTCGCCGCGGCGTTTTGAGCGACAAACGGCCGCGGCGTTATTACATCCCGCGAAATAATACCTGTGTTTTATTCATGGCGTTTTAATTAGCGCACCGTGGTTTATATACACGGCGGCGCGAGGGATGAAAATTAAAATTAAAAAAAAAAAAAAAAAAATTAAAATATCGTATATAATAATAATACACTTACGTCGTCTCGCGCCGGAAACTTCCGACTACTACTACTACTACTACTAGCAGTTATACCGAATTTCGCCCTTTTTGACGCCGCTGAATAATTAATCGCAACGTCCACCACCCCCAAAACCCACCCCCGTTCCCGGTACCATTCCGGCCCGCAACCCCCGCGAAACTTAATACCGTAATTAAATCGCCGCGCGGACCCCGCGACGGCGGGGCTCCGACAACAGAAGTTTTGCAATTTGCGCGGCACCGCCGTCCCGCGTTTTCCTTCTTCGACTCTTTTCCCGAACATTATTATACACTTATTTTTTCTATAAACACCCCCCCCACCCCCCGCATCCCGCGACCCTCTCCCCACCACCCCCCCAAAAAATAACAGAAAAAAAAAACCACATCTTTCGATACATACGTACACGCGCGCGTAATACACCCGAAACGCCCGACTGTGCGTATATATATACGTTTTTTTTTATTTCGTTTTCTACATGCAATTTTCTTTATTTTATGTTATATATATAACTTAAACGCCCGTAATGTCGAATTAAGTTTTCACTCTCACCCGAAGTCCCGGACGCATTACCCGTCGTTATTTTACGCAATTTCGGGGCGACCGTGAACGTAAAAACAAAACAAATAAATAAATAAATGAATATAACGTAAAATATATAACGGCGGTATTATACCCGGCTATTAATAATTTAATAGGTTTTTACTTTTGATTGCGGGCGTTAAGAAAACCGAATAGGATATTTATACTATGGTGTAGTATTACTATTACTGTTTTGCGCATTTTCCCCCGCTAGGGAGGGTGTAATTTTGTTGGTTGCGCAAACCGCGTTCGTCCAATAACAATATCAATAAAAAAAAAAAAAAAAAAAAGATAATTACCGAAACCGAGTGGGTATTATAATATAATATACCTAACCTATAATATTCCTTACCGGGCAAAAATAAAAAAAAAAAAAAAAAAAAAAAAAAAAAAAAAATTAAAAAATTAAAAACAATAAATTTTTAACACCCCTCGCGGCCGGTATATATGATTTTTTTTTTTTTTTTTTTTATAGAAACGACCTTTCCTCGCGGGCTTATTCGCCCGTCTAATGGCGTTTTCAAATTACTCGACCACCTTGTCTTGTTGTTGCCTTTATTTCCTCTGCAAGCGGGGTGCAGGCGAATGCAAATGCGTACTATATATAATAATAATAATAAAAAAAAAAAAAAAAAAAACTAATACACCTTTTTTCCATCCGCGCGCGAAAAGCCATTTGAGTATTAAAAGTTGTGTGCAGTACAAAAATATATATATATTTATAAATATATTATACATTGAGAGAGAGAGAGAGAGAGAGAGAATTAAACACACCGGAGCCTCTTTCCGGCAGATGGATAAGTTTTTCCTGTAGCTTCAGTAACGGTTGTTGTTGTTGTTGTTGTTTTTTTTTTTTTTTTTTAATAACTTTTCGTTTTTACATATTGTTTGTGACGGCAGCGGGGAATGAGTGAGAGAGTAGGAGAGAGAGAAAAAAAAGATATAATTTATATTATTTTTTTTTTTCTCTCCGCCGCTGTCGCTATAATACAATATTCGTATATATTATACCCGTCGTATAGATATACACGACGAGTATAAATGCCCTAAACGCGAAATACGAGAGTCGCCGAGAGATGATATTAAAAAAAAAATATATATATATATATAAATAATACAGTTAGTAACTACACGGTGTATACGATATATTGAATAGAAAATATTATAATATCTCCGCCGCCGTGTCGAACGCGATATTATTTATCGTAATAAAAACTCGATTTTTATTATAAACAGCCCCCCCCCGCCACACACCCTCCGGCACGGATTTTTTATGCGATATACGCAAATGTTTTATACCGGTATCCAGCGCGTTATCTAGATTAAAAAAAAAAAAATGTTCATCTTTTTATCGTATCTAAACCGTTTTAATCCGCTTGTCTACGGCACAATATTGGACGATAATCGTTTTTCAAATGTTGGTTCGTTTTATCTATATTTGTATATTTGCATAAAATCACTAAAATAATAAATCTAAAAACTAAACGATTGTCTCGCGGTTTGTTTTTGCGTAGACGGACGCCAAGGGCTATTGAAATGTATTTGTTTTATGTTATTTACAAGATATTACTGGTATTGGTGAAAAAAAAAAAGAAAACCTCAACGGTTGAAAACGTATCGGGCAAATAGCGAAATGCCCGAGTGGGTTTAATGATGTCGGGATGCAAATCGCGTCGTAGTGACGACGTTTTGCCGAATTTTCCCCGTAAACAAACACCCAGACCAGTCGGATTTGGCGACTTTAACGTCTCAAAGGGGGTGGGGGAGGGGGCGTTAGGGGTGTAGGGTAGGAAAACCGTCGGGCTACGGACGGCCGCGGTGGCGGTCGGCTATCCGTCGGTCTTGTAGACAGACGTCCGTGTGATGAAAAAAAAAAAAAAAAAAAAAAAATACGATACCGTACGGCGAGTGGCCAATTACAATAATCGATAGCCGACGGGGGGGGGGGGTTATGTATTCTTACGTAACGGGAGCGCAAAATGTGCACGGCCCCATTACCGTTGATTAAACCCCCCCCCGCGCGCGCGCGCCCACACGCTCGGGCCCGGGCGCCCGACGGAGAGAAGTTTTCGGGCGCCGGCGGCGGCGGTGCATAGGTAGGTGCCACGCGTATAATATAACGTAATATTTATATGTGTGTGTGTGTGTGTGTGTGTGTGTACCCTCGGGAGCAGTTTACATGCGAACTCGCCGCCGCCGTAATAATAATAATAATAATTTTATTTGAACTTTGGAGAAAACAACAATATGTGTGGTGTAATACGAAAAAAATAATAGAATTATTATTACGCCGACGGAAATCGTATTAATATATTATAATAAAAACCGCGGCGGCCAATCGTCACGCGATACGTCAGTATTGCGCAGTGAGTTACGCAGTTTATTATATTATACGGGTCGGATATAAATGCCCCGTAATAAAAATCGTATCAAATTACCGGCCGAAAACATTATACTTGTATATTATAATGTTTTTTTTTTTTTTTTTTTTTTATCGATACACTCTATTATTTCGACCGTATTCCGTGGATATTCGGGAAATTGCTCCCGTATACACCGTATATATTATTATTATTATCGAATTGAGTTTTCGTTCCGTATAATATTACGCGCGAAAAAACACGAGGTGTTTTTTTTTTTTTGTTCTTTTTACGTCTACCCCTATTTTTTTTTTTTTCATTTATTTTCGTCACTCCCAAAGTCGTCGACGACGTACGACGGCGTTTGCGGATTAATAGACGAGCGAAATATATATATATATATATATATATATATATATAAAAAATCGTCTATATAGGTGCGCGTATAAGAGAATAAATGGCCGGATAAACCGCCGAGTCACCGGGTAACCGTTAAAAAAAAGAAATGCCGCCGTATAGGGAAGAGTATTAAACAAAATAAAATTGGAAAAAAAAAAAAATATATATATATACGAAACGAGAACGTTGAGCATTCGGTTGAGAAATGGTTTTTCGTGACAGACGGGTAAATCGTGTGTGTGTTTTGCAATTTCTGAAAGGTCCGCTCTCGGATCGATTAAACCACACCACCGTCGGCTACTCTCTATATATATATACGTAATACACACCTATACGTTACCGGCGCCAAACAATAATTTCCAGACATGGGGTCTCATCCGTCGTCGGGCGTACGATATTTCTGTATAACGTTATAGCAGCAACAGTGTATTGGAACACGAATGGAAACGATGGAAAAAAAAAAAAAAAACACCACCACCACCACCACTACCTATTGCGGACGTGTGTGAACCGTAGCCCGATCGCGCGATTCTTATAACAGCACATTACGCAGGATCCGGATTTAAATGCCGGTTGTATACTATCAGAAAAAAAAAAAAAATGCCATTTATACAACAAAAGAAATCACCCCGAAATAACCGAAGAATGCGATATAATAAAACTCTTGGTATTTTTAAATATTTTTTTTTTCCAATCAATCCAAGCATATAGCTCTGCGTACAAAACGCGTTATTCATTCCGGTGGTTTTTTTTGTTTTTTTTTTTGTTTTTACTTCGCTGTCTTCCGCCGTCAATTTTTCCTCCTATTATAAAAAAATTCACCGATTTCCCCGTTGCCCAGACGCGTTCCTTATTTCTCCAGGAGACCCCTCCCCCCCCCGTCCGCGTTTCAAAGGCTACGACTTTCTTTCTATCTCTTTCTCGGTCGTCGGAACCGTTTACGCCGGGGGGGGGGAGGTTTTGTCACGGGCTCTCTTGCGGCTCTTGCCCTGCTGCTTCCATATGGGTTTCTTCGCGGTTTTACCATCGGCTTTTGGACATTTTCTGTTCAAACTCGATATTATATATATATATATATATATATAAGCGTATACGAACAGACCTTATTCGGTTATTCTCTCGCGATTTATACCGTACAAATAACAAACGTGCGTCACTTTACGTACGCAATTTTAATCCGCACTATATAATAATGCGATATTATTTATAACGCGTACAAAACGTATCGCGAGAACAAAAATAATAACACACTCTCGTTAATTGTTCGGCCGTTAATACCGGCGGCGACATTAAGTACGTATCATTTCCCACGTGTACCACGACCGGCGGTTCGCGGTCTATATGAAATATTGTGCAAACCACCGTCACTCTCTATAGCCAATGATTACGATAAGATAAGATGAGATTTTACAACAATAAAATCGCTCTGTTTATATACATGTAAACATATTCACTCAAATCCCCCTCGGAGGGAATCGGCCGAATCGCGTGTCGTTTTCGACAGTTTTCGATTAACCCGAGTGCCGTCCAAAAAAAATTTCAAAAATATCAACCCGGTCAACCGGGTCCCAGATTTAAATTATAAAAAACGATCGCGTTCGAACCGTTTGTTTTCAAACGGATGGTTTTTTTGCATTTTTCGTCGTTTTACGATACCTACAAAGTTACATTACTACGCCCGTTTTTTTTTTTTTTTAAATTGACAACGATATCAAACGAATCGACCTAATTCCCTTGATTTAAGTACAAACCGTTTTGTCTATAATTAATAAATGTTTTTCGCCGATAAAATTTTATCTTAAGAACAAAAACGATGTAATGAAACCACAAATATTATTATTGTCCGTTCCCGAATCAACAAAATCGTGTGTTATGAACTACCCAACGTGGAATTTACTTTGTTTCCCGCCGTAACCTAAAAACTATAAGATATTTTTTAAATGTCTCAAATGTTGATTTTTACACACAGTAAAAAAATAACTAAAAAAAAACTGCGAAATTACGTTTCTATACGATTATCGTAACGCTCGTGACCCGTATATTATAGTTTCGAAGTTTGATTTATGTAAAATCGTTTTGTTATTAATATAAATGTTCTTCCTGAACACATTTGAAAAAACCGAGACCGACCGCTATGGTTCTTATAGACGACGATATATTATTATAGTACAATCGTATAAATACGGTAACATTTTTCGAAAACGTCGACCGAAGCGCGATGACATTACGCCGCAGAGTGTTGTACGTTAAAATAAAAAAAAAAAAATAATACAAAAACTTGAAAAATTAAATCGGTCGTGTGAAAAAACACCGGAAGAACTGAAAAATGCCGGGATAATTCCTCGTACACCCGTGTCGCGGGCGTTTGTTAATTATTATTTATTTATTTTTTTTTATATATATATATATGTATACCGCGAAGACACGAATCACAAAATGGGGAAAGAAAAAAAAAAAAAATATACAGTGACACATTCGACAGTCGACGCGCGCGCCCGTCGTCCGACACCGGAGCGGATTGTCGCCGCGAATTAAAACCGCTTTGTTAAAACGCCGCGCGGAGACAGAGACAAACGCGCGCGTTTTAAATCGCACTGCGACCGGTTTTTCCGAATCATCGGCGCGAGAACGGAACCGATTTTTCAGATAATCGTCCGGACGGGCGCGATATTAGCGGCTAATCGAGCAACTTTTAATTCCGCGCGTTTTCCCGTCCCGAGTCCCGTATCCCGGAAACGGACCGAATAACGAGGGGCGCCGCGGCCGTCGTCTCGGCAGCGTTTAAAACGCATTAATCCTTGTAATCCCGGCGAATCCGCCCGGCGGATTCGGCTCGGTGCGCCCGCTATATATATATATAAACCGGCCGGGATTTCGGTCGCCAACGACGGTTTATATATAAAACGCGGATAGTTTTCGAAAATCGAGAAAAAAAAACTTTATATTTATTTATTGCGCAGGGTGCGATCTTGTAAAACAAACGAAACGGCCCGGACGTATGTCGCGCCACCGGGGGGGGGGGGCAGAACAGAACAAAGTAAACTGTTGAGACCGACCGTTGCGATAAAACGCGAAAAACGATTCTGAGCGGACCGCGGTACTCCGGTTTTTCACCTCGTTTTTAACTAATCCCGCCAGAAATAGACAAAAACACAATACCCGGTATAGAATTATCTAAATTTATTAAAAGATACGATCCAGGCGGGGATGAACTGTTGTGAATTTGTTTTCATTGAAAAAACGAAAAAACCATTTCGTGAAATTCGTCGTTTTTAAAAAAAGGTACCGGCCTCGAGGTTTAAATCGAAACGATTTTATTGAGTAAAAAAAAAAAAAACCATCTCGATTCACGACCTATGTTGACCGCGTATATTATAGTAGCTACTAATAATATCGGTCGTACGTTGTTCGGAAAAATCAAAATACGACAGAAAAATTTGACGGGCGTTAAAGTCGACGGACACGATACCGCGCCCGAGGACATTCGGGTTGTTTTTATTATTTATTTTTTTTTTTAAAACCCTAAAACGCGAGCATCATTAAAATAATATATACGGCACCTACGGGCTAATAAAAATATATAATAACGAAATAATAATTAGCGACACGCCGTATGGTTTTTGATCGGTCATCGGCAGAGGACCGCCGGACAGCGAAACGGGGAAAAAAAATAAAAAAAAAAATAAATAAATAAATAAAAAAAAAACCCGACTTCCTCGAGAAACAAAAGCGAACACGCATCAGCTAGGCAGGTGCAGTATATTATATTATTATGGAAAAAAAATTATCGATTTTCAATTAATTAGAAATGGTCCTCGAGAACGATAATATACACGATTTTATACATGTATAAAAAAATAAAACCTTGTATACTCGTGTATATATATATATATATATTTTTTTTTTTCTATAAGCCTTCGTCCGGTCAACGCGCCGTTGTTAAATATTGGAATAATTACCGCTGCAGGGGGAACTTATCCGGCTTATCGGTTAACATAGGACCCGTGAAAATATGGACAAATTCTACAACAAAAAAAAAAAAAAAAATAACCGACCGTCCAAAACAATTTCACGGGAGTATGATTATAACAATAATAATTATATCGGTTATAGTTTTTTATTATTATTATTATTATTATTGTTTCCCCTGCATACGAAACGACCGGGGACTCGGCGTACCGTACCCGACGTTAAGACACTTTTCTAGAAATACATTTTTTTTTTCGATTTTAACTGAGCGGGGCGAATAATAACAGTATTAAAAACGGTAATAATTTAACATAAACCGATTACACCCAATCGATGTCGAAAAAATCAAAAAAAAAAAAACATTTCTAACGTACGAGATTAAACGTTAAAATTGTTCTGTTCCGTCTAGATTAGATTATCTTTTTTTTTTTTTTTTTTTTTTCTCTATTGTCTAAGTACAATGATTTTCGGCATTTCATCTAGACAAATTTCAATAATTCGCGTCCCGACGTCACCGGTTACACGCATATTACTACTTGTTATTATCGTGCGAGTATAAGTAAATAATAATACGAACCCTCGTCCTACGAGTATTTATAATATGTACGCGTATAATACGTTTTATACGTATATATCGAATCGCTAAAAGCTCTAACAATTAATTTGTACGATATATATATATATATATATATATATAGGTATACACACTACATAATAATAATAATAATATAAAGGGTCGTCCCCCGTCGTATGAGGGGTTTGTGGGGGGGTGGGTAGGGACCCTTTGTTGTGTTCCATTAGTCGTAAAACGCATATGTAATTTCATTCCGTATCCGCTTCCGATTCGCATCCTTTCATAATAATATAATCATATATCTGTCGTCTTCGGTTATATATATATATATATATAAATAATAATACGATATTGCGCGCGGCGGAGACCAAATTGTTTTTGACCGTCGCGTGGACTGCATTATTTTAGGGTGCCAGAGGAGGTAGAGGCCTTTACGCGGTCATAAAGGAAATATAATAATTAAAGGTCGAAAACCAATACACGGCGGGATGGGGCGCTGAACTGAACCGGGAAACACGGTGGGATATTTTATGGAATTGGACCGGGGGCGTCGTGTTTTGTGCCAATACCGCAGGATACAGTTTTCTGCGGACCGGCCGCCTTAAATCGAAAACGTCCGGTTTTTTATTTTTAACGGTTGCAGTATAGACGTTTACTCCGCACTGCCGATTCGTTCGACATGTTTAATAATAAACTATATAAATATTGGTGGTAGGTAGGTGGCGGATCTAGGAGGATCTGCAGGAGGTCACTCCTCCTGGCCCGCGGTGATTTTGTTACCGGTAAAATTCGCGCGTAGTCGTCCGAACAAAATCGTTTGTATATAATTGAAAAATGCATTAACAATATCATTATAGGCAAAGTAGTAAAGACAACACTTAGTCCCCTATTGCTCGGGATCCGCCACCGTAGGTATATTTTTCACTCCGTGGATCCGTAAATCCGCTAGGTTTCTGAAAATGTTCATATTCGTATTTTGTATTGGTTCAGGCTGCGGGGCCACCCTGAGTTTACCATGTACATTGAAATCAGTCCGGTTTTAAATAATATGTCGATAGTTATGCAATAACCGCATAAAAACCGATAGTTTTCGATGAGAAAACATTTAATTCGAAATTATCTTTTATAAGAAATTATAATTATTTAATAGGAAACAGCCGAGAACAAAACATTGTAAAGAATTCGTTTGACGGGACGGTATAGCAATACTATTTATTTTTTTTTAACTATTCTCGAAAAACGGATTAAATCGATTTTCGAAACAATAGTCTCCGGACCGTCAAATATAACGTTTTATGTCTATCGGTAGTTGCTGCCTATTAGATTTTTAAATCTAATCATATACGGTTTTCAAACTTGTCCGGATTATTGTTTTATTAGTCGATCGACTCTTGGACTTTCCTCGGTTATAATATCGGATTCGTCATAAAACTAATAATAGCATTCGCACCTTCTTGCCCGGACGGATGTATTAAAAAATAATAATAATAATAATAATGCCATACGATTGCACATCGGAGCACGTCAGTAACACGAAACCTCGTCGTTTATTATTATTATTTTTTTTTTTTTTTTTGTTTATCACTGTACACGTTACACGATAATGTTATAACTTATATATTATAACGTCGAGCGATAAAATAATGCATTTCACGATTGCTTTCATAAAGTGAAATGTGAATAATTGATATTACGCAGAGTAGAAAAAAAGTACGCGTAAAAACTACACGAAATGTCCGGAAACGTATGCGTTTACGAATCGGAACTGCGGCGCGTAAAGGTACGAAACTCGACCGAAATCAATAAACGTACGCCGCCCACGCGTAAAACGTATACGCTAATGCGTCAAATCGTTAAAATATAATTATGTTCCGACCGCCGTTTTCTGGTAATATTATACACGTTATTGTACGTTTTTAACGTTTTCACCTATTCGTCCTCGGCTACCGATTGATGTCGACATTTTTTTTTTTTTTTTTTTTTTATCAAACCAGAACCGTAAATATAACGCGATTCTACTCCTATAGAGACCCCGGAGAATGGACTGCGACCCGTTAGTGTTGCTAGAAAATCAGACGACTTTTGACGATAAGTAAAAAAAAAAAAGAATACTTTTTTTTATCAGTTGTTAGTTAATATTGTATATGAAAAGAGAGAGAGGTCTAAGGCCAACACAGGAACGTACATATCATGGGGGGGGGGTTTAAGACGTAGTATAAAAAAAATAGTTTTATATAAGTTTATTATTGATTATTATCGTGACAAAGTGTGCAGTTCAAAAATACAGAGCGTTGTAAAAAAAAAAAAAAAAAAAATATTGTATTTATAAAATGCCGTCTAAACGAACTGTGCTGGGGGAGGGGCATCCGAAAATGTAAATTTGTCTCTCGGCTAACATCGTTGGCACCGGAAAGATTTTCGAATCGCCGTGGTGGCTAAACATCAATATTTTTAAATCGTTACTGAAAACGATGTAAACATTATTTCATTATTTTAGAAATATTTTAGATAACCGAAATTGTAATATATTAAATTAATGAAAACAGACCAATTATAACCGTATAAAATAAAAAAAAAAAACCTTCAACGAAATAATACAAGTGCTTAAAATATTTCAATATTGATCCGGATTTATTTGTCAATCTCGGACGAAAAGTTTATTTTAATCGTTTTTTTTCTCTCTCTTCTTAACGTAATAAAAACGTAAAAAAAAAAAATAATTCGAATGTTTCGATTTCCGTGTCCGTATTAAAAAATACAATCGCGGTAGCGAAAACGTACTTTTACAACCGTTTAAAAACGTACGCAGACAAATAGTTTTTCGTTACATAATCCGCAGTTGACCTCTCCCTTATTTGTTCGAACCGAAAATTGTTTACCGGGTGTCTTTTTTTTTTTTTGTTGTTCTTTTTTTTCATTACTCTTTATGTGCAGAAAGCGCGTGCGTACAGAGAGTTTATAGGGCTAATCCATCTTATTGCATTTTTTTTTATTTTTTTATTACGTCTCGTTTCGTACCGCATTAAAAAAAAAAAAAAAAAAATACAATATGAATTTTTATTATCGATTCGATGCCGGTATATGTGCCCCGGCATATAAAAGCAAAGTAAAAAGAACAAAAAAAAAAAAAGAAACACTACTCAAAGGAATTCTCTGTTATACTTATATAATATTGTAGGCCCCTCCTTGTATTATTATTATTATACAGAGAGAGAGAGAGAGAGAGAGAGAGAGAGATTCCCGAACGCGCGTTCGATTCCGACTGTTGCGCGCCGTTTGCCCGGGCAGACCGTAAGACGGCGGCGGCGGCGGCGGCGGAGGCGGTGTGTGTACATAACTTAAAAACATATTATGTCATAACAACAATAGAAAAGAGCGAAAAGTTTGTCGGCGGCGGCGGTAAAACGGTTGTGTTTTAATTAAAACTTAATCCTCCGAATCGTTTTCTCGCTTGTTAAAGCCTTTATGCCAACGAAAACAATAATTATTGCACCGTGTATAATATTATTATTATTATTATATTATTCTCGGGGCGAGATGTAAATTATTGCCCCGGTTATACGTGTACGTATTATTATAGTTCGTATTCTCGACGTCTTTTTGCCGTCCGGAAAAACTCTCTTTAGCGCCGCCGCCGCCGCCGCCGCCGTATATATCGTAAAACCGTCGGGAGGGTGTTGCAAAGAATTAGTAGCCGTGCGCGCGCGTCCATTGTCTCGTGACGGCGGTGGCGGCGGCGGCGGCGGCGGTAGAGAGCGTACGACCCGTATATATATATATGTGCCAACGGAAATTACGACATAAATTCACCTTAAAATGACGTTAATGAAATTTCGGTTTTGTCGGCTTTTAGTGTATATATAGAAGAGCAAGAGCGCGCGCGCCCACCGGGGATGAAAATACTCGGCGAAGACGAGCGGGTTGGGAGGGGGGGAAAAGAAAATAAAAATGAAAAAAAACAAAGGGAAAAAAAACGACGATAAACCCGCGGGGGCAACGGCACAATAACGAAATAACAAAACGCCGACGGTTAAATCATATCCGATATATTCATATAGACGATAGCGAATAATAAAACAAACGGTTTAATACTTTCTCGGGACATGTTAACTGAATGACCGAGGAGATCGGACGTAGTGTTACGAAAAATTCGATTGTAAATATAATTTAATATTAACGTGTACACGCGGTATCTATCGACTAAAATCTAAAAAAAAAAAAAATTTATAAAATACGGTTCTCTATGGAAGGCAGTACGGAGTTTTACTAAAAAAAAAAACGTATAATCCCCTTCCGCCCGAAAAAAAGAAAAAAAACAAGAAGAAAATTCCTCGATTGCGGTACTGATTTATATTATACGGCCGCGCGACCGGGGTCGACTGCAGTCCGTCGGGCGACGGCGGCGGCGGAAAGGAAGTCGCGCGGAGGTGATATAAAAAAAAAAAAAAAAAGAAATGAAAAAAAAAAAAAAATGAACGACAAAACAAATAGCGTTTCGGTATAATAATATTTTTTAACGTTAAACAATCGGTCAGCGAGAACAAATAATAGATATAATAAACAATAATACGCCGCCGCGGCCAACAACACAGAACAAATTGAGAGGGGAAAAAAAAAAAAAAAAACTTAAAAAAGTACCTATATGCGAACGAGGCCATTCAGTGTGTACGACGACGACGATAGGACAATGCGCAGACACGTGTATATATATATATATATATATATATAGGATATAACTACGTGATCGTTTCGCCGGCCATTATTGTCGCGGTGATTTTTTTTTTGATTATTACTGCCTATTAATAAAAATATTCTAGAACCAAACGGAAGAAGAAGAAGAAGAAGTAAATAAATAATAAAAAATTAAACAAAAAAAAAAAAACCAACGCGGCCGGGCGCACAGAGGTGATAAAGGAGATCGAATCGTTTGTAGCCGGGCACACGCACACACATATAAACACAATTGAACCCGATAATAATATATAATATTATAATAATAATGATTGGACCAACGGGAAAATTCGCCGCCTCGGGTCTATTCAAGCGACGACGACGACGACGACGACACTATATTATAATTTATTTTATTTTATATATATATATATATATATTATGTATTGAAAAAAAAAAAACCATAAATAAATAAATAATAATAATAATAGGATCAAATCTACCGACGGGTGCTGTGCCGCCGCAGACTGCGGGGAGAAGGAGAAGATGAAGAAAATGAAAAAAAAAAAAAAAACTCGATTATGTATACTCGACCGGTAAAGGTTAAACAATGGGCCACACCGTGAAACGACGAATTCGAAGACGGCGGCGACGTGATTTCGTGATGAGGAATTTTTTTATTTTTTTTTTTTTTCCCCTTTATTTTTCGTCTCTCTTCGACGCCCGTTTTATTATATTATAGACAATAATATTATTACACTGTGTGCCCCTATATTATTGTGTCGTTCCGATAAAAAACGCCGGGTTTTCTCGCGTCGGTATAACCGATATTATGATTTTTAACGAAATTAAAAACCCGGACATACTTTGCGCCGTTATAGGCGACAAAAGGTTTCGGTTTTGTCCTATAGGGCAATTATTTAGTTTATGCAAATAAGGCACCGAAAGCGACGATAATTCATTGCAATAAAAACAAAAAAAAAACGATTCTGACCGGAGCTCGGTAAACCGGTAAGTTAATTATATAGTACTAGTCGCGGTTATGCGTCGCCCTATTGTATCGTCAACTGACAAATAAATAAATATTGCCGATTTTTTTTTCTCTCCAAATATATCGTCGACAATCTGGAAATGTTGTTCGAGTAAAGTAGAAAACGTGAAGAAATTTACTAACCGAAATAGTTATCCGAGGATAAAATCCCAAATCTTAGTAAAACTAATTGCTTTTTCGCTTCACTCAGAATCTAAAATATCGCAAACTCGATAGCCAATAAAAAAAATAATTAACCCGTTGTTTAAATTCCATTTGAAAATTTGTATTTTTCAAACGCAGACGACAATTGAACAATAAACCGGGAAATTACAATTATAATTGTGACGACAAATGTCTGCCTGCACAATAAAAATATTAATTCGCTAACATATTTTATTCGAAAATATTTAATATCTCTGGGAAATGATAAATATCACCACCAATAATACGTAGATACGAAAATCAGAAAATAAATTAAGTAAATATAGTTGAACGTTCGAATTTTACCAAACATTTCCTGTTTTTTTTTTTTTTTTTTTTTTTAACATGATTTTATAATTAATTTTTTTTTCTTGGGTAAATTTAAAAAAAATATTTATAGTTTGTATGGCGACTACAACACTGACAATGAATATTATAATATATACGGGGCTAGATTTATATTATATATATATATATAAAAAAAAAAATAAAAAATTGTATGGTGAGAAAACGCGCGTACCTATACATTGTATATAATATATATATATATATATATATATATATATATATATACATAAGTAATTAAAATTCCAGACAACAAGTAAATGTCAGTGGTACAACACATAATTAAAACCTTGTCGATAACGATTTCCTCTCGGCCGTAATCCGATTCATTGTGTGCCGCCATGACGACGACGACCTACGCCAATCTGGTTTAATGTCCGGTGTCGATAAGCCGATATTATAATAGAGTAAAATAATAATAATGAAAATAATTCGACAGGCGACGACGTTTTTAAATCGCGAACGTACACCGACGACCGGCCGGAGAGTTACAGAAAAAAAAAAAAGTGCGATAAGGTACCGGGCGTAATAATAATACGCGTAATTGTACCGGATTAATTTTCCTTGTTGGCGTTGGCGACGGCGTACTGCGGGCAGAGCCGCGGCTACGATTCGCTTATCGTCTTTTCCGATAACCGGCGGTTACTAACCCGTCACGCCGGGACAAAGAAAACCTCTAATATAAAACAACACAAAACAACAACAAAAAAAACCTAGCAAAACGGCCATAAATATACGAATAATTCAAGGTCTCTCTCTATAAGATAATCACGGAAAATATCAGACGCGAATACCCTAGGGGCGGCGGATTTGGCCCGGCGGCACCCCGGTACACTTCTCGATGGGCCGCTGTAGGTGTTTATGATTTTCAGTGAACCGAACTGAAATGTATTGAGTTTACTATACGATTTGTGCTCTGTTTTATCGGAAATCTTGCTTTGATTTCCGTCGATTTCATTGAATTGTTGTAATTCGGTGAAAAATAACAGTAAACACCGGTAATTTGCACACAACAATTAATATTGGCGATCTTGCCAGACGTGTTCGAGCGATTATTTAGTTTTTATTCGGTTTGACGCGGATAAATACATAGGCCGGCCCAACGGTGTTGCCGGGCCGAAAATCCGTCCCTGCAAAATATCTCCGTGCTATAGACGAATCGTGCACGACGCGTCCGGAATACGTGTTGTTTACAGACCGACAATAAAAAAAAAAAAAAAAAAGCACACATACACGCATACCGTCGTCGTCGGGATGATAAAAACGGAGAGTGTGAGAAAACGTCGTTCGACAGTTCCTCGGGTATACATAACACGCGACCGGGGGCGGGCGGGATAAGGGATCTCGTATATAGAACAATAATAGTATACCGGTAGGCGCGCCGGGTACGATTTCGGGACATTTTTCGAATATTCATCGGCGGGTTTCCCTTTGGAGCGGCGACACCGACACCAATTTGCCAAGCGTGAAAAACGATAAGAGACTACATGTATGTGTGTGTGTGAATGCGTACGGTGTACCTCTGCACGACACTATTATAATACGACCACTGCGCTATATAATAATATTCTCGTAATGGAAATGGCAATTCGTCCGTGATGAGTACCCGTGTAATATAATAATATGATATAAGCGCGCCCGACGACGTCGCCGGGGCCCCATACGCGCCGACCATCTGCCCCCGCGTAAAAACTGCACGCGGTAGTAACGTTATAGACCGGGGTATACCGCCCCGATCAAAAGTGTTGGGGGTTTTTGTCTTCTTGTCCTTGTTCTTGTGCTCCTTGTTGCGATCCGGGCGATATCGGCTTTCTCTTGCCGGTGTACACTACACATACTGGATAACGCGCGAACGCGCCCATTAACCCGCGGCGGATTACGCGCGACAAAAATGCTTTTTTCCCCTCGGGCCCCGGATTACCGAGGGCCGTCGGCACTCGTCGTCGTCGTCGTCGTCGTCGTCGTCTTCGTCTTCGTCGTCGTCGGCGGCGGATGACTATGCCGACGATGATACTTAACGTCCATTATTATTATTGTGTCATCCGGATCGCCGCGGACGACGACGATTGTCAAAAGGAGAGATGATCTGGTTATTAACAGAGAAAAATAAGAAGAAAACAGACGTCTGCTGCAAACAAAACGGAATAACACTCACACCTATAATATGCCATTAGTACGAGACGGGAGACGACATGTTATTATATTCGGTTTACACGAGAGACATCTGGTTTTTTTATTATTATTATTTATTCGTTCCCTCATCGCGCCCGAAGTGTTATATACGAAATGTATATTATATAACGTTCCGAATTTCATGGTGTCCCGAACCCATTGCGCGCCGGTCACCGTATCATTATTATTATTATTATTATTATATATTATAATAGGTATACGTGTTTGTTTCGGGTACGCCTTTTTTTTTTTTCCCTCTCGTTTCTTTTTTTCAACTCGATATACGCGACGATAGCCGCGGCCGTGCGGCCTAATGTGTGAACACGCAAAATCGCGCCGACGGTCCGCGTCATCCGGACCGTGAAACGTACACCATAAGAGGATCACACACGGTGACCAGAACTCTGGTGGCCGCTGCTGTTGCCGCTGTGGTGGTGCAGTTGTGTTGTTGTTGTTGCGCCTCCGCCGCTATTATATATTATATTTTCCGGGGGTTTTTTTTTCATTTTTTTTTTTTTTTTTTTTTGCTTTGCTTTTTTCGTTTCCAATCGTTTACCGTCTGTTGAACTTTCGAACCGCCGCCCCGGTCCCTTTTTTTTTTTTTTTTTTTTTTGCCGGCCACGTTCGCGCCCCCGCCGCGGGGGTTTTTAGATTATAATAAGGCGCCGAGAGGAGGAATAAAAAAAAAAATTCGGATTTTTCCATCCGCGCAATACCGCTCGACGGTCATTTGGCGTTATTACTGGCGGGTAAAAAGACCTAGTCGTTTTATTATTATTATTATTTTTTATTTTTCCGTCACCGTGCATAGTTCCGGTCAAATTGTCACGATATTTTCGAAATTTAAAAATCCCACCGGCGGCGCGGTTCAATCGACATTATTTACGGATAATGGAATAATATTTTTAAAAAAACCATTATACCGATAACGCTACTGTAACGTCCGGTAAACGTATATATACGTCTATGTGTAATAATTATTAAAAATGCTTAAAAAAAAAAAAAAAAAAAACCGTGGCTTGTCAAAACGTCTTTCAATGATAAATCCTATTAAGCGTTTTGAATAAATCTTACACGCGGAGAAAAAAAAAAATGGCAATCGACCTGACAAAAATAAATTACAGATTTGATCCGACGGGCGAGGATGAAAAAAAAACATGGAAATTCTTAAGACGGAATAAAAAAAAAAAATAAAAAAATAAATGCCGGAAGAACAGACGTAATTAATTAAACAAGAGAACGGAGGGAAAAAAAAAAGAAAAAAAGATGGATATTTTTCTTTGCGTTTATAACCTTATTAAATAATGAAGGGGCTTCATCTGCTGCACGCGTACACGTAGGGCGAGAGGAAAGTAGAAGAGTTAATTTAAACCCGACACGAGAAACAAATGCGGACGTTTAATAACGAAAAAATGTGTAAATGTTTCCATCTCTTGTTCGGATTCAGATTTTCTCCCGCTCTTTCTGCGCCCCCGCCGGAGTATGTATTATTATTATTATTATTTTTTTTTTTTTTTTTTAATTATAAGCCCCAATAACGATTTTTTTTTTCTTCCTCCTGTACACTCTGAATCCCTATATATTAATATTATAATTTTTTTTTTTTTTTTTTTGTTTTATACAAAGACCTTATACACCAGCGGAAGCCTTCGTCAGCCGACACCGGCCGCGCGCGCACGTCATGCCGCAGCCAGTAGCACGCGAAAACTTCTTATTAATACTCGGATTCGTTTTTTACTCGACGGAGTGTTGCGTTTTTGCGTGTGGGTGTGTGTAGTGTATTAACATGCAAATAAACATTTTTATAATATTATTACGATATACAAAAACGTTGCCTACCTGTCAGTCGGTTTGTGCGACATCATGCACCTGCAAACAAGAAACCAAACATAGTTTAACTAAAGTGTATACAAATAAAATACATTATCATACATATAATAATAATAATAATAACAATAATAATAATAATAATAATAATAATAATAACAATATTGATTATATAAAAAAAATTTAAAAAAAAAACTAATAAAATAGATAAGTATTATAATGTATATAACAAACGGACAAAAACTAAGTATATTATATAAAGGGCGAACCCGCGAAATTCGATATAGTTTAACTAACTGCTGCAGTAGTGTTTTTAGCAGTGCCGGTTTATCGGTTATAAATATTTTTTTTAATATATATATATATATATATGTACGAAAAAAATAAAAAATTATATATATTTTTATATATATATATATAATATTTGCTGTTTTTTCAGTAAAAAAAAAAAAAAAAAATAATAAAATTTTTGATTCGCTGTTTTCGACGCGTATATTAGTTTTTTTCATCCGACACACTTAGTTAAACCATATTGAATTTCTTGCGTGCTCGTTTATTATATTACATATTGTAATATTATGTATTCTCGGCGACGACGACTGTATAATAATAGTGTTATATTAACAGCAGTGGCCGTATTTTTTGTTTACTTATAACCAGTAAAAAAACGTTTGTAAAATTGCTATTTTTTCGTTTGTTCGACATAGACGCTGTGTAATTTGTATTTATTTATTTATTTATTTATTGCGTTTATCGGATAGTAAAACGGTCGCTGGTCATTGGTTATCGCGGATTTAGAAGCCGATATCGTCAATAATTTAAATTATTATTTCGAAGTAAAAATAATAATAAATTGATTTCCCACCCATTGCCATTCGAAAATCCTGGTTACGCCAATCAGTGACTTTTAAAACACCCATTCCCTTCAGCGTCGGACAGAAAACTACGTATTTACAAATATAATATATCGGGGTTGTAAAAAAAAAAAAAATGTGTAGTTAGTGACGGCTCTATTATATATATTCGATAATATTATATTATCACGTACGTTAAAGATAATAAATGCAATTAAATATATACTAGTCATATTATTACCACCAAAATACCATCGACAATGGTAATTGGTCATGTTCCGTGCCGTTTACCACCGTGACGGTTAACCAACTATGGTCGCACGAGTCGCTGTTGGACATTTTTGTCGACATACGACCGTCTCCTTAAAATTCTAGAATTCGTTAATGGATAAGTGATTAGTACCCAGGCGGGGGGGGTGGAGGGTCCTCGCCGCAAATCGTATTTAAATACAAAATTAATACACCCCCTCCCCATTTAACAAAAAAAAATTCCTGATAAGCGGTACGCCGATTCGGTAAATAAATCTGCGCGGTACCCACGGTGGCCCGGGTATAACGGTCGCGGTCGTCGAAGTCACCGCGTGATATGCGCGCCGGGTCGTTAATCAAGTCCCCGAAAAATGACTAGGCGGATTTGGATCGCGGGCCGCACGCCGCCGCCGCCGCCGCCGTCAATAAAAAGCAATAAATACATTATATTTTATTATAAAAAAAAAAAAAAAAAACACACACACACACACACACCGTAATACGAATAACGATAACGTAGTACCTATTATTCGAACGGTGGGTAAAAAATAATAATAAATAAAAGAAATAAAGTCACGGTTTACCGGATATACCGTCGAGATATATCATTGCAGTGGAGTGGCAAAGGTCATAGGCGTCGAACGCCTATTAAAACGAAATGATATAGGGGGAAACGGAGCGAAAATATTATTATGTATCGGTCTCAAAGGTCAGCAGCAGATGTGTTGTGTATACGTATCGACAATGAAACGCGTGTGTATAGACGGGGAAAAAAAAAAGACAAAAAAAACCAATCGGGGTTTTTTTTTTTTTTTTACCATTTTTATGAATTTTTGCGCGACATCGATCACCGAAACCGTGATCGATTGTTGACGTTTTTTTGTCAAACTGTTATTGTGTCCGCCATAAAAATATAATAATATGTACGCCGCGCAAACTGTAACTGTTTTTTTTTTTTTTTTACTATTTTTTATTATTATTTAAATAATACGTTTACTATTATTGTATTATATTCAATAGCTGCGTCTAACCCATATTCATATATATATATCGGCATGCATCAAATACTCGCGTACAATAATAATTATTATTGACAGCTTTTCGAGACGTGTCGAAGAAAAAAAAAAAAATTGGATTAGGTACCTACTCGCGAGAGAATTAAACGACAGCGGCGGTGATTTTTTTAATTTTTTTTTTTTTTTTTAAACGCTCTATAAAAAAATATTACGCGTGTGGGTTAAACCGGTTATCCGCGGCGGCGGCGGCGGTCGTTTTTCGAGAGGGCGATAAGTAACGCAACGCGGCAGATTTATCGCCGCCGAGCCGATGGATTTACACACGCGAGTCTGTCATTTTGATCGATCAATCTGTACAATTATTGTTCAATCGTCCCCATTGTATAATTGATAAGAGCGGTGGCGTGCCCAGTAAATGTACGACGCGAGCGAGGATGCAGTACATTATAATCGCGAATGGATCGTAAATCTACTTCCGCGTAACTAACACGTTGGGCATTTAAAAGCCGGATCCGACAAATGCCGAATATCTTATTGAACACATCCGGCTTTTCCTTGAAACTCGACGACACATATATATATATATAATATAGTTTCACGGTTATATTACTGGAATAAATACTAGTTGCCGTTGTATTTTTAAGCCACGAAAGTCCTTTAGGTCCTCGACGAGCCGCCCGAAAAGTACCCTAGAGGCTGGGACCTGAATGTAAAGCATTTTTCACGCACGCGGTTCGCCTACCGCATTTAGAATTAATCGGACTAACTTGTTTGCGGATCGTGTAAAAAATGTTTCTGACCCCAGCTTAAAAAAGTGACACGTCACAAATAACATATGACCTTTCGACATTATTACGGCATGCGTTAAATAAAGTTGTCGGTTTTGAACCTTTTATAGAATTTTACCGGTACAATAATATCAACAGTGTTTTATCACAGTTGATAATAAAGAAACATACAATTAAGCGAAGATTAAATAGTGAATAAAAACCATACGTATCAATCAAGTAATACCACGAATGTAACAAAATATATATTTTTTTACTATGGCAAATACTAAAAATGAGTTTAAATGTTGTTAACAATACAATTTCTAATTCGTTATAACCGCAATGTTATTCGCAAATAACAGAACCATTCACAATTATATTGTGCCGTTCACTTGTTATATATGAGTCAACGTTAGTATTGAACGAAAGTATAGAAACCATTCCCACGTATAAAATTAATTGTAGGTTCGACGTTCGATATTTGTTGTAACATTTTCAACTGACAAATGTAAATCTACTCGTATAATAGTAACGGTTCGTCATATTGGTAAAATGTGTTGACGATAAAATGAGTTTAATCATCATTGATTAATCGAATTGACCGCCGTAAACATTTCAGCTTTAGACGATTAATACTGAAAATGAAGGGTAAATATTTTACGCTGTGGTTTTGTAATCAGTATGAAATAATAGCTTTGGTGATGTTTTAAAAAAAAAAAAAGTATATGCATATGATAAATGCACAAAATCGATTGCCGTTTTCGATAGCCAACAATCTGGTGAATTTTTGTTCCGCGTCACTGGTTTTGCGAACAGAATTACAATTTCTCTAGTGATAATAATGTGAATATAAAGTCAAATTATCCGTACGCTGCGGGGATTAGCCTAACCGTTCCAAAAGGTTCGTTTGCCGTGCAACGATAATTTATTATTATTATTATTATTATTATTAGGAACACAGTGTAGGAGGCCGTTTCAGAAAACGCAAAAATAGTCCACAATGGAAAATTATCGCGCATAATAATGCTATGTCGAAAATAGATTCGCCGTATACGGTGTACCGATATCGTTCTGGTATAGTTTGGAAAACCTATTCCGCCACGGCCAAAGACCGCCAAGGATCGGCCGTGCTGGTTATATATTACGATAATCGACGGAGAATGAAAAACCCATAGCGCGTAATATTTGTACGATTATAAATATTAACCATATGCCTCGAATATATTTTATTAAAACATATCGTTACACCTGTCAGAACGAGTTATATCGTTTTTGAAAATAATAATATTATATATATATATATATATACCTAAAAGCGTGTGTGTATTTAAATCTATTATTATTATTATTATTTTTTTTTTTTGGCGATTTTCCGGACCGAAACGGTTCGTCGATGTACGAGGACGGAGTGCTACCGAACCGTCGGGGGGAGGGGGGCGAGTAATCAGTAACCGGGAGGAAAAAAAAAAACGTATTGGCTATTTCTTCCATGCCCCGCGCGCGTTAAAACGTATACGGGTACGAATAAGTATGAATAGAACATATAATATAATATACAAAACGAACGTATTTTTACAACCGTTAGTAATTTGTCCGCGCGCGCGCGCGATAATAATATATTTACGCGGTGAATTTATTCATATATATATTATTTATTATTTATTATATTCTATGCCTACATGTCGGACATTCGCGCACGTATCGTAACGATTTTTCACGGTGTGCGTTTTTAATAACGCGAGCGTTTTTTTTTTTTTTTTTTTATAATAATCGAACGATTCGTGTTTCTTTGGGAAAACCAAGTTCATCGTACGTTTTACACGTCGTCCGGCACATACGCGGCGCGTATGTAGTTTAAAACCCGTAAATTATTATTGTTATTTTTATTATTATTATTATTATTATTGTTGTAATAGAAAACCCGAAACCCCCGGGAGGAAAACCATCACTTGCGCGTCCCGCGATTCCCGGCGCGTTATTTGACCGGCGGCGGCGGCCGGGAACGACGAGTAAAGCTCCGAGCGTAATGCGATCGTCTCGCGGCCGGAGGAGACCGCCGCCGCCGCCGCCGCCGAGTCTGAGGGTGGCGCACCCGGGTGACTCACTGCCCCGGCGGAGGATTCGATTTCAAAACGACGTTGGTAAGACCGCGGAGAACGGCGGAAAAGAGGGTGGAAAAAAGCGATTTACATGGCACGGATTTCGGACGGGGGCATAATAATAATAATATTATTGTAATGTTAAAATTTTCGCAGTAGACCGTTTAAAAACGTTCCATAAAAATTATTATATTTTGTATAAAAAAAAAAAAAAAAAACCCCGTTAAATTTATTATTATATAAAATCGTTTGGAATTTAGCGATTTATATTGTCGTTGGACTACTACGGTGCCGCCGTCTGTATATTTTACGATTTCCTGTACATTAATGACCGCCGAAAACGAATTCGTACGACGTGCTTTAGGTTTCGTTTGTACGGCGGCGAGGCGACGTTTAACAATATTTGTATTTACCGGGCAGAGAGACGAACGCGAGAGACAGACCGAGAGAGAGTAAAGACTATGGAAATCCAATCACCGGCCGGTAATGACGACGCGGAGATCTGTCGGTCGCGGCCCGGGTTTTTCGTTTATTGCCGCGGCGGCAAATCGATTATTGTGATTATTACGTCGCCGCCGCCGCCGTATGCCGGGTCCGTGGGCAGAAACGGATACGCACACGCGCGCCCGGGTGCACGGGTAAAAATCCGATTTTTCTTCCGTCCGCCACTGTCATCGTTATGTTTGTTAGGCACCTAAACCTAACCGAGATGTATACAAACCTACTCGGTTTCGGCTTCGTTTTATACGTTACAGGTATAGGTAATAATTACCGATGTGTCATCGCGGTCGCGAGTTAATTGCCCCGCGAGTGGTTAATGACCACCGCCGCCCCGAAATGGAAAATAACAATATTTGTGTTTGTTGCGCGCGGGAAGACGACGGCGGCGGCGGCGGCGGTGCGGTGGCAGCGGCGTCGGCAGCGGCGGGGGCCCGGGCGATTCTTCCGCGCGCGGCCGCACCGCGGGTTTCGTTTACAATAATTATTGTTTTTTTGTAATCATTTATCACTAGTCCGCGGCGGCGGCGGCGCCGGCCGTTGTTGTACGTGTGCGATCGGTCCGTCCAAAAAAAAAAAAAAAAAAATGATAACACGAATTTGTATTTCATCAATACGTATCGACCCGCTCCGAATATAATAGCTAAACTATAAAAAAATCAAGGGCGTGCGCGCCGGTTGTTTCCCCACTGGATAACGGATCCACAATAAAAAAAAAAAAACGAAGGGTTACGATCGAGTTCGGACGCGAGTTCGCCGAGGCCCAAAACCAAGCGATATTGTTGGTCATATGTTCAATATGGTATATTATATTACCGCTAGAGGCAATGGTTTTTTTTTTTTTTGTTTTAATTTTAAATTATTATACAAAATTTCTCTAGGCACGGATATTTTAAATGGTTTATTTCTCATCACACGTTATCATTTTTATTTTATTTTTTTTTTTTTTTTCGAAAGATTCTGATCCCCGTTTCGTCTAGCCGAGCGATTGTTGGGTTGCTTCGGGTTTTGAAGCCAGCGACTATTTTTTTTTCTTCCAAACCAACTACTTATTCTTCTCGTTCGGGTGCCTATCCGATTTCGAATGTTGACAATCGTAATCATAAGTGATTTTCACTCTGTCTGTAGCGGTGTGAAATAACTCGGACGAGCTATTCTACTCAAACCATGTTCTCGGACTTTAAAGCTGCGATGAATAGCCGTCGTCTGCCAGGTACTCTTTCTTTCTAAATAATTTTCCTCGCGGAATGGATTGAAGTGACGAATGACTGCTCCCATTTCTCACGATATATATATAGCCTTTTTGATCTTAATGATGGTAATGGGCTCTAAATTATTTTTAATGGCATCATCTAGAGTCCAGAATTTTTATATGTCCAGCATCTTATGTGTCTTATTGTTATTTCAACAGAGAGGTTGTGACTCTCTCGGAGTTTGCGTTTATTTTGTTAAATATTGTTCTCGCAACCAATGTTTGTCTGAATACCGAAATCTGCCATCCGCTTCTGGTGTCCGCACAGACTTTTTACCTTGGCCTTAGTCTCTTTCAATATCTTTTCTTTGCATAGAGGCTTCCACAATGCGCCTACTCGCGTAGATATCCCTATCTGTACGGCATGGCCCACTCACATCGGCCTGCCTAACGCGATATCGCGCGGGTCTTTGGATTGAAAATTATCGAAAAGTTCCGATTTGAATTCGATGTTTACCCTCTCGAAAACTTGAGCGTCCGCGTCACAGAACCGTAACAAAACCAACACGGTCGTGACAATGTCATGAAAATCACTAGAAAGAGCTTATATAAACGCGACCGGCCGTCGTTGTAGTAGGTATTATCCGTATAATAATCGATGGATATTATTACATTACAATCGTTCCGGCGGCGGACGATACGTCGAGTATACGTATAATTATTATTATATACATATATATATATATATATTTTTTTTTTTATTTTCGTTATCTCGCGCGGGTGCCTATACAACTACTACAACATCGACAGCGCAAGACTAATATTGTTTTTGTTTAATGATTCGGGTGTCTGCTGCACCGCCTGAAAAGGACACTATTTGTAGGCCTCCCGAAGCGAAACAAATCATCGACCTGCGCGTATATAATATAATGAACGTTATGTTATTATAGTCGGTGTTTGTCGGAGAGAGAGAGAGAAAAATACACACGGGCACCCGAGCACTCCGAGCATCGTTAACGTTTAATAATTATTGCGCTGGCGCCTTTATTTTCCCAAAAAAAAAAACATCCCACACGGGTAAGTATTTGTTTTTTTTTTGCACCGGGCCGTACCGACGTTGTCGGTAACACCGCCGCCGCCGCCGTTTGCTCCTCGGGATGTCAATCCTCGTCGAAGAGTTCAATATCACAAGTCCATCATCAATCAAACATCGAAACAATTATAACGCTATAATATAATACGCTATAGAACAATTGATTAGCTATATATTATATAATATATACGTTATGATTTATGATTATTATAGTCTGCCTGGCTAATGAACATTCCGATTGTGTTTTCTGTATAATATATATATATATATATATATACGAGTATACACCTATACAACCGCTTATACCGTATAGATATGGTTTTATAATAATATATCTGTGGCTTGTATACCCGTAGAACGAACAAAATTACACTCGTATACAATACGAAATATTTCCGAATAATATTTCCGGATCGAACGAATATCCGATGACGGTAAAGTATGTAATAATAATATATGTATTTATTTAAAATTATTTATTATTATTATTATTATTATTTTTTTTTTTTTTGTAGGGAGAGACAGCCATTTCTCTAGGAAAACATTGCGTTTACGAGTTTGGCGAATTATATATACCTACACGTGGATGTATACGACAAATGACTTGGTTTTCAAAGCCTCGAGGCGTTCAACCTCCGTGGCCTCCCAATCATGACTAGGTAAGATATAATAGTAATAATAATAAGAGAGATGGTTACGAAGAAGAAGAAGAAAAAGAAAATGAAGAAGAAGAAGAAGAAGAAGATGAAAAAAAATAAAATAAAAACGTACGGACCTATTGTTTGTTTTTCAGACATTAGACAATGGATATACACCGTTCTTCGGGAGAATATCGTACCAATTTTCGTAGGTATAATATTATTATCGACAGCCAACGAATACACGTGAAAATACTACACACACACACACATATATAAATATATATATATATTCACGTATAAGAATTTTAATAGAAATTATTCTGGGCGCTCCCGATTTCCATTGTACGGCGGCGACGACGACGACGACGACGAAGACGACGGTCGTATACATTTAGGTATTTGTATTTTACTCTTTTTTATTTCATTTTTTTTTTTTTTTTTGTCAGTTAATCCGATTCCCTTTGTCCTTGGTCACACAAAAAGTCAATAATATGATTGGGTTCTGACTACTACTATATAATACTCGTATACGTATATATATATATATATATATATATACTGTACCATTACAAAAACTATATATTATACATAGATATATTGTAATACTATCGCCGACTATCTCTCTATAGAATTATTACATTTTTGTTGTGTGCGAGCGCGCGCGCGCGCGTGTGTGTTTACAATATAAAGCGTCGTCCGATACGCATGTACGACGAATTTGTACAGTTTTCAATATATATATAAAAATATATACTTGTAGTATAAAATATTATAAACCAATGACAGGTGCTGCTCTATCGTGAAGAGAGACGGAATGAGCGAGAAACACGTATAATAATATCTCTTTACGCCTCGCGTCTTGTATATACAAGAACAAATCTAAATGCACCTCGACCGCCGCCGCCGCCGCCGCCACAGCCGTCGGACGAGAAGAAAAAAACCGAAACGCATTCGAGTTCTATAATATAATACTCGATTGGAAATGTAATAAGACGATTTATCGCCGCGGCGATATAATCCAGTGATACCGGTGAAAATGTCGTGCGAAAAATTCCGGCCGATAACTGTATCGGATACCGAATCGTCATTTTCGTCGATTAAAAATGATATTACAACGACATATAACACACGCGCGGATTTCGGCAGGGCTGCCGGAACGAAGAGGACAATCGCCCACATGGAAAAAATTGCCTAGGGCCTAAGCTCCAGCTGCTAAACTATATAGGTTTCGGTCGTGCCCCCGTAATTATTATGTTGAGTATACAAAACTCGAAACATTCAAATAACCGTTGACATTGTAAATTTGTGAACGATATGGACAAATAAAACGATTGTTTGTTTTGACAAATACTGCCAAATAAATCCAATAAAATGGACTGCGGTCGTAAGACGCAAAACCACGGGAATATATTTTATAAAATAATAGAACGACTTAACAGTCACCTGGCGGACGTTATTTATTACGAATTTTCTTATCGAAGAGGTTCTTGTTTCGGTTCGTGTTTACCGAGAACAACTGAATTTATATGTCCATATTTGGATCGTATTTATTAACAATTATCGCAAAGAAAAAAAAAAAAAAGGGGGGAAAGACAACACAACTTTGTCGGATTCGATAATATAACGCCGAGAATTGGAATATTGTCTTTTGTATAAATTTATCAATAAGAACTGCGGAGAATTAAATTTCAAAAAAAAAAAAAATACACCGTCCGGTCCGATAAATATCCGTAAATATATAACGGAGCCGGAGCCGGAGCCGGAGCCGTGTTTTAAATAGACAGATAACCGTGCGAATCGGTGTGACGAAATCGTTTTGGACGGGCAGGTGCCACGGCTTCAGCGGCGGCGGCGGCGGCAACGGTGGCGGACGTCATCGACGGGTTTGGCGCGCACTAGCGCGCGTGCTCATCGAGAATAATATTACATCGTTCGGTATTATTATTTGTAATGTAAGTATTAAATGATATTTATATATATATATATATATATATATATATATATATATATACATATATAGTTTTTTTTTTTTTTATCCGTTTTACGAACGGGGCGACTATAATTTATATTATTATTTATTCGCAAAACGGGTCACGACAACAAACAACATATATATATATATATATATATATATATATTATAATATTATAATATGCACGGCGTTCTATTATAGTACAACAATAATAATTAAGAATATAAAAAAAAAAAAAAAAAATACGAAAACACGATATTACCTATATATATATATATATGTATACACACGGGATAATTTCGCCGGACCGTGTCCCGAGTGCAGCACATATAATATTATTATTATTGTTGTTGTTGTTGCAGTTATTATTATTATTATTCGTACGGAATAATATAAAATTATTTCATATATTTGTGTGTATGTGTGTGTGTGTAATTCTTTTCTTTTCTGTCTTTCTTTTTTTTTTTTTTTTTTTTTTTTTACCTCCCGACTCCCTCTATCTCGGTCGCACGCAGTTTGCCGGTCGGCGCCCGCACTCGGACCACCGCTATACGACGACAACGACTACGACGTTAATTTAATGATACGTTACCCATATAATACGGATGAAGATTGAATAGGAAAAGAAAAGAAAAAAAACAGTTGAAACGGAAAAAAAAATAACAATTAAATTAAAAATACCACTGTGGGTTTTGTACCGGTAAAAAAATAAAAAAAAAATACCGTACATTATATACCGCGCACACGCGACAATGAGACGTGCGTGGCAATAATAATAGTCGTCGTCGGCCGCGAATTAATTCCGTACTTGTACTTAGTCGTACGCATAGATACCGCGTACCGAGTATATTCGTAATAAACGAAATCGATTTCGTCGACTCGGCTGGAAATTGTCGGAAAAGATTTTAGTGGGTCGTCCGGATATAGGATTACACAAATGGGGGTGCGGGAAAACGGCGGCGCGACTGTCGGGTCGGAGGGAATTTGGGAATTCGGCAATGTTAATAAAACGGGGCCCGCCGTCGTTTACACAAAGTTTATGCAAGACCCGGGAGTCGAATTCGTTTGTCCGAGGCTCGCCTACCGGCGGAATATATAATAATTATTACGAGGAGAATGTGAAACTGTTTTTTTATTCGGATGCCGAGTAGTTATGGAAAAAAAAAAGCGAGACGCCCTTTCAATTATTTTATCGTTCTTCGCCGGACGATTTCCCGCGCACAATGACGGAACCGAGAATTTCGCCATTGGTCCGAACCGGACTCGTGGACAAATTCCCGGGAATTTAATTTCAATAATATTCCCAATAACCGGGAATATATCAAGAACACAATGACTTTTTAACGCATTTTTCGCGTTTCGGTATTCAATTTAACTTGTATAATCGTAAACTATTTGAATAACTAATACGCCCCCCCCACACGGTATACCGAATATAGATTGTACATATACTATACGAGTTTAAACTCAAGTTATACACTTCTACAGCGTAAAAATTATATTTTAAATAATTCGTTTCTTATAATAATTCGTTTCATGTTTATGATTATATTAACGAAGCAACGTGATTGATCTATAATATATGAAATAAAATACAACTTTCCCTAATATTCGCATAAATCAATTTCATTTTCGAACGGATATTCCCGAGTTCAGGACTCGAGAGTTAGGGAGATTATTCCCGGGAAAATTCCGGGGACGCGTCACTAATCCGACCGCCGTGATGTGGAACGGTATACGACGCACAGAAGAGCGACGACGCTCGGGGAACGATCGAGTTTTATAGGGTTTTTTTTTTTGTTTTTTTTTTTTTTCGTTACGTGTATATTGTAATAATTATGAATACAAGTCGTATAATAACGTACGAGTGCGGAGTTTACAATGGAATATAATATAATATTTATTATTATCGTGTACGCCAGTCGAATATTACATTTTCGAACAGGTGTAACACATTTACTGCCGGCGGCGGGCGTGTGCTGGAGACGAAAAAAAAAAAAAAACGGGCGACATCGCTCGTCATTATGTACGAGACAGTATAATAACAATATTCGCGCCCCGAAAATCTCGACTTTCACTGTACGATTAACATTATTATATCGACGTGCAGCGGTCACGGGGGGCGAGGGGGGGGGTCGTATTTACAAAAAATGTATAAATATTTTTTTATGGGAAAAATGAAAAGAAAAAAAAAAAAAATGGTGGCCGAAAAAAAAAGAAAAAAGAAGGAAACAAAAAAACCGCATAAATTATAATTACAAGAGGGAACGGTATATATATATATATGGTAAGTAAAATATATATTTCGGGCCAAAGGTAAATTATTATATTTAAATATTACGTATAAAAGTCCGAGAAATTATTATGTTATATTACGGGCGCGTGTTTGTTGGCGCGGCCGCGGACCGAAAATCCCGAACGCACGCGATTTTATTATATTACGAGAGCCGGTAAAGTATATTATATCTATATGGGCATATAAGTACGCATAATTATACGATTTTATTATTCTATAAACGAGTGTATACATACCTATATAATAAACTATAAATATCGAACAGATCGAAAATTATATTACTTTTTTTTTTTTTTTTCTAAACTACACTGGACGCTCGTATCGATATGGTCCCGTGGGAAGGGGGGGCGTTGACGCGCTGCCCTATAAATGTTTGCGTAAATCAACTCAACTGAGCATAAACGTCCGTTACGATTAGTACAATTATACACACACAAAAAAAAATAATAATAAAAAAATGTTCAAAAATAATAATAATTATTATTATTTTCGCGGTAATATACGCACAAAACGGGTCCCGGGGATATCGTGTGCGGTACGGTAGCCAGAGGTAAAGCGTAATAATTTTAATTGAAGAAAAAAAAAAAAAAAATAATTTATCGAGAGAGTCGAGTTAAGGATTACGAGTTTTTACAGAGAACCTCGCCGTTGAGTGTAGTACCGCGCTAACCGTTTTCCGCCGTCTATGTGACGATATAACAACGAACCATATCATCTGTATTGTACCGTAAAAGTCCGATCATTAAAATCAACAATAATACCCGATCGGCAGATATTTTTGAAGTAAGATAAAAACGAAAAAGCATTACCCGAACTATAGTACTACGCCCTACTATTAAAATTTAAACGACGACGAGAAGTGTGAAGACCGAAACTTCGGACCCCGGAAAAACGAGCTAAAAAAAAGAAGAAGAAAAAAAACAACAATGAAATTATAAATAAATAACGAAAAACTTTGCCGCCGCATTAATTAATCGGCGACAAACGGTTCGCGTGAAAATTCCTGTTTTCCAGATTTACATAAATGTTTTTTGGTCGCGTATCATTAATCAGCTTAAACCAACGCGGTCTATTCAAATCCTGACCCTACCCAGGGCTTTTACGGTAATACGTGTATATTAAATAAAGGACATTCGACTCGTCTTGCCGGTACACGAGTACGCGTACAGACGGTATTTGTGGCGCGTAAACGGGAATGGGAAACAGAGAGAAAAAAAAAGAAGAAAAAAAATCGAAAAACCGATAACGTTATTATTTTCCACGTATGCACACACGTACAATAATAGTACGCCGAGTATACGCACGTATGTACCACCGCGCGGTCCATTTTTATCCCGAGGCGTTAATTTTGAAAACGTCGGCTAAGTAATTGTTGTTTGGATTTGTATGTATATAATATTATTACTATTATTATTACTATTACTATTATTATTATTATTATTATTATTGTACGTGTGTGCACAACGATCGTGATACGCGATTGACTTTCGACGACGGCGACCGTCAGCATCCCCACGGGTAGGTATAAAATATTATTGTGTGCGCGCCGCCGCCGCCGCCGTCGTTCTTTTGACTCGTCCAACACGCATGACGAATGATAACAAATAGACATCGCGGACGACTACGAGGAGGTACACACTCGCGGCTGTAACAATATTTATTTTTTTAAATTACCCGGACACCGAAAAGTAATTTCGAAAAACTAGAGGTTTTTTTATTTTTTATTTTACGGATCTTTTTTTTTTTTTTTTAAAACCATTCTTCTTCCGCGCCCCGCCACTCACTCTGCCGGGCCAGTCAACGAGACGCGCGCGTGTGTGTGTTTTTTCTTACGCTCATTGACGTATTGATAAATTATTATTATTATTTTCCACTGTATTCTCGTTTGTTTGTAGTAGAGACCAAATAATAATAATAATAATACTTACACACCGAATGCAACAACAAGGACAAAACCCGAAGAACCGATATATAATATTATACGGTGGTACCAGAGTCGACGTTTTGTGCGCTCTCCGGATTCCCCATAACTAATTGGCCGCGGCGGCGTGTACCCGACGCACGCTAATGCGTTTCGGGGGTCTGTCTTTCAGTCCCGATCACGTATTACCCGTATATATAATAATAATAATAATAAAATGATGTGTGTGTGTGTGTGTGTGTTTTGTATTACGCGTGTTATTTATTTATTATTATTATTTTTTATTTATTTTTTTTTTTTTTTATATATAGATTTTGTTAATAACACATCATCGTAACGATCGCTCGGGAGCGTTTCGAATCGCGTCCGCTGAGAAATGTGTCTCGTTGCCCGCGCCCACCGTTCTTCTACTATTCAATCACGAATACGCAAGACGTCCGCGTCTCCCGGCGTGTCTCTTCTTGCGGGCGCCCGAAGTACAGTTGGGGCCCCGTAGAATGACAAGAGCGGCCGCGCCGTTTCCGATCGGTGGTACGGGAACGCCGCAGAAATCCCGTCCGGACTGCGTATTTTTTAATTTCGTTTTCGCGTTTCGCGCGTTCACGCCGAACACGCCGCGCGCGTATTTATAACATTACAAACGCGACGGAGCGCCCGGTAGTACCGTTTGATAGTTCCGCGGCGCGGCCGATTTCCGGACGGAAAAATAAGAAAAAAAAAAAAAAACGATCGACAAAATCCGGCGGCCGGTCACTCCGGGCAGGGTACGAAAGCAGCGGCCCGCCGATCGTATCAATAATACGGAAATAGCAACAACAACAACAACAAAAAAACATAATATACGGGTTAAAAAAAAAAAAAAAAAATACATTTTTTTTTCCGTAAACACATAATCACGGGTTGTCGGTTCGTGTTGGTTCTCAGACTCTGCCTACGTGAATTTGACCGCGAATGACATGCCGGGACGGCGGCGTTATTATATTATTATCCGCTCCCCTCCCCCCCGCCACACACACCCATCAGAACGGTTTGTTTTTTTGTTTTTTTTTTTTGGTTATAATTTCATTAACCTATAAGTAATTCTGTATTTATGACCGTGTACGTATCTCCGCGCGTCACGCGATGTGTCCGTTCAGTGATTCTCCAAAAAACACATACCCTCGGGAGACGTCATAATATTAAAATAAAGATTATATATATGTATATATACACACGTTTATGTATAATCATAATTCGTGTTCGCCTGTATTTCGGTAAGTGAGGTTAATATATATCATTGAAAACGCGGTTTTACGAAACCCTGGCGAAATATATATATATATGTATACGATTATTATAAATAATATTTAAAAGTAGAAAAAAAGAAAAAGAAAAAAAAAAGACACGCTAGAAGTCAAAAACGCGAAAATCGATTAACCGGTTCTATCGGGTGTTTAAAGACGGCGGTAAGTGGAATATTTATAATAGGCGCCGGTCGTATTTTTATTTTTTTTTTTTTTTTGTTCTGCTTTATTTTTGACGAAGAATACGCACGCGACCGAGAAAAAAAAAACCAGATCGATATTAAAAAGCGAAGACCAACAAAACAAAAAAATGTATTCAAAAGTATAGCGTCAGCGGCAACAGTTGTCGGATGAATATTCAAACACCAAAAATCATCGTTATTACCATAATAGTATTGTGCTAGCGGTTATAGTCCGGATTTATATGTTTTTACGTATCGTCATCGAGTTTACGCAGTCGTATGAGAGTAAAAAAAAAAAAAAATGTAGACGATTCATTCAACACACAGAGAGTACACAGGAAAAGGTTTTTTTTTTTGCATATTTGAGAATGGTTAGGAAATATTTACTTTATTTAGCGTATTGCTAATTTGCGAACAAAAAACCTATATTTATTTTAAATGTAATATTATTAATTTTGATTTTATCAAGGACTAAGTCCTATAGCTTCACTATAATTAAAATACACCGTATGAATATTGTTTTTGTATGTTTTTTAATAATATTTATATATTATTGTTTTAAATTCCTATATCGTGCCAATTATTCCATTATGCCGGCGTAAAACGATAAAATAAATAAATAATAATAAAAAGAAAAATTGCATAATAAACCATATAAATATATTGATTATTTTTTGCATAGTTTTTTAATTTTTAATAGAGTACAACGAGAATATTTCTAGGGTTTTTTTTTTTTTAAGAGTTTTAAGAGATTATAAATCCGAACTATATAGTGTTATCGTGTATTATAAAAAATTATACCACAATATATATATTATATTTACGCAGCTCGGCGTAAATTTAATAATTACGTAGGTACCTCTTATACATTATAATATATATGTATATTGTATTGCGCTGTTCCTTTGGACGACTATAAAAGACAAATTAATTATTTAAAAACCGTTCATTGTTGTCGGCTACAATATATACATATTTTTTATTTCTATACGCGTTTTCTATACACCGTATAGTAATAATAATATAACGTCGTGGTATAAAATGCCGTGGGTCGGCAAAGTTCACCCACGCCAAATTCTCCGCCTCGCAACGGCACCGTCCGTATAATAAAATTAACATCAAATTGAATCAGTATTATTATTATAGCGTTTAATCGTAAATATATTGTTATATACCTATCGATAATTATTTTAACTCGAGGTGCAGTGCATAACATATAAGACGAGATTGAAAAAATAAAAAATTAACCGTGTATCGTCTATATTTATTCGCGATATTCGCTCCGATATACCTATATACGGTATATTATATATATATATATAATATTTTGTAGTTGTCGTACTTTATTTATTATATTATAAATTATCGTTATAATCGTAAATATAATGAAATATAATAAAAAAATAAAAAATTTGCGCGTACTATTATTACCGCCTGTTGATTTTCGAAAAAGGCAATGCGATTTATTGTTATATATGTCTATAAACGGCGTTTGTATTTTTCTAATATTTATTATTATTTTTATTTTTTTTTTTTCCATTTCGGTTTAACATTTTTTTTTATTATTATTCGAGATAGATAAATAAACTCACGGGCGATACAACAAGATTGATATACGAATTGAAAATATTGTTAGATTTTTGATGTTTACGAATAAAATATAGCGACGCGGTGAAATTTCGTAAAACAAAAAAAAAATTTAAAAAAATGACGAGAAAGCGACAGTACATATTATTATTAGCAGTGCATGACTCTCTTTTACATATATATGGTTTTTCTTTTTCGATTGTTGTGCGTCATATTAACGTAATAAACAACATATAAACGTATATATATATATAAATGTATTATTATAATATATATATATATATATATATATATATATATATATATAGGTCTAGAACAATGCTGTGGCGGACAACCGTGATCCGTACAAAAAAAAAAAAAAAAATATAAACAACGCGAATGGCAATCATATATTATAATAGACGGCAATAAATATCGTCGTAATAATAATATTATCGCGAGAATCGTGCGTGTCCGCGGCGGGACGACCGTTTTTGCGGGCGATAATTCGCTTTCTATAATACGAAAACGTACGTTATACTTACTATTATTATATTATTTATTATATCTATACGCGTGTGTGTGTGTGTGTTTGCAAATATATTGTAATGAAATAATATTACGCGTAAACGCGATCGTGACGTTTTTTTTTTTTTTTTTTTGTTTTTTTGGCCGAAAATTATATATATATATATATATACGTGTTGTATGCGTCACAGTTGAAACCCGAATTCTGTCATAACAAGTTTTAACTAGTCAGGACTAGTTTCCATAAACCCCTTTTGTCACAAGTGGTTTTGACAGGTTACAACTTGAATTAACAACCTGGATCGATGAAAACTAGACTTCTTTAGGGGAAACTTGATTAGACCAGAAGTAATTTTTATATGGTTCGATTTTTAACCGGGGAAGAGTAAGAATTAACTACATAAATTAGAATTAATCCGGTAATCGTTGTTCGTTTCGGTGGCGTAAACTATCGTAGCATTTAGAATTACACGGGATATGATTTTTAAAATTTGCGGTTAATTCTAGTTTTGACTAGTTAAAACTAGTTTCGACGGATTTCGGGTTTTAACTGTGACATATACACCCAATAGTTGCGCGCGCGTTATAGGTTTATCGAAATACCGGTATACCGGAGAAATGGTTATTCGGTTCACTAATGAACCCAACAGATAATATTTATTTGTAGATCGTCTGTTTAGAGGTTTGGGTAAATTATTTGTGTCGAGGAAACGCCAACGAATCGAACACTTATAAACTAATTAATAATTGAACGACTCGATATTGTAATGGACTAAAATAATATATCTATTATATTTAAATATAATAATGGTATTTAGTCGTGTTTTATTACTGTTTGTATTCAAATAACGAAAATATGGGCAAACCTAATACGTACGTATATATAATATTTTTTTTGTATTTTTTTTTTTTTAGTTTTTCGAATATTATTGTTCGTGTTTATTCGGTAGTTATGGGACCGTTTCTCGCCACCGACTATCGTCCGGGCCGTCTCGTCCGCGCGCCGGAATCTTCCGGTTCGGTCATCAGCCTCTTCGCCGAATTCGATCGAGGACGCAGACACAAAGATTACCAGTGGCTTCGGCACGCGCCACTGTTTCGCCGGACCGAATTGTAATGTTGCGCATAGAATTAAATTTCCGAAATTTACCCCATCGATTCGGCGGCGGACCCTCTAGACACGGTTTCCTAAACGGTCGTGTCCGGCCAACTGTGTCCCGGGCGAGCCCCGGCGATAATAACGGGCACCGGGCGTCACTGAATTATATATATATATATATATATGTGTACACCCTTGTCGCGGGCATATAATAATATAGTAAATTTGCGGTACATATCAGTAAATTAGCGCCGCAAACGCACTCGACATGTGCGTTTCGTAATATAAACCCTTTGCGCCGCAATTATTGCTACAAATCCCGTCGTGTAAAACGCCCTTTGCGAGTACCTATAAATTACGCGGATATCTATACGACGGACGCATATGCGCCTGCTCCGCCGCACAGTGATTTACTATTGTTTCGTGATGGACGATAGTGGCGATTTCGGTCGGACGCTATATTACGTATACTTATTATCAATGTCCGGAATAATGAACAATCATTGAAACCGAACGAATGTGACGGCGGACCGCAGAACAGATTATTCGAGAGCACTATGGATACAATGCAGAATATATATAATATCGTTCGATATTTTTTTTATTTTTTTTCATTCGATATGCTATCACTTCCAATCGACCAAACAATTAATACCCTTTGAGATTAGTTGTTACAAACACCGGCAAAACATATTCCTGTTGAAATATTTTATACGATTAAAATAATTTTCAATCGATATTTGTAGCCTATCCCTAGTCTAAAGTAGATACAAATGTAAACAAAAAAAAAAAAAAACAAATTCCGGGCTGAATAAATTTTAGCGCGCTGCCGCACATAATTATTTGCGTGTATTAACCGAGCATATGCATTTCGAGAAAAAAAAAAAAATAAAAAAAATAGTAATAAAGAAAGGTTTACTTGTGTGTAATATAATAATACACTCGTGTAATAATATTATGTTTCTTATCATCGTCGTCGTCGTCGACAAACAAAATCGTATTTATATTTTATTTAGATGTGTTTGTATTGATAAGAGGACGACATACTTTTGTGGCGGCACGCGCGCGTGATAACTACTCGTATGTACATACGTATTTATACGCTATTATAGCCGGGGAATAAAGAAAAACCATCGGGTGGTAAAACACGCGTACACCTATTTAATATTATTATTGTCATCGCGTAGAAAAAAAAAATAAAAAAAAAAATTCTCCGCCCGGTGAGCGTACCGGCGGCGGCGGTAGGTACGTATACAGCTGGCCCGAAGTTTCCGAATAGTCTCCCCGTCACCATTGTTTCGAATAAATCAAAGACGATAATAATAACATATTTTCGTACGGATTATTATTACTATTATATCTATGACTCGACAAAAAATATTCATAATCCCATAAGTATTGGGCACAACGCGCGAATGATGATGCGCCGACGGTCGAATCGTTACTAATAATTATTTAAAATGCCGTCGGTCAACGGGCGGCAATTGTCTTTCTGACGGGAAATACAAAATGTGCGGAAACGAAACGAATTGTTAAACATCCTTTGAAATCGGATTTGTCGATGGTTCGCGCGTATAGAAAAATTCGTCGAAATTAAAAGAATACATTTTGTTTTCGATTGTCCGTTAACTATTTTTTTTTTTTCAATAATTTATAGATGGTCGGAATTACGATAATTCGCAAACGCCCTATCCGGAATACCGGCGTTTAAAGACGTCCACTATCGGTATTTGTTTCGTACGCAGACGTATTTTTTTTTTGTTTATTGTACCGCCCGTTAAATACAGAAATACAGCGACTACCGACAACCGATCTGGGACATTTCGGCGTGAAATGCAATTTTCGTTGTTCGCCGTTATTTCAACGTGGTAAATAGGTAAATTTATCTACCCGTACACGGACACGAATACACAGCGGAAATAAGTTATAATTCGAAATAATAATAGGCTATAGATAATAAATCGCCGTGTTGTCAAATTTTAAAAATATCGAGAGAAAAAAAAAAAAAAAAAATAAAACCTCTGACAAAACAATAACGACGACGATATTTTATTATCATTGTAGATAATATACGTAGTGGTATTAGTAATCTGGTGGCCGGGCCGTCGATTTTAATAGAGATTGCCCGTCACGAGTACCAATTTTGTTGTACTCGCCGTGATCGCCAACTGCCGGTGCGCCCGTTTTTAAATTACAAATATTATATTATCGTTACTTTGAAATTTCGCGTTTGATTATATCGCATATGGTTTATTTCCTTGTTTCTCTTAACCGGGCGCCCGCCGTGAAACGTGTGGATGTCGAGATGAAAATTGGCGGGGCGAAAAACCCCAATGAATACAATGGAAATCTGACGCGACAAATCGCAAACGTTGGCCTATGTTTTTTTTATGATCCGCAGAGATTTATACGAGTATAAGGTAGTAATAGTTCACGGCGATTGACGAGGATAGACGAGGAATAAAATAGGAGCCCGCAATATAGTGTACGCTATATAAAGTCCTTGGCGCGTGTTTCCCGTCAAATTGTATACCTACTTAATAACATCGTGATAATAATAATAATTTTTTTTTTTTTTTTTTTTTAAACGGATTTATTATACGAAGCGAATGGGTGTATAATTTTAGATATTTTTTTTTTTTTTTATACGTTTGCTACAATAATAATAATAATCGTATTTGAAAATTATAACCGTCGGTCGGCCGGGGAGAGAGGAAACACAAAATTTTATAGGATTGTTTATAGTAAGGTAATTAACATTTTTATATATTTTATTATTTCCCCCCTCCCCCTCCCCCCCCGTAAACACGTGCAATTATAGTGCCAAGTCGAAATCATATGTACGTACGTACGTACGTACCGGCTCGCGTCTTGTTCGTTTTACATTATTATTATTTTTCGATCGGCCCTTGTTTCTAGTTTTAATTAGCGTATACGTATTAATTAAAGTTTCATTTATACACACACACACACACACATGTACATAAACATAGGCATACGGAATAATTTAATATGTCTAATATTTAAAAATGAAGGAAAAAAAAAACCGAATATTCGTGTTTTATTATTGCCTGTTATATGATGATTGCTGGTCCCGCTGTCCGAAATATTATATACAGGGTGTTTATTATGTTTTTTTTTTTTTTGTATCCGATTCCGGTTTCGATTATCCACGAATATATATATATATATAGAAAGAGCCAATAACCGTTTAAAGGATATTATTTACAAACATTTCACAAAAAATGGTCGTCATTGATCAACAATCGATCAACAATAGCAATTTGTGTTGATAATCGTCTTTTTTGATTTTCAAAAAAAATGGCAAAGTGAGAAATATGAAAACAATGTGAATATAAAGCTAAAACCGAAATTTCAAAACGATCGCGGGCGGACGAATATCGTATTTACGTAAAAATCTTCCGGGAGAATATCGCTACACAAAAAAAAAAAAAAAATCACCCTGTACCGTGATTATAAAATATAATGATACGACCGTTTCGTTTGCCCGTTGGTATACTCGTATACGATGGGAATCGTACATACGAATAGGTATAATAATATATAATATGATAACTCGCAATTAATTTTTATTTTTTATACCGTATAAAACTCATCGCATGCGTCGCGATATTTGCAATATTATTGTTGTTGTTGTTATTATTATTATTAGGTATTCTTATATCCGTGTGTTTCTCCGCGGCGATGTCATTACAATAGAGGGAAAAAAAAAAAAAAATAATACGAATATAGTTGCAATAATAACGTAGTAGAGTACGAGCTCCACTCGTACACACATTGTTGTTATTCGAGCAAACAATTTTTTATTATTATTATTATTATTCTTTTTTTTTTTTTTTTTTTTAATTACGATTGCTATTTACACGCACACGGACAAACGTACACTCGGTGGGCCCCGTCGTCGTTACATACCGTAATAATTAAACAACTATAATACGACTCGCAGGACGTACTATAGGAGGTATGGGTACACGACGCGACGCGGTCTGTGAACTTGATATTATTTTTTTTTTTTTTTATTCCAAACACTATTACATTATATATATATATATATATATATATAAATGTATATATATATGTGTGTGTGTGTACCTACTTATTTACTAACTAACTATTATAGTTAGCTACTGCTGCTACTGTAGCGATATATAGGTAATAGTCGTGTTGTGTGTAAATTATTATTAGGTATTTTATTTAAAAAGAAAAAAAAAAAAAAAAGAAGAAAAAAAAACGGATTTTTTTACATTATTATAAATAATACGTTGGACGTTATCATTGTTGTACGCAATTATTTATAGAGGTACAACCCATTTTTTTTTTTTTTTTTTTTTTTTGTTCCTCCGGGTAACAATATAGTATATTATATTTTATTAAACGGACGAGACGAGAAATCGCAGTTCCGATACAATTAAATAAATTGAGAAACGTGAATTCGGGTACTCGTAGAAAAATAATACAATTTATATATATATAAAAAAAAAAAAATCAAGCCGTAAACGAGCGTGCATACTACAGGATCCGTTCGGTTCGGTCAACCGTTCGGCCGGTTTTTCACATTTTCTCCAATTTAGTGAAATATTTGAAGAAGAAGAAAAAAAATGTATTTAACATTTCAATGACCACCTTAATATCGTACGATTTTTTTCACTTTAATCTACAGCCCGATACCAATTTAAGGGGACCCGGAGTATACGGGTCGTTTTACGAGTATACGAAAATGACGTTACGGATCGCTGGGCGTATAATTATATAACATTATATACAGGGTGTTTCACTCGTTTCTGTAATATATTTCTAGAATTGGGTATCTCGATGTACAGAGCTGATCACCACTTCGTGTTGGTCACGATTACAAACCTAACCTTATATATATATATATATATATATATATATATATATATATATATATATATATATATAAACTATATTTTGTTTAACTGCGAATTATTTAAAATAAAAATAAAACAATCCGAATGTTAATTAAATCGTTGCTATAAATGGATTCGTCTATTGCGTATTGTATACGTAATAGACGAATCCGTTTTTACACAATATTAATAATATAGTTATATATTCGTGGCGTGACGGTTTTACACTGTATATGTTTTTTTTTTTTTTTTTATTTTTTTTTTATACACACATAATGAAAATAAATCGTTAAATTCGGATTCGTTAATTAATCTGTTGCGTATAATTGCATACAATTATCCAGGCGAAATGATTATCTACCTAATTTATAATCGCTATATACGAATAGTTGGTGTCAGTCATCCCAACCCGGTGATATAGCTTATAGGCTTATAAGCGATCATTTTGCCAGTCAGGGTTGTATTATTATATATTATTGTGTATAGAGACAGGCCTCGAAGACGATATAAAAATAAAAGGGCCGAGTTGCATCAGATATCGCGGAGGATTAAAACGCTATTATCTGGATCCCTTTGAAAAAAAATTGAACTACTACTATTTTTATTTTATTTTAACAATACATCGAATTCGAATAATCAAAATAATATTATTCCCCTTGACCCCCTCCCCCCCTTCCCATAAATCCTCTGAAATAAGTAGGGATTTTATGTTACGTGGAATGGCTAAATAAAAATTATTTCCTAAGTAATATTAGTAATTTTTTTTTTTTTTTTTTAAATATGTATAGAAACTATAGAGTTGTTATATTGTATTACACGAGTACACGTGAAATAAAAAAAAAAAATACGCCGGAGACAGTGTAAATCCACGTGATTCACGTGAATTCGGAAATAATATAATTATGTAAACATTTGTGTATACGTTATTTAATACGAGTTTTATTTTTATCTAATTTAAACGGTAAAGTTTCAGTGTAAATTAAAAAAACCTTCTTACAATCTATTTTTCTGTAATCGTACGATAAACACAGAACCAGAAGTATTATTATATATGTATATTTTTTGGCGATTGCTTACACTGTGTACGACTACATTAAAGCACTGTACTATTCTCCGGTCACATTACAATAGTCGTATCCGGTCGTTAATTAGCGTCTCTAGCGCGTCCACACATCAACATATTGTAAATCAAGGCCCTTAATATTGCTAAAAAATGATACATAAATTTGAATCCATAAGTATTCCAATAATAATACGAAATAAACCGCGCAACATGTATAATATTATACATTATTGGTAGGCCACTGTTGTAGGTGGGAAGCCGGGTTATAATTTGGCTTATACACAGAGAATAACGATGAACCGTCGCAATAAAAAAAAAACGATTTTGAGCCGACGTCGGTAAACCGCGGGCGAGGTCATGTTTTTTACGCCGTCGAGAAAACAAAAATAAAAACCGACTTATCGTCTGCTGTAGATTTATTTTTTTTTTTTTTTAGGGTTAAATTGTCGGTGGAAAAACGTTTCGAAAATATTACCACCGAACAAGGATAACCCGTACGTGTCTTGTAAAATGTCTTAATCGTAAAATACAAAAACAAAGCGTTTCACTCGCCGAAAAAGTGATTTTTTTTTTTTTTTTTTTTTTTTTAGCAACCAACGGGACTAACAATATCGAAAATTACATAAAAACCAACAGTTGTTCTCTATATATTGTAATACAGAGCCGTTGCCCGAAATATTAATATTTCGAAAAATATAAATAATAGCGCGTTTTTGTTACAAAACGCACAAGAGAGGAAAATAAAAATAAAACGTATTAAATACGTTTTAACCATTATTATTATTATTACGTTTTAATGTATAGAAAACGCCCCGAATCACTCTCGGCGGCTGCACGGTGAAGTTCCTCCTATATAGCAATCAATAATTATTTAAAAAAAAAAAAATAATAATAACAATAATAACAATAATATAGGTATACAATAAATTGAATTTTTAAAATAAAATTCAAAAGGGACAAAGGCAATCGCGGTTATATTATTATATACGCGTAGATAATATAGAATATATAATATTTTTACACGGGGTTCTGTGGGTTGGTGACACAACAGGAACAAAAAAAAAAAAAATAAAAAATTACGCGATATATTATATAATAATGATATTTTAGCTGAATAACGGTGAAAAAAAAAATATATATATATATATAAAAAACCGGGATCATCAAAATACTCGTAAACACTGTGCGCGTATTATAAGCTCGAGCAGATGGTTTTTTTTTTTTTTTTTAATATTATCTGTTGATTTTTTTTTTTTTTTTCACAACAGTAACTATATATCTATAACAATAATAATAATAATACATATAATATTCCGCCCCGTGCACATCTCGACCGTCATCATTCGTCGTGTGAACCACTCCCTCTTGAAAAAAAAAATAAAAAAAACCTCGCGCGATTTTAACGCACCACAACGTTACCATATATATATATATATATTTTATATAATACAATAATAAATATGGGAGTAGAGTGTATACAACAACGAAAAAAAATCCCAACAACATCACGGTGAGAGAGAGAGGGACCTTTGTCGTTACATTCGTATATAATACCGGAGCCGTCAGAGAGAGTGTAAATCACATATTATTACGGTTGTACGGTACCTACCGTGGTATATACCATACAACGTATATGGGTACGTCTACGGCCTATCGTATCCGTGGTTGGCAATACAAAATAACGCGTGGCTCACGGATCAGCTGATAACAATAAAAGCGCGCTGCCCCAGTCTTCCCCTGTCCGGGTGCCGGCGATACGCGGACGCGGACGCGCACGGGTACCAGGGTTTCCCAAATTTTTTTGTTTTTCGACGCCCCGGATCGGACGATTCCGGCCAATCGCGACAATTCCCCGTCGAATTCGAGACGAAACGAACACGCGCGATTTCATAGTCTATTATCGTTTATCGAAACGAATAATATATATACATATATAACTTTAACCGGAGATTGCGCGCTCAGAATCGTTTTTCGCCGTGTACAGGCGCAACGGTATAAATTGTAATTTTCCCTCTGTATCCGTATATTCACGTCCATATGTATTACATAATATAAATTCCCGACTTTCCGTCTATTATAATACTACAACAGCGGGCCGCCGCTTATGAACCGTTCTTTTTTATTATTATTATTATTACTATTACTATTGTTATTATTATTAACAACATCGGTTCGATATCGCAAAATACGATAGGCGGCACGCAACGGACATACGTTTCGTTTTTCTACCTTATTTTATGAACAGGCTAAAATTTGTTATATAATGCAAAAATATCAAAATTGACGGTTGTACTTTGTTTTTAGTAACAAAAATCTAACACAAAATATAAAATCTATCGCGTATTTATGTATCTATGGTCGGGATACGTAAGAATATATAATATATTTATATATAAGCGCTAATCAAGGCTCGTGAGTATATGCACTGAAAAACGCACGAATAGACACGCACTTGTGCACGAAAAACGGGTAAAACACGCACCTCGAAAATGTTCGGAAATGTGCATTTATATTGCACTTGAAACGTGCGCAAAAAATCAATTATATTTTTTTTTTCTTTTGATTTTTATTTAATTTGTTATAATTATTTTACCCGTCATCAAAGCTTTCAGCGTCTTTACCAATCTCGATTATTTTACAAACTGTACAACTCATAAAACCCATACGGTACGAGTTTAAAAATAAACCAATACAAATATACCGACATTATGTGAAAATGTTCGGGAAAGAAATAATAATCACCTCGATTTATACGAAACATGCGCTAATAACTCCAAAAAAATCGACTATATATGCCAAATAATCCATAACCAATGCAACTGTTAAAACTTTGTATTTGTATTTCTATTGTTACGAAACGGATTTGTACCTCACTATCCATGTAGTAAACCAAAAAAAAAAAACATGCAAATGCATGGACATACGAACCATGTAGTAATTATAGGCAACGTTAAATAATTATATCAAATTATTACAAAACGATAATTAAATCGCCTGAATATAATCAGTGGCGGATTTAAGGATCCGAATAAAGTCAGCGAATCCATACGAAATGTATCGGTAACATCCATATACTGCGGTAAACGATATTGCAGTTTGCAATAAAAATTAAATTAAATGTGTTTTATTTTTTTTTTTTTTTTTTTTTGTTGCGGTAAAAACTGAAGATAAGTTAATTATAATTTATTTAAGTGGGACCCCGGTACAAAATTTAGAATAAGAGCCCCGTCGGTAATTTTAAGCGGGAGCGCTAAAAATCGGGTTCTCCCGCGTGATTTTCGAGCTAGAATTTTTCATTAAAAAAACGTCCGACGACCTAGCGTCCGCTAGTATAATGTGTTACACGAGAGTTCTCGAGACGGCAAACGACGGGGTTAGTCGACTAATACCGTCGCGCAAATGTCGCTAAAAAACAACAACACCGAAAAAAATGTCGTAGAAAATCATCGGACGCGGCCGCGGACGACCGTACCGATGCGGCGCAGGGCCCCCGGTATACGTATGTGTACGGGGCGCGCGCCGCGCCACTTATCGTTTGCCGTAACGGGAGCCGTTTTTGTAACTGGGTTACGAGAACGGCGCGACGCGGATCGATTTCCGCGCGACAACCCCTCTGATCTTATATAAACCTCCCCCCGAGGGCACCCCTTTCGCGACGAGCGGACCCGCAGAGCGCTGTTATTATTATTGTTATTATGCGCGTGTACGTTTTTTTTTTTTTTTTTTTTCTCTCTCTCTTTTTCGCGCACTCTTAACCGCGTCTCTTTTACACTCGTAGGTTATTGTTACGCGGCCAGTCATACGAGAAAAGTACACATTTTACATTTTTATTTTTTATTTTTTTATTTTACGTTTCGATTGTATTCCTAAATGTATCTCCCCCCCACCAATTACGGCGTGTGTGTGTGTATCCCCACCCAGTCATTCGCACTACCCTTCCCCCCACCATTGTAAATTCGTATGTCCTCCCCACCGCCATCCGGAGTAACTGCTGCCGTTTTATTTATTATTATTATTATTATTTTTTTTTTTTTTTTTTCTAAAAAGGTTTTTCGAAACATGGCGTCCGATTTTTGTCTCCGTTCGCTCGCACAAACACACACGCACACAATGGAAATGGTATAATCCGCTTTTGTATACTCGAATATATTTATACGTATATAGAGGCGGAGACGTTTGGGGGACAAAAAAAAAAAAAAAAAATACATACATATATATATATATCTAGGAGGGGGACACCATTATAGCACAACCGTATACGATGTATAAATGACAAAATTTATTATTATATTATGCACATCGCGTTTCGTAACGTGTATTGTATTGTATATATAACTAACGTTTTTCGGCCATTTTATATATATATATATACGTAGGCATCGTACGAGTATTATACGAGTATCGCAGCCGGGGGGCTGTGGCGTACCCGAGATTATTTAATTGGGGCAGAGCGGGTACACATATAATATATACGAGTATATGTAATAACGCGGACAAAAATACATTGTCAATATTTAGAGCCGTTTATCCCGGCGCCGGATTATTTTGCGCGTTACGAAATAATAAATTATGCCGATAACCGTTTTGATCGTATGATTTTCAACGCCCAAAACAGTGGCCGTCCGAAACTATCCGGCCCGCGGCCGGTTCCCGTCGTAATCCGCCGGGCGCCTTCGATAATACCTACCGCTCGTGCTCGCCAACTAATTGCCTAGTGCGAAATATGCAAACCGATTGTTTTTTTTTTTTGATATTTTAACGTTTATTGTGAAAATCCGTTCGTTTGAAAATTAATCCCAATCGCGAACGTACGCGGACACTACACTGAAACTCTATTTTTTTTTTATATATATATATATATAATTTAATATGTGAAATACGTCCGAGTGCATCGTATCAGTGTACATACGCCGATCGTCCGCTTGGACAGGTTTTGTTACAATACGATATTGACCAAATACAGACGCGGATGGTAATTTTTTTTCGTTCTTTCGGCCGAGTGATTAACAATAATCGAACTATAAAGTAATCATAGGCGTGCGAAGATCGTGTATGGACACGGTAGGCAGCGATAAACTCATTGAAATCGTATTTATCAGTCCTTGCGCGAAATCAAAGAAAACATTTTTGGGTGTTATGGATAAAAACCACGTGGTTTTCGCTCCTCCGATTTCCTTAAAAAAGTGTTACACGGTTGGGTATAAAACAATAAAATATATTAAAACGGTTTTAAACGAGTCCGTTTCAGTAATATAATGAAATAAAAATTTAAAAAGAAAACTTAATTTTAACATCCTATCATGACGACAACAAATGGACGTCATAGCAATTCTAAAATACATTTTGGACTGATATTCTTGGCGTTATATGTGTTTTTAAAATGTCATATCTATAATATGATATTTAATAAAAACACAAAAAACTTCGGCGGAAAATGCTTATATTTCCTTGATAGTTATTATATTGAACGCAAAACTGGATAGTTCAAGGTTAATATTATTAATTTTTTCGTAAATTTTTAAAGACGAATATGTTGAAAAAAAAAAAAAAAAATCGCCAACAAGTCTGTGTGTTCTCAGACAATCGTTGCGCACACAAATAACTGTGCAGTTTAAATTAAACCGACAGAGTTGACCGAGTTCACTTGGATACACTTGGATTTTCGTACGACAGCGGCGAAATATTCGATCGGAAACCTCGGGGTGTGCAAACGGTAATAAAAAAAATAATAGTAATAATTATTATTACCTATGCCGGGTAACGTATAATAGTAAAATATTATAATCGAGAGTGTACTGGTATAACATTTTATAGCTGCTGTGCGCGCATAACGTATTAGAATAAATTTGTGTAAAAAAAAAAAAAAATGGCGTTCGTTTGCTTGTGAATTAATTTTTGTTTTAAAGGCTTATATTATAATAATATATAATAAATATTCGACCCCTTTTTGTACAGCACGTGATGCGACGGTATTAACGTTTGAATAATCGGATTGCTGCATTAGGCAATATATAAGACGCGTGCACTATATACGGTTGTACGAAGTTTAATTTAACCCTTTTTACTTTTTTTTTTTTTTTTTTTTTGCGGCCACAACCTCCGCCGACGACGAGCGAAAAGGAACCTACGGAGAGCTCACGAAAAAACGGCGTGTTGTTTTTAGGGAGTCGCGACAAAATCGCTCGCAAAAAAACAAAAAAAAAAAAAATATATATCGCGGAACGAGGTTCCCGACACCGTGCGTAATGTGCACAGTCCGGAATATAGATGAAATATTTGTAATTTATCGCCGATTTATGCGACAATAAAAACGTACGGCGTTTTAAACATTTTTTTTTTTTCTAAATTAATTTACACGCTAAGTTGTCGACTAAACGATATCAAAAACCTATCGCCCCTATGTTTCGGTTTGCCGTTCTTCTATTGTATCGGCCCGACGGAGCGCAAAGTGATATTTGCCAAGGAAAATCCGTTTGCTTTGTCGGATTCCGTCGGGTAAATCTGTTTTTTTTTTTTTTATAGATATCGGTATAGCCGACAAGGTATAATAATGTATATACCTCCTACGTGCATAACCCCGTTGAAAACGCGATTAATCAATAATCGGGCATAATATTAAATGTCCGTTTTCGAACGAAAAATTGTATCGGCCAATACGACCAAATATAACGTTTTTTTTTTTAATAGTGATTCCCGTAAAAAAACTACCGGCGCGGCGGTAATCTTTGCGTTTATCGGCGCAAATATATTTATTTGCAATAACCACTCGGCCCGGTAGATAAATAGAATATTTCTCATTTTGCGACGACAATTACGCGTGGCCCCGTCACTGTTATTATATTACGACCGATGCCGGCCGCAGCGGTCATACCAACGGGAATTTTTAACGCGTTTATTATTACGCGTATACGTTTTACGTGCAGGCAAACGTTTGGCGGAACAATTGGAAACTCGTCTGTACCGAATATTAAACATTTAATATGAATACGCGAGCGTGCGCGATACGCATATAACGCCGATTTTCCGAGGAGGAGCCGTCTGTAACCGCGGACCAAGACCGCGGGTCGACGCGACGGGCGTCGTATTAATCGCCGATTATTGGTACGCGGATACGGACCGTAATTATCCGCATTGTCCGGCGGTGACGCGTTCAAACGTAAACTGATAGTTTTATAAAAGTCCGCCCAGTAAAAATTGGGTTTTTATTTTTGTGTTTTAAATGGTTTATCCGCCAACGTGTGTGTGTGTGTGTGTGTCGAAATAACGGATACGAGCGGATAACAAAAAAAAAAAAAGAAGAAAATTATCGTTTTTTTTTTTTTTTGGGAATATGTCGAAGAGGTCCGATCCGTCGAATGCGGTTCTTATAATGGTAAATAATGGTGTAATGCCCGTATGGTATTCTATACCATAATATAATATCGTGTATACGACGCGGCCGAGACGGAATGTTACCGGTCGGTCCGTTACGGTACGCCGTCGACCGTCCCGAATTAACAACGCGCGCGCAACAATATTGTTTATTTATTGTATTGTCGAAAATCGTAAATATTTTGTCAACGGGGGAAAAAAAAAAAAAAAAAAAACCAATTTTAATAATAATAATAATAATAACGCGATAATACGCGGTCGTTCCTCGCACCGGATAACGGTATAATAATACAAAATATACCGGGGCGTTTGACACTGCGTACCGTCAATTCGCCACTATAAATACAATAAAAATTGCACCGAATAACCGAATTGATATATTCCGATATCCGATTATTTTTTTGTTTTTTTTCGTGTGTGTGTGTGTGTGTGTGTTTACGACGGTTTAAAACCGACCCACGCGGGGCTCTGTATTGGTCTTACGAAAACCGATGCGGAAAAACGCGATAAACCGGCCCACCGCCTTTGACGCACACCCCCGGCCGAAACGAACACCTAAAATACCGTTCGGGGCGGTATAATGCCGGGCGGAACAGACTGCCCGCGGACTCGGCCGAGTGCCGGCCAGTCTAATAGTTTATTAATAATAATAATGTCCGCGAATACAAATCGATGGATTACTCGAAGAAATTTTTGCCGTCAACCGGCGAAATTCACGTATTTCTCAACGAAAATCCATACCTGGCCGACGAAATACGGGCGCGAACAGACGGCAATTTCTTTTCCTATATTGCCATGTGCGTGCCGGTAAATCGGAGTGAATCGGAGTAAATCGACCGAGAGGGGGAGTCCGCGCGCCGTACACTGTAAAAAAATCACCGACCACCGCCGGCGGTCTACCCGTTCTGCGCGCATTGTCTTCTTAAACCGTTTACCCTTGAAACGTTTTGCGGTTCCAACGGGAAACCGGAGTTGGTTGGTTTCCGGGCTGCGGGAACACGGCGTTAAAAATCCGGACCCCCGGACGAGTGTCTCTCTCTCTCTCTCTCTCTCTTCGGTCCCGCACAAATGTCATCATACATATATTTATGTACGCGGAACCGATGGATTTTCCCGGATTTCGGAAATCCGGAACGCGGACCGGCCGCGGGAAAACGGTCGGCGCCGGGAACGGGCACGGACCCACCGGCGGGCGCGCCGCGACTGCCGCAGTCGGACTGTGCCGACGAATCGCGGAAAAACCGACACGGCGCGCATTCGGAATGGAAACGCACAATAATCGTACCGCGCCGCCGCGCCAAAGAGACACCGCGACGACGACGCGATTGCCACTCTCTCACCCGCACTCTCGCTTTCGCTCTCTCTATCGCTCGCCCCATTCATGACGCCGCCGCCGCCGCCGCCGACGACGACGAATACGATTGCGGGGAATTACTATCGTTTTGTCTGTCTGTTTGTCCGTCTGGCCGACCACCTGTTGGCCGGCCACGCCGCCGTACACACGCCTCCGCCGGGGTTTTCCCGCCCGCCGCCGATATCGCCGTTGTCCCGCCGCGCGTTTTCCATTCACGGCGAGCCCGCCGCCTGTGTTCATTCACCACGCTAAATAATATTACGCGCTACGACCGCATCGTCCGGACGGACGGTGCCGTTTTCCGCCAAACTTTTCGCCGGCCAAACGATTAAAAAAAAAAAAAAAAAACGTTTATATAATAGAGCCATAAATAAAAAAAAAGGGCAAACAAATTAGCGATTCGACAAATCCTATACGGACGTTTGCAGTCACAACCGTCGATAATTCGAACGTAAAATTCTGCTCAACGTGAGACAATTCAAAGTTTTTGAAAAAAATTTAAAAAAATTAAAAAAAAAAAAAAAAAAGCTTAACACAATATTATTTCGAAGACGATCTTGCCGAACATTTTTCGATAATATTCGACGATTTCCGTTGGTCTTATTAAAAATAAATAAATAATTATTTACACTCTGATCTGAAATCACAAAAGTTAAAACTGTTTGGAAGATTTTTTTTTTTTCTTCTTTCTATTATTGTAACGTTTATTGTAGAAACGATTTAATTAATCGATAAAACTATATTCATGGATCCGTAATTAAAAACAAAAAAAAAAAAAAAAAAGAAAGACAATTAAATTGATTACTGTGGTTTTATTGTTCGTTATTATTATTATTATATTTATATTTTTTTTTTAACGTCGTTTACTATAATTAATAATAACGTGCAGACTATAAAACCTATATAATTGAATGGATATTTTTTTTATTATTTTTTTTTTTTTTTTTTTTTTTTTTTTTTTACAATCGGTTTCGGAATTGCATTAGAATCGCGAATAAAACGTCGTATATTGTGTATTATAATTATTAATTTTATTAATATACCGTCGCAATAATAATATTACATAATTACATTATTTGATTTTTATGTTTTATACGGTTATATAGGTACGCGCGCATTATTCTACGGTTATTCTTAAAAAAAAAAAAAGTTTGACGGGCCGAAAGGAAAACCTCGTCGCGTAACTAGAAAATTTACGGAAGGAAATATCTAAAATCAAAAAATTACGGTATACCGATAAAATAACATTGTATAATGCATTCACGTGCCACGCGGTACGATCACAAGTTTTCAAATCGAATTGCGTTTTTATCATAAATATACGGGCAATCGATATACAAATAATTAAAAATTACAAAAAAAACATTACCCAATTACACGATCTGGTTCATTGTAAAGAAGTTAACACGTTTAAAACCAATCGATTTATCAACTATACTAATTATATCTATGCAAGTTTAAAAGTTTTTTTTTTTTGTTGAAAATTTAACTAACTCGAATTTAATGAATTTTCTATTTGGTTTTTTTTTTTTTTTTTTTGTGAAAACTGTTCGTAGTATATTTATATTTAATAAATATAAGTGAAAATAATTCAATGCCGATCAATAAAGAGAACCTATCAAATTATACTTACGATTTAAACGAGGAACTGTACGCGCCATTATTAAGTAAATAACAACAATATATAAATATTATACATTGCACCTATTCAAATATAGCGTGCACAGAATGTAAATTTAATACTGTGTTAAAATTAACAATATTAAACGCGCGAAATAATTAAAAAGTATCTCGTAATTTATTAACGTAAGTTAATGCTAAAAAAAAAAAAAAAAAAAACAAAACAAAAAAATAAATAATAAATAATAATATTAATAAGCCGAGTTAAAAGTAAAGTAAATTAAAAATTAAAAGTTAATAATGTATTTAACTTTTATAACTTATTAATTCGTTTTAGCCCAGCTTTGGTTATATATAATAATAATAATAATAATTTTATACCGGAAACATAAATCTTTGGTAAATTGTCGAAACCGAATACGCGTAGGTATATATATATATATTATGTTTTACGAATCGACGATTAAATTGTTTCGAAATAATCAGTGTTCGAATTGAGAGGGGAAAGCCCGAGGAGACGGAGTTCCTTATTTTATTTTTTATTATGGGAAGTAATTTAATCGAAATAAAACGATTTTATAACAATAATACAATAAACGTTGATATAAATCAATATGCAAGCCGGTTGTGTTTTTTTTTTTTTTTTGAATACTTTACTGTCGAATTATGTTTTAAAATCGGAGTAAGACGAGAGTGGCGAAACCCCGCGAGATTGTGTAGGGTACGATAATCGCAAGGGTCGCTAATTTTTAGAAAAAAAAAAAAAAAATTTTTTTTCCACGTCTCAATATAGTCGCACAATTATTATGTGTCGAGCACCGGAAATATCGCGTATACTTAAACGCAATAATTACATTATCATATACGCAACACGACGGAAAATAACATAATATACCATCCCCCGGCGTCGTCGTTTAACAATGATAAGTGACTTAAAAGCGAACTATAGAATATCGAATTTCCCTCAACGCGCATTACACGACGATGTCGTATAGTATTATAATTTATATATATATATATTACACGAGTACACCTATACAAAAGAATTTCCCCCGTATCTGAAAGCTCTGAAACTACTCGACCGATTTTCATAAAATTTACGCCAATCGATTCGACGTCGATATTTCCGCCCCCCCCCCCCACACACACACATAACTCTATCGAACGTCATACAAGCGATACTATCAAACAGCCCCCCCCTCCAACTCCTGCTGATATTCCAAAAAAAAAAAAAACAACAGATTTTACAGTTTTTTCACCACGAAAATCCAACTGTTTCAGTCGATTCCGATGGGTCTCCTCGGCGATTCGGACGGGCCAATGCAATCCAATCTCAATTGATTATTATCAAAATCATATCGGTTACTGTTACAGTTATATCTCAACGAATAGACAACCATCGAAACAAATATTACGACCGGATATATTTTTACAATAAATTATACAAGCATATCTATTATAACGTCGTTACATCGCTCAGCTCGAGATAAAAAAAATTAATTCAAACCGTATTATATACGAGTGTGTTTACAGGTAATACCAGAGTTTTGACTCTACATAGTCGAAACTAGTTTCCGCAAAACCGATTTTTACTAGTTAAAACTAGGATTGAACTAGGCTGGTTCTAAATTTTGTCCAATGTAATGCAAAAATAATAATAGTTAAGTTTGAGTGCCATAAGTCGATCACTTCCCGTCCCTCAAAAGGGTACGTTTTCATTATTTTTCGTGTATCTCTTGAATTTTAAAGTTATGAAATCGTATAGGACCGTTATTACTATAGTATTAAATATTTTTTTCAAATAAATAATTCTTGTTCGTATTTTGTGTAAAGAAGTAAGCGGTTTTCCGTATAATTAAAGAAAAACCGTTTGGAGTTAATAGGTTTAGATTTTTATATTTGTATAAATTTTTATATTTGTAGCCCTATAAATTGTAATGTTACAAAAAAAAAAAAATGTCTATAAAAATGATTATAGGACGTTCTATGTTTTATAATAAACGTTCATGTTACACGCCCAAGTCTTTACGATTGTTATTACTTTGATGCATAGGACCAAGTTCAAAATCAGCCGGTACAAAAATGTAAAGAGCCAATTATTGACCTCCAGAGCTAAGGGCCGCCCTCAAGTACACGTTAGGGTAGTGCTTTAGGGAATTATTTATGCTTGGGACGGGATAGTCGGTATTATTTGTTTCGGCAGGGTAAACGCGCGGTGGCATTTAGAATTTTTTTATTATTTTTTTTTTTTTTTTAAACTACAGTTTTGACCGTCTCGTAGACGAATAACCGTATTTCGCGTTGGCTTTTGTCGGTTATGCGCTAATTTTTGTTTTTTGTTTTTTTGTCGCATACCCATCGCAGACGAATAAATTCCGTTTGCGGTCCCGTACTAACAGTAATATTAAAATATACCGGCGCGACGTCCTAAAACGTATTGTTGCGGCGGCGGCGGCGGCCGGACTTAATACACGAGTTACACATACTAAAGTCAAGTAAGTAACCGAGTATGTATCTATACGTAGCCGTTAAAAGCAATAGTATACCAATAATAATATTCATTAGTGTCCCGTACAAATTAGTTTGAAAAACGGAACACGACGGCCGCGGCCCGGCGAGATAGAGGTATTATTATTATTATTATTATTATTAGAAAAAGAAGAAGGAGTAATAGTAGTAGAAGAAGATGATGAAGAACGGACGATGGTCCTTATAGTGATGAAATGCCGCAGTTGGCAGTCGTCAGTCATATTATATATATATATGAAAAAAAAAAAAAAAAAAAAAAAAACCGTTTAACCGAACCGTTCGTCGAGTTAAAAACGGCTCGCGCGTTATTAGTTACGTAAATAATTATTATCGTCTGTCAAACGGTCGGCGAGCGGTTAAATATGACTATAATATATACATTATAAGTATTTTCATCTTCTTCTTCTTCTTCTTCTTCTATTTTTCTTTACTCTTCGGAGAGACTATATAGGTACGGGTTTTTTTTTTTTTTTTCATTCAAATATCGTTTGTAACGCGTAAATGATAATTAACCGCAGCGCGTACCTATTATATACGCGTCTGTCTCTACAATGCCATCGGTAAATATATATTATTAAAACTTAAAAAAATAAAAAATATCTAATTATAATACGTGTGCGGGTTATGTATTTCGTATAATATACACGGACTGTAGAGTATCGCTACTTCCGACGCTCTCGTATTATTCGAAACATACAAATATAGAAACGCTTATATATTCATTATTATTACTATTGGATATATATATATATATATATCGGGAATTATACGATATAATAAATAAATAAATATTACGTTGTGTGGAAGTTTTAGCATTATTGTTAGTATTATTCCCTCCCCCCTCCTCCAAGCACATAAAACCGACTGAAATTATAATAATACTACTGTTATACGTATTATATTATAGTGTTTTAGCAGGACTATTGTCGTGAAATAAAAACGTATATACGTATATGGCTATCGTATTATTGATTTAGAACTATATACACTACAGTATACAGTACAGTCAGTGGCGGCGTATAGTCTGTTTATTTTTTATTTTAACCTAATTTATTAATTTTATCGATTTTTTAAAATTTATTTTTCTTTAGATCCGCGACCCCCCGCCCCTCTCTCCCACTTTAACGTTCAATTTGTTATGTTTTGTAAGAAAAATGAATAGTACCTATAGGAAAAACGCTATCTTTTTTGCGATGCATCTCTATAAAATATATACATATGTATATTTATAGACAATAATAATATAACGATAACGATTATACAAATTGCAAATATATTTCGATTATTTCCGTAGTAAAATTCGATAAAAAACGATTTTCAAAATGGGGATATTTTTTCGCGCGTGTGTGATAACAACCGGCGGCCGAGTATTAATGCCGGTGTGTAATAAACATTCGTTATCACTGCAATCGGTCGACGCGACGATATTAAACGATACGGGCGATATGCCCGTGCCTGTTTATGCAGAGAGAACACGGCAAATACATTTACACGATAAACTGCAAAGTCTCGGCCGACTCGCCGAAACGATACGACGCCCCCCGGCCTTGCAATCGGTTATCAGTTGTCTGTTATCAGTTGTCTGTTATCTGTTATCAGTTACCGTGGGTGACGCCATATTGTTGTGTGCGTCCGAACAGCCATAATTCTCGTCTCGCGCACGCGCACGCGAACCCCGTCGACCTCCCTGCCACCCCCCCCCCCCCCTCACCGCCGATGGTTTAAATATAATATGGCGACCAACTCCCCTCCCCCCTCCCCCGGACTATAATATAAATTACGGGAATGATAACAGCGATAATGTACGAACAGGCCGCCCCTCATTATACGCGAACGACGACGTTCTATTTGAAAATTTAAAATAGTACAATTGTTTGTTTCGAGTGTCTGCGAAATGAGAAAAAAAAAACACCAACCGACTTAAACCGACATCCGAATTATTATTTATCGTACGAAATTAAGCGGGCGTATTATTATTTTTTTTTTTTTTTCTGACGACTATAAATAAGAGACGATATAATTTGCACGGTTTTTTTTTTTTTTTTCAAAAAAGAATACGGATTGTAATTAAAAAAAAAAACTAAGAGTATCTACACTACATACAGATACATCGGTACACGTGTATGTCTTGTTTCTAGTGAATATAGTCGACACAAGAATGTCGATGTCAATTTGGTATTAGATACGAGGAGACGAGCGTTAAACTGTAGGTAACTTTTTTAACGCGTGTAAAAAATAAACAAGTTTCAAAGACAGGAATTATTTTTTTTTTTATTCATGGTAACATTCTCGGTGTCGGACAAATTAACAGAATGACCCCCAGCCATAAGACATATACATGTCGAAAAAACGATCACGGCGACGATTATTACTATATCACGGTGAGTATTATTGTGTTTTATTAACACGACGACGAGGTGGATCCGTAGAACGATGAATTATATTTATTTTTTATTTCTAAATAAAAAGCCAATTGTTGTTTAAAGCCCGGCGCCAAGACGTTTAATCGAAATAAACAACGGACGGCCAATTTGAATGACGGGAAATGTTTTAATTTAAGAAATTGTGTTTAGTTTAAACGAACAAAATCATATCCGATTGGCCGTATCGAATTCGCGTTGAAAGTCCCCCGTGCCGATCGGTATACGCGACACGGGGTTTGTTTTTTTTCTGCTTTTTTTATTTTTTTTTTAGTTTGTTTTCAACACCCGAATTAAGTTGACGGTGGTTAACCATAACGCAAAAAAAAAAAAAAAAATGTTAGGAAACCCGAAAAACCTATTCCGGGCGCAAAGCCTCGCGGTATTATATATATACGCGGGGCGTGTCGCGTCAGAGTTAAATTTTTATAGGTTTCAATTGTGCGATGCGATAAATAATACGACGCGAAACGCATAAAAAATTAAATAAAAAAAAAAATATATTAACATTATATTAATATAATTATTATATAATAATATTTGAACGTATTTTGTCGTAAATATAAAACCCGCGGCAATATATTTTATAATGTCCGAGTATATATTCATATTCATATATATATATAGGGGCGGGCGAAAAAAACCATTTTTTTTTTTTTTTTTTTTTTACTTTTCGGATTTATTATAATATTTGGCCCTTGGTTTTTTTTTTTTTTTTTCTTCTTTATTTCCCCCTTAATTGATCTATAGCATGCGCCGCACTCGTCGATCGCGTGATCCGACGCAATTTCATCGTTACACACTCGCATATATTCAAATAAGCGCGCGCACATTTCCTGCCACCGCAATATAATATATTGTACAGTGCGAAAAAAAACACAACGAAAATACCACGCGTATATATACATAAGTACGTTAAAATAATATTTTTTTTTTTTTTTTTTTTTTGTAGCGGCAGTATTTTTCTAGATTTATACGAGTATATGCGTACGTGCCCATATATTTTCACCCCACTCACCTTCTCATTTATTTGTCCGACCCTATATCGCTCGACAAAATTTTTTTTTCTAGTTTTACCTTTGACCGACACTGTTACGTATTCTATATAACGACTAAATATATTACGAGCGCATATAGAGAGATTTTTTTTATTTACTTATTTTTACCCGGCGCTTGTGTATTTACTATGTATTATATTATAAGTGCTCGCGATTTACTACGCCTATTGAGCACACGGCCGGTTACGTTAAAAAAAAAAAAAAAAAAACCCGTATACGCAATGATAAAAAATAGGTATATTTACTACCCGAAACATCTGCAGCCCGGCGACGAAACGGTATTGCGATTGTTTAATTATGAAGAATAAAATAGAAAAAAATCATATGTAATATACGTATTTTCCAATTGTTTCGCAGTTTAAAAGTGAAAAAAAAAAAAAAAAAAAAAAAAGGGGGGGCCAGGGAGATCCGTCTGTCTCGACGGAATAATCGTTAAATGCGCACGTTCAAAACGGTTAAAGAAAAAAAATAATACAATAAAACAAAAATGTGTTAATAATTTCGTATCGCTAACAAATTATTACTAATAATGATAAATATTAAAGTGGTTTTTTTTTCGACCTATATTTCACATAATGAATCAATAAAGAAGGTTAGGTTAGGTTATCAATAAAGAATTGGTTTTTTCTTTCTTTCTTTAGAGAAAAATAATTTATACGTTACAAAATTATACATTTGTATTTACAACCGTAAATAATAGTGTAAAATGGAAAAAAACGTTCAAGTTTGAATTTGAGAGGGGGCTTCTATTGATTGTAAACCCGGGCTCGTATATATTTAGGATATTTCTAATTTATATATGTGTACGATAAAAAACGATTCTGACCCGGGTCCGTTTATAAAACACGATTTGATAGGAAAATAAATTTTATCGTCCGCGTGTTTCGGTCTTTGATTATTGAACGTTTTTTTTTTTTTTTTTATGGGCAGCCGAAAGAATCGTTAATCCGTGCATAAATCGAAAAACAGTCTGTCGGCGAAATTCCAATGGTTTTTCCGTCAAAATCATAAATCTTTAAACGCTATAATTAAAAAAAAAAAAAAAAACAATCACTTCCCTTTGTCGCATCCCCGCGGCGAAAAGTATTATTTTTGTTTTTATTAATTTTCCTAAATTTTACAATAGCTTATGTACAACCCGGAAACCGCGAGAATGTTTAGAAAATCGTATCTCGTCAATAATAGACAAAAAAAAAAAAAAGATTAAAACAAATTATCGTATAGACCCATAAGCATTATCGCTCTGAAAGCGGTAATAAAGACTGCCCCTTTAATATATTAAATAAATTATGGAGAAAAGAAAAAAAAAAACAAATAAAATAATAAATACTATACAACCTCCGTATATATATAAATCGGTACGCGGTAATAACTCAAAAATCGAGTCGTTATTCGTTTAGGGGTGCGATAAAAATATAAAAAAAAAAAAAAAACGGTTAGTCGTACGATTTCGGTTTATCGTGTTTTATCGCGTTATAAACCCGCGATTGTCGTCGTCGGCGGCACGCGGTTTTCCGCACTTTTACAGCAATAGTATATATTATTGTTATTATCTCTATATATATATATATATATATATATATATATATATGTATAAATGCAACACGTGTTTTCTATCCCAACCCTCTCGAAAAAAAAAAAAAAAAAACCAAAAAGCTACAGAACTTTGCGGTTTATTATTGTTGTAAAGGGGAGAAAATCGCCGGCGCGAAAACGGCGCCCGGGTAATTCTATACATTTCCGCCTATATATATATATATACACACACACGTAAATACGAGCTTTTAAAGAGATTATCAAGTTGGATTAGTATTGTATTAACGTAGTACAACATCTTACTAGATAAAAAATCTACGTATAATTACAAAAAAAAAAAAAAAAACAACGAAAATATTACGCCGCAAAATGTTATTGCGTACAAGACCCCGCGGGGCCTTATGTAGAAATATTAATAAAACGTACGGGCGACGAGGAATAAAATAAGACAAAAAAAAATGGGGTGGAAAAAAATAACAACTTAACGTTAATCTGCACGGTATATACGCCCGGATACATTTATACAGACGCGATTACCCGTCTCTGCGAGTTTTATTTAATGATTGGTATTTTTTTTTTTTTTTTTCGTTTTTTTCGTTTTTGTCCAGAACACCAACATTGTCGTATGCATTCCGGGCTGACGAAAAAAAAAAAACGTCTGTACGCATTTCCGTCGGTTATACCTTTAAAATACATTTTAAGGGACCGCGTCACCGACACGCAATTCTATTATTTTAGTTATATATATATAAATAAATAACTTGGAGATTTCGTTTTTAGGCCAACACGGACAACGTTTTTCGACTGCAGTCAGTGTTATTATCTCTGTACGAGTAAAAAAAAAGTTGCATATGCGTTATATATTTATTTATTGCGACGAGAGACGTTTTAAAAACATATTATCTGGAAATGTACGAAGTTTAAAAATTATAATATCATATAATAATGTACCGTCGTCGTCTCGTCGTCGATATATCACTTTGTTTTTTTTTTTTTTTTTTTTTTTTTTTTTTTAATACCAATCACTTTGAAATAACGAAATTTAATTTTTCTACGCGTAAAAAAATAATAATAATAACGAAAATAAAAAAAAAATGGTAAACCGTTCGATATTTTGATTTTATAATAATAATAATATTCGATCGCGTCATACACAATACATTGGCCATTGTTTTAGTTGTTTCCCATTATTATTCTATACATTTTTTTGTTTTTTTTTTACATTTATTCGATTGTGTTAATATATATATATATATATATATATATATATATATATATATTTAAATATTTTTACTTTTATTCTCTTATATATATATTTTATTATCGGTGCGCGTTAAATTTATTATTCATTTTTCGCACGCGTTTTCAAAAAAAAAAAAAAAACAACTCAATTATATACCATTATAAAACACATTATCGTATAATATTTATAATTGAATATTTTTTTTAACAGTGGTCGTAGGCATAAAATAATATATATATATATATATATCGTACCCGGTCGGTCGGTCGGGTGTTCGATATGTAATTTCCGAAAGCGTTGCGCCCAACAAAAACGATATAATACGACGGCGATTTATTAAATATTCGTTAGAAAAAAAAAAAAAAGAAAAAACAAGGGAAATAAAATGACTTTTCGAAATATTATTACTTATAGATATGGGAAATTGTTGATATATAATATATGACGACGGTCACATCGTCGTATTATTTAAAAAAAAAAAATCGGTTATGCACCGCACCGTGTCGTCGTCGTCAGTTTTTTTATTATTTCTATTTTTTTTTTTTTTTTTACATTTTTTATTTTCGACAAAGGCGAAAACATTATGTCCGTAATAATTATAACAAGGGCAGGTCGTACAATTCCGATCTGTAATTACAATAGATATTTATTATAACACGCGAATTATATACGTAGGAGTAGACAATAGTAATTTTAAAAAAACAAAACAAAAATACAATGGTTTTTTTTTTTTTTTACAACGTTTTTGCGAATCGGCCGACCGAATGTAAAAAGGAAAGAAAAAAGAAGACAAAAAAGGGCGGACGCGTTAAAGTCCTTTTTTCCGCCCGCGCATCGCGGAGACACGTCGCCGCCGCCGTCGTCGTCGTCGTCGTACAATTAACTTATATGTTTTTTATTAAAACAAAGAAATTAACTTAAAAAAATCTCGTAAAACACCCACGCTTATATAATATATATATATTCGCCGCCGAGAATACATAATAATAAATCGGCATATATTTTACTATGTATTTATTATATTATATAATAATATATTATGGGTTAGGGGAATCGCTTACCTGGCCGTCGTGCAGTCCCTGTACAGGGTGTCAAAGTCTTTGCACGAGAGCAGCTTGCACCTGTTCACGCCCGGCTGTATGGCGCCCATGCCGCGCAGTATGCGTACCTGTTCCACGTTGCATACGAGCGGCACGATGTCGAGCCGCTTGAGCTTGGTGTACACGGTGTGCAGGCCGCCGACCAAGTGCTTGAGGAACAGCTCGAACGCCTGGGGCAGGCACAGCATCGTGTCGCCGGCGATCATGAACGCGGCCACTTTTTGGCCTCGGTACTCGACCAGCTTGCACTCGTTGGCCGCCGGGTCGGTGCTGCTGATCGGCGGCGGACTGTTGTACGACCGCGGCGGGTGCTGCAACGGTTGTTGCTGTTGCTGCAACGACGGGTGTTGTTGCTGTTGCTGCTGCTGCTGCTGCTGCTGTTGTTGTTGTTGCTGCTGCTGCTGCTGCTGCTGCTGTTGCTGCTGCTGGTGGTGATGAGCCATGGCCATCAGATCGAGCGGCGACGAGTGGTGTACCAGCGAGTTGAACAGACCCATGGGTATGCGGGACGCGAGCCCGCTCATGGACGCCACGGCAGCGGCCGGGACCGGCTGGGCCGTCTGCGCGGACGGCGGGCTCAGGCCTCGCGTCGGCGTTATGATCGCGTGGTGCGGCTGCTGCGACGCGTTATTGATGACGCTCATCATCGGGCTGTTGCCCCGTTCGTCCCTGGGGCTACCGTCTTTGTTGCCGACGCTGCTGCCGCCGCCCACGGACGACGGACCGCCGACGGACGTCTGCTGCAAAAGTTGTTGTTGTTGTTGTTGTTGTTGTTGTTGCTGCTGCAATTGTTGCGGCGGCGGCGGCGGCGGCGGGCTGGTGGACACGTTGCTACTGCGGTCGCTGCCGGACGCGGCCGATTCCGCGGCGGCGGTCGAGGATTCCATGATCATCACTGTGACGTGCGCCCGGTAATCGTCGCTACTGTGCAAAGCCGATTTCGAGCGTTTGTCCCCTTATGGCGCGCGGCGTTTAAAACCGAATCGTAAAATAATAAATATATATATATCTCAATGTCTCTTGTGTTTTTAAATGTCGTTATGCAGAACGGTACGCGTGTCCGCGAGATCGTTAAAATTACACTGCGGCGGCACTGGTCGCGCGCGCACGGAAACGATTGTCGTCGGGAAGTCGGTGGAGAATAATAAACAACAGCGCGGACGATTTCCGAATCGTAAAACGGACCGCCGGCATATACAAGCGCGCGCGAAAGAGGATAGGAAAAAAAAAAAAAAAAAAATAAAAATAATAATGTAATTTTACAATAACCGAGACGCGCCGACCGGGGGCAGCAATTACACACGTCGCGAAGAAGACTGGTGTGCGCGCGGTGCGATACGACTGCGAGCGGCGACGAAAAATAATAAAAACTAATGTATTTGGGTGTCGGTGACGCGGTTGTGCCGGACGGCGGGCTACGACCGGACGACGGTACGGTTGGGACGCGACTGTTGCGGGCGCGGCCGACTGCGGCGGTGTCTGGGGCCGCTCGTGGTCGTCGCCGGCGCGCTCGTCGGATTTCCCCCGCCGCGCCGGCCGCGCGCCATTGGCCCGTCGCCGGCGTTCCGGCCACGCCCCGCGACCGCCGGACCCCACCGTCCCGTCCGGTTGTCGCGCCGCCGCAACTCCGCCTCCCCGTCCGCCGCCGTACCGCGCGCGTATCACTCCGGCGGCGGCGGCGGCGACGACGACGACGGCGACAACGGCTCGGCACTGTCCCCGTTCCCCGCACCGCACCGCGCAAACGGCGCCGGGCGTGCGCACGTATGCACAAACACACAGATAACATTATAAATACACACACGCGCGCGCGCCCATATATTTATAGGTAAACGTCGCCCGTAATTTTTTTGTATTTTTTCCCGTTCGGGTTTTCGAAAAACTTATACTCTGTCTCTATTTATTCAAATAGATATTTCGATATCGTTTTTTTTTTCGCCCGCAATACAATTACAAAACGATATTTGTTTACGTATTATTTTTTTTTTTCCTTTTTCTTGTCGTATTTATAAATATATTCTACTGGAACATTTCGGTCGACGGTGCCAGTTTAATTGTTACAGTGATAAACGTTTGCGCGGAGAACATTATCGTCGGCTCTCCCCCGTCCGTATACCGCGACCCGGCCGCGTGGTGCGCGCGCGGTTCCGGTGCCGTCGCCGTCGCCGCGGCCGCGGCCGCGCCGGTGGCCACAGCGCCCCGACCGCGCGCGCGAAAATTCCACACCAACCCTCCCCGCCCTCCCGCCGCAACTAAACCCATAACCCGTCCGCCGTCGTGCCCGGCGGGCGGACCGACGGAAACGGTGAAAAATGGGTCAAAGCGAATTGGAAAAAATTAACGCGCGCCCAGAGGGTTTTCGTATGGTCGAATCGATTTTTTTTTATTTTTTCCCCGAGGCCGCCCACCCCGACCGCCGAACGCATGCATTTTTATTATTATTATAAATTGTCGTTATGCAACAAAAACAACCACGTGCGCGTTATATTAAAAATACATAAATATGTATTTAATTTATCCCCAATTACATTATGTATTTTACGTAAAATCCGCGTTTTCGTCGTTTTTTTTATTTTTCTTTTCTTTTTTTTTTTGTCTTTGCCTAAAAACCTAAAACTGTAATTTTAATTAGAACAATACGATTTTCGATTTCGGTATTAGACAAATTGCGTCGCGTTGACCAACACTCCGTACGATAATAAACGAAAATAATCTGCTCTGTTCCCCCGATCGCAAATCGAAACTATCCGGGTTAGGTTAGGTTTGGTTAGACCGTTCTTATCGGTTTTCAATAAAAACAATAATTCGGCAACGCTGGACGACTCGAGACGATTTTTGTGTACTTCGGTCGAGTGTATCGTCTTGTTACTAGTTACAATACATGTTACTGACATGTCACATACTATAGTTATAATAGTTACTCGAAAACGTCGTAACCGACTACAAGTTACTACCAACAGTAAACCTGGTCGAGTAACTCCGATACGTGTACTCGTGATTTTACTGCCCGTCCCTGGTCAACGGTTACGTTACATTTATAATTCGAAATATTTTTTTTTCCCAAATATTCAACGGGTGTTTAGGGCATAATATAAACGCAACCGTTCTCGCGATTTGTTCGTACATTGATAGTAATTTTTTCCCGGTCGACATCTGATCTAGTCGAAATTGTGATGTCCATGAATTTAAATCGCGGTGAACGATGTAGTGACCCAGTCACCGGGCAGTACGACTCAAAACAACTATATATGTAGACGAAGCCACCGTTGATCGACGGCTTCTCGGCGGATGTATGAATAGAAGAAAAGGTTCGAAGACAATAAAGAAACACTTATAAACAATATAGTTACTTTATCGACTGAGACCGGGCTACCCGTGGTTCACACAAATGTTAGGTATGATACCAACGGTCTGCCCGTACATCGAGTCTAAAAAATCACGGAAACCCATGTCCGTTTATGTGGCCGACTCTCCATAATACGGCCTTGCCAAAGGAGAAATCACTTAATTAAAACATTTTAAAACTACTCTCGAAATAATCGTAATTCTTAATAATAAACGATTTACATACATATTCAAACGCGTAGTAACCATAAAAAAAAAGAGTTCGATCAAAATATACAATACGCACACTATGTACAAAGTAGTGATCGCGGTTTAACCCGATTACTACAACGAGAACCGATTAGAAATATCGATTGGAACAATCGGTAAGTTGAACGCCCGGATCCGATGACGGAAACGCCGAATTTCGGAACAAAATTCAACAATAAATAATATTATCAAACCGTTGGGTATCGGAACGGGAATTTATATTATAATTTTGATTGAATATCGGTGAATTTTGAAAGACAGCCCCTTATAGCCCGTACACATGGATGGGCACAGTAATCATAATTGCATGTATCAAAGTTATATACGTATAACTTGTGTAACCTGTATAGCAATTAATAATAGTTTATATAATTATTTGTCTTAACCACGGTTTAGGATAAATTATAATATTATATTAAACCGTAGGTTTAACGTATAACTTTTGTATAATTTAATGCAATTTATAGACTGGCCTCTATTATTATTATTATTATTATTATTATTATTATTTTTTGTATAAGTATATGAAATTGATATGTGCATGACTTATAATTTTTAATGTAACTCATTAATTATGTAACTGGAACTTATAACTATCGGTTACCATTAAAATTAGAGTATGAATTGTAATTGTGTACGCATCGGCTATACTTTATTCGTCTGTTAACTTTTCGCGTTTATTTTCATTTTCGATCTAAATATGTTTTACTGTAACATTATAAAAAAAAAATTATCTACGAAAAATATTCTCATTTTGTACGCGGTCCGCAAAAACCCGTAATCGGAAAATAATTTCGAGTGAACACGGGCTATACAGGCCAAAGATTAACACGACGGACGGACAGAAATAATGAAATAAACGAATACGCGGGTAAAGAGGGCACGCCACTCGACAGCAGATCGCGCGGTTCTTCCATGAAAAACTTGGAGAACCGATCGCGGACATCCTATAAAACCTATGCAAAACAAAAACCTAATATTTATCGCGGCTATACAAAAAACGTATTGTGCACGGCCCCACGCCTATATAGAGAACGTCTAAAACCTCTCAGTCGAGGTTATTATTTATAACGTGCCGCGGAACTCGAATCTTAACAACTTTATATCCAATCAACACGTTTATCGATTTAAATTTATAGATAAAAAAAAAAAAACGAATACTGTTGCAGAAATAAAAAAAATTTAAAACAGCATAATAACCTACGCGCGAGAATTCGACCGCACATTTATACGAATCGCGACCGCGACCCGTCGAAAACCGTGGAAGTGAAGATAAAAGAGAGAAAATGCCGACAAACCGGTAACGACGAGCGTCATTGTCAATCGAACCATGGAAAAATAATATCAGTCATTAAATACTCGTAGATAAATAATAGTTTCCCGACCACAGTTGTTGTAACTCACGATCGCAGGAAAGATATATATATATATATATATATATATATATATATACCACACCTTTAAACCCAAACCGCTATAACTCAAAATTTGCTAATATTCCAACTCGATAGTTGGATATATCCTATCATGATCACGACATTTTTCTCTAAAAAAAAAATGGGAAACCACCCTAAGTGTTATGACGATCACAGTTCAGCGTCGCAGAGTTGTGTCAATACGACATAATGGCGGTGCAAGTAAATTGGTTAAAATGCATTTTTCTAAAAAAAAAAAATACAATTTTAAAGAATAAGAGACGGTCTCATTCCAAGGGTGCCGTGTATTTGAAAACTAGTCGATTTCCATGTAATATTAAAAAAGTTTTGAAATAAAATTGCGAACGTCGACGGGTTTTTTTTTATACTCTACCCAACTCGAAGTACGTGAGTACGAGCGACCGATTTTAGGAGCACAGATTTAGGGTTGAAAAACCCAACATATAATTTTGTTTTTTTTTTAAATTCTCTTATATTGACACTGTATCGTTACACCAGTAGCCAGTGGCGACCGCGTACCTTATTGTACTGAGTATGGTGCCTGGTAGCCGAATGGGCGAGTGGGTAGTCCAAAAATATTTCGAGTATTAAAATTGAATACGTGTTATCCAAAACATATCAAATTAATAACGACCGTATCTACGTATAATATGTAGTTCAGAATGTTCAGATACATCTAGACACATCTATCCCGTTCTGAGGAGACATAATAAGTAAAATGTACCACCGGCAGTGGAGTGGACGTATGGGTGACAAAAAAATATAACTTCATTTTGAACTGGCTTTTGAAAAACTTCTGGTCTCCACTGATCGTATAGCTAGCTTTTTATCTTTTGCTAATCTTTACTAATCTATTTTAAAAACGGGACTCTCTTCCCGGCGACGACCAACTCAAGTATGTAATAACGACCGTTAATTTTTCGTCCGAATCATCGAGGACACCTATAAATCAATAAAAATGTATTCGATTTTCATACCGAAAATACCAATAATCCCGTGTGTCGGCTCGCCTTAATTTATTTTTATCGAAATAAAATATAGCCAGTCGTTCAGATAATTACCCCCCTACGTACGAACAAACTAATTTCACCTCTTGATAATATTTGTATAGATTTGTATTACGTATCGTCGGCGGAGACAAAAACTAGTTAAGTACGATTATTGAAGTTAGCGCCACCAATTTATCGGGTCTGACTTCAAACCAACGCAGATATTTTGCACGTTAATTGCAAATAAATGTAAATCGGTTTTTACATTATTCAAATCACGCGCAGGGGCCGCAAATTTGTTTTTTTTTTAAAGTGATCAAATCGATGAAAAGTAAGAAAAATATTACAAAAGTATAAAAAAAAAAATTAAGATATCGTATCGTATAACTCTATCAGTACAATTACACAATATAATAAATACGCGGGCAAATACCTTTCTCAACTACGATTGTGTACGTGAACAGCGCAACGGAATTCACAAAACGAACCCGGCCGGGCGTACGCATCCTAATGCAATATAGTTCCGGGATAATTTATACGCGCAGATATTTATCGTTGATTAAGAACGACAATAAGTGGATTCCCCGGCACAGCCAATACATTACTTCGGTATTGAAGTGCAGGGCGCGGCAGAACCGACTGACGAGTTAAATGAAATCATTAGTTTGCGATAGGATCGACCCGGGCCTATATTAGCGGTCTATTTTGAATTACACGGTTAGGCTGTTCTTAATCGTAACCATCACAGTGGGAAGGCTCGTCTCAGGACATCTCGGCATTCCGCGCAACGAATCTGTCCCTATAGTGTTAACGCTATCAAATTTTGGATTCGAGTATTGAAAAAGTCTGAAAGTACCCTAAGCGGACGCGGACGCTGAACATCTGGTACGGTAAGAACCGCCGAAAATGTGCAGTGAGGAAACGGCTGAAGAACACGGCTCGGGGGGAGACTCGTGCGGTTTTAACGATTCGGCGGGGCTCGAGCGCGCACAGCTCGAATTTCGCTTGCTGTTTTGCGACAAACGAACGTCTGTTGGGCGGTTGGTCCAACTGAGGGCTGACGTGGGCTGGCCCGGCATGCTCCACCGATTCTTCCGCCGGCGGTTGCTTAAGAATAAGGTTTCCAAACATCGCCCTCATACGACAGACGGCCTGACGGAGAGAATCACCGAAGTAATCGCGGCCGTACCAATCGAAACGCGCCGAAAATCATATCGAAACTTCGGCGATTGCCTACAGCAATGTATTGTTGGCTGACGGCCGCCATCTCGACGATCTCGTTTTCGCAAACATAATTGAAAAACCAACGGGATTTCCTAATTATTTTAACGAAACAAACCGAGTTTTTCTCCGAGTTTTAAATGTCCGGTATTTGTAGCTCTTCGAAACTCATCCGTTGTAGTTGCGTGTACGCATCATAACGGTCAGTCAAGGGAAATAAATTTAAAAAAAAAAAACAAATCGAACGTACGGGCGGATTTTTAAGACACTGCGTCCAGCGGGTGGACTTGGACTCCGCCGGCCGATCCGCCTCGGGAGTCGTGTGAATAATTGTTTTTTTTTACTATATTTATATAATATACATATATTTCACGTGTATACAATATGCACGCAATAATATACAAGAGATCCGCTACGGACACCGCGATTTTTCCGATCTGTAATTTATACGGAATACGCGCGTACTCGGCTCGCACCATGTTTATACGTGTTATATATATATAATAGTTGTACTAAATAAAAAATATACCTCTCGTCATTGACAATAAAATTATAGATAAATATATAGCCTACGGGTATGTACGTGCGTACGCGTTTGTGTGCGGGGAGAGACTTGTCGAAGACGTCATATTATATATTTTCTATTATACCAATACCGTCGTGTATGCGGCTATAAGTATATATAAATCAAACATAATAATATTATATTATTTTAACGGTTTTGTACGTTTCATCGCGTATATTGCAGTTAAGGAAAAAAAAAAAAAAAACGTTTTTTTATTTTTTTTTATATATATAATATTCTTAGTACCTATAGTTATTATAGTTTGTGGTATTATATATATACCATCACGAGTTTGTTACTAAATTGTCATAGTTCTTGTGCGTGTGTGTGTTTTCTATTTTTTTTTTTTTTTTTTTTATATATATCTCCTTTAAAAACTAGACTCATTTCGTCCGGGACAACTAAATTGAAAACAACCGTTTTGTGTTCTCTATCGTCCGAACCGCCGACGAAACCCGCGATAAATGAAGAAAAAAAAAAAAAAAAAAAATTCAATTTTCGTATCTAAAACGACGAAACCATCCGCTTTTTAATTTTTCTTTATTCGGTGTCGCGATGTCCGGGGGCTTACGAGTAACGGCCCGCAAGACCACTGCGTGATCTTGCCGAACCGATTGACGGGAATCCGATGGAAAATCCGTCGAGCAGTTTCACGAGATTCGGCTCGTTCGTACGTACACAATTCTCGGCTTTACATATCAGTATGGATCGAGTGTAGAGTTACGTGCGTCACCACGTCGTAGTAAATTTACATATAGCCGAATACGATTTTCGCCGTAAACAATATAATTTATGGGACACGTTTAAAAATCCGCGTTTCGGACGGGCGGGTGTTAAATTGTTTGTTTCGCCTTGAGTATATATATATATAAAAAAAAAAAAAAAAAAAAACCGTCTGGCGCGCTTACGCCGAGTTTCGCCGATACACTGTTTTCTGTTTTTTTTTTTTTGATAAACGAGAACAAATTACAAAATTATAGAAAAGCAATACGCCTAAATACACAATTCCGCGCGATACGGATAAACATCAATAAACATTAAACAGTTTACACCGCAATTATACATTTTTTTTTTTTTTTTTTCATAATACGCTGAGATTGCGTTTTTGCGGAATAACGAATTTATGTAAAAACCGCGCGGTATTATATTTGGAAATAGAAACCTAACCGTTTTCCGTAATAAATCTATTGGTATTCTATTATAGACATAAATTAAAAATAGATTTTTTTTATTTTTTTTTTTAAGTCGCGCGAATTAAAAGTAAAACGAGACAGTATACGTTGTGCCCGTATTTATAACGTGTACACGAGATGCGGTTATAATCCCTCTTTGGGAAATCCATTAAAATCACAATAAATTATATAAATTATTCCGAAATCCTCTGCACCCCGGGTACCTACGCACACCTACATATTACTATTATTATATATATAATTTTTTTTTTTTTTTTATCGTAATACTATTCTGTAAAACATTTGCAAATATTTATCCGTCGTACACAATCCGGTTTGTTGAGTACATATAAATATATAACGGATATATACATTGTTTATTTTATTATATATATATATATATATTTATTCAAATAAACTACGTTGAATCACCTATAATAATACACGGCGAGTGTTTGGAAAAATTAATAATATATAAAGGTATATTTCTCATGGATATACATATAAATACCGTTTTTTTTTTTTTTTTTTTTCTACAACAACATAAATTCCGTGTAACCGTATAAAAATATGCATTTTTGTTGTTGTTTTTTTTTTTTCTTTTCTTTTCGTTACTCGTAGTTGGGATATCGATATTATTGTTATTATCATGGCAATCGTGGCGGTATTAAAATCATGAATCGTCATTGAACGTTATCCAAACGCTCCGCGTAAAATTTAACGTAGACGAGGTACGGGCGTAAACCCGTCGTATTCCACATTATGTAATAATAAATGCATCTGAACTGCAGAGACGACACGTTGTTTTATGAATAAAATAAAAAAAAAAATACATAACGGAATATTGAAAGAAAAAAAGGGGGGGCGAAAAAAACTGCATCTATTTTATATACGAGTAATATAATATGATGTGTGTGTGTGTACTTTATACACGGGGGAGGGGGGGCGCGATCGAACAAAAGCGGTTACGTTTTCCATTTTTCCCCCGTCCGCATTATCTTCCCCGGTGGCATTACGAATAATAATTGCCGTTACCCGAAAACGCATTTTGATTTACTACTGGTGCACAGTGTGCGTACATGTGCCGCTCATACGTGACACGTTCTATTATTTTACGGGTTATTTTTTTTTTTTTTTTTTTTTTTTGCTTCATTCTTTTAAGCGTTATAATACATACCGTAGGTACTACACAACAGAGTATAAGGTCCGCCGTACGCTTGTGCACACACGCGAGCGCGGGCTAATCGAAAAATGTTTTGACATTAAAAAAAAAAAAGAGAGAGCGGAGATGATAAAATAAAAAAAAATAAAAAAACTATAATACACGCACGCGTATATAATATATGTGTATTTTTAATACCTATAAAAAAAAAAAAAAAAAAAAATACGTTACGGGTTTTAATATAATAAATCTATTGTAACAAATATTAAACGTATTTTGTATTTATTAAAATCTATCCGATTAAATATTATAATTTATATATATTTTTTTTGTGTATTGTTATTATTATTACTATTATGTTGTACGGGAATTTCGAAGCATTCGAAATGCGGCGCTACAGAAGGTACGCAAGAGATATGCCGAGTTCAGCAGATCATAGGGCGATAAGAACTTGACGATAGAACTTTAGAAAGGAATTCGGAGAGAAGATCATTGTGGACATATTTCTCAGACCGTTAGAAATAGTCTCGGGAGTTGATCGGTGATCGATGGACAAAACCACGAAGGAAGATCGCGATTTTGCAATACATGAACCGGATTATAAGAAGACCAAGCAAGTAATTCGTACCAATAAGCCCCCCCGAGAACTCGCTAGGGAATGGGGTTGTTGGGATGGTCGCCCCCCCCCTACACCCCGAATCGTTTTTTTAAATGTCAAATTTTAAATGAAATGTTATTGTTCGCTGTACGTTTTTTGCAATTTTTTATAAGTATCATTATGTAATATAACCCGCCCGAAAATAAATCCTACTGGCGTCATTGCCATGTCGTGTTGGGAGGACGTCGCCAGCGACGGGAAACCACGGAAATCGCTGCAGACCGATCCTTCGATTGAAATACTACAGAAGAAGATACCGACGCAATATGTAGTATTACAATCACGAAAACGTCAAACTAGTGCAGTTGGCTCCGAAAAACTGGGCACTTAAATTATACACGTGCTATCCTCTCTCCTAAAGTGACGTACAGTAAACGCCAAAGTACGAAAAAAAAAAAAAAAAAAATCGATTCTTTCAAGGTGAAAACAAAGGAAACGAAACAATCATTTTTCCGATAAGTCGAATAATTTTTTATGGAGATATTGCTCGTGTCTTCGGAAGAAAAGACGAATTATGTATTTGATAACTATTCGTATCTATTGATTTACAAGTGCGTCCTCCGAAAAGCCGTTTAATTCTTGTATGGATAACGGTTTTAATGTATTAACTTAAGAACGCTGAAGAAAATCGTACAATTGAAAAGTGTATAATTTTAAAATTTGACGTATTTATACATGTATTTACGGTTTTTTTTTTTTGTAAAGCGCCCCTAAAAAAAAAAAAAAAAAAACGACCTCCAGGCTACGCCCCAGATCGTAATACTATTTTGTTCTAGAAGTTTGACGTAACATATAATCGTGACGGTTAACAACACGTCTAAAAGTTTAACTCGGGAATCGGAACAAATGTACCTTATAGCCAGCGTATAATATAATATAATCGCAACAATTTAATTTCCGGTTTTGTATTTCCCCCGCCCACCGTTTTTTTTTTTTATCGTTTTCTTCTGTTTTTTTTTCCCTATCGAAATCGTTTTATTTTATTTAATATCTTTTTTTTTTTTTTTTTATAAACAATTTCCGTCCCTAAAATACGTTTTTTTAACAATATATATATATATATATAATTAATTAATTAACACGTATTGTTGACAACCGTCGAATATATTTCAACGACAACTGTATATTTATATATAGTAGAGGTAAATCCTATAAAAATTAGACGTGTATATATTGTATATTCACTTATTCGGGCTACTTACCGGAACAGTTTTATTTATTTATTTTTTTCTATATATTTTTTTTTTTTTTTTTTTTTTTTTCATCAAGGTCGGCGGGTGCATTTAGCGAGTTCTTTGACTCGGGAATCCGTTTTGCATAATACCGAACGCGTCCCCGGGCAAAATTTACTAATACGACGAAAGCTATAATATATATATATATATAAATTAAGCGTACAACGGGTTTGCGTGCAATGAGCTCTAAAACTACACAGCCGATTTTGATAAGATTATGCTCATGTGTGTGATTTGGTCCGACCTAAAATATAGGATAGTTTTTATCTCGATAAGTGACCGTCAATTTTTTATTTTTTTTTTTTTTTTTTATTACTTAGTTTTTATTTCCACAATCTGTTACATAATTTGAACAATAAGTGAATTTGATATTTACAGCGTGAAGGACGGATTAAAGATACCTTCCAGTGAAGGTACTTTTACAGTTAAAAAAAAAAAAAAAAAAAAAAATGTTAGGAAGTACTAGCCACCACCTAGAAGAGGAAAGACAAATAAGAATAACAAAAAGTAGATATCGAAAGAAGAACAAAGGGTATTAGATTGGTCTAGACTAGTAGGTCCCTACACCACCGCCGCCTTTTCAACCTTTTTTTGTGGGTTGCCGGGTATACTTATAGACGCAAGATCTTTGATTAAAGGATTTTTATGGTTTTCTTAAAGGTTGAAGTTAAAACGTCTGCAGAAGGTCTTAGTGACATCGTTTACAGGAGAGATGGCTTAATCCAATTATGGGGCTCCGCAAAACGTACAAACGTCAACCGTATCCAGCGTTTCCAGTCCAAAGTCCTCCGCACTATAACCAAAGCACCCTTCTACGTATCAAATCATACATCACATTCCGAATTTAAAGATTTTTATATGAAAAGGTTTGTATATATACATATATATATACATATCAATAATTAATACGTTACTAAGGAAACTATCGTCGCTTAGTTACCAAAAAACCGATTTTTTTTTTTTTGTTATTCTATAGATATAAAAGCCGAATACCACTCACTCGCTCATTATGATCGACGCCCAGACCGATCCGCTGGACCTAGAGATTTGAAATTTTAGTGGCATATATCGTACGGTGTAGGCGCATTACAGTCTTAAGAGTGACAAACGATAAACGATCTTTTTTAGCGTATTCAATTTCATTTTTAGTAAAATGCCGCGGAGAAAATCTAACCGCGATAGAACCGATAAAGTTGGGCAAGGGGTAGGGGTTAAATCCACGGGTAATTGTAATTTTTCACGGGCAACGCCGTCGGGACAGCTAAAAAATATATAAATATATTATATATAATATTATACCCGCGATTCTTCATATATATATATTAACCACCACCGCGTAAACGTAATATATTAAATTCGAATATAGTATCCCAGGGGTATATTATAATCGGAGTCCTAAAATACCCATAAAATACGAATATAATCTTTATATATATAAATGGATGTCTGTATAACATTACAAGATTCCATTAATATTCTCTAACTTCTGGAGCGATTTTTTTACGCGGTTATTTACAAAATTGTCCGCATTGTCCGAAGAGAAGCTATTGAAATCTACCCCCTATTGAATACCATCCCCTAATGATTCGGTTTCTAGATATTTTTAGTACAAAAACCGAATTATTTCTGTTGATTTATGAGTCACCTTGGTAACACAGATGAAAAAAAAAAACTGTTATTAATTATTGTAATGCAACCCCCTGTATCTTTGAATTTGAATTTTTTGCCATTGTTACACGCTAACAACACTTCAGTAACATTAACGAAATTTAAGCGCTGGAAATTATTTGAAATTCCACCCAAAAAAATCAAACATAGAAAGATCAATGAGATGCATGCAACGCAACTGTCGGCCAGTAGATCTACTTAGAAGACACTCGAAGAACGAGAGCACGAGTTGAAAACTTACGAGTGCGAGCCTCTACTTCAAGAGCTGTTGAAACACGTGAAAATCGAGATGCTAATCGAGACGTAAGGCTGATCGGATCAGAGCATCGACTTCAAGAGCGATAATCTATCTCAAAAAATCGTCGTTGAATTACGAGATAAAGACTACGATTACAGAATGTATCGCAATGTTGCCGTTGGTCCAATGACTAATTTATGCTTTTAGTTTTATTTCTAAATAATGGGCACAACAATAATACACAATGGTCTAGCAACAGAAATATGTATCGATATAAAGCGTTGCCGGGTCAACTAGTAAAATAATATAACAATATTGAACTCGGCGTTAAAAAATCAAAAACTCGTGTACGTCGAATCGTATAAAAACATCACATATTATTATCACCGCGCTGCGTTTATACACAATCGAAAATAATATTCAATTTGAACGCGTTTATGAAATTTCGGAAAACTACAATCAATTGTAACGGTTGTGATAATAATTTTAATGACAAAATTGAATTTAAATTTTCGAGTTAAATGTCAACTTTTTAACCTAAAACTTAAAAATTATTTTTTTTTTTATTTTTATATCGGTACAAATACGACCATGTATGCCTTCGGACATATATTTGCGTGTGTGTCTTATACGAAATCTAAAATGTGCGGTGTATACGAAAAGAAAAAGCGTACATATAACACAATAGTGGACAGCTGCACCTAATAGTGCGTACCTTTTAAAATTAAACAACATAAGTAATTGTTGGTAAGTATAACAACAAAATAATATTAAACTCTCCACTATTATTTCACACGTTTTGATAAATTATTATAATATTTCCAATCTATTATCTTGCCGCCTTGTCAAAAATATAACAATACAACTTATATATATTATATATATATATATATAGCCGGACTAAAACAACAATTACTCATAGATAATGTTGTAAAATAAAACGTAACCTATAAATATTTTTAAAGTAAGACAATATGAATTACATAATTCAATAGTTCCGTGGTTTTATAATTTATTATTACAACGGATATGGAGAAGGAATAAGGGGCTTACCCACACGACTATTCCGAGGATACATTTGATCTACGACGGTATTTTTTTTTAAATTCAAGATATATAGGTACGTTTTTGTTTTAAAAATGTTTTAATAGTGTATTAAATTCTAAACGAAACAATATACGATATCTGTTAGTTTTACTGTATTATGATGTTTGATTTTTTTTCCCCCCTGCGTTTGTAAATAAGTTTTCGACCAGTCTAACTGTTCCGATCGTCAACTTTGTAAGTATAGTTTCTGATTAAAAATAGTTTGTACAGTTTGTGCATCGAGGAGGATATTATTTCTTTGTTTTTTTTTTTTTTTATTAATAGGCGGAAACCGGGAAAAAAGACAGTTGAGAAAACAGGAATATTCAGTATATTTACGCAACAACGGTTTCTGTTAATATCGATATTGTTATTTTTGTTGTTGTTGTAATTCGGTGAAAAATAAACGTATATAAATACCAGGCGTTTTCACAAAATATTTTTATTTGGCAGAGATCGGGGTTCAAAAAAAAAAAGGGAATGGCCCTCTTTAATGTACACTGTGTCTAAGTGGAGTCTTCAGGTTAATTTCATAGTAGGGAGGAAAATATTGAAATAGTTGAAGGCATTCTATTACAATGCGCAACACGCTCAGATTTTGCGCTGCCCACAGAGTTCGAATTATTTAAATATACAACGTAATTATGAAAATTTAACGTTTCCGGAAGCAAATTCTTCGACGGCTGAATCCGTAGTCCACCTTAGATGCAATTTTTTGTTCAATTGACAGTATGGCTAAATTTGATAGACGTTCCTCAACCATATGGTGGAACGGAGATAATTTTTTAATTTGCAAAGAATTCTCTCGCGAGTAACTGTTGTAACTGGCATTGTTGAAATTGCCATTCATTTAGACGCTTAAAATTCGAAACTACACCGTTCAAATCAACACTGTATAAAAAAAATCGACCATTTTCTAATATCGTCTATTTCCCTAGTCGATACATTTCGATCGGACAAAAATGCGAAATTTGGAAATACATCTAGTGTAAATTTATTCAAATGATGAATACACGTAACTTCCGTCCAACAACAGATTTTAAAATGGTAATATATCTTGGTTTTGATTATAAAACTTTGGTTTAACGATTACATCAAATTTTGCGCCCTCGACCAGGCCCTGTAATATTAGCGTCGTTGTCTTCTAGACGCGGTACATAATCGTCAACATATTCTGGCTAATCGAATATTTTTCTCCGGTTTTGTGCGGACGAAATATTTTAGACATTCACTTGATAAATGCTCGAAATACGTCCAAACGTTTTACCACCATTATAAGAGTGTGCGTACACCATCGAATAAATCAATCGTTTCGAGAATTGGTGCGAAATAATGTCAATGTGGCTATAGAAGTGTTTGGTAATAAAAAAAAAAAAATTAAAAAAAAAACACATTTCGAAAGACCGTCGACGGTATTTACGAGTAAACATACCGATATCATCTATTGGTTTATTAAATCAAGACGAGACTGTTTATTTTAGCAAGATGGAACCACGTGCATCGCATATTATACCTCGTACGATAACTATATGTATATATATATATATAAATGCTGAAAGAATCGTTTGGTTAACACCTAATTTCAGAAGAAAAAAAAAAATTATAACCGTATGGCCACCCCGCATGATCACTTAACTTCGCGTCCCTTATATTTATTTGTAAGATTATTTATAAAAGGGCTTGTTGTATACACGACGCCAAGCCAATACAACCCTCGCTCGCGTTTACGAAAATTAAAAGTTAAAATTGAAAACATAATAACCGACGGGCGTCTGGCTGTGATATTTTCTTATTTACACCACCGGAACCAAATAACTATAATAACGTATAACGTGAAGAAATACGAGTTTCACAGCCAGCGTCCGTGTATGGAAAACCGCCGGCATTCGGAAAACTAATTCCAAACATTAGGAAACATATATATTTTATTTTTTGTTAAAAAAAAAAGAAAATTAAAATATCGATTATATACAAAAATTGTCTTCCTCGTCATCGCATAAATAGTGTTTGACCGGGGGGGGGCGGGGGGCCTCAAGTAACGATTTTCAATGAAATAAAAAGTCGATATATATTTAATTCTCAATAATCCTACACATAAATAATTAAATATATTTAATTTAATTTGTATTAAATATTAAACAGCGAATACAAATTTTGTCTACAATTTTTTTTTTTAAATATTCGATAATACCTACATGTAAATGGAAATTTTTGTTAGAAAGTCCTGATGATTATCAATAAAAAAAAAATTCCATTATGGACGAAAAATAAATATAGTTTTTTTCATTAGTTACACGATTTATTGAAAACATTATAGATAGTTAATAATTTGAAAATCTAAAATTTCATCGAAAGTCCTAAAATTCAATTATAGATTAATATATTCGGTTTCGTTACGATTCCATATCTGCGTACTTATAAAAAAAATAATAATAATAACCGCATAACATATTATTTTAGTTATATTAAACATCATATTTATAAAAAAAAACAAGGAGTTCGCCCTCCTCTGTGTTAAGGTATGGCTTCCATATACGTAAAAAATATATAAACATACATAATATGAGAAAAAAGTACAATACACCTGCGCCGAGTGTAGGTATTCACATGCGTATAGAATGATTACGTTTTTTTTTTTTCATTTTTTTTTTTTTTTTTTTTTTTTCATTCTATAGCGGTTGACGAAATTATTTTTTTGGGTTACGAGATGACCTAGCGGATCATCCGGGCAGCGACGCTGCCCGTCAATGATATTATACGGGCAAGACGGTTTTCACGAAAAACAATTTGGAACAATGAAAGCACCGGCGATTGTTTGAAAATGGTTTAAAATTAATCGCGTGCTCAGCTCGTGCCTGAAGGTATACAAAAAAAAAAAAAAAAGCTAACAATGAGAAAAATGTATACGAATAGAGTTTTCTATGGGCGACGTGGTACAATGAAAAAAAAAAAAAACACCGCGTTATTGGTATAGTATAGGTACAAACACCTCACTTCTTGGATACATAGCATAATATATATATATATATATGCATATCGTGGCTGAGTGATAATATAAAAACCGTCAATTCCTCAGATCGGTAAAAAAAAAAAAAAAAAAAATTACTCATATCGAATACATTTCATACGAGTTATATTTTCAACCCCATAGTTTCCATCGACAAAAAAACGCGTGCCCGTAATACATAAAATAAATGTATTCAGCTCCCAAGATGACACGGCGAAGAGAGATCTATATAATTTATTTTCTTTTTTTTTATGAAAATAGGGAAATATTAAAAAAATAATTATAATAATAATCACACGACAATTTCCAAATGTAACCAACAAATGACATTTTGCTCTGTAAGAACAGTATTTAAATCCAAAATAATATTAATCTAACTTTACGTCATGGTATGTGTACGGGACGTTGCAGTGTATATATGTATGACGTGAGTCATATGGTCCACCACAAAAAAAAAAAAAATAATAATAATAATAATGAACAAAATCTTGCGATATTTGTGAGAAATGTCACCCAATCAAAATGTTTGGGCTACAGAGAGATCGGAACACTAAACCGCTATGAAAGAATTAAGATAACTTAAGATCTGAGAGATATTTCGGGAGAACAAGACATGCTAATATTGAAAAGCAAAAAAGATAATAGCTGGACAGGTTTGTAAGAACATATTATGATCTGATGAGTAGTACATTTAAACCTAAATAGTAAGGGACAGAGATGGGCGGACAAAGTACAGAATAAGACTTAAACTATTTGCTCGGGATAAAACAACGGGTGGGGGGGGGGGTAAATGGCAGTTAGAGCTAAAGATATTAAAAATAACATCCAATTTTCGCTCAGTCGACCGGGGTGGATATGGTTATTGCTATACAGCGATGACGTTGTATAATACGAACAGTCATTGTTAGTAAAAAAAAAAAAAGTTGAAGCTCTAGGACCGAATTGGAATGAGATTTTGATGACGAATATTGCGATAGCCGGAGGGTCGGTTGTGAGACGGGATAGTCCCGGAGGCCAGATATAGCCAAATACACGATATTTGTGAGTGAAGTTCCCTCCTAATCCGAATGATTGGGCTAAGGAAAGATCGGATCACTGGACTGTTATGAAAGCAAAAAAGACGACAGCTGGACAGAATCCGTATTGTGGTCGCAAGAACATATTATGATCCGAGGAGTAATAAATTTAAACCATAACAGTATTAGAGACCAATACCAGGACGCCCGAGACAGAGACAAGCGGACAGAGTACAGAATAAGACTTAAACTATTTGCTCGGGATAAACAAAAGTATTTTTTTTTTTTTTTTTTTTAAATATTTTTTATTTTCGCAAATCAACAATCTATTACCAACCGTTATAATAAGAATATGGGTGGAGTATACGAAGAAAGTGAAAATGAACGCGAATTGAATACGTTAGCCAATAATGATAACGCTTCGGCGGAATAAACAACGGTAAAAAGAATTAAGAAACAGTTTTTATTAGGAAGACGTAGGTACGAGAAAAAAAAAACGCGGACGCATTAGGACGTGGAATTGGAATGATAATTTTGTGACAAATATTGAAATAGCCGGAGGGTCGGTTGCTGCGAGACAAAATAGTCCCGGACGGTGGCGTAATTGTTGGGGGGGGGGAACAATAGGGAGAACTTGCCCGCCCAAGAAATTTCTACGAGGGGCCAAGGTATCATATTGCTCCCCCTCAAGGTATGGGAATGGTAACAAATCTCTGAATATTCTAAAATAAAGAAAGAACGCAATAAGTTTATTACTTTTTACATTCATAAAATAAAAATATTTTTTTCCTCAAATCCTTTCGTAAACGTTTATATTTAACGTTTCACCTAGGTTTTTTTTTAGTATGTTAACGAATTGTCTGTGTTACAAAAATAAGAAAACTAACGCAAATATAACGGTGCGGTCCGTTCGTTAATTTTCATTAAGTTTCGTTTAATTATTATGTTATCGCGTTAGTCGTTAAATCGCATAAATTTTGGTTATTTCCTATACAAGCAGAATACGAATATATATATTCACACTGAAGTAGTTTTTTACGCAGCGGTGTACACCGGTCCCGGAGGCTGAATACACCCGAATAATAATTTCCAATGTGTATAAAATCACGGGTCACACACACGTATTATATTATTGTAAAATTTCGTTCGCATATTTGTGTAGAATATTCATAATAATAATAATAATAATCCACTACTACGCGCGTACTATACGTACATATATTTTTAATTAAACAGTCCATTGTTACTGCGCGCGTACGTATAGTTCGCGATATTGACAGTTTTTTTTATTATTATTTTTTTATTTTTTTTTTTTATCAAAAGACGACGCGGACGTGTTTTATTTACTCAATAATAATAATAATAATAATAATAATAATAACACAGTAAACAACCAGGTCAACACATAATTTATTATAATGCCGGGCAGGTGTCTAATCCGAAAACGTACGGCTAGCACGGCTTTAGTGTACACTGCACTCGCAGTACATTGTACACCGAACCGTTTCCTATACGTATATCCGAATAATAAAACGCATATAAACAAAGTTAAACAACACGTGAAAAGCTGAAAATATGTGTCGGTGTGTGTGTGTGTGTGTATTTTATTTCCAAACAAAATGTTGACAGCCATTGCTTTCCATAATTTCACGAAACTAATTCATTTGTTTGCCTACCGGCGTTAATACGTTTAGTTTTTTTTTTTTTTTTTTTTTTTTTGATTTTCGTCCTTTTCGAATTTCCCATAATCATATATAGTCGCCGCGAGCGATTTATAATAAACGGACAAATACGTATACATACACCAACACATATACGTTCAAACGGAGAATGATTCAAAAATGTCCCCTTTACATATGCGATTCGATTACGACGATATTATTAAAATTGATTTTCCGATCGAGTTACAAAAATATCGAATAGCCGACGTTTATAGAGTATATTAAGAAATTAATACAAAACCGTTTAATATTATTATTTTTTTTTTTTTTTTATATATACGAATCGTGTCGACTGCAATTGGCGCATTTAGGTCACGCGAATGTAGCGAAGAAGCAATAATTAGTTTTACTAAGATGTTTTATTCTTTCGGTAAGATGCGGATTTATCGCCCAGCGGTGGTGGTGCTTTAATTGAAAAGACTGTTCAAGATTCTCAACAGTTTTCGAACAAATAAAGTTAGCAATCGGGGTTGTATTTACGGAGTGGACTAAGAGGATTGCAGTCCCCTCACCACCCCCCATCCCGAAATAACTGACAAACAGTGGTTTTAAATATAAGTGTTAAGTGAGACCTGGGATCTTGGAAACGGTATTTATAAAAAAAAAAAAAAGTTGTCAACTTCTCCCCCAACAAAAAAAATGTATACGTGTACCGTATACTATATGTATAACAGCGGTTCCCTAACTTGTTCGTCTCACGGCGCCCTTTATAAAACGGATGACGTTTTTTTTTTTGTTTTTTGTTTTTAAAGAAAAATATATAATAAAAATGATAACAACTAATTTGGAAATATTTATTTTATAATAATCATATATATTTTTAGACCAGAGTCTAAAGAACTGGTCGACGGCGCGGCAGCCCCCGTAAAGACTTTGTCCGTAGCAATCGATCTGATCATCACCGTAATAGTACGGGAAAAGGATTTTCTGATATCCATCTAAGGGCGGGACTTGTGCGGCGTTCCGAGCCTGTTTTATATTATAACCGCTCCCGTTGTGATCAAATCCCACCGAGATATATATTTGATCCAAAAAATCGGGGTTACTTTTAATATATAGTGCCCGTATCGGTCCTATATATACTAGTGATTATTCCACCCGCATGCGTTGAAAAACAACCGACTTACGGTAATCTATTAAAATTCCTTAAAATGTTTTAGTTTTAAAGAATATTCGAAAATCGAGTACCAGGAGACCAGAATCTGACGTCGATAATTTGCGCTCGGGAGGACACCTGTTGCTACGCAGACGACGGTCGGCCGGTGATACGATTATACAAGGATATATATATACACCTTAAATTTATATTATGGGGGCATAATTATACTAGGTTTATCATACTCGGCAGTACCAAAATTCTAGGTTTTATATACCCCCCTAAATTCATAACATAAAATACATACCTCCCCTTCCAGGGAGGATTGAAATGGTCCTATTCCTTTGATCGTGTATATTTTTAGACCAGAGTCGAGGAGCGGCGTTCCTGTAAAGACAAACCCGGCGCACACTTTGAAAACCGCTGCTATATCGTAACACGTCAGTGATAAGTTCCAAATCACTCAATTGTCGTGTCACTTTAAAGTTGCGTCAGCAAGTCGATTCCCCTACGCCAATTTTTAGTGTGTCCCTTTCGACATGTAAAAAAGCGCACAAATTTGAAAATCTGAAAGACTGAGTTCTCCGTGGTGGCAATGGATTATGGGCGGTGGAAATTTCTTCGGATGTATGGACGAACCCAATATCGTCGTTATCTGATTATCTTTCTCGATGCGTAACAGTAGCAATCAGTAGTAATCACTATTTAAGTCCATGGTTGTTTTGCAAAACGATGACCACGAAGGTCGTCGTGCTTCCAAAACTGGACAAACTACTGATTTGGATCACTTTTGTGTAATTCTCGTGAGCAAATCCTACTAACCAATAGTATCTTAATTTGTAATTTAAATCACAAACGTCGGTTCGGTTTATTCAGTAGCTCGCCTTGTGAACGCGGTCTTATATTATAACGCCTCATCATTTTGTTGCTAGTTTACCGAATTCCACTTAAAATCGTTTTTATTTTTGTATTCCAATAATTTATTATCGCTTTCCGTACCCATATAGATAAACTATAAACTACCCTGTATCGTGTGACAAAACTTCCTCGTCAATTTTCCGTCACCTACGACATTGGCCTACCCGTGGCGCCCAGAACGTCCGGTTCGTTTAAACTTTTAATAGTGTATCATCCATTTTATTATTTTTAATCTTTTCGTCTTGGGATGTAAAATACATTTATCCGCAATGCCGAAAGAGACGTTTAACGTAAAAATATTATTTGATCAGGGTGACAGTGCGTAAAAATAAGAACGATGCCGAGGAAATGTTGCGGACACCCCGATGACCCTCGAAAACTGCAGGGGAAATATAATAATAGCGGGGTAAAAAACAAAACAAAAAAAAAAAAAAATAATAATAATAAAACGACGATAAGAGACCTAAGGTTTGTAATTAAATGCGTATATAGAGAAGGGTGTTTGGATCAAGAAAAAAAAGAAATCCTCGGACGTTGACTTTTTACCCATTATGTACACACATACCACGCGATGACAACGGTTGCGGTATATATAGTGGCGGTAATATTATAGTGGTGACGGTGACGATGACGACGTTTAGCGCAATTTTTTGGCCATTATCCGACTACGGTCGGGCTACCCTCGTATAACTTTTTCGAACCCGCGGAGAACGTACAGCAAGCACTTATCTTCCGTCGTCACACCGCCAGTCGATTTTCCCGACCCTTTTTTTTTATATTTCGCCCCCCATAAACGATTATATACATTATATTATATACGTGTGTGTGTGTGTGTATGTAAAAAAATAGTTTATATTTTTTACAGATATAAATATATATATATATATATATATATATATAAATTATTCCTTTGCTGTCGTTTTAGAGACAAGAAAACGTATGCCACGTAAAGTCACCTATAGTGTATAGAAAATTATAAACGATAATTACCGTATTCGAAAAGAGAACAATAATATATTACTCTCTGAAAATCGTTATACGCGATAACACTAATAATCGTACGAGTCATAACAATGTAAAGTTTAGACTGGAAAATGTAGAGAGAAGTTATATTTTGTAAATAGATATGAAACGGATATTAGACGTTCCTACTCCTCAGTCAAAGTTTTTAACCGTTATAACTCGTCAATTATGGTATGCCCAATTTTAGCGTTATGCATCATATATAACAATAAGACGAAATAAAAAGTTCTGGTTTGAAAAGGACGGAATAATTAAATAAAATGTAAATGCTCATTTAAGGTATAAAGTAGTGGTAAATAATTTAAAATCGCGTTGAAATAAAGCTTCGACGATTCCATAATGGTAAAAAAAAAAAAAAAAAACAGAGATCGAATTAACTTAAAATCCTCCGATAAATTCGTCGGATCGTGATAAAAAAAAAAAATCACTATGTTTATGAAACGATATTACAAAGGTGTAAATATCTTAAATACATTTACAAAACAAAATTTCCTACCAGAAACAACCCTGAAATTGATGATAGGAACAAATCATCTAGCCAAAAAATTGTTCAAGTACATCGAATAAAAAAAACCTAACATACGTCGCACCACATGGCAACTGTTATAAGTGATAAGTTGGATAGGTAGAAAATATGAGGTAATTTAGTTAATGTCTGCGTGCAACGATAAATCATTGAAAACGAAAAACGATTGTAAGCGAAGTTCGGTTAAATATGTTTTGATTAGTAAAAATAAAAATTGTATTGGTTCGTAACGAATTTTACAAATAAATTTGAACTTAAAACTCTGATAAAAATTATCCACGCGTAATCAAAAAAAAAAAAAAAAATGGGTTTTTATTTGTATCACTTTTAAAAAGTGGTAAAAGTTGTAGATCTCTAAAATTATCGTTAACGAAATTACAACAAAAAAAAAACAACAACAAAAACCGTTGTTACGTAAATATTCTAATCATTTTATCCCCGTCATTTAGAAAAAAAAAATAATGACCTTAATGCATCAACTAGACAATGTTCGTCAACAGAGAACTCCTGTAAAGTTGTTTTGATTGTAGTGAGATTTTTACACAAAAACTAATGAAACCAATACATACAAATGAATTTAATGATATAGATTTAAAAGAAAAACCAAATATTTTTTTCGATAAATATTCGATACTGTTATACAGTATGCAATATCTATGTTTAAACTAGTACCCCACCCCCATCCATCACTGATGGATATATTACGAATACGCAAGTAGTTAACCATTTAAGAACATACATGTTTTTATTAAAACATATAATTAATGGATAAAAGTCAATAAATTTGAAGAGAAAATAAATAAACCCAAAGACTTTCGATATTGTATACTGCAGAGATATGAATAGAAAATAATTTCGTAATAATTTAGACACTTTTAACTGTGTTAAAAAAAAAAAAAAAAAAAATGTGTGTGCTACCGTGAACAACGGGTACCTGACTTATTTGTATTACCTACATAATATATAATATATTGGCCGAAAATTCTTTGAAATAAAAAATACACAATACCCGTAATATAATGCGCGTATACGTTTCCTTGTATATTTAAAAAAAAAAAAAAAAATTATAATAATGAATATACTGAAAAATATGTATATACATATATACCTTTACCAAAATAAATTCTATGCATCGTGAATATGTGAAAAAAAATAAAATAAAATAAATAATAATAATTAACGCTCGGAACACGACTGCAGGATAGATGCTTATTTTCCGGACATTAGACGCTGCTAGGTTACATACTATAAGTAAATTATACTTTATTCATCATAGAGAATCCGCCGTGTAGGTAATTTATTTTCGTACACATTTTATCATGCGATTCGAATATAATAACAATTAAATGAAGGCGTGGCTCTCGTCAATGTACGTTCACGTCTACTTTTTTTTTTCTTTTTTTTTTTTTTTATTATTATTATTTTATATATACTAATTCTATAGAACAAAACGAAAAAATGTACACGTATACGTACGTCGGCTTCATACCTCTTCCATACGGCGGCATCAAAATTCATACATTTTAAATATTAGAATTTCCATATTATAGAATATTTTAAACGATTCAACTATGTTAATGGCCGCTACAAGAAATTAGAGCATTAATACTCTTGACGAAACGTGTACAGCTGCTGTGTATATACTAGTTTTGCATTCTTGAGTTTTTTAAATTTTTATATATATATATATATATAATAGTTGGCGTTCGGCGTCCGTCGCGTATACATCGTCTTTATATTTTATTTTATTCCGTATAATACTGGACTTATGTTAACCAATTCATACATAAAAAACGTCCGCGTTAAATTTACAATGACTACTAACGTTATGTGAAAATTACTTAGTTTTTCTAATTTGTTCTTATAGTTGATATTAAATAATATAAATTAAAATACACCGTCGGTTACATTCAAGTACAAGATATCTACGGTAACTCGTAAGTCGTCTTTATCGCATGCCACTGCGGCGGCAGCGACCTTGGCCATATCGCAATAATAATTATCCCACAATCTACATCCAAAAAATATAAATTCAAATTTAATCGCAAATGGCTCTAATCTACAGTCTGCTCGCCTAAACAAAGTCTCAAATTCTGTAAACAATAGCCGCCTAGTCGGTTTGGTTAGGTCAGGTTAGGTATTCGAGATATTACTAACATGGTTCCGTCTCAGTCGAGCAGTCGGACCCCGGCCCCGGCCAATGTCGAAAACAAAAGTAACTATTCCTCTTCTCCCGAACGAAATTCGCCATAAATACAGAACAATAATAAATTATTTTTTGCAAATAATCGCTTTGCAATACTTTCACGAGACAATCCCGTGCCCATTTCTTCGAATGACGCTCCTCTGGACTTTCCCATGGATCCCGTGGGGGCCGCCAATGTCGAAAATAAAACTACTCGTCCTCCACCAATTTCTGTAAGAGGTGTTATTAGCTACACCGATCTTTGCACCAACCATGTTGAACTGATCGGTGTAGACAACTTCTTTTGCAAGTCCTCGACTGATCGCCTTAAAACTATGACGGCAAACCCTGACTTATACAGAACTCTGGTTCGTTTCTTAAAGGATCAAAAAACCGAGTATCATACCTATCAAGTGAAGGAGGATAAACCAACGCGTGTTGTCATTCGGAATTTTCATCCAACCACATCGACTGATCTCATTAAGTCCGAATTGGAACTGCGCCTATTTGAGGTCAGGCAAATAACAAGTGTTCTCCATAAAGTCAATAAATATCCGCTACCTCTCTTCTTCGTGGACCTTGAGCCTACTCCATAGTCAAATGATATATATATATAAATATATAAGCACTCATCTCTCCTTCTAACCAAAGTAAAAATGGAAGAACCGTACAAGTCCAAAGTCATAAGCCAATGTATTAATTGCCAGGAATATGGTCGTACGAAATCATATTGTAGCTATCCACCTCGATGTGTCCATTGCAGTGCCTATCATCCATCTTCGGAATGTCAAAATGCACGCGATTCTGCTTCCAAATGTGCTCTCTGCAATGGTGAACACCCCTCCAACTACATAGGCTGCTCCGTTTATAAGGATCTCCAACATCGTAACAAATTAAAATCTAGTAACTTTCTGTCTGATAAACTTAGTTCCTAAAAAATGTAATGTACAAGTTTGCCATCCAGTGATAACTCCCACATTACACCCATCTATCACGTCTCAAACCTATGTTCAAGCTAATTCTGACTCTCCCCCCAACAACACTATTCCTGCTGTTGTACCTGGTATCAATAATGCATTGACTAGTTTCCTCGACGACTTCAAACTGATAATTAATCCTCTAATCACTCTACTTACTAAAGTAATTTCAAGTCTCCTAGACATAAATAATGTGTAACTCCTTCACAGATAGATCCCTCTCAATTGTATTATTCAACGCCAACGGCCTCAAAAATCATGTAAATGAACACCAAACTACGCATTGACATTGTGCTCATTACGGAAACCCAATTTACGTAATATTCAAAAATATATGTTCCTGCTTATAGACTAATTAAAACTAACCACCCGGACGGCACAGCACATAGTGGTGTTGCCATTCTTGTTAAATCCACAATAATTTTTCAAGTTCTTTCAATCTTCTCCCAAGATTTATTTCAATCTTGCGCTATATTAATTTAATTAAATAATATTCCTGTCGCGATTGCTGCAATTTACTCCCCCCTCCCCCAAGACACAATCTTACAAACGCGGATTTTCAAAGTTACTTTAGTACGTTTGATAACAATTTTATTGTCGGTGGAGATTATAACGCGAAACATCAGAGCCGGGGTTGCTGTGTAAATAACCCAAGAGGTGTTAACCTCCATAATTTTGCATTCGTAAAACAGTACTCGCTCCTCCTGGTCCGACTTATTGACCTAACCTATCATCGTAAAAACCCGGATATTCTCGACATTTTTGTCACTAAAGTTCTTTCTAACTTATACTACGTAATCGACAATTTTCTGGACTTTAACTCCGATCATTCATCAGTTACGTTAACTATAAAAAATTATCCACCAACATACGTAGAGTCATCTACGGTATTTAATTCAACCTAACCAATCCTATGGAAATGTTCAAAAATTATATTAATCCCAAAACCAAATAAACCACTTGACTCCCTAACTTCCTTTAGACCAATTAGCCTATTGACTTTTTTTGGCAAAGTATTAGAAAGACTTATACTTAATCGTATTCTCCCCATCATTCATGGCAAACAAATTCTTCCTGAATATCAATTTGGCTTTCGGGCAAAACATTCACCAAGTCCACAGAGTTGTTGATGCGGTCTCATTTGCCCTGGAAAAAAAAATTTTTTGTACGTCTGTATTTCTCGACGTATCGCAGGCCTTTGATAGAGTATAGCATGATGGCCGGCTCTATAAATTAAAATAATTCCTACCTCCTATCTACTTTTTCTTAATAAAATCTTATCTTGCTGACCGCTACTTCCAGGCCCAATATGGTTCTGCTGGCTCGAACATAATGAGAATTAAAGCCGGTATTCCACAAGGGAGAATCCTGTCACCAGCGTTATACAATATATATATATATATATATACATCGGATCAACTGATTACTCCTAACACATTAGTGGCTGACTATGCGGACGACAAGGTAATTATTTCAACCGATGCGGATCTTTTCATTGCTTCCGCTAATCTCCAAAACCAGTCTACCAGTCTTATGGAAGACTGGTATACGAAATGGCGATTTAAGGTCAATCAATCGAGATTTTCCCGCACTACTTTCTCCCTCAGAAAATCCGAGTGTCCTGATGTATACCTCTTTGGCACTCAAATACCTTCACCCCAGTCCGTAAAATATCTTGGCCTAACTCTTGACCGCCGTCTTACCTGGGCTTCCCGCATCAAAGCTAAGAAACTCGCCTTGAATGCGCGACTCCGCATGCTAAAAACTTTAGTAAACACACCCCACTAAATACAAAACTTCAAGTTTACAAATCTTTGATCAAGCCAATGCGGACCTATGGCTTCCAACTCTGGGGTAGTGCAAAAAAGTCAAACCCTAATAGAATCCAAACTCTCCAAAATATTAATCTACGAAAAATCTCCAACGCCCCACCGTATGTGACCAACTTCTCATTCCATTCGGATTTAAAAATCAAGACCGTTTCTGAAGAAGCTAGCACCTTCTATAAAAGATACCATTCAAAACTCCTTTATCATCCCGATTCTTTTATATCTAATCTAGGCACACTATCGATTCCTGGCAACCCACCGAGGCAGCTAAAACGGAAGTGGTGTAGAGACCTCCTTAGTAATTAATACAAAAATAAAAATATTATCCAAATCATTCGTTAGGTAGTGTCACCACTGGCTTCTTCCTTCAAGCTTTATCATATTATATATATTATTTTATCACATATTCTTATTGTGCCCTAGGGCACAGATTGTATATATCACGTAAAAATAAAAAAATATATAACAAAAACTGTGTTGTGTTAACAATGTTTTAATTTTTTTTTTTTTTAAATATTTATTACAGTTTTTAAATGATTTTATTCTGCGACCCGCGTGGAAATAGTGAAAATATTATAAAACTTCATCGACTTTACTGAATGTACTTGCAGTTGCACATTTCACTTAAGATACTACATAAACAAATAAATCCGGACACAATTCAATCAATGGGTAAACCAATGTTGTAGATTTGGGAACGGTATTGGTTTAACTGGTAAGGTTTTCCCAAATTGGTTTTTTATGGAATACGAACACAGTTCCATACACAGAATACGAAAATTAATAAAAAAAAAAATGTTCGATGCGTATAATAATAACAATAATTATTGATTAAAAATACATTCATTAACCGAGATACCGTAAAAAATACCGTACAACAGTTTTTCGCGTCAGATTTACATATTTATATATAAACGTACACGCTGTTTTATTTTTATTTTTTTAGTTTATTTTTGTTTTATGATTATTCATATATGCCTAGTGTAGGGTATCCGCAGCACAACTAGATCATTAAATACGATATTTCGACTGTTGTTCACATCATTACATCATGCGCATCACAAACGCCGAAAAAATCGTCCAATTATTTAATTAACGACCGTGTAGCAAATATACGTAACGTATACCATATATAAATATGCATTATGCAAAATATACGATATTTCGACATACAGTATTCCTCTATACACCCAACAATAATTGTTTGTTGTTGCGTAATCCGTATGGCAGTATGCTGTTTTTGTTTTACCGAACGAATCGCTCGAGTTAAACAATTTGTTCTTGCACTTAACGAATTTTATCGTAAATATAAATGTAAATTACCACGTTATGCGTTCGACATTTTTTTTTTTTTTTTTTTGTGCCACAACTTCAAATAGCTATAAATAACCCGAAAAAAGCCAAGTTATTTTTCGAAAATTATAGCGCGTCTAGAAAATGCTAATATATATAAAATATTCGGTGGAAATCGCGGGTCTCTACAACATCGTATTTGCAACAAAATCGATTTGTACAGGAACCGTTGTACATAGTCGTAATTAATATTCTCGTTTTTCTTTCAGTTTTCCTCCATTATTGAGTAAAGTACAAATAATATTGAAAAATTGACCTGTGTACCAACTCGGCGAGATACTCTACTAGAAACTACCGCTGATGTTTACGATTAAATCCAGATAAATTATTGACAGACAGTAAAGAAAACTCAGCGCACGTCATAGTAAAACCAATTACGTTCCTCGTTTTGCTGAGAATCATAAATACATAAATATAATATTATATATAGGTACTTAACGGTATATTAAGAATATATTTATTGCAAAACACGTACAGTTATATTGTCTGTAGATTATCAAGATTTAAAGAGTAGGTAAATACATAATAGATGAATAATAATTAAAAAAAAAAAATTATATTATTTTACAATAATATATTATGTAGGAGAGGGATAGAGTAGTACGATAAACGATTGTTTACTATGGCCTGATAAATATCGAATATTTGCATCTGAACAATACGTGCTGGCGCGACCGAAATTGTAATTTATAACGAAATGGAAAACGACGTGAGAATAGAGAAAATAAGACGAACGATGTCGTAATAGCCGTAAGTAATTAAAACCAATCGGCAAGAATTAAGCCGACAATTATAGCTGGTTAATAGGGGGGCGACCGTCGTTTTACGGACGATTTGACACACTCGCAAATATATTTGAACTTTTTTTTTTTTAGATGTTTCCGTTTAATATTCGTAAATACGTGTACACGTTTTCGGTATTACCGTGACCGCGTGTTTGCGCATAATACAATAAAACGTACGGGTATAAGAGTGTGTATTGTAGACGTTATAGACGCCGGGCACATCATATAAATTATTATGTAACGTGGTGGTAATCGAAATATTTTGATAATTGCGTTACGTGACTTAACACGTGTTATTTATACGAACAACACGGGGTTCGCACGCTGCAGCTACCCGTAAACTTCAGAGAATTTAACTGGATTTTCAATTTAGTACGTACGGGCCGCGCACAATGCGCTTTAATGAATTATTATAGGCCGCCTTACTTATACACTGCGCGCAGAGAACTTTACCAATAACAGGCCATTTTGGATTTGTAATTATATTGCACTCCGGCGTACGCATATAATTATGAACGGAATATATACTTCAATGTATAATCGTAAAACAGTAAAATCATTAACTCCCGGGATACGTTTTACGGCGTTGAACACACACGGACGTAAAACGAAATAAATTAATTTACTTCTATATAAATTCGTAAAGAAAATCTCAAAATATACTTAAATCATTGTAGGATTTATAGAAAACTATTTAACCCGCTAGTATTTTGGGGCGCGTTCTATTTAGTTGCGTATCTGTTTAACGTACATAATATATATTTGATTTTTGAAAAATGTTATCTGTTTTTTAATTATAATAAATTAATTTTTAAAGCAATAATACAAATAATAGTGTTGAACGCTGACAATACCAATAGCTGTAAAATATGAGATGTTAAGGCTCAGACGTATTTTTTTTATTAAAAGTTAAAGCAACAACGGTTATTAACAGCCTGCTAGACTAGCAGTATATGTAGTAAGAGAAGAAAAACATGAGTTACAAATTATTTACATTTATTTAAACTTTTTCACTTAGATTTATGTTGTTGGGAAAATTGGAGTATTGCCACTGTATTATCTTCGTTGATAGCTTGTTGGAGCGCGGTCGAGTTGGAGAAGATTCTTCGTGCTTCGTGGTAATTTGGACATTTGGTCACGAGGTGATCGATAGATATGTTGACTTTACATGCGTCACATATTGGGGCTGGCTCTTTGGTGATGAGGAAGGAGTGGGTTAGATGGGTGTGTCCTATTCTAACCCGAGTGATTATTACCTTATCTCGTCTTTTGAAGTTTAGTGGGAGGTTCCATTTTTGAATAGAGGAGGGTTTAATGGTTCAAAGCTTGTTTGATTGAGCAATATTGGTCCAGTATTTCTGCCATTCTTCTGCAGTCTTGAGGTCAATAATTTTAAGTGTCTCTGAGAATATGGTTGGGATTAATTTTAAGGCATTTTGAGGTATGGTGGCTTCGATTTTACTCAGACGTATTATAGTTGGTTTTTAAGTAAAGACTTAAATAAAATAGTTTTTTCTGCATTTGAGTGCAGTATATATTATTTTTAAAAAAATATTTAGCAGTTTAGCGTGTATACCCAACAATGAGAATTTTAACTTTTCACTTAACTTTAAACCTTAACCTTTGAATTTGAATTTTTATATAAACTTCATTTATTTTCCCACATTACCTTAATGAACAACAATAGTTAATTTCGAATTATACAACGTTGAATTAATTTTAATTTCTTTCGTTTCGACACAAAATTCATAACCCTAATAGGGTTATTTTAATATAGTAAGTTATAATTTGTACCACTCTATGAAAATAAATATAATTCGATATTTACAAAATGAATCCCCTCTCCCCCCCTCGTGTGTTTAACTAGATTATAAATCATTTTTGGTATCAAACCGGAGGCTTAATAAGCATTTCCGCTATGACAATATTAACTATTTTACAACTAAAGAACTCGAGTTATTCGAGTTAAATCGGTTAATAGAAACGTTAAAAATAATTTTTAATTTAACTTTTTTTGTTAATTGTTATAAAACGAATAATTCAACGTTACTATATTTCGTTTAACTAAAATACCCGCTCGGGAGTTGTGATTATTTTATAACGAACATGCCCATTCGGCCGTGTAAAAGCGTATGTATATAAGTAACACGCACATAGTGTATATAATATAATAAACCGATATTACATAGATATTATATATTATACGCGCGTTGGCGTATTATATATAAATATTTTTTTTTTTTTTATATATATTATATGGTCAATTTACGTTTTGTTTTTTTTTTTTTTTTACAATGGATAAAACAACATATAAATATATACGTATAAATATCACACACTGCGAATACGACCGTTAGCCGTAGGATTTAGTCGAAAGAATTGTTTTGAAAGTCCGTAAAGTGCTCGTTTCCTTTCCCCTGCCCCCCGGTCCGCGTATATGTTCTCTTCTCGGCGCGAATACGGTTACCAATAAAAAAAAAAAAAAAAAAAAAAACCGCCGTAATCGATACCGCCGCCGCCGCCGCCGCCGGAGCTAATACGGAAAACGTGTAAAGTCTATCGGGTATAACTTATGGCTGTTTACCGCGCGAGAGAACGGGAAGTCATGGAGAGCGATAAAAAGAGTGAGAGAGAGAGACAAAAACAACATATATATATATATATATATATATATATATATATATATATATATATATAATAAAAACTTACGTATATATAAATGTCTGTGTGTGTATGTGTATGTCCCACGGGTGAATATAATACACAGAGTGTATACGGAGGGAAAAAACTATATAAATATATACGTGTACGCACATATCTCCGCGTAAACCGTGGCAGACTATCAAAATAAGTATCATCGACTTAGCGACAATATAACACGCCTTTGAGTATTATTATTTCGGTGTGTGTGTATGTGTACATATATATATATATACATACATATACACGTATATAATAAATTGAAAACGCTCTCTTTCGGTTTTTTTTTTATTTTTATTTTCATTTTTTTATTCCCACTCCGCCACCCACATACCACCACCACCGCCATATCCGCCTCGCGGTGCCGCTCCGCTATATTTATTCTCTAACCCACCCCTATTCCCCCCCCACAAAACACTTTATTGAGCAATCATATATACCTACTGTGTTACGACGAGATGATCGTTTCTTATCACGACCGGTTTTTTTTATATATATATTTTTTTTTTTTTCCGTTTATATATATTTACGCTCCCTGGTCGGCAGTTATTTACACAAAAAAAAAAAGTCGTGGTGCGTATATAGCAATAAGAAACAAAAAGAGGGTTATATATTATCTACACGTGTGTATATATATATATATATATATATATATAAATATATAACCTAACCTAACCTACTGATATTTTGCGCTATATGCGCTGATATGAAAGCTGGACATTTTAACTAGATAAAAAAAATAAAAAAATAGTCATAAGTTATATGTTAATTTTGTTTGCACGGGTCTCGTTTAGTATTTGAGTCTATACGAGCCTATAAATATTAAGCCGAGTACGAAACGCGTTTAGTGCCGGGCAAACGACGATTTTTAACGTTTTAACGTAACATATGTCATTTATATTTTCAAATTAACTTCGACTTGTCTTAATTACATAGTATTTTTTTTTTTTTTTTAAGATGATTTGACTTAAACTAGTTAAAAAAAAAAAATTGTCAACTTGCTTAACCAGCTTAGAATATTATTTATGTTGATGAATTTTGTTCTCGTACAATCGGATGGATTTTTCTCGAGACTGGGCAAGTTAATGAATAATAATTATTAACTCGGTTGAGTGTACAGTTAATTGTAAGAAAATTATCGAGTTAACGCGTTAAAAGTTAATTTTTCTGTTAATTAACTGAGTTGAGTAAAACTGTTATTGTCGTAGTGACATGATTGAACCATATAGAGTTTGCGATTTTCTGAAAATAAGAACAATTTGTGTTATAAACACATGGGAATTATTCCGGGCATATACAATTTTACATGTTTTAAGTTCGAAACTCACGTTATTGAGTGTAAAAAATAAAAAATAAAAATTTTTTTTACGGTATGTGGGCACTTAATAAAAAATTGAATACGATTTGTTTACAATCCATACGCTGTATGGATTGTAAACATTGTGTTAAGTTTGAAAGAAATTAACTCGACGTTTTATTATTAAAAATAAACTCCGTTATTTATTAAGACGATGCAGAAATAAAATAAAGTCGACTTAATAACAAATAAAAGGTAAATAGATAAATCAAATTAACTTAACTTGTATGTTTCGTTAACTCGTTGGGCGACCAGTCGTGATTTTTTTTACGGCAACCGTAATTATAATTACAAGAAAAAAAAACTAAATTTTGAAATGGCTAGAACGAAAAATATACACGTCGTGAACACTTAACGCGTGTTTAAAATTCAGTATTTGACAATTACGATGGAATTAAAAAATTGTGTTTATTCATTATTAAAATAAACACGTATTCGACAAGTCCAGTCGTTTTTAATTTTCAAATAAAAAATTATTACTAAAAATACGATTGAAACGTGAACTCTGAATACTTTAACTACGGTCTATGATAGCTATTTGAATCCCCCCCACCCACATAAGAAAATTGAACGTACCGTCTATGAATAGTAGTCATATATATACCTATTTATATTATTGTCGCGATATAAATATTTCGTTTTTTTTTTATGGCGCAATAAAGTAATACGCAATTAACATCGAGACTCCGGAGGTAATTTTAATAAAGACAAGAGTCAATGTGTAACGCGACGGACGTCGGACGCGTCTATAAAGTCTTAAACCAAACAAGGTAGTGGTTTTTTTTTTTTTTTTTTTTTTTTTTTTTTTTTTACGCGCGTAAATCGGTTTATACCGATTAAACGTTCCGAGGGTAATAAAATTATAGTCCGTGTAGACTGAAAATGTCGATAATAACACAATACTGGCCCGGGGCGTATTTGGTTATAACTATAACAGGTAGAAATGATTGATAACGCATTACCGGAGTTGTATTATAGTCTAAAAAGCGTTCTATTATATAGTAAAACTGTAGGCTATAATTAAATTTGAAAACCACGCGTTTGCGTTTGCTTTACAGTCTCGTGCAAGACTATTGAGCGTTTATGTTAAAAAAAAAATAAATAAATAAATAAATACAAAAAACTATTTCTACCTACAGCCGCCGCTAATTATGTGCATTTATATATTTACATTATAATTTAAGTACAAAATATATTATATTATGAATATGCGTAGAAATAGTCATGTGATAAAGCAGTTAATGTATTCGAATTCACTGGTATTTAAATAATAATACCTATTGGAATTATAAAAAAAGTATAATTTTAATTAAAAACAAACAATCGATGTCCGTTTGAAATTAATCGCAAACATCGTGCGAAGGGGTGTGTGTGAATAAATACAAGATTTCAACGACTTGATAGATAATATACTAGCCCTACGTTTTTAGACATATGCAACACCTTTATATATCTTTAATTTTATATTTTGAACAGTTGTCAGTAGGCCGACAATTCCAATAGAAAAACAACCGCGGCGTTGAAAAAGAATTCGATTATTATAATAAAAAAGCGATATTGTTTTTTACTTAAAATGTCTATAGTCAGTGACAGTGTTTTTAAGGGACCGCGGCTCCATCGAAATCGAGTAGGGTTGATAGGGAACAGAAAAGAGATTATTATTTTTATAAATATAAAAACCTGAAAATAATTAGCTATAATATGTAAAACGTTTTAGTAAAAACGGAAATTGTAACACGTCGTAATACATAATATATACTCTTATTATACGGTTTTGGCACGATTTGGTAGGTGTAGAATACGAACGTCAGGCGGCATCTATACGACCGCCGTCTGAACTCTTGGTGTTAATTGTCCGATATTCGTATTGTACTTTGGGTTTATTTCCTGGAGACTACCTCCAATCCAGAACCTCGCAGGAGTTTATTCGTAGGATATTAAATTTAGAAGACATTTTATCCAAATCCTTGTAGTATTGTTAATTTTAAGGCATTTTTGAAAATCGCATACTATGAGACGTCGATTATTTTCGCTCGGGCGGCCGTAAGACGGTTACCACCTGTTGCTAGGCAGCCGGCGGTCAGTAGATACGAAAATTAAGCGAACTAGCCCTACCAGTCCTCTGCGGGGAATGTTCCGTCTAGAATCTAGATCATCTAGACTCTAGAATCTGGATGTATAAGTCTACGATAGTGACTTAGCTGTCCCGACCGGCATTGCCCGTGCACGGGTATTGAACGGAAAAACGATAACATGTCTTCCCGTTTTTCCCTGTGACCCATAGTTTCCATTTCTAATATGAATTCTTTTTTTTTTTTTACTCGACGTAATATGTTTAAACATTTAAAGAAAATTATAATAACACTTAATTGTGCCTTTGACGTTTAACAAGTCGATTATTATATTAACTAGCATTTAAAAAAAAAAAATTAAAAAGCTATAGATGTCTATAGAAATATAATATTAACCATAGAAGTAAAATAATTAATAATAATGTTACCGTTGAGGTATAATAATATATTTTTTACATTTGTGTTACTGAGGTAACGCATAAACCATGAAAAGTAATTTGATTTTTGTACCAAAAATATCAAAAAACACTCTATTTTACTCCCTTAAGAGTGAAATGTTTAAAAATCTTTCCTTAGTGGGGATGGCTACGGTATAAAAGGTACCTACCGTCAACATTTCGAGTTTCTAACTCTAGTGGATTAGGCTCTACGTTTATTTTCTGTCAGTCTCAGTGTACATATATATATATAACCTAATAGAAGATTACAGTCGGAATAAATACTACAATATTTATGAAATACAAATTATGTTGTATTCCTTCTATACGAACGGAACGGGGCGAAATACAGTTATCATTAAGATCTTTATGGCGAATTTTTCCAATAAAATTTTCATTAAACTTCTCCCCCCCTTAAAAAAACCCCCTTCTATAAAATAAAACACGAGCAAAAAGTTTATACATTTTTATTCTCGATTTTACTTTATGCATACAACGATATGATTTATCGTTACTCTTAAATAATTTAAAATTAAAATAAATATTACCATCACGTGCGTTTATAATAATATATTATAATACAGTTAACCTTAAACAGTGGCCTATACCCCGCAGTTGAGCGTGAATTATGTTGGTTTTTTTTTTTTTTTTTTTAAATTAATATAATATACCCGCTACTATACTTTACTTGTAGTTACCTACCTACAATAAATATAAATAAATTATAATACACGTAAACGATATTTTATAGCAATCATATTCAAATTTCAATGATTATAAGATCGAGCGTAATGAAGAATATATATTTGAGCTAGACGAGAACAAAATTATTAAAATTAAAATTAAAATAAATCAGTTTGTTGTACCTTGTATATAAAGTACCTATAATATATATATATATATAAATATAATAGCTTATTTGAATATTTTATTATTAGAATATTATAGAAAAAAAATATAAACTATCCATTATATTCGAGGATAATAATATGCAACGTCCACCGCGTTATAGTTATTTATTTATTATTACTTTTTTTTTTTTTTTTCTGCTAGTTCAAAAATAATTTAACAACGACAAAACCGGGAACTTATAGTAATAATAATAATAATAATAAGGAGGGTGCTCGAAATACGTGCCTATATACACCACAAGTCTCTTGTACGTTTTGAAGCGTCACGAACGAGTAAAAAAAAAAATAAAAAAAAATTGAATATCTTCGTCTCTCGATATCCCCGCACTGCTGTCATTCAAAACCATTGTGGAGCGCGTGTCATGCGATTCACATTGGAAATTTGCATCATATTGAAACGCTGCCTGTGCAGACAAGAGCAGGACGTGGCGTTATAAAAAGATTCTTCTGCCGGCGAATGATGAATCGGCGTCGTCGTCGTCGACGGCGGCGGCGGCGGCGGCGGCGACCGTTTGACATTATCCGCCGCGGGGCGTATTAAATATTTAAAATTAATAAAAAAAAAAAAACCCCCCGTAAAAAAATACCCCGACCACGATTGCCCCCCATCCGCACGTCACACGTCCGGAGTATTATTGTGCGCGAGTATTATTTGACAGGTCTGAAAGTCTCCCTCGAAAAAAGAAGAAAGAAAAAACCGCAGCCGTATATAATAAGTCGCCACGGCACACGGCCCTGTCGTCGCCGCTCGCACACCGCCCGGGTCGGTATCGTTTCGATTTTCCCGTGCAACTGACTATACTACTTACTATACGACACACGGCGGGGCGGTCCATTAAAATATATATTTTAATAATAAATCCGCATAATATTATGCGTTTAACCTTGTATACCGGCAAAATATTCGTTTTAGAGAAAAAAAAAATATATATATATATAAAAATTCACGTCTCGTTTAAAACCTACGTCGTCGTACCAACCGATATTACTAGACCGTGCAAACACACGCCAATAAAGCAAACCGATTCGACAGAACGTGTTGGCGAATAATAATTATCGACCCACCCACCCACCCCTCGTCCCCCTTCCCCGGTCGAACGGTTTTCTCTGTGTATTTAATGGGCGAAAAAAAAAAAATAACTGGCGAAAAAACTATTTCTATAGTCGTCGCGGCGATTCGGTGTGGTTTGTAGAGTAACAAAAAAAAAAAAAAAATATCGTAAAACGGGACGAAAATCGGAGACATAATTATTATTATTATTACGCACTGTGGGGCCGCGCAATTGTACCCGCAATTATTTTAATATTATTATTTTTTTTTTTTTTTTTTTTACTCAAACGACCGCGGTAATTATTTATAAGTGTGACGTACGCGCGCAGTAGTAAGCACACGGAATAACGAAAAAGAAAAAATAATAATAAATACAAAAAAAAAAAACCCGTAGTATTTTTTTATTATTACATGGGTATAGTTTTATTTTTATCCATTGAATTTGTCACGCGCTACGCGTTATTTATCTTTTTTAATTTTTCATTGTGTCGATTCGCCATCGCAGTACACTTACCCGTCCCCGTGTGTTCGTCTACGCCCGTTTATCACGGAATTTATTCATTTTGTTATTATTTTTATTATTTTTTTTTTTTATTTATATATATATATATAATAATATATTATATTAACCGCCGTCATTTACTACGCGTCGACCGCTCTGCGGCGTCAGATCGCGCGAATTACAATGTCGCCGGTCAAAACTATTACCGTTTATGTTTACGGTCTTTGTCGCATTGTTCCGGTATTACAATTTTTTTTTTTTTATTTTTTTTTTGTCGTAGAATTTACAACAACGACGAAAAATAAGAAGTAAGTGCCTATATACAGAACGGATACCCGTTCGATAAAAAAAAAAAAAAAAAAAAAAAAGTAATAGCAATAATAAAAATGATTGTAAATACGATATTACTCGTTATATTGTCGCGACCGCGTCTGCGCGCCTGCAGACTGCTCCGATTGCGGGTTAAAAACGATTTTTTTTCTCGTTTTTTTTTTTTTTAATGATCATTTCTAGGCGACCGACCGAACCAGACCGAACAGATCGATTATTGTGTTATTCCCTATATATATATATAAAAAAAAAAAATAATATAATGCTGGGCATAACCCTATAATTTGGACACGCGGAGGCGATTATTATATTAGGATCTAACTGTCTATCGGTATATACGTATATACGCCCCGGGGGTAGATGGGGGGGGGGCCGTTAAAACAAAACCCAGTGCCTATATAATAATATCGAAATCGTAATTCGATAAAAAAAAAAAAAAAAAAAGTAATAGCAATAATAGTATTTTATATATATATATATTTGTATAGATCGTTAAAATTTACAGGAACATTATTGGACATCACGTAATAATATTATAACGCCGCGGCGTTAAGCCAGCCGGTAACCTCTAAATACCTACTCTATACGCGTTTTTATAATGTTCCGGTAATTCGTTTGCGATCCATTGCGGCCCGGTTAAAGACTATTATACGATATATCGCGGTATACAGATATAAATCACGATCCACGAAATCCGCCGAGGCATTTACTCTCGACGAGGACGTCACGCCCGGCATTCGGTTTGCCGTCTCTGTCCGTCTAGACCTTAGAAATTCAAATATTTATGATAGAAAAAAACAAACCAGTAGAAGAATTTGAAAACGAACAGGAGATGTATAAGGGATCTTGCTTTCTTAACTGATATTTCTGCTCATTTAAATGAATTAAATCTTAAACTTCAAAAACAATCGAAAACTATTTTCGAGCTTATAAGTGATGTAAAATCGTTTGAAATATAATTACAACTTTTTAAAAACCAAATATTAAAGCAAAATTTTTTAACATTTTAAAACGTGTCAAGAAATTAAACAAAATTCTTTAATTGACGTTCCGACAAATCATTTTGTGAGTATGTTGGAACAATTATCAATAGAATTATATAACCGTTTCCAAGATTTCAAATCACATATGACTTCATTTTGGCTGATTGAAAATCCATTTCTCTCTGATGAAAATAATGTTCATGAAACTGTTCAACTTGAACTTATTGATTTAAAAACAAATAATCATTTGAAAGATTTATATAAAGATATCACAGATAAAAATACAGATTTAATACATTTTTATAAGACTCTTACTGATGATTTTCCAAAAACAAAAGAATTATCAATGTGTATATTTACATTATTTGGTTCTACTTATATTTTCGGACAAACGTTTTTACGCATGAATTACGTAAAATGTTCAGAAAGATCTCGTTTGACTGATGAACACTTACACTCCTTATTAAGAATTGGCGTTACACATTTCACTCCGAATATTGAAAGATTTGTTAAAGACAAACAAGCTCAAATTTCACACTAATTTATTTCTATTAATATTCTAAAATCCAATGCATTTTTTTTATATAAAAATTAAAAATTGTAAAATATTTTATATTCTTAAAAACTTAATAAAATAAATTTTTTTACACCTATACAAATTTCTAATTTTTATAAAATGTTCACGGGCCGGTTGGAACACCTTCGCGGGCCGCGGGTTGGGCACGCCTGGTGTAGGTCGTTTAACGCGAGAGTTTTACCGCAAACGGCAAACGGTTTGACGAGGGGTCTATACGTGCGTAGCTTTTTTCCCGAAAAATTATCGTACAAAAAAATTACGTTTATTTAAAAAAAAAAAAAAAAACGTTCAGGGGGAAAAACCACGGAAATATTCTCACCCCTTTCAAAATTTTTTTTATTCGCGTACGAACTCTTGAGTACCACCACCTAAACGCTACAGTTTACGTTGTATGCATAACGTAATTTGCTATGTATTGCCCGTTTAGACAGACAGAGACGGCAAATGTCGGTGCGACGTCGTCTCAATGGTAAAATTTAGAACATTTAATTGGAAAAAATATAGCGGTGTATAGTATGTTTGTTTTTTTTTTCTTCTGATCATTTTCGATACGGTGGTCTTACCTAAAAAATTATTATGTATATATTATGTACGATCTCAAAAAAAAAAAAAAAAAAATCGTTTAAATAATCCCCGAAAAAACCGGGGAACATTATAAAACTCCGACGAACGCAATAGCGTATGAGAAGAAGAAAATTCGATAGGAAAAAATTCCTGAAACATCCTAATTTTCGCACAAAAAAACCAAACGCGGTTTTACGAAAAATAGGCGGAGCAAGAAGCAGATTTAATTAGTTATTGATATTAGAACGCACACGCTATGTAATATATTACGTTGACTGATATTTCAAAAACTTTCTTCGCCCTATCACAATACGTATTAAGAAGTCTTAAGTAAAAATAAAATACAAAAAAACCAACAAGTTACGTAATATTATAGGCGTCGATTGAGAAGAACGTGGGAGGAGAACCATTGGCTATTAACTAGTGAAAAATTTAAAAATTAACTTAGCCTATAATTTATTGTTTAAACTCAATAAAATTAATTTTGAACTACACGGCGTTAAGTCGATTTCGATTTCATTTAACTAATAAAAACACAATATTAAATTTTCAAACTACACACTGTTTGAATACCGTCGTATAACTTTTCGGGTTTAAAACAATAAACGTTATTTAATGCGTTAACCAGTCGACTATTTTTTTCAATCGACTTAACTTAACTGAGTTAATGTTATTCGTCGACATTCCCAGATTTGGTAGAATGTCGACGGCGCAGGTCGGACTCGGGGGAAGCAAAAGTGGCGTCTGGACTGTATTCGATCGATGCGCAGAAAAAAATACAAAAAAAAACACACAAATGGCATTGTGGGCGTTCGTCGGGAGAAGTAAATTGGAACAGAAAATCGCGTCCGACCTCACGGTCTATGCATTTGTGCAAACACTTGCAATTCGCAGATTTATATTTTATTTTCGTTTGGAATGTGTAAATATATATATGACAATATTATAAACGCAATATTATTGGGTCGGATGGACGCCCGCGCGTAAATTCAACCGAATGTCAGCGGTACTCGCGGTTTTACGATTATTAAAAATAATATATGTTATAATAGTAATAGTCGAATACGACTTTATTATATACCGTTTTGTATTGCTGGACACAGGTATAGGTATGTGGCTATCGACAAAAACAAAAAAAAAAAAAAAAAAAAAAAAACCCTAGTAAAAAATAATTATGTTAAATGTTATAAATATTATAAATATTATAACTATTATATTATTATAACGGACTGTAATGTCTCGGATTTTAATAAAAAAAAAAAAAAAACCTCTTAAACGCCGACGGGGACTTATATGTTATACGCTATAACATATATAAAATATATACGAACGAAGAAAAAAAAAACATAATAATAGTATAATATTATAATACGTTACCTATATAATATATGTTGATAACTATAATTAATCGCTATTTTAAATGACGGACACAAAAAATAATATATATATATGTCACAATATTGCGTTTTCAGAACTTTTTTTATTTAATTACATAAGTAATGTATAGCGTTTTTTTTCAAAAATGTAAAATTGTAAGTATTATTATATTATACCTCGTATTACGGCGGTTTGTCCGTGTAATTCGGAATGCTTAAAATCGAATGCGTAACAGTATATACAATCGTAACAAGTTTTACTATTGGTTATTGGCCACGTGGTAAATTGTAAATTAGTTAATTTTATTCATTAATACAATACATTGTAGTAAAACTACACGCGTACGCTCCTCTACGTGTATAGGTTTTTTTTTTTTTTTTATAATAATATAACAAAAACGGCATGCCGTTATACCGAATAGAATAAAAATAAATACAAAGTTATTCGGTAAATACAATAAATCCCAATATAGATTTATTTTCAACGAAACAACAAAGCTTTAGCTAGGGGCATTACCTAGTTACAGAGTTAAATAGTTAAATTAAAAGTTAATATTATTAACTCGTTACATTTGATTTATTAATATAGTTTTAATTTTCACGCGTTAATTTTTTAATGATATCGCGTTAAGTTAATTTAAGATTACTTTTAAATTCCTAGTGTAAAATAAGTGAAGTTTAATAATATTCCGTGAATAAACCTACGTATTAAATCGTTGATTGTACTTATTATGAAAAAAAAAAAAAAAAAAATGACAAACTCAAGGTGTAATTATTTTCACTTTGATAATAACAATTGTATAAAAGAAAAAATTCAACCGTAGTCACTATAGTGAGTTAAATGTTCAAATTTACTTAGCCTTATATAATAAAACAATCAACATAAATGTGATAAATTTTTTTCAATAAAACAATGTGTCGGAAAATCGTTTTATTTCGATAACGCAGTATGGCTTTCCGTACAAATTTAAGAAAATATGACATTATCAAGGAAATAGTTAAATATTAATTACCAAAAAAGTTACGGTTTTTTTTTTTTTAATTGTAAAAAAATACCACATTTTAACATTGTACATCTACCGTTCTTGATCAGGTGGTCGTCTTTAATTATCATAATACGTACAAATTCTAAAATCGTTTTAAACGGTATTTTTTTTTTTTTTTCCGTTTTACGTGAACGCGTTAATGAAAAAATTTCACGATTACAGAATAAATACTTGTGATAAGGACACGGGACAGTTTTCAATTTTTCGAATACGATAGTAAATTTCTAGGATATTTTCGAGTAGTGAAAATTTTCATTTTTTTCAAATATCCCGTTAAAAACCCCTAACTTTTTAATAACGGGTTGTGTGACAATTTTAACTGTTCCGAACAGTTAAAATTAAACATTATGTATTCATTGTATAATATCCGTAGTCCGTATAGCGGTATCTTCGTTTAATACGGTAATCATTTTCAAAATATTGACTCCAATATGAACGTAAAATTGCTATTATATTTAATATATTATTTACATTTTGCAATATAAACATGTCGAATCCGATTTAGTTTTTCCAAAAAAAAATTAGTTTTTTTTTTTTTTGTATAATATACGTGAATATACGGTTTTGTGTGCAATTTCGGTAAAAATCCACCCGACGATCTATCGATAAAATGCGTGCGGTTCCAAACGGTTTTGAGCGGATTATAACTTAGTATGGGCGCGGGACGTATTATTAAATTACGAAAAAATCCGAATATTTATCGTGCCGGTTAGCCGTACAAAAGGTTTTGTAATGCACGTCGCCGGCAATAACTTTTAAATAATTCAAACACATTTTTACGTGGCCAAAGCTAATTGTCCGCGCAGTAAGCCATCAACCGCGGTCGCGCATTCGATTCGGCGGCCGGGGCAGCTGGCCCAATTACAAATCCGGAAAACGTGCGATTGCCGCGCAAAATACCCGCGGCCGATCCGTCTACGTAGACGTAATATTATATTTTTCAATAAAAAAAAAAAAAGAAATACACACAAAAACCTTTTAGTTATGGCCCGCGTTCGCCCAAAGGCCGAGACGAATTTCCAATATAATCGCGTAAAACATCTGGTCCGTTTATATAAATAATTTAACGCCGTTTATCAGAAATAACACCGCCGCAACGTATTAATATTATTATTATACCGAAAGAGGGCTGAACGCGAACGGCGAAAAAATCGCCGCGGTAAAACACACGAGTAAAAATATAGCTCATAACAGTACACACCGGATCACATTAATCGGTTGACCTAAACAATCATCGGGCACATATCAACGCCTCCGCCACCGTACGTGTCAATTAAAACGTATCAAACAACGTATAGGGGAAAAAGCCCATTTTTTTTTTTTTTTTTTTTTATTACCGTATCGGATATAATAAAACGAGATTATTGCATTGCGCGTATATACGTCATCGGATTTACGAAACCGTAATATATAACGGACGCCGAAAACGCATCGTTTTTTTTTTTTTTAACAACAAATTATTTCCGTACGGATTATATAATAATACTAGCTTGAATCACCCGAGTAACTAAATCATTTTTTTTCCCCCCTTCGAAACGTAAACGTGTAGAACGCACAAATTTATGTTTAAACTTATAAAACGATTTTATTGAAACATTTGAGAATTTCGAGTTGAGGTAGAAAAAAAAAAATTCAACACAAATCCGCTAATAGTAATATTTTACATTTAAAATTCAAGTTTATAGAGAGATTTTATAGAAATATTCAAGAATATTCACTTGAAGTTTTATGAATTCTAATACTCGATTAGGTGGATAAATATACAAATTATTTTCCGAGCTAACTCGAGAACACGTGACATAAAATTACTCACGAGTAGAGCCGGGATCTGAACTGTTAGACTACTGCTGATTTTAGTGTTCTTTGCCGTTCTTTATCGATGGTCGTCGTAAAGCAAAGGTTTACGAGAAATTTAAAACGTTTGAATCCGAAAGTACAGTCCGTCGTGAACGTAGGAATCCTAGGAATATAAACGATATCACTTTTCACACCAGCCGGCTAAAATTTCAACTTCAATCGGGTACTTTTTCAAAGACTTTATCCGCAATCCCGTGACCGTACCAATATTTCCGTTTGGCGGGTTTGCCTATTTCGTTTCATTGTAATTTAATCTCTAGCCGATTGTTTAGAATAATTATTATTATTACTCGGATTTGTATTAACGCACAAAAGCGGAATTAGGCTTAAAACCCGCTCCACGATGTACTCTATCATTTAAATAATAATAATAATAAAAAATAGTCGATCAATTCAGTAGTTTCGGAGATTACCCGTGACCAACAAAATACCATTTCGCATATACAGGGTGCAGCAGGGAAACTTCCTTATTTGAAACGCGTACCTACCATCTAGCGACCTTTATTCTGAGAAGGGTACGGGATGCTCATTCGAAAGAGCGGTATCTAACGTTTTTTTATCGTGTGGGTTTAAAAACGATCATGCAGTGGACGCGTTTGCCTTGGAGTCGTATTATTCAAGCGGCCGTTCAATCATCGCCACGCATTCAGAAATCACTTTAACATCGCCCCCCCCCCCCCGTAAGTCGTATTCCTGATCGGAAATCAATTATTTTATTGGGGGACACCTTTAGATAACTTCATGGGCAGCCCCTCCATTACAGAACGTGTTACTGTTCGGTGTGCATTGTCCAGAACAGGCATCAATGGACCATGGTTTTTTTTTTTTTTTTGAAGAAAATGGTCAGACAGTTACGGTCAATTCTGTTCGTTATGTCCACATGATCGAGGAGTTTTTTTTTTAACCAAAACTTGAAGAACCGGACGTGGGGGATGTCCGGTTTCAGCAGGATGGAGCCGCGGCCCACACGGCGCGTATGTCGATGAATCTATTGCGAGGACATTTCCCTGGACGCCCCTGATCTCCTTACGGGACGATCTTCAGTGGCCGGCGCACTCACCTGGTTTAACACCGTGTGATTTCTTTTCGTGGGGATATCTGAAATCTTTGGCTTACATCGAACGTCCTTGAAGACCTTGAAGCTCAACTGACGGGCAATATTCAAGCTGCTATCGACAACATACCCGTCGGTATGCTAGTAACAGTGGAGAGAATACTTCAAAACTCGACTTTCGCAATGCATTGACCAGAACGGAGGCCACCTTAATGATATGATTTTTAAAACATAATAAAACAAAACCTTAAATGCCTCTCTAATAACTCGGGAAAAAAATGAACTGCTATCTCCTATACTATTTGTGTTATTCATTTTTTTAAATAAGGTAGTTTCCCTGCCGCACCCTGTACATAATACATTGATAGATAGATAGATAGATAGATCGAATTTCTATTCGGAGTGAAGATTACAGCTAGAAATTCGGTTATTAATAGAAATATAAACGAGTGTGTATTACTATAAGATCGGTAATTGCGTTTTACAAAAAAAAAAAAATCTAGAACGGTATGTAATAGTACACTGCATTATATTCGGTGAACGAATTTTCAAATCTCTGCGATTATTTGTCATTGAATTTCAGCAAAAGAAAAAAAAACCGATTTTAACGGAATCCGTTATTAATATGTGTACATTTTATCCCGAAATTCAACCCTTAAAAGGTAACTCACGTATACATTTTGTCCTTAAAATACGAAAATAGCTTCTTTTATTGAAAGGTTCCCTTGGTTAATTCGATTTAAATTGACAAAAGAAAACATTTTTAATGTTCCAGCCAACGATAGTTACAGTCGTTACTGATGGTTCCGGATTATAATGGAAGGGTGATGGGTTTAACTATACGTTCGACTTTGCTAATGACTTTGTTTAGTCGGGAAGAGATTTTCCCGACATTTTTTTTTTTTTTTTTTTGTGAATCGTATTAATCTGAAGGATATTAGCTACGCGGCGGGGAAACTTCGACCCCAAAAAATGATCATAAAAAATATTTAGATATATGTATAGCATGCACATTCCAGGCGGGCTGTTTTTTTTTGTTTTTTTTTTTTTTGGATAACCTAACCTAAAACCGGACAATGCCGGGTAACGGCAATTAGTCATAATACGTAAAACGCAGTATACAGCTAATCATAATGAAACTGAAGTACGGAGACGCAGAGATACTATTATTGTATTCTATGTTTAAAAATCAATTTAAATGTATAATTATTGATTACGAGTTAATTTTTGTTATTTCGGTAATTTCTCGAGAAAATGGAAAAACAAACTCATATCGAATTATATATTAATCTGTGATCATATAAACAATATTGTTGGATATTATATTTACAGTAGATGTATATATATATATTGTATTAATATTTCTCGTTTGATCTTAAGTGCAATTATAAACAACAAACAAACTAAGAATGTTTTCATTATCCGAAACCCTTTGGCCAATTTCCGTATATCGATATAAAATACGGAAAATATTAAACCGAAAACCGAGAAATGTAGTGTATTCGTCCAAATATTATTCTGTAGTTATGTTACGCGATCTGTATAGTATATAATCTTTGTGTTTACTTTGATAATTAACGTTTGATTTTACAAGTGTTTAAAGTAAACTCTGGTAGTATTACAAAATTTTACGCACGAGTATGCAAATGTATACCTATATTGCCTTATAAAAATAAACGCGTAATAAACATTAAAAAAAAAAAAAATGCTACTATACTCCTCGTAAAAAACACGTTTTAAACCCCACAAAGTTAATTCGATTTTAATATTGAAAAAAAAAAAATGTATTTTTTTAAATATTATTTTAAAAATCGATAGGATTGAGGTTTGCGAAATAATGTGTCGTTAACGACGCATTATAAATTAGTTAACGTGTATAATGTTTTACACTCATGAGTATTATGGTGTAGGTACGGGGGGCTTTTTTTTTTTTTTTTTTTTTTCACATGATGCGGTTGAGATTTGAAAAAGTGTCTCGTCATTAATGATAGCCTAGGTTCAGCATCAGCACAGCATATACAATACGCACATGTACAATGCATAACCCCTTCAATTGAAGTGTGATTTTTTTTTTTTTTTTTTGCGGCTGTACCAAAAAGGGGGTGACGCTATACTCAAAGGCATTGCGCGAAATGAATACATTAAACAAATAGGGCGGGGCGAACACAACAATCGTCTATATGGGTAGGTATAAATAAGTCATCATCGTGTAATAAAAACGTATAATATAATACTATAGAGGTTGTCATGCAATATGAAATAATCGTATTTCATACCACTTAAAAAAAATATAAAAAAAAAAAAAAAAACGTTTCGAGGCCACCGGACCAATATTATTAAATATTAATATTATGCGTATATAATAAATCAGTAACACTAATAATTAAAGGTACAGTTCGAATATAAGCCGGACATGTTTCACTGTATTGTAGGTGAAAAAATGGGAATGTATACGATGTAAGTCGTATTTTTTTTTTTACATTGAACACAACAATAAATTATTGCTATCAAAAAACGATTTTAAGCGGAGCACGGTTATACTGATAGGGTTATAGTAATGTTTTTTTTTTTCACTAGTAGCCAAGGTAACTAGAAAATCAACAAAAGTAAAACCTAATGTCTTTTGTTGTCAGTTTTTTTTTTTTTTTAGAAAAACTTACGAATCTAGAAAAAAATGTTTAAATAAAAAAGTACCACTGGGCAATAAACTCATATATTTTAAGGTGGGTCAATGATGTGAACAATCCGGAATAATTTTACTGTCCCAAAGCGTTTTCTGAAAATAAAAACCAAAACTATTATCTAGGGGTGGGGAGCTGTTGAGAATTTCAAACAATGTAACAAATTATATCATCGGGCAGGAATTCCGCATCTTTCTAGGTACGGTATAAAAAATTCAAAGTATTTTTGCTGACCGTAAAATTTTTAAAAAAAACACATATTAGTAAAACTCACTCAAACCCAAACTTTCGCTACACTCAGTAGTCAAAATCTAAAATAAAATACTCTTTGTTTTTTTCCGAATTTAAACTGAATTGTATGCGTAATTTGTCCAACTAAAATGTACACACGTGACATATTAGGATTAATATAATATTATAGTTGTTTTTTTTTCTTTTTTCAAATTGTATACGATAAATTTAAGAGAAAAATACATAACTCGTTGGCCATTATTTAATGGTTGTCTAGAATATAAATATTATTTCTACAAGAATAATATCAATACGATATCCGTGTAAAAATGTATCAGTTTAATACTTTTCGAACAATAACCCTTATTGTTAGCCGTATAGACGACATATTATACATAAGTGTAACCACTAGATTTTTATACTTGCTTACTACGCAGGCGTACCTACGCAAAATACATTAAGTATGACTCACTCGGGATTCGAATCTACGCCTGGCAATACATTATGACATTAGATTTATGAAAATAAAATCAGTCCGAAAAATCGCACGCTATAATATTGTTTGTCGCAACCATTAATAGCATGCTCGATTAATAATATTATTACTAAATTAAAAATGTATTTATCAAATTAAACGACATTCCGATTTCGTGTACGAAATGAAATCCCTCGAAACTTACAATTTCAATTTTAGAACCTGAGCAAAACGAGCAATGTATTCGTTTTTACTAAGGTCGTGCGCTTTTATTTCTATCTGTAAATAAATTTTCCGCCAATCGTGCGTCGATCATCAACTTCACTGGTCATGGCCGTATCTGACTTGTATTCATTGTAATTGTCGAGATTTCATTTTAAGACGAAACTATAACATGATTTTTAGAATTTTAATTAAATAGAAATAAATAAGTAAACTAAATTTCATAAATATCGGGAAAAAAGCGCATATGTCAGGGCTGGTTTCTGGTAGAAAAATGTATCAGTTTTGTGGGTCAAAGGAGTAATTATTTGTAATTTGCTTAAGTTTTTAAATACGAAAATGTCATGTCGAAAAATATCGTTTAATATCGGTAGAAGTACGGTTAAGCATAAAACACAATCTAATTGAAGAACACAACTCTACTTAGGGAATGACATATCTGTTTAATTAAATGTTAATTTATAACAAAAGTTTTTTTTAAGTGTAAAAAATATAATTTTTTCATCTTGAATATGTACCGTGTCATTCAAGTAAATTGAAAAATCAATATGCCATACCATAGATCAAGTTGTTGTCTTTAATTATCATATTTAGTGAACATTTTTATATAATTTTGAAGGGTTTTCTAAGTGTGTGTTGTTTTTTTTTTTTTAACATGAACGTGCTTTTGAACTAATTTCACGATAAGACAATAAATACTTGTACTAAGGACCCGGGGCCGTTTTTTAAATTTATACGAAAGTAAATTTTTAACATATTTAGATCTAAAAATTACCGTTTATTTCGAATATTGCGTTGAAATCGCCTGTACGCAACCCCTTAATGTTAATGGTAGCCGGAACTCTTAATAACGAGGAAAAACCGTGAAAAAAAAATAAAATATATATATATATATTTATTACTGCGGAGAGTAGACACTTGTATTTGTTTGATTAGGGCCTAACAAGAACCTAAACGAACCGAAAAAATTTGTATTTTATTTAAACGATTTCGGTTCGGGTTGCCGATTTATAACGTCAGATCGATACATACGCATCTACGCCGTCGTAAGAAATCTATATATTATACATTCTACAGTATAAATATATAATATTAGAAATACCGACTACATTATATCATAATATATTGTATCGTATAGGTATAATAACGTACGCATCATAATGTACGAAATATACAACGCTGCGGTACCGTTTCCGGGCGGTAAAGTGATTTCCACTGTATATAAAATATATATCAACGGGAAAAAAAAAAAAAAAATTAAGTGCCAAAAAGCGGGCAAAAAAGAAAAGGAAAAAAAAAAAAGGGTTGCGCGAGAATATACGCTCGTACGTATATTATATACGAACGGTAACTATACATCCATCGCGAGCTCGGGGATTTATTTATTTTTATTTTTTTTTTTTTTTTTTTGCCGCAGACATAATTTTTCTTTTCTCTGGCCCACAACCCCGGCGGCGTTATAACTTATAATATATCCGTTGGGGCGTGACGCTATATTACCGCTGCTACTCCGGCTGCAGGTGAGGCGGCGGTGCGAGGAGGTGCCAGTTTTTTAATGTATAAAATATATATATATATATATATATAGACAGAGAGAAAAAGAGAGAGAGAGAGAGAGAGAGAAAGGCAAAGATATATACGCACACACGAGCGGAAACGACCATTATTCACCATCACGGTCTCCTCCGCCGTCGCGTTGAAAGCTCCCCGTCGTCGTCGTCGTCGGCGCCCGGTCGAAACTCCGAAACTACGACTACGGGGCGACGACGACTACGACGACGACGACTACGACGACGACGACGACTACGACGACGACGACTACGACGACGACGACGACAACGACGACAACGACGACGACGACGTTATCGGCACCTTACAGATGGAAGGAATCGCGCCCGTTCGTTTTGCATGTCACCGGAGGGGCCCCGCCGTCGCCGCCCGGAGTCTCTTCGGGCGGCACGTACGTACGCGCGCGATATTTGGCGCCGGTCCATCACCGTCGTCGTCGCACACGACTACCCACCCCACGCGCCACCGCCGGGCGTGATGGCCGTCCCCCGATACCGCGTACCGCCGGTATAATATTTATACGCGTACGTGTAACGCCTCTCTGGTCGACTATAATACGCGTTGTTATTATATATTGTACACACCGCCCCGGATAATAATATTATTTTTCATTCCTTGTGTCTTGCACGCCCGGGATAATATACGTATGCACAGTTTACGCGAGTGCGAAATCCATTAAATATTATTACGGGTACGCGTCCGCGCGACATATTTCGTCCGTTGTCGATAACTATTATTATCTTTACTGTCCCGTTGTAAAAAAAAAAAAAAAACATAATATATGTATATATGTATATTGCATAAGGGAAACCGATCGGAAGAAAAATATCCGCGACGTGAAAATAGATACGACGAGAATGCGAAAACCGAGGTTATTTTATTTTTTTTAATATTATAGATAAATAAATTCATTAAAATTTGTTATTTGTTTTATTCGAGGCGGATATAAATAAATTAATAGATAAAAAAAAAATTAGGCCTTTAAACATAATATTTATACTAGGTGCCTATAAAAAAAAAAAAAAAAAAAAAAAACATTAGGTACTAAAATATATATGAATTTTACTTTCGTCAACAATATAATTTTGAATAAGTAAATTTGTTAGATAATATTATCCCAAATAATATTATCCCATGAACAGTTTTGCGAAAGAAAAAAAAAAACAAAACATTTGTTCATAATATCTATAACCGAGACAATGACGTATTTATATTATATATTTAGGCGGGAATTAATCTAATTAATAATAACTATATAAAAGTTTTTCTAAAGTTATCGTGTAAAAAGTAATATTACGAATTATTTTTGCACGCATTATACTCATATAAGTACCTAATTATCTTTACTGTCCCGCTGTAAAAAAAAAACATAATATATATATATATGTATATGTTGCATAAGGGAATCCGATCGGAAGAAAAATATCCGCGACGTGAAAATAGATACGACGAGAATGCGAAAACCGAGGTAATTTTTATATTTTTTTTGGGGGGGTGGGGTTATTATTATTTTTTTTTTTTTTTTGGCTGACGCGACTAACGGCTGAGAGGAACAAAAAAAAAAATAAAATAAAACCAACGGATAACGCGCGCGTACATACACCGTCACGCCGAATGATTTATCATACATTGTCCGTGAACCACTTTTTCAAATTGATTTCTCTCCCGTATACCCGTCCGACATTGTCGGCCGTTAATATAGGGCCGGGATAATAACGATTGTGAAATAAAAAAAAAAAAAATAAACGACAACAAAAATTTCCTCCCGCCGGCCGGCAATTTCTTTAATTTTTTCGTTTTGACCGCGGGGGGTTGTGCGGACACGGTACGATCCAGGTAGGTCTACCGAAAAATACGACGCAGTAAGAAAAAAAAAAAAAAATAATCCATTCGCCGTAGAATTTGATACTTTACCACCGCGTCAGACCGTCTCAGATGGAAGTCACCGGGCGGGCCCACGTCAAACAACAAGCTCGTAAACTGTTTCAACGAAACCAGAGTGTGCGCAAACGTTCGTCTACGCCGAGACGACTCTGTTCCGAATCCCGAACAACGGGCACGTGAAATTATTTCGGTATTTAGCTCCACCCACCCGCCCACGCGAGCGGACTTTTTTCAAAACGGAAAAAATCGTTAAATCAAAGTGTAGTGCACCCTACTTAAGTGACGAACACCGCTGCTAGTTGGACCAACCGAGTGTGATCCAAACTACCGCGCAATTTTAAAAATACGAGCAATTCCAAACTTTCCATTAAGTAACTGGTAACTTATCGCAATAAAACAATTTGTCCCGTTGTAGAAATGTCATTAATGACAGAATAATTCGTATTTATCTTCGGTTTCATTGCCGCCTCTCTATCGTTTTCTATAAAAAAAAAAATTGCCCCGCGATGCCGAAGCGTCACTCCGATATGGCCCGCAGTAAAAAAAAAGGCCGGAGACCTTTATATTGTTAAAACAATTAAAGAATGCGAAACATTAAATACTTTCTATATCCGTAAGATTTTTTTTTGTTTTTTAATTTTATTAAAGTAAAAAATAATTACAATTTATACAATTTGTACATTCAGTAGGTTAGATAAGTGACGATATATAAACAGAGACAGTAAAACGGTTGTGGTTAGCGAGTGACAATAAAATAAATACTGAGTCTTGTGAATTGGAGAGGTTACCCAGCGCTTACGGTGCTCGATTACGTACTAAAGGTGAAGGTCCCTATGCCCGTTTTCTTTTGAGAATTATCGGGAAGTGTGTTAGTTGATAGTTTAATGATTAGTGGGTTTGCACGGGATCGGAGTTCATTGTGTAAGGGGTTTTGGAAATTAGATTTAGATTTTGGACGTTAGGATCTCTACGAATCTTTTTGATCTCGGTAATGTACCGGCGTGCATAGGAAACCGGACGAAGACAAACGGACCGGAAGGCTTGAATTGTTCGGGTGTTTTAGCGGCTCATATAGTAAAAATTTGTAAATTCATAATTTGTTATATATATATATTCATAAGATAAATATAGTTTTTTGCTCGAATTATTTCATAATCGAAATTTATTTTTTTTTTTAAAGTACAACAACAAAAAACGAAAATCATATTACGTTACACTATAGTTTGTGTGATAAATTACTAGCTGACCCGGCCGAACCCGTTGTTTTACTCATAAAAAAAATACAAAAATTTCGAATTTCCTAGTTCGAAACACGACATTTTCGGATTTTAAAATCCCAAATGCGGATTTAATAGATATTCGGATAATCCGGATTTATGTCACGTCGCTAACGGCGTAACGTGTTACGATTTGAACGGAAATTGAAAATACCTAATAAGGTACGGCGGAGGCGAATTTACTGTTTTTAATGAAGTTTACGATCGGCTCGCCACAGGAGCGCTATATAAGCGTATTGGTTGGGATAAAAAAAAAAAAAAAAAAAAAATATTTATATATAATACCGATCGCGGACCGCGCGTCGGCCATTTTCGCGTGGCTATACTTAAGCGAATAAAACGCCGTCGGGCAGGTAAAATACTCACTGCCAGTAGTCACGGTAACCGGAGGCTTTGCTGCACACCGGAACCATGCATCATCGTCGGCAAACATCGTTCTTGACAAGCGATTATCGCGACGGCACTTTATAAAAATTTAATGTAATTGACGCCGCTTCCGTAGCGGATAAACGAAAAGAAGATAAAAAAAAAAAAAAAAAAAAATGTAACGAGCTCCGCAGCGGCGTGTTCAGGCCGGGACCGCCGGGCCAACTCCACCCCGCCCCCGAGGTATGTCCAAGTCGATGGAGTCGTTGGTGTGGGGCGGGGGGGGGGACACAGGAGGATATTTATTATTACATTAAACAAATTTTTTGTTTTTTTTTTTTTTTATTGTACACTGATATTCGGAACGATTCAACAGCTATAAAACGGTTAATTATAAATTCGATCATACCAAATTGATCACACCAAGAGGGTATACATATTCTCGAGTTTTACAATGTCATTAGTTCATGATTTTAAAATTATCGCTAACGGCGAAATAAGTAAGTTAATATGTCGACTTATTCCGGTCAACAAAGCGTTTTGTGCGTTGCGGTATTCGAAGTGTGAACCGGTAAAATGACCGTGCAACGCGGTTTTCGTCGTCGTTTTAGGTCCGGCTAGCATACGTCGGCGGTATAATCACTGCTGAAGAACCGGGGGAAAGTTTGTGGAAAGAAAATAAAGCACAGGCCGACCGACCTCTCGTGTATCCGACGGTAACGCGCGGAAAGAACTAGAGAGGGTTTTCAACGATTGGAGAGAGAGTGTTCAAGCGCATTCCGACGCACGTCGAGAACTGGAAAATTCGACAAACAACTGTGTTTGCGCGTGTTTCGCGACGGTAATGACTAAACTATGAAACTCCGCCCTCGCCAGTGATTTATTAATTCAAATGCTCGTAAAGAAAAAAAAGCGATAAAATCAAGTTCGGGCGGGCAAAAGACGTCAACGGAGACGTCCCGTACGGTCAAGGTGACGTCAGATTCAGAGGGACGCAGTAATAAGGGAAAGAGGAGTGATGTCCACCACCTAGTGCCGGGCCAACCGCGTATATAAGGCGGTCCAGCCAGGGCAACAGGGAGTTCAGGCGCTGTGGACACTTGAGCACCGGCCGAACGGTTTATGTCTAGTTGCAATTGTAATTTTTTTTTTTTTTTTAAATAAACAATCTATACACAAAACGAGCTTATATGATAAGGGTGGATGAAGGGTTTGATTAAGCAGTCACCCATTAGCAACTCTTAGCTTGATTCATTTTGGTATTTTTTTTTTTTTTTTATCAATAGGGATTTGGATTTATTTGTAATAGGTCACGAACACCACTGTCTTTTCAATCTACGAAGAGGATTTCCTGGTAGTGTTTGGATAGATAGATTGTTTATGAGAGGATTTTGGTGGTTATGGAGGCGCATATAAAAGAAGCGTGCTTCCTCGTCGACCGTTTTCATTCTCAGGTCATTAAGTACCGTTAGGTTGGCGATATATGGTGGAGCGTTAGATAGGCGTCGGAGCGCTGTATTTTGGAACGCTTGAATTTTATTTTAGTTGGATTTTTTTTTTGCCGAGCCCCAGAGCTGTAGACCATAAGTCCAAATAGGCTTGAGGAGAGTTTTGTAAACATGTAATTTAGTTGTAAGACTGGTGCAGAAGTTTTTTGATAATAACGGCTTAAGCATACGCAGACCGGCAATTAAGTGTCAGTCTTTTTGTACGGACGTGGTTGCTCCAAGCCAATCGTTTATCCAGGATGAGCCTTAAGTACTTAACTGTAATGGACGCAATTGTAATTTAAAAAAAAAAAAAAAAAGCTCTAAGTCTAAATTCGCGTGGGCTTGGTAGCAAGGATCAACTTGCTTTCATGGATACCAGTTTTTTTTTTTTTTAAGCGTTAAATAAAATGTTTAAACAAATACAATTATTATTACAGACGTGACTGTTGTATTCAAACGGCACACAACACCATAAAAGTTTCAATTTTTGCAGACTTTTTATTTTTTTGATCAACCGAAACGATTTTCGTTTAGCATTCCTCTGCAGGATGTAAATTTTGCTGCTCGTTTAATTTCCAGTGACGAAGCAACCTTCCACTTAAGTGGTAAGGTGAACCGTCATGACGTTCGTGTACGAGGTACGAACAATCCTCGTGCCGTAATCGAACACGAGCGTGACTCGTCTTAAGTTAATGTGTTCTGTGCCGCACGGGTCTATGGCCCCCCTTTTTTTTTTTTTTTTTTTTTTTTTTTTTTTTATATAGTAGATCATATTTATTAATGCTTCAAACCTGGCTGCTTACACGGTTAAACAACGATTTCGATTACCACAATATTTATTGAACTTTACGTATTTTTCTTTAATTTAATATATATGATATATTGTTCTAAATCTAAAAAAAACAAAAATATCGAAAGCATTTTTAACCGGATGGATCATTTTGAATAACCCTGTGTTTATGTTGAAACTAATATGATTTAAAATACGAAAAAAACCGTAAACTTGTTCGCTGTAATTTTAGCGCCACTTTGTTCGGTTTTTTTTTTTCTTTAAGAAAACCAACTGCGATTACATAGGATTCAGTTATATTTGTAAATACATCGTTGTTTAGGCACGTTGTCTACATATATATTTTAAATTATTATTTATAATATAAGTTACATTACATTTTAAATTATTATCACTTTTTCGGCTAAACGTGTACGTTTCAATGGAAGTTTAAAGAGGAAATTAAAAACACAACCCATTGAAAAAGTATGATTAACAACGAACGTGTAGAAAAATTTATCGTTTCTGATGTTCAAAAATGTTTCGATATTTTCGTACACAACTGATACCGCACAAGACATTAGAAAACTAGATCAAACGTGTCAAACAATTCGTTATGTAGTCATTGGAAAAAAAAAAAAAAACTAACGTGATAAACCCATCAAAAAAACTTAGGATAGAAGAATCATTTTCTCGGATTCTGTTTATTGAATGTTCGTTCAGCATCAGGAATTGCCGATAAAATTGTAGAAAATATTAACAATTATGGATAAAAGTTATCGGTAAATTACGCGGGCAAGGCTATGACGGTACAGCTGTTATGGTTGAACTTTATGACGGCGTTCCAACAAAAATAAATGCTCATTGTCCTCATGCAAAGTATGTTCACAGTAATGCCCATTCTTTTTAACTTAGTTTTAAATGATACTTATATTTTTATGTTTTATGACTGCCTCAATTGAAATTAAACATTTCCCCCTCTACCCCATTATCCAACAATTATACGTTTATTTTGTATTAAGTGGAAAACGAAGGTAAATTTTAACTGCCATTTTACCGGTTGATGAAGTAATTCATAAAAAAAATTTGCTCTACCAAATTGGTGGTTATCTATTTCTCCGATTCAATATGAATTTCTAAATATTTTAAAAGCTCTCACAAAAATAATATTATTGTCTAAAAATAAAGACGAAATTTCAGAAGCTAAACAAATTTTAAAAAGTCTTAAAAGTTTTATCTTTGTTTTAACTTTGTTTTGTATTTGTAGGGCGTTATACTATGAAAATTAGATGTCTCACAATTTTTACAACAAAGCGATATTGATCTTCACAGAGCTACAGAACTATTACAAACAATAATACGTGCACTAAAACTGATCAAAATGATCTTTCGAGAAAATGGAGCATACCACCAACATTTAAAAACCAAAGACATAAAAAAAAAAAAAAAAAAAAAAAGAAGTTTTTTCGGTGAGTTTTGTGAAGACCGAAATATGGTTTAGAATCATCTGGAAAAAAATTTGAAATTGAGATATTTTAATACTACACTTGATCGTAGTATTAACGAAATTGAACGTAGATTTCGAAGTTTTAATTACGTGTCTCACTTTATCAAATGCCTACAACCGATTTTATTAATTGAACTAAACGACGACGAAATATAAACTATGCAAGGCAAAAGAAATACTACAAAAAAAGTACGATAGAGATATTTCTTCAAATTTTGCTCATCTTTTTGATAATGTTTTAAAGAAATTAATATTGATCAAGTCAAAAACAACAAAAGAAATTGCAGGAATATTATTCATTGAGCATACTCCGCTTACAACTGCATACCCTGATGTTATGCACTGCTTTTATTTTATACTCGACGTTAGGCATTGCGGTTGCAGCAGAAGTGCGATCGTTCTCAAAATTGAAAATGATTCAAAGTAATTTACGGGGTACGACGGCAGAGGAATGGCTCGGAGAGACGGAGAGTGTGGTTTGTCCAATTATCTCCATTGAAAATATGCGGGCACGAAAATTAAATTTGGAAGAAGTGATTGAAAAATTCGCCCAGAACGAAGGTCCAAAAAGTTAATTTTTATGTACCAATATAATAAACATCAAATTACACTGTCATTGTTAATATAAATGTGTAAGTAGTAAAATAATCGTCTAGCTGTCCAGCACGGCTTTGCCTGTACACAGTATTGAACAAAAATCGTTTGAAATTTCATAGCGAAGTGTGGAATGTATTGGATCCGTGAGATGGAATTTTCGAAAATCCTTTCTTAGTAGGCATGCCTACGTTATAAATTGTACCTACCGTCGAAATTTCAAGTTTCTAATCCCGGTGATATAGGCTGTGCGTTAATGTACCAGTCAGCCAGTTTCTCCTTTTAATAGTAATTTCGACTTTATAAATTGTAAAGCAACGCTTTTTATCCCAAATTATCCATAATTTTTAAAAAAATCCTGGAAATAGTTATTAGTCATTGTGGTTATCTACTTACACGCCAAATTTGAAGTATCTAATAACTCTATAGTTACGAAAAATAAGGCAACTTTAAAGCGAACATATAAATCCTTTTTATTCCGTATCCCGCGGCAATTTCAAAAAGAATCAGGCCTTATTCCTGTCTACGCCATAAATCCGACTCTCTGTGCAAAATGTCAGCTATTTAGATCCAAGGGTTTGGGCTGGGCGTCGATGAGTCGGTCAGTGAGTCCGGACTTTTCATCTTTTTATATGTATACTTGAGTAATTAAAAAAATTCACCGTTTTCTAGTAACTAAGCAACGATAGTTTCCCTACCAACGTATCAATATGTACCTCATGACCTAACCTAAAGGGTGAAAATCTGAAAAATACCATAATACATATAATTGTATATATCGAAATAATAAATAACAAGACGATTTTCAGGTTTTTTTTTAAAATTTTATTTTCAATTAAATACAACAACACTTTCTAAAATTCTATTAATACTAACAAGAGGTCATGGTTTTGACAACATAAAATTAAAAAATTAACTACAAACATTTGATTTCAGATTACTTTCATTTAAACGCTCTTTTTATTATAAATAACAGTAAGTCTGTACGAATCATTTGTTCAAAAGTTATAAAAATATAATGGGAATAGTTCAAACACGTAACGCCTATAAGATTATTGTTATCAAAATTAATCACTAAAATTTGGATTGCCCAATGCGAATTTCTACGGGACTATGTAAAATCATAATAGTAATTTTTAAATACTTTGATTTCAAAACACATACAAACATTACACTATGCATGGACATAGCAGTTAAACCATTTGTCTAATTATTAGAACTATTCAAATATTTTTATAAAATTTAATGAAAAAAAAAAAAATAATAATTATGATAAGTGTTTATGGTTGAGTTGTCAAGGGTACTCGACCACTTTTTCAATGCCAATGTGATTGGTTTAATGATAATGCTTAAAAATTAAATACCAAATAAATAAAAAAAAAGTAGTTTTACTAAGTTTGAACCTTAAAAACAGTAATATCGATACTATAGTTGAAGAGAGAAATTGTACAGATATATAATACTTTGGATTAATCTGGTCATCGAAATCTAAAACCATCCGAATAAATAAATTGAACTATTCCCATGAAATATAATAGTTAAATTCTAAGTCGTATAAATGTAAAAATACTGTATAAAGGTAAACAATAAATAATAATAATAAATTAAACATTTTTCGAATATACATTAATATATGATATGATAAATTAACAATACGTTACAAGTTGAACCGCATTACGACAACTGGCAACTACAAAATATATTTTATTTTTGGGATGTGTACACTGAATGTTTATCACAGTTAAAATATTACGATTTGGCATAAGATCAATGGTTTCAGTTCTAGTCTAATGGAAAATGGAATTTATTTATTCTGAAATCATAAACAAACATTTGAAAAATTATTGTTTATAATGCTTATACACTGCAATAGTACAATGCTCGTAACAATACAATCTTAAAATGTATATAATACAACTTTTTTTTTTCAAATACCTTATTGGAAGACGACTCAGTGGTTTACTTTTGGAATTTTTATCCAACGATTCATCAGATAACGATTTCTCAGTTTTCTTTTCTGGCAAAACAATGTGGTCTCTTTCCACATAACATGATTGTGGTCGTTTGTTGGCTGCAAACTTTACAAGATTACCATTTGAATCTTTTGTAATGTCAACGTTTACACCAGACATCACAGACACACTAACTCTTTTGCCACGAGAGTTGGCATTTCTTTTGGTACTATTAGTTGGCCGAGTGATCACGTGTTCATTACTATCATTCCTCCTCTGCGACTGGCATGATAGTAATGAAGATATTGATCGATCTTTCTTTACGGGCAACTGAGAAATCTTCTGCTCATTTAGTGGTTTGCCATTTTTTGGTTCGATAACGGTTTGGTGTACTGGTGTAGGTATTTTTGATGAATGTTCCATCATTTTGTTAATGGAAACACCAGTGTCTTTGATGAACTCAGATTCCAACATACTAAACATGTAAACAATTTGCATTTTATTAATCTTTTAAGTTCAACTTCCAAAAAAAGTATTAAGTACTTGGTACATACAATGTTTTTTTTTCCACCAAAGACATGTTGTCCTCTTTATTTGAACTACTGGCACCTACAAATAAGTATTACATTATCACAATTATATTAATATATTAATATAATTATGTTCCTTACAATCATCTATTTGACTTGAAAACATTTTTTCTTCAATAAGACTTCTCAAGAATACACCACCATTGTCCAAATTAATATGCTCAGATGATTTCATAAGCATTAAACGAGATTCTTCCTTAAATTTAGTTGTATCATCATCATCATCATCATTTTCAGTGTATTCTAACACATTTTGATTACCCTACAAGAAATGATAAAAATAATATTATTATACTAAATAAAATAAATATTTTAAAATATAATAAGGCGGCAATTTAAAACTGCAAAAACTCAATCAAACCATAATTGAAATTTAAATGCAGGTATATGATGCATTTATACGAAACTAAATAAATTATATTCTCATAAAAATAAAAAAAAAACTCCATAATCCCAAATAGTTATTAATATCTCAAAAGAATACAGAAAATGTTAGGTTTATGCAATTATTATACACAGAATTACAATAAAAATTATATTAATAGAAATCATTGCTACATAAATATACCCCGGGTACAGAAAAGTATAAGGAAAACCTAAAAATGACCTCCCCAATACACCACAAACTAAACAACAATTTTCACCAAAAAAAAAAACATTCCTGAATTGGACGAGCAAGTCTTCTGGTTGAAAACTTATTGACAGAAAAAAAAAAAAAAAAGAGCTCTCAATATAATAAAACTAATAAATTCCTTGCTTCGTTCATAATCTAAAACAATAATAACCAGTATAAAAATAAAACACATCCAATACAGATTACTAACACAGGCACATAGAAAGTAATGGTGGCAAAGATTTGACCTACAGGTTGTATTTTAGTCACCATTCTTTTTTTTTTTTTCTGAAAGCACAGGAACTAAGTGCCAATGAAAATATAAATGATAAATTAAATTGGAGGAAAAAACACATGCCAGTTATACACAATCTGTTTCTGTTTAATAATAATTTATTATATTATTTTTCTTCAATTTAATATAAAATTGACCGAAAGTACCTGTATTAAGATCCGAATTGATGTATGGCAGCTTTCTAATAGCGGATGTCGGTCCTGGACAGTGCGATCTTCATCAAATAAAAGCTTGTTTATAATGTCGATTAATTTATCAACTAAATTTTTTTCAGCTGAAATTTCAAATAAATGTACTAATCTGGGCAGGATGTTGCATAAACTATATCTGACATTTGCTATCTTATCATCTGGAAAAAGAGTAAAAAAAGAGTAAATTGCAGTATAAATACAATAGAAATTAAATGAAACAATGCAAACTAGTTATTTTAAATTACTGTAAACGATAACAATATTAGATAAAAAAAAAAGAGCATTAATACTATTTGTATACTATTTAATAAATTGTATTATATACCTGCTAAAGTAAGCAGAACCAAGTAAAAATGTTTTTTAAAATATGCCGCGGAAAAAATATTCAGAGCCTCTTGACATATAAAAATGTAAAACGTTCTTTTGTAAAAATTTGGATTTTGTACTGTACCTAAAAATTGAAAATGAAATGAAACAATTATTGAAATATAAAATAAGTTAATATAATAATGTATAGTATATAAGTCATTTTCTAAAATAGCAAAACAATTAACAATATACTCTAGTCAAATTTGTCAGATATTATACATTAAAAAATAATTCAAATTTGTGTGCAAATTAATACAAGGTGTGGTAGTGAATTAAAATTGTCCAATAACTTTATACGCTTAATTTAAAATTTTAAATATTATTCAATCGAACTAATTATACAAATAGTTGTAATATTGTCAACAAATTATAATAATTATTTAAACAAGCGAACAGCAGTGCAGTGAGCCGGGCCTGGTTAGCTTGGCACACGTACAATGAACGAATATTCCGCTGAGGTCGACGAGGGTGAAAGTGTTGAAAGTAGTGTACACAGGTATTCGATAAAAAAAAACAGTAATACTTTATTAGATTCACAAAACTAGAAACTAACGTTAGGCTAGAGCTATACTGATAACTCGAATATGAGGGCTAGACTGATTTCACATGGTAAACAGAACTTATAAATGTATACTAATCCTATACGGATGCTACGTGTCTCCTGAAGGTTGATAATAAAGAACAGGGAAATAACACAGTAATAAGGATGAAGGTAACATTTCGTAAAGTGCGTATCGAGGACCCATGTGTGATGTCTGTAGTTGCGCATGGTGCATATGAACTACCCGGATGGGTTTACTACAGCAGTTAAAAAAATTAAATAAATAGCCAAACATAATTCAACTAGGAATTTGTTTTATTTTTTTAAAGAAATAAAATTAACATAATTACGGTCGATGAGCGATTCGCGTAGTTGTGTTCTTTGATTCGCATCTAAATTGTAACGCAAAATTGTTAACAGCAGTGTGCAAACGGCTTCTTTAATAGGTTTTTGTCTCTAGAAAAAAAAAAATAAAAAATCATAATTTAATTTCTATAACAATCATACCAGATACTAAATAGTAATAATTGTGTACACAAATATAAAAATACACTTACAACACACTCAAATCTATCAAGCATTACTCTGCCAATAAGAAACACCTGGTCAGATGTGTAACATGTAGGTAACACCATTAACTGGTGCAAAAATTCCGCGTACAATCTCCAGTTGTACTGGGCATACAAATATTCTTCCAAGCACATCAGTGATTTTAACACGTGTTCTTGATATTTCTTTAAAAATTAAAAATTAAATTTATTATACAATTACATTTTTTTTTTTTTTTAACAATATTGAAAATAATTACCATTGCAATTATTATGAAACTTAAATTGGGTATCATCACTTTTAAAACTCTAATATCCTTCTCAGACAACATTTTCAGCAATACTGAGGAAATCAATCCAACGTTATTATTTAAACATACTAAAACCTAATAAAATATTTTAAAAATACAACTATAATTTATTATTATTATTACACATGGACAATTTTAATTGTTTAATAACAAATAAGTATTTTTTTAGAGGGACATAAAATACTCACATTTTTTATAACAACGACTAAAGCTATTCGTATCTCCAAATAATCTTCACTGGCCAAATCAACTAAATGATTAATCAGAAAATAGAGCAAAGTAGTGTTTCCTTTATCAGATGTACTTAAATATATAACATCTATTAGACAGGTGGCACAAAAAGTCCGAACAGCCAAAAACGGTCTCTCACAGATAGAATTATCCTGTAAATATTTATCAGCGTGAAGTTAATAACAAATAGATATTGATTAGTAACGTGACAAATTTTTTAGAACTATGAATTTTTTTTTCACAAAGTAGCATTATTCGTTTGTCATTATATTTGTTGTGTATATATATATATATATATATATATGTGAATTTTTTTTTTTGTGAAATATAGAATAGTATTTAAACATTTTGTTCTATAATTAGTATAATATGTTTTAAGGGTGATTTATGGAGATCTAACAAATGGTATTGAACAGAACAACAAAAGTTATTGTGCATTTGTTACATTTATGTGGATCGCCTTGTATAATGTAAAATATTGAAAATTTGAATTAATTATTGAGAATAAATTATGATTAATTTATACTTACATTGCATATACACTTAGTTTTACAATCAACATTCAGTAAATTTATATACTTATTGACAAACCACGACACATCATCCAAGTTTAAATAATCTGGAAATCACACAATCAATACTATAACAATTGTATACTATTATTAGAGTAAAAATAAGGCCATTCATAAAAAAAAAAAAAAAAAAAAATGTAACTAATATGAAAGTATTATAAACTCGAACAAAAATAATTTGATAATAAAAACCTTTAATTCTTATATAAATGAGAATAAATTATCTTTAACGATAAACAGATATATGTAATAGTAAGATATACTAAATTAAAAAGTAAATAAAATAAAAAATAACAATGTTCGATGAGATTTCATTTCTCCAAAGCAATTTTTGCTACACGCATATTGGTCCAATATATGATCAACAAATAAAAATTAAATTTTGGTAAAAACAGCTCTTCATATAGATACACTATTACCGTTGTTAATAAAACCAATCGGACGATAAACTTTTCCAAAAACTAGTTAATATTCTTATATTGGTTAACTATATTTAATAATCATATTGAAGTCGAGATTCAATAGTATTCTACCGATACATATAAACACATATATTTTAAATTAAGATCGCCGTGCAGTATTATTTTCGATCACATATTGAATTATTGCTGAGAAATGTTTGAGAATATTTAGAAACGGCATAATTATAAAATGTAAACAATAAATCTCTAACCTTTGAGGGCTTTGCAAATGACACCGAAATTCTTGGCAACGGCCACCACTAATAAACTGCTTCTGTTAAGATCCGTGTCAATCAGTTTTTTGACCATTGGCACTAATACTGTGACAATCGTTTCTCTGGGAAAGCAAGGTATAATGTCTACAATGACATCGAGTAGAGCCACTTTGACACTATAATCAGCGTTATTGGCTAGATCCACAATTGCCGGCAGCAGAATGCACTCCTTCGGACTATCCGTGTTATCTTTAAGAAACGCACTCACTTTACTCAACTCTTGGCAAACCATTTTCCTCACTAGGACACTTTCATCTTGACAGAGCGATAAAATACACGGCCATATTTCACGCTTAATACTATAAAACGGAAACTGTATTGTTTTTTAAATACATTGACAGCATTAATATTATGTTGAAATGTAATCACTTACATGTATGCGTTTAGTTTTGTGGCAAGAGATCCGAAAATCTTGCAACTAATTATACGCGACGATTCTGGCTTTGAGAGATCGCTCGTTTCAATAGCAAACGGTAAAATCTATAGCGATTCGGATGATAATATTAATATACAATTGAGTAGCTTTAAGAATACACCAGCAATTGGAATATTGAGTTACCTCTCGTTGTAGACAGTCTACAGGCAGGAATTCGATAAAGTCCAACAACGTATCCAACCAAGAATTGATAACGCCTATCATAGTAAAGAGAAGAACAGGAATATTGTAAATATTATTGACAAATAATATAAGAAGGCATATATTTGCACGTACAATGATTGCTACCGGCGTGGTTGTCCAGCGCAGACAGAATGGTGGACAAAAACGTCTTCTGGAACAGGTCGGCGGCCAGCATCTGTTTGTCCAACGCATTGTTCACCGTTTCGGCCGTTTCATAGTGACGACGGTAATCGATCGGTTCGTTTGGATTGTTCTAAAACGGTGGGTTAATTATCGAAAACGTAATAACGTTAACGGCGCGGCCCGCCGTACGCGCACCGAAATTTAATCCGGTACTCACATGTTGCATTATACCAAAGTCCGGTGTTACACATAGTGGTCCCAGTGTGCCTTGGCCGAGCGGTTATGGTGACGATTACGGGCCCGACGGCCGTGCGTTTTAACAAGAACGACTGACGACGGACGATACGAATTAAAAAAAAGAGATAATCGGGCGCCGAAAATTCCTCGTAACGCCTACTCGCGGTTATAGGCTGTTGACGAAACGAACGCGCGTACATACGTGTCCGCGGGACCGTCGTACGAGCGCGTCGGCGGCGACGATTTAGGACGGAATTGTGTTTTAACGCGTCGGTGTGTGTGTGTGTGTGTGTGTGCGCGCGCGGCGCGTGCAGGTGGCGTAGGTACACGGCCGGGAGCGCGTGTGTTTATTTCTGGAATGAGTCACGGCGTGACGGGGCCTCGACAACCGCGGTCTTGAATAACGGAAACGATGCTGCCCGGGCCGGACGGGCGACGGGGCCGGGCCGGACGGGCGACGGGGCCGGGCCGGACGGGCGACGGGGCCGGCGCGGAACGACGAAAATTATTACACACGTCTTTCTCGGTAATATTTACGACGGCGGGCCAACGATAATAATATTTACTACGACGTCCGCGGTGGGGGCGGAGGGGCGTCCGGTATCATTTTTGTTTTTCTTTTATCAACGCGCGCCAAACGAACCGTCACAACGATAATAATATTATTGTTATTGTTGTTGTTGTTGATGTTGTCGATGTGATGATAACACACTATCTGTCTACCACCTGATTGATAACACAACAACAACGTCCGATCGATAACCGGCGGCGGTATGCCCGTAACGTTTTTACCGGTTTGTTTTTTTGTTGTTATTGTTGTTTGTTATTGCCGGGGCGCGAATCTCAATGCAAATACGGAATATCATAATTCCCATTGAAAATAAACGCGGTCCACAATAAAATCCCGAATAAAATGTTGAACGGTTTTTTTTTTTTTTTTTTTTTTGTAGTTACAAATTTATATAATTTTCAATTGAACATTGTTCTGAACCGTTTTTTTTTTTTTGGACGCAATGATTTATCGTGGCTTACAAATATAATCTAAACTACCTCATATATTCTACCTTCAAAACTTTCTTTTAAAAGAAAGCGGTTTAAAAAAAAAAAAAAAAAAATTCGCGCATATCCACGCTACGGGATTGAAAAGATTCTAAATTTCACTCCCTAAAGTAACATACACAATTCACGATGAAAACAGAAAAACATAAAAATGTGGTAATACAAAATTGCATAATTCTAGAAGCATATTGTAATGAGCAATTGTCACATATATCGGTATATCTAATAAAAAAAAAAATTGATACAAAATACTAAATTATACATAACAAGCGGCTTAAACGGTCGTTTAACAACACAAAATATATATATATATATATATATATATATATATATATATTAAAAATAAAAAATAAACAGGAAATTGTAATTTAGCAACTCCCAGATAATGTGCCGGGCATCATATGATGTAGGCGATTGTTGGAAGTTGCGGCGAAGTACGGTAATGAAAAAAGTTGACGACAATGACAAGGCCACGGACGCGGGCGATGATCGATCCCCAAGAGGCCATCGAGCGGCCGCAGTCTACGTCACTATCCGATCAAAAGTTGACGCGGTTTGCCGCAAACATAGATGCCGTTAGGTCAGGTTTAGGTAGTCCGTCAGTAGCGACAAAGCGGAACGTCCGACGTCCGGAAGAACTGTTGTTGGAAAAAGCGAATGGCCCGTTTGATGTAAATGGAATCTGAATAAAAATTCTTCCTAGGTATTACCGCTAAAAGTCAATTCTTGCTACTCGCGATTTAAACCAATCACTATAGTCTGTTCCTATAGTTCTAACTCTAATTTAATACTCTGAAATAATAAAAAAAAAATACATCAGATCGTTATTTATTTATTTTTATTAATGTTCCATTGAACATTTATCCGATATAGCCATATTTTTCTCTTTGAGCATATTTTTTTTTTCTTTAATTATTCTTGCAACCTTCCATGCACTTCTGTATCGAATCTGAAATAATTTTTTTATATAAAAACTGCGCATATACAGGGTGCGGCAGAGCCGCCTGACGAATTTAATGAGGTCATTAGCCTGTGATAAGATAAGAGCAGGCCTTAATAAATGGTATATTTTGAATTGTACGGTAATGCCGTTTTTATTCGTAATCACGGTTTGGACAGGTGTACATCGTGGTTTCGTCGTGCGTGTGTATTACGAAAATAATCATTCTGCGATCGCTATACGAAAATATACACTTCGGCATTCCACGTGCTGAATCTGTTCCATCTGCTAACACTATCAAATTGTGGATACGGCATTTGGAAGAAACTGCAAGTACCCTAAGCAGACTTGGACACGGAGCACCCAGAACGGTAAGAATCCCCGAAAATGTGCGGTTGGTTTGAGACTCAATTGAGCAGTCACCAAGACGCTCAGCCCGGAAACACGCTGTAGCTTTGGGAATCTCAGACTGTTCTTTGAGGAGAATTCTTCACGAAGATTTATCATTCCATCCCTATAAATTACTGCTTGTCCAAGAGTTAAATGCTACTGACTACGGCAACTGTAAAAATCTCAGCAAATTCTCCTCCGATATCAACTTTTTTCTATACCGATGAGGCCAGATCTTTCTGGAACTGTAAATAAACAAAATTTTCGATACTGGGTTACAAATAACCCACGGCAGCTCCATGAAAGACCACTCCACGTGGAAGTCGAGGCCATACCAGTCTAAATGTGCCGAAAATCATATGAGAGCTTCAGAGATCGTCTACAACAGTGTATCAATGCTGACGGCCGCTATCTTGGAGATATAATTTTCAAAAAATAATTTTTAAAAATGGGATTGAATACTGATTTAAATTAAAAAAAAAAAACCTTTTCTCTAAGTTTTACTGTTCGTTATTTATAAGCCCATCAAAACTCGTCAGTCGGCTCTGCCGCACCCTATATATATATATATATATATATATTTATGCGTAATTTATATAATTAACTTGAATCAGATAATAATAATACATTTATACATATATATCTACCCCCATACAAACGTTTTATTTATTAGTGGATAGTCTGAATCGTTAGGTCCGTATTTTGTGAAAATTTCAGGTATCTACGATTGTTTTTAGTCGAATTACAAAAAAAAAAAAAAAAAATCCGTTATTACCGTTTTTCCCACAATAATTATGAAAACAATACCGAAATTAAAAAAAATAAAAGACCTCACCAATCAATTAGATATAAAATGTATTCCGAATAGGTGCTAAGCTTGAAAATTCGATGAAGATTTCTGATAGAAAAGTGGCTCACAGACGTGATTTTGCTTAGTACCTACTGGTATATATTTATTGTGTTATAATAAAATGAAATTCACATAACGGCGACACGGATCAAAAAAAAGCCCGACAGAATCACACTGAGCTACATCCACGATTTCGGTAAAATTCACTCAAAAACCCCTCTAAAACTAAACCGTAGGATCTTTATAGTTTGTAGAGGTTTAGGCATTTACGCGGACGTCATTCCGGGGACATGTGCGCAGCCGGTTACGGAATACCGTTGTGTAGCCGCAAAGGCCGCCGACAGCGCCAATTGCATTTTCATTTTTTCGGTTTCCATTTCCACCAGACGGGCGGCAATCACGTCGTTTTCGGCCGACAGCGGGCCAAGTAAGCCGTTCGCGGCCTCCAGCCTACCGTTGTCGGCCATCAGCCGTGCGGCTCTGGCCGTAGATTTTTCCAGCTTCTCTTCCAGACGCTGTACGTTTCGCATCTGTGCCAGCCAAACAGCGTGCGTTTCCGCTTTATCGTTACTGACCGCGTCCATGTCCGCGGCAAACTGCGTCAACTTTCGATTGAACACTCCGTCGGACATCGACTGCGGCGGCCCGGCGGCCGCTTCCAATATTTCCGGCGTTATGGCCCGCGACGATAGACCGTCACCGTCCGCGGCATTGTCGTTCTCACCGTCACTACGACAATGACCACCGCCATTGTCGGTTTTGACGCACAACAGCCGTTTAGTCCGTTTCCACATTTCGCGCACAAATTAACCGACTCGATTACGTTTCATTGATCTGTATCCCAATTAAATCGCAATACAATGCGATGTGTATTACGCGCACAGTGCCACGCACCGAACACTAGAAATAATAACGAACTGAATGTTATTAATAATATGACGGGCGAGTTGCTAACGTACGTTATTCGCTTTTGGACCAGTTATTTACTGTGTTTTGTCCTATAAAATAAGTCCAGTCAATAAAATTATAATAGCCGGATAAAATTAATAGATATAAATCAATTATATAATCCACAATATAAGGTATCTACACGAATATTTTACGTTTTAAACCGTCAATTTAATTTACTAACCTTATGTTCGGCATGGCGTCCTCTATAAAAAGGAATGTTTTCATTACAAATCGAATTAGTTCCCCGTTTCCCAGCTATGAGATTCATTACGAGATATTGGATTTTCAAAAATATTCCCGGAAAATAACCCGGAACCCGTCGAAATTTATACTGTATTTTGACTGTACTTGCTGCGAGTTAACGTAATCATTGGTCCAATTATACTACTGCAGACACAAATTAATTATTTGGGAGGTCCGTAAGACAATTCACAGATACTTAGCTATGTTGTACAGTGTCTACATTTAATCAAATAATTTTAATTTAGGTGACAGTGTGTGTGTTGGACAGCTATATCTGATATCATTGAAGATGTGTTATGGGTGTTGGGTTCGATGCGGTACTTGAAGAAGACCGTTGTGCTGCTGATGATTTAAGTCGACGTATTTATAAACATTACTGTGATTGGCGCCAGCCGGAAGAACGACAAAAAGTAATAAACATCAAATTTACCAGACACAATTCCTATTCAAGTTGTTCCAGTAAGATCCATACGTTAAAAACAAAAGGAATTTTATACTGTGCTACTGTTCTTAATATTTATACAATCAACCTCCTAATTAAAAAAAACTCTGTAAACACTAGTTTATGATGTTTTGTATTTCTATGTTCTACACTAACACATTCATGTCCTCGTGTATTTCAATAGTCTTTTCTTTCGAGTGGCAAAACTACGGATACATACGACTTTAAATGTGTTTATATTTATAAATATGAACAGTGTTAAAAATTAAAAACTTGGCTGGTTGTAGTTGGCCATAGCATATATATATATTGTCACTGATTCTTGTCGAATGGAATTAATCATATACCCTCCGTTAACAACTACAGGTTGTGGACGTTGAAAGTATTAAACTAAATTAAAAAATAATATTTTTATAACATTTGTAATGTATGCTTTGTATGCCATGCTAAACTAAATAGATTTATTTCTACGGGCACTTTACTACTTCATCAACTATCATGTAAATCATATCATATCGTTTACTTGTTGTTTTTTTTATTTCCGGTGTAATATTAGATAGGTAACATCATTGATTATAATTTATATACAGTATACACTATATGTACAGTTGTTTTCGTTCGCGAATTTGTGTTCATTACATTTTTATTTTGTACGTATATTGCATTTAAAATATGTAAAATAAACATTTTTTTTTTTTTTTTGTTAAATATTTCATGTCTTTTAATACGTATTTTGACAAAAATATTCACATATTTTTACTTTTTTTATTACATAAAAATCCGTGCCCTGGTTATTATTATGACGTCCGGATCGGTTCCAAAATACGTCACAATTGGTTCCCGGATTATTTTAAAAACAATTTCAATTTTCCTTCCCGTTTTATACAGATTCGAGACAAATCAACAAAACATGTACACTAACATTATAGTTAAAAAATGTGTTTTTTTTTTTTTTTTTATTTCGATAATCGGTTATAACATAACGCCGATAATGTAATTATAATTGTAATATTTTATATGAATTACCATAATGTTAGGCAGGCTCTATTTTTTAGTGAACCCCGACACAAAACGTGTAGTCCGAAATTAGGAGTGGGCAGTACGGAATTGAAAAATGTTTGTACTAAAAAAAAAAACGAGTATGTAATTATACATACACATTGTGATTATTAAAAAACTGCTAAGAATAAATCGATAAAAATGTTATCATATAGTAAAGATTTGGTACAGTAATATACAATATTTTTGCAGCTTTCTATTGTACGGTACGTTACGGCATATTTCGCTATTATTATGGTTTTTTTTTATAACGTTGTGTTCGCCTTTTTTTTTTTTTTTTACAAATTTAGTGGGAACCAATTCGGATATAAATTTTAAGGTATTCATACCGAAATTGCATGTGCATTTCATATATTATTCGAATTAATTAGGCCCAATTTTTCGTTGCGGCCCTGTAGACGTATTGTTTTTTTTTTTTTTAAAATGACTTAATAAATTAAAATTAATTAAATACTTTTAACCTTCGTAAAAAGGCACAAAAATTGTATATAAAGTATTAAGCGGTAAAAACTAAGTTGAGCCCAATGCTGTAATTTAAATCTATTTTATGTAGGCGTTTAAAGTTAAAATTAATGATTAAATGCGTTAAATAACCACGAACAATTGTAAATATTTTGTAGTTTGTTATGAATGGACGAACAAATACAATTTTCGATAATTTTTTTTACAATTTTTTAAAAAAAATGTATAACCACGTGCGCGCGCGAACAGAACCCAGGAACCGATCTATTCTGTACACCTGTTCTTCTTTCTAATACAATTTGAAATTATCAGCACCGACTCGAGGAGCTCGCCGGTCCCGGGAGATTATCTTCTTAACTCCGGTGGCCAGTCCGTCACTGGCCATACGAACAAATACAATTTATTTATTAATTATTTTACGATCGTTTATGTAACTGATATTAATTATCGTTTAATTATTATTATATTAATATGTATATGATATATTTTCTACCATTTTAAATAACGAAAAACAAGTTTTCGGTTGATAAAATGCTCAGGTTTTCTCATGTAGAACCTCAACTGATGCGGATTTACCGCTAGGTGGTAGGGTACTTTACTCGAAAACAATTTCTAGATTGTCGACTGACTTTCTATAAAAAAAAAAACTGATATAAAACGTCGATACGTGGGTTTTATTTTTGTTGATTATTAGAGGTTACTTTGGCTACAAAGGAAACCGAGAAGTTTTAAACGCGGCGCCCCCTCCAACTCTTGGTATTTTTTTATAGTACGGCTAACTATTATAAGTAACCATAACAAAAGTATACAGTAGGTATATAATATTATATCTTGTCTTGTCTTGTATATTTATATAAGTTGTATTTAACTGAACGAAAAAAAATAAAATAGGCGGGTCAATTATATGTATATTCATAGATCAACTACGACTATACCATTATATTTTTCACATTAAAATGTTGAATTTGCTAAACAGCAACAATATATTTTATGTGAATTCTTAGGGGAAACATCAACAATCAAATAATCAATAATTATATAGGGTTGCTAATGAAGTAACAGCAAATAAAACGATCAAAAGAAATTATTAGAAGAGCTAATAGAAAAAAAAAAAAAATAAAAAAATAATAGCCTTCAGGCTTAATTGTTGACGTCAATATAACATTTTCAGCGGCGTTCTTTGACGTCATTGTTAATAATGACTCGTTAGTTGAAATAGTGTCCAGCTAGCATCTATATTCTGCTAGGACATGTAAGTAAAAAAAAAAAAAAAAACAATAACGAGTATAGAAATTAAATGTAGCTTAATGAAAATAGTCAGCAAAATCCGTAGAGTAATAATGCTAAATCTTAAACGCAAGAACCGTTGTTAATATTAAGTTCTGTGTCAATATTGTACACCGTATCAATATTTTTGTGTATACATTAATTGAAATAAATTGTAAATGATAATCGTAGAATTCGTTTTTGTAGCTATTCCGTAAATATTTGACGGTTTACGTTTTTTATGTACTGTTTTGACCTATCAACAAGGCCGAATTGGCCAGGCAGGACACTGGGACACTACCCAGTATGGGAACCTGTCCGTATGGACCACAGAAAAAACGTGAAAATGTACCAAAATTACGGTCCCTTTTAGTTTTAATTTGGTTTTATGCGATGGATAAAATCGCATTGACCGAGTAGGAATGCCTTAACATTTTACAAGAGGTTCACCGTAAGTTGTACTTGGTAGTAAAAAAAAATGCAAGGTGAAATGTAGTAGTTTTTTTATGAATACGATTTGTTTTGGCCCTGCGAAAATGCACGGCAATTTGACATAAGGTTCGCCATAAGTTGTATTTAATGGTAAAAAAAGAAAAACGTTGAACACAATGCAATATAATTTTTTATAATCGTATAAAACACGGTGTTTATTTTATTTTATTTTTTCTAGAGTGTGCTCTATCGGCCGGTCCTAATGATTTTTCCGGGCCAAAAACGTACGCCAATCCGTCTCCGCTTGTATATAGTATACTGTTAGTGTAAATCCCAAATTAGCGGCAAATAATCAGTATAGTATCATTCTGTGGCGCGCTGGCAGAAGCCGCAGGTATGTCGTTTTCGAAATTGCCGTGTAGAATGCCGGTAAACCGTATGTTTCAAGCGGTCGCGAAATATGATGTGTGTCTCTAAATGTTTCGTACGTCGTCTATACGAGCAAGAACCGAAACTGAGATAAGTCTTTATTTGTTAATATGACGGCAATACGTCTCCGAAAGTCGTAAACGCATACGTATCGGCTTCTGCCATAAGACCGCGGTTATCTAGATAACTAGTACGCGCAGTCGGAGAAATTGGAAAACGCGATATTGAAAAATTTACGGGCGAGTTTATAATACCATGGTATATAAACTGTTATGGTAGTGCCGAGGCCGGTTATTTTATAGCTCGATATACCCTAGATTTATGATGATCTATCATTAATCCGTGAGTTATTCGGTGATTTTTGGACACTCGTATCTTAGAGACTATTCACTTCACCCGGAAGTAAGAAATTCGGAATAACTGATATTTTTTTTTGTATGGTAACCTTAACCCTTTTGAAAAAATTCGGCCTAGTAACACAGTTAGCCTAGGAGAGCCGAAAATAGAAGGGCTCGAAATGGTTCGTAAAATTATTGTACGGTATACGCTCGAATAAATATTTCTGTTTAGCGTTAAAGTTTGTGGGCATACATTTTTCACACACCTAATATGCGAACGGTGTATTTTTGCTCTCGGTGTTTATTATAATGTACATTTGTTATTTTGTTGTCTATTTACATACTCTGTTCGCGCTTCTCTTTCGAGGCGTTGATATTTAATAAAAAAATATATATATATACTTTGTTGGATTGTAGTAAAAACAAATTATCTACGACCGGCTGCCATTGCCCGGCTTTGCTCGGGTCAAGTTCGGTTTTTCAAAACCGTTGTAAAAAAATGGAGAATACTTTTTTTACTTTTTTTTTTTTTTTTAAATTTATATAATTTACTTTAAAAACGGGTCTCTCTTCCCTGTGACGACTAAATCAAATGGGTAATAACAACTGTTATTTTTCCGTCCGAATCGCCTAAGAAACAACCCATAAAACAACAAAAATATTTCGACTTTCATACCGAAAATACCAATAACCCCGTGTCAGGATCCCCTGAATTTATTTTTATTGAAATAAAATATAGTCTATATTAATCGCGGGGATCGTGTAAGTTTTTATTAGTGGACGAATTTTTAGAATCGGTTCTGTCGTTCCAGAGATTACTCCTGTATACAAACTGATACATTTTATCTCTTTGTAATATTATAGATATTACTAATAGTACATTTAGAGAATATTTTTATTATCATCAATACATTTGGATATATAACGAATACAAATAGTAATTTTAATGTATTTTACGGAAACAACTGGTATTTTTTTTTTTTGGTACACATTACAAACACAAATGGTTTCAGACTCGATGAGAACGTTTACCTTTTAAGAATATAAATATCTAAACTAACTTGGGAGTAATAAAGTAAAACTGTATCATAATTAATATTAAAATGTACTGAAAGCGATGTCTTTCGTATTAAATACTACGTAAAAACACGAACTTATAATTGCTTTGACAATTTTATATAATTTCAATTATACGTATAATTATTTTCAAACAAAAGTGTTAGGGGAATTTAAACTATTTTAGCATCGTTATTATATAACGCAAGCTGATTCCCCTATTATAATTTTAGCAATATTTCCAACAAAAAAAAAAAAAAATTAATTTTTAATAAATTAACCTTTTGTAATATTATTAGTTTAGATACGGCCACTCATCATGGCCGTAATAGTACCGGCTAATTTTATTATGTTTTCGCCTAAATGTTTGCGCATATATATATATATATAATATACGTATATGTATGTTTATTATGTATTATCTACGGTCGTCAACATTAAATAACTAGGTTTGTCCATCGATAATTTACAAGAAGACTACAGACAAATAAGGTGTGTTGTTTGGACCGTTTCCAGAGCAGCGGAAAACGGGGATCGTGTTCTTTTAAAGCCCGAGCTTTTGTGCCGTCTGCTTAACCCGTCCATTTGTCAGCAGTATTATGTACACGTCTAGAACACTTGGGGTAGGTGGTTCTCCGGTTCCCCTTTGTCCCCGTACGGAGACGACTTTAATCAAACGCTACCGAATTTATGTTGTATAGCAGCGGTTGAAGGATATGATTCATCGACCGACAATCACAGCCCCTTCGTCGCTATTAAAATGTATGTCCACGGTCGAGCATGTAAGAAAACGATGAGGTCTGTAAATACCCCGCGTTCTTCGTCGTGGCAGTGATGGAGACCGCAAATATTCCCACATATCATCAACCGTCAAACAATTTCGAGAAAAACAAATAAATGATGGAATGAAATTCATATGTAGATATATATATATATATATATATATATATATATATATTTATATTATTATAACGCATATACCGGATACAATTTAATTATACGATAAAAACATTAGTATTATATTATTTATTTATTTTTAATAACGGTTAATGACTATAATACTACTACTACTACTACTACTACTACTACTACTACTTATCATTTTACTGCGAGAGGGCAACATTTGTACGACTCGCACCACTCCGTTCAGAGCTTATAGAGCGCGTTTCACTCGAATGTCATCGCGAAATATCTCGGCCGAATGGACTTGGATTGAAATTGAGTTTTCGTTTTGTTTCAGGAAGATTGGAGGGTTCCAAAATACATATTTTGAGCCTATTTTCAAAATGTTAACCATAATTCTTGTCAAAATATTGATGGTTTTCTACGTTTAAAAATTATATTTTCATAAAATATCCAATGAATCTATTTTGTTAAATTTACTTGTGATTTTTCTTTCCGTGAATGTTAATTCATATTGGGCGTGTGTAATTTTATGATTATTTTTACTTAAAATTTTCGCCCCCCTATAAAACAGTAGTCAGAGTTTATTTCTTAAACTTTTTATAATATTATCGTTAACCGTTATTCTATTGCAATAATAATCAATAGACATTATTAATTATTTATGTATTACAAATAATAAGCGAATGATCTGTAAAATATAATATAGTAACTTATGCAGAAATAATCTTGGCAACATTTCGTCTAATGCAATTATTAATATCTTTATAATATATTATTTAAAATAGGTATTGCGTTTTTGTAAGTATAGGCTTTTTTTTAAAATTCATACCCGTTAAATAAATGCATAACCGAGAACGTGTATTAGAAATTGTACTAAAAACACGATTCAATGTTTACATGTAAAATGTTCACTATGTAAGCAACTACATTGTATCGAATTTCAAAGTTTACGTTTAGGCTTTAAAACAAAAAAAAAAAGCAAACGTATAATAGCTATATAAACATGATTATAAACTTTTGTCGACATGTGTTTATAATATATTATAATTTATACCCTTGAGCATTGATAAATTAAAAAAGAAAAATATTGATAAAAAAATATTATTCAATTACATAACCTAGGTAGGTCAATCTGGAAATCTGGTTAATACTATACATTTACCTATAGTAATTACTATTTTCGAAAGATAATTAAAACAACAAATAGTGTATACTGTAGTGTACTACTACTTAACCATCAATGGAGATTCGCGTATCAGTTTTCTTATATCGTTTTGGAACTCGAATCGAGACTATTCGAGCCATTCATGGTATAAATCTCCATCGAGGTAAACAAGATAACTAGTAGAGGTTGGTCGGAACCCGTTCAAAGTTCGAAAAATCGAACCGAACATTTAGGCGTACGGTTTGAGTTCGATTATTGAACCAAGTTTAAAAAAAAAAAAAAAAACCCGAACCTCACCTCACCCGAACATAAAGTTCGAAATTCAATGACTAACTCCGAAGAAATGTTTGAACTCCAAAAAAAAAAAAACCAAAAATGTTCGCGGCGAATATTTTTAAATTTGTATTTTGTCTATTGTCTATTTTATCGACGTATAAATGCACCCGTATTCCATACCAGTTTATTAATTATAATATGCTGAGTTGTTGCATTCTAGTCGCATTGTTGTTATTTTTTGTTTTTAATATTACAGAAATTAAATTAATACCGCGATACTGTCCGGACAACGAGTATTTCTGAATGTTATTGAATTGATTGTGGACTGAAATATAATATTGTTTTAACTTTTTACTATAAATATATATATATATATATATATATATATATATATATATATATATATATATATATTTATATATATATATATATAATCAAAGTTCGTAAAAGTACGGTCTGCATGGCGCGGCGTTTCAAATTTTGGTCGGCGAAACTACTGCCGCAGGAGCGGACCGCACCGTAATAACTAGCTGAACAAATATTAAAACTAAAATTCGATATTGATTGTTCGTAAATAATTAGAACAGATTAGATTTAAATTAAATTCAAATTTGAACAGTGTTAAATTGGTTATTTTGGTTTGATATTAAGACTAAAAAGTTTGATTTGACATTTTTTTTTTTTTTTTTTATTGTTAATTAGAAATAAACAATCTATACAAATAATGCACAATAAGCTTATGTGCTAAGAGAAGACAGAACTTGAAAAATTGAACAAGAAGCCGCCCACTGGCAACACTTAACATGAATTATTTATATTAGTTATATTTTTTTTTTGATTGTTACTGATTGGAATTCTATTTTAAATTGGAACTTGTATGAGGTCACGACACCATTTCCTTTTTAGCCTGTGCCTAGGATTTTCTGGGAGAGTTAGAGAGGAGAGGTTTTTAATAAGTGGTTTTTGGTGGGATAGAAGTCGCATACGGAAGCGCACATAAAAGAATTGCGCTTCTTCATTGATGGTTTTCATGTGGAAATCGTTATGAAATGTTAGGTTTGATACGTACGGCGGTGCATTGGAGAGTCGACGAAATGCTAGGTTCTGGAACATATGGATTTTATTGATATTGGATTTTTTTTGCTGAACCCCAGAGCTGTATGCCGTAAGTCCGAATAGGTTTCAGGAGGGTCATGTAAATTAAAAGATTGACTTTTAAATTAGTATTATTATTATTTCTCAACATTAGAGGACTGAGCCTGCGCATACGGGCATTGAGAGTCAGTATTTTGGTTCGTAAATGATTTTTCCATGTTAGACGCTTATCGAGACCTGAGTCCCAGGTATTTAACTGTGTCCGACGTGGGAATTGGGATGTTGTTTAGTGTAACAGTTGGACATACGCCCTCCTTGAGAGTAAATGTAGTGTGATTTGACATTTAATTCGAAAGATCGGTTCGGGTACAGTTCGGTATAAAACTAAATGTGTACGGCACGGGTTTGGCTTAATGTCGAACGAAATGTTCTGTTCGAGTTCGACATCGCGGTAAATTGCACGTTTCGAAATACGATTGAAAAGTTCGGTTCGAGGCCATATTTTTTGAGTTCGACCCACTTCAATTGATTAGTATCCACGTTTTGATATTTTTGATAACCAAACTAAACCTACAACTTTTTTTGTACAATAATGCGTTAACCTCTATAAAATATTTTGTATTTTCGTAATCACAACCGACTGTTAAGGACGGTCGAACTGTACAAGTGTACAATTGTACTTTATATAGTCATTGTTATTAAAATATATTCTATATTCTATATGATTCTCTTAAACGTATCGTTTATAAACACTTACCGAACGTTCGGATTTCTCTCGGTTAAAATCTAACTGAATTATTATGTTATTAGTAATTTCTTCGAGCGGTCGTACCGCAAGTGTCTCGTTTATAAAAAAAATAAATGTCAAATGTATAGTTTTGGTTTGAAATCGAACTAGGGGATTATTCGTATCGTCGTCTATAAATTTGGCGATTGAGTACAAGTAGTACAAGAATCGATACCTACGTATACGTGTATATATATCTCGGGATATTTTTATTTTGTATTCCTTGAAACGCGTCGAATCGTAATGACCGGGTTACAAGTAAGTAGGTGCAATTTACATGACAGACAAATCGTCTCCGAATAGTTCGGATCACTGGTGGTAATAATAGTACTTACCTATACCTCACCAGGGCTATATAATATACATATATTATAATTATTTTTAACTATATTCCTTTTTGTTCCTATTGCCTTTTTCACTTCTTTTTTATTTTTATATAATTTATATGAATATAAATTAGATCTCAATCCAACTATTTTTGCTATTATTTCCTCATTTAATTCATCTTTGAATTCACCCAATACTTTTTTTATTTACTAGAGGTATTTTATATATATTATTCACTGAATAATCAAAGATATCAAAATAATCTAAATTATTTTTCATATCCTCATAGAAATCCTCGGTTTCTATTGCAAATATAAGGGAATCAGTATTTGTATACATTAAACAAACTTTATTTCCATATTTTTTCTTAATAAAATTATAGTAAAAACCATACATTATTGTTTTTGATAAATCTAATATACTCATTCCTATATAAGTAATTTAATAGAGGTTTTTTTCATGTTAACAGCTACTAAATTTTCTGTAAAAATTGTTCTATGATTAAAATTTGTTTTTGAAATAAGTTTTCCCCATTTCATCTCAATTTGAACTTAATTTAATATCAACAAAATTTCTCTTGTCCATCATTGTTCTCCTAAAAACACTGTTGTTTATTCATTTATAATTTGTATTTTTCAAAATTATTTGTTGCTTTTGTTCTTAATGAAGTATTTAAATTTATATATATGGTTTTAACCGAGGAGCTTATTTAAATTCTAAAACATTATGGATTTTTATTTATATTTTAGTTTAGAACTAAGATATAAGTTAAGTGAAACATAATGTAATGTATATTTTTCTTTATCATACAATGTTGTTATAAGTTTGGGAAGCCGATCATTTTCAATTTTATTTTCTGGAGCTAAGGGGAAATCAGAGTGTAATTCATGTAGTTCTTTAGGATATTCTAAATCAACTTCAAAAATATATCCTAAATCTATATAAGTTATCTCATATTCTTGTTCGATTTTTAAATCTAATTATTTGACAAAATCATATATATTTTCTGGTTTATTCAAAAGCGTTTTTAAAGTTTCATTTTTAGAAGCCATTTTATTAATAGAATATATATTTTTTAATTAAGTTCAATTTTTTTTTTTTATTCACAAAATTTTAAACAGAAAATGTTTAATATGAAAAAGTTTGTTGAGCCAGAACCGGTATATCTACACTACTCGTGTGTATATACAGGGTGCGGCAGAGCCGACTGACGAGTTTAATGAGGTCATTAGCCTGCAGGCCTTAATAAGTGGTATATTTTGAATTGTACGGTAATGCCGTTTTCATTCGTAATCATGGTCTGGACAGATGTACATCGTGGTTTCGTCGTGCTTGCGTATTACGAAAGTAATCATTCTGTGATCGCTACACAAAGGGCTTTTCGTGTACACTTCGGTATTCCACGTACTGAATCTGTTCCTTCTGCTAACATTTACAAATTGTGGATACGGCACTTGGAAGAAACTAGAAGTACCCTAAGTAGACTTGGACACGGAGCACCCAGAACGATAAGAACTCCCGAAAATGTGCGGTTGGTCAGAGAGTCAATTGAGCAGTAACCAAGATGCTCAGCCCGGAAACACGCTGTAGCTTTGGGAATCTCAGATCGGTCTTTGAGGAGAATTCTTCACGAAGATTCATTATTCCATCCCTATGAATTAATGCTTGTCTAAGAGTTAAATGCTATTGACTACGGCAACCGAAAAATCTCTGTCAGAAAATTCTTCTGCAAATTTCTCCGATATCAACTTTTTTCTGTACCGATGAGGCCAGATCCTTCTGGAACTGTAAATAAACAAAATTTTCGATATTGGGCTACAAATAACCCACGGCAGCTCCATGAAAGACCATTCCGCGTGGAAGTCGAGGCCATACCAGTCGAAATGTGCCGAAAATCATATGAGAGCTTCAGAGATCGTCTACAACAGTGTATCAATGCTGAGGGCCGCCATCTTGGAGATATAATTTTTTAAAATGGGATTGAATACTGATTTAAATAATAAAAAAAAAAAACTGTTTCTCTAAGTTTTACTGTTCGTAATTTATAAGCCCATCAAAACTCGTCAGTCGGCTCTGCCGCACTCTGTATATCGTGATATTTAAATTTTTTTTTTTCTTTTCATTCCTTAAAACGCGTCGATTCGTAATGACCGCGTTACACGTAAGTACCGCCCAATACGTGAAATTTACATGACAAATCGTCTCCGAATAGTTCGGATCACCGGCGGTAATAATAGTACTCACCTATACCTCACGAGGGCTATATAATATATATATATATTATGGTATACGAGTGTGTACGTACCTATATATCGGTCTGTATACTCAACCGATCAGTGTCGGTAATAAGGACGCGGGGTATATGTGTCATTGGTATAAACGATCCGATTTGTCTTTTGCGGTTTTATAATATATATATATATATATATCTCGTTCTTGCGCCGACCGCCGGCTGCCGTCACACCGGTGCGGTTTGAGAAATTGCGTCCGATTGGACCCGCGAAACGTGTTCGACGGCTCCGCCGGATAAGCCGAACGTGCGGAGGTAATCGTTTTTGGACCGCGGACGAGTTGTTGTTTTTTTTTTTTTTTCTTTTTTTTTTTTTTGGTCTGTGTGTGTCCGCCGCCGTCCGCCCGACCGCCCGCGACTTCTTTTCGACTGCGCCCGCGCAACAACGAGACCCCTCTGGTATACCCGAAACCCCGGCGGAGGCTGTTCAGGTATAATTTGGTCGTAGAACTTTCCCCGAGATCAATTTTTTATATTTTTTTTTTATGTGGTTTTTTTTTTTTTTTTTCGCTCCCCTCTACACGCACGGCGGCGCGCCGGTGTAATTTATTCGACGCATTCATCAACCCTCCGCCGTTGGTGTATATATATATATATATATATTCGACCACAATGATCCGCGATCAAATCGTACGGAATACCCGTGTTATGCGTTTCGACGGCTGCGGTGCACGGTACGTATAACTCAATTTCAGTACGTATCGCATATACCTATTATTCATAAAAAAAAAAAAAAAAAATAATAATAATAATATATCGTATGATTTATATAGGAAAAAAAACCAAAAAGAAAGATTTAATACTCAATATAAAAACAAAATATATATATATATATATATATATATATATATATATAACTAGGAATACCAGCTAAGCTCGTCAAGATGATGCAAAAGATGTATGCAAAACTCACAGTTTTGCAAAATTAAATTCAACATGATAATATCGGACTAGTTTACATTGACCACGGGCGGAAGACAAGGTGATGCACTTTCCCCGGTCATAATTTACTTTGCACGGGAATCGGTTGTTAGAAAAGTACTGAAACGTGAACCCTGTGTATTGAAAATATAGGACAAGAAAAACAGATAATATCGACCGCACACGCAGACGACATACCTGTATTAGCGGAATCCGAGGACAATCTCAAAAGGACAACCGAAAAATTAATGCACGTAGCAAAAAAAATCTGACTTGTCGTCAATGAAAATAAAGCCAAATTTATGACTATATCTAAAAGAGATCATCCACAAACCACAATAACAATAAAATACTTGCCCATTTGAAAATGTCCGTAATTTTAAATATTTAAGGGTACATATAAACTCTACAAGGAAATAGTCATGAAGAGATACATTGAAGAATTATCGCTGGAAAAAAATTCTATTTTTCGTTAGTCCAACTATTAAAATCAAAAAAATCTTTATTCTTGAAAAATAACATTATTTAAGACCCCTCGTTTGATCGTTTATACTGTACGTCTGTGGATCGTGAACGTCTACCAAGTCGGATAAAAATAAATTAATGAATTTTGAGAGTAAAATCTTACGAAGAATATTTGGGCCGAAATACGATCAAACCTAACCTAACCTATAGAGAACTTATTGCGCTATTCGGTGATACCAATATTGTAGCCACACTCAATAGCCATAGATTAAAGTGGGCCGGATATTTATGGAGGGTAGAGGGGCAACCTATGTGGACTGTCACGAAATGGAAACCTAATAAAAACTGACCAAGGGGAAGGCTAAGACAACGATGGAAAGACCGAGTTAAAGTAGACCTGAGACTACTGGGAGTGCTTAATGGAGATAAGATGACGACATACAGAGAAAGGCGGAGGAAAATTGCAAAAACGGCAATAGGCCTAAATGGCCTCGAATAAGCTAAAAAAAAATATATATATATATTAAACGAGTGTTGATTAAATTATGTTGTGTATATATTTAATTTACAAGTTACAATTACAGTTTCAGTCGTGGACCATCACGTACAGGTAAAATATATAGAATTTAAAAAAAAAAAAAAAATCGAATTCTCAATCTCGCAAAAAGATTCAGAAAAATATCTCGGAATGCACCTAGACTCTTGTTTAAACTGAAAACACCACGTCCGTCGGAAAGAATACAGATTAAAGAAATAAAACTCTATTGATTAGTTAGACTCGGAGCTCCGAGGCTGCTCCGAGTTAATTGAGAGAACAAACGTTTAATATATGTAGCTATTATAAAACCAATTTGAACCTATGGCATTCAACTGAGGGGTTGTGCGAGTAAGTCTAACATTGATAGGTTATGTTAGGACTTAGTTTAAGAACTTAGATTAAGGAGGGGGAATCGTTTCATTGGAAGTGCTACTTCATCAACGTGTAAAGTATTTATTAACATCTAAGGTATGAGATATATATTGTCAAATATATTTATAAAAGCCTTCGGGTCGTTTAACTAACGAAACCTCAGTGCATTTTTTTTTTTAAAAAAAAGTTGTTAACGATATTCTCGTACTTAAAAAAAAAAAAAATATTCTATTTCTGTTAGCCGACGATAGCCCACGGCTGAAACTGTAGTTGCATCTCGTAATTTAATATATTCAACATTATTCAACTTTTTTTTCATAAATACTATTTCAAGACCTCGGAACCCGTCCTAAAACATTTATTTAAAACCACTTCAAATATTTTGGGAAGATGGCCGGAGGGGGGTGGCTACAGCCCTTTCACAAATAAGCCCCCGATAGCGTTATTATAACGTTTGAAAGTCTCGAAATTTGAACAATTGTTATTTTAAATTTGGTATATTATTTCGAAAATATAAATCTTATCTGATTAAAGGAATACATTTGTTTAGAATAATAATAATAAGAAAAAAAAACGAATTCTATCGTTTGAGAAACAATACATAAAAAATCCATTAAACGGTTGAAGGCAGAAAGGTACTTACCTACCTGTCGACCGACATTGCACTAATTTCCGGTAGTTTAAATTAACTTTCTCAAAAACGGGGGATATATATAAGAAAATAAGAATTGTTGAAAAAGCAATTACGCGAGATGGACCCATTATCGGAAAAACAAATCGCACGGATGCCGGAAGAAGTGCTGTTGTAAAATAAAAACGTGGTAAATCATTTCTCAATAATTTAGTATTATTGTACTCGCCTGCGTCTATACAATAATAAATTTAGCGTAGACTCTCTTGGGTATTCTCTTATAATAATAGTACTCGGCACTTTTAAAATAATTTACGATACACGTGTGACGTAGCTAGGAATTTTGTAGAGTGGGCGAGTGGGCTAAGCTCCACTATCAAATTATACATAATATCGGTTATCGCGAATATAACAACAGTAGACAGAATTTATCGTTTATATCGTTTCAAACAGTAAGCACACGAATATTTCATCGTATCAGATAGCCACGTGGTACTCGTTGGCATAAGGTAGGCTCGTATAACCGAAGGTTAACCGTCCGTGCGGTTAACTAATTATATGGTTGACGATAAAAAAAAAAAAAAAAAACAAGTCATTGAAAAGTTAAGTTTTGATAAGTACAGTAGTAGTGATAACTAAGTGTTAACTATACGCAATATTTCAAAAATGTTAAAATACCAATTTACTGAGTAATATTGACAATACACCCAAGTATTAACGGATGTTGACTGAAACGAACACGGTCTGTAGACCCCTAGCCCCTGGCTACGCCTCTGCGGTGCACTTATACTTAATAATAAGCCTGCGGTATTCTGTAGATGGTATACAGTTAGGTGCAGAACCGAATTCGGGTCGGGAGATTGAAGTTTATAAAAAGTTTATACTTTTTATTCCCCCCCTCCCCGATAAAAAAGGTACCCAAAATTGTTTTTTCCCCGCTGTACTTAATTCCGCCCGGCCGGTGGTACTTAATTTGACAATTTTTTTCTACGTTTCCGACAGTTTTTCCGACAGGGTTGTGCTAGCAAGTCAAACATCGAAGTCATTCAACGCTGTCAAAATATTGCTCTTCGTACCATTGTTGCAGCGTACCGGTTCGACAGGAATGAAATTATCCATCGTGATTTAAATATATCCAGGACGAAATCAAAAAGTTTGCCAACAAACATGCGAAAAAACTTGAGCTGCATCCCATTGCTACTGCTAAACAACTTCTAGACAACTCGCAAGACATTAGGCGCCTCAAACGCCTAAAGCCATACGACTTAGTTTAAGTGACTTAGGCTAAGGTAAGGGGCTATCTCACTGGAGGTACAACCCCAAACATGTCCGTGTACAATATGTATTATAATTGTCATATTGTACTATCTATAATGTATTGTATTTATAAAGATCTATTTTTATCGTTTAAATAAAGATGCCTTTGGCAGTAAAAAAAAAAAAAAAATTTAGACGAAAAATAATTTTAATCGTTACAATTAATGTAATAAAATGTTATACTAGAAGTTATAGTGTTTTAAAGGTTTAGGCATAGTAACTTTTACATGTATTTTCTATCGAGTCTGTAACTCCATCGGGCCACACCGGGTGGCAATACGATTCAGGAATATTCCCATTTCCAGACCGGCCACTCCGCGCCTGGGTACGGTTTTTTTTTTTTTTTTTTTTTTGCGGCCGTTTACTATTTGACATGCCAATAACAAAGAGTTTTCGTTCACAAATTCGTACGGTATAACGAGTGTCAGAAAAATGTCACGAACCAAAATCTTCGCGTACGTATTAAATACTCATGACGATGTTTAATCGCGATCGCTTTGAAACGTATAATCCTGCCCTGGGGTTTGTACTATTACAATGAAGATATAATAACCGGCATGGTGTATATGTACAGTATTATTACGATAATACCTTTCACCGCGGATTTTTATACTGCAAAACTGCAGCGCAATAAGACTTCATTAATAATCCAAGTTTAATTACTCGTAATGGGTTTTCGCCGGGCCGGTGACGTGTAGTTTTTCGACAACGACTTCAGACCGCCCCGGCACGGCAGACGCGAGGAGGCGAATCTTAAGAATATGGGATAAGAAACTAGGCCGTTATTATAAAATTTATACCGCGCCATTCTATGCGCACGGTTTTACATGAATAAGTTATCAAAGATAGCTGCTGGCATAGGTATATAACGTAGTAAGAGTATATCGTCATAGTCCAAGTACCCGCGCGTCATAAAGGCCCGAGGTCAACCTAGGCAATCAAAAAAATAAAATATAAACGATAATATTTTCGTTTCATTTGGCTAGTACAGTTTTAATTAACTGAACCATTAGGTTTGAACTTTTTTACTAACCGAACAAATGGTTTTCCGATAAAATAAAGCACACTTCTTGGTGAACAATTTATCTCCGGAATCCGTATATCAATATAACTAATAAAAATACGACAATTTTAAACGAATTTCTGATGGTATAGGTCATGGTTGGACGACAACTCAAAGTCAACTCAGAGGGCAAATTTTTAGAACATTAAAATCTAGCGGACCGTAGCATAGGAAGCAACGAAAAAAATGTCATTTAAAATAATTAAATAAATAATATTTACAACTTGTTTAATGTGAGTTTTGAGAACGCGTGACTGTAGATGATAACGCAACGAAATCATTTTTTTTTGTTTCGGAAGTGGAAACAGGAAGTCGGAAACAGATGTTTCGTCTGTAAGTTGATTTCTCTGTTTTGATTTGATATGCTTCATATTAGAAAATGTACATTTACAAAAGTCAGTCGTTCTAAACATTTTTAATGTAAAATCTCGTAAAAGTGGATATTTTTTAATGTGTAATATTTTTCAAAAGCACACGTCCAATCTCTTTTGTAGATAAAAATTAATATGTTTGCAAATCACATATTTACAATTGAAGTGAAGCGTCTTGATTTTCAATTTTAACTTCTTCAAATCGTTTTTCGAATTCTACAACTAATTCGTCCGGGTGTGTTATGCAATGCTTAAAATTAAATTCATCGGCCAATTGTATTTTTATAAATTCGCAACACGGAAAATGTATTAATTTCTTTTCAACAATTGAATTTTTAGAGCTACTAACTTTTGTCTGAATCTGTCTAAAAACCCAATAAATCGTTTGTATTTTACCTCGAAGTTGTAAATTTAGTTTATTAACGTTACAATTATAATAATATAATTTGAAAATGGTACGCGAGCCGCCAGTTTATTTGCCCGTCCCCCGGTATAGGTCAATAGGACAATTCGATAGTATTTGGTACTCTAAATTTTTACTTTTGGCAAGGCTTAGGTTTACGATTCGAATTCAGCGGCGACATTTGTGGGGAGGAAGAGCAGGATGCGCGTTTGCACCCATTACATTTAAAACAGTCCAAATTGGCCCGGCGAAATTACGTGCCATTATTTATACAATTATTACAATTAAATTGTAATTTTATATAAATAATTTATTGAAATTTTGAAATAGTTTCGGCCGGTTACTATGGCAGTTTAGTTGATATAGCGTATATTATACTACAGTTGATTCCGCTTTATTGGGACACATCGGTTGCATGTTATTTTGTCCCAATAAAGCGGTTGTCCCAATAATCCAAAATGAAAAAAAAAAAAAAAACCATATAAATTTATTGAAAAACTGATTTATTTATGTTTTTATTATTACAAATGCATATTACAATAACGCAATTATAGAAATTATTTAATTATACAAAAAAAACAAAACAAAAAAAACATAGTATTATAACCTAAATATTTATAAAAGTACATATACATATATATATGTATATATGTTATTTTTTATTATTTTATGTTATTTAAAAAAATTATGAATATTACTTTGTTTCTTTTACAATATTATTGTTTTTTTAACGAATGTAATCCGAACAAGTATCCAAAGCACTTACCGGGCTTCCCTTATTTCCTCGTCGAAGAAAAAATAATCGCAATGTTTCCAAAGATTTCTTTGCCACCTGTAGTTGGATCGGTGGATCTGGTTCCTCGCCCGTGTCTTCATCTGAATGATGTCGATCTTGTGCGGATTGAATACGTTGAACATCATCAACGTATTCATTTTGATCATAGCATTGCACATTTGAATCCCTGCACCGTTGATCGATGCTTATATATATATATGGCTTTCCTCCAAAAATATAAATTAATATTATACTCGATAAAAATGTCCCAATTCGAATCCGGATAGATTCGCCGCGGCCCAGATAAGCGGCGTACTTTTACATTACAAGTGTACATTTGTTTTCGTAATTCTAGAATTGTCCCGATTAAGCGGTGTCTCTATTAAACGGAATTGACTGCTTTTTTTTTTTTTTTTTTTTTTAATTGCACGGTTGGTGTGTATAATAATTGCAATTATGATTGTAAAAGTAAAAATATTTATCATTATGTATTGTACCAAATGATTCTCAACCTGGGTGACGCCGTTCCCCCCACCCTAGGGAGGCGTGAAAATGTTTTTTTTTTTTTTGAAAAAAACCACAAAACATGAAAACGTTATTTCTGATTGTTAATATTTTTATCGGGCGCTATTGAACAATTACGTTATTTGCATATAGTTCATAGAATGCTGTTGGGTTATATAATTTTATAAAATGTATTGTGCACTGAATGTAGACGTAAACAGTATTGTGACGGAAATCCCGCCACCAAAGTATGGTATGTATTTCTAGACGGTTATAAACCGTACAAATAACTATTGGGATTACGCTAAATTTTTTAATAATATAATGTAGTCGTTTTGTTTGGGTTTATAATTTCGCGTGGTAATTCGATATAAAATTTTTTACTCGTTGTGTCCTAAATCCGACCGTAAACAGATTGTATGGTGACGATACAATCCTGGGTTTCCGGCACTTGCGTACATCAAATCGAAATATCAAGGGCGATTGTCCGCGGACAGTGATCTGAGATGCGCATTATCACAGTCGTCGCCAAACACAAACAATTGAATTAATCAAAGTTAAACAGGCACCACCCACCACCTCTCGTTACATTCTAATTTAACAGCAATAAGTTTCAATGTTAATATAATATTACCAATGCACGTTGTTCGGAATTTAACGAAACGTTCGTTACACAACGATTGAATAACCGATAGAAATCCCATGGCGTGTACCATACGCGTACGCGTGTCAATCGTATTTCAATATTGGTAGCGGCGAGGCGGAGGACGCGACCGCACGCAATCGTATGAAACGGTGAGCGGGTTAGGTTAGGTTTGGTCCTCGTGGACCTCGAGATGTCGAGTACCCGTGTATTATTTTTACGACGGCGAAATGTCGAAATCGGACTGCCTAGAACCTCGTACCGTTCGGTGAAAAACGAAAAAAAAAAATCCAACCGAAACGATTGTCCGCCTCCCCCTGGACTCCTCTCAACGGGATCGGGACACGGAGACGAGTCAATCCCGCGAAACTCGTTCAAATCCGGTGTCCGGGTCCTAACCGACGCCGACGGGTTTTCAACGAGAAATTTACGTCCTAACCGTCCGTACTCTGTCCCCGTGCGCGACGAATTAATATAAAAATAAAGTTTAAATAGGTTGTCCGTGACAGCCTGCCGACAGATAGGCCGGTGGTACACTATTGCCGTTATTATTACTATTATTATTATTATTATTATTATTATAATTGTCACGTACGTTAGTACAACGTTGTTGTAACTTCGCGTTGCTACAATCATCGGCTATAAATAATATCGTGCGTTTTTTGTTTGTACAGATCGTCGCGCGCCGTCGATAATCCTCTCGCTCACTCTCACTCTCTTTTTTTTTTTTTTTTTTTATATATATGTATAACCTTTTTATACCGGTAGAATCGTATACGACGCCGCCGCCGCCGTGCTCGTTAGAGATTCCACCTATACGCGCCCGACAGTCGTCGGTCGAAAGTACAATAGAAACGTTTGGGGAGGGCGGAGAGAAAAAAAAATGAAAGACTGTTAGTATTTTAAGAATTTACCCGCCTCGAGATTTATCGTGTAGATATATTATGCAGTGCGGTTGTAAAACCCGGCAAAATTGAATTTGCGACGTTCCACAGGCGACCGCGGCCACGCGGGGTCAAGTTATAAAACGAAACGGATTTCCAAAAGTATTTTTTACACCGTACCCCGGACCGTACTTCGAAAGCTCCGTCGAGTGGCGAACTAGTAGACGATTTTATTACGAAAATCACGTGATTTACCAAACCGATTATCGGGCGGTCAGTTTCGTAATTTGAACTTGGTCATTGGGGGATGGGGGGCCTTATCGTTCAAAATACAAATAATCAAAAAAAAAAAATGTCATAATCTGTTTTGAACACAATACACGTACAGTATATTTGTGTCAATGTCAATTGATCTACTTGATTTTAAAATATTATTACGATAAACTGAATTTTCTTGGTTTTAGAGCCGATCTACAGGTATAGTTTTGTGAACTGACAACATCGGCAATCGGCATTTAATCGATTCTAAATGACAAAATGTCTCGTTATCAGATATGTAACGTTTGCCATATAAAATGTGTAATAATAAGTAAATCACTTAATCACATAAAACAACAACGGAAATTCAGAGTAAAATGAGAAAACCCGGCCGTAGCCACAGAATAAACACGGCAAATGATAACGAGTTTTGGCATTGTTGTTGTTGTACACAAGACAACAGAAATCGTCAAAAGTTCAAACAATTACTTGGTTTTTGTTTTGAAATAGAAAAAGTACTAAAAAAAAAAAAAAAAGCCCCTATGATTACGCCACTGATAGGTGATATAGCTTGCCCTCCCCCGCTCGACTTTCCAATTATAACGGCAGCCCACCCGTGACGCGACGTATGCCAGTCGTTTAAACGAATTTTCTTAAACTGTACCGTTAAATTTACACTATTACGAACGGTCTAGTTAGAGCATTCGGCTCGTTCTTCGGCAACAACGTAGCTATTCTCACGTTCGGTATGCGAATCGTGTAAATTTCCACCGTCATATCGTTTCTCGCAATGGATTTCCGTTTTGAAATCAAGGCGAATCCCGCTCGTTCTCGCCAAAAGCTTTATATACGGCGTTTCCACCGTCGATAGTCGCCCGCGATGAAAAATAAACTGGTGAGATTAAGGGGTTTCGGTCGGGATATTATTTGGAGCAATGAAAGTTTATCTATTTGCCCTTAATTCTTCGCAAGACCTAGGGATCCATTCTATTGTGTTGCGAAAACCGTTCTTTGTTGTTATTGCGGATAGGGCGGATGCCGAGGTTAGAGTATAACTTTTATCGGACGAAATTCGCGTGTTAATCGAATTTTGATGCATTTCATAATGTATAGATGTTGAATTTGAACTATGATAAACCGGAAAAAAAAAAAAAAAAAATATCCGAATGAAAATGACAAATCAATGAACCGCTTATGTTTAATGTTACCTAGTTATTTTATATTTTCCAATTTTGATCATTATTAATTATAAAATATTAGAAATACAAGAACATTATTCGAACAATAAGTGAACGGTTTTGCCCGCCGTATTTAAATGGTCGCGTGTAGGCAATATTTTCGACTTAAAAAAAAAAAAAAAAAACCACGAAATTACACGGTAACAATATTATTACGGTACGGACGGCAAAGACAGCCGAACAAGTTTATACAAAAAGCAAGTTATACTTGTTTCACTTAAAATAAATTTATCCAGAGCTTTATTTATGGATTAATTATAGTATTAATTTTTGTATGTTTTGCTAGTTAATAATAAATTATAATAATTAATACTATTCGAAATAATACATTAACGTTTTATATCCGTTATGCTTCGCCCAAGAGAGTTTTCCCCGATTCAATAACGTCATAAAAGATAATTTCAACTAGAAAAAGGGGGGAAAAAAAACAAAAAAAAAAAAAAAAAAATACGAGGCTGTACAAGAGTATCCAACATCGAGTAGTCATCTCGTTATACTCGAGTTCTTGGCGTTACGATTATAACAATGCCAACGGCGTCGTTTAAGTTTGTACTTGGTCGGGCAATACATACTATATTCAACAATAATGATCGGCCTGGCATAAAATCGTAACGCAATACTTGAATTTAACAATAATAAATCGTTACGCGTATAGTTCTGCTATATTCTTTTATTTTCCATATTTACTCGAAACCGTTTTCACTAAAATATATGTAATTTTTAAAAAAATAAAATTTTCCCGATTAATTAACATGGAAATGGAATGTAAAGCGGTGTGGTAAACACGATAAAATCGTTCAACGAAATGAAAATCATCAGTTAGGCGTTATATTGTTATTATTATTTAACATTTATAAAAATTCTCATCAATTGATGGCCATGTGACCGGATAAATTCTACGACTTAAATTATAAATTTAATACTATATTTGATTTCGGAAAAAAAAAAAAAAAAAAAAAAAAAAAAAGGGCATTTCTATTAAGTGAATACAAAAATACAAACAAATATATTCGGGAGGATACTTATTGGAATATTTTTTTTCGAAAAATATTAAAATAATATTCGGATACTTTACAACACTACTGCCAATACAAATACTTTGGCGTGTCTAGTCGAATCGCTTCTAGAAGTTAAACATGCAAATTATGCGTATAGTGAAACGTTTTGATTCACATGAGCGAATGTATTGTGTTAAGATAAATTTTAAAATATCTAGATAAAAATAATAGATAGTTTGTTGAAACTGTCTAGACGACGATAATGGATACGTTAAAATTTAATTATCTAGATAAAGATAAATATTCTACGTCTTTTTATATCAAGATAAAATAAATGATCATTTTTTACCTTACCTATTTAGACTACATATTAAAAGTGTTCTTATTATACATTTCTTGATTTCAGAAAAGGCGTGCAATTTACGCAAAGTTATCTTATAGTTAATTTCTAAAAAATATCGGTATTACATAAAGGATTTAGTAGATTTTCGATCGTTCCAGTTAAACAAAGTAATTTATGTAAATACTTTACAGTAACATTATACTGAAGTTTCTATAATGCAATTATATTCCATCCTTTATGTTTCAATTTTACACTTTTGATAAACTCGACTGTCACAAATATTTATATATATATATATATAGTGTTGAATTAACATAAAAAATTAATCGATTACCAATATGAATGTTTATCGATAATACCAGTAATACTTGAAATAATACGGTATTAGTACGGTATCTGTATAAGTCAGGGACTGTGACCGGTACCCGAATAAAAATCGAGAACCCGAACCTTATCGGAACCCATATTTTTCAATTCATGATACCGGAACGTTTTAAATAAAATCCAAATATTTTCGATTCGTTCGAAGTTCTTATCGATTCTAAGGAAAAACTGAAAATTGTATTTAAACAGGATTTTGTTTTAACCGAATAAATATAAGTGTATATTTTCCAGAGAGATATTTTTCTTTTATATTTTTAATTAACCACCTTCGGGGTTTTTGTCTACAAGTAGCACAAACATTTGGGTTGAACAACGATTGTGAGTTTTTCCAACGAATATACCTACGAATAATAATACATAGCTGTCAGAATGATTATTTTAGAATCTGAACATATTGAAAACGTTAAAATTTATCTAGATCATTTTATCTATATGATGAAATTATGTATCTTTCGGATATCGGCTCAGATCATACATCGCTCATCTATCTATCTAGATAAAAGGAAACAATCTATGAATGAAGATAATATACAACATCGCATATGAGTTCAACTATCATTCAGTTATACGACATATGACGACTGTTATCAGCGAAGTTTTGTTTGTACTCTATTCGTTTTACGATTGGATATATTTAACATTATTTGAGAGTGATCATCAAGAAGTCGTTTATCTCTATAGATTATAAGACTGTTGTAGACTTTCGCACTGTCAATACAAATACGAGGTTAAAACACAAATCATTCCTACGCTAAAACGCGAGGTATATTAAAGTTTAACCGCCGTCCATTGTTGGATCTTCCCGTTTTTAGCACAGCCACCAAACGACTCCTCGACGAGGTTTTCTGTACAATAACTTGTAATGCATTATTTAGTTGTTATTAGTTTACTGGCTTAAAACAATTACTATCAAATACTGCAGACATCTGGAACAATAATAGTGTTTATAATAGTCTCTAGAGCCGAAGACACTAAACTTTGCCAGATAATAATTCGTGTTATAATTGAATTGTAATCAATACGAAGTACTTTTTCGGCAATACATTAACGTTGGCAAAATTATCATTTGGCACGTAGCAATTTCAATCGTGCTACTACTTTATTCCAATAAATATAATTACGATAAGGCACGGAATTTATTATAAAATAATACCTACACGCCAATGTCTTATGATATATACATTTGTGTATGTAAAATAATTAATTGGCCGTGTGGGTAGCAATAAATAATACACTTCTCGTATACGGGGTTCGAGGTTGCCGTTTATCGTATACGAATCTTATAGATGCTTTTTTAAACTGAACGATATAACGAAATTGATTAATGCCAAGAAGAAGAAAAGCAAAAAAAAAAAAAAAAACCCCGTGAAAGTCGTATAAATAAATTAGGTTAAGCTCGAGATATATTCGGTCACGGAACTTTAGACGGCGGATGATTGCCGATCGACACACTGCGCGTTTAATCTCGTCTAACTAACGCACGTTTGGCGTTAATCTTCGCGTAAAGAATTATATTCGAAATGTCCTTTTTCACACCGTTACAGATGTGTACACCCCCCCCCCCCCCCCCCAATATACTGGCCCCTAGGAAGTATTTCGGAATCTATTATATTATGCCGCTGTCGAATTTGCATACAGGTGACAATTTAGTAATTTATCGTAGGTAATTTGCCGGATAAAAATACAATTTTTTTTCGACCAAAAGAGTCGGGAGGTATGGGATGTATGGGATTTAGTTTATATTATAATGTAATCAACGTTGATAACTGCGAACGGAAAACGATTCTGATGTAAATTTAAATTGCCAATTGTATTCATTTATAAATACGATATAAATTACATTTTTCATAAATTTAAACTAAAAACGTTTATAAAAATAAATCACAATATTTTTATTCACGTAAAGCCAAAAAAGAAAAAAAAAAAAAAAAAACCAAGAAAAGTCTTAAAAAGCAATTTATTACACAAAAAAAACGCCAGAATATTTTTAAAACCGTATCTCGTCTGTAAAATGATACTAATACAAGTATTCAGTGAAAGTTTCTGGTGTTTACGATTATTTTCCATTGAGTTACAACAAAAATGAAAACAATTTAAATGAATAGAAACCGTTATTTTAGAAACGTTTTCGTTTCCCCCGCCTGTAACAGTAGAAACTATTACGTTGGATATCAAAAAAATTACCCCCCTCAATGCACCGGACAAGAAATAATTTACTACCGGAAACCACCACTGACGATTCGATGATTGAGGGGGGGGGGGCGGTTGAAGGGGAAAAGGGATTTTCGGTCGAAAAGTTGTTACCGCGCAGAAAAATACCGAGGGCACGGTCGGCAGGTGTATTATTAAGGTTTTTTTTTTTTTATTTGTTGCGATTTCGAAAACTCGCGAACAAAATTATTGTTACGGTTAATTGAAATCTAACCGAACGTAGTTTATTGGCATCATATCTCCGTACACTATGTCGTACCCTAAAGTGTATTGCGGATTAATACAAACAAAGCTGCCTATTGTTTTAAAACGCACACATCAAACGGTTCCGGGCGGTTTGCGTTACGCATGCCAACGTATACCGATAGAGAATAATAATTCGTGCGTCGGGCGCGTTAAAACAATAATAAAATCCCTACGATTTTTACGCATGTTTTTCACTATTTATGCGCGGATAGTCACATTTTGAATTCGCAACAATTTTGTTCCCACGATTTATGCGCGTGTTTTTTTTTTTATTATTTTTTTTATTTTTTTTGTTGTCGTTGTCGTTGGTAACATTACGATAACCGCGCCGTATAAATATTGAAAATACGAGAGCGGAGCACGTTACTAAAAATTCCAAGCTGTTATCCGTGCGGATCTAACGGTGTTATTTTTTTTTTTTTTTGCTTTACGAATACGCATTTTTTTTTTCGCAGTTCGATACACTGGTTTGGTTTACCATCGATTGTACAGCGCAGGTATTTGCGTATTGTCGCGTGTACTCGAAACACATAAGCGTAGTCCGCAGAGTAATTTCGCAGAATGTGCACATTTTTCATAATTCTCTCGCCGCACTAATAATTATAAAACAAAATAACATCACGTTTTGGACGTGTCGCGGGTTGGGTTTTCGTAATCGTTGTCGCGACAGCCGTTGCGACAGTACGCCAATACGTCTACAACAGGCAATCCCGCTGATATATGATTTTAAAATCTGACGAAAAATAAATTACATGATTTTTATTTACGTGAACGAAACCTAAGGAAACACGCAAAAAGCTATTAATAATAACTAAAAATATCGTGAAAATATTTTGAAAATTGTATCACGTCCGTAAAGCTCTAGTATAAGTATTCGATTGAAAGTTTCAGGACTCTATGACCTGAATTACAAAATCCAAATTAATAGACAATAAAAATGTCGTGATTTTTACGTGTGCCCTAGAAATATAAACTTCAAAGGTTTATAAAAACAAAAAAAAAAAAAAAAATCGTGATTATTTATGATTAGGGCCCGGAACTAGATAAACAAAAAATATTTTTTAAAATATCGTTTAAAATATTATACAAACGTTAAATAGACTATAAATCAAAAAAAAAAAAAAAATTACGTTAAACATTTTTATTTTACCGTAAAAATTGTTCACATAAATAAATAAGAATTTAAATAAATACAAATTATATTAGAAACTTACGCCATTAAATTAATATTTTTAGTAAAATTTCTTCTTTAGTTAAATTTCTTGTTTTATTTTCTTCAAATTCTTCTGAAACTAAATAAAAACTGTATTAATTCAATTGTAAAAAGTAATTTACATCTTTCGATTCATTAAGGTTTACCTCCTACAAATTTGTTACACTGCAAAACCCCAAAGTGTTCATTGTTTTCTAACAAAAATGAACGGCGATTTCCTATAGTAGTGTTTTGTGCATCCAGAAATTTTTCTCTACCTCCACAGACGTGTTTGGCACGGCCTTTGTAAAACGTAATACCGTTGCTGTTCATATCATCTGATAAATCATCTTGATCGTTCGAATTACCTTATTCTTGTAATATTTTTTAAATCATTTGCATCGTTTTGAATCCATTATTTTATAGCTTTGGTACATTGGCCTAGATTCAGAAGATAAGAGAATATTGAATACGATAAAATATTTGAAGCGGAAGATCTTTAAATTAAATTCGTACACGTGTTTTACGTACAGAATTTTCCAAAATCCACGACGTCAACGCAAATGTATTCCCTTTTGAGGTGTAAAAATACGTATTAAACGATAGAATAATATCGAAAAATGACTACTATCGCTGAATTGTGATAAACTAATCACTCTGTATTGTGTACTTGGGTGTAGAAATATACTCGTTCTACGACTGTTGTACACGTGATAATTATCTGCAGGTATTTGTATTAAGTATATTTTGTTAAGCATTTTAACAGGAAAAAAAATATTTCAAATTTTATCGTACTCGACTATTCAAGTAAAAATATTATTACACCTATTAATTAATATATATATTTTGAAATAATAATAAATGTCAATTTATTGATTTTAATAATTCACGTATAGTATATTTAAATGACAAATTGAACTTCTGACTCTAATATTACATAAAAATTATACAATACAGACAATATTACACATTTTTTTTTTTTTTTTTTTTGGGGGGGAGGAACTCCCATTATAAAAAATTACAAAATATCAAAATTGTTATTGGTAACGCTCGGGCGTTATTTTTGCTGCATTTGCTACTTTTGTGGTACCGCTCGAATTCATTGCCAAGTTAGTTTTAAAATCCGTTTCATAAAAGTTCGATTTAAATCTTTATTTTTTTTTTTTTTTTGGTAATTTTTTGCAGTTTTCGACATATTTTTAATTTTGTCGCAGTTTCGTTGATATTTCACACTTGAAGTACTTTTTTATTTTTAATAGTTATCAATTGTGTTACGTCGATTATTACCATTATTAAAAAAAATTCAATTACATAAGAAAAAAATTATACATAATAATAATCTTTTAATATTGAATACAAGAAACGATTGAATTATACGAGTATGTCATTAATTGCATCTTTCTAAAAAATCCATCTGAACTTCGGGCGATCGGCTCGTTTTAAAATATAATAACATTTTTAACGGAACAATGAACATTGTTAGTTTTTAGTGCAATTATCGGTTTTTTATACTGAAATACTGCAGCGCCTAAAATGTACGTTATGTGCTACCGCACACGGAGTTTTTTGCTTTATTACATTCCTTTTCGTGGAAAAAAAAAATATATATATATATATATTCAAGTCAAATTACTTACGTAAATATGCAATACGTTTTGCATATTACTTTTGCCTATATAAACAATACAGGACATTAAATAATTTTTATTCACACCAAACCTTCGCGTTATATCGGAGTCACAGTTGTGGGCGGAAGTTGGGTAGGTATAGTCGGTATAGGGTAATTATTATGTTTTTATACTGAAAACCACGATAAATCATTGCAATCGAAAATCCGACCAGAGCTCGGTAAACTATTTAGATTGTAGTCTTCCGTCGTATCAGTCGTGTGTTTTTTTCTCTGCGGCCAAGGAAATCCGGAAATCAACAATAATTGAACCCGTGTACCAGTTTTATTTTTTTTTTTTTTTTAATTTAAAAATAAAAACAATAATAAATTAAATAAAACTGTTAGACATTTTGAAAACGATTTAAAATTAAGTACCGTCGGGCGAAAAAATCAGCATCGTAAAGAAACGGGAGCATACCGCTGGCCAAAAAAGTGTTTTAAAATATAAATAATTATGTTGGATTAAGTACCTATTATCGGAATTTCGAAAACATTTCCAAATAAAGTACCACCAGACGAAAAATCACAAATATATTTTATAATATAAAATACTAATATATATATATATATTAAAATTCGGGGCTCGGAACTTTATGCACTAAAAAACAATGGAACATGTGTACATACATATGTACTAAAAAAAAAAAGTTAAATATGCTGTACAATAAGAAATTAAATGGGAATAAACTTCAAAAATGCATTATTATTAAAAAAACAAAAATCATCTTCACACCGCGGCGGTGTGCGACAGCAACAATGCTCAAATAGCTTTTGGTGAAAACTAAAAAGAAAAAGTTGGATAAGACTGGTCGATCATAAAAAAATTACAATCAACACTCGGCAGCGTTATTCGAAATTTAGACAAGGCGGCACTTTATTTTTAAATTATTTAAAATGAAATGTTCATTAATTTAAAATTTGTTTGCTGTTGATTCAATAACGTAAAAACGTTTAAACGGTTAAAATCTTTAAATAACCGAATACGCGTAAATTTTGTAAAATACGCAAAATTGATTTTTATATTGTGATTGTATGTATAACGAAACGAATTTGTATCGAATCAGATATTTAATCTTCATAAGAAATATGCAAATGCATAAATTGCCTAGTCCTGATCATGATTAACCGCACGGTATTCGCTACTGAAAACGATTTTATGCCTTGCAAATACCGCGATCAATCAATTTTACCGGTTTTTTTTACTGCAACCTAACATCAAGAGTTTTAGTTATCAAGTACCTATATTGCGTGTGATATTAAAAAAAACTATAATTATAACTTCGAAAAAATTTCGAGGGTGGCCTACGTGCCCGGTACAATAAATATTTAATATGGATGCATTTAAACGAAATATATAGAACACTAGAAGAAAATATATCAAACTGTTATTTTATGTAATTATTTATAAATTTGGTTTCGTGGTTTGACCGTCTGCGGCGCTGCAGTAAGTCAAACACTCCGTCACCCACGTGATAGGTTGGCAGACGATTAATTATTAATTTAGGATTACGATAGCAAGTGTGTTAGGCCGGACGCACACACAAAGCGCAAAACTGCTCCGAGCTGCGCGGAACATTTTGTTCCAAACAGCTCGGGACAAATTCTATTCACACCGACAAAACAGAACAGAACAAGACACGATAATTCTGGATTAATTTTCGTTATTAAACACCAGTCGTCAAGATGAGTTCTGACGAGTTACGACGTCGTTGCGTGCCGCTCATGTGGCAATTTTTATTAAATAGCGAAAGCGGTAAAAAAAAAAAAAAAAAAAAAACCGCAAAATTTGGATGCATGAATTAAACAAAAATCGGTTAGAAAACGATTTTAAATTTTTTTTGGCCGAATTACGTGAAGACGAGTTTAAATTCCAAAAATTTCACTCGCACGAGTTCGGCAACGTTCGACTTCATAATTTTTGTATTGAAATAACGTGTTCACACGGCGTTCGGTAATTTCGCTCGGAGCAAAAATAGAACCGGACCGATCAAGGCCGAACATGTTTTGTTTTGTCTTGTCGCGTGTTGATAGTGACAGATTAGTGTGCGCGCGCGTCAATTACTTTACACGTGTTCTGATGATGTCCAAACAGCTCCGAGCTGATCCGAGCTGCTACGTTCAACCCGAAACAATACCAGTTGGTAAATCACCGATGAATATCGCGTATACGCAGATACCAAAATACCAGGACGACTACCAGGATTTCCTATAATATTGCCAACGATTTACCATAAGATTACCAACGATTTCCGCGATAGTGATAGTGGCTTACCCTCTGTAAAATACCATATTATACTCTCAATATTGTTACTATTTGTTTTTGTAATTATAATTGTGATTTACACATGATAAATGGTTATTCGTATTTTTGTTCATATCTTCACTCTGTAAAATATAAATCCTGTCTGTTAAAATCGAGCTTATCATTTCGTGTGTTTTTATTATTAATTTTTTGTTCGGTAATAAATAGATCGAATTTAATTGAAATTAAATTAGTAAATATTAAATACACGCCATACCGTAATTGATTTTCGATAATAAATACAATTTTTTTTTATTAAAAGTTATATTTTAATTAAATTTGTTTGAATGAAATAATGTAATAATAATAAAAAAATAATGTCCAAACTCTCTCTCTCTCTCTCTATCTCTTTATATACATATATATGTATATGTATACAGGTAGATAATTATACATCAAGATAAAAGTTAGAGAATGATTTGTTGTTTGCCTCCTTGAAAATGAAAATACTGGTAAGTTTTACTTTTTGCTTGACTATAAGTATAATAATATTTTATTTTTTCAAATTAAAATTCAAGATCTGTATATTTTGAGTATAGTTTAAATAAACATAATACAGTTAAACTTATATTTAAATGTACTTGCCTTACAAACTTTGCTATATGATTTAAAATATAACATAAATATAATTTTATACGTTTCTTTCAACTAATCCCTTGCGCGTAGTTATTTAATCTAATCATTAATGAAAATAATTATTTAAAAGTATTTTATTCAAATCAATTTCTAAAAGTATATAGTTATAAAAATGTAGAATTTTTTAAATAATATATATAGGAGCTTCATAACACCATTTCACTGTGTATTTCGATTGAAACACTATGGTCTCTGACCAAAAAAAAAAAAATGATTTATAATTTCACTATTTGGCGTAACATTTTTTTTTTTTTATTACATTTTTACAATTAATTTGCATATTATTTTTTTCTTTTTTTTTGTAAATTGTTTTATATTGAACAAATGTATAAAAGGGGAATCAACTTGTATTATATAATACCGGTGCTAAAGTAGTTTAAATTGCCCAAACAATTTTTGTTTGAAATTAAATATATTATATTAAATTGTAAAAGCAATTAATTTCGTGTTTTGACGTAGTATTTAAAATAATAGACACTGTTTTTTATACATCACTCTCATTCATCGCTCATACTATCATATCAAGAAAATACTGATTTAACTATAGAGATAGGCGGAGGAGATTGTGAAAAAAATATTCACCATTACATTATAATATTAATTATAAAACAATTTTACTCCATTATTACTCTGATTAGTTTTTTCTTAAAATAATATAAATCACCGTCGTATAAATAATATCTCATCGTCTCATCGTGTCTGAAACCATTTGTATTTGTAATGCGTACCTAAAAAAAAAAAAAAACTAGTTGTTTTCGTAAAATATATTTAAATCACTATTTGCATTCGGTATATATTCAAATGGATTGACGATTATATTCCCTATTTTATGATTAATAATTTTAAGATAATTTATATACATAATTAACTGTATAGATGTCCTTAAAAAATATTATAGGTATGGGTACGTTATTGTTGTTTACGTAAAGCATTTTTGTTCCAACTCCGCTGTTATGGTGTTTAATCAATTATATACACGATAATTTCGAAAAAACTTAATACAGTTTTAAATACGAGAAATACAATTTCGTTAACGAAATGTTTTGTAATTTGGATTTTTTAAGCTCGTCCGATGCGATAATCGATCCACCAAGGGTATTTAGTTTTAAGATAAATATTATTTTCGTATACGACTATTGTCAATACTATTTATAAATGGACTGTATATTTATAAATTTGGTAAAAATTGTCCTCCCCCCCCCCCCCCGAAAGCTTTGATCGGATAAAAATATCGTGGCTCCTAAGTAATGTACTTAATTTAACGATAAAAAATAATAAAAACATTAACATTTTTGAATAGGTAATTCAAACGTACATATTATGTTCTGCTCCGTATTAATCCATGTATTTACTAAATTACTTTTTTACCCGTAAACTGTTATTTAATGTCAATTTGTTGCTTGAAATTCGTTTAAAAAACAAGGGCCTCGTCTATAAAAAAAAAAAAAAAATTCAAAAAATCCGGCGAGTTCCCCCTTTAGATCGATTGTTATTAAATTAAATTTAATTTGTCCACGTTTATACCTTAAAAGTATCGATTTTATAAGGTTCGTTTTAAATACTTTTTACATCCAGTGGCGGTTTGTGTTTCAGAGTATGAAGCACGAGCTTCGTCAGACCACCCGGCCACCTATTAAACTTACAGCAAGGGCTACACTTCAGGTGTTCACGTCACTGACCGTAACTTACAGCGTTATTACATAATATTACCTACGAGTTTGGCAATTAGAAGTATACGGATGAGAGTATTTCATTGCGAATTGATTTACATACACGGTTTGACTTACCGGTGGGCTCCTGGGCAGTCTACGGTAACAAGCCGGCCGCCCCTGTTCACCTCCACTATTATTAAAATTACAATGTGCAGTTATTACTGCGCTGCAATATCAAAATTTTTTTCTTCTAATTACCGTCTACGGAAATGATTATGGTCGGCGTAACGAATTATTTATAAAGAAATTACAAAATGTATTGTACGAACAAACGATAAATTGTAATTCAATTGTTTAATTGTACGGATATATATATATATATATTTTTTTTTAAACATTTATTAAAGTTTATTATTATTATTTTTTTTTTTTTTTTTACAAAAATAGTACAAATTACGTAGGTAATAATTCTGTATAATAAAAATGTAAAAACGGACGTTTTCTTTTCATGTTTGTACTCGTTTAACGTTCATTCGCCGTAATATAAACTTACCGCGCTGCGTTTTATTTTCGCGATAATGATAATTTATTGTTTTTTTTCTCTAGTGGACAACTCAGACATGAGACGTAATCATTATTTTTTTTTTTTCCCCCCTTCGGTCAAATCGCTATTATTAATTAACATAATTGTATAGCATGTCGACATTGTTATACCGAGCGTGTACAGTAAGTTTTATACGACAACGAAATAACTTAAACAGTCGGGTAAGACATGTGGGAGAAACTAATTTGAATTCGGCTGTGGTTTATATACCCGCCCTTAAAAATTGCATAAAAATTAAATCGCGTTTCAGAAATATTTGTTTTAGTTTCCCTATATAACAATTATTTTGTGTCGACTCGTATAAGAAATACGAAACGTCGTGCAAACGAAATACGTAATTGTTTTAACAATAGTTTTGCTCTATACGGCTAGGTTACAATATTAATGATTTTAATTATTTCATAAAATTGTACTGTTATTTACGCGGTTAGATTTGTAACGGAAACAACTGAATTATAAATTATTATTATTATTATATTATACTCGACGTCTCGACACTTGTATGATCAAGTAAATATTACGGTTTTCGATCGATTTCAATTGCGATTCTTATTTGTTATTATTTTTTCGTCAATAAATATGCGGGAAACAAGAGGTCGAACGAACTCCGCAAAATTCGGTTCTAGGTACACCGTCGGTAGTGTAAGTGTAGATTAGGGTGGACCAAAAATTTTTTTTTTTTTTTTTCGCGGGCGTAGTTATATGGTTTTTTTTTACAGACGTAATAATACCGTAGAATCATTTTTCACGAAAAAAAAAAAGTAATAATATATTCCAGTTCGCGAACAGCAATTCTAGGTGAATAACGCGATTTATATGTATTTTATGATTTGTACGGTCTTAATGATAATTAAAACCGTAAAAAAAAGCTGAAAAAAAATCGGTATGAAAGTAAATCATCAGAAATGTAACAACGAACAAATAAGATTAAATAGTTGATAAAAAGCAAATCAATATTGACAATGTTATTAGCCGCGAAACGTAAAAATTTAAATCGCCCGGAACTCTACCCTTGGAAATAGTTTTTATCGGTTGAAAATATTACACTGTAGATACACAATCTTTTTTTTGTTTTTTTTTTAGAAAATACGCTGATTTTGCTATCGGTGTGCCACTGCCTATACGTTAGATTACGCATGGGTTTCGGAACAAATTATATTTTCGTACATAGTTAAATAATCGATTTGCCCGATACATTACAACGATATGAAATATTGGCGGAGAAAAAAAAAAAAATTAATCAGAATATATTACAATTTACAAACTTAAAATCATCATTCATAAAACAAATCTACTACTATAATAATATATTGTATTATTTACTAGGCATTGATCAAAAGTCAAAACACAATATATTATATGATCGACCGTTGGGAATTCGCTTGATATATGGTCGCCGACCACGTTTACCACCGCTGGATACACCTACTGATATATTTAAATACGAATTATGAAATCCTATTGTGGTGCCCGCAAACGTATAACTTATAATATTCTCTGCCTGTATTATTTACGTGTTCGTGAATCGATCCGTATTAATTATTATTATTATTATTATCATCAGTGTATTCGCGTGTTACTCGCGGTAGAATATACATTGTATTTATTTATTTCAATTAATGAAACGCGAATGTGATTTCAACCGAATCACGTGTAATTTAGTAATTTAGTGATTAAAATTAAAAATTTCAACACAATCGGCATACACGGGTAACGGACGACGGATAAACGTATAGGCCTCCGGCATGTCGGAGGCGCCCCGCTTGGGTGCCGTAATTTAAATTCAATGTTATGATACGACTGCGAAGGAAAACGAAATTGAGTGGAAAACACATTCAGCGGGGAATAGAAATATTTTGGATTCTGAGTGTAAAGAGGCTAGAACGTTCTACTAATACGTGCGCTTTTCTCGGTTAGAAAAATATATGCTCCGAGTTGTTCATGTCCGACCTTAAAAGATGATAAATGAAAAATTATGAAAATTGATATGTCTGTTATTTTCGAAAAATTAAATAATAATAACGGTTCCATTTTATACCACTGGACCAGATATGATCTATAATTTCGTACGCCGCGTATAATACACGGTTAACAAATTCATTACAACACGCACGCTGCTAGTACGTTTATACCGTGACGTTGATACGGTTTGATACTGAAACTTACGCTTGTCGTGTAAACACTTTAAAAACGGTTTAAAAAACATCAAACCGTTTTCGAAATTAAAACCCTCGCGCTGCGTAGTTTAAGAAATTAAAATCGCTTTAAACGTTTAAAACGGTTTATATCAAACGAACATCGTATAAACGACGCCCAACCGAACCGTTTATTTGAAAATAACATTACCAATAGGGGCTGCGGTTAAATATCGTAATGGAATTAATAGTATTTCAAGAAAATGTAAAATTGAGAAGAAGAAATTACAAATGTATTCTTTTAATTATAGCGATCCGGAATACGAAGAATATTGTGAAATCGATAGTAATATTAAAATCCAAGACCTAATTCTTATTGAGTGGACATTTCGATCAAATTCAGTTCCATCTGTGAACAAATTAGCACCTTTTTTTTTATTGACAACGTTCGGTTCTACTTTCCACCGTGAATTGAATTGGATCAACGTTAAGAAATCGTGATGATTAATTTTGTTGGAAAAATACAGTAACAAATTTTTCGTTAAAAATTACATTCGAAAACCGTATTTCATTCAAGGTTTTTAGTGTTCAGCACTCGAAAATATTTCAATAAATGTATCGATAAAAACGACGTGTATATATTAACGTACGTAATAAGTAAATAACGTCAAGCTTAACTGTATCGATAGACAAATTCCCGTTTGTACAATTAATTAATTATTCGAGCACCGAGAAAAAAAAAAAAACAACTAAGAGTATCTACACTACATACAGATACATCGGTACATGTATATGTCTTGTTTATACTGAATATAGTTGACATAAGAATGTCGATGTCAATTTGGTATTAGATACGAGGAAACGAGGATTAAACTGTAGGTAAATTTTTTAACACGTGTAAAAAATAAACAAGTTTCAAAGAAAGGAATTATTTATTTATTTTTCAAAGACAGCAATTGTTTTTATTGAGTATACGTGTTTCTAAATTTTTATTTAAATTTTTAATTTAAACTACAGAATCGTCATTTACAATACTTTTAGTGATGGATAATAAAAAGGACGGTGTGTACTGAAACGTACTCACGAGTTTCAAGCTTCTCGATGTGTCGATAAAATACGGCGTCGATACAAGTTGAATTGCGCGAAGTAGAGGTTTTATAACAAGTATTGCACACGCTCATATTATGAGAATCTAAGTCTGGGTATTTTTCGAGCAAAAAATCTACGGCTTTCTGGGGAACGCGGTTCATATCTATCTCGAACCAAAGGCGATGGCAAACAGCGCAGGAAACACCGAATTTGTTTTGGGATAAAACGAAAATTGAATTCGTTATCAGCGACGGGAAATTCGACAATGCAGAAGACATTTCGCGGCGGTTCGGTTATCGGAATGACGATTTTGAGCTTGTCAACATGGTAACATTCTCGGTGTCGGACAAATTAACAGAATGACCCCCCAGCCATAAGACATATGCGTGTAAAAGAATTAAGGACAGCCGCGGAGACGAATAAAAATATCACACTAAACAATTTTTATCGTTGACGCGCGCGACGCACCGAAAAGGTGCCTATCCGGCCGTCCCCGCAACAGACACCGTCGGCGCCGGAATGTCGTCTCGCCGACACGGCATTTCAGCACGGCGATATTATTGTGGCAATTCAATATCGTTATAGTTGTAATCGCCGAGCACGTCGCAATATCGTGTCGTAAGATACCTCGAATCGATACCGGCGACCCCCGCGTCCCGGGCGATACTGCAGGGGGGTTTACGCGGCCGACGAATCGGATCCGTCCGCTGTGTACTATAAAATATATTATCGATTTTACCGTTTGTAACTTATTTCAAGTGCACCCCGTACATTATGAACGTACGCGATGTCGTGTGTATACGTCCGCGTACAATGCAAATCAAACGCACAGACGGAATACGAACTGTATACGAATCACACGTGTGTCGCGCACGATCCGAATTGACCGATTGACCGTTAAAACTATATAAATCGATCGAAACGACAATGATCTCTTGCGCAGCGGTTCCCAAACTTTTTAGTTGTGCGGATCACCAATTCTGTAAAAAAAAAAAAAATATATATATATACACAGGGTTCGGCAGAGCCGGCTGACCAGCTTAATGTGGTTGAATCTTTAATGTGATAAAAGATAAGAGCAGGCCGTTAATAAGTAATGCCGTTTTTATTCGTAATCATGGTCCGGACAGGTGTACATCGTGGTTTCGTCGTGCGTGCGTATTACGAAAATAATCATTCTGCGATCGTTACACAAAGGGCTTTTCGTATACACTTCGGCGGCATTCCGCGTGCCGAATCTGTTCCTTCTGCCAACACTATCAAATTGTGGATACGGTATTTGAAAACAACTGCATGTACCCTAAGTAGACTTGTGGACACGGAGCACCCAGAACGGTAACAACCCCCGAAAATGTGCGGTTGGTCAGAGGGTCAATTAGACGCTCAGCCCGGAAACACGCTGTAGCTTTGAGAATTTCAGGCCGTTCTTTGAGGAGAATTCTTCACGAAGATTTATCATTCCATCCTTATAAATGAATGCTTGTCCAAGAGTTAAATGCTACTGACTACGGCAACCGTAAGAATCTCTGTCAGCAAATTCCTCCGATATCAACTTTTTTTCTGTACCGATGAGGTCCATTTTCATCATTCTGGAACTGTAAATAAACAAAATTTTCGATACTGGGCTACAAATAACCCACGGCAGCTCTATGAAAGTCCACTCCACGCGGAAGTCGAGGCCATACCAGTCGAAATGTGCCGAAAATCATACGGGAGCTTCAGAGATCGTCTACAACAGTGTATTAATGGTGACGGCCGCCATCTTGGAGATGTTAGTTTTCAAAAAATAATTTTTAAAAATGGGATTGAATACTGATTTAAATTAAAAAAAAATAAAAACCTTTTCTCTATGTTTTACTGTTAGTTATTTACGGCAGTTATTAGAAACAAATTAATTAAAAAAATAATCAATTGTTTATTAAGAAAAACACTATTGCAATCTATTTGTAATAAACGAACTGCATGCGATAAAATTACATTCGAACATTTGATAGCGTTAATTGTATACTAATCGGACACTGTAGACTGTCGAGTGTAGATAATATTGATAAATATTATTATAACCAGAAATATTATTTGGTATACAATGAAAATACGTAATAATATTATTTTAAACATATAATATTTAATATCGCGTGGTTCGCGGCCCAGTATTACGCTGTTCGCGGGCCACAAGTGGACTGGTGGACACCACAAGTACACATATATTTCGAAATATATACCAGGAACATTTTTAGATCACTCTTAAGGTGATCACCCTGTGCGATAGATTCGGCCGGGGATCGCGCACAGAGTACACAAATATTTCCTTTTTTTTTTATTGTAGATTGCGAACATCACATTATTTTATATTTTGACTGCTGCACTAGGATTATTTCCAAACGATTAACTGGCAGTTCTGTCTAATACTATTGCCTTGTTACAAATAATTATTCTCGTACGGCATGTCCGTTAAGTTTTATTTGTCGTAAACAATTTACCGTAATATATAACTATAAGTCTACGGTGATTAAAATCAATTTTAAAATTAACTGCTACGAACAGCATTAATTATGCGTTAGGTATGTCGGTATTTTACTAATACTCGGTCGCACGCGCGTTTATAAATATGACAAATATAGACAAATATAGACAAATTATAATAATAATAATAATAAAAATGTACCTTATTGCTCGAGGGTTTATAGACAGGGCCGGTCAAGTTTGCACACGTTAAAAAATGATAATGCGGACACGCGATATTCAAACGGGTACGGCTTGTATATTATTATTATTTTTTTTTTGTTGTTTATATAGGTCAGATTTAAAAAAAAAAAAAAAAACGAAAATCAGGGTGCACGGATGACGGGGATAATATTGCGCAGAGTTCAACGCGTGATAAAACACGTTATTTTTCGTCGCGTTTCTAACGACGGCCAATATAATCATTTTTACACGTGTATCGGCCGATTTGCCGACGGTTCGACTGTTTGGACCGATACGCGTGAATTGTAATTGTTATACTGATGTTCCGTATTGGATTTCACAAAGACAAAACTCCGGGTATAAGAACGTTATTTTTATTTATACGTGAGCGTTGTCAGGTGGTGAATGCTCCCCCTAGCTCTAACTCAACACCCCCCCCCCCGGTCTATTTTTGTGTGTAATACGGGATTATAATAATGTCTAGTGACTAATGGCTAAGATTATGTGAATTTTATTTAAATGTGGGAATTTTTTTTTATATATGTATATATAACAAATAATATTTTATAAGATCTGACGGCTTTACTTGTCTTAAGCTAACTAGTTGATGGTGATATGTGATATATTTTTTTAAAGTTTAATTCTTGCATTAACCCATAGTTTTCTCCTTGACTGGGATTTGAACCTGGTAATATTTGTTTTTAAAAAATTATAATCAACTATAAATGGCAGGGAAAAATAGTGAAATAACCGTATTTATGGGTATGGGGGCCAATTTTTATTTTGTGACCACGAATTATAGTATATAAATCAGATGATTAGATAGATAGATAGAGATATCGATAAACGGATAGATAAATGGGAACATCTATAGAGGCTGACCTAGCAGACCCGGCAAATGCTTTGCCATTGCTGGATATTGCTGTTGCTAGAACATAATGTATTATTGTCCTGTCCATGTTACTGTTTAAAACAAAAATAAGGGTGAAAAATGGGTAGTCCGCCTTCTGTAGACTAAAAGTGTTCTACGCTTGTCGTTTCAATTGCTAATCAACAAAAATTATTTACGTAACAATTGAATTAAGTCAGAAATTTATATCAAACTAATTTTGTTTTGTTGTGACATAATAATTTCGTTCATTGTAATGCTTTGTGATATACGACATTATTTGTTTTGCTGTCTGGCGCAGGGGTTGCCCTACAATAATTAACAACAGTTTATTTTTATCATCTGTGTTACCAAAGTAACACGTAAATCAACGAAAATAATTAGATTTTTCTACTGAAAATATCTAAAAGCCGTACTTTATGGGATGGTATTCAATAGAGGGTGGTGGATTTCAATAGGTATAAAACGCCGGAACATTTTGCGAAAAATCGCTCCGGTAATTTTCGATATTATTAATCTTATACAACAATTTGTATATGTATAGATTGCACGATATCTTGGGCGGATACTGGCGGATAACAACATATCTTCTATAATTAAACCCCGTCCGTACGCAATTTCAACCAATATTTTGGCTCTAGTTGCACTTGCGATTCTTCGGTTATACGAGCCCACATTATGCCAACGTGTATCGTCGCGTCGGTCCCTGTCTAATAATATATGAAGCAATATTATTGTTCACCGTTAATATGTTCGCGATAGTTGATCTGTATAATTCGGTAGTTTTGGTACTTAACTGAATTTTCGAGTGGCGTCTAGTGGATAGCGAGTATTGAATACGCGTTACTATCGTCGCTTATTTATTTATTTATTTATTTTTTTATTTTTTTGACCGGGACTTAGCCCACCCCTTTCCCGCCCATTAAAAATGCCCGGTTACCCCTACGGCGTTTTATATTAAATATGTATGAGCGATAAAGAATGAAACAAGAAACCGCGAGAGAATTGCCACGTGCGTTACAGAAACGTTATACGCAAAATCCACAAACGAAACGATTACCTTTCAGCGTTTATAAAGTAGTCCGTATAGAACCGTTTTTGATAGCTAAAGGTAATTTTGTTCAAAAATGTATTTAACGAAAATGTAAACGTTTTTTTTTTTTTTACATACATTTTACATTTTTTTTATTATTATTAATTCAATAGTAATTATTTACTAGGTATTTTAACCTACGATAAAATTAAATGACCGCTATATTTGTGATCAATTTTCTCCGGCACCACAAAACGGATTTGTATGCAGTTTTCGCTATTATAATCTGCTGTTCTCGGGCAAGGTTTACGGTAATTTTTATCGCGGATTTCAACCATTTAACGGTTGATTTACACGGGATGCGAGAGTTGAACATTTCGTTTTGTTTATTTCCGGGTTGCCTTGGTGACACAGATAAAAAAATATGAGTAAAAAACCCATTTGCATAAAAATTCAAATATGAAATTTTTTTTTTATGTTGATTACGGGGTATTCACTTGGTTAATCCGGTCGTAAAAAGGCAACAAAAAAAAAAATATATATATATATATATATATATATTTATATTCCAACGAACGCGGCGGTTACAGTTGTTACAGATTATTACGGTATTTACAACTCGTAATATGTGACCACAAATTTCAGTTCAACACCAATAGAAAACGTATAAACGATTAACGATTTTACAAGAATAAATCGGTACAAATCATGCCAATAACCAAAAAACATCGTTAATATAGTTGAATATATAGGCGAATCTGCAGGATGTTCCGGTTGTTTCAAAGCACACCTTTTGACTTGTGTAAGCCTGTGTAGTGTGTGGGGCTCAATAACACTCGTTTCGGGGCTTTGGATACAACGGATATTAAGTATAACATCATTTTTAAATTTCAATGATTCTTTTACGGATACAAACATTTCAAATCGATATTATAAGAATTGTTAATAATAGGGTGAGCAATGGGCTTGTAAAATTATTTCTATCATTTAATCGATGTTATTACGTCAAACGTCGTTAAACTTATGACGCTTAAGTGGCTTTTTGGACTACGGGTGGAATTCCTAGATTCGGTTACGGATGAATTTATGAGTATTTTCGAATACCTACTGATAATATACGACGCCCACGGATCCAAAGAAAGTCCGCCGTCTTTTTAAATAAATTATGTATAAATGATACAAGTCAACAGATAAATTACGTACACGAATAATATATATATATATATATATATATATATATATTTAAAATAATTTATACCGTTGCAACGGTAGGTAATCCGCGATACGTTTACTCTGATGATTAAAATGGACCGCGATTGCCGTTCTCATTATAATAGTTTAAAGCTACGGATTTCCTATATTTTTTTTTTTTTTTTTTTTTTTTTTATTGTTGCTGAGTCAAATTACAAAATTAATAAAAGAAGCAATAATAAAAGAAACGCATGCACACATTTAAAACAATAGTATAAGATGAAATAAAAAAAAAAAAATACAAAAAAAAAACCCCGAAGAGTTGTTCAAAAAAATAACAATACAATATCAATAGGAGGACGACGAGGCCGGAACGTCCTCATAAAATGAACGAAATGGCTTTTAAATAGTTCCGGAATGTTTATAATACGTGTGTGTAAAATAAAATCAATAAGGAAAAATATCCTTACCAGAAACCACTTCTGATGTTGATGATCGGGTCAAAACTTTTTGTTAAAAATGTATTAAAAGACAACAAAATTTGTTTAAAAATATACATTATGGAAAACCATAAAGTAAATTTTTTTATTATATTTTGAGCGTATCAAGCGTATAATTTTATTGGTTTTACAATGTTTTTTCATTTGTGTGTCTGTTTAGCCGCGTGTACAACGAATATATTTATTTTGTTGTAATTCAGTTAAAAATAACCGTAGAGACCTGAAATTTTTACTGATTATTATATTAACGAGCCCCTTCTAGACGTTGTACAATTTCCAAACATTCTGGTGATTTTCGAGCTATTTATAGCTATTTTCGAGTTTTTTAGTTTTAATTTGCTAGATAATTTGTATTTATTAGTTAAACAAAAAAAGACGAGTGTTATGTAGGAATTTGTTTATTTTTATAAATGTTAAAGGTTTTGCGTATTGTTTTCTGATTTGCGCGGATAAATTTTTTTTGGATGTAAAACATAAACGAACATTCGAGACAAATAAAAAACAAATACGGCAAATTGTAGTACATTTTGCAGTTGCAAATGAATACAATTTTAAATTATATCAAAACATTTTTAACCGAATTTCGCTCAGAATCGTTTTTCGGTAGCAATATTTGTGGTTGTGTTCAGATATAAATTAATTTTCTCTCTATGTCCAACTATCACAACTTTTTACCGTATATGAATTGATGGAAGAAATAGCAACCACACATTTCAGTGCCGACTCGGTAGCTTTTATGTACACATGTATTTTCATAACGTTGAATAATTCTTTACGAGATAATCGAAATCGTTAACGTGCATGGTTTTTTAAAAATTATACTTTGTTTTATAGTATACATAGTAATAATAATAATTTCTTTATAAATAAAAAATATAATTACAACAACAGTCATAACTATCAAGAATCTTTAGTGCCCCCACAATCTTCGTCAAGTATCATTAGGGACAACATTCAAACTGAAGGAGGAGTGAAAAAAAAACTCAAAATATTAAGAAAATATAATTAGAACTACTTGAAATTTGGATTTATTCAAGAACCTGATAGTAATCTGCATCCACAGCCACTTCGTGTTGTGTGTTGTGAAATATTATCCAATGGTGCTACGAAACCTTCGAAACTTGAAAGACATTTCCAATCAAAAACACAAGGATTTAGCAAATAAACCAATTGAATATTTTGAACGAACGCATGAAGATATACGAAAGCAAGTAATTACTATGGAAAAAATGACACTTGAAGATAAATCCTTGTTTGGAGGCTTCTTATTCGGCACCACTTCAGATTGCGAAAAATAAAAATCCGTATACGATTATCTCTGGATAAGGTCATGAGGACATTTATAATATAAATTGTAAACAATATAATAAAAATATAAGTGGTCCGCAAGGTGCAAAAGGTTGGCGACCACTGGTATAATATAAATATTTCGAGTTAAACATACCATATAGATATATAAATTATAAATATAAAAGCAAAATATTTCTATGGAAGATCGACCACTTGTATTCGATTTTAAAGGTTTCGGTTTCTCGAATTGAGAAATACGGGTTTCTATAAAGGTTCCGGTTCCAGATACTTATACAAATAACGCAATACCAAAGACCGTTCGCAGTTGTTATCGTTAAATCTGCAATAAAATCGGGGGGGTTTATAGAAATTAATTTTAATTGACAGATTAAACTTATTGGGTATTGACTCGTTAATTAAATGTCGAAAAACACCGCGCTCGGCGGCCAAATCCGCGGTCGAATTAATAATATATATTATAATTTATCATTTTTTATCGTCCGTATATATTATTCGTCCGTTTTAATCGTATTTCTATACACGTAAATGTAAAATTTTTTTATTATTATTTTTTTTTTTTTTCCCAATTGCATTCCAAAACGAAAAATGACATTTATTTCGCAAAACAATACACTATATCGACAACGACAACACGAATAATATAACAATTTACTAATGAGAAATACAAACAAAAAAAAAAAAATTAATTAATTAATAAATATCGCTTTTAAATTTTTACTAATTTTATTTGGCCGTAGTTTTTATGGATTACTACTTTGGTTTTTTTTTAAATTTTTTTTTTAAACTTTACGTTTATTACATTTTAAATTAATTTAGATCAATTTCTATATATATATATATTTAGGTTACAAATGTTACAATCGCAAAGCTATGAAAAAAAAAAAAAACAAAAACAAATGAAAAAAGCGTATCACAATAATGTACCGCGGATTTTTCTTTATTTTTAATAGTCATAATTTACAAATTTGTTTTAATTACGGAAACAAAATAGATTTAATTTGTTTAATTTGTTCAACTGGAACAGACCTATATAAGACATGAAATGAAACTTTCAATTAAAAGAAAAAAAAAATCGTGTATTCAACGTAAAAAAAAAAAAAAAAAAATGCTAAATTAAATAGACATGAAATGAAACTTTCAATTAAAAAAAAAAAAAAAAAAAAAATCGTATATTCAACGTAAACAAATGCTTTTATAATTGTTTATGCTCGCTTTGCGAAATAATGGAATATCCGAGAAATCTGCTAATCCGTTCACAACATCAACGCACTAGTTTTCATCTAAACAACACCCGAAATATAATCATCTGTGTTATAGTTTAAAATATGTGTAGGTTTTTTTTAATATTATTTTATCGAACTACACGTAAATAGTTACATTAAACTTCACGAATGAAGTATTCTATTCATATGTATTATAAACTATTGTAACGTACAATAAAATATATTACCGATGAGTAATAATAATTTGTTATGTTTACATCAGTGACGTCAAATAATGAGTGGATGTGTGAGCATTTGCCCCACCCTAGATTTGTATGGGCTGGTAAAAATGTTTAATGTCGGCCAATTTCACCTAAGATTATGTCGCTGAAACGGTGGCACCGCTCATGTGATTGCCGTTGAACGTGATGAAGCTTCAAAAGTCGATCTACAGAAAGCTATTGACATATTTGCAGATATGAAATCTCATAGATATCTTCTAAGCGCAGCGGTGTCTTTACGGGGACGCCGGGTCGTCGATCAAATAACTCTGGTCTAAAACCATATATACGATTAAAAGAACAGGAATTTCAATAATTCCCGGGAGGTATGGTTTTCTTATTATAGAAAGGGGGGGTTATAAATCTTAAAATTTTGGTTTTGCCGTGTCTAATAATCTTAGTACAATTATATCCCCGGCATATGAATATAGGGGTTTATATATCCTAGCATAATCGTACCGGAGCAGGGGGGGGCTATATTTATCCTGGGGGTATGATTTGCCTGTTTCACCTGTAGTCGACCGCTGTCTGCATAGCAATAGGTATCCACGACAAGTATCCTCCCCAGTGCAAATTATCAATGTCGCCTTCTGGTTTTCTGGTACTAAATTTTCGAGTATTTCTTAAAATTAAAATATTTTAAGAAAATTGTAATGCGGGTGGGATCTTCACTAGTATCTCGGCGGGATTTGACGATAGCACAGTGGTTTTAACGGCAAAAAAATGGGCTCGGAACCCGCACAAGTCCCATATTTAGGTATCATAAAATCCCTACGCATTGTTTTATAACTACAGATAAAATCCATTGGAGGAGATTATATGATATCCTTCCATGGAACCATGGAAGCGACTTGTACGGGGTCAGAGCCGCATTCATATCATCAAATCCCGCTGAGATATACTTGGTCAAGAAATCAGAAGAGGTCAGTAGTTTTAATATATCGTGTGCATAATAGAACTATACATATTAGTAAGGGACACCACTGGTACGTTTAAAAACGATCGAGTTACGGTTACGTCGTTTTATAAAATTAAAATGTTCTTAATCGTAAGGAATGATCGAAAATTATGTACCAAGAGATCATAGGCAGATCATAAGTTTATTAATAAATTGTAATTATTAATCGTATTATTAAATTATTGACAATTTATATACAACTATACAACTACTAAAATACCAAACCGACTACTGAGTATAATAGGCAAAAGTTTATAATATTTGTGATGTTACCGTTTTGTGTCTTAGTGTTTTGAAAAATTATTTGTTTTGTTATAATTTCTGCGAGCCGCTTTGTAATATACCTACTATTTGAACCAAATGAACATTGAGCTCATGGAAATTTTGCTCCGTCCTTAGAATAACTGATATGACGCCCCTGATTTACATTCGATTGAGATCCGATCAGTTGCAGAGCATTCACGCACCGTGGGTAATAGATAATTTTCCATTGTTCTCCCCCTGTATTTTCGAAGAGTTCTCCTCTTTTCTGGATTTTCGAAGACGGACGATCTTGATAGATAAATTCAGCATTGTCGATAAAAACTAACGATTTTGTCGGCACCCCTCATCGGTCTGCCAATATGTCCATAATGTTCTCTGCAAAAGATCTCCACGTGGCATAGACTCGGCCACTTACGTTAGTTTTACCCAATTATTAAAAATTTACTGTTAGGTACTTTCTGATAATAAGAAATTCTACCGGAAACTTCCTAGATGTTTTTCGATTGCGGCAAGTCTTCCAGGTGAAACTTGAGTAACGGACGGAAATAAAAAAAAAAAAAAAAAAAATCATACAGTAAAACCATTAACCTCACTCCGTCCGGAATTTAAAACACCAACAAAAAAAATTAAACATTCGGTAATGGCGTCTGAGATTGTAATGAAAGCGGCAATAAGTAGACGCAGGCACGAGCAAACGGGCGGAGGAGTTGGGGGAATGTTAAGTATAGAAAATACCGTAGAGAAGACATCGTAGAGTCAAATCGTCCTCCGCCCATTTAAAAACGCAATTAGTTTCCACAATACTCGGTCGTACTTTTCACCGGAAGGATTTTGGGGGCGAAACGCGAGCCAACGAATATGCACGCGCAGCAACACGTTTCGTGACGGATAGGTACACTTTATTATCGTGATAATTTATTAATATCTCGGCGAACGAAAGATCATTGGACCACAACGGTTTCGAAGAGGCGTTGTAATAAGTGATTCGTCCGAGGCCACCCGGGAAGAAATGTCTCGGAAATTGCGTACGACCCGTTTTGGAATAAACTCGGTCGTGTATGAGTAATAAGTGTAAAACCTACACGTGCGCACATACCACTGTAATATATATATATACATTGTATAATAAAAAAAGAATTCGAGGGGCGGAGACAAAGAAATCTAAAAACGACGTGAGCACAGAAAAACGAGATTTGTATTCCACTCACGGTCTGTACCTATGTGAATTTTTTTTATTGAAAATCTCAATCATCAATAGTAGAATTGGGCGAGTTTTGGATTTTTCGCAAAGTCGAATCGAGTATTAATTTGTTCGGGTCCAGTCGGATATCGAAAGTATCGAGTACTCGACCAACCTAAAAAAACGTAGTGAATGAGCAAAAACTCATAGTCGACCGATGAATTTTAGGACATTTAAGCCGGGCCCTGATGATTATTAATTATTTTTTATCGAGAGGCGGCCCATACGATCAGGGCGATTAAATGTCGTAGATTAAGGTAGATTAGCATACTTGAATATTTTTGTAAATTCAATCCATCGTATTCCCGTTGAAAATTTCCCGGGTTTGAAGATGTTACATTTGGTTTTTTTTTTTTTTTTATTATTAATATAACAGTCGAGTAAACGAGTAAACGAGTACCAAAAAAAAAAATTGTCAAGTCGATTCGAATACTTGACTCGACATGAGAAAACTCGATAAGTCGCGTACTTGACCGACTCTAATAAACAGCGTAATATACGCGTGCGCGGGCTAGTGGCGTGACACACAAATTCGGGCCTCCCCCTCGCAAAAATGTAGTTAATTCTTCAATATTTTTTGTACCATTACACAAGGGCCCCGAATAATCGCGGGCCCTCAGGGGACACAAGAGACACTACCGCCACTGGCACGGACGTAGGAGAATGATTAGGAAATATAAACGTTTCGAAAAAGCTAATAATATTATGTGAACCGACTTCGTTATTATAACAGTATAGAGCGGTGACGTGCGAAACCGCTTTTGCACACTATAATATTATTACGACGTTATGTGATGCGTGCAGTACAATGTAATAAATAATAATATTATAATACGCGCTCAATTATTCATTGTATTATTTTCCGTTGTTTTACAGTTTTCTAGAAATAAAATTTCATTCGCTAAATAAAATACGTTGTTTTTTCTCTACGAATTCGTTGTATACCAGACGTTAATATAATGTTAGCGGACATATCAAAAAAAAAAAAATAAATAAATAAATAAATAAATAAATAGGTTCGAAAGTATAATTCAACACACGACTAAAATAATTGAAAACGTTTTTGTACGATATTTTTTTTGCCAATGTGGCGTCCTCTTAACTGGTTAACAATTAAAATCGGAACTTGCCACATGGAAATAAAGTAATTTAAAATAATATCATCGTTATCCCAATAATTCCGAATTAAAAATTTAATGTGTTTTATTATAACAGAATAATTTCGATAATCCACCTGCATTCAAATATTTATTATTTTGTTTTTTTTTTTTTTCATACTAAATAATGGTTTAAACAGTATTGGTGTTGTAACTTTTTTTTTAAACATAAAATTATTTTATATAATTTATAATTTGTAATTTTTTTTTGTAAATATTTTAGTTTTTGAAATAATTGAAAAAAAAAAACAACCCTCTTGTGCCACAATTTAACCATTTTTTTTTATTTCGGCACTGAATGCTAGTGAGTGGTCGAGTCTAAATTTCCACAAAATTATTTTTTCATATCACTTAAAAAAAAAAAAAAAAAAAAAAAATATATATATATAGAGGACGGGCACACGTTTTGAATTTATCAAGAAAAATTAAAGGCCGTGCACGTGTGAACCATCCTAATGTACATTATTTATTACGATTTAGAATTTAAACAAAAAATAAAAAAATTTGTTTTATATATATATTTGAGAACAAAACACGCGTCGGTTTTCTATATATATTATATTATATCTTTTATGATGTAGTTTGATTACACTGTCGAACCAAAGTAACCCGTAATAACCCTTAATAAATATTGCGCCGCCGAGGGTCCCACGAGAAATTACTATTTTAATGTATGTAAGCGGTGACGAGGCGGACGAGATGGTACCGCCAGGGGTGTTCATATATTACTCCCGCGAGTCGCCACGATAGAAATAATAAATCTTCGTAAAACACCCGGTGTGCATATTGTATTAGAAACACTGCACTATTATACACCGTTTCTCGTACGGTTTTCGTTTTCAATCGCCTTTTTTTTTTTTTTTTTCTCTCTCCCGGCAACGGCCCTGCCGACCGTACCCGCGTATTATTGTTATTATTATTATTCATTCCGACAAACGAAATTCGAATATTGACATTATCAGTGCTGTGGCAATCCGGTTAAACCGTGATCCACCACTGTGTGTACATAGTGTGCGTATAGTGTTATTGATCGCACTCTTTTCATGGCCACCTACCTCGTACGTGTTTAAATACATTAATTGTTAATCGTTATGAATTACGATTATCTAGAGAGTAGTGTAAATGCTTTGTTAAATATTCATTTAAGTGATTTCCACTCTCGCAATGCCGTATTTCCGAGAGATGATTTTCTTACCGCTATATATACGGGTTTCCATAATTTTTTAGTCTTAGTTTAGAATCGTGTGTCGACTCGGCGTACGGGCAGACCGTTGGTATCATACCTTACATTCGTGTGAACAACACGGGTTGCCCAGTCTCGGTCGATAAAGTAACTTTATTGTTTATAAGTGTTTCTTTATTATCATCAAACCTTTTCTTCCATTCGACATCCACTGAGAAGCCGTCAGCCAACGGTGACGTCGTCTGTATATAGTTTTGAATCGTACTACTCAGTCCGGCTCACTACAGTGCGGAGGATTTATATGCAATTAAAAATTGTAAAGTATTTATTTTATTTACAAAAATATACGAAAACAAAACTATTATTATTATTATTATTTTTAAAATTATTAATTATAACTAGTTATTATTACATTAATAAATATTACCAGTTTATATTACCCGCTGTAATGATACGATGTTACGAATTTTCAAATATGAACGACCGGCGATTAGAACGAAGAATGGATTTGTATTGATCACACGATGTTATTTGGAGCATATTTGAATGACGCGATTTGTCCCGGATTTAAAATGATATTCACATCTTCTTCTTCTTCTTCTTCTTTCGTTTCGCATTCACCATTTATAATGCTACGAATTTTTAAAAAGTGTTTTGAATCCCATATTCTCGTTTAGTACCAAATCCATTATAGGTTTTACCAATTCTGTTACTATCCCGTTGCATTTAAACAGTATATCTATCACATCTAAAATTATTTTTACGCCCTCGCCAAGAGACAGTTTACTCTTTTCTAGGTTAGTAATTGCTTCGGTGAGAAAATAAAAATTACTTTTTAAATAAGCTAAATCATTTTTTAAATGTTTATTTTCAAATAATTCTTTTGATTTTTTAAATAATTCTGCTTTGTGGTCTCTAACTGTGATATTACAGACATTATTGAATTGAATTTTGTTAAATAAATACAATAAATACCATTTAAAATTCATACGATTTGTAGACGGCAACGAGCGAACGACTGAACTAAAAGCAGGCCGTGGTACTTTAGTCGGTTATCTTCACCCGCGCTATCGACTATCACTGACCAGTTAAGATAATCGCCTGAACACCTACGATATTGTACGACACGAACACATAAAAATATCGTATAGATCCCGTCGCCCTCCCGAACGGCCCCGATTAGTAAATTAAGGTTTCCCCTAGTAAGTGCTTGCCGTCGGCCGGTATCCCTGTGCGGTAAGTCGCATCCGACAAACTTCGCGTCTCGTATGTATCAAATCTGGAACCGGAAAAAAGAACCGAAGAAACCGGAACCTTTATGAAACCGCGGCATATTGGTGTTCCGCGATATATCGTGATTATTAATAAACGTTTACGTATAATTTCGACAATAGTTTAAAATATTTTTTAACGATTCTCTTACCGGCAATTACCCGATTCTTGAATTCTCGACGAATAATATAATACAAGTTATTTTTGTTGGCTATTTCTTAAGGTACGGCGGTCCAACGCGCGACCGGTCGATTACATTTTTTCGGTCGCCGATAAATGATCGCGGTGTATCGTATGGCGCTACCGGTCACCGCGACTTGTCGTCAGTAGTACGTCGATTTCTGTTTGAAGACTGACGTACAACGTGTCTGACGATGAATTACTCATAATAAATTAATGTTAAAATCGCCAGAAGAAGACTCGGAAGAGAACAAAATATTATTTTCGCATTAAATGCCCGGAGAAAAAAGAATAGCAAAAAAAAAAAAAAAAATTAGTTTTTTCCAAACGGCATCTTTGATTATTGAATTGTTGTGTTCCATGCGCGTGAACTATATCATATAGTATTGGATATTTCAGTTTCAATAAACAGTCCGCCCCGTCTTTCGAGGAACAAAACGACGGTCGGGCGTGTTGACGCGGGCGACGGGTCGCCGCTGCACAGCTCCCGTCGCTGTATTGTCGCGGGTCGCGGCCACTAATTAGCAGCCGGTCGGTCGCGCTCTGCAGCCGCGCGTGGGACACACCGGTCGCGGATAAACGGCGGCGACCGGTCGCGCATTGGACACAGTAGGTTAGTGTTTAAAAACACGTTGTATCGCATATACAGTCAAACGATCAATGTGAAGAGCTTGTTTGGTGATAAAGAAACGGTTTTTAATGTCGTTGAACAGACAATTATGCTTTTTACGGCTGAAATAATAGGGATAATCGTAAACAGCCTTGTTGATCTTTTACCAAATTTTATTTACAGTTTGAGCCTATTAAAATCACAGTTTGCTTAATACAAGCGAAATTAATACACAATCTGTACGAGCTATTGCATATATTGTATCTTTAATAAATTTACCTTTAATAAATCGTATTATTTAACATTATTATTACTTGGCGTTTGTTTAGCCGTCGGTCGTCCGCTGTCGTGTCGCCGTACGTCTATTGTTGTTAGATTATTTTTGTGGCTGAAAATATTCGTGTATTACCGGTGTCGACGGAGACGTTCTCGAACGGAATTTTCGCGCGTGATCAATCCGATTTTTGTTTATTAGACGCGAGCGGTATGTGCTGTGCGCGCTGGTATTAATTTCCGGAAGTTCCTGTTAGTTGTATTTTGTTTGAAGTTTTGTAAATACTGTAAGTTATTTCTTTTTTTTTTCTTCTTCTTTTTCGGTATTGCAAACTGTTGTTAAAACGGTAAACTTCATTAAAAGTTAACCTTTGAAATCAAGGGCATTCAATGATTTGTATTCTGCTATGGATAGTGAGCACACCCAGCTTTCGTTTCGCGCAGAAGTAAGATGGTTATCCCGTGGACGTATCCTGCAAAGATTCTATGAACTTAGTGAGCAGTTATTGTTATTTTTCGACTTGTGAAGAATCACAATATGCTGATTTTCTCGTTGATAGCTCCTGGTGTACCAGAGTAGCCTTTATAGCAGACATATTGACTTTTGTCTACCGCCAAATCATTCCAATCGGTTCCCGGTTTCAACATTTCCACACCACTCTTCACCCGATCTTCCTATATCATCCCGAGGGTCTCTTTTCTCTTGATATACAACATTGAACCCAAAATATTAATGCTCTTTCATTTCTCTATGAATGATCAGCCGCACTATAGTCGCCTATTCTCGACTACCTCGCGATTATATGAGTTCCTTATTCGGATAAGCTCCCGACTTCCCACCTTTAAAAGCGGCGCGCCCTCGGTGCGACACATGTGTGATTTTATTTTAAAAATTATTAATAACGTAAAATCTGTAACTCGGGTATTTAATTTAAGTGATTACGGGCATTAACTTTTCCTCGGCAACGTAATTATAATATTACAACGATTGACAATTGATCACAGCACGAGAATATAAACGCAATAGTGAATCGTTGTGTTGCTATTCTATCGTCAGAGTGCAGTTTAAATGAATAATAAATACGAACAAATGTAAATGGTTTGTATTAAATATGTCCGGCGTTATTGATTTTCGTAAAGTTAATACACCCGGAATTCGAACGTTTTATATTTTACGTTCCATTATACATTGTTATTGATGAAACCCCGTCTGCCTATTTACAATTCCGGATTATAACATTTCCGGCAGGGAATAAAATTTTCCGGGAAATTTGGCATCATAAATGCAAAATATTTCAGAACCAACAGTTTATTATTTTTTAGCGTTTAAAATTTAGCCAAATGTATTCCTGCGGAGTGACAGGAGAATAATTTGTTTAGTGGATACCGTCCATCGCAAAAACAGCGTTTCCGTCGTTTTAATTTTAGTTTCTAAGTGTATATAGCGAAGAATGTATTGGTTTTACTATAACGTATGATTTTTTTTCTTTCCCCCTTGTCATAAATTTTCTGATCAACAATCCTATACCAATCAATAACTTTTTAGGAACTCCAAAGGGATAATTTGTCTAATTAAACACGAAAACTAATAATAATTAAATGGTTTTGACATCGAATATTATTGCGACCGTGCTGTTTATGTATTTGTTTGTTTTAAATTGAAGAAGAATATAAGTTTGTTCAGACCACACATGGCATCGGGAAGTAAACAGCCAGTATCATTGCGATAATATGCGGGGATACAGTGTTAATAAATGAATAAAAAGTACTACGGGCCAGGGCCCGTCAAGGTTTTCAATTTTTTTTTTTTTTTCAATTTTTTTTTGCAGGCCCGGGCCCCGGAAAAATGACCCGAGACAACGGGTCAGAGTAAGGCCCTGATGATAATGTAATATAATCGCCCTGTATACAGATAGTAAATAGTTATTAAAAACCAACGTATTTCGTTTGTATTACCGTGATTACAATTGATATTCGTTAGTTCGTGTACATATAGCTGTCCAAACAAACGGCGTCTATAATAAAATATATATCTTATAATATAACGCGACAATTTATAAAATCGCCCGGCACGTATTATTATAGACGCGTCTGTCTTATTATATTTTTATATCGACTACGATTGCGTGTTTAAAGTCAATATATCTACAGGGATGTGTCGAAAATAAGAGGCAATAAAAATAAAAATAAAAAACTACGAAAAAACGTAGTAGTAGTAGTAGTAGTAGTAGTAGTAGTATAGAGCGACGACACGTAGGTCTCAAAATTGCTTTATGATCTATAGTCGGGATCTTCTATTATTTTGAATAAAATATAACGATAAACATTTATACGTTATATTATTATTATTATTATTATTTTTATAAACTCGAACACGCACGTGCACAGGTCGAAGACGTAACGCACATACCTATACGCACTTCCCGAGGAAATATGATGAATTTAAAATACGAATATCGAGTGCGGAAATATAATAATACATATATATATATATCCGTATATAAATTGATAGACTCGTTTAAAACGGAATCGGTATCATATCGTAAAGTATCGGTACCGTTATTGTATTATATAAACGTGCGTATTTGTGAAAATGATTGTCGACGACTGTCCACATTAAATCCTTTACATTAGTTTTCGCGAATCAATCGGAATCCGAATAAAACGCATATACCAACCGTACTGTCGTTATTTATATAATAAACTCAATAGAAATATTAAAAACAATACATTTTGGGCTACCAGCGAAGCGAACAACATATCGGTTTTGCTTGTTGATGCGTGTAGTTTTTATTCCGACTTATCCACCGGACGTAGGTAGCGCCTATTCTGAAAGCAGCGTAGATATCCGCTCAGAATCGTTTTTCGTTTGCAATGGTTTATCGTTGCGTGCGGGTGGAAATTTAAATTCCCCGTCTATAGCCTAACCTACGTTCCCAATTTTCCACCTACATTATTGGCCCGCCCGCGGTGCAAAGTTTGTCCGTATTTTCTATTTTTCTTTTTCGTCAATCGAAACGAAGATAATTATTAATTAAAATATTACTGTGATTTCAAATCGTATAATATCACGATCACGACCAGGTCGAAATGAGGTTACACTTGACAATATTTAAGGAGTTCCCCGGTACTTAGGGATAGACGATTTTGACGAAATTGAAAAGAAAAAAAAATATTGATAATTTGTCGACTCAATAAAAATATACTTTTATATAAATTTAAAAACTCTTCCGCGTCCCGTCACAGTTATCGGTTGTAATAATTACGTAATTTGTTCAAAAACGCATTCCCGTAAAATAGAGAAAAAATAACACTTTGAGAGTCATATTGTAATTATTATTCGTTGTGGAAATTTAAAACACCAACATTATCTACAGGGTTTGACGAATTGATTTTCAATTCACTCCAATTGCGTGGTAATTTTTAGCGGCTGTACATGAATTGGTGGCTGGGAGACGGAGGATCTCATGTTTTTTTCAAAATATTTCCTACTTCAGTATTAAAAAATGAGCTCTTTTTTTTATTTTTTTTCTACAATTAAGAGAATTTGTAACTTTTGTCTATAAATTAATAATTTACTAAACGCACACGGCGTTCCCGAGATAAATTCGCGTGTTTCTAATATTATCGTCGTAACGATAAACCGTTTTACGGTGAATCACAATCGGCTGGAGATAAAACAAATTTCCGATTTAAGACGTTCGAAAACGCTTCGCGCCTATGATAATCCGGCGGAAATCACAATACAATTAGCGCCCTGATTTTTATTATTTAATATTATTGCGCACGTTATCGTGAGTATTTTTTTTTTTTTTTTTTTTTTGCGTTTGGCGGTAAAGTGATACTGTGCGAAAAACGTAGATGTACAGTTAAGTTGGGTAAATGTTTACCGTAATTATTACGAATCGATACAACTATAATATAATATTGGTAACCACCGACTATATTATTTGTCCGTGTCATTTATATAAATTTTATAATAAGTTTACGTAAGGAAACGTTATTTTTTCAAAGTGTTTTCCACTCGTGTTTTTTTTTTTTTTTCTTCACGAGAGCAACTTTTTCCACTCGCTCCCGCCGCTAGTATCGCGTAATTAAATACGCGCGACATTATATTTTATAACGACGCCTATTATTTTCACATATACATGCGAGCACGGACTCATACGTCATTCGTCGCGGACAAAATCACCACGAGGTATTTAAATATCGATAAAATTATATTACAACGAGATCGTCTTGTTGTATTTTCGAACTATACGCTCATGCCACACCCGCGGTTATCCGTAGCGGTCCATATAACACGCCCGTTTTTGTTCTGTTAGAAAAAAAAAAGAAAACGACAGCGTTATATTATTATTATACGAATATTGTGTTGTGTTGCGTACAATATTACAAGAGACACGTATTCAATCGGTTTGTCCGAAAACGACGCGATTCGCAGACCCTCACAGTTTATTTTGTAATTGCCTATTGAAATTAAACTCGCTCAATATTCGAATTGTGTGACGATCTCGAATTTCAGAAATATTATCGTAACGTACGGGCACCAGTGGCGTATTTACGGGGAGAAGGGCCGATATGTATCGCCCAGATCATCCCCTTTCCCCCAGAACTTTTTTTTTTTTTTTAAATCAATTTTAATAAAAAAAATATTTACATTCCACTCGTTATCACTCGCTGGAACACGACGCTCTTTCCATTCGTAATCCATAGTCGATAAAATGTCTTTTATGTTTATTTAATCATGGTTACACCGCAACCAGACGTGAAGGTAATAATTTATGTTTTCTCCGGCACCGGCCCATAAGCTATCACTTATCAGCACAGCGTGTCCGTTGGTTTATGTTTAAATTGTTTTACTGTTTCGCGATTAAAAGCGCGTGGCGCGTGTTTTCTTTTCTTAATTTTTTTTTTTTTTTTTTGCTCTCCGGAACGCGTCCTTTCGAATCGCGTCGAGGGTTGAAATTGTTAAAATGTCTAACACCATAAAAAAAATTACTTTTTCTGTGGCTCTACCAAGAAGAAAATCAGAATTCAAAATATTACTTTAGACGCGTAATTCTTGTGTTGCTAAAATGCAATAAGGATATAAATCCTAATGTACATTTATTATTTAAAATACTCATTCCAGTTACCACGATCTTGTCCCGTACGGACGTTTTCTCGTTTGAAAACGATTATCTACGAAATACAATGTCCGAAGTAACTAACTTATATTGAAATATAAACCTATTTTTTCAAATGTTGTTTACATCAATTGAGAATAGGCTAAATGCTCAGCAACTATCGCAAAATATCCACGCGGATGTAGGGGAAATATTGGGTGAAACGACCCGAATGTTGATATTATTTTTGTAATATAAACAATTATAGTATATAAAAAAAAAAAACAATTGTAACAACTGTAAATGTAATTAAAAAGCGATACGCCGCATACGTGCAATAATAACGAATAAAAGAAGCCGGGCGAGCTCCGAACCCCCGTCATCTGACGCGCCGATTTTTTCCCCCGATATCACCGCCCCCCGAAGGAAATCGTAAACGCGCCGCTGACGGGCACAAACCGGACGTTTAAAATACAACGCGAGTTCCGACCGCGTGCAACGCAATAACGATTATTGTTATTTTAGCGTCGAACCGAAATAGTTTCCATTGCCTATCGGATTCGGAGGGGGACGCGATAATATTATATTTTCACCGTGTAACACAATATTATTTTTTTTTAAAAACGAGGAGTGTTTTTCATCTCCCCACCGGACGGAAAATCCTCGACGTCGGCAATATCGTGCCATTTATTTTTTAGAGAATTCCTCCTTAAAAGGAAAAAAAAACTAACTCTCGCGGTAGTCGCCCGGTAGCCCCCTTTACCCCCGTCCTACTAGTGAAATAGTAGTTCTCCACACAAAGTGTAGAATAGCCGAAAACTTCGCGACGTTAACTTGACCGGATATAATAACAGTTTATCATTTATATCGTTCCTCACGGTAAGCACATTTTAATATTAGATGGGGACGTGATACTCATTGGCACGGGGGTAGGCTCGTATAACCCAAGTGCCGTTACCACCGACCGATCTATTAACCGCGGCCGTGTGGTTAACTAAACGAGGTTGTGTTGATGGCATAAAAAGTCATTCGCGATTAAAGTTTTAACAAGGATTAGTGATAAGTATAGGGCTAGGCGCTTTATGACCATAAAACAATCAAAATATTTTAAATGCCTTATAGCAGTGAAATAATTGGAAAATCTCACGTAATACATATGCGAATAAAATATGTATTTAAAATATATATATATATATATCAATCGACAGTGGCGCAACTAGGATTTATTTTTGGAGGGGGGTTATACATAATTATATTTGTAAAAATTAACAAAAATGTACAATGTACATATCATTTGACTTTTAAAAAACATTTCGGGGGGGGGGGGTACAACTCCCAAACCACCTGTATGATCACAATGCGGGCGATCGGCGTGAAAAACACACGCCATCGTTTTTCATTTTAATTTATACGTATTTTAATGCACTCTGTTATATACGTAGACAAAAATAAAACCATCAAACTAATATCTTAGACACGGGGTTCTATTTGAAATAAAGTTTATTATTATTATTTTTTTTTTATATAAAATATTTATAATAGTTCTCCATTTTTATATCAAACGTGGTCAAATATGCATACATACACGAAAATGAGGTCAAATATGCAATAATAAATTTAAATTAATAAACTCGCGTCGCTCCGAAACACATTTGTATATTACTTGGCTATATTTTCGACAGTTGTATAAAAACATATGCAAACTCCCAGAAGTCCCTACTGATAAGTGTTGTCTGCACAATATTTCGAAAATGTTAAAATAGTTATTAAAATTTATTATGCAATATAATATTATAATAACATGCCGAATACTGGTTACGCCTCTGACCGGGTGCATAATAAATTGTATTTAACCCGCGTTTCCGTTCGGATACAGTGCCTTAAAAAAAAAAAAAAAATGATTCGGGCAATATTATAACATATATATTAACGCCGGTATGAAAAACAACGTCATCGGGCAGGGAAATGCCACTTTTGCTACGTCCGGATTTTACGTATTCCAATATCTTATTTGACGACCAAACACAATTTTATACATTCCCTCAGATTTTTGCCGTTTCGTCGGTTTTGCACGCACGTCGAGGTCGTCCGTTGATCTTCGTCGCCGGCCGTCATTACCGGCCTGGGTTATTTTTAGATTTTAGTAGCGCTGACGACGCCAGCAGTTTTTCGCTAAAAAAAAAAAAAAAACCGAAAACACATACAGCGCACAGTGTATTATTAAAATTATTATTATTGCGAACCGCAGTGCTCTAGTTTTTGGCCACATTCTCGAATATAGGTTTCCCGTTCTTACCGTCCCGGCGTTCGCGGGTCCTTTTTCTACCGTGCGACCGAAATACGAACGCATTTGGTTACGAATAGTAATAATGCAAAAAAAAAAAAAAATTTCAAATCAAACCGCCATTGTACCTTTTTGCAAGGCTGAAAGTTTTCGTACGAACGCGTACCTACTTTGTTGTGTTATTATTATTATTATTCATTCTTTTTTTTTTTTTACAAAATTTACCTCGGAGCAACGCCATAGCAAAATATGGCAGCACTATTTTAGGGGCGGCAAATTGCGAACAAACCGAATTGATTTAATTGTTATATTAATCAGTAAACTGAAATCGATGTTCATTTTCCAGTAAATAAAAAACAAATAAATGTAACTTTCAGAAAACGATGATGGCAATGAAGTAGATATTGACGCAATAGATATGACGGACGATTTGTTGGTAGCAGTGTCCAAACATATTTAAACCCAACAATACCCCGTTGGTAGTGTTACAGTTGTAAATCCTGAACATTTTTTTACCAAACGTAGCACTTCGTATCATTTTAACAATGGTCGGTCGCATCAAGGACCGAAGCCTTTCTAAATTAAATACAGTCAACAACTATTTGAGATCGTGTATATGAACAATCAATAATGATCTCGTAATAATTTCTATTGAAAGAGAAGCGATGATAAATCGTGAGTTTGGAAATTTATTGATTGATTTGATTTTGCACAAGAAAAGGTTCGAAAAATAAATTTCGTTCGATATATTTTGAATATTGTAGTTACATTTTGCCACATATAATTTATTTTTATTTTAATATTAATTATTCTTATTATATTTTATAAAGAAAACTGAGGTTACTCGGATCGTTTATTTTTTTTTTAAATTTAATAAAATGTATTGAATACAATAAATAAAATACATAATATTATTATATCGATTGTTAATTATTATCAATTTACCCATTTCTATTTACACGGTTTTCAAATACCCATACCGTTGTACAATCAATATTCTGATTATCTCGTAGGAAAAGACGATAATAGATTATGCAGCGGGCACGCTTATCCGACATATTGTTTCAGGATCATCCGTCGTCCCACGCTCATTTTACTATATCACTACAATATTATTACCAGTTCAGGAAATGGAAATAATAGTCCTGCCTTACAAAAGGTCAAGTAGTTTTAATTTGTTGATATCTTATACAGGTTGGTTTCGTGGTTCAAAATCTAAGTTTTCAGCCTTTCCCCCACCCCCACCCCCTTGTGCGCTTGCATAGATAGCTAAAACGCAAAAACTTTCGAATATTTCGTATTATTAACATATATTTTGTAACTCCTTTTAAAACTAAGCCGGGCATAAATAAATGATTATAATAGCTATAGGTATAATAGATTTTAAAGCGGTGTAACTTTTTTCTTCTTCTTATTGTCCTAGATAATATTTTTAAGCGTTTAAACTCGTAGGAAATTTAATTTTCTACAATATTATTCTCTACGGCAAACCGTTATGATGAAATATCATCGACAAATCAACAAATATGTTTAAAATGTAGCGTAATTTATGAAAAATGTGAAACTTTGACGGCGCATAAAATATTATATGTAATTGTAGCAAATTTAATCCACTACAATTTATAATAATAGTTTTTTTTTTTTTTTTTATCTTAGACTGTAATTGATAAAAACATATGATCGATAAACTAAAAAGTGTACGAAATGTTCGAAAGTTATTGCTTTTTGGCTACCCACGTAAGCGCACAAGGGTGGGGGAGGCGAAGGTCGAAAACTTCTATTTTAAACCACGAAATCATTATATAGAAGATATTAAAAAATTTAAAATACTTGATATTTTTTTAGGTAAAATGTCTCTCTCTCTCTCTCTCTATTCCCTGGACTAAACAGTATAATAATATTATTATTATTAACGTGTTGTATTAGAAGAAAAAAATGAAAACCTGCGTATGTAACAAATTATGACGTACTCGAAACAATATATATATACAGTCGAGTCGCGATAACTCGAAGAACTCGACAACTCGATTTTTTTTTAATTCCCCTAGAAATTATAATAACACTCAATGTATTATAAGTCTTGTTAACTCGAATATAAAATATCATTACAAACTGTTAGGCAATTTGTTGAATCTGTCGAAGGCGTGGATACTTCTATTTTCGAATCCATAGGCAAATTAGAAGATTTTGTCAATAAACAGCCAAAAAACCAAAAATTAATAACAAATTATTTTTCTACTGTATCTCATAAATAATACATATTTAGTTTTTGTATAGCATTTATGTATAAACATATTATATTTGTCGTAATGTTTTTATCGTAAAATTATATTTCATTACATAGGTAACTCGAAGTATTTATTTTATTTCGATAAATTCGAGTTAGGTATCTCGAATAATACATATCTCGAGGTGAATTTTTATTCCCCTTCAACTTCGAGTTATCACAATTCGACTGTATATATATATATATATAGAGAGAGAGAGAGAAAACAAAATAAAAAATATCCGTTTGTAACAGGAAAAAAAAATATATTCTTCCGTAATACGGGCGCGACAAGTCCAATATGCGATTGTGTTCGAATTCGGACAAGTGTGAACGCGCGAACCTACCTCAGGGAAATCACCGTAACGTCGTCACGACTCACGGTCGTGTCCCCGGATCCCGTTAGCCGTTTACTTACGACTCTTTTACTCGGTCTCCGGCGCCAGTAATATACAATAGGGTCGAAACGATGGATAATTTACGAATCGCGTGTTTATTTATTACTTTTTAACCGTTTGAAATACACGGGCCAGGTGTACAGCGGTATCGAATTATCCTGTCCTACCCGCGCGCGTAAACGACATTTTGAAAACAATATCCTCCTCCGAACGGTTTGGACCCGATTGAGTAAAATTAACGATAATTGGTTCACAATAAGTAATCCATTGCCGGGGAGTGTTTAATACGTTTTTAATATGTATTTTTTATTAAATAGAATACAAATGGGTTACAAACCCAGACGGTAGGGTTCTGGACGTAAAAAACCCGGTTCAGCACACCCAAGTACCCTCCCCCCAAGACGCACACTTAGTACTTCACAGTCACAGTGGTACTCCGATAAGTCGAAATCCGAGGAAAACGTAATTTTTTCCGATTTTTCGCGGTGTTCGACTTTCAAAAAAATACGTTTTTACTATTGTTTTTTTTTTTTTTTATGATTACATTTAATTTATTTACCATTCATTGACACCCCCGGCGTCACTGATAGCTCTACACATTCACCGCGAACTTTTCTAAAAGCAATATCGCGCCGATTTTTTTTTTTTAATCTTCAAGCCTAACGAATTCGTGAAATTGTTTGCTTTTTCCTATAGAACAAGACTCCCGTTACTGATATTGGCATTTCTGCATTGCTCGAACCGCTTTCACAGAATTATACACGTCGTTCTACGTGTTAAAATTCGTGGCCTCTCTTCTCGTCCGATCTGTTGAAAAGTTCAAATCAATTTCCATACTATTCCCCATTATGGTAGTTAATGTGCTCGCTGGTATTCCAAATCCTACAGCGATATCCTTCTTTTTCCTTTTCCACTTTTCACTGCGTCAAGGACCCTTTGTTTTTCTCCAATAGTAAGTGTTTTTTTTAAATCACTAGACATTTTCGCATTCACAATACTTATCCATACACGTGTAACCGAGATCGATCGCTACTGACAATAACGGGTCCAGTGACAATCAACCAAATGAAACAAAATATACATTACGATAAAAACTATCGGGTTAAATTATCGGCACGTGCAAGCCGATTAGATAATAATTTATTCTATATTCGGAACACAGAATGTTCGAGTTATCAATAGTTTTTCTTTCGACCTTTCGAGGTCCCACTGTATTATGATTTTTATTACCGACATATTGTACAAGTAGTATATTATAATATTTAAATGTTGCCTCGGTCGTATATAGTATTATATATATTTTAATTGCACGCTCCACCGAAGGATTACATTTATTCATAATCCCATCACCGCCTTGGTTTTTTTTTTTTTTTTTTAAATATTAAAAAGTGCTGTCGGATTTTAATATTTTAATGCAAAATTTAATAAAAAAAAAAAAAAATTTCCAAAATACGATCCAACAAACAGTAGCAGTGAATACAGCTCAATAATAGTATATTTAATGGACCACAATAGCCTATAGGCAGTCGGTTGCGACTTTGTAACAAATTAATTTATGAATCTTTTATTTTGCATTTTTTTTGACGTTTTTAATTTTTAAGGTCATTTTTTGGACTTTTTAAATCATATTTTCCTTGTTAGTTCATTTGTCGGTATTTATAATAAAATTCCGTCAATTAACACATCTTTACGTGAATATTTTTTGTTCTACACAAGCTGCATCATATACGTCAAATGTATATTTTATAAAATAATATTTTACACGAGCTGCTTTACGGGTTTTGGTAATGATAAGGATTCGACAAAATAGGCAATATTTCTTAGATTATTTATTTTTATTGGCTTGTGATATATCATTCACGAATTTCCAGATTAAGTTGGTTGATTAATAATTTTAGGAGGTATCCGTAAACTATCTGGCTTGTTGTTAGGCTGTACAGTGAAGTGTATAATAATACAGTAAAATGCCAAAATCTAAAACGCTTTTCTCGTCAACGTTGCGAATTTCACGTCAGTGAATTCAGACGAATAGAATTATTACAAAAAACAACTTGTTCAACATTCAAATTCTATCAACATTTTTATAATTTTTTTTTTTTTTAAATACATACATTTTTACGTATATAATATTCTCTAATATCATTAATATCAAAATGTAATTAAAAACTAATTTATGTGCATTTTATATTGCATTTTTTTTTTTTTGGAAACTTTAAATGCTTGTTTTCATTGCATTTTTTGTGCACGTTTAGTGCATTTTTAAGGTTTTTCACTGCATTAAATTCACAGCCTTGATTATGATCGTCCGTGTAATACGGCGCCCGAAGGGTCGACGGGCCGCGGCGGTTTTATTAATCTCCGCTCTCTCACTCGCTCACTCACTATCTCTCGCTCCATCTCTTTCTCACTTTCTCTCTCTCGCTCTATCTCTGTCTCCGCGTCACCGTTATGCCGGGATCCCGGCCGACCGGCGGTCCTAGGTCTGTCGAAACACTTTACGCGCCGCTTCCCGCAAATCTCCCACGCCCCCCTTCTATGATAATCGTTATCTTTCCAATTGTTTCTTTACCCCCCCCCCCTCTCCCGCCCCCATATGATTTCCTCCCGTTCCGCCGCCCGCTCGTCAACTCTCTCCGTCGCGCCCCGGCACTCCTCGCGCGGCCACTTAATTCGACCGGGCCTCCCGCAACAACACGCCGCCCGTCCGCAAACCTTCCCGGACAATTCTCTCACGTTTTCTTGTTCGTCCATCCCCGTAATCCCGTATAACCTATATAATATATTATTGTACACGCGCATCCGTCTTATACTAGTTTTCGTTTTCTTTCCGTATTTTTTTTTTTTTTTTTTTTTTATTATTATTATTATTCACCGCCCCGACACTCGTTTCCGTATACATCACCGGAGCCGCGCTCGAGTTTTATACAATTTTCCATTCGCCATAAACGTCATCATTTTATCACCCCGTGTAGCGCACCTGTCGCCAACCCGTCCGGCCCGCACATTATTCTGCTCGCTACGACTTATCCAATGCCCGCCAACGCTGCATTATTATTATTATTATTTCCCCACCCCGGATGTAAACTATAGGTCTAAATTACTTGAGTTTTTTTTTTTTCAAAACGATTGTTTTTCCGGACTTGTGTTTTGCGCGTTCAGACGTTCGAACGAGCGTTTTTTTTTTTTTATGAACCGTAACTGTATTTTACTTATACGCGGCAACGTGCTGTGGCGCAAGTCGCAAAAGTTCAAATTATTATTCGAATTTTTATTCGTTATCGGTACCTCTACATTTAAACGTGGGAATATTGTTGAGCGATGTTTTAAACGTTTTTAATTTCGAGCATAATGAAAGGGAAATTATTATCGAAAACAATTTTTGACACGGCGAAAGTTATTAAAAACTTTCGTTTATATAAAAAAACTTTTCGATATATATATATATATATATAGGTATATATTTTTAAACAGAGAATATCCGTACATTAAACGGGCCGTTTTTTTTTTTTTTAAATAAAAAAAGATTTTATCGATAATTTCAGATTGAAAAATAAGACCGAGGAACACGATTTGCATGTAAACGTTTTTCACAAAAACTTGAGAAATAATTTTCGCGGATAGAGTTAAAAAGGAAACGCACTTCTAACGCCACTCTTGTTGTAATATCTGCATACACTCAACGCAGAGTTAATAAAAACAAGACGTACTTCGTACTATGGGTAGACCCCCGGTGTAGGCGGGAGATTGGGAAGGTATAGGCTATGTCTATAGAGTAATTTAGGCTACACAAGGTGTCCCGGCGAAGATATACCCATTGCGATATCTCCTGAGATAATGAAGGTGAAAAATTCTATTTTTTTAATTTTTTTAAGACCCACAGGGGTAAGGACTACAAACCAAACTCATAAAACCTATACAGTAATACTAGAATAAATCAAAATTAACTTACTAAGATTTTGTAAACGTGTTCGGGAATGTAAAACTAAAAAAAAAAGAAAAGAAAATAACAATTATACGAAATATACGCGCTAAAATATGACAAATATGTTAAAATACTAAAAATAAGCAAATTCACGCACTAATCTTTAACTTAATATTTTTATCACTATTGTTAATAGAGGTGTTTTCCTGTGTAGCAAAAAAAAAAAAAAATATGAACTTTACGAACCCTGATTATAATGAATAGGCACTTAAGAAGATTATCAAAATTTTCGAAAATCGTATATTATTATAACGTCGATTAAAAATAATGATTTTAATGGAATATATACGAGTATATTTTTATATTTATGTATTAATAAATATATAAAGACAAAATCTATCGATCCGATATTTTTTTTTTTAATATATATATATATATTTCGCACAATAAGTGAGCGGTTTTTAATTTACCAAAATATTATCTAGACGGATGCTAATAAAACAGCGGCCGTAAAACGTGTTTCCTAGCGTTTTATATATATATATATATATATATATATATATATATATTTTTTTTTTATGCTCTTTCAAATTAGACTTAGCCCCGCGTAAAAATACAAAGGGGCGAGAGAGCAACTTTGACCCGGCAAATTTAGTAGTAGTAATTAAATAATAATCTTACGCCGAACGACGACGGCTGTTAAAAAACTCGTACAAAAAAACGAATAAAATGAGCCGCAGTTTTTTTTTTTTTTTTTTTTTTTTTTATACGGTGTGCTGTACGAAAATAATAATATACTAAATCTCCGACGCGCAGCACACGTTGTGATTTTATTGTCTTGACTCCCGGAGTAAAGAAAGAAAGAAAGAAAAAAAAAATGGACGTCGCTTTAAACGCAATAGTTTTGAAAAAAAAAAAAAAAAAAACAATCGTCGTAATAATGCGTTTTTATGTTGCCGACGACCGGCCGAACGCGGGTATACCGCCGGTAGATTTCGTGACGTGAGGCCCGGGGGGAACTTAAATCGGAACCGTTTCGGGGCGAACCCAGCACATCGCCGCCGCCGCCGCCGCCGCCGCCGCCGGAACGAAACCAATCTAAAAATAAGTATAAGTACACGGAAAATTATTAAAATCAAAAATAATGTAAGTACGTGCACCGCGGTGCACGTGTCGCACGGGCCAAGGCTGTCGACCCTGTAAGCCGCCGCCGCCGCCGCCGCCGATCCGGACCGCAAACGCCAACACGCCGCCCCGTGGCCGGACCCCGCGGGGCGGGCTTTCTGATTGTCAACACGGCAGGGCGAGGAGAACGACGAATTTGTCATAGTGTCACACGAGTAAGTATCTTTAGAAATTGACAAAAATAACAACAAAACAATACAACCCCTCGAAAAATCCCCGTACACGTTGTTCTTATGGTGTGCGGCAATACACTCGTAATGTATTTAAAAACAAATACGTTTAAAACGCGACACCGCGATTTAATTTTACTAATAAAACGTGGTTTTTTTTTTTTTTTTTTTACCTCGTACAACATTATTTCGATTAGTATAAATACGCTCCAAATTTTTCACATCGTACTTGAAAATATGTAATTTATTTAGGAAATTGTTCCCAAACACCCAAATTTCGGTAATTCTAATCAAATAAAATTTTTTTTTTTTTTTTAACAACAGACAATCCGGGGTTACCTTGGCTAACAATATTATGACCATACCAGTTTACCGAATTCCGCTTAGCATCGCCTTTTGATCGAAATGATTTATCGCTATTGTGTATTACATACCTTATTTAAACTTCCCGCCTATAACAGTATTTTTTTTTTTATTATTTTATTCGCTTTATTCGCTTTAAAGTAAAAATTAAATAGTACATATTTAAAAAAAAAAAAACCCTAAGATTGTGTGAAGTTTATACTATACCCGACTATCAGTTTCGGGCAATTTTTTAGTGAAACAAGCAAAACCGTTGTACACCGGGTGTTCATTGTACTTAACCCCGTGTGTCCATTTGGACGTAGAAAACCTATTTAAAAAATGCCTTGACAACTCTAGTGTACAAATACATTTTAGTTGTTCGGAACGCCGAGTGTCACAGTTAAACGGTTGGTCGGAAGAATAATAATGATAAAAAATATTGTAGACAATGAACATAATATTACCATTGGCGGAAAATTTGTTATATTTTTAGAGGAGGGGCTGATTTTTAAAAAAAAATGTTTTACTGTATATAAAGAACCGTTTCCACGCCGCTCGCGAAAATCACTTTACCGTGCAATACCTAAGTATCTATGATTTATTTTAGACATTCTTTACCATACATATACGAGTACGTTGAATATTTGAGTATATTTACGGGGGGGGGGGAGGGCTTATGTCTCTGTTTGTACATTTTGAGGGAACTCGGCCTCCCCTCCATTTCCGCCTATGAATATTATACAGTTACTATAATTATTATTAAATAAACTGTTGGTTATATTTAATGCATTTTTATAACAAAAAAAATGTAATTGAAATATTTAAAAATATAAAATAAACCTAACAAATATGTATACGTACCTACTCGTCTAGAACATACAAGACAAAGTATCGCAAAAATATGTACGTATGCCATCATCATTTATTACCTATGTTGTTTGACTGTTTTTATTATTGTACCTATAGGTACTCCGTAGATAATAATACGAAAATAGATACGAAATTCGTATACATTTCAAATTTTCAAAAGGTTTTCAAGGACACGCAAGAATCTAATTGACTCTCAGATCTTACATTTTTGAGTAGGCATAACTGTCAGAGAGTGGAATTTTTTTTTTTTTAATAATAAAGCCATTTTGCATTTACAGCATAGATCGACGTGTTTTTTTTTACATTTTGAGTTAAGAATACAATATTATTACATTATGAAATAACTAAATACGTTTTTATTTATTTTCTCATTGTGCATTTTTTAAAAATGACTCAATAATACGTATTATTACAAATTATCCAGACGCCGAAGTTTTTTGGAAAATTTCCTGCAATAGACAGGAACTAATTTACAATGTACGTATTTAGTTATTTAATAATATGGAAGTTTGTGTTCAGCACCTTCGGGCTCTGGTATAAATTATTTCGATATGCTTCAAGCGTTCTATGTAATATAAAATTGGAAGTTTATTTGGTAGTATTTCCTTATTTAGGTAATTTATTTGATAAAGGTTATTTTATTTATTTATGTGTTACATAAGTAAACTATTATATTATATAACAATAACGTCCGGAATGGCAATTTAATAAACCACAGGGGGAAGAGGTCGTTACTTTATTACACCGAGCCACCGAGTGGTTTGCTGAGTAAATTTGGTATAGGTATCTACACGAGAAACAAGAATGAAGTGGTATATATAAGTCTGTGCTTGAATCGTGACTTATCAATTATCGACTTACCGTAGGCCGTAGGTGATAATATATTGTATTTGTTATAAATAGAAAATTCAAAAGTTCCGGGTCGTCGTTTTACAATCCTATAATAAAAAGTTTAAAACAACCAACAGGTTACATTCGTTTGATACTTGGGTATAAATAACTATATGAGTACGATAGGCAGGTAATTCGGAAAACATTTGTGCTTGGGTACAAAACAAAAACAGTTGTTTCGTTTTTGAAATTATTATATTAAATAACGTAGGTTAATCTCTCTCTCTCTCTCTCTCTCTCTCTCTCTCGCGGCAGCAGCAGCAGCAGCAGTAGCAGTATACTCGACACAATGAGGTCAATTAATCGTCCGCAACAGCTGTGATGGCTAATAATATTACATCAACTGCAGTTTTCAAACAGCACGTTTAAAATAATAATAAACCGCTGCATTTTAAACGAAATAAAATTATTATAAGTATACCGTAGTGTATTACTGTACGATATAGTATTATAGCCATTGTGTAATTGTAACGGTTGAGGATATAACTATGTTATATAATATTACAATCGTTGTACGGTGTTATGATAGTAAACCGATAGGTAAAAATTGGTAAAATAGGGGTGAACAAATATCGAGTTTCGTTCTGAGTCATCGTTTACAATTTTTGAACGATGTGTGTATTGTAATAGAATTGTGATTACGTATAGTGTTTAATATTATGAACTCCGCAAGTGAAATAAATTGTTTTGTTTTATTTATTTTTAGCAAACGAACAGTCAACTCTTTGGCTTCAACCAGCGGTGTGGTTTGAATGATTTTTTGGGGGGTGTCCAACATTTTAGGAACCTTACAAACCTGTCTTCGGAATTATTTACTGATAAAAAACGACATTGTACTTACTTTTTTTTCATATTACTATGTCGACACTTGACAAGTAATTTAACATTTGAAACTCTGGTACATAGTATAATAGATTAGTCGAAGGTTATTACTTAATACTAAATACAGACATTTATTATAAAAATTACTTTATTATATTGTTAACATTTACCATTAGTCAATTAATTATTTATTAGTCAAAAAAAGGATTATAAGTCGGAGGGTGTCTAGACATGGGGGATATCCCTCCTCCCAAAAAAATACGCCATTAGCTTCAATATATTTAGGTAAGTACACCGGATATTGTACTGTAATCGAATTTTTAGCAAGTTTTGTTTTTTTTTTTTTTTTTAAATTATTTTGTTCATTGTTTTTTTCGACTGCAGAAACGGTCGAAATATTATTTTATTAACCTAACATTGAAACGAGTGGTTACACGCGTGCTGTGAAATACATCTCTCTTGGTACTATCTAATCTAACTTAAGAACAAACGTGTTAATGCGTAAGAAAGAAATCAATTATTATTATAGAAAACCCTAGAGATTTTCAACTCCGGAACTCTACGACCTACGGAACTCTTGCCCCCCCCTCCCCCCTTATCATAGTCTTAAGTCAGTATTGAACGAATGAGATAGATAAATTGGAGGATATCATGGAGTAAACTATAATATTTATATTAGATTGTGCACGATTTTTATTAATAAATATTATGATTAAGAGTTTACGTGAATAACTCGTAATGATTCGATCAAATTTTTCCATGATATATCCAACAACTATCTGTCTCTATTACTTAACGACTAATTTTAATTTCTCTTTCTAAGCGCAGTCCATATTTGTATATGTCTATGATCAATATTCCGAGTTTTGTGCATTTTTTACTCGTGAATCGTGATAAATAAATATTGTTGTGTATGCATAGTTATTGTGTCTATACGATTAAACCCATAAACAATTATATTATAAATATTTATTCGTAGGATGATTTGTTGATAGAATATTTTGGCAGTTTGTACAACGAGTCGAATAAACTAGAATTTTGTTTTTTTTTCTATTTGTTTAAATAATGTTTTATTATTAAAAACAAAAAATAAATAAATACAATTAATGCATTTGTTTGATTTGTACAGTAAAATAAAAATCTGGACCGATTTTTTTTATCCATTTGAATTCGAGTTATACTAAAACCCGAAAAAAAATATCTACCTTAGCTAAGTAAAAGTTAATTTGAAAAAAAAAAAAAAAAAAACCAACTAATTTCAGTAACCGAGTCGAGTTGAAAATTATCAAAAAAAAAAGTCACTTCTAAACGTAACTTTAAACGTACACTGGCTCGGTTTTGATAAAATGCCATGCGATTACGAATACTTTAAAACCGCTATTGGTATTGTTGTAAAATGCAAATTTCTCGAAATTATACACGTTCAGATATTATTTCCACAGAGATTATTTATACGGAATAAATATTACTCATGTACTTGCACAATAAATAAATGATGGCACGTACACCGTACTATATAATAACGATAATAATAATATTATTATTATAGACGATAGACCGTCCATTTACGGTGGGCCAGACGGTATTATTGATTAAGAACTCGTCGATTGCGGGCAATGATTCCGCTTTCAACTCCCGGGTTTTAGCCGCGTATAATTAATTGGTATAATAATATTTTTTAACCGACAAAAATAAATAAATTATCGCGGCATTTTCGGTACGGAATATTAATAAAACGATATTATCGTCGTCGCGAACGGTCGCGGGGTGCCGTTAGATTGTATTTATTGCCGACGGCGTACCGGGCGAGTCGGGTAGCTAAACCGTTAATTCCCGGGTGTTCCTTTGAACAGTTACCGCCACACGTAGAGCGTCCCGGGTGTAATGGTTCCGTGTAGCCGCGGCACTCTCTATGGTTACCGCACAATAATCTATACCGCGGTATAGATAACATTATCAAAACGAATATTATTACTGTTATTATTATTTACGTGCAGGCGTTCTGCGCGTCCGTCACTCAATTAAATTTATATTAGCCGCGCGTTATTACCTCTGCACGTGGAATATTTTATATACGGTAATAACGTAATAATAATAATAAAATTATTTCAGCGGGTGATTTATTATACGGCGCGGTTTTTCACGCGCGAGGCGAACGCAATATTGTTATTTGATTTTCTGGATACGGCCGATTATATAATAATAATAATAATAATTTTATAGGTACCGTGATAATAAAATTTGGGACCCGGGATTTGTCCGCGAAAAATTACCGCTGAATAACGCGCAACCGGTTCGATTAATAATTATTACTAAAATATTAAAACCGGCGTTTTTTTTTCAAATTTTTTAATAATATTATATACAATTAATTATTCCGCGCCCCGTAGACCATTGGGACATATCGAAACGGTTTCGTCCAAAGTATTTACGGACTTCTCGTGCCGGCCGAGTTGAGTGGCGCCGGAACGATAATTTCGAACCGCAGTGGGCTAACCAACCGAACATATTTATTTTTACCGAATACAAACGCAATTTAATAAATCTAAAAAAAAGCGCGCATTCCGTTCGTCCGATGGGTTATTACTCGTGTCGAATTCGATAAAAATTTGTCAATCGCTTTTGTCTACTAAACGATTCTGAGCCGGGCTTCGGTTGTAAAACAAACTCTATACGATATCGACAATACTAGTCCAATATATATATATATATATTACACTAAAAAAATAATGCACACCAATCCCGGATGTTTGAACGATTAAACCGGGTCAATCAACACACTCGTTTTCCATCTATTTCATTAATATACACTACACCCGTGCACAGACGGACACTGTATGCGGTGTAACTTAACACAACGCATATAATTTATCAATACAAATGATAATTCAAACGGTATCGTGATAGTTCACGGTATCGTTTGTCTACATTCGAGTTGGATACTAATAAATACAGCGTACTTACTTAATATGGGATTGGTGTTATCCTGAATGAAGACCAGAGGGTCTCTGTTATCTATTGCAATGTTAATACCATTTATAACTAATCATTTTCGCACAAAAAAAGTATACACCGGTGTACATTCGAGTGTAGGTAGACGTAAAACGCCAGCACAGTTCTCGCATAATCTATAATATCTACAATATAATACGATGTGCGCAGATAAATAAAATGTAAAACGTACACAGTAATAGTGCGCATAGACTTTGCCGTTTTTTCCGCCTCGTTAAAAAAAAAAAAAAAAACTAATAGGTTTATTGGAAAAAAATGACCACTCCAAAGTGCCAACTAGACACAATTTTCTACCGGAAACAGTATGGATCGGATGAAATCATCTTGTACAGAAAGTGTTTTCAGAAATCAAATAAACATCGTTGTAAAACCACAAGACCCTCGCGCCGCTCATTATCGAAAAATTATTTCATAAATATGATAGTGAATTAGATTGAAATAAATATATGTATATATTTTTTTTAAATATCGCTCCGATTTATTTGACAGTATTATTATTATCAAAAAGTTTATTTTAATCGGTTTTTTTTTTTTTTTGCTGGTTTAAATCATTTTTCCACACCGTTAGGAATGTCAATTCGATCGTTTCGAGTTTTACATACGAATTATGAGGAGGAGGAAGACCGGAACCTATATATTTTCTAGTCAATGAGGGCATAGCCCCCAGGGATTTTTACCCGTGAGGGCGATTGGCTCCCATTGTTCACTTCGTTCCGGCGCCCCTGACTCGTACAAACGTACCGTGTCCAAATATTATCATCAAAATGTGTCGTCAAACGCTTTTCCGGAAACATATCCTCATCAAAATGACAGATGGCGGCGTACCCGCGTAGAGAAAATTGTACGATAAAGTTTTTTGTTTTTTTGTTTTTAATTAACTTAGTTAGGTATTTTGTTAAAAAAATAAGTTATTTCTAAAAAGTTAATTACGAATATTTTTTTGTAAAATAAAAAACCGTGACATACGGGTTTCGCGTTTATTTTTCGACAAAAACTACGTATTATCACTTAAATATCGTTCATACACAACAAGACAAAATGTACATACTTGAGTAATTTTTTGTTGTGTCATGGCAATGACAGTAGCAGCTAAAAATGGATTTCGGGTGCCCCAAAATGCTTGACCAGTATTTTATTTTACCGGCATGTTGTTTTATTTCGTGTTTTCTTTTATAATAATTGTCAAAAACACTATTGTACAGCAGACACTGTAACTTTATTATTTTGCTTTCCATCTGTTGTTCATTGTTGAATTATTAAATTTATTGAATTATTATTATTCAAACAAACGGCGCAAAATTGAAAACTACATAATTGATAAACGATTAAAAAAAATACAAACGAATAAACATCATGATAAAATTAGTGGTTAGCGATAGGTAGGTAATTTGGCGCGTATTCGTTATCACTCTGCTATGGATTCAGTGGAGGCGCCACGATTTTTTTTAATCGGGCGGACTAAGCTGGGCCCACTGATTTATAGGAAGGACCAGTGGCGTAACGCGAATCGCCTTACCTATCGCCTATTAGATAGTTACAATTACAGGTTAACAACAAAAGTAATGAAAAAAGCAAGCACAATCATGGGCAATACCGGCCAATTTTTAAAACATCAAAAACGCCCTCCTCCTTCGATACATTTCTGAGAATGGACATAATATATCCACCAGTTAAGACAAGTGGCCTCCTACAGTTCTTTTTTAAAATTACAATATGTCCAATAAGTTATAATATTTAATATACATTAAAAAAAAAAAAAAAAACAATTGAATAAACACAACATTTAACCCCCCCCCCTCTATCAGACCCAGTGATGCCATATGACATCATACGATTTGACACTTTGAAGTATAGCATTTCTCCAATTGTTATAACCAGAGTTTTGAACATATTATCACTATCATTTTTTAATGATAAAATGTCTAAATGGAAAATAATAAACGGATTTTTTTATTTGACTGTATTCAATCTACTTGAATTGTTTCAGCCGAACAATGTTTAAACCAATTTGATTGTAAACTCCTTGTCCTCTTTGTTTGACCAGCACCATAATCCGTGTTTGTAAAATTCTTTAATTTTGGTTGTAATGGTTTGTTATCTATTGTTTGTGATAAATCAAAAATTCTGTTTCACAACATATAGGATTAGAAATATTGACTTCATCAGTGAACACTATCATTTGAATTAATACTAAACAAAAATTATTTAAATTTAAAGTACATATAATTATTATTCAAATTTTCCAACTAATTTACCAATCAAATCATTACTATCAATGTTTATTGAGGTATCGGCTTTTTCTGATTCTTCGTTTACCATACTATAAAAGTGAGTACTAAGCGAGTGAAGTAAATAAATGTAATTTATAAAATATAACTATATTATAATTCTAAAAATGAAATAGGAATTTAATATAGTGGCACCCCCAACTGAACGTTAACCACCTCCAAGTTCCATGTCGTAATTACAAATACATATAATATTAACAACGTAATTTTATTTTTGAATAATTTATTATCGGTTCATTTTTTTTTTTTTCTTATGTTGCATTCCGATTATATTATATTATTATTGTAGTGGATAAGTAATATCGTCATGTTGAGATCAGAGGCAGTTTGAACGTACTTACTAGAGGTGCACTGCACTCCCGCGAAATACGGGACGGGTGGTTTGAACGTTTCTCATCCGGGTTAAAATAACCGGCAATTTCAAGACTCAATTTCCTTCCGTATCAAAATTTCAGATTTGCCGACTGAAATTAAATAAAACGGTGTTGGTGGGGGGGGGGATAGGGTAATTATACTCCCACACCTCTAAATCCGGGCTTGCCCCTGCCCGTGGCTCGACGGTAATAATTATTATTAAAAAAAAAAAAATGGAAAAGTTTGGAAACGTTGTGAGAATTGATAGAACGAGAGACATAAACGTGGACGAAACAGAAAAAAAAAAAAAACAAAACAAAAATAATAAATAAGGGCCGGGGACGCGACGACGGTAATAATATTATTATTAGTTTTCGTGTTTGCCGGTAGGCGTCGCGCGCCGCGAAGGGTTGGACGGGACCGGCGGCGGCGGCAACGAGACCGGCAATGCGGAGCGCGCGTTTGTCGTCAGTGTTTACGTCCGTCGCGTTCGCGTCACTCGTGCGTTTTTGATTACGGCGTCCCGGGAAAATTACGTGCGTTTTTTCGCGCGCCCGCCTAAACTTAAAAAAAAAAAACATTTACAATAACCGGAGTGTTTAATATTTTTTTTTTTTTTTTTTCTTTTTCCGCGTTGGCCCGTAAAATCCGCGCGCGCGGTCGTGTCGTCGTCGTCGTCGTGTGTTGTTTTTTTTTTTTTTTTTTTTTTTTTTTTTTTTTTTTGCGGTGTACAGCAGCGCGCGACTTTTGAAGGGCCCGGCGACGGCCCAACACGGACACGCAGGCCTATTATAATAAACTAATCGCGTTTACCGGGGTAGAGAAAAAAAAAATTACTATTGAAACACGTCGAGGGAGGGCAAAAAAAAAGAAAAAAAAGAGAACCGGACGCGTAGTGGTGGCGAACTCGTGTGTGTGTGTGTGTGTGTTAGCGCGTGTTTCTTTTCTTCCGTTTTTAAATGTGACCGTCGAACAAGTCGGAACTCTTCCCCTTCGAAGTTCCTCCGTGTCCACGACGTGTCAATCACCATGATCCGGTGCCGACCGCAAGTCCTCTGGACCCTCTATCTGATCGTCTATAACGGTAAGTGGTATTTTTTTTTCGTTTTTCGTCTTTCTCTTTATACACTAAGAGCAGTGAATCCATCTCGCGTCGCTATAATTTCGGTTTTTTTTTTTTTGTTTTTTTACTGACATTCCGTACTGCACGCGGTGGCGTACGGAGTGATTTGATGCCCTGGGTACATAATATTATAATAATCCGTCGTTACCCCTTGAATTTAAACATTTATAATACCTTTTTTTTTTTTGTTTTACAAACATATTTTGAGATTCAATAATAATATAAATTAATAAAAGTGTAACATACTCGACGGTTTTTTTTCCGAGCTGTTAATGCTCTTTGAAATTTGCTGCCCGGGCCGATTGGCCCCATCTCGCCCACCCCTTAATACGCCACTGACTGCCCGATTTAAAATTATCGACGCCCCGGACAAAAGCTAAAACAAAATCTTCACATTTTTTATAATTTTTTTTTTTTTCCATGCCTTCTGTTCTGCAAACGCATTAATAACTCTATCGAAATCAATGCAATAATGTCATTTTAAATGGATAAGATTCCTAAGGCATCAAATTTTTCGTAGCCCCAGTGGATATTTTATTACAATTTATCAAAATATAATATTCTTTTTTGAAATATTTTTTTGAAGATTTGAAGGCATGACATAGAATCATAGGAAACTAAATAATTATCCGGAACAATACTTAAAATTAGAAATAAGGCTTCAAAGATAGCCATAGCACTCATCTGTGTAGGAAGAAGACGAAGACATTCCATAGTACCCGTGTCTTTCTTATAAGCAAATAAATTCGCGAGCAGAATGGAGTTCGCTTCTAACCACCAATCAAGTCTAGTTTTCAGCATGTGTTCAAAAACTTTGCAAAAAGCGGAAGACAAAGCCATTGCGCGAAAGGAACTTAGGTTTCGGAATAGGGATAACTCGATAAGAAATCCAAGAGTTAGGAACCTGTTGGGTTATAAAAGGGCTTGGTCTTAGATAACAAAGGTCCCTAACATGAAAATACTTTAGCGCAAAAAGAGTCTTTATCTGGCGGACTGACAGGATCAATGCAACTTTTGTAGGCTACAGTTTTTGAACGTTACAAAACAAAAGTACATTTATAATTTAAAATAAGGGAATATAAATTATCAATAGACAATTGTGATGCTATGATTATCGCAGACGTATTAATAAGTCACATTGTACTCGTGATATTTATAACACGTTTATATTAATAAATTATACACGGAAAATAAGAGTATAAAAGAGTACTCAATAATTTTTTATAGCATTTAATATTATAGTGTATTAGTTGTGTGTCTTGTTCTCGTCGCGCGAATTAACACAAACACATATAAGTATATTATCAACACTATTTAGATAGGTACTCGAAAGAACGAGAAAATAAAATTGCAAACAAATAGATTTTTTAAAATTTATAACTAATATATTTTTACTAAATAAACAAATTAAACATCTATCTTAATATGTGAAACATGAAGTATTTTTAATTTTTAATTTTTTAAGAATGAATTTCAAAAACAAATACATATTATACGTTTTATATACGTGTATGTTATCAACCCGAGTCATTTCGCGACAGTTGTCGACGTCGATATTGAACAAGTGATTCCAACTAATATTTGCATTTTGTGAACCATATGAAATAATAAATTAACATAACGTTAAGTTGTACATTTAATTTGATTTGCACCATAAATAATAAATTATAATGCATTTGTTGTTAAAATGTATGAAAAATAATGTAATCAAATTTTCTGTAAGCAACAAAAGAAAATCATGAGTAAACCTAACCTTTCTGTATTTTTTAAATTTACAATATTTACAGCAAAACTGTTTGATAATTTATTTAAGCTTACTGGTATTGATATTTACGATCCGCACCCCTGGTACTTAGTCAATATATTAGGCTACATTCGGGTTTAATACGTTACACAATGTACTATTGGAAATTCGAATATTTCTACTATTTCATTATTATTGTAAATTGATTTAAACCAATTCAAAATGTATTATCGATATCGCATATATTATATATAATAACTTTACGCTCGATGCAAGATTTATTTATGAAACAGTCCACTAATTAATATAAATACGACAAATTCGTTTTTTTGATAATTCGAAACCTAGTTTTTAAACGACATATTATCAAGTGAATTACGAATAAACTTTCAAAGTCGGGTCTTTGACGGTTACGGAATTTTCACTTTGTTGTTACCTACTATTTCCAGTATATAATTTACTGTACTTGGAATCTTAAGCGCTTTTTGTTTAACGCCTTCTTAAATATTTGATTGTTTAAAATTGTTTATCCGTTGTCGATATAATCACTTTTTTGTTTAATGTATCTATTGTAATTGCATAGGCAAATAATTGACATTTTGTTAAAAATATCGGTTTTTGTTAGTTTTATCGACTGCTGCTGCGTTATCTATTTAATTTATAATATGTAACGATGAATTTACCGAAAATTATATTTTAACAAAACGGTTATTATTAAACTTAAACGAAATATGCTTATTCTATTTGCCAAATTATTAAAAACTGTTACATATTGCGTGAACAAAAGAAATTATTATTAATTCTTGTACAGCGAAAAAAAAAAATGTATAGTTTAAACAAATAGAAATAAATACATAGGTAGGTATTCACAAGTTACGATTAGTAGCCCGCAGTAAATAAGACGATATTTTCACATCACAAATCAAATTATTAATTAATAAACGGACAGTGGCGGTTATAAGGTAGGAGACCGGCGGACGCCTCCCACGTCTCCATGGACCGTAGATTTATAAATTGGGTTAATATATTTTCTTAGTTTCACCACGGATAACATTGATTTAATATGAGTATAATTTTTTTTTTATATTTTACCTTAAGCGTGTAACATATTTTTAAAAAATCGTCGAAAAAAAAATCATTTTTTTCCAGGTCCATTGCAACATTAAATGCAAAACGAATTAAAAAAAAAAAAAAAAATGTCTAGAGACGCCTTTTTACTAGTTTTAGTTATTTTTAACACGGACGGGGAATTTGGTATTTTATTATTTTCGCTCTTCCCCCTTAAATGTCGAGTATAACCGCTACTGTATACTGTCGACGGCTATAGGTGACAATCGGTGAATACTTTAATAAAAGATTTAACACGGGGAAACGACGAATATTATGCAGAGAACGCAGACAGATGACGGTTGCTCGTCTGAATCAAGAAGAAAACTGTCTGAAATATGGACAAAAGTAACTAAGCTTTATCATAAATCCGAAATATACACATAGGTATTTACATAAATAATCACTAAGTAGTACACAACACGCACTTGGATTCCAAGTATATTTTCTAATCTTGCCATAAATGATATATATCAAGGGCGCACCAAGGACTTTGGCGGAGAGGAGGTGCTAAATAAAATAATACATAAATTGTTGTAGTACGTAATTATTTTTAAACTTGTATGGCGCACATTCGCACGAGCTTTCACTTGCTTGTTTACGAAATAAACTACGATAAATAATATAATTTGGTAATATAATAATATAAAGAGCAATAAAAAAAAAACAATTAAAAATTAAAACAATAGTTTAAAAATGTTTTGACAATGAAAATTATATTAAAACTTTTTAAGTTAATATTAATTTTTGCACGTTGGGTTTTCATCTACAGTCATGGCGAAGTTATACATTTAGAATATTATCATTGATTTACCGGCAATCAACTGGTATAGGTCGATATAAATGTGTATATTACGTGATATAATATTTTATTATCTACATATTTAATATTTTTTAATATTGATGCGAAAAAATTAAATAATTACTAAATTACAAAAAATAATAGGAGGTTTCAACTATTTTAGAGAGAGAGAGAGGGCCTCTTTTGAAATAATTTCGATTTATAAAATCAATTAAGTTGATTTAGTGGAAGACTACTAATAACAAAATTTACCAGTATTTAAATGTAAAATGTGATTAAATATTACATTTTCTTAATAAAAAATATGATATAGTACACGTGTTATGCATGTTGGATATCTATTTAAAATTATTCTTGTCTTTTAATGTTACAAAAAATACGAAAAATTAAAAAAATAAATTGTTATATTTGCCTTTAAAAGTTTAATCGTCATGAGTTGCGCTCGCAGGGGGAAGTTAAGTATTTTATAGCGCCCTCCCCCCCAATTGGCTTAAAAACCTAATAACTATGAGTATTTATTTAGTTAGATATTCTTGAAATATTTATATTTCGTCAAGTTACAAGGAAAAGCTGGATTTATTCAATAAAATTCGGCTTATTTTATTTTAGATCCGGTTTTTAAATTCCTATTGTCGGGTTGGACACGGAAAAAATATTGAACGGTTTAAGAACTTTTTTTCAGTAAAATTAATATTTTTCAAATTTTAAACGATGCCATGCAACTATTGGATTTTAATATTAGAAATGAGACGACGACCGGTAGGCCGGGGACATTATCGTGGTGGTGGGGCAACATCCAAAAACCGAATTCCCATCTTTCTGGCTTCCCTATCTGTTCGCGAAGAACTATCCCGCAAAAATAGAGTATAAAGAGTGTAAAGTATTTTCGTCGGCTCGAAAATATTTACAATTTTTCAGCGGTCCGTCGAGTTTTTCGCTCGGTATCCCGCCCAGATTCGATCCGACGACCCCGCCACCCCGAAAATATCTCCCGATACGCGCATGAAATTATTATCTAATTCAATTTGAAAATAGTTGAGGCCTCTCTAAAGTACCTATTTTTCCATCGATTGCGCCTATAGTAGTAGAACACCGGGAGTAAAACAGTTTCCGCGTTCCCTCCCCCGGGATCGGCGGCCTATTATTATTGCGCGGAATGTGGACAATTTTCATTTTATACAATGCGCGCCCCGGGAATTTACAAGCTCTCCGCGTGTACACGTCTAATACTTTACCAGATACCATACCGTATTATAATAATTATTTAATTCATTCCGGTTTGCGATATTGAAGTAGGCGCCTTTTAGTAATTATCGGCCGTGACACTGGTTGGCGCTTAATTCATATATAGCCTTATTCACATATTCATTTATACGGTCCGCCTATATAAATATTACGATAGTTTATTATAATTCATATTTCAATTTACATACAGTGTTGCGCAATTGAAATATTACATCTTTATCTAATTTAAGATAAAATATAATTTAATACAATTTATCTAGATACAGGTAACGATAAAAGTGTAAATAATGATAAAACCGATAAAAAAACCAATTTAATTTTTTTTGATTTTAACCGTTTCGACCGATTTTTTTTATTACCTATTATTTACACTGTTTTCCGTTTTTTTTTTTTTTTTGAAATTTGTTTATTCATCATTCCCGATGCACCAACTAGATACATAATATGTCCGGAAAAATAGTCAAACCGATTATACGATCTTCGCTTCGCTCTCAGAATCTATACGTTTGTATCTAGATAAATTAGTTTAGATCAGAGGTTCCCAAACTATTCACGATACGACCCATTTTGGTATTTATTTTTTTCAATTTGGCCACCGACCACATATTAATGACCTGCATTTTTATCAACAATATTTATAGCTTTACGAAATTCTTATCAAAAATTAAAATGATTGATATCTTATACAACTGAATTTAAATATTTAATATAATAAGAAATTACTGTCTAAAACGATTCTAGTTTTCTTCTGTAAAAAAAAAAAAAAAAAATGTTTCGAAATTAAACGCGACCCACAGTTTGGGAATCCCTGGTTTAGATAATACAATTATTCATCTAAATTGAAGATAAGATAGCCGGTTTTGTAATTATCTAGGTAAGATAAATGATAATTATTTACTCATCGAGATATTGCTCAACATTGGTTATTATATAGTTCGGTTAATACCCTGGTAAATATTGTTAAATCATTTACCTTATAACTTATCCAGGCCTTGATTTAGGCGAGTATCTTGGTCACCCGGTCTCCATTTTTGAGAGGCCTAATTTTGAATTTTGAATTTAGATATATCATTTCCAAAATCTATTTTAATGTTATAAAACTGTTGGATGGCAGAGTTATTTATAATACATTTTACAGAATAAATGCTGCAGTCAGATGTCGGAGGATTTTTGAAATTTGTTTTTTTTTTGGAAAAAACTTTTCGGAGTTGTTTATTATGTAGTTTTTTTTTAAAAAATATTACAGCAATATTACAAGAGAAATATTAAATACTTACAAACTTTCCTGTCCGGTACGTAATTATATAGTTTTCGATCAGAATTCCGACAGTTACCTAAATTTTCGTTTTCTGTTTACCAAAAACTGGCTCAACAATAATTTATAAACAACACTCTTTAAAGCGTCGTATAAAGTAACTTCGTATATTTCGTCTGTGTCGGACGCTCGTTCGAATGTCGGTTTAAATATGTACCGCCGATTTGTTTAAACGAAAACAATATTAATTTAATTCAGTATTAATTCCCCTCTAAATAAATGTTTTTTACTCAGTTTTATATAGTAGTGGCCGAGTTGAGTTGTGTGGTGGCATAAAAAAAAAAAAAAATAAAAAAAAAAAAAAATAAATAGAAATAATGACGAATAATTTCAGACGATTAATTCTCGATCGATTTACCTATCGTTGTATTTAATTTTAGCGAAAACGTTCGTTTGTTACTTTTTTTTTTTTTTTCACCAAACGACTATGTTAATTTGTTTTAGATGAGCGCTGCTAAATAATAATGGAAAGTAATCAATAGTTATCAAAAAGTATAAAACCTTTTTGTTCTTCTCTTTGTAATACCTAACACGTTATTTTGGATTATTATTCGTTCTACTTTTATCGTAAGGTTTAATATAAATTTTTTTTTAAAAAAACGTATCTGAACAACATTGAGTTTTGAAAAGTTGTAATTTTTCCAATAATTTCCATCGTAAAAAAAATGATTACATATTACTCTGAAATTTCTATTTTACACCATTAGTACAACTTATGATGAACCTCGTGTCAATAATTTCGCGCATTTCTGGTCGGCCAAACCAATTTTATCCACACAAAACCGAACAGAATTCTAAATATATACATAAAAATACTTCTAAAATCGCTAGGTTATTTTTTGAACCTTCAGGTGATCGCTTCGCTCGAAATCGTATAGATATCAAAAAAATTACTTACGGTCAGGGTAGGTAAATAATATTTTATAGAAGTGTGATTTTTAAAAAGAAAACAATGACGCGGAGTATGTCCTGCTTCTTAAATTTTTATGTACACAAATTTGTTTGTTTTTTTAAAAAACCCCGCATTTTTCACGGTTTTATCCTCTTTATTTATTGAAATGAAATGTGGGAAACAATGTGTGTCCGTTTATGCTATATGGACGTAGGAAATGTTTTACAGATGATATTTATGCGTTTGTCCTGCGACTTGAATATTTTATGACGTATCAACTGAAAAAGATACACTAACGCGTGTTAATAAATAGATACAATCTATCTATACGGGTGGGTAATTTTTTTTTTTCTTTTCGATATTTTCAATTTACGCCAATCGTCAGTAGATTTCGTCGTCGCATTCAGATAGAGAGTTCCGTCGATGTAAATCTATAATACGGTACCTACCCGCGCAATAACAAATTGCTCAATATGTAAGCGTCGACGGGTAGTTCAAAATTTAGAGCTTATTCGTATATTAATAAAACACTAAAACGCGGATTTCCCGTGTCCGCGGTTTCACAGACTCTAATGTTCATTTCGCGCGCGTAAGCGAAAACACGATAAGTACAATAATAATAATTGCGTACATTACTTATACGGAAAAGGAGCGGTTTTAAACTTTTATCGAACTCATCCATCACGAATACTTAAGGATTTATAACCATTTATAGTTTTACGCTTATGCAGTCGGAAAAGTTCCGAACAACCATCATAATACCGGTTGGGGGGGTGGTGGAGTCGTCTAGTTGGGCACACTCTCGCACCAGACACAACGATACACCGCGTAACTTTAAAGCCTAAAGTATTTAGTGTTATGGCTAAGCGTTCTATAAAATTAGGTACCCATACCGTTTTGTAATATATATTGATTGGTTATCGGGCACTGGAACCTTAATGATTTTTTCAGTTTTGGTTACGGTTCGGTTTTTAAAAAAAAAAAAAATAATAATAATAATAATAGTCGGTTCTTGTACTTAAAATTATGAAATAAAGGTTCCAGTTCTTAAAAATTTATATTCGCAAATACCGCTTACTAGGAATTTTTTATTTAAGAATAAAACTATCGACAAAATATCTTTGAAAAAGTAGGAAAGTAATTTACTTGAAAATTTCATGACGATTTCAAGCGTGTTTTCAGAAGTTTTATCTGACTATTAGGACAACCGATACAATTGCTATCTCTTCTCGACTAAATATTATTCGTAGGTTTTCTCGTTGAAAAAACCTATAATCGTGGTTCGATCCGAATGATTGTACTTTTTGTAGATAAAAATCACCGACGGTTGAGTAATATTATTATTTTGAGTTAAAAATATCATAGATAAATAAATTAGGAATATAAAAGAAATATTTCTATGGGATATAGACATTTGAATTTGTTTGATTAAAATAAAATCCAATTTGCAGTCATTCCTTAGAACTGATAATAGATCTTAAAAGAACCGAATATTTGTATTTTATTTAAAAGGTTCCGATTCCGGTTCCAGTTTCTTAAATTGATAAATATGGGGGTCCAATAGAAGTTTTGAATTTTTCTTCAGATATCGATTCTTTAGGTTCGGTTTTCAGTCCCTGGTAGGTATTGCCGAATTAGTAATAGTTTATTCGAAATTAAATTCGTAGTCGGGTTTCGTGCAAAACGGTTTCCGCAATAGGAAAAAAAAAAAAAACCTAGTCAATATTTGGTATGAAATTATATAATTTAGTAGTTAATAGAACGTTTACCAGTAGATTATTTACTACATTTTATTGCTTTTATCTATTTAGATAAATGTATTATTCCACTAAACCAGCAACAGCCATAATTATATTGTTTAGCGTACACCTTAATTATATTGTTTAATTGAAATTATTTTGTAGATATTATCACTTATAGAAATTTAATAATGATCAATTTAATTGTGGGTTATTATGCCGTACTAACATGATTAGTAGAGCAATTACTTACGACTAGTCGATTACTCACGTTTTATATGAAACAAACGTTTGGGATGACTTAAAAAAAAAAAAATAAAAATAAAAACATATAAAGAGGAAAAGAAAATGGGTAAAATATGGTAAAACTTCGTGTATAAAAAAATATACAAATGGTAAACCGACCATTTTGACTATACAAAAGAACATATTATTTAAGTGGTTTTAAGAACATTATAATGTATTATTCATGGGGTATACATTTCACGGTTCTTTCAAGCACGCAAATCCACCGTCTACACTCGTATAACAACGCCGTGCCTTTTAAGTTTAAAACGTGTATCGGAATGTTTGGACGGTCAAACACTACGAATAATTCTCATGTCTCGAATATTTTTTAATTTTGGTTCCACTACGCCTAAATGGATACGCAAGTACCTACCGACTGACTTTCCCAAACGCCTCAGTTCTGACGTCATCATTATTATTCCTACCCTTTGCGGAGAATTTTATTTCGCAGTAGGGCGTGCATGGGTTGTAATGTACTCGTATTATTATTGCGATACGTTGTAAAAACATTTGTGAGTCATCGGCATTCCCGTTTCGGCATCCCCCCGTACGAAAAAAAAAAAGGGGAAAATCTTTTTCATCTTATATCTATATTGATGGTAGTATGGTTTATTTTTTTATTTACTGTTTTTTTTTTTTTTATTTTTTTTTTTACTTTTATACAGAATAAATGCAAAACTTGTGAAAAACGATCTCTGGGGACAACTGTCAATTCTATTTGACACGAGAAATAATATTTCCTTTCCCTTATTTCGTATTCGTTTTATTTTGGTAGTACCGTAGAGCCGTTCGTCGTTCTGGTGAACAAATATTATTTGTCCAGTAAACTTCTTGAAAAACTCGTCCATATTCAATTTGTTTTACAGTGCTGTAAATTACAATAAAAAAATAGTCGGAAATAAGTAATACATCCGCATTGACGTTAATATTTGATATTTGTCGGGAGTTTTTGGTCGATTTGCGAACCTATTGTATTTGCAATATTAATAATTATAACGATAGTTTTCGGTTTATTTGAATTTAAGTGTTCCCTAAGTTGGTTAACTCGCAAGTGACACGCGTGCAAAAACAATGCAAGTGCATTTTGTTATCAAATGTTTATCAGTGTAAAAATATCGTTGTAAATATATATTGGTAAAACATCACGTCCGATTCCTTAATACGCGTAGGAACCGCATTAAAAAACCGCAGAGGAAATGCTCCGAAATGTATATCCGGTTTCTAAAATTATGTCGAGAAACTATAAACTTTATATTTGTGGGGATGTGCGAGAATAGAAAAGTTTTTTAACTTAACTTTGGCAACTTTTCCGCGGCCACATATACTTAATGACGTCGGAAATCGTCGGCGGGAAAGAGTGGCTTATACCGGAAGGAAACCGTTGCTGAAAAATATAAGAGTAAAGTTATATTATCTGGAGAAAAAAAAAATAATAATAATGACGTCTACCTAAAATAGAGACATTAATGGACTTAATAAAATAAAATAAAAAAAACGGTTTTTATTGTTTTTGAAAAAAAGTATAACGAAATTAACTTGTTACAATTCTTTAACTATATATATATATATATATATATATATCCAAAACCAGGTATTTCCGAGTATCGTACTGTGAGTAATTTATACAAGAAATATTTTTGATTTTAATTTTTGATCTCCGGAACACTTGTTAATTGTAATTTTATGTATTCCATCCTATCGATGGATTAGCGTGATGTTACATATTCTAAACGAATTCCTATATATTTATTCCGACGCTTTAAGATTTATACTGTCGAACAGACGGCTTTCCGATTGTTTCCATGGTGATAATATTACCGTAAAATAATTGTTATTGTTCAGTAATCATTTGTGCAGTAGGCGTCGTTTAACCCTTTTTGTTTTCGCCGTTGTTATCACGAGGGAAATGCACACAATGCGTCGTAGTAATAGTATTTTAGGGGGTGTGGACACGGTTCCGGCCTAACTTGGTCTCTCATTTTTTTCACCCACTCCCCATCTATTTTCACCACTATTATTATTGTTATTATTATTATTATATTGCCAGGTTCGGTTTTGTTGTTATATTATTTTAACGATGAAATCCGTTTTAATTACGGTCAACCGCGGACAAAAGAAAACCGTAATAAAAGTATAAAAAAGGAGAAAAAAAAAAGAAAAAAGAAAAGACGACTGCGAGAGGGAGGGTGGTTGTGTGCACTCCGTTCACCTCTGTGAGACACAATAACAGCTAACAGCGAGTCGCTTTTTTTTTTCTTTTCTTTAATATATAAATCATCTCGAAATTGTTGGCGGAGAAAAATTCTCTCAAATACTATTTTTTCGACAAACATTTCGAAAACAAGGCGGGTGTCTCCTTATGTGTTTATATACTGTAGACTCGCAGAGAATTTCGAACGAATAATAATTTTATAATCGGATAACGTTAATAACTATTTCATTGGCCAAGTGTTTTGTCTTTACAGGATTTACCTGGAGCTACCTATATGTTATTGTATCAAGAACGCCCGATTACAATTTAATTATTTCTTTTTTTTTTATCGTTTTTATAATTTTTAATAATTCCAAACTTTACTGCGGGCAAACAAAACCCGAATTTTATAATTATTTACGTACGCGTTTACTGGGGAGGGACGTTAAATGTCGTACTGACTCTACTAACTTGTAAACATGTACCTTGTTACATTGTTATTGATTTTGTATTATTGTTCTGATAATTAACAATAAATCTCTAAAAATAAGTCTGGAACGTTCGTTTCCCCTTAATATTAAACAATATAGATATAAATTTTAAAGTAATTGTTAATTGCCACTATTCCGATAATATTTAATTTCGTAAACGACAATTATGTTCCGGGTATTGGGGACATTAAAATAAAACGTATAATAATATACTCCTCCTCCCGTGTCCTTATATTCTTGGGCTATAGAGAAATAGCAGATTAATGTGTCAGACGCAGGTAATTCACTACCTAAACATTGAAAAGGACATACGTAAATACACTTTGAATTAGTGTTTATTAATCTGTGTTCCGGGAACACTAGGGTTCCGCAATTATTACACGGGGGGGGGGGTTCCACGAAAGTGCTTTTATCACAATATTATAAATAAAAATAATCCGTTAGGCGGGCTGTACACTACAGAAAGTCGGTCTGAAAAACCAATTTAAGAAACCAATTTCATGGAACTAGTTTTATGAAACTAATTTCATATTTGCGTACACTGGTGAAACAAAAAAAAAAAAAATGTATAGTTTCGACAATGTCGTCTGATGACGAGGACGTGTTTAATGTTGTATTGGTGGCTTCGTATCAAAAAAAAAAAAAAAAAAAAAAGGAAACGTAGGTATTGGATTCATCCATTTTTAAAAGATAAACAGCATAGTAGCTAAATCTGGAACTCCTTTCGACATCGTATTAATTAATTTAGTTTTTCCCAGCACTAAAGACAACTCTCAAGAACAACTACTCCGAACGACGTACGTTGCGCTATTAAAATAGTAATACGGTAGATCGTCACAAATGATATTTTGTATAAAATAAAAAAACAATGGCAAAAATATTGGTCAAAACGTCGATAACGTTTCCATTTATGGGATTTTATTATGGGGATTATTACGTCGTATTCTTCTTCTTCTCCGGTTTTTAAAGGCCATTGAGGCCCATAACCGCAACACGAATTTGCTTCCACCTGTCTCTATCCCGAGCTACTACTTCCATATCATATCTTGTATTCCAAATTCTTCCAAAGTCTTTTTTGCTTTGTCTATCCATCTTTGGTTTGGTCTGCCTAGTGGTCTTTTCCCAAGGGGTTTCCATTTTAATACCGCTTTCATTAGGCTATTTGACCTCCCCATACGTGGCCGGCCCATCCGATTCTTCTATATTGTAGTACTGCTACTATGTTCGGGTTTTTATAATATAGTTGTTGTAATTTTATGTTGCTTCAACTTTTATATTGTTGTGTGATATTATTTCGTTTTGACCCCATATATTCTTCTTAATATTCGTCTTACACAGATCGCTATTTTGTCTTCATCTCCTTTGGTCGTTGGCCATGTTTCCCGAGCATACAGAAGAACTGGTCTGATAATTACTTTGTATAGTGTAATTTTTGATTTAATTGATACTTGTTTTGATTTAAATATGCTCGTTAACCCATAATAGCATTTGTTCGTATATTAATTTCTTCGTGATTATTATTTTTGCTATTTATTGTAACACCCAGATATTTAAAACTATGTACCCTTTCAAACTTAAAATTCTCAACTTCTACATATTCTCCATGATTTTCTCGTCTTGATATTACCATATATTTAGTCTTCGGATCGTTGATTTGTAATCCGATGTCTTTACTGTCTTCTATTATTAGTTCCTTAGTGCCCAATATTACTTCTTGTTTATTTAATCCTAGTATGATAATATTATCTGCATATGCTAAGATTCCGCATTTTCTTATGTTTTCTTCCAAGTTTAACCCATCATACTTGGCTTCGTTTTCTTTACTACCGTTTCCAGTGCTATATTAAAGAGTACTGGGGATAAAGCATCTCCCTGTCGGAGTCCAGTCTTAACTTCAAATTCGTCTGACAAATATTGGTTGAATTTAATTTGTTCATCTCGTTTATCCGCGCATAGTTTGATCATTTTCACTGTTTTGGACGGTATTCCGAAGGTTACGAGTACATTGCATAGCACTTCTCTAATTATGTCGTATATAAACACTATTAAACTAGTACGATAGTATTTACTATTGTTACTATGCTGTATATACTACAGTGCATATATATATATATATATAATATAACATAAATAACATGAACATATAAAATTTATTATAATATAATATTTTTATTATTTATTTATAATTTATATATGAAACTTTATTGTAGAAACCAAAATCAAGAGTTTCATGAAACCGTGGTTGCGCGACTATGAGCAATTTTTGTTTCGTGTAACTCAGTGCGCGTGTCTATTTGATTTTCAATCGAACGGTTTCGTGAAACTAAAGTTGCACATTTCATGAAATTAGTATTCTTAAAACTAGTTTCTTCGGCGTGTGCAGGCCCGTATTAGACGTGCTCATATTGTATAAAATATTGTATTTTAATATCACACAATATAATACTCTGTTCAGGGTTAAGAGTGCCCACCCCAGTCGCTCGGACGAAAACGCGTTCTGTTGGCGCATGTGTTTTGTTGAACTCGCCACGGTGGAGCGCTGTGGGTATGCCGACGCGCGTTTATACGTAGTGAGTATAGTGTCACAACGTATTCACGACGCCCCGCGGTGGTTTTACCGATTTGAACCTGTCCGGGTGTATACGCGGCGGCGGTCGTACAACGCCAACCAATCACAGAGCGTCCGATCTCGTTGCCCGGAGGGGGCGGGGGAGGCGGGTCCGAAAGTTGTCGGCGGCTCAGCGTGCACGCGCATGCAGTTGTTTTGGGCACTCTTATGTTGAACGGAGTATAGCCAGTCAATTACAGTTTATTTATTTTGAACCTTCGAGGCACACATTTTGTACGATACACCGAGAAATTCAAGGCAAGTAAAACGACGAGAGTGCCGAGATTAATCGCGAGTGCTGACAACAAGCGGTAGGTTTTATATTACGTCCGGCGCTCCTTTTTTAATTCACGACTGTTTTCAATATTTTGCGCGATGAAATGGGATCCACACGCAGTATGCTATTTCACTACACGCGGAAGTTCGCGGCCTATCGAGAGGTCGGACATTAAATAGACCCGTGTGAACTCCTCCGAGATGAAATAATAATAATTTTATCGAGCATAAACTGGGGCGACCTTGTTCGAGAACTTCAAAGACGCGTAGATCGGAACATGAAATTATGGACTTATCTTGCAGACGTATTTCAACATTTGAATGAGCTAAACCCGTCTCTTCGGTGAACACAGAAAACCATGTTTCACAGTTATAGTGAAATAGAAGGGCAAAAGAAAAAGAAAAAAATGATGACTGCATAACAGTACCGTTTATTATTTGATAAACTGTAGTTAAAATTACTTAGAAAAATAATTTGCAATAGGTGTGTTTTTTTTGTGACGTCCAATGTATATATATGATTAAAAAACATATATATTTATACAAATTACAAGTTTCCGTTTTACAAGGGATACACTTATTATATTTATAAAAAATAATACATTCCGGTTTGTTTTCACACGGAAAAATTGCTTTTTATTTTTTATGATACGCGGCCAATTATACGGACCATCCCGACAAATATTATTCTCTGGCACTCCTCCTATGTCTATGTAATCGCAGCCCTTCTCCGATGAGTTTTTTTAGGTCTTGGTTTTTCTCAAAGGCTTTTTTGTACATTATTTTTCCGCGTGAATCTTGGCGGTACTAAAGGATTTAGTTTCCACGGGGAAGACCTTCCCATACCAGGAGAATTAGTTACGTCACGCATGTCCGGTCCATTACGATATTTCCATTGTTATTTCTTCTACAATATTAGGCGTTTAAAATCCTCCTTTCCGTTTAGCGAACTGCCTTTGAGTTTCCCAGCCATACTTAACTATTGATCGCATTAAGGTTTGGTATAATGGTAATTAAAAAAATACAAAAAAAAAAAAAAAATACAGTGATATTAGATTAAGAAGAAAAAAATATATTATTTACAATTGTACGGGTGTTTAAATTAGTTTTTTCTTAACATGTTTTAAATCCCTACGCCTACATGTTCGTTTACGTTAAAACATTTAAACGTTGAAAGTTTTTGTAAAATCAGAATTAAATTAGAATACCTATATAATAGAGGTGTCCAGGCACCAATAAGCAGTCTGTTTGATTATTTTTTTTGGCACGGATAATCGAAAATCGGTTTTTTTTGTATTTAAATCGGAATACCAACGATAGAATGAATGACTGATAATAAAAAAAGTAATTGTAATTTTCATGTTTATTGCATACAAATATAGAAAATAAACCGGATAGAAGTCGTCGATTATTCGACCGAGTTTATTTAGTTAATTTTGATTAAATCCTGAAAAATAATCGAACGCCCTCAACCTTATCACAAGCTTGTACAACGAACACACATTACCCATATATAGGTATTATGCGATTTATTGCAGTGTTGTAAAGTTATACAGTTTAGTAGTAATAGCGAAATAATAATATCGTATCGCTTAGACTTTAAACTTGTTGCCTCCGACGACGACGACGACGGTTGAATATATTTCGGCGGAGATTCAACAGATTTTCCATATCCGGGTTCGGACGGATGACGACGACGGGTTAGGGTGATGTTTACGTGACCATAGCGAAATCTGTATTTTTGAAGAGCGAAAGAAAAAAAAAAAAAAGAAAAATATATATAATAATAATAATAATAAACAGCTCCGGCGTTTTATTATTATTATATTTCGATGGCGCGTCTGTTTTTTATATCGTTTATATATTGGCGTGGCGGAATCGCCGATTAGTTTGTAATCTTATAACAATAAATTGTGCGTAAAGTTTATTAAAATCCGCGTATAATCATAATCGCGGTTTGGACAAACGGTTTTGAACCGTCGCCCCGACGCCGAATGTTTTTTTTTTTTTTTTTTTTTTTCACCCGATAATTTGCCAAAATGTAGTAATTTCGCGGGCTTTGATCCCGCTAAACGCGCGGCGGTTTTTTTAAGCGGATTTACAGAAAATACGATTGCGTCGCGCGTATCTAACCCTTTTTTTTTTTTTAAAAAAATTGTTTATTATCTCTCTCACTCACCCCCCTTGGATATTCACGAGGTGAAATTATCGTACGTAGGCTCCGGAATACGCCGCCGACGACGCGCGATATCGATTCCCCCGTCCGGTTTATATTTCCGGCAACGGTATTAATCGGATTTTAGGCGCATTTCGGTGTCGCTAATTTCCGCGGGTCACGGGAATTTTTACGAAGCGAACAATATAAACGCCGGCGGGTGTGTCGGCGAGGGTGCCCCCGGGACGGTTTTAGTACGAGACCTGGGCTCCTAAGCGGGCGACCCGCAATAACATTAACGGCGATGCCGTTAGTTAATAACTTCCAGTTGTCTTATAGGAAACCTACGGCCTAAAAACGTTTTCAGAACTTTACACGTGTCAGGCCGATATTCGTGTTTTAAGTTAACGCAGTTTTTTTTTTTTTTTACATTTTTTTTCTCGAGATAATCGTACGCTGCGAATAATATGCACATCTTCCAGATGGGTACCCGTCTATATTATTACCTCGATTATACATTCAGACGACGATGTTCAATTTCGTTGATTTTTTTTTCTCTTCGTGCTCCGGGTTTTTGTGTTTTTACAAAATTTCATTTCGGAAACATTGTAAACGCGTTTAAAAATATAAAATTGTCGAAATCAATGAAGTACATCTGTACATTTTGTAATTGTAATTTTGTCAAATACAATACATAACGATTTTAGTATTTTAAAATTTATTTGGCGACTTTTCGAAGTACCTCATAATAATAACTTATTGCTAATTTTACGCACGAAAACTACAATTTTTATCAAGTCGATTTATTTTAATTAATATACTAATTGTGTAGCCCAAATTTAAGTGTTGATAATTTATTTTCTTTTTTTTCTTTTGTATCGGCAGAATATCAAACGACAACAGACGTTTATTTTTATTATAATATTGTGGTAAGTACTAACGGAATAGTTAATAATTATTTTCGGACTGTTTTAAACATTTTTGTTGTAAATATACTTTTTACTGTTAAATGTTTTGATATTTTATTTCTTCGATATTTCTCGTAGGAAAAAAAAAAAAGTTTTAAAACTAATAACGGTTTTTTCGTGTTTATAAACTAAAATCGAAAGTTTGCTGTTAGTTGTTTTTCACTTTTTAAATAGTCGATAATTAAAAAAAACAAATCAACGCGAAGATTACGGCTACATTTCAGATTAAATCTAAACTTAAGTTTTTTTTTTTTTTGATGTATATAAGGTACAAATTTAATTACTTAGGCGTTTATATTGTTTGTATTGCGATTTCGTACAAAATTTCAGTTTTTCATTTTAAACACGAAACCGGAGATTCTATTGTTCCTATTATCTGTATGTAAGATATACTCAATATGAGTAAGAAGAAAATCGAAAAGGAATTCTTGCCAATCTGTCAAAAATAAATTACGCAACATTTAACGGCACAATAGAAATTCCCCGGCGAAGAAATAGTAAAAACATAAACGCAGTTTATAGGACGAAAATTCTGGTTGCATATACAGGGTGTCCTATTACCAAATCTTCTGAGATAACGAAGTTAATCAAATTCTGTGTTTTTCTTCTATTTTTGATGACTCACAGGCCATAAGGACTAAAACTGTGTTCGTATATCAATTCAATTTTTATATTTTCGATCAATTTTTTTTTGAAAAAATAACTTTTTATTTTATTATTTTCGAAAAAATTGAAAACAGCCATTTTAACGAGTTTATTATTTTTCTGGAAAAGTTTACGTATAGAATTTTCATTTTCACGAACTTGTTTTTAGTTAACAGCAAAATAGTGTATAATTTGATACTATAGTAGTGTTTTGAAATATTATCTCGTCGCGTTTTCTGATAAGTTTTGTTTATTAAAACACTATTATGTTTCATACACTATTTTGCTGTAAACTATAAATTTATTTTAAAATCACGAGTTCAATGCAAATGAAATGTTAAAACGTCAACACGTTCAGACGAAAAAACTCTCAGTCTTTAAATTTTTTCAAAAATAAAAAGTTTTTTTTTTAAAAATTTCTTTACCGAAAACATAAAAATACAATTGATATACGAATATATTTATAGTAAAATACAGAATTTGATTATATTCATTATCTCAGGAGATATCGCAATGGGTCGGTCATCCTGTATACGTCGAACCTATGTATTTAGCGAAGAAAATGAGAAAAACGATACTTGTACAACTTTGAATAACCTTTGGTCCCATTAAAGATTTTCCGGATGATTTTGTTTTGTTTATTCTGTTCCTTTTGTTTTGCTCTCTTTTTCATTTCGTCAAATATTTTAATAATAAATGGGTCCAATGTCCAAAGTCTTGTCTTTATGAATGCATATTCGAAAAATTAGCGCAATCCACTGGTATTTAATTTGTCCGGTTTATACTCATTTGTAAATTAATTGTTTGATTTCAAAAAAAAATTATTTTTATTAAAATTTACAAACACAATTCAAAGTATTGATAGATATTGCGATATTTCGACGTGTCTATCGTGACGTATCGTTAATCGATATTCAACAGATATTTTTATAAGTTATGAATATAAGTTGTTGATGTCGGTTAATTAGATTAGAAGATGAGCCTCCGGAGCGGCGGTGCGGTTTACGGAGGGACAAATATTATTTGTTTGTCGTTTTATTTTAATTCGGTTTAATACTTTTTTTTTAAATTTTTTTTATTACCCGTCTGACATGTGCAAACCCTTAATACCTTTGTATCGTTACTTCAAAACGTATTGTTTTAAACACCATTTAGCCGACCTTGATAGTATAGTAGGTTTTTTTGGCAACCATAACGGTTATAACCGGGTCGATACATATATATTATTATAAACTACGATATCGCACTCGCTGTTGACGGTTCACCGTTTTCACTTATAGTCGTGATGAAAAACGTCACGGTTGTTCCTTTTCCCCAAAAATCCCTTAATTTTTTTTGTACATTGCAAACGGGAAAACATTTACGTGCGAACCGTAATAAGGGCTCTTCTTTTCTAACTCACTTTTCTATTTTTTCCACAGCGTTTACGGTGTTTCCTGTCCGACACGCAACTGTATTACACGAATAACTCATTTATTTAATATACAATATATATATACATATATGCTGTAAATTTGAAAGATATTACGACTAATTTTTTTTATTACTAGCTGCGATAATTGCGATATTCTTCACATTGATCCGTTTCACAAATATATCGGGAAAAAACCGATGATATATATGAAATTCCGTCATTGTAACCGTTCGTCGCCGATGTTCAACAGTTTGTTTGCAAATGTTGTTATTGTTATGTAGCGTAATCATTTTTTTTCTTTTTTTCTGTAAGACTTAATTTCCATACGTTTTCTAAACGATACGATCTTACCAGGCCAGGCGAACGTTCAATTTGTCCGCTTGAATTGTAAAATAAATTTTGTTTTGCCCGTTTTACAACCGAATCGACCACGGTAACCGAAATCAAACGTAATAGATTTTTATATTTTAAGTGCGAAATTCGTACGTATATCTCGGCATAAAAAGTAGATAGCGACAGCTTCCATTTGTTTTAAAGGTCGAGTATGCAGAATTTCTATCAAAATCCGAATACAACTATAGATTTGTATAAAATACATATATACATATTTACGTTCATTTTTATATACATTTTGGTAATAACCTTAAATTAAATAAATAAAATCTTGAATGTATTGTTAAAAATTTGTTTCTATTAACCAGAGATGGGCATCTCAAAGAAGTTTTAGAGATCCAATTTTTAGAACTTTAAAATTTAACGGGCCAGAGCATAAAAAGCAAATAAAGTAAAAAAATGCGGTCATTAAAAATAATTAAATAAATATTTTTTTCCAAAATCACACTTCGATACTTCGATTCATTTGTAGATAAAAATGGATATGTTTGCAACTAACGTAACTCTAATTGAAGTGTAGCATCTTGCTTTTCGATTTCTTATGCCTGAGAATTATTCAACAAGTTTATTTGAGGTCGTATAAGTTAAATTTTTCAAACCGTTTTTAAAATCTACGATGAATTCATCCAAGTAGGTAATGCCGTGTTCAAAATTAAACTCGTTGTCCAATTCTATTTCAATTATAACATCGCAACACGGGAAATGTATTAATTTCTTAAAATTGTATAAAATTATTTGAAAAAATAGCATGGGCCAGATAAAAATAGTACACGGGCCAATCATAAAACGACGATAACAAAAACGAATCTCGACCAAAAAACAATAGACTGTTTTCGACTCGATTAGAGATAACGTAATACGTGTTATCAAATTAAAATCAAATTCTGATATCAATTGATAGAGTTATCGAAGTATGAACAATAGATATCATACTGGTTTTTGTCTCCTTGTTTTCCGACGGTAAACGATCATCATTTAAACACTTTGTTTGCTAACTATTGCTAGTATTCTCTAGGTAGTTGTCATTTATGCTTTCGGATAACAAAGGGTTCCTTAGGTGTTGACATTAAAATTATAAATTAGTCGCGTATATACGTACCGTATTGTATTCCTACACAAATAGACTTAGTTTCGTCATTTGGCGATGGACTTTGTTTGCGCCGTTTAGTATTTAATTAGGTATTTAAAGACAAAGTTTTAATTTAATGTTTCTCAAGTTCAGGAATAATAGTATCGTGGCATTATTCTCTTTTAAACCCCCCCGGAGTAGACGGCCAGGGTAAATTATTAATTAATCTATACAATAATACGAATGCGTAGGGAACGGCCGGGGGCTAGTGTCGGCTCACCTTTTGCATTCGTTTCGACAGCCCGTTGGATCGCGTGGTTTTATGGCTCAAACTACACCGTAAAGTTAACGCTAACGCTCGAGCCACACGCCGCGGTTGATTTAAAATATCATCTGAACTATCAATTTGCACTTGACTAGACGAAAAGTAAAAAGATTTAGTCAACCCATCCCAATTTGATGGGATATGTCGACATAGTGGCGCGGTGAAGGGATTTTCGAGAGGCCGTGGCCTCTAAACTTAGGCGGGCCGGAGGTGGTTTGTGTGGCACACGACTTATACGAGGACCCGTAACAATGTACCAATTGAACTTGTACCTATTATAGACAATCCATAATAATATTTGTTCACGGAAATCGAAACGGAGAAGCCCGTGCACGGGGCCGCACGATATTCGGTATACCTAATGTGACCATACGTCCCGCTTTCGACCTTTGTGTCCCACTGTCCCCGAGGAACCCATAAATGTCCCGTTTTGGATTATCCGTCATTTTATAACTACTGATTTTTATAAGACAAGTAAAGAATATTTGGAGCAGTGGAGTCAGTTCAACAAGGAAGTGGAAATATTTGAATGGGCAAATTTAAGAAAGATCCCCACATGGGAGTAAGCTCAAAAAGTAATGGATTTGCTTATTGAACAGAAGTTTATTAACAGCGAACAAGACACAGAAATCTTTGACGAGTTTTCACTAATTTCTAATTATTCAACAAATCAAAAAATAACAGACTGGAACACTAGAAATATAGCCATTGAAAATCATTGGGTAGAAGTATTTACAGACTTCCGTGCTAAAGATCTCTCACACATGAATTTTCGTATAATTGTAGAGTACATTTTATGTCTACCAGGCAGTAATGCTCCAGTTGAAAGAGTGTTTTCTCATATGTATAAAATATGGAGCAGTGAAAAAACTAAGTTGGGAGTTTCTACATTAAAAGCCATTCTTATAACTAGGAGTAACATAAACAAACCGTGTCAAGAGTTTCATTCATATATAAAAACCAAACCGGATATTTTAAAGCAGATTTGCGGATCCGAAAAATATAAAAAACCAGTCGAATAATTTAATCTATTATAAATTTAAAACATTTGTCTATTTTTTTTGTAGTCATTTTTATATAAAACAAAATAATGTCTTTTTGTAGTAATTAATATATAAAAAAAATAATGTTTTTTTATAATAAAAACGCATTGTGTTTTACTATAATTCTAGTGTTGTCATTTTACTCAAAAATTGTTATGGTTTTCCTATTAAAATTTACAATTGTCCCGCTTTGAGTAAGAAAAATTATGGTCACGTTAGGTATACCGCAAAATCTCGACCGAGGTCAATATATTTCTAAATAAAAAGTTTAGCGTATGATTTAGTCGAACTACTTAAGTATGTGTTGGCGGGTGTTCATAAAACGTAGATGGGGACATGGGTTCTCTAAGTACCGTACCACAAGATATGATTTTTGTTTTATAGGTGGCGGGCGTCTTAAATTCGGTCGGTTCGATAAGTAAAACAAATTTACTGCACCACGTGTTAAAATATCCTTTTGGAGAGAGTTGGCGTGTGCAGAGCCTGATTTACATATTTCGGGGCCGGAGACTTCGATATTCAAGAGGCTGCCATTGATATAAAAATAAAAATAAAAATATATATATCTTTTCAAAAACATTAATTGTAACTTATGAGAACATGGATTTTTCTGTACGTTCCTTTGCTCGTTCATCAATGATGTCGTCATAGGATTATTTTTTAGTTATGCCGTGTTCAACGGTAGGCAATGTCATATTGTCCAACTTGTTTTTTGTCGAACACGATATCAAACGAGATTTAATGGGTTATAGCGCTGAGAAAGAGCGTTCGCAACTACGATTTGTACTGGACATGGTTAAACGGTTTAATTGTATTTGTTAAACTGTTTAAACGTGGGGAGGTTTTATGTCCATCGATATCAGGTATTTAAGTCAATATTGAGGACCACGCGTAATCTCGTCGTGAAACATTTTTAACTCTTGGAAGTGCACCGCTTCATCCAATCAATACGCTTTAAAGCTGCAAATTTATCGCTTTGAATACGTTTTTTTTTTTATTATACAGGATGCGGCAGAGCCGACTGACGAGTTTAATGAGGTCATTAGCCTGTGATAAGATAAGAGCAGGCCCTAATAAGTGGTATATTTTGAATTGTACGGTAATGCCGTTTTTATTCGTAATCATGGTCTGGACAGGTGTACTTTGTGGTTTCGTCGTGCGTGCGTATTATAAAAAAAAAAAAATCATTCTGTGATCGCTACATAAAGGGCTTTTCGTATACACTTCGGCATTCCACGTGCTGAATCTGTTCCTTCTGCTAACACCATCAAATTGTGGATACGGCATTTGGAAGAAACTGGATGTACCCTAAGTAGACTTGGACACGGAGCACCCAGAACAGTAAGAACCCCCGAAAATGTGCAATTGGTTAGTAGAGAGTCAATTGAGCAGTCACCAAGATGCTCAGCTCGGAAACACGCTGTAGCTTTGGGAATCTGAGATCGTTCTTTGAGGAGAATTCTTCACGAAAATTTATCATTCTATCCTTATAAATTAATGCTTGTCCATGAATTAAATGCTACTGACTACGGCAACCGAACATGATTTGGGAGATATATGGTTTCAGCAAGACGGAGCTACAGCGCACACAGCTAGAATTTTACTTGCTATCTTGCGACAAATGTTCCCTGTGCGGTTAGTCTCTCCGAGAGGAGACATAGGATGGCCAGCACGGTCCCCAGATTTAAGTATGTGTGATTTTTTCCTCTGGCGCTACCTTAAGGATAATGTTTTCAGACATCGCCCGCATACCATAGAAGAAATTAATCAGAAAATCACTGTGGAAGTCGAGGCTATACTAGTTGAAATATGCCTACAATCATATGAGAGCTTCAGAGATCGTCTACAACAGTGTATCAATGCTGACGGCAGCCATCTTGGAGATATAATTTTCTAAAAATAATTTTTAATTGATTTATTGATTTAAATTAAAAAAAAAACCTTTTCTCTAAGTTTTACTGTTCGTTATTTATAGCCCATCAAAACTCGTCAGTCAGCTCTGCCGCAGCCTGTATATAATTATTATTTTAACCGATACAAAAATGTGATGTCCTAAAACGACATTGGTCAATAAAATATAATAAATCAAAATGAAACCTCTCGAAAATGGTGACCAGGCGACTAGTCGCCAAGGTACTCGCCTAAATCAGTGCCTGGGCGTGCGTATGAAAGTATTTCGTTTTACTTGTAAGTAAAGCTCTGAATGTCACCGAAACCAACCAGACACGTACACAGAACAAAATTTCGAAGGAGGGAGGGATCATAAAAAAAAAAAAATTATTATAATCGTACGCATAAAACAATAACGTAATCTCCTATCTATACGCAATATTTCCGAACACTTTTCTCTGGGGAACCTCAAAAAGCCCCCTGTATACGTGCTTGAAAGAAACCAAATAATAACACGCGTATCCGTATAAATGAAAATATAATTAAACACGATAATATAAATCGAGATAATTAATTAATATTTATTAATATGATTTTATTAATTTTGTTTTCAGGTAAGTCATTGTTTGTTTTTTTACCAGTTCATATATAACAACTAACGTTGGGTCTGCAGTTAATACATTACGGTAAGCTAATTTATCAAAGTATTGATTTGAATACATTTTTGTTTTTTAAATTACTGACGAAAAAAAATAAAAAATCATAAGAAATTGATTATAATGACAAAATAAAACGGTCAGCAACTTTAGTTTTGTAACGATAAGTTTTATATTGTGTGTATACACTTACAATTTTAAAAGGTAAATAGTTTTTTTGGGGAAGACCGCGGTGTAATAAACAACTTATTTAAAAAAAAAAAAATAAGTAAATTACGGTAATTACAATATTTTTGTTTCTGTAAGAGATAAACAAATTATGTGTACAAATTATTCAACTAAATTAGTTCGATTTTTATTCTTAGAGTCATTTTTTTTTTAATATATATATATAAATAAATTTTTAGTGTAGCGATAAGGAAGCTATTATAGTTTTACTTTGATGTGTTTTTTAAAAATAATTCTTCGGTTAGTAAAAATGTACCATTTTTTATGCCGTACCTAAAAAAAATAAGCAGATTTTTCACCTAGTGATTCTCTTTTTATAAGAATCTACTAGATTCTCAACAGTTTTTCTAAAAAATTAAAATACATACATATATATGGTTTTATTTTTAGTTATTTTCTGGGTTACCCTGTCTACAAGGGACACAATCACGAATCGCGACTAAGAGTCGTTTTTTGATCGCAATGAATAATCGTTGCTTTCAGTATATAAGCTAATGTAAACTTTTTGTAGTTTATATATAAACTTTCATCTACAGCAGTGGTTTACAGCAGCATAGTGTGAATTATGTCCGGCTATTTTTTGCTTATCGATTTAAAAATTTTTGATTTATTAGACAGGATGAACATTATGCGAATATTCGTATCTCAAATTTTACATAATATATAATTGTGTTTTTTTTTTTTTTTTATCGATTATTGCAGAAAAGTATACATAAGCCAATGACATTTTTTTTTAAATTTATCTGGTCCCGGTTCGATTTATTATCCCTATAACCGAACATGATGTTTTTATATGTCTCGTCGTCAATTTTGTTTTTTTTTTTAAATAACATACGTACTTATATTTCCCGTTCTACGCGATATGTTGTTTTTCTTCTTTTTTTTTTATCAACGTTTTTATTCTTTTTTTTTTTTTAATTCGGCATATAGAACACAAAAAACGTTACAGTCAACAATCGATCTCAAACACGTTCGTCACTATCATTGGCTCGCGGTCATTTTCGAATTCGACTATCTATACTATAAGGCTGGGCGCACACCTTAAGAGCAAAACTGTTCCGAGCTGCGCGGAACATTTTGGTCCAAACAGCTCGGAACAAATTCCATTCACACTGACAAAACAGAACAGAACAAGACACAATAGTTCTGGATTAATTTTTGTTATTAAACACCAGTCGTCAAGATGAGTTCTGACGAGTTACGACGTCATTGTGCCGCTTATGTGGCAATTTTAATTAAATAGCGATAGCAGTAAAAAAAAAAAAACGCAAAATTTGGATGCATGAATTAAACAAAAAACGGTTAGAAAATAATACGAATTAAAATTTTTTTGGCCGAATTACGCGAAGACGAGTTTAAATTCAAAAATTTCACTAGCATGAGTTCGGCAACGTATTAAAAATAACGCGTTCACACGGTGTTCGGTAGTGTACTAGTCGTAAAATAAACAAGTGACTTCGGTGTTCGTATTTCGTTCGGAGCAAAAATAGAACCGGACCGAACACCTAACCGAACACGTTTTGTTTCGTCTTGTCGCGTGTTGATAGTGACAGATTAGTGTGTGCGCGCGTCAATTACTTTACTCGTGTTCTGACGATGTCCGAGCTGATCCGAGCTGCCCGGAGCGGTTTTTCACTTTAGGTGTGCGCCCAGCCCAAGCGTACGTTTCCGGTAGAAATTCGTATATTCGCAGTCTTACAAGAACAATATTATATTTCGAATATCGTTTTATAAATATACCTTGAAAAACAATGTATATTAAAAAATGCGTTGCATAATGTACAAGAAGAGTTTTTCGCACGTGTTGATCCAACGTGTTTGTCCGTTTGCATAATGATAATATTACAATGTTATAAATATAATGTACTTATTTTTAATTCGTACGCATTTGCATTGTGTAATTTGAATTTCAATGTCTCTCGCGTGTTCGACCGGTGCAATTTGAAATCGGTCCGACCGCCGCGTTCTCCTTCAATCGGCATGCGGTCGCCCGCATTAGCGGCCAACAGGCCGGTTCAAAAATATATATATATATATATTATAATACTCCAAAAATATTTCCGAATACCCAAAGACAGTCATAATACTGGGGGATTTAAAACCGAACGGCGGTGGATGTCGCGGTCGTCCACGGTTAAAAACGGCTCGCTGCGGCCGGGAGGCGCGGCGGGACCAGCGCAAAGGCATCCGGATTTATAAGCCTCTCCTCCTTCGCGTTCGCGACGGTATAGAATTATTCGGCGCGCACCGAAAATCGGCCGAGCCGTTCAATAAATTATCCCGGTTAAACCTTTTTTGACGCAAACGATTCCGGCTGTTCGGTTTCTTATTTATATTGTATTTATTAGCCGCAAAACGTCATTTCAGATAACGTCGTTGATAATCCCGCGATCCGCTCCTTGAATTTTCCGGATGAACTACGTCCGTTTTCCTTCCTTCTTCCCGGCACGGCGAAACGCCGTTGGCTTTCGGAGGATAAGCTCGTCTTTCGTCTAGAAAAAAAAAAAAATAATAAAAACTTGCAGTCTTCCTTGTCGGCTTATATTGAGGAGGATGGGGGGGGGGCGGATGAGAAACATATCTTTTAACCGTTTATATCAATCAAAATTTCACTACGGCGAACCCGTTTTTCCACATGTGTATGCAGTTTAAACGATTAATAGGTACCTACCTATATTCACCATCAAGATTACACGTTACCTATCTAATGTAAATTATGTTATAATGATCAATCGAAGTGAAATATTTATTACGATGATATATTTGAGAACGTAATAAATCGCAGAGTTCTCTGACTTCTGTTATCGCGGTAGTTTTCATACGTCTATAGGTATTTAAAAATAAATTATATTATTCGTACCGATTTAATTGCGCAGTTTCGAAATTCAATAAATCCTAGATGTATAATATATCGATTCGTTTTAAATACAATAACCTTGATGGGTAGCCGAGCTGTGTGTAGGCAATATATTTCCTCGATATTTCGTTCGGTTAGTAACAATTGTAGTTAATTAATGAATTATAATTTTTGAAATCTTTTCAAACCGTACACCGCAAACGGCACAAATCGACATAACATTTACACGATTGGTAAACGAAAAATCTGTAGGGATTTGTAAGGTCTTTATGGATTACATTGAGGTATCCAGGAACCATTCGTCGAACGATTAAATATTTTTCGAGTGTAATTTTTCAAACAGAAATCTTACGAGTTTTAATATTTAATACAAAAAATGCTAATTAAAAAATTTTGAGAATCGTTTTAAGCAGTGGTCCCCGGACTTTTTATTCTACGCCCCTTTTTTAGATATTCAAAAATCCCATCGCCCCTTTAATCGAATGAATTCATGACTTTTTTTTCGTGGTATACTTTACAAATAAACAATATGCCTAACTACTATTGTCCCTTTTTTTTTTTTATTGACAATAATAATATTATAATGAAACAATTTTCTCTTTTCCCGGTTTATGTAAAATAAATATAATTCGATAAATAGAAATTTTACTCCGTGACTACGGTTTGTGCCTCTCCAGTCATTTGTTCATTCCCCTCCCCCAGGTTGGGAAACACTGGTTTAAAGTAAGTCGAGTTTCTAGAAGATATATATATATATTTTTTATATTACTAGTGTACGTGGTTTAATTTTAACCGGGTTATAGTTTTAAGTTCTACGTTCAATACGTATGTATGTGAGAATATAGGATATTCTTTTACCCTTCTTTATCCATCACAAACAGAATACGAAGAGTTTTTTTTTTTTTTAGTTAAAAATTAACGATTGTTTTTATCAACATTAATCTCTAGTGTTGCGGGACGATTTTCAAGTTTTCCGTGTTAAATATAGTCTCGCACTATATTGTATCGTATTGCAAACGAGAAAACTGCACCCCTGCCCACCCACTTTATTAAACATAGAAATGAACGTACCGAATGATAAATACGATCATCATCTAGCGAATGATTTTTTTTTTTTTTTTTTTTATACGACGCGCTTTATTAAACATTGTTATGCCCGTTCGTTCGTTGTAAATTTATTATTTCACTACCGGGTAATAGAAACGTGGCGATTTATTATTAAGAATATACTCTGCCGCGTGAATCGCTCTGGAGTTGGTAAGAAAGTTTCGGTGCCGGGCCGGATTTTTCGTCCGCTAGTTTCGTAAGTATATTATTTTAGTAACGGGATATAACGAGCGCAACAAAATACAATTAATTAAATTAAGAAAAACTCTGATAAAAACGATTAACCAATTGTTCGCGGATAAATGCGAACGTTTTAGTTTTTCTTTTACTAAAACTCCGTACTGCCTACTAGCCCTTCCTTGCGCCGTTTTCTTTGAACAAATTTATTACTTATACAATAGTGACATAGCTGTCCTTGTATATATTTTTTCGTTTGTGTCGGCGTAAATAATAAAAAAAACAACAAAACAGAACTTAAATAAATGAGACAAAATAAAATTATAATAATAATAAAAAAAAAAAAAAAAAAAGCGTTGAAAAGTGTTATTTAATTGTTATGGTTTACCCCCTAGTAATTATAAAAAAAAAAAAAAGAAACCTTTTATTACATGACATTAAACGTCATTAATTATGGTCGGTTCTTGTATTCATTAATTCGGGGGGAAACATCGGAGCAGATGCTCTACTCTCATTAAAATATGTAAGTAAGTATATTCCGTGCTAATTTATTATTATATATTTGTTATCTAGTTATCAGAACCACCGAAATTAAAAAATTTAGCGACATCCAAGAATATTCCGATTAAAATACATATATACCATTCGAGTCGCGATAACTCGAAGAACTCGACAACTCGATTTTTTTTTAATTCCCCTAGAAATTATAATAACACTCAATGTATTATAAGTCGGGTTAACTCGAATATAAAATTGTGGGGAATAGCTTAGTCGAAGTATATTTTTATATCTGCTATATCTGGATATTCTGGGTATTTCGTGATAATTATTATGTATTATGTTTTATCTACCTGAAGTACTGTATAATAAAGATTACTGATTATTAGCGCACACACAATAATAATAAGTGTGGTTGGTTAGTATGTGTCTACACTCTACCTGTCGTGTGTATTTTTGAATGTTTTTAAACATGTCTCAAAAAACTAAAGTTAAACCATTTAACTATAGCTGACAAAGTACATGTGATACAATTGGTGGAGAAAGGTAACCGGAAAAAACAAGACATCGAAAAAACAATGACGATGATGATGGTGGATATGATTGGCAAATTGTAGCAGATAAACTTAATATCGATCAAGAGATTACATTTCAATCATATGCTACAATCGATGATACTGTTGTAGTCAGTGGAATGTTAACTGATAACGAAATCATGGGTATAAATATATCAAATAGTGATTCCGATAATAATGAAAATGATGAGCTTGAAACAACTTTAAATATGATTACGGCGAACCAAGCAATGTCATCATAACAAACTGTTAGGCAATATGTTAAATCTGTCGAAGGCGTGGATACTTCTATTTTCGAATCCATAGGCAAATTAGAAGATTTTGTCAATAAACGGCCAAAAAACCAAAAATTAATAACAAATTATTTTTCTACTGTATCGCATAAATAATACATATTTAGTTTTTGTATAGCATTTACGTATAAACATAAATGTATTATATTTGTCATAACGTTTTTATCGTAAAATTTTATAATTATATTTCATTACATAGGTAACTCGAAGTATTTATTTTATTTTGATAAATTCGAGTAAGGTATCTCGAATAATACATATCTCGAGATGAATTTTTATCCCCCTTCAACTTCGAGTTATCACGACTCGACTGTATATATACATATATATATATATATGTACATAAGGGCGCCACTTATTTATAAAAGACAAATATTTTTTATCAAATTTTTAAGAGTACAGAGCGTATATAACATTTTTTTGTAAAACAAAATCTTAAGTAGGTATACGGTAATTAATGTGAATCGTACGTTTTTTTTTTATATTATAAAACTTCGAGTTTACGTCGCCGCTTGTAAATTATGTTCGATCGAGCTCAATCTTTACAGACACTATTAGTGGATATGACGGAATACATGTCCGCTCTACACTCATCAAAATTAACAACTACAAACATATGTGGCACCCAAATGTTCATTTATATTAGGTAATATTATATAGGTACACGATTATTAGATTTCGGACGAAGCGATAAATAAACGTATTGATTCCGTCCACGATGAGCGCTTTGTTTTATATCTGTGAATAATTTTACGACCAGAAATCATCATCATAGGTGATTTCCGGTAGCGAATTTTGTTTATTTGGACCATATTATTATTATTATTTTTTTTTTTTTTGCTTTTCTAATTAATGTAAAACACGATATTTACACAGTAACAGAAACTCTGTTATTTTCGATTCTTTTTGTTATTGTAATTTAGGCGTGAACAACATTTTTTCGGCTTCTTAAAAACACTCGAAACTTTGGTGTAAGGCTCATCGTTTAGTTGTTCTTTAAATAATTTAAAAATATCCTAAAAGTCCGTACTCACGGGTTTTTTTTTTTTTTTTTTTTTTATAAGAGATTGATTTTTACAATTGTTATTCCAATTCAATTGCAATTGTTAGTAGTACTATTTCAAACTGTATAGTTTTTTCGTTTTATGCGTATTATTTTTGTCGGCATTTCAGTTTAAAATCGATGTTAAAATTCGTTAAAAATACAAACACTTTGTGTTGTTTTAAAACGATGTCCCGTTAAAATCGATTAGAATCGCTTTTCGTTTGCAATGATTCGCAAACATTTTGTTTTTTACCCGCTAACATCGGCGCCTGTGGAAATGTTTTTCTAGGAGAAGAGGGGAAACTATAATAAAAAAATAAAAAAAGATCATAAGTTATATAATAAAATGTATCAATTAATATCGTCTATATTATATTAGATTAAATATTATAAAGCGAATTGAATTGAATAAGGAGGTACGTATAATAATGAAAATATCACAATTTACCAGGCGAAGTTTGCTGAACGATTCAACATTCTCGTCGATAATCACGTTAAACGATATTCTGTACGAACGCGTAAAAACGAAATTGAATTGTTAACAATATAAAAACAAAAAAAGTTATCTCAATTCCGGAGCGTCGGTCAGCTGTCCGAAGTTAGTATTTTTAACGTCGAATCACATTGTCGACGGTTTAATACGATACGCTCGAGTTTTATTCAACGGGAATTGCGTATAGTCCATCCTAGTCTGGTCATGCCGCGTCGTACTAACGCAACTTTGTTCCGATTAGTGATTGGCGATTCGAATCGATCTTTTGAAAGATCGATCTTTTTCATGCGATTAATCGATTTTTTGAATCGATTTCTTTGGTCCGATCTTTTATGTGAATCGATTCATTTATGTGAAAATCGAATCGAATCGTTGATCCGATCTTTTAGGTGAATCGATTCATTTTGTGAATATCGAATCGAATCGTTGGACAACGGATGTTGTCCCATATCCGATATTTTATATGAATCGATTCATTATTCATTTTTGATTCGATTTTTTTACAGTGTTGACAGTCTCGTTCGCACTTTACCGTACCTAATACCTATTACCTATTCACTAATCAGTAATCAGTATTCAGTATTCAGTATTCAGTATTCACTATTCAGTAATCACTACCTTTTTCTCGCGCCGACAACTGACACGTCTTTCGAACGACCGTCCTGTCTTTTTCTCTCGCGCATCCCACGTTACCGACGACTTTTTTTATTGTATATTCAATATACTATACTGCATAAAAATATTTTACAATAAATATTATAATTTTATAATTATATTACAGTATTTACTATAATCATTGTGTTAGTTATTTACTTAAAATACCTAAATCCTAAATTCCTAACTCAGTGACTTATCTCAGTCAACTCAAACTTCAATCTCAAAATTATTTATATATATATATATATATATATATATATATATATAATGTATTCATTGTATTGTTTAAATTTAATTATTTAAAACCACCAAAACACGCCATCTATTGATTAAAAAATTTGAATTTTTAAGAATCGATCTTTTGCAACCGATCTTTTTTTGAATCGATTTTTTCTTTTCGATTTAAATCGATTCAAAAAATCGATTCACTTTCAAGAATCGCCCATCACTAGTTCCGATTAAACTGAATTTCGAACATGTCCGTTGGCACGAACTATTCGAACTGGTGGTCAACCGTTGTTATCGTATCGCGGTATCAGCGGTAAATCGTGGTCGATCGTTGTTATCACATCGCGGTATCAGTGGCAAATCGCGATTGAAGATTGCCCGATTGACGACTACCCGCCTAAATTCAATTCCCTTTACTTTACTTAATTCCTTGCCACCGGAGGGATCGCTGTCCGCCCTGCATCGCCATCCGTTCGCACGCCCACGTATATAAAACCCTGCTGCGCGCCCCACTTTTTCCTAACAGCGGTCTGCACTCGGTATACTGTTTGTTGACCGTTGATAATTGCAATTTTCTCAACGTTGTATTATGACCCGATTGCGCGACCCCAATAGGTGTACGTACGCATTTACTATTCGACATATTATTATATAATGTGACAAATAACATGTTGTTACATAACAGCAATACTATAATAATTGGAAGAAAAAAAAAAAAAATACCAATGTTCTTCCGCTTATCGGAAAATATTTAATTTTATTATTAACCGATATAATTGTAAAATTGTCTGTCTTTCTTTTCTTTTTTTTTTTTTAGTCATTCTTCGACACGGCCATCACAGTAGATTTTTTTACCGCCGGCCAGAAATCCCTACGTTCTGAATTCTGAAAAGTCCGCAATGTCCTCGTTAACGCAATCTTCCCAACGAAGTCGGATGACCGCGACTTCGTTGAAAATCATCGGAAGCGGTATTTTGCCTCTTGGGTTTTCGAGTATCACTTTTTTTTTTTTTTTCTATTGTCCATCGAGTCTTGTTTTCCCAATCCGCCCATATTTCCCATTATTTCGTTGACAATGTTTTTGTACCCGAGAGACAGAAGGGACCAAGTTAAATTTTTATCTAAAAATGTCGTTTCCCTATTGTGTGAAATTTTTACGTGCGCCGTTTTACATACCTTCATTTTAATCATATTTACCGAAATATCGGTAAACTGTATAAAAATCTGATTCCAAATATTAAACTTGATTTATGAACTATAATCCAAGGTTATCATAGGACATTTTTTTTTTTAATCTTATATTTTTGTACTGATAATATTCACCTATATATATATATACGTATATGCAATATTATAAAATATATATTTAAAATATCATTTTTTTTTTTCTTCAAAAATGTACTTAAAATCGATATTTTACTACTGTAAAAGTTGTAGAAAATACGATAGTGTGCTATTTATCCTTTAAAAAGTGTTCTGTAAACTTTTACGACCTTTAAGTTATAGTATGCTTCCGAAGTAAAAGTAATTACACAAACCCAGCTAGTGTGTACATAGTACAATGCTGTACATGTGTCGTCTTAAATTTAAACGAAAACCCATGTAACTTTTCGATATAATCGTATAGCCACGTACCCCGACGACATTAGGTTATGGGAGTTATGAAGTTCAAACGAACTATAATGTTTTGTGAAAATGGGAAAAGTTTTTTTTTTTCTTTTTCTCCCAGAGAGAGATTTCATTTGTGAAATTTAAAAATTGGTTTAGTATTTCACTTTTAATAGAAAATTAATGATTTGTCGAGCAGAAGTTTAGGACCTACGGACATTTAAACATTATGTATATTTATAATTTAATTTGACTATTAAAGGTCAAGCATGCTGGATTCTCTTACAAATCTATCTAATAAGTAATTTGATTAATCGTTAACGCCACTGGCGTGGCTAACTATGTTTGATGTTTTTTTACTACTGACAATGAATAATAATCGTTACGTATATTTTTCCGCTTTTTTCATATAAATATTATTATTTATCTGTGAAATTAGATACCGTTCGATAGAATACTCAATACTGCAGTTAAGCAATACTGCTGTCTATCAACATAACACGTCTATCCATAATATAGTCGGACATTAGTGTATTACTTATTAACGTTTATACATATTTGACTAAGTCCAAAAGAAACATAAAGTTACTCGTGGAATTACACCCCTTCTCCCCCACCACGTATAATTTATCGCGGTGAAATTGACCATTTCAACTTATGCTCTCCAATACCTAGTCTACAATTATAATGGTAATTTTCAACAATATTAAAATAGTTGTAAAATGTAATGAAAATTGTATTGAATTTACTGTTAAATATTGTACGTCCAACAGTTATAAATACAATGTATCGTACCGTGTGTTCATGAATAAACGATGGCAGTGTAGTAATGTTTACACAGGTCTCCACCGCTGTCGGTTAAATCGGAGGTGGTAGGTGGAAAGCTTTAAACACAAACCTTGCACTGTCACAGCTTGCTTTAAATCGCAATTCGTTTTTTTCATACGCCGACCGACCACCACAGCCCGAAAATATCTTGGGTCACGGCCCTCGAAAAACGCTATTGTCGCACACCACCGTGTTGAACATTTATAAATTTCAGGTCGTTTTTTCTATATTCGTTTATCGAATAGGTAATTTCCCCCGGCGTCCAATAATGATTTCGCGTAGTCACACGAAATCGCCCATGTCCTTAATCATAGTAGTTCTTTTCTTATATTCATTTGCAGTGACGCGTTTTGATTATTCGCCCGACGGGGTCTGATTATATTTAACCTAATTGATTTATGATATTTTCGGATGTTTTCGAATGTAGGCCCGTACCGAATATACTTGCAACATTTTTTTTTTTTTATACGCGGAGGTACACGATATTAGTTTTGGTGTTCGTACTATAAATCCTCAGGCGTCTTGGACATTTTGAGAAATCAACATATTATTTTATCGGGAGTAAAAAGTACACCCCTCGTAAATTGATACACTACCGCGCACACGTCTTTGCGGGGCTTAAAGGTTATTGCTCGATATTTACCGAATACATCGTTTATCGTTTAACGACTATTTTATTATCAAATCTATTGTTTTCAACGTTATAGATTCCGAACGAAGAGAGGAATTTATTAGTTTGACAAAGATGTGCGCTTTTCGCTATTAGTTTAACGATCGAATTGCAACGGTTTTACTAAGATTTGTTTTTTCCACTATCGGAAAACCCTTTTTCGGTTATTTATTTATCCGTACGTTAAAAAATGAAAAATTTTCACTTGACTTCGGTTTACCTTCTTTGACAAAAAAAAAAAAAAAAAATTGCCTAGAAAATCCACAATTTGTCTAAAACTGACAAAAAATGTCGATACATTGGTTTTATTATTGTTAGTGTTTGAATTATCAAGGAAAATACACGATTATTACTAAAACCTTACCATATATCAGTTACCAGTTACTTGTTTTCCGAGCACCGGGCAGAATCGTTTTTTGGTTGCTTTCAGTATATTAACTAAATTATCCTATACTTGTAAATTTTTCAATTTTCTCCCTACGACAATAGGTTTTTAAACGTTTTTATCCCCCGCATGTATGTTAATAAGTTTTCTACTAGAGGACTAGCTCTAATCTTTAACTTCAAGGATTGTTTCTGGTAACAAAGGTGTTTTGGTCAAATTTTTTTTATAAAAATGGCCGAGAATTTGATCAAGCTTCATCATAAGCGGTTCTTTGTAGTAAACATAGTGTCTACACTATAGAAAAAAAAAAAAACAAAAAATATGGTAATTTGTTTTTACAAACGTTTTTTAAGTTTAAATTTATGATAAAATACGTTAAAAAGACATCGTCGTGTTGTCGGTGGCACGCCCACCTTCTCGAAAATTAACGAAACTTATGTCAATATTTTAAAGGAATTATATAGCAAAGCACAGTTGTTTTTATTTTTAATTTGCACTTACAAATTAATACCATTTTATATTTTAATTAATCAAATTAACTAAATTGATATTGACGTTAACCCGTGCAGTGCGTAATCGGACATCGCTCAGAATCGCTTTTCGTTCGCAAAGATTTATATCGTTGCATAGTGCACGAATACACGATAAAAATTAAATTTCTCACTTATAACCGTGTTGGATTTACTTTTGAGCAGTGGCGGCGACACTGCAGTAAATCAATAATTTTTATATTGCAAATTGTCCGTTTTTTCAACGCTACACGTTAACAATTCAATGTTATACTGATAATACCGGTTTCGTTAAAAATATTACGTTCTCAGTTCTCGTTTATCACATTATACGAAACGTCTTGGCAATATTATCAAAATAAGGCTGAAACATTTAGTTAAAAAAAAAAAATAATAATAATCATAACAATAATAATAATAACGTAGTTAAATCCACTCACGTAGGTACGTACCTGTATACTCAAAGCCGCCATTTTGTATGCGTCTAATGAGTTGATAATATTACGCGGGTATTTACCTATATTGTAGAATTTTTCCTTTTTTTTTTTGAGTTCTTCGGGTGTATAGTGTTCGCAAGAACATTGCGTTAATATTATCGCGTTTTCTAACGACTAAATAATAATAATAAGAGTGCACAGTATTATTGTACGCGCAGATGGCGACCGTAAAACTGCTCTCTGTCCTCTCGGATTTACTCTGTCGCCAGAGTCGCGGGGAAAAACTGTAAGAATCGCGTGCAAAAACTGAAACGTGTATTATTATAATAATTAATAGACAAGGTTATCAAGACAGACCGAAGATATCTGATTGTATCGTTTTTTTTTTTTTTTTTTAAATATACTGCTCATGGGGGTAGGCGGAAAGTCGAACGGATAAGATGTAGAGAGAAATTTAATTAATATCCGTACGCAACGATAATAAATCATCGGTAACGAAAAACGATTCTGGACGAAATCCGGTTAAACGCGTGTTGAAATGCCGCGGTTTTTACGATTTCCGTCGGATTTGACGGTTGAAAAATGCTTACAAAAAAAAAAAAAAAAAACCTCCAAAAAAATGACCTACCCGGCGCACTGATACGATCCGAAATATAATAAAACGGGCGCTCTTGTTCGATTGAAGCACGATTTCTTGTGAAAAAAAAAAAAACAATGTATTAATTGGAATTTAACAATTTTTTTTTTTTCTCGTCTTGAAATAACTCCGATTTAGAATAAGAGTCGTTGTATTGAAATGACACGAGAGAAACCGATTAATACCGCGTACGATGTTCAAAGTAGGGATTACCGTTTTCAACAAATGTGAATTCGTGTTGTGCACGCCCGTATAAAATACACGAGTTAATCGAATCGCGTAATTGACGTCTCTGTAAGCTATGTACACTGCCGCGGCGTTTCTCAACCATAGAGGACCGCGAATAGTTTTCAACGGACGGCTAAAAAAATTAAAATCTTAATATAATATTTTAATTTCAGACTATTCAAAATTTTACTCCGCAGTGTTTTACTTGGTGTCGATTATCAATATCGTGAACTTAGCAAGTTTACCTATTACTGTTGCATTGCACACTCGTGGCGATTGTGTCCCGTGTGTACAGTGCGGGATCCAGTCGTGTCTACAAAATAATCGGCGCCGGGTATAATTGTTATCCGTGTGCAGTCTTAAATTTAAATAATTCCTAAGAATGAGTGTGAATTGTCGTACCGCAACAACGTAAATCGTCTTCGTTAATTCAGAGCCAACGAATAGAATTAATAAACGATTGGAACGATTATTCAAAACTGAAAATCTGACCTAATTTTGGATATCTATATGCGACGAGTATCCTCATCTTTACGAAAATCCATCAAATGAAATCGGTTCCTTTATGCGAATCCGGATTAATAATTAAAATCAAATCTAGAAACAACCGTGATGTCGAACCTACAACACGGTGTTTCACTCACCAATTCCATAGAAGCGAGAATTGATTTGTTACCGAAGAAACGTCTAGACCGGTGTTTCCCAACCGGTGGCCCGCGGTCCCATAGATATTTTCTTCGATTTCTATTACAAATTAATTATTTTTTTTTTTTTTTTTTTTTTTAAATAGCCAAAAAAAATTACGATTTATCGAGGAACCGTATAATAATACACGGTTATCTTATCGTTGTTGCTGCTGTAGACCGATAAGTATTTTCCACTTTTATAAGTGTATAAATATCAGAGTAATAAATTGAAGTATAATTATATATTAGTGAATTATAGTAATAAAATAATAAAAATTAACATTTTTCGATAAGTTTTGTGTATTCTTGTTAATGAGCAAAAAAAAAGGTGCTATAAAATATTGTCGAAGTGGTCTGTGGTGGTAAAAAGGTTGAGAAACACTGGTCTGGACCGAGGAAATCATTGAATTTGTATTATTATTCCATTTAAATATACAATATTTATATCATTAATGAGGTACAGGGTGCGGCGGAGCCGACTGATGAGTTTTCAGAAGCTATACATAACGAACATTAATACATAGAGAAAAATGGTTTGTTTTATTCGAATTATTAGGTAATCCCATTTATTTAATTTATGTTTTGAAAACGATGACGGCCGTCAGCAATAATACATTGCTGTAGGCGATCACTGCCGTTTCGGTATGATTTTCGGCACGATTCGATTGGTATGGTCGCGATTTCTTCGGTGTATCTTTCCTCCGGGTCCATCTATCGCGTATGGGGGCGATGTTTGAAAACCTTATCCTTAAGGACCCCCAGAGGAAAAATCGGACATGCTTAAATCGGGGGAGCGTGACGGCCAGCTTACGTCACCCCTCGGAGTGACTAACCGCACAGGGAACGTTTGTCGCAAAACAGCAAACGAAATTCGAACTGTGTGCGGCGCTTTAGCCTTTTTTTTTTTTTTTTTTTAAACCGGCAATGCCCCAGCCTTCCGGAAACGCCGTGAGGAGACACTACTTCGGGAGGCGGGTCGCCATCATTTATTAAATTAAATGAAAACATACAATTTCTGAATAAAAATCCCGTTTTCCCCTGAGGCGGGGCGGGCTCACATAAATAGTAACGTCATTCGTGCCCTACCGTGGGGATTGGCAGTAGCCGGGCCGAAGCCCGCTTGCTGCCTTCACAAGGTCAGGGGGGGGACTCTTGCTGCCGGCAAGGTCGAGGGCTTGGCGCTGCCGTTCCGCCGACTCCTTCCCCGCGATGACGGCTTCGGCGAAGTCGACCACGGCATCCCAGTGGTCTGCGGCCTCCAGCATGAGCGGCACCAAGTCGCCCGGTTCAAACGGACCGGGCGCTCCCTGTCCCCGTCAAACGCCTCGCGGCGCATCAAGGTGCGGAGACCGTCGTCATCCACCTCGTTCTCCTCGCTGGGAAATCCGCAGTGAGAACACCCGGGAGACGGAGTTCGCCCGATCCGGTGAAGGAACGAGTTGAAGCGTCCGTTCCCCGTGAGCAGTTGAGTGAGGCGGTACGTCATGGAATCGTGCGGTCTTGTAACCCACCGCCTTAGCACGTCGGGGGGGGATGAGCGAACGAGTTAACGCGCGCCCGCTCACCTCCGGCGCTTCCGTAGATCGGATCCGACGCGCCCAGCTGGTCGCGTGAAGGATGTTCGTACGGAGTGCTGACACGGGTGGGGTTCGTCGCCCGCTGTAGCCCCCAACGCGCGCAGAGCGTCAAACGACCTGCATCCGTGAGAGGCCAACAGATCGACGGGAGGCAGTCCCGCTACGATAACCGTGCCCTTTAGCCTCGTATTGTTAAAACCATACGTCTTACAAGAGTCATGTTCTTCAGCCATTCCCTCCAACCTGTGCTGCAGATATCATTCCAACATCAAAGCAACCGCGTGCTTCCAGGCAGAGCGTCTTGGCGACCGCTCAATTGCCTCTCTGTCTAATTGCACATTTTCGGTGGTTCTTACCGTTCTAGGTGCTCCACGTCCACTTAGTAGGGTACTTTCAGTCTTTTCCGATTTTCGTATCCACAATTCAATAGTGTTCACATAAAGGACATATCCGTAGCGTGAAATGCCAAGATGTAGACGTAAAGCCCTTTGTGTTTCAATCGCAGAATGTGTTTTTTTTTTTTTTTAAATACTTGCGCACGCCGAAACCTTGACGTACACCTGTCCAGACCATGATTACGACTAAAAACGGCATAACTGTATAATTCAAAATAGACTTTAGGCCTGCGCTTATCTTATCACAGGCTAATGACCCCATTAAACACGTCAGTCGGCTCCGCCGCACCCTGTATAACGGAATTATTCGTTTTTAAACGATATGTAATTAATATTGTTATTAATGAAAAAAAAAAAAAGAAATAAATTAAGTGTAATAGTTTCTAGTTTAGTTACGGTAATTGAAAAAAATTAAGCGGGCGACGGTGGGCGGGTAGCCCACGTTAAACATTAATTTCGAAAAAAAAGGGTCGCGTGAAAAACCGGGTAAATATCTCGGGACGCCGACACACAAAGGCCGAGAGAACCGCCGACGTACGGGGTGCCAGGATTCGTCCCGTCGCCGGTAGACACACTTAAATATAATTCGTAATTCGCGCGCAGTTTCCGAATATTTGGTCTTATTTCGATTTCCGTCTCCGCCGCCGCCCCCGGACGGTACCGCAATTTCAATATCCGTCGCACGAACGGTCGTTCGCTGACGCGAGAAAATTTCGTTTAAATTTACTATAATATTTTTTGATACGGTCTAAACGATAACGTATTTTCTGAACAGAAAATTTTAGAAGAAAAAAAAAATACAAATACTGTTAAACTAAAAAGAAAACAGTTTAACGTTATTTTTTATTATTAGCGCGCATTATACTTTTGGTATACGGACCAATTGTGTATTTTATTATTATGTCACAGTTGTCGATTGCCGATTAGAGTAATTGTGTTTTCATCGTGCAACACAGCTCCGCCTCGTATTATTGTGTTACGCGTACCGTTGGCGTTCGGTGTTTTTTTTCTTTACTACTTACATATACATACATATGATAAAATATGACAAAAAGAAAAAAAGAAAAAAAAAAAGATACCATACGCGAAATCGAGCTCCTCGCACACAACCGTCCCCGAAATGCGTGTTTCGGAGATATATATCAAAACGTATATTATTATCGTGGTTGTAAAACTCCGCCGCGGCTCCATTATTCCGCTCAGAATGTAAAAATAACTATAATATTATTATACGAATCGAATAAACGTTTTCGTTTCTTACTCGTATTTATCTTATATAAAAAAAACCTATATGTTTTAGATTTGTGTTAGATATTTCGTGGTCATGGTTTTTTTTTTTTTTCAAGTAGAATCTTTAATTATAAAACTCATACGAATACCGCAAACTCGCGACTTTTATTAAATTATTACCTACTTAAGTAATTCATTTTTTTTTTTTTTTTTTTTTTTATGATTATTTTAAGACGAGTAATCCGAAGTCGATTTTAATGATGTTCAAGAACGTTATAAGCGTTATTTAAAACGAGTTAATCTTGTTGTTTTTTAATATAAAATATACGGTTTTGTTACATTCGAAATAATATCGCGTTTTGCCGTGAACCGTTAATAAAATATTAAAAAACTACTCGAACAAATATACTTTATTTGAAATGTAGATTATTTATTACTATTATTTTTTTTGTACGTTATTGTCCCGCATTACGGAGCGATATGGTGAGGTTTTATTTTTTTTATTATTATTATTATTAATTATATTATACGTACCGACAGTATCGGACGACCGATAATATTAATAATCGTCGGTAAATTATATTTCTATCAACGGATTTTTGTATGTTAACGAAAAATATGTGTTTTTTGTTTTGTTTTTTTTTTAAACACACGTCTGCGTTGAAAACAACACATCGCGATAAATACATCATATTATTGTTAAAAATTTGAAAAAGTCATAAACGTTAAGAAAAAAAAAAAATATTAATTCAATTATAAACTATTATTGGATCCGTATGATCCACTTATTATGATGGGCATAGACGATTACGGTTGGCATTGTTACATTTGTCTTCTATTAAAAAAAATTTATAAAAAAACCCACAGATAGACAGGTACCCGTGACAAATGATTGTGAACTGACTCGCTATGCGATAGCCCCGGATAAAAGTTATCTATTTATGTAAGATATATTATCATCAGTCATGAGTCGATTGATGCCGCGACATGTTCTAATTGGGACCACATGGTTCGAAATCGCCGAAAAATTGAAACTTATTTATCACGTGGCGTTCTTTATTTTTTTTTTTTTTTTTTTTATTTCGTCGTAGGTATGGTTCAGTCTGGTTCTTTACGACATATGGTATTATACAGTCGTTTTTTTTTTTATCAATAAAACGGGAACAACGTCGGCAATAATGGCTATAAAGTTAACCGTGGTCGGAAAACGTGAATAATTCACGAAATACAATTTTATCGTTAATAAATGCGTTATAACCCGGCAACGACGTGTTTTATCCACGATTACCAACAAGTAGATATTTAATCGTATAAAATACACTTTCGATCGTAAAATTATTTGAGGGCTACACACCCCCCTCGCCACAACACATACCGAATTTGGGCATTTCTGTCGGCACGGATGATTTGGGGTACTAAGGTCAGCAATATAGTCACGTCCTGTGATCGTATTTTGTAGTTTTTGATTTTTTAAATTTTTTTTCAGTCGTTATCGTTATCATTAATCATTGATAATGAATTATTTACAACAGTATTGATAATATTTTAAAAACAAAGGGTCACCCGTCAGCTGCTGTAGTGATTAAAGAATTATAGACTTAATTATTAGCCTATCCGTAAGAACTATGTGTATCCGATATATGTATAATTCCGGAGAGGTATCTGGAAGACTATTAGACATAGTTTGAAGCGTCGGACAAACCTGGACTAGGCATCGCAGAATCAATTGAAAGTATTATTAAAAATTGATTATGTCCACGAAATTTCGCTTTTCAAGCATATTTTTGTGTGGCGCAACACAAATGAAACGCAACAAAAACTATCCGAGCTTTTCGGTCACGTAATTCCATTTATATCATTCCGGGCGCAAATGTAGGATACATTTTTTTTTGTTTATTTTTTCACTATTTGTTTTTTTTTTTTTTTTTTTTTTTTTTTTTTTTTTTTTTTTTTTTTGTTATTGTAGGAATACACTATACAATAATTATTAGAGTCGATTGAAAAAAAGACATTTTGTCGGCATTTTTGCTCTATATATAACCCCTTAAAATACGAATTTCCACCGGTACCCTGGTACTTAAAATTAATATCAACTCGGAATACCGTTTATTAACCTATCGCGTAAGTATTATTATTATTCCCGATACCGGGATACCGTTATACGGTTTACTCGATAACGCGTGCCGGTTTATACGAACAAAATGTTTATTGTTCAGTATTTGTTCGTACGCGCGTATATGTATCGTATTGTACAAGTACATTTTTATGGCTCCGTATTTAAATAAACGCACTAATATTATTTTATATTAAATCCTAGTAAAGGCCAGGTCAGCGCTCGGCAGCATTGCACGTGTGCTAGTAAATTGGCTTTATACAAAGAATACAGCGATCGGAATTCACTTTTCGATGCGAAATCGTTTCGGATGGTTTTTTATACCCTCCCTCCCGATATGCAGCCGTATTAATAAAATATGCGTTTTTTTTTTGTTTTTTTTTTATAATTGACGTCCCGCACTTGGGGATTATACTAAACTCGATCGGAAGCATTGGCTGGCTGACGAACTTTTCATTAGTATTTACACAGATCGAAATCGTTTTTCGACTATTCCGTTTACGCGGAAAACCGGAAAATCTCGTGTTAAACGACTACGATACGTTTTCTAAACGAAAAACATCGAACATTATAAACAAAATATCGGTTTGTTGTTAATGTAAAACAAATTTTCGCTCGATCGAAAGTGTCCCGTCGCAATTGCGATTTTACGAAATCAATTACGTTCGAATTGTTTGGAGACACCATTTTACGGAGTCTTCAGAAATCGTGTACGTATTTTTTTCCGCTTTTCGCTATCGACATCTAAATCCCACGGGTCCGCACTCTGGTGGTAATTTATCGTACCGAAACAAGGGCACTAGAGCTCTGTGATATCCGGACTGAACACGAAATTGTGACGTTAATTAAACTGTGACGTACCCTCCCTCCCCCCCCCCGAGCATACGTACAAGCGCACTTTTTCCCGACGACGGTGCGCATGCGAACATGTTAAACGGATTTAATACGCGGCAATTGTGGGCATATGAATACACGACGCGAACAAATACCACGAGGTTGTCCCCCTACGATAAACGACAATAGCGTTACCAATAGTCAGATTTATATAGACGCTAAATATCACTTTTCCCATATAAATGTATATATATATACTAGCTGAATAACCCGGCTTCGCCCGTGTACAGTTTTGTGGTGTAACCTACTATAACTTTTATTTTATCAGTTTTTATATTTATTACAGGCTGCTTTTAGTTTATCCTAGGTTGCCCATGTATTGTAACAATCGGAAGTCAGCAAAAAATTATTTTGAAGACAAATTGTAAGATACAATTCTAATCGACAAAATTTTGAAATAAAATATACCCAAAAAATTATAACTTTCTGTAATAATACATTATGGTGTTATAAAAACCCACCAATATTTATATTGACATATTTTGTTCATCTCAATACCTCTTTATAAACAGTATTTTTGGTACTGCCTTTTGGGGCTAAAATAACCAAACTACTGGCAGAGCTAACTCTAGAACATGCGACATAGAACTGTCCATGTGAAAAACATTCTTCTCTCAAGTGAATCCCTGCCATGCTCAATGATTGTCCTTGAGACTTATTAATAGTCATAGCAAACCAAACTTTGAGTGGGAATTATATTCTTTTAAACTTAAAGGGATAATCAGTTGGAATTAACGTTATTCTCGGGATTAAAACTATATCTCCTCTAGCACACCCAGTGATAACTATAGGTTCTATTACATTTTTGTGCAGAGCTTTTACTTGCAATCTAGTTCCATTACACAATTTAGGTGGGTTAATATTTCTTAGTAACATTATAGGTGCTCCAATTTTAAGGATAAGTTTATGTGATGGAAGACCAGAAGGATTCAGAGTATTAAGAAATTCTAAAGGGTAATGGACAGCATCATCTGATTGGATCACCGAATCAAAAGATTAATATTCAACAGCTTTTTCATTAAATACCTTTAACAGAAGTTCATTGATTTCGGCTGCCTTGTCGTTCTTTGGAGTTAAGATGGCTCGCTCGCACAACCATTCGATGGGTTTCATCTTGATATTTATTATATCTGGGTAAATTCTGGAAGTTAGTTCTAATAAAGAGCTAACGACTGTACACAAATTTGAGGGAATAGTGATCTCACCTTCCAATGAAGGGAAATTTCCGTCTCCTATTTTAAGTAACATCTCAGCGAAAATCCCAGCAGATGTGTCACCTTTCACATGAACCCTCATATTTTTACGAAGTGCAACTTTCTGGATATGTGGCCACAAATACGAAGCTTTTAGACATGACTTTACTTCATCAGCCCTTGTACCCCTAGTTATAACTAACCCTTTAAAATGCGAATTTCGAAAAATCCGGCTAGGCGATGATGAATCACCCAGGACAAGTCTTTTTATATATACAGATAAAAAAAAAAATTAAAAAAAAAACATTTTTGTGATTTCTTTTATCATTTATGTTTTGTTTTACGTAACGTTTAATCCTACAGTTTTACTATACGACCATTTTTTTTTCTCGGAATATCATTAGATTTAACCTTTTATTCTATTTTCATATATTACGGGTATACAGAATTCGATTTACTTCAAGATATTGTAGTGAGAAAAAGAAAAATAGAAACGATTTTCCCTTGGATAATACGGTACAAGGAGGATAGTAGGTACACTTCAGCCGGGTTTTGTGCGAAATGTAAAAATCGAACGAAAGAACCACCTAGGAGGGGAATGGCCAAATATCCGTTTTGGATTTTACTCTTGATTTCGTTTTTAATACCTATGAGAGGGTGTACCTGTTTTTTTTTTCTAGTCGTGTTTATATGTTGAACGGTGTGAATGAGTTACAATATATAGTTATTGGTTTTACATTAATACTTTTTTTTTTTTTTTTTTTCGGTAATAGTGTTCTATGAATATTTCTATTGTCTATAAATTATGGTATTTTAAAAAAAAAAAAATACGAATAATTCCCGTTTTTAATGCTCCGAAAACCGTATAATCGGAAAATAAAAATCAATATAACCGTTATAATAATATGATTTTGTTGGTTCGCTCGGAATCATTTATGCAATGCGTTTTGATTTATTATTTTTTTAAAACCCCATAATAATACGTACTAAATGCCGATTATGAGGATAGATTTGTATTATTCATCTTTCTATGTATATAAAAAAAGCTCAAACCTCTGCATGGGTCTAAAATCTAGGGATATGCCATAGTGGTCACTTGTATAATATAAAGGCGACCGTTAAAAAAATGATTTTTCAAAATTCAATCACAAATTTGTTGAAAAGCTCTGTTCGAGTTTGTATGGAAACGTATTAAGAATGCGTTTATAATACCCCAAAACTTCGTGGAAAAAAAAAAAAAATCTATCACATAATTGAACAGGTATTATATGGCCGTTTTCGGAAATGAAAACTCATAGGGATTGAAAAGTGGCGTAAAAGTCAGTGTGGAAAAATAACTCTTGATTAATCGTAAATGACGGAGTCGTGTTAACTTTAAAGGGAGCGCGGTACAAATGCAATTTAACGGGAAAATGATATTAGTATTTTTATATTAGCCGACAAGAATAGATCCGAAAATATCCGTTAACTGTTTCTGACTGTCGGGAGTATATTCAAATTTTATCTACGGAGTCGCGGGTAACAGCCAGTTAATTATAAACGATCGAAACGTTATTAATATTTGGCGGTTTTATACGCATACGCTGGCTCGCCGATAGCTCTGCCGTAAATGCGTTCAAAATGTATCATTTATTAATTTAACACGGTGAAATAATGGCGTGTGTTATTGTAATTCGATTAACTACATAAATATTAATGAATTCCCACGAAGCCCGTGCGCATTCAATTTTGAATCGATTAAAAGTATTGCGTACAATACTAATGTTTGTTAGGCTTTTAAAAAATTGACAATGGTGTTGCTAATAAGGTTTACAGAGCGGTTGTTTTAGTGTGTTTGATTTACTAATTGATAACAATATTGTTATTAGTTTTAAAAAAATCACTGGGGTTTTAAATAAAACTATTATTTACGGAGTACGTGTTTACAAGTGAAAAAACTATTATAAAGCATAACTCTAGAGTACTAAATAATAATAATAATATAAAAAATAAACAACTGTCATTTAAATGTTGCACAAATCGTTAAAGAACGCTAATTTTTTCTTTAAAACTATGTCTATATTATGTTAAATTTGTGTTAATTGGTAACAAGTTCTAGTAAAAAAAAAAAAAAAAACACCCCAAATTCTACTAATATAAACACATAAATATATAACGCAGTTCTTAAAAAAGTTTCGTTTTCCGTACTCGTATGTATAAATTTGATTCGTTAGTAGTATAATTTCGGTCAATTGTCGAACGGAATAATTATATAATTATTATTTTATTCACTAAAATACGTTTGCTTTGAGCATTTCGATTTTTCGAACGATTATTATTTCTTAAACCGCCATTTAATGGCAATAATAATAATATTACAGGTATTGACGATAATGACACTGTGAAAACTTTTACCGGCACACTTGTTCGTTTGACGCATCAGCTGACGACCATTGAATATGAATTAGTTAATGCGTTTAAATTGGTATGTGGTGTAAAATCAAAATTTTACCTTTTCGGTTACAACAGGAAACTCGACAAAGCACATCCTGTCATCGTTAGTCACGCCACCACTGCAACGTATAATAACAACAATAATAATTATGTATGAATTATTTTTTTTTCACACTAGGGTTGATTTAAAAAAAAAAATGTACACGGATAGCTATATTTTAATAACGCCAGTAGTTTGTGCATTAGTTGAACATACTTTAAACCCACAAATAATATTTAATCATTTAGCCCGATATGAATCGTATTTATATACTGTGCGACGACATTTTTTTTTTTAGATTTTGAGCGAACGGTGTGGTGGTTACCATTAAACCGCTTTTCCGACCAGAAATCTTCTTTTCCAATCGTCTTTTCAGAGGCGGTTTTGTAGTAGCCGATTTCATCGAATCGTTACATTATGGAAGTCATTTTATTGGCGAAATCACCTTGTACTAATAACGCAATAACGGTTCCAGTTTCATTTTGATTTCCTTATTCTGTTGTAAATCTAATAGTTGTGAAATAGGCGTGTTTTACTAGCACTTTCTAGGCGTGGTGCAATTTCGAATTTTATTCTGGCGTTTTGTATTTGACGTTTGACATATTTGGCGTATTGTTTCAAGAGGGTTTAGTTATTTTTTTTTTGGCTTCTCGAAAAATGGTTGAAAACTATACGCAAGGTTCATTTATACTATGTTATTATGACAATCGAAAAATATTAAATTTCGATTGTCATGATTTTTCTTTTGAAGTTGTTTGAAGTTTAGACTTTGATGAAAATCGTAAAAATTAACCATTAATTTTGGGTACTATGTATTACAATTTATGCGAATTAAATTTGTATAACCACGTAAAAATGCTCAAGAATTTGTATACAACGTTCATCATAATTTGTATTTAGTGGTTAGTAAAAAAAAAAAAAACAAAAAAAAGTTGAACGTAAATGTCGTAATTTATTTTTATAAACGTTTTAAGTAAAAATTTATTATCAATTTGTTAAAACCGCGAATAATTTTAATTTATTTTTCGTAGTTAAAAATGAATAAAATTAATTACAAAATATACAGTTTTTTTTTTTTGTTTCGTAAAAAAACTTCCGTTTAAACGTTTACGGTTACGCGCAAACGATTGTGGTATTCAATTTAGCGAAAAAAAAAAAAAAAAAATGGATAAATAATTGCCACAAATCGGGAGAAAATCGGATCGGAGCCGAACGCGATTTTTGTACGTAGTGAACAATAGTAAAGCGTACAATATTTTTGTCTAACAGTTTGTTTGGGAATTACGATAGAAACCGTTGCCGGCGAAACCGTAAAAGGCGTTTAAATTGTCCACTGTGCGGTAGGGGAGAGGGGAAAAAAAAAGAATAAATAAATAATAATAATAATAATAATAATAGAAAAAACAACGGTATAATATAAAGAACCTTGGGATATTTTAACATTTAAAATGTTCGGTCTTGTTTAGACGTTTGCCGCGGAAACTTTCGGCGGCGAGGTTCGTTCTCGCCGAGATATTATTAAAATCCCACCGAGCGCTTTTAATTAATGTGTCAAACAATAATATATAGTTATGACGCATTATATACTCGCCGGTCTCCGCCGTTCGCAGATTCGAATAAACTTCGCACGCGGAAATGCTTAAATCGTTTAGTCCCCATATATATATATATATATATATATATATATATATATATATATAAATAAATTATATTTAAATACGTTTATACGAAAGTAGCCTTATTACTCATATATACGTAGACCGCTCGTTGTCGTTTCCAACGTTTTTACACAGCTGTTTGCACAAGTTGATGTTGGTCGGCGGTGCGGAAAGTGCGGAAATGTAATAATATTCGGCGGCCCCGTCCATCTACTATATTCTTTTTATTGTTGTTGTTGTTGTTGTTTAGAGTCCGGCGAGTTTCGGGGTTTCTTTTTTTTTTTTTTTTTTTTATTTGAAAATCGACCCGAGTCGAGTATAAAATGTTTTCGAGTCGAATCGAGATCAAATTTGTCGATAATAGCGATGGGAAAAATCCCGGATTTTCCAAATGTCCGAAATTCAAAATACACAATTTATTGTAAATGTTGATTTCGGATTTGAATATTTGAATTTTACACTCTTTAATTCATTAATCATACAATTATTATTATTGTTAATAGCATTGAAAGCGCTTTTAAAATTCAAACAAATATCGCAAATATAAATTTATTTTTAAAAAAACAAGTGCAACAATAACAACAACAAAAAAATCACACATATTCCTCTCTGTTTTATTTAATATATTATTAGCCGACCCGTCAAATGTTGTTTACCTCATAAAAATTGTTCATTGTAGCACACCTTGAAATGATTAGAATTGTTAAACTCATTTTATAATGTAAAAAAAAAATTACTCAAGGATTTCATTTTAAGATTTCAAAAAACAGAAACCCAAATTTCGGATTTTAAAATTAGATAAATAATATTTCGGTTTCCGGAGTTCGAAACACAAATTATCGGATTACCATATCCCAAAATCCAGATTTATGTAACATCACTATAGTCGGGTGAATGAAAAGTGGCCGCTGATGCCCATGTTGTTATCAATCGCGCTTTACGTGATTCACTTTGAGAACCCATGGCTTATCGAAAAAAAAAAAGGTGCCAGCGGCCACTTTTCATTCACCCGACTATAGTTGATAGCTCTGTTGTTAAAATGCTAAAAAATGTCGCTAGGTACATAATAATGGTAATCAATAAAAAGTATGGTATTTTTCGTATAATACGAAAAACCTTACCTATTCAATTTTGTTGGTTTTCTTCTAAATATGTATGTAAAATTGACTAGGAAGTCGGAAAACGAGCACCTCCCCAGTGCACCGAACTAGACGAAATTCGCCATCGATAATTTCTGGTAAAAAAAAAAAAAAAAATCATTTACGGACAGACAAAAATAAATAAAAAGCATCGTTGTAAAATCAATACCATAACAGGTGTGTAGTTCATCTGCTCTGCTGAAAATCGAATAACAGTAATGACCGGGGCTCGTAAGTTGCATGTTTTTTTTTTTGCTACATAGGAAAACATACCAAATTGGGAACAAATCAGTTTCATACAAATTGTAATACAACTATAAAGATTTTACAGTGCATGCTTTTGCGTATTATGGGTTTTTTGCCATATTTGGTATATAGTAGATTTTTTTAGAGTTATATTATATTTCGTGTAAATTAAGACAATTATTTACGTTTCCGAACATTTTTACACAATCTTAGTATTTGTTTCGTTTAATTTTTATTCCTGTACGACTGTATGGGTTTTTGTGAATTTTACATTTTGCAAATAAATCAAGACGACGAGAGCTTTGAAGACTCGTAAAATAATTACAATAATAAAAATATGTAATAATAACGAGTACTCGAGAGTTTTTTCAAAGTCGAATACTCGACCAATTCTAAAGACGTAGTTGTCGAGTACAAAAACGCATAATCGGTTTTTCAATCAGGACCGTCACAGTCTCGGACTAATATCAACGATAATACGATTATTATTATTAATTATTATTTATCATCGAGGGGCGGCCATACACGATCACGGTCGTGAGGCGAATACGTGGTTTTCGGAGTTCGTATAGGCCATAAACGTTTATGGTCGTTATTAATTTTTTTCGACCGACCTAACCAGTCGAGTGCTCGAGTCGACTCGACCAATTTTAATATTTTATGCCGGGGCCGTGCGATTCGTATTATCATTACGCATTGCCGTGCCGGATTATTGTACTGTGTACATAAATAATATGCATTTATTTGTGATACGGTTTTGTAATCTATTTCGTTGTCTTACCCAAGAACCGTTGATTTCGGCCGACTGTGTAATATTTTTTAAACGTATTTTATTAACCGTAGTAAAACCGCCGTTGACGTATGCGGTAACCCGACTTTGCGGCGAGGGGGTTTCGAGGCCGCAAGTGGCAGTGATTTTATCAGTTACGTACGGCCAAGCGCGGATTCGCAGCGTAAAAATCGCGAAACATTTTCGCCTCTGCAACTGCTTCGTATCGTCAACGGTGTAAAGTAAATACGCACGCGGAAATTCACAATTGAAATACGACGTCATATGCAATCATATCTGTCGGTACAGTCTCACATTCAGCCGCGCAGTACCTAGTGAATTTGATTCAATTAAACTGTTTAAACGGCCCGATTATACACTACAGGCATACCTAGTCAACTCGCGGCGGCCGTGTGTTGTCAATTGGCGTTGAATAGACGCGCGCGTGGCCTTCGTTTTATTATTCTCGTCCTGTTTGCGCCGGATATCGTTTATAATAATTTGTATTAAATGTAATACCGCGGTGCTACGTGATTTCGGTTGTAAGATCTCGGCAATAAAATCGTCCGGACGTTTCCGTTTAGCCGTAACCGTCCGTTTGAATTTCGAAAAAAAAAAGTACGTCTTTGACGGGAAGGCCCACGTGGACCCGTCGGCAACGGAACTACTGAAAAATACGGCCGGAGTAAACGCATCTGGGTAACCGGAAACGGCGGCGGTTAGACCGAGTGAACGAAGACTTAGACGGCGATGCGGACGGGTCCCGGTAAAACCGGACGAATCGCGCCGGGCGGATGGGCTTGGCGAAAGCTGCGGATGAATAGTCTCAACGGTTTGCTGCGTGTAAAGCAAAAAAAAAAATATAAAAAATAACATATGGTTAAATATATCGTCCAGCGCAATGTATATTGGTTGTTTTAAGTTATTTTTTTTTAAATTAAAATACGTTTTTTTTTATGACGGTGTGAAGTTCGGCGTGAAATATACTATACTGGAAAATGTTTTTTTTTTTTATGCGTTCGCGTTCGCGTAACACGAGACCGTGGGTTTCTTCATCCCCCTTATAATAGTGTCGTGTTATTTTCGAAGTAATTTTATTGTTAAGCGATGCGATAAAAAGTTCGTATGACAAAAAGGGTTTATTGTTACCCCAAAACGAAGCCCCAGCAAAATTATACGCAGGGTTCGATGAGTCCGGAACGTCTAAAGCCATCGCTGGCACCGTGTCCCGAGGGCGCTGTTCGATATTTTGCGTGGCATCCTGGTGCGTTTAAAAAAATATCCATATCAAATATATAATAAATAAATACCGGAGATTCCTATTTACTTAATTTTTTCGGACAGTTTACATAATAATAATAATAATAATAATAATCAAGTAATGCTAAAATACGTAATAATATGCAAATGTTCTCCGTAACTTACCAAAAAGAATTTCGGCGGGTAACAGTCACGAAAAATATGAAATTTGTTAAGAGAAAAAAAAAAAATGTCGTTTGATAAATTATTGCGCTCAATTGAACAGACTATACTTTTAACGGACTGCAGATGAAAAAAAAAAAAAAAAAAAAAAATCATATTTCATTGACGTCGGATTTTCCGTATACACCAAGTGTGTGTTCGTTCCATTTAAGAAAACCGAAATTGTTGTTCTCGGCTCAAAAAAAAAAAAATAAATAACCGTGTTATATGTGTCCTTTTCATAACGTTTCCAATAGTGTTTCGTTCTATTAAAGATGTCACGTTGAAACGAAAACTTACGGATACGTACGCGTACAATGTGTAGGCGCACTCGCATTTAGAATCTTTGATAAATTCCCACAAAAGCCGTTTATAATAATATTTCATTTTATGTTTACAACGATAAATAACCTTGTGTTTAGTATTTTATAAATCATTTTTTTTTTTTTTTTTCAAAAACGACGGTAACCGCGCACAATAGTTATTATTTTGTGGACCGGTGGTAAAAAAGCTATTCGTACTAAGTTATAATATAATATATTAACATTCAGATAATACGATTGATTCGGTTTTTTTCTTTTTCAAAATTTAGATTCCGAGCGCACCGACGAATGTTTTATTTCCTAACCCGACCATAAGTTTATAAAACTTTAGATTTCTATTAATACGCCGCGGCCCAGGTATTCTATGCGTACATTTATGTATAATGCGAGTATATTTGTTTCGAGACTAAATTTGAACATTTCACGATGTCTGGATTTGAAATTCAAAACTTTTAAGCGAATAAATTATTATACAGTTGTATTATAATCATAGTTTAAACGGTTATTTTAATTATAAAGCGCAAACAGGGGGGGACGCTTATTATTTACACTTGTCTCGTTCATTTTTTTTTTTTTTGAGGATTTCCAGGCTATTCTTTGTTTAACTTATTCTTTACCTAAAAACGGATCTGTACAAATATTTTTTTTTTATCAAAAATTTCTTCCTGAAATAATCGTTAAATTATTGCAATATTTCACACATTTTTGTTCATCGATGTAATATTTAAATTTTCGGTTTTTTGTACGTATAATTTTAGTTTTCTCAGGCAGTGTCAACAATTTTTTACCCGTATCTGCTACATAAGTCTGCACACTCCTATGATCTAGACTACAACACGGTTTTTCTAAAAGAAGCCTTTCTTAAAAGAACTGATAACAAATGTCTGATATAACATTATTTGGCTTTAGTTTTTGGTTGATTTTCGTCCACCCCTAATAGATTAATTTATTGTTTTTTTTTTTATCTTGGGAAAAATTAAATTTGGTTATTAAAAAACTCCAAATCGTTCACAGCGCACTTTAAAAAATATGAATTTTATGCCCGGTGGTATTTCATTGTACAATGTTTTTTTTTTTTTATAGTTTTCTATAAAATTAAAATAATACGACAAATAAAAATAAAGTTTTATTTTTTTAATGATTTCTGGGTTAAATAAACACCGTCTCAAACACATTCCTTAACATTATAATCCAAATGTAATGGTGAATAATTACTAAAAATTAATCCGCGTCTAAAAAAAAATAATAACGATTATTATCAAACGTAATAAATACAAATGAAAAAATTTTCAATATAGTTTTTGATCGTATCGGAGTAATACGGTGAAAAAAAAAAAAAAAAAAAAAAAATTAAAAACTACTTTAAGTTAATCCGGGGGAAAAAAAAAAAAGTTAAAAAGATAATTATAATTTATAAATAATAATTTATACTGACTAATTTATACTAATAGCGTGTTTTCACAGGATGTCTTGCACTATAATTAATGTACATAACAATTAGCGTGTCCATTGTTATTTTAAAGCCATTTCGTCCGGGTAGAGTATAATCTTAGCAACCCCGTGATTACTTGGCGTTTCGTATAATATTTTAATATTAATATATTAAATTATCTCACAACATATATTTTACAGTTGTTTAATGTGTTTCTGTCGAATTTCCCCCAAAAATTTAACTCTATCGTTCGACGGTCGATGGGTGTGGGGTGAATTTTAAATCCATAAGACCACCACCTAGAGACGTAGAGGCCATCACTCGTAGTGATATACTATATTCGCGGTACTTATATAAAGGGCGTTTACAAAAGGACGCTCTTTTTAAAAATGCCAAAATAACACTTTAATTTATTTCAAAAAAAACAAAAAAAAAAAAAATGACATCATTGGAATCAGGAGAACCTCCGGTTTAAGTATGAAATATTATATCATTCATGTGACCCCCCCCCCCTGGCCTGTTGGCACACTGTCACGCGGTTAAGGAAGTTGGCGTTTACTGCCCTACAGTTCTCCTCGGTGAGTTCCCGGATGACTCTCCGAATTTCTTCCTTTGAATCCGTGATCGTGTGAGGTTTCCTCTCGTACACTTGAGACTACACAAACCCCCACAAGAAGAAGTTGCATGGAGTAAAGGTCGCACGACCTTGCCGGCCGATTTCGATCTCCTCGAAATGAAATCAAACGATTTGGAAACCTTTCATGCAACAGTGTTGTTAAGGTCTCTGCAGCACCGTGACATGGGGCTCCATCTTGTTGAAACCATACCTTTATCCCGCTACTTGCCCGCTATTTTCAGACGTCTTTAACCTAACCTAACCTAACACGTTCGGGGGTAGGTCGAGGGTGGGGTTTTTTTTTTTTTTTTTGTTAGCCAAACGAGGCTGGAGACGTGACATTTCGTCTACCGAAGTAGATTTATTCATTTGTTCGTTCTATCGCGCAGCAAAACCCGCGGGAAACTAGTACGATTTTAGTTTATTTAAAATTTACAATATTTCTGCCGACTTGTTCTCTATTCCCGGGGAGTTTCGTTGCGCGATAAAAGGAACAAAGTAATGCTACATACGAATTGAATTCGTGTCCGATGCGTGCAGTTTAGAGTTTTCTGTTTTCGACCCGTCGAGTAGTTTGTACGCCGCAACGTCGTAATTTCAGAGAAGATTTTCGACGGAAGAACTCTGCGTGCCGTTCGCGGGCGCAATTACATTAAGTATCGAACGTTTTTTTATGTTTTTTAATAATAATAATAATTACCCGCAGAACCTACCGGCGAGGGTGTGCGACGATACTGTGTGTATATTATCAATAAGAAAATTAGTCTGGGGGGGAAAAAAAAACAAAAAAAAAACGTACTCGTATAGGTAATTATTTATTTATTATTAGTTTTTTTTTTTTTGTTCTCCCCCTCGCCCCCTACACTGACCTAACATTACACGCCGTAATAATAATAATGAAAATAATTGGGTTCAATTCGGTTGTCGTTTGTTTATAGCCCCACCGCACAGACGGCGCTGCGTGTTTTCTGGATGTATCGGTCGAGTGTACAATGGTAGTCGTGTTCGTACGTCGCGGCGCGGGACGAGGGTTATAGAGAAAGTCCACCGCCGACGCCGCCGTCAACCGACGGCCGCCGCCCGACGCCACCGTCACCTACGGCCGTCGCCGACGTGTGTGTGCGGGCGGGCGGGCGGGCTGGCTGGCTGGCTGGCGGGCGGGCGGGCGGGCGCGCGCGCGTGTTTATCGTTGCAGACGTGTTACCCAAAGCGATGCAATTTAACAAGTGTCTCATTAAGAATAATGGGTCTTTTGGTAAGTCGTTGCGGTCCGTGTCCCGCGTGCACCCGGGGTTTTAATACGTATAAATGCGTATGCCGAAACCGAAACGAGCGCATCAATTAAAACGGGGCTTAACCTAAATAAAGACAAACGACCCCTTTTTTTTTTCTCTCTCTCTCTCTCTCTCTCTCTCTCTCTCTCTATTTCTCTCTTCTCGCGCCGGGTACCCTTTTTATTATTATTTTCTATTATTTTTTCTCTCTCTCACTCTCTCTCTATTCATCAGCACCACCGCCGCTTTGCCGTCCCCGGCATTTTCGCAATCGCGTCCCCCCCCCGTACGTTTTTTTTATTTTTATTATTATTCTTGGCGGCGAACAAGCAAGTCGCCGTTGTCAATACGCGAAATACATCGCCGCCACGTTTTTATCGATTTTACTATATAATCATGAACCTTTTATCACTAGAAATCTCGCCTCGATTTTCAAGTGTAACATCTTTTCCGAAATCTAGTTGATGAATTGCGTGAGGGGGGGTGGGTCATTTCTCGATTTTTCGTTTTCTTAGTTATTGGGATAAAACGTAGGAAAAACGGGAAAATATACGACAATAACATTATTTTCGATTTTTATTTTATTTTTTTTTGTAATTTGGTTAAAAGAACTGTAGGGACCTGAAATTTGCACAGGATATTAACATTAGTCCTTTCTAGGCGCGTTCGAGTCATTTTAGTTTTTATTTGGATTTATGTGGATAAATATATATACACAGTAGCGGACCGGGCCGAAAATTTATGTCAATCTGTCCCTGTTACGATGAACGTTGGACGTTCATAGATTCTGAGAGAAGCGCAAAATGTATTGGCGTTTTATCATGGTTTGTGTGCGTTTTTTGTTTCTGTCCGTAGACAATTTTCTACCGGACAGCCTGCTCCGATTTTCATGTTTACCATCTTTTCTGAAAGCATTTTGGTTTTAGTTGGTGCATTTAAGAGGTTAATTTTTTTTTGGATTTTCCTCGTAGTTTTCCTAATAGTTAGGAAAAACGTAGGAAAATGTACGGCAATAATTGCATTGTTTTCGATTTCTCTATTTTATTGTAACTATGTTAAAAATAATCGTATAGACGTAATTTCACGAAATATTAAAATTAGGCGTGGACAAATTTATCCATTATTGAACTATTTGTTGGAACCATTTTAAATTGATTTGGCCCAACAGAAACGCACGATAATTTGACACAATGACTACAACAGTCGTCCACCCGCGGTACGAAGTATGTCTGGCATTTTGTTTTCGAAAAATATAAGTAAAAAACTTCGGAATAATATAATATGTCGGGTTAGGTTGAGTTGGGTTCTCAAAAAATCAGCTAAACTTCTTAACAATAAATCTATATTAAAAAAACAAAAAAAAAAACAAATAAAATGAATATTTATGAGCCAATCATATTATTTAAATAACAAATAGCCAAGTATAAATTCGTTAAATTGAATTTTAATACTAAAAAAAAAAAAAATGAAAAAAAATAAATGCGTTGCGTTTAATATAATATTATTATAATATATTCTAATGAAAACGTACAGCTTTATTTGAGTCGAAGGTTATAGTCAATTTATCGTTTAAAAAAAAAATGTCACATCCATATATCCGTTGTCCTTGTCTTATGCACGTGTTATTATACTATAAATCTGCGTATCGTACGTTCAATAGTACACGTCGTGCGTTAACGTATTATAGTCTAATATGTAGGCACCCTTGGTTTTTTAGGGTAAATACTTTTAAGTCCCTAAAAAATAAATAAATAAAAAATAATAATAATAATAATAAACGTATTAAAATATTCGAATAACAATAGCTTAATAGTGTGATAATAATAAAAACTTGTCTCGCTAGAAAACTTGCCTGCGGGCGCCTTATTAGATTATATTAACGTATAGTATTATTATCTAAATAACGGCGTGAGTGTTTCGAATAATTATTGTAATTATTTTTTTTTTTTTTTTTAAATGAATCCTAAGCATTTTTAGGCTCTGTGTGTTTTATTTACTTTTAACGCTTTATTATTCAGTTATATCACGTTCATTGAAAAATATACTTCAATAAAGTCCAATGCGGTTAACACCTATTCCCCCTAGAAATGGCACTATTGAAATAACGATAAAATATATCTTGATACTAAGGAAGACCGAACGTAGGGGGAGGTTAGGGAGGGTCGCACGAAAAATTATAAAGGACCGTGCACGATATTTTACCGTTTCGTAAACTTTCCATCCCGAAATGCCGTTAAACAATAATTTCGTATTATTGTTCTTGTGCGTTATCGGCGCCGTCCCGCCACGCGAATTTTTCATTTAAAAACGCGACTTACCACCCGACTGACTCGACGAAATTTTCCATTTACCCGGCGTGGTTTATCAACGCAACGACTTATTAAATTATTTCTCTTCTGTCTGGTTTTCTGTGTTTTCTACGTGGTGAATTTTTGGTTTTTTTTTTTTTTTTCTACGATATTAGTGTGGCTGCATATCGCCGCGGTTACAAAATTTTTAATCGTTTTTTTCCGACAATTGGGTACGGTCATTTGGGTGTTAGTGTATTACGTCTGGTTTTTTTTTTTTTTTTTGTGTCACGTAATTGGGTTTTTATCCAAGCGCTGCGTGTTGACAGTTAATATTAATATTTATTTATCTATTTATGCAATTAGGTGTTTGTGTTTTATTTAAAAATGTATTACTTACTGATTTAATTAAAAAAAAAAAAAAAAGAAGAAATTAGAAGGGACATTAAAAGAAGATTACAATAGAAATTAATAGAAGTATTTCGGTGAATGTTCCGGATTAACATGATTTTTATTCGAAAATAACGGAATCCATCGTTGCGTGAGTATTTCCATTTTCACAATTATTTTTCTCCGCTATTAAGAAAACTACAAGGAAAATCAAATAATCGACTTCTTCAACGCCCGAATCAATTAGATTCGAAATTTTACAAGACAGTTGCCATAAAGTTTTTGGACGGCGGGCGATTTCTGATCAAATATTTGTTTACAAATAACACACACACAAAAATGGAAAAACACGCACATACATCATTGTAAAAAATTAATACGCTCAGTATCTAAAATACGGAACTTACACCAAGTCGAGAATAATTATTGCTCATTTCAAAGGGCCTCGCATTTATATATATATTTAACATATTTACCCGTTTTGAGATTAAAACCGAAGACGTTTAAAATACAAACGAAAGGTTTTTAAATTAATGTAACAATAAAATTGCTCGTTAGACAGGTACTCGTACCTAGGCCTACACGGTTTGAACATATTATAGTATTATTAAGCCGACTCATTGTAACGTATAATATTATAATAATACAACGGTCGTTACGGTTCCTCCTCGAAACGACCGTAATGCAATTTTTTTCATAATTACGATGATTATATTATTATTATTATTATTATTTGAGAAGATCCGATGCCAACTCGTTTAATACAATGCGATCGTTGTTGCGGACTCTCTTTTTTTTTTTTTTTTTACATGGTTCTATCCAAACAATGTAATGATTCTCTTTGGAGGTCGTCTCGTAACGCAGAAAATACCGCGACATGAAAAAGCCAATTCGCAGTGTAAACAATACTACTTAGAGGTATACGTGCAACTCGATAATAATAAACGTATTATGATTTAAAAAAAAAAAAATAATAATAAAATAAAATAATGCCAAGAAAGTTGAGTAGTTGGCAAATATTAAAAAAAAAAAAAAAATTAAATAAGAAACTAGCTATATAATTTTGAAATTACGATTTGTTAAATTTGCGTACGCTCGACAATATCGCTGCCTCATTCTGTCGAACGGAGCACGTATTTTTTATTATTATTTTTTTTTTTTTTTTAATCGGCAACGATAATTATTTTTTAAAAAAGGTAGGGAATTTTTCTCGTTGATAGATCACAACTGATGTGGTTGTATTGAACGATTTCTTTCAATAAACGATTCTGAGCAGAGCTTCTGTGTAATATATAGGACTAGTCAATTTCATATAGAGTATATTTTATACTGTGTGGTATACGATGAAATTATCAAAAATGTGATATTATTTATTTTAATTGATTATGACATACAAATTCAAAAATGTTGTTACTAGATTTCTAACTAGAAATATTAAATGGCTATAAAAAAAAAACCGCGAAAACCAATTTTGGAGATTTTTGAAATTAAAATAAAGTAAATTAAATCAAAAAAAAAAAATGTTTATGTCTTAAAATCCGAAATTTCCCACATAAAAACTTAAAACCTAATAAAAAAAAAAAATCAAAATGTCCCAAATAAGTAGACCCAAATTAAAATCAATTTTTTTAATTTTTTTTTGCACATCGTTATTTTACAAAGTTACATGTTATGTAAAAGTTTCAGGTATCTAGAACAATTATTTTCGGAATTATAAAGAAATAATAATACTCGAGTTTGACAAAATGTTGCCGTTTTCTCGTCATTTCTTTGGTAGTTTTTTCTGTCGCGGTAAAATACTAATAGGCATATCGAAAAATTACCCGTTTAAAGTACCAACTAGACAAAATTTGCTACCGGAAACAGTGTACAGATCGGATGAACTATTCTGGTAGAAAAAGTGTTTACAGAAAAAAAAAATAATACAAAATGAACATCATTGTAAACCCACAAAACCCCTCACTCCGCTCAGAATCTAAAATTTTAAAACATTAATATAATTCGAGTTTCCACGCGATAAGTTATTTGATCGTGACTACTTTGCTTGGGAATATATCTAAAATCTCGTATGTTGGTGATTGACAATTTCCATTTACGGTATGCCAACGGAAAAGTCCATTTGTATACACGAATAATTTAATTATGCATTTATGACATTGGTATTCCGACGTTGGTATTATAAATAATACAATTTGTAGGGTGACCAAATCAAATCGTCCGTCCTCGTGGTTTTTACCATAACTAGTGCGGTGTTGCTACGACGGCCTTGGAAGTGACACCGTGCGATTGTGTTGAAGTTTCCGCGTTTAGTCTGCCGGGATTCAGCCGTGGAAAATAAGGCGACCGAAGTGAAGTTTTTTTAGGTAATTAGTGATAAAAAAAAAAAAAAAAAAAAATCTAAGGGTGTCAGCCAGCTAGGAAAGCACAAGAGACAAATCCTTCGTGATTAAAACCCTAACGTGACCCTTTTGATGTTCTTGCACTTGTTACAAACGTGAGCTGTATTCAAGTTTGCGTGCGTTTTTCGCTTTTGTTGTGCGGATACCGCGCTGTAATGTGACTACCAAGTTTTCATTAAGGTTAGAAAGTTGGCTTTGTGTCCTTCTTTATAATTTGCGCTTCGTCAAAGAACTAGGCAAGTAAAGTCTCACCCCCTATTTTTTCCACCCCCCCACATATATACAGTTGTCTTGTCCTAGTTGAAATTGAACTTTCCGAAACATTTTAATTTGCTGCCGTTGCATTGTCATCAAGTATAATATAAGTACGTGTATTGTAACGTTCATCCGCGAAAAACACCGACGATGGCGGATTGGAAACATAATGAATATTGTTAACGTTCGTGGTGTAAAAAAAAAAATGTTAACGTTTAACTTCAACCGATTCTTGACACCAGATCACTTTTGTACAAATTTAGTTTTTAAACCATATACCGAATACGTTATTTTGGAGCTTATTAACGATGATATTGTAATCAATAATAACGTATTGGTGACTATTGTAAAGAATAAAAGACTAGGATACGTAACCGACCACACGGATAAAGATGCGAAATAAATAATAATAATAAAAAAAAACATTTATAACTATCCCGCAACTGCGAATGTATTGTACACTATTTCCGTAATATTCATAGAAACTAGTCCCATTCGAAAATAGTAATAATATTTGATAAAAACTTTCTCTCCTTCTATATTAGTAACTAACAGTTGATTAATTTTTGTACGATATCGATTAAATGCTGACTAAAAAATTGGTTTAACGGATAAACGTGGCACAATCTATGGTGGTGTTTTGGATGTCTGGACCACCTCCTTCAAACCAAATTTAGGGGAATTAATTTTTTTTTTTTTTTTTTTTTAAGCATATATTCAAAAATATTTATGTCTTAAAATTTGACAAATTACCTACATGGGATTCTTTACTATATGATATGCGTTTTTCAGTATAACGAATGCCGGAAAATGCGGATGCCTGTGGCGTATTCACAAAAAAAATAATAGGGTAGTGGTTGTGATAGGCGGACATCACTCTTGAAAAATGCCCAGTTGCACCACTGAATGATAACCTCATATTTTATCTATTAAAATAATAGAATGTTAACAATCTTGATTATAGTTGTTTTCGGTTTTGAAATAATTTCCCATCGAAATGGCGACTGAAAAATAACAGTAACCGTTTGGGGTCACGGAATATTTATAATATGAAACTTATATAGAAAAAAAAAAAACCGACTAGTTTAAAATTATTATAATTGACTCGCCAGTGGTTTAGGTAAGTACCTAAATAACCAAGATGGTTTTATCGATTACTAATAGTTCCGTTGTCACCATCTTCGTTAAATCTCATTTGACGTCGTGCCGAACGACGATTATCGTTCAACTAAACAAAAATCTAGTTACACTATTTGAAAAATCGTAGAAATCAAACAATTATTGTACCGAACAGAATGTCCGCAGAAATATATTATTCTATGCACTGCGGTTTTAACGGGAACACATTTTACTCGAACAACCTTATAAATAAAAAATTCGCCAAATTTATCGAAAATTGAAATTAATTTTGTTTGTTATTTTCGTTTCAGGTAAGTGCAACCATACACACAAATAGATTTGATTTACTACTGCGACATTCACTTATGCCGAGGTAAGAAACCCGAATTTAGGGTCCCGCAGATACATCTCGAATTTATGATATTTCGTAATATAAATTGTAGTCTGGAATATAATTTTTCATTCTTAATGATAAAATTTCGTCAAAAATTCGCATTTATCAAAGTTACTTCGAATTATTATTTTTAGTAGTTTAGATACTCGTTAATATATTTGAATTTAATTCAATCATTGATAGATATTATGCGAATAGTTTTAAAGTTTATTAAATTACACTTTTTTTTTTTTTTTGATTGTTTGCCGTGTGTTTCAATACCGTTTTTATTGCGTTACATTTAAAATAACTGTATTCGTTGCCAGTTTAATTTCGGTTTGGAGACGCAACAATATCATAAATACCATTCCTTGACAAATGGATATTAACAAAATAAAACCTAATTACATTTTACTAGGTTAAACGATTCTAATCAACAAAATTTATTTACGATAGGTACTGATGATAATCATCTCCTTTTATAGCCGGTTTTAGGATGTTGTTGGTTTTCTCAACCCATACATACGTTTCCCGTACCGAAAGTCAAATGCTATTGTATTTAATGTTGTTTGTGGAAATCATTAAAATTTGTTACATCACGTTACGAAATGCTCTCTTTTGCCAAAATTGATACGTATTATTATTTCCTTACTTAACAAAGCGCGTAATTCATTTTTATTTGAAATTTCAACGACCCCCTCCCCGGATAAAGAAATATTTTTAATGAAATAAACAAGCCCTTTGTGAAAAACGCATACCTAGTCTAAACGGACGGAGAAAAATGTACGCAACGATAAACGCAAGCAGTTACACCTTTATATTGAAAATATGTTTCTATTCTTGTGATTTAATGGGGCTCGAGTCATCTTTCTAAAAGAAAAAAAAAAAAAAAAAACCCGAATATTGCTACGCGGGAAAATTACGCAGTGGCCTTACCATCGTGTAAGGACATAAACCGAGTATTTAAGCGGCACGGAGGAGATGGTCTTAGTGCACAGGGTCGAAATTAATAATTTTATCGCTGCGCACCGGGCCTAATATTTTGACGACGTATAATATATGGCGTATCAACAAATAAACTTCATCTATACAGTTTTGATATCAAATTTTTGGCGTTTTAGTTTAGTTTATACGCACCGTTGATATAACTACCTAATCTATATTGACAATTCGTATTATTTCGGCCGTTTATAATCTCTCGGGGGTTGGGGGGGGCATAACGTCGTATCTAAATTTCAGTGAGGATATGGGGGCCGGGGTCATGGTGCCTAAACAAACATTTCGTATAGGACGCCGTCGGTGTTATCACATCGTGTTCTCTTGTCACGAGTACTTTTCGGGAGTGAACAACACCATTATATATCATTGTGATTAGCTGCCAGCTGTGTTGACTCTAGCCCCGATATCGCTAGGCGTCCGTATACATTCAACGTTTCGGGACAATTGTCCATTTTGTTATTTATCGCGGGGGAAATAGGGGGATATAGGTTACACTCTGTATTATATTGTCTATTCGTTAATATTTATTTTACCTATATTACCCTACTGTTGACGAGCGCGTATTTTATATGTATTAAAAAAAAAAAAAATAAACCCCCGTTTAAAACCTTTTCGATAGGGTAAGGACGGTTTAAAAATGCGTTCCCCGTGTTATTATACTCGCGGAATCTCATCTTTATAAAACCACTTTCGAGTTATATCGTAGACCTGACTTATGTTGGTGACATTTCAACGATAAAGTAACTCTGGACGTTCTATTATAATGTGACATTTTCATATTACTGTAACGAAAAAAAAAATAATATATATAGCAAATATTCAGACTGATAAATGGAGGTTTATATGGTGCCTCGCACGTACGCCAATATTACCATTATCTTTTCCCGTGTAAAACGTCGGTATTTTTCATCGGTACGAAATTATAAAACACTTGTTGCATTCATTGTGGATATCAACTTGACGGGTGTGTATACACATCCAGTATACGCCGCCGCCGCCGCCGCCGCCGTCTGCTGGCCCAAGCTCGACGTACGTTTATCCTCTCTAATTAACGGCTTCACGTGAGTATAATACTTGTAATTCCCAGTGACAAAGTGCTCGCTGACTTTCTCTGCCCAGCAATTATTCGTTGTCTATGGCACTTTTGTAAAGCCGTCGTTTCTCTTCTACCCATCTAAAAGTTAAAGCCACCTAACGCCATCTAACGCGGCCCTATAGACATCGTGGCTATCGCGCGGGGTTAAAGGCTAAGAATAAGATGGCGAATTACAGCAACCAACAGCTCCGTTCAAAACGATAATAAATATGGGGTTTTTTTTTTTTTTTTTTTTTTTCCCGGAAGGATAGTATATAGTTGTACTCGAGACGTTTGGTAGGTTGAATAATAATACTGCGTTTTCTCAAGTATTAAAAATGCAAACCGACTACTGTCCTCGCCCCTATGGTATACCGTTTTAACCGTCAAAAATACTCGAGTGCATAAAGTTTTCTCAACAGGAAGAGAATAGGTACTCGCATTTTTATGTTAAAAGTTTAATTTTTCTTTCTTCGAAAGTTTTATGGACTACCCTACTCGAGGTATTATTTAAAAAGTAATTAGATATGCAAACATTACGTGTCAATTTTAAACAACTTATCACATTGAAATTGCAGTCGGAGAATAGTTCTCTTGTTAATCAGATTGAGAATTATTTTGTAAATGTGCGATTAAAATTCACTTGACTAGTAGTGGATATGATGATGGATATACTGCAAACAATTATTATCTCTATTTGTATTTGATTTCGTTGTAAAATATCGTTATAGGTTATCACCGTAAACACTTTATTAAAACTGAAAAACTATTGTAATTTAAGAGTTAAAATTGTTTTGTCACTTTGTGTTTATAGTTAAGGGTTTCTACTTTTGTATTGGTTAGGCTATAATATGTGTCTAGATGATTTTTAAGATTATTTTTAGAATATAGAACGTCCATTGTATTAAATAAATATAAATATTATATTATATGTTATACATATATAATATGAATATATTAACATTAGCCAGTCAACCGTGGACGGTGTTAAGTTTAATAATTTCAAATGTTTTTTTTTTTTTTTTTTAAACACTCTGTATAAGTACTGTACAAACCATAGGAATATTAGGCAATTTTTAATCTTGCTAAAGTAAAATGGATTTGTTCCTTCTGTGGCGCAGCAAAACTCCGGAGAAAATAAAATGATTTTTAGCCTCTAATAAATTCACAATATTTTTGAATACATAGTATTTTTAGTCATAATTTGTTGAACTTTAAATATTCTGTCCATGATTTTTAAATTTTTAAATATTTATTAAATATTATTCGACCTAATATATTTTATTTTTAAAAAACGTATTAAAAAAGTATTGTGAACATAAAAAGAGGCTATAATCATTCTATTTTCCCGGGGGTTTTGCTGCACCACAGAAGGAACAAATCTATACTACTTGCTAAATTGATGGCGGATGAAATGTTGTTCTTGATTGGACGGGTTGTTTCGACGTACGATTTGCAATACACGAGCAAATTCAATAAAATAATATGGTTTTAGTTTATGGACTAATCAGACTGGTGGCGATCAAGGATACAAAAGGCGTTCGTGTGAGGTAAATGTGGTAATAGTAGATGCAATTGTAAATCATCAGGGGCCACGGGAGCATGGCTTGCGCAAATAAATAATTATTAATGGTTTTATTGATTATTATTCAATATCATTAAAAATCGCATCAATGGTCACTGATATAATAGTTTTTATATCCAAAATGCTATCCGGCTAATGTTATATTATCCGGTTAGTGTCAACATATATATTTATATGTACTTATACCCCCGCTCTCAAAACCGAATCATACATTTCGGAAGGCCTTGTATATATAATCTGTGGAATTTTCAGTTTATTCACCTTGCTATCCGCTTTGTATTTGGCTAGGAGAAGAAAGTATTTATTTATTTATTTTTCAAACGTGACATAAAGCCGAGCGAAATATATTTTTTAATAAATAACGTTTTGTACTCGCGAAGTTTTATGTTTATTTACAAATTCAAATATGTCGGGTCGTATTTGTATGTAGCTAGTTTAAAAATGACTCTATAATATTATAGTAAAGAAAAAAGAAAAAAAAAATCCTCAATTTATTACAATGGTATCATATTTAAAGAGTGTTTGGTATATAATATTATTTTTTCACTTATTAATTACGTACGTAATTAAAATAATAATATATTTATAAATTAATCGCGTGAAAAAAAAAAAAAAAACCATAAATATTGATATAGATTATAAACAGAGTAGGAAATACTTAGCGTCGCGTCGGACGGTAAGAAAATATAAAAAAAAAAAAAAAGGTATATATAAAAAAAATATATATATACAATTATATTTCTTTTTGAAATATGCAAATGAATAAATATTGAATAAACAGATATCCGTCGGTGCGTCTCGTATTCTCTAGTGTTGTCAAATACGCATTATCTCGTACCGGATCGCGTCTTACAATTTCCGAAAGACGGGAAAATGTAAATGCGGGGAGGGATATTATTATGACATAAATTTTGATCGTCCATAATGCTGGATCGTTATCGTAATGATATAGTCCATTATTATTTTAATAATAATCAAACCGTGTCGTGCGCGGGACGGAGAGAGTGCCGTTATGGGTTATATTCCTCTCGCCCCTCGGCTTAAAAATACAACGGTCTCGTGTACTTGTTTTATTTAATACTTCAATCTTGAAACGTATATATATATATATATATTTCAACTAAAATACAATAGAAAAGCTTGATCCAGTTTTCAAATATAAGTGTACCACTGTAATATATTAAAAGTCCCTGTTTACACGCGCAATTCGTGTCGCAATTCGTATTGGCGACGGGGGAAAATCCGGATTTTTTGATTCCGAAATTTAAAATCCTATATTTTTATCAGAATCTAATTTCCAATTTTTTAAAATTGTGCATTTATATTCTTTAATTAATTTAAGCTCATAGTACTATAATTATTATCCAATTGTTAATAGCATTGAACGTGCGAAACATTAAATACGTTTTCACAATTCAAAAAATATAACAAATTTATTTTAAAAAACAAGTAGTACAAAAAAAAAAAAAATCATACATATTACACTCTAATTTGTATAATATATAACCTATTAGCTACTAGCTGACCCGGCACACGTTGTATTACTAATAAATGTACAAAATGTCGGATTTTAAAATCCTGAATTCCGATTTCGAAATTTGAAATTCAAAATCCGGATTTATTAGATTTTCGGATAATCCGGATTTATGTCACAGTACTAGTTCGTGTCGTTGATGTTACACGTGTATTAACAAAAAGTATTTTCGTTTCCATATGTGATCATAAGACGTATTAGTGTAAGGAGTAAAGTACTGAAATTCTTGAATTTATCGACAAAATAATATAATTAGTTACCTTTAACTAATTACTAGGTACTTTTTAGGGTAAAATAGTTGCTCTTTTTCTATACAAAATTAACATTATTGTGTATAATATCACGTGTATGGTGTATTGAGTTAAAAAAAAAAAAAATAATAATAATTTATTATTTAGATACAAACCACTACACAGTACATATTGTGAAATGCGATTCAGATAACGTCGTATAAATGATATAATATTCTATACGTGCCTAAAAACATAGGCTCTGCGAAAAATCCACTACCGGTGAAAATCCGCGTCCGATCACGAACGACGCGATTATATTTTAACTCGCGACAATATCCGTGTGTAGTCTTAGGCGGGTGGCACACTGAAGAAATTGGTTTAAGAAACTAATTTCATGAAACCAATTTCGTGAAACTAGTTTTATGAAACTAATTTCATATTTGCGTACACTGGTGAAACAAAAAAAAAAAAAGTATAGTTTCGAAAATGTCGACTGATGACGAGGATGTTTGTTAATGTTGTATTGGTATTAATTAATTTGATTTTTCCTAGCACTAAAGACACCTCAAGAACAACTACTCCGTACGACGTACGTCGTGCTATTGAAATAGTAATACGGTAGATCGTCACAAACGATATTTTGTATAAAATAAAAAAAAAAAAAAAACAACGATAATATTGTTCGAAACGTCCATAACGTTTCCATTTATGGGATTATTTTATGGGGATTATTACGTCGTATATAAACACTATTAAATTAGTACGATAGTATTTACTATTGTTACTATACTATAGTGTATATATATATTTTAATAATACTAAAATATGATAAATATAACATAAATAACACGAACATACAAAATTTACAATAATAGAATAATATTATAATTATTTATTTATAATTTATACGAAACTTTATTGTGGAAACCGAAATTGAAAGTTTCACGAAATCGCAAGTATGAGAAATTTTTGTTTCGCGAAACTCTGTGTGCGTATCTATTTGATTTTCAATTGAATGGTTTTGCAGAGATCATATGCGCCTGGATTTTGAAAAATTAGCCGTTATAAAACGTTGTCTGGGGTACACCACCGCGTAGATGTTTTTTCCTTGTACCTGCAACCGATAACGGACACCGACGGTAAAAGATGGACGGAACCGTCAGAAGGATTACCTCCTAGACCGGTAACAGACTGCGTGTTGGTGTAGGACGGACAAAAGAAAATATGAGAAAATGGGGATGTGGAGATCAAGACATAACTTGCATATGTGGACCAAGAGCAGACAACGTCACAACTACTTGTCTGCCCACGAGGGCCAAGCCCGTGTACGCAAGAGGATCTTCAAGAGAAGCGACAAAAAGGCGGTAAATACGGCCATATACCGGACAAATGAAAAAATATAATTACTATGCAATGTACATATGCAATACTTGTTACCATTACATTAGAGCGTTGTTATTATTTTACTTATTTAGTTTTTTTTTTTATTAAATTACACGTTTATTTTTATTTTAAATATATGATGCCCGACACGAAAAAAAAAAAAAATTTGAACGGTTTCACGTAACTAAAGTTTCACGTTTCATGGGAATTAGTTTCTTAAAAACTAGTTTCGTCAGTGTGCAAGGCCGCCTTAAGTTTTTATTGCGAACGAAAACGTTTGCACGAACAATAATAGTAATAATAATTATACGAATATGTATAGCGTATTGACTGTGGTCGCTTCGGTTCGGTCATTATAAACGTTAGAACACCGTAGAACAGTTGTTATAGGGGTCGTCGTCGTACGTGAGTTCATCGCAATATAACCGCGCGGAGAAAATGTACGGGATTAGTTTGCGGGGGACAGTGGGGCCTGGCGAACAAACTGACAGTGGACGACGGATAACGGTCTAGATTTATTCATTTAAATTTTTTTTATTATTATTATTATTATCAATGAAACGGCGTTCTTTTATCCGACTCGGAAGGATACCGCGACAGCGGCGAGTAAAAAAACAAAAAAAATAATACAATATTATGCGTAGCAAGTAATAGCTCATTCGGTGCCGTTGCTTAATAACTAATTTTTTTTCGCCCGTCGAGTAAGAGGGGAGTTTTTTTTTTCGTATTATTTATGTTAAAACTCACAAGCAATAATTGGTCTTTTGGTCTAAATAATATTCGCATAATATTATGTGTTTATTCAAATGTTCGTATTAGATTAAAATTATTCCGTCGGGTTATTATACATTATTCATTAGGTACTACTGTTTTAGTCGTCGTTAATAGCTTTATATTGTTATCATAATAATATAACCGTACAATATTATCTACTATTATATAGTATATTCATTGAGAGAAAAAAAATAACACTAAACGTAATTTACGATTAGTTTTTCATTTTTTAGTATCTGAAATGAATATTTTGCCGATTTATAGTAACGTGTTTAAGAGATTTACTCGGCTCTATTTAAATACTAAAACATTACGTGTACCAGAGAGAGTTATCTGCCTGTATCAATTCGAATTTTCGTTTACAACGCAATCCACACCGTATCGAATTTTTTTTTCTTTTTTATGTAGTAATTTTAAGTCTCGGACTCCGGAGGTACCCTGCAGGGTGATTGTTATTATTTGGGCGGCGGCGTTTCGTAAAATTCAAACGTCCAACGAGTCGGAAAGATTGTGTCATATTTGTACACCGGCAACACCGGAATTCGGGATTAGCCCGTTCTCGAAAATCTCGTCCGATTTTCGTCTATAAAAGTTAATTAAAAATACAAAGATATCTGTTGCCTCTTTTTTTTCCCCCGGGTTACTCGCACTGTGCGTTATCAGTTTCAATTTTAAATGGCTTAAACGCTAACAATAAAACCGTCGTTATCTCGGGTGCAATACTCCCGCGGCAATGACGCTGCCTTGGGGCGCTCGGGCTATATACGATAAGATTATTTTTTTCCCTCCGTCACTCGCTACTGCTGTCGGTCGTTTTTCGAGAAATCGTCGTCGGTAAATTTGCCATTCTCCTACACGGACATCGTGTAAACTCCTACACTAGGACAGGGCAAACTGCTACACGAGTTTTGTGTAAAATTAATGAAAATTTGAAATAAAAAAAAATAATAATTATTTGTAATTCGTATTAATTTTTGATATTTAACATAATATCGATTTTGTAGATCAGTGTTTCTTAACCTTTATTTTATATCACGGAACACCTATGAAAATTATCTTTAAAAAGAAGAGTACACAAAATATGGCGATAAACGGCAGCATTAGCATTTAACTAAAGTACTAAATACAGAAAAATGTAAATGAATTATTTATTTAGAATTAGGTTTATATACGATTGTAATAACAGGTAAAATAATAATAGAATTAGTGCACGAATCTCAGCGGGATAGTCGAGCTCGAATGCGACTGCATATATTATCAATATCTGGAGTAAGGTTTGTTAATGAGAGTCGTCTTAGTGTCGGCGTCAAGTTCAACCTATTTCGATGTTTAGTATTGGTTGCAGTGACTGTTCGAAATCCACTTTCGCATAAGTACGTTGATGGGAAAGGAAGTAGGACTCTCAAACGCCAAAATACAAAACTGTTGTATGAAATACAATGGCTCGATGGTTAAAAACAAATAAACTGTCATTGATTATTAGGTAATATTAAAATATAATACGAGCGTTATATACCTATAAAACCTAACGGTTTTTTCCATTAGTAATCTCAAGATTTTTTCGATTTTTAATATTCCGATAAAAACACATTCGTGGTTAATCCCTAAGTGATCTTTGCGGAAAACTGGTTAGAAACACTGGTGTAGATTATGGTACGGTCAGTGTAAGGCGGGCTGCGCACTGAAGAAATTGGTTAAAGAAACCAATTTCATGAAACTAATTTCATATTTGCATACACCGGTGAAAAAAAAAAAATAAGTTAAGTTTCGAAAATGTCGACTGATGACGAGGATGTTTGTTAATGTTGTATTGGTATTAATTAATTTGATTTTTTCTAGCACTAAAGACAACTCAAGAACAACTACTTCGAACGACGTACGTCCGGCTATTGAAATAGTAATACGGTAGATCGTCACAAACGATATTTTGTATAAAATAAAAAAATAAAAAAAACGTTTGAACTGTTCAAAACGTCCATAACGTTTCCATTTATGGGATTTTTTTATGGGGATTATTACGTCGTATATAAACACTATTAAATTAGTACGATAGTATTTACTATTGTTACTATGCTGTATATACTATAGTGCAGGGGTCACCAATAAATATTTTTGAAGGGCCACATTAGGAATCTGAAATTTTTTTCGCGGGCCATTAAAATTCCAAGTACATATTTTCAACATATAATAGGACAATAGGTATTATTTTAAAATTTGATGTAATGAGAACATTATTTTTTTTTATTATTTATTATTTGCTATTGTTTTTAAACACAAACATAATTAATATTAAGTACAAACATTTGAAAAATTTAAAATAAAAATAAATTATAAATACAATAATATAGACATTTTTTTAATGAGAAAAATGACAAATCTTACTCTCGACTAACTGTTTAAAATTGGGGGTGTGGTTAGTGCATGCTATCTTCATAATCATTTCGAGATGTTTGTTGGTTAACCGGGATCTGAACTTGTTTTTGATATAATTCATTTTTGAGAAAGATGATTCACAAACATGCGTGGAGCCAAACATCGTACACATTTTCAGTATTAATAATTGTCGGTAAAACCAATAAAATTAAAAAAAAAAATAATAATTTACAACAATAGCACGTAGGATGTTGTCGTAATATGTGTTTTTATTTTTTGTCTGCGGGCCGTATGCGGGCCGGATAAAATTTGTTCGCGGGCCGCCTTTTGGTGACCCATATGCTATAGTGTGTATATATAATACTAAAATATGATAAATATAACATAAATAACACGAACATACAAAATTTACAATAATACAATATTATTATTATTATTATTATTATTTATTTATAATTTATACGAAACTTTATTGTCGAAACCGAAATTGAAAGTTTCACGAAACCGTGGTTGCGCAACTATGAGCAATTTTTTTTTGTTTCATGACACTCAGTGTGCGTATCTATTTGATTTTTCAATTGAACGGTTTCGTGAAATCAAAGTTTCACGTTTCACGAAATTAGTTTCTTAAAACTAGTCTCTTCGGTGTGCAGCCCGGCTAAGAGATTACATTTTGCGTAGAACTGCGCGTTAGGGGGGCAAGTACCGGTTTCCAGTGATCTTCTATTACGCACTGGCTTATTGCGCCCTTATTATAAAATAATTCAAACTGTTTTACTTGTTACCAAATAATTATTTGTAATTTGGCCAAATCGTACACCGACAAACAATTAGCGTTATCATAGCTAATATATTTTTTGTAGAATTCAACAATCGAAAGTTCACGAGCGACAACTCACAATTGTAAAACCTAATGAATTTCGTTAAGAACTCCAACGAAAAACAGATATCAAATATAGTTAATACATTTTCAAAATGCAAGTATTTTTCGTGGTAGCAAAAGTATCCCTCAATACTCCTTGATGACGCCTCTATGGTCGTTAGTGATGCGATAAATTCGGATTTGTCGGGGTTCGATAATGCGTATTACTGCATTCCGAACATTTATTGCCAATCCGGAATTCAGATTCTAAAATCCAGATTTTTATCAGAATCCAAATTTCGGCTTTTAAATTTGTGATTTTATATTCTTAAATTAATTTCTCATTAAACGATTATTATTATTATTATTATTATTTTATTGTTGATAGCATTAAATGTGTAAAACATTAAAGACGTTATCACAATTCAAAAAATATCACAAATAGAAATTTATTTTAGTACAACAAAAAAAATCATACATATTACATTCTAATTTATATAATATATTACTAGCTAACTCGGCAAACGTTGTATTATTCATAAAAATACAAGATATTTCGTATTTTGAAATTCGAAACAAACATTTTCGGATATTAAACTCGTAAATCCGGAATTTTCGGATTACAAAATCTGGATTCATTAGATTCATTTTGGACAATCTGGATTTATGTCACATCACTAATGGGGTTATACGTGTAGGAGTTTATATGTGGTCACACTGCGACTGTACGGTAAAATTTAGTGGTGCCCAGAACGTATGGTTCGTGTCCGACAATTGTTTGACTTAATTTCTTTTTGGCATGGGGATGCTCGTGATACAAAATTTGCGAAAAATGTTTATAAATATTATAACACCTAAAAGAATTATACGCGTAGTGTTACGTTAACCATAATAGATAATAGTTGTTATTTTGTATGAAACGCTAACAAAAAAAAAAAAATAATATAAAATTTGAACACGTCTCGAATCACAATTCGGTGTCGAGTGTTGTCAGGGGGGGAAAAGGGTTGAAAATATAATAATTATTATACGATTAGTTTTAATAATTATTACAACGATCAAACAGATTTCGCGGTCGGGGCGGTAGTCGATTACAACAATTATCGCCGGACCGTTTTTATACTAGCTCGGACGCCGCCGGGCCCGGTGTAGACCGTGAAAATTGCCGGTGCCGTTAGAATATCTATTGTCGGGAGATGATCGGGGGGGGGGTAATGCCTAATTTCCTATTTGGTCGACTAATGCGATTAATATTGACACGTATACCCGGGGGCTACGCCGTAGCCGGTCGGGCTCGGGGCGCCGCCGCGACGGACGAAACAGACGCCGCGGCGGAGCGAGGAAACGGCGCGGGCGATGACGGGAAAGCGCGCGAGCGAATAAACACCGCGGGTCGGTGTTTGGCCGGCCGGGCGGGTAGGTAAAAACGACGAGCCGCGGGCGACGGGCGCCGCGACAGTATTTCGGCGTGTCGGACGGGATAACCGCCGCAGCAGCCGCCGCCGCCGCCGCCGCCGCCGTCGTACTTGCCCGTTTACCGGCGCGCCGGGCCGCGGAAGAGTATAATTACCGCGGTCGTTTATTTCACGCGATCGGCGAGGACGATCCTCCTTATGATTTATCGCCGTGAGACCGCGATTGTGCGTGTTCGTCTATATCACTGCGTGTGTATATGTACACGAGAACAACAATAATATACGAGATCTGTTCAAAAATTACCGGGACAAATGTTATTACGGTTAATCTACACACGATAACGTTGCAAATTGTAAATAGTATATGTATTCCCCGCGAATTAGTGAATAATTCAAACAAAACCCCAAGTCGCTGTATCCTATCTCGGTTATTAATATTACACGTGGTGAAATCCGGTCGGTTTATTTCGCTCGCCGTTGTTCGACATGTCCGAATTTAACGAACAACGCGCGTGCGTCAAGTTTTCCTTGAAACTTGGTAAAAATGATACGAAAATGACTAAAACCGCTTTCGCGGACGATTCATCAAATGGTTCCGTGACTTTCGAGCGTTTTAAACGTTTCGAGGACAGTCGGCGGCGGTCAACCGAAGACGATCCACGTTCTGGAAAACCGTCGACGCGTCTTCCAGAAACGACGGTGTGGCGACAATTTACGAAAAAAAAATTGCGAAATGGCCGCCCGATTAACCGTTCGTGAGTTAACAAAGCGAATCTCAATTGAGTCTTGTCGTAGAATTTTACAGGAAAATTTACAGATATGAAGTGTTAAAAAAAATTGCTGTGGTCCCGTAGACTCTCCCTGTTCTCCCGATCAGGCCCCATGTGAGTGTTTTCTATTTCCAAGACTAAAATCTGCGCTTAAAGGACAACGGTTTCAAGATGTAGAAGAAATTAAAGCGAACGCGACAATTTTTCGAAAAATGGCAAGATCGCCGGGATCACTGCACACCGTTCGGAGGAGAGTATTTTGAAGGAAATATCTTTAAATAATATGTAACTTCATTTTTAAAAATTATTATAAATAAAATACTGGACTTTTTTGAACAGACCTCGTATACGAGTGCGTAGAATCCGCAAATATTTGGACTATACACGGAGAACGCTATATTATAATATCTGGTCGACGAGTCAGGACAAAAAAAAAAAAAAAGTCGTATTTTATCATTTTCCCCGGAAAACAAAGGTTTTAGAGTAAATAACGTTATAATTTAATTTATAGATATCGAAATTCCTAAATCTACCCGTAAGTCTTATATCGTTTTGCGATCGGCGCTATGGGGTTGTGTTCTCAATTAAGTACCAAAACAATAAACCGCGTTCTTTTGTCCTTATTTCTGAACCCTCTCTCGCGGCGCGTGAAAGGGGTGAGTTATCGTAATACAATTTTACAGGAATTATTTTTACACGATAATGAAAAAAAAAAAATAAAAAATTTAGACGGATTCTGTATCAAAAATATTATCTTTCAAAAATTACGACCAGTCGCGAAAATATTCGAACCCGACGTACGTCATCATAGACCATATCCGATCGAAATCATACGCATCATTCGTAACTTCAAATACGATTCTAAACGAATTACTTTTGGAAGTCGTGGAGGTCATTTGTCGATTTTTGTTGTAGTATTATTGATAACTGGGGGGGGGGGAACGGACACCGGAAACGCTGGGAATTTTTAAACGGGGTTCAATCCGTAATTTTAATTATGTTGTATAAATTTTTAAAATGTTAATTTGCAAAATCATACAAATTACGGCATTTAATATGATGATTAACTTTGCACAGAATCGTTTTTCGTTAGCAATGATTTATCGTAGGGTATAGATGAAAAAGGTCGTGATGTAACACCGACCGACCAATAAGCTGTTATTTGTTTGGGTTCGGGCGGCGTATCAATACCGTATTTTATCGAAATAATAAATAGAATGACTATTTGTACGGATGAAGATTTCCTTAAAGTGACTATTATCGTGAATATAATATATTCTTGAAATAATATTTTGAATTGTCTAAATTTTAACTATTATATTAAAACGGCGTTAAATGAAAGGAAAAAAAAGTTTCACTTTGAAAGTATCTGTTACACGAATTGAATTATGCATTTGGTAAGCATTGTATTAGATTACCCCAGAAATATTTACTTAGCATCGAAATCCGGGCCCCACTCATGTAACTATAATGTCGTTATGTTGTTATATTATTTGTGCGTATTAATCATTTTTTAAGTAAAAATTATCGATACGTCAATGAATGTAGTATACACAATAATGACCATAGAGACATGATGTCGATGACCTAAAAAAGTACTATAAATGAAAAAAAAAAAAAATGCTTAATTACCTAAAGATCATACATATAAAAGATGACTAAAAAAATATACCCGATTGTTAATGTATTATTCATAATAAACATGATATCAATGACAAGAAAATCTCTCCACTAATAATTATACATTTTTTAAATTTTTTTTTAAAGTAAAGTGCTTTTTGAAATCTTATATTCAAAGAAAATGAATTACAGTGTATACAAATTACAAAAATGACCTACACTCGTAATACATAAAAAAAAAAATATGTAAAAAATATAGAAAAAAATGAAGTAAAAAAAAAAAAAAAAATAAAGTTAATATCCTTATAATCTGTGAAGCATGAAACGAGTTGTTAGCCAAGATAGCACTATAGAGGACTAAAGGGAAGGAAAAAAATGTAAAAATCCTTAAAGTGTCGACGGTACGACTTACGTACAATAATAATAATAATAAAAAAAAAAAAAATATATGCTACTTATTCATTTTGTGGTATTTTCACAACCTTCTGGAATATGTGCACATTCAATCGATTGTACTGTGGAACTTTATGGCAATATAATTTTACAGCAATTTTTATTTAATATAGAGTAATAAAAAAAAAAAAAGAAAACGTTATACCTATGTAATCGTACATATTTCGTATTACAATCATTTTAAATTCTATAGAAACTAAATAAAATTGTAGCATATAAAAATGACTGACAAATTTAATGTTACCCACATGGTAAATCGATTACTACTGTGTGCGTTATATATATATATATATATATATATAGTAGATAGGTATAAATTCATAACTTTTTTTTTTTATTGCAGCGTGGTTTTATTTTATAATTTATTCTATAGGCTATAAAAACCATACACCTGGTTAAATCGTAAAAAATAAAATAAAAACAATTGATTATATTACATTTTGACCTTTCCGTAAAATATACTTAACAAACTTATACATTTTCAGTTTCGTTGATGATAAAATTAAAGTATTGTATTTCACCGGAATATTTTATTAGGTACTTAAATTTGTCGGACTAGGCGTTCTCCCTAGTTTTAAAGTTAGTTAACTTTTTTTACGCTACGAACAATAATTTCCTAATTTCACCGGAATTTAATACAAAGCCCGTTCCGCCGGCACCGTTATTATTAGACTGTACCGAGATTTCCGACAGAGAAGTCGTCGGCCGGCGAATAAAAAACAAACCGCGCAACGTATTGAAAAAACCAATATCGTCCTTGGCATCGCCCGGAATGTGAAATGTACGACGCGCAATAAATCGCGTTTTTAATACGTTTATTAATTAAATCCGTCAATAATTGACGGTGTTTTTATATACATCGTCGCGGTATAAGTATTTTTTCATGAATTCCGTACAATTGCACAGGACCTCGCGCGCATATAAAGTGCAAACTTACCGACGTCGTTATTGTTACATTTTAAATAAAAATTTTATTTTTCTTTCCGGTCGTTTGTTTTAATATTTCACCGGAAAAAGGAGGGCGTGAAATAGCCGAAATATTTCGGCCGGAAAAGTAATTGGTCGAACGAGTAATTTAGCAGAAAACCTTAATTCAATCGACAAATATTTCTACCGATTTTATATCATATTTTTCTTATGTTCATCTTATGTACTACAACGCTTAGTTTCGATAAGATTGTCAATCTGTGTTAGGCAAAAATAACTATAATTTTATCTAGATAAAGCTAAAAGACAATTGAATAGAATGGATACACATTTAAAATAGATACACATTAAAAAAATTTAATAATAAAAATAAATTGTAAGCTAATGTGGTTATTATACTACTATTTGATGTTTATTTTTAACATTTCAGCTAATTTAAACGCTTATAAAAACAAACTACTACATTACGTTCAGTTTTTTTTTATTTTTTACTCGAACCTTGTGTAAAATATTGCAGCTAAAACTAAAAAAAATGTTAAATGCCTATGAATTCCTCAACAATTCTTTTTGAAAATGTGTTCACTTCTTTAAAGGATTAATAATAATAATGTTCGGTGGAAATTTCGGGTCTCTATGATTAATATTACTAAATTGTTATAACAGAATTACAACAAAATCGTAAATTAAGAAAACCGCTAAGGCCGTAAATTGTCCGATAATTCCTGCGTTTTTCCTTAATTGTTGTGAACGAAAAGCGAAAAAAAAAAAATTTACCTCTGCCGTGCTTTCAAAATGATTAAGGCTGGACGCACACCTAAAGAGCAAAACTGCTGTTCCGAGCTGTTTCATTCACACTGACAAAACAGAACAGAACAAGACACAATAATTCTGGATTAATTTTTGTTATTAAACACCAGTCGTCAAGATGAGTTCTGACGAGTTACGACGTCATTGTGCCGCTTATGTGGCAATTTTTATTAAATAGCGATAGCAGTAAAAAAAAAAAAAAAAAAACGCAAAATTTGGATACATGAAATAAACAAAAAAACGGTTAGAAAATAATACGAATTAAAATTGTTTTGGCCGAATTACGTGAAGGCGAGTTTAAATTCAAAAATTTCACTCGCATGAGTTCGGCAACGTATTAAAAATAACGCGTTCACACGGTTGTTCGGTAGTGTACTAGTCGTAAAATAAACAAGTGACTTTGGTTTTCGTATTTCGTTCGGAGCAAAAATAGAACCGGACCGAACGTCTAACCGAACACGTTTTGTTTCGTCTTGTCGCGTGTTGATATCGACAGATTAGTGTGCGCGCGCGTCAATTACTTTACACGTGTTCTGACGATGTCCGAACAGCTCCGAGCGGTTTTGCTCTTTAGGCGTGCGCCCAGCCCAAGACAAAATGAAAACCGCTTGATAAATCGTAGGTTATTTGACGGTAAAGTAGAGTTGTTGGATAGACGAAAAACAAAAAAAATAAATAAATAAACCGCAAGTAGGTAAAACTAGTACATATATATATATATATATATATATATCGAATAATAAAAGTTATCCGGACAATTTGGATAATTATTCGTCCGGGACATTAAGGTAATAACGATAGCCAATTTTGTTAATTATCCTGATAAGTTTATATTATTTGTCTACGGTTCGGCGTGAATATTTGTCGGCTATATATATATATATATATATGTCCCCCCCGGCGGAGGGGGGCTCATGGGCGCGCGCGTCAGCCATAGTGATAATAATTTAACGGGACGTATAATAAAATATTATTAGCGCGAGTAACGTTATCCCCGAATTAAGTATAATCCATCAAAATAATATATATTTAAGTTCGTGTAACGAAACGTCTACTAAACGAAATTACCGCACGGGGGGGAGGCGAATATTATTATCGTAAGTAACCGGCGGATGTTCTGGCAACGGCGAAAACAAATGGCGCGGTGTCGTGTGACTGACTCTCTCTCTTGTATATAATATATTTTTTTTTTATATATATATATATATAGACAGAGACACAGTGTTCGACACACCGTTGATAGAACGTATTATTACTGTACGGGTATAAGTAATGAAAACCGAATCCACTTATGTACTCACGCATTCCCGTATATACGTGTGCTTAACGGAAAAAAAAAAAAATAATAATATATTATTCTACCCTATAGTTTTCGCCGTTTGTATATACACGGACGTACGAGCTTTATCAATGTCCTCGGTGTCGCGGTGATTTTTATTTATTTTGTATTTTTTTTTTTTTTTTTTGAAAAGGAACTTTTATATGTGGCGGGTTAAAAATGGGTTACTAATCCATTACGATCGGTTGTTCTAATAACGGACGTATAAATAATATACGCGAATAATACCCAATAATATAATATATATATATATATATCGTAAAATAGGTATACCTAGTCGCCACTGCCCACCCCAGCCCCGGTATTATTTTTTTAGCGTCGTCCGAGATAGTGAATTACAATTATTCCGTCGAGACCACTCGGCGGGCTGCCGGGGCACCCGCCCCCCGGACGGGCTATTAGCCGAATCGCCGGCGTTCGGTATCGTAAAAGTCGCCGGTTGGCCGGACCTATAGATTTAGGGCGATGTAGGTATACGACGTATAATAAGGTATCGGCGAAGAGGAGTGGACGGGTGTATGTGTGTGTGTTGTGGTCGCAGAAAGAAAGAACGAAAGAAAGAGAGAAAAAAAATAAAAATAAAATCGAACCGTTCCACTCTGCGGGACAAATGTGTCACCGCCGCGAAAGAGTCGTGGCCGTTTTTAAAAAGGACGAGCCTCCGGGCCCCGGGACGTGGACGGCATAATATTATATTATGTACGCGATAAAGACACACTCGATCGGCACCGCGTTTCTCCTCGCTTCGGATTCTCCCTCTCATCGGCCCCGTCCCTTTCCGCGCGCCCATTACTGTCGTTTCCAGACGAAAACCCGACTCTTTTTTTTTTTTTTGTCTTCTTTTCTCTCTCTCTCTCTTTTTTTTTTATATACGTACAACAACAATAATAATAATAATAACGGGCCGGCGCGCGCTTTCGTTTCCGTTATATACGGCGCCCGTCGATCCGCTTCTTCGCGCGGCTTTTGGTCCGGCCCGCCGACGACGACGAAACGGTTTAGACAAATTGCGCGCCTTTAACCGCACGCGAGCGCGCGCGCGCGCCCACGCCGTACCCGGGTCCGGGAAAACCGTACAATACAGACGTATGGCCGCCACGCCGACGCGTTTTTCGCCATCGTCGCCCGGCGCGCGGGTACGGCGTGCTTTCGACCCGTCAATATTTCCGATTATATTTACAACAATATCGTTATTCCACCGCCGGTCCCGGCACACTCCCGGGGGCCAGTTGTCAGTTGTGTTTTTTTTTTTTTTTTCATTTACAACTCGTCCACTCGCGTTAATATCGGGCGCAATCGAAACCGTTATCGAACAAAACCGCATTTTTTTTTTCGATACCGGCGACCCGGCTAAAAAATAATTTCATAAATAAAAAAAAATGATTAATAATTATATTAATATTTACGTATAGGTCAATAGAGTTAGTAAATCTCGAACCGCTGCCGGTTCGGTTTGAAATTTTAATAAAGTATAGTAAATTAGACATTTGTTTGTTATCAGCAATTATTGATTTTATATTTTTTTTTTTTGCCGCGAAAGTTATTTCCTCTTATAATCAGAATGTTTTCCCCCATAGATCAGGCGATAATCAAGTACGCAAATCGCTTTAAAAATAAAATTCTTATGTAAAATTCGAGTCTTGAGAGACTTCTTCCCGCCGAGACCATTATAGGATGTTATTACCAAATATACAAACCAACCAACAATTGTCACAAAACATTAATTATAAATATCGGTAAGCGGTTATTAACCTCGATAACGTTTTGTGTTAACCGAATAATAATCACGGTAACCGATAACCGATATCCGGGATTACAAATCTGTGTGGAATAAAGGCAAGTGATTTAAATTGTTTTCAAATTTCCGGTTCCGAGCCCGGGTTAATAACAGACAAAAGTTAAGTTGAGGTTTATCAATCACATTTGTACGTCGACAAACACAAGTTATTCGACAGACAAGAACAAATTGATAATCACCGGTTTTTCATACGGCAGGATAAACTACCGAAATCGTAGTAATCGATAGATTTTCTACCGAATAAGACGAGCTCATTTGACGAACGAGTATTGAAAATCGATAACGGTTCCCGTTCAATATGTTCGTTGTTTATTTCAATCCGTTATTCGCGTATTAAATATTTTATTTGACGTGGATTTATTTGAAATACTCAAAACCGGCCATAGGGAAATTGTCGATTGTTTAAATAATCAACGACGAGTGTGTACACTCGATTCGCGTTCGAATTGATAATATGACGTTCTTGAGATGGTCAAGATTCCAGATACCTGTTAAGAATATCAAAAGTAATAGTGCCCTTCAAGTTTTGGGACATATTATAAAAGTGTGGGCAAACTTATTGTTTTTCTAGAATGCGGAGGCGGTTTTCTAATACGCGTTTCAATAGAAGTTTTGTTTTTCCGTATTAAAAACTGAGACTATAGTGGTGGGAGTGTGCAGAGAACGTAAGAACATTTGTCTTCGACCAAAATTTAACTCAACCTAAAATGTACAAAATTAATATGAATTTAACACGTTAACTGTACAGTGAAAAAAGTAACTTCTTAAGTTTATAGTTAATGTGGCGAATGAGTAACTCTTTATTACATGATATTGATTAAACTTAAACTTATTGCTTGTTATTATAATTACATAATAGAATATGCTTGTTGATGTTTAGCGTTACAAACTAAATATTATTCAGACATTTTGACTAGCATAGTTTCATAATATATGTTATTTTTTTTTAATTCAATTAATTTTTTATTCGTCCGGTATTAAGTCACGTGCACTTGTATTGTGATTTTGTATGCCTATCTATTATAGATAATTTACATTGAAAGTTTTCAAGGACATTTTTTTTTTTTTTTTTTTTTTATCACAAATAATATTTATTTTAAATAAATCCATATCCGTATACCATTGTCGCCTCGTACATACGAGTTTTCCACACGCTGTACTCGTATTGTTATTGGTTTATTATAATTTCAGGTCAATAGACATTTATTTTCATATATATTCATTTTCTTTTAAATTCTGAGCAAGACGAAGAATGTATTGGTTTTACTACGATATGTGTTTTTTTTTTCTCTCCGTAGACAACTTTTCTACCAGACGTCCTGCTCCGATTTTCAAGTGTAACACCTTTTCTGAAAGCATATTGAATCTAGTTGGTGCATTTATAATGACTTTATTTATTTATTTATTTTTTTTTTTGATTTCCCGTTGTAGTTTTCCTAATAATTGGGGGAAAAAAAAGGGAATATGTACGGCAATGATTTCATTGTTTTTGATTTTTTTTTGTTTTTATTGTAACTAGGTTAAAAATATTCTTAGAGACGTGAAATTTATACGGAATATTAATATTATTCTTTTCCAGGGGTGGTATAATTTGTAAACCATTCTGGCCGTCTTTGAACTATTTATAGGCAATTTAAGTTTTTTTTTTTTAATAGGTTGAATAAATAAAAACTATTTTAGCCGAACAGAAAAGCACGGAAATTTGACACACGGTTCAATGTAAGTTGTATTCAATGATCAATAAAAAAACAAAATTAAGGAAAATGTAATAATTCTATTTTAAAATAACGTTTAATTTTAAATATTACGGCATTTAAAAACATGATTAATTGAACTCGGATCACAATCATTTTTCGCTAGCAATGGTTTATCGTTCCGTACAGATATAAATTAAATTCCCTTTCTATACCGTACATTTTCAACTTACCACCAACAACGGTGACCCACCCACGGTGCAATGGGTATGTGTATCAGTATTTTTTTAATTCAAATTTTTCGTAAACCGTGTACGTACAGTATATCTCTTACATCATTTTTTTGGCACTGGATTTATTATTTACATCACGGAGACTGACGTGTGACCCAATTGGATAGTTTTTCCGTTCAAAATCAATGTTTTGCGTCTGACTGAAAATTTAAAATGCGTATCTACTCGGATCGTCTACTATTTGACATATAAGTTTTTTTTTTTTTTTAAAAAGTTTATTGATAATATGTCACAGTTTAGACATTCCAAATGACAAGGTAAGGTAGGCAAGTAGGTATGGAATTTTTATCCAAAAGATAAAAAAAAAAAAAAAAAACAAAAACCGTCGACAAGGCAAGATAAAAAAAAAAAAATCTTTTATTATAATATTTACGTTATAACATATTTATGACATGAATATAATAATAGTTAAGTAATAACGGTTTATCAAAAAAAAAAAAAATCGTCTGGAAATAAATATTTATGTCTATAATATCATAAAATATTTGTATCGTTGAAATTAAACATTTCATAGTCGTTAGAATTTATAAAAAAATGTTACTATTTAATATTCTACAAATATTTCTAAAAAAAAAATAATACAATTTAATATGAAATTTGCCTCAAAACACGATTATACCACATTTAAATTTCGGTAAATAAATTGCACTATTTGTTAGGTCCGACAAAAGCGAATCCCGTTTTACGATTTCTACAATATTTGTTTGATAATTTTAGGTTTTATTTTTATATGCATCTATAGTATCGGATTGATTTTCTTTATTTTTTCCTCGTGAACTGACCCCTATCGAGATCCCGCCGTTATACGTTTTATTCAATTTTCTCGGTTAAAAATGTAAGAAGAAAAAAAAAAAATGGTCATCGTTTTAACATAGTGAAATTGTCCATTTTAATTTATTACGTATTTATATACATTTAGCAAAACGGTTCTCTAAAACTATACCGCACGTTCAAGTTGTATATAATGTGGTCCTTTGATGATTAACTCATTATATTGTAATCACGCCGAGTGTGACTTAAGTCCTCCGGGGAATAATAACTAATGGGCGGGTACCAACCTGCGTACAAAATACAAATGGAAATCATACCGAAGACTATCCGAAACGTTTCCGGGGATCAACGGCGTCGATTTTATGAATTGCAAACATAATTTCCATTTATTCATACCGTTAATAAAAATTTACAATATGGAATAATAATAATAATAATAGAAAAAAAAAAAAAAATTCGTATTCAGATTCTTAATGCGTTACGTAAAAAAAAAAATAAATAAAATAATATAAAATCTGACGAATACGTAACATGCATTATTATTCAGAGCGATATATTATGCGTTTTAAATTTAACGCAGAATAATTTACTTATTATATTAATGGTTTCCGTGATAGTTGAACACCTTCCACGAGTTCCTTAACGTTCGGATGAATATATTGATGAATGTTTTATCGAATAAATTACGCAGGCACGTATAAAAATCAAGCGTATCGGAAAATACGGTTATTGTTGTATATTATAATTTATTGAATTTTTGATAAACGAAAAATATAAATAAATTGGTATTCTATGAAAATGCACAGTAAAGTTGTCTACGTCCAATCGTTTTAAACGTGTATGTGTGCTGCAATAATTTGCATTTTATACTGAACAAATTATATTATAATACGATACGATGATACGGTTCTATATTTCTTTTAATTTTAATATTGTATTTTTTTTATTTTTTTTATTTTTTTTTATTTTATATTTTGATTTTGTAAATTTTTTTAACGGAAAGTTTTAACAGTGGGCATTTAAAAAAAAAAACTATGTCACGTATAAACATATTTGTTTTTTAATAAAATAATTCATCTCTCATGTTTTATAATTAAATTACTACAGTATAATTTATTTATTATTATTATTATTATTAATAAATCTAAGTAATTTATGAAGACTTTTTATTTTGAAAACCGATTCGAAATTAACGAATTAAAAATTCTTTAATTAGAATTATGGGATAATAATATATTTTACAAAAAAAAAAAAAAATATTCAAATAATTCAAATAAAAACAATGTTCTTTTTAGTTAATTTATTCGTTTTCCTAATATACTATAAACGTTTACAATATATATTGGTTTTTTTTTTTTTTTTAGTTTACTATAATACGTAATTGACAGAAAGTAGTAAAAATTTTTAATTTAGCTATCTGAAATTCGAATTAAAGATCAACAAATTATTTTCTAGATTTTTTTGCGTGAGTATTATTATTATATTCTTGGCCACAAAAAAAAAAAGAAGTTTTAAGCATATTATAAAATGAGATTTATTTTATTCATCAGTAAATGAGTTTTGTCGAAAATTGTTTTTTAAGTGATACGATAATTCATATTTGGTTTAATTATTAAACAAACAAATATTTCCAACAAATACGCCCAATTGAAATTGTCTAGAACAAAAGTTTAGTTCTTTTTTCAAATGGGAAAAGTTCACGGAAATGTGATTTATTTTCGGTTTTTTTTTAAAAAAGAAAGAAATTCCTCCGATGTGAAATATTATGTTATTTTAGATTCTCGGTGTAGCGAAGAAGCTATTAGTTTTACAAAGATGTGTTTTTTTCTCACGAAAAACACCTTTTCGGTTAGTAAAAATACTCATTTGTCATACCTTAAAATATGCGGTTTTTTTTTTATTATTTGAAACATTTTTTTTTACGAAATTCCTAATACTTACCTAAAAAATTGGTTTTTTTTTTCGTTTATAGTTTTATCAAGTAAGATACTTTTTAAGTATGGTATTCGACATCTTTAAACACGTATGTTAATTAAATCAACAACTTCAAAGTCAACGAACATTATTAACGGGCATTTTATTATTATTGCGAAATTTAAAGTGAACATCGTCAATATGACATTACATTTTTTAAATGATAATTCTGATTTTTTACCCGACTGCCCAGAAGAAGGGTTATGTTAATCAGATGTATTTTTTTTTTATGTATTTCTGTTCGTTGATTTTCTTATTACTTTTATGGTCAGTTTACAGGGAATTTAAAATCGATTGTTTAAACGAAAACGTTCGAATATATTTTAGAATGTTAATTTTTTTTTTTTTTTTTAGCGTTTGAAATTCAAATTTTTCATATGTAGTTATTTCGATTTACTACGAGATTATGGAATCGCCGGGCTATACGAATTAGATCGTTATTAATAACCCCGTAATAGAATATTGATTACGGGACACATTTTCGGAAGGTTTTTTTTTTTGTTATGCATTTTTCCTTTCCCGATAACAGATAACCGTTTTTTCTAAAGTAACATTTTCGCGTTCAATATTTCGGTATGCGTTTATAAGGGGGGTACCTACGGTACTTACCGGTTTTTTTTTTTTTTTTTTTTTATAAACTATTATATTAACGAAGGGATAATCTACGACGATACTATAGGTACTTAACCTTTTAATACTGCGGGCCTTTACTAAATAAATGCATTGTTACGATAAAATATAGGGACGAGGGAGTATGCAAAGAAAATTAACAACCCATAGAAAACGCACGACGAAATTATATCAACCGAATTCTGTATTATTATTGTTATTATATTTTTATTAGAAGCTGAACGTATTCAGTTAATTAGTAATGTAATAACTGTAAGGACCACCCAAAAAAATATAGAAAGAAAAAAAAAAAAAAGGAATATTGAAACGTTTCATGATAATTTATGCGCTAGAACAGTGTACTCTAATTTATTGTAGTCTTAACGTGTACATGTGTACGTGTCCGGGACTTGGCCATTCGGAAGAATATAAATTATTGTCGGTACTCGACGGACAAATGTCGCGAAAGGTCTTTGGACCAGTAAAGAGGTAAGTAAAGACGAAGAGAGTTACTATATTATATCTATATAACGTTCGGAGAAAATGTTAAAAATCGTAAAAAAAAAAAAAAAAAAAAAGGAAAAATGTGACGGCAGTGCCGGAACGGAATTCGGTTTAGGTAAAGGCCGAAAACGAGGTGGGAAGACGTTGAAGGTTTGATCAAACCGGAAGATTTTGGCGATAGATTTGCGACAGCTGGAGGATTAGTGGCGACGCGGCCATGGTAAGTCCACTGCCACAAGTAATTTAGCAGACTTTCCTCCGTTACCACGAGCATCGTCACACCATGTTGCTTCTTACAGTCCATGGGAATGCGGGTGGCATCGTGGAAGAATAACCTACATTAGCATGTGGCGACGTACGCAAGACAGCATCCGATACGACGCTCGTGGCAGTCGACTCGCTAGAGACTGAATTAACCCAAATGATAATATTAATGCCATCAATATTTGTCTACCTAAATAAAACGCAACTCTTATGCACACGTGTACGCAATTTGTAATACATTTTTTTTTTTTTTTAACAAGAATGATGTTATTATATTAGGTATTACACGCGTAAAATGTAATATTACAATACAAATAATTTTGGGATTTAACATTTAAAACCGTGATAAACAAAACCGGTAGATCTATATATATATATATATACACACAGAACAAAGGGATAGATTAAAATAAAAAAAAAAAGAGAGAAAATCACAATGCATATTTCCCCCGGGGAATCGTCGTTGGCTCGTGCATTCGATTGTCTTTTAAAATAGAAATACAAACGGCGAGGTGCACGACGAAATTTTAATCTAAACCTCGCCGCGTGCGAATCGTCCTCGGCGGCGGTGGCGGCGCGTTGGTGGGTTGTCGCGTTCGTGATAATAATAATAATAATAATAATAATAATAATAAATAATAAATACTATTATTTATTTATTTATTTATTTATTTATTTATTTATTTAATAACCGACGACGGATATTAAATAAAAGTATTGCGCGCAATACAATACCCGCGCGTCGTTGTTATTTTCGCCGAGTAAATTGCGTATAGCGTATGGGGGGGCCGCTGCTACCGGTCGTCACTCTGCAACCGCCGCCGGTTCCACTCCTCCGCGCGGGGCAATCAATTACGGAGCGTTCGTTCCCGGCGACCACTCGCCGTCGTCGGTATTATCCACAAGGTCGGGCCGGCCCCTCTTAAACGATAACCGTGTCGTTAAACAATAGCGGTCGGTGGTCATCATCGCATACGGCCCGGTGTAGAGGGCGCGAATAATGCGCCCGGGATCCGCCGAATCGGGGAAAACCTTAATCGGCCGTCATCGGCATCGGGAAGAGAATGGAGGAGAAGATGAAGAAGACGAAGAAGCGCGGCGGTGCGGATAAAAAAAAAAAAAAAAAGACGCGAGCCCTAGAAAACGGAGAGATTGTTAGATTTTCAACGGATTTCAATTAAAACGTGAATAAAACCGTTTCCGGTTTGTTTTGCAATATATTCGCCGGTTCGTTTCGCTCGCATTTATACAGGGTCCGGCAGAGCCGACTGACGAGTTTTGATGGGCTTCAAATAACGAACAGTAAAACTTAGAGAAACGGTTTTTTTGGTTTTATTTAAATCAGTATTCAATCCCATTTTTCGAAAATTATATCTCCGAGATGGCGGCTGTCACCATTGATACACTGTTGTAGACGATCGGGGAATACATTTGTCGCCAAGACAGCAAGTGAAATTCCAGTTGTGTCCGCTGTAGATCCGTCTTGCTAAAACCATACATCTCCCGAATCATGTTCTTCAGCCATTTCCTCCAACCTATGCTGCAGGTTAGTTTCCAACATCACAACATAACTAGCCTACGTGACAGTGACGGTCCTTTTCTGGTCCTCAAAAAAGTAGGGGCCGATCACCCCAAAGCTTCAGTGCGTTTCCGGGCTGAGCGTCTTGGTGACTGCTCAATTGTCTCTCTGACCAACCGCACATTTTCGGGGGGTTGTTACCGTTCTAGGTACTCCGTGTCCAAGTCTACTTAGGGTACTTCCGGTTACTTCCAAATGGCGTATCCACAATTTGTAAGTGTTAACAGATTCAGCACGCGGAATACCGAAGAGTATACTAAATGCCCTTTGTGTAGCGATCACAGAATGATTATTTTCGTAATACGCACGCACGACGAAACCACGATCTACACCTGTCCAGACCATGATTACGAATAAAAACGGCATTACCGTACAATTCAAAATATACCATTTATTAAGGCCTGCTCTTATCTTATCACAGGCTAATGACCTCATTAAACTCGTCAGTCGGCTCTGCCTCACCCTGTATTATATCCGTGAACACCGATTTCCACAGAGGTGTACCCGAGTAATTTAAATAATAAAAAAATAATTTTTTTTTTTTTTGAAAAGTACTCTTTTTATACTATTTTACCTAAAATTTGTTTACATTTTTCGTATCTCCGAATGACCTTGGAAATGCCTTGTTTGAAAAACTCCCGTCCAATATGTGTGTACACACCAGTCGCTCGGAATATGTTTCACTTTGTCATCCGATCTCTTTTGCTAGATCATTTTCCACGGGATAAACACATGAAAATCACAGGGCGACAAAGCAAAACTGTAAGGAAGGTGTTCCCAAATATTCCACTTGGATTTCCGGAGAAGTTTCTCCGTAATTTTCGATGAGTGTGGAGTTGCGTTGTCATGGAGAAGCACAATTAATTTTGACAGTTTCCCTGATCGTCGATCCTTTATCGCCTTTCTCAGTTTCTTGAGGGATTTACAGTAGGCAGTCGTTTAGGCAATAATTTATTAATCTGATCATCGAGCGAATTTCAATTTTGAAAGAAATAACAGCAGAGCAAGCCACGATGGTTAACTAATAACTAATACGATTTTCCAACGAGTTAAATTTCACTATCCTTACTTTGAGTGAACTGCTCAAACAGTGTTCCACAATATTTCATTGTAAATATATTCACTCGGGAAAAATATATAGCCCAATGCAACTTGCTTTTTGATTGACTCTTATAGAAAAAAAAAAAATGATAGGACGGGGTATTAGGTGGGTAATCGGGATAAAGCGCGGTAGGGAGGAGATTTTAATTCGCGCATTTGTAAAATCAAAAATTATATTAAATTTCTAACTGCGAAATTGTCTCGATTCGTTGTGCTCGGCCAAAAATCACATAACTACTCACCCCCCAAAAAAAAAAAAAAACTACGAAAACTAGACAATTTAAACGTATTTCCGGTTTTTACTAATTATTGAAAAAACTACTAAGGATAACCAAACGTATAAAAAAAAAAAAATAATAAAATAAAATGACCTTTTCCATATACCGATTCTAGATACGGTTTGCTTTAGAGAATTCATCTCCGGATGTTTACGATCGAGGCCAGATTTCCGGTTAAATAAAAAATGTTGTTTACAGACGGGGGACACTATTATAAAATTAAAAACAATTAATTTAAGTTTGTACGATGTCCACCGTCCCGATTATTGCGCAAAAATAATATTATCAGGTAAATGTATTATTTATTATCCGTTCGTATTAAAAAAAAAAAAAAAAACATAAACGGTAGGCATGTTTTTTTTTTTTAGTTTACAGTAATAATCGTTTATTCGACCGTCGTCGTCCGTACGGATAAAACTTTTCGCCCCCGCATAGTTTTGTATTATTTCGTTTGTTTTAACCTCTGTAATATAAAGGGTCGTTGATTTTTTTTTTTTTTTTTAATTTTATTATTCCAGTATAATTTTTTTTTTATTCGTTCGACATTGTTTTGTATAGATACCAATAATTTTTGTACCCCGTGTATATATGTGTACAGTTGTACCGGAATTATATATATATATATATATATATACCCTTGTTACGGGTTTGTTAAACGTATATATATATATATATATATTTATTTATGTATATTTTATGCGTATCAGTAATTCGTAACTTACGGGGCTATTGGATCCGTCCAATCGATAGGTATCGTCGCGTTTAACATATTCGCACAGAACAAATATTAGCAAAAAAAAAAAAAAAAAAAAATGAATAAAAAATAAATAATAATATCCCGCATTTTTCAATTTTCACGATTTTAATTTGTTTATGTTCGCAAAACTTTTTATAGGGGCTGCTTTTATATACACGATCAATCGGACCATAAACTGCAGACAGCAAAACAGAATACGGTTTTGCTGAGTTCCGTTCTGTTTATATAATATTTTATAGTACCGACGAGATTTCGAGAAAATCGTAAAACCACCGTAGATTTTTTTCTTTTTAATTATTTTTTTTTTTTTTATTAATTATATAGATTCCGATCGAAGTGAAGAATGCGTTCGGTTTTAATAAAATGTGTCGTGACTCCCTACCGTCCTCGGGCAACTTTTCTACCGGACATCCCGTATACGTACCACCTATAGCTATAGGTATTTGAAATTGTAGAGTTTTCTTTTGTTCCGCGTAGATAATAATAATCATTTATTTCTACTGTCCAAGTTCAAATTGATGATAACGTTCATTAAAAACGCGACAACCCGTAAATTATTTCGTAGTTAAAAATGAATACAATTTTAAATTTAAATTTATCAAATCGTGTTTAACGTAACTTTGCTCGTTCGCCACAGTTTGCAATAGTTTATAGTTGCGTACAAACATAAATTATAAAGGTTAGATTATACCCGCCTTATACATCCTATTTTTTCCCAATTTCCCTTTTGCAACAGAGGATCACGGTGCGACACGTGTCGGTTTTATTCCCGTTGAAATTCCATTATTATATAATATATATATATATATATATATATATGTATATGATTTACTTGTATAAATCGTATTTCGATCTGTCGACAGCTCATTGTTCGGCGTTTAATAATTGAAAAAAAAAAAAAAATCCGATGCATTTATTAATTTGAGCTATATGTAAATTTTTGAAATTTATAAATTCAAAATATACGTACGTGCTTTATTTTTTATCATAACGTGGTAGGACAGAAGTCATTAATCAGGACATTAATCAAGGAAAACCATGAGTCATATTTTTATTCGCCGAGCTAGGATCAATATACACGAAACTCAGACATGCACGAAATTAACGTGTACCCTACCATAATATAAACCTTAACCTTTATCTTAAATGTCAACAGAATATTCAAGGCGCTTGGTTTTTTTTCTTTTTTTCATTCCGTTATGGTACAATAACGGTATAGGTAAATTATCAGTGGCGGTGTGTGAGGACATGGTATCACGAGTGAGTTTGGCGAAATTATTTGGTTTGTTGATAAAACGACCCCATACCACCTCATTTTATAAATATTATTATGAAATTTGGGTTTTTAACTCTTTAATACTATTGAAATGTGTACCTTGTATTGTACGGCTCTGTTGCCTTTACAGACGAGTATAATTTGAATGAAGAAGGATTTTGAAGTAATGATTGAGGAATCGCGACCGAGAAGAGAAGACCAAGAACGAAGTACATTGGCCAATCAATGAAAAGTCACTAAGATTCACTTCTTACAGGGAGCTCAAAGTTACGGTGTATGTCAGGATAAAATTAATAGGGCATCTGGTTGTAAATTAATTTGTTAAAAAACAATCTCTGGATTAAAAAAAAAAAAAACAAACAAACAAATAAACAATTTGAATTACGATACGAATATAAAATCGAATAAAGGCATTAGTTTGTTTGTATACACTTATTTTCAACTGTTCAATCGTAAATTAAACACAATTCACTAATAAGCGAATTAATTGTTAAATAACTATATCATTCGGTTATATTTTAGATTGTCGAATAACGTTATTTTACTAATTGCCCGGGTACTTAAAAATTTCAGTTAAAGTGTACGATAACCGTTATGGTGGGGTGGGGAGGGGTAGAAAGACGAAAGCTTTTTATTACATTTCGACTGGTTATTCCGCCGAAACTCTAGTTTACGCTTTTTCAAAAACGGCTAATCTCAAGCCGGGCAGCTGCCTCAAAAACAAAAATTAAAAAATTACAAACCCTCCAGAATAAATTCCTAAGAATAGCCCTAAAGGCCGCTTGGTTTATGAGAAACAAACAGCTACACAACGATACGGGCCTACCACACATATCTACCTGAATAACACAACAATTTAAGAATTTCCACGAGAAACTTAACAAAGTTGACGGAGCACGTCACTAGAAAATCGGCAGAAGATCCACCAACCTAAGACTCAAACCTCGACTACCTCAGGATATCCTACTAGAACCCAATGAAAACACCTCAACCTCTGATTCTGACTTAGTTATATTATTATGACTATAAATACTTTTGTAAAAATAGTTAACATTATCAATTATTGTATATTGTAATAATATTCTTATAATATTGTAAAAATACTTGGGGTATTGACACAATTAAATTTAAAAAAAAAACAGCTAATCTCAAGCCGTCTGATTGTACTGCGAGTATTTATAATTTCTATTGGGATTTCGGTTATCCAACGCCCACCAATGTCACCCAACCACCTATTCGCCTATATATATATATATATATATATAAAAAAAAACACTACTCGTCTTCAGACTCGTCAAACTGCCATCGGTGCCGCTAACTGCGGGGGGTATTGTACAATTAGTTCAATGCGAAATTTGTATATTTCCGTATTACCAACGTTCGTAATAATATGCTGGTGGGAGGGTACACTTAATATTTTTAAACGCGACTGCGACGACCTAACCCAACCCCGGACACGCTTCCCGCGGGATGTTCGACGCGGGGGTACGGTCTGTCGCGGAAATTTCGACGGGCCACTGCGGTGTTCCGAGTGGGGGTGGGGCCCGTTATTGTACCGTTCGTTGAGTTTATTTTTCGATCGGAACGCGTTGGTAACCGCGCCGAGAGACTGTGGGGGGCCGTCTGTTGTTTATGTAGGCCGCGGCGTAATCGGCCAGAAGGGCAAATCCGCGAGGCAGAAAACGGGCGGACGGGCGGACGGACACGCGCGAGACTCGCGCGCAGCACTTCATTGTCGCGGGCGGAGAGAAAAGTTTTGTTGTTTCGGTATAGTTGCGGCGCCGGGGCGTGCAAAGTTATAGACGCCTCGCAGACGAACCGACAGAAATTGTTTATATATATATATATGTAGGTAGGTAACAATGGATTAAGTCAATATAGCAGTGTGTAGTAGTAGTAGTAGTAGTAGTAGTAGTAGTAGTGTATATAATAGTAGAGCGAACGGGTATATAGGGCGAATACAGTGCGAAAGATAGACGATAGTGTTGTGCCCGCGAGGTCGGTTTTATGACGGCGAGCGGACAATATCCGGTCGTGCGCGAGTCGTTAACCGGATATTTGTTACCGTTGTCCGTGTACGTATATGCCGCGTACGCGTTAGCAGTATTTATCAAAGTTTTACCAAATCGGATTCGCCATATTCCGAAACGAACCGTGTGTTTTCTGTTTGCGGGAGCCGGCGGTTTCCGGTACCTATCCAATTGACTACTGGGCTAATGGAGGGTTGCCCGCCGTTAACGGTACGCGTATACGCTTTTAGAATAAAACAGAAGAAGAAGATGAAAAAGGGGTGGAAAAAAAATAAAATAAAAATAACAATACTACTACAATATGACACCGGCACTATGGGCGAAAAGCCGGAAAGGCACGGGACGTGGTGGGTACGTTTTACGGTAAATCATTGCAAACGAAACGTGATTCTAGGCGGGGTTCGGTCTCTAGGTTTTAATCGCGTTTCCAGACGCCCGTGCATTTCGACGATTTCCCGCGAAATTCGTACTCTAAACGCCTAATCGAATCATCATTACGTTATTCACTCGTTATTCTTTTTCGCCGTTAGGCAATCGTGTCACTGTTCAAATTCACCGACGAAATTATGAAATGATACGATTGTCGACGCGATGCGGGGGGCCCCCGAAAACACGGGGCTCTATGCACAGCTTGCACCGCCTTGAACGCCCGACTACACCCGTAACTTAACGAATATCAGGGCCTACATTATACCAAGGCTCCGTTGGTTGCACATAAACGTTTCTCTTTTATGATTATAATATTATTGACGGGGAGAGTATAAATAATAAAATAGCGAGTTGACGTAATATTTTTATGATAGTTATATCTTAGGTTATATCTTAGTGATAGTTAGGTTATATATACAACAATTGTTATAGATTGAACTTGTGTCAAATTTTCGTGTTTTTCTGTTGTGCCAAGAAAAATGTTGTTCGCATTAAACGGAAAATAGTACGTAAAGTGAAGCGATTTTTACGATTTCTATTGGAAAAATAACTTAAAACGCTTACAAAAAAAAAAAAATAATAATAATAATAAATAAATAAACTGCTACAAAACACTCAACATTTTTTATATTTTTAGTAAAACATTTAATGAACCTCGTCTAAAAATTTCAAGCGTTTCTGATCGAACCAAACTAAATTTTATCCACGTAAAACCAAATTAAACGCCTAAACATATACTAAATAATTTCTAACGCCTATAAATAAATTAGAAATCGTCAGAATGTTTTAAAATTTGTATCGCACCTAGAAATGGATAATATTAATGTTCTGTTTCATTTGTGTACGATTATATTTAACCGAGTTATAAAAAGAAATTAAAAAAAAATCGAATTATTAAGAAAACTACAACGGAAATGAAAAAAATGCATCAACTAGATCCGAAATGCTCCACAAAAAGGTCTACACTTAAAAATCGGAACAGGATGTCTGGTGTTGTTTTTACGGTGTGTATATTCCATATATGTTGTGTTAAAAAAAAAAAAAATTAAAACCAATATTTTTCATTTCAAACACAAGTATTCTATATTTTATTCCGATGTTGTCGTTTTGAGTTATCAATCAAATCGTATTATACCTCCAATTTATTTCCACCTGTGTTCTTTTTATGTATATTAATCACGTATGACACCGTTTGACACGTAAACGTATATTGTTCGTAGACGAAACCGGGTATTTTCTTTTTTTTTTTTTTAAAAAGAAAAAATTATTATTCCCGGTGTGTTGATTGTAAATCTCATCACAATCATTCAATGATTGTTTCTGTACAGCGTGAAGCAAAATATCAAACTGCCTATATTATATGTAATAATATACGACGGTCTGTGATAAAATTATTTTTCCTGATGTTTATCGCATACTCTCTCTCTCAATACTTTTATCTGTTTACTCGGCTCTTTACAGTTGAATAAATTGTTTTAGATTCTGAACGTAACGCGAAATTCATTGTCACGCGACAATGGCGTGTGCTCGTTTTTTCGTTTCTATCGGTAACCTTGTTCTGATCATCAACACCGGATGTTGTCGCGCGCCGGTAGCAACCGTTTACGGTTTATTGTATTTCGATTTTGGGTATTGATGTAAATCGGCTACAAATGATGTTTCCAAACGCAAATCTGACGTTTTCACAGAATAATTTTATGAGCCCGGTTTAAACGCGGTAAAAAACGTTCAAAAGATTCTTGTGACTTTTTAGTGAAATTTGAAATTTCCGAGTATTTATAGTAGTTATTCCATGATTTTTTTTTTTTTATTTGGATATATGAAAGTACAGGTTTTTGGTCCGTCAAAAACGCTCAATACATTTGACACGATAATCGTCAGAAATTGTACGTTGTGGTAATTAAAAAGTTAAGCGTTTTTTTTTTTTTTCGTATTTATATAAATATATATAAGCGTTTATTTTCAAATTTTAACGAAAACAGTAAAAATCATCGTGGCGTTTATGCGGATAAAATTTATTTGGCTCTAACAAAACATTGACCGCTCGAAAATCTTAGACGAATGAACACGGATAGTTTGTGAACTATTTCGCAACTATACAATCTAATACAATTTTCAATTGAAATCTATCAAAATTTATTTTAACCGGACGCGGTTCGTTATCGGATGATTTACTATTGTCGCGTACAGATGTAAATTAAATTCCCCTTTACGTATACCGGCGTCCCGAACAACCAACGTGCGGAATTCTACCGTGGTTTTTTTTTTTTTTTTTCTAACCTAGCCGTGAAAACGTATCGTCCAAAGTGGCAAAAGCTTATATTATAATAGCGATACGGCTAAAAGTGTCGAGCCTCGTGTAATATTATTACAAGTGTCGCGTTTATCGGTTAAAGTTTATTAAGAATCCGTTTGAATACCGCGGCGTCGAAAGGTCGACCTCCTTTTTTTTTTTTTTTTTTTTTTTTTCATTTTGTTTAGTCCCGTTTTATATTGTCATATTGACATTATCCGGCGTTACGGTGTTTGAATTTTGTCACGACGATCGTAATAATATTATTATTATACGGTATTAGAAAAACACACCGAAAATAATCACCGAGCCCCCGCACTCTTTTTTTTTTCCCCCCCTTTCGTTTGTTTTATGTATATTATAATATACGACCTCTTGCGATATATTAACCCGACATTAATCGACGCACCGGTATTATGTACGGCGTAATCCCTTAAAACTTACTAAATATATATATAAAGCTGGAGTTTTTTTTTTTTTTTTTTGGCGTAAGCTTCCTGTACGATGAATATTGTAGCGTATTCTATTTTTTCCGGGGTTCTTTTTTTTTTTTTCTGTACAAATCGTTTACGATTATCAATAAAACATCGTTAAAGAGGACGTCACACCCGGGGCGTTTGCCGTCTCCGACGAATTACGTTATACTCGGTGCGTAAATCGTGGCGTTTAAGTTGAACTCGGGGTTCGAACGCAAACAACAACATTTAAAGAGGATAATATTTCCGAGGGGCTGTACGTAGCTTTTTTCTAAAAAATTGTTATACAAAAAAATTACATCTATTTATATAAAAAAAAAAAAAAAACAGTAGTAACCAAAATTGCTATAACTTTTTATGTTTGTCCTTTATTTTATTTTTAGAAAAAAACTACGTACAGATTCCGGTAATATTCTCCTTTTTATATTATGGTATTTGCGTTCGTATTTTAACCTAAACGCCACTATTCTAAGTTCTAAGTATAACGTATATCGCTATATTGTCTTTTAGATAAACAGAGAAGACAAATGCCCTGGTGTAACGCACTCTTAACATTTACATATGAACAATTATATTGCCAAATAATTCGATCAGTTTTAATTTTTTTAATTTTGCCCCGCGCACGACCTGTTTTTTTTTTTTTTTTGCTCGGAAAATGCTTTACAGGAAACAAATTGTTATATGAAGGTGAACGCAGAAGGGAGTTTTGTGTGTTCAACCCCCCCCACCATCAGAAATATCTGGAAAAATTAAAAAAAAAAAATTACCCGACCTACAAATTGAATAGTTATTTAAAAGTTTTCCATGAGACTTACAAATAAAATAGATTAATATACGAGTTCCAAAAGTTTATTATTAAATAAAGTATGATAATTTTACATTTTTTCAACACTACCCCCCGAATTTTTTTCCTGCGTTCACACCCGCTCTGGTATAAGTTTTTTTCTGTTGGAATGTTGTAAACTTTCTACTGGGCGCATTAGACATTTATTTTTGATTACGCAACCGAAACTTTCCGAAAAATGAGTTAAAAAAAATAGTGAAACTTAGTCATATTTATCCATAGATGGCTATCGTTTAATTGAGCTCCATCCTAATTTTTGTCGTTGAATTATGAATCCGGTGTATTTTATGCATTATGACTGTCTACGAACCGAGCTTGGACTTGGTAATCTCCCTGATATTAGATAATTTTAAATATCTGTAATTATTTTTGGATTTCTGACTATACTAATATGGTTGTGAAAGTTTTCACTCAAAACTAAATGAGTCTTTTCGCTTGTAAGACTGTCACTAAGTAACTTTTCCAACTAAAAGTTACTTTAAAAAAAAAAAAAAAAATTCTTTGTTTTTAACTCATCTTGTCCCATCTAGACAGACAGCGTTAATAGTTTCGCGTGTTCGAATATAATATAAAAAATCTTCTGCTTTGAAAAAATATTTATTAAAATTCATTCCAATAAAACGTTCGTCCCAGGCTAAGACAAATGCATATCAAAAGATTCATTTTGATTTGGGCTTTTACTCAGGACATTCAAATATTTGTATTCTTGTCGATACTCTTTCTTAGGCATACAGTCTGATATTTACATAAAAAAACAAAACAAAAGTACAAAACCAAGATTAAAAAAAAAAAAAAAAAAAAAAAATGGCAACTTTTTACGGAACCACGTGTGAAAATAAACATATTTGCAAAAATTAAAATAAAATCTGTATTGTTTAAATTTTTACCCGTTACTTCGTCGTAGTTAATATGACCCCGAATATTTTTTTATATTTACTTTACTCAACTCAGTTAATTTTATTCATTATTTTTGATCCTTATAGTTGTGGTCGTCGTGTACATTTAGTAGTTAAACGTTTCATAGTATTGCATAAAATTATGGTTTTACACATTTTTCGTTTCCTATTTTAAAGATATATTTTACACTTTAACCAAATTTTACGGTTCGAGCTGTGCGTAATAAACTTTCTTTTTTTTTTTAAATTTAAGATGTTTTATCTCGAAAGGACACTGTTACATTGTTATAACAAAATAACACAATTCCGGGATAAACGAATGCGATAATCTGCAGGCCTCGTGTTGATTCATATTTCTTCGCGTTCGTAGCCCATAATAATATACTAAGGCGTATTTTAATTCTGTAATAATTCGATTGTGTTGGTTAAATTGTGCGTATATTGTATTCTTAATGTTAGTTTTTCATTTGAATAAATATATATTTTATCACCACTCAAGTTCATTTTTATGTCACGCATATTTATTGTCGCTTTTAGATTGCGTGGTCGTGAAGAATATGTCGAGTTAATTGTATACAGCGTGATTTTTTTTTTTATTTATCACGATCCAGCGATTTCATCGGACGGTTTTAATACCCATTTGCATCAATTCATATTTAAACCAGGTTTCGCTAAGGTGAGAGGTGTTGCACCGTGGATTTTTGAGGATACTTGGGCGAGTTGTTTTCGACGTTCAGGGTGTTTGCCGATGACACGCATTCTAAAAAAATGTTAAGAGCTGGGTAATCGGAGTAACATATTAATTGACGGGTAATCCAAATCTAACTCGATGAAATTTAAAACGTATAGACGAATGGCTTCTTCCGTAATTCGAAAGCGTTTTTGAAGACCAATTTTATCTAACGAATCGGAGTAAGCCGATTTCGAGTAAATTTGTCTAGGTAAGCCGTATTTCATAAAATTCAAATCATTTTCATCATTTGTGTTACTTTAGGTATACCGTAAACCAATGGGTACACGACCTTCGACAAAATCGGTAAATTAATATTCATACCTATTAATTTGTTTACCATACAAATAAACTAAAAGTTTGCTGTCGAAATTACTCGAAACACGTACGCACGAACACGAAACGGAATTTATTCTTACTGTTATTGTACCCGTTTTGTAAAGTGTACATTTTATTATTATTAATATTGACGTCGAAAACGATCTGTATTTGAAATATCTATAATATATTTTTAAGGAATACTCAAATAGTCAAGGCGCAGGTGAACCTTAGGTTAGTTTAAGCCAGCGTTTCCCACGAGAGCGTTATTTGGACCGCGCCACGGTATACGTTTGCGTATTTAAAATACAATATTATAGTCATTTGGCCGGCTTTATAAATTGTTTGGCCTGAAAAACGGATTATTATTTTGTAAATATACTTTCGAATTAACTACAAAAACATGATTACAAGACATTACGTAGATTGTAAAAATATATTGTCCGTGATTATTGAATTCTTTACGACCGTGATGATTCGTCGTCAATCGTGATAATTATACCACGAACGCGGTCGGCACAACGAATCCCGATATCGATTAACCGTTGACGGGGTAACCGGTAAGATATCTAAAATCGCGGTTATGACCACGGTGGTTCTGATGTCCATAATAATAATCGTTTATCATTTTATTCGTTAAATTTCGTTGTGTCGTAAAGAAAAAAAAAAAAAAAATGTAATTCCAATTTGCACGATTATAATTATTGTTAATTTCAATAATCTGCAAAGGGTCTGTGTCTGTGTTGACGTCGAAATGTTGGGTTAACGCCGGTTTAAGCATTACTAAATACAAATAAAGTTGGCAAAAATAGTGTTTGTTGAACTTATTACTCGCTTTTAAGTAGAAGCGATGCAAATGGGTATTAATAAATTTTATTCCTGTTATTTTGTTCAATCGTTACGGCTTTATTTTAAAGTGTTTATATACCTCTACTCCTTAAACCTTAAACGAGAAATAACTTTCGATTTTTAAATGACCTCCCGTCATCTTTTAAACACAAATATGAAAATGTCGATTTGCATACCATTAGACAATATAGGATATTCCGTTAATGAGTTATACTGGTTACAAATTTTGATCGGAACAGGAAAGGGAAGGGTAACGTTTTTAAAATATCCTAAAAAAAATCATCAAACGGTTCCGTACTGTCCGCATAATACGAAAATCATTTTTACTCAAAATTGTCACCCGTAAACAAAATCACACTGTATGTATTATCATTTTTTTTTTGTTACAATATTTGTATATTATTTAATTTATTGGCGTTTTAACTAACCGGTATATTATTATTCCGAACGTGCGCGAATGATATCCATATAATTTCAAAAATTTCATCGTAAATCGTATTTAAATGTTCCGTCAACACAGTTTTGAACACTTAACAATTAAACATTCGAAATCCTTATAAATTGTTAAGTATGCGCGGATCAAAGTGGGTGTAGTGAACAAAAAAATAACACTAACTGTCAGTCGTGTGTATGCGCATGTAGTGTCACGGCGGAGTCTAATAATAAGTCGTGGCCCAAAATGAGAAAACATTTACCTCTGGTTCTTAGTCGAACGATTTAAAATATATATATATATATATATATATATATTATGCCAATTTGTCCGCTAAAAAATTATATTTGCATAATAATAACGCGATATATATATATTGAGTACTTAAAATGTTTCCGGTGATTGTTTTAAACCGCGGATGATGGAATCATCCGAAATTCAAGGTTCAATAAACACAACTAGATCATTCGATTCCTGTATAGGCGGCGATGGACAAAATACTTCGCTTTCAGTTTTCGAATACGAGATAAATTAAATGTCCGAGATAGAAATACAAATTACTAAATATCAATTTGAACAAATACTGCAAAATACGAAATGATTGGGAGTGGAAAAAAAAAAAAAATGATATTGAAAACAAATATTGGACATATTTAACGATATAACTCATTTTTCAAACTATTGCACTCTACCAGGATTTGCGCTCGGAGCGTAAGGCACTGCTCGACCCCTGGCCCCGTTGCTACAGTCCTTGATTCAGGTCCGGAGTCACCAATAACTTCAAATATAACGTTGTACTCTTCGTAGTCGCATTACGATAGAAATATCAGATATTTTATTATGGTCGTGTGTTTTTTTTTTTTTTTTGAGCCTATTTCATGTCTCAGTGATATTTCAATTGGGACGGCCGTAGTAAATAATAATTACGAATAAATCGTAGAATCGTCTCCTGCGCCCACTAACCCGACAATGTGAATTTAAAAGCCGGATTCAAAATGGCCACTTTTTTTTTTTTTTTTTTTTAGTTCAATAAATCAAGCTTTTCCTTGTGACTTGGTTGAAATATATACATTTCAAAAATAAATTACTAAATAAATAAATGCACATATAGATGTTGTATTTTTAAGCTTACGCGGGAGATATACCTTCCCCGCCACCCTTCGTGCACACCGCTACACATGCTAACACTGCAGTTTTTCTAATTAATTTCTCGTCAATCAACGAAATTTAAATGTACCTAGTAAAAAAAAATATATGTTTTATAAAATAAAATATAATCCAATGCAAATAAATAAACTTCCCGGCAAACGGTTACGCCGATTCAGCTGACAAATGTTATAGCAACAATTTATTATTATTTGTTTTTTTTTTTTTTGATAAACAGTTATTCAAACTGTGTCACCTAGCTAATTTTTAGATAAGATCACAACGCATACATTTATTCACGATTGTAAATCGTGAACACAGTCTAGGACTGAAGATCGCGATCGCGCACGATCTATAACCGTGCTATTGTCACGCATCGAGAGAAAAAGTACAGTCGCTAGATCGTTATCGTTTCGTTACTGGACGTAATTCAATCGTGAACATTATATCATATACAGTAGGCACTTTCGAGTATTTTCTATAACCTAAAACCAAAATGTACTTCAAACGCATTCAATCGAAATACTGCCCCGTCCCCGACGGGTACGGGTTGCTACGGGATATAATTTTTTTTATAAAATTGTTAATATATATATATATATATTTTAAATACGAATAACATCGATTTGACGACGTTTCGTAACCCGGGATACGACACAAATCGATAATTGAAAATGTCCGATTAAAATATATTTTTCTTCTCGTGTGTTGGCTCTTATGGGCCCGTTCAGAGCCTCTATTATCACTCTCTGTTATCATTGTGTCTGGCGCACAATTTTCGAGGTCGGCCGTCAGCATATATCCGTTCACCTTTACCCGAGGCGACCTTTAGGTCTTCTCCCCTACGGTTTTTCACGTCATTGACGTTTTTATCCCCGTGCGCACCGTCATTGTTTTACTCTTGATAAATATTCTTTAATAATAATTACCTTGGTAGTCTACAAGTCTCTCAAGTCTCGGCCATCTAGTCGTCGTACAATAAATACCAAATACATTGAAATTCCGGATAAGTTATTTAAAAAAAAAAAATAATAATAATAATAATAATTATACTACGCAAGTAATCGACAATTGCAGAAATTCGTGCACAATGAACGCGGCTGCACCCAGTGGCGCGACAAGAAAGAAATTGTCTGTGGAAAGGGCATGAAAACGTCGCCGCAATCATCTCAAGCAATTAAATAGAAAAAAGTAAATTTTCGACAAATTCATCAAATGATTAAAATTATTATTGACGGTAACGGTGGTAAACTGCGTTCGGTTTTTTATCTGACAAAATATTATATTGAATGAATAGTGGTTGTCGGAGAAATTTAGGGGTCTGGGTTGTAAACTCCTTACCCACACCCCCGGACACGCAGTCCGTATCGGTTTCGTTTTGCAGTTTTTAACGGTTTTCCTTTGGTATATATTTTTTTTTATTTGTTGCTCGGTTTATTCGTCATGGTATTATTATATGTGCGCGCGTGTAAGTGTGTGTTTGAGTCGTCCTCCACAATCGATAGTTAATTTATTCGAGAGTAAACAAAACGTTATACGGATATAAAACACGATGCCGGTCGTATGATGATGACGACGACGACGACGACGACGACGACGATGATGATGGCGCAGTAGCAGTGTTGTGTGTAGTGTATCGTTTTATTTGCGTAGACTTTTATTTATTTATTTTTTTTTTTTTTTACGACATTTCCATGGAGACGTTAAACCGAAATCTAAATCGGTATTGTGAAGAGGCAAGACAAAAAAAAAAAAAAAAAACATTTTATTTTTAACTATCTTTTTATATTTTTCGCGTATCTATATTATTATTATTATTTATTATTTATTTTAACGCCCGAGCGGTGTCGATCTTTACGACTCCCCCCCCCCCTCTTATTTTTTTTTCTTTGCTTCGGTTTTATGGACGGTAATTCCGACGGAAGTTTCGGCGCCCCGTACTACAGGTCGGCCGACTATCGGATGCGGTACCCCGCGTACCTGAGGCCTGTAGCGCCGCCGCCCGTCATCGTCAAAGTCCACAGCGCGCTGTACCCGAAACAGTTTGCCGTACGGAAAACGGACGGGAGACCGGAAAAAAACGGGCGACGTTTCGTCAGCGACGGCGACCGTCCCGTCGGCGGCGACGCGACCGCGAAACGGATGGCCGGCCGAAAGAAACGACCGCGGCGGTTGCGGCGGAATAACAGTGCGAGTCCGCCCGGCGACGGTAATCGCGCCGCGGCGGTCACGCCGTTAGACGACGGAGACGACCAAATCCAAGACCTCCCGTGTCCGGTTTACGCCGCCGTCCCCGACACGCCGGCCGATAACAATCAAGCCCGTTCTTCCCGCCATTCTTTACGGACCACTAGCGTTCATTCTCGTCCTCCCTCGGCGGGTCTGTTGCCACAAGACGACGGTAACCCGCAAAATCCGCGTCCGTTTTCACCGTCGTCCGACTATTATCTGCCGGCTCCGAGTTTCCCGCCACCGGCGCCGCCGCCACCGCCGCCGACAGCGCACGTGCACCGAAAATCTGCGGGCAGCGACGACGGCGACGGCGGGACCGACACAACTGATCCGTTGGAACGGTTTAGACGGACGGCCAAGCGGTTCGAAAAGGAGTGCCGTCGCCGGCGTCAGGCGAACGCCGTCCGCGAGGAATTGGCCCAGGCCAAATCGTTCGCCGAACAGGCCAAAGACGTCGCGGTCGTTTTGGCGGCGAAACGCGATCGGTCGTACGACGCCCGCAGCCGTCGGAAAGCGCGGGACGCCGCCGGCGAAGACGCGGACGTCGTCCAACGGGACCGGCGACTGAATGGGGGCTCCGAGTACGCGGAACTAGAACGACTGGGACTGGGCAAGTGTGATGACAGCGGTCGATGGGTACCCAATTCGAGAAACAGGCTCAAGGACAGGTTGGTGTGTTTCCAATGAAATACCGCGGTTGATTTTTTAAAAAAAAATATAATACAAGAACACGTATTACTGTCTGGCGAAATAAAGAACGTTTACAATTGAATTAAACAAAATTCGTTTTACAGACGCAGTGTAACAGCAAAATAACAAAATAAATGTAAACAAAAAAAAAAAAAAAATAAAAAAAAATATACATTTCTGAGATGCCATACGAACAAATATACGTATAGGCCAGGGGCGTAATTATGGTGGCGGGTGAGGAGGGTGATAAAATCCATCCCGAAGCCTATTTTCGGCGTATGAAATTTTGATCGATATAAAATAATGTCGTGTGTATTAGCGATCGATTTCGATATTAAAAAGAAAAGAAAAAAAATCGCCTTCAGGTAACGCGACATTTATTCTGTTGTTATTATTAAAATAAATGTCAAGACGTGTTTTAATTTCCCAAAAAAAAAAAAAACGCGGTTACCAAATAAACCGACCAAACATTTTTTTTGTCACGCGATGCTTTTGTATTATGTCTTTTTAAACGTGTATTGATTTCAGTATTTATTATCTTATTATTAGAGTAAGTACATTGACCGTATACGATTTATATAGTTGAATCTATTATCGTGGTGTGACCTAGTAAAATCTAATATATATATTTTTTAAAAATTCTAAAAAAAAAAATATAAAAAATAAACGCGTTTTAGTTTTACACATTATCGTAATGTGATGGATTAATTTACACGGATTATTTACGGATGGTTTATACCGTATGCGTTTATAAAAGCTGATAACGCGTCGTTGTAAAATTAATAGTTTTTCGCTCTGGCTAAAAATCTAAAAAAAAAAAAAAATAAAAATAAAATAGGGTCATTTAGTAACTTGTCGCCATTAAAAAGGAAAAAAAATAGAACCAAAGTGATGATACAGTTTAATAATAATAACGAGAAAACGCCCCCTGCCGGTAATTTTTTAAATATTCTGTGCGTGCATTCTCTATCGTAATATATCTAAACCATTAGGCATGCTAAAACAAGGCTGAAAAAAATTTTGATTTGAATTTTTTAGAGATTTATTATTTTAATCGGATAAAGCGCGTAATACAATGTTAAACGTATTTGCAAAGCTGGACGAGTTGACCAATTTTTTTTTTTTTTAACTAGTTTAAGTTAAATTATTCTAAAAATAAAATTATTAATAACTGAAGTAAATTAAAAATATTTATGAATTTGAATAACCAAGTCAAGTTACAAATTCTCAGGAACGTAAAAACCAAGTTAAGTAGTTTTCAGCTGAAAAATCAGTCGGTATCCAATATTCTCAAGTTAAAATTATTTATCAAAATAAGTAACTTTTAAATTTTCAACTAGTTACTGCTCGGATTTTATTATATTTAGAGAAAAATCTAGTTTGTACCTCGATAGTGGCTAATTGTAATTTGTATTTTATTTACCTATAATAGAGACGGATTATGGTCACGTACGTCAACTCGTGTTTGTCAAACGAAATTATTCGTCATTAATTTGTCGATCATTTGTTTGTCATAATTATTGATACATTTTATCTATTTATTTATTTAATTTTACTTTTTCACGTCTTTTACATTTTTAAATCGGTAATTATATCGCCGATATTTGACTGCACGTGGCCAATTTCGTGATTCTGTGATTTTTTTTTTTTTTTACGTCATCGCCAGGTTTTTTATGTTACGCGTATGTTATTTTATTGTCACCAACTGCAATTGGTATGTTTTTATTTTATTTTAGCGAAATTCGGCGAGCGAACTGCTATACTCAACGTATTGTGTTAAGAATATATTATTATACAGGGTGCGGCAGAGCCGACTGACGAGTTTTGATGGGCTATAAATAACGAACAGTAAAACTTAGAGAAAAGGTTTTTGGTTATATTTAAATCAGTATTCAATCCGATTTTTAAAAATTATTTTTTGAAAATTATACCTCCAAGATGGGGGCCGTCAGGATTGATACACTGTTGTAGACGATCTCTGAAGCTCTCATATGATTTTCGGCACATTTCGACTGGTATGGTCTCGATTTCCACGTGGAGAGGTCTTTCGTGGAGCTGCCGTGGGTTATTTGTAGCCCAGTATCGAAAATTTTGTTCCAGAAAGATGAAAATCAGCCTCATCGGTACAGAAAAAAGTTGATATCGGAGGAATTTGCAGAAGAATTTGCTGACAGAGATTTTCACGGTTGCCGTAGTCAGTAGCATTTAACTCTTGGACAAGCATTAATTTATAGGGACGGAATGATGACTCTTCGTGAAGAATTCTCCTCAAAGAACGGTCTGAGATTCGCAAAGCTACAGCGCGTTTCCGGGCTGAGCGTCTTGGCGACTGCTCAACTGACTCTCTGACCAACTGCACATATTCGGGGGTTCTTACCGTGCTGGGTGCTCCGTGTCCAAGTCTACTTAGGGTACATGCAGTTTCTTCGAAATGCCGTATCCACAATTTGTAAGTGTTAGCTGAAGGAGCAGTTTCAGCGCGCGGAATGCCGAAGTATATACGAAAAGCCCTTTGTGTAACGATCGCAGAACGATTATTTTTCGTAACACGCACGCACGACGAGACCACGATGTACACCTGTCCAGAACCACGATTACGAATAAAAACGGCGTACGATTCAAAATATACCACTTTTTAAGGCCTGCTCTTATCTTTTATCACAGGCCAATGACTTCATTAAACTCGTGTCAGTCGGCTCTGCCGCACCCTGTATTTCGCTGTATTCCCGTAACAGTCGACGATCGATAATAAGATTACAATATATTACGTATTTATTACGGTTAAAATTCATTAGCACGTTGTTTTAATAATACGGGTTTCTCTATTTTAGTCGGTTATTAATTTTTTCAACTATCAATAACGTTAAAACACTGCAGTGTTTATACCGTCGGGGCTTTTGATACGTGTCAGTTTCATTCACATACTAATTAATAAAGTACCTACGCGGAATAAATTAGAAAGTCGAGGGATGTTGAAAATCGGAGCCGGATCCGACGAAAATCGATGAACGGTCTTGATTGAAAATTTACCGACTCCAAATTTCAAATTTGTCGACTTAAAAAAAAAAAAAAAAAAAAAACCAAACAAAATAAATAAATACATTCTTCGCACCATGAGTGGGTCACTGTTTTAGGTGGGAAGTTTGGCAGATTGTACAGTAAAACTCCCATAAAATCGGTTACCGAAGGGACCGGAAATAATGATCAATATTTAAAGATGACCATTAACAAAATTAGCATACACATTTAAAAAAAAAAAAAAAAAAATTATACCAAATACACTATATGTGCATATTATAAAATGTATTATTTTCTTTATTTTTTTTTTTAATAAATCGGTTAGGTTATTGAATTCTCCCTATTTCAAATTTATCTGCGAGAGCAAGTGCACTCACATTTTCTTTTTCGTAATAATATAACAGTTTGATATTTTCTGCTACAGTTAGGTGTGTTTTCGTATAGACGCGATCATAACCGTGCAAAAGTAAATCGCAAAAGTTCGATAAAATATGCTAACTATAAATTGCCTTAAATTATTCGCGCAAACCACCCACTTAATATTTCTATTTTGGATACAAAGTACTTATATTTTAACCGTTATTTTAGAGTGCCCGCTGTATAGAGGTATCAATGTAGTTTTCCTATAACACTTGACGGGACCAAAAAAAAAAAAAAAGAGTTGACCGTTAACGGAAGTTTTACTGTATATAGATGGGAATTCAATTTATATCTGTATGCAACGACGAATTGCAAACGAAAAACGATTCCGAGCGAAGTTTTATCGTAGTGTTAGTCGTGTTTTTCCATTGTTGCAACGGTAACTCAGAAATCAAACATAAATAAATAATAAAACTCGAGTTTGACGAAATCGCGTTTTCGCCGTTTTTTTCGTCGTTTTTTTTCTACCGCATCCAAATACCATGACGTATATACGAAAAATTATCTCATTAAAATACCAACTAGACATCATTTTCTACCGTGAAACAGTATAGGCGTGTAGTTGGCCGGATGAAGTTTTCTGGTAGAAAAAGTGTTTACAGAAATATATAAAAAAAAAAAAAACATCATTGTAAAACCACACGACCCCCTCGTTCCGTTCAGCATCTAAAAGAAAATATTTCACCCATTATTATATTTGTCCTTTGATAACTATAGTTAACGGTAATTGCGTTATAAAAGTTTAAATCGATAAAACGAAGGAGTTATTGGTTTTCGTTGCCGGCTTTGTCATTGATTCGCCGTCGAATTGCCGACACGGTAGTCCGAATTTCCAAGTTCGGGGAGAGGCGTCACCCCCTAGCGTACACCGCGGTAAACCGTTCAAGTTCACCGTTTATTGTGTTTTAAATTTATACGATTACTTCAACATATCGGGCGGCAAACGTTCTATTTAATAATTTTGAAAAAAAAAAGAAAAAAAAACGAAACGAAAACTTTTTTTTTTTTTAGATGTTTATACACAACAAATTCTCATTCAGACGCGTTTTATTCAATTGAATTTATTTGATATTAATTTTGTATCACCTGTTGGTGATATAATAAAAACACCACCTACTGTAAAAAAAAAAAAAAAAAAAAAAAAAAAAAAACAAACAAAAAATCTAGGTTACTCGTTTATCGTTTCTTGTGTATTATTATTATTATTTATTTTCTTTTTGTACATATTTGTTTAGTTATTTTTTATATATTTTCCTTTACAAAGTCTCTCTGAAACAATAAATTACGCGTTACCGTCGTATTAATAATAATATTTGTCCACTACGCTGTTTATTTGCAAGTATGCGCGCGGTTAAAAACGATAAAAACTACACAGCTCGTTTTTGAAACGCACATCAAATATTCCGAAAATGAAGGGAAAACATTTAAATTAATAAATCGCACGTTCTGAACGTGATTCCACGCGCAGAGGTTCCCGTATTATATCATATAAAACGACTATTTTATAATATTATTGGCTGAACGGTAATTATAAAAGTCCGATCGGTTTTCGTTATTCCATTTTGAACGATTCTTATTACGTAAAGTGGTGGGAATTCCGATGGGAATTATAGTTACGAAAATTATTATCGGAACGATTTATTATTTCGGTAATGGCAGGAATATTGTCCAGATCGGTATTTGCTCGTTTTACTAGGCAAATAGATAGTGAAGGAAAACGGTATCTCACAGTTTTGGATCAAAATGGCCAAGGCCCAATAATTATCTAAATGAAGATAAGAGACTACATAACGGTTCGATTATTTAGGATAGAGACAAATAATCATCATTATTTTATCTAGATAAAAAAAAAAAAAATCGATAATCTGTTTCGTTGCCTACCGTAAATAAGTCGTATTTATTATTTATACCGATATGTTGTTATGCTCGCAGTATTTGAAGTTAAAGTGTCGATAAAAAAAAAAATAAATAAATAAAAAATAAACCAGAGCCAAGGTCATCTTAGGCGTTCAACGAATTTAACGCCAACCATCATATATTATATACTTTTAACTTGGTGATCTGTTTTACATAGGTTTCCGAAACGTCGCCATTTACACTTTCTAAAAGTAAATAATTTAGTTTCTTGGCGAAGTTTTTCCTTCAAATCCCTATATTTTTGTAATGCTGCGAGGGAAAAAGTTTTCGACGGAACATTATTTAAGGTTTGCGCGAGAATCGGCGGGACGTCTGAAATGACCAACTCTGTTTGCAGTATTCCGAGACTATATACGCATAGGAATAATTACGAGTAGTTTTTAGCTTCCGACTTGTTATGCTTTTGGAGATATTTAAAAGTGGACTCTGGAGTTTATTTAAAACTTTGTTCGGAAACTCGCTGACACTTTCTCGCAGGGTGTTAGGGGGAGGGGAAAAAAATACAAAAATACAAAAAAAAATGAAAGCAATTTAAACTAATTTATTAAAACACGAATTTCAACTCGTATTACTTTGTATCGGTCTCGCAGAGGTTTTGTGCATTACGACGTTATGAATAACGCGTAGTGCAAAATCATTTATATAGTTCTTAATTCGATAATAAAAAAAGTGCGTTTTATCATATTACATTCATTAATAACTATTAAAAACGTATTACATTTTATACGTATTCGTTATGATAATTTATTATTCATTAACCGATAAAATTAATAATATTTCGACTAGGGTGGAAACAAATTAAAAATCATCTGCCGTATATAATACGTAGTACATAATTAAAAAAAAAAAAAAAAAAAAACTAAAATTAAAATGTGAGTTGAAAATAAATTGAATTACGGGAAAAGGAATTTTAAATATGGATTTTACTTTGTGCGCTTTGAAATGTATAATTTTATTTAAATACATTTTTTTTTTTTTTTTTTTTTTTTAATTCCGAGTTGAATCTGCAAATTGCATTAAATCGTCGCCCGTAGGTTAACTTACTAGTATCGAAATACTAATATTTGATATCGATGCATAATTATGTACACGAACGAATATTATGCGAAAAGCGTTGTGAATTTTTTTTGAAATCGCACAGTTAAATTACGACGTCACGTTCGCTGTCGGCCCGGGGGAGGTACGTTTTTCAAAGGGTCTCTCAAAACTCAACTATACAATAAAATAAAATAACGTGCCTTTTTTTTTTTTTTTTTTTTTTTTTTTTTGTGACACGACACTACAGTTTTCTTCTCTTCCTAGATGTTCACGAGCTTAACGGCTCTTCGAGAACCGTCAAACACGACTTCTTTCCGCCCGTCACTATCCCCGGATACGTTCTCGCGAATAAATATTTCTACGGGTATTCGTTTAATTCCGCCCCAACAAAAAACGCATTTCGTTTCCCTTCTAGAAACTGGTTTTATTATTATTATTATTTTTTTTTTTTTTATATTAAAATTGTTCACTTACATATATATATATATATATATATATATATATATATATATATATATATATATATATATATATATATATATATAAAATATATATTATTATTTTAAACAAACACGAGGGCCCCGTCCCGAACCGACCTCTCCCTTACAGCCACTGTTTGCATTCGATAATTTATATATTTTTGTAACCGCGCCGACTACTGTTGCGGGATCACGTATACAATTTTTTATTTTTTTTTTTTTTTTTTTATCGTTCGGTTTACTTTTATTAAATGTAATAATTGAATTCGAAACGAAAGCTTCGAAACTAACAATAAATTACACGGGATCGATTCGCGAATATTGATAATTACACTACGGCCGAACAAAGATAATAATAATAATAATATTGTTTTTTTAATTTTTTTTTTTTTTTATATATGTTTTTACTGAATCAGCAATGCAATCCGACGGAATATTAATATTTATTGTTTTCTTTTTTTGTTTTTTAAGCGATTGCGCCGTCGCTGAGAAAACAACAACAAACAGTATACCACCAGTCTGTTGGCTACTGATGAATTTTTCTTCTCCTTTTTTTTTTTCTTTTTTTTTTTCGCCCTCTTTCCCCTCAAACCCCTAACCGATTTCCTCCCTTACCGTCTGCGCCGCCGTAACCGTAATAAACCGATTTTGGCCGGATTTCAATATATACGATCATTTTTATAGCTTTCCGGCCCGTCTCCGAATTGTTCGTTAATTTACGACCGCACATGCAGACATTTTTTTTTTTTTTTTTTTAACGTATTTTTACTATCTGCTAAAACTAACTACGATTTTTTTTTTTCGATTTCCATACGACTTGTCGAGTGATCTTAAAATATCATATATACGCGTACAAGACGGCAAGTAATAAAAACAATATAAACGCGTCGGCGTAAAAATAAATTGAAGTGCAAACTCCCTATTTTATATATATATACGTACAGATACACAATCATACTCTTATTTTAGCAGATTTCGTTTCGCTCGATTTTGTTCGCTATTTTCGATCCCGTTTAAAATCAATATACTTATAGACACTCTTTTAAATTGGGTTGATTTAAATAAAAAAAAAATAATAAAAAAATCACCGCAACATCACTACGGTACACGTTTCCCCGCCATCCCCCCGAGTATACACGATTCATGGAAAATATCAATTTCAATATTAATAATTCGTCTATATAACGTCGATGATTTATTTCATTTTTTTCGCAATTTTTTTATTTGCATTATTTATTTATTTATTTATGCGTAATACTGTGCATATTCAAAATGTTATATGTACGCGCCTGTTGGCAACTAATATGTTTTCCCCATAATATTATAACTGAACTTGACGGGCAGGTAATATTAATGCGAAGTAAATAATAACAATATGAATTTTCAATATTTGTACAATAGAAAAAAAAAAAAAAAAAATGTACTTTTAAATTCTTTTAGTGAAGTGAGAAATATATGCTAAGTTTGATTACAATGTATGCTTTTCACATAAAATTACTAAAATCCATCGACACCTTCCGCAATATTTTTTCGATTTGTGTGAAATGTCAATAGTTTAGGAATTAAATGAAATTATTATCATCAAGTAGTAGTAGACTCTACTAGTTATTTTCTTCCATGATCGGACATTTTGTCTCCGACTGTCGATCTTTATGTCGTTTGGAGAAGATTGTTGGGGATATATTCGTGACCACCGAGTAAACCGTATAAATTAACAAATATGAAGTTTTATAATATTCCTTATTATTTATAGTTTTATATATAGCTGTTCGGTTTACAAATATGTGGTTTTTTTTTTTTACTGCAAAACACACTTTTTCGGTTAAAAATACACAAACCTATCGTATCTCGAAGGATGCGTATTTTTTGGTCAGTTATTTGAATAATAATAAAAAAAAAAAGTGTCAAAAAATTACCAACAGTTTTCAAAAGACATTTGAAAAACAAAAAACACTGACGGTACATTAGTTTTAATTTTATTTTTATTTCCACGTAACCTGGGTGACACGAGTGCGGGGGGGAGAAACACTATAATTACAGTACTCCGCTCAGAATCGTTTTACGATTGCGACGATTTATTATCCAACGCATTCTCTCAACGTCTACCCGGAACTACTCGCCACGGTGCGAAACAATTCTGTATACCATTCCGTTATTAAACTATATTATATTACGTTTTTCGAGATCGCGTTGCAGAAAATATAACAAGTAGTAGACTGTATATACACTCTACGATCACTTTTCCACGGTACTACATAAAATATTTATTTTTATATTGTTTCAAAAGTCGTATTTGCAATCTGTTGGAAAAGTTCGCTACAAACGGGTACATACGGCTCGCACTGCCGACCCCGGAGTACAAGAGAGAGAGAGAAATTGAGATTGCTGCTCGTATGTAGAGTCGCTATTTTTTTTTTTTTTTTTTAACAAAGTGAACTGCGAATCAATTGCGACAATGACGTGTCGTCGTTACTAAATGGCCGGTGTATTATATGATTTACAGTTAAAATCCCCGAAATTCGTCAAAACCGTTATTAACTACCGGGTACGGACAGAATTAATTATACCTGGCGCCAGTTTTACGGATATTGAAAATAATTATTTTTTCTATTTTTGATTTACTGTCCCCATTTACGTGTAAACATTTCGTTTCGTGTTTTAATAATAACCTATTATTACGTCTCTAATAATTTGTCTCGTATAAAGCTTTGAACTTGACGAAAAAAAAAAAAAAAAAAAACATCCAATAATTTTTCGAATATATATTACAGGGTCATTCAAAATGATTCGTCCGATTTGAAATGATATATATATTTTTTTAGGTTTAGAACAATATATTATACATTGAACAAAAGAAAATCATGTAAAGTTTAATTAATTGTAGTAATCAGAACCATTGTTTATTCGTGAAAGTAGCCAGGTTTCAAGCATATCTAAATAAGATTTACTGTGTTTTCAATAAAAAAAAAAAAAAAAAAAAAAAAAACCCGGGGCCATAGACCTGTATCTTTGACATGGCACAGAACACATTAATTTTTGGGTGAGTCACGCTCGTGTTCGATTATGGCACGAGGGCTGTTTTTGTTCGTACCCCATATACGAACGTTATGACGGTTCGTCATTTTACCACTCGAGTAGAAGGTGGGGCTTCGTCACTGAAAACTAACCGGGCAAAATGTACATCCGGCCACAGCCTGCCGCATAAAAATGCTAAACGAAAGTCGTTTCAATTCATCAGTGGACTTAAAATCCCGCAATAATTGCGACCTATGCGGTCTCGTAGTTCAACACCGTTTCGAAACACGCCAAACCAATCCACGTTTATGGAATTTGCAATTATCGATTTGGTCGACTTACCACGGACCGCGCTGAAAACTCTCTGCAATTCTTTTTCACATTACCATCGGATACACACGAGGGGTGGGCCTGTGCTTTTTTTCTTTGCACAAACACCACAATTCCTCAAACTAATCGTACCATCGACGCATGCTCTGGAGCAGTCTGTGCGTCGATCCCCGTAACGACGACGAAAATCTGCGTTGCACGGTTATGACCGCCGATTCACATTTCGAAAATCGCCACACACAAAACGCTTTGTTCGTGCTGTCCGGTCGACATAATCGCCGAAACTCGCTTATCGTCGTTAGCGGTAATTTTAAAATCGTGATTTAATGACATTGGAAAACTTGGGAGCACCCTCAATTATTTGGTATATTATTCGATAAGATACAATTTATAAATAACCGTTTTATAATTGTTTTAAATCGGATGAATCATTTTGAATAACCCTGCGATTTCAATTAAACGCTACAAGTATACAATTGTCTTTATTTTTTGTCTGTCGGTCATCTTCTGGATTCGGTCAGAGACGACGAAGCGTAACGGCCCGCCGCCGTAAAAGGATAACAAACAAAAAGAAAAAAAAAAACCCGATCCTGATTTCTGTAAGCAAATATTTCGATATTAGATATTAATCAGAGACAGATGGTTTCGTCGTGCGTACGTATTACGAAAATAATCATTCTGTGGTCGCTACACAAAGGGCTTTACGTATACACTTCGGCGGCATTCCATGTGCTGAATCTGTTCCTTCTACTAACACCTACAAATTGTGAATACGGCATTTGGAAGAAACTGGAAGTACCCTGAGTAGACTTGGACACGGAGCACCCGAACGGTAAGAACCCCTGAAAATGTGCAGTTGGTTAGAGGACTTTTTTAAGGACCAGAACAAGACCGTCACTGTCACGGCCGCTCGTGATGTTGTGATGTTGGAAACTTATCTACAGCGTAGGTTGGAGGAAATGGCTGAAGAACATGATTTGGGAGATGTACGGTTTCAGCAAGACGGTGCTACAGCGCACACTATAGCTAGAATTTCACTTGCTGTCTTGGCGACAAATGTTCCCTGGGCGGTTAGTTTCTCTGGTAGGAGACATAGGCTGGCCAGCACGGTCCCCAGATTTAAGCATGTGTGATTTTTTCCTCTGGGGCTACATTAAGGCTAAGGTTTTCAGACATCGCCCGCATACCATAGAAGAAATTAAACAGAAAATCACCGTGGAATTCGAGGACATACCGGTCGAAATGTGCCGAAAACCATATGAGAGCTTCGGAGATCGTCTACAATACAGTGTATCGACGCTGACGGCCGCCATGTCGGAGATATAATTATCGAAAAATAATTATTAAAAACGGGACTGAATATTGATTTAAATAAATACAAAAACCTTTTCTCAAAGTTTTACTGTCCGTTATTTATAGCCCATCAAAACTCGTCGGTCGGCTCTGCCGCACTCTGTACACGTCAAATTACGTTTTCGTCCTAGTAAACGACAACCAAATTCATTCCGTCGTGTATGGAGTGTAACTGGGCGAGTTAAAAATGAATCGTTAACGTGCCCGGCCCGATCGGCGGTGTATCGTACCCACCGCCCGGGTGTTTGGAATTCGGCCCGTCGGATCCGACGCGTAAACGACCAATGTGTTTTACGTGTATATATACAAAAGAAAACGAAAAAAAAAAAAAAAAAAAAAAATAACCGTCGTTCGGTTTATTTAGCGGATCGTACGCGCGCGTGCGAATATTATATAAAATATTTTCCATCGCGTCACCGGGCCAGGGGGGAAACTGTGCGATAATCCTGTGAAATTCGCTTACGGCACGGCTTTTGCCGTATAGTATTCACGCGGAGCGACCGCGGCAATAAAGTGTTAAACAATTTTTTTTTTTATTATTATTATTTTTTTTTTTTTTTCTATACACCCCTATACATTCACGCGGCCGCCATTTGATGTTTTTCGCGATAAGATTTTCAGTTTTTTTTTTTTTTTTTTGTTATTTATTTATTTTCGCTCGCTTTTGCCAGCCGTTTGTCGTCGTCCCCCCGCGAACACGACAAAGGATGTATAATTTCGTTAACGCGGCGGAAAGGTGTTGTGCGAAAGAGGCCTAGGGGGAAAGGTAAAAAGAAAATATATATATATATATTGTTTTTTTTTTTTTTAAATGAACACACCGGTCGGCGGATGAGTAATGTGACGTTGCCACGTTTCCGTATAGATCGTATACGTATATAAAAATAAATGGGCGCGCGTGCGGTGTCGCGTGCCGCGCCGAAAATTCTCGCCGGGAAACACGAAAGGCGCGCGGGTCGCCGCCGTTTACGACCGCAAGGTTAGGTTAGGTTAGGTCGGTGGGGCGACCAGGTGGCCGCGACGGGGGCGAAAAATGGGCGCGTGCGACGTGCCCGGCTAGACCGGCCGTCCAGCCGGCCGGCCGGCCGGCCGCTCGTACGGTCAGACGCACACGCACGCACGCTTGCACGCACGCGTCAATTTGTACGTTACGCGGGGCAACTGACGTAGCGGGCGACATGTGTTATTGTTGTTGTTGTCGTTGTTGTCGTCGCGTGTACGCCGGGTTCGTCGCGCCAGCCGGGTGGCCGTCAACCGTGCGGGCGGCGTACTTTGTCCGCCCTGTATAACAACATAATAATAATAATACCTATGCCCGCGTACCTATAACACAACGACGGACCACTCAAATTAATAAAATAATATTATGCGCACGCGCGCGTCAACGGACGCCCGCGATTTTTATTATTCGTACCCCGGGTGCCCGCGGTCTTTTGTTACCGATTTTTTTTTTTTTCTTTCCGTTTTTCTGATATATTTATTACTTTTCTTTTTTTTCCACCCATTCATTTATTTTTAACGCGCAGTTTGCCCTCCCCTCAACGCTCCGTGCACTCCTACTGCTCTTTCGTCTTTCGTTCGCGACAATAACACAATACCTACGACGTTTTCTCGTACACAACCGCGATAATAATTGTAATTATTATCGTTTCCATACTACCGGGGGGGGGGGGGAGTGAACAATAATCGGTTTGTAAACGCGTAAAACCTTTTATTTTTTTTTTTAATATACGTTCCGAGTGTATCTAGGAATGTGTCTGTTAGATAGGGAATTTTTTTTTTTTTTTTTTTTACTCACTCCACTTTCGATATTATACGTTTTATTGAAAAAATATCGTTTCTACTGTAATATGAGTATTCGTAGTCGCAAGAAAAAAATGTGTCTTGAAAACAATTTAAAAAAAAAAAAACCACATCAAAAGTTTACCATAAAAATCGATGACTGTAATTAATTGTGGTCGCGGCGATCGTTTCATTTATCAATAGCGAAATTAGTAATATTTTCGTCTAAAGGTCATTAGAATACTAATTATGAATTTTATAAAAAAAAAAAAAACAAATTTCGTTTTTTTTTTTTTAATAGTTTTAAAAATCCATTATTCGAATACTAACTAGTACATTGAGCATCTACGTAGTGAATGACAGACGGACGTGACGGATCTAGGGTTGATCTTTGGAAGTTTTTTATAACAGTATTAATACCATACGTTAATAAAAAAAAAACAAGTTTTTATAGTATATAAAAATTATAGCACAATTCAGTAAGGATTAGTTATAAATTAATAATATTTGTACACAAATTGTAATAGTCAGAATTATAATATTTATAACAAATTGTCAACGCCTAGGCGAGCGTTTGGCGAACAAATCGATAACATCTTTCGGTTTTACAGTAATTGCATTGTGTTTAATTAATAACGCAGACGATTTTCTCCCATCGTCGTACTCAAATACGATTCAATCCGTTTCATAGTTGAAAAATACTTACCTTATCCAACCCGTGAATCTAGTAGCTGGTGATACTTTTTCTGTTGGGTTTTCTCAATTTTGTTACTTCTAAATTAATTCAAAGTCACTTATTTTTCTATCTAGACATAAGGTCAACGGGCCCTCCAGTTCCCCACTCCCTTAAATCCACCACTGGCTAATGGCAGTGTGGTTGAGACGACAATCAACAAACGTGAAACGACAAAAACTACTTAAATTATATATGAATTATAATGTTGGCCGCAATAAATAGCAAAAATAATAATCACGAAGAAATTAATATACGAACTACTGCGGCGAACAAATGCTATTATGGATTGACGAGCATATTTAAATCAAAACAAGTATCAATTATATGAAAAATTACACTATACAAAGTAATTATCAGACCGGTTCTTCTGTATGCTCGTGAAACATGGCCAACGACCAAAGGAGACGAAGACAAAATAGCGATCTCTGAAAGACGAATATTAAGAAGGTCTTATATATGGGCCAAAACGAAATAATATCACACAACAATATGAAAGTAGAAGCAACAACAACTATATGAAGAACCGAACATAGTAGCAGTACTACAATGTAGAAGAATCGGATGGGGAGGTCAAATAGCCAAATGGAAGCGGTATTAAAACGGAAACCCCTTGGGAAAAGACCACTAGGCGGGCCAAAACAAAGACGGATAGACAGGGTAGAAAAGACTTTGGAAGAATTTGGAATACATGATATGATGGAAGTAGTAGCTCCATGATAGGGACAGGTGGAAGCAAATCTGTGTTGCGGTTATGGGCTTCAATGGCCTTTGAAAACCGGAGAAGAAGAAGAAGAAGAATGTTGGCCGCTACACGGCTGTGGAGAATCGAACAAACCCTACTTTAATACGTGGCCACCTCCGCGACACTCGGCCGATCAGAAACAACGGCCGTGACAAGTCGCACAATTGTCCGAACGTGTTGCCAAGTGCACCCAGCTCGGTGCGTTTCGCTGTTAACACAATAGATCATAAAAATAAATGAACCGTCACTCGATGGGAAATATCGGTGCACAGCGCGGCGATACCGGCGAAAAGTCAACGGAAACAATATTAAATATTTAATAAATAAAAATAGAATTTTGAAAATCGTCCGTTATGTATTGTTCGATCGAACAGTTTTCCTTTTTTTTTCTTTTTTTTTTATTTCGATTTAAAGTAGTGGTTCCCAACCTCTTCTATTCTACGCCCCACTCGTAGATTTTCAAAAATCTCGCGCCCCCTTCCAATAAATTCAAAAAAAATCCATCACCTTTTTTTTGTGTACTTGACAAATAAACTATACAATATTCGGAATGTCTGCTTTTTCATTGATGATAATAATTATAGAATATAAATAACAGTAAATAATAAAATGTAACAATCATTATTTTGTTGAAATTCTCCGGTACTGTCAAGTTTCGTTAAAGAATTTTTTTTCGCAACCAAAAAAACTCTTTAGGTTTTTCTTTCAGCATCGGACGAGCCGTGGTTAAATGTCGTTCTAGTCGACTCGGTCGGAGAGCATCGTTACTTAACACAACCGTGACAAATAACACACTGTGACATTTGGATACCATCGTTTTCAATGAACGCGAAACCAAACTTTCAATAATCGACGTTATATACGATCTTATTTTTTTGTGGAGCCACTATTTTCACGTACGCACACTCGCCGTGACTACGTGCACCGTGCAACTGCAAAACGGAACTAAATCGAGTCTAAACAAATCTAATAGCTTTTTCCCCGGACATCCTTTTATCGTACCCATCAATTTACAGATAACGTGTCATAAAATGATTAAATCACACGTTGCGGCCAAACACTTGTAGTGTTTATCGGTTATCCGTTATAAAGAGAACCGGTTGATTCATTTTTTTTTTTTACCTCTACGTTTTAAAAAAAAAAAAAAAAAAAAAAAATAATGTAATCGATAGTTAAATTGTATTTCGTAATAACTGCTTGCGCCTCCTAACCACACCCGCCCACAGTTTGGGAACCGGCGATTTAAAGCGTAGCAGCGGCGGTTAAGGGAACAACACAGCGGGCCCGGGACGCCAAACATGCGGATACGACTCGTGTTTTAGGCGACGCTCCGGACGACTATGCGGGTGGTACGCCGTCGGGTATTGATACGGTTTGGGGCGGCGTACGCTCTCGTGGTAGTTCGCAAGGCGATTATTATTGCCGTTGGGCTCACCGATCGTGTGCAATTGCGTTAACAAATGATAATAAATACGACGACGACCGAGCGCGATTTCTATCGAGTGCTGCCGTTTATTAGGTACAATATATTTAACGGTATGACGAACGTTCGATAGGAAAACAAATAATATTAATACAATAAATATACACCGACGATAATAAATAATAATAATTTCACTAATAATAATTATATTGGTCGGCGTCACGCTATCGTACGACGGTATATCGCACACATAGGTCGGTATAATAATAATAATAATAATAATAAAATAACAATGATAATAATTGTCGTGTCTAAACTATGACCGTTTCGGCCACGTACCCGTCTATCGATTTATAATAACGGTTTAGTAAGTAGTCGGCGACCGTTCGATAACGCCGAAATGATTAAAACGCGTTTTCGGCCCTTAATCCGTCACCTTATGCGTACGTACAGAAATATACTTCAAAAATACAATGGCAAATATCTCGCGAAAACCTAAGGCCGGGCCGCGCGCCCGAAGAGCAAAACCGCTGGGAGCCGTTCGGACATTGTCGTCGGGGCACGTGCAAAGTAATTGACGCGCGCGCGCACACTAATCCGGTCCATATCAACACGCGACAGGACGAAACGACACCATGTCTCGATCGGTCCGGTTCTGTTTTTCGCTCCGAGCAAAACACGAAAACCAATGTTTATTTGTTTTACGACTAGTAGACGCGTTATTTCAATACGTTGCCGAACTCACGGTAGTGAAATTTTTGAATTTAAACCCGTCTTCACGTAATTCGGCCAAAAAAAAGTTAAAATCGTATTATTCTCTAACCGTTTTTTTTTATCTAATTCATGCATCCAAATTTTGTGGGTTTTTTTTTTTTTTTTTTACTGCTTTCGCTATTTAATACAAATTGCCACGTGAGCGGCACAATGACGCCGTCTTCGTCAGTATTCATCTTGACGAATGGTGTTTAATAACAAAAATTAATCCAGAATTATCGTGACTTGTTCTGTATTCTGTTTTGTCAGTGTGAATGGAATTTGTTCCTAGCTGTTTGGAACAAAATGTTTTACTCTTTAGGTGTGCGCGCCCAGCCTAAAGGAGTCGTGGAATTTATTTTATTATTTTACATTATTTGTCGTCGTTATCCCCCGCCCGCGAGAACGATTGATTGGCCACGTATTATTGCGATATCGAATGCGCGCTATAGTTGGATTTTGGAACAAAAACTATACTCGTCAAGTGCGGTGTATACGATACCCGAATGCGATAACGACCGTTATTTTTACTTCGTTTATTTTTTTTTTTCCTTTCCGTCAACCGTACAAGTCGTACGACACGACAATATCGCGTAATCCAAAAAGTAGTAAAATGAAATCCGAGAATCACTGCGTAGTAGTCACAAGTAAGAGACCACTACTACTGCGGGCCCAAGATGGGGAGACGTATGGACAGAATAGAAGGATTCAACTGCAAAAAAAAAAAATAAAAAAATAGGGAAATATTGGCGAATGTAAAACGTCGTAGGAACACTAATACGATTACTGGATCTAGACAATGAGTATACCACCTGGTGGGTATGATACTTTAACGTTATAATTTAGAATTCACTCGTTCACTACCTTGCAAAAAAACATCAAAACCCCCTAAGTGCACACTATTTACAGTGTATACATCCGTTACATAAATATACATATAAATTATTATAGCGTTTTTGTACATATGTCTAACAAAAAAAAAAAAAAAAAACAGATACCTAACGGTAGCGAGGGGACACCTTGGAAGTTTTCAAAGTCTATAGAAAACAGTAGTTTAGATTGTTTAGAATGGTTAAGTTTAGTAAAGATACATTCGTATCTGTAGACACACATTAATGTAAGTATATATGAAATCGTTTTGAGATGTGATAGATTTGTTATTGATTTTTTTTATATTTCGATATGATAATAATTGGCTCTGACTTTTACAACATCCTAAACAACAATGTTGTTGAGTTGTTAACTTAAAAATCCAATACAAATACAATGTACAATATTCCAATACATTTAGAAAATATATTTCCCCTGCACGATAATTAGACAACCTCCACGCTTTCAATGTTTTGAATATAATCATTATCATTAATATGGACCAATTATATTTCTAAATGATGATTAAAACTCTCAAGGTGTTGTATGTTCACAATTAAATTTGCGAACGTTACGGTTATAATCCGGACGTTTCTTTTGTCACAAACTAAGACTTTTTTTTTTAGGCTTAGACGAGAAATAGTTTAAATTATTTAAAACAGTTTGCGAATGCAATTCAAGTATCGGAATACTTTTCATTTAAACACATTACAATACTTTATGGAATTTAATTGTTAGTAGTTTTTTTTATTTTAAAGAAAACTGTGTCTTTATATTTGCAGTTTATTAATAATAATAGTTGTTTTCCGTATGGTAAAGTAGAGCACGGAGTACGGGATATGTAATATTTTCTCGAATATAAAAGGTTGTGTTTTTCGCGAAATATGTTTTTATTCGAGCGATTTTTTTTTTTTTTTGTTGTTGTTTTACATTCCAAGCCGGATCGCGCGAACTTTAAGCGTTTAACCTAAATGTCTTATTCGGATAAGTATTTATTTATTTATTTATTTATTTATTTATTTTTTTTTTTGTTATTTTCCCGAGACCATTGACAAAACGCATAAAAACCACTGCATTCATTTTTACAACTGGCGTACATATTTTATATTATGACACCGCGTGTAAAATAGCTCAACGCAAACCGTATAATATTTTTTTTTTTTTTCTTTGCGGTACAGGTAGGTACACGACCGTCGTCGTCCAATTTCATTTTTTTCTTTTCTTTTCTGGCCAAACTTTCATTTTGCCGACGACGAGACGTGACCGATTACCGTAAGTAATAATATATATCATATTATTTGTCAAGCCGTCCGTACGATACCGCACAACGGGGCTGCCAAAAATTGATATCAGCCTATTGGAAAGGTACCCATACCGCCCTTGTCCCGTACATAAAATACATAAAATACATAAATATTATTTAATATATAAGATTTATGCCGGATCGCGCGATTTACCGTTTTGTAAACCGTTGGTATCGTACAATCTATAGGTTCTGTAAAATTACAGTTATCGAACCAGGAGATGTCCCGTCCGTGTACACATAGTACAGGGTGCGGCAGAGCCGACTTACGAGTTTTGCTGGGCTATAAATAACGAACAGTAAAACTTAGAGAAAAGGTTTTTAAAAAAACCGACTTTAAAAAAAAAAAAAAAAAAAATGGCCTATTAAAATATTTATATTTCCACTGTAAAAGTGAAATTAATTTTATTGGATTCGACGACACGTTTCGAGATATTTTATTATACTTGTTTTATACCTTATCGAGAATATCCAGGAAAATGTAATATTACGTAACAATTTTCAACTTACCTATTATACTATATGCCAGAGTTTCGAATGTAAAATACTTGTCAAGTGTTGACATAGAAATTTGAAAAAAATAATAAATTCAATGGTTTTTTTTTTTTTTTTTTATCAGTAAATAATTCTAAAATCGGGTTTGTAAGGGTTCCTAGAATTTTGGACACCCTCTGAAAAATTATCCAAAATACACCACTGGATATAACTTCACGCCTTTTTAGTAGACAAAAATTGTAATGATTTAAAAGAAACAAAAATATCTATCGACATACGTATTTCTAAACAGCTGACTTATAATACGTTAACATGTGCTACTTGAAATAATATCAAAAACACTACAGCGACAAACCGTTTTTAGATAATACATAATTGAATTTCAAAAAACGCTTGGGCTTTTTCACCATAATGTACACGTTCGAACGTTATTGCAGCATCGTTCCGATCTATATACGACTCCGGGAGGTGATAATAATTAAATTTTAACAAAAAAAAAAAATAATAACTCCTAATTTAACGGAACTATGTCCTCAAATGAATATATACAAAAATAAAAAATAAAAATCGTAAAGGACTTCGTATGATTAACGCTGCGGCCCCTCAGACGTTTCTATTTAAACGAGCGTTTTTACATATTTTTAAATTCAATTTTCGGGTTTTTTTTTTTTTTTTTTAATTTTTATAATCGGTCGCGTTATTTTTAATTTACTTTTATTATTTTCGTTGAAAATTGTTTAATGCGCAGCTATAGTTTGTAAACGGGAACAAAGAAAAATGCGGTTAGAGGTTATATTAGGGGGTGGGAGACACGGGGGCGGTACGCGGAGTAGATGAGGAAACGACGAGTTGACGAGACTGGGAGGGAGAAAATGAGAATAGCGCTGACCCTACTTGTACGGGATAAAGGATGGAATAGGAAGAAAAATAAGAAGTATAAGAGTATTATTACTATTATTATTATTATTATTATTATTGGGTCGACAAACAAATTTAAAATATCCGTATACTTACAAAAAAAAAAAAAAAAAAAAAATAAACCCCTTTCACCGATTATCTCTCAAAAGATTCGAGTCGATTTAAATATAATAATACTTTGGCGACTTAAATTATAATACATTTGAATGATATATTATTTATAAAGTACTATCCTACATCGCCTGCAACAAAACAATCTCGTTAAAAAAAAAAAAAATCTATAAATAAAACAAATATAAACGCCGTAAGCCCAGAAGGGGAAAACTGATAGTGTAAATCAAGCGTTGAATACGATTTTTATTTTTTTATTTTTTTTTTTTTTTTATGTACATAAAAGAGTGCCGCAATAATAATCACTATAAATTATTGTCATCCAAGTTAATGGGGGAGATGGGACATGGAAGCCGAGTCTCAAATATTTAGGCTCATATTATTGTAAGATAAACAGAGTCCGCATAAAATGCCTGCATCAGAACAGAGTTATTTGTTTCAAAAGTATATTTTGGTTTAACTATTCTAGGCTCTAATGAAATTCTATAAATAACTCATAAAAAAAAAAAAAAACCAGATCCGTTTCTCCAGCACCTCCGTCTTCAAAATTTGAGTTGAAACCAAAATTAATCGTTTGTACCTGATTGTACCTCAACGGTTTTCAAATGATTCGTAATTTAATGTATGGTGTGCTGGAGAAACGCCTGCACCTCCACCTTCGACTTTCATCTTAAATTCAATACCAACCGTTTGTACCTCGACGGTTTCCAAAAAATCCCTATTTCAGTTAATTAAACCAGCATATGTGTTTTTGGAGTCGAAACCTATGCCAATCGTTTGTACCTCGTCTGTTACAAATCGATATTTTTCCTCGTTACAGCACGAAACGGCACTACAGCTCGCCTACTTACAACCAGTTGTTCGCGAACGGGGATAAGATTAAGAGAGTGTGTTTGGACGGAGTGTCCGTAATTTCCGTCAATCGTACGCGCAAAGTGGTACTATTCTCTCGGTGAATAGAGTGTGGTTAGACTTTCGCATATAGCGTTAAAACTTTTTGATAACACTTTAAACCGTACTTGCTATAGTGTAGTGTTCAGAAATGCCTTTTATCAAAAGGACGCCACGCCGACATTTACCGTCTCTGTCTATCTAACGAATGACGTATTGAATTCATTCTTACGCAGACCGAGCAAAACTCGCTTAATTTAAGTTTTAGAGTGATATCACCTATTATAAAACCAAACACCAAAAAGTAAATTAAAATAAAAAAAAAAGTTTATTTTGCGCAAACTACGAAATACGTCAGAATCATATGCTGTTTATTCGTTATGAAATAAAAACTGAAGTCTTTGCGATTGTTCTATTGCAATCCTTGTAATTAACCTTACAGTGGATTTATCTTTTTTACTATTGGCTCTTCCGCAGTGCTTAACATACGTAGACCGTTTAATCGGTCTTCACATGTCGTAGACCGAATCCAAGTTTTAACTCTTCGTAAGGTACTGAATGACCTTTACGCTGTACAACTTGTAGCTGGTAAAGATAGGAAAATGTCTAATGCAGTTGTAATACTAGGTAAAAATATATTATACTTTGGCAGGTTTTTTGGTGTTTGATTTTATAATAGGTGATATATTTCCAAGACTAAAATTGAGCGAGTTCTATTCGGTCTGCGTAAGAATGAATTTGATATATCGCCCGTTGATTGGAATACGGATGGGTCCATTTTCTCCAATTTGTTATTAGGACTGACGAACTGACGAGAAATATTTGCGAAACGTTTCGTTCGAAACTATAAATGCAACGTTTTAATGCCCATCGTGTCAAAAATATGTGTACCGTTTGTTTGATATACTTCAACACATTTAACTACCTTTTCGAATAGGTCAAATACGCGGTGAATATCCTGGAACAAAGAACAATTTTCAAAACAGGAAACGTTAAAAATCGAATATAACCACATGACTACAATTTATTTAAAAACTTTCCTATAAACATTTACCCCGCCCGTAATAAAAATGTATTGAAAATTACGTCCGAAACGAAAACGGTATAGGTGTCCATTATTATGCATCTTAATTTTCTTTATCAAACCGGGACTCGGGAGGTTTCGTAAAATCACAAAAAGATAAACGGTACTCGAAGTACCAGCCGAGCGTTCTAGGATTTATAATAAAATTATTTCAGCTATTTATCTAGACAAATACGATAAAATACGATTTATCAAGTTACAGATAAAAGATCAGGTTACAAATCAAATTATCTAGATAAAGATAAATCACTGTATTTAATTTTAATAATTAACCTATATACTCCTATATATATACAAAATCAACCGAAAATAAAATTACTGAAATGTGCACGTAATAACGTTTTAATCGTTATCGTCTTGAATCGTATTCGTGTGTGCCTAAACCACTGGAAGATGTGAAATCGATTTTTCTCACATTCTCGATCTATTTTATAAGAAAAAAAAAAAAAAAAAAAAATGATATTTATCCAGATAAAACAGTTTAGATAATACGATTTTATTCGTAACTGTCTGGGCTAATAGACGATCCATATTTTATATAGATAATGTTGATGTCACCGGTAATAATTATACCGCAGATCGTCTGATACGGTGAGGGGTGGTGGTAAGACGGGGCATTCGATGCGCAAAGAAGAAGGATATGAAGGGGAAAAGCGTATATTTTCTTTGGCCCGACGACCGGCGGAATCAGCCGGTCACAACATCCGATTTCCCCGGACGAACACGCGTGGTCGCGTTGGCGGCGACGGTGCCGTCGTCAGCCGTGGCGGCGGCTGGGTGACGGCCGGCGGCCGCTAATTGGTGCCCTCCCGACACGAGAGAGTTTATTGTGTTGGCGGTAGGCCAAGTGTGTTGGTCTTCGTCGGTGGCGATCGATTGGCCTCTCTGCTCCTACCGCTCCCCGTACTGACGTGACAAACGCCGCGCCCGGGCTGTTCCGCGAGCCCTTATTATTATTGCACGCCCGGCGGTTCCGCCGCCGGCCCGGAGTGACACGGACGACGCGACAGCTCGGCACATTTGCCGCGTCTCCACGCCGAAAAACCGTTTTCCGGGTTCGGCGTGAATATGTATAGTGAGGCGGTAGGTCAAAAGGCGTACGCAGGAATTTGATAGGCGGGCACAGATGTAATAAACCGAAACAACGAAAATCCATTATAATTTAATCTGACACTATTAATCGTTTATCAGATCGGATCGGTTATCACCACATGAAATTTTGTTGTCAACAGGCACGTGTACATAGTACTTATTATATTGATGACCGGACGTGGTCTAAAGTCGTGTTTAAGTATATAAAAAAAGAACCCCCCCCCGCCACAAATATATCCCATAATCCCCTCTTACCAGCGTATAATACTTGAGCGGCCGGGGTGCATGACCCGTTGTTTCTTCTCCTCGGTGTTTCTTTCGCGACCGAGATATTTTTGAATTAATCTCAAGAGGAACATTTGCCGTTTCTGTCCGTCTAACGGACAATATAGCGAACCATTCGCTTTTTCGTACTCCCAATTGTACTCGGACTCGTATAACTAGACTTGAAATTTCATTAAATTTACGACGACAACATTTACTATTAGGGTTACAACAAATAAATAAGAAGACAATTACGGTTCGAGGTATGGAAAGGTTGTCCGGGAAACTGATATCAAAAACATAGTAAATATTGTAAGGCTGTCCTTAGGGGCAGGGCCGCCGGGGTTTTCAAAGGATTTCGATACTCTCGACTATATGAATCGTATAAATTATAGGGGGTGGTACATTGACTAAGCAATATTCGCTAATATCTCCGCTCGTCCGGAGCGCGAATTTTCAGGATACTGTCATAAAACTCGGTACGTTTTTACCAGCGGTAAGACGTGTTTACCCGTATGTAAGAAGTTCCCGTTACGCCGGTGCGGAATCACCGAATCCGGTGCGTTCGGATAGAGGTTGGCGATAGGAAATAAAATACAAATAAAAGCGGGTCGTACAAAAAAAAAAAAAAAAAAAAACAAAAAAAATGGGCAAAGAAAATCCTACCGCCGTGTATATTTGTATTTCGCGGTGTAACTAGACGGTGTACGTGAACGGTTATTTACAGTGAACGTGTGGAGAGAGAAAAAAAAAATAAAAAAAAATAATAATAATTTATGTAAACCGTGTGTTTCTGGTCCCTATTGCCGACGGGCGTGCGAATAGCATAATAATAATACGTCGGGAATAGCGTGGCATACGCAGGTTTAGGCGGGTTCGGCGCCGTATGCGCCGGGTCGGCAACGGTTTTAGACGCGAAATTTAAGAACGAACAACGTAAAATGCCGTATAATAACGCGGTAATGATACGTCAATTCGTATTGTTTCCCCGGGGACGATTTTGAATTTCGTCAACTGCGCCCGAACGATAATAATTGTATATGCGGTTTTTTTTTTAAACTGTTATTTTCCCGGCCGGTAATTTCAAACGTGGCTTATCATTCATCGGTCTTGTAGACAATTAAAAAAAACGTTTTTAAAAAAGGCGCGTCGTGCCGTCGCAATTGTATTTACGAGTATATTTATTTATTTTAGGTATTCTTTTTATTTTTTTCTTTAAATCGTTATACACGTAAACCGTGTTTAACCTCAAATTGCATACATGGTATTATGATTAGTTTATAACGTTATATTGTTCGACACGCACAAATATTTGTTTCTTAAATTTTTAATACCGTACGCCCAACGTGCAGCGGTGTTGCCGTAGGGGTGCATAAAGTGCATAACTGTGTATAATTTACTACACAGTGGACAATGCTCGTCGTATAACTAATACGAAACACGAAATTCCCCCCTCCCCCCCAGTGTTATGATCTCGGGCATTCACAATACAAGGCGTGGCTAATAAATAACGAGACATTCAATGTAAAAACTTTTCATTAACAGTTTATATAATAATTTAACGCTTTTCCCCGTCCGCATACTCCCGGCCAGCGTTTAACGCCACCGCTGTTGGAAATCCTTTTCTCGCAAATGCCTTTAATAGCTCTGCCGATTTCGTTTTTACACCTGTGTGTCATTTTAAACGCCCTTTCGGATTAATTGTGGGAAAAGCCGAAATTCGCACGGACCGAATCTCTGGTGAATATAGCACCATAGTTCGATTTTTTTTTTTTTTTTGTTGCCAGAAACCGCTTTACTGCACACTAAGCAATACGGACCCATGACCCGTGAATCGTTTTCCCACGATTCGGGGCGATTTGTTCTTACTCGTTCTCCGTGTGTCGCTAAGACTTGTAAATAATAACACTGATTTAACGGTTTGTCCCCGGGGTGCCCTGCGCCGTTTATATCAAAAAAAATACGATCAAAATCGCGGCCGTTGGTTTCTTCGACCCACGCGTTGTTCGTATTCAACTTCATTACCGATCTCCAGCATTTTGTGCCACCCAAAAACACGCGATCCGGACATAACAGCATCTCCGTATACGTTTGCCGACAAGCGAAATCTTTTTACCGTAGCTGATTTTCCGGATTTCACTAGAAATTTTCAATTAAAATGCGCCGCTCAATTTTTTCGTTATACACAATTTCACGACGTATAGCACGTAAGAAGTCAATTTAAACGACGTTCACGCGTGAACTACAGAATGGACACTGATTTTACTGGTATTGTTCGGTGCAGTGATTTCCATCGATTATAAAATATACCAAAATTATATCATTATTGTCGCTCGTTCCTTGTCGTTATTTTACAGCTACACCCCGTATGTTCTTGTTTTGTGTTTTACTTTAAAAAAAAAATCATTTAAAACATTACGTTTTTTTTTTTGTTCTTTTAATACGGGTTTTATTTTTTGCTGTACACAGCGTATTGTGTTTATTTTCTGATGTTAACAATTTTTGTTTTGCGCGTTACGATTTTCCGCGTAATAATTTTTTAACTCTACGATTTTATATCAACACACGCCGACTAGACGACGTTGTTAATACCGTGTGAGTTATACCTCACCTTATAGTGTTGCTTTTTTTTCTTTTTCTTTTTCTTTTAGATATATCGAACAAATTGTTTTTTTGTTTTTTCATTGACGATTTCGATAGAATTCCCGAACCGCGTACGGTGGCGGACGAAAAACGAAATCGACGACAGATGTATAGGGTGTATACGGTTTTCGTCCCGTTTGCTAAAATACCGTCTCGTTATATAATCCCGTTGTTCCGCACGATTTATTACGCTAGTGAAATAAAAACCGCGTCGTATTTACACCTTTAGTATATTATATGTATAACGGACACCTCCTACACTGTTACACGATAAAAGAAACGGAACAAATACAACAATTGTAACGGCTTTATATATATATATATATATACGTACAGTCGAAATCGAAATAATTACGAATACCGAACGGTTTCCGTGAAAATTAAAATATTAAAAATATAGTTTGGCCGTAGATATATATATAAAACGAAGTCTGGCGACTTTATAGTAAGAGGGTAAATCAAAGTATTGAAATATTTGTTTACAGTGTGTATACTTATCTAGATTAATCTATCCGGATAATATAAGTTTATATTTTATGTTATCTAGATTGTACATCTGTGATTAAATAAAATAATCTTTTTAATAATTATCTTGATAAAATATTAAAAGTCAATTGTTTTATTTCGACTAGTTCCCGTGATCCTACATCCTTTATATTTATAGAACTATTTTATCCGTTTACATTTTTATCTCCCTGCTATAATATATGTACTTAACATTAGACAATTTGAACAAAAATAATTTTAAGTAATTTTTACCGCGATAAATTCCGCTAATCTATTATCGCATCTGAAGTAATATAAATATTTTTTTATTTTTTTTATCTTTATCTGTAACTAGATAGTTTTTGAGCATTCGCAGTATCTTTTATTTATATCCAAAAGCAATTGAATAATGTGCGTCTCGACACGTTGTTTTTTATGCCACGAATTATGTAATACTATCGAAAATGTTGACTATTATCATCGCCGGTATATAGAGTGTAATATACTAATATTATATTGTTATGACTATAGTCCGGAATTATATGTTTTTGCATATTTTTATTGAGTAAATAAGAGTAAAAAAAAAAAGTAAACATGGAGCTCAGAGGAAAACGGTTTTTTTTTGTATATTTAAGAATATATCGTGGGTTAGGGAATGTTTCGCTTATTTAGCGTATTCTGGAATATTTTGTAAATCGTAAGAAAAATATACTTATTTATCGTAATTTTAATAAATATTTAAAGCATTATTTTCCCTTTTTTTTTTTTTTTTTTTTTTGATGAAGGAGAACAAGACTCGGTGATAGTAAAACTTTGCCTGGCTATAATAATTCTATTGAAACGAACCAAAAGCAATATTGATTTTTATGTTTTCATATTATAGGTAATATTGTTGATTTGAATTTAATACTGCGACTATAGTGCAATATCATTGTATTACGCAAGTTCATACCTAACTACTCTCAAAGGAATATTGCATTCAAACGCTATTATTATTATTATTTTGTCGCTCATTGATTATTATTATTTCTCTAACTACGAAGAATATACGAGGAGAATATTTGTGTAGGTTTTTTTGTTTTGTTTTTCGAGAATATTAGCGTCGTATTATGGACGTTTTTAAGAGAATACAAATTATCCCGGACTCTGTAATTATTTTAACGAACAATATTGTATTACGCTATAATATATAGCAGACTACCGCCGGACGCGGGTCGTACGAGTCACGTTTGCCCGGCACCGCTTCTGGTCTTTAGACACCGGGACCGCGCCGGTGCGCGCGCGCGCGTGAGGGTCGAGCAGAACAGGAAGGCCGCGGGTACGCCCGACAACACCGGGCACAATCGTGCTTCTGCATAACGTATACAAATTTAAAACCCATCGCTCGTCCGAGGTGTATCAAAATGTATTATGAATATATATATATTATTATTATTATTTTTTTTTTTTCAAAACTATACCAACTGTTAGGTTTGCTATATATATATATATATTATAAGTACAACTGCGAGGGGTATTAAAAATAATAATAAAATAACAATAAAATTAAAAAAAAAAAAAAATGTTGAATACTATAATAAACGGCGCGTGTCCACGCGTTCGGGTGACCGGAATAAATTATACGCGCATATATATATAAAAAAAAAAATTTAAAAAAAAAAAAAACCCGAAAACGTGGTCGAATCCCCTACACCTATATATATATATATATAAGTATAAGTAGCAGACGTGATGGATTTCTGCATCGGTTCGGTATAACGATATCTCCGAGGTTTTCGGCGGCGACGCGGACATCGTCGCGCATAACAATTATTATTTTTTTTTTACTGTTAAAATATATATAAAAAAAAAAAAAAAAAAATAATAATAATAATAATAAATAAAACACCGGAGTGACTGTAGAGTTTTTTTTAAGCACCCGGTATGCGGGTAGGTATAAATTATATTATACTGTTATGCCGGCCGTTGTTGTATTCGTCTCACGGAGCCGCGGTAAATTAAAAAAAAAAAAAAAAAAAAAAAAAACCCCACCGTCGCCACTGCCAAACCCACTTCCAGTCCGCGCATTCTTATATATTATTATATTCTCTTACCCCCGGAGACCGCGTCGTGAATTCGCCGGCCGTCCGGGGGACACCGCGGAGATTACTGTCTGCACTTTACTTTTCGCCTCCTATATATATATATATAAACCCCTTCGCGATAGTCGTAGTTTAATACGTCGTCCCGTTCTCGTCGCCGGTATACGTGTACGTATACGACCAGACTAGCGAACTAGACGAGATGACGAAGACGGGCGGCGACGGTGGAAAGAGAGCCGGCCCGGGGACCCCGATGATAGAGCGAAGAAAGCCGCGCGGACGGCCGTCATCAAATATGAACGCGAGGCGTCGTCCCTCGTGAATAGTACCGGAGAGTCGTAAACCGGCGGAGGTACAGGGAAAGTGAGCTTCTTGAGAGAAAAATAAAATTATGAAATATTGTTTCGTAAAAAAAAAAAAAAAAAAAATACGCGCGCACGCGCCGTAATTTTCCGGGTTCAATTTTTTTTTTTCCCGCGTCGTCCGTCTATGAAAAAAAACAAATTCGTATATACAAGGGTCGCCGTAGATAAGAAAATTAATCGTCCCGGTAGAAGTTTATTAACAGGCCCTGTTCGGACGCAATTCCGCCAATTTGGATTTATGAATTTCAAAAAAAAAAAAAAAAAAATTTTTTCTTTTTCATTAGTACCATTTAACCCGTCGTTGGTACACATACAGTTCGTAACATGATTGCACTTCAATTTTTATATTATTATTAATTGATCGATAAACTTAAAAAAAAATCAAACCATACCTAGAATTATGTATATTTTTATCCTATACTAAAAAGTAAATAAATACTTTTTATGTACATTTCATAATTTATAAAATAAAAATAAAAAACTACAATCTTGTTACGAAAAATAACGCTTGAAATGCTATCTGTGTGAGCGGCGTACGCTGCTCACACATCATGTGTACCGACGACGGGTTAAAATACCTATGGAAAAACGTCTTTCACGCTAAGCTTTCTTTAGGCATTTAAACAATTTAAAATTAAAAGAAACATATATAGTGACGTCTGTTGTATTAGAAATGTTAAACGCGTTTTTCGGTTACGTCTAATAAGCTTGAGAACCCCGCAGAACGGACGTGGGCGCGGTTATCACCGTTATGATCCTCGGGAAGACTTGTGACGGAATTTCTATCGCGGAATTCAACTCCTAAAGGGTAATTTTTGGTCCGAAAATTGACTTTTCGTTTTGTATTTACCCGTTTACCACGTGACACGGATGAAAAAAAAAACTTTTTATAATGTTCATCTCATTAAAGTCTCTCTATTAGAACGGTATCTAGTTGTTTTTTTTTCCCTGTAAAATTGGTATTGCCGTAGAGTGAAAATGATCGAGTGATTTTTCGTAAAATGAAATTTAAATTAACACAACGCGGTATAATACAAAATTAACACGTTATTTATTTAATGTAAAAAAAAAAAAATATATAAAACATGTTAAATACTAGTAAAAAGTAAAAATTAACTATACTTTTACTTTTTAACTCGTCAACTTCCAGCCTAACAAATGGTGCCTACTTAAATACGGTAAAATTTAAATTATAAAATTGACATTCACACATTACACAATATATAAATATATTTCATAACGATGCAATTTATTGTAGAAAATAAAATCGGGTAATTCTTTTAAAATATTATTTTTTTGTTTGCATAATTATGTATACGCAATGCATATAATGAATAAATTTATCGTTGATAATCAGTTTTCGGATATTATTATTTAAAAAACAAAAATAAAATAAAATAATAATTTCTGTCGGCGTAACTACTATATGTTTAATGTAATAGACACATATGTTTGAATATTAATTAACATAATTATTTGGTGTTTTTTTTTTAAAACACACCTGGATGTTTATTAGATGATGTATAATATAGCACATACATTATTGTTTTAATTATAATTTTTTTTTTTTATTCGGTTGTCAGAAATAAATTATAGAATAGTGTTATATACTCGTATATATTATATGAATTTTAATCAAAAACGTGTAATTTATGTATACATAATTGTGCAAAAAAAAAAAAAAAATATATATATATATATATTACCTTTGTATATTGTAAAAAAAGGGTATATGGTATGTTTATATAATTAGGATTTTACAGTCGCAATTGCGTATTTTACAAGGTTACAACTCGACCATATTTTTATTCCGTATATGAATCAGGACTGGATTAATGTATAAAGCGAGGTAGGTACAGGTCTAGAGCGATTTTTTTTCTTTGTCAAGTTATACGTAAAAGCATTCCGAAATTGGGCATATTTAAATGTATAAAATAAAAATAATATATTTGCGTCTCTTCTGAATTAATTAAATTCAAATCACTCGGTATCCATTTTGATTAGCTGATAAAGTCCGTAATGACCACGCCGTCGTTGGTAAGGAAACCGTTTCCTTAGAAAATAAAATTATAAATCGGAAAAATCCGGCTAAATGGAAATCCGAAAATTATCATCAGGATTTTATGGCTAGAAATAGATACGACTATAGACGAAAAATAGATTTTGGAAATATTAAACGTTAAAATGTGGACATTTTACCTAGATAACCTTTTCATGAGCTTTTAGGGGGGCGAAAGGAGAGCCTGGGGCTATTATTGTGTTTAATCCGGCCCTGATAATTACCGATTTTTCAAATGTCCATAACCGAGTGGGTTTACTCATATGCTTTACCATATAATCGTATCAGGAACTGGAACCGGTTCCCGAATAAAATTTGAAAACCGGATCCTTTATTGGACTTTGTATTTCTTAACTCAAGAAACAGGAACCGGAATCGGAACCTTTTTTAATAAAGTATAAATATTTCCGGGTTTTTTAGGTTCTTATCGGTTTTATTATAAAAAAAAAAAATCCTAAAAAGCAATAGATAAATGCTGTTTTTAGTCCCCGATTCGTCGCTGTTGTAGTCTCACATGTGTTTATAGTTTTTCACTCGTTCTTTCGTATAGTTTCGTGTTTGGTTTGTTTTCGATTCGATCTATACAACTCCAGTGGGTTTCCTATCGTGTTGTTTAACTAAATAATAAAATATATTGTAGTTATTATAATTCGGTATTATTTAATGTTTAGCCCGTAAGATTTTTTTTTTTTTATTGTAATTTAGGAAAATGTGATTCGCACGAACGCAATTGTATAATCGTATACTCAAGTTAATTTTGTGTTTTTTTTTTTGTTTGTTTTAGGTAAGTGTAACGTATGATGGTTATAATGTTAATCCGTCTAGTGGAAATTATACGCCGAAAAGGTAAGAGTCTTTACATTATGCATGGAACGTGTAGGGATTTATACCTATTGTATGGGTGTAGATGTACGCGTAGAGCTTTACTACCGTTGCATAAATATTATGTGCGCAGCGAAATGGCGAATATAGTGAAATTACATATACAATTTTTCATATCTTTTCCTATTCTCGCGCCATCATATTACGATACGGGCTATTTGAATTTTATATTAATGTAAAATCGCTTCTTCTTCTTTTTTTTCTCTTTTTTTTTTCTCTCGACATAGCCCCACCTACCTATTAAATAAGTAAACAATCACACACACACACGTACACGTACCTACACGCGTCGATTACATTTTGACCGCGTTTCTCCTTCGTGTACGTATAGTGTTGTACACACCACGTTACTTTCCGAAAGGGGATGGGACTTAAAAGCGAAGACATTCTACTACCTATATTGTTTTACGGGGATAAAAAAAAAAACACAAACAAACTAAATACAGATATTAAAAACATCGAAGAAACGTTTGTGGGATCCGGTGTGAATATCATCAAATGTTTCAGGTCCGATATTTTCGGAATAAATTATTAATGGAATGGCGGATCGGCAATGTGCGTCGTAGATATTTGGTAAGGCGTTCGTTTTAAATGTTACTCGTGAGATAATGTTTAAACACGGACACTGCAATACCCATAGAATAATAATCGCGCGATAAATTGCGATTGCTCGCGTAAAATGATTTTCGTCGTTTTACTCCGCTTATTATTGCCGATTCGTTTTGTGGCCGTTAACGTCCCGGGAACGGTTCGCAGTCGGTCGCCGTTCGCCTATTCAGCGCCGTCCGCCGTCTATCGTTTTCGATAATAATTGTGTTTACCCGAATTCGCCTCCAAGACATCCGCGAGTATCGACGCTACGGGGGGATTTCGATTGCCGACCGTATTCGCATTTATTATGATGATTTCCACTCGCGACGTTTACGAAAACGTTCCCGATCAAACACCCCGGTATACCAGTACAGCGGTCGAGTTGGCGAAATAATGAATCCCCGTCGCAGTTATATAGGATTGGTCGTTGGATTTATTCTTCCGCGACGTGTTTCGGTATTGGTATAAAATCGGAAGACACTCCCCCCCCAAAACCCTCTGAATTCCGCACGTACTATAATAATGATAATAATAATAAGTAACGGGAAACGTCCAAACGATCGCGGCCAATGAATATTATTGTTATTTGTGTGTAAACGATTTCGTTCGGCGCGGCCGCTACTCGTTTTGCGACCCTCCGCCACCACCGATTCCGACGGTAAATCCGCGAGAAAACGTAAAATCCAGCGGGACGCGCGGGTGTGACGGTTTACCGGGGCAGTGCCGGTACGCGCGTACTTGCGTTCGTTATATTACGCCTTCACGATATCTCGCTGGGCGCAGTGTATTTCTCTGGGTGTAACGCCGCGATATTATATTTATTTAACGTCTCGCACAATTCCCCTGTACACGAATCCACTCGTACCGGTGCCCAGTACTATATATACGTATACGAGGTCTGTTCAAAAAGTACCAGGACAAATGTTATTACGGCTAATCTACACACACGATAACGTTTCAAATTGTAAACGGACGTATTGCCCGCGAATTAGTGAACATTTCAAACAAGACCCCCAAGTCGCTAACTGATCTCAGTTTAATATTACACCGTGGTTAAATCCGGTCGGTTTGATTCGTTCGCCGTTTTCGACATGTCGAGTGCATCGAGTTTTGCTCGAAACTTGGTAAAAATTATGCAACCGAGAAACGTATGGAAATGACTAAAACCGCTTTTGGGGATGATTCATTTAGTGGTTCCGTGACATTCGTGTGTTTTAAACGTTTCGAGGACAGTCGGTGGATAACTAAAGACGATCCACGTTCTGGAAGACCGTCGATGTCATCCAAAAACGATGGTGTGGTAACGATTTGCGAATAAATGCGTAATGGCCGCCGATTAACAGGTCCGTGAGTTAACAAAGCGAATCTCCATTGAGTCTTGTCATGGAATTTTACAAGAAAATTTACAGACGAGAAGGGTCGCGCTGCCAAATTCGTTCTGCGATTGTTCACCGCGACAATACACCGGCACATTTAGCGCTGTCGAATCGTGAATTTTTGGATGTTAAAAAAATCGCTGTGGTCCCGCGGGGTCTCCGTATTCTCCTGATCAGGACCCATGTGATTTTTTTCTATTCCCAAGACTAAAATCTGCGCTTAAAGGATAACGGTATCATGATGTAGAGGAAATCAAAGCGAACATGGCAACAAATCTCATAGCTTTGACTTTGGAACAGTTCCAAAGGAATTTTGAAAAATGGCATGTGATCGCTGCATATCGTCCGGTGGAGAAGTATTTCGAAGGGGATATCTTTAAATAATATGTAACTTCGTTTTTGTAATTATTTAATATAAAATCCTGGTAGTTTTCGAACAGACCTCGTATATACGTATACAACAAACGCATGTTTGTTTTGGCGTAAGTATATTTCCCCTCGTCATTGTCCGAGGCCCATTACACGAGCGGATAAATCTAGCGACACCGCACGTACCTTTTCGACATTCGGGGTTCTCGAGGGGGCGGGCACCACGCAGCACTACTAGTCCGGTCTTGACAGGGTAATTTTTTTTTTTTCATTTTTTCTTTATATATTTATATTTATATTATTGATGAAATATGCCAGTGTACCGGAATCGTATTATTCCGGGGACGCCTACAAAATTGCCGTAACACATTGTCCCGAAGAACAAACATTTTTCGGTTTTTTTTTTTTGTTTCCCCTCTGGCCAAATTGACGTATCCGGCTCTTCTCTCGCGCCCGGCACTTGTATTGATCTCGCAAAGCGTACCACAGCGAATCCTGTCTTGACGGACACCTGTATATAACGGACCATTTCTATTACACGGACACGGATAGTAAAAATTTTCCCCCGATACGTCGATAATGGACAACTGTCTTAATTCTAAATCAATTATATTGCAAACGTGTACAGTGTACACCGTACGCGCATACCGAATACCGATTGTAGATACCGATTACGTCGTGTTCCATATCGCCGGTGACAAAGATAGAGTTATGACAGAACTAACTAGAAACGCGTATAAAACGTTAAGACTGTTCGGTGAAAGACCATTCAGTATCGCCTCGTCACCATTACAGTGTGTTGTGCATTTTGCTCCGTTCGTTTCAATTGTTTTCGTTAAATGCTATCTCCCGTACCGCGTAAATCGTTTAGCTTAAAAGAATCAACGGAAGTTTTTCGGTAATTTATCTGCACAATGCAGCTCGGACGATGTAGCTACGGTTTTAGTGGGCTATAGTTCTGAAATAATTCCAAATAAAAGCAGATGATGAGCAACAAGAACACTATGAAATCGAGAGATTTTGGTAACTATATTCAGAAGGTCATCTAAAAGAGTTTTTATTTGAAGAAATGTGACGAAAAAGAGTTTACGCACGTGAGTGTATTAGTTGTGCATCACGAGCCGGAAATGAAAAAATTAAAACACGAAAAACAAACATCAATTCGATCATTTTTATTTGTTTAATAGTAAATATTAAATAATAGTATGCATTTGTATTCCGTGTATTAAATATTAAACAATGTCATTGGATATTTTGTTTTTATATTTCATTCATGAAATCTGTCTGCAACGGACAATTTTTTATGGTCCCGTATAACTGTCCGTTATATACAGCAGGTTTCACCGTATATGGATGGAGCACCCGCTCATAATGCCATTATTGTAAGACAACAATTAAATGAAATGTTTGGAAATCGATGGATGGGAACTCACGGGCCAGTGGAATGGCCCCCATGGTCACCTGATCTAACACCATTAGACTTTTTTTATAGGGCCATTTAAAGACTGTTGTTTATGCAGTTCCACCGGCAAACTTACAGGATTTAAAAAATAAAATAACGGTAGCGTGCAGACAATTAACAAAAGAACACATTTTGGCATCAACCTATAGAGAAGTGAGTCGTCGACTGGAATTGTGTTTAGAAAAAACACGGAGGAAATTTTGAAAATTTTATTAGATAAAAAAATAAACATAAGTCAAAACAATGTAACGGAGTAATTTTTATTTAATTTCCTACTTCACATTCCTAATTAAAATCTATGAAAAAATCACTCAATTCAAGCGTGTAATGTTTTCGGTAAAATCGAAAAAATTTAATTATTTTAAAATTTCAACAAGCTGTAACTCATTCAATTTTAGGTTTAGAACTATGGTCAATGGATCAAAATTACTCCGAATAAAATAATCTATCCATATCCGGTGACAAAAATAGGTGTTGCAATTTAAAAAAAAAAAAATTTGTATTGCGCATGCGTATACTACAAGAGTTAAAAATTTGAAATTTGTCCTTAAATGTGTACTTCAGTACCCCTGAGCTATTGCAGCAAACCGTATTTCAATCTAAGATTATCGGGCTAAGATATTTAGTGGTACATTTAAAACGGGACACACTGTATATATATATTTAAAAGCACATTGCAGAATTTTATGTCTCATTTGTAATAAATTTAACTCGCAGTATTTATAATATACAGTAATCGATAAATTTGTTGGTTTTTTTTTTTTATTATTATTATTTTCCACGTACATTCAAAACCCTTTAAAATTCCGAAACGATTTATACGCACGCCGCCGACGATTTATATTTACATATTATTTTCGCGCAAACACGTTTCAAACCTCTTTGTTTAACGCTACTACCGGCGGTCTACGAGTGTAAAACGTCCGTTCGTCACAGTAATAATATTAAATACACTAATCTCTGCACGTGTTTTTTTCGCCTAATTTTTATTACGATTGTACCGTAGTACCTTGCGGCCGTGCGATTCCGTCGAAAATATACTACGGCTTTCGTTTGTGCGGAATGTTTACTATTGGAAATTACGCGAAAAAAAAAAAAAAAAAAAGAAAATGTAAAACAATTTAGTTAAATATTATCGTAGTCCCGTTGATAATATTATCAACAATCGGGGTTCTTTGAAACGTGATAATAATCGCTAAAATATGCACTGAAAAACCGATATATGACAACCGTATGAATCTAAACAAAAATGCGCATTTAAAATATTTATTCTAATAATAATATTACAGTAAATAACATACCGGGGGTAAGACACTCTAATAATAATATTTTGTCGATTATTCAAGCAGCCGTGTTTTTGGAGGAAACCGTTATCGTATTTGTTTATTCGCTATTTTGTGATTATATTCTAACACAACTTTGCTCACGACACGTGTGCATTTCGCGTTGTCTGTACGGTTACGTTTTTAAACACTTCCGTCGTCTTTATTTGTAGTTTTTCGCATTTGTAATTTATTCCAATATAAAAATATAGTGTTCTTAATTATGGTATTCGTGTGTATTGTTAAACCGTGTACAAATAGCAAAAGTGTGACCAAAGAAAAGGGCAACGAAATGGATATATCTCTATAATACAATTATTATATTCTGACGTGGAAAACAATTTGTTGTATAATTTACTATTTATTAGAAGCGTAGAAGTGCGTACAATAATCTAAAATAAAACCAGTACTATTCTATTATTCTAAGATAAGCTGTGTTGCGTCCGTAATTATGTGTCTTGGATTGATATGTTCCGTATTTATCTGCGATTTAAATGTACGATATCAATTAATTATATTCTGAACGTGTAAAAACTATAATTTCGTCCGATGGTTGGTCACAAGTGCGAAAAGACGGCCGGACCGAATTTCCCATCCTAACCGTGTCGTTTCGTATCGGCGTGCTCTCTGGGTTAGGTTCTGTTCTGCCGGACACACGCGTTTTTTTTTTTTATTAAAACGCGTAAATAAAATTGCGCGGGGCATTCGATCGGCGCGTACGTTTAATATTAGGCTGACAACGACGCCGGTCGCGATGCGGCGACGAGCGCAATAATATCGTTATGTCGGCGGCCGGGCACTAACCCCGAAAGTAGTGGTAGGCTGACCGACCCGCCGCGGGAATCGAGACGAAAAAGGGATCGGCGGTACGCGTAACTATAATATATACGTATAATGTATATGCGGCCGCGCATAACCCTAAAGCGGCTACGTAAAGGTATTCACTAGAAGTTCTGCGCGCGTACGGGAGTAATATAATGTCGCGGAAAACGGGTAGGCTGTTAAATATTGTATAATATTCCCCGTCGCGGTAGTTTATGATTCTGTTTCTTTTACCGCGTTTGTTTTGTTTGGTTTTTTCTTCTTCTTTTTCTTACATTATTTATGTACACAAGAAGCGTTTTATATTCTATGTACATATATACATATGGGGTAGATCCGTTTGTTGTCCGTCCGTCGTACTGCGTTTCTCGAAGTATAAACGGGAATTTCGTACTACGCGCAGACGGCGTTGAAAAGAAAACACCAAGTACGCCGGTGGTCGGGTCTTCTACCGGCACATTACGTCCGTATTAAATACGAGAAGCCCCGCTTCTTATTGTCTTACCTCCTAAACGTTTCGGGTTTATTAAGGAAAGCATTTTTTTATTTTTTTTCCTCTTTTTGCCGATCCGCGTTTTCGCTCCTATCGGACGTGCCCACTTATCAACCTATCAACTCCGGAATTTTCAAAACAAAATGTACACGTACCGGCCCCGTGTCCCGTTAATAATACCACAAGTAGTTGTTTATGGACAAATATCGGCAGTTATGTTTGAAATGCCAAATTACACGACGGTTGCATTATATTATACCCACACGGTTTTCTCGGATCATATTTATCTCCTAATATCTCTGACGATTTTCAATATTCTATTTTTGATTTATTTTTTTTTTTTTGGTTTTCGAGATCGACATAAACCGCCGTCAGCTAGGTAAAATCGGAAAAAATCGAATCGGTAATCGCTTTGATGGAACGCGCGGCAAATATTATTGTATTTTAAATTGTGTTTAATGTAGCCCGAGTGGTCGTAATAATTGTAAAAGCCGTTGTGACGGTTATGAAATATATAACATTTGTTATGTTTTTTTTTTCTTTCTTCTTCTCCGATTTTTAAAGGCCATTGAAGGCCCATAACCGCAACACAAATTCGCTTCCACCTGTCTCCGTCCCGAGCTACTACCTTCCATATCTTGTATTCTAAAGTCTCATTTTACTTTGTCTATCCATCTTTGTTTTGGTCTGCCAGTGGTCTTTTCCCAATGGGTTTCCATTTTAATACCGCTTTCATTAGGCCATTTGACTTCCATACGCGGGCCGGCCCATCCGACTCTTCTGTATTGTAGTACTGCTACTATTTTTCGGTTCTTTATAATATAGTTGTTGTAATTCTGTGGTGCTTCTACTCCATATTGTTTTTTCTTTCAACGTGTATTATTTCGAACATGACGAAACCGCGAGAAAAGGAGATGCAATCGAGCGCGATATTCTGAGGACAGGTCTGCACTGCACGCGTGGGCGTTATATTGAAACGGACCAACGGCGTATTGGCGAACCCGGCAAACTAAAAAGATTGTTAGTAGTAGTCGGTAAAAATTTCTCTAATTTCTCGTGTCGTATAACGGAAAAATAACAACGCCGTTTCGATCGACACACTACAATTTTACAGTTTTAACGCGAACACGGGTAAAACGCGAGTAATGATATTAACGAATATTATTTAATCGACATTCCGCGTACGCGTACGCGAACGAATAGGTAATTATTCGGGGTTTTGCGATAAACTCGTATTTAACAACGCGACCGGGTATCAAACGGTTTATTAAATTGACGGGGGCAAATGGGGACGGCGAGGGAGGGAATAATTTCGCCATTTAAGCCGTCGAATCGGTGTGTTCGGGTGTGTAAATGCTTTTAGCGTACATACATATTAAGTATACGGTTAAAATCCGTATAACGCAATCGAAATCGTAATAAGTCAAAAACAATAATAAGCGTGTTTTTCGGGTTTTTTTTTTTTTTTTTTCAACCCCTCGACTAACGAACAACCGAAATTCCTCCACCCACTCCCAGGCGAAACACGGTGCCAAATCTATCGGATATATATTCGTGTGAAAAGCTATTAAAAGCTGTGCAAGGGAGCGCGTGTAGAGATTATAGAGCCCGATATGGTACGAGCTTTTTCGATCACCGTTTTGCTGCTCTGCACAACCCATCGACTTAATTCGACATCATTAAACTTGGCCAACTTAACGAGAGAGTGCCATCGTAGTTAAAGATTTTTTTTCTTTTTTTTTTTTTTTCGACGCCTTTCTTTTATTCTAACTCTCGGCGTAACTCGACTCATTGATTTTTTTTTATATAGATATATATATATAAAGTAATGAATCAATTTCGTGGATTATATTCTATTTTGTACTTAATGTTTTATCAAGTTCTGGTTTTTTTTTTTTTTAAATTTTAATCACGATTTTTACTTTTAATAATACTGTAAGTATACACGTAACATAATATGCCTTTAAAATTAAAATATACATATTCAATATTTATGGTGAACATAAAAAAAAAAAAAAAACAAATTAAAAAAACAGTTTTACATAAAATTATTTTAAAAACCGTATTACCGTACACACGTACTACTGCAGTTATATAGTATAAAACTACGTGTATATAAGTATATACATTTTTTTTTTTTTTTTATACTATATCTACAAAAAGTAATAATTTATATTATTGATATTATCTTAGATTCAAAGGAAAAAATAATCCGGCTACCGGTAAATGGTAAATTAATCCGGATTACATCAGGTGTATTATTATTATTTTTAAATATTGAAAACGACGATAAATTAAATTGCGTCCACTGTTCGGAACTGAAATTTTGTTCTGCCGCAGAACATACGCTGAGCATAATTTTAATACAACTAAAACGTATACGGAAGGGAAATATTAGATTATGTATGAACAATGAACGTTGAAAAAAAAAAAACAACTCATTATCACTCTGAATTGAAAATATCTATCCGAGATCAAACATTTCGGTTAAATCGTGAAATATTCAACGGTTCCCTTCCGTTTGATCTGAAACCTATTGTCGCGGCCGAGGTGCCGGTTCGATAACCACTATTATAATATTATCAATTGGAATTGAATACATTTTAAGGCGAGGGAGTAAAAGATGTGTGGGAAATAACACATCTGTTGAGTGCAGTGTCAATATGTAGTAAATAAGGTCCCTTATGACGCTAAGGTTTGTTACATGGTACACGGTTGACGGGAATATGATTTATGTAAAAAAAAAAAAAAAAAGTATCAAAACGACGAACAAAACCCAGTGTTGTTGATCCCATCATACAGCGGGATTTGTGAAAATCTATCAATTCCGGTACGTTATGCGTACCAAACGATTTACTCTCATCAAAAATTGATTTAGTATATACGAGTTGTATTTTTCGTTGGCAGCGGTGTCTGTGTTACGAGGCCGTGTTTATCCGTCGAGACTTTATTGGATATTTTTTTCTCGAAAAATGATTAAAATATGTAATTATTATTATTATTATTATGTACATCATAGTAATAATAACTATCCGAAATGTATTGCCGAAAATATGATTATTCGTTGAGACTCGTTCGAAAAATTATTGATTATTCCTGAATTTCATCAAGATTCACCATGAATGCTATTATTATTATTATTAGTAGATAGATAGATAGAATGAAGTGTAAATGAGAAATTTTTGTTGCATTCCGATAATACTTCAATAACTTTTAAACTGCAGTTGTTTACCTGTCAGCTAACAGTGCGATTACTCGTACATCGAAATCGAGGTTGAAGTTTCAAATGTTTTCGACATTTACATGTAGACAACGCGAACGTTGTTTCAATTTAAACACGGACAATTTTAAATTAAGTACAAATTCGCCAGTCAAGCGATGCGAATTTTATTTAGGTATATTTATTAAATACTGAATTTACACCAAAGAATATATGTGCACGAATATAGTATCCGTTATTTTGATGCTTATCGTAATTTGTATAGACTATTTTCTCGATTCTTTTGTAAGCTTAGTCCGCACGATGAACGTTATCGTGATAGTTGCAAAATTCGCATCAGTGATATAAAAAAAAAAAAGAAAAAAACCGATCATTAACGACTCTACCTGTACGTAAAAAATACTATATATAAATATTATTCAGATGTATCTGTATTCGTACTCGAATATTTTGTTTTATTGACGTATAGGTTCTCAAATACAACGTATTCTAAATACTTTTTCAAATAGTATCCGTATTTGTAGTTTTGATTACCCTTAATACCCTTAAAGATTTGTTCGGTTCTTAAAAAAAAAAACCTATTCCGGTTCAAATTCCGTTTTTTAGAATTATAAAATAAGAGTCCCGGTTTCGGATAATACCGGTTCTAAAAAATTCGTAGTTTCAAATAGGATTACCTATTGCTTATTAGGAAATTTTTTTTTTTTTTTAATAATAAAACTACTACAACAATAACTTAACAAAACATAATATTTACCTTTTGCTTATTAAGTACATTTTTTTTTTTTAAAAAAATAATAAGACTACAAAATAAGTAACACGGTTACTCGTACGGTGTGCGATTGTTCCTGTGTGTGTTCAGTTGTATTCCTTAGGATCCAGAAGAACCTATGAGAACCGAACATATTCGCGTAATTCATATAAAAGGTTCCCGTTCCGGTTTCTCGAATTGAAAAATACAATAACGGTTCCAGGTAATTCAATTTTTTTTTTTTTTTTTTCAGTTCCGGTTCCAGTCCCCGGACGAGACAATAATATTTATTTCGTATATCATCTGTGTTTTATAAATATTTTTAACATCAGTGTACAGGCCGGTACGACTGTAATAATTGATATGGATTTATAGCGCGTATACGTGAAACAGCTCGGCGTATAGAATAACATCGTAGGGGTGGCGGCGGTGGTGGCGGTGGGTGTTTAATAATTAATTGGTTTGTACATATCCAATGCGTGTGCGTGTGTAGTCTCGATACCGTACGTTATGTCAACATAACAGATTATATGATAAAATCGATAATATTATCGTGCCTGTTTAAACCGCATTTATAATAATATTACGTTAGTGTAATTTTTTTTCTTTTTTTTTTTTTTTTTATTTCTTCAAATTACCAACAAGCCGCGTATTTTTATAACGGTCTCTGCGCTCGCCGCCGCCCTATTGAGATACTTTTTTTTTCTTCACTCTCTCTCTCTCTCTCTCTATCACTCTAAAAATCGTTGAATTATTCATTTGCCACGGTAAAATGCCCCCGTAAACGTGTGACGGTCGTAATTTTACCGATAAAGATCTATTATTTAGCCTGGTATAGGTATAACCCGTGCCACTGACATTATACCGTCGGTGTCGTATACAGACGGGGATGGCGATGGGGGCACCGGGACCACGGCCCCCTTCCATCAGCCGTATATATATATATATATATATATATATATTTTTTATTTTTTTTCTATGTTACCTATTTTATTACCACGGCGTATGTGGGTTTATTTTCATATTTTATTGACTAAGCGTGAGTATTGTACAGGGTGCGGCAGAGCCGACTGACACGAGTTTAATGTGGTCATTAGCCTGTGATAAAAGATAAGAGCAGGCCTTAATAAGCGGTATATTTTCAATCGTACGGTAACGCCGTTTTTATTCGTAAATCACGGTCTGGACAGGTGTACATCGTGGTCTCGTCGTGTGTGCGTATTACGAAAAATAATCATTCTGTGATCGCTACACAAAGGGCTTATCGTATACACATCGGCATTCCGCGTGCTGAATCTGTTCCTTCTGCTAACACTATCGAATTGTGGATACGGCATTTGGAAGTAACCGGAAGTACCCTAAGTAGACTTGGACCCGGGGCACCCAGAACGGTAAGAACCCCCGAATATGTGCAGTTGGTCAGAGAGTCAATTGAGCAGTCACCGAGACGCTCAGCCCGGAAACACGCCGTTGCTTTGGGAATCTCAGACCGTTCTTTGAGGAGAATTCTTCACGAAGATTCATCATTCCGTCCCTATAAAATTAATGTTTGTCCAAGAGTTAAATGCTACTGACTACGGCAACCGTGAAAATCTCTGTCAGCAAATTCTTCGGCAAATTCCTCCGATATCAACTTTTTCTCTGTACCGATGAGGCCCATTTTCATCTTTCTGGAACTGTAAATAAACAAAATTTTCGATACTGTGCTACAAATAACCCACGGCAGCTCCATAAAAGACCATTCCACTCTCCTAAAGTGATAGTGTGGTGTGCTGTGTCCCAATTTGGGGTGATCGGCCCCTACTTTTTTGAGGACGAGAACAGAACCGTCACTGGATCGTCTAAAACAGTGTATCAATGCTGACGGCCGCCATCTTGGAGATATAATTTTCAAAAAATAGTTTTTAAAAATGCGATTGAATACTGATTTAAATAAAAGAAAAATCTTTTCACCAACTTTTACTATTCGTTATTTATAGCCCATCAAAACTCGTCAGTCGGCACTGCCGCACCCTGTATAATATGTTAAAATGCAATAAAAACAAAAAAATTAAACGTTAACGTGTAATTTTAGGTTGGGTTGGGTAATGTCCGGGTAATGTCGCGTACAGCACACACGTATATCGGTCGGCGGGCGGGAATGAAAGAAATTATCATCGTTTACGCGGCGGTGGCGCGCGATGAAATCCCCAGGCGTGAAACGCACTACCCGAAAACCCCGGGTGATTAATCGCATTTTGAATTCCTTTGATACGATAATTGCGATACGGGGGGGAAATAAATAATAATGGAACAAGAAAAAAACCCCGACGGAAAATATATTTCGCGTCACCATAGTTGCAGGCGGCGAGTCGGGTAAATTTCGATTAAATACCCGTTATACCCGTATGCCCGCGACGAATTTCAATTTTTTTTCGGCCGAAATTTATATCGTATAGACACCTAACATCGTGTCCAGGGACTGTAATCTTTCGGTATTTTATCGGTACCGGTTTCGGTTATATATTCGAAATAAAATTTAATGGACGGACCCGCTCCTTTGGCTTGCTACTACGCCACTGGTTTCGAGCGTTTTTTTATGCGACTATTGGCCGAAACCATAGTCGATATTGTAAATGTTGTATATAGTAGGTATATATCAGGATTTTTTTTTTTTTTTTAAACGGGAGCGTTTTAATTCTTTATTTAAATACAGCAACTGGTAGTGGTGTCACACATCCTTATCGCCTAACAAACTGCAGAACTTCTGAGACGGTCCGCGACGATATCGTTTATCGATGGAAATGTCCAACAGCAACTGGTGCTTCCATAAAGGTTACCGTCACGGTATACGGTATAGAACCAGAGATCGATAGCGTTAGGAATTTCGGAAATTGTTATAATAATATTACAGAATGAATCAATTACGTTTGGGAGCACGCGAGTACTCGAAAAACACGAGACATTGTTTTTCGTATAAATTTTTTTTGGTTTAACTCGGCCGTGTGAATCAACATTTTCGAGTATGAAACACCCGAAGAAGAAAAAATAATAATATCAATTACGAAACGGAATCATTTAACTATGCATTTCATAAAAACCCCGAAACATTATTTAGTATATACACCTAATATCATGTTTCTGACTTAAATACGGCACATGGGGAGGGGGTGTTTTAACCTTACACACGCACTCAGAGTTGTAATCGCAAAATATAATAATTTCTCGCATTAACGATTTACTCGGGTAATTTTTGGTTCGTTCGTCTAAACGAGTGGCGTTCGCGACGAGTCGTAAAACTCGGGAGAAAAAAAAAAAAATTTAATAGAGCTCGTTTAAGCGGTTCGACTAATTATAGTTGGTATATTTTTTTTTACCCGAGCTACCACCACTCGACGAACACAAGTAGAAAAAAAACGCCAAAGTTCAAGCGTGAGAAATTATAGAAAGTAGGTTGGCTTATCTGACGATGGCCCACGGTCCGGACTGAGCTTGACGGTTTATTTTTTTTTTCGGTACACTTTGTCTTATGGCAACTAAATGGAAAAATTCGATTACTTCGTAACATACTCGGGGCGTACTATTGGCTTCCACGTCAGAAACCGCCTTTGATTGGATTGATTTTTTTCTAAACCACAACAAACAAACAAATATTTTTATTTGGAATTTTATAAATTCATTGTACTTTTTAACGCAATACTAGTTGCTATTGTGAGCGATTATTTTCGAAATGAACAATGTTTAAATCAAAACTCCGTAGTAAAATGACTATTCCTTAATGCTTTTTTATTTGTCAAACAGCAAATTATCAATAACATAAATTTCGTAATTGGAGAATTCAAAGTATTTGAGGCTTTCGATACGTCGACTGGAATCGATAAAATTGAATAGAAATTTGACTAAAATGTTGTATCGACAAGTATTAAGGATCAACGATAAAAAAAAAAAAAAAAAACTTTCAAAATTTGATTTATGTATTTTATATTTAATTTGTAAGAAATTTATCTTGACCAATAGTAATAATATTACTTGTGGATATTTAATCTTGCGTTTATTTATATATGAGTGTTAACGTACTGTATTTTTTTTTTTTAATAACATACGTGTACATTAATTACAAACGCGAATGGGTAAATTACTGGTAAAACTGATGTCGTTTAAATTTCCCTCGACCAGAATCTCGTCGCTTCGATCGCATTCCGGTGTAGCCGCTCGAAAAATAAGGCCTTTTTTTTTTTTGCGAGCGGGAGAGCGGAAGAAAAAAAACCATAGACGACTTTGGTCGAAATTTCTCGGATTTTTCCGGTCGATTTTTCGCGTACTCGTAATACGACGGTGTCATATCGTAATGATCGCCGCCGATACTAACCGCGTGACGGCTTTATCCGGGACCGCGATTAATTTACGACTCGGTGGCGCGGCCCGCGGCGGTGGCAGCGGCTGCCGTTTAAGGGCGTGTTCTCACCAAAAGCAACTGATGACGGCAACGCGATTGAGATTCGAGTTTAGTTTTAGTCAAGTTACCCAGTTGTTGTTCTCACCAAAAAAAAAAAAAAAACCAAAATACAACTGTGCGCTTTTCAGTTTCGCGTAATTCAGTTGTCGAAATGTCATCATCATATAATGAGAGGATGTGCTTGTGGAAATCAACTTCAACAAAGTAATAAAACTTTTATCGTAGGCACAACTAAACCGGGAAAAATTATGTGATTATTTTATGTCATCGGCCGGTTCTGTTCCGTATCAATGGAACACTATAATATAAATAGTATTAAATATAATTTAGTTAATTTAACACCTCTATTCGACAAACGATAATTATTATTATTTTTTTTTTTAAATTTAATTTTAGTTACCGATGATAAATAAGTTTAACATTTTATGCATACCATTAATTAAAAAAATCTACTTACTAGAATTATGTGTTACGTACGGAATGTCATTCCACGGATTTTCTTTGAAATCTAGCCGTGTATGACTAGACGATGTTATGTCGTATAGACATGCGTGGTTTTCTAGTTCAAGTTGTACAAAATTGACATTTTTCCCCGGGGTTCATTTGTCATTTTAAACGAACGAATAAAATATAGACCGGCGTAAAACGAACCCTGACTGACATAACGAGTTGCTTTTTTAGACAATAGTATCCAAATAGTCGAGTTTGATGTCTAGTCCTGTCGCTACCGGTGTGAACACGTCAATTTAGTGTCCCGTCATCAGTGCGCTTTCGGTGAGAACACGTCCTGACGGTTTATAGTTGACGACGTCGTCGGGGGCACGGAGGGTACGACCCGCGTGGCCGTGAGCGGAACGCGCGTGGGGCGGGCGAGTCGCGGCAGCTGGCCCGGGCTCGTCCAGGTGTGAAAGGCGACGACGAGCGGCCGGGCGATAGCGTCGACGACAACGCCAAAGGCGCCCGGTGTTATTATACAAACGGCGCGTTTTGGCAATCGGCCGCGCGTTCGCTCGGTTTATCGCGCGCTTTCTCGATTTCGCGGCCGCCGGTCGCGAGACGGCGGTATAAAAGAGAAACGTTTTTTTTTTTATTATTTTATTATATTAATAATAATAATAAAAAAATATTATGCGCCCCGTGCGAATTTACGGAATTTTCGAAATTTTCGACGAACGCGACGGACGAGACGCGTTCCCCGCCGTAAGCGCGCGGCGGTCTCCGCGCGACAACGGACCGCAACCTAACCCGAAACTTCGTTTTAAATATTTCCGTTATATTCAGGTAAAGGTTTTCGCGGTTCATATCGGTTTCTGGGTTTTTTTTTTTTTTTTTTTTTTTTTTTTTTTTTTTTTATGATTTGAATTACGAGACTGGAACCGTGCCGAAAATCACTAGTTTTTCAACCGGAACCTAAATTTTAACATTTCAAAAACCGCAGCCGAAACCTAAACATTTGTTTAAATATTTCAAGAACCGAAATCGTTATTTTCAGGTAAAGGTTTTTTTCCGATTCGCGTTCACGTTTAGTGTCTTCTTTAATTTTCCACTTGTGTAGCAAATACCATGTCCCCGTATTTACTCATCTGTTTAGGGTTGTCCGTTTTCATCTCGAATCCTACAATCTTGTGCGTTGTGTCATTATCTCATTACATATCATCGATATCTCAGACCGCGCTTAATTTCGTTCCCTCGCACTACAGAACCGGAACCGAAATATTTAGTGTTTCTAAGAACCGGAACCGAAAAAATCATTAAGGTTACAAGTCGCTGATTTTGTGTCTGGCGCGCTGCGCCATCGTATCCTTTATTACTCGCCTTACATTTGATCGGCCCACGGTGAAGATATTGAAGATTTTCAGAGAGATGAGGAATCGCACAAATTTGTGCACGTGATGCGTGTTTTGTGTGTGTGCTTCTGGTGAAAACGTCCGTCTAATTATTATTGTAGAGACGCAGACAATCAACATTTATCTAAATAAATAAAAAAGATAATAAGTACCGAAAATCTATCTAGATGAAGATAAAATACGAAACGAACTGAAATTATTAAGATAATCATAATTTATCTAGATAAAAAAATATTTCGTAAATTATGATCACCTTTTTATAATTCGATTTGAGATGTTTTCGATTACTTGTGCATGCGTGTACGTATCCTTATATAAATTGCCTAATCTAACCTATCCGCTCGTTCTTTTCACTTTACATAACGCGGATTGTTCTTAAGCTAATGAACTTTCAATAAGCAGGTAGACATTTTTAACTGGCTACACTAATTTCGAATAACGTTTCAACGTCATTGTCGAGCGAAACGTACCGAAAACGGTCACTGTCGCACCGACACACTTAAAAAGTAACGAGTTTAAAATCTAAACTTTTATCGTGATCACAATAAATACCACGCTATTTGCAGATATAATAAATACTTTTTTTTTTTTTAGACGCCACGAACCATAAATAATATAATATAGCCAATGTACATAGCAATTACCCGGACAAAGTTGTTCGGTGGTCCCTACAAGTTAATGAACTTTCAATAAGTAGGTAGACAATTTTTACTCGCTACACTAATTTCGAATAACGTTTCAACGTCATTGTCGAGCGAAACGTACCGAAAACGGTCACACCGACACACAGACACATTTCAAAAGTAACGAGTTTAAAATCTAAACTTTTATCGTGATCACAATAAATACCACCACGCTATTTGCAGATATAATGAATACTTTTTTTAGATGCCACGAACCATAAATAATATAATATAGCCAATGTACATAGCGATTACCCGGACAAAGTTGTTCGGCGGTCCCTATATCCGCATCGCGGCATATATCACCGGTGAATCGTCGATAGTTTTTCAATTTTCAATAATTTCGCGAAAATTGCCTAAACGTAACCCCTTAAACAGCGTCTGTATTATTACAAACACGGTTTTCGTTTCCCGTTTTTATCTAAACTTGTCGTGATTTTCCATTAACCCGGGTTTTAGTGTTTTTACACTTAGGAGGATACTATCGATCTTATTGTGGCATCGTTTTAACAGTTGTAGACCGAATGGTAGGTTAGGTTTCCGTACCGAGAGAGGTAATCCGGATAATATTTATAAGCGAAATAATCGTAATAACAATGATAATTCATAACCAATTTGGAACGTAGTATACTGCGTCTAGCGATTCTTATTTTGCGTATACTCGTATTACAAAAAAAAAAAACAAAAAAAAAAAAATAACCGTAACAATAAACTCTGTATAATATAAAAAGAAAGAAAAAATTGCTTTGGCGATGTACGTTATTGTTAATTTCACTCGCGCTAGAGGTTTACGCCGTCAAACTCGTGTTATTTATAATGTATAATATATAATATTTTACCGACTTTAAGATTCTGAGCGTAGTATAAGTATTGTATTGGTTTTTTGTACAATGATGCAGTGCCGCCGGAACGATTTTCGAACCGCGGAGGCTAAACGACAAAATAATTTTGAAATGCTCAAGGCCTTTTGTTTCGAACCGGCAATACCCCCCCGCCTCCCGGAAACGCCGTGAGCCACTACTTCAGGAGGCGGGTCAAACGCTTATGGCCTCGATATTACTGTAAATTTCAGTTAAAAAAAAAAAAAACCTTAAGTTTTGACAATATTAAAGTTAGTTTTGATTCCGACAAAAAGATTTAGATTTATCGGCATAAGTACTATAGATCGCATGGAACACTTTGACAAAATAACGTGATTTAATATTCTAAAAATTATTATTATTATTTTTTTTTTTTTTTAGTGAAATAAATATAATTATATAACCTACAATTTTATTATTATTGTTCCGAAAAGTTTATTTTAATCATATTTTTAGTTTAAACCATTAAACCATATTGTTTACAGTGATTCTCCTCTATTAGGATGGTTCGGATTTGCTTCAATATTCAACATACAAATTATAAGAGATCACTGAAACTCCTTTATATTTTAGTAGTGGGGGCTATGCCCCTAGGGAATTCGTCTTATGGGGGAATTGCCACCGTTCTCCCGGCGCCACTACTATAATGTTTGATTTTTTTTCTGTCTAAAAATTTTCGACCAGAAATCTTGCTTCAATGAGGTATTCTACGAAGTTCTTGAGTAAATTTTGTTTTTAATTTTTTTTTTTTTTTTTCCAGTCATTATACGGAATTGTTTTTTAAAATCTTATTGGCAATATTTTCACGATTTTACATTAATTCCATTAGATATCGACAGTCGATTGCCTTTAAGCTACATAAACTTTGAAAATAGAATACTTTGTCTAAACATGTCGAATATGTTAATATGCATAATACCACCCGTCGACGAGTCGTAATATTGTAGCATTTAGAACATATTAGTAGAAAAGAGTTATGTCTATATACGTGGATATTATAAATGTATCACCCTTGTTCCCCTTATCCTTCAATCCTTCAATCTAAATAAATTTTAAACTGTTATAACTCTTTCTTCCGATATTATAGTTTTACCCATTATATCAACGCTTTTTAGAAACAACGTTGTCTTTTCGTTACAGCCGAGTTTAAAGACGCGAGACGCTATTCGAAATCCAATAGCTGATATCTATAATGCGTTTTATGAATAGAATTTTGAACATATTGTACCCAAATATGATCGTATAACCGTCCTATACAATCTGACCTAACCAAAATCAAATTTACTCCGAATCTTCTTAGATAATACACGCCGGTCTACGGTACAAAATAAATTGCCCTGTATCCTAATCTGTAATGTCTCGGTTAAATAACCGTCCCGGCCGATTTAATGGACTGCAAAATTACGGTTTTGTACGCCAAACAAAGGAAATCACGATTCTGCGCGAGAAAAAAAACAAAAAAAAAAAACAAAATAGTATGTGACAGCGAGTTACAACGATGTCAAATTTCCGTACAGATTAAAGCCATCTGCGACTCATTGCTGTAGTTACGCGTAGGTAATATCTCTTTTTTCTCCTCGACTTTATATTTCGGTAATTACATTCCCGTTTTTACAATCTTTTCTTGTTTACCACCACCATAGTTAGCTGCCTACCCATTATCCACCTACTATGTATTTTGTTAGAGATTTTCTCACGTGTTTACAAATTTCATCTATTGTTTCCTTTAATAATTTTCTCCTAACACGCGATAATTCAAGCATTGTATTTCTATATTATCTTATAGGTTATTAGTACCACCTATACATGTTAAATAAAATAAAATTCTCATTCTATATTCTCGTATTACTATGGTAACGACCAAATCAAATCGAAACGAATATTCTTTTTCTCCATTTTTTTTTTTTTTTTTTTTTTGTAGCCAATGTTCAGAATGAGAACATATTATACAAAAAATTCAAAGCCTAAAATATTCTTCAATTCGATATGTAGACAGATAAATTTCAAACGGATGTATAGGTATAGTATAGCAAACGTTATACATTTTTTTTATATCGAATCTCGCAAAAAAAAAAAAAAAAAAATAAGTGACATCCATCACTGGAATAAGATTTAAATCATCCGGCAGAGTTGTATTTTTATATAAAGTTACTCGTCTGTCTCTCTCCTTCTCTACGATATTTTTCATATTATTTTTTTCCCCGTGCGTAGGTAGTTGGACGCATTTGATTTACGGTGTTACCGTAAGATACGGTCAAGATTTCGTAGTGTGACTGAGTAACAAATGAATTCGGTTTAAGAAAAATCAAGGAAAACTTATGGACAAAATAGAATGGACAGGTCACATATTATATAACCTACGCCAGTTTGGTGAAATCGATTATTGACGAGTACCGACGTAGATGGCGGAATCGGAAGAGGAATACCCGGGATGGAATGTAAATTATTAAGGGCGTAGGAATGAAAAGTTATCGAGAGTTAAACTATTTGAGGTATTGGCGGAAAATTATGTAGAACCACCGCCAACCAACGGACAGTTTACAGACCAATAAGGATAATAAGGTTAGGTTAATATGTAAGGCAGGTAATAAGGTAGCCGTAGGGCTACGGTCGTATATTTTCGTATGTAGAAAATCTATTTTTGACTTCGTATCATTAGCTAAACCCATTATTTTTCTTCTCAGACTTCTTCGCAATAATGTCTTTAATCATCATTATCAGTTTCGTATATACGCATAGCGCCGCAATTTACCCTTCCGTTTATCATTATTTTTCTAATATAAAATCTTTTATAAAGTATAAAGTCGTTATCGCAGTGTCGGTTGTTTAAATAATATTAATTATACCTTTATATTTACTTTTTTTTTTTTTTTTTGGCGTGCTTTTGTTGTCGTTTGAAATCCCATTGTGCATAATTATAGTATTAATTATATCGTATTTCTTCCGCTTATGTAAATGCTTATTCTACTTTGTCCCCGTTTTTTTGTACGCGTGTATCATTTTCTCAGTTATATAGAGCGTACCGGAAAATACGTTTTGACACCACCAAAATCCTATATAAATATATTTTAATATCTCCGTTAAAATTAAGCTTAATCTCGGAAAGCAAAAAAGCCGGCATACTCGTACGAGTAAGGCGGGCTACTGTTGTAAACGACAAACTAAGTAGGTAGGGCTAATATCGGGGTAATTTAATTTATATACCGTATGGAACCTCGCAGTGATAGATCATTTCAAACAAAAGAAACGGTTACCGAGCAAAGTTTAGTTAAATACGTTTAGAAATTATATTGATTTATAACTAAAAAAATAAGTTTAAATTATTGGTGAAAATAAAAACGACAGTTTAAAATAGCCAAAAATGATTCGAAAAACGCCAGAATGTTTTGTAAATTGCACCGCTTATAGAATATGCTAGCATAAATATCCGGTGAAATTTCCGGGTTCCTAGACAATGGACGAAATATAAATAACAGAAATCGATAAATTGCGTAAATATTAACGTTTTTTAGTGTTTCTTCCCGGTTATTCTCCATTCTAAAAAAAAAAAAAACTACAAGTAATAATAAAAAATACAAATTATTTTCTCAATAACCTAACCTAACCTGACGCGAAATAGTATTAAAAACCAACCCGTATAGTTGACGATCGGAACAAGGTTTCTAGTAGAAAAGTTGTTAACCAACAGAAAAAACAAAGCACACATCATAGTGTAACCAATACATTCCAAACTATGTTCAGAATCTAATAAGTACTTAGATAGGTATATATTTTTTCAAACATAAAAAAACAAAAACACATTGGATTTTTGTCCTACGATGCTGTTCAAGAAATAAATGTCACAGTTCTAAACGTTGACCATATTTTAGATATCCCGAGTGCAGGACCGAGGTAACTATTACTTTTACGATGTGTGCTCACTTTCTGACTCAGAAAATATTTTTCGCCGTAGTAAACAAACTTAAAAAAGTTTCATACAGCACATAGTTTTTTATATAGAGTAATTGGACATGGGGATATCCTACTTTATGGAGGTCTTATTTTTCAATTTTTGATACACTGAAAATATTGTGAAAAACTGTACACAAACAACATAAATAAGTACGATAAAACACTATAAACTTTGAATCCAGTTTCACTCTGTTATGGTTTTTTTTTATTTTTAATTTTTTAATTTTCAATATTCTTAATGATGGGGAAACAAAGGGAACATTAATGGTTTCTGTTATTATTATTTTTTAATTGTATACGCTTAAAAGAAAAACCCCCCGTAGACACCCGAAATGTTTAAAATATACTAGTGATTTTTGAGTTACGAACGGCCATTAAAAAATATTGCGAATCTGTAGTCAAGATTTTTCTTTTAGGATAGTATCAGTTTTGTTAAATACGTAAATAATCGTTAAAAATAATACACATTATCATTGTTTACCACTTCCCTCCGTGTACAGAATCATCTTTTGAAACGGACACTATTAAATAGTGATGTATAATGGAAAAAAAAAATTGTTTTTAAAGATAATCATAAAATTGAATAACAAAATACGTTTTATATTTGCTGGAAAATAAAATATATATTTTTAAAATTTTATACGCGTATCGGGCAATTTTCGAGATGGCAAAACACGAGTATACTCGTCATCGACTTTGACCAATATAAATTAGTCCGAGTATCTTAAACTAAAATGGGACTATCCGATTCTGCCGTAAAATATAGTCGAGTTTTATTGGGCGTACGTGCACCACATGGGTTAAAAACATTTTGAAAACAGGTTCGAGATGTGTATTTTGGTGTATTTTTACGGTCTTATGTTTGATTTTCATAAACTAACTCCATTTCAATTGCAGACTATTCGACCGAAATATTTCGTGTACCGATTTATGTAAAACACACTGTGCAATCGCTAACAAATAACTCATCTATAGGACGGCTGTATACAGGGCTGCATTACCGTACTAGGCACTGTGCCCAGGACCTACGAAATTTTCAATAGTAATTTGCATTTAATTAGAAAATTGTTTTAAAAAGTTATTTTATTGATATACAAATGCAAATATAATAATAATAATAATATTATGCGTTTGATAGTAATAATGTTTGACGTTCAGTACTCTCAGAAGCACACTGATAAACTTGCGTTAACGGTTATAGGGGTTTGTCTTTTGTATATACATTACAATGAAGACTATTAATGTTTTGGAGTGTTTCTTATCGTACGGATTTGATTAAATATTATATAAACGGTATCGTTAATATCGCGGTTTTTCATCTAGATAATATTCAATACAATAAATGACTTTCTATCGATATCATTTCCCTTATTTCGTACAACCGTCAGCAAACTCGGAAATAAATTATCAATATTGGCTAACTATTAGTCGAACAAATACATATCACACATTTTTTTTTTTTTTTTTTTTATTCGGACCGCGTCTCCTTCTAAGACGACGTGGAGACCTGGAAGAGAATGCCTCCAAGTGTCTGCGATTGGTCGGCGTTGTATGACCGCCGCCGTGTATACGCACGGTAACAATAACAGAACATTGTTTGCTCCGTCGCGTAACATATTTTATATTACAATACACATCTATAACATTTTTAACTGGAGACGGTCCTGCTTGTTCGTCTTCGTCGTTGTTGTAATTATCCATATTAAAAAAAAAAAAAAAAAAAAAACAATTAAAATAACGGACGGCACGAAACAATAACGGAAATGTTCAATTTAGCACAACCCAACGGCGCGTCGCGAAAACGTTGTGATACTATGCTCACTGCGTATAAACGCGCGTCGGCATACCACGGCGTTCCCCGTAGCAAGGATAAGCATGACACGCGTGCGCGAACAGAACTTGTTTTCGTCCGAGCGATTGGGCGCACTTGACTTGAACTGAGTATAGTGGGTGGTACGATTCCACAAACCTCGCAAAATTCCGGATCCACCGAGTACCGTTATCCCGTTAGGTGATCGGACCACGACCGAAAGCGATTGAGCCTAGACCACTGTCTCCTTTTTTTTAGGCTTTCCGTACCGGCTATATATCTGCCCCCCCCCCACAACCGCCGTAAGGCATTACGTCGAGGGGCGGATCGCCACCGTTTATTTAAATGAAAAACAAATTTATAAATAAATACATGTGTTTTAAAAATGAGACCCGCTTGCTGCCCTTACATTCTCAAGAGTAGGGGGAGGGTTTGCCGCGTCTTTTGCAGCGGCAGCAGCAGCAGCAGCTGGCTCCCCGCTATTCTGGTTGGCGGCGGCGTCCCTTTTTTGAGGCGGCCGCATCCTCTTGCCGACGTGGCTACAGTTCGCAGCAAGTTGGCCCTCGCCGTTGCACCGGTAGCAACGTCGGTGCCGTGCCGAGTTTTTACACTCGGCAGCGTGATGTCCGCGGTCCTGGCACCGATGACAGATCGGAGGCCTTTTGCCGAGTACTTTGACTCGGCAGCGGGACCGACCGACCTGAATTCGGCCGGCCTCACCGATCTTTACCGCGCCCGCCGCTACCAGTGAGTCCTGCACATCCTCGACCGCGATCCATGGCGGCACGTCGAGGAGCAGGACGGAGGTCGTTGTCGTCGGCCGGTTAACCCTGCAGCTTTTCCGCCAAAATGGCGGCCTCCTCCTCCTCCTCCTTCCTCACCACGAGAGTGATCCCGCACGAGCGTTCAAGACCTCGATTTTCAAGGCCTTGAGATCTGCTCCCGAGGTGATCATCTTCATCGTGGCGGGCAGCGTCACTGCCGAGTCTGGGGCTACGCGGACAGTTACCGCCGCCGTTTTCGGCGTCCGCTTCTTCAGCTCTTCCAACGCCAACTCCTCGACTTTCACCTTCCGCTTGACCACGGTCCAGACCACCGTCTGCTAGCCGGGACGGTGGTATCCCGGGAGAATTTTATCCGGTTCCTCAACCGGCTCATAGTTGTCCGGCCGTCCGGGTTACCGGGATTTCGGTATCGTTGTAGACAGATCCGTTAATCGGCAAGTCAGTCGGTTGATCTTCAGACGTTAATCCCCCTCTATCCGAGGGCTCTTTCCCACGGTGCGAATAATGTCCGTAATTTTTTTTTTTTTTGCTAAAAATTATTATTAAATTCAATCCTAATGTTATACGCACATATATAGTGTTTAATCGGACGGCGTTTCGTCGTTTCGGTTCTGGCGCCCTGCCCTCTCAACGCCACCGTCCGGTAAAAAGTCACGCGGACAACAATCGACCGCAGTGACGTAATCACAATAACGATTGTTGTGTGCGCATCGTGTGCGTTTATCGATTTGCAAATAGTCGCCGTCCAACTGTATTTCCCGAATCGAGTGCTGTACGGTATAAGCCGTTCTACACGTGTGCATGTAAATATTTATAGTCGATTGCCCCCCCCCCCTTCCGCCAACCCGGAGTCGACGGGGGCGTCGCCGAAACGAATCGCGTCGCGGGGCCGGCGGAGGTACGCGCCCGGGCTAGGTGTTATCGGTTCGGGTCGGCGGCGGCGTGTGTTTTACACCGGTTAATAATAATAATAATAATAATAAAAAAAAAGGGGCAAAAAAAGTAAAATAATAATAACCTTACACGTTCCTCCTAGGTTTGTTTTGGAAAACACGATTCGAATCCGGTATCCGGTCTCGGGGCGAACTAATAATAATAATAATAATAATAAAAATCAAACAATTACGCGTTTACCGGCGTATAATTTATAAAAATTATAATATCGGTACGTATACCGTTGTACGCGCGCCGCCGCCGTATTATTTAATATTCGGACCGGATATTTTCCGACCCGGCCGGGGCCGCGATATCGAACACCACCCGAATTCGTACTGGGGGTGGGCGTCCGAGTGTAAACGCACAATGTCCGTTAGAATAAAAAAAAATAAAAAAAAAAAAAAATAGGAATTACTCACCGCGACGTCCCTCCGGACCGCGGACGAAACAACGCGCGTACGGGTCCGTTGTCGACCGCGTAGTCGCCGAACCGCCGATGGTGATTTTTTCACGTCGATTCGGTTTATTCTTTTTATTTTATTTTCATTTTTTGCTGTTGCTGTTGTTGTTGTAATTTCTCGTTTTTTGGCGACAGGTCAACAAAATATCTCGAAGATCTTAACGGATTCGAGCAAAATATCCATTTACAAACGGATCAGTAATATTATCGCCTAATATCGTCTATTAATTTATTAATTATTAATACATTTTTTTTTTTTTTTTTTGATTTTTATAGAAGATTTTAAATAAATCGTCTTGGAGATATTTCGTATCTGGCGCATTGAAATTTGAGTGCTATCGATCTTGGCCCGTTGTACGCATCCCGATAAAATGTCAACCGAACAATCGAATTAATTGTTCAAAAACTATACCGTTTTAACAATACTCAAAATAAAACCAATTTATAGTTTATTTACGGCGTAGTGGAATTTTATTCTGTAACTATTATATTGTTATTATTGTGTTATCGTTTTTAAGTTTTCACACGACGTCTTGCTGTTGCATTACTTCGAGAGTTATCAGGGGGGGGGGGCGTTTGTGATAAACTCAAAACTCGAAAATACTTTTGGTAAACTTTTTCTTTTTTTTCTAATCTGCGGAACTTGAAACAACAGAATCAATAAGTACTCCAATATAACGATTGCCGGGTTTCTATATTATTATTTTGTCATCAATTATAAGTCGTCTTCGAGACGTGTTATACAATTGGTAGTTTGATTTTTTTTTTTTTTTTTTTTTTTTTTTATCACGATCCCGAGGTTTTCTCGAAGGATTTTAATTATTGTGCAATCGGTAAGGATTTATTTTCACAACTATTTTTTAAACTTTAACCCCATCTCGTTATTATACGTTAATACGGGCGATACACAAACCGATGTAGGTAACATCGATAATATATAATAATAAATATCGGCAAAATAATCGATGAATGGTAATAAACAAACGATTTTGCCGTTCCGAGCGCAAATTTAAATTGATAAATGTTTAAATTTGTAACTACAGAATAAATAACAATAATAATTGTTCGTGTTTTTAATGAATTTCAACATATATTCGAACATTAAACGCCGAATCGAAAATTGCATACAACATTTGTATCCATGTTTAAACAAAAAAAAAAAAAAAAACACCTCAATAATTTAGATTTTTATCTGTATCTAGACAAATTGTATTCGATTTTGAAAACGGATTACGATTACTTAGGATATGTCGGCGATTGAGACATATAATTGTTTTACCGAAAAACATGAAAAATCACTTTGTATTTGTTAAACATTTTCAAAAATGTACTCAAAATGGTTTTAACGTTTAGTGACGATAAAGAGAATGGAAATTTTTAAAAATAATTCCAACGTATCCTAGTAAAGAACCTAGGAACAATCACAATACGTTTTTTTTTTTTTTTTTTAAATTGAACAGTTTTGTCTGGTTTTACAATCTCAAACGTCATAGTTGTCCATATAACCGGCTTGCCTTTAAATTGATATTGGACAGTAGACTAGCAGAAAAGTCTTATCGTTAAGGCGGCCATTTAAAATGTAAAAAAAAAAAAAAAAAAAAGAATTGTTAAATTTAAGAAAATTTAGAAAAGCGCCAGTGTTAATCCCCTTAACATTTTATAACATTCGACAACGAGAATTAAATTGTTCTATATGAATAATAAAAACAAAATCATAATAATTATAAAAACCAACGATATTTTTTTTATAACGAGATATTTATGCAGACAGTCTCTTTGTCTTTAGAATAATAATCAAAAAAAAAAAAAAAAAATGGTATTTCGATGAAAATTATTCGTCAACCGATCGTAGTAATACATTACATAATTACACGGGGAATAATGCCGAGGTATTATTATTATTATTATTATTATTATAAAAATACGCAGTTTCGTCGCCGGGTCCTTTGCCGCGAATGTTTTAATCGCGATACGATTAAAAAATATATATATAAAAAAAAAAAAAAAAATTGTTTTTGTTGGCCGTGTAACGCAAAACATCGCGGTGCAAAAAAAAAAAAAAAAAAAAGAACAAAATCAAAAACATAAAAATTAAATCCCGTACGTTAAACGCGTTAAAAATAATACGCGATTTTCGCGCGAATAACGACTCTATTAAGAGGATTATCGGGTCCCCCCCCATAAATACGTACGTACAGGACGTGCCCCCATATATTGTTACCCGGGGAAATATACATTTTTCCAATTTTTACGCGTCACGGCCGCCGTTCCTACGTTCCGTTTATTAACATCGTTTTTGCGCTATAGCCGGCCATATAATATCATTACATTAAACTAGCGTTTATATTTTCAAATTAACGAAACAAAAAAAAAAAAAAAATCTTTTTATTCCCACGGGTTGTACTTTTGAACATTGTTCGTGTAAAACCCGTGACGTATTAAAAAAAACCGCCGCGCCGGTGCTCGCATCGCTAAAAAAAAAAAAAAAAAACAACATATTATATTGTTATGTGGGTATATTAAAAAAAAAAAATAATATTAATAATAATACAAAATACGGGTAGGCCGCTGTTGTAGGTGGCGGAAAGTCAAAACGACATGTTTTTTTTTTTTTTTTTTGTTTCTCCTAAATTAAAAAAAAAAAAAAATACAATTTACCGTTGTTCGACAATTAGTAATATTGTCGGCGTATTGATCGAAATATTTATTCTAATTTTTATCGTATTGCCTCTGTTTACGTATAACTTTAAAACTAGCGAACGCAAATTAACGGAATAAAAACCCACGTGTAGCGAATTAAATTATTTTCCAACATAAATTCCTTTCGAGCCAAAGCATTTGTACAAACGTTTAACCACAAATTTTCTATTACCGTACAAATAAAATTTAGCTCTCCGTCTGTCCACCGTTACTGGCCGTCCGTGCACGACGATCCCGACCGGAACGAATGGCTTTCCCGACTTTCACTGCATTCAATCCGCAAATACCCAACGACGAACAGGCCGGATAATTTGAGGTTCACGATGCCGTAGACCGAGAGCAAGGGGTCTAGGGGTCTAACATCGACAAGTTTAACGTTTTTCGCGACATTAAAATTCAATCACAGCACGCCCTTTAAACCGTACATCTGAAGATGCCGTTATTTAAAAAAATCTGAATAAACCAAAAAACGTTACACTACCGCACGCCAAATCAATACAAATTAGCCATTAAGCGCTCCACGAACGACAATCTTATCGGAAATTTAAAAATGTTGTCATAGGCGTTACTTATCCTCCCCAGCCCTCTTGTTTAGATTTTCGGAAAGATGAAACGTTATATATTATTTATCTCTTAAGAACGTATTAAATATGCAGATTGCGTTGCACGCATTAATAACGAAATATGGCTTAACCCGTCGGATATGTATCAATATGCAAAATAAAATGTTGCCTAAATCAATTTGATTCCAAACCCTCGCGGTCGTGCTCGGTATATGAATATGCAAATGCATATAATTCCGGTCTCTAGTTGTAGTATTAGTCGCGTGTTCTTCCCCCGAGGCCGTACGGGGGTGGGTAACCCGTAAATCGACAAAACTGATAACCCGATATATCGGACATTTGCCCTTTTAATTTTTTTTTTCTTTTAGTAAACGCACGGGTAACCCCTCAGACATACGGGGTGCGGCAGAGCCGACCGACGAGTTTTGATGGGCTATAAATAACGAACAGTAAAACTTAGAGAAAAGGTTTTTGGTTTTATTATTCCAAATCAGTATTCAATCCCGTTTTTAAACAATTATTTTTCGAAAATTATATCCCCGAGATGGCGGCCGTCAGCGTTGATACACTGTTGTAGACGATCTCTGAACCTCTCATATGATTTTCGGTACATTTCGACTGGTATGTATACCTCGACATCCACGGTGATTTTCTGGTTAATTCCTTCTATGGTATGAGGGCAATGTCTGAAAACCTTATCCTTAAGGTAGCCCCAGAGGTAAAAATCACACATGCTTAAATCTGGGGACCGTGCTGGCCAGCCTATGTCTCCTCTCAGAGAGACTAACCGTCCGGGGAACATTTGTCGCAAGACAGCAAGTGAAATTCTAGCTGTGTGCGCTGCAGCTCCGTCTTGCTGAAAACATACATCTGCCAAATCATGTTCTTCAGTCATTTCCTCCAACCTTTGCTGCAGATAAGTTTCCAACATCACAACATAACGAGCGGACGTGACAGTGACGGTCCTGTTCTCGTCCTCGAACAAGTCCTCTAACCAACTGCACATTTTCGGGGGTTCTTACCGGTCTGGGTGCTCCGTGTCCAAGTCTACTTAGGGTACTTCCGGTTTCTTCCGAATGCCATAAGCCACAATTTGTAAGTGTTTGCAGAACGAACAGATTCAGCACGCGGAATGCACTTTGTGTAGCGATCACAGAATATATTATTTTCGTAATACGCACGCACCACGAGACCACGATGTACACCTGTCCAGACCGTGATTACGAATAAAAACGGTATTCAAAATATACCACTTGTTAAGGCCTGCTCTTATCTTTTACCGCAGGCCAATGACCAGATTAAACTCGTCAGTGGGCTCTGCCGCGCCCTGTGTTTTCAAACTTAGTACGACCACGCGAATACAACGCCGTATTTTCCGATAAAAACCCGATAGCTTCTTGGCCGCACCCGGTATTGAAATTATTTTTTTACACTTTTTTTTGTTTTCATCAGTCGTCCACAAATGTTTACGGCGTATATTAATTAACCTTAACTGGCCAGTCGTAGGTATAACGATGTGGAACAGTGGCCGGCGGTAAACGTAACCATTGGCCGTTGGGTTCGAATACGACCCGCGACAAAAATGCTTTTAACGGGTCATACGATATTTATGGGATCGGGTCGGCGAAAGTTTTGTTGATTAAGTCGTTGAATTCTTTATCATTTTGGTTAAGGCCGCGGCGGCGGTGGTTTTAGTGCCCGGCGGCGATGTCGGAAAAATAGATATCGGATCGCATGCAGCGCACACGGCGTCATAGTCAGTACAGCCGACTGCTGCCGAATAGTTTTCGTTATCTGCGTATCGGCGGTGGCGTGATAAAGAATGTTTTACCGCCCTCTCTCACACTCTCTCTCACTCTGTGCCGTCTCCAGTTACAGGCCACATAATAATATTGTACAATCGTAATTTTGCCGTTTTACCGTTTCAACACGACGGTAAATAGATATTATTTTCCGATTGCCACCCCCCCCCCCCGGGTTGTTTTATACGACGAAAACACGAAGCCGCGTCGGCGATATTCTACTAATTATCGCGGAACGCGCCCAAAACTAGAACCGTTCGAATACGATTTTACAACTATTTTTTTTTTTTTTTTTTTTTATATAGACGAACCCGTATTATTTATTTGTTTGTTTGTTGGTTTTTTTAATCAACGGTTAGATTAGGTATACATACCCAATTGTTATTAACCTAATAGTTTTAATTAAGGGCGCATTTAATTAACGTGTTAACATGTTCATAGTCGAGTTAATTTTATATTTTAACACCGAGATTTATCGTTACCGAACTTAATTTCGAATCATACCCAGCGTTGTTCTATTCCCGAGAATGTTATAACTTATAATTTCCACGGTTTTGTTACCGTATTTATCATAATAATTTAAATATATTTTATATTTCGTACTAGGCCACCGGGGGGGTGCTAAAGAACTGATCTCCGTGTGTTATCGCCCGGTGTTCTGACCTATGTACATAGTTCGCGACATATTAAAGTTTGAAAAACATTTATTTTATCCGGAAAATAACGAATAAAGTTTATTTTCTGTTTTTTTTTTTTTATTTAATTAAAATGTATTAATGACTATTGTACAGTGTTAAAAAAAAAAATTAGTTAAAATCGTTTTTTTTTTTTTTTATCAGCTATACAAAACGACTACTTACCTAGGAGCTGGGTGGGTAGGCGTTTTTTTTTTTTTTTTTACTTCCGATTCTAGTGAATAATATTACGGCAGGTTTCAACCGATTTCGTCAGTTCGTATAACCGTTTGAAACGTTCCCGGAAATATATAATTTTTTTTTTGTGCGCGCGCGCCTGCTGTTGCAGTCTGTGTGTAAAAAAAAAAAAAAAATTGGCTAAGATAAAATAATTCAAGCGATACTAGTAACTTTTCGTAATAAAGAAACTTAAAACGACTAAAAATACTGATACCGAGTATTTATTACCAACGTAGGCACCACCTATAATAAAACACAACAGTAAATATATAGGTACGGTCTTTTTAAGACAAAATTTGTTTTAGAAATGCGATTGGTAAAGGTTTTTTTTTTTTTTTTATTTGTTTTTTAGGGTTGTTTTAACACTACGTTTACCCTCCGACTTTTATCTCGCCCTGCTGTCTCTATCTATGGTACACAGATTCCTAGCTCACAAACCGTTAAATTATCTTAGTCTAACCCTAGATCGTAGGCTAGCCTGGGCTCAGCATACTAAATCTAAGCGTCTAAATCGAAACTGAATCGTTTTCGTTTGTTCAAAACATTCATTAAACATAACATACATAATATAACATACTAACTTAAACACAAAACTACTTATCTATAAATCCCCAATCAAGCCAGTTTGGACATATGGTATCCAGTTATGGGGTAATGCCAAAAAATCGAACCTAAATAGAATACAAACCTTCCGAAATATAGCCCTCGGGAAACTACTCAATGCCCCACCTTACGTCTCGAACAGCACTAACCACACTGACTTAAAAATGAAAACAGTCCATGAAGAAGCAAAAGCGCATTATAAACGCTTTCATAACCGTCTGTCCTCTAACAACAACCCATTAATAGGCGATCTTGCAGTCCCGACCATTCCTGGCAATCCACCTAGACGTCTCAAACGCAGCTGGTGCCGTGACCACTGATCCCCCCCCCCATATAAATTCAGATAATAATAATAACAATATAAAATAAAAAATAGATTCTCTTTAAAGGAAAATTAAAAAATAAATATAAATTAATAGCGAGTGTCATTAGTGGATGGCTTCTCATATCACGTGTGTCATGTAAATATATGTATTTATGTTAGTTCTCTATTTTTAGATATATTAATGTATAATGCGTATATGTTTATTTTTTTTTTACCCTTATCACATATACTTATTGTGCCTATTAGGTATAGATTGTTTATTCCAAATAAAGAAAAAAGAAAAAAAAAATGGTTGTTTTATGTCGAATAATAATAGTAATGCTCAGTGGCTTGCCTGGGGAAAAACTTAGTAGAGGTATTCTAGCTAAAAAACAAATAGCATTCCTAGCAATTTAATATACATTACATTACCACGGGAGGTTTCGCAAAGCCGTAGCAAAGGGAAGAGGGAGAAAAATGGGGTAAATTGCTCCTCCAGATCCAATCATTGCTCTCCCTGGGGTACCTTATGGTACAGGTTCCCCTGTACATCAACGTTATTTCATTGTGGTTAAAAATAATTAAATATTTTAAAAATAAAAAGTAAAACATTAAACTATTTTTAATATATCTAAGCTATTACTAATATTTTCGAATTTAATTATGAAGAGTTTAATTTTTTTAAACAACATTATATTACTAGAAAATAAGAAGCAATTTGCGTACAAAAATAAGTACGCTCACATAACAACCGTCCCCTGCGTTCCTCCACAACAAATAAGTAGGGATACGCTAGAATATCCAAAATATTAGTTTGGGTACTCTGTCACCCTCAAATCAAGCACTGGACTAATAATAATAATAAAAAAAAAAGAGGCCACTATACATATTAGTCGAAATTTTCAGATCTCTATTTTCTTTCTTTTTACTGAATGACTACAAAAAGTACAAAACCTCGAAAATGACATATAGTGAATTTTCCGATTTTTTCCCCATTATTAAGAAAACTACAAGGAACCCCCCCCCCTTTTCTCATGAGAAAGACCTCCTCGTACACCTATTAGACTGTCTACGATAACCTCACCTAACATCCTGAAGAGGACGTCACACATTAGCCGTCTCTGTCTATTTAACGCAGATATACTCCACCTGGTTTTTACTTGGGACACGTACATATTTTTGTTACGATACGCTGGCCACAATTTAGAAATTAAAGTAACTAGGTGGGGGAGGAGAGATAATTTAGAAATTATAGGGGAATGAATTTATATTAGATAGGTAATATTAGTTAAATAATATTTTATGATTTATTGTAGGATTGAAATATGAAATATTGTGTAATAATTAAAAAATGATTTTTATTAGTATAATATAAATTGGTGAGATTTTTTTATATTGAGACAATTCTTCTTTCACTATTTTTAACAAATCAGGTTTATAGTTGCTGCACGCTACTCTCAATAGGTCGTCAGGGTGAGAATCAGTAAGTCGATTACATCTTCGCGTATTTCATTTCAGAATATAGTTATAGTCACTATGATACGTTGATGTGATTAAGGTTAGCAACAGGTGGGCACATTTTTGTACAAATTTATATTTTTATAGCACTAAATTCTGGTTAGCTTCTTATATAGGAAATTACGTTATACATTAAACGTGAAATGTGGTGTTTAGCTTAAACTCGGGGTTTGAACGCAATACATTACACCGGTCAAAGAGGAGAATGTGCGTAGCTATTCCCTAAAAAGTTGTCATACAATAAAATAACATTTATTTAACTACATTAGCTACATTAATGTATCGTCAACTTTACAGCGAAATACCGTTTGGATTGAAAAAACAAGTCGCAATATAATAATATTTCAAAACACTAATTTTACCCTAAAATGTGGAACATATTATAAAAAAAAAAACAAATTTATCGTCCCTTTCGGGGGTTATTTTTTTCATATAAAGCACATGGGCAATAGAAACTTCCACACCCCTCGCGCGTAATTACTTACCCGGAGGTTGGCTATACAGTCACCTATACATATATATATATATGTAAAAAACAAAACATTTATTTTTTTATTTTTACCATGACTATTTAAATAATATGTACCGTCGTTACACTATTATCGCCACATGTCCGGGCCCGCGGTGTTAGGTTTATATTTTCGTATAAAAAACAACACGCTAGATGTATACGTTTATATATTATTATAAAATACGCGTACCCGTCAAATTTGTGCGTGGGAAACGGAATTACGGTGAAAATATTCATTTTTTTTTTTTTTTCCTCGCCCTCCCCAGTAACGTTTATTACGATAGAATATTATGTTAAACGTGCACCGCCACCATCCGTCGGTATCGTTTTATTACGATAAAACGCGTTCGCCTCGCGGTAGATAGACCCCGTTATAATATTATCGGCGGCACGACGAGTTTACGCAAGTAAAGACTTATACGACCACGGAATCAAAATGAAAAAAAAAAAAAAAAATAAGAAAAAAAACCGCATTCGATACGCTTACTATGGCAACAAATCAAATTGGCGTAGAAAAACCCCCTTGTGATATTTCTACTAATAGGTACCGTTGTATTGTCAGTGAAACCTTAGAAAATAAAACTATAAATCGGAAAAATCCGGCTAAATGGAAATCTGAAAATTATCACCAGCGATCATTATATCGCTAGAAATAAAAACGACTATACACGTGAAATAAATTGTAAAAATATTAAAGGTTAAAATAGTGGACATTTTACATAGATAACCTTATCCTGAGCTTTTAGAGGAAAAAAGAGGAGCCTAGAGTTATTCTTGTGTTTAGTCCGGCCCTAATAATTACCAAATTTTTTAATATCCATAATCAAGTGGGTACCTATATGCTTTACTATATAATCGTATCAGATACTGGGACCAAAAAAAATTTGAGAACCGAAACCTTTATTGGAACCCGTATATCTCAATTCAAATCAAAAAAACCAGAATCTGAATCTTTTTAAATGAAGTACAGATTGTTTTAGGTTTTTTTAGGTTCTTATCGGTTTTATTATTAAAAAAAAAAAAAAAAAAAAAAAATGCAATAGATAATGCTGTTTTAAACTGTGTATTTTTAAATGCCAGAACCGGAACCATTATTTTAAAATTTTAACCGATGAATTTTGTGTAAGAACCGAATTAAAACGAGAATCAATAAAATCATTAAGGTTCCAAATACCAGTAAATTAACTCGTGCGATTAAGTATTATTATTTGAAACTTATGACGAAAGAAATGTCAAATCGACAAAGGTTATTAAATACGAATATCCGTGCGGTACGTACCAGCTCTGTATGGAAATTATTAGAAGATTAACGGTAAAGTGAATGTCGGGGAAATTTTCATTTTTTTCGGATACACTATAATGCGGATTTTATGTAAACAGTGCTACTGTAATTTTTTCGACCGAGAGGTCTCTAATGTCGCTCCTTCTCATTTTATTAGTTTTTGTTAATTACAAGATTACAAACAATATCAATCAGAGTATTAACTGTAAAAAAAAAAAAAATACGAGTTTTTTAAAACTGCTTCGTATATAATTTGTTAGACTGCAGTTATTAAACAGTAAAAATAACCCGGCAAGAACTTAAAGTTTATTATATTAATTGCAAGCGTTTTTTTTTTTGTTGTTGTTGTTGGCCGTCTCCGGAGATCCGGACCCTCTTAAAATTTGTTAAAACTGGAAAGTTATTCGTTGAATCGGATCGTTCAATTTATCTAAACGATTTTCGGACACCCTCCTCCAGCCCTTTTTTCTTCGGCTACGTCCTTGACCGGAGCTCGGGTTTTCGGGCCGATCGTTTTTTCAAAATAGTGTACCGAATACTCGCCACTGTTCACTCGGTTTTTTTTTTTTTTGTTATTTTCAGACACTCTCGTGCGTAAGTAATAACACTTAATTTGCGCATCCGAGATAAAATAATATACACGTTATACTATTATTGTAATACGTTATGCACGTACACATTATCATCACAACATTACTAATATTATGATTTCATTCATTAGCATAAAGGCCACGAACGCAGAGATCTGCGGTTTCACATTGCGTCAATTTTATTACAACGATATTTATAAAAAAAAAAAAAAAATATCTTTATTTTTCTTCATATCGTTTAGAACGGTCTAACGGCGACGGCATGTCTTAGGGGCGGACAAATATTTAAGCGATATCGGTTAAAACAAATTAATGGTTCGCCGTGTAGCTCAGGCACCGGCAACCCGTAAAGCTATCCATAAATAAATATATTAGTATTGTATGTTTGAATTGTGTTTTTAATGACGTTTATTTTAATTTTGTATGCGGCCGCTCACTGAAAGTCTGATAAAAAAATATGGCCCGCGTAAGTAAAAAGGTCGCTTAAAAGGGTCCCGAAATGATGGTTTCTAAACGTATTCGCTTTTCCGGACGGGTCATCGGTTCCTCTTTATTTATCTGTTAGATTTTATTATCGGAATACGTGTTACGAATATTGAACGCGCAGTGGATATTAAAGTATATTGAGACGGCAAAAAATTGGTAATATTGATAATCAGGTGAGAGGGACGGCATGAACGGGGCGCCAAAATGTTAAATACGGCCTTTGTCTAACGGGTAGTAGTCGAATTTCAGAATTTTCCGTTTGTGTTTTATCTAAAATTCGAGAGTGAATATGTCTACGCGCATAATTGTTTTTTTTTTAAATTTTAATTCAAACATTTGTTTCGTTCGAATATTATCTACAAGGATTAAAGTAGCCGTTTGTAAACTAGAAACATATAATAAAAACCCGTATATAATAATAATAATAATAAAAAAAAAAAAATAATACGTTTTTTCAGCGTAGTTATCAGTTGTTATTATTGTTATACGTATACGTCGTCCCGTAGGAATTTATAATAATATATTACCACGCGTTTTACACGATGTGATGATAACAGTGGGAAACAATTTGATTTTTTTTTTTTTTTTTTTGGGAACGTACTTGTGTGTTTACGTTATTTGGTGGACGAAAGAAATGATCAGCATTTTATATTGACAAAAAAATATGTTCTAATAAAACGCACACACGCACACATACAAATCACACTGTATTTCGTATCGTTTGTTTATTAATTTCGTATAATATTTAGACGTGCACGGTATCATATTTAAGTTACGAGTGTTACTCATATAATCGTATATAATAAATTATCTCAGACACAGAATGTCCTTGTATTGTATATATATATATATATATGCGTATATTAGATTGGATCAAAAGTATTTTTTTTATTTTTTTTTGCCAGTTTATTTTTACGTGCGTAACAATACCGTAGAATCTAATTTCAATAAAAAAAAAAAAAAAAATACAAAGCTATTATGTTCGTGAACGTTTGCGAGCAACGATTTAAGGCGAATAACGAAATTCGTATGCATTTTTATTTATTCATTTATCTAACGTTATAGTATATACAAGGGAAGTTCCAAGTGATGATTGGATCAACTATTACTTTTCGTGGCCAATCACTCTGTCGATATTGATTTTATTCTTCATCGACTACAGGACCTTATTTGTTACTTACCTCATATTTTATACTCGGTAATCATTTAAACCGTATACAAATATATATATAAAACAAAAATACATACAAATTGCGTTATTCGCCTAAAATTAGAATTGTATTTATTATTTAACATAATAAATAAGTATGAACAGTTTAAAAAAATAATCCTCATCAGATAATAGTACAACAAAGGCGAAAAAATAAAATGCTTTATATAACCAGTCGTAAATACACCCCTAATCCTATATTATGATCAATTTGCGATATTTTTCTACACAAAAACGTGACGTCGAAACGTTTTATCCGAAAAATGCGTTCTATGATCTAAACGCGCACGGTTTTATCAGGAGATTGCCTATTGTTCGTTTGGTGATCTATGTAAATTTATAAAAAAAAAAAAAGCTATACGGATTTTTTCGAATTGTACAAAAAGGCCACAGCCTTCCTCGCCAATAATTTTAAATATTTTCCCAGATCAACACAAATCCGCAATAAAATTTTACGACTACTGGTATATATTGCTTAAATTAAAAATTCAAATATTACACTCACGGATTAATATTCTATTGCATTTCTGTAGGGAAATTACAAATAAACCAGGGAAATATCATGTTGAATAACTGTGATGAGACCTCGGAGCGAGCTAATTTTCTGTTTTCGTAATAAACTATGGGTGATAATTTATGATTCTATAATAAAATATCAATGATAATGTTTTTTATATTTTTTTTTTTTTATTACACTTATATATATTTTATATATTATCGTCTATTGATTCGAATAGTTTCTACTACTATAAATTGCATAAATAAAACATATAATGGTGCTAAATAAAATCGATCACAAAATAATTGTTATTTTTTTTTTCTGTTTACAAATTTAGAAGAACGTACTATGTATAGTTAAAAAAAAAAAAAAAATAAGAAAACTTTACAATGCTGCTCGCCAAATCATATTATAAAAAGTTCAATATGCCGTGTTAATAAGAGACCGTCACAACCACATTTTTCGTCTGTCGACCTAAACGGCAGGCATAGTAAAAAAACAAACGAAAACGTCTTTAAAATCCACGTCGGGCACAAAACGCCCATTATTATAAGGGTAGATGAAAATATGTCATCGGGGTTAAAAAAAAAAAAAAAAAATTTGACTAATTCGGCGAGTTAACAAGCGAGTATTCACGCCTGTTGTACTCGTAGAAAGAGATATTCGAATTTTAGATAAGAAACAAACGGAAAATTCCGAAATCGGACTACGCGTTAAACCAAGGACCGTTCGTTATTCGTTGAATTTAACATTTTCGCGTCAACGGGCTTACGTTGACCAAGCCACCTCCTCTTAATTATCAATATTGCACACGGTTCGTCTTAATATCCTTAAATAATTTCTGCGCGCGTTTAATATTCGTAATACGTATTCCAATAATAAAACCTAACCTATTAATTATGTGGTGCCCATCCCTCCTGGCCCGGTGAAATTGATGACCCGTCCAGGATAGCCGTCCGGGATGGTTCCATCTCACAATGGCAGCGTCGAGGTCCATTAAATTAAGCTACACACGATGATACAAATCTGACAATAGCTGTTTTATATCCGACAGCCGATTTCAAAGGCATTATTCGTTTTGGCTTGTTTTGCGCGCATGCATATTTGCTATACAGCCCCCTGCCCGTCAGAAAGTCAAACACGCAAATCCCACTGTGACCGCTTTTTATGCACATAATGAAAAATTCTATAATTTCCGTATACCCTTTCTAGTGCCTTGCCCGCCGGCCCGTCCAATTAATAATTTAAATCGGTTGAGTATATATTATTATCATAACGTTTATTTGACTTAATACCCGCACTTAAAGAATACCTACACGTTCTACGGCATAAATTAAATTAAACGTAACAAGGTTACAAACTTGGCACAGCATAAATATTGCAGGATCAAATTATTAGTTTCTAAATATTCAGAAGTCCTTAAAAAGGTCGAACGGCGTGCTTATTATTAAAATTTATAATATTATAGCTTCGGTAAGACGACGATATTATTGCAAAGTACATTTCATTCCGGACGGCAAAAAAATATCATTTTTATAAGTGTATTTAGTATATTCGATATTTTACATTATAAAAATGATAAAAACATATTTAACGAATGACGTATGTACGTTAGCCACGAGATTGGTGTATTTTTAAGCAGTATTTGTTTTTAGGAGGTAGGGGGGTTAAGACCTTGGTGAGGAGGTCCAGTGGCGAAGAGGTTCAGTGGCACGAAAAATTCAAAAGTAGACATATTTAACAAGCATAAGCGTAGAATGATTTCCCTTGTAGCCAGGGTAACCTAGAAATCAACAATAATAAACCCGAAGTATCGTAATTTGTTGTCAGTTTAAAAAGAAAAAAAAAAAAACTATTGAGAATCTAGAATATGTTTTTCAAACAAAGTTCCACTGGACGAAAAATCCGTTTATATCCTTTTAATGTTTACGTGTTAACGGGATGTACATTTAATAAGCAAAAAAAAAAAAAAAAATGTTTACCGTGAAATATAACTAAAACAAGTGGGTTTAGGGGGGATGGGACTGTTGAGATTACAAACAATGTATCGAGTAAAGTGTCGGCGGGTCGTAAGTTCGTATCGTTTAACGTACTGCGTGCAAAAATCTGAGCATTTTCGCTAACCGAAAAGTGCGTTTTCCGAGAAAATATCTCAGTATAACTAATATCTTTTTCGTTACGCTCGAAATCGAAGAGAAAAAAAAAAATTGCAAAACTTGATTAATTTTTTACCGCTATAAATCCAATGAAAAAGGTAAGTAAATATTTTGTTCACTTATATTTATTTTGGTTTAATTTTCATACGGTAAACCTATGTAAATATTTACGTGTTTATAATTAAATTTACGTGCGTACCTATTTGTTTGTTTATTGTTATGCGTGCGTATAAATAAAATAATCATTTGCACGACAATATGTTTTACTGTGAACCGAGAGGCCGTGGGCTGAGACCAGAGTTGTATTTTATCGACAATTTAGATAGATATATTTTAATACTCCGTCTTATCTAGATACATGCGAAATAAATTATCCGGCACGTATAATTCCATCATCCAGATCAATTTAATATTTCCCGATACGGGGCTGTACATTAAAATGACGAACATAATCGGTTTTACGATTTAATGATTGGCCGTTATTGTTTCGATACGTTGAAATTATACATTGGTCTAATAGTAGTAGTAGGAAAAAAAAATATTTATTTATATATATATATATATACTCTAAAGCGATTCGAATACGCATTGCGAATACATTTGTCGGCTAGAAACTAAAAGTAGACATTCATTACCGGACTGATAATTATTTTACAATTATTTTTGAATGTAATGTCATGATTATTAGATATAATCGAAATATCGTCCGTACAATTGGATTTTCGTATTACCAATAATAACGTATTCGGAATAATATTATTTTCGAAATAATAACGATAAACGTATAAATATAATATTATCGTTGCGAAAACGCTGTCTGGGATTATTTTCGCGTTTTGACAAAATTATAAATGTCCCGGTGCCTTTTGAATGCACGCGGTATTATATATACCGCCCGTTATAGAAACCCGGTAAATTTGTTTTTTGACGAACAAATCTAGTTTCTGATTTTTTTCCCCTATAATAGACGGTTTATTTTCAAGTCAAAATTATATAACATGTACACCAACAATAAATGTAATAATTTATTTATTAATTGGTACAGAATTTCCCGGTTGTATTTATTGCGGAACAAAACGCATTATCGTATTCGTTCAGTAGGCATTATTATTGTCTGCTTTTTATAATTTTACTTAGTAAATAGTATAGAGTATCGGTAAAGTTAAGTATCAGATTTAAAGGTTTCTAGAGGCTAACCCGCCAATATAAGCCAATATAGTATCTCGCACAAAGAACACCTATTTCTTCTGGAAAAGACGTAATAATGCCGCGGCCGTACTTTACAAACTATATATATATATATATAATACACTTGAACTTATTTTCAAAGATTTCGAAAAGTTACTTACTTTCGGTGGCATCAAAATCGAAAAGTTTTATCTAGTTATTTAAAAGTCCTTTGAGTGATTTTGAGATATGTAAAGGCACGCGATTTTCGACGGGCCGTAATAATATTAGTATAATATAATATTATACCGGCAACATCGCAAACATTATAATTTATTGTAACGCGATAACCGGAAAATTTATTGAATATTTTTGAAACGTTTGTAAAACGTTTCGTATACGGAACAGTATGCGGATATTATTGGCTAAATTAAAATCGTAATAATATTAATCCCCGAGCGTTATTCAAAAGTTTTTGCATTTTTTATGTTTAGATTTTGGTTAACGTTTAAGAAGAAACAATGTTAACTCGAATTATTCGTTTTGAATTGAACTCTGTCCAAAAGAATCTCGATCGTAAATAAATTTGATATATATATATATATATGTTTTTTTTTTTTAAATATATATTTCATTGCGCCAGGGTTCTATTATTCAAACCGATTCATCCGGTAACAAACGATTATGTATTTTCCGATTTTAGATCTCGAGCATTAAATACAATATGATACGTTGAATTTCATTAAATTTAGTCGATGGTAATAATGGTAATTGTTGCAGTATATCTGATTTTTTTTTTTTTTTTTGTTTGTTTGTTTCTGGTTGTTTTAATACTGTACATATGCGGTCGTAAGTGGGATTTATTCATTCGATCTACCGCAGGTTTATTTATTTGTTGTTTTTCTTTTTTTCAAAAAAAAAAAAAAAAAAAGTCCACGGATTTATAAATGTACGTTATTACAGAGTATGGGTATGTAATATTAACGATAATATATATCTTCAATACGCGTCGGCCGCCTAACTGCCACCGTATAAAATTAAAAGCGTGCGTTATTTTTTTTTTTTTACGTCACTTATTATTATTATTATCTATAATATAATATAGATAATAGGCGTTTAAATAAATACATTTTCTAATTTTCGGACGGTATTCGTTATATTCACGATATTTTCTATATATCCCGGGTTTTTCTCGACCTCTTGTTACACGGTCTATATATATATATATATATATATATATGCATTTTTTTTTTTTTTTTTTTTTTTTTTTTTTTTTTTTTTCCCCCCGTCGGTGATTTATTCACTCACAATATCCGTATTGTATGAAAAAGCCATAATATAATGCCCGTTCCCGCCCCGTCCAATAGGCGGCGGTGAAGCCGAAATAGATGTCGGCGCAAGTGAACCGTCGCATATTATTTGCGACGGCGTCTCTACCTCAAAACGTTATTACTTCGGGCACCTCCGAAAAAGAAAAAAGAAAAGGAAAAAGAAAAAAAAAATAGTGTGAATCAGAAAATACATTTTTACCCGAGAAAACCAATATTACCGCGATGATAAACAAATCACCAGAAATGTGTGTACGCGCAATAAATAAACTGCAGTTATTCCCCCGACATTTCGTGAAATAGTAATAAAAACAATATGCTCGTATTTTATGTATTACGTTTGTTATTATTAATTCCAATCGCGTTTTTGGCCGCCATGTATCATCTCCCGGTTATTAGGTTTCCCAAAACCTTCTCGCGGCTTTTATTTCGTTCTTTTTTTTTTTTTTTGCGATCGTCCACAATAGTCACAATAATTTCCAAACGGTCGAGCGATAGCCAAATAATATTTACAAAAAAAAAAAAAATGACACGTTTTAATAATATTCTTACCGTACGCGTATTGTTTTAACACGTACGTTTCCCCGCCAATTTTAAAATTTGAAATTTTTCTTAGCTTAAACGTTAGTAGAATGGTTAGTAGAACAGAAATCATCGTTAGTTGATAATTGGATTTTTTTTTTTTTTATCGGATATTATAACGTCTTATGATAATACAAATAATTAGTAATTTAACTAATTATTAACCTAACCTAATGTAGAATTTTTTAAAAAAAAAAAACCCCATTTATCTACTTACGATAATTTCTGTTCTACTATCGAATACTGACGGAACACTAACGATTAAGCCAAGCAAATTGTTAAAAATTTAAAGATTGGCGATTATGACTATTTCTCCAGCCGGCTAGGTTGAATTTATAACTTTAAAAAAAAAACCATTATTTATTTATCTACTAACTTATTATTTCTGTTCTACTATTTAATACTAACGGAACACTTTTAGATTAGGCTAAACAAATTTCAAAAGTTGGGGCCGGGAAAATGTACGCTGTTTTTACGGTGTTTGTATACGAAAAAAAAAAAAATAATAATAATTAAAAAATTATCCAAATAGGCACGAAAATAAAATATAATCAACTTTTCTTTTTTTTCCAGATTTATAGTTTGGAAAATGAATAAAACAAAATACAATCGGAGTATATTTAACGCCGAGGGTAATAGCTTTTTTTTTTTTGTTTTTGTAAAATACTCGTTGAACCATATTATAACATTATTCTATTCGAGTACATTGCAATTCAATTTTTTCGTTTTATTTGACAACGTTAAAATTAAAACTTTATGTATACATTTAATTTTTTTTTTTTTTTTTGCAAGTCGTTAATGTCTTTAATATAAATCTAATTTGTTTTCCGCTGAGATAAAAAAAAAAAAAAAAAAAAAATAATATTAAATAAATAAATAAATAATAAATAATAACAATAATATGAATAATAATAATTCATATTATTATAAAACAACGTTCAAGTAAGTTATATAGGCAATTTTGAATTGAGAAAAGTTTACAAATTATAATCTTCGCGGCGGCAGGGGAAATTCTGTAATAAATAATAATATTATATTTGTGTATACATATATATATCTTGAAACATGTTTTATTGCTAAAAAGTTACTCCGAAATGCGAAATTCATTTTTTTTTTTTTTTTTTTTTTATTATTTATTATTGTTGAGGGATGTGAAAACGCAATAAATATAGTCTTCAATGTTGTTAAAGTTAAACAAAAAAAAAAAAAAAATTATATCGCTTTACTGTAGATGTCTAATATTAAAAAGTAGTCTGTATAATACGTGACTGGTTATTGTGTATACCATACGACTACAAGTCGTATTTTTACAATTTTTTTTTATTCAATGTAAATTTAAAACAATTACTCAGATTTAATAAAATTTAAATAAATATTAGGTGTTTTACATTGTAAACTTTTCAAACGTATATATTGTTCACGGACCGACATCGTTCCCGACAAATGTCATTTATTCTTTCCTCTTCCCTATTTTTTTTTTTTTTTTTTTTTTTTTTTTTTTTTAACATTATTAAGTTTGCCGTACATTAATTAACTGAAAATAAAATGAATTTTCTTTTGTTGTCAATCAGTACGCTTATACGACGGCGTTAAAACGTATTTAACAATTAAATCGTTTTCAAATTTAAAACGCTCGCGCCGGGCAGTTTACGAAATTAAAACCGTTTTAAAACGGGCTATCTATAAATGAACGTATAAAAGCGTTTTTGAATCCTTATCACATTATCTGCATTTCTCGTATTTGCGTTAAACGGCTAATTAATTACTATTACTACGGCATTAACGGCATTGTTTCAATGCGGATTTTAATAATAATTCCCGATTTCGTTTATCGTAGGCAATGTTGTTACTGACTACTATAGTAGTCGACGTTGTTTCGTTTCGCTAAGAACGGACGCGATTTAATATTAATTGCGTAAAACGTATTTCATTGTCACGAGTCACAGACGACGATTTTTAATCAAACGATAATGCACGTTATCGGATCTCATGGAACATACGATCGAGTCGCGCGGGAAACAATTAAATTTAAATCGATTTACGGAACGAATTTAATATGCGGACATATTATGTAAACGGAATGGATAGGTAACCGAGCTAAATCGTTTTAAAGAATTTAAATACGATTTTATTTCAAACCGTTTTATCGCCGTCGTGTTTAAACATACTTGATCATACCGTTGAGTGTTGTACGTGTGTACATCACGCGTACAGCACTCGGTCGAACATTCGGTGTATGGCCTGCAAATATTGACGTGAACGAATTTCTCTATGTAAATAGAAAAAAAAAATAATTGTCGAATTTAAATAGATAAACGCGTTCGTTTTATTTGCAAACATATGCGTCAGTATTTTTTTTTTTTTCCGCCTCCTTACGCAGACTTCCCAGCCAAGATTGCGGTCCTTTGCTAGACGCGGTTTTACCGTTTGGACACTCCCGCAACGTTGTCCCTAACAACAATTGCCAAGTTTTTTGGTTTTTTTTTTCTTTTTTTTCCCCCCGTTGTCTGGTCTGCTATACAGGTCTCTTAGTTTTGGATTAAATCATTCCCGCTATTATATTCTCCTTTGAAAACCCCTTAGTCGTAACTCCCCGGCCTTACTTCGAGTCCATTTATATTATTACCGATCGTCATAACCTTATGTGAAACTGAATATTAATCATTATTTGTTTTTTAGTTGCTCTAAGCAGTTGAATTAGCAATTTTATTTCCTATTTTATGTTCCACCGTCCGCAATCATTAAAATCCTAGTCGGTTCACATTACGTGTGCTGTACATAACCGTAAATGATGACAAATTAGATTTTTTTTTTTTTTTTTTTTTAATTTAAAAACGAGTGTAAAAATACAATAAACATAAATTTATATTTTCTTGTTGTTTTAGTTATAACCTATTTTAAGTGTGTTGACCCGGGTATCTATTTTTGTTTTCATACAATATAAAGTGTTTGTGAAATCTGATAAAAACAGGGTTTTTTGTTTGGTCGGTTAATATAATAATAATTGGTTTCCATAGGTGACCGGCCTTATGTGCGTATATCATAGGCGCAACTAGAGCCGAATTATTAAAGGTGCTGAAATTATGTATAACGTTCACAGACATTGACATATTCCCGGTCCCTCACATTTAAAATTTGATATTTTTCCTGGCCTAATCGTTATAATATTGGATAGTAGAACAGAAATCATCTTCTTAGATAAATCAAAGGCCTACCCATGAGCATCCGTCCTTATCACGTTTTAAAAGTTGTATTGTCAATAATAAACTGAAATGCATCGCTCCACCCATGTTTAAACTTGTATGAAGAATTCAAATTTTTAACTTGAGACATTTATAATTAGGATCCAGATTTTTATGTTCAACAAAATCTTAAATATTATATATTTTGCTTTTAAAAAAAAAAAAAACCTACAAATATTCTCTTTGAAATTAGAAAAATATGTCTTTTATGCAAAAATAATCAATAAACATCAAAATATGATTTAATTCGCAAATATTTGTTTTTATAATTTTTTTTTACGATTGATAGAACACAAATTCAATGAGACATAAGAAAAAAAAATAATTTTTTTTTTTTGTTTTGACTGTACTTGCATAAAGAATTAAATACACAAAACAAAATATGAAAAAACAACTTTATTCTATTATAAGTTATAATAAATAGGATTATTAAAAATATTCAGTCTAACATTTCTTTTAGCATAAATTTATTGATTTTTCTGTGTCAATATTAAACATTAATAATAATACTGATAAATTTAAATTTAAAAAAAAATCCAAACTTTTCAAATGAAACTATTATTATAAATACGTTTTTTATAATTAATTTTTAAATGGCATATAAAATATAGTTACAAAAAACTATAGTACAAGACTTAACTCTTATAATTTTTGTAGGCAAATCATCATAAATTTCCTAAGATTTGTTCGCCCTCTCACCCTTTACTCTTTTGATTGTTATTATTTTAAATAATTAATTTAGTAATTATTCAAACTTATTGGTTGAAAAAAAAAAAAAACAACCCCGGCTGAGAGGAAATTTGACACTAGTGACAAAACTATGCTGCTCACGGCTTTTTCATTTTATATATGGCCCACGGTAAATCAATTTTAGCCGCCACTATGACAATGATATAGACAAAATGAACAACTATTAATTAAAGTCGTTTCTTTCGATAAAAAAAAAAAAAAAAAAAAAAAAAATACATGTTTGTAAAAAATTACTTCCATTCTACTTATAATCTAAAAAAAAAAAAAAGATGTTATACTGGACGTTCCAACAAGATTTAAAACTTATGTCAACAATTTATGCGAGGTTACGTACCGTTTTTGCAGTAATCTCCGAACGATTGTGACACCTATGTTCTTACTTGCGTTCTTGATTGATTACTCAGCAATGTGTGGGGTCGTTCCATATCAAGGCGTAGTGAAACATTGAGAGTGACGGGCCACCTTAAGCCGTATACTATTCGGCAACCAGTGGTCGTATGGCTTAAGGCAATCGAATTTAAAGTAGGTAACAATACTGTTTCGTGCAAAAGCTCTCAAACCTCATTATTCTCGGCAACCTGTCGTCGTCTGAGTTTGAGTAGTGTTGACCGATTTACCAGGTTTGGTTAATAATTTCTAATTTTACCGAAGGTTCGAGGAGTCGTCCAGTTTGTGTTTAGTTTAGTGTATCGGATAGTCCATATCGGTACGTATCGGTCTAACCTATTCATATTCTGCGTTAATAATTAGTTATTTGTGTTATTCTAAGACGTTATAATACCCGCATCAATATGGCAGATTTTACGGTCATTTCTCCAGCCCTAAACCTCCCACTAAATGTATTAATTTAGAAAAAAAAAAAAAAACTATTTATCTACTAACGATGTATTTTGTTTTACTATTCAATACTGACGGGATGCTAACGATTAGGCCGGGAAAAAATGTGAAATTTTAAAAGTGGCGGATGGGCGGGTAATTGTACGTCTCACAGACAGCGTTTTATTATAAAAGATTAATGTTGGTGTCAAGACAGTATATGTCATAAATATCTTTAATATACTATATATTTATCTATCTATCTGACTATATAATATATTATAGACATCTGCGGTATTTAGGAGTTACGACCGAACCGGACTCGAACAAAAAGTTCGAAATTCTATAATTAATCAGAACTCCAAAGAAATGTATGAAAAAAAAAACGTCAAACGTTTCAAACCGAAAATATCTTCGGCGTTTATTTCTAAATTTTTATTTTGTCTATTGTCTAGTTTATCGACGAAAAATACACCCGTATCGCGTCTAGTTTAATAATTATCTACCGTTCATTCAAGTTGCATTATCGTTATTTTCCATTGTAATGTCGGAAATATAAAATCAAAACCAAAGTGCCATTGAATTAAACACGGACCAACATGTAATTTTTGTCGGTTTGTGTTTCTACTTATATAATCGAAGTCCGTAAAGGGTACGGTCTGCAAGGCGCGGACAGGTCGCGACGTGTGTCAGCCCTTAGGTACCTTTTTTTTTTTTTTTTTTTTTTTTTTTTTTTTTAATTTCAAAACCGACAATACCCCCGCCTCCCGGAATGGCCGTGAGGCACTACTCCGAGAGGCGGGTCGCCGTAATTTATTTAACAAAATGAACACGTACAAATGATACACAAAATATAATCCCGTATTCCCCTTCGACGGGGCGGGCTCGCGTTATTAGTGTACAAAGCTTCGCGTCCCTACCGGGAAATGGGCAGTAGCCGGGCCGAAGCCAACTTGCTGCCCTTACACTAGTAGGGGAGGCACACTTCCTACCGGCCCCACGGCCGGCGGTCTGGCGTCTGCGAGGCCGCGATCAACGACGGCGGCGATGCGCTCGAAGGCGCGCGCCGACGGCGTCGAGGGCTTGGCGTTGCCGTCCGGCCGACTCCTTTTCCGCGACGGCCGTCTCGGCGAAGTCGGCCACGGCTTTCCAACGGTCTGGAGATTCCCAACATGAGCGACACCAAGTCGCCCGGTTCGAAAGGACCGATCGTACGGACCAGGGGCTCCCCGTCCCCGTCAAACGCCTCGCAGCGCACGAGGGTACGGAGAGCGTCGTCATCCTCCTCATTCTGCTCGCCGGGAAAACCGCCGCGAGAAAGCCTTAGGTACCACGCCGGACAGTATTGAAATTGAATTGCCGACGTCGATTATTCATAAATAACGATTAGCGTTTATAAACGTTTGTCGTTTATTTCGGCTAGACCGAAAAGTTCGATACGACATTTAATTCGAATGGTCAGGTACGGCGTTCGGTCCCCAGTTCGGCGCCGCGCTGTAATCTTTCGGGTCGAAATACGGTCGAAGAGTTCGGTTTATTTTTTTTGAGTTCGGCCCCATTTTTAATAAATATATATACGAGGTCTAATCAAAGAGTATCGAGACTGATAAGATAAATCGTAAACCGATTTGAGTATGAACTTGCACATGCTATATTAATCAAACTTCGTATGTTGGGAAAATATATTGGGCATAGATTAGATTAAAATTGTCTCAGTCGGCTTCTAGGTGCGATTAAGTTAAGTGTGTTTTTACGTCCTGTCGGATTTCATTATGAGCGAAAATATGGAACAACGAGTGTGCATTAAATTTCGCCATAAACTGAGAAAAACGGCTACTGAAACCTACCAAATGTTATTGTTAGCTTATGGAGATGAAACCATGTCCCGTGCTCACGTTTTTGAATGGTTCAAACGATTTAAAGAGGGTAGAACAATTGTTGCAAGTGATGAACGTGAAGGACGTCCGTCAACAAGCCGAAATGAGTTTTTTTCGACTGTCAAGGTATTGTCCATCATGACATTATGCTCCAAAATGACAAACCAGAACAAAGAAGTACTACATTGATATTCTTCGCCGTTTACGAGACGCTGTACGAAGAAAAATACCCGAGATTAAAGAGTCAGCCGGTTGGAAATTGCATCACGACAACGCTCCAGCCCATTCGGCCCATGTTGTGCAGCAGTTTTTGGCCAAACATGATATCCCAGTTGTTTCTCAACCCCCCTATTCACCAGACCTAGCTCCATGTGATTTTTTTTTTATTTCCAAAGATAAAAATAGCGCTTAAGGGTAAACGTTTTCAAGATGTAGATGAAATAAAACAAAATGCGACGGAGCAGCTGCGAGGAGTTTCTAAAAATGACTTCCAGAGGTGTTTTCAAAAATTGCAGGAACGTTGGAGAACATTTATAGACTCAGAAGGAGCATATTTTGAAGGAGATTGAATGTAAATATATTTATCTAATAAATATGTATATTTTTTATTAACAGTCTCGATACTTTTGACATGTATATGTCTTATGGCTGGGGGTCATTCTGTTAATTTGTCCGACACCGAGAATGTTACCATGACGTCATCGATCGAGTACAATTTGTTCAAATTTAATCGAGAAAATAAGAACGTGAAGCGAATTGCGACATCTCATGGCGATATCAGTGACATTTTTTCGATCGAGACGACGATCAAAAAGTATAATAATCACGATTTACCCATGATCGTTGGCGGAGACTTAAATTTGGATTTACGAGGATCACACGGAACTGAATTCATCGAATTTATGCGTACCGCCGAACTTGGATTAGATTTAAGTAACGATCTCGCAACCTCTACTTCGCGCAATTCAACTTGTATCGACGCCGTATTTTATCGACACATCGAGAAGCTTGAAACTCGTGAGTACGTTTCGTGAGTACACACCGTCCTTTATTATCCATCACTAAAAGTATTGTAAATGACGATTCTATAGTTTAAATTAAAAATTTATATAAAAATTTAGAAAAATGTATACTCAATAAAAACAATTGCTGTCTTTGAAAAATAAATAAATAATTCCTGTCTTTGAAACTTGTTTATTTTTACACGTGTTAAAAAAGTTACCTATAGTTTAATCCTCGTCTCCTCGTATCTAATACCAAATCGACATCGAAATTCTTATGTCAACTATATTCAGTAGAAACAAGACATATACATATAGTACCGATGTGTCTGTATGTAGTGTAGATACTCTTAGTTTTTTTTTTTTTTTGATTAGACCTCGTATATATATATCTATATATATAAATATATAATATTTTTGGCTGTTATTCCGGCGGTCGCGCGTGCTGTGATCTCTATAATACAATAATAATAATAATAATAATACTAATAATAATATACACACGTTGACACCGGAACCCGGAGGTGGGAAACCCTTTCGTACCGCTCCCGGTGAACGGGCCGCCGCCGCCGCCGTGCGTTTTTATTATTTGTTTTTAAATTGATAATTTCTTTTTGATTAAATTACACCGTCGGTCGTGTCCGTCGACGGGCCGGGCCGGGCCGGGGGGAGGGGGGCAGGGCCGTAGGGTGTGTTTTCATTGTAGTGCACCGCGCACACACATTCACTACTTTTAATAAACCTCCGCCGCCGTCAGTCCGGCCGGCAAATCGCTACCACACCTCTATAATTGCCGTCTCGCCCTTCTACCGTATAAAACGCTGTTACCCCGTTCCGTTTCCGTGCCGCGTGGGTTTTTTTTTTTTTTTTAATCAAATTTCGTTTAAAATAAGGCTTTTCGAATTCTGTAGTCGACGGATACCATAATAATAATAATATATTTATATATATATATATATATTTATATATATATATATATATATATATATATATATATATATATATATATGTATATATAATCGCAGGAACGTACGACGGCCGACAGGATCTCGATCCGGAATAATAATATATCGGAACACCGGGCGTGTAAATAATAATATTATACCGGCACGCTTTTCTATACTATTTTGCCAGCGCGCGTCGACCCGGGCCACCCGTTATATCGATTTAAATAAATAAAAATCTATACGCCGGGTGATTTTTTTTAATCATTTTCCGCGCGATTATTTCCAGTGGGAATCGTTTAACCATCTCTATTTACAATATTTCCGACATTTTAACGCTTTAATACGCACCGGGACCGTCGTGCGTATCGTACATGTATATGATACGTACATATATTGATTTGCACATAAGCATGTTCGAAAAGGGAATATTCGAGAATGAAACATTGACATGATTTCTACGGGCGGGCCGTTGATGTCGGTGGGAATGAAGGTCTAAATGAATTCTAAAGGTAAAACGATTCTGAGCGAAATTCGCACAAACCTGTTCTGATATATTTTAATTAATATTGATTTGTAACTAAAAAAATATATTTAATCAGTCTGTATTTTAGTCCGTTTTGAATTGTTGAGCATATTTTTTTTTTTTTTTTAGGGCCAAACAAATTGTGTATTGTCATTGATTCGGAAATGGTACTCGAAATGCCGTGATTTGTACGATTTTCGTTAAAATTTGCACTTTAATCGCTTTATAAATTTTTAAAATAAACGTTGTATTACGATTAACTTTTTATTATTTTTACCAAATAAACACCGTATGATAAAACGGTTTTGGAGAATTTTCGAGACGTCAAACAAATTGTTATCCACGTATAATCAAATAAAAACTAAACAAAAGTCTGATATTTAAAACAGCAGCTAACTGAGAATACGCCAAAATATTTACTTGGAAAATTATACCGTGTTTATAAAGACGTGGACGTGAATATCATGTTTTATCACGATTATTTTTAACGGAATTATAACAAAAAAAAAAAATAATAAAATAAACTAAATCGAAAACTTCCGATTTTCCCCATTATTAAAAAAACTTTATGGAATAAAGAAAAAAAAAAAAAAATGATTTCCCGACTACATCCTAAACGCTACGAATAAATTGTCGTGTTGTTTTTGGGTCGGAGCATTTTTTTTTTTTAGTAGAAAAGTCGTTCGCGGACAGACAAAATGGCACATACCATAGTAAAACAAATACATTCATTTTTATGTTTGGAACATGAAACGATTTTAAATTAGCACGAAATAATATTAAAACAATTGCCAATAATGGATGATAAAAAAAACGTACTAAACAAATTTACTTGAAATTTTCTGGGAAAAAAAATAAAAAACACCGATAAATTTATATTATTATTAATTTGAACGAAAATCTAGTTTTTCGTATTTCATAAATATCAGTTTTTACTGATGTGTAGTATTGTAGGCGATTGTTTGTTTACTCTGCCACATTGATACATTACGATAATGTACGTTCGTGTTATTCATACTATGACTGCAAAAAAAATACAGGATAAAAACAAAAAAAAATAAAAATAATATAAAAAAAAAAAACCGTAATAATTAATAATTTACCGATTGGAAATAAAAACGGTCGGCGCGCGTTTCGTCGACGCGATATTACAATTATTATTATTACAATTATTATTATCGTTAAACCGAAAGCATTATGTAAATACGGAGCGGTTTTTTTTTTTTTTTTTTTTTTTTAAGCCGATACGTTGAAACGTAGTGAAATTCATGCGATTTGCGTGTTATGCGCCGGCGGAGTGCGATGGAAATATTGTAATTGTAGTCAGTTATTAATAATACGTCTGCCGTATTTATACACCGTGCCGAACATTATAAAGAGAGTACAAGACAAACCCGGTGACGGATTTATACTCCTCTCGTGTTCTCACATAAATTACGTTGCGCTTGTACGCGGCGCGCGCGTCTGGCTACCGACGAACGCATGCGACAAATCCGGATTCGCCGTGAATCCGGATTATCGTAAATCCGGATTTTTTTTCTTATCCGAATTTCGGTTTTTAAAACAATTGCGTTTTTATGTTCTTCACTCGTCGTTACTCGTAAAACTATTATTATTATTAAATTTACGTTTTTACATATTCAACAAATAGTGATAATTTCATTTTTTACAAAAAAAAAAAAAAAAATCATACGTATTACAATTCTATTTTATAAAATATATATTTCTGGCTGACCCGGCGAACGTTGTTTTACTCATGAAAATACAATAATTCGGATTTTGGAATTAGGATTTATTAGATTGCCGGATAATCCGGATTTATGTCACGTCAGTACTGGCTAGTAGTTATATTCTTTCGTTTTAGAATTTCGTCTATAATAATACGCCGGTCGGTAATATCAGTGAAATAATTATGGGTGAGGGGGTTAGGTTAGGTTCTTGTATCCTTCCGAAATATTTGCGGGAAGGCAAACCGGTACCGCATTTTGCCCCCTACCCGCGAATACGGCAACAGTACAAATACTTTTGATTCTTCTAAAACAAAGAAAGAACATTTATTAATTTTTATATTCATATAAGATAAAAATATCTTATTTCATAAAAGTTAATATACACATATTTCACGTTTCTCTTGTTTTCTAATTGGTTTATCTGCCTTGCAGAAATAAGACAACTAACGTTAAAATAATGATGTTAATTCTTTCGATTATTTTTTTTTTTTTTGAGTTTTGTTCAATGTTATTAAGTCGTTAAATTACGTCTATGATTATTTTGTGTGCACGGAATACAAATATACTTACACCCATCCATTGTGGTTTTGATTTTGGTGAATAAATACCACATAATAGTTACGCCGCTGCGTAATATTATTCAATAGTTTCAAAGACGACGAATACAATCCGTTAGGTTAGTTAGAAGAAAAAAAATAATAATAACGAATAAGTTGTTTTGTTCCGGTGCGATTAAACGATTCCCGGATTAGCGGTCAAAATTAAAACGTTTAAAGAATTAGTTATGTTTTAAATGTAAGACGTTTACCACCTATCCGGTCTGTATAGTTACGGACATCGTTCGAAATTTTTTTTTTTTTTTTTAAGTTCAGGGTACACCGACAAGCTATTTTTTTATAATATAAAATATCGTGTTAACATGAGATACTTAAAAAAAATAATGTTTTTATATAACGGCGCGGGAAAGATAATTTAGTTTAAAACCGTAGTAAGGATAACGGAAGTACGGCGCACGCATAAATCTTTAAAACTCCAAAAAAAAAAAAAAAAAAATCTCCACAAAAGGGGAGAGATGTTGGTTTTTTTATTTTTATTATTATTAAATTCGCGTTTAATTTTAGTGCTTTTTTTTTTCGATTGTAACGTGCCCGCGCTGTACAATGCTGCGGAATATCTGCTAGTCATTCGACCGTTTTTTATGTAATTTATTTTTTTTCTTTATTTTACTACTATAATTACACCGTTTTTATCGAATGACATAGCAGAAATTAACCAAAAGTATAGTTTAAAATGTTCAAAACAAAATAATGCAGGGACACGTAAAAATGTCTAATAACAAAAAAAATCAATTTGTTTTAATACAAAAAAAAAAAAAAAACAAACGACACAAAAACACTCCTAAAACCGCGTTATTTATCGACGACTTAAATCGTTTATTTTCCACTTTTAAATTTCTAATGCCCTACGAGAAAATAGTTTTTATAGAAAATGTTACTTTCGTGTCTCTCATAATTTCCCGACTGTTTCCCGGCAGTCAAACGTGATCCTTTTCCGGTATCAACCAATTACGGATTTCCAAGAGAAAAGAAACCTTACTACTGTTTGCAACGCGTTCGCAATAATTATTATCTTTATTGTTATGGCTCTGAATCAGTCGTATCGCGGGTCGTTACAACCGCCAAGACTTAGTTTTATTTTTTTAATACCGACTATAATATAATACGTAACGAGTACAATCCGATTATTAAAAAAACCAAATTCGATGATACTTAGATTTAGAGAAAAAATAAAAAGCCAAATAGATTCTAGACATTTTAAAACTAAACACTAAGTTCCTTTTTATTAAACTATCAACGAACCAGAAAACCGTTGTTACAATTATTATGTACGTGAAAATAAGAAATTTTATTGTCGTATTGCCAAATTTCATTTCACGGATTATAATATTATTTCAACAGTCGAAAATAGTGTGCGTGTAGTAATGTCGTATTGTTTTAATTTCACAGTAACAAAACCGACGACACCGACTTGTTTAAATTTTTGATCGTAGTGTCTAAAAAAAAAAAAAAAATACGTATCGGCTTTCAATTAAATCGAGAGAGCGGATACAAAACGAAAACGTATATCGATCGTGAGACAGTTTAGATTTGCGGGTTTTATGCCGTCGCACGTTATTATTTTCATTCGTTACATAATAACAAAACCTACGATGCTTAATGTAATACTCGAGCGATAATATTACAGATTGACCTTTTAAAAAGTGGCTGTTGCCAGTTAATGCTGGAGAACATAATACACCGACAATAAGCGATGTCCCACCGTCATCTTTGTTCAAACTTTCGTTTTGCGTTTGAATGTAATAATAGTTTAAGAAGTCGGCAACGAATAAAGTCTCGAACGCGCCCCAACGTTCCCCCGGATCGCAATGAGAAAACCGAGAATTTTTTATGCGCGAAATTCGACAAAATACCAACGTTTAGCGGACACTCGCAGTGATTACAATAATATTATCCCCCGATAAACACAATACGAATACCGTCGTCGGAAATCTGCGTTCACTATTCGCCTAGCCCGTTGGAAACTCATTTTTTTTTACTCTAGTTTTAGACTCCGGACGTAGCGAAAAATGTTACTTATTTCCCGGATACCGAGGTTCTGCTGATTGTCGTGCGATGTGTTTTTTTTCTTTCTATTTCTGTGTGTAAACACGTAATTTGACGAGTAGATTCGCAATAATCATCCAAACTTAAATAAAAAAATTTTTTTTTAAAAACCTGGAATATTTACGCAACAACTAGGAATCCATGAACGTTTTCAGACCGAGGCCCTTACCCGTTAATAGAAATGAACAACAGTCACGCTTTATTATAACTCTAAAAATTTATTTAAAATAAAAAATATCAACTCAGAATAAAATTTAAGTGTCGGGTACATAAAAAAAAAAAAAAAACTCTCAACGAGTGATTGTATAATGCTTGTGTATGCATAGCGCTTTTACGTTAATTGTAACAAAATTAATTAATATTATTCAAAACATACCTTTGATAGATTCAGTGTTAAGATTTGTATTAGATTTTCCAAAATCAGGTATCACTGATCTTATAAAATTATCTAAAGACTCTTTTAATTTTTCTTTTAAGTTCTCCGTTTTTTTTAATTTTAATTTTTCTTTTGATGTTCCGCTCAAATATTTCCCTGGAGCCGTTTAGATTTTATTACAAAAAAAAAAAAAAAAACACCAAATTCAATCTCAACGTATAGAAATCAATTTTAAATGTTTTCAATGAATGAACGTTACCTTTGCAACCGCAGAAATGTCAGGTGGGCGAGTGTTTTCTCTTTCCCCCTACAATTACGCCACTGACCACTTGTATAAGAGCAATGTTGTAAACCGATTGGTTTTGGAGATGACCCGGTGATCCGGGGAGATTCCGATGATAATACTGACCTTCCCCAGATCCGTCATAATATTTATGTAAAACTAGCGGCCATCACCCGGCCTAGTTCGGGTCATGTTTGTTGGCTATCCAGAATCGTCTAGTTGTCCCGCATGGGCTTTTCTTGTCTACACTATTGAACAAAATCTTAAAATTCTAAGCAAATTGATGCGGAGTGTATTGGTTTTGTTATGATGTGTGTGTTATTTAAAAAAATGTTCTGTCTAAATCCAATTAAATTTTATTTTAAATTTTGCTTGATTTTAAATTTTAAGTATCAATTGGCCTTACGCATTAAATATTTCTGGACACACCACGTTAAGTGTCTCAGCTTCTTGGGCCAGCACCAATAGATTTTGTTTGCATGAGATACGTGTAAGAGCTACGTAAAATTGACCATGGGAAAAACATTAGGTGTAAACTCGAAACGTTTAATGTTTAGCCCTGTGCCTATTTTATATTATATTTGATTTCCATGGTAAACCTAATCTAACAAAAGTATTTTCAAAAAAAGGGCTTCAAATTCCCGATTTTTCCGGTGGATAATTTTCCTTTTATAAAAACCTTGTCCTGACAACTACGAACACAAAAATAACAATAAAAAAATCAGCCAAATCGGTCGAGCCGTTCTCAAGTGATGAGATCTGTATAATTTTTGTTTTCTATCTAAATCTAATTAAATGTTTTTTTTTTTTTTTTAATTTTAATTCCATATTACTTTTGAATTTTTCCTTGTTTTAAATTTTATGTTTCAATTGACCTTACGCATTATATATTTCTGGAACCAGCACAAATAGATTTCGTTCGCACGAGTTCATAATCGATATTTTAATAAAACCAATACATTAGCCATAAGATACCGGATAACCATGGACAAACTTGACCCGAGTAAGGCCAGATGACGGCGGCTATTATACATATAGATTTCCAGTAAATCGGACATGTCGTATACAAGATCATGTATTATTTATACGGAAGACGGATAGAAAAATTAAATTTTAAAACAAATATTGCATAATCTGCGTTTTTTACAGGCCGTAATAGATCTCAAAAACCAGGGGGGAACCCCCGTGAGTTGCAGCGCGCCCAACACTCCTGCGAATCGCGCCGTTACTGGAGTGAAAATATAATAATAATATAATATTGTCAATGATATCTTATCCGTCTTATGACGTCGTCGTACTGGCCGCGGAGAATTCGGCGCCCGCGTCACCAAAAGCAACCCGTAAGCGTTCGCGACACGCTTCTAAAACTTGGGAAGGAGTTGGACCGCACCGTGCCCGGGAATATTGCCCACGTCCGGAAATTCCGCGGCGTTTAAACGTCGTCGTCGTCGTCGGGCCGATCGGCGAACGGAGCGGCGGTGGCGCGGTCGCAGCAAGCCGCGCCGGGCAAACCGCTAGACACGACTGCCGACGTCCGAGGAGGTTCGGGTATGACGCGTGCGAAATTGCCGCGAATAGTCGAGGGACTACTCTACTATTGTATTAAATAATTTGTCGTCGTCGGCAGTGAGACGAGCTCAGGACGACCGGGCGCACTGCGTCGAGACAGACGTATTAGAATTATATCCCGCCCGTATATATATATATAATTCATATAGAAACCGAAAATGTTTCCGGGTACATAAATTCCAGAGTGTATTTCTCTCTCTCTCTCTCTCTCTCTCTCTCTCTCTTTCTCTATCTATATATATATATATATGTAAATTCTGTGCGAACCGTGAGATGTATTGGTATTACTATGATAGGTGCCGGTTTTTTTTTTTTTTATTCAGTCTGTTGGCAATTTTTCTACCGGAATTCCTGTCCGATCGACAACGTCGGAGCTGGTGGTTTCGGGTAGTAGTGGATTTTTGTTTTATTAGTCCGGTCGGTCGTCTTTTTTTTTTTTTTCATTTTTCTTACGGGATTCGTAATAATTGAAAAAAATGAACCGGGGAATTTATTTATTTTCTATGTAAAAAAAAAAAAAAAACAACAAATTTAGCGACCTGAAATCTGAATCGAATTTTAATATTAAACTCTTTCAAGACGCGGAACAATTTTCAACACGTTCTGCCGATTTTCGAGCTATTCGGAGCAATTCGGAATTGTTGAGTTTTTATAAGGGGTTATATGCAATTGTAATTGTATAGACTTGTCCAATAATGCACGGAAATTTGACGAAATTTAATCATTTTTAATTTTTATAATCGTTTCAAATTTATAGTTTTTATGAATATCGTATTAATCGTGGGCATTTTGCCGTTTAATAATTTAAAAATTCTTTGGTTCCATAAAAACGCACGAAAATACCCCGGACAATTAGTAAGTTATTATGTAGTTATAAATCAATAAAATAATATTTAATTTTTATCGATTAAAACGTTTCTCCCGGACTTTGCTCAGAATCGTTTTTTGTTAGCGTACATATATTTTCGTTAAATTCTCCTCTTTACCCTACACTCCCAACTACCCACCTACAACAGTCTATCCGTGGACGGTATATCATTTTTTATTTTTTTTATTTTTTTGTTCGTGTGCTTTCACGAATATCAGAGAATCGTATTTTTAAATTTATACGAGATAATATGTATAGCAATATTACGATTATAAACAAAGTCGCTGATGTATATAAATACAAAAATATATAATAACGCCGTATACCGTGTACATATATTATCTAAAGTATACAACTATAGCCGATATAATGAAACTTGGAACGAAATATATTTTATGTGGAAATATATTTCGTATTAGTTTTTTTTTTTTTTTTTTTATGGCATACATTTTGGTGTGATTTAACTTTCAAAAATAATAGACGCCATTATTTTCGCCTAAACGTAAAACTATTAAAAACGTAATAAATATTCGTTATATTCGGAATTTCGTTAATAAACCGACAATGAATATTGTTTATTGCGATTGGCTAATCCAATAATTATTTATTTTATATTCCTAATCTCATACTAGCCTTTGCGATTCTCTAAAGGTTTTCTCCGCCAAAACCGCATCTTTCTAATTCCGTCGATCCCCGTTTTGGACCACGTCTTCTCTCCAGTCTTCCACTCCCGGATTCCTTTGAGCCTTTTCGGGAACGTCGGTTTACCTTATGCCGAGTCTACCGCAATGCCTCCTTTCCCGAGGCTTCCATTCTAGCGTTTTTCTAACATTATCCTTTCCTCATTATACCACCTAGCCGTTGCGTTCTTTTTCCTTTATCAAAACCGACCATTGACGCCGAGTCCCACCGTGGCGTATGGCTTTCTATTGTTCCTTCAATAACCGTCGATTTGTCGTTTTGTCACAGGTTCCTTTCCATATTTTGTTTTTGAACGTATTCAATTCCATTTGTGGCCGGCGACTTGTTTTACGGCCGCGTATAAGGTATATTGGTCATACGATATCTTGTATTGTAAAAATAAATCAATTCCGAGAATTACGACCGTATTTTTTAGAGTAGTTGTATTGAAAAAGCGATAACGAGTGAGCGATGTATTTTGTTTCGTATAATTTTCTAACGGCGCAACCGATTTTTCCTGTATATTCGCTCGGTCCGTTTTGCAATGCGTTTTATCAGTGGCGTAGCCAGATTTTTGAAATGGGACGTGGGTCAAAGCCAAAATGGTAAAAAAAAAAAAAAAAATATCAAAAGTCATAATGACTTGTGTGTACGAAAACTACTAAAACCGCATTAATAAATAATGACACTCGACGAAGTAATAAACAATAATTAATTTCACATGAATCAATGCGGCATCTCGGCACGTGATAAGTGATAACGTTAGTTTCAAATAATGAATGTTAAAATTGATAATTGATTAGGTATGATAAAAACACGAATTACGGTAGAACCACGTCAATCATATGGTCTTAGAATATGGTCTTCTAACGGCATCAACGTGCCCCGTCTATTAGTATAAAGGTCTGCCACAGAATGTGCAGTTGCCGATACCTACAACATCGTAAACCATTGATAATAACTGATTATAATTTTTAAAAAGTTACTATCGAACAAATTCGATAAGAATGAGGAGCACTAAACCGTAGCGAAACGTTAAAACGCATAAAATAAACCGCGTAAATACGTGTTTATACGGACAACGGATAAGGGGCTCAATACCCGCCCGCCCCATGGCTACGCCGGCGCGCCGCGCGATATAACCGTCCGCGGTGCGCCGCCTCGAATGGTATTTAAATAATAATAAAAAAAAAAAAAAACCGTTTTGTTTTTAATCGACCGGCGGGGACGGCCGACGACGGCACCGAGTAAACACAAAATATACTTAGTGTTTACGGATTAACAGAAAAGCAAGAGGTGTATAAAATTGGTGTTGAATCAAAAACGGATCCCGGGGCGGCGGCAGTGGCGATGTGTTATGGAAATTGTTTAAATATATTATATTATTACTGTACATGTCTGTATATTGCGCATAAATGGATTTACATAACACTCGCACACAAATCCGAATATGCGGACTGCCGGATCCCCCCGGCTTTACGGACGGGAGGTGACTTGGCGAGGGAGTGAGAAAAAGAGCGAATGGGCTGGGGGAGAGCGCCGGGCTAAACCCTATAGTTTGATTAATGCGCACTCAACGGTCTGAGCTTACGCTCGTGTACGGGGGAGCTACGATTAATCGCACAAAAACCTAGGATCGCGATGATGAAAAAATATTTGGAAAACAATTATCAATATCCACGCGGGGGCCAAATAAACGTACGGAAATGTCTAAATATTGTAGGTTTTCGAATTTTCGATACCGGTATTCGGTGGTATTGGATATAAGTTTAACGAACATGGATAATGTTCTTCTCTATATTTTCCGATATTTCCGTAGTAATATCTACTTATAAATACGGAAATAGTTAAGTCGTCCCTCCTCCCCAAACGAGAATTTTTCTTGAAAAATTTAGTCTTTGTTACGGATTTTCCGGAATGGCTACAAGTTTATACTGTAGTGTATAAATACGGCGATGCGTATAACAAATTAACAACAAAAAAAAAAAAAAAGTCTTTTAATAGTTACGGATTACCTGTGAATGTCACAGGTATACTGCGATTGTTTTTTATAATTTACTAATTCGATTTCCGTACAAGATTAAAAAATCACAGTTTACCTATTTCGTTTTAAAATGTAATCGAAAATACCGAATGCCGGAAATTTACCAGTACTGGTTTACCTACCGGAAAACACCGTCAACTCTAAGGTACGTGCTGTTAAAAATATAACTATCGGATAAAGAGAAAACAACAAAAAAAAAAAAACTTCGTCACTATACTCGTATAATATTAAAACCGTGCGCTTAGATATGTTACTACTATTTTCTTCCGGAGCGTATCCAAAATAAAAGTGGCGAATTTAATCGAAACGTTTTACGCGTTATTTTATTTTATTTTGTTATCGACCGTGTAAAACTATTTCCATTTTCTACTATTTTTTTTCTCTACGCCCGTTTCGTTATTCCGTAATTTCGGTGTATTGACTTTTATATAATAAACTTTGTAATAAATCAATTTATTAAATAGGAAATATACACTCTTCCCCAACAGATACTTATCGCGAAGGAGAGCGGGTATAACGCGAAATAGGAAATACGATCACAGCGGATAAGATTACATTTTTCATAAACCGCAATTGTACGGAAAAATCGGTTTCGCTTTTTTAAACACGAGTACAAAGCCATGTATTTACGTTTTAGTTTACGGCGAAACAATATAATCGTTTTTATCATATTAAAATATATTTTGCATATAAATATATCAAATTACAAATTGTTAAATATTAATAGATGTTTTTGTTCAAAACGGAAATACATTCGTACGAATATCAACCGAATTGAATTAAATATTGAACAATTCTTGTCAAACACAAAACAAAGTTGTTCCAATCGGTAACAAGCTGTACTTAATATTTTTGTTCGACACCAAAAACGTATTACTTTTTATTTATTTGAATTACGATCTCAGTTATCGTTGCCATTACATTGCAAGAGACTATGCCACAGATAAACATATATAACGACAAGATAGCCGACTATACGAGTAAATCTGAAGCTTGGTAGTCATACACCAAAAGGCCACAATTTATTGATTAAAACTCGAGGAATATTCCTCTGTGTACGTACAAAGAAATACATTCGGACTTGGTTAACCCAAAGTTGATGGGACCGAAAAAAAAAGTTCGAGTTAGCAAAAAAAATAAATAAATAAATGTTGTAAAATGTTTTATTTAAAACAGTACAATATTTATTATAATATTTACATGTATAGTATAATTATTTATTCATTTTTTTTTTTTTTTTTGGATACATATTATTATTCATATCATCAAATATATATATATATATATATATATATATATATATATAAAAAGTATAAATATTTGTTTGGCCATTTATTTTAACGCTTTATATTACAGGGTTTCTTTTTTAGTATAAAAAAAAATAAATTAAAAATATATCGCGTTTCACTGCATTCCTGTGTATTAATCAGACATTAGCTTTTCCCGTACGGCATTGCCGTGAAAAATTAAATACCCTTGGATTAATCCCTAGCATATTTATACAAGCCCCTACTATATCACGGTCATTTATTCATTCTTGTAGCTAATCTATTGAAAAAAAAAAAAAAAAATAGTACTTTCTTCCGGGAAATCGGTACCATTTAAACCAAACTAGTAGATTATCATTGGGATCGTTGGTATTCTGGGGATCAACACCGTTTTTTCAGCTCCGCGGCCAGTAGTAGGGATCGTACACTCAAGCGGATGGTTTTTTTCAAAGATTTTATTCCTCGATTCCATGCTATTCGTTGTATACTTTGGTGTTTTTCACTGTGTTCAGTTTGATTTATAGCTGAAAAAGTTCATCCACTGACCACCACATGTTGGTTTTCGATAAATCGCCTCAATTCATTAGAATGTATATCTGTGCTTGTGCTTGGAACTTCGAGATAATATTCGAGTTAAACACGATTGTTTTGCATTGTTTAAATATGATATTCTAAGTACCGGGGAAAAAGTCCGAGGTATCGACAATTTTGAGTTGACCAAGTTTGATTGTTTATGATTTTATACGCAACGATGAAAAAAAAAAATATTTGAAATTAATCGCAAATTGTTGTTTGGTATATTATACCTAAAAATGCACGGTATAAAAAATTCATTTCTTGCGGGTTAATCAATACAATTAACGCTACCATCAGTGTGCATGGCCGCCGACTTAATATCTGTATCCAATTGTTCTATATGAGTTAAGCGGTTTTGTTTTTGACATTATGTTGATTAAATTTCGATCGAGAAGTCTTTCTATACACGTCCCTCAAAGAAAATCGATTTTAATTTAAATACAAATAAATAAAAACGAGCTCATCTGCGTTTTACCGCTTTCGTCTAAGTATACAAGTTGGAGTGGCGACTGTGCGTAATGAAAATCTCATAAAAGAGAAAATAAATGGATTCGAAAAAAATAAAATAAATAATTATTATTATTTTTTTGGTTTTTTTTTTCTCGCTTTTCTTTTCCCGTGGGTAACTAACTAACTAATGGAATTACGCAATAAATCGTCTTTTTATCCTAAATCTTACTTTTTTTTTTTTTTTTATCTTTTGGGGAGGAAAATCGTATATGTATAATAATACGATATAGACATGCATGTTATATTATTTCTTTCGACCGTCAGATTGTGTCCTATAATGACCGGCGTGTGACTTACATAATAATATAATATCATAGAGAGGTGTTATACGAGAAACCGTTTTTTGACCGCTTCGGTGTATAAGACTATTAGTTTTCGGCCTTTAGACGTTTATGTCTATGTATGCAATTTTTCGGTTCGGTTCTTCTTCTTCTTCAAAAAAAAAAATGTTCCCGTTCTTAAAATTATAATATAGGTTCCGATAGACACCGGTTCATAAAAATGCATTGTTTCGAACACCTGTTGTTAATTAGGAATTTATTATTATTTTTTTTTTTTTTGAATAATAACAAAACTACTAACGAAATAACTAAACAAATATTTGGTGACGATAATAAAACACTAATTGTATTATTATTATTCACTCTGTATTATGTTAAGTTTCAAAAAAAAAAAAAAAAGTGTTTAAGTCGTTTCCAAGTAAATTCCACGGCGAAATCAAGCATGTTTTCAGAAGTTTTATCCGATTACTAGACTTGATTGTACCAGTCGGTACGATTTGCATAATAAATGTCAATTTTGATAGAAAACACAACCGGTATCTTCTAACATAACTAAATATTATTACTCGATAGCGTTCTCGTTGGAAAAATTCATAATTGTTATTCGACCCGAATGTTTGTACTATTTGTTGATTAAAATCACCGACGGTCGTATAATATGATTATATTTCGAGTTGAAAATACCATAGACATATAGATTAAAAATATAAAAGAAAAATATTTTTATGGAAAATACACACTAGTATTTATTTGATTAAAACAATACTTCATTTAAATAAAACGTTCAGTTATCTCTTCGAACCGATAAGAATCTAAAATAACCGAAAATATTTGTATTTAATTTAAAAGGTTCCTATTCTGGTTCCGGTTTCTTAAATTGAAAAATATGGGTTCCAATAAAGGTTCCGTTTCTTGAAGATTCTTCCATTTTTTTTTTTTTTTTTTTTTTAATATCATATACAATATAAATTATATATTCTCGTAAATATATGTAAAAATGGGATTTTGTTGGTCACGGTTAATCTTCGAAACTACTGAATTGATCGAATTGCTTTTTTAATTTTTTTAATAATGATAGAGAACATCGCGGAGCAAGGTTCCGAAGCCTAATTCCGCGTTCGTAAGACAATTAACAATCGAGTAATTAATTTTTATAAATAATCGGCAAATGCGCCAGCACTCAAATTATAACGAAACGAAACGGGCTAACCCGCTGAACACCAAACGGAAATATTGCGTGACGGCCCCAGATTGCGGAAAAACTCTTATAAAAAAATGATTGAAGCTGAAATTTTAACTGGCCGTGTGAAAGGTAATATTGTTCATATACCGAGGATTTCTTTGATAACAACCTTCGACAATTCTTTCGAACTCGAACGTCTTCAATTTCCCGTAATTCTTCGCTTTGCCATGACTATCAGTAAAACACAATGTTAAACATTAAGACCAACAGGCTTCGACAATCCAGAACGTTGCCTCACTCGTGGGTAATTTTATGTCGCATGTTCTCGAGTTAGCTCGGAAAATGATTTATATACTTGTGCACCTAATCAAAAAAAAAACGAATAATATATTATACCAAGATGTATTATGGATTTGTCTTATATGTACCAAAGAGTTTTAACATTCATAAAACTACCTGCCTGTGTTGAATGTTTTGTCTAGCTTCAAGTGAAAATTTTCGAATATTTTAATAAAATTTCTCTACAAACTCGGACTTGAAATGTAAAATTACTACTATTATCTGTGTAGATTTTTTTTTTGTTCTATCTTAACTCAAAGTGCTAAAATGTTTGAATAAAATCTTTTTATAAGTTTAAAATTAAAAATATGTTTTATTCATTTATGACCGAAAAGAAAATTTTTAGGATGCTCGGGCGAAGCTAGTATAATATAAATATACGAGAAATGGAGTTAGGATTTTTTTTTTTATAAATTTACGTCAAGTTTAATACTTGTTGCTCCGCGTACCTGTATAATTATACGTACAAAACAGTAATATAATGTTTTTGATAATACTCATTAAAAAAAAAAAAAAAAAAAAAAATTCTGTGTGTAATAGTTGGTTTAAAAGAAAAGCTAAATGCCCCCCCCCCTCCGTCCACGGTCGCATCAACAATAATTTTCGCGTTGTTGTTTTTTTTTTTTTTTTTTGAAAACGACGCTCGTTTGCGCGCTTGTTTACGTAAATAAAAATCCAGACTGTTTGGCGAAATATATTATTTTAATATACGATGATGAGGGAGTTCGCATACTGCTGCAGATAGACAGACACTGCACATACAACGCATTACGCTCTTGTATATTTTAAATTAAAAAAAAAAAAAAAAAAATTAAAAATAAAAGTAGAAATTGCTTTTATCCTGATAGCAGTAGTCCGCGGCGGCGATGGTACGGAAGTGGAAGGACGCGTAGAGTTTTTATTATTATTATTTTTTTTTTTTTCTACGGAGTTTAAGCTCATCGTATAGTCCTGTACCACATCCGATAAAAATCTCCTGATGCATACGAGAGTGCGTGTGTGTACAATATTCGCGTTTCACGTACGCTTGTCATCTTGAAGATAATATGACCGTTTGTTATTATCATCGTACCAGACGAGAAAGAGAGAGAGAAAAAAAAATCATAATGCAAATAATTTACGTACGAGCATTATAGTTGTCTCTCGGTTGTTCTAAAATCGAACTAGGTGCACTGTTACCACTGTTGCCGGGTGAATATTTTAAATATCATTTGAAGCCTACGGTAAAAATCTTGTGGTTTTTTTTTTCATTTATCATTTTTATCTTACAATAGTTTTTCGAAATTCTCCACCTATTTTCAAGATAGATATCTTGTGATTACCATCTGATCGAGTTATTCGTTCGCGTGCTCACAAATTTCTCCGTAAACATTTTTTTTTATTTATTTCGCGATTACACAATAAACACTAGCGATAATTTTTGAATTGATAATTTTTCATTAATTAAAGAAGGAGAAATAATTATTGCGTTATCGATACAGAATGGCAGATCGCACGAATTAATAGTTTTATAGATTCCTAGTGTAGCGAAGCAACTGTATTATAGTTTAATTAGGACGCGTTTATTTTCTCGTAAATCGTTTGTTCGGAAAAAATAAAAATACTCCAAAACGTTTTACACAGTTTTCGGTTCGGTTATTTCGCCCGCTGTTACTCCGTCCGAACAATATTGTTTGGATCCCTCGAAGATTCCCTAAACAATTATGGAACCCGACAACCCGGAAATGACGACAATATACACGACGGTTTTATTTTCGTTGATTTCTGCGTTGCTGCCATGAAAAAACAAAAAAACACGACTAATACTGTTAACCTAACCAGTTTACCAATAAATCGCTCAGAATTGATTTTTGATTGCAATTATTTACTATTACATTCACTGCGCAAACCGAATATTATGTTATTCTGACACTGGAAAATGTACAATAGTCAATATTGTATTGGTTGTACACACGTGGGTACACAGGTATACTCGTATTTCGATGAAACGACGGATATACAATTTTGACGTTTCAAAAAATTGCAGCGTTAAATTTTTTTTAAGATTTCGTTATTGTTATTACCGCGTATTTGTTTTAAAGGTTTGTACGTTCGGTTCGAAAAAAAAAAAAAGAAAAAAAGAAAAAAAGTTTCACCTAAAAACAAAAACGAAAGTCGAGGAAATTGGTTTTTGCGCGCTTGTTATCTTCGTCTTTGCCAATACAATTACAATACAATTGGAAATTTGAATAAACAAAATGCGTATTATATTATTATTATTATTATTATTATTATTATTATTTACTAGCCCCGTTACTCGCGTAACTTTTTTTTTTTTTATTATTATTATTTCATCCGAATCACTAAGGTAACCCGTAAATCAAAAAAAAAAAAAAAAAAAAAAAAAAAACAATTCGATTTCCATACCGCATGTACCGATAATCCCGCGTGCAAAACTCCCTCTAGGGGTTGAATTTTCAAATAAAAATGGATCCAATGTCCTATTCCGGGACCAAAAGTAAACCATAAACTAAATTTCATGAAAATCCGTTCGGCCGTTACGGAGCTGAGTGCTAGGACGCGTTTAAGAGGGCGGGAGGGCCAATAAATTATTACGTAGTACCCCGCCAAAGCATTCACGTATTTTCGACTATTGTCTATGATGGTAATGATTTCCCGGGACGTGTTTTTCATATATTGTAGTCGTTATTGTGTTGCTCAAAGATGAGGAAAAAAAAATGTATCTAGACAATGATAAAAGACAATTGAATACAATACAATCTAGACGAAAATAAAAAAAATAACTTTTAATTGTATAAATTGTCTAGATAAAGATAAAACACAATTTATATCTGGAAGAACAAAAAAAATCGTTTAGTTTTAATCGTTTGCCCGTGAACTTTTTTTTTTTTTTTTATCGTTTTGTTTATATGTTATCCGCGGCAAAACACAATCGTACGATTATTACAAATCGGTATAACAATATGTAATTTCCGTTGGCAAAAATAAAATAAAACCGTACAGGAAATCGGCCGAGTAATAAAATAATAATAATATCGCGACGTGCGTGTTACGACTATATAATATGTACCTGGGACGGGCGTGGTGGGCCATTTATTATTTGTTTTATAGAATAATCAAACGTTTTCATAAAAATACGTATAGGCTAGTCAATTTAACGAATAATGATATTATCTCCGTCATGTTAAGTTAATTTAAAAAAAATAATAAAAAAAACGTACGAGTATACATATTAAATGTTTATTTGAAAACTTAGTTGTCTTATTAACTTGAGTTTAGTTAATTTCGCATCGTTCGTAAACATATAGCATTGTCACAGGGGAAATTATTTACCATAGGATAAGTGTTTTTTTTTTTTTTTTTTTACCAAGGATATCCAATGTAAAACACACGAGATCATACGAACAAGGACCAAAAAAAAAATCATGACAAAATCGTATTGTCTATAGGACGGTCATCAAACGGAGCATTTATTAATTATAAATTAAAATTAACTTAACGCGATATAATTCAAATTTAACTCGTTATTTATCGAGTCAGTGTACAACATAAAAACCCGGTTAATAGTAAAAATCAAAAGTTAAAACTAACTCGACTTGTAACATTCCAACTCGTTAATATCCGCCCTTTTTAACGGTCCGATATACAGAGTGATATTCGTTAGCAACAATTATATTTTATTTAAAAAAAAAAACATAATAATAATAATCCAATACGCGTTTTACGCATTTTCCGCGTTTTAAATCAATTTAAAACTATTTCACCAAACGGAACGATCACGCGGAAATAACAAGAGTACAACAAGGCGGTGAAGTAAAAAAAAAAACATTATGTTATTATAGTCGCGAACGGTAAAACAATCGCTTTCTAACAATCAGACACGATTCGCATTGATGTCTTGATATGTATTATTAGTTTATTAATTTATTTGTTTTGGACGCTATACTAACGAACCGCGTGTGTAATTGTTGTTTGACGTGTTAAATCCAATAAAATGTTAAAAAAAAAAAACCAAATTAAAACCCGCATTGGGTTATAAAAAAAGATCCGTAGGTCGCCAAGCTATACATTTTCAAATATGAAATTTCCACGGCTATTCGTCCTTAGTCCGTCATTGGTACCCGTCCGATAAGTAGTTAGGATTAAGATCTGTTCGAATTTTATTTTTTTTTTAGAAAATTTAACGCGCCCGGTCGCCAACACTATATACGCATGCGGGCGGCTCGTCGGCGTACGGTTTACGATATTTTCGACCGTCCGGAAATGCAACTGTTTTGCAATGCGATTATTGCCGTATCTGCACTTATATTGCACAGTGATCTTTCTTCGGACGTTTATTACTTCAAACACGTCATTGGTACCGCCGGCCGACCATCTTTTCCGGCGGTTTACCGGACGTCGGTACGCACGGCAACGGACGCCGCGGTAGTGATTTCCGGCCGATAAATGATTGAGGTTAGGGCGCGAAAATAGTCGTAAAGACGCGTACGGCGATTCCCCCGACTTCCCATTAGACTACGGGGGTAGTCGCTTATTATTATAACGAGATCTGTTCAAAAACTACAAGGATTTTATATTTTAATAATCACAAAAAATGAAATTACGTTTAAAAATATCTCCGTCGATTTACTCTCCTCCGGACGACGGTACGTGCAGCGATCCCGGGCGGCGATCTTGCCATTTTTCAAAAGTCTTTTGGAACTGTTCCAAAGTTAAAACTACGAGTTCTGTTGCCGTGTTCGCTTTGATTTCCTCTACATCTCGAAATCGTTGTCTTTCAAGCGCACATTTAAGTTTTGGGAATAGAAAAAAAAAATCATACGGGGCCTGATCAGGAGAACGGGGACCACGGCAATTTTTTTATCAGCTAAAAATTCACGAATCGACAGCGTTAAATGCGCCGGGTGCATTGTCGTGGCGAACAATCGGTGAACGAGAATTTGGCAGCGCGACCCTTCTCATCTGTACATTTTCCTGTAAAATTGCATGACAAGACTCAATTGAGATTCCCTTTGTTAACTCACGAACGGTTAATCGGCGGCCATTTCGCATATTTTCGCAAATTGTCGCCACACCATCGTTTCTGGACGTCTTAACACTACAAACTATAATGTTTAACCATTTTTGAAAGTATTTCTAACAAATTCCAAAAATTGTCTCACAATGTTTAACAGGTTCGAAAAAAGGTTTTTTTTCTAGAATGAAAAAAGAAGAAACCTAACGTGGTAGTATAGTGTGCTATTCGTGGAGATAAAAGGTTTCGGTTAGAATTATTTTTCGATTTATTTAACATAATTTCCTTTTCCAGTAAACACCCAAGGGGTTAACTGAAAATAGTGAAATAACCACTTTATATAAAAAGTGTTCCTCCACTCTTCTTTGGATTAACTTCATATTGCTAATGCCTCCGTTGGAATTTATTATTCGTATTAACGACGAAAATTCAAACAACATAAAGAGTAAGGCTATCGTTATCGTTTGTTTAATGGCAACCGTCGCAGACATTGTGTTTTTTTTTCTTCGTTAATTCGTCCAAACGTCTCGAAATTTTCGAGTAATTACACGTGGGCAGCAGCTAATTGATTATAATTATTCACACATTCGTCACTATCTTTTCTGCGGGGTACAAAAGTGGCCTCCAAGATCTCCGCTCCGCCATTCGTTTAGATCTCCAACCGTCTCTATCCGATGCTCATGTTTTTTAATCTAGTCCTCCTTCTCTTGGTTTTCTCACATTTTTCTCGACTACGTCTGCAGGTCTTCGAAAGGGTCTAATAAGTTTTATCTCGTATAAATATCGAAAAAAAAAAAAAAAAACGATCCTCTTTTCGATGTTAAAATATTCGCACGGTTTGCTGTTATACGCGGTAAAAAATAATACAAAGGAAAACGGTTACGGCGACAAAATCGTTTGTGATTCAAATTTTATCGTTTATGTATACTCCCTCCTTATAAATATTCTTTCGATATTCGGTGGTTTTTTTTTTTCTTCTATCAAAATTTTCGAAGCGTATGATATTTCAGTGATACAAACTATCTAGAGAAGAAAAAAAAAAAATCAAAACTTTAGACACACCGAAAGCAACCGAAAGCAACCGAAAATCTGAAATAAAATAGTATATTAATTATACGTATGACGACTTTGAAAAGACGTTTTCCTATTCCTTGGCGCCTCTATTCGAATTTTTCTTACAAGTTTTTGTATTATTACCTATATCGTAATTGTTCTAATACGTTTTTTTTTACACCGTACTACGTTTTTATTTGTGTATATTATTTTTAAACACGCGAAAATAATTACGGGTAGAGCCAAAGGTAAATTTACAGGGGGATGCGAGCAACGCATATCTATACGTACGTGTGGGGATGGAGTGTGTAAAACAGCTAAGTAGACATTTCCTCCCTGAATTATGTACGGCGGTACTGTTCGAGAGTTCACCAAAGACATACTGTATTATAAATATAAATTTGAAGTATCTGATGTTAAGTGTGATTTGTCTGTTCTAAACACAAAAGAACGCTTTTACTATACTCTATTGTTAATAAAATACATTGAGGTTTTTTTTTATATGTATATATAATATATACACCTCTCCAGACACAGCCCGTTTCTGTATTATTATCAATCCACACCAAAAGGGTGCCTCTGTCGGGTATAAACTCTTTTTTTTTTTTTCTTTTTTTTTATGTAAATACAAAAGACAACTCGCATTTCGATCGTCGCAGTTCTATTTCGTATTCCATTCGTTTCGCCCGTACCATTCTCGTCGAATTTGACACCGCGATACGTTTGTTCCGTCCCGGGCTTTTTTTTTTTATTATAGTGTAATTTTTTTTATTTTCTAAAAGAATTTTAATAAATTAAAATATCGTTTTTATGAGGAAGACGAACAATTCGAAGACCGAACGACGTACTACAAAATAATATATTTGGACTACCGTTATAATAATAATAATGATCGTTACCACTACGTGTGTATGTGCGTGCGGTAAATAGGGCGACGCACAGACGACCACGTGACGGTACGCGTACGGCGTGGCGTTAAAGAAAAACGAAAATTGTTATATTTAGTAGCGCGGTGGAAGTGGTTGCACACGTGTGCAGTTTTTCATTTTTATGACTATATCGTAAAAAAAATATTTATGGAAATACGACTATATACCTTTTCTATTATCCTGATCAGGGGTTACTAAAATTCGAGAAAAAAAAATAATAATAATAACAAATATAGCATACAAATACGACGGTAGCTACTCTTGAATGTTCGAGAATCAATTTATTATTAATACATAATTGGAAAATAAATATAAACGGATACTGACTAGATGGTAATTCCAAAAGCTACGGTAATCGTAAAGTAAAACTACAAACCGTTTTGATAAATTGTGATTGCCCGTTATACGAAGTAAATCGTGAAAATTATACGACGTTGCGCATTAAAAATATTAAATTGATATGCAGTTAGTGGAGGGATTCGGTATCCGGCAATTGTTCGAGGCGTGTGTTTCGAACAAATGTGTGACGTTAAAAAGCACACATGTACATTTCGGTATAGTATACAGTATGATAAAGAATGAGGAATAATATTTTTAGTTTTTTTTTTTTTTTTTTTAAACCGTAACACAGAAAGACCATGTATTATCATTTTTTTTTTTTTTGAATTTGAATTTGAACAATTTGTTTTCAAACTATTATTCGTAGGCAACTAAACCTATACTCGTATAATATATTTATGATATTTAAGTATCAAGTCCTATAGCTCCCTCCACTCCTCACCGCAGGTTATGCTTTGATACGGTTCGTATGTTCAATTTTTATTTTTTACCCAAAATTAAAATAATAAACTCTGACCATCTTCCTTGTTGGTATGGACGTATTTTTGTTTTCCAGACTATAATTTATATTGTAATAATTTACATCATTATAATTATTTTGTTTGTTTGTTTGTGCGTGCCAATATATTCATATAAAACGTTCATGGAGTCCGGAACTCTAAGCGCGACAAACATATAAATCTCCGGAATTTGCAAAAGATGTTTGCGGTATGATAAATAAATGTTTAGCGCAAAAATAAATAATTGATTTCTAAATAACAGTTTTGCTGGAGTTCTCTAGCTTCAATTTACTGTAGTTATCGTCGTACAATTATCTTTCCGGGTACTTACATTTCCGGTATGTCTTTAGACTAAATTGTCAGGGATTTATTGTATCCAAGTATACGATTACTTTAGATTCTGAGCGTATCGAGGTATTACAACGATGTGTTTTTTTTTTTTAAAGTTTTATTTTTTTTTCTGTCTGTGAACAACTTTTCTACCGGGAATAACGGCGAGATCACCAACTACAGGAGCGGTTTCCGGTAGAAAACGGTATCTAGTTGGTGCATTAAGAGAAGTTCATTTTTTGATATTTCTCTTAGTTTTTAAATAAATTGGGGAAAAAAAAAACGTCGGAAAAACGGCGGTTTTCTTTTAAAAATTAAATTTTATATGTTTTTTATGATACGGTTATTATTATTTAAATTTTAAAACATTTTAAGTGCCGTATAACTGGCATAAAAGTAGCTCCCTCTTCCCATTTACTAGCCCTGGAGACACGCGCTTAAATTGCCTACACGTTAATCCAGGCATGATATAATCTTAGTCGTAACAAAGCCTTTCCAGCGCCTCTAGCCACACAATAAATTCGCGCTTTTATATAAGTCGTCCTCTATCTGCAATGTCCATACAAATTGTATATTTGTATTGTATATAAATTGTGGATTTTACGTCCTTTTCTGAGCTACACTCTTGGCCTTAGCCGTCTTTTTTTTATATTAAAATTAGCCGCATGTATCGCCTGTCGGAACGTTATAATAATATAAAACAATTGTAATGTTGCCCGCGACTACACTATTCGCGTATTCAAAAATTCAGTTTTTATTGATTTATAATTAATTTTAAACACCGTACTGTTATATCAAGCTCGTTTTTCTCATAATAAATTTAATTTAAAATGTTATATTCGTCCAGGTTGTGTCTATAGTCCTCGTTAAACTGTAAAAAAAAAAAAAAATACCACTAACAAATAATTCTAAAAAAATATCAGGTTATTCCGCGTGAAAAAATTTTCTAATTGTATTATACTGTTAAATCGTTAAATCGTTAAATTATGACCAAGTGCACTCGGACGATTTTGTTGCAAAACAATATTGACGAAAAAAGTATCTAAGTATAATACATTCTATTACGGTCTAAAAATATAGATGAAAAAAGGAATAGGAATTGTATGGTTTTACTAATATGAATTAAGAGGAGGGTGGTGATAAAAATCCTAGAATTTTAGTTCTGTCGAGTACGATTCCTAGTAGAATTATACCTAGGGACTTGTGCGGGGATCTCAGTCAAATTTGTTGGCGTTAAAACCACTCTCCTATCACCAAATCCCGCCGAGATTATACTTGATCCGAAAATCGGTAAAAAGTTTGCTTTTAATATGTAGTGTCCGTAACAGTTCTATATATATATATACTAGTGAATATCCCACCCGCGTACGTTAAACAAAAACCGAGTTACAAGCTATTTATTAAAAATTGCTAAACTGTTTTAATTTTAAGGAATATTCGAAAATTGAGTAACAGGAATTCATAAGCTGACGTAGGTAAATCTCGGTCGGGAGGACACCTGTTGCCAGGCAGAGGGCGGTCGACCCGTGATGACGCACGCCGTCTGGTCTCCTCGTTTCTACCCTGTTTCCGATTTTCGGACGGCACTTCAGCCGTTTACTATTAAATTGTATACAATTCATAGTCGTATTTTTTTCGACGGGTAACAATAACAATAAAAAAAAAAAAAAAACAATAGCTTAGGTTCTAGTGGTTCTAAAAGTGTGCGGCACGGTGTCCCCCTACAGGGGCGCCGCGCTGTCGACCAGATAACTGTGGTTTAAAAACCATATACGATTATTATAAAATAAATATTTCTAAATTATTCGTTGAAATTGTTTTTATATATTTTTATTATTTAAAATTAAAAAAAAAAAAAAACAAAAAAAATGTCATCAGTTTTATCAAGGGCGCCGTGATACGCAAATGTATGGATTATAACGATTAAGATACGATAATCAATTACAATTGTGCGCTATAATATCGTATATAACCCTCAGTTGAAATCGTTTTTTTAAACGGTAAGTGTAAAATATTTCACGTCCGATCGGCACCAATAGCCTATACGTAAAATTGCCAGCCGGTACGAAGTGTAATTTATTTAAAACTAAATATTTTCTTTATTTTTTTCACACTAAACAAAATTTATTTTATCAACATTTAATAGTATTAAAATGACAACTAAATAACAAATTATTTATCTACATTTGTGGGTTTTGATTAATCGAGTAATTAATCTCCAAAACAATTGTTTTGTTTTTTTACGTTAATAATAATAATAAAAATAAAAAAAACAACATTAAAAGCTCCGTGAAAAAATTGTTGAATAAAAAAAATAAGAGGCACTACGCTATACAAAAAAATTGTGATAAAATAATATGGCCAATAATAATCGTCACCGTAAAACGCCGTTATTGAATCCAACCGATTGATGTTTTGTTGAATTTCAATATTTCCAAAAGGTTTTCCTATCCGCAAACACTTAAATCGACCGTAAGACGTAAACGTTTAGGTGGTACTTATTAAAAAAAAAAAAAAATAAAGATTTATGGCACCCACTTAGATGTTTGTCGTTTACGGCGTGATGAACGCCAATAAAATGGTTGCGATTTTTTTCACTAGATTGAATTGAATATGGTGAAAAACCCCTCCGAAACGGGGTCCGGGCACGTTGGTTTTGGGCTAAAGCCGTTTAACGAATAACCAGGAGCCCTCCCCAGGGCATAGAGGGCGGACATGAAACCTCGGTCGGCTTTTTACTTCGGCGCTAACTCGAAGAAATAAGTCCGCCGACGATAAATTCGATTTTACGCGCGTTGTTTTTGGCGAAATCGATTTTTACAGGATCGATATCGATCACTAAGATTGCACCAACACGTACGAAAACACAACAAAATTACGTTTTTGCGTACATTTATTAAAAAAAAAAAAAAAAAAAAGTAAATACATTTTTATGAGACTCTTTTTCTCGGATCTAAACGCCAACTGTTTAATGTTCGGCCCCCTCAAAACGGATCAATGGCTACTCTATTTGTTAGCTCAAACGTTTTGCTGTATGGTAGCTCAACACTTCCGGGTATACGGAATAAAAAACTATCTGTAAAAAAAGTTGTAGAACTCTTTAAAGGAAAAAAAAAAACACGAAACATTTTTAATAAAAAAATACTTATATTAATATGAATAGTACCCGTCGTTTAATAAAATTTCCTCGTACAATTTTGAAAATAACATTTGTCTTTATGACCGATATTTCAATTAGGTTTGCGTATTTTGACGATTTTTCTTTTGTTTTCGTATAGTACTAATAATACAAATAAAAATAATAGTAATTAATTGAATTAATTAAAATTTTTGGTTTTTTTGTTGTTTTTTTAGCAAACATACAGAAAATTAGATACCCAATATAATATTATGCGTACTCTGTATTCACTAATGCTCTTAGGAGGATTCGTTGTTTTAAGAGTGCTTAGACGTCGTACGTCTTTTTCTTTCAATATTATCCGCACCAGAACAAGTCTAAGATAATATAATATTTAGTGTAAAAAACACACAGATTGTCGGACTCGGACCATTATATCAAATAATGTAAAACAAAAGTCAAAAACAAATGTAAAATTAATGTATGAAATGATATGAAATTTTTGTTGTTTTTTTTTTTTTTTAACTACACGCGTTTGATAAAAATTAAAAATATAATGAAAAAAAAAATAAATAAATACGTATTTTTACTAATTTTACTGAAATTTCTTATCGCACTGTAACCGGAAATATTACGTTTATAATACAAGTATACCAGTGGTACCTCGCCCACTATATTCAGCTAGACTTAGTTCCCTGTGATTTTGTTTTTGTTTCCGAGACTAAAAACTACCCCCCAAAGGTCAGAGATTCGAAGACGTTAACGAAACCATCGATAACGCGACAGAAGAACTAAAGGCTATAACCTTGGAGGAAATTCAATGGCGTTTTCAAACGTGGCTAGACCGTTGGTAGCATTGTATAGTAGCTAATCTCTATTTTGACGGTGATCCATTTAAATAGTCTGTATGTTTGAAACATAATTTTTAATACATTTTGTTTGGGTATTTACGGAACACACCTCGTTTATAATGACAGGAAAAAAAATAATAAAAAATAAGTCACGTAATAACATTAAATACAAATAAAAATCGGTTGAAATAACACTCGAAACGTCAGACCCGGCTTTATGGCAGATACTTGGCTCCCCATAAACCGTAAAGTATTGTTCAGAAATTTAAATAAATATTTGTTTTCTTTGTACTTATGTCCTATATTAGATTTAGTTATAAAAAAAATAACATAATAATGGTTCAAGATAATCCTAATGTTTTTCGTAATTGATCAGTGATTATTTTATTTAATTATAATGTTACAAGATGTATTCTTTTAAAACACGCAAACTATCATCTCAGTTGAAAAAAATACGTACAAATAAATAAGCCACTAAATTTTATACGATTAAATATATCGGGTTTATTGTTTATAGGAATATGAATTTTCGAGCTCTTTTTAGTTATTATTTGGTTTTATATTGTTTAGGCCGCGATGAAATTCTAAAACATTTTACAAGTGGTTCATCATAATTTTTGCTTAGCGGTAAAAAAAAAGAAAAAGAAATAAGTTGAGTTTAATGTTGTAGTTCTTTTTTATAAGCGTTTTAAATTCAAATTTTTGACGAAATTCTTAAAAACTACGGCATTCCAAGGTATGCACAGATAAGTTCTAACCCAACATCGCTCAGAATCGGTTTTTTCTTTTGTAGGATTGATTTATTTATTGCGTATTTAAATAATATTTGAAATAATTGCTTAATATTGCTTAAGTGGTTTTTTTTGTTAAGCCCAATTATTATTGTGATAATTAATACAATTATTATGTATATTTTTGTTTTATTAAATACATCGTAAAAAATTGTATTTTATAAAAAAAAAAAAATTTTATCCAAGTGATGATCAAATCGTTTTTATTTAATTTGATCATGTGATTGAGCATTCAGTTGGTCATTTTTTTTTTAATTTCCAAAAAAATGTTCCCAAGTTCAATTTTGCGCTTTTTCACAGATATTTTATGAAAAACATTTTTATTTCAAATCGAATAATTTCGCGATTTTTCAGAACATTATCAATATTCAATTGTAATTTACTAACAAAGTTGAATTTCACATTTTTTTTTTTTTTTTTTTTTTTGCGCGCGATTCGGAGACGATCAATTGTCGTAATCTTGTAATTTATTAGTTATTTAATTAAAATATTGCGTGTTTGCAACATATTGTACAAAGTACGTAATTAAAAAAAATAAAAAATAAATAATAATAATAATAATAATAATAAAAAACCAGAAATGCAAAATAAGAGGCGCCTTTTTCTTACCGTTTCCACTATATAGACCTGTAAGAAAAAGCCGAACATTTTTAAACGAAGGTAATTTTTTATCAGTACTCGTGGAGTATTCCTTTCCCGAGAATAAATTGCTATCTGAAATCAAGAATATAAGTACACGAGGACGAGAACGCATTGCAATTACAGCGCACAAAACCAAAAAAAGAGTCTAAACAAATGACGTCGTTATTTTGCTCGCATCAAAGACAACAAAATGATTGTATTTATTATCAATGCGATATTATATACCCGTACGAAATTCCGATTCGAATATCTCAAGTTGAAAATACAAATTTACGTGATTAAAATTAAACTCAAATTGTACGGTATTACCGTTTGTGACCGACCGCAGAGTGCATCGGTTTCATTGATATCCTTTTTTTTTTTTCTTCGATTACGTTAAATTCATTGACATCTTCATTCGTCCGTCATCATCATCGATTTCGTTTGTCGTGCTCCAACTGACATTGAGTTGACCGTCCGAATTGTGTTTACACAAAAAAAACAAAACAAAAAAATTAATAATACAAATAAATCGCATATTAAAACACGGATTATATTTTGCATATTTATCTACTTTCCAAGAGAATTTAATGCGAATATTTGTAGGTTTTCGTTTAGAGAATATTACCATCATGTTTTAGGTGTTTTAAGAGAATATATACCCGGACTACACAGTTATAGCTATTAAATCGAGAGTTTTTTTGTCTAACGGTATAACGACGTGTACTGTGATGATATTTTTTTTAAGGTTATTAAAAAAAAAAAAAAATACTGATTTAAATGGCCCATATTTGTGGTAAATCATAGCCAGCCTAGCTCGCGTTTGCAATTTAATTTACATCGAATCAAAGTCGCTCAATACGGGTAATAATTAATGTTACGCTTATGCAATAATGCACTTTTGATGATCGATGTTCGCGCAACAACAGTAACTTGATTTATTATTAAGAAACAATATACAATATACATATATATATTATTTTCGAGTATTAGGAAAATTCCCAATATATATATATAAATATTTTTTTTTTCTTCCGGAAATACATGTTTGTATATCAATAAAACGTCAATATAAATAAAAAATCAAAAAAAAAAAAAAAATCGACAAGAACGTATCCGGTACGAAATGGGTTGTCGAATCCTATTCAGTACGTTATTATTTATACTGTACCCTGAAATTGTAAAAAAAAAAAAACATCAAGTATCAACGTGAAACGTGCGTATAAATACAAAATAAAAAAATATATATATATACTTACGCCTTGTTAAATTTCGTTACGAAATGATTATGAACGATTGGGGACGAATATTACGTTCCTTATTCAATTTTACAAATCACGTCTTTTTTTTTCTTTTTTAATACTCTTAAGATAAATAAACAGTATATTATAATTTAACGATCGAATTTTGTATTGATATATATTGTATTTGTATTTTTGCAGGTAAGTGATTGATGTTATTATCTGTTCGAATGCGACGACGGCTTATTGCCAAATGTGCCAATTATAGTGTACGGGTAAGGTTTTTGTTTAGATTAAGTTAAGTTGTCAACATTGGTACGTGTTGAGTTAGATTATTAAACGATAATTTTTCAATATATATTTTTTTTTTTTTTTTTTTAAACGCCGAGCCAATTATTTTGTTTTCGTTAGATTAATACAAAATTAAAATTAAAAAAAAAAAAAAAATCGACGATTTTTCGACATCGATATTCAAACATTTCGTTCCGGTTTTCGTAACGCAACAACCGCAGAATTCATCTTTTAATAAAACGCCAATGATTGTCACACGAATATTAATGGCCGTTCTGCAATTAGTTTTGTTTTTCTCCCATCTCCCCACCCCGTTAGTTGAGAAATAGTCAAACACGGCGGCGTTTTTCTTATTACTACAATAATTTTCTTTTCAATGAAAAATGTAATGACTGTTAAGTTTTAAATTAAAACGCGGCTAAACAATGAGAAATCGCATTTCCATAAACTATTGTTTTTGCTCTTAGATTAAAATTTTATTTTAATCGAAAGGATTTTCCTTTTAATATTTCATGGTTTCTTATGTCTGCAGGTTTGTTGTAATTTCCTAACGGACAACTGCTTAAACTTGCATTATTCTTGTAAAAACAAGACTTCAAGTATCTAATTTTCTTGTAAAAATAATTTCTCAAATGCCCAATTCTCAGTGCATTTATGTGTTCATTTTTATTTAACACAACATAATATTATGTTTTCAACTTACCATTTACATAAAAAAAAAAAAAAAAAAATAGTAATGCTAATACAACTACTGGTATACTACTAAAACTATATTCTTAAAATTAATTGTGTCGTTGTTTATTAATTGACAATAAAAAAAAAAAAAAAAAAAAAAAAAATTATTTACCTATAAGTAATACAAATATAAACTATACTTTTTTTTTTATGTTATTTTATACCATAGAGGTGAATTTATGTCAGTGAAATGTCCTCGTATGTTCAGAAAGTTGAGAAATCAAAACTTCCTTAATGTTTGTTTTAATAATTGCCTATGAAAAAATAGACGGGATAAACAATGTATAATTCTGTTTAAAAAAATTATTTACATTTCACAATAATCGTATTTTATTACCGGTCTGTGGTATAAGAATTTATAAAAATATAAAAGTACAAACGAGAAACGATTGTGTTTTTACTAAGATCAACAGCATCATCGTATTTTATTTCATTTTTTTTTTTTCGATGATTTTTGTGTTTTAAAAATACTTTGGCAGAGTTGAATTTCTTGTAATTATAATTATGTAGTTTATTATAACTGTTCGCGTTTCAACGTTCGATTAATTTGTTTTCGTACTTTGTACATTTTTATTTTTAATGAGATTTTAAATATTACATTTTTAGAATATATTTGACCAATAGTTTATTGTTCATTCGAGGTGCAAGCTTATAGTGGTGCAGTAAAATAAATATCTCGGGATTATTAAAAATTATTATATTTACCCGCCAGACTTGAAATTCTTACGGCTTAACGAGTCATAAGCTAATGGTTCTCGATATATATATATATACATTTAGATCTTAAATATGCACGAAAACACGGGTTTCCATTCAAAAGAAAGTATAAACTCGCAGAGATAAAAATAACGAAACAATTATATTTTTTTGTTAACTTCAAAAAAGAGTTAGTAATAATAACAATAATAATAATAATAATGTAATAAAAAAAAAAAAAAAAAATCTCGGTATATATAATTGTTATATTATTTTACTTTAAGGCAAATAAATACTGCGTAAAATCGAACGACTCGTTTATTTAAAAAAAAAAAAAAAAAAAATGCATGTAGTAAATAGTAATATACCACAGGTCGTGTATTATCGTTATATGATTTATAACCGAATGATTTCCCTATATTTTTTTTTAACTAAAAATACCTAAAAAAAATCCTGTGAAATCGTGTATAACCGAATAAACAAAATAAAACTAGTATTTTATTAGTAAATCTAGGTTACTTAATGAAACACAATTTTAATCGCCGTCCTTTCGAATACTGGCTTATATTTTTAACTACGATTTGGACTATAACACTGAACTTTTATTGATTGTACATTGACTCTAATATATTATAATGTATCGCTTTGTCTGGATTTTATTCCGCGTCGCATTATTTTCTGTTAACAACATTTAAAGTGCTCGTTGTGTAAAACTACTATTTCGAAATAATGACGGTTATCTATTCGACCCTATAGTGTTGACTTGGCGTTTTAAACAATTTTTCACTGGATATTTAACACTACACTACTTGGGTTTCGTTTGCGTAATTCACCGCTATGCGTTCGCCGTCAATCTCACTGGGTCGTTTTTATCACTGCGAGATTCTGTGTCATGCTGTCTTACTGTCGCCTTCCGTTTTGCTCGGTTTCGCGATCCGCACAATATCATCCGAATATTCAGCTAATGCAATGTTCTCCAGACCTGTGAATTTAATTTCGTCTCGTGTCTGCCGTACCTACTTATCTAACCACTTTGTCTAATGCGCTATTATATAACATAGACACAGAATCCGGAGCATCCTAAACTCGTCCGTCTTAATTCCATTCTATAACATTGAACTCGTTTGATAACCGCAACTCACTGAACTCTGTCGCACAAACGAACCTAATGCCACCGAATAATATAGAATATTTGTAACAGTCATTATACATATTGTATAAACGGCAAAAAAGTCATTGTGTTATTTCTATTGAATTTCAATACATGGAACATTTTAACGTTTTCAAAGAGTTAGGTTAGGTTTGTGCGTAACGTTTGATAAAAAGGTAAAATGGGCATTTAAATTTCCTCTGTTAATTTGTGACAAAGTTATAAATAACAAACATTTAGGAAAGAAATTTTCGATTTTCAGAAATATATTTATAAGAGTAATATTCATTATTTCGTCGTTAGACTTAAATAAACAGCGGATTAACTCTAAATACAATCATACCTTGGACCTCTCGTCGAGAGTCTCCTTAAGATCTGGATTTTATATTAAAAAGTTTAAATTATTTTTTTTTTTTTTTTGTAAATATCGTATATTTGTTTGCACTTTTGACGCTTTTATAACTTGTTTTATATTGTTTAAAAATTGCCCGTGTCCTATTAGTGTATTCGTTTTGTTTTTACATTCAAATTTAACGTTTTTTAGCTGTCACAAAATGTTTTTCTTATTTATTACATTATTTAATAATAACTTGAATTATTATTGTTATTTTTTTTTTTCTTATATATTTGTTTTTAGTGTCCAAATTATGTAACTGCAATATAAATTATTATAAATATTATTATAAAAAGAAAAAAAAAATACGCTTTCACGTTATATTTGCTATCCATTGTAGGTACTTGTAAAGTTGTTTTTTTTTTTCTGTTTAATTTTCATGTAAAACTGTACAAAATTTACGAATTTTTATAAAAAAAAAAAAAAAAATTGGGGCTGATAATCAAAGTACAGTATCGAATGGCAACACAAAATATATTGAAAGCCAATCGGACGCGGATTGAAATGGGTGGTTTGCCTCTTTTTCTTTTTTTCAGACAAATCGACAGTATCGAAATACACATTCTGTTGCCTAGATTCGACATTTTACCCCTATAGTCTTATTTTTCCAACAATTTCGACATTTGTGAAATTCCACACGCGTATTTCGGTACCACCGGATCTTCCTATAAAATAATTAAAAAAAACAAACCTCTGTTTACATTTCGAGTACATGTCTGGCCGAAATATTTCGTATTCGTACGGTATTGTCGTGCGTACCAAACAAAAGCACCGGAGCAATATTCCCGTCGCTATGGGCGCCAGCGAGAACAATTCTTCGTCCCCGGGACAGTTAATTATAAAAACACCCGGCGTTTAGTCCGCGGATTCAACACGGCCCCGGCCGTTCAAGTCCAAGAGGAGGCAGTAGATGTCGATGAGTACGCCTTAGGACCGGCAGGAGGAATTTCGAGGGTACCGCAAACCACGGCGGGCTATCGTTATTGTACACATCGTGTTACAATAATAATAATAATAACGCAATCAACAACGGCCACTGTAATCATTGGTTTTATTTTATATTTTTTTTTTTTATTTTTTTATTTGGAAGCGGTCCCCAGTTATACGCACTGCTGTTTCATTAAATCCGCCAATTCATAACCGAGCGGTGTGTATACTTACTACATATAAATATGTATTTTTTGTTGTTGTTTTTTTTTTTTTTTAATCTTGAAATGTAATTTATTAACGTCCCTTAGTGTTGTGTATAACGCCCAGAAAATATACGAGACCGTGAATTATTAAGTTTGTGTATAATAAATGTTGTCGTTATATAACTGTCAAAATCGTAATATTTAAACTTCAAATGTACGTAATAACAATATTATAACCCTTGTATTTACGCCGTACCCGGTTCATTTGTACTATTATAATATTATTTTCCAAGACTGGTCGATACAGCGTGATAATTATTTATAATGAAAAATGGATTACATTTTTGTAAAATCGGCAAAATACCGGCCGGCAACCGTGCGCGGTTTATATTTTCATTTTTTTTTTTCCTTTTTTCTTTTTTTTTTTCTTCCTTTTTTTCTTTTTTTTTTCTTTTTTTTTTTCTTTGCTACTGTTACGCGGTATTGTACATTTGCGATTTGTATTTTTTAATCGTCGTTTAGCGGCACACTGAACGAGATCACGGAGTGATTTTTAGTAAACACATTAAATAAACTAAATATTACAATTGCGCCCGAATCCGACGTTTAAATTGTTTACGTCGCGTTTTACTCGCCGAATCGGGGCGACGCGTGTTTTGTTCTCTACTGATTTTTGTGTAATTCACCGACAAACGCTCAATACGAGACGTGTCTATTATTATTGCAATAAGACTTTAAATATAAAAACTTTTCATTAAGAATTTTTGATTATTTAACATTTTCTCTCTTCTGTACGCTCCCGTCTGTGTAAATTGCATCGCCGCAATTCGTATTTTCCATTGGTTGAAACGGTGTAGGAAATCGTTTTTTTGTAATGACTTACACGATTTTGTAGTTAAAGCTTCAACCGATTCGAAATGTGTTCGTTTTAATTTTAGAAAGAGCCAAAAGTCGCACTGAACGAGATCTGTTGAATAGAAGTGGGGTGTGTGTGTGTTGTAGCACCAGAGTTCAATTTTTGGCCAGAAACCGCTTTGCGAAACAGTACGAGCCCGGCGTTGTCTTGATCCGCGACTCGTTTTCCTACAATTTCTTTTTATTCGTTTTCCAAGAGTGTTGCCAAAACTTGTAAATAACAATGCTGATTACACCATTAATATCAAAATATACGATCAACACGGCCTTTAGTTTCGACCCACACGTTGTTCGATTTCCACTTCATTTCGACCTTCAATAAATCGTTTATGCCATTCGAAAACACGTGATCACGTAATAACAGCATCTCCGCATACACCCCGTCGACACGCGAAAACGTTCCGTAGCAGATTTTTACTAGAAATTTAAAATTAAAATACACCGTTCAATTTTTTTTTTATCGGGCATAATTTCGACATACAACACGTAAGATGTCAAAAGATTTTAACGGCGCTCGGCACGTAAACTACAGAACGGACACTGACTTGGCTGGTATTTTTCGGTGAAGTGATATTCATAGGTTACTCGTATAAATGTACCAACATTATCGCTGGTTTAATTGTTGTCACGTTTTTTTTTTCAATAGCCACATATCGTATAGGTACCTACGTTAAAAAAAAAAAAAAATTACTTCGTGTTTGTATAATTGTATTAAACTCGATATGTACTCGTACGATCGTTTTGTATTGCATACGTATAGTATTGTGAGCGGGTAAAATCTAATAAACTATTTGCTCGGGGTCGTCGTTTTGATTACGGATGAAATTCGATTCAATTCAACGTATAGGTATGCGTTATTAACTCGGTAGAGTATACGCATACACTAATTCACAATTATTGGACCATAATTAAGCAAATGTCTAAATCTTCAAGGCGTTTTACCTACACACACACACACACATATATATATATATATATATATAATTCCGCAATATGCACACGCATAACGGTTTAAATTTAATGAAAAGGCTTAATAGCGCGTACACATATAAACTAGCAAGTCAACAAATTGGAACCTATATACGTACCCGTCCTGCCCGCCGCCGATGCCGACGATAGTCTAATATCCCTTATGTTGCTCTGGGGATTAATGTACTCAATTATTTGGGTATTATCGTCAAATAATCGTTTCCACTTATACAGTACGGACGAATCACCCGGGGAAACCTTCGCGGACCGGGTCTTCTAAACTTGTGTAATCGGAGACGACTGCGACGGAGCGCCGCGGTTCGGCTGCGGTATATTAAACGCGGTCGGATGTACCGCGAACAAATAATAATAATAATAATAATAATATCATAATTCCGGCCAAAGTCGGCTTTGTACCGGTGTCGGTAAAACCGTTTGCCGCTACGCTTGTGGTGGTCACGTTTTCGACGACGATTCGTGGTGTCTTCTTCTTATTGCCATCGGCCGGCGACCGGGCTGAATAATCGGAAACTCTTAAAACCGCGCACCGCGCACTTGTTGCGCTACACACGACTAGAACGAGTCCTCGGAGAAGGAGATTCAATCGTATATTACGATAGACTTTCTTTTATTTTTTTCTTTCGTTTCGATTAAACAAAACATTCATTACCCGGCGATAAACACCATCACCCGCCATCGCCTCGGTTCGATTATTTATTTATTTATTTTTTGAAACGATCGAGTATTGCCTATTAACGACTGCGTTTCGCCGGCGTAAACTCCGGTTTACGGAGCATAAAAATAATACGGCCATATTTCCGCTGTTATTATACGGTCTCTGTAATGTCGTACAGCCGGCGGCGGCGGCGGCGGCGGCGGTTACCGTGCGTCGCGGCCGTCGTTTCGGCTCGGTTCCAAAACGGCGGAACGGGAGAGCGAAAAACGCGCGGCGCACCTGTACGAACCGTCGTAAATAAACAGAGTGTTTGGCAGTGGCGCGGTAGGAGAATCGCGAAACAGTGGCGACGGCAGCGGACTGACGTTCCGGCGCGGGGGAAAGGCGGAGCCGGATAAGAAGAAGTCGCGAGTTCCCCTGCGCGCAAATTAGACGTCACTCGGGACATCCGGAAAGGGTCGGGCCCGGTGCCGCCGCCGCCGCCGCCCGCAGAGTAATATTTATGACCGCCGTCTCGTCCGCGCCGGTTGTTTTCCGGGCGAATTATGACTCACGCCCTCCGACGCCGCCGCCGTTTCGGCTATTCCGCGTGTGCGCAATTTGATTGCATCGCCACTGTGTTGTATCGTTACGCGATAATAATTTATGCGATCCCATCCGTCGCCGAATTAAAATCCCCCCCCTCATCACATCCCATCGCACGTTATTAACCCGCGCCCATCGTTTTCCCCGCGCCGCGTTACACCGGTGCCGCGTCTCCGCCGCGCGCAGCGTCACGTCACCGCGCGGTCGCGTCAATTTTTCTCACTCTATTCGTCGGGTCCTCTAACGGCGTCGTCCGGCGCGGACCGGTTTAAGTCTTGGTGTCGGAGGTCGGGTCCGGAGTAGCTCGGCGGTTGAGCAATAATCGCCCGGGTTCGATTCCCGGTCCGCGATGGCCGCTTGATTTTTAGCACTGTTTTCAGCACAGAAACGGTCGCGTCACGTCTCCAACGTGCTTTCCCAACAGACGCCCCTTTACCGCAACAGTGAGTTTTTAACTCGATAACTCCGCGGAGTCCGCATAAAGTAACGGTTATTTCCACCCCCCCGCCCGAATTCTCGCGGCCACCTCTTGTTTGCTCCGTCCGGTTATTGTTGTGCCGCGGACATTTAAAACGATCTATTTCGCGCCGCGGATATTCTCGTCTCGTTTATCGTAAATTCTATTTGATTTTATTATACGGACGGAATAGAATAAAAAATTTGAATTTTCTCCTCGGTTACCGTTTCCCCGTCGCCGCGTTCCTTTCACCGGCGACGCGGACGGGTGGGTATTGTGGCGGGAGGGTAAACACAAAACTCTTGTGCCGCGGGTTCACGCACGCGGAGAGGTAAAGAAAATTTATGGCCGTCGTGTTTTTCTGCGGCGGGAGTTTCTCGTCGTATACCCGGCCGCCGCCGTTCTGCTCGCCTCCTAAATCGTCCGTCCGACCCTTACCCGCGCCTTTTCCGCTCGATACCACAACATACGCTCTTTGTCGTCGTCGCTGTCGTTTGCGGATAATAATATAATAATATAACGGGAACTGAATTCCACGGTTTCGCCCGCCGCAGTACTTCCTGTCCCCGACGCATACCGCCCCGCCGCCCGTCGCCGTTATCGCTGCTCCAGCACCACCCTTTTGCCGTATACATATTATTGTATTATATACGCAATACATCGCGCGTTGTTTCCCTCTCCCGCTGTTTCTGCTGTTTCTGCTGCTTCTGCTGCCGCTGCTGCTGCCGCTGCCGCCGCGAGCTCCGAGTCTTCGTGCGTCGCGCGGCGCAACGGATTTCGAATTTCGAATGCGGACCGTCGCGCGACGGTCGACAAGAGACAGCACCGCAAACAATACCGTAACTCTCTTCCTCTCTCTCTCTCTCTCTCACCCGTTCGTTCTCGTACTCTCCCGACCGCTCTTAAGGGGCGGGCGAAATTCCAATTTGCTTTTTTTTCCAGCCCGTCCTCGTGGCGATTAGAGATAAGAATGCGCATATACACAACGCGCGGTGTACCCGCGTTATTATTAAACCGGCGCGTATAATATGACCTAAACGAGTAGAGTATATTATTATAGTCGGAAATAATAATAATAATAAAAAAAAAAAAAAACATCTTAATATAACAACAGACAAATTTGTTTTTAAAAAATCGAATGCAATTATGTAAAAAAAAAAAAAAAATGCGCTATTGAATTTAACAGGATTTTTTTCCGCAAACCGCCTGTCGGCAGTGTTGACCATTTGTCCAGATAAATAACTAATTAAATCGTTTATCTTATATAGATAATTAACAAAAAATTGGCTATCTTATATTTAGTTTTGATCAACTACTACTGTAATATCTATATTATTTTATCTAGATAAATAATATTTAGATTATGAGCAAAGTTGAAAATGTATTGGTTTTACTTTTCTGAAGCATTTTAGATATAGTCGGTACAATGGTCGTAGGTCGTTTTTAGATTTTCGTTGTAGGTTTCTGACTAGTTGGGGGAAAAAAAAACGATTTCATTATTATCGTTTTATTCATTTTGTAGTTACTCGGTTAAAAATAATCGTAGAGACTTGAAATTTGCACAGAATTTAAATAATAACCCTTAACAAAAAAAAAAAAAAAATTAACGAAGTCGATATATATATATTTAATTCTATAATGTTCAGTATAATTTATAAATTGTAAATCCAATTTATAAAAAAATTAAACATCAAATAATAGTATAATAGCTAATTATTTATCTTTATTATTGAAATATAATTAAATTGATATCGAAATATGGTATAGGTTTCAAATTTAAAATTCTTATCTGTTTTTTTTTTTGTCCGTAAAAATTGTGTTTTTTCTTTATCTTGATAATTTACACTTTTAACTGTCTTTCATCTGGGTCTAGATAAATTGAATTCAGTTAACTTCTATCTTTGTCTAGATACATTAGTAGTTATCTTTGCTCAATACTGCCTGCCAGTTACATATGCCATTTCAGGGGCATATAAGAGATGCCCCTAAAAGGTTAATATAATCTACCGCCCCCCCCCCAATTGATATTTTTTTTTATATTATATTATTTTAAAACGATTTTATTAATGTGTATGCAAATTATACGGATTACTGATAATAAGATTGAAAATTTGATAATTAGACGGCGAGTGTTTTATCGTTGGGTTAATGATTTCGATCTGTGACTAGGTTATAAATCAAGCAGATCAATTATATTGTTAACACAAATCGATTATACATAAATCGTGATAACTGCCACGCGTGTTGTGTTCAGATTGAATAATTGGACGTCAGATTAAATAAGTAGCGTGGTTATCCTTATACAGTTGTACAGGTACTGCGTGGAAACTGAAACGAAATGATACGCATAGACACACATGTACTCTTGGTTCGAATAGAATAGAGTTGGAAAAAAAAAAAATGATTTTACAATTGTAATATATATATACGTAAGTTGTTTTGCACGATTAGTGTAAAAAAAAAAAAAAAAAAATAATAAAAAATAAGTAATAATAGAATAAATAGGGAGTCGAACTGGATTTAAAAATATGTATATATAATATTAGTGATAACATTATTTCTGTATACTTTTGCTATCTCTCTCTCTCTCTTACTTTCTGGTCAATATATATATATATATATATGTATGTATTTCTGAATTTAATACCATTATTGTTATTTCGTGGGGTAATAATCTGAAGTTATTAGAGATTAGGATATAAGAGTATAACGTTTATTATATATTCAACTAGTTTAAAACTTTATGTTCATATTTTCCTCTCGGTTATTTTTTTTTTTATTCCAGACAATCGTTTGGACGAATATATTATAAACGTAATATAAGAATACTTCATTTCGAAATAAATTTTTTTTTCAAAAACACGTTTAACCATATAGGTATTTATTTTTACATTTTTTTTCTCTCTCTCTCTCTCTCTCACTCTCTCTCTCTCGTCTAGTTTGTAAAATTGCGTGACTGGTACGTTTTTCTCCATACACTTTTGATTATGATAATTTAAATTCGTGTCCCTTATTTACCTACACGTATCAAACGCAGTCTTCCATAACGTACTCATTTTAATATAACATTGTGTACGTCATATTATTGTACTATGTTTAAATTACTTGTACGTACCTACGCATTATTATTATTATTTCATTGTTCGCTATTATGATAATTGTTCATTGAAGTACGGTGGAATTGATCTCGAGTTACACAATGCGCGATATTAGAAATAATATTATATTTTCATTGTACGATACATCGCTGAATAGACGTGTAATATATGGATAGATTTCATCTATTCCTCGTGGATATATTTGCCGACCGGCAAATAACGTTTGAATATAATAAATTGTTAGTATTATTTGTAAGTCGAATCGTGTGTGTGTATTAATAATTTTGACAATAATAACACGAGACGGATTTTTATTATTGCGAACGGTTATGTTACGAAAACGTAAATGTATTTATTTTCTGAAACCTCAACGTCCCCGGTGCTCGGTAACAAAAACTGGACCGAAAAATTATTACGAGTACCCAAAACGGATGAATCCCACTCGTTGGGCCGGTCCAAAATTGAATAATCGGCACGGGAAACAGCGCGGACGCACACGTGGTTTTTTTTTTTTTTAATTTAAATTTCCCAAAATATTATTTCGCGATTTGTGTATTTGTGGCCTTAGTGTACTGTGTAAACCGAGATGACGGACGGTCTCAAATAACATTTCGCATTCCATTAAAAATGTATTCTGTATTCTTTTACGCAATATTATCATACTCTGAATATAGGCGTTCTGTTTTTCGCAGGACGCCAATTAATGTCTGCGCATTTTGCACGCGGTTTCGTTGATATTGTCCTAGCAAATACAACGGCATAATATGCAAATTTAAATGCTTACCGTAAACACGTTACTCGTTTGATTAGAATGCATTATATTTGTTCGTTAAACCGTTTTTGCGCGGCGGTAAAACATTGTTCAATGAATAACGATGATCCGTATTACATTTATTTAATAGAAATTTAGTCGATTTAAAATTCTGTATTCCTAGTTCTGACACATGGTTCTATATGGTTGTCCGTAAAGTTTACTAGATATTGAAAATATTAACTGTTTCTGCTGCTTTTTAAAAAAAAAAAAATAATAACCTATTTATTTTGTACGTACAAGTTAAACGCAATTAACGCAAAGTGTATGAATCTCTATCATTGTTATATCATTTTTTTTTATTTGTTTTCTAGTGTCGTGGGAATTTTCTTAAATTGATGTTTTTTCTCCACGAAAGAGACTTTCTGGCCCAGAATAATAATGCCCCTTCCCCGTTAAATGTATGGATTTACATTACAATTTGCCGGTATTTGCAACGAGCGATATGTATGCGATTTCAGTTATCAATTACTCGCCCGATAATAGTAAAATAGATAATTACCCATCGGTCGTATAGCTTTTTAAATTAAAAAAAAAAAAAAAAAAAAATGATTCAATTATTATACGAGTATTAGAGAAAATGTTTACCGTTTTGCAATAAACATTCTCGCTCCACGGGCATTTGCAGTCTCTTTCAACCGGTGTACCGGATCATATAAGAAAAATTCATTTTCGTACTACCAATAGTACTCGGGATTCAATAGACACACAACGATAAAATATTTCACCGAATTGAAAATGGCAATATTTGTCATGTTATTATTATTTTTTTTTTATAGTTTTATGATAACAAAAAATCTTAATAATTATTGAAAAACAAAAAATTAGTTAAATATATATATTTTTTTTTCCCCAATGTTTAAGTACGAATAGATTGACTAGGAAATAGATGTCAAACAATTTCGCTGTAAAAAAAAAAAAAAAAAAACTTTGATTTCTTAATAATTTGGTAAAATAATTGGAAATATGTATTCGCTATTATTGTTCGTTAGATAGACTGAGACGACAAATGCTGGTGTAGTGTCCCTCTTGTTAACAACGACCTAATAAAAAAATAAAAAAAAAAATTAATAAAAAATTTACTCAAATAACAGTTTACGTTAGTACCGCCATACCGGCGTTGTTATCATATTGATAATTGATAAAATCCGCGTCGTAAAATTGTCCATCGGATTGGCAAGTTTGGAAAAAAAAAATAAAGTAAAACACATTGTTGACGAATAAATTTATTTTAATTTTATCAATAGGTCATGCCTAATTACACAATCGTATTGTTAAACCGTAGATCAATATTATTGTTTTTTTTTTTTTTTTATGTCGGTCATTTGCATACTATTTGTATAATATCCGCATCGTCTGTAAAGTTGTCTTTAATTCGATTAAACCGAATGACAACAAGAGGCAATAATTAAATCTACACGATAACAATTGCATAAATACTTGAAATATTAAAAATCGAACGCCAGACGTAACCAAATAGAATCAATTTTTTTTTTTTTTTTTTTATAGTACTCGAGATATTCGTGGTTTTATTCGTTTAAATATAATTGCGATAATATTAATATTATTGTCTGATGTGATTTGGCCGTAGTCTAAACGTATCAATAGATTCCAGAATCTCTGTGCTGTTAAATAGTAAACCATTGGCTCGATACACGGATATTTCCTCTCTTTTAAAACCAATTGAGAATAAATTCTCAATTTAATTTATCGTTAATTTTTATTATTTTTCGGTTTTTTATACATGCACCTAAATAAAAAAACTATATAATAGTGCTATTATATTTGCGGGCGTGGTTGAAATTATATGTTCTTATCTCTAAAAAACCGTTATTATTATTATTTTTTTTTTGTCATTATATTGTAATTACCTACGATAAAGTTGTCGTCCCTCATTCCTCGCTATAATACACCGTGGGTATTATTTTACACTGATCGCGTGGCGAGGTTTTTTTTTTTTTTTTTTTATATATATATATATATATATAACCCTCGGACTATTATTATTTTACAAGCATCGAATTCGAACGGTGACTATAAAAATACATAATATAAGTGACAAAAAAAAAAAAAAAAAAATGCAAGTTATAATGACAAACATTCATTATAGCCGGCGCAGCTGCATTATCGGAGAGTTCCCCGTGATAATACAATAAAAATAATCATAGAATTTTGACGGCCAAATAAATTACGAGCCGTTTACCCGCATACACGTATAGTATTTAAAAAAGGTTCCCGACTGTTTCCACACAAAAAAAAAAATAAAATGTCTCGACGCCAAACAATATTATTATTATTTTTTTATATATATATATAATAACGATAATCGTGCGATGTACCGACGTTGTAAACAAATTGGCGGTTGAAAAATTAAATAATTTTAGTGGTATAAAAAAACTAACTTTACAGATTTAAAAAATAAAAAAAAAAATGTAAAATATAACACCACGCGTATATAATTACGCGTTTTAAATTACACCCGAATATAATACATACGTGTATAGGCTAAATTTACTTGAATTCCATGTAAAATGTTGGCTAAAAGCCCGTTTGAAAAAAACTTTCGCGTAAGCCTCGAATGTAATATGTTTGATATTGTGTTATAATATAATTGCAGAACGAAAAAACAAAAAAAACAAGCGATTTCTTGTACGGGGTTTGGAGTTTAAAATATGACCGTACGAGAAATACGCATATCTGTAGCTTACGGTTTTATTGTTCCAGCGATTACTTACGGAGATTTTGAGTAAAATTGTATTTGTATTCGTTTTGCAGTCGTTCCGGAAGCGTTTAACGATTTTATTTACAATATTTTCGAAATTTTAATCTTATCCCGTACACCGTCGGATTTGTTATTTTCAAAACGGATTCGAAAAGAGAATAATTCGCATTCTTAATACGTAATATTCAGTTTACACTACCCTTTGCAATCTCCCGCGATGTCGATTTTCGTGAAATCAAATTTACTCGTGTTCTCCGAGAAAATCGCCGGATCGTATAAAAAAAAAAAAAATCACCCGTACATTATATTAAATATTATAGAAATATACATCGTGGTGCCGGCGCACGCTAATGTCTCGCGAGTCGCTCTCAATACTAAAAACCATCTTTTTCCCTCTTAATCCGTCCGCGGTGGAAATGGCTTTTTAACATGATATCCGCGCGCGCGCGGTCACCTTCACGAAAAACGAGAAAAAAAAACTAAGGACATTTTTTTTTTTTTGAAATTATTTCGTTTTGTATGCGGTTAGTACTTTTTATACAAAAAATAAATGCGTTTTATCGCGACATAATTGTTAATTTACATTTACACGTCGGCTGTTTAGTTCACCGTTCAATTATTAATCTTTTATATTATTTTAATAATATTTTTGCCTTTGTACGCAGTACCCGCCCCGCCGTTTGAAACGCAATCGGTTCGAAAATATATTTAAATGTCAACCAGTTAATTGCACCGTCGTTTCGGTCACTACACATTTATTTAATTTCAAATCGAAACATCGTACGATATAATAATATTATTACTAGGGCTTGGATTTTTAAAGCATAATATAACACGACAAAAGGTTTACAACTGCTTGCAAAAATCCATAATGAAAAAGCATATTTATTTATTAAAAAAAAAAAAAAAAAAAAAAAAAAAGCACTAACTTGAATTATAAAATAAAATTTAAACAAAATTAAAAAATTATGTTAAATTAAAAAAAAAAAGTTAGAATTTACCGGGGTGGGGTGAGTTTCGTTGCACCCATTATTCATCTACCGTTTATTTGTCGGTTATCGAAAAAAAAAAATAACAATATTTTCATACGACGTTAACGAAATAAACTACTTTGAGGTTAATCGCGTTTACGATCGAATTCGGTTTAACCCGTTTGATTTTCCACAAAAATTGTAAAAAAAAAAATGTATCGATTGTCAAAAGAAGAAACAATTTATTATACTTAAATATATATATATATTAAAAAAATCAATTGTATAATGTTATTAAGTTTGTATATAGTAAAACTACACGGTCTATTAAAAAAAAAACTCATACATAGGTACATTTGTTAATTTTACAAGTTTTATTCTGATGTTGACTGCTGCAGTCCCTTCTTATTTATATAGTGATATTTTTGTAGTGAATTCATTAAATCTAAAATAGTTAATTTTGTTTTAGAAGAAAATTATAAAATTCATTACAAGAATAATTTTTTTTTTTTTTTTACGATTTTATAGCTTTTATAGTGTCTATAAGAAAACGATTTTTTTCATCGTGCAATAAAATATTTATTTTGAAAACGGTTGTCTCGACTGCTCCATTTGTTCCGGACATTGTCAAAGCATATTCGATAATTCTTGATATGTTTCGCAGGCCAATATTTGGATTTACCATATATATACACTCGATAATTTTACACCATTTCTCTTCCACTTATGTGCAATTTTTGTTGTCATACATGAACCTGTATTTTCAAAATGTTTAATATATGATTAAATTCGTCGAATAAATATTTGATTTCATCGTTTCCAAACGGTATTATTTTTGTTTTTTTACGATCAAAAAATGTATACTTTGTAGAACACCATCCCAAGTAGGACAATTTATTAATCGGATCAATTGAAATATTTTCAATTCGTCAAAACGATAACCCTAGTTTCCAATGTATAATACAAATGTATCATAAAACACATCAGTATTTTGTATAAATGACTGTTCATTATATTTGTTTTTTTTTTTTTTTTTTTTTTTTTTTTTTTTTTTAAATCATTTAATGATACAATTTTAGAAGACAAAAAATTATGTTTTTTTCTATTCTTAATATTCTCATACAATACTTCCGATTTTTCTGCTACTTCACATGCTGATATTTTATCTCTTTCGATATTTTAACAGTATAACGTACAACTTTCCATAGGTTTTGGAAAAATTAAGTCATATTAACAAAAAAATATTAGTAAAAAATGTATAATCGTAGGAAAATTTATCTTGTGTCTCGAAATAATATATAGTTTTATAACTGGAAAAATTTAAATTATTCTTGTTATTGCTGGTGATAAAGATAACCAACATGTTCATGTTTCCACTTCCAAAAGTGTACTTTTGTATTCAATATTTGCAAAATCGCAAAATTCATTCAAATGTTCAACACGTACACAGTATACGTGTAAAATGAAAGTACTGACAAATTTTGATTTTTATCAGCACTTGATTGTATTGCGTTGGACTCATCAAAAAATGACCAGTGCTACCAATACCACAAATATTATTTTTTAAACTATTATTTAGAAATTAAAAAAAACGGGGAAAAAAAATGGAAAGATTTCATAGATAAAAATATTTAAAGCAAATTTATTATAGACGATGTTTTGATCAAATTAATTAATCGCTAAAATCGCTTTTTTATGAAAAAATTGTAAAAAAGAAACGACTTTATGCAATCTGTATAATTTCAATTGAAAAAACAGGACACCAAGCTGAAAATCACGACGTACAGTCACCCTAACGTAATTGCATAATACACTGCAATAAATTTACTTATTTGATTAAAATGTTCAGAATTAGCAAAAAACATCTATCTAAATTCTCTCTAATATTTTCATTCGTTTTTGATAACTACAAAACGATTGAAATAAACAGTTTTGAATTTTAAATTATATATACTTATTTTTTGTCGTTGTATATAGGTATGATTTTGGTTAGAGTTTCACATTTTCAGTATTTTTTTTTTTATTGAAGATAAAATTATGGACTTTTGAAAATTTTTACAGTGTTTTAATACATATTTTAATTTGTTATTCACGGTTTTTTTCCCTACCTACTGATAATATTCAAATTTTATCGACATTTATAATATATTTTAATATTTTAAATCAAAACGAAAATGTTGCAGTCATTCATTATTATGATAATCTATGTATAGACATTAAGCACAAATACTAATTTTCTTTTATGTAAAAAGTTTGTTTTTATTAAACCAATAAAAATGTTATCCGTTTAATACCAATATATACTCTTATAGCGAAAACTGTGTTAACAAAGACTTGTGCTGTTCATAGTGTTTAGTCGTTATAATGTGTATATATAGTTAATTATACAAAGAGCAATAAATTCAGAAAATTTCTCGAGACAATTTGTTGAGTTCTGAGCGAAGCAGGGATTGTATTAGTTTTACCATTATTTGTGCATTTTTATTTATACACATTTTTTGTCTAACTCTGAACAACATTTCAACCAGAAATATCGCTCCGATCATCAACTTCGTGAATGGTTTCTGGAAGAGAGTTTTCTAGTTTGTGAATTGTGGAGGTAATTTTTTGACGTTCTTTGTACTTTTTTCATAAATAATCAGGAAAATTCAAGAAAATAAATGTCGGAAAACGGAAATATTTACGCAATAACGGTTTACATTAATTTAGATTTTTTTTTTTTTTTTTTTTGTAATCAATGAGAAATGATCGTAGAGACTAGAGACCTAGTATATTAGCACTGTCTAGTAATGGTATAATTCAAATTCCGGCGTTTTTTTTTTTTTTTTTTTTTTAAGGTTTTTAATATCTATAGCTATTTATGATTTTCAAAATTATTTTGGGTTTTTTTTTTTTTTTTAATATAAATGCTCAAAAATTTAATACAAAAACCCTCCTACGCGCATCTTATGGCAGTATAGAAATATCGAAAATTCATAGTCGCGATATTTTTGACAAGAACTGTTAGGTTAGGTTAGGTTAAAAATCGAAAGAAAATCGCCAACACTTTACATAATTCGATTAGCCCCGTAAGAATGCTCAAGAATTCGACACATGTAACAACGGGAGATGTACTTGGTGTAATTTCGTTATTTTCTTAACAGTTTAACCTTGCAACAGTGGGCGTTACCCATTAACAGTATTCGTTCTCTTTTTTTTTTTTTTTTCAAATATTTTTTGTCGTCGTAATATTGCTTTTTTCCGTGCGTGTTTAATGATTTATTTAACAAAATATTGTAATATACTACTTATTATTGTTATTATTAGTATTTAGAACACGTTTTATTCTTATATTTCGACTGCTGTCGCCACAATCGACAATTTTTTTTTTGTTACATTTATGGTAACACAACAGTTATAAAATAATAACGATCGCGATTATATACGGTTCTTATGATTATCGAGTAAACCGAACGACAACAAATACACAACCGAGGAGTCGTTATAGATATCGCAGATTATCGCTCTTGGGGGTTTACCGAGAACGCCCAAGGCCCCAACCGTTTGCAGTCCTTTATTGTCGTATTAAAAGGATTGCGGATATAGGTGGATAACAGCAGAGTCTGATTTAAAGAAATAGAGGCCCCGTGCACTATTAACTTTGGTGGCCCTTTTTAACTAAAAAAATGTACAAACTTTTTGTTTGGTGGGGGGTGGGCGGGGCGGGGCGTTGTTATAATATTAAACTAATTTTATAAATCAGTATAAAACGCTTAAACTCGATTCTAATATGATTTATAGTGACTAATTATTTATGAATTAAAAATTATATTATATACTCTAGTTTTCTTTATTTTATTTGCCAACTGATCAATTATTTTATCGGTCTGAATCTCGACGAATAGATAACATGGGCAAGGCTATTAAGTCTTTTCTAGAACAAAATAGACTTCGAATTGTAGTGCGTTTAATATAGAATTATATTTTTTGTTGATTGACAAATATTTGTATACGTTTTAATGTCGAGAAAGATCTCTCGGCTGTTGTAGTCGAAACAGCAATGCGATCAGAATTAGTAAAACCTTGCTTGTATATATTTTCGGTACATATCATTACATATTGAAAGTGCTTCCATTGCGTTTTTAGGTTTCGTTGGCAGTGGTATCCAAAGTTTTAACTCCAAAATAAGTACGTCTTATTACGATAAATTAATTCAATATTATAACGATGAATTAATTTGTAAATTGTTTCAGTGCTGGAAGTAGTTATATCTGAAAAAAAATTGATACTATGATTTTATGTTCAATAAATCTACACTTTGTTACACTTAATTGTATTGTTGACACGTTTAAAATTTGAGGTCTTCAAACATTTTTTGGGAAGTGGGTGGTAACCCCAAATACCCCCCTCCCACATCGCCACATATATACGCCACTGACTAAAAGTATTTCTAAAAAATAAAAAATAAATAAAAATACATATTTAAGAATGATTATTATCGGTTTAATCCGTATATTTACTTACAATGCGCATTGTTTTCTTGTTGCAAATTCAGCAATTGTGTCATTAAACGTCAATTGTTTTGTGATGTCACGATTGATCGACAGTAATGATAATGAGTCGAGTTTTTCTAGTGTTAAAGAATAGCGCATTCGAGTTTTCATACGTTTGAGCGCAGAAAAGTGAACGTTCACTACTACGATTTGTGTTGGCGAAGTGGGTATAAGGATATTCGTATCTCGAATGTATTTCAAATAATGACTAGTGTATTGTTTTACACACTTGTTGGTAAACCGTTTTTGTTGTTTTCAAACAATATCACCGTTGATTTTATAATATGAGTTATTATATAACCATAATAATACTACTACGATTAACGGCTGATATTTGTAGTTATCATTTATTATGGCGCACGGTAAACATTTTACGTATAAATAAATAAATATTTTTACATTCTGTTCCATAACTGTTGCTCATCAAATAATAAACAATTTCACTAAAAACAATATAATACAGAATAGGAAGAGGCTCGGAACTTGTGCGCCGCTTGCACCTGGATACAATGCGACGCTTTGTCGTTTAATCGGACTCGCTATAATGTCCAACAGTTATTATTTATGCGTATTGTCTTTGTATTTTCCTCGCAGTGCACGACTGTTGTTGATCGGTTAATCAAGTTAATATTTCCCGACACCGCGTTCGGCGTCCGTCGGCGTCAAATCGGTACCCGGTTTCCACATTTCCGCGTCGCTCTTCGCCCGCGACCATCTTCGTCCCGTCTTGTACGACCCCGGGGTTTCTTTCCTCGAGGAATACCACAATAAACCCGCCACATCCTCGACGATCGTGTATATCTGGCGTCCGAGTTCCTTGTATAATCCGGGTTCTCCGTCCTCCTGTATTTGTACGCACGGTCCGACACGGCCCGGACGTGCAATTTTCCTTTCGAAAATACCGAGCAAATTGTTCCGGATAATTCTGTTTAAACAATCAAAACAGAAAATCACATCGAATCCGTATCGCATAGCCGTCCAACGAACGGGAAAGACGGGGGTGTTTGCGTACCTCTCCCCCGCCGCCGGCTGAATTTTCGAAAATACTCAACAAATTGTTAGTAATTTTACAAAAGGGGGGGCGGGGGAAAGGTCATAATATTATAAACTTGCCTTGGACAAATTTCTGAGGACTAACCGCCCGCCGCGCCCCATAGCAAAATGTGTGCTGGCTTCTATGCGCGTACCCCGTGTACGATATTCCGCAATTATTTCTTTATTTATACGATCAATAAAAAAAAAAAAAAAACAGCTACATATAGCTTGTATAGGTACCGGCAAGTATAAGTAAATATACTTAACATTATAAAGAAATGCATTTTAAAAAGAAAACGTTCAAGTATATGAATAGTATTTTTACGTTGAATTTTCTAAAAAAAAAAAAAGAAAAAAAAAGACCTCCGACATTTAAATAATTAAATTCAACGGTCGGTGCATTTTCAAAGATATTGTTTTCGAACGTGGTATGGAAATGAAGACTATTAAGATTTTAAAACGACCCCCGCGTTTAATGACAATTATATATTATTTGCATTCGAATAATAATGTCGCCAACAACAAGAACCAATCTCGGTTTTTCCACATTTTCGGGACGAATAAAAAAACTATATATATATATTGATATCGTTGAGCCGTGTAATTGTGAGAAGCAAGGGGTAGCACATGCCCCCTTGAAATTTTTGCGGGGCGCAAAGGAATCATTTAACCCCACCACCTCCCACGGTTATGAGAACAGTATAAATCGCTTAAATCGTCTAAAATAATGAAAAAAAAAAAATGCAATAGATTAATACATTTTTATATGAGTTTAAGTGAAAAATATATTATTCCTGAAATTATTTCACATTAGCTTATATATTACATATATATATATATATATTTATTTCACGTTTCTTCTGTTTTATAATACGTTGACGTATTGCCCGAGTTACAAAAGAATAGGGAAACTAACATTAAAATACCGATGTATGGGGTGGTTTATTTCATTCGTTTTTTTTTTTTTAGTTTTGTTTAATTAAATTATTAAATTATAAAATTAGTCTTTGATTATTTTGTGTACGTAGAATAACAATATATCTACACCACCCCCTGGGGTTTTAATTTTAGTGAATACATTTTTTGCCCCCTTCCCCTCTAGTTTTTTTACCCACAATTGATATCGTTGATAACAAACGATTTTGGATGGGCCGCGATGGCATTTCGATTATTTTTACAACGCAACAATCCTGGGGTCAAACCTTGAAACTTGTAGAATTTGCATATTTTTTTTACACAATCATAAAAATGACAGAATAAGAACCAAATACGTTTTATGCTAAGACAAGGCTAGATTTCTAATTTTATTTTGTATGTAAATCCATATTTTATGTTTTTAGGGCATATTTCTTCCATTTTGTACTCTTGAGAAATATTTAATACAATTATTAATTTTCTCAACATGTCCACATCGGCGTTTTTTTTCCCCCCATTAATAATAGTACGACCAAAATTGTTGAATTTAAATTAGTTTTTAATATTGCTGTTGATTGTTCGCTGACGCACGTCCTAGAAACGCTCGAAGATCGCCGATTAGATAAATTTTTCGGTTATTCATTGTATTTATAAACAGTATAAACACGTCGTCTATGTCGTCAAATACCCGATAGGACAATGATGATTCCATAAACGATAATAAAATATTTCATCGCACTTTTGTCCATCGTTGTTCATTAATAATTTAATATTTAAGTCTCGTTTCTGCCGTGCACGCGCGTGCGTCATCTATTCTTGTTCGTAATTCGTGTCAACTTTTCGTCCGTAATTACTGTTTTAACATTAGAATGCCGAAAGGTTAGGTTAAATAATCAATAATTCCGTCGTGTTCACCTGTAAGAAAAATAAATAATATCAGCCTACTATCAATATAATGTGCCTCCAACACTCGAATTAAATCAATAAAAAGTTATTGTTTAAAATTAAATTTCATTAAAATTTGTGTTAATACGCCTTTTTAATAGATCGCCAGAAAACGATACTCGAGCATATTTTTAGTGCATATTATAGGGGTTTTAAGCGCGTAGAATGCACTTACGAGTGTTGGCGTATTTTTAGTGTATTTTTTTTTTTTTTTTTTAGAGCTACAAGTCCTCTGCCTCCTAGTAATAACTCATGTGTATCCGGCGCGACGGTTCGCTGGCGACAATATGTCGAATATTAATTTATAATAAACCCGTATGAAAAAGGAACAGGTAATACAGGGTGCGGCGGAGCCGGCTGATGAGTATTGAGGAGCTACAAATAACGGACATTTAAAACTCGGTGAAAAACGGTTTGTTTTGTTAAAATAATTAGGAAATCCCATTTTTTTTTTTTCTTTCAATTATGTTTGCGAAAATGAGATCGTCGAGACGGCGGCCGTCAGCAACAATACATTGCTGTAGGCAATCTCTGAAGTTTTGATAAGATTTTCGGCGCGTTTCGATTGGCACGGCCGCGATTACTTCGGTGATTCTCTCCGTCGGGTCCGTTTTATCCGTATGCGGGGGGTGATGTTTGAAAACCGTATTCTTAAGCAACCGCCGGTGCAAAAACCGCACACGCTTAAATCGGGGGAGCGTGCCGGCCAGCCCACGTCACCCACCCCGCAGTAAGGCCAACCGCCCAGGGAACGATTGTCGGAAAACAGCAAGCGAAATTCGAGCCGTGCGCGCTCGAGCCCCCGAATCGTTAAAACCGCACGTCTCCCGTGTAATGTTCTTCGGCCGTTTCCTCCGGCCCGCGCTGCAAATAAGTTCCCGACATCATAACGATCCCATAAGCCACCGCGTGTTCCCGGGCAGAGCGACTTGGTGACCGCTCGATCGCCTCTCTAACCTATACTGCACGTTTCCGGCGGTTCTTACCGTTCCAAGATGCTCCGCGTCCGCGTCCGCTTAGGGTGCTTCTAGACGTTTTCAATTTTCGAATCCAAAATTCAATAGTGTTTATAACATTAGGGACAGATTCGTCGCGTGGAATGTAGACGAGAATCCCATTGTGTAGCAATCAAGGAATAATTATTTTCAAAATATGCGCCAACGACGAAACAAACACACCTGTCCCGACCATGATTACGACTACGAACGGCATAACCGTGTAATTCGAAATAGACCGCTAATATAGGCCTGGGATTGTCCTAAACTAATGATTTCATTTAACTCGTCAGTCGGCTCTGCCGCACCCTGTATAATATATATATATATATATATATATATATCGGTTAGTTTTTTTGTTTTTGTTGTTGTTGCTGTTGTTTCGTTCGCGTTCCGTATTTAGAGATTTAATAATATCGAACTAATAATAATATAATCACCGTTGTTTGAGTTACCGCGTTATATTTATTCTCCTATATATATATATATATATATATAAACTACATCTGCCTGCCTGCCTGCCTATATATAGTCCATAAAGCTCATCTCTGTATTATGTGTATTATATATATATATATATATATATAGTATCGGTTACGTTTACAAAAGGGAAGTTGAAAATAATATATAACGGCGATATAGTACGTGCGGCGTGGCGGTGTTACGGTTTATATCGTTCAGACACGATTTTTTTTTTTTTTTTTTTTTTAATAGTCTATCTGTCTCGCGTAGTATTTTATGCGTTTAATGTATTATGGATATAACGGATTCGCGAGCTACGCGCGTAGGCGTCAGTAGTTATTGCGGGGTAATTTTTTTTTTTTTTTTTAATACTTCGCGTAGTTGGTTATTTTTCTTCACAAAAAAAAAAAAAAAAACATCGTTTTGATAATCGTCGAAGAAGGCGAATAGACGGTGAAAACGGTTACTGTAATAGCCGCTAACGCTTTTTTAGATTCCGAACGTATAGTTGAACGGCGTACACACGTGTTTGTTTTGCCCGTCTGCGGACGAATTTTCACCAGGAATCTCGTCCCGATCAGAAAAAACAACGATAGAGCCGTTATGTTGTAGCGTTTCGGTTTCGGTTTCGGAGATTCGTCGGCAATGTAATTTTCTATTTTCATTGTAGTTTCCTTAAAAAAAAAAAAACCGCGGTAAACCCGGGATAGGTCAACGCGATAACGGTTTTCTGTTATTTTCGGTGGTTGTTGTTGTAATTCGGTTTAAAATAACCGTTTAAACCTGATGATAACCGAATATTAATAGTAGACACTTCCTGTCTAGACGTAGTAACATTTTGTAGACCGTACTGGTTATTTTTTGACCAATTGCCAAATAGTCATTTGCAATTTTTAAACTGTATTAGTTTTTGGTTTTATGCGAATACATTTATTTTTCGTCACAGCGGAAACGCTCAACGATTTGAGACGAGAAAACCTACCCTCAGAATCGTTTTTCGTTACCAATGATTTATCGTACGGATATAAATTAAATGCACATATACGTCCTACTTAACACCTTCACGCTTACAACGGTGTTCCGCTCATCATTTTCAACTAACTCGCATCATGGAATATTGGTCTGAGGCGTTTTTTAGTATACAATTAGATACTCGAAAATAAAAAAAGTTTACAAACTGTGAAAACGTTAAAATTTCAAGTGAATAAATTGCGTGCGGATAAATTGTATTATTTCCAAACAATTTTTCATGGTCGGAACCTGAAATAGTTATTTTAGACGTATTTATAAAAAAAAAAATTTTCACAAAAGTCAAATTTCAACGGACGGATAATGCTGCGCGCAAATTACAGTAAATCGGGAGCGAGTAATCATTAAAAAAAAAAATAATAATAATACTACGAGTTATGATCGTCGTATTGCATTAAACTGTCGGGTATAATTAGTTGGTCACGTGCTATATATATAAAAAAAAAAAAAAATCACTGTGTATAAAAATATATACATATATCTATAGTACTTACGTTAAAATAATATACGTGAGTGCTATTAAAATACTGCTGCAGGATCAGATGTGGGCACCGGTGTTGGTTAAAGCCTCTTACCGTCGTCGTCTGCATATACGCCTTATTATTACCACTTTCGCACATACACATTTACGGCATCTACTTTTTTTTAATATATTTTTTGTGAAATGAGGTTTTTCGTCTCCGATTATATATACCCGGTAGACGCCGCTTATTGGACTCGCTCTGAGGCCCGAGCGTTCGGGTCCATAAACCGAACGGATCAAATCAAGGATAAAGGCTCGCTAATAAAAAGACATAATAGTTACATAATTTTAAGGTAATAGGTACCGCGTGAAAAAAACCAAGCATTTCAGTTGCCAAAAGTGTTTTGAAAGAAAAAAAAAAACACATACAAAACGGAGGTGTTTTTAAGCCTAAGATCGAGGTCTGATTAAACCGCAAAATAGCCCTAGGCACGTTTTTTTTTTTAATAGATAGCCCATTGTAACGTTCACATTTTCCGCCTCTTATATTTTCACAATCTGCTTTTCGACTTACACCCTCCGCTTCTACTTCTAGCTATGTAATCCCGGTGATCAATTTCGGATTGCCATTTGGTGTACCTTAATTTCTAAATAAATTATTGCCATACCCAGGATTTTTCAATGGGGGTGAGGAGGAGCTTGAAAATGAATAATTAATCAGTTATCACAAGTTTGAAAAATAAAGTAGGTCAGTAGGTGCATTCTTAGTTCTGACTGATTTTTAACATAAAATATGCACAAAAAAATACCTTAATATTCAGAGTGTTATAAAAAAAATGGGCAGTAAAATACATTTTTTTATTTTTTGTCCAGTCTGATAACTGCAGATGTCTCTCTTTCGTGTTCAATCCTGAAATTGGTTTGCAGCAATTCTCCATTATTCCCTGTTACCTACCAATCTCTTTGATTCTTCGTAAGAATTATGCATCCTTGATCATTGTTGCATATACTCCATTCGTGACCGTTCTCTATTTTTCACTTGAGAAGATTTCATGTTATTGCTGTTTCTTGGGATGTTTTAGACGGTAGTCTCCCCTTGCTTTCCGTATCGCAGTGCAGTCACCTGTCATACAGTTCTCCTATCTCCTGATCGCTGTTTGGTGTGTAGCTGTTTCTAACAATGTTGGTTACATGCACCTACACTCAATAGAGTAGTAATTTCTGCTCTACTACAAGTTCCTTTTAGTCGCCTTTTACAACAGGCAGGAACAACCGATGATGGCATATTGTACATATCCCGAATTGAAGATAATTCAATGATATAATTGAATATTTTTTTTTTTTAAGTTAACTTTTGCATTTTTTCAAAGCTCCACTAACGAACATCTAATCACCATTATATCAGACAAGCCTTCTCTGACAAATTTTGCTGCTTACTTTGCGATGATATACTAAGTTGCAGTTACTGGTAATAATACAAGTTTTTATAACGTGTGCGACCACAGTTTGATAAAAATAATAATCTTATCGATACTATAGAGTAATATAGTACGAAAATGATTTATTGGACAATGGTGGTAAATTACATTGCTTACTGACGAACATGGTGTATTTTTATGAAAACACGTCCTACGTGTCTTATTGGTTTGTTACAGTTGAAACTTGAAATATATATAGATATATATATATATATATATATATACGAGGTCCGTTCAAAAGTACCTGGATTTTATATTTAATAATCACAAAAATGAAGTTACATATTATTTAAAGATATCTCCTTCAAAATAATCTCCTCCGGACGATATGCAGTTATCATGCCATTTTTCAAAATTCCTTTGGAACTGTTCCAAAGTTAAACCTATGAGATTTGATGTCGTGTTTGCTTTGATTTCCACTACATCATGAAATCGTTGTCTTTTAAGCGCAGATTTTAGTCTTGGGAATAAAAAAAAAATCACATGGGGCCTGATCAGGAGAATAGAGACCGCAGCAATTTTTTTATCAGCCAAAAATTTACGAATCGACAGCGCAAAATATGCCGGTGCATTATCGTGGTGAACAATCGCGGTACGAATTTGGCAGCGCAGCCCTTCTCATCTGTACATTTTCCTGTAAAATTGCACGACAAGACTCAATTGAGATTCCTTTAGTTAATTTGTTGGCCATTTCGCATTTTTTCGCAAATTGTCACCACACCATCGTTTCTGGACGACCTCGACGGTCTTCCAGAACTTGGGTCGTCTTCGGTTGACCTCCGACTGTCCTTGAAACGTTTAAGACACTCAAAAGTCACGGAACCAATTAATGGAATCATCCCGAAAAGCGGTTTTAGTCATATCCGTACGTTTCGGTTGCATCATTTTTACCAAGTTTCAAGCAAAACTTGGTGCACACGCGTTGTTCGTCAATCTCGGACACGGTTAGGATAAAGGCGAACGAAACAAACCGACTGGATTTAACCACGCGTAATATTAAACTGAGATAAGATATAGCGACATTGGGTTTTGTTTAAAATATTCACTAATAACGTGAACGGGAATTAGATGTATTTACAATTTCAATAACGTTATCGTGTGCAGATTAGCCGCAATTTGTCCCGGTACTTTTTGAACAGACCTCGTATATATATATTAATACGGGCAACGGTGGCGGGGGAAACAGCCGCATAGGCCCCTCCCACGTGCGCACGCCGCCGGCAGTAGCCGTGAGTTTCCGGCGGGCGGCGATAAAGCACCGCGGATGTACGATAATGGGCCGCCCGCGATAACGGCCGTCTTTCCCTCATACGATATTCCGTATGAAATTATGTCGCGTAAACGACTACGATATACGTACACGAGCCTGTACATTATAGTAAACGGTAATTATTGCGCTAATATTCCGCCACCGTCTTGCGCTCGTTTCGTATCGTGGCTGCGGCGGATAGTGACGAAATGGCAGATAGCGGATCCGCGGCGAGGCGGGAAGAAGGCGTTCGCAAATTATATTTAATCTTCCCGTGTACCTGCTAAAAACCATCACATCTTTCATAACAGACAGAACATTCCAAGTGAGAATAGACACAGACCTGTCTCTACAACACATAATCAAATCTGGAGTCCCACAAGGATCAGTATTGGGGCCAACGCTATTTAACATTTACTGCCATGACATACCCAATCCCCCTAACTCTCAACTGGCAATGTTTGCGGACGACACAACAATACTCACGCAAAATAGCGTATTAAACTTATCAATCCTTACCTCCTGTTTCAAAAAATGGAAGCTGAAACTAAATCCGACTAAAAGCGAGGCTAAAATATTCACATTAAAAAGATATAACGATCCAATAAATATAAGCATAAACAACCAGATCATATAATGGAACAGAAAAGATGACTCAGTAAAATACCTAATTACAATATAGAAAAAAAAACACTCAATAGACGTCTGCGGCCTCGACTTCCCCAGGACATTCTTTTAACAGACACAGAAGACTCGTCATCAGAAAATAAAGATCATTATTAATATACTAGACCTCATCGTTATTATTATATTCATAAATGTAACACATTATTATATCACTATTAATAATTATGTCATTAATAAATTTATAATCATTTAAATTTGTAACAAATAAAATTGTAAAAATTAAAAAGTTGTAATGGCACTAGGTGTGCTGAAACATTTTATAATTATAATAAATATAAAAAAAAAATTATATTCGTACGGAGGATACCGCGTGGCTACGTTATCGCGTTACCCCGTGTCTTGTACGGCGACGGTTACCGACGGGGACCGGTTCCTGTACGCCTTAACCCCTTGTCCCCGGCTCGCCGCCGCCTAGTTTTTGATATCACGCCTAAATCAAACGCGTGCAGATCACAAAAGTTATCGTGCCATCACGTGTATTATGCTGAATAATTTGGTCGAAATAAAAAAAAAAAAAAAAAATGTATAACTCCAAGTACTCGGCGGCGGTGATGGTTGGGGGCACGTGCGAATCGTCAGCACGGATTTGGCGAACCGACGAGTTAACGTTTAGTCATGTATTATAATGATTATAATGCCGACTATACGAAAATTATTTATCAAACGTTAACCGTAGAAATCGTTCGACATTTTAATCCATATAATTTTTTTTTGTAAAACGCATTCAGTTGAGGCATTTTTTGGCCAGCGTTTACTTCAGCCTCACGATCCCCGGATTCAATAGTTTGAAATTAAACATAATATAAACGAGATGAATTCACACTATACACGCACGTGACAATCATTAATTATTTATCAATAATGATCTACCGACAATTGATGGCATTGATATCAATACGACAATATAAATAATCATTTTTTACATAATTTAAAATTATAGTTTATTAAAAAAATACTTCTGATTAAGTTACTACGATTATTTACCGGAAAAATATAACTAATTTGGGGTTAGTCGGTCACAATAAAAACAATGTAACAAGACAAATTAATTTCTAACTGTCTATCTAGTTAGTTAGTTAACCCGGTTAGGGTTGATACTGATCGGTACCACTTGGAAATAAGCGGTTCTTTCGTCACATTAACTTAAGAGTTGACACATCGAATAAAATTGCACACGCTCGAATCAGGCGAGCCACTCCACGTCTTCCACCGGAGAGACGGGCCGCGCACGTTAACTGCATTGTCGCAAAATTGCAAACGAGTTTTGGGCTGTGGAATTATTTTTTTTTTTTTTTGCTGCCTGAGCATATTTTAAATACAAGGTTTACAAAAACCTCTGGTTGGACCTTCGGAAGAGCGAATCACTGTAGCAGTGACGGCTATTCTCTATCGAAATGTGCCGAAAATCTTATCGCAGACTTCGGCCTTCAACACTGAAAACTGCTATCTGATATCTGGATTTTCAAAACGAAATGGGATTACCCGCCGATTTTAATAATAAAAAAACCGATTCTCTCCACGTTGTACCGTTCGTTATTTACGGTCCATCGAAGCTCGTCAGTCGGTTCCGCCCGCGGCCTATAGGCGTGTCTATATAGGCACACATCTGCATAAACACTATTACCACTGTTACCGCACTTTACTGCTATTAGACCCTTTGTCGGGAAATCGTCATTCCGGACAATTTGAGTGTACAACAGGTCGCAATATCGGCTAAATATATTACGCAGTGAAATAATATACGCGTTATATATAGACTACATAATATCGCATAACTTACATGTACATATAGGTATTATTATCTTAGTGCGTTGTAATTTTAACGCAAAGTCTTTAGAAAGTTTCTCCGGGACATAAATTTTTATTGGCCATTGTAATTTATTTCAAAGTAGCACGTACACGCCGTACGCCTAATAGGGAACGGCTATAATTTGCCGGAGAATTTTATCTGCCGAGATAATATAACTACGGACAGTAGTCATTAATGTGCTATAAAAGTTATATATTCTTAAAGGACCATTGGTATTCTAGATTTTTTTTATTTTTGTTGTTTTTTCGTCAATATTATTGTACTCGTAGGTATTTCGGTGTTGTTCGTAATACCTATTCCTACAGTTTTCGATAAACTATTGTGTTCCTATAAAATATACGATAGTAGTATACTAGTATATTTGATTATTTTTTTTTTTTTTTACATTTTTGGAACATTTGAATTTTTAACTTTGATGGAATTAAACTGTAACTGTACACTGTCGTGTGCATTCGATTCTGTAAATTATTTTAACTACAGTGTTTCAAAAATCCCCAAAAAACCCGTTACGATTAAGCTGTCTATTTATACGGACGTGTACGGAATATATATTTTAACTTTGACGACATTAACGAATAATAATATTAATTTTACCGAGTATTTCAATATTTTTAATACGTTTTAGTTATCGTGCGTATCTATCGCTACTGTCGGAAACGCATTTGATATTTGCCTATATTAAATTTAAATCGCGTTCGTTAAATTTAGAAAACTTTTACTCAGATACGCGTTGTCATTTCCGTGTAAAGGCAAACCGTTAGCAATTATTTATTATTTATTCCTAACCTAACCGGTATACGCTTTTGTCGAAATACAATCAAATTTTTAAAACGTATTCTATGTGCGGTCATTTCGGATTATCCCGCGGTTAGGTTCTTTAAAAATCGTGAAAATCATTCATTGCCTTGTTCTTTCGTATAATATATTGTGTACACGAATCGCAATGTCTTTGCGTACTATCGAAAAATAGCTTATTGCTTCCATCGTGTGAAGTACCTTATAGTTTTGTTTTCCTTGTGATCTCATTCGATATATACGAGTATAAAGAAGCAGTGTTCAAAAGAATAAATCACTGGAGTATGTATGTATATATATATATATATATATATATATATATATATATATATAAACTTGTTAGTTGTTACAATAATTCAATTTAATTTAATGAAGCGTTTTCCATGAATAACTTAAAACTTTTCTTTGTTTCAATTAAATTACTACAAGTTATTTTTTTTTTTTTTTTTTTTATTTGACTCTGAATATTAAATCATTTAGCGATGACCTCTTGAGTTTTTAGATTTGTGGTATGTTGTTTAGAAATTCAATTTTGATTTGTATACATATACGGTTTTTTTTTTTTTTTTTTTGTAAATATATTTAATTTCGGTGGTGTAATTCGAGGTGGATAGGTAATCGATTTACAATGCGTAGGAAATCTCCGAGGAAATCTGTATAGGAAGTTCAGACGTCTCTAGATAAGTCTTAAGAATTCGCATATAGTCGTGCTATTAAATCGTGTTAGTACAACGTTAGTATTGGTAAGATTAGTTGTATAGGCAAGTATTTCGAAAAGATCTATTTGTATAATACATTATGTTTCCAATAATTATAACATTGAAATACAATAAGTTATTAAATCAAATTTAATACAAAAAAAATGCGAAAAATTGTTTAGATGATATAGGTGATAATCGAAAAACAACAAATTATTTTACATTTTAGTACTGATTTAGGTTTGGATAGTTAAAGGAAAAAAAAAAACTGGATTCGCATCTAGAATCTATTATACTCAATTAAAGTAATAATATTTGACATTTTTGTTTTCATTTTCCGTGCCATATACACAAAGAATAAAAAAAAGGAATACATTTTTATTTATTTGTTTAATTCCGAAACATTTAAGTTGATGTAAAAGGATATATATATTCACAAAATATTAAAAAAGTTATTATTTCTATTGGATATTTCTCAAAAAGTATAAAATGGAAGACATTTGCCCTAAAAACAAAACAAAAATTCAAAAATATGTATTTATATGCGAAATAAAATTAGAAGTCTAGCTTAAAACTCGGCATAAAACGTATTTGTTTCTTACTCTGCTGTTTGTTCGATTGTGTAAAACAAATATACGCAAATGCTATTAGTCGTCTGTCCTACTTATCGTACATCTATTATAGTATCGTTCTTAATCCTATATCGACTGTATTGTTATTATTGTCGATTATCGTGGCTGCGGTGGTTTTATAGCCGTAACTGTTTTGTACACGAATTAAAATTAATTAATATTTATTTAATGAACCGTACCGACGAGAACACGGTATCTGGCGAACGCGGTTTCTCTCTGCTCTTTGACGATTAAAAACCTATTTGAGTCACAATGAGCCGAGAAGCGGTTTAACGGTGTATTGTACGTATACTGTACACAAAGAGTGTTCTATCTATCGACTTCGAACAGACAATTGACAAATTTAATGCCGAGACTTCAATAAGATGTCGCCGTTTAACACAACAGAGTAACACAGTAATCAACTATTACATGCGGATAATTAATTTGTATTATTATTATTATTATTATTATTATTATTACTCGAATACGACGGAAAGTAACAACGCATATTATTACTTCGTTTGTCATTTTGCTGAGCATTAACGTCAATTATCATGTTGGTTAACGGTTGTGTTTAGCCTTGCACGATGTACAATTTTATTCTGTTCAAAACGTTGATATTACTGACTATTATAGGTATTCAGTATAGTAATCAAATATTCGTTGGATATTTTAAGGGGCCCTCCGCTGGATTGCGAATCGTGATCATTTTTGCACTCTCCCCGTCTACATACGAGTTTCGACCGATTGCCGCTGATCGCGCATAAGCAAAAAATACTCGACACCGGGTCTCTAGCCGTTTTTTACTTAGGATTCGTCGGTTTATATTTTTTTAAAAAAAAAAAAAAAAACATTAATAATAAAGAAACCCCCGGGTGAGTTGTCCGTAGACTTGATTGTTTAGCTGACAATCGAATTAATAGATTAAATACATTATTGTATTATTATATAAACCGGTGTGTGTTCAATGATGATTTTTTTTTTTTTCGCTATAATTTGCGATAAATTGTCGAGTCGAGGTAAAGAATCATCGCTTCCAATGCAAATGCGTTGGTTCTCCGTTACGGTCCGCGTATACATTACACAGATTTATTTACATTATAATTAGACAAAACGGGCGGGATGAAACTTTTATTCCATGTACCCATTGTAAATAACTAGGTATTGTGCAGTGTAATCAGTATTTCTTATTCTAGATTATCGATGTTGTTTATAGTGCTGTTTATTCACGTTGAAATGGTTTGAATTAGTTTTATAGGGGCGTATAAGCAGTGTGTATTTTTTTTTTTTTTTTTTTTATTATTCAAATAAATACCTCTTCTGTAGCGCAGAAAAATACCATAATATTACTTTCGGCCAGAGATGTAAAATTTCGAGTTCCCTGACCCGTGAAACTTTCCAAGATACATGCACGAGGTATACCGTAATACGATTTTATACACCTACACAATGTTATCTAATTGTTTAAACACGTATAGGTATACATCGCGTACCATGTGTGTATTTAGTATAAATTTGTCGTTGTCACCTACAACAAATCGTACACATTAAAATAACAAGATTAAAAAAAAAAAAAAAAAAAAAGATAAAACACTGGTTAATTTAATTTTTAATTGCCGTTCACACAGTTTTAATATTTAACAATTTACCGGCTTTTTATGTTACATTAATAAAATTAAATAATTTTCATAAACATATCACATATGATATAGGTACTGAAAGATATATTGACAAAAAAAATGAGAAAAATGCAATACTATAGCAAATCCTTATATAAGCTTTATGTTAGGTTTAAAAATGATACCACGATAACAGCTAGTACCCGCGATACCGATCACAGTTTAAATCGTGGTATTGATAGTACAACCACAGAGTTGTCACTAATTAATTTACTCCGTTATTTTAAATGTAATTGTTAATTATGATAAACATTGTTTATGGTGAATAATGTCAAATCTTTTCGTTTCACCAGCCTCGAAACTTTTCGATTATCATGAGAAATTTCACTTGCAAAGTTTTGAATCAGTGGGTCGACGGCCGGAGCTTCTGCGATATTTTACATTTTTTCTAGCGACCACTTACAAATAATTCCTGTTGGGACGTAGGGAACGCGGTACGGTACGGCTCTTTGATATGGTTTCAAAAGGAATACGCACTATCGTCTCGAGATGTATTGTAAATAATTAACTAATTATGAAATCATATTTGATGTGTAGCGAAATGGAGCTTTGTCGGTGTCGAACCCCGTTGGCGAACGGGTTATGTTGAGTTCAACAGTCACGAGGGCCGCTATATTTCTCTGGAGTCTCACAGAGTTGCCTCTCGTTATGTTTTTCCAATTCGATTATAGAAAAATGTCAAATTAAACGCGTCCGACAAGCGGCAAATTATAATACGACGATTATTATTGTTGTTATTTAATTTTTATGTTTTTTTTTTTTTGGAGTACAATGTAACATCGCGTAACTTGTCGGTCCGTTTAGATTGTCGAGTGGTGGTTCGTTGTCACACTATTAGGCGGAACACCGGTACGCGGCAACGACCGCAGTCTAAAATCGAATAATAATTCCCGGTCCGGTCTCCGTGTCGTTCGTTTGAAACCGTTGAATATTTTATTATTACAAACGTAAAATGTAACTAAAAAAAAAAAAAAAAAAATATATATATATTAAATTGTCATTCGTTTATAAATGACCCTTGCGGTTCTTTAAAAAAAAAAAGGTTTATTATTATATATTTTTTTTCTTATATATATATATATAGATGTATATAATTTCGTCGGAATTCATACGTGCACGGTGCAGGTTACGGCGAATAGCATGTTAAATACAATAATTACGTAGGCTCCGGGACTCGAAAATCTATATTTTCGTTATAATATATGTTATCGTATTTTATTTTTTATATATATATAACGTAAGACGTTTTGATGTTTTTTGCGGATTTCGTCGATTGTACGGCGTCCATGCCCGCAAAAGTGGGCGGGGGACATCAATTACAAGCACGTGATTATACGTTATTCTACATTTATTTCTACAATATCACTCGGAAACCTCTTACGTACCGTCCGTTCACTTAGACATCAATTATTCACGGTAAATTTATAATACCGGGGCGGGCGACGTTCGTAAGGATTTGCGTATTTAAATCGGTAGAAAAGTCGGAGAAAAAAAAAAATAAAAAAAATACAAACAATAAGCCGGTGGTTTATTCGAACATTTTCGTCTACGACCTAACGATTTTGTGTAGTCGCGTCGATCGCGGTTTAAATAAACATATATACGTATAATGTTTTTTTCATAATATAATTATAGTCATAACACCTATTTTTTTTACTATTTTTTTTTTTTTCGGAGTCATAATAACCGAATTATTTGACGCCTTGGACGCTTATCGGCATACGTACTAACGATACTCCTTCGGGTTTCTATATTTTCCATTTCACTACTTGTCGTCGTCTAACCACGATTATATTAAACCGTCGTTAAAACTATTAAAGCGTTTAGGGGTACGCGAAAAGTAAAAAAAAAAAAAAATAAAAAAAATAGTGGGTAATTGCGGAAAATGTAAAATTTGATGTATTTGAAACGGTCCGTTGTTATTTGTAAAACACTTAATAATTTTTATAATTTTCGACATAAAAATAAATGACGGTTTTTTTTTTTTTTTTTTTTATAATATAATAACATTATGGTGGTCTTTAGTTATTGAAGAAGAAAAAATAATATTATTGTTGCCTCACCTCGCCCCCACCCCCTCCGACACTTTGTTGAATATTTTAAGAACGAATTTCAACCGTTGTGATTTGGCAATATTTTACACATTTGTACTCGTTTTACTTTTTAAACTTACCAACAATAAATCAAATCACTTATCGATTTAAAAAAAAATGTTCGATCGATTTAGTTAATACTACACGGTGTTTGTAGTAAATACTAAATATTTTATTTCAATAAAATACATACATCAGTACAGCTAATGTGCGAGGGAGTCAAAAGGCAGGCCCCTTGCGTCCTCGTAAACACGCCACTGATTGCTAGAAGAAAATATTATGTACCTGATTTATACGGTTCGTTTCACTGGATTTATTATAAATTTGCATATTTTCATCTGATATAATTATTATTTACGGTAAATAGCGTTTAAACAGCAATAATTATTACATTTTAGGCGGGCGTCACACTTTGCGGAATTTCCGCACGGAAATATCGCAACGTGTAGTAACGATTTTATTTTTACCGCACCGAGGTTAACGAAAATTCGCCGATAATTTCCCGATGGTATACGGAATTCCAGGCCGGCGATACTCAACTTGTAACGTTTACTGAAATTCTTAAACAGTACAACTTCTAAATCTTTTTCTTGGTTTTTCTCTCTTTCTCGAAAAACACTTTTAGTTCGTACAAAAACACTCCAAATAGTTCACACCGTACCTTGAAAGATACTGTACGAGGTATGACCTCGTATGTCCGCTCGGTATTATCTTATTTGAATTTTTTCCTCGATTTTTAACCGTTGTCCTTGAAAATTATAAAAAAAATTCGGTTTACGTTTGATGATTTCTGGATTACTTGGGCTACACGAGTAACAATTACAATTAATACTATAAAACCTTAACGAAATCTATTCAGAATCGTTTTTCGATCGCAATGATTTCTCGTTGTTGCCGGTATGCAGACTAAACGAACGACAATGGCGCCTATCCACGGTGCGAAGTGTGTCCGGAATTTTTATTATAATTTTGATAGGACGACAATAATAACAAAAATAAAAGAACAAAAACCTTAAGCCGATATTTCCGTTGGCGTTGTAATCGAAATCGTTTAAAAAATTATCGGTTATTGTATTATTATTATTATTCTCGAACTTGTCCCGGGCGTAATAAATATTTGTAACTATTGCGCGACGGCGTAATACCGGAGCAGTCACGCGTTATTTTGTTGTTTTTGTTGATGTTATTATTTCGTTTAATATTTTATTTTATTTTTTTTTTTTTTCTTACTTTTTTCATTTTTTTTTTTTTTTTTTATATTATCACATTAAAAAAATAAAACTAAAAAAACCCCCAAAGAAAAATTATACACACAACAATAATAATAATAATCTTAACAGCTTTATTTTATAACTATATATATGTATTTTTTTTTTTTTTTTTCCCCGCATAAAACGCATAAATGTCATTTTCGTTTTTTGACACGAGGCTTATCCGCCGCACGTTTGTACGTGATATACGTGATATATACGCGGTATACACTAACGCGTGGGATATACCGACGTAAACGCCACAAACACGCGGGCGCGTTACACCGACCGCAACCACCGAGTCGGTGAAATATTGATAAGAACGCAATGTGTACTCGCACGCGTATAAATATATAAACGTATATAAAGATTGGTGTGTGGGGGAGGTTGGGAGCACTGTCCCAATTTTGGGCTGTGCGATTATTATAATCGATCGTTCATAACGAATGGTTTAATTTTTTAATCGGTAAATCGTTTATTCGATTAATAATCGGTTAATCGTACGATCGAATGATCGAATAATCAAATAATCGAATGATCGAATAATCGAATGATCGAATGATCGAATGATCGAATAATCGAATAATCGAATGATCTAATAATCGAATGATTGAATAATCAAATAATCGAATGATCGAATAATCGAATGATCGAATGATCGAATCACCTATTATCCGGTTCGGGTTCGGGATTCCCGTACGGCCGGACGACGTGAGTAATTCGAGTATAAATATAGATAATACATATTGCAAAATTAGGGCAGGTTCACACGAAAGGCGTTGTCATTGTTACCACATGTTTACCGAATTTACACGCTAAGCTCACGTTTACACCGTAGTTAGTCGAGTATTATATTCTGTTCGAAGACGGACGTTGCCTATGCGATTTGTTTATGGATTTGCTGTATCGAAGGAGACCACGTCGTAGTCAAAAAGAACGAAAAATATTGGGTTCATTCTGTTTTACAAAATATACTATGTATTTTCTTTTGTCGGATTGATAATATTTTCTTCTTTTTTTTTCTTTCTTTCTTTTACCAACAACTATCAAAAAAATTTCAAAATTAAACGCGACCCACAGTTTGGGAACCTCTGATCTAGACCATTTTCCTCCGTTACATGTTACAATACGTACGTACCTATAAATGAGTTAATAAGTTGAAAAATCAAGCGGGATTTAAATTTTTTTAAATAACTAAAAAACCGACTTATTAATTGTCGTCGAAACATATTTTCCAATATTTCTAAGTTGTAACATAATCAATTGTTCCTAATTTAAATCGTGTAATTTAAATATAATAAAAAAAAAAAAAACAAAAACTAATGTTCGTTTAAAAAAAAAAAAATAAAGATTGAAAAATTATTGTGTTAAACTGTAAACAAAATTAAAATATACATAGATTTAGACTTTCGTAACAAGATCGTTTTTTCCCACTATCGATTATTATAATCGATCATTCGATTAATCAAATGTTTTTAACAAATGATTTAATTTTTTAATCGGTTAATCGTTTATTCGATTAATAATCGGTTAATCGTACGATCGAATAATCCAATAATTGAATGATCGAATAATCGAATAATCAAATAATCGAATGATCGAATAAACTATTATCCGGTTCGGGTTCGGAATTCCCGTACGGCCGGACGACGTGAGTAATTCGAGTATAAATATAGATAATACATATTGCAAAATTAGGGCAGGTTCACACGAAAGGCGTTGTCATTGTTACCACATGTTTACCGAATTTACACGCTAAGCTCACGTTTACACCGTAGTTAGTCGAGTATTATATTCTGTTCGAAGACGGACGTTGCCTATGCGATTTGTTTATGGATTTGCTGTATCGAAGGAGACCACGTCGTAGACAAAAAGAACGAAAAGTATTGGGTTCATCCTGTTTTACAAAATATACTATGTATTTTATAGGTTTTTTCTTTTGTCGGATTGATAATATTTTCTTCTTTTTTTTTTTTTTTTTTTTTTTTTTACTTTTACCAACCACGGCGGCTAAAATATTTTATTCGTAATACGCAGAAATACGCATAGTAACACAGCCATTTGCTTAATCACAACGTGATTCGCGGACATTTCAAACAAATGCGGCTATCGGATGAAAAACATCATAAACACGCATACACACCCTAGCCCTAGGTTATAAATAGTAATAACAGTGATTTTATAGAAACCGACGGTGTGTGTGTGTGTGTGCCGGCGGGTGGGACGCGGGCCGAGCGGGTAATTTCAAAACGAAATTTCGGCTCGGCCACGCCACGGTGTACGACGACGCAAATGATATTTGTAATACCCGGACACTTAACAAAACATCCCCCCGAGGAAAAAAAAAAAAAAAAAAAAACGTATAAAATCAAATGACCCGGGGGATTTACTTTACGACGCGTGATGATCGGCCCGGGTAATACAGGTCGTCGAACAGGTGGTGGAATGCGTGCCGGCGGGGTATATAAATCGTCGCGTCCCGAGCGGACCGCGCCATTTTCGTAACCGGTTCGACTAATTAATGTCGTTTGTCCGCCCTGCCGAGACGTAACCAAACGCCGTAACCCAAAGGCGTAACCACGGGTGTTTTCATCCGAAAATTCACCGATACCGCTTTTTCCGATACATTTTTTTTTAAACACCAGAGGTTCCCAAACTATTCACGATACGACCAGTTTTCGAATATTTCTATTCATTTTGGCCACCCACCATATTACTAATAACCTGCATTTTTATCATCAATATTTACAACTTAACGAAATACTTTTCGAAATCAAATTTCTTATATAATTGTATTCAAATATTTAATATGATAAGAAATTACTGTCTAAAATGATTCTAGTTTGTTTGTGTAAAAAAAAAAATTTCAAAATTAAACGCGACCCACAGTTTGGGAACTTCTGATCTAGACCGTTATCCTCCGTTACATGTTACAATACGTACGTACCTATTAATGAGTTAATAAGTTGAAAAATCAAGCGGGATTTAAATTTTTTTAAATAACTAAAATACCGACTTATCAATTGTCGTCGAAACATATTTTTCAATATTTCTAAGTTGTAACATAATCGATTGTTCCTAATTGAAGTTAATAACTCGTGTAATTTAAATATAATAATAAAAAAACAAAAACTATTGTGCGTTTAAAAAAAAATTAAAAAAAGAGTGAAAAATCATTGTGTTAAATTATAAACAAAATTAAAATATACATAGATTTAGACTTTCGTAACAAGATCGTTTTTTCCCACTATCATTAACGAGTAAGAACTGTTTGCCAGAACTTTTTTTAAACTTTTATACCGTCGAGAACCGATATAGCGTACTTCATATAGTAATCGTAATTCATTATATTCGTATAAATTTGTACGCATTTTTAATTTTTTAATTTTTTTTTTGTTTAAACCGACTTCAATATTCGGATGAAAATATACGTAATTTTAGTTCAAAGAAATTGTCTGCGGGAAATTGACAGAATTATCCGAGCCCCAAAGAAGGAAACGAGGGATTATATTTAAAACACAATGATTCTCGTTTCTATTTCATGTGCAAAACTCAAAGGCGAATAAAAAGGGTGGAATGTTTTTTTTTTTGTGAACGATTTGGAGAATTTGAACTGGCCGAAAAAATATAATCACGCACGCAAACGCGCGAATTTGTAAAACCGATACATCCGCTCGCCCGGAATCTAAAATATTAACAAAATGTATTTAATAAATCGCATTTTTAAACACGTGACACCACCTGCGCTCATCGCAACACGTCCTCCCGGTGTAATTCATTTGTCTATGATAATGTACGGTCCCGGCAACTATAATAATACTAGCTGTCTCTATATTATATAATAACGCGACTTACTCGCGCATATGAAATTGTAACTTCTCGACGTTTTTCCGTTTTTTTCCGGGGGCGAAAAACATTTTCTATACAGCAAGGGATTCCAATTACCGTTAATTTAGTCCAAACATAGCGGAGCGCGTACAAAATATCGAACAAACTAATATTATATTATATTTCGTGATACAATGATCGCCGATACCCTCGTGACATTCGTGTGTTCTACATCGATTAAATATTGATCAAGTTGCGACTTTTCGACCAATTTAAAAAAAAAAAAAATTACGCACTACACGTTTGCATTTCGGTAGGTATACTAACTGCAGAAATACTAACCGAATGATTGCGTTCATGATGATTTTTCTCGAGCCCAAAATCCGACAGTTTCCCAATTCAAAATTTTTTCTAATGTGTGGTTTTCATTAAATAAAAAAAAAATAATAATATTTCGATGTCTGACGTTCGATTAATCGCTCCGGTGTTTTCAATTAATCGACCAAGTTACGGAGTGGCGGAAAAAGTTCTGGTGAATATTATAACCGTACAATTTATTAACGATTTTGCCGAATAATAAATAATATTTTACTCGTGTACATTATTGTTTATCTTGTTGTCTGGTGTGGAGATTTTAAGTTTTTTTTTTTTTATTTTTTTTTTTCTATTGTGTTTTAACAATTCAGCAATTTTAAATAACTCATTTTAACTTTTAATGAGGTTTAACCATTACATAGAATTTCGGTTTTTTTTTTTTTTCATAATTTGTTTTATTTTTTCGTTCGATAATAATTGCGTGTATCTATAGTTATATATCATTTTGGTATATATTTTCTCGACAAACATTTATTAAATTTCCGATACAAATTCGATAGGTTTCGATACTGCTTGGCTACCTACGTCATTTTTGAGCTTTATAATAATAACAATAATTATTCGTTGTATTTCATAAGTTATTCGAGTAATGGACCAAATTGTTTGTAAAAAAATAATAATAATAATAATAATAAAAACATTCGAATCGGTGCGGTTGTATACCTGATTTTTACTGCGATCGCCTCCGGTAAGCATTTTCGAGAAACGCCGTTACAGCATTCATTTTTAGGGATGTGATTATTAACTCAATGACACAAATCAGTTCACTCGACTCAGTTCACTCTAATGAGTTGACTCAGTAAAGTTACCACGGCAAGTCAACTCCAACTGACAAACTCCCAAGTTCCCAGTTCATTAAACCGTTTTCGTTATGAAGAGTTACGTCGGACCACTTTATCTATGGATAATTATCCATACACTATCCATGCTATTATACAAATATACGCATTGTAAGTTATAGTTGTTGTAAAATTCGCCGTATACTTTTGTATTTATTTGAATTTAGTAGGTATAGGATTTATCAACTTAATGGTATGAATATCAGTTCGCTCTAATGCGTTGACTCGACAAGTTTGTGATTGGAACCGAAACCAAAAGAACCGGTTTCTGAAGAAAATTTTAGTACCGGGGTCCTTAATTGACACCCATTTTTATCGGTTTAAGAAACCGGAACGTTTTAAATAAAATACAAATATTTTCGGTTCTTTTAGGTTTCTAGTTAATCGATTTTAAGAAATAACTGAACATTTAAATTGTATTTCATTTTAATCAAATAAATACAAGTGTATATTTTCCATAGAAATATTTTTATTTTTTTTAATAATTTTTATGATTTATACATCTATGGTATGTTTAACTCGAAATAATAAAAATAATAGGACCGTCAGCGATTTCTATCCACAAATAGTACAAACATTCGGGTCGAACAACGATTATAGGTTTTTTCAATGAGAAAACCTACGTAATAATAATATTTAGTCGTTAAAAGGAGATGTTTTCTATCAAAATAGAGATTTTTTATGAAAAATTGTACCGACTGTCCAAGTAATTGGATAAAAACTTTTGAAAACATACTTGAATTCAACATGAAGTTTACTTGAAATTACTTTTGCACTTTTTTGAAATTAAACATAATATAGAGTAAATAATAATAATTATAAGAAGAATAGAATAGAATTTATTATTGTCACCAAATATTGATTTTGTTGTTTTGTTAGTAGTTTTATTGTTAAAAAAAAAAAAAAATTCCTTATAATCAATAAATAATGTTATTCAAAACTATAAATTATTATGAACCGTTATTAACCAGAACTCTTATTTTATAATTTTAAGAACTGAAACTGGAACCGGAACTGAATTTTTTAAATCATTAAGAGTAGTATAGATTTTTTCCTTTATTGGTGCAGCAAATACCCCGGGAAAATATCATGATTTTAGCCTCTCGAATAAACCACTTTTTTAAGTTCGCAATGTGTTTTAATACATTTTTTTTTTTTTTTTAAACCAAAATACAGTGTGTTGAATAATGCTTAATGAATAATTTAATATTTAAAAATCATGGAAACAATTTATGAAATAATAAAAAAAATATGCCTAAAAATACAGTTTTATTTTTAAAAAGTGTACACTTTTGGTTAAAACGATCGAAAAGCTATTATTATAATGACGATAATATATAAAATGAATATCCGACGTCGTTTGGATCCGTTCGGGCGACGCCATATAACCTATTCTTATATAGTGCAGACATCGAAATAGACCAATGCATTTTCCGCGGAGATCGTTTTATTCGCTATTAAAATAAAGGCGACGCCGCTATATATTGTTTGAAACGTACGGATAAAATAATTGTCGAAGCCCACCAAGTAAACCAATTTTTCGGGTTAGTTTAAGTTAATCTGTTCTGTAAAAAAATGTAACCAACCCAAGTTAAAGTTAATTCGATTATAGAAACGAACTTCATTTATACCAAGTTAAGATGAAAATTTCCGGTAAAACAATAACCAATTTAAATAAATAGTTGATAATATTCAAGTAAAAAAATCTAATTTATGTCGAAAAATAAATGCAAAAAAAAAACACACACACAGGAACGCTGTTTTTGTCTTAGTCAAATATCGTTTGAAAAAAAAAAAAAATTTAAATTTTAACAATACAGCCAAGTCGGTCGAATTAAAACTATTTATTAAAATACATAATTATAAGTTATCTGACATTTTTTTTTTTTTTTTTTTTTACAACTATTAGAGTTAAAATTTATCAAATAATTTATGAACTCGACCTTTTTAACTATAATTACTGCGTCCTCGACGATTTGTTTGTATGCCCGATTACTTAATATTTCATCGGTTATTCGTTATTCGGTATATTGTTATCTGGGCGGGCTATTAATAATAATTTCTCGCCGCACGTAGATATTTAGGCGTACGACGTATACGTCGTCGTTTCTATCGTACAGGGTGCGGCAGAGCCCACTGACGAGTTTAATGTGGTCATTAGCCTGTGATAAAAGATAAGAGCAGGCCTTAATAAGCGGTATATTTTGAATTGAACGGTAACGCCATTTTTATTCGTAAATCATGGTCTGGACAGGTGTACATCGCGGTTTCGTCGTGCGTGCGTATTACAAAAATAATATATTCTGTGATCGCTACACAAAGGGCTTTTCGTATACACTCCGGCGGCATTCCACGCGCTGAACCTGTTCCGCCTGCTAACACTATCGAATTGTGGATACGGCGTTTGGAAGAAACTGTAAGTACCCTGAGTAGACTCGGACACGGAGCACCCAGAACGGTAAGAACCCCCGAAAATGTGCAGTTGGTTAGAGGACTTTTTCGAGGACCAGAACAGGACCGTCACTGTCACGTCTGCTCGTTATGTTGTGATGTTGGAAACTTATCTGTAGCATAGATCGGAGGAAACGGCTGAAGAACATGATTTGGGAGATGTATGTTTTCAGCAAGACCCACCTAGAATTTCACTCGCTGTCTTGCGACAAATGTTCCCCGGGCGATTAGTCTCTTTTTGAGAGGAGACATAGGCTGACCAGCACGGTCCCCAGATTTAAGCGTGTGTGATTTTTTCCTCCGGCACTACCGTAAGGATAAGGTTTTCAGACATCGCCCGCATACCATAGAAGAAATTGAACGGAAAATCACCGTGGAAGGCGAGGTATACATACCAGTCGAATTGTGCCGAAAATCATACGAGAGGTTCCGAGATCGTCTACAACAGTGTATCGATGCTGACGGCCGCCATCTCGGGGATATAATTATCGAAAAATAATTGTTTAGAAACGGGATTGAATACTGATTTGGAATAATAAAACCGAAAACCATTTCTCTAAGTTTTACCGTTCGTTATTTATTATAGCCCATCGAAACACGTCGGTCGGCTCTGCCGCAACCCGTACCTCGCACGTGGGTAATTTAATATAATTCGATGATGTCGAGTCGTGTACGTATCGGTATCACCGTCTACGGTAATTACCATTAGGCAAACGTGTTAATTCGAGCGCGAGTGGCCCCTGTGGCCAAATACGGTATCCCTTTTATAGTAATATAATATAAGACGTCAAAGTCTGTCGCCCGGCAACCCGACGGACGGCGGAATAATTTCGCTCGGCGTATGTATTTTTTTTTTTTTTTTTTTGTCGCACGCGACCGGCAATATATACGAAAATTGACCGGGCCGGCCGAGTGGAGGTATTGCGTATTACGCGGTCCGGATACGAAACCGAGTATCGCACGCGAATCCCTCGTACGTATAATAAAAAAAAAAAAATAATAATTTTAATCCTCCGACCGCACAAAACGCCGTCCGTGTGTGTGCAGTTCGGTGACGACGGCGATACGGGTGAAATTTGTCGTGTGTGAAATTAAAGATACGCCGTGCGCGATGTATGTTTGCGTATTGCATATTCCGCGTGCGGTGTATACGGTACCCGTGCGCGGTATTGTACGACCGGGGGAAAATAAACGCGATTACACATTTCTTCCATTAACCGTACGTAGAAAAAAAATAAAAAATAAAAAAAACAATATTATACGATACGTCCGACGGGCCCGGGATTCGATTGGCGGGACCGGGATCGCAACAATGGAAAAAATTTACAAAAAAAAAAAAAAAAGGGGAGAAAAAAATATAATGTGTATACATATATATATATATATATATATATATATATATATATTTGTTTGTCTCTAGACGTGTCTATCCGAAATCCGGTAACGGTTTTCGACAACTTTAACAACCGTAATAATTATTGTTGAAAAACGACATTTTTTTTTCGTTTTTCGTAACGTATCCGATTTTCTTCGTAAGATTTCCATGTGAACGGCGCGCAAACCCGAGAATGTTTAACGCGACAACGGTTTCTGTTTCGATTCGGTTAAAAAAAAAAAAAAAAAAAAAAATCAATCGTAGAGATCCGACGTTTTCCGCACGATAATTTGATTAGACCCGTCTCCGGACGGTTTACGATTTTACAAAACGTCTCGGCGGTTTTTCTCGGCTGTTTAAATGCGAGTACGATTTTCGGCGTTCGCGCGGAAAGCTCATTGAAAATTCGTATTTGGATAAACAAAATTCTGCTTTACTCTGCTGCGAGTCGGATTATCGCCTGTGATCGTGTAATACACAGGATAATGATAAAATAACTAAGAGTATCTACACTACATACAGATACATCGGTACATGTATATGTCTTGTTTCTACTGAATATAGTTGACATAAGAATGTCGATGTCAATTTGGTATTAGATACGAGGAGACGAGGATTAAACTGTAGGTAACTTTTTTAACACGTGTAAAAAATAAACAAGTTTCAAAGACAGGAATTATTTTTATTGAGTATAATTCATTTTTCTAAATTTTTATTTAAATTTTTAATTTAAACTACAGAAACGTCATTTACAATACTTTTAGTGATGGATAATAAAGGACGGTGTGTACTGAAATATGAAACGTACTCACGAGTTTCAAGCTTCTCGATGTGTCGATAAAATACGGCGTCGATACAAGTTGAATTGCGCGAAGTAGAGGTTGCGAGATCGTTACTTAATTCTAATCCAAGTTCGGCGGTACGCATAAATTCGATGAATTCAGTTCCGTGTGATCCTCGTGAATCCAAATTTAAGTCTCCGCCAACGATCACGGGTAAATCGTGATTGTTATACTTTTTGAGCACCTCGAACATTCCTTTTAATTTAGGGCTGTATGCCATTAGATTTAAGACGAAAAATTCTTTAGTTCTTTCAAATGGTGTATTTGGAGAGATGTAAACTGACACAAGTACAGTAACATGGTAACATTCTCGGTGTCGGACAAATTAACAGAATGACCCCCAGCCATAAGACATATACATGTCAAAAAAAAAAAAAAAATAAAAACGGATTTAAATAGCCGACGTGATCGTTATACGACATACGACACGATACTTATATATATATATATATATATATACAGAGAATTACCGGACAACTATTACGCTATACTTTCAATAAATATCAAATTATACTCGTAGTTACCGAAGTACGAACGTATTTTGTACATTTTATTTTTTTTTTATCCGTCTGTTGTATACGGTTTACGTTACGAAACTTTTGACAGATTTTTAAATGTTTGTATGCACGGTGCGAAAGGCGCAGCGCCGCTTTATCGTTTCACCCAAATAAATCGTCTTTTTAACGTTTTTGCGAGCGCCCAAATCGCGCGTGGAAAAGCGTCCGACCGTGGCAAATAACGCGATTTAATCCTCTCGTTAATGGTAAAATAGATAGTAGGTCCCCATCATCGTTCCCATTCATTAGTTTTCCTTTTGGCGGTTCGGACAAACGTAAGCGAATGTATGGCATCAGGCACTGGAATCTTCATGATTTTTTCGGTTCGTATCTTAAAAATAAAAACAAGTCGTTTCCGGTTCTTAAAAATTCATAGTTTCATATGGAATTAACTTTTGCCCGTGTTGGGTAGTTTTTTTTAATAATAATAAACTACAAACAACAAAATAATGTACTAAATATAAGACGGTGTACAAAATAAGTAATATGATTACTCGTACGAGTGACTGCGTCCGTGTGTTCAGTTATTACTTAGAACCGGTAAAAACCTAAAAATAACCGATAATATTTGTATTTTATTGAATAGGTTCCGGTTCTGAAAGTTTTTTTCGTGTCCAGTTCTGATCTCTGATATGTATAGCGCGGTGGTGACGTGGCCGTATTCATTGTGCATAATAAAAATGCCCGAAAAAAATGGGGTTCATAAGTTGTACTCGGTAACACGACACCTTAACTTGTAGTTTATATTGTAGACCTCAGTCACGGAATCGATACGATTTAAATTTATCAAAATACGTTCGACAGACGAACGAAGATTGCTCTGAATCGGTTTTCGTTTTTTTTTTGTTAAGTCGGTATAATGAAAACTATAAATTTCCCTATTTATTCTGCCCGACTTGTCACACGTACGTTAGTGGCGGCCACCTACCCTTGTTTTTTATCAAATTCTTTAAATAAACTACAAATCGTACGGTTTGCGACTACGTTATTATCAACTACTATAATTAGAAATACGGGTTCCAAACACGATTTGCGCGCCGGCGTTTTATTTTAAATGCGAGGAACACGTTGTAAATGAGGTTTCGTATAATATTATTATTTATCGTTACGTGCGGTGTAATGAGTACACTGGCTGCACTATCGTTATAAAAGGAAAAAAATAGTTTGAATTTCCTAGGTTCAGTTATAATATTTAAATTTTACTGTTCGTTTTTAAATTGCTCGTTTATAATATTACGTCTTATATATATATATATATATATATATATATATATATATATATATATATATCTCCTAACAACCCCTCGTAGGAAACGAGTTTCTCGTACTATGTTTTTTTTTTTTTTTTTTTTTTTTATGATGGGTACTCGTATGTGCGAAATATTATTATAGTCTCGTTCAACATGCTACCCTGCTACTGTAATTTTATCTATCTTAACTTCCGTGTTTTTAATTCGTTCCGTTTTAATTCGGAATACCGAAGCAAAATAAAACCAAAAAAATACTTACGAATCGTATATTTTTAATATTTCTAACTGTGCCTAGTTTGTTTACGATTGTTATTAATTCTATGATTTTGGACAATTTTCCATTTCGCCAGTGTTCACACCGTCGTCTACGATATTCTGGGGGGGGGGGTTATAATTCGATGGGGGAAAAATATAAAATTCGTTCTCGATATGTTCCTACGTGTGTGGTGCATCGGATAACGCGAATATTGAACGGGGGCCGTAATATTATTATTAGCTTTTCGGTGTACTATAAACGAACGCCCGGCCGCGGCCTGTGTACACGTCGGACAATTGGCATGTTCGATTGTTTTAACAATATATTATTATGCGGTTTATTTCGCGGTCGTTTTAATGGCAATAATTGCGGGACCGCGGCATTTCCAACGGTATTTTATTTCGAACGAGACCGGTTACGTACGGCGGAAATTTTTATTACAATGTCGATGATAAATGTAGATTTCGGCGGCTTAAAAAAAAAAATAGCGATATTCGCAAACATACTATGCGCGTACTTACTATTTCCACTCTGTAGTTTGTACGCGGACGGACGATTATTGCGACAAGGAATATTTGACGCGGACAATAAAAACACGGACCGGGCTCGTCTGCCTACCGGCATATACGGTATTATCGCTCTTATTGCGGCCTCGCCGTAGTTATTCGAACAAACAGATTACTTTTTTTTTTTTTTTTATTATTATTATTATTGTTTCGTATAACTCGCAAAATTTTGTTATTATCGGTATACTCACCATACGATATTGACGATCGATTATTATCCAATTCGATTACGATAATATTATCAAACGCCCACGGTACACACATTAAAAACTCCCCGAGGCAATTATATGCGTTTTCGCCTCTATAATATAAAATAGAAATTTTACTCTTTGACCAGTATTATTAAAAACAATGTCGTGATCGTATATATTTGACCGAGCAATCGCGGTTTTTTTAAATTGGATAAATTTACATTTCCATCATATGAGTAAATATGTAAATATTTATATCTATATCTGATAGATTTGTATGGAAAAAAAAAATGAAAACCTATCTTCCTTTTATACTTAAGAATAAAAATTAAATTTCCAAAATATTGATAATAATAGAAATGATATTATAAATAAAAAAAACAAACCAATTCAAATTTGTTTTTTTTTTTCCTTGCTTTTTCTTCGGCGAAAACATCAGTTAGGGTATCGAAATGTAATCTCTGCGCTCTTTCAGTTTCAATACTTAACAATACAAGATCTGTTAGGGCGTTCTTGGCTAGAAATACCTCTACAGTAGTTGTTAATTATTTTTTACTTCGAAAACGATTTTTCTGATGCCGAGAATATTATGAATGCACTATAAACGTCTGAAAAAGTTGTGATAAGTGAACTATATTATCAATCGCTAGTGAATCCCTATTACACATATAAGCACCGCAAAAAATTTGACGGCCCGAGGCAATCGCTTTTGTTGCCCCTGGCGGTAGCTACGCCATTGATCGAACGCCGGTTTTTTTTTTTTTTAATTTCAACGGTGCACCGTACAAGCAGAAATTAATATCACGAGGCATCGGACAAAAAAAAAGAAAAAAAAAAGTCAATTTGTACAAATAAAATGTATACGCTGATAAACTTTGTTTAAAAATTAGTTTAATTTTACTATCGGTTTTTATTATTCGATTATTTCTGGTTATAAACGGTCCGATAATAATTATTACAAAGACGAATCGTTAATTAATTACTATGTAAACAATTCCTGAAACTTTATATTGCTGTTTTGAGTCAGTTTAAGATAAGGAAATACCAACTATAGGCTTATAATATTGTGTTTTGCTAAAAAAAAAAATAATAAACTAAACTGTCCCGAAACGCTGGGGACAAAATCTATAATCCGGAAAGACATGAAACTTTGAACTTTGGCGGGCAGATGTTGGGGTCAGACGACATCTGGAAGTTGAGTTTTTAAATTTATGCATTTTCAATACTCTTGAATTTTGAACCTTTTTTGTCGATTTCTTCACCTGCTGCAGTAAACCCAACCGAGATCCGCTCGGAATAGGTTTTTTCCGCGTGTGTTTCAATGACCTATCGCCGCATTTTGCGGTGCGTCGAGTAAATTTCACTAAATATACGAGGTGTGATCAAAAACTACCGGAACTAAAATTATATCTCTGCTAAAAATAAACCTATTGGAAATATACACATATCAAATAAAAGTAGAATTATTCAAGCCACGAGTTAAATATTATCGTTTTGTCAACGAAAATTCGTTGAAGTCATAGACTTTTGTCGTGTCTGCCGTTTTGTCATGTCGAACAAACTCGAGCAGCGAGATTACATTTTGCATTAACATCGGTAAATCCGCGACTAAAACTTTTGAAATTATTAAAAAAACATTTGAAGATGAAGCAATGAGCAGATCCGAAACATTTGAATGGCGCAAAAGGTCGATCGGGGGTCGTGAAGCCATTAACGATGACTCCCGTGTTGGTCGACGTTCAACTTTGAGAAACGTGGAAATGGTGGCGAAAGTTCAATATTAAAGGCCTTATTTATTATGAATTTGTTCCAATCGGTTAATCATTCTTGTTACAAAGAAGTTTCAATGAAATTACGAGAAAAAAACATTCGGAACAGTTCGAGAATCGACCGTGGTTGTTGCACCACGACAACGCGCCTGCTCGTCCTTCCTTATCAAACCGTCCGTTTCTAGATGATTAACATATTCCAGTTGTACCTCACCCTCTTGTTCCGTGTGATTTTTTTGTTTATTCAAAAAATTAAAACTGACCCAAAAGACAACGATTTGATGATATCGAAACAAAAAAAAAAAAATAATGCGGTGGATCAACTCCTTAAAAAAGTAACTTAAAGTTGCTTCAAAAAGTGAAACTTTGATGGCGAGACTAATATTTAAACAAATTGTTTGTTTATTTAAATTTTTAAATAAAAATAATAACCCGGTATATTTTTTGATCAAAACTCGTGTATATATATATATCGTACCATTCCCGACAGTGGGTTCTTCTACCGGTGCGAATATATATATATATATATATATATGTGTGTGCGGTTCTTTTGTAAATAATTTTTTTTTTTTTAATTTCCTGAAAAACACCCAGTGGCAAAATACGATATAAAAAAAAAAAAAAAAAAAAACCACCCGAAAATGTTTCGCGCCGGTTGTACGGGACACACGACCCCGTACGCATTCTGGTCGACTAAATTCCCTTTCGGGCCGTCATACTAGACCGGATCGATGGAACACCGAGCGCGGACCACACCGGTACGTTCAGTCCGTCCGCTATAACATCACCACCGGCACACGGCACGGGGTCGCCTATAAGTCGGGCGCGCGTTTGGGAATTTTAAACGTACGCACGCCGATATCAATTAAACAATTAGCCGTAGCAATGCCCGACGGTTAGGCCCGTCCCAGCCGCCGCAGCATTTGGCCGTTTAATAATAATTGCACGGCCGCGTGTGCTTCTTTCGCTCCGCGGCGTAACTAACGTCATTTGCATAATTTCAACGGACGATAATCGTCTGTCGGCGGCGAAATTAAAACATAACGAACGCGGCCGTGTACCGTACGGCCGGGCAAACAGTGTTTTTTTTTTGTTTTTTTTTTGAAATCGTATCGCCGAACGACCAATCCTTTTCCCCTCGTTTTCCCCTTTTTCTCGTCGCCGCCGTGCTACTCTCGTCCAACACTGGAGTGCCCGAACTCGCGCGCGCACCTAACCAACTGTCGGGGGAGCGAGGGCAAACGCTCCGCGATTGGCCGGCGTTCTATGATGACTAAGGCTGGGATTTCGATGCGCTCTGCATTGTTTTTCAAAGCTTACTGTGCAATGCTCGTCTTGTCACAAATTTGTTTTATGTACATTTGAATGAGAATAAGAAAGTTTATTTTGCATTTTTTGGCATTTTTTAGGGCATTTTAGAGTTTTTGGAGCATTTATTGAGTTTTTTGAAACCAAGTGTGTGAATTTGAAATTTTATTTTAAGATTTTAAGATTTTTACACCAACATGGTTTTTAAATAAATATAACAGATTATAAGTAGGTACTCGTAATTCGTATTATATTATCGGACAAGGTTTGAGTAACCTATACCCGCATTTCCTGTTAAATAAACTTAAATCAGTAAAATCGACGTCCGATGATATTATCGTTAGACGTTCAGTACGAGTTTTGTCGTTGTTAACACCGTTTTATTACTCTAGTTAATTTTTTTTTTTAGGACATTTTTTGGGGTTTTTTAAGGCATTAAAATCCCAGCCCTAATTATGACCTAATAAAAAGGCGCGTTTTCTCCGGTCGCGCAACATATTACCTATTATAAATACGTAGTATTTGTAGAGATCATATGCGCCCGGATTTGCAAAAAAATTAGCCGTTATAAAACGTTGCCTGCTGGGGTACACCACGTAGAGGTTTTCTCCTTGTACCACCAACGGACAAAGTTTATTTACCGGTAGGCGGTATCGCACCGCCACCAGTTCGACGTCTGATATCCTCTAAAAATCGAACGCGGTAAACAAAAAAGAGACACGAGGCACCCTACGTACGGCCAAAATGACCCGACTCCCCGTCTGAAATCAAGAAAGTCTTTCCTAAAGGTAACCGAAGAACTAACGGAAACACCCTTACTAAGCACGCCGGACGAGTGGATGAAACTGATAACGGACACCAACGGTAAAAGATGGACGGAACCATCAGAAGAAGGATTACTTCCTGGTAACTGCCCCGACCGGCCGGTATGGAAGACGCTGAACAGACTGCGCGTTGGCGTAGGACGGACAAAAGAAAATATGAGAAAATTGGGATACGGAGATCGAGACATAACTTGGATATGTGGACAAGAGCAGACAACGTAACACCTACTTGTCTGCCCACGAGGGCCGAGCCCGTGTACGCAAGAGGATCTTACGATAAGCAACAAGAAGGCGGTAAATACAGCCAGTATATACTGGACAAAAGAAAAAATATAATTAATATGCAATACTTGTTACCATTACATTAGAGTGTTGTTATTACTGTTATTCGTATTTTACTTATTCGATATTATTTATTTAGTTTTGTTTTATAAATTATATGTTTATTTTAATTTTAAATATATGATGCCTGACACGAAAAAAAAAAAAATAAAAAAAATACGTTTGTAACATTTTAACTGGTCCGGCTGTTCATCTTCGTCGTTGTTGTAATTATCCATATTAAAAAAAAAAAAAAAAAAAACAATTAAAATAACGGACGGCAAGGATAAGCAAGACGCACGCGCCAACAGAAATTATTTTCGTCCGACCGATTGGCCGTTCTTAACTTGAACAGAGTATAGTAATATCCGGGAATTTCGTATACGCGTAGTATTACGGCATTCGGCCATCGATTGTCGCCAAACGGCCTCTACCAACCGATTTCCAGACTACAATAACGGTAACGATCGGGTTGTGCACATCTGAAAACTATCCCCGATATTTCACAGTTGTTTAAAAGAAAAAAAAAAAAAAAAAAAAAATAATTCCAACTCTATACCGTAATATAATAATATATTCGTAATAATTATTACTTGTCGTACGTACACTCGAATAACAAATATCGATACATTTTAACGTAATTACTAGGGCTCGGGTTTTAAAGCACAATAAATAATAAAAAAACAGCTCACGACGACTGTTCGAAAAAAGAAGCATATTTATTTATAGAAAAATTGTAAAACATATTTTAGATTATAAAAAAGAATTAACGACAATGTATAAGGTCAGATTGTCCGTTGTAAAACTTAATCTATTACCAGACAAAATATTATTATACATAAAAAAAAAAAAAACTACGTCCACGGAAGTGATTGCTGCATATTCCATACATGCTGTTTCGTTTAAATCGAACCCATGAAGATTAATATTCGACGAAACACTAAACAGTGTGTTGTCAATGTCTTGTATTTTTTTTTTTTTTCATTTCCCATTAATTAAATTAAAACCGTTTTATTATTATGACGCAGTAGACTTAACATAATTACAAAACCGGAACAATTGCAAAAATGCAATAAAAAAAGCCGAAAAATGCAACAAAAAAACTGAATGACATGATACGAATTTGTGTATACGAATTACATTTCTATCTCATAAAAAAAGAAAAAAAGCATTAAAATCCGAGCCCTATTAATTTAATAATCAATGTATCCCCGGCCGGTCAGATGTCAGAACAACATATCCAATTGCTATTTATTTTGTCATTGATTAAAATACGTTTTTATCGTAATAAAATAAAATGCACACATATTATTATTACAGCCCGTACCTAACGACAATATCGAACCGTTAGCCATAACAGCGTTTTTTAAATAACTATTTCTCGTCTTTGTCAATATTATATTTAGCAGGCAAAACGACGGATTACAAATATTTGCGTTACAAATAAAAAAAAAAAAAAAATTAAAGTTTTCTAATGGAATAATATTGAACGACTCGTATCGAAAAAAAATAATAATAACCGTTTCCATTTACTACTTTTACAATAGTAAAAGGCATATGTATTTATTTATTTATTTTTTTTTTTAAATTATATATATATAGATCAAATTATTATATAGAACAGATTAAAAAATATAAAACGACTACTTAACGACTGTATAATAGCGAGAATTGTGTTTCCTCCTCCCTCCTTTCCGATTTATTAATAAATATGACTATATGAACTGGAATACCTCTAGTTATGGAAATAAAAAAAAAACCTAAAATAGTTTCAATACCCGTAATATTATACACGGTATAAATGTTCTTCGATGAAACCGGGCCGGCGGTACAGATACGAAAGTGTAAAGGGCGACGCCGAGACGAATTTATAAAATTACTATGATGTCTTTGAGACAGGTTATATTATATTTTAAATTCTCTTATGCTGTTTTCCGTTTATTTCGGAAACAAACATGGCGTTTATTCGGTCGGAGACAGTGTATATAAAAGCTTTCAGTCTACTACAATACTATCCACGCGGCATAATTGTATTTAATTATTTTCCGTATTATGATTTTAATGGTTTTAACTGCGCCCGGGTGTTTCTTTAAATTGTTTCGAGAAAATGTATTCTTATACGAACACACATAATAATATTATTACCGCGGCGGCGGCGGCGTTGTACCTCGTTTGCTTTTGTTCAATTATAGAATTATCGCCCCTAATGTTTTCTATACGCAAAAGCACCCCGGGAGTTCGGGACACGAATTTCCGATAACGGAAATGAAACTCGTAACGATTATTTTAACATTAAAACGATCGCCGATGTAGGGGAAAAATCGCGAAGGTAGGATATATATATATATCGAGAGGAATTTAGTGTTTGTCTGTACGCGACCGGCGAATCGTTGGTAACGGAAAAACGGTTCCGAGCGAAATGTTTCGGAATATCCCCGAGATTTTAACACTTTGGGCACGTAAAACGGAATTATAAAATTCCCCGAACATTTTTCCTGGAGAATATTCTAAACTTTTGATTATAACGTGTGCGCCTACTAATACTTTTGTTAACGCCGGCGACGCGATTTACGATGGCGACGGTTTTGATATAAATCATTCTATTCATAAATTTTAGAATACGGCCCCTCGGGCGAAAAATGACGTGTTTCGATGTGACAGTACACGACATATACGGAAATATACCTTGAAGGTTTAGTGCGATTCCTGTATAACATATGCCGTGTCCTCGCGACATCAGTTGGGGGAAGAAAAAAAAATATAATAATAATAATATTAATTTCGCCTCTCTTATGAAAATTTGAATTTTCCACAATCTTACGGAATTGAAGATTGGCCGACATATCATATGATATTGTTAACGCAATATTGTATTACCCCATTTTCCTCGTCGTATTTCTTAGTTCGGCTAGTTAATAGTTTTTTTTATTAATATTAAAATGTTATTTTTCGAAATAATATCGGGTCGATTTTTACTATAGAGTTTCGATTCTGAGTGTAGCCGGAAACGTATTGGTTTTATTATGATGTGTGTTTTGTTTGGTTTTTTTTTGTTGTTGTTGTTGTGCCTGTAAACCACTTTCGACCAGATATCTTGTTCCACCAGTAAAAAAAACTTTATAAAAACTTTCTTGTTGCATGTAGAACGTATTAGGGTGCATTGAGGAAGTAATATATTACTTAATATAGGAGGATAATCGAGTATTTTCTTCACTTAATATAATTTTTCAAAACTTTCCGGCGTATTTTTAATTATTTAATATATAGCCATTTGATATTGTCGAGTTTTTTTGAAGTTTTATATAAATAAAATTAGTTTGGCTTCTAATAAATACCTCGACAATTTGATGCGGGGTTCATTATGAGTCTTTCGCATTGCAATATAAAAATCTCGATAATCCATAGTCATGATTTGATATTGTTTCGAGGGTTTGGAGATCAGATTTTAGGAAAATCATACAAATCAAGGCACTATGTCTGTTGTTATGTGACTCACGGTGTGCCGTTTTAAAAATTGTCAACTATTCGAAATGATCTAGTTGTTTTTTTTTTTTTGTGAATAATATTGTTACTTTTATCGGCGTTTTAAATTCGAGTGTATACTAAAATATGTTAAAAACGCGAACAATTGTAATTTTTTTTTTATTTTGTTACAAACTAACACAACTATTAATTTATATTTATCAAAATACGCTTCCGACAACATACTTTAGCTTTACGATGTTAATATGTGGCGCTTGAACATATTGAAATAAATGGTTAACATTTAATTTAAAAACAATAATAAATACTATTGATTTGTAAAAAGCAATACCTATTGTATTGCCATAGTACCTAACCTAATGATAAGCTTAAATAATATATATATATATATATATATATATATATATATATATATTTTTATTTTTTTTTCATAAAATAGATTCTTTAAAATAATTCACAATGTAATGGCTTTCAGAAAATGTTCATTGTTAAAAATTGCTTCTTTTAAAATGTATATTTCCGTAAGGCACGCCGTAGCATAATAGTAATAATAATAATTTCCTTTAACAATTGTATTAAATTATGTTCGTTTTTTATCAAGATAAAACGAATTAACTTTCAAACTGCGCGTTTTTATAAATTTCGTTTAAGGTGTTTGTGAACGCAACGTTAACATATACGTACAAGAGGTAGGAGTTAAAGAATATATTATAGATAATAGATTATGTTAGACATACGTGACTGCACGAAACGCAATCAGATTGCAGCCGTGAAGTGCGATGAACGCGTGTCTTAAGATATTATTTAAGGAAACGTTTTAAATAAATACAACGGAAATGAACAGAAATGAGAATATTGTTTCCGTTAATGTAATTCATATTTTTGCAGGATGGTGGGACAATTTCGGGACGAATTTAGCCTAAGAACAATATGGCTCCGATGGAGGCCATATTGGGGTGGTGGCGGGGTTATTTAGTTGTGTAGTCGTGTAGATAAGATAGTAATAGAGGAAAATCGCAAGTGCGAGGAAATGGAACGCTGTCAACCTCATTTGCATGAAACGAGACTATGGAAAAGAATAAGCGGATTGTTGTTTGACAAATACTAGCTGCAGTTTCTTTACGGGGACCAAGTTTTATGAGTTTTTCTGTTCGCGAGAACAGCATTTCTACGTTTGTGTTCATATTTAATTTTGGCTATTGCGCGACGATATATAATATACACGAAAGTTAATTGTAAACTATAATACAGTTTCACTCGTTAGCTCATCTTATAATCTGTTTCGAACTATACAAATACAAGAGCAAATATACTACATGCCCGCGCGTATTTTTATTATTTTCAATTGTGTATTTCGATTTTGACCGGGTTTTCGTTTTTGCTTAACAATAGTTATTGCGCTAAAATATTAATCAAATTATAGAGGAATATTAATGTAATATTTACGTAAAGGTCTCTATATTGTAAACTCGACACGCAATGAATCAATACAATGGTAAAAGTGCATTTATATTTTTTTTTTTTTTCATAATAAAAAAACGCCTACATTATTTATATTTTACACGTTACAAATGGTTTCCTTTCAAATAATATTTTTCTACGCATTAATTTACCAACAAATTTGATTGGGAAATCTTAATTACACTTACACTTATAATCCTGTTACCGTACACCGTCGCCGGTGATAACTTCGTTTGCCAAGAAAATGTACAATTATTTTTATTTTTTATAATATTACGTCAATATAATTTTTATTAAAATGTTAAAAATATAGCGTTTTTATATTAATATAAAACATATCTACTTATCATTATGTGTTTTATTTTTTTTAACGATAACTCTTCGCTCGACCTATTTAAGTGCTGGTTAGGTACCGCTAAGAAAAGTTCAATAAGTACCGCTTTGTCAGTGTTTCTTTATTAATTACATATTTTAGTATAATAAAACTCGGTTAATCTTATATAATAAAATGCTTGAGTTTTTTTTTTTTTTGTAAAAACTTTGAAAGCCTGCAAACGATGTAAATACAACTAATCAAGAGTTTGAACACTGCAACTAATGCACTTTCTTAGACTATATTTTTATAACACTGTACTTACTTTGTCGTGTTGTGGTATTCATCGTCAAACTAGTTACACTTTGTGTAACGAATGAATCGAACATTTCTGTTTATTTTATAGCTAATTAATGTTAATGTTTAGTGTGTGTGTCTTATAGTGAGTGAACGCATTTTTATAACAGCAATACAATTTAAAATCCAACGCGGATCACAAAATGCGTAAAGTTCATTGATCCCATTACCCGCGGTTAAAAAATGTATTTCTTATTTAACATAAGTATAATTTAATTCGTTTACTTATTACGGTTATTATTTATCTATTCAAAATATTATAATTCGTTCCAATGAAGTAACCGTCGTAAGTCATTCATTTATAACAGGTCTATTTCAACCAAAATTAATTTTGTAATTTTACTATAAAAGTCCGCTTTGTTTTTCAAAAAATAAACAAATTTGAATAAAATGTAACATAAATTCAATTGGCGTGTATAGTTTCATTTTAAATAACGTAGAGTCAAAGTTAATTTTGATTTTCAGTAAACTAATAGATTAAATATTACTATTAGTTCATGTGTGTTAAAAAAAAAAAAAAAAGACGAAAACTTCAATTAGCTCTCCTGAACAGTTTCACTTTTGTTTTACAACAAGCTTGCGTTAAACCATGGCGATTAAGTATTCCTTGTGTCTATATTGTATCGATTGTCAATAATATTTGTTTAGACAGTGATATCGTATAAATGGGTACATTGACGTTACGCTTAGTTTTGGTATCTACGTATCATTTATTAAACGGATTCATAGCTAACGAAAAAAAAAAAAAAAAAAAAAAAAAAAAAAAAAAAACAACGAGCACATAAAATTATGCCGCCCTTAAGAAAATTACCAATACATTTTTTTAATTTTTTTTTTTAAACGAAACTCTTATTTATAAAAGATAAATTGTAATGTTTCGTGGTTAAACATTGATTAGCAAATCAACGATCAAATTTTAATCATTGATTATCTATGATAATTATCACAGATGTTGTACAGTGAGCGGTCAAGGTGAATAAATATCAATAAATCAGTGTTATTTCGTTTATTTTACAAGTATTTTCATTGTACGGTTGGCACTGATATATGTGAAAATTGTACTATCAGTTATTATTCCATAACCGTGCGTATCATTCTTGGTTTTATTTTGTTCTTCTACTTTTTTTTTTTTTTTTTTTTTTTTTTACATTTAAATTATAATTTATAACTCGACACTTGTAAATAATTATGAACCCGGAATTTAAAACTACGAAGCGTACAGCGAATTTTACGGCAACTGAAACTGATGTACTAATTGCATTATTATAATAAGTATACAGTATTCAGTTTAACACAATTAAATATAAACGTGCATTAACATACAACAATGAAATATAACGGTAGACGGGAGTTTTGGGTTTTCGTATTTGAAAATCAAACACAACTTCCAAAAAAAAAAAAAAAACATTTCATTTTAATGAAATAGTAAACAATGTACAACAATGTTAACGATAACGCGAAACCAATTGCCCAAATTGACTGATCGGTGTTTAACCAACCTCGCACGACCACTTTAATCAGTGGTTAAGTAGTTGACCAGTACTGTACAACGGACCCAATATCCTTGATCATAGATTAAATCTCTATCATTGTTTAAACGGTAACTGTACAACTGGCCCTTAACGCGTTCATACTTCGCGATTTAATTCCCCCCCGTGTAACGCATATCAACGAAAAACGTATTTTTATCAGTGTAAAATACCGTAAACGATACCGTGTTGTTGTCGACGTATAAATTTGAATTTATTCTATTTGCCTCTACCTGTATTAGTTGAAACTGCCCCTTGAGTCGTCCCAAATTTTACCGTTCTCGGTCAGTTGTCCTCGTCCTTCCCTAAACCCTCCCTGCCCGGATTTGGATCCGCTAATCTCATACCTCTAGAACAGTAAGGTTTGATTGAAATCATAATCGTCATTGATTCGAACCCGAGTGCCCGCCGTAGTCGTTTTACAATCGTAAAACCGTTATCGATATTGGCAATTTAAATATTACCACCGTCCGATTGCGATTTGCTTTTACATTTACTTCCGCCGGGAGAAAATTGAATTAAAATCCGCGGAACATTGGTAAAAACGGATTAAATTATTAAATCGGATCCGTTGTAAATTATTTGAGATACGTAACATAATATACGGGAACCTATGTGTTTTTTTTTTTTTTTTTTTGATTTTTCTCCGGAGCCCATAACGGAAACGCCTACAGTACAATAATATTGTTATAGGAACGGGGCCGTGGTAGTTTTAATCCCGGCCCGCCGAGGAGATAAAATAGCCACGCTTCTTAATTATTCAGCTGGGAATGCACAAGGTTTGAGCCAATTTCCCGTCCGGCGGCAATTCGATTCGGTATGGCGGATGAGTTAAAGTAAAATAACGTATTGTTAATAATACCGAAAAACGGAGAAACCCTGCGACCCTGTGTAACGTACAGTTTTTATTCCACGTTTAAAATTCGTAGATTTTTCATATTAGATTTTGTGTGGTTTTTTTTCTCGTTTTAAGACATTTCGTTTTAATTAACTAACCTGTCATAAGAGCATTCTTATGTAGAAAAACCGAATACTCTTATTGATTCATCGGGGAAGTCATTTTTCAAAAAATTGTTTACGCATTTGTAATAACGGAGAAAATTCTCGGCTATTATATCGAAAAAACAATCGGTTTTTTTTTTTTAATTTATTTAAAATAAATTTGTTTTTTCTTCTAAAGTTCAACTTTTATAAAAAAAAAAAAAACCACAAAAAAAATAAACAAATGTTATTACAATTATTTCTTGTAGTTAACAAGTGAGTTGCGTTCGGTATTTCGTATTTCGATTGCATAATGCATATTTATCGTTGCGTTTAAAATAATTTTAACTAAATTTTCCTAATATAGCCTAGCCTTTCGAATTTCCTATCCACAACACTGACGGGCTACAGTATCAGCTCATTTTTTTCTCAATTTTTTTTCGTCGAATTATTTTATTCCGTCTAAATAATCTTAGGTTATTTTTTCGGCGCGCTTATGACATTAAAAAATTGAAAAAAAAAATAAAAGAGCGTTATCTACCAAACTTAACATTAGTGGCGAGGAGACAGGCGGATCGCTCTCCTTTTTAATTTGAGATTTTATATTTTCTTAGAATCGCCATAAATTTAATTCGTCTTGATAAATAATCCATTTTTAAAATCGCTGATTTTTAAAATAAAAATAAAAATATATTTCAGGCATGTAACATATTTGTAAAGAAACGTTAGAAGGGATAATATCAGGCTATAACTGCACTATTCAATCCGCGTGTCCCCGTGATCGATTTATCCCGGTCAAAGAGCGAAAAAACCGACCGGATTTTTTTTTATGCATTTTTAAAACCATTTTCTAGAGACGCCTTTTTTTTTTACACACTGATTTAAGTTGTTTCAACGAGGAGACGGATGTGGGTATTTCACTGTGTTTCGCCTTCCGCATAGCCCATAACCGCCGGCAACGTCAAGTATGACCGGCACTGCTTAACCGTCGATATCGGACCTCGGACCGCTAACAAAAAAAAAAACCCCTGACAGGCGGCGGCGGCGGCGGCTCGTACTCGGCCGTTCCGTCTCGCACGTTCTTATCGCGCGTCACGTTGTTGCGGCGGCGGCGGCGGCGGCGGTGGCGGCGGCGACGGCGACGGTGGCGTCGGTATGGCGACTCGGTCGATTTATTTATTTATTTATTCCTGTCGGCTGCAGTGGCGGCGGCGGCGCACGTCTTTTATACATTTTATTATTATTATTATTATTATTATATCCGCGGCGGCGTACATTATGCGGCTCGCGGTCGCCATTGTCTCGCCGGCCTCGGAACGCCGCCGGTCCGACCGTCGCGGGTAGGAGGCGGGCGGCGTAGGTTTGTTTTTTTTTTTTTTCTTTTTTTTTCCCCCTTTCTTTTTTCGGGCCTTTTTCGTCCGGCGGGCGCCGACGGCATTTTTCCGGGGCCGGTAAATATTTAACAAAACTCATCCGGTATATAATAATAATAATAATACCTACGCGCGGAGGTCCCCCCGTCACGCCACCCCCCGGGTTTTAAAGTGGCCGGGAAGTTGTTGGGTTTACGTGATGAAAAGTAAACATTCGGCGGGGCGAAACTTTCGTCGTCGTCCGCCGCCGCCGCCGCCGCCGCCGCGCTAATTGAATTAATTATGTGTGAATTTCGCATACGACCGCGCGCTGCGCTTTTCGACCGTCTCGGGGCGCGCGGCCTCGCGTACACACTTTTTATATAATAATAATAATAATGATAATGATAATAATGATAATGATAACGATAATACACCACACGGGGCCGCCGAGTTCCGCACGTACGGCGTAACAGATAAAAACTATTCTTGCCGCCGCCGCCGCCGCCGTTATATTAAAATAATAATATATTCAAACGGGCGGCGGTGTCTTATCGGTGCCCCGTCGTCGTCGTTAACTGCTTGCCGCGCTACTACCGCTACTATTCGGCGACGGGGATCCGCGAGTTTTCCGCGCGGGCCGCGCTCCTTCGAATAGTTTAAATTCTACAACGATCGTTTGCGGCAAAAACGTAGAACCTAACCTAACCTAACCTAACGTAACCCCTTTTTTTTTTTTTTTTTTGGTTATACCGGCAATACATCCGCCTCCCGGAAACGCCGCGAGGCATTACTTCGGGACGCGACCTAACCTAACCTAACCGCCACTACTACCACAACTGCTATACCACTACTACTGTTACTACTCGGTGACGGATTCGGGAATTTTCACCTTGGGCCGCGCTCCTTCAAATAGTTTAAATTTTACAACGATAGTTTGTGGCAAAATAAATAGAACCTAACCCAACCTAACATTTTTTTTTTTCGTGTAGTATCGATGACGGGCCGGGAACTCGACTCACAGCATTACTTCTGGCCCGCCACCGTCGTTTATTAAACGCAACTATACAATTATGCTTTAAAAATCCCGTTTACCCCTTCGCGGGGCGGGCTCATAGTTTTACTTAACCTACGTGTACACAACATCGAAAGAAGGATAATAATAATTATACAAAAATGTTCCTAAAACTAGCTCTGATTCTAACACTGCTTAAGACTACTGTACATTCCTAACCTAACTTAAGGCTACTTATCGACCAATGATCCGCGAATAACCTTTTTTTTTTTTTTTTTTTTTTGTGGCATCGATGACGGGCCGGGGACTGGCCTTGCGGAAATGCTACCGGCCCGCCACCATCGTTTATTAAAACGCAAAAAACACGTAACAATTATATACACACACGAAAAACCCCTTTTCCCCTTCGCGGGGCGGGCTCACATTATTTAACTTATAACACTAAATATAAAACACCTAAAAACTAAAAATTTACATTCTTTTCTTTTTTTATATACAAAATTTACACCTAAAAAAATACAATCATTTATTTACAATGGCGATTTATTTTATATTGCATCGGTTGCTACTGCCGTCGACGCTGTCGCCGACGCTCCGGCGGTGCTCCTGCTGCTGCTGCTGCTGCCGCTGCCGCCGCCGCTCTGGCCGCCTCCCACCGACGCTCCTCCTCCCCCTTTGCCCCCATGACGGAGATTGCAAAGGCCCTGACGGCTGACCATGCTTCGGTACTGCTGAGCATGGCCGGTCCAAGCCCTTCCGGAGAGATGCTGCCCAACACCGCGACCAGCGCTGCACGTTCGGTATTCCAAGCCGGGCAGTCTAGGGGGGTGTGGGCCGCATCGTCCACCTCCGATGTGCAATGGGCGCAGTGGGGGGCGTCGCGCTTGCCGATTCTATGCAGGAAGCTAGCAAAGCACCCGTGTCCGGTGAGGAGCTGGGTAAGGTGATAGTCCAGCTCGCCCCGTGACCTAGTGGCCCAAGGCGCAACAGGACCGATCACCCTACGGGTCCACTCACCCCTGGTACCCATGCTATGCCGCTCCTGCCACTGCACGAGGGTCGATCCGCGAATAACCTAACCTAACCTAACCTACTACTCGGCAACGGATTCGGGAATTTTCCCCGTCGGCCGCTCCTTCAAATAGTAATTTTACAACGATTTTAGTTTGTAGCAAAAAAAAATTAAAAAAAGAACAAACGTTCTAACAGAAATAATATATTCGACGTTTAGATAACGGTACGCCTATACCAGTCGGATTTCGAAAATCTCGTTATCGTTTTCCGAACGACCTGGATTCCGGAGTGATACTACTATACCAGTATCTGGTTTTGTTACGAATATCGAAATATCCGATTCCTATTACAAAACGAATTTAATTGTTAAACTGTGTTTCATATTAGTATTATTATTGAATTTTAAATATATATATATATTATGCGTTATTAAAGTTGCAATGGCACGCGTTTCCTCCCGTATAATATTTAGAAAACATTGGTAGTTTTGATAAAATAATAATAATAATGATTTTCGAATTGTATTTAATTTTTGGATAAATAATTGGCCCGGTAGTTTTTTTTTTAGGCCCGAAATCTCTTTATAATCCGCACTCTACTACCATTACCATTATCACCACCACGACTTCTACTACTACTACCAGTGGCATATTTACCGAGTTCCCACCTTCCCGAGGACTTATTTTTGCTATTAAAATATTAATTTGTCAAGATTCAATATAACAGGGCTTGAATTTGAAGTAAAAAAAAAAAATATGTGGATTAATGTTATTTTAACGTTTTAAAATGATTTAACAACTTTTACGTTTAACGTTATGTAAAATTAAAACATAATTAAGTATTACATTTTTACTATTCTAATCTATATATCTATACATCGTGATACACGATTTTTACATGTATATTAACGTTATAAAAACGTTTTTGAGCCATGTAATAAGTTTATGTTTTGACTGTTGCCTATTGATAACTGATAAGACCTATTGCAAGATAAAAATATATTCGAAACAATGTATCTCTATCAATGCACTTTTCACCTTCTCGCACCTCAACAAAAAAAAACTTCGTAAATACACCTGACTGACTGCTGCTATAATATTAGTACTATTAACAAGTATAGTAGTAAGTACAAGTACTAGTATTAATAATATTTATACTATTCACCTACTTTATTCTATTGCACACGGACGCTTTGGCTTTAAAACGAGCGTACATCGGTTTTTTTATTTTTATTTTTTTTTGGTGTGGGTGGGTATAACCTAACCTCGGGCGGTTACCTAACCAACGTTATAGACTCCGGACGAAACAAAGAACGCATTGGTCTCACTGTATAATACGATGATATGCGCTTTATTTTTTTCTGTCCGTAAACGATTTTTAGTAGAAAAATCGTGCTCCGATTTTCAAGTGAAGTGTATCTTTTCTGAAAGCAATTTAGATGTAGTTGCATAAATGACCAGGGACCCCGCATCGAATTTTGGGCCAGTGTACTAAATATTTTTGTGGGGTCCTTATTTTGGTGATGAGCAAAAAAAAAAAAAAAAGGATTGGTGTGTTTGGCGATGATCATTTTTCTTTTTCTTATTACAATATAATATGTGTATATAAATTAAAACGGAATAAAAAGTTGTTATTTTTCTATTCGACTGTATTGATTAAATTATCATAACATATTATACCGTACAATATAATAAAAATATCAGATATTGAAAATCCCGTCCGTCTATGTTGGTCAACTCTGCATAATTTCTAATGAAATTTACCATGAATTATTGAATTTTCAACGGGTCTCTTAAAGATCTGAGCCCGTGTACTGTGAGTCCAAACGACCCCGTTCCCTCATTGCGGGAGCTCTGTAAACGACCAATGATTTTTTTGATTTTTTTTTTTTTTTTTTTTTTTTTTAACGACACGAGTATATATCGATACTACAGTGGTGCGTATATATAGTGGCCGTGCTTGCGCGCACTTTTTTTTATTATATTGTATTGGACCCGGGAACCGAACATCTTCTGGGGATTAGGCACTCGAACGGCGATGACGACCGATGGCGCGTCATTACTGTTGTGTTGTGTTTTGCTTTGCGATTTGCAGCATTGCGACGGATATTTTTTTTTCGGATTCTAAGCGCGTCGTATTAGTTTTATCATCCCTTATATACGCCGTATGCTTTTATTAACTTTTTTTTTTTTTTTTTACCGTCTGTAAACAAATTTTCGACTAGAAATCTTCCGCCGATATTTAATTTAAGCAGAGCGGTTTTTCTGGCGGCAGGGAAATTTTCGATCTAGTTAGATTTTTCTGGAGGAAATATCATTTGATTTCCCCACTGTAATTTTCTTAATAATCGAGTAAAACCGACAAAAAAAACCGTCGGAACATTATACGCAAATTGCCTAGGTTTCTGTTAATTTCGATTTTGTTGTAATTCGGTTACAAATAATAAAGTAGTACTTATATTAGTCGATTTTCAAAAACTTCTGGTGTTTATTGATTTATACTCGTTTTTATTTTTTTTATAGCTATTTTAAGCGTTTGAAGTTCAAATTTTGATGAAAATCGTTAAAATTTATTACGGCATTTTGCGTACTATCCCGATTTATGTAAATACAATATTTATTGACAAAAAAATGCTCAAACATTTGAAACGAAAAAACACGAACAATTTGATTTAATATGTTTGTAAAAAAATTTTAGAGTTTTCAATTTTAATTTATCGAATCACGTGTACCAAACTTTGCTCGGAATCGTATTTCGTTTGTAACGATTTATCGTAAATATAAACTGAACTACTATATAATCTTTTATATTCCCGTTTTTTTTTTTTTTTTTTTTACTCTTCGGATCTATCGTAATTATTGCTCTTCAGCGAACCTTTTCACAATCTCACCGGTGACTAGTCCGTCGGAATAATAATTTTTTTTTTTTTTGTCCAATGGCCTCGACGAACGTTCGTATCGTATACAATAACGTTTTATGAAATAAAAAAATATTACAAATATATGAAATGTAACTTTTCTTTCCCTATTTTAAAAACCCGTTGACCCGTTTATGTCCTCGGTATTTACTATTTACATATATTTCGAAAATCAACGAATAAAAGCCTCTATTATATGTAAAATAGGTCTATATTTTTTTTTTTTTTTTACGGATAAATTTACAGAACTTTACAGAACTGCGAAAACGTATACGTATATGTTTTAATGGTAAATATAATTAAATAAAAAAAAATGTTGCGAAAATATGCTTCGACCGGTGCAAAGCGAACTTGTTTGTAAACTCGTAATACATCTTTACATATATTTAATATCGAACCATAGCGAGTACCTCGATTTTTGTCACGCGTCATTAGAACCTATTTTTTTTTTTTTAGCGAGTTTGCAGGTGCCTCGAACCAACAATATGATTAAAACAAATGCGTTCGACTGGATAAAAAAAAATTGTATTTCCGATATAGTTTTTAGATTATTAAATTACGTCGTTTTTCTCGAGCGTTTAAAAATATTATTATTATTATTATTATTATTTTTTTTTTTTGTGGTTCTGCTCCCGCGGTTCGAAAAACCGTTGCGGCGCTGCCGCCGGCGTAACCATATTTTTAGTGAAATCGTGTAAGTGCTTTTTCGTGTTGATAGCGTTTGATTGTAGGTATAGACACGACGATGATGAATGCCAGTGTACTTATATATATATATATATATATATATATAATATAATATAGTATCGGGTAAGGGTTTGTCCGATGTCGAAGGGACCCACAGACCGATAAAATTGCCATCAAACAAAATGCACAATCTCCTATATATATATATATATATACGTACCTATTGCACGTATAGGTATTTGTGCGTGACCCTGCGAATTATTTTATCTCGCGTAGATTGGAAAAAGGAAGTAAAGTTGTTCGGGTTTCTTTATATATATATATATATATATATATAGTGGAATCCTATTTTATTTTCTCTCATTTCTCGACTATCTCACGTGCACAATTTCGAAGATTCTGCGGTCTTGTATTTCTATATACGTGCGTATAACATACCCGTGGTACCTCCGTATACACACAATCACATTTTGTACTCTTGCTATCCGATATATATATATATATATAAATTACACGCCCGGTAAAACCGGCCGTAAATTGTTTGCCGATAATTTAATTTCGTATTAACCTTTCCGAGAGTTTGTGTTTGACTAATGAACTAATATTCGCGATTAAATACTAACTGCGCGGTGCCGAACAAAGTGTTCGAGGGGGAAAAAAAAAAAACGAAAAAAAAAACAATGCACGTCTGGACGGTGGCTATATAAGTACTAATTTAATAAGCGTCTCTGATTTGTATATACAATTACATTACATTGTAACCGTGAAAGGCGAGAAAAAAACCAAAAAAAAAATCAATCGACTTTTCCGATTGCCTTTAGCTGTGCAGTGTTTTCCTTATTTTCCCCGACAGTCACGAATTTAATCGATTTTAAACTTTTACACGATTCTTCGCACAAATTCGAGCGCGCGCGCGCGCACGTGTGTGTTTTGTTTTAAATTTGTTTTATACCTTTACGATAATATATTTGTCGACATATAAATGAAAAGCCTATCCTCTGTAAAAATCGAATCGCTATTCCGTTTTTACTTTTACGGTTTTAATTTCATGTTAAAACGACAAACGTTCGAGGAATTTGATTATAAAAAAAAATAATTGCTCTGCGCGTACATCGTTTACATATATAATCCAGGATTGTTGCGCCCCCGGAAAACCTGGAAAAGTCAGGGAAATTCGCTTAAAGTGAAGATGTTATGAAGGTTTTTACCGGTATATCATATTTTACTTTATTATTCAAAATTTCAAATTTCATTAGATAATTTCTAATTCAAAATAAAATACATTTTTGAGATTTAAATTCTACATATGAGATATTTTTTTTTGATTCTTGTTTGGTAAGTAAAAGTCAAGTAGATCGTATTGACTTGATGAGTCTTATTGCGAAAATCAAGTAGACAAATTATACCTTAGATAAACTTGTTTAGCTGAGTTTTGGTCAAATGCATTATTTATCAATAATATTTCTGAAAATTTTTTAGCGTTTAAACAAAAAAATATGTACGTGGTCTCATAGAATCACCAGTGTCTGCATCAGCCGGGATATTCAGTAAATAATTAATGTTTAATCGATAATCTCAAGAACGTAGTCTTGTAGGTCAACGGATTGTGTGGGTCAACCTATTTAATCGGCAGGTGGATTAGAAATTATAGAGATAGCCAAAGAAATGACTTTATATGTAAAACAACGCTCTGCTGAAATATTAAAAGTACTAAAAGACAACAAACAACGATTGTTAGAAAGTACATGAGTTGAACAAAAATAGAATCAGAAATAATTTGTTGTAGTCTTAGTTAATCATTTCCCAATTACTCAATCTTAATAATTATAATAATACTAATTCAATCACTTTCTTTATATTTTCAATTTAAAATAATATACTGGTGTAATTTAAGTTTTAAATTTATATACATAAATATATTTTAAATACTATTTAAAGGTATTTAGTCTAATAATTATAGGTAGGTGTTTCTTGAGTAGAGAATAACTCGAATAATTGATTATTTTAATTCTACATACTATCTAAAATTTTCCGTAAAAAAATAGAAAATAACTTGGGCGGTGCGTGACATTTCTGGAAAACTTTTAGAATAAGCCCGGAAAACCTGGATCAGTCGAGAAATTGAAAAATAAAAATGAATTGCCTAACAAACCTGATAGTCGTGGGATATTGTATAGATGCTAAAAGGTTAAGGTTAGATTAGGGTTAACCTAATCTAATTTTTATAATAGTTTATATAATTATATTTTCGAAGTCGGTTCTGCTCTAAATATTTTTAAAAGTTCAAATTGGTTGGATGTATATAATATGACGAGAACATAATTACGTTGTGCGATACCTGATTTTTATATTTTATTTAAAAGTTTTTTTTTTTTTTTTTACAATTTAATGGACTTTTATACGTTCCAGTATTGGTACTCTGATTTAGCTCGTTAGGTTAAAACACGAAATAACTCGATTTAGAATCATAGTATTTTTTTTGAACAATATTACAAATGTAAGTGTTTTAAATACATAATGTTACTTAAATCTAATTTTATCGCCCTGCGACTGGAATTGAAGTCGAATTTGGGAATTTGAAATAAATTATCTAGGAATATTATTATTAGATAATTCGAGAAGCCAATAACGAACCTCCATCAATTAACTCTTAAAAATACTAAAATATAATTCAAACAAAAGTATTTGTTTATAAATCATAATTCAAATGTCTTATATGCGAAAATTGTGTAAAATGTGTATTAATTTTATTTATTTGATATTATATAGGCTGCGTTAAAATAAAACCTATGCAATTAATGTTGCAAATATTTTGAGTATTTTGGCGTTCAGGAAAAACGCGCATTTTAGTAAAAAAAAAAAAAATGAACAAAAACGAGTTAATGTCATATTGAGATTCAGAATAACGATACGGCAGTTTTGTCTGTTTTGGGTAAAACAATTTAAATCATAAAACAATTTAATCACTTGTTATACGTTTGTGAAAAATAGACCATTTAACAAAATTAATTTTGTGCTCGAGAAAACTCAGTTTTGTCGCATAAATGGTTTCATAACAACTTTGCACCGAAATAAATCTACGTGATAAAACGACCGAATGACTAAACGATGTGTGGACATAATATTCCTTGTAGACATAGTGTGCACATCGCTCATATTTTAATAAAACAGCCGTTCCCCATTATTATGTTAGTCTTATCGTTTTGATTTTATCAAACGCCGATTGTACGAATAATAATTTCTTAGTCTTTATACTTTAAAACGTATACAACAATACGATTAATGATCTCGATAAAAATAATTCCTACTCAATATTTCCATTATTTTTAAACATATAGCAATTGACGTTACATCAAAAGAATCATACCCTAACGTAAAAAAAAAAAAACTCGGGACCAAAACAATGGATCAATTATTTTAAGCATTTAGAGTATATAAGTGTTACAAATTAATTGTTTAGTTTTTCTTTTCTTTTGTTCAATTGTAATGGACTGTAACAGTTTTACAACTGTTTACTGTATTGTTATAAATTTGTTTATTATATTATGCAAAATGAACCGAGTCGAAAAAATGTTTTGTGCAAAATAGCTTAAATGAATTAATCGGTCGTATAAATGTAAAATAATTTATTGTTTTTGTTTAAGTTTATGCAAAATATTTGTCTATGTTTACAAATAAAAATAAATGTTATCTCTCATTTCTTATTTGCGATTAAATTGAACATATTTTGTATACTGAAAAAATCCAAATTTTAGATTTGGAAAGTTTTCCCCGGGCACCGTCAAAATATACAAAAGATACGATTTATTTTAAACATTTACAAATAGGTATGCGAAATAACAATAAATAGTTTACTTTTTCTTATACAAATATAATCGATTTTCCCGCAATGTGGTATAATGTCGACGGGCTGTATATTGTTATCGAGGCTTCCGTGATTATTCGTTAAACTTTAAACGTTTTATCTGATTTAAATACACAAACTATACAATGAAAACGAATTACCACCGTAATCATTTGATATTTAAACTATACAACAGTTATTGTTAGTATAACAACTATAGTTATTGTACAATAGAACGCTGTTTTTAGTACTACTTATTCCTAGACTATGAATCAATTAGTTAATTTTATTACTGTTATTTATTTCGGTTTTGTGAAACGTATTCATGTAGGTTTCATAATATTTGTCCGTAGGTGTGCAATTTTCGAAATATCATAAAAGCTTTCAAATTGTATCATTATTATAAGAAAGAAAAAAAAACATTGTTTTATTATTATTATTATTATTTTTTTTTTTTTTTTTTTGTAATATATCACGTCTCGTAGACAACACCAGTTTTTCATTGCACTTAAGTGTTGTGTAAAAAATTAAACGTTAACAAGTCATATTTTATAAGACTCGTTGTTTCCCTGATACCTACTCGAAAAATATAACATTTTATCTTAAAATGTTCAAGACTCATTTTAATATGAATTTTGATATAGCCACCTACATAACACTATTGGGTGGACGATTAAATATAATTTAACGAGTTTATGCGTGGTAAAGTCAGTTCTTTATTCCGTGTGTGAAAATTTACGTAACGTCATATGTTTACGTGTAGAGAACTTTTTTTTATTTTTTTATACGATACATTACAATTTTTTTTAACTAGACACTTGACAAGTGGAAATGAATATAAATTGACGTACACATTTAGTTTCTAAGTATTAAATTATTTTTACGCGTAAATATTCCTAACTACAGTAATTATATACTGTTTTTTATATATATATTAAATTATTACAATTTTCACACGTTTTAGTATAAATTTTCATGTTTTATTTATAATAAATTGCTTGTGTATCCGAGCATTCGAAAAATATATTTTTTTACATTAAATATTAAAGACAAACCAATTAGTCAATATAAAACTATTCAAATGGAGTCCGTCTTTGTTTATCTAACGGGCAATGTAGCAAAAAAAAAAAATGTGTTCACGTAAAACAAACGGAAAGGCCTTTAAAAGTGAATTTACATGTGAAAACGCCTAGGTATTTTTGAAAAAAATTTAAACGAAAACATTTGGAAGACGTCGAAAAAAAAAATGTAAAATACAATTTTCGTACTATCAATAATGAGTTGAATATTTCGAGAAATATAATACGTTGTCATCTACAAACGGTATAGGTAATATTTGTTCGGTAGACAAACGGGACAAATGCTACTGTGGCCTCTTTACCGCTTGAATCATGTTATTTACTTTGGAAATAAATAAATACTAATGACATTGTGTAATAATAGTCAGAATAATATTTCGGATTTAGATTACTTGTGCAATCCCGGACGGGATATGTTGTTATCCAGGATGTTTATTTAGAAAAAAAAAAAAATAAAAAAAATACAACACAACGATGAGAGAGATTTGCAGCATTGCTACGTTTATACGATATTGCACGTTAAGAAACATTTTATATCAATACTAATCATCCAGTTATTTGTTCTCGAAGACAAAAAAGAGATATGCGCAGGTCGAATATTTACGGAAAACACTTTGTGCACCCTAAACCGTTCAAATTTCCAATTGCAAGTTGACGTTGATAAAGTACATTTTTATGCATTTATCAATTATTGATTATTGAATTTGAACTATATGAAATAGCGAATTCTTCTCGTGTGTGCGTATACGGATAACAATATATATCGGTCTTTAGAATGCAATAAAAAAAAAAAAATAATAAAAAAAAAAACAGTAATACATCTCGACGGACCAATTCACTGAAATGGGATTACATATTAAAAAAAACAGAATCGCCGCCGGACTAGAGTGGCCAATATATATAAATTATTTTATGGAATACCAAAGTGCCGCTGCACTATCTGTCACTTATATATAACACTAATGTGATTCTTTCGAAGTTCCGATTAAATTTTTTTTGTTTTTAAAAACCCATTGGATTAACAAAATGTTATTGCCTGCAGTGTGTGTGCGATTAGAAAGTCAAGGGGTTAAAAAAATGATTTCCAATAAGCGAACATTAAACTTTATAGAATCTACTATAGGGCCCGGAATTCAATGCAAAGTACAACTTTTTTTTTTTTCTAATGAACGAATGGGTTTTGTTATTTTTTTATTTTGTTGGCATATTACGTTATTATTCTATTTTTGGTTGATTCAATAACCTTTTCTATTTTATCGTTCGGAGTTTTTTGAAGCAATGCGTTAGAGTATTTTTGAGTAGTGCTAGTTTGTCTATATCATGTACATTCAGTGTTAGAGATAAGACTTCTGCGAGATCTTAGAATTGTAGTATTGGGAAATTTTCGTTCAATTATTTTATAACACATCATCGCCGAAAAAAAAAAAACACACACAAAATCATAACACCAATTGTTTTTTTTTTTAGTTTTGTGTTCTACTATTTTATTTAATACCGTAAACGATGTATATAGGAAGACTGGTGGGGCACATTTGCGGCGATTTGTTTTGTTAAATACAATTTGTTTCGTATTTTTTTTTTTTTTTTTTAAATGTTTATTTAATATGAAACGTCTGTGCTGCGAATAATCAAGCCAAGTCAGGAGTTTTAGCAATTATTGTTGTTTTGTAGTACGTGCAATTGAACCGGTCGAGACGCGAGCGGAAGGCGCACAAATGATGCTTTACGAAATTCACGCGTGATAAAAAAAAAAAAAATATATATATATATAAAATCGCGTTAAAACAGTGAGACAGCAGATTTTTTTTTTTTTTTTTTGTACACTTTACCACGCCCGTGCGAAGCAAGAACAACGATATGTTTGGAATAATAATAACTATAGTGCGCTGTAATTTTATAAGAAAAAAAAAATAAGTTTTCTCGCTTTCGTCGTACAGATCCGTTAAAAAACTAATATTTTTATTAGATTCGCTATTGGCAACGGCACAGTAAAAAAAAATAAATAAATAAATAAATAAACCTTTTTTTTTTTTTGATCCTGATGTCTCCAATTATCGGAATCGTGTCTAGAATTTTGTTTCTATGTCGACATAGTTATTGCGATAGGGAGAACAAAATTAGTATTTCACTTGTTTGTGTGTGTTCACGTAGAATTAAATAATATAATACGAGTAGTAGGTTGGTAGTAAGAGGAAAAAAAAAAAGAAAAAGAAGAAGAGTAAAAGTGCAGCATTGAAGTAATCGTCAAAGAAATAGAGTAAAGTGGTAAAGTGATGGTGATGGGAAAAAAAAAAAAAAAAAAGTACCTTTTGGAAATCTCGAAATGGTTTGATAACACCATTCCGTATACCGGACTGAAATCGAATTTACATTTACCACGCGCAGCGCTCGGGAAAGCATTACCGTCGCCGAAGGCAAAGTGATTATCCGTCCCTTCTGGTCGGAATGCGGTTTTTATTTATTTATTTTTGGACACAAGTTTATTTGTATTCACATTAATAATGAATACAAATAAGATTACGTTTCTTTCTCCCATTTTCGAAAATATTATACATGTTTCAAATTGTCTAATTGATAATACTACTCGTATTATCACCGACAAAGTTCTTACTGAAAACATACGATTCTAAACCCTTACGTCATTCCCGACTAATATATTTATTGGTATTATTTTATCTAGACATAAATCGTCTAGATAAATAATTTTATCGCATCTAGATCATTAAAATAATCGTCTATCTTATCTGTGTCTAAGACGAATCATTGAGTTATCTAAACGAATTTATCTAGATACATTTTTTGTATGTAGTTTATTTTGTTTTTCTTTCTGCAAACAACTTTTCTACCAGAAATGCTGATCTGATTTTCAAGTGCAGCTTGAACCATAAGAAATAATTTTGGATCTAATTGGCGCATTAGTGAGGTAATTTTTTCAATTTCCGTTGCATTTTACTCAACAATTGGGAAAAACGTATTTTTTTTTTTTTGAAATATAAATATATTGATGAACAGAATATACATATGGGTCGGTCATTAGAATTTAAAAGGTTTACTATTTTATTTTTTTTTTTATCTAGATATATAGATTTTTATCATTATCTAGATAATTTACATTTTTAACAATATTTTATCTTTATATAGATAATTTTTGTAATTATCTTTGCCTAACACTGGTTGTTAGTTTTAATATTATAGTGATAATAATCAAACCTATTAAAGATAGGTGATATTCTGTATCAGCAAATCGGCGTCTTTGTTTTTTGATATTTTAATTTCCAAGCGATTATTAATACGATTGTGTGAAATATCACAATTTAAAAATTCTTAAAGCTTAAAAGTTAACCGTAACATAAAAATGCTAAACAAATTTAAATTCGATAATAACTCTAATATTAAAACTAACCATCGGGATTGAATCGGTCCTAGTCAACGAAAATTCGCTATATCGTATGCAAATCGGCGTCTTTGTTTTTTGATATTTTAATTTCCAAGCGATTATTAATACGATTATGTGAAATATCACAATTTAAAAATTCTTAAAGCTTAAAAGTTAACCGTAACATAAAAATGCTAAACAAATTTAAATTCGATAATAACTCTAATATTAAAACTAACCATCGGGATTGAATCGGTCCTAGTCAACGAAAATTCGCTATATCGTATGCGTGTAAGACAGCACACTCTCTCAAGGGTCCTCCTGCTCGTGGATTTTTACAAATTATTATCGTTTAGATTTAACAAGTCGTATGGTAAATATGTTAAAAGGGGCCTTCGCCGCATGCATTACAGAATAAAACGCGATCCGATAGTTTTTACTGTTGGAATGAGCTAGACTTTCTACGGGGCGTTTTTAAGGTAAAATAAAAAATAAAAAATTAGGTCGCGCGCGCGGGCCCATTAAAAAATGTATTTTTCACCTACATTCGCCGCCGTCGCTTTACCGACGGGCTCCTTTCTGGATGGCTGTTTATGGTTTTTTTTTTAAGAAAAACCTATAGTTTATCCTTCATCTGCGAACGGGTTTTTTTTTTTTTTTTTTTTACATAAATATTTTTTTATTTATATATTTGTTTTTATTATGGCGTTTTCAACGGGCGTAAACCGCGGTTATGATATTTCGGAAAAGTCGTTTGCTGCCAACGCGGAGGTATCAAGAAGGCTTATCGTTTTGCCGCTATACTCTCCGCTTCGTAATATTATATTGGACACGTGCCCACATAATCGGCTGTAACGATTCAACAGACGCGTAAAAAAAAAAAAAAAAAAATAAATAAATAGTAATAATAATAATAAATAAATATATAAAAAAAAAAAAAAAAAACTATCCGTCTCGATACTGCTGCGGTGTACGGTTAGGTACAATAGTCTGTTTTTTTTTTTTTTTACACGGATTATGCGAATGAGATATACGAACCCTTAACGGTTTTTGACCGACGACCGTATTCAACGGTCGAGATTTCTTTTTTTTTTTCATTTTGCAAACCGTATCGTAAAAAAATACAAATTTGTTTCCATTTTTGATTCTATTCGTCAGAATCAAAAACAAATCTAATATCTTAAACAACGCGATGGACAATGTTTTTTCTCCCCGAATGAGCACGGAAAAATGTTCGTTGCATACAAAAATTGTATTTTTCTCCGGTGTCTATAGTAAATAATATCGCTCGGCGAGTAAAAAAAAAAAAAAAATAACTGTCAGATTTAATCTTGGTTTGATGGACTATCTATTATTATGGTATATAAGTTCGAAACGAACAGGAATTAATTGACTCGTGCGTTTCAAACATTTCATTTAAATTTCATTTTGTTTACATATATATATATATTTTTTAAGAAGATATTCAATCATCATCAGTTGTATCAGTGTGTCCTTTTCGTTCATAAAAAAAACGTTTGGTATATAATATCTTTTGGATATTATTATTTTTTTTTTTTTTTATATATATACCGAAAAATAGAATAACAATATTTTAATAAAACGCGCCGCGGAATACGTTTCTGGAACAGTAATTGAAATAAACGATGTATTTTCGTGCGTTTTCGTATCGATTAAACGTCCGTTCGCATTTAAATGTCGCGCGCCGTTGCCATTAATATAATAGATAACGTGTATTTTTTTTTTTTTTTTTTTTTTTTTTTTTTTTTTTTTTATTATTATATTTACTTGTAGTACAGTAAATACGAGTACAGTTATAGAGAGATAATAACGTTATACTGTTGAGAAATATGAGTGTACGACTCCGGCGGAGTCGGAGTCGGTTTATTTTGCGCTATCGCGTTATTAATTAATTTCGAGCCGGCAAAGTTCTCGGGATGTAAACCGCGGTAAACGCCGGTAGTAAAACCGTAGCCGTGTTCCGCAATTAGAGCCGCTCGGCGTTCGCGCCGGCCGCATATTATTTAAACGGTTCAAAGGGCGGGAACCGGAACCGAAAAGAATTCGGGAACCCATTTTTCTCAATCCAAGAAACCAGGAAAATTTTAAATAAAATACAAATGTTTTCAGTTCTGAAAAAAATAACCGAATACAGTCGCACGAACCGTGTACGTTGTCTTGTTTTTAGTACATTATTTTGTTGGTAGTTTTATTATTAAAAAAAAAACAAAAAACAAAAATCCTCATAAGCAATAGGTCATTGCCTAAACCGGAACCTTTATTTTTTTAATTTAATTTTTAAGAACCGAACCGGAAAAATCATTAATCTCCCGATCACTGAAACGGTTATATTTTTAACTCGTGATCTATAATCGGTATGGGTATCGCGCTGCAATTATAACGGTCTTACGAAAGCCAAAAAATATTGCCAATACGCAGCCTACCGTCCGGAATTTCGTACGGAATTCTTCCGGAGTCAATTTGGTATATAAATATCAAAAAAAAATAAAAAAATAATAATAATAATTCGCTATTATTGCTGCGGGCCGGATACCTTCCGTCTCACGTAATATTATTCTTAAATTCACGCGCGTGCGTGTGTGTATTTATTATTTTTAGGTTTTTTTTTTTATACGTCTTTTTTCTTTTGTTTCAGGTGAGTGCGAATCATATTTTGGTTATTGTAATTCAATCTGACAGGAATATGACAAACGGATAAAGGTACCTACGCAAAGGTTTGCATTATGCATAAGGGTCGGAGTTCCAGTCCACGTATTTTTTATTGTGACCCTGTAAAGTTATATAGAAAAACACTTTACTACCCCCAGCCTCTCTTTTATTATTATTACTATTATTATTATTATTACATTATACGTTCTTCCATATTTCACTTTATGCCAATATGATAAAAAACAAACAAAAATAAACAGTACGGAGAAATTCCTAGATAGGTTTACGATTGTGCTAAAAAAAAAAAAAAAAACCGTAATACTTTGATTACAAAAATAACCGCAAGAACAAATAAGCACGTCGTCGTCGTCGTTGGTATGTGACCGAGGAGTAAAAAAAAAACCGAATCTAAATCTATAGCGAGACGATCGTCTCTCGGGAACGTACCCACATATTTAACTCGAAAGAATCGCAAAAAAAAAAAAAAACTGTTCGATTGATTTTAGAAGAAACACACATATTATTTATCTAATTGAAATAAAACAGCGTTTTAGAGTCGACCTCGTATATTGGCGCGCAGTTAAATATTAATTGAATAATAATAATAAAAAAAAAAAAAAAAACTAAAAATAATTAGTTCTACACTTTTGTGTAGGTACGTAGTAAATCAAAACGTTGTCATTTAAACATTTTACAAGTAAAAGTGTTTGAGAGTCGTATAAAACCACTGTGCTCTGGGCACATACTATTATATTTTACGCGTAAACATGTTTTCGAACGAATATCACGATTACAGATGGATTCGAATGTTATCCAGTAAATTATTTTTCATATTTTTTTTTCCTCCCCCTGTAAATGTAGTGTACCTAGCGAGTCTAGGTACATAACATCGCTTAATATTAAATTATTCTCGTCTTTCGGAACACGTATCCCATTCGCGTGCGATGAAAAACCTGCCCAGATTATGTCAGAATTTCGTCCGCCTTTCATCGCGTTAATGGAATGTATACTTTAGAGTGGTCGTCAAAATTTAATTGAATATTTTTTTGCTATCTTCGCAAATTCAATACAAATAGTCGAACTGTTTTTATTTGATCGCGTCCCGGTTTACCGAGACGCGATAAAGTACGCGTGTACGAGATATTCATTGTAAAACTCGTACAAACAATCACAGCCCATACGTATATTCGTTCACTTGACGTTTTCACTCATTTTCAAAAAATTAGAAATATATAGCTGGGAAAAAAAAATGAAGAATACTATATCGTATGTTCGGATCTACGTACGTTTGGGCCTTTTCTGATATGAACGAAACGAATGAAAGAAAAACTCGCACCGATCACGGTTAACGGACGTGTGGGGGCATAGAGCGGGCGCGAGTAATTTCGACGTGGAAATCGAGAAAAATATTAATAAAAACGGTGAACAATACAAATAGCATCGATCGATCATTGCTTACCGCCTTGGCAGTTTGTGATTTCCACACTCTTGTGTAACATTCGAACATTGTAATTAAACTATTTTTTTTTTATAAGACCTTATTTAAGTTTGTGATTTTCGTCCGACTTGGCCGGGCGAAACCAATTTTTAATTTTCGAATTATTACTTGCGAACCGACTACTGTGCAGTGTGTAGTACACTACGGCCGATATTACATAATATCTCGTAGACCGAAAGTTAATATCTCCGGCCCGCGAATACAGAACCTCCATTCGTCTACGACAGTGATGGGCAAACTTTTTTAATGGGGGGGGGGGCCACAAAGTTTAAGAAATTCTAGAGGAGGGCCAGAATTATAGAAAAAATGAATTTTGTGTTTAAATTAGCTTTATTAAATCATATAATAGGCATGTGAGATATATGGAATTGTTTTGGATTTTCCATAATATTTTCGAAAGCAGGTTCCAGCTGATCCAAATTTTACTCATGCTCACCATACAATCTTTTAAAAATTCTCTTTCCGAGTATGGTTTGTTATTTTTAGCTATTTTATAAGCCACAACATATCCAGCCAATGTAGAAGCCTTTTGTGCAGTGTTTTGCTTTATAAACACATTCCGTTGAGTAGATATTGTTTTGTTTTTTTTAGATTTTCGTAGACTCTACGAAGTTAACGTTATATTATCATCATTGACGAAACCGTACAATAGTACAAAAGTGGAACGATTCGCGCGTTTCGCCGTGATCGCCGTGACGGACTACGGTAAAAATAATTCCGGGCGAAACGAGCGTGCCGCGCGGAAACCAGCGGCACTACGTTACCGGCGGGCGCGCACGCGTACTCGGGGGGCGCCCGCTCCGTTTGCGGGCCCGCGGGCGGTTTGTCATCGGCGCGCGGCGTCCGACTGTCTGTGTTTGTGTAGTACCGTCGACGACGATTGTTAAAGATCCAAAAACCGGGAAACTGATATCGTTTTGGGTTAACGGTATTATTATTATTATTATTGTTGTTGTTATGGGTACCGGTGCCGGCGGTTATCTCGGTGAGTGGGCCCGTATAAAATCCGCACGAGGGCTCGCGAATCCCTTGAAATCCCTTTATGCACACTCGTATTGCGTACGGTCTCTTTTGCGCGCCGTCTCTCCCGAGTTGTATATCTATTGTAATAAATAACCGCGGGGAGTGTGGAATAATTCGTTATAGACGTGCGGTGCGCGTGACAACAATAATAATAATAATAATAATAGCAATAATAATACGATATAAATACGCGCGTTAAAACCCTCCGGGAATGCCGGCGATTTTCTATGCGCGCTTTACGCGCGGTTCCGGAGCGGCGAATAGCGCAGAGGCGTCTGCCTTAACGCGTACCGGACACTCGAGTCCGCGTCGTCGTCGTCGTCGGAGGGGGCCGGGCGGGAGTCGATCAAATTTCGCTGTTTCGCCGGTAACCCGCCGCGGCTGTAGGCATTCCGCGGCCTAAAGGCAAACGCCGTCGAGTTTGAATAATAATATTTGACATCGGAGACGGCGGGGCGGGTGATCCTCGAGCGAAACCGCTCGCGCCCGATAAAATCGATAAGCCGACGACGACGACGACGACGGCGATAACACCGTCAACGCGGTTTCGATATTACGCGCCGCCGCCGGGTAATAATAATTGTATCGAGAAAAAACAATTTAAAAAAAAATCAATTAGAAAAATCACTGTCCCCGTTATACCGAGATTCACCGCCGAGCCGGGTCCGTGTGCACCTCGAAAACGGATTTCCGAAATTTAACCCCTAAAAGGTGGCTCGTGGCGGGGTGTTCGTCGACGTACGAGCTATTTCGGTGACCACTGTTGGCACTTATCGTACTGGTTTTTTTATTATCTCCTATCTCGTGTCAGATATAAATTGACATGCTATCTAGTTAATTAAATTGTTTTTTTTTTTTTTTTTTATTATATTCTTAAAATTAAGTTATTTAGAGCTAAACTATATGCCGACTGCAGAGTTAAATTAACGGTGATTTTGTTCGTTTGACCCCGCATACACGGTTAATTCGAATTTTATTCACGTAGGTTAAACACATCTGAGTTTTATTTTTACGTGCAATAGTTAGCGGATAAATTATACTACATTAAAAATAATTTATTACAATTTTAATAATCTCATAAACAGAAATATGAAAACTTTAATATTATCACTCTATAGTTTGACAATTTGAATATTTTTAAAATCTAAATCAATTTTAAACTGTTATCATAGTTAACTACAAATTTATCTGTTTTTTTTTTTTGTTTTTTTAATGACCATCATTCTTTTATCTAGTATCTAGATAGATTTTTTATCTTTATAATTATCCGTGTTTGAGACACAGTGATACAGAAGAAAAAAAAATCGTTTTTATTATTATTAGTGAGACATGGAAAAACATGAAGCACATTAAATTGAATTTCTTCTATTTTTCTTGGGGGTTTTTAAAATGATTTATTAAAAATGTTTACTATTCAATAGTAAAATAAAAATGTGGTGTTAAATTTACATGGTCAATGCAGGGCTGGACAACTGGTTTATTACAATAAAACTATATTTTTTTTTTTTAAAAACTAACGGATAACATGACAATATTTGTTAGACATAAACTTTTAACTTAACTTAAATAGATATTAAAATTTTCTGTTGCTCATATTTGTTCGGCTTTTCATAAAAAAATTACCAGTGTCTATGAATTTATTCGGTGTAATAAAGGTGTAAAATAAGGTTAATAAAGTGATAGAGAAATCGAGTGGTTTGTAAAGCTATTCCGGAAGCGTCAACATGACGTTGACCGGTGTCTTTCTTAACTCGTTGTCAAATACCTTAATCGTGTCATGACAAAAAAAACTCGACGACGGCCGGCCTTTTGAAATTTACGGGTACTGTTACGTTACTGAGGTTTTTTTTTCATGTAAACCGATTTACGTGTCGCGAAGTATTGTTTCGTTTCAGTTTTAAAAAAATCGTTTGTATAATATCACCGCCGTTCCATATGTTTTGTTACGTTTTTTTATTTTTTTGTTATCGTTATTCGATAAATCTGTTTTGACTATAGGGCGCCTTTAAATTTCACGATACATCAGTGGCGTCATTTTGGGAGGAAAGGGCATTTGTCCCACTCTAGATTTGTATGAGATGGTCAAATTTTTAATGCCGGCCAATTTTAATACGCCTAGGCCGAAAAAGCGACGCCGCTCATTTGATTGCTGTTGAGAAGGCGATGAAACTTCAAAAATCGATCTACACAGAAGATATTGATATATTTTCAGTCATGAAATCTCGTAGATATTCTCTAAGCGCCGCGTTATCGTCCGGATAATTCTGGTCTAAAAATATATACGATTTAAGGAATATGAATTTCAAACCTCCCCGGGAGGTATAGATTTCTTATTAGGAATTTAGGGGGTATATCTTAGCATATTCTTACCGGGGGGGATTAAAGTTATCCTGGGGCATGGTTTGCCTGTTCCGCCGGCCGACCGCAGTCTGCATAGTAACAAGTGTTCTCCAGAGTGCAAATTTTCGACGTCGGCTACTGGTCTCCCGATAGTAATTTCCCGATAGTTTTCATTCGAAAATTCCTTAAAATTTAATCATTTAAAAAAAATTATAATAAATAGCTGTACCCCGGTAATTGTTTAATGTACGCGGGTGAGATCTTCACCGGCATACGTAGAACTGTTAAGGGCACTACATATTAAAAGATAACCCCCCCTTTTGATTTCTGAATCAAGTACAACTCGGCAGGATTTGATGATAAATTTTTGTGCCGAATAAACAGGCTCAGAACCCCCCCCCCCGCACATGCTCCGTCCATAGTTTGGTATTATAAAATCCCTTTCCGTACTTTTATGATAATGATCGGTTCAATTACTACGGTGAATGTCCGTTGGAAGAGATTACATGATATTCGATTATCGGAGGGACGTGTGCGGGGGAGTCTGAGGAAAATTGTTTGGCGTTGAAACCGCACAGCTATCGTCAAATCCCGCCCAGATATACTTGATCCGAAAAGGGTTGTTTATAATATGCGGTTACGGATTTATTTTAACGCGCAGTGCCCATAACAGTCCTATACGTGGGATTTTATGAGATCCATTATTTGTAAAGGACTTGTGTGGGGGTCCGAACCGCTTTCCTATCACTAAATCTGACCGAGTTATACTTGGTCTAAAAATCAGAAGAGGTGAGGGGGAGGTTACTTCTAATATATTCTCTGCATAATAGAATTATAATGACGTTTATGAACAACCGAGGTGAGTCGTTTTGTAAAATTACAGTTTTCTAAATTTTGAGTAATGACCGGAAATTGCGTACCAGGAGATTATAAGCTGACGTCAAAAAATTTCGCTCGGGAGGACACCTGTTGCCGGCCAGACCGTATTGACTCGCGCCGTCGGGTCTCCCGGTACCTTTTCCCGCGTTTTCGGATTGAACTTTCAGGTTTATTATTGAATTCGATACAATTAAAATAAATTTGTTACTAACAAATTTATAACAATCGAAATAATACCTTAGGTCAGCGGTTCTCTAAATGTGCGCCGTGGTGTCTTTTACAGGGGAGCCGCGTCGTCGTCGACGACCATAACTTTGGTCTAAAAATATATACGATTATTATAATGTAAATATTTCCAAATTATCCATTTAAATATTTTTTTTTTCTTATTTGCTCGTGCGGGTGCTATCTCCCTGGCACTCGGAATTAAAAACGCAATTGTTTTGGGGGTTAAGTAATTAGGTTGCAAATTCTGAATTTCGCTTTAAGAATTAAAACTCCTTACTTACCAATGTTCCATAATTATTTACATGTTGTTGTTCCAAGACCGCGGTGACAGGACAACGGAGCTATTGAAAAATATAATTAATAAATATGGGTTTTTTTTTTTTTTTTTTTTAATCTCACCTTAATATTTTATAGTATTTCATTTTACGAATACAAAAAAAAAAAAAAAAAAGAATTTTTTTTAACTTAAAAACAACAATGGAATAAATGTCACCTTTTGTTTTATGTATAGTGTTAAAAACAATCAAGCTGTGCGTTTTAAGAACAACGCACTGATTAAGCATCGTGATCGGTTTTTGTATTTTTTTTTTTTTTTGTTTTTCTCGAATAAAAGTTGTACGCAAAAATCCGGGTAGACTCGATAATTCTACACCAGCGGTTTTCAATCTTTTTGAAACCGTGACCCCCTATAATGTCGCCAAGAATTTTAGCGTTCCTTTTGTTTTGAATGTATTAAAAGGTAGTGGATAAATTCATTGTAATAACATTTAAAATCTATTACAATAAGTAGGATTTAAAATACATTTTACAAAAACAGTGAATATATTTTTAAATTGAATGACTTACTATGCTGTCGGTTAGGACCGCAGTTTTACAAATAATACGTTAACTACTGTACTATGGAACTTTTACATTAATTTCTCTATAAAAAAAAAAATAAATAAATAAACAAACAAAAACAATGGCCGGCGCAGTGCGATTAAAAACACAGCGTTTGCTTGTCACTAACTGTTGTTTCGACGGAAACTTTCGTAATAAAAAATTCTCGGCATGGGAAAAACAAACCCCTTTACACCTTTTTTTTTTTTTGTTTTCTTTTTTCCCGGGTAATTTTGTTCGATATTTATTTCCTCTCGGTCACTCGTTTACGTTAAATTTATTTGTCACTAATTCGTAGATTATAGGATCGGAAGAACAAACGCGCCCCGCGCCTTTTTTCTAAACCGTAAGTGCGCGGATTGTACAAATCCCCCGGAGTAGAAAACTCTTAGGACAACACTTACATTTCGCTGACTTCTTTTACGCAGACGGAACCCAACAAGTACGGTGCCTAGTCGGTGTGTTCGGACCGTCGCGAAATTGTATTTCTGATTTTTTTGGATTTTATTTGCCGATATTAAACCCGGCATATATACCCGGCATGTATACCCGGCATGTATACCCGGCCGTAACGGGATTTGCCGTCCAATAACAATCTCTCGACGTCGTCGATAAACGGTTCGGCAAAAACAAATCGCTCGTGGCAGTGCGGGACGTGCGATTTAATAATAATTTTCCGAAATCAAGAGGTCGGTCCGCGCGGAGTGGAGGACTAAAAAGCATAACTCTATACCGCGTGCAAGCTCGACTGTGTTCCGAAATACCGAACGGATATAAGTTATTATTATTTTTTTTTTTTTCGTCGATCGTCATCGCCGTATTTAGTTTGGAAAAACGAATACGGTCAATACGTGACCTACAGTTTCTTCTGCCGAGGGGATCGGTAGGTCGGTCGGTCGGTCGGTGAAGGAACGACCGGGCGAGCAAATCGAAAAACAACAAATCCGAAGTCGACAATCAAAGCGGCGGCGTAGGTACTGCGGCCGGCAAAAAACAAAAAAAAAAAAAAATGATCGGAATACCCGCCAAATTGTTCGTAGTTTCTTTTTCGTTTTCTTTTTGTTTTATTAGCGATAAAAAAATCATATACATTATGTTATTTTACTAGGAAGATTTTTCGGTCTATTTTACGTTTTTTTTTTTTTTTATATATAAACCTATACAAATACAAACCGTAAAATTTAATAATATTTATAATACGCTTGATTTTTTTTTTAATTTTATTTTGTGAAATCGGGTAAATAACACCGTTGTTAAATAGATTTTCATAATAATTTTTTTATAAAACCCACGAATACGGCGTAGAAATTAAAATAACGTAGCGCTTTAAGTAGTAAAACTGATGTCTTTGAAATCGTTGAGCTAATCGTTGAGTTTGAATGTTTGTACAACGAGTCTATCTAATTTAATCGTGATTGGAATTATATTTCGTGCTTTGAGAATTGTCAAGTCTGTGGTGTTATAAAAACGGGTGATGTAAGTAAAATAGCGCTAAAAGTTCTGATATCTGAAATCTTTCAAAAATTAAGTTGTAACAAGTGTGTGTAGGTACAAGATAAGGGGGAGTCCTACGGAAACCGGGACGTTTCGAAACCAAATCATGACAATGTTCATTTATTATTCGATATCATGGGCATTCTACACCGAAAATTCGTTCCGCATATTCAAATTCCTCAGAGCTCGACTGGATTTTGGAATTTAATCGAAGTTGAAAGAGCCAACGCTATAGGCCACTGCTATAGAAATTTGGAGGACATCCAAGGCGCTTTGACGTCAATTTTGAAGAGCTTTACACCCAAAGCCAGTCGTGCCTCGAGGAATAACAAACGATGAGCGCTTTCCATAATAATGGAGGGAAAACGGGAATATTTATGCGAAGGAAAAATCTCTTAAAATTTGATATTGTTTTAGATTCCGAACGTAGCGAGGAATGTATCGGTTTAACTTTATTATTCTGTGTTCTTTTCTCTATTTTTGTGTGTTTGTAACAGCTTTCCGGCCGGAAATTTTGCTCCGATCATTAACTTCTAGATTCGTTCAAGGAGGTTACTAATAGTAGAAAATATTTCCTAGTATCAAGTTGGTGCATTAAGAAGGTCATTTTACTTAATAAAGGGGATAATACAGAATAAAATCGGGATAATAGGTCAGAAAAATGGGAATATTTGCGCAACAACGGTTTTTTTTTTTTTTTTTTGGAATTTAAATCTGAAACATTCACCAAATACATGGGTATATATTAGCATTTTCTTGACGTTGTGCAATTTTCAAAACATTGTGACGTTTTTGAGTTATGTATAGCTATTTGAAATTTGTAACGTTTTATTTTTATTTTATGTAGATGAAAAACGTCTAATAATAATTTATTTTATCAATGTTTTAAGTATAAATGTTAGAATTCGTTAAAAACATGAACAATACATCGTTTGTTTTGTAGTTACCGAAAAATTAATACATTTTTCAATTTTAATTTACCAAAACATTCTTAACCGAACTTCGCTCAGAATAGTTTTTGTTATAAAACTGTTATGAATTAAATTCTTCTCTATATCCTACTTTTCAACTATATCATACGCCTATAACAGTGGCCATAGTGCTATGAATGTTGCCTTTTTTTATGTTAATCTTCATAGAGAAATATTTTTAGAGACCTGCGATTTACAAGGTATATTTATAATAGCATTTTTTTAACGTTTTATTTTTAGTGATAATTTTAGAAATTTGAAATTTTTAATAATTTTTTTTTTTTTTGTTTTAACACTTTGCGTTCAATTTCAAGTAAATTCCAATTCGATGGATACATTTAAAACTTTCTACTTAAGTAGAAATTAGGTATTAGGTTTTAATTCATCAAGTCAATTATATTGTTATCAGTAATAGTTTAGTTAAAATCTTCACAGATTTAACGCGGATTGATTGTGGATTTACACATATTTTCATTTAAACGTTGTACAAAAATTACACTTTTGGCGTTTATTAAAATTTCACGAATTTCGCAAAATCACAATACCTCTATTGTTTTACATCAGTTTCCATACATAAACCGTATAGAACTTTTCAAAGTTATCAATGTTGTAACAAAACGAAATATTTGCTTTTCCTGTTTAAATAATACCGTAGTGGAAATTTTTATATTCGTACAAACGACTTAACGCACAACAATGTAACGGTGAATATATAATTTTTATTTTCTTTTCCAACCTATCTGAATAGGAAACACTTTAAGTATTGCAAGAGTATATACACAAAATAAACAGTGGTTGTTATGATGCGAAAGGGTATTGTTTTAAGTGGACTTTATTCATGTGATTGTGAATTTTTTGCGTGGAAAATATGCATTACGAAATGTTATTAACGAGTAGAATATAATACACACATACCTACCTATATGCCTATATACAAAACAGGAGAAATTCTGTAAAGAAAACGTAAAATATTTATCTTTGATTGCTATAGATAGTAATCAAATACCAATATCAATAAATATTAGTAATTGAACATTTTTTAATATACTCGTACAAAATACTTCTGAATCTGTTATACATCTTTTTATTTTTTTTTTTTTTTTGTTGATGTGATTTTTTTAAGGAAATAATTATGTAGTGCAATTATTTGTAGATACATAGTTCAGTTAGTTGTGTGAAAGTGCAAAAATTATTATTTTATTAGTAATACGTGTTCAATGCTGAATAATTTGTATTATTTTTGAAATTTTAACACCAAGAAAGATGGGGTTTCTGAAAACCCTAGGTCTCCTTAATACAGCACTGTTGACTACGTGTAAATCATTTAGTCTATTGTTTTACTAAGTATTATTATCGATATATATATATATATTATTTAATCTTAAAAATGTTATTTTTAAAATTTATTTAAACGTAAATTACTCTAAGGCGGAGGTGTTAAGAGTGTGCCACGGTAACATTTGCCGTCTATCTAACGAATAATTGAGTAAAAGTGTGTTTTCGTATTTCCAATAGTAGTACTCTCAGGCTCTAATAGACTTCAAGCGAAAATTATTTGTGCTTTCACACAGAAACAAAAAAAAATATACCTATCTTATACTTAATATGTCCATATCTAGTTTCAACAGTGATAAAAACACCCGATTTCCTGAATTCAAAAAGACAAATGGTCCAACGGAAAATCAGTTTTTTGCGTTTTTATTTTTATTTTCCAGGGACGTGCAATTTTTTGCAATTTGCAAATTCAACTGTGAAAATTGTATACGCACGGCCGTTGGATTTCGTTTGCCCGAAAAACTCACGCACGGATCGTTAAAACCAAAACATAATTATATTTACGCTAAATTCGTGTTGTTGTTTGTGCTGCATTGCATAATATTATAGTCGTCGTTATTAGCAGCTCGTGTGATTGGGGTAAACGCACTCGTAGTCCGTTTCTCGGCTTCTCGTCTGTTATTATTGTAATAGCGACTCTGTTTTTTTTTTTTTTATTATTTTTTTTTTTTTTTTATGTATAAACTTCTTCTCGGCCAAGATTTTAAACGGGATATTTACACTTGTCGCCGTGACATAGTTAAACGCGTGCAGACGTGTATTAAAACAATACAAAAAAAAAAAAAAAAAAAAAAATGGAACAATATATTATTGGTACATATTTTTTTTAATCGTGTTTTCCGCAACTTTGCATTGCGGATCTATTTAACCGGATATATATATTTATATGTGTGTGTGTGTGATAATACGATTATAATATAATTTTTACAGACAATCACCTGTAGCGTTATAGGCACGAGTGCTAAATAATTGAATACAGTTTTAAGATTGTATGTATAATATTATGGTGTATAGAATAGAAGAAAAATTTAATTATATTAAAAAAACCCGCAGTAAAGGAACGGATATCTAGGCATAAATTAATATTTTGTGTTCAGGATTCATTCGAAATATATTTCGATTCTGAGGTAGCCAGTGTTGTGTGAATAACACGTTAAATCGGTTAAGTTAAATTAATCCAAAAAAAAAACGTTAACACGATACGAGATGATCGGTTTATAAATCAACTAAGTAAAGTTAATTTTTTTTTTTTTTTTGTAAAATTATTTTTGTCATTATGATAATGATTAAATCTAGAGTTTATGATTTTATTTTAAACATATACGATTGATCAATGTTTAACCCAGTGCATATTAAACTTGGAAGTTTATAAAATTAAAATTAACTTAAATTAACTTAACGCGAAATTTATAGTTGATGTAAAAATATTCCGTTAAGTTAATGCCAAAAAAAAAAACGTAGTTTAACAACAGTAATAACTTTTTAACTCGTTAAATTCCCAGCTTCGGTTTTTTTTCCTAATTTTTTTTTTTTGTCCTTTATCAAAACGCGTAGCGTTAAAACGGATTTCAAACGATTTTAACTATACGGTTCACAAACGTTGTTTTTTTTGTTTCTTTTTTTTTGTTTTATGAATCGTATTTAAAACGACGCGACTACTTACAACAATAGCCTCGGTAATTCGGATCTACGGCGATTTATAATAATTATTATTTCATCGCCAGATGCGTCCGGGTCGGCGTACACGGCGTTTTTGAATTGACCTCTCTCTCTCTCTCTCTCTCTCTCTCTCTCTTCTATTCAGAGTTCGAATTACATACGCTCCGCAGGATTAATCTTGTATAGACTTGTTTGCGACACAAAATCGAGTTTTCCGTAATTAACGCAATAGCGGCGGCGGCGGTGGCGGGAACGAACGGCCAAAGGAAAGGCGAATAATATTCATATATGCTAATGGGGAGCTCTAACCTTTTCGGTAAGACCCGGCACGTCGGATCCGCGGACAAAAACCACTGTCGGCGGCGGCGGCGGTGCGTTTCGCTGCTGTTCGCGGTAAATAAACGGAATCGCTATGTTTGGATTCCGTGTTTTACCCGTTTTCACTGCGATTGTTCCCGTGCCGCGCGCCTTTTTTTTTTCGCGCGTACACCGCCGACCGGCCTACATAGGAAAACTCTTAACGGCGTACGCCCGAAACGCATTACCATAAACGCAATGCCCGGACGTCCCGACGGGTGCGAAATTTCGGTAATCCCCGGCTCGTAAATTTACCGGTTTCCGATAATAAACCGCCGGCGCGAACGCACGAGGTCTGTTCGTAAAGTACCAGGGTTTTATGATTTAATAACTACAAAAGTCAAGTTACATACTATTATTATTAAAAAAAAAAAAATATATCTCCTTCGGAACCCACTCCTCCTCCGGACGATACGCAGCGTCCTCCCGGCGGCGGCGATCTTCACATTTTTCAAAAGTCCCTTTGGAACTGTTAGGGCTGTGAGTTGCGTTGGTAACCGCGTTCCCTGTAATTTCCTCTACATCTCGAAATCGTTGTCGTTTAAGCGCAGATTTTAGTCTTGGGAAAAGACAAAAAAAAAAAAATCACACGGCGCCTGATCTGGTGAATAGGAAGAGACCGCGGGACCACAGCAATATTTTTTTATCAGCCAAAAATTCACGAATCGACAGCGCTAAATGTGCCGAACAATCGCGGAACAAATTCGGAAGTGCGACCCATTTCATCTGTACGTTTTCCTGTAAAATTGCACGACAAGACTCAATTGAGAATTCCTTTGTTGACTGACGATCGGTTTTTCGTATGCAATGATTAAATTTATCGATCGTTGCGTACAGATATAAATTAAATTACCCCGTTTATCATATTTTCCCACCAACAACAGTGGCTCGTCAACATGGTGCGAAGTATGTCGTTTTTTTTTTATATCGTTTCGAATAATGTTAATCTAATACATCGAAAATAATTTTAAAACGCGAAAAAGGTCACTGCAAACGGTTTTCCAAATTTTTTCCAGTTTTGTTTTACTTTTCAATGTTCATCATAATAATAAGACTTTTGCATTTATCTACGTTATTCGTGAACGCAACGTAGTTGTACACATGACAAACATGTTGGTATTATTTTCAGAAGTTCGATTTAAAAAAAAAATTAAAATATGTTTGAATTCATAAACGGGTTTACTTTGCGTCGGTTGGAGCACTTTTTCAAATTTTATCAAATTATTTATGAGAATAAAACGTTTGGAAATTTGTATAGATTTATCAATTAATTTGAAATATACTCTTCAACCGGCATGCAAAGTAAACTCGTTTATAAACTTATTAATCTTTACATTTTATTATAATCGATCCACGGCAATTTTCTTCGGGCGTTTACGTCATTTTGGCGAATGTTTCACGGCATTTGCGGAGGCCTTATATATAGCGCTGATGATTATTTTCTACCGCAATACCGAAAACCGATTATTAAAATATAAAATCCGACTAACGTTATTAATATTATTATTAATTATATAATACTAGCTACAATCAACCGGCCTTGATCGGGTAAAATTTGCGGATTATCCAGAATCGTCTAGCTGTCCGCACATCATCTTTTAAAAATTCAGAGCGAAATATGGACTATATGAATGTAAAACCTTATTGTGATGTGTGCTTTTTTTTTCAAAAAAAATAAAAAAATTCCATATTACTTTTAAATTTTGCTCGATTTAAAATTTAAAATTAAATTTGTAAATGTTAAGTTTCAGTTGGCCTTACGCATTAAATATTTCTAGAACCAGCACAAATTGAATTCGTTTCGATGAGACACGTGGCAGAGCCACGTATATAATTGACCGTAGGAAAAACATTGGTAAGGTCTACCAATCAAGACCGATTCCTCAGCTTCACAGCCAGTAAGGATCATATACTCTTGCAGACAGATTTTTTTTTTTTTTTTTTAAAGGTTTTATTCCTCGATTTCTTGCAAAGGAAATCGGCCACTTTTGATCACGCGGAGTGACGTTCTTTAGTCAAAAAAAATTCACTAAACTACATATTTCCTGCCAAAGGCGTCCATTAATTTTTCTTTTTTTTTAACTCCGGGATAACCCTCGACGGTGATTACTCGTTTTCTACGCTGGAATATTTTAGTAGATTGTTCGGTCTACATATATATATATGTCGACCGGACGGAAATCGCTTCACTTCATTTCGAGAAGATACTAAACTCAATTTGTACCCTTTATTTTTGTTTTATATCGCATAGTTATTTATACGGTTTGGTTGCAATGGTAAATCAACAAATGTCTTTCGTTCAACCTTGAAATTTTCATCTTTTTATACCGTCCAAATTTCCGACTTTTGTCAAGGTTTGTACAAGGCATGTCCCTGTACAACTACGAACTCGCAAAAAAAAAAAAAAAAAAAAAAAAAAAAAAAAAAAAAAAAAAAAAAAAATCGGCCGAGCAGTTGTCGTGCGATGATCTTACACACACGCGAAAATTGATTTTGATATTTATTTATGTATTTAGCTTATCCGATAAATAATAATATTACGAAAGTATCGGACGCCGGAACGCGCGACGTGAAATTGACCCCGGCAGGCGGCTTTTGACGACGTTTCCTGCACTCAACAGCAGTTTCGACATAATATATTTAATAAGTGTATTTACTTTTCCAACGGTCGTTTATACGATATAAATGGCACATTGTCGGGCGTGCGTTGGAAAGGAGGGATTCTTATACGTACATTATATCATCGGGCCGTCCAGGCCCGCCCTACAAAACTTTAATATCGGTTTAATAATACTGCCTATAACACCACTTGCAGTTGCAAAAACCAAACGTGCCTTCGTCTTGTTTCCAAAGTGCTACGAAAACAATAATTCCCGGTGTTTCATAATAATAATAACAATAATAACCGGACCTCGTAAGTCAAGCACTAGAATAAAGAAAAACCGCATAAATAAGCGTGCACTTATGCACTAAAAACGTCCAAAATATGCACTTGGAAAATGCGCGTAAAAAAACAATCGGTTAATTGATAAATTATATTCTATTTCTTTAGGTTCGTTTTTATTTTAATTATATTTTATTGTCAAAGCTTTCTCATCTTTCTCACCGATTTTGATATATTCGCATACCGCAAAATGCATAAGACCTATAGTCATATAAAACTAAAAATAAACCGAAACAATTACTCTCTCGGTTATGTAAAAATGTTCGGGAAAGTAAATATGAAATACAAATTTCCTCAATAATGTATACGAAACATGCGCTAGTAACTCCAACAAATCTACTATATGCCAAATACCCAATGTATGCAAAAACATGCACCATTAAACTCTGTATTTTTCTTATTATTGTTATCAAACAGATTTTTTTTTACTTTGCTTAACATCTTTTCTTATATAGCAAACTAAATATGTAAATGCGTGAACTTACGATCCCCGATGGATCAACGGTGTCATTGTATAATGTTGGAACAGACAAAAAAAAAAAAAAAAAAAATGTCGAGAAATGAAATATGTACCACGGGGAGAAAAATCGCCAAAGAAAAAAAAAAATGTTTTTTTTTTTTTTTTTAATAACGTTGTATTTTCCCGCGTAGAATATTCTAAATACACTACTCGATATTTTAATATTTTCGCGGAAAACCCGTGTGAATAAAAAAAAAATAAAAATAGTCCGATTTTATATACTCGTATAAAATTTCGAAGTTCAATAAATTTGATGTAAAATCTAATTTGATAGGTCGTTGGATTTCTTGTATACGAAAGTTCCTTCTGTACCAGCAGTGTTCGAAAGCATTGCCGTTAAAACGTTTTGCGAATTTTACTACTATTGGATAAGACTTAAATAGGTAATCCTATATTAATTTGCGACCATTAGTTGCCTTTTAAACGTTTTGCTATCGTTGATAAAATACAAATTTGAACTTCATTGTTAAAACGTTTTGTTTCGATAAGATAGTAAAAATAACATTATACCGAAAGATTATAAAATTTCTGCCCGGTCGTACTTTATTTTAAAAATTATTTTCCATTAATTCACCTCCGTCACTCTTTTTTTTGAAAATTTAAAATCGATATCATGTCAAGACGTGAAATATCCTAGGCGACGTCCGACTGTATCTCGATTTTCAAATTTTATTTTTTTTATATTGAGGCTAACTCTCGAATTTCGGACTTATATTTTAAATTATTTTTCCTGGGTATTATTCGTCACCTAATCGAAGTTAAATACGTGCTCTATTTATAACGGGGTTTTTTTTTTTTTTTTTTAGCAAAGATTTATAAAGAAATATAAAAAATAAGTGGTTTTTTTTTTTTTTATTATTCTATTAAACTTATTCGTCGAGACTAAAATATATTTCTGCATGTACAGCGGAACCACGACAAGTCGAAATAAGCACTGCTCCTTTTTTGAAAACCTCAGTTCATTGTAAATTCTGTATTGTCGGTATCAATTGATCGGTCACGTGTAGAGCTGTGTCACGTGTATTGTTGTGCGTTACGTGTTTGAAATGCAAAAACGTCGTCGTCGTCGTCTAAAAAACTCTTACTCATATTGGAGATAAACACGCGGCGCTCGAACCGGTGGAAAAGTGGAAAACCCGAGGAGTATTCGGATATTCCGAATCGATTTGAACTCTTCGGGTGATCGCGAAAGGAAGGGAAATTCTGAATTTTCGGACGTAGGATAATGCAAACGGTCGAGTGGTTTTAACCGACGCAGGCGTGTTAATGTTAGTACAGGGGTGGGTCATGTTCTAAAACAATAAATCATTAGAGTAGGCCGTGGACAATTCCAAAGCCGGTAACTGTGCGTTGAAGAATTGTATTGCTTTTTAGAAAAGTGTGCGGCAAATTATGGCGGTGCACTTTCAGCGGTAACACGTGCGATGAATAAAAAAAACGGACTCGGACAAGAAGCTACCGGATACGCAGCGATCCAAGACCAAAACGGGAACTGAAAAAAATCTGTTCTAGTTCCCCGGGGTAAATTCGACAACCGGAACCATTACTGGGACCCATATATTTCAATTCAAGTAAACGTTTCAAATAAAATACAAATTTTTGCGTTTCTAGTCGAACGTGTAAATAATAATAATATTTAATTGTTTATAGTCAAGACGGTTATGTTACCGGTTGTGTTTTACTATCAAACTGGACCGTTGCAATCGGGTAAAACATCTAAAACCACGCTTGTCAAATTCCTCATTGAGTTTACATTGAAAATGACTCTCCCCGATTTTTTTTTTTTTTTGAAATTGAACATAATATAGAGCGAACAATAATAATACGGATAGATTTTGATGAAAATTGTCGCCGAATATTCGTTTTGTTATTTTAACTGTAGTTGTATTGTAGAAATAAAAATAATAATTCCCAATGATATTTGAATCGCTATGCGTTTTTAATAACCCGACTAGAAACATAACCGAGTGAATCCAATTGAGGTTCCGACCCTCGGCCGCGGTGTTGTATTTAAAACGGACCGGACAGCGATTTTTTTTTTTTTTTACGTACAAGTGGCGTGCCGGATAAAAAAAAAAAAAAAAAAAAAAAACTGTTGCGTTCAAAGATCGGAAACGCAGTGGCGATGGACCTCGACGATTCGCATTGTTACCGGCTTTATAATTCGGACTCTGTCAATGTTCCGCCGTAACCGATCGGCGATTTATTTCTGCAACGTACTCTTTTTTTTTTTTTCTTTTTTTATTATTATAATTTTATTTCGTATTATCCGACCGTCGTCGTTTTATAATGACGTTACGGATGACACGCGGTCCGCGCATTACGGACGCAGTCCGGCGGCCCGGCGTATGTATTACGTAATAATATAATATTATACACCGCGTTCGTCTTGTCGCCGCCCGTCCGTCCCCTCCGGTTAGGTTGGGGGCCGGTGACTCACGCGGTTGCGGCGAGCGAGAAAGCAAAAAAAGGGACACCGGGACAGCGGCGGCAGAGACGATCGCCGCCGCCGCCGTCGACGACCCCCCCCCCCCCGTAACTACGCGGCGAAACCGTAAGCGCCACCGCCTCGTATTTTATATTGTTTTTATCCGGCCGCCGCCGCCGACCCCAATTCGGAACGCAAGATTTCTGCCCCTCCAGCGGCCCATTCGCGGCTACTGCTGTAGTTTTCCGAGAGGGCGTAATAATAATACAATATAATAAAATACGATGTGTTCCGAAACGGTTACGTACACAATATAATCGGCCGGCGACGGGACGGGAAACACAATTCGACCGTTTATATACGGGGGAGGCTGGCGGATTTGAATTCGCGTGTATCGGATCGCCGCCAATGACTCACGGTGACGCGTTTAAGTGTAATCGTAACGACGGCGGCGGCGGCGGCGGCGGCGGCGGCCCGACAATAGAACCCCCCGGAATTTCGTCCCCCGTACGGAATATCCGGATTGGATATTATTCCCCTTCCCGTCGCCCCGGCGCGTCGTAACGACGAGATGCTTATCCGGCCGGCCGGTCGGGGAAACGGGGAATTGGTTCCCGACGAAAAACCGTTGCCGTTCGGATCCGCGATCAATCTCGGTACTCGAAACCGCCGAATTATAATCGAACAAATATCGGTCTTGTTTTGTACACGGACGTTCGGTTTTCCACGTTTTCCGTAGAAAACAACGACAACACGATGCGAAATTCGAAAATCCGATCGCTGATAGTTTTTTTATGGCCATCGCCATAACGGTTATATACTAGCAAATTCCCTCGTAAAGATTCCGGACGCTAGATATTAACCCCGACTAGTTCCGGTACGCGAAAATAAGTAATTCGTTTGATTACTCCGAAGCTTTTAATATATTGAAAACAACTGTGATTTTTCCGCTCCGGAAATGTGTGCCAGAATTGACGTATACACTTGCAAAAATAATCGTTTCGCCGAGAACTCAATTGCGAGGTTCTACCCACGGACATATTTTGTTGAATTAATGGCCGAAATGCGAAACACGAATATATAACAATAATAATAAGCACACTAAACAATAAAAACAGTCAAAAAGGAAAATTCGCTATGTTCAGTAAATGAACAGCTTGAATTAACCTTTAATTTATTATTGACTAAACTTTTTATTAGTTATTTTCGAATTATATCGCGTTAAATTAATTCAATATTTTATTTTATTAATTAAATCATTTAAATTATACAAACATCATTACAAATACTATTAGTGTAGTAGGCGAACGTATAAATAATTCAATTTTTTTTTTTTTATACATATACTCAATAACGCGTGTAGAGTTCCGAGTTTAAAATAAGTGCAAATCGATATTAATGGAAATAACTTCATGCGTTTAATGCCGACCATCATTATTTTCAACAGAAAAAATGGCAAGTTTAATCATCTTCACCGTGACAATAAAATGATTACAAAAAAAAAAAAAAAAAAACTAAACTTAGGATAATAAGTTAATAAAAGGATTGACTCATAACGTGTTAACTCGTTAACTTTTTTTTTGCAATTATCTTAACTTTTAACTAATGTGGTCGTGGGTTGGTTGTGTTCTCTATTTAAATAGACCTTTATTATGCCAATTGTACGTACCGATTGCCCTAGCAAACTTCTAAAAACATGCTTGAATTCGTCAATGAAGTCTACATGAAAACGACTTTCTCACTTCTTTGAAAATTGTTTTGTTGGAAATTGTATTATTATTAAAACGAAAATTCCTCGTAAGCAATAGGTAAATGTTATTTGAAACTATGCATTTTTAAGAACCGTTATCAACTGGAACCTTAATTTAATAATTATGAGAACTAGAACCGAAAAAATCATTAACGTTCCAGTTCCTGGCTCAGACTTGTTTATTGTACTGAAATCGAACATTTTTTTTTTTTTTCGTGGCGATTATGATATCCAGCTACGAACGACTCTCGTGTCTTCGGAGCGGAAACCGTTAAAAACGTTGTGCAACCTCCACGCATGCGGAAAGTCCACCACTTTATTGTATTCACGTTTACAGTGTACACGTGATAATATATAATATTATCTCCGGGTGACGATAAATTTACACCCGATATTAATATATTAGTCGTATACGAATAACGACGTTAGGGTAATACTCCGATCGGGGGGAGCAATAATTGTTGTCGCGATGTTTTCCGGTGTTTTTGTTTTCATCTAGGGGTAATTTGGGTATACGTGTTTCGATTTTCGGTTTGCATCAATCACCGGCTTGTACAGGAAGGGATTTGATATTTTTATTTTTTTGTTGGTATTTTTCAATGTTCGATTAAACAATAATAATATACGCGATGATATATTATGTTGTTTCCTGTTTTCTCGTTGATAATAAACACAAATACAACACTTAAAAATAATAATAATAATAATAATAATTGTTTTATCGTTCAAACAAATGTATATAGTTGTGAGTGTGTCGGATATCGATTTTGTATAATTTATAAGTATTTTTTTTTTTTTTTGGCAAAATTCCCCGTCGAGTAAAATGTATTTCTTGACGTTTCAAATAACTAGGTGGGTACGGGTAGGTACGCAATTGGGTTAAATAAAATAATAATTATTCGTGTTTGTGCGGTGTGTAGTTCCTGCGATTATATGTTTATGACGTAATAAGAAGAGAAAAAAAAAATGATTTAATATAATATTAATGAATTTCACGAGGACTCGACGTTAAACACGACAAATATTCAAGATAGATTTGTTGGAGAATAATTTTATTATGCCCCAAAAATTATCAATAATACAAAACTATTTTCGACAAATATTTAAATGATTGTAAAACTGTTCCAATCGATATTTCTAAAAAAAAAATCGTATAAAACACGGTCTACGCAATTATAATTGCTACCGTGAACCACCACCACTGGCCTGTTAACCGGGTAATATTGACTATTTGAATTAGTTATCGTTAGCCGATGGCTAATATTTTGAGAACGACAGTTACTATCACGATGCGAACGCCTAATATCGTTCTATTTAACTAATTTGTATTATTTTTGTATACGAATGGGAAAAATAAAATACGTAACTATGATGGCTATAATAATCACTATTAATAATATGAACACAAATAGTTTTATAATATGCATACAGTAGTGAGAGCTCAATAACATATTATTAGATAACACGGTAATAACTAGAGCTGGGATTCTAATGCCCTAAAAAACCCCGAAAAATATCCTAAAAAAAACGCTTTTATGACCTAAAAACTCTAAATAATGCCCTAAAAAAAATATTATGTCCAAATTCTTGTACAAACGCACGCAGTCGACTCGCTGTCGAACATTTTACTTTTGGCATTTTTATATTAAATTATCAAAAAAAAATTAACTAGAGTAATAAAACGGTGTTAACGACGACAAAACTCGTACTGAACGTCTAACGATAATATCATCGGACGTCGATTTTACCGATTTAAGATTATTTAACAGGAAATGCGGGTAGAGGTTACTCAAACCTTGTCCGATAATATAATACGAATTACGAGTACCTACTCATAATCTGTTATATTTATTTAAAAACCATGTTAGTGTAAAAATCTTAAAATCTTAAAATAAAATTTCAAATTCATACACTTGGTTTCCAAAAACTCTAAAATACCCTAAAAAATTAAGAAAATGACCTAAAAACTAAAAAATGCAAAATAAACTTTCTCATTCTCATTCAAATGTACATAAAACAAATTTGTGACAAGACGAGCATTGCACGGTAAGCTTTGAAAAATAATGCAAAGTGCATCGAAATCCCAGCCCTAGTAATAACAAGGTCACCGATACGGATATCTATAAACTCCAATATTTATTTTGGTCCGTAAATACATCCCTCCGTCGAATATAATACTAATAATATAATATTTAATTATAGTTAGGTTAGGTCATTGTTGCTTGGGATAATATTATATTATACGTATTTAATTCGTGTGGCATTCGTGAGTCATACGGCTGCATATCTGAACTGAATTTAGAGAATAGAAACGTACGAAATCAATTTATAAAAATTGTATTAATTTTATTATGAAAACATAATAATTAAAAAAAAAAAAAAAAATAAGTGCAAAATTGAATAATAGTTTATGTTTAAATGTTTAAAACCTTTCAATTTTTAAATCATATGACGTATACATATTTTAAGTATGTATATATTATATTGTTATTTGCAATAGGTATACTTACATATTACAACACCTTTATAGTTTAATCTACATATTTATCTACCTCGATTTAATTAGTATGTATTAAAAAAGTATCATATAAATGTATACGTATAAAAAAAAATACTTACCGGGTATTTTGACTTCCGTTGATACGGCATGCCCGTGCCTTGTCCACCGAATCCTTCCTACAATAGTCGGGAACGGTAAAATTATATAAGGGTGGGTGTTTTTCAACCGCACCAACGAATTTTATGTCGAACACTTCCGTTCGATACAAATCAAAATGAAATATTAATAATAAAATGAAATAATGTAATCAAATCGTATGCGATACACGCTATACGTATAACCAGGCGACTAGCACTGTCGGTCGCGCGTATCGTCTGTCGCAGGCGTCGCAGTCACGTCGCAATCGCGTCGTTAGTGGATCTCCATTCACATTGCTAGGATATCGCGCGTGGCAAAAATTGCGTAGGGCCTAAATTCACGAATTATTCTATACTTATCATCCACGCCATATCTTTTCGCGTCCACGATATCTCAGTTATCTCCTTTTTTTTTTTTTTTTTTTTTTTTTTTTTATAAACCGGCAATACCCCAGCCTCCCGGAAACGCAGTGAGGCACTACTTCGGGAGGCGGGTCGCCATCATTTATTGAAAATTTGAAAAAACAAAACAATTAAGCAATTAATAATAAAATCCCGTTTTCCCCAAAGGCGGGGCGGGCTCACGTAAGGTTCTACATCAGTTCTTGCCCTACTGTGGGGATCGGCAATAGCCGGGCCGCAACCCACTTGCTGCCCTCACAAGCTGTAAGGGGGACACTTCCTACCGGCTTCACGGCCGGCGGTCCAGCGACTACGAGCCTGTAGGCGGCGCACGCCGGCGGCGTCGAGAGCTTGGCGCTGCCGTTCTGCCGACTCCTACTCCGCGATGACGGTCTCAGCGAAGTCGACCACGGCGTCCCAGTGGTCTGGGGACTCCAGCATGAGCGGCATCAAGTCGCCCGGTTCAAACGGACCGATCCTCTAGACCAGACGCTCCCTGTCCCCGTCAAACGCCTCGCAGCGCATCAAGGTGTGGTGAGCGTCGTCATCCACCTCATTCACCTCACTGGAAAATCCGCAGTGAGAACGCCCGGGAGACGGAGCTCGCCCGATCCGGTGAAGGAACGAGATGAAGCATCCGTGCCCCTAACCTAACCTAACCTAACCTTCCGTAGATCGGATCCGCCGCGCCCAGCTGGTCGCGAGAAGGATCTTCATACGGAGTGCTGACGGTCGGGGTTCGTCGCCCGCTGTAGCCCCCAACGCGCGCAGAGCGTCAAACGCCCTGCACCTGCGAGAGGCCAACAGATCCGAAGAGCTGCACGCCGCTGGACGGCCGCTAAAGCAGCGAGGCCCCGGGGGCATAATGGCCGGGAGAAGGCCCACGTGGGAGCGCCGTACAGCAGCGCGCTGTGCACAACGCTCGCTAGTAGTCGCCTCCTGCGCTCCCGCGGGCCGCCGATGTTGGGCAGGAGCCGGCCGAGCGACGACGTCACACGCTGGGCCTTGTCGGCCACGGCTCGAAAGTGCGCGCCGTACAGAGTCCTCTTGTTGTCCAGCACAAGGCCGAGGTACTTTAGGGACTCGGTGGGCGCGATGAGTTCGCCGTCGAGTCGAATCCGCGGCGCCGTCGGTCGGCGCCGGTTACTGAAGGCTACGACCGCCGTCTTTTGGACGGCCAGCCGTAGCATCTCAGTAATCTCTTTGTGACGGTTAAATTCCCGGGACAGTAACCGGCCGCGGTAGTTGTTGTCAGCGTCCGTACGGAGGCGATAAAGATTTTGTGCGATAGTAGAAAACACGATAGTATCGTTTCGATAAAAAAAAAAAAACATCTGTGAAAGCGTGACTACAAGACAATCGTATGACAACGATAGTGTAACGCCATTGGCACGGTGATAGTTACTCACGTGTCACCGCGATAGTTGATTTCCAACGATATTTCGACAGTCGCTATCGGCTAACCTACCGTCAGTTACTGTCGACGAGTGTGGACCAGACGTCGTACGCGTGATTTTCAAATTTCGTCCGAAAATGTTCTCGAGATCATCGTATATAACGGATACTGGTGATGATATTTCTGTTCGTTCTCGGCATCGCATTTATTGTTATTTTTTTTTTTTTTTTTTTGCACTCCAGTATAAAAAGCAATTAGACGTGGATGTATTTTTATTTCCCTTGCGGAGCGTATACCACGACCCTACACCGTCATGACGGTATATTGTTATTTTGTGCAAATTTGTCCGAAATTCAACACTTAGCCTGCACGTGTTATAAGAACGCGAGCGTCAGTCACTAATTAAGCACACAGTTACAGTATTATACTTTTTCCGTTGTGTTTTTTTTTTTTTTTTTTATATAGGGTCTTAAAAAAACCAACACCTACACAAACCCGAAATAGAAAAAAAAAAAACAACATAAACAATATATATATAAAAAATTTTAATCACACGCTAACGTTGTCTTCGTTATAATATTTTACACCGAAAAACCGGAAGAAAAACTGACCTATTAAAATACATATAATTTTTATACGATAAATAACACAAAAAAAAAAAAAAAAAACAAAAAAAACGATTGTTCTATAAAATGCACGAATACAAAACCGAAACGGCGTATTCGTTTTTGTTTTTTTTTTTTAGTTCTTCGGCAAAAACCGTTTGACGGTATAAGGTCGGGGGAATCACGCGCCTCGTGTAAAATTACGTTTATACAAAAGCCATTTTTTGTCTTCTTCTTCTAATAAATTCAGAGTAATAATTATTTATTACAATATATACGAATCGTCAAAGAACTAATTTCCATTGAGTAGTTTTATATAGAAAAAACTTATGGGGGGGGAAAAAAAAAAAAAAAAAAAAAAAAAAAAAAAAAAAAAACAACAAACGACTTTACAGTATGAAAACAAAAACAAAAGATCCCAAGAGGGTATACAAACTTTCTCGAAACCATCTCTCACGAGAGTAGGGTTTATTTAGTAAAACCGCGCGCGTGTATCCAAAATGACTTTAATTTCATTACGGTTTCTCGTAACAATCAGTTAATGGACCGAATATCCGAATAATATTCTTGTTTTATGTTATTATATGTTGCTTAATGAATAGAAAGACTAAACGTTAAAACGTACAATACCGTTTTATAATTCTCTCGTTAATGCAAATAAATAATAAATTAAACGCGCCACATATTATGAGTCTATCATCATTAAATTGGCCGTCTACGATTTAGTTACATATATTAACGTTTTCAACATTTTTACGGTTATTTTACGGTTTTAGGCAAGGCACGGCCTTATTTAAGTTAATTGAACAAAATGAACGTGTTACCACTCAATTGTTTAATTGACTAAGTTAAGTGAATTTTTTTTTTTTTTTTTGTAAAATCGTCATAGTGAAAACGATTAAACAATGCATCTATTATGAATTAGTCATATTTTTGAAAATAACGACGATCGATATTGTTTATAATTATACGTATTTTAAACTCGGCGTATTCCGCACGTATTATTGAGTAAAATTAAAAATTATTATTCATACGACGACGGTATCATAACCATTGGTATTTTTAAAGTTCTCCGTTTTCTTAATCCAACACTTTTTTTTTTTTTTTTTTTAATAGTCTTTGGTCTTTTAACTAAATGAAAACGACTCGATATATGGAAAAAGTACGATTTTTACATGATTTTCTCATCAAACTGGGAATCTTGTTCGTAAAAAAAAAAAATGTATTTATTTATGTATAAAAAAAGTTTTTCTAGTTTTTACGTACCTTTATTTAAACGGTCAAGGCTATAACGTGTTAACAAGTTACGCCAATTTCAACTTTTAACTTAATTTTTCACATTTGATTTTTTTTATTAAATTTACTTATAACACGACTCATTTTTTTTTTTTTTTTTGATTATATTGATAAATTGATAAATATCGAGTTAATTTTGAATTATATCACTAAGTTACATTGAATTCAATTGCTTTTTATTTCCATTATTCAATTTACAACCTAAACACTAATTATAAATAATATATATATATAATATAATATATATATATTATATTAATTTTTTTAATAATCAATAATGTGCGTGGGTTATCGTGTAAATTGGTTAAATTTTTATTGTCAATTGAATAATTTTATAAAGTTACGATCCGAAATAATATTATTCATTAATTTTCCCGTCCTTGTAAAGCTGTACAGCTGGATTACAAGTGGATACCTATCAAAATTAACGGACGGTTGTAGTATTGTAATGGTGCGCTACATTTTTCGATTCACGACACATCTAATGTATTTATCAATGACCATTCATACCAATATGTTATAAATATGTATATATATATATATATATATATATATTGGTTTTTAATTACATTCATCCGATTTAAAAATAGGTCAATCTATCGTTTTATCGTATTCTTATTTTAAAATTTCTTCTCGTTTTATTTATTTTTATATACACGACCATCAATACAATTTGTATTTTATATCATTGTTAAAAAAAAAAAAAAAAAAATATCTATTTTTTTATATCGATTGTCGTTTAATGGAACGCATCACCGCCAGTCGGTTGACATAGTAATTAAATCAGAATAATATTGCAGTTATTTATATTTTTTTTTTTGCCTATTTCTGATAGCGTACCAAATAAGTTATATTTAAAAATCGTGTGGTACCTAAATATATACCGCCAAAGGTACTAACAAGTATTCAATATCATTTAATAATAATACAAAATATACGCAATAGCTTTTTATCTTGACAATCGCCCAATAAAAAAATATGAGTATTTATATTTTTTATTTCCCCATTCGAATTCGTTATGACATTTCTACCTCTATTTTTATTGTATTTTACGCATTCGCTGGTTTTTTTTTTTTTGTTTTACCTACACAGGGAGGTTGTCCCTGTGTAGGTAAAACAAAAAATAAAAAAATAATCGTTATATGAAATAATTTTTTGTTTTATTCGATTATACGATTGTACGACAATTCGATATACTATTGTGTATATTATTATCCCGAACGATAATGGTAATATTTTGTTCGTTCCTCTTCGGCGTATACAAAAGTGGCCTCTAGGAGACCATCCAGATCTCCAGCCAACCCTCCCTATCTGATACTCGTACTTTCCAATCGTATCCCTTCCCCCCTCCTAGGTTCTTTCTTTCACATCTTTCTCGATTACATCTTCTCAACTCATTCTCGGTCTTCCGAGAGGTATTTTCTCCGTCGGTCGCCTTTCCGGCACAATACGAAGTAATGGATTTTGGCTTCTCCGACCGTGCCCCGTCCATTGTAATCTCTCGAACTTCCGATGGTTTCTACGGTGCACATTGTTTCGTTTCTGTTACAGTGATTCCAGTCGCAAGTCCTTTCTTGTTCGCCGCTCATCGAGTTCAGTATCTTTTACAACTCAAATCGATTTCCCTCCCAAACGCGAGACGTTTATTTTCGTCGGTTTTATCGTATAATTTCTATTTCACATCATTACGGACAGTAATAATAATACGTATAATTGTAAACATAATATAAGTGTGTGTGTGTGTGCGGTACGTTTTACTAGCGAAACAATTTTTAAAAACAATCAATGAGATATTTGGTCGTGTATGCATTTGTTTTAATTCAACCGTAATTCCGCAACTATCGTACCAAATATTGATTGTTTGTAACTGTATTTATGCGTCGATATTGTGACATAAATCGCATTAGTATTAGTTGCGACTGCTGCAATTGAAGTTTTATTTGTTACTGCGTTTGCTCATAAGCTATATAAACGCAGCAGAGCCTACTAACATCTTTGGGTTATTATTGGATCTGTCGCTGTCGAGGGGTATCTAAGATTTTATTGTGGGGATGAGGGGGCGAAAACGAAATCCTGATTTTTTACTTATAAATTTGACATCACCGACTATCGTTTAAAAAAAAAAACCCAGGCGCTAAGCGCTATCGCACCCCCTTAAATTGGTCGCCTACCTCTCGAGTTGTAGACAATTATCGTATGTCGTATACGTGAGATTTGATTTTGAAATTTTTTTTTTTGTCCATCTCTGGTCGGTTGACAACGACGAATTACATGTAAATCTGTATGTTATTTGACGAGAGTTCAATTATTATTATTATCATCGGACGAGCATATTTCGCGTGTGTTTGTTAGTTCATGGACATTTTTCGATTAATTTTATTTGAAATTATTGGAATTATTTATTTGTACAATTATACGCGCCCCGCTGAGCTCGCTCTAGCTTTTAATGAATTATTTTTTTTTTTTTTTTTTTTTATAACGGGGGAAAAATCCTTATTGATTAACCTGCGGATTTGAACGCGATAATTAATAATTATAATTATTATGTATCAATTAAACGACCGTAGTATTCCGACTATTATGCTGCGACAATGAGATTATTTTCATCTGGGTAGGTACGAAAACGAATTGGTTTTGCGGTTAATTATCACCGTGCAAGTAAATAATCTTCCCGGTCCACTAAGTATGTATAACGTTATGATTAATAATCGTCCCGCTTTATACAGTGTAAACCATGAACATGAATGAAAATATTTCGACGATCGATCCGGCGCCTTCAAAACGCATAGTTGTATTTTGAAATTTGTGTACATTTAAAAAAAAAAAAAAAAAAAAAATCCAGTCCATTTCGTCGGGCGTTGCGCGGGCCGCCGTTGCGAACAAAACCATTAGCTAACGGAAAACGATTCCGCGATGATGTCCGGTAAAGATATTCCGATAAATATTAAAATTGAAAATTGCACAACGGTTCGTAGCCGCAAAACAAATTTCAACAATTGTCCGTGTTTTTTCGTCACGAATCGTTGTGCAATTTTACGGAGCCGACAAAAGTTTTATCGTATATGTGGAAACACAAGGTATTATAATTGAAAGTTATTATCGCTCAACTTGTGTTCTTTTTATTTTTTTTTTGCTTACCAGATAGTACAACTTATAAGTTAAATGATAAGCCTACAGAATATGTTCAAAATTATAGTTAAGTATTATAGTAAGCATTTTCCGGTACGGTAAATTGACCGTAGCCCGATTTGAATTATAGTAATAATAAATCATTAGTGTTAATATTTATTGTGTTATTAAAGAATATTGTTTCAATGTTAAACCACCGAATTATTAAGCGATTATTTTTTTTATCAAATTCGTATTTATATTATAGAACAATGTACGAGGCTTACCGGTAATTTTTAATTATTCGTTTTCCATCAAAAATGGAGAAAAACGTTCGGCGCACCCCGTTTTATGCTTAATTTTCGTCCTTTATCGCGCCGTGACATTTTAACTCGTGTTTTATTATTATTATTATTATATTTTTTTTTTTTTTTTACGCACTCCAAAACCCTATTCCACAGGCTTTCGCGACTTATTTTTTTTTTTTTTTTACTCGTTGACGTTTCAACTTTTAAGTACAATATTAAAGAAAAAAAAAAACACGGGCAAGTCACCGTCAACCGCCGAACGTTTTTTTAAAAATCTTAATACCCGCCACGACCGTGGAATGATAAATTGCCGATTAGGATTGACGATAGCAAGCAACGGAAGGAGTTTCGTTTTAATTTTTTTTTTTTTTTTTCTTTATAGTTTATCAATAATAAAATTAAATTTAAGCGGGTACTAACGTATACAACCGCGATAGTTTATTGTTAATTTGCTATTTTTTGTTTCAAAATAATTGCGGCAGAGCCGACTGACGAGTTTTGATGGGCTATAAATAAGGAACAGTAGAACTTGAGAAAAGGTTTTATTTTTTTTTTAAATTTAAATCCGTATTCAATCCCATTTTTAAAAATTAATTTTTGAAAATTATATCTCCGAGATGACGGCCGTCAGCATTGATACACTGTTGTAGACGATCAGAGAAAATTTGTCGCAAAAAAACAAGTGAAATTCTTGCTGTGTGCGCTGTAGCTCCGTCTCGCTGAAACCATAGATCTCCCAGATCATGTTCTTCAGCCATTTCCTCCAACCTGTGCTGCAGATAAGTTTCCAACATCACAACATAACGAGCGGCCGTGACAGTGACGGTCCTGTTCTCGTCCTCGAAAAAGTCCTCTAACCAACTGCACATTTTCGGAGGTTCTTACCTTTCCGGGTGCTCCGTGTCCAAGTGTACTCAGGGTACTTCCAGTTTCATCCAAATGCCGTATCCACAATTCGATAGTGTTAGCGAAATTCCGCCGAATTTTATACGAAAAACCCTTTGTGTAGCGATCGCCGAATGATTATTTTCGTAATACGCACGCACGACGAAACCGCGATGTACACCTGTCCGGACCATGATTACCGTAGAATTCGAAATAGACCATTTATTAAGGCACGGCTCTTATCTTTTATCACAGGCTAACGACCACATTAAACCCGTCAGTCGGCTCTGCCGCACCCCTTATTGGCGGTCGGTGGATATCGGCGGGGACAAATGTACCGAGTGCCCGCCGAAAGCCGGTACGTATTGCCGTCATACGATCCCCCGTCTCCCTCGCAGTTCGGCCCCGTCTCTGAAAGTAGGTTATGTTCAATTAAATACGTTTGTCGTCCCGCAAAGCATAAACGGCGAATAAAACGCATTATTTCTGGACGATGTATGCGTATTTCAAACGTCTAGCGCAAATAATAATTTATATATATTTAAATATGTACAGACGAAAACCCTACGTCGTCGTCGTCGTCGTCGTCGCCGTCGCCGGCGTATTATAATATGTTAAATATTCATAAAGTACATAGTTATTATTAGTTTATCAAGATCTATGTATTTTATACGCAATATAATATTTATATACATGTATATAGCGGGTACCCGAGCTACGCGTGGTATTGTCAAGTTAGGAACATAATATATGTGTGTATACGTACATTGCAACCCGTACGAAAATTATTATGCGGTCAGACGCATTCCTAACGTGCCCGGAGTACCCGAGGTATAGAAAAGAAATTTGAAAATACTCGCGTTTAAAATTTTTTTTTTATTTTTTTTATTTTATTTTTTTAACGTATTGAACTCACTAATGTCGCCGCGAGTATTAAAAACACTGGTCGGACGCGCGCTGATAAGTTTACTGCCGCCCGGTGAACGGGAAACCGTATTTTTTTTTTTTTTTATGAAAATCACTATATACAAATTAAATATTATTATGTAATGCGCGGTCGTACAGGTTTTGTCGACGAGTGTTTTATGCGCTTTGATACTAATAATTATAATAATAATATTATTACACGCTTACAAGTATGCGCGGGGACATATTTACGTACGAACGAGGCTTTTTTTTTTTTTTTGTTTCATCTATTCAAATCTCCTATCGATCGGGTAGGATAGATTACCCGGACATTGAGACTGCCTGTATGTCTGCGTACGATTTACGACACGCTCTCCTCTGCTCTCACCGCACCCCGTGAATTAAACGTTTTTTTTTTTACGCCAGGACCATCGTTGTCGGGGAATATCTAGATAAAATCATCTAAAAAGTAATCTAGATAACGACATACTAGTGTCTTATTGTCGAGATAAAACCCAAATATCTTGTCTTTATTTCTATATTCCAAATTGTTTTTAGTAAATGGCTGCGTGTAGTTGATAAGATATTAATATCGTTCATATTTTCTTTTTCTTTTTTCTTTTTTTTTTATCACAAATTCACGAATATAATGCAATAATATTTTTATGTTTTGTACACTAGGGAAATTGATATTTTTTTAATTATTCAAACGTTGGTGTCAGACAGACTAGCAAGTACCCACGCCTATACTTTTCCAAATCTGAATTACCCCGACTTTTTAAAATAATGTTTTTTTTTTTTTATGTTGCCTTTGTATTTTCTCTAGATAAATAATATCTTCGGTAACACTATAGGGCAGACTCGAGAAAACGGCTCGTGGGGTGAATTACGTATATTTATTTGTTGTTGGCGGCGATTTGAATCTAACTTTAACATAACCATTTATTGTTACCGCGACAGCGAAAGGTGTCTATCGCAACCGTGTGGTATGAAAATCACTATAGTCATTTACATATTGTTCACACGATGATAGTCAGGCACGAACCTAGGAGAGAGGAGGTATTTTGGATGTATTAAAAAATATTACTAATACTCGTATTAATATTAATAGTAGGCGTATACTAAATAATGATTCGGGGTTTTAATAAGTTATAGAAGACAATATAGTCGTATTTGGTATTATTATTTATTATGAAAACTGAAGATATTGATAGGTATGTATATATATATATATATAACTGTATCAAATATTTGACGATGGTTATGGGTATTGTCTTTGTGTACGGTATACCGCGACGGTAACTTATCGCGGTAGCGCCGGCTACTGTTGGACATTTCGATCGACAAACGACCGTCTCGGAAATTCTAGACTTCGTTAAGTGATAAGGATGTATGAATTTCACCCGTCCCGTCGCCCACAAATCGTATTCAAATATAAAAAAAAACCTAACCCCTGGCTACGCGTCTGTTGACGGTACAGTGTACAAATCGCACTAAAACGACTATCGTGATAGCGACTATCGCGGTTTGACAACCGGACCGCAGCATAAAACCGGGAACGACTAGACACGCGGCCGTCGGTAAGTTCGTCGATCTCCTCCGGGTTGTTTCGCCGGGCACAAGAACCGGACGCTGGCCGAATTTCAGGTGGACGATGGGACCGGGCCAGGCCGTTGAAATGTTAACGAAAATCCTGCGTACCGCGTAAAACGCACGCATGCAGGACGCGATTATATTTCGAATGAAGACAAACACTAAATATGCTCTCGGTTTATTATGTATAAAATTTCTTTTGTCATAAATTTCAACAAGTTTGAAAATGTTTTTTAGTGAATATAACAGTTTCGATTCGTTTTATAGGTATAGTATTAATAATTTATAAATTATAGTCGTTAATACTGCATCTGGGATAAATAACAATCCGAGTAAAACTATCGTAATTAAAATTAAAACACGATACACGGCTTGTGGTGATTATATCAGAGGTTTTTTTCTTTTTTTTTTTTTGCAAGTTTGAGCCATCAATTTAGAAAAATAACAATAATTCGAATTCAATTTGTTATCTCGTATTATGAGTTCCCGTGTAAACTTGCTGGTGATTTAATTCTACTCTGTCGCGTGAAAGTCGTGCAATTACCGCGGGGACGCAAATAACACAATATTATTATCGGCAACACGGCTGTTCCGAACCACGGTTTTCGATACTGAAATGGCCGAGTACCACCGGCCTACATACGAGGTGTGACAATAAAATAACGAGACTTTCTAAACATAACCTAAACTATTAACGTTATCTATAAAACGATTATTGAAATATGATTAGAAAACACTTATCTAAAAGTACTATGAACACTGATGGCATCGATTCATTTTCTTATACGTTAGTAGCCTTGTTATTAGTGCGAGTTCGACTATACTGCCGAAAAATGTTAGATATAAAAATCGAACAACATGTGTTAACATTAAATTTCTTGTTAAATTAAAAAAAACTGCCGCGGAATCGTTTCGTATGTTATGTGAAGTTTATGGTGAAGAATGTTTATCAAGAGCTCGTGTTTTTGAATGGCACAAACGGTTTTGTAGTGGAAGGGAGGACGTCGAAGACGATGATCGTTCTGGACGTCCTACCATGTCTTCAACAAACGAAAACGTTGAAAAAATCGACAAAATTAATTAATCAATATTATTATAAAGAGGTGTTAATTAAATTGAGAGAACGTGTCAGAAAGAAGCGACCAGATCTATGGAAAAATGGCTGGGTTCTTCACCAAGACAATGCTCCAGCTCACAGTGCATTTTCAATTCAACGTTTTTTAACTGAAAAAAAAATGTCTGTACTTCAACATGCCCCGTACTCGCCAGACCTTGCTCCTTGTGACTTCTTCTTATTTCCTTCTTATTTCTTTTCCCATTTTCAAACAGTTGATGACGTAAAAATGAAAACGGCAGAACTTCTAAAAGGGCTGAATGAAAGCAATTGGCAACACTGTTTTCAAGAATGGCAGCGACGTATGCAACAGTGTATTGATGCTCTGGAAGGTATTTTGAAGGTGATAATCATTAAATTATAACATTTTTAAAATAAACAACTTTTATTCAAAAAGTCTCGTTATTTTATTGTCGCACCTTGTATACCGCACAATATTCATACTGACATGTCTGTTCATCGAACGTCGGACATCGCGTATAATTCGTTTTGAATTTTTTCGTTTAATAAACGATATTATTATTACCGGTATGAAATGTACAAAAACGAAATCCGTATTGTGGGTTGTAATAATATATGTCGCGGTAGGGGCGGGCGGTATTATTTTCTACGGCTCGGACCGCCGAATAAAATATGTGGCTCGAGGGGCCGCGCCCCCGTGCAGGTGTAACAACGAGCCGGAGGGCCGGGAATGAAATTGGCGGCGGCGTACGTATCTTGCCGTCCCGGAGAAAAATCGACTAGAGGTGTGCGCCGGTGCCGTCGCGTCGGCCGGTCACGTGCCAAAATGAAATAGGTACGCGCAAATATAAATAAACGGCCGTTTTTCTTCCCGAGTATTTCGTACGGGAAGTGGCCGCTGTTGTTTCGCCGCGGCTTTTGCGCCGGAATAACCGCGCAAAAGGCACAAAAGAAACCGAAAAATAATAGTGATAAAAACGACACGCTTTTAGCGCCACGCCCCGCGTCGTCGACAGTAGGTTTTTTTTTTTTTTTTCGGGCCTAGTATACTATCAGAACTATTTTCAAACCAAAATTTTTGCATTTTTTTTACCGCTATTTTCACTTGTGTAACAATCGTTAAGTCCAAATGACGTGGAATGACTCGTCCGAGAGCCACTCACTAGAAAATTCGCTCTGAATTGATGGTCCGTATTGCGGGAGACGTGGAAACGTTAATTTTAAAAAAATTACGCGATGTATCCGAAACGTAGGTTTTTCTTTCTCGCGGCGGCATTAATCGTTACGTTAATCTGCGTGTAATAATTAATAATTACTGCCGTTGTTATTCGTTTATAATTATTGTCATAACCGCGAAAATATTTTCAGGGACCAAAAAAATTATGGTATAGAAAGAAATTCGATTCGTTCGGATTTGCGTCTAAAGCGGCTATAATTTTATTCCTACAGACATATTTTCTAGCCGAAATTTACGCGTCGTCGATTCGACGATACGGTAAATTTTCGCGCTTCATCCGGTACTGCATTTTTTATTTATTATTTTTTTTTTTTTTTTTTTTTTGAGGGGATGTGCGGTGCACTTAGCCGAAACCGACACACCGCTACACCGACCTTTTAATGGCTACCGTCGATAATTGGCAGTCCGTAGTTTTTCGTTTCGGTTGTTTTCCACCGGTCGCGGTTACGTCATCACGTGGCCGCGTCAGACGTACCCGGTGCTCGCGGATCGGTGGCAAAAACGAAGACCGGACACTGGTTTTAGTTTGGAAACCGTCGTTCCGGGCGTAGCTCATTTCACGAGGAAAACAATTCATAAAACGTATTAACGACACTTAACTATTCACACGTCCCGTTGGAATCTACGCCGTTAAACAGAAACCAAAACCACCGCCGAGTGGCGTGTCAACAATAATAGAAATGTACGTTAATCATTAGCTGTTTGGGCCTGAGAAAAGCGCTGGAAAACCAGGAATATCGACATTCCAACGACGGATTCCTTAATCTGCGAGGGCATGCGAACATTAAACGAATTAATTCACTTTTTCGGGTGTTTTTTCATTTTTTTTTTTTTTTTTTTTTTTTTTCACCCCGGATCCTAATGCCGAAAACCAAACCGAAGTTTTCAATTTTCAACAACAACAATAAACAATAAACGGCGACGCTGTGCGGAAATAAAAACCGTTCCTAGGCGTTAATCAAACAAAGTGGTACGCCACACAATTTATGAAAAAATCCGTCTGCGATCACCCCCCTCCCCCCCCACACACACACACACCAATTTAAGCACCTGTAAAAAATTTGTAATTTTTTTTTTTCTTCCAATATCGAGACGTCAGAGTCGTAGAGATATTCCCCCACACACTTTTTGACCGTATTGTTGATTTTTTTCGTTTAGTACTCCGTGTCGATTTTTCACGTCCGATTTCCTAGTTTTCCGGCAGCAATTACCGATATAAACTTAATGTTTAATCGGCCGGGTTATCCAGACACTGGTGTAACGGTTTCGTGCCGGCATTTCAACCGTTAAACCGCATTGTCATTTTATACGTTGTCGGAGATATTTATACGTTCGCCGAACTCGCACATTCGAATACGTATTTTTCCCGGCCACTGCCGCGGAACGGGGCAAAAATTTCGTAGCGTGTAATTATGTTATTATTATTATTATTATTATTATTATTATTATAATTATAATAGCGCCGCGCAGCCGGATGATAACTGCCGGCAGTCGCGCGGGACCACTATAACAATTATTATTATTACGTCATCAATTCGGCGGGCCCCTCTCGCCCGTCGCGGCGCGGAAGTGTGCGGAAGAGGGCCGCCGCCGCCGCCGCCAAATGACTAATTTCCCGGCGGAGGTGGCGAATATTTTCTAAACGAGTAAGCGGCGGCGGCGGCGGCGACCGAGTAATAATTAATATTAGTCTCCGTGCGCCATATCGTTATATTATACAGGGTACGCACAGTACAATGTAACGTAATGAACGCGTCCATATCCATTACCCCCGTGCGGACGCGTACCCGTGAGTTGTTACGCGTGTGCGTGTCGCCGCAGATCCACGGCGGATAGGGTAATGACGCGTGAGCGTTGTACGCGCGAGACTGCGGCCCGCGTGTTTCGCGACCCCCCGGGGAGCTGGGGGCGGTTGGGTTTCTTAGAGACACCTCGGGACGCTTTCGGGCGATCCGGTGTCCGTTTTAGATTCCGGCCCGAACAACGACTTTTCTACCGGGAACGTCACTCGGTTTTCAAACGTTTCCCGAAAGAATTCGGATCTCGTTTTTTTTTTGATTTTCGCCATAGTGTAGCGATTGGTGGAGGGAGAGGAACCGTAGGGAAATCGGGAAAACATCCGGCAAAAATTATTCCTCAATTTTCGATTATATTTTATTTGTTAAAATTCGGTAAAAAAACCCGAATAACCGATAACCTAACCCTAACTACCACATCCTGTTTGTACTAGTCTTTTTATCCCAGACCCCATCGTTGGTGGCCGATAGTGATACGTATGTATACGCCGTACATACACAGATGACCGGTCGTAATGATTGAATTCGTGTCAATCAACTCAGCGCCTGTGGACATATTTTCCCGGATAAGAGAGCAGGGAACTATTTAAATTAAAAAAAAATGCAAAGGCTCTTCCTTCTCATTGTAGTACAACATCACTAGACTACTGTTAACGAAAATCAATTATTATAGCGAATTTAATTACAATTATAACCTATAATAATTAAGATTGCTTAACGCTTACATTCTCGTTAATAATTTAAAAAATAATATTTTGTACGCATAAAAACGAAAAGTTTTATTATCGTATTCTCTGCGGAGGATTTAATAGTGTACATTGTTGAATCGCGCATCATCAATATCAAGACGACGAGTTGATTTTTGTTCAATGAACATTCGATTAAAATCAATTTTCGTATTTTTATCAGTCACGAATCACGAGGTTGGGTTACTCGGCGAAATAACCACTAACTTTACATTATTACATTACTTAAATTTACTTTAATTGGAGAAAAAAATTCCAAATTTGCCCTTGATCACTACGCTTTATTACACGCCGACGATTATTTCCTGAGGGCGTTTCTCGTCGTAGTTTTTCATCGAGACTAGACGGTTATAAATCAGGTTATGCGTTTTATCGGGCTAACCTAACCGACTACGTAAGTTTTTGCGTTTTTCCGTGTCTCCGATCCGCTTCAACCACACCCGACGTGGCTTTTCGCCGACCGGACAGTAGGTTTTAGCCGGTTTTTTAGATTTCCAATTTAGGGCACCGGATTCTCTGGACCGGTATCTGGTTCGGACCAACATTGGTGTTTTTCTCTTTTCGGTGATGCCGAGACGTCCGCCTACGCGGGGCAAAATACGCGTTTCAGCACCGAGCCCATTCTGATCGGTCGGTTCGAATTCACCGCCCTTGTCGTTAGTAGTACAATTTCATCGTACTGATTAAGTCTTGCAGCCGCTTCGAACCTAATCGAAAATAACTCTCGATTTGTTGCGCACGGAGCACGGCGCATTAAAGTATATGCAATTTTCAAGTATTATTAGACTCGTGTACGTATACCGTAACCTCTCCAAAACCCGAGAACTCGTGGCGTTTTACGATATTTTTCAAGCGAACGAGAGATATTTTAAAACGACGCTGCACATTGAAATTGATTTATAAATAATAATTACGTAAAGGTGGAAACATTTTATAATATTATTACGGCTGTAAATCCACAGCAGTACACCGATACAGTTCTACAGAAAAAAAAAAAAAAAAAAATAAAATAAAATGTCGCTGTGCAGCAAACGCTCTGCACATAACGTGTAAAATAGTTTTTATCGACAAATCCGAAGTAGAGGGATAAATCTTATTGAATTGTAACATTTGCGATTAGTCGGGTAAATTAAAAGCGCGCAAAGCGAAAAACCGATATATTTAATATTATATACACGTTGACACATTTGTTTGATGGCGAAATAAAAAAAGCACATTTAATATGACGTTTATCCATTTGCATCTCGAAATCGATAAATTATCTAACGAGGTCATCCGGACATTATGTTTTAGGTGTTCAACAGACAGTGATGGCCAAAGATAACTAAAAATTTAACTAGATAAACATAGAGATAAAACACTATTTATCTGGATAAAAATAAAATAAATACAAATATAAAATTTTAATAATTTACCTATGTGTATTATTTTTTATTTTAAATTTTAAACAATTCGGTTTTCGCAATACGACGGAAATCAAAAAACAACCTCCCCAATTCACCAATTGGATCCGAAATTCATTTAGATATGAAAACCGGAACAAGATTTCCGGTAGAAGATAGTTGTTTTCAGACAGAAAAAAAAAGCGCGCGCGACAAAACTATTACATAAAAAAAAATGTATTTAAATAGTTTTGTTCAGTTTAAGATAAAGATAAGATTGCCAATTTTGTTGATTATCCAGACAAGATAGAATACAATCAATGGTATTTTATCTGGAGGACGCCCAACAGTGTCGATAGATTATTGTATTAATATTTTATCTCCGATGCGGATTTCTTCACTTCCGGCACAGAGTATCGTGTTGGTCGCGGGCATTCCGCTTTCGCCTATCACTCACGGACGGGGATCCTCGTCGATTATCGTCCGCGAACGAGTCCCATCTTTTCGCGCCCCTAACTATGCGTTCAAATAACACCGATATTATTGTTATTTACAGTCTGACCACCGTTACGTTAAATTAAAACATTCGTTATTCGATTATCACCTGGTAAGATAAGACTCGTAGTACACCACCACCACTACCCGTTATCGGATATTTGCTTTTTGCGCCCGAACGAAATTTACGAAGAACGATTATAGGGGGGACTCGTCAAATCGTTTGTAAACATGATTTCGGTTGTTTTATTATTTTTTTTACATTTTGTTTCGTATACAGTTTTAAAGTAGGCAATATAATAATAAAAAAAAACACTGTAAAACACTGCCGTTAACAAGAAGAGTACGTATAAAGACATTTAAATATAACACTATACGACGTACGTTACTATAAAAAAAAAAAAAAAAATAATACAATTTTAATCGCACGAAAGGAAAACTTAATTGCGTTTTAAACGATCGCGGGTGGTATTTTTTTGTATGGATAAATATTTGTTTATCGTAGAATTATCCGATCAAATATAAATAAAACTGTATTACTGTGTTGGTAGAGAGTTAAAGATAAAATAAAGATGCTGCCCGTGTGGTCGATAGAACGATCGGAAGGTAGAACATAAAGAGATATTTAATTTATATCTGTGCGAAAGACAAATTCCAAGCAAATATTGGTTAAAATAATTTGATAAATTGAAATTTAAAATTGTAGTAACACGTATTATTACGATGTATATCTGTATTAGGCTGGCCATTAACGAGTTTAGGGGGTTATGAAAGATTAAAGTCAAGTTTAGTTTAACTTTTAACCGTTGATTAGTTATTGACTTAACTTGTGTGTTTACGTCGACTAAATAAATAAGGTACATTTGAATAACACCGCGTTAAATTAGTTTTAACGCAAAATTAAATTCACGATTTATACGTTTTAATCCGAATGGCCAAATAGGCACTAACGTAAAATAATGATTTTTGATAATGAAATTTCGGAACTTGCAATTTTAAATTGACTTCTGGTCTCCTAGTATTCAATTTTCGAATATTCCTTAAAGTTAAACATTTTAGTAAATATAATTTATTAAAAATTCCTTAAAACGCAAACAGAAAATCCCTTCCCGTACTCTTATAATAAAGATCTGATCAATTACTACGAATAAAGTCCTTTGGAAGAGATTATATGATATCCAACCACGAGAAGGACTTGTGCGGGCGTCTAGGCCAATTTTTAGTTTGACGTCAAAACCACTCTGCTCTGCAATCATCAAATCCCGCCGAGATAAATTGTCAGTGAGTATGATATTATTGATAGTGAGGAGAGGATGAGAGTGTTTAGAGGAAACGGGCGGTGAGGAAGATATTTTCCCCTATGACCTCATTTCTTTTCGATATTTATAATAATGTATATGATATACAGGGTGCGGTAGAGCCGACTGACGAGTTTAATGTGATCATTAGCCTGTGATAAAGATAAGAGCCATGCCTTAATACATGGTATATTTCGAATTCTACGGTAATCATGGTCCGGACAGGTGTACATCGTGGTTTCGTCGTGCGCGCGTATTACAAAAATAATCATTCGGTGATCGCTACACAAAGGGCTTTTCGTGTACACTTCGGCGGCATTCCACGTGCTGAATCTGTCCATTCCGCTAACACTATCGAATTGTGGATACGGCATTTGGAAGAAACTGCAAGTACCCTTGCAAGTAGACTTGGACACGGAGCACCCAGAACGGTAAGAACCCCCGAAAATGTGCAGTTGGTTAGAGAGTCAATTGAGCAGTCACCAAGACGCTCATCCCGGAAACACGCTGTAGCTTTGGGAATCTCAGACCGTTCTTTGAGGAGAATTCTTCACGAAGATTTATCATTCCATCCCTATAAATTAATGCTTGTCCAAGAGTTAAATGCTACTGACTACGGCAACCGTAAAAATCTCTGTCAGCAAATTCATCTGCAAATTCCTCCGATATCCGATATTTTTTCTGTAGCGATGAGGCCCATTTTCATCTTTCTGGAACTGTAAATAAACATAATTTATACTGGGCTACAAATAACCCACGGCAGCTCCACGAATGAAGTCGAGGCCATACCAGTAGAAATGTGCCGAAAATCAAATGAGAGCTTCAGAGATCGTCAACAACAGTGTATCAATGCTGACGGCCGCCATCTCGGGGATATAATTTTCAAAAAATAATTTTTAAAAATGGGATTGAATACCGATTTAAATAAAAAAAAAACCTTTCTTCTCTGTTTTACTGTTTGTTATTTGTAGCCCATCAAAACTCGTCAGTCGGCTCTGCCGCACCCTGTATTATCTCTTTATTTACGCAAAAATATTGTTTAAGTCATAGTAGTTGTTAAAAAAAAAATCAGCATTATCTCCCCTTTCTCCTACCCTCAACGACAAGATTATTTGACCGTCTCTGAGGGAGTTAGGGTGATAGGGGATCGATGTAGCAGATGGCTGGGTAGTTGGGGGAGATATATCGACGGTGGCCAACAACGCTGGGAATTAGTTAATTCCCCAGAATAAACCTATTGTCTTTAATGTGATTGTCAAAAATCACAAGCTTTTTCATTGTATTAATAACAATTCGACCAAAAACCAAACAAATTAATTAACTACGAACCTAACTAACTAATAACATTTTCAAATTAACTCGTAACGCGGTATCTCGTTTGCTCTGTTTCGATTAACTTAACTTTTGTCGATATTAAATTGATTAACTTGGAATTTTCTTTTTTTTTTTTTAAATTTGTTTATTACATGACACTCGAAATAATAAATATGAATAATCGTTGTTGTAATATTTGTTTATTGACAATAAACAAAACAGACCAACAAAAACATATTTGTTTTTCTTGTTACTTCATAAATATACATGTGCGTGTCAACGTAAAATGTTTCGAGTTTCTTTACGTTACGGCAGTGGCGTGGCGTATGGTTTTTTTTTTTTTTTTTGTTAAACGCAATTGACAATGTGACAAACTTAAAAAAAAAACTCATAGTCGGAAGTTTAGACGAGTTTTTTTTTTTTTCGTTTTGTTGGACTGTGGCAGTATATGCACAATGAGGTGGGTACGCAGTTCAATGGTTATTTATCATCAGTATCGCGTCTAGCGTACCCATTTTAGATATATATATATATATATAATTTTGTTAATAGTAATTTGATTTTGAATTTTTGTCGTGATTCCATTGTAAACGGTCACCTTTAAATAAAAATCTCGTTTCACAGCTAACTATTTATAATATTTTTTTGAAGTAAGAGCACGTTTAGCGGTTTTTGCGCGTTTAACACATATTTTAATGTTTCGAGGTATAAAAACGAGTAAGTACAAAAGTTATGCCCTTCATATCGTATTTTTAACAACTTGCGGTTTATTATTAAAATAACCCTTTGAAAGTTGACGGCCAACTTGTCTGTGGTTTCGCATAATTATGCACAAAACATAATAAACCACCATTTATTTGTTTTTATTCTTTTTAGTTTTAAAAAGAACTGCGCGTACAATGATTCACTTAAGTGCAAATTGCAGTGCATGCGTCATAATAATTTTTTTTTTCCTCTGTGGAAACGAATTGCTAAGCGTCGAAAATAATATTAGAACATGTAAAACCCGGTATGCGTGTCGATCGGTGAAAATTACGAAAATTGCAATTTATAAATCGTTTCTGTGCAAAACGAGGAATGTATCAATAGTTTTTTTTTTATCTTTAAAAAACTTTCACCTAATATAATTGTATTAGTATTATATTAGACGTGTTACAATTGTCAACATATATCGGCCCTTTCGAGATACTAAAGACTACTCGAAGTTTTCTAGTTATTGCGGATAATAATATTGTAATATGTTTTCATCAGCGTTCCAAGTTGAAAATTGGATGTTAGAATTCGTTATAAACACCATGAATTATAATTTTTCACGTAGTTACAAAAAAAATACAATTTTTTAATTTTAAATAATCGGAACATGTTTCGCCGAACATTGTTCAGAATCGTCGTTCATACCTTCCCGCTGATTTATCGTTGCGTACAGATATAAACTAAATTATCGAATATAGTCCAAACCTCGTCAACTCCTCGTCTACAAATTTTTTATTTTTATATTCAACACGCATTTGAGGCGGTGCGTTTTTGTATTTTCTTCTATATTTTTTTTTTTTTTTTTTTTTTTTTTTTACATTCGGTTCACGTAGTCGAGTAAAAATTATACGACGAATGGCCAGTGTTCATCATCTTAAATCCCGAATGCGTATAAAACATAAAACAACTTATTAGCAACTTTTGTTGCCGGATATTTTCCCGCGCATAACTATTTTATAACGCCGTTATTGTGTTTACAACAATGGTTTATCGATGAAATTACTGCAGTTTTACGAAGTCGCTAAAATAAATCGAACGCACGTAGTGTTGCCTATAGAAGAACACCTACGAGTTATCTATATAAACTTTTTTTTCTCGTCGAAGTTTGTTGCAAATAAACACCGTGTTCGCGTAGGCGTTTGGTAAACTTATTAGTGATTAATAGAAACGTAGTAATTTAATATTGTAAACACATAGGCACGTCCCGCTGCCTAGTGCTGTCCGAATTGGCGAAATACAATCCGGAAATCTGGATTTATGTGTGACACCACTACTTCACTTGCCCGTTGTCGAACCGTTTTCCTCGCAACCACTCCATGCACCTCCTTTCTTTTCGTTTTATAAACAAAACCATATTGATAAAATTCCCATAAAAAATACAAATTAAAATACAACGATCGATGATGACTGTTGATGATAACTAAGAGTAATCGATAATAACTATAATAATCGATGATAACTAAGAGTATCTACACTACATACAGATACATCGGTACATGTATATGTCTTGTTTCTACTGAATATAGTTGACATAAGAATGTCCATGTCAATTTGGTATTAGATACGAGGAGACGGGGATTAAACTGTAGGTAACTTTTTTAACACGTGTAAAAAATAAACAAGTTTCAAAGACAGGAATTATTTATTTATTTTTCAAAGACAGCAATTATTTTTATTAAGTATATATTTTTCTAAATTTTTATTTAAATTTTTAATTTAAACTACAGAATCGCCATTTACAATACTTTTAGTGATGGATAATAAAGGACGGTGTGTACTGAAACATGAAACGTACTCACGAGTTTCAAGCTTCTCGATGTGTCGATAAAATACGGTGTCGATACAAGTTGAATTGCGCGAAGTAGAGGTTTTATAACAAGTATTGCACACGCTTATATTATGAGAATCTAAGTCTGGGTATTTATCGAGCAAAAAATCTACGGCTTTCTGGGGAACGCGGTTCATATCTTTCTCGAACCAAAGGCGATCGCAAACAGCGCAGGAAACACCGAATTTGTTTTGGATAAAACGAAAATTGAATTCGTTATCAGTGACGGGAAATTCGTCAATACAGACATTTCGCGGCGGTTCGGTTATCGGGATGACGATTTTGAGGTTGTTCTTTAAACGAGCGTCGCGGTAACAATCTCGGTATCGGACAAATTAACAGAATGACCCCCAGCCATAAAGCATATACATGTCAAAAAAATATAAATTAAAATACAACGATCGACGATAACTGTTAACAATTTTTATTATAATTTATAAAACCACGGTTCTGACCGAGATGCGTATAGATTAGCTAGCCGGCAACCGTTAATATGTTTTTGTTTTTTTTTTTTATTTACAATATTTATTATTGACGAGGTCTGGTATCTCGTGAATTTTTTGTCCAGATGTTCCGCTTCAAACAGTCAACAAAATGTCTAAACTAATTTAGTTGAGGTACTCCGTCCGTCCCCTCCTCCAAATTCGATCACTTAGTATGCCACAATAAGATACTTTTTGAGAATGTATTATTTTACCTATGACGTGTGCTTTGTTTTTGTTTCCACTTTTCGACCAGAAATGTAGCTCCCCCCCGCCAATCGTTATGTTCTATGTGGTTGGTGAACTACGGAGGGACTATATTTTAATTGCCGTCGGAAAAATGGAAATATTTACAAAACAACGATTTCTGTAAAAATCGATTTTGTTTTTTGTTAATCCAGAACCAGTCATAAAGACATGCAAATTACAGCGTGCAATTTTCACCGAATCACCTTATTTTCTAGACGAGATATAATTTTCGAAATACTTTGAATAATAACTATTTGAAATTAAAAATTTTTTTTTTTTAATTTCCTTCGGTTTTATATGGATAAAATTTGTTTGTCTTCATATTTAATAGGATTAGATTTCTACTCGTGTAATGAAATGTATTCACGTTATGTATATACGTAATATATTTTTATTGTATAGCGACAATAAAATAAATAAAAATCGCTATAACAAACTCAAAAAAAAAACTAATTTTGATTTACATTGTACAACATCCGAGGGCGAGAGTTTACGACAGTTAAGAGAATTGCTGCGCACCGATGTAGTTTACAATTATTGTTGAATCGGTGATTTTTAAAGAAAACGTAAATAGCTGCAATTTCGTGTTATTTGCTTTATTTCGATGATTACATAAGCAAACGTCATTAAGAATATTTTCGTCAGTTGTACAATAATTATTATTTCCAAAGACGTTTTTTATTCGCCTCGCCCGAGAGTATTAACACAGAAAATAATATAATGCGTATTATTACCGTGAGTTTGCTATGAAGCACATAAAAACACATTTACGAAACGAAAATGCACTGTAAAAAAAACTTTAGTGAACAGAGCAGAGCTCCAACATTATTGTTGAATCCCCCCCTCGCCGCCATATATTGTAATTTGGAAATATTCTTTGTAAAACATTAAAATACCAAATACCATACTATACTATACTCGGTGTTGAGATTTATCTTAATAATTTTTTTTTTTGTTTATCTTATCTAGATTACAATTTTGACATCTATATGAAGTTTATCCAAGATAAAAAATAATTATCATTTTAGTAACTGTGCAGATCGAAATATACCTAAAAAAAAATAAAAATAAAATGTTTTACCCACAGTAGAAAATATTAATTACCTAACTATACCGTTTTATTTTTAGTTAAAATATTCGAAGTCATTAACTAACTACACCTTTGCAAATACATAATTATTTAAACGGATTACGTTTTTTTGTTTTGTCTTCTTGTTATAATGTTCTCAACAATAAAGAATTTAAAAAAAAATTATCTATTTATAATCTAGATATATTCCACATATCTTTTATCTTATCTTATCTTTATATTAATTACTATAATATTCGTTATTATAATCTGTATCCAGATGCAATTATATTTTATCTTAATCTATAAATATATATATATTTTACTCATCTGCGTCTCAACGCTGACAATACTTACTAACTTATAATTACTTTAAAAAAATTTGAATCCCCCAAAAATTCCTTGACAACATTTCACTACCTTCCTCCGACTATGCATTAAAATTCAACCCATCGCTGATCACATTCACACGTCTATAAAACCACTCCGTGTTTGATTTAATTTAGACCAGGGGGAAACGCCAGATGATGTGTCCAAAACACATTTGAATATAGTATATCTATATTATATCTAGGACACAATACAGCGCAATAGTCTCCATTATCTAGAAAAATTCAATAAAAATAATAACTTAGTGGAAAAAAAAAACCTACATAAATATTTGTACGTAATAATATTGAAAAGAAATTTCGAGATTTCCATCCCGGCGTTATACTAGCAGTGTTCAAACGAAACGTTTCAATCATTTCACGACGATTAGCATGTTTTGTCGGGATTAATATATCCGTCGTCGTTTGTGCTACGGCGGGAGGTCTCCTCTTAAATCCCCAGATGCTTATCACGTGGGTAGGTATTTAACCGGCAAACAGGAACGTCGATGCGGCCATTAGTTAGTGTAGTTATCGGGTATTCGAATTAGCGAATTGGCGGTGATAAACGCAGAACTTTATAATATTAATTTATAATATTCCTATTATTATTTTTTTTTTTTTTTTTACGATGTATTTTTTACATATTCGCAATTAATTTTAAACTAGTAATTAATAAAGAATTAATAACTAGTTTAAAATTATAATTTAAATTAATACCAGATAGGTATATTACGTTATATTGATCAGAGATGTAATGCAGGTATTCTTTTCTATTTTTCGTTTATTTCAAGGGAGGCGGTGCCTGGTCTAAAAAAAAAATCACATCTTTAATCACGCCTGCAGTTACCAAAGATAATCAAACACCTGTAAAAGTGGGAAGGAAATTATATCCGACTATTTTTTTTTTTTTTTTTTATGTACCAGAGATTCGGTTTCTTCCGACCCTTTTGAAACCGACTTGAAATTTCCATCGGATACTTACTTATTTTAAAATATTCTCGCGTAATATTAATAGTCATTTGAATTATACGAGGTTTTTTGTTTATTTTATATTGATATATCTTATTTGTGATTTATTTTTATCAGCGTTTTAAGTTCAAATATTAATTTAAATTTAAATTTATCAAAACACTTTTCAACGTATTTCGCTCAGAATCGTTTTTCATTAGCGATGATTTATCGTTGCGTACAGATATAAATTAACATTACACAGCGGCACGCATGGTGTGGCAAAGTATGTCGGATATTACCTCTCTATCGGTAGGTCTAATCGATAACACGGAAAAATGTACCCGTAAAAAAGTAAAAAAAAATAAAAAAATAAAAAAATAAAAATAATTATCCATTTGTAATAAACGAGAATGTAGTTAGCGTCGGGCCGATCGGCGGGTATCATAAAATTCAGCGCATGCTAAAAAAAAAAAAAAAAAAAAAAAGACTTTAAAAAACCATAGTTTCGTTTTAGTGCGCTGCACAAGAATAACGCACGTGATGGGGGGAGTGAAGTTTGTAAACTGACTTTTTATTTTATATCTGCAGTGTTTTCATATGTTTAAAAATGAAAAAAAAAAAAAAAAAAAGTTTTATCCCAAAAGTTGTGTTTTTCAACTAAGCGTGGACATTATTCCTTTTTCTCTCGTTAATATATATATATATATATATACTATATAGGGTGATCGTTTTATTATCGGCCGAATTCTATTTTCTAAGTGTTTATTTATTCGTATACAACGTTATGTATTCTGCTCAACATAAAATGTTAATCATTTCTTGTATACGATATTATGTTAAACTGATATTAGATATTGATTTTTAAAACGATAATATTATTGTAACACAAATGCACGAATTGCGAAGATTTTTGTTTTTCTTCAAATTTATATTATTGGATAGACGACTGTATGATAGTGGACAGTAAGTAATAAGCGGTTTTTGCAGCCATATACTAAAAAAGGCAAATCTGTTTATGCCACGAAACGAGCGATGACACCGAAATCAAGGAAGACTTTATAGAAAATTTTTTAAATGTTATTTTTCTTCTTCTTCTTCTTCTTCTTCTAATCATCGTATAGTTCATGGCATAAACAATTATTTCATAGGACAATCAAAACAATTTGCGTAATCAAATATAATTCTACGTCTATGGCCGTTAGGTTGTCTGGTTATTTTATATCTACACGAATATGACTAATAATAAAGTGGTGTGCGGAAAACTGCTCCAATCGTTGCTTTAACAAATCCTGTGTTTGCATACTTTAAACTATATAAAACATCGTATAATTAAACGTAACATAAAACGATAATATCAGTTTATAGGTGTACGCGCGGAGGCGTGTATTGAAAATATGTTTTATACGTATTTTCTTGTGCGCGATGCAGATCTTTAAAGTAAATACAAATCAGAGTTACATTTACAAATATTACTTAGCCAACGATCGTTCGGTATACTTAAATATTTTATCCAATTGGCTTTTCTCTGCACCCAATAATTAAATTTTTAATTAAATACATTTTTTTTTTTTTTTTTTTGTATTTTCTACGAGGCGTATCGAAACAGTCTTTTCATTAATCTATTTTCCATTATTCGCGACACTTTGAACATTTAATCAGATTTAATATCGCGGGAAATATCATTGCATCATTTATATTATAATATGTATTTGCGGGCCCCCCTTCGTTTCATCCGGAAAAAATCTAACGACATTCTCTCGATATATTTCGATATTATAAAAGGGTCAAGCGGAAAAATTTCATTACGCAAATATATTTTCGTCTTTCCCGGTATATATAATACTCGCGGAAATCGTCACGTTACAATAATGTAAAGAAAAAAAAAAAAAAAAAAATGATTTTTTTTCCCCCGTCTTCGTAGCTATGCGATAAATTTATATTTATGTGTTTTTCACCGAGCAGTTGTACACCTATATACAATAGTATAGTTATGCGAAAATCGAATTATTATTTTGAATACTAAATGTTGTAAATTGTTTCAATAATTTTATAAGCTATCTTCAAATATATATATATATATTGGTTGGTATTTGTAACGCGTACTGTTATTATTTATACGCACACTTAATGACCCGCGTGTAGCCGACACTACAAACACAGCACGACTTCGAAAACCCGCTCTAACAACTAACTTTATAGTTTGTAGTGCTAAGTACAATGCCCAATAGCCAGCGCTAAACACGAGCAGTGTTGAGACACAGATAAGTAATATTCACCTTGATACAAGATTATTATCTCCAAAAATCATCTTAACTTAGATAAAAATAACAAATTATTAATTTCTTAACTCGGACAAGACAAGAATAGTAGATATGTAGAAATTATTACGCAGATATAAAAATGATATATTTTTGTTTAAATTGTCTATTATTGAGAACACTATACCAACGAAATAGCCACGGAAACGATTAAAAAAATTCTACAAACGCGAGTCTGTAAATCACTAGGCCGGTAACTTCGAACTTTTATCTAAACGTAAATAATACAGTTGGGTATTCAATATTTTCTATAACGGGTAAAACATTTATTTATTTTTTTTTTTTAATTTTTCATATGTATATTTTATCTAGACTATCGCTAAAAAGATAATTATTAAAGATTTTTATCATAGATAAATTTCAAATAAATTCCAATATTTCCATATTTTATATATGTTAAAAGATAAACCAATGTTATCTAGTCATTCGGGTCTTTTAGATAAGATTACTTAACACTGCATATGAGATAAAAATAAAATAAAAAGGAAACGCATTAAAGTTAGGATGTAGAGGGGAATTTAAATATCTGTACGCAACGAGAAATCGTTCTTGACGAAAAACGATCCCGACCGAAGTGCGGTAAAAATGATTTGAATAAAAAAAAAAAAAAAAATGATCATAGTAACAAGTAAGACCAATACACCGCCTCGTCGGGTTTGTAATCTAAAAATCAGCCGACAATATTTATTGTCAACCGTTCTCGATATTGTTAGACAACTGTTGAAATTTGTCAGATAACCGTTTCGGAAATATTTCACTTTTAAATGTGTAGCGCCGGGGTAGCATATGTCCGTAGATTTGTCGATTCGACAAAAATCAGAGAGAGACTCCGTAAACTTGTATCATTGTCCTATATCATGGGCGGCAATTTATTTTGATACTACGTGCCAAAAATTACAAATAACATATTTTTTTTTTTTTTTTTCGAACGTGTCATTAAAATATGAAAAATATTATATTCAATATTGTAAGAGAAAAAATTATTGTAATTATATTGTATAATTAATGTATTAATATTAAAAAAAAAAAAAAGGTTAATTTAGGTACATAATATAATAACATTACTTTGCTAACTATTTATTTTCTTAATGTGATTTTTTTTTTTGAATACTTGATGCCAATTCGTTAATATTTGGTTTATAACTAGAAAAGTTTTAATAAAGTGCATGGGAGGCACTGCATCCATCAACTGATGTTAGTCGGTTTTTTAAATAGGATTTTATAAAATTAATTTCTGTAAACAGTGACTCCCGTGAATAAGTTGAAGAAAAAATAGACAAAATAGCTAATGCTACTATTTTTAATGTACAATAATCTTGTGGAATTGCATTCGACACTTTCAAAATCATGTTCCCTGCGTTTACGATCGATCTGCTTATTGTTCCGTCGCGCTGAATTTCTTACAAATTCAATTCTCAGTATAACGAATTTTTGTTTTCACATGGAACTCGACTGAAAATCTACAAGCTGCATTTCAAAATCATATAAAAATTCAACCATTCAAACGCTATTAAGATGAGTTATTCAAGTGGCAATGTGTCCGGATAAATAATAATTTGCATAACTGTCTCAATTATACCGGACAATTCTTGGATAAGATGATTTATATCAGGTTTTTCGAATATTTTCAATTCCAAAATAAACGTTTTAAGTTTAAGAAAATATTCGAAATTATTGTTTATTATGTCACGGTGAAATATTCCTGATTTTACTTGAAATTGAATCATATCAAACATACTAGTGATTATTTTATTATCATCTTGTAGTTTAATATTCAATTCAATTCGTTTAAATGTTGTGTGAAATTCGCAAATAACATCAATCTGGCTATTCACTGCAAGTCAGATTATTCTTCGTGTATTTGATTTTACTCGTTCAAAAACGTCTTAATTTCGTTAAAGAAAATTCAATAAACCTTTGAAGAACTTTACCACGACCTAAGCCAGCGAACATTATTAAACATAACTAAACTCCTGTACACTGAATTTTCTTTTTTTAATAGATTTTCAAATTTTCTTTTATTCAAGCCGCGAGCAGTAATGAATTTCATACTATTTTAGTAACGAGTTTTATTATAGCGTCAAATGATTTGAAAGTATTTCTTGCACACAATGCCTCTTGGTGTATAATACAGTGAAACCCTAGCATGGGATGTCCCTCATGTTTAGTAAATAAATTAATAAACCTTGACTCTTTACCAGTCATGCTAGGTGCGCCATCACTAGTAACAAAAACAATCCTTGAAAAATCAACGTTTGCCACAGAATGAGTATTTTACAACCGCTATGCAAATATCAGCCCATTTTGTCGTTTCTTGCAATGCCACTAATCCTACCGATTCTTCTTTAATTCCATTACCAACGAAATATCTAATAAATATAGATAATCGAGCTGAACCAGTAATGTCTGTGCTCTCGCCAAGACAAACAGAAAATAAATTACACAACTTAAAATCTGTTATTTGTTGATTTATGATATGTTCTGCAATTTTTAAAACCCGATCTTTTACAGTATTTGTTGTGGTTATCCTTTATGCGTTCCATAATTTTGTCTTTAATAGCAAAATCTACAAATAGAAATGGCGCCATTTGCAGCATCTACGTTTACAACGAATTTAATATTTTCTGAAAGACGACAACTTATACTGAAAAAGTACAAACATTGCGATGTCATTTATTATTAAAAATTAAAAAACCACGGATTTGCAATCCCTGCCCTATATGATTGCGGGCATTACGCCGTATTACGTTTGTTATAATACATGTCGGTGCTACGCAGCTAAAGTAAAAGGATTTCCGTATATACAGTTTGGAATAAGTTATTTTTTTTTTTTTTTTGTACTGTTGGTATTTATGTTTCGTATAAATATTGTAATCATAACACAAATACCCCCGATCCCACCTCCTTTTCCTGAATACGCCAATGGCTCTGACTGGCACGGGGCACGACTATAATTGTATATCTCGTAACTGGGGTTAAACAATAAGAAATGTAGATGTTGCATATTTATCAATATTCTCTCGGTCAAAATAGAAATTCATTCTTTGCATACAAAAACGTAAATTCAAAATACATATTTAGCATTTTTCGTTAATTGCAGAGAGAAAATCTTAGTGCATATTTCTTATTTACTGACCCTATATATTTAGTTCAAAAATATCAAATGCCAACCAGTATTCCGCCACGTTACAGTAAATATATATTTAAATAACGTAGAATAACGTGTTTTTTAATGTCAGATTAAAAAAACGAAAATTCCAACAGTTTAACATCTTTTGAAATTCTTTCTAACGAGTTCTACAAAATGTCTAACAAGTCCCGAGTGGGGTTTGTTAGAGTGGTTTTCCAAAGTTGTGCTATGCTTATAGTGTCGACTTTACGTGGGTAGTTTTTACGTAACGCAGTAGTATTTTGACGAATTATTCGTTAAAAAATGACGGGAGTGAGGCGTGAAACAAGTGTGTAATATAAATTACATACAAGTATATAAAACTACTGGAGATACACTCAAAATTTATGTTCCTCTTATTGTTCCGGTTTTTGAATAATTTTGTTGCGATATAATATTTCCATACAGATACCTAATAAATAAAAAAAAAAAAAAATATTTGTATTAATTCACAAATTCAATCGAGTATTAAATCAAACGAGAATATCACAAATATTATTTCTGTTGTAGCTTTTGAACGTCACTTATTTTATTGTTAACTAATACAATCGCAAGTGTATTGCATTTCGTACACTATTAAATGTACACTACACACACACACATAGCAACCGATCTTAGTCAATACAGACCCCATTTCTCGCCGTATACATAGACAAACACTTGTCCTAAGAGTCCTAAGATAATGCAAAAAATCAACGGGAATACAGCACAATACCGATACGCAAAGACGGACCACGGAAATCCTCTAGACATAAACCGTGCGAGCCTTTCCTCCTCCGCAAAGCTTATGAAAGCGCAGTGTCTAGGGGCGGAGAAACCGAATGCCCGGCAAGAAGAGCGGACTAGAAATATGCCAGGAAAAAGAGACCGGGTAGAGTCATAAGCGCCGTCCAGAACGAATTTTCCGAAGATACAAATTAGAGGCGGGTCAAACTATTCGAAGTTCGAATGTCGAATCAAGTTTTAACGAACCCGAACCGAACTCCAAAAAAAAATGTTCAAAGTTCTATAATTAATCCGAACTCGAAAAAAAAAAAAATCGAACACGTCAAACGTTTTAGACCAAAAAGGAATTTTTATCGATAAAAAATACACCCGTGTTCTATACTAGTTTGTTAATTTTAATATACCGAGTTGAACGTGTATATTATTCTAATTGCATTGTTGTTATTGTTCATTTTAATATCACAAAAATAAAATAAAATTTAAACCGTGACGCTGTCTCCGGACGGCAGGTAATTCTCGTGTTATTAGATTAATTTTTAAACTAAACTATAATTATTTTGTCTTACCGTTTTATTAATATAATCGAAGTTCACAAAGGTGTGCGGTCCACAAGGCGCGACACGTCGTTAATAACAGCTTTTACGGAAATCATATAAATGCGGTCTGCGTGTCGCGTCAGGTCGCGTCAGGTCGCGGCGTGGCAACTTTTGGTAGTCGCGGTCGGCGATACTACTGGCCCCGCGGGATCGGACTGAACAGTATTAAAATTAAAGTCGATATTCGATATGAATAATCGAACCGATAAGATTTAAAATTCATTTATTTTTTTTATTTTTCAAGTTTGATTTTACATTTAATTCAAAAGATCGGTTCGCGTTCAGTTCGGCATTAAATCAAAAACGGGACTGGTTCGATGTTGAACGAATTGTTCGGTTCGAAAAACGATTAAATAGTTTGGTCCGAGACCGTATTTTCGAGTTCGACCCAATTCTTGTACGAATTAAACACGGACAGTTGCGGTGAACTTGTGTATAGTGATAGTGATATAGAAACAGCCCCCCCCCCCGGTCTGCAACTGCAACGGACACGGCATATACAATCGATGGATCATCGATGCGGATACCGTCCTCACGAGTAATTTATTAATTAAATACCCGTACAAAAGCGATAGAATCAAGTTCAGGCAGGTTAGAAGAACCCATTGTGCAGTTGCGACTATTAACCACGTGGGTTAGGCCATTAACCAAGAGGGAAGCGCAATAGCGGACATCACGTCAAGGTCAAGGTGATAAGGAAAAACGAGTGATGTCCACCACCTAGTGCCGAGCCATCCGCACGTATAAAGGCGTCTAGCCAGGGCCACAAGAAATGTTCAGCAGCTAACACGAACAGAGCCGTTGTAGGACAGAGCTGTGACACTTCAGCACCAGCCAGAACCAGGTCTATGCCTAGTTGCAAGTCGCAAAAAGCGCCAAGTCTAAATCCGTTGGCTTGGCAGCAGGACCGACTTGTTTTCATAGACACCAGTTTTTCGTTCAAATAAAAAGAGTGTAAATAAATACAGTTATCGTCATCAACGTGACAACGTTGTTTTCAAACGGCACGCGACAACCACACAGTAGACATACGGGATAAACTACAATAAGGAAAAATGAACGGGCGATCCCCCAAGAACTGAGAGTTTATTACCACAACATCAGTGACAGTGGAACGGTTGACGGGATTACACGTCCAACTGTAACTCACGTTTGGCTGGCCTATTGAGCTCGTTAAATTCCATTATCTAAGCGTGTACTTAAGTATAATGGGCGGTTATGTCGTATTGTACGTACACATATTGCGTCTACCCGCGATGTCGTACGATAAAACAAATATCAAATCGAAACGCGAACGTTTACGTTAAACCGCACAGTTTTCATTTAAAAAGCAAGAAAAAAAGTATATTTCTCAGATATATATATATTTTTTTTCCTTTGCAAGTTGCGTGATTAAAGTACCCGGAATCTTTTTAAAACCGTTTCCCTGTCAACTCGCGACAGTTGCTCGCACCGGTTCGCTGGTAAACATGAAAAATAAAAACGATTTACATTAAAATTAAATTAAAAATATTAAAAATTTGAATTTTGCGTTGTCATCGTTGGAAATGCATCAGCCCCCCCTTTGAGATAATACGTCGAATTTCATATCGTTCGGTAATGTATCCTATACTTACTTATGGATTTTAAATGTTTACCTAAAGAAGAAGAAGAAGAAGAAGAAAAAAATAATAATCGTCTGAATCGTTCGGCCCGCAGCGCGGATTTTACGGATAATTTAACAAAATAAAATTCCGTATAATCTCGAGTTAAAAAAAAAAGTAGGTAGATAAAATTCACAAAGTTCTTATCCGTCTGGAAGTTTTTTTTTTTTTTATTTTTTTTTTTATGTCTACTAATATTATACAGACCGTAAGAAGAATTCGCTGATACCCTCCGGCATGTAAATGATAAGATATTCAAGTATTCCATTCTTTTTCTTTCTTTCTTTTTTTTTTTTTTTTTTTTTTTGTACTCGTCGCAGTGATGGTAATCATTGCGGCCTCCGGGATAGAAGAAAAACGCGCGGAATAGTTTCTTTTTTTTTTTTTTCTACGGGAAAAACCTGCTGTGACGACAATTTATATCGCTAGGATGTATTGTTGTAAATCGTAATGTACCGGGGCGATTGGGTAGGATCGAGTTATATAAGTGTACACTTATACCATTCGACTAGGTCGGTTAGAAAAAAAAAAAAAAAAAAACAAAATAATAATAACCGGGGGGGGGAGGGGCGGAATTGGCTTTGGCGAGAGAAAAAAAAAAAGGAAAATTTACCACGGGAAGAATGATACGGACGACGGACGAGAACGTCCAATTTCGCGTATTGTGTTTATTACGACGTTTAATCGGCCCGTGCGACGCATGGAAATGAACGAATTAAAAATCCTGTTGAGCCGGCGCGGCGCCGAAACAAGACGGCCGTCCGCGACGTCGCCGGCGGCCGACAACCGCCGGCGGGCCGGATAAGAGACGCCGGACGCCGCGGGGGCGGTCTATACGCGTCTGCGTTTTTATTTCAATAGCACCTGTACAGGGTGTTCCGCAAAGATACGCCCGACCGCGTTCGCCGTCCGCGCAAAACCGGCGTAATAATAATCGAATTCCGTTTGTTTCCGTTGTACGCGGGAATATCGCTCCGCAAAACAATTCCCGTTCCCATTAAATTTTTATTGTATTTCGGTAAACGGTTTGAGATGAATAAAAATCGCTTTTAATCAAAAGCCGTCGTTTTATAATCAGTTTTATTCTCGTGAAACACTTTTGACATTTTTCACATATTATTTATATTTACCTCGCGGTTTGTATTTTATTCAATTAGTCTACAGAACAATAGCGTATTAAACACAATCGATCTATTGATATATACGCAATACCAGCGTTACGATAAACTATATATTTCTGTAAACTAAACTAAATCGATTAAAAAAAAATCATAACAGGTTAATGAAAATTAACAGTCAATAATAGCCTCGACGTTTACAACTAAAAAATAATAATAATAAAAAAAAAACTCTATAGAACCCCGTCAAGGTTTGTCGAAAATATTAATGAAAACAATTTTTTTTTTTTTTTTTTTTTACCGAAACTTAAATACTTAATTTAAATATGAATATTCGAAATGATTATTTTCAATTGCTCAGGAAATATCGCCGTCTTCGCGAGACACCCTGTATATACACGAATATAATACTATATTACGATTATCCTCTGGACGCTTTGGAGTGCTGTGCCCTGCGGGTTTTTCGTAAACGGTTTTAAATTTAAAATTCACTTTTTATTTATTTTTTTTTATTTTCGAAAACGGCCGTATTATAGAGTTTGCTCGTTTGAACATTTTGATTTTTTCACCTTTTTATTTCTATTGACCTAGTGATTTTTAATATACTTTATTTTAGTCTACAGAAAACTAGCGTATTAAACACAATATATCGTTTTGTTATACCAAACGTATGCGGTATTAAATCATACACTATTTTTTCTGTAAAAAAAAAAAAAAAATCATAACAGGTAAATGCAAATAAATGCAGTGGCCGAAACGTTAACGTTTTCAAAAGAATAAACTCTACAAAATAGAACCAAACTTCGGAAGATTGTCCGAAAATATTAATATAAAAAGGTTATTATTTTATTTATTCTTTTTTTTTTTTTTTTACAGGAACCGTAAAAACCTAATATAAATATGAATATTCAAAGTTCTTGTCCCCGCGAATCGTATGGAAACGAAAAAAAAAAAAATAAAAAATTAAAAATACGGAATTTGATTATATTTCATTTTCTCGGGCGATATTACCGTCTTCGTCGGTGGTGGGCGGGGAGAGTGGCAACCTGCATTAATTATATAAAAAATCTATACGGGGACGAAAAAAATATAATAATGCGACAAAACCCGTCGCTTTGGGGCCGGGGAGGTGCTGTCCCGTTGTGTGTGCCCCGGGGCAATTAGTGGCCACTGCTTCGGGTTTCGCCCCGCCAATTGAAATCGAATTCGGCGTCGCCGAACCGAGCCCGCCGTCATTGATCGCCCGCGAAAATTATCTCTCCGCTCCGCTCGGCGAAAGTTGAAATAAAATTATTACGGCGACGGCCACGTCGATTATTTAACTGCGATATTTATTGTATACAGTCTATTTGACGGGTACCCGTACGGCCGATATTCTCACCCGTCGAATTTTTTTCGTTAAACATTTCCATATGCCTCCTGCCCGTCGTTCAACCGGCAACGCTTTGGAAAGTCACGAATACCGAGGTACGTTAACAAAAAAAAAAAAAAAAACCACGATTTTACATTGAATAATTACAAAAGTCAAGTTACACATTATTCAAAAATATATCCCCTTCGAAATACTCTCGTCCGGACGACGATTGGCAGTGATCCCGGCGGCGGTCTTGCCATTTTTCAAAACCCCTATGGAACTGTCCCAAAGTTAAAGCTACGAGTTCCGTTGCCGCGTTCGCTTTGGTTTCCTGTACATCTTGAAACCGTTGTCCTATAAGCGCAGATTTCAATCTTGGGAATAGTAGAAAAAAAAAATCACGTGGGGCTTGATCTGGAAAAGGATCACAGCAATCATTTCATCAGCCGAAAATTCACGAATTCCATTGTCGTGGTGAACAATCGCGGAACGAATTTGGCAGCGCGACCCTTCTCGTGTGTACATTTTCCTGTAAAATTACACGACAAGACTCAATTGAGATTCGCTTTGTTAACACACGGACCTGTTGATCGGCATTTTTTGCATTTTTTCGCAAATTTTCGTCACACCATCGTTTCTGGATGACGTCGACGGTCAACCAGAAGAACGTGGACCGTCTTCAGTTAATCGCCGACTGTCCTCGAAACGTTCAAAACACTCGAAAGTCACGGAACCACGCAACGAATCATCCCTAAAAGCGGTTTTAATCGTTTCCGTACGTTTCCGTTCGGTCATTTTCACCAAGTTTCGAGCAAAACTTAATATGCACACGCGTTGTTCGGTAATTTCGGACATGAACGAATAAAACCGACTGGATTTAACCACGTATAATATTGAACTGAGATAAGTGACTTCGGGTTTTGTTCGAAATATCCACTTATTCGTCGGGGAATAAGTGGATATTTACAATTCGTAACGTTTTCGTGTGTAGATTAGCCGTAATTATAACATTTGTCCCGGTACTTTTCGAACAGACCCCGTATAATTTACTCAATATTATTCCTGTCAATCGGAAATTGTTTAAACGTCAACGGTTTCGTTCGTTTAACGAGAAACCAGTCGAGTTATTACGTAAATCTGAATCTTTTAGCGAAAATTAGATAGTATTGTGATTCGTCGGTAAAATATAAGGACGGCCAACGGTAAAACGGCACTGTTCGAATTATAAAAGTAATCGAAACGATCTTAAGGGTTTAATACGTTACCAAAATTAATTCTTCATTTATTATTATGTTATTACGGTATGGCGAACGGGTTAACACGGTTTAGTAAATAAAAATAAAAAAAACCATTAAATGGTTATTGAATGTTAACTTAAACTTTCAATTCGTTTATTCCCATCGCCTAGCTGTTAACGGATAATTCATTTCGGATGCGATGCGAATAATTGCAATAATCGAAATTCGTTATATTGTTACTCAAACGATATAATTTTTACTGTTTTGTGTTTACAATTGAAATTGTTTATACACGTAATTATTATCAATATCGCTTCACTTCGGTATATTTTAAACTTTAACAACTGATATCTACGTCAATAACCAATTTCCAATTACAATTAATATTAGCCAAATAGCAAATAATATATTACAATTGGATTTTGATAAAAACGTCATAAATTTAACAATGAATATATTCAAATCGTCGTCGTAAATAAATAAAAAAAAAATCGATATTTTATATTCTATTGCGTTTTACATGTTCCAATATAAAACGTTAATATTTACGAAAGATATGGCGATAAATAAATAATTTGTTCCGGGTTATTTTTTTAAGTATACGAAAAAAACAAAAAAAAGTAAGGAAGCTATAAAAAACCATGGTTTTTACGACTTCCGTCAAAATTTGCACTTAAACCAACTGCATTGCGTTAATTTGTTTCCTTATTTGCTATTAGGAGTACAAATTATTTTCGAACATTAATAAGAAAGCCAAAATCAATTTAATTCACATAAAATCAAATAAAACTAAAAAAAAAAAAAAAAACGTTTAAAATTACTATATGAATAGCATGATATTTCCCTAAATTTTACCACGTCTAGAAAGAGAATGTAATATAAGTATTCGGTGAACATTGTTTAATCTCTACGATTATTACTAACAGACGACTGTCATTGCGTAAATTTTCCCGGTTTTTCCTCCTATTTTGAAGGAAACTACAAAGAAAGTAAAAAAAAAAAAAACAAAAACTACCTCTCCAAATACACCGACTAGATCCGGAATTCAACAAAAAAAGATCTGTTGTCATTTTTTTGTTTTTTATTTGAGCAAGATTTCCGATAGAAAAGTTATTCACAGACGGACAAAAAAAAAAAAATCTATTATTATTTTAATGCAAGACATAATTTATATGTGCTACAAAAATATTACGATATTTATTTCTTTGCCGGTCAACATAATACGTGGGCGGTATAATACAAATTGTCCCGTTTGTCGAATAATTCGAATAATTTAATAACGAATAACGGAATTAATATTGAAAATCAAAGTGTAATCGAATTATTACATTATTTTCGCTCATCGATCGACACCGCCGCGCCGTTTCAAAACTAAGTGCTAATTTCTCATCTATATTCCGAATGCCTTATAAATTGGCATTCAATTATTACTGGAGCATTGGAAAATCGAGGGCGCCATATTCTGTGTTCGTATGTATTCGTAACGAGGTTTCCATTGTTTCCGAATGATAAATTAATTTTCATTCCGATATAATCTGCAGGTGTTTTATACAAATAATGAATATTAGTATTATTATTATTATTATTATTATTATTTATCAATGATTATTATCGCTAATGAATTATTGCGCACGAGAAACTAATCGCGTGGTAACAATATTTGTCGTAATGTTTTCCCGGACGATTTTTTTTTTTTTTTTTGATTGGTTAAACTACAACAAATTAAGAAAAAAAAAAAAAATAATAAAAATTGTCGTTTCTATAATATTGAATAAATTCTTGAATAAATCTTTGAACGTTTGTTTTATTATTTCCCGACGTCGTTCGTAATTATTATTGCGATGCGCTTCCTGCAGTTTAATCGAACGGAAGGCCTACTCAAGCGATGGATTTATTTTTTATTTTTTTTCGCCGTTAAACTCGTCCGACCAACTGCAGGATTTGTTGATGGTTTGATTATAACTTATTAATCGAGAAACGTTCTAGGCGGTGACCAGGGGGCTTGCGACGTCGTTTGGCTAAAATTATCTTCAACTGTATACTAAATTGTAAACGATTTTTTTTTTTTTTTTTAAAAACCGATGATGTTATTTATTTCCAGACATAACGTAGGAATACCGCGGACTAGACATAGAGAAACTACACGGTAGTGAATGGAAAATTTAATGAAATCATTATGACGGTGGGATACTATGAATTGAAAAAAAAAAACATACACAATTCAATCGTTTATAGGCACGTGCGTACAGACAAACGATATGCCCGCAAATAAATAATCGAAACGATTCAATTAAATGCCATTTTTGTCTCGGCGACTCGGTTTTTTTTTAGGTCAAGTCGACCGTCGACAAATGGTTACGGTAAGTTCAACTTTACAAAACATTTTATTAATGTTTTATTAAGAAGATCGCGGTTATGGATGACAACGCTACGCGAGAAAGCGGTCGAGGGGTTACGATTAAGTTTTAATGCGCATAAACGACACGTCTCCGTTGCCCGCAAACACTGTAGTGGGCATTTCGTCTGTACGTTATCGTTTATATAATACGAACAGTAAAGTCAATCAACGTTTTCGTCAATAATTACAAATCACCATTCGATTATAATTATTTCCAGTCCTAAAATATGGTCGAAATATTGAAAAACAGCTGAAAAACGGTTCCCCAAACTGATCCGGATTCGCCACCGGTTGCGCGAATATGTTTCCCAAGGGCAGTGACGATATTTTTTATCGGAAATAAGACGAAAATATATTTTACATGCATGGACGCAGGTTTTTTTTTTTAGTCTTAGTTGAAACGTTGAAACATATTTAATGAATTTAGTAAAAAAAATCATCCGGAAATTTTCACTCGATCGCGAATATGGGTATTATGAGGTTAACCAAAATCGAGTGTTCAAGTCGTATTTGTATTGTTTCACATCGTTCGTTTGTTTTATGTCGTAGACATGCACCAGATTACACAGGATATTTCAAATAAATCTGTAAAATGTGTCTGTTTGATTTTTTTTTTTTTTTTTTAAGGTAACTTGTATTAATTCAAAGCGATATTTAAAACCGTAATATGCGACGGGAGTGCGCAACCGAATCCGCGTTATCAGCAAACACCGTGGACGATTATTGTTATTTTCGAAAACAATGCTGGAAAAGAAAAAATGTTATTTTGTTTTTTAATAGTTTCAACGTATATATATATATATATATATATATATTACAAGAAAAAAAAAAAAAAAATGTTTGTTCATTCTTTCAGTTATAAGACGAGAAATCACAAGTTTTAAAGCGTTCGTAAATACCAAATAGGATTTTTTTTACAGTGAAAATATATTATTTTGTATTTGGAATTTCCATTTTTGTCATTAATGATTTCTCGAGCGTTCGGAAATCTTTAAGTTAAACGTTAAGCTCGACGTCTCGTTAGAAAAAGAATAAAAAAAAAAATAATAATAAATACAAATATCGACAAGGTAAGTCTGTGAAATATTCTCAAGTCCGAGTGTTTTTCCGCGGCGGCGGGAAAGTTATTGTTATATTCAACTCCCACTTTCCATATTTATTTATTTATTTTTATTTTTTGTGTATAACTTCTCACCTATCATTTATTTCTAATAGCCATTGCCCCGTCCCTCCTTACCGACAGATCTGCTGATACTTTTTTTTTTTTTTTTTTAATGACGGCGAAATATATATACAGCTCCCCGTGCTTAATGAAACGGGCCGACACCACTTTATTATTATTATTTTTTTTTTTTCCCCGCTCACCACCGAGGTTGTGTATAATATATAAATTGGGGTCGTGAATTAAATGGATTTTTATTTTCAAGGGAGGGTCGATAAATACCGTAAAGAAAGGTGTGCCGGGAGGAGGATGTGTATTTTATTCCAGATGCTTAATGTTGCGGATAGAGACCGGATCAATTAAGTGAACCGTGTGCATGATGGGAAATCCAGAACATTACACCTTGATTCCCGTTCGCAATAACCGGAAAAAGCACATGGAACTTTCGTTTTCCGTTTCTTTTTTTTTTTTTCTTTTTTACCTCCGTCTCGGTGCACTTATAATATTATCGCGTATATTTACATATTACTCTTGCGCGCCACCGAAACTTTGAACGCTTTTCTTTTTAGTTCCTTTTCGTTTTATTTTTCCTTCTTTTATTTTTATTTATTTATTTATTTATTTTTTTTTTTTTTTTAATTAATCTATAGTATTAATTACGGTGGGGTTTTTTTTTTTTTTTTTTGCTTTCCTGCAGTATTTTTCTTTTCAGCTCGCCGAAATTATTATTTTAATTTTTTTTTTTTTTTTTTTGAAACTCGGCCAATAATCTTTATTATATTATTATCATTGATCAACCATAAAAAAAAAAAAAAAAAAAATAATAAAAGTTGATTAAAAAAAAAAAAAAAATCAAAACAAAAAAAAAATGGGGGTTGTTAGACAGTTGTTTGATTTATCTACTTGTATTCAAACACGCCCTTAACGAAATTTCCTTTAATAACCGTGGCGGTTTTTTTTTGTTGATAATAATTTTCTCTGAACGAAATAAATAGATATACAACGTTCCCGTCGTAGACCCCGAAAACACCAACATTCTATTAAAAATTTAGAATATTTCGGTAATGCGGTAACGCGACCACATGAAATTTTACGTTTATACATTTGAAAAAAAAAAAAAATATATATATATACTTTATAATATTTTAAATCAAATGCATTATGTATAGGGTTTTATCGGGGGGTTTTTTTTTTCCGCGTAACCGTACGGGCCGCACTTAGACGTAACCGTTATTACGTTTTTTTTTTTTGTACTTAAAAACTAATCATGGAAATACGATGCTCTTTATAATAAGTGTACACAAACACGTAGCGCGTTATTAAATTTGTATTTTTAAGATACGTACGACTAAAAACTTCAATTAGTTTTGAATACCTGAACACCTCTCTGTGAAACGGATTTAATTTTGCGGTCCGCCGAAACATTAAGTCCCCCGAGCGCGCCGTACTCTAAAAGTTAAATTAAAACTTTTTACGGGCCTTGTTAATATTTTTAAATAATTTATACTTTGCACCGCCGCTCGTACGATTGTGTAACGCGTTTATCGTACTGTGATCCGGACGAATTGTACGATAATTAATACAAAAATACTGTTCTGTAATAGGGTTTACTGCGATATTTTTTTTTTTTGACATGTATATGTCTTATGGCTGGGGGTCATTCTGTTAATTTGTCCGACACCGAGAATGTTACCGCGACGTTCGTTTAGAGAACAAGCTAAAAATCGTCATTTCGATAACCGAACGGCCGCGAAATGTCTGTATTGACGAATTTCCCGTCGCTGATAACGAATTCAATTTTCGTTTTATCCAAAAAAAATTCGGTGTTTCCTGCGCTGTTTGCGATCGCCTTTGGTTCGAGAAAGATATGGCGCACGTTCCCCAGAAAGCCGTAGATTTTTTGCTCGAAAAATACCCAGACTTCGATTCTCATAATATGAGCGTGTGCAATACTTGTTATAAAACCTCTACTTCGCGCAATTCAACTTGTATCGACGCCGTATTTTATCGACACATCGAGAAACTCGTGAGTACGTTTCATATTTGAGTACACACCGTCCTTTATTATCCATCACTAAAAGTATTGTAAATGGCGATTCTGTAGTTTAAATTAAAAATTTAAATAAAAATTTAGAAAAATGTATACTCAATAAAAATAATTGCTGTCTTTGAAAAATAAATAAATAATTCCTGTCTTTGAAACTTGTTTATTTTTTACACGTGTTAAAAAAGTTACCTACAGTTTAATCCTCGTCTCCTCGTATCTGATACCAAATTGACATCGACATTCTTATGTCAACTATATTCAGTAGAAACAAGACATATACATGTACCGATGTATCTGTATGTAGTGTAGATACTCTTAGTTTTTTTTTCTTCTCTCTCTCTCTCTCTCTGAACATCTCTCGAAGAGAAAACTTGCTTCATTCATCAAATACGAGGTTCAATTTTCGTCCGGTCGCATATTCTGGATCTACACATTTGGACGTTATTTTTGAATGAATACCCTCAAATTGTCTATAAGGTGGTTCGTCATAAGTTGTACTTGTGTTGCTCTATGCTAATGTATTATTAATTGATAAGACTGCCCTATGATTCGAGAAATACCTTTTATACGGTCCAATAGTAATATAAATAAGGAATATTCTATCTTCGGCGATCGCCTCGAAGAAATTAATAATCCCGGAGTTATATTCCAAACGAAACTTGTGCTTCCTCCGATATTCAATAAACCTGTTCGATAGCTCTAAGTACACTTTGTTTTTTTCAATCAGAAGTACTTATGTGTTTAAAAATGAACCCTTTAGTAGTTAGTTAGCCGTATATTATATACGTATAATTATGGTCACGTTATGTATATATCACTGTTTCGTCCGATTTTAGAGTTCTGTTGGGTTCTGTGGAATCCTTCTCGAATCGGTCTCGTTGAATCGCCTCTGGAGCGTGTCAGAAGACGTTTTCTTTCTTTCTTTTTTTACGTCTCGTTGCCTGTAAAAGACAGCGTAATAATTATGATCCTTATAATAATTTTTCGGTACAACAAAGTTATTATATCCAATGGTTTACCAATACGTTAAGTTCTCAAAACGTTTTTTTTTTTTTTTTTTTTTAGGCAACCGTAGTTATATTCTATTATAACTATGGTGACCAGACGTATTATTTTTCGTAGGACATTACTTATTTTATTTATTATTTACTTTATTATCATGGTGTCCTCACCAATAGTGTTAAGTACATAAAATTGTATTCTTTTTTTTTTTTTTTGGAAAATATTACTGTCCCAGCACGTAGAAAATGCGTATTTAATTAAAATCTAAAAAATGAGTTCACTTCTATAAAACCGACTTAAATATCTCCTCATAATGTTTTCTGTGAAATATGTAAAAGTGAATTTGATATATCTAATAGAGGTTACAGCAATATTAAAAATCGTATCAATAAAAAAAAAAACATCAAGTGGCCTTATATGCTGCTTCATTTAGTCAATAGGTAGACCATTTTTTTTTTTTTTTTTTTTAAATAATGATCTTTCTATTAAAAATTTGCAACTTGCCGCAAAAGAGAGAACTTTAATTTAAACGTATGCAATGATTTAGACACTAATATGTTTTAAATGTGTAGGAAACATATTAATAAAGTTTTATTATTCAATAGAATATTTCTTATATTTTCAATGTATAAAGTATTAGGTATTACTACTATTTTCAAAGTATATTTACCATAAAGACACACATCTAATAAATTGACATTGTAATGAAATTATAATTTCAAATAATTACTTATTATAGAGATAAATCGGATAAAAAATACAATATAAATAGACGGAGATCACCTATGGGCAAAATGGGTAAAACAGTCTACACGTTCCCTTAATGGGGAGGGGGGAGAAGTTTTTTTTTTTATAATAGTAGAGATAAGTTATAAAATTGACATTATTTTGGATTATTATAATCTGGTCACTATAATTATAACGCGCAAGTAATTTTTTTTGATTATTTCTTAAGCGATTCTCGGCCCGTAGTAAGTTTTATATTATTATATTAGTACACGACGCGTTTTCAGTATTCCTAGTGTATCCGTACACCATTGTTATTTTTTTTTTTCCTTAAGAAAATTAATTGTGTTGTTTTGTTTTAAGGTAATTTATTCTATTATTATCGTATAACCCGACAACAATTATGCGCTGGATATAAACGCGATCGAGTAGTAAAATTTTATATTGTTATAGCCGTGGAAATTTTATTACACGATTCTTATATTTGTATTGTTTTTTTTTATAGGTACGTGTTGAGATTTATATTATTATTATTATTATTATTTCACGTGTACCTACTTTTAATTCGTTTTAAATACAATACGATTAAAATACCATTAGTCTGTCTTATGATATGTGTAGTTTTTACATTATCAATAATCGTATTCATTATCGGAGTTCAATACACATTTTACTGGAAAGAGAATAATATGGAAAATCGTGAGACGAATTCTAATTAAGTTTATGTGTATTGTGAGTTGATTATTTGATTGATATCGAATCGAGTAAAAATCCAATATCTGTTTACGATAATAAAATAATAACGACGTAATTACGTGTTCTCGAGCTCTGACAGTATGCATACGATTACGATGGCACCGAAAACGCGACGTTCCGACAATTTTTATTATTCGTATCGGCATAAACCGCAGCTTTAGTTTTCACCGTACAATACCGATATTTATATCCAATTACCGAAAAACATATTACAAGACAATTGATATTACAACACATTTCAATTTTACAAATTACACCGAATTAAGAAAATCCTAAAAGTAATCGGGTCGACATGATAGGTGATACCCGGTGAATTCACCTGAAAATTTAAATAAAATATTTTTACTACGCTTTTTTTTTCTTACTTTCTTTCTATATATTTTTAATCGTTTTCGTAAACCACGTTTTGGGAAAAATACGTATAAAAAAAAAAAAATAGGCCAACATTATACTTCGCGCCACTGATGTGGTAGGGAAGAGTTGCAAAGATTGGACGTGTAGAGTAATTCAGTGAATATCTGCACGCAACGATAAATCATTGCACGCGGAAAACGATTCTGAGCGAAATTCTATTAAACGCGTTTTAATAAGTTTAATTTGAAAATTGCTATTGATTTACGACTACGAAAATAAATAAATTACAACGGTTCGTGTTTTTTTTTTTCTCGTCTGGGATTGTTCGGCGTTGTTATTGAGCCAAAAAAGTTTTATCCGCATAGATCGGTAATAGAAAATATTATTGCGACCGCGTGATCTATTCGTAGTTTTAGATCTACGAGCGTATACGGTTTCTCAGTTTCTCGCGGTAGTATCGCTAACGACTGCACGAGACAAGAAATGTAATATTTTTAAGTTCTCGGTGAATTATTTACTACTCGTATTCGTACGTAACGAATTGGTGGTAATGCTTGTTCCGACGATATTTCACCGCGTTTTTACTCTCGACAAACTTGTTCGCGTTGATGCGAAATGGTATTTCTGATTACTTATAATGGCGTGTGCTACTTCAATTTCGAAAAAGAAAAAAACATTTTTAATCGTTATCAATGACGGTTGAACAACAACAACGCAAAAAAACAAAAATGCATTTGTATTTTGTAGGAAATTGATTTAACTCGAAAAAATATATATATAAAAAAAAAAAAAAACATAGTTTATAATCCAGGTGGAACAGCTACAGTTATTTTGCCATTTTTGTCTTATTTTTTTTTTTTTTCTTCACCGACAAACCATCCACGGGTTACCATATTAATTCGGGTTTTTATAGGTATTTTTCGGTTTGTTCAATTCCGGAATGCCTTGGAAATCGAGAGATATCGTAAAAATGTATTGTTATTTATTGATTATTACGAAACAGAGTCATACATAAAGGGTAGGGGCGGCGTGTGGGGGGAGGGGCAGGCCAAAGCGCAATTGACCAAAGTAGCAAATATTTCAAAAGGGTACGCAGAAAAGAAAAAAATAAATAAAAATTCTATTCTAGTCTACTTACTCTTGGTTCTATTGAAGAAAAAAAAAAAAAAACAACAAGAAAAATCGTACTTTAACTTTAGATCCCGAATGTAACGGTCGAGTTAAATATTTACTAGCATTAAACAAATAATAAAAAAAAAAAAACAAAGCGAATAGTTTTTCCTGCGATACTTTAAAGTATGCGGACATTTTGCCCGGTAGTGGTTTAATTGAAACGTTTTTAAATTCATATGGATTTACACCTCTAGATTCTCTTTTGTATTTTTCCGAAAACACTTTTGGTTATCAAAAAAAAAAAAAAAAAAAACTTTATTTAAACAATATTTCTAGATCCCAATGGGTTTTCACAAAAATTGAAAACACTGACAACACGTCGGATTTTTTTTTTTGTTGATATTTCTGGGTTACTAGCGCATTACTCTAGTTTACCGAGCTCAAAATTGTTTTTTGATTGCAATGACCTACCGTCGATTTCGGTAAATAAAACTCAAATTTTTTTGATTTGTTTATATGTCAAAATCGGAGCCCGGAATCGGTACATAATTTAGGTAAAAAATAATCTAATTTTAAGAGCAATATAATTTATATGCATTTATGGACAGATAAGAGACATATTTTTATCTAAGATAAATATTTAGATAACTCTTCAATATTTATCAAGATAAGATAAAAGATAATTCAAAATTTATCTAGATAAATCTCGACACTGGTCTGGGTCTCACCATTTTGGGGGTTTCGACTTTTAACCCCCGCCGGCAGCGTTTTGTGTTTTTATTAGAGATTTCCGCCGTGTTTGCATTTGTAATAACGAATTATTATAAAAGTTATCAATAATAATATAAAATCCAATTTCAAATCAAAACAAAATATAAAACCGTACGAATAGAAAATTCGACTCTGGTGACGGAGTTCCGTTCCGATGCTTCACTAATGTTTTTTTTTTTTTTTTTCTGTCCAATTGAGAATTGAAAAACATATAGTTTATTCGTCGAAAATTCCATCGGCGTTCAATTTTCATATCTTATCCCGAAAAATTTCCTAATTTAATATATTATTATATTTAACTCGCCGAGAATGTTAATCGAAATAATAAAAAAAAAAGTGTGCCTAAACATAATTGCAAAACTTATACAGCACTCGCTTCCGTCCGCAGATTTCTAAGTTGTATATTTATTTTTCTATCAAGAATGTTGCATTTATTTGGTGTTAATTATACGCGAACGAGAAACAATTTTATTTCCCGAAGCAAATAATTTGCAGCGTAAAGTATTTTAAAAAGTGAAACTTATTTTTTTTTAATGTTGCGTTGATAAAAACTTTGTTAATTATTAAAATATGTACTTTTCCGTTTGTAAAATTGCCCGCGCCGACGGTTTTCCGCGGGGCTAGCAAATACAATACAATTATATTATTAATATTATTGCATTTATCATTTTAACCGGTGTCCGAGAACGCCTTTTAATAACATTTATGATTACGCTTAATTCGTAACCAATCATTATTCCACGAGCTGTTAATAAATGCAGTCAGGCCCCGGTTTAGGCCGGGAGTACCTTGGTGACTAGTCACCCGGCCACCATTTTCGAGAAGCCTATTATATTGATTATATTTCCTAGACGACCATTGTCGTTTTAGGATTTTTCTATTGATTAAAATAATAATTTAAAAAAAAAAAAAAAATCTAAACTCGTTCGATATCGTGAGTATACTCTTGATAAGTAACGACAATCTTACATTGCTTACTGTTGAACATGGCATAACTAAAAAATTATCCTATGACATCGTTGATGAATAAACAAAGGAACGTAGAACAAAAAATCCATGTTCTTCTAAGTTACAATACATTTTTAAAAATTTTTTTTTTTTAAATGGGGTCGGCGGTTTCTTGATGATCAACGTCCCCGGTCCCAAAATGTGTAAATCAGGCCCTGATAATCGTACAAGTACAAACCGTTAACGTCTTTATCGCGTCTTACAGTCAATTTTTAAGAAAACAATGTTGTTTAATCAAATAATTATTTTGATGGTTTTTTTTTTTTTTTTTTTTTTTTTTTTTATGTATATTGTTTGCATTTTCATCGTGTGTTTATTTTTGTTTATTTTTCTGTTTCAGGTAAGTGTCCGAACAACCGCAATAAAAGATACGGCGATTTTTACGGAATGATCACGGAATCGTCTTCTTTTGGTCCACAATCTTTCGATTGGTCGGCCGCAGCTCTTCGTGTTTCTCTGCCTAAACTCCAATCATTCGGCATAGATTACTTTTCATTCCCGTGTCCTTAATAATTGTCCGTGTAAATTCCATCCTCGGTTTTCGTCTTCCGATTTTACATTCAACAATAATCAATTTCAACAAACTATGACGGCGCGGTGTGGCATATAATACTATGCTACTGTTTTTTTAATTTTTTTTTTTTTTTATATATATACGAGTAATTTGCCAATGCCGTCTTTTTTCTTGTATTATTCTTAAAACTATGTATTACTCATTTTTTACTCTGCCACACCACGAAATTTCTACCGTTTAACGGTAACACCACAATTTTAAACGTTTTCTTTGTTTCTCTTCCCGATTGTGTTTATTGTGTCCATGTTTTTGCGTCGGTCTAATAACATACTCCGTACATATATTTTCAAATAGTGTTCCCTAGTGTTGAACCCTATGCCGTTCGGGGTTAATGATTAAGTGATTAGTATTTGAATAATTTCTTTTCCTTTATGCAATCTTACAGATTTCTTCTACCGTTATCCATTGGAAAGAACATATAAAGTTTTATATTTATATTATAGACTGGAACCATTATGATTTTTCGGTTCTGGTTCCGGTTAATACTGGTTCTTAAAAATTCATAGTTTCAAATAGTATAACCTATTTAATTATTAGGAATTTTATTTTAATAATAAAACTACCGACAAGATAACTTTGTAAAACATAATGAGCTGTTTACATTTTGCTTATTAGGTACTTTTTTTTTTAATAATACTCTACAAAAAAAAAAAAACGAAATAAAAAATAAACGAAATAAAAATAAAACTATGTACAAAATAAGCAATATGGTTACTCGTACGTGTGACTGTGTCTCTGTGTTGAGTTATTCCTTAGAACCTACTAAGAACCCACTTAAAGTACCGAAACTATTTATATTTTATTTAAAAGGTTCCGATTCCGGTTCCGGTTTCTCGAATTGAGATATAGGGGTTCCTATGAATGTCCCGTTTCGTACATTTTCTACGGGAACCGGTTATTTCGGTTCCGGTTCCAGTCCCTGATATGTCTATATAATTATTTATTATGATAAAAATACAAATAAATTGGACATAAATATAGATAAAAAAAAAAAAAACCCCCCGGATGCTCAGCTATACATGTTTCAGCGGTGTGGATTTTTAAATAGTTATCGTCCGAATGTTCGTTTAAAGTTTGTCTGGTTGAAATTTTTTTTTTATCGATTACTGGGTTTAGCCACAATAAACGCGGATCAGTGCATGAAAAGTTAAATGATTTACTATTTAAGTTAGACTTATCGGTCGCACATAGTAGGTTGGTACTGACAGCAATATAATTATAAAATATTTAATATTTTTTTATTTATTATTATTATTATTATATAATTAAAAAGTGTAAAGGTTGATTTTTTTTTTTTTAATCATACGCTCTTTCGATTAATTACAATGAGCTTAATTCTATTTTTCCCTTTAAATTTGTTTACGCTATTTTCGCACAGCAATTCGTACAACCTAAATATTATAATAATTATATCAACATTTTATTTTTTTTTTTTTGTCAAAGCAACACTTTTCCGGGTTCGACTTTTCTCAACATTTCTATCGCATTTGTAAATTATCCTCACGGACAGCTATTTGAATAATTATTTATAATCGTTTAAAGTTGACTCGATAAACTGATAGAAATATATATATATTTCATACATTCATTTTTTTTTTTTTTGTTCACTAACCTAACCGATTATAAATTACAAATAGTTAGTTACAGTTAAACTAATCGTTTCTGTCTTTCTAACAGACGATACAATAAAAACGTGTTCAATTTAAAAAATAAACGAAATTAAAACACATGTTATAATATGTGTGTAGAGGACAATATTTTAAAGACAACCTGGTCGGAGTGTTGCAATTATTCCCTAAATAATCTTAAATCGTTATCGAATGTACAACATGTTGTATTTTTTTTTTAAAGAAGCGTAATTTGTAGAATTGAATATTTCAAAAATCGACTACGAGGTTGTCTTAAATATGTGGTAGAGTTTTATTTCTAAAACCGATTTTAATAGCATTTTCTATCGTTTTACGTGAACACATTTTTGCTAAAGTGCCCGATAGAAAGACATAGACGGTTAGTGTAACTGTGACGGGTGCTTAAGAATAAATCAAAAGTCCGATTTCGTCATTTATGACATTACCGAGTAGTATCTCGTACAGAACGTTTGAAATTTCCATTTCTGACATAAACTTGTAATCGTATCACAACAAGGTAGGTGTCTCGTAGCCAATTTATTAAATACAATCTAAATTTATTTTTTATTTAACAGGAACAAAATAAAACTACATTTTTTGATGTCCATAAACTCATAAATAATATTTACATAATAAACCAAATGGTTCTCCATAAACGCCGTAAGTATATTGGTTCAAAAAAGATGAAAACGTATAATATTATTCTACATTATTTCGAAATTTACAACGTTTTCGTTTTAGATTTCAATCGTAACAATAATTTTAATTTGCAAAAGAAAACGGTGAAAATATTTAAAAAAAAAAAAAAAAAAACACCCTATTTAAGAAATCCGTACGTAAAATGTGTTTGTTTTTAATTCTTAATCATCGAACATCGTTTGGCAAGGGAAATAAATAAATAATTATTTCATATATTAAATATATATGTAAAGTACACGATATTTCCATTTAATACTTTTAAGTGTGCATGTCTCGAAAGAAGTATTTTACAGTCGTTTTAAACTTTATATACATATTTTACGTTCAAATATATAGCCGGTTTATTTATGAATAATATTTGAATAGTTTTTTTTTTTTTTTAATTACCTCAAGAACGGTGTATAATTATAATATAACGTTAATTAATTATTTTTACAAGTTGAATACTATGAAATCGACTATTTAAAAATACAAAAATGCCGGACATACTCTGCGCCCATAGGCTATTGTGGCGAGTCGGAAAATCGTAGGACGACACGGGGTAATTTAATTGTATACACTGGAGGTAATGGTAAATCACTATAATCAAAAAACAATTCTGAGCGGAGCTGGCGGGATGGTGGTATTGTTCGTGGTTTTCCCCCGTATAGCCAAAAACGCAACCCAGAGATCGACAAAAATAATTCCGGTATACCTATAAATCGGTTTATAAAAAAAAAAAAAATCGTTCAAGTAAATTTAACCGTACGGCCCCGACGTATTTGGCGTATTTTCACTAACCGAAAATGTTTCGCCCGGAAAACAGAAACACCGTATTAAAAACGCGTATAGTTTATATCTCCGGTATACGCCCGGGACGTGAAATATTATATTACGTCTGTACATATCGTATTCGTATTTCGCGCGGATGAGTTTCGGCGGTTTTTTTTTATTAATATTTAGACGGCTCCTCTAAAACGCGGCGAGTAAATAACGATTAAAGGAACATTAATTACGCCCCGTATAAAATAAAATTTCCTTTTTGCGCGATATAAACGCAAACCCCACCCACCCACCCACTTAGTTTATAAAGTTTATAAACTTTCTATAATATTATACGTTGCAACAGATATAATTTACACTCGCCCGGCGCCGGCTATACTCGTGTTATAATAAACTATATTCGAACAAAGAAACTACCTATAGCCGACAATAAATACGATACTCGACACAACGGGTTTAGCCCCGGACGCGAAAACGTCAGAACAATAATTTCCAAAATAATTCGTTTCCGGAAACATCGGGTTTTTTCCCCGGCGCTCTTATACTATTTATTTTTATAGCCCCCGCTCCCCACTCGAACAAATCTGAGCTTTGAAGATTGTCGATAAACTCGCAGATAACGCCAACCACCACCACCACCTACCTCCTGCGCCGTACGACTTACTGCCGTACGCAGACTCTTTATACCCTTTTACCCGGTTTTCTTCAAAACTTTATAAATAATATTGTTTAGCCCGTGGTTTTCGGTCGTATCGTCTGCGGATGATGGAACAACTGTGCAGGTATGCAAATTCCCCGGGCAACCGAGAAAATACGGATACGACGTTTCGACATTAGCAAACTTAATCCAAAGTCAAAATATATTAAATATTATTTATCCATCACCGGAATAGTATTGATTTTATTTGATAGAAAATAACAAAAATATTTCGATTTATAATAATTGTTCGATTACAATTTTCTCTTATTTTTTTTGGATTCTTTATTAGTTTTACTATCAAGTGTACTTTTTATTATTGGTTATTTTTTAGAAGACTTGCTCCAAATCGTCAATTTCCTAGGTGAATTCGTCTTGTAAATTTCGTTTAGTTGGCTCGCAAAGAAGATTATATTTTGATTTTCTGTATAATGTCTCTGGTAACGAAGAAAAACCAGAAAGAAAAAGTGTATATTGTTAATTTTAAATCGATTTTGTGTTTTTTTTTTTCACTAATTCACAATCTTAAGGATCTGAAATTTTCTCTCTAATATATATTGTGAGTTGGTATCTTTTTCAAACTATTCTGACATTTTTCGATTTATTGCTATTTAAAATTATTGACTCTTTTCCGATATTTTATGTATTGCATAATTTTACGAGGTTGGATTTGTGGAAACTAGTTTTGACGGACGTCGGATTATAACGGTAACATGTGCACTAGAGGTGGGTGGAACTGTTCGAATTTCGATCTTTAGGTGTTCGGTTTGAGTTCGAAGGTCGAACCTACGGGGGTGGCCGTCATGACGGTTGGAAAATAAAGCGACAAAAGTGTTTCTTCAGTGTGATCACTTTTACGACTAAAAACATTGTGTTCGGGATGATAAACTCGGTTTTCTGAGTTCCCATCCGATATATGTTCTAGAACAAATAAACTTTTTATTTCCGGGATAAATAAACTTTTTTCTGTGACAAACAAACCCTTTAGTTTTTTTTTTTTTTTTTTACAACTTTTGTTCCAAAATATATATTGCGTGGCATACTTTACATAATACATTACATTACAATACATTACATTACAATACATTACATTATAATATAATATCATTTAAATCCTTTCTCGAACAATAACATACGAATTACAATTTATTAATATATGTAGTTAACTTACTTGTTATGCTTTCGTTTGTTGTTTCGGCTACTTGATATCTCCCACGAAAGCAACACTATGGCGTTATTGTATCCAACTATATTGAATATAATTATAAAATATTATACAGTTATATTGGCCGCAAAAATCGTAATTCGTCAGGAAATAGAAAAACAAATCAATTATTGTCGTTGGATTTGTCGTTATGAAAACAGCACCGTCGACTGGTACAGTTTATCGGATGCGGTGTTCGTGCGATAAAAATCGCTGAAATATTCTATAACAAGCCGATACACGTAGGTGCCGTTTCCATTATATTATTACTCTGTGGGTCAAACCGAGTTTTAAAAAAAAAAAATCGAACCGAACCGTACTCGAACAATAGGTTCGAAATTCTATAATCGATTCAAACTCCAATGAAATGTACGAGCTCCGAACAAATTGGAACACGTCAAACGTTTCAAACCACAAACGTTTACCGGTGTTTAAATGTGTATTTTGTCTGTTGTCGATTCGATGGCCGAAAAACACAACCGTATTCCATACGATATTACATAGTAAATTAATTTTCAACATGCCGAATTGAACAGTAATAGTTATTATTGTTATTATTAATTTTAATATTAAACAAATTTAAAATTAAAACCACGACACTTTTATTTCTTGTGTTATCAAAGTAATTATAGACTAACGTATAATTATTCCCGGTGTTCGGATACTATTAATGTGGTCTGCAAGACGCGAGTCATCTTTTGGTCCCGTACCATAACTCGCCAAAAAACGTAGTATTGAACTGACTACCGTGTTGGTTCGACATAAGACTAAAAAAAAAGCTTGTGATTCGGCATTTAATTAAAAAGATCGGTTCGGTATAAAATCAAGGTACGGGTTCGGTTCGACGCACGATTTCGACGGTTCCAGATGCCCGGTTATTTTACGAAATCCTTTGTACTACGATTGGCCCCGTGTGCTCGTGAGGAAAATTTACCGTTATACGAGGTCTGTTAAAAAAGTACCAGGACAAATGTTATAACTATGGCTAATCTACACACGATAACATTTCAAATTGTAAATAGGACGTATTCCCCGACGAATAAGTAGATATTTTAAACAAAACCCGAAGTCGCTATATCTAATCTCAGTAGAATATTACACGCGGTTAAATGCAGTCGGTTTTTTTCGTTCGCCGTTTTCGACAACGCGTGTGCATATTAAGTTTTGCTCGAAACTTGGTAAAAATGATGCGGCGGAAACGTACGGAAATGATTAAAACAGCTTTTGGGGATGATTCATTACGTGGTACCGTGACTTTCGAGTTTTTTAAACGTTTCGAGGCCTGATTAACTGAAGACAATCCACGTTCTGGTTGACCGTCGACGTCATCCATAAACGATGGTGTGACGAAATTTTGCGAAAAGTTTGTGAGTTAACAAAGCGAATCTCAATTGAGTTTTGTCGTGCAATTTTATAGAAAAAAATTGCTGTGGTCCCGCCGGACTCTCCCTGTTCTCCAGATCAGGCCCCGTGTGATTTTTTTTTTTCTATTCCCAAGACTAAAATCTGCGCTTAAAGGACAACGGTTTCGAGATGTACAGGAAACTAAAGCGAACGCGGCAACGGAACTCGTAGCTTTAACTTTGGGACAGTTCCATAGGGCTTTTGACAAATGTGCAAGATCGCTGCCGGGATCACTGCACGGATCGTCGTCCGGATGAGAGTCCGGATTTCGAAGGGGGGATATCTTCGAATAATGTGTAACATGATTTTTGTAATTATTCATTGCACAATCCTGGTATTTTTTTGTAACGTACCTCGTGTTTTGTAGTAGGAGCGCGCTAATCTTCGCACTCGTATATTTATTCAGCGTGCAAACACGACGACGGGGACGTCGTCTACCGCGATCACTAATACGCGTACGCGCCGCGGTAATAATTCCGTTGTATTTTACGAAAATCCCGTGTGTCCGGCCGGCCTGGGTCGTACCCCGGGCCCGTCACCGGATCCCCACGGTTGGACGACGGACCCGGCGCCGAACCCGGGAGACCGGGCAAACGGATACGTCCGAGAGTCGATATTACACGAGTATATGCGTATGGTGCTCTTAAGACAACGCAAGACGACTGGTGGCGATTAAATTTGGCGCCGGGGGGTGAGTGTAATAAACGCCGGCCGCGGACGTTTATTAGTTTTTCGCGTACCTAAGTACACACGAGTATACCCAACGTAGGACGCGCAGGTATCGGTTTCGCCGGATGTTTTTTTTTTTCTTTTTCTTCTTCTCCTTTCCCCCACCCGGCCCCCCACTCACATTCTCTACCGTGCAAATGGAAATCTTAAAACGACAAATCGTTAGCCGCGGTCGGCAGTATTATTCGGGTTTAAATAACCGCCAAAACTTTGCGCCGGAGCACGCGGCTCGCCCGGCCGGGCATCACGCCGCGTGGCGGTTTCCGATCGATTTCCCGTCGTCAGGGGGTGTTTTTTTTTATATATATATTATCGTCTTTACCGTCCGGCGGTAGTCGTACGCTACGTGTATATGATATAATATAAACAATTTCACCTTATTTTTTTTTTTATTTTTTTTATTATTATATTCGAAAATAATGCGTACCCGAAGCGTGTTGTGGATATCGCTTTTAAAAGCTTGTCGTGTTCGGTCGACAGTGATAAACGAGCTGGCGCGCGGTGTGTGAACATATTCGTATAATATAAACGTATATATATATATATATATATACTGTGAGTAAAAAAAATAAAAAAATGCTACGCTGCGAAACCTCTGCACGGGCAGCATCGTTGAAAATATAACCAGTCTCGGAAATCGAGTTGACGACGGGATGCACGGGAATCGCGTTACAGGTTTTTTTTTTTTTTTTATTATTATTTATTTATTTTCCTTTACGCATTTGAATAATGCCTGTTAAACACAACAACAACAACAAAAAACTATTTCAAAAGTTATGGATAATATTCCGTTCGGCAGTCTTCGGCGTATTCGCATCACGCGTATGACTTTAAAAAACTACCGACGCGGTAATTAACGAGTTTGTTTAAATATACTCGCCTATATTAATTTTATCGAATGCGTCGGTAAGCTATTCGAACCGAATTTGAAACCTAAAAGAAAAATCAACATTTTACATATTGTTTTCTCTACTCGGACGAACAATAACCCCGCGCGTATAATAAACACACACGCACACAGTAAACTTTTAGCCGCGAGAAATTAAAAACCGTATTTTTTATTCGTCTTTTTAAAATTATAAAAAAAAAAAAAAGTTTAGTATACGCATACGCGTGGTAACAAATATTACGCGAACATATTCAATACATTTTTTTTTTTTTCATTCAAAAATAACCAAATTACATGAGATTTCACCGCATTTTATATACTTTTTTTCTTGTCGACTTTCTATTTAGTTCTGTTTTCTATAAAGAATTTTGCCCGAAGAAAAATTCACAAAGAAATATGAAAACAACAACACTTAATTTTATAGTTCGCTCCGCTCAGCATAATCAAAAATGTATTTAAACAATTTAGACGAATATCATCCCGGACGCTTTTCAATGTTCCACTCTGTATTATGAATCGACTACGTTTTATCCGGGGGCTACACGCAAAACTGAATCATTAGACCGGAAAATACCTATTTTATCATTTTCAGCTTAACGTTAATTATATATATATTATTATTTATTAATACGCAATACAGAGTAGAGATTTTTTTTTCTTTTGGGAAGTCTACGATAAATCGAACAAAATCGACTAATTATTTTTTTAAAAAAATATTCACTTTGAACAAACTCTTCGGCGTGCTTCTTTATAAACACTTTGTGAAACTATTTGAATTATTTGTTTATTATTATCCCTACCTTTATTTACAAAAAAAAAAAAATAAATAAAATAATAAACCGGCCTACAAAATAGACGTATTGGTTAAATTTTGAATTCGTGAAACTGGAACAGTTATCTTAAATTATTTCTAACAATCGTTTTTTGTAGCCAGAGTCACCTATACTTTACTACATTCTTATATACCATTCGAATTATTATTTTGTAATTACTTGTAATTTGTCGCAGTGATTTTTTTTTTTTTTTTTATGAACTAACGTATACATCTACGAATATGTCGAGCCTATTTTATCAACAAATCTGTATCAAGTCATTAGTATTTGTTTTGATGATATACGCTTTGGACGCATCCGGATTGCGGGATAATTTTTATCGTTGTACAATTACAATATATAAATTTCTTAACGTCTTTTTTTTTTCGTTGCAATAAAAGTTTTATCTTGTGTCAGTTGTTCAGCGTAGATTTGTCGATTTGTCCGTACCATCTTGACCGTTCGCCTGTATTTTCGTTAAATCCGTCCCACGTGTTTGTCAGAAAAAAAAAATCGTAAATCATAATTTTCAAATAATACATTTTATAACAATGACAATGAATCGAGTGAAAAAAAAAACGACGACTAGCGACTGACTGAACAATTTCGTTGTCTATTGAGAGAGAAATAAGTGGGAACCCATCAGCTGTAATTAAGGAATTCGCTTCAATGAAAAAAAAAAGAAAGAAAATTTTAGAACTTTCCCCTTGAAAATATTTTATTTGTATCAGGTATGTTTTTTTTTATTAATATTAATATTTATAATCTAATTTTAGGAGTTAAATCACGTATAGGTAAAAAGGAATAATAAAATGTTTTTTTTTTTTTTTTTTATTTAATGTATAATAATATTATTTAAATAATAAAAATGTTTGTTTTAATTTACCACGTTTATCAAAACGGACTCAAAAGTATAAAATAATATTTCCTTACCCCGTACAGATTGTCCTGAAAATGTTTGATGGTGAATTTTTAATACCAATGAAAATACATCTAAGATGTAAAACGAAAAACGTGGGTCGAATGCAATAGATAATCGATGCACGAATAGTTTTACGTCCCACGTTTATCGTATTAAATCTTACGAGTATTTTCATTGGTATTAAATTCATTATCGTAAATTTTCAGGAGAATCTGTATATGACTAGGAAACTGTATGTGGTTAAAAATATTCTGAAAGACTAAGAGATATTGTTTTATACCTTTTTAGTCCGTTTTAATAACGTGGTAAATTAAACTATATTTTCTGCTTTTTAGTCTTGTGTGTACGTGTGTGTGTGTGGAATTTTGCAATCGATTTTAAACATTTTGATGAGATTATGACAGAGACATGTGGCAGATTTCTGGTTTATATCAGTTTCTATTCACCTAATCATATTTAAAATATACAATTGTTATACCTGCCCGCTAATAATATATCTGAAGAAAAACGCCGTTAAACCTATTTTTCATTACTAGTAGATTTTTATCTCAAGTTTTGAGAGATGTTGTTAACAAAAAGGAGGGGGGAAAAGCAGACAAGAGAGCGAGTTAATATTGCGTTGTCGTCCAGTTCTGAGCTATGATAAGGTTTCTGTATTCTATAGTTCAGAGGTCCCCAAAGTGTGCGCCCGATAATCCTGGTCTAAAAATATATACGATTAAAGTAATTGGAATTTCAAACCTCCCCGGGAGGTATGGTTTTTCTATTAGGAATTTTGGAGTTATATAAAATCTAGAATTTTGGTTCTGCCGAGTATGAAAATCTCGAGTATAATTATACTCCCCCATAATATGAATTTTGGGAGTTTATATATCCAAGTATAGTCGTACCGGGGGGGGGGGTGGGCTGTAGTTATCATGGGGATATTTCACCTATTTCACCGACCGACCACCGTCTGCATAACACACAGGTGTCCTCCCGAGCGAAAATTATCAACGTCAGCTTGATTGGTCTCTTGGTAGTAAATTGCCGAATCATCCTTAAAATTAAAACAATTAAAGGAATCGTAATAAATAGCCATAACTCGGTTAATGTTTAACGTAGGTGGGTTGGATCTTCACTAAAAACTGGAACTCGATACGAGTTATAATAATTAAATGCCGGAAAAGTTGGGAAAGGTTATCTAGACATGGATATGATAATGTGTAGGTTATGTAGGCGTGTAACTGTTATTTCCCGTCCGATATTAAAACAATATAATATTACGCGTATACGGAGACATTTTTTTTCTCGAAAATTGTACATATTCCCTTTAAAAATTTGTACACGAAATCTGATTGGATTACGGTCGCCGGTTGGGCACCGTGTCGGTGAGCGTCGAAAGCGTCGGATAAATAATAATAAAAATGTATGATTGATAAGTAATAATGTATAAATAAAATCACGTATTTAAACGTAATATTCCTGTATTATCGGCGAGTTAGTAATTTACAACAACGCGTCCGACGACTTTAGAGAGTTTTGACGGATTTGTCGAGTTCGAAAAACGACGAAGGCGATAAAACAATCGCCCCGGTATTCGCGTTGAACTATTATAATGATATACTTGGCCGTCACGTGCCCTTGACTAATCGTTTGGCCGAAGGGGGCTACACTGGAGCCCCGGATTAGAGTTAATACCCACTCTGTATAACAGTAGTTATAAGTATTGTTGTCGAATCGATTGTCTGTTTTAGACATTGGGATCGGCGGTACAACACGTACACGTAGTTGTCCGGTATATTATTTTCAAACCCTGGGGTTTGGAAAAAAAAAAAAAAGACAAAAAAAAAACCGATAAACAGAAGAAAAAAAAAAACGGTGCCGACCGGCCGGGTGGCAAATTGCCATCGCAAACCATATTATTATTCGATTATTATTATTATTATAATTTGGAATAAGTCATTCCTCGGTCTGCGGCAACGCATTGTTCTCGGATTATAATATTTTGCACGTAAAATCAAAATCAAGTTGGTAGAATTTTCGCGCAGACACCGGGCCAATAAGAAAAGCCGATGGAAATTAACTTCTCGCGGTCGACGGGAAATCTGTTGGCGTCGTAAACGATACCGATACCGACCGGCGGATAACGGGTAAAGGACAAGGAACTGGAATCACTGTATCAGAAACCGAACAATGGACATCGTAATAATATTTGCTCGCGTTATTTATAGGAACAAATTAATATTATTAGGTTTATTCGTTGCAATTCGAATTCCTCTCGCGCATAGTAGTAGTAGTAGTAAATAGTTTATTAACTATTTAAAACTTGCTTAGCACTTGCTGTATAATACTGTTGGTGGGCACTGTATAATAATAACAACAACGGCATACTCTATTATATTATAACGTACGAATAATTATTTAAATAATCCGAATACCGGTGAGAGTCGCGGCTGCAGTGTGTATACCGTAGTAATTATTGTAAACTTATAGAATAGCCGATAATTTATCGTATCTTCATTATCGTAATATTCTTATAAATTTATACCCATTAGCCCAGGCGGCTGGGAGACTGTGAAACGGACCAGGAGAGATAAAATACTGATAATAAACTGAGGCGTGAGAGTGAACAACCACTGTACCCCGAGGACAGCCAATTGAAATCTTTTCCCCTCCATCTGGTCCTCGAGCCACTGGCATGGCATGCTTCAGCATACTGACTGGTCCGTTTAGTTGTATACGGTTTTTTTTTGTGCACAGTCAACTCTGAACTTGTCTAGCAGACAATGAGTTAAAAAATTGTCTCGATAAGACACACCAAAAAAAAAAAATTATCTAAATAAGATATCCTCGTTTTTATATAGATATAAAAAAAAAAAAACAGATAATTGTTTAGTTTTTAGGTTGTTAATGACTTTTACAAAACGGTAAAATATCATTTTTTTTTTTTTTTTTTCTACGATTTACCTATTTTATTATGAATTATGTGATTAATGTTATGATTAAACGCCGAACCTCAGAACCTTCAGATCTGAGACTGGAACCGGTACCCGAAGAAAATTTGATTACCGGAACCGTTATTGGAACATATATTTTTCAATTCAAGAAACTGGAAGTGGAACCGGAATCGGAATCTTTTAAATAAAATACAAATATTTTCGGTTCTTGTCGGTTCGAAGAAATAACTGAACAATTTATTTAAATTGAATTTTGTTTTAATCAAATAACCGCAAGTGTCTATTTACCATAGACATATTATTCTTTTATATTTAGAATTTATATATCTATGGTAATTTTTACACGACATAATCATATTATACCACCGTCAACGATTTTTATTGACAAATAGAACAGACATTCGGGTCGAACAAAAAATTTGGAGTTTTCCATGTGTTTTCTATCAAAGTAGAGCCACATTATGTCAATTGTGCCGACGGCCCTAGTAACCGGCTAAAACTTGTAAAAACACGATTGAATTCGTCGTGAAGTTTACTTGAAAATGATTAGAGTGAATAATAATAATAATAGGAACAAAGTTTATTATTGTCATCAAATATTTATTTTGTTCTTTTGTTGGAAGTATTATTATAAAAATTAAAAAATAAGTAGCCTAATAAGTATCTAAATAATAATGCTATTTGAAACTATGCACTTTTACGAACCGGTACTAACCGGAACCTAACCACATTTTATAATTATAAGAACCGGATTTGCAACAGGCAGCGACTTTTTTTGATTTTTTTTAAACAGTGACCGCTACCCCTTATCGATGACGCCGTCGGAGTGCCTTACGGTCGGGTAGTACTCGAACGTAAAACATTCACGCGCATTTACATAATCGAAATTTAATTATATATGTTTAAAAATTATTATTAGGCGCCTACTTATATCTATTGTAATTACTGTAGGTGCCTTTTTTTTTTTTTAATTAGTTAAAACACGAGGTGGTTGTAAACGGTTCCGTTTTCGTGTTTGTACCAATCTCGATTAAAAAACGGAACAGAAACGATAATGGCGTGGTGTTTCCGTTAACGATCACTAGCTGTGTTTAGTATAGAATATTTTAGCCAGTAATAATCGAAAACCAACATTTACGACTATCGCAGTTTTGTCAATATTATTACGGCGTAAACGAAATGCATAAAACAATAATATTATTCGTTATGAACGTACGCCGGAACAAGTTTTCTGTTTGTTTGAGGCGTAAAGTCGATATTTATTAAAGTCATAACGAATTGTGTGACGAGTTGTGCGGACGAGCAACAGACCAGACGTTCGAATAATATAAAATAAAAAAATATATCGTACGTATCTGATTTATCGACGGACACTGAATTCTTTTTCAAACTCCTCGAGTATTCCTCCTCGGCGGCAGACAGAAAACGCGTACTTATCCGCGATTTCAATTTTTTTTTTTTTTTTTTTTTGGGATTGTTTTACACCCCGAGTCTAACGCAAACGTGAAATCGACCGAGCCGCTCGGTAAATGTGTTTAAATCATTTGTATACGAGCACGAGATCTATTAGAATGCCCCCGCATTGTTATTAACGGGCCTGCGTTATATTATTATTATTTTCGCGTACGCGTAAATGCAGACGATTCGCACTTGTTCAACACGTGGGATTTGATAATTTTAACGTAACGCGTACGCGAAATATAATTACACAAAATTATGCATTTATTAGCATAATTGAATTTAACCTCCCCGCCCCCCCCCCGGGAAAATATTGTCGCCTTATAGTATTAAATTTCTTTTGCGCGGTGTTAAATGCGCGTGTGTTGTGCGAATTACACATTTGCAATAGAGTTTACGAACGCTGTTTATTTTTCGGCATTCGTCAAGAAGAACCCCCCCTTAGAAAAAATTATATACTTACTTACAATTAAAAAAATTACAATTTTCGTACGATTATATTCAATGCGGTCCGTCGACGGTTGTTGTTAATCGCGAGCCGTTCTAATATTATTATTATTATTATTACCCAATGTAAGTATTTAACTTATTTTTTTTTCTCCCCCCGATTATATAACAACAATTATAATAATTATGTAAAAAAGTTTTTAAATCATTTTCCCGTGCCGTTTTCGTTATAAAACCGTAACGGTCGAAGACATATTTACGTAAAAAAAAAAATCATAAGAAATTGAAACGAATAATCTGGTACTTTTTGCTACGGTTTGATTATGCTGTGTCGCTCGTGCCGACATATCGTGACTATAATATCTGATTTATCTACAGATACTTTTTTTTTTTTTTTTCTTGCCTTGCCAATCCCGCTGTAAATTTGATTGATACACCAAACACGACGGTTTTTTTCCGGGGCGCAGAATCGTATTTTTGAGTTTCGATGCTTTGGGTTATAATTATTTTTAGCTATATGAATTTTTAAAAATTATTTTTAGATTCTGAGCGAAACGAGTTATAGTTTATTGGTTACACTATGATTTACTATGACAACATTTTTACCACTAATCTTGCGTTCAAATTTTCTGGATCAGGTTGGTGTTTTGTGGGAGGGCGGTTATTAGATTTTTCATAATAATTGCGAAAAACAAAATAGGACAAACCGGAGAGTTTACGGCAATAACGGTTTCTTTATTTTCGATTTTAATACAATTCGGTTAAAAATAATCGTGATACCCGAAACATTCGATTACGTTTATTTAGTTTTAATGCGGATAAAATTGTTTTTGCCGAGTACAAATAATATTCGACCATTGTAAGGTTTAAAAGAGAAGTGGTAAAATGGGAATAATGTTTCCCACAAGTAGATATCCGGAACATTTCAAAAAACGCAAACACTCGACGGTAATAAAATACAAAATTACCCGCGTAAACAGGCCGCACGAAATCATACTCGTTTTTAATTAAATTTAAGTCAATGTTTTTTTTTTTTTTTTTTTTTTTTTATAGTTTTGGAATGTTGGAATGTATGTCTACGGAATGATTCCCTCGTACGGGTACTGTACAATTACGGGTTTCGATTCCGACAAGTATGGACTGACACTTGGACTTCAAAGTGTTATTGTTGCGTTTAAACGGATTTTTTTTTTTTTTATAAATTTGTTTATATTCGACGTACGTGTGCGTGAAATATGTTTTTCGTCCCCCGCCACCAATCTATTTCTCCGCTAGTTTAATCTAACGCGACCCGGAAACACACGATTCTTCTTCTACTTTTACTCCGTCTTTGTCTGTATGTTTTTCTCTTTATTCGTTATGTAGAAATAATAATAATAATAATAATAAAAGAATCTCGACTTTACACAATTCAGTCGGCAGCTGACACCCGGACAGGGGGCGGCGGCGGCGTTTGTAAAATTCCGCAACGTGCAAAGCTCCGCCGCCGCCACCATTTCCCCACTCCGTTACCGCGTTGTTTTATTGCATTTTGTAGTATTATGATGTATACACGGTAAAAAAAAAAAAAAATAATAATAAATAATAAATATATTTTATCCGCGTACACGAAAAAAAAAAAAAAAAAAAAAAACCCAACAATGGGCCAACGAAATACGAACGAAACCCCACCCGTGCCCACCACTTCTAGTCATCGCCGACCGACGGTGGTGGCGGAATATTGTTCGGTACACGGGCCGGACCGTCCGTCGTAAAACTGGCCGCGGTTTTCGCAGTCACCTCGAATTACGAAGTAATACACTCTCTGGCCGCACCGCAGAACGTCGTATTGACCCGAGGTGCTTTTTAGGGCAACTTACATCCGGACGAACCCTCGTGCCAATTCCGTTGACTTTGTTTGCATAGGATTGGCGATAGGTAGTACGACAACAATTAACAAGCGTCCAATTATCTGACACCCACCCGCCCCGGACTCGTTAGGAAATTATGTCCCCTTTTCAAATATTTACATCGGCCGATATCATAGATCTGGAATACGTTCGGTGAACAAAACGAACTCGTTACGAATCCGTATAGTTTTGCATAGAGCTGATGCTCGTTTGATAGACCTTGGTAAATTTAGCAATTTTTATTTTTACCGGTCAATTTTTTTTTTACCTGAAAAATTAGCACGTGACTCCTTAAATTAAACCCCCTTTGCGAGGGCTAAACATCAGGAATCGTAAGTTCACGCATTCGCATGTTTATTTTACCGCATAGGGAAACACGCTAAGTAAAGTACGAATCCGTTGCAAATAACAATGCTAATAAAAACGCAAAGTTTAATTGTACCTGTATTTGAATATTTTAGCATATTCGGGTGTACGGTAGATTTTTTTGTAGTTATTAGCGCATATGTCGTATAATTTGACGAAATGACTATTTCTTATTTGCTTTTCCGAAAGTGTTTGCATTACATTAGTATTTTTTTTATTTTTTTTTTTCGGTTTATTATTACTTTTGTAGGACCCTGGGCTTTTATCGGTTTGCAAAAAAAATCAAGATTGGTAAAGACGAGAAAACTTTGCCGACAAGTAAAATAAATATAATTAAAATAAAATATAACTTTTAAAAACTAATTTTTCAATAAACTGAACTTATTTTTTTTTTTTTTTTTTTTTTAGCGCATTTGTTGAATGCATATTTGCATGTTTTTCAGTGCACGGTTAGGTTAGGTAATAATATTCATAACGTTTTAATCGGATAGAACGACCGATATAATTTGAACGTTAAACGACCAAACGTTCAACTGACGGTGTATTATCACTTTAAATTGTGCTATTGTCTATGACTATGGTAGTATTTATACGGTAACACATATTTTTATTTTTTTTTTTTTTTTTATCATTTATTACACCAGTACTTTTAATACACATGACACGACTAACTATAGTCGTCTTATCATAAATATTCGATTTTTGTCCGAGTTTTGTGCGCCTATGGTCACGATCGTTTACGGCCACGATTTACTGTTTACCGACAACCGTCGATCGCCGACTCCACGAAAAATATTCTATGGAAAAGAGGAAAAAAAAAATAAAATAAAATATTATCGTTTCTTTCAGAAACTGCGCGGCCGATAAGTCGTCGACATGTCCGGTTATAGTAATATCACGATAATACCCTACGGTCCAATAAATACACGTAGGTTTTGCGGAAAATCATTCCTGGGGTGTCCCTATGGCTATACGAACAAAAAAAAAAAAAAATAAATAAAAAGGTACATCTCTAGTTTTGCATATTATAAATTTATTCCGGATGATTTTAACGTTCGACTACGGTGTTAATATTATCGGCGGGGGTTTACGAATATCTCAAATGAAAATGGCCCGTACGAAAACGATAAATAAATATTATTTTATTATTTTTTTTTATATATATATATATAAATTATTTCTAAATCCCGTTTAGATATAACAATAATAATGGTTTCGGCCGGGGTAAAAAATAAATAATATATATTCGGTATGGCCCGGGAGTAGTAGTAGCAGTAGTAGTAGTCGTCGGACTATAATTATCGTATAAGACCGGGGGATGTGCGAATAATTAATTGAGAATTTTAACCGCTTATATATATATATATATATATAGTGGAGTCCTGTTATGTGTGTATGTGTATAAAATGCAGGCGATAAGGGTATAGATATAGTGATAGATATAGAGAGAAAGAGAGATAGAGAGAGAAAGTGAGAGAAAGATTCTAACCGCAATTCGAGAATAATAATATATCTATAGCGAACCGTTTAAATGCACATAACAAATAAAAAGCTATTAATAAACATCGTAGTCGTTTTATATATATATATAAATATATATAGCGCAAAAGCGTTCGATATAAGTCAAAAACAGACTTATACGCGGTGCTCCGACACCGCCGCCGCCGCGCGAACCGTTGCGCACTACCTTCACCCGCGCCACCGGTTCATTACGATGTGCCGAGATATATATATATATATATATATTTGATTTTTATTTTTATTTCCCGTTCCCCCCGTCAGCCCCCCCACTATATTATAGATATAGATATATAGATATAATAACGGGGTAGGTAATTTGAAAAGAAAAATCGGCAAACTGTATAAGGACGACCGCGCACGCGACGGCGAAGGGGTCCGGTGGCGGGAGGTGTACGACTTTCGGTTCGCCATTAGCGTTAGGAACTCGCGTTTTTTTTTTCTCTTCTATTTTCCGTGGTTTTTATTTTTATTTTTTTTTTTTTTTTTGTTCCTCCTGCCCTAGGCTCGAGGGTCTCGACCGCGGCGGCGGTCTGGCCGTGTCGTGTCATCATTTATATTATCGGACCATAATTTGTTTTGCCCTCGTCCGTCCCGACTCGCCGCCCGCGTCCCGCGGTGCCCCGGCCGGGGGGGGGGGCTGGCGCCGCGACACGATCCTTTTCGACGGTGGCCGAAGACAAATTGCCGGATATTAATTCGCCGGCCTCCCCTATCTCGCTGTCGCACTCACTCTGTCACCCTCTCTCACACACTCTCTCTCTCTCTCTCTCTCTCTTATCCGGTCTTATCGGGTTTCAAAACATTAACGTCGTCGTCGGCAAAAACCGTGCCCCGGGCCACGGCCGCCCGCAATAAGGCACGTCGTTCCGGGCGCAAAGACAAATTTACCGCCGCCGCCGCCGTTATAGTTATACAATATATATTAATATCAATCAATATATTTGTTTAGGGCGCAAAGTTTCTAATCGAGTTTCGAATATAATATCGCGTACACCGCGTAGGTACGATTTCGGTATATTTAACCCGTCAACCCCCCCCGCCCCCCGCCCCATATATTAAACGTCGCCGTCGTATAATAATAATAATAATAATAATAATATCCGCCGGTCCGAAACCCCGCGGCCGGATACCGTCTCGTATCACGTGCCCCGGCAGTAGTCGGCCGTCGTTATCGTATAGAAATACCGTACCGGGGGGGGGCACGGGGGTGTACGCGTAACAAGATTTCCGAACGCTTGCCGAAAACCTAACCGACGCGATCGTTAATAATCAACAAAACTATTACCACCGAAACACTTCCGAGCGTTTTTTACGAATCCAAAATCGGACCACCGGTGACACATTACTGTCGTCGTTGCGTTCATAAATAACGTAAAAACTACCCGTACCCCCTTGCCCCCGACCGGGTATCGGACGGTAAAATATTATTACCGCGAAGTTTAATAGGTAAAAATTAATTTTAACAATTTTTACGAAATTCCAAACACCCGGGCGCGGTTATTAATACAACGACGTTATTCCCCGTTATTCGGTTGTTTCTTCGATATTCAACATAAAAATCATAGGACCACAATTGCCCCCGTGTAGGCAATCGTCTATGTTTGATGCTGGACATTGTCGTCTCGAAAAACAAAAACAAAATTCAATTCAAATCGTACGCGTTTCTATTGAGGTGGGTTCGCTACTCGGAGTGGTGTCGCGTACAAATACTCTCTACTGACGGTCTGACCGAAATGCGGTTGAAAAAAACACCAACAAAACTACCGCCAAGTTAAATATGCGTAGTTGGTAACGCGATACGGTTTTTGACTGTTACATAATTTTTTTTTTTGGTGACATTTTTTTTACCATAGTGATAATTTTTAACAACACAACGGGGGCGATGTGCGAATAACCGGGAATTAATCGGGAACGTTAAAATTTTCGTGTTTCGATATTTAATTTAACTCTTTATCGTTAATTATTCAAATATCCATAATATTTTACGCCCGAACATTTCGTAGGAGACGACCTGTTATTTTGGTGATAATATGCGTGGGGTTGTGCTTGATTTTTTTTTTTTTTCTGTCAGCTTTTATGTCTTACGTTTTCTACGTAAATGTTGTTTTACGTAACTATATGGTTTACTCTTATTTTAACTCAAACTTTATAGAGAACGCGTTCGAACTGAATGAAATAAAATACCGTCGACAATAAATAATAATAATCCGCGTAAATATACCACCTAAAATTAGTAGATTTTCCAAAAAGAATTTCCCTTTTTTGTGTCTTTCGATATATTTTATTCGTTTGAAATATATATATATGTTATTATATACTTCAATTTAAACCGATTATGCGCGGGCAATTCCGAGGATCACAATAATATATTGGAGAGAAATGTAAAATTTGGCGTGATTATTTGATTTTATATCATTTTTAAGCTGAACGAGAAGTAAACGCCGTTTTCGGAATATCATTTTATTCAGGGTTTCCAGTAAAATATTGCTAAATATCTGCCTAACTCAAAATATAATCAAATCAATAAATACTATAATACAATTATTTTTCATATTAACGTCAAGGGGAAACTAAACGTATTAAAAATATTAAAAAGAACACGGAAACATTGTTCGCGATGGGTGGGCACCACTGTTGTTGGTGGGAAGTCGGGATAGTAATTTAGATTGGGTTGTATGGGGTGTAGACAAGGGCAAATCGTTACATATAGAAAGAACTGAACGAAGTTCGGTGACTCATGTTTTGATAAATTTAAATTGAAAATTTATTTCGATTCATAAATACAAAATAAATTACAATTGTCCGTGTTTTTTCGTCTCAAATTTTTAAACCGAAAATATTTAATCCACATAAATCGATAATTAGTACGCTAATCACGATTTTCATTAAAAATTTGCACTTAAAACACTTATGTAAAACAAATATAAATTAAAAATTACGCCACCGGATGTTTGATATATTTATTTCGCCATAAGAACCAGGTATGATGAACATTGTATCAAATATTCGAGTAATTTTTAGTATAAATGCTAAAAGAAAAGAAAAACGAAAAATTAAAATATCCGTAAATAAATGAAAACACGCCGAAATATTTTGAACATTTAACCACGGCTAGGAGTGCTAATTTATGTATTCGTTACAAATTTCAGGTGTCTAAAATTATTTTTAACGGAATCACAAGAAAAAAAAAAACAAAATCGAAAAACCCGAATCCGTTATTGTGTACATTTTCCCATTTGCCCGATCGGTATCTCCGGATTCCCCGCTATTATTGTGGAAACTATATAAGAGAAATCACACAATTACCTCCAAATGACCACCAATAAGACAATATTTTCAATCAGAAATCACCGTGAAAGAAGACGAACGGATCAACATTTCTGACAGAAAAATTAGTTGTAGACAAAAAAAAACACACGCACACGTTATAATATAGCCTTAAAATTCCTCGTTCTGCTCAGAATCTAAAAATGACATAGACCGGAATTAAATCGAACGTTCCGGATCGTTCGACGATATTTCGAAAAGAAATTAATAAAACTTGACATTCGGTGGGTGAGTTTTTGTCGATTTCTGGCAGCGAGTTCCGATCGGAATCGCGTTTTGTTTGTACAGTCGCTTCGAGCAGGACCCTTTATAAATTATTTAATGGGGGCGAGGGGGCCACCTACGACACCCGTGTCCGGTTTCCCGACTTATTCGGTCGCGTTCGCAGGCCCTCCCCCGCCGCAAAGTTTAATTATTGTACTGAGTTTTATAGATAGTGGAAAAAAAAAAAGCTGCCGACCCATTCATTCGAAACGCGCTCAAATAACTAAAACGCCATCGTCCCCGGGTCGGTATATTTTCTATACGTTTCTGACGACACTTGGCCGCATAACAACAAGTCTGCGTGCGTGCGGGCTAAAAAAAAAAAAAAAAAAAAAAACGCCTCCCCCCCCGCGATAGAATGCAGCTATTAATTGTATATAATCGATTCATGTTGACACGGCGACGGTCCATTAAGTATTCGTCGTCGTCGTATTCGACGAGCTCGGGGGCTAAAGCCTCTCGAGTGTGGGTTTTCGGCTTTCGGGGTACGGCGGCGGCGGCGATATAAAAAAAAAATAAATAAATAAAATAAAATAAAAATCGAACGATTCGCTCGGGCGTATTGCAATAAAATTAGACGGCCGGTTCGTCGTCGTTTAACCGAGGGCGAACAAAAAAAAAAAAAAAAAAAAACCAAATAAAAACGATAAACGCGAAACAAGCGATGGGTAAAAAATAAAATAAAAAAAAAAACACTGTAAATCCGGCTTCGTCGTCGGGCCGGTTCGCTATATACAGTTAATTAATGTTAATTTCACGTTACCCACCGGCTGCCGTGGCGCGAAACGTGTAGGTATATATATTTTTTATTTTTTTTTTTTTTTTTTTTGTTTGCTTTTTTTCTGTTTTTTTTTTTTTTTTTTTTTAATTACCTACGCCCGACCGTCGAGTTCCTGCTCGTTAGCTCTCGGGACACTGTGCCGGGAACAGATTAAAAAAGTTTTCTCCTTAACAAGTTTGCCCCCCAACACTCACACTCTCCGCCACCGACTGGCCGACCGACGACGCGTGCGACACTCGCACCGGTAGAACATTTTCCAAACGACAAGCGATTCACTGGTATTTTACTTTATTTTTTTTTTATTTTATTTTTTTTTTTTTTTTGTACATTTTTTAACGCTTATCGCGTCACACAATGTGAAGAATCAACTACCGGACCGCCCGGCAGATACCGAACGCGTATTTAATATATAAAACCGGGGGTGTACCTTTATTTTTATACCGTTTTGTATCACAGGACTACGGCGGCGATTTCGACGATAATTGAGAGCATACGGTTTTTTTGTTTTTTTTATTTGGATTTTCCGAAAATATATCCACAGCCTATAATAAAAATTCATCGCGCCCAACCTGCCGTGCAAATTGAATCCCCGGGTGTTTTATATTATTTTTATCTGCAAGAAGCATTTCGATAGTCGACGTTTACCGGATAGATAAAAATAACTGTATTGTGTCGATAAAGTGTACTGTTCCATAGATCGTTCTAGACGAAATGTAGACGATTACAATTTACAATGTTAAAAAAAATTCGGTCGCTATCACGATTTGTAATACGAAATTTCAACGTTTTGTACCGGTATGTTGTTATACTATTGTTGTTTTATTATTCGAGCATGTCGGACTGAAGTCGATCATCTTACCGTTTATTCGTTACGACCGGTGGCGCCGAACCGTGTGTTAAAGTTTAGGCCCGGGGTCTTTTAAAAATCAACGATAGGGCCCCCATCGTTTCGGCCCGAAGTTTGGCTGCCGGATCGAATGAACGCTTCGTAACAAAATTGAAAACACCTTCCCTCGACCATCAAATTTCAGCTATAAAATGTTAAGATTTTTAGGACACGGGCGCCGCTGGTTACAACAAACCGATCGGGAGGAAATGACTCGTTCGGAATAGAACACCTATAGAACTTGAGCAACACTATCGTTTCTTACATAAATATTATTTTTAAATCCGTATCGTCGGATGTTCAATAGGATCAGATGAATTTTGAAACGTTTTTGATCTTGAAAGATTAACTACCATTACACTGCTGCGTGTGTTTCGTCGGACGTTTGTCGATGAAGATGACGAGAACATGATGCGATTACGTATTTTGATACATTGTTTTATAACGTTTATCCATCAATGATGATATTTAGATAATAACTTGTTTATGTGGACCCGGTCTATTTTCCGAGGGTATCGGTATTGCTGGCAACGTGACTCATAGAACGTTTTAGAGAATCTAACTATAGCCTTACCATACTTAACAAATGCAGACATGAATGATACAAACAAAAAAAAAAAAAAAAAAAAAAAAAAAAAAAAAAAAAAAATGAATAATTTATATAATTGGTCAACGATAGACTAACATGGTTGTGATAATGGAAATATTATTATGAGAAGAGTGGACATCAATACAGAAATAATATCAATTTAAAATGTTCATTAGATCATTTTATGGCTACAAGTTAATTTTTTAATACATAAAGTCACTACAAATGTATTTACACGTTTATTCAGCGGACATCGCTTGTTTTCGCACTACACTACTGTGGGCACTTTGATGTGCAAAGCCGCTTAGCAGAGCGACATGCACATTTATTGGATCCGCATTTCGTTTCGCAGTGGCATCGATGGAATCCCTGCGATCCCATCGCGCCGTTGTCCTCAGCCGCTTGACGAAACGTTATTTCATTTTTCGGCAGCTAACTTATAGACAATTTTAAGTAGGATAAATGTTTCATTATGAGGAAAGATCACTTTGTCCTTGTGTCTGTGGAAACCATTCACCGCTGTACGTGAGATACTACTTATCAAGTATTTCTATTTTGCACTCATACCTAATTTGTATCGTCTGCAATAGCGGTGAAAAATGTATAACAGACAACATTGGCCGCAAGGCAAACCGGTCAAAAAGTAAATTTGTCGAGGTATTACATGAATCGACTCCCAGAGAAAAATAATCTCCGACGAGTTCAATCTCATCATTGCCTAAATCAACGTTATACAATTTATATAATAATTTAAAAAAAAAAAAAAAAAATCATCCTTTGCGTATGATATATTTCAACATCTGAAAAATCTGACGGTCAATCATCTGACGTGACACAATTTTCGCGATAAGAATATATTGCGTTATCAGTTTACCGCCAAAACCACGCGTATCAATTATTCAAAGACAAATGGCGTATCGCCGCGACAGTAACTTCGGAAGTTTTTGTGACCCAATCGTATTGGTTAACACGTGAAATAATTTTGTTTATACCGCGGATTTATCGATATTTATTTAGGTATTCGCGGTGTACGTACGCAAACTGTTCATTTCGTGGATTAATCGATCAAATTTGACCTCCGAGTATATGGCTGCCGGACCGCTCATTTACTCGGCAGAGTCGGTTATCTAAATTTTTAATATTATTATTATTATTACAGTGCACTTGATAAAACGTAACGAGTCATCGTTTAAAGAATTGCGTTTGCGTCGTCGGGAAGTTTATAACAAAACTGCGTTTATAATCAGGTCGTCGTAATTTTAAACAATTTAAAAACGTATACAATTGCCTACTATCGTTATTCGTATTTTTATATGCACGTTTACTATAGTAGTATCGCATTTCCCGAGTTTAAGATTGTTGTAATAATAATACATTATTCGATTTTTTTTTTTTTTTCAATCAACATAATCTTTTATTATATTGTTATTATTATTATTATTACTATATAAAAAAAAAAAAAAAAAAAAAAATACTACTCGAATTTAAATTTTAAATTTTAACCGTTCTCATTGTATCTCTCGAACAATTTATTCGTACATTTCAAACAGAATTATGTACCGTACTTGTGTACATGGTGATTTTTTTTTTTTTTTTTATCATGATCCGGCGATTTACTCGGAGGACTTAAAATAAATTTGATTTTTCCGTTTGGTTTTTTTTTTTCTCAGAGCGTTATGGAATTGTTTAGATTTTATTTTAACACTATTTTTTAAATAGAAATCTCCTTTTTTTATACGCAGGTTCGAAAATCGAATATTTGTGTAAACATTTTGATATGCACAGGTAACACTTATCGGAGTCACACATTGTATCGAATATAAAAATGATCACAGTTTAGAATTTAGACCGGTGGAGTGGGGAACGGTATAAAAATGTAATATCTGTTTTTTATATGATAACCCTCCGTAAACTGAAGTCTGGTCTTCAAACTGTTTTCAACTGTTAACATTCTCTTTTTAAAAATCAATGTCATCCTGTAGACATTTTGTTTTAAATTTAATGTTATTGCTAAAATTTTAATTTTGATCCGCATAACAAACTAAAGAAAAAAAAAGAAATATTATAACGCATTACTCTTAATCGAATGTTCGTTTAAGTGGAAATATTTTTTTCTTATCTTAATATTTATTTTGATTTACTAAGTTTTTCACTCAAAACTTTTACGAATGTTGTTTATGATTTTCAAAATGTCTCTATATTATTAAACAGGTTGATTTTTTTTTTTTACTTCTATACATCATTATTTTACTCCAAAGTTCTTTTATTATAATTATTTTATTTGAATATGTATGCAAGTGATTTTTTTTTTTTTTTAAATATTTATTGGAGAATTCTTTTCAAATTTCAGTATTTGCCTGGTTTTTTGATAAATAAAATGCCGGCAATCAGTGTACCCAATGCGTTTCTAAAAATAATATTGTAACGTACCTAATGTAATAATTACAGGCATAATTATTTATCAACAAGTATTATTTTTTAGTAGATTGTAAAATCCGTTAATCGCTCTGATAAAATATTTCAAATCAAAGTTATTTTCCAACCGAACGGCAATTAAGACAACGCACATCGGCGACCTAAAAACACTAAACGTTCACCTACAGATGTGAAATATATGACACTTTACTGAAAAACGTGAATTAAGAAGTTTGGTGACTTTCGAAAACAAGATCCTGAGATACCGATTGTCGATACAGAAAGAAACAATGGTGGATAATAAGATATAGTAAAGGGCTGCAACAATAAACAGGCATGCCGTAGATAAGAATTTAAAATAAAAAAAAGTCAAAGAATTAAACGGCACTACGGTCTATATATGCAATGTGGAGAGAGACCAAGGACGAACCTAGGAAGCGACGGACGAATAGAATTGGACGGAATGTATTCAAGATACGGGAGAATTTAGAAGGAGCCGTTGTAATAGCCGCAAAGGTTCTCGATGAGCCGTAGAACAATTGAGCAAAAGAAGACAATTATTATTTGTTTCCAGTGTCAGGATCCGTTGAATTTTCTCGAAAACGGCCAAATACGTATAGCGGATATTTGATGGGGGATTAAAGAGTCATAATACAAGGCTATATAAATGCTTTAAAATATAATAATCCGTCTGGTTACCATAAAAGACAATAAAGACTTTACGAGTTATTTAAACTCATTGAAAACAAATTCAGATAATACGCATACTTTTGAAACTCAGTACGGTCTCAGTCGTGTTCACTATGATTGTCGTCTTGTTTAAAACGGAATACGATATACTTGTGTAATTCAAAATCGTAATTTGATTTTAATTGTCGCCTAAAAATACGGTTCTCGAGCAATTTATGGGCCTGATTGAAAATTCCTAGCCGTTTTGTTTTATGTTCTTTTTGTTTTTTCACATAGAGAAAATTCCAAAAGAAAATAAACCGTATTCAATGGCTTACTAAACAAATCGATTAAGTTTTATTCCCGAAATTATCGTCATGCCACTGTTGACAACTTTTTTTTTTTTTTTTTTTTTTACAACGCGTTAAATATCAAAGGGCTTCTTATGTAATATTAAATCTAAAACGATTTCTGACAGTACAAATGAGAACGAATAATAAAATTCGTTCCTGTCGCTACGTAATAAAATATACAAATATTTATGATTTTTTTTTGGAAAACTCGCTGCGCGGATATATTGTGTTCGCGATACAAGATTATTATAAATATCTGCTCGAATCATAAATCAATTTGCGATATTATTATGTAAAACGTGTAAGTAGGTAAGGATTTTAATTTCCGGTAAAAAAAAAAAAAAAAAATGTAAACACGCGTCGTCGGCTGGTCGAAAATAGTTCGGACGGCACCTATACAAATTGATTTATAACCGTTACGTGTACTAGAAGAATGAAATATTATTTTTCCTTGTCAGTATACGAGTCGGTACAAATTGTTTTGTCCGTCTTGCGGCGGTGCCGTCGCGTTGTGACCTTTCGTAATTCCGACGGTTTCGCGGCTCGCGGAGTCGTTGGCAAACGACCGATATTCGCGTTACTATTTCCTTATAGTTTTACGACAGTCGGTAGAGTATATTATTATTATTATTATTAATACTATCAAGAGTGATATTGTCAAATCTAAATAAAAAAAAATAAAAATAAACCATAAATAATAAACGTTTATTTTTTTAATTTTTACAATATAATGGGTTATACTTATCGATCGTCTCGAACGACTGGTCTTGCTCTTCCGGTATTCAATAATCTCAGAGTCTTTGGCACCGTCACAATTAAAATTTCCCCAGATCCTCAACTACTTCTCTTCGCTCTTGTACTCGGATTCTATAGAGGTCTTCCACAACATTCGTCCATATTTTCCTAGGCTGACTCTGAAATCTCTTTCGTCCATTGATCTCCACATCAGTACCGTTTTGCATATATCATCCTTTATCCTCGTACGAAACTCGTACGACCTATGCTATTACTTCCACTACGATTCATATCCATTATTAGTTCCGTCGTTTATATTGGTCGTCCACGTATTGCCCTCCATATTCTATTTTCAAACGTGTTTTAATCTTATTTCGGTTAAGTAAGAGTAGTGATTAGGCTCTTCGAGAACAGTTTTGATTTATGGAATCTGCCAGAGCTATTATGATGATCATTCCGCTTTTGTCATCGTCAATCCCATCTCTCTTGGGTCAAAATAGATGGGATTTATGAGTCATGTTTCCGTATCTGTGCCATTTCTGTTATCTATTAATCCCACAAATTTGTTGTTTTTTTTTTTTTTTCATTATTCATTTCCGATCGTATATATTTTAACCGGCTGCTCTTATACGGCCGACCGGTAAAATACAAACATTTGTTGATGTTGTGCATCCCCTGCCACCCGCAAAACATTATGCAATTTCGACCAATAATCCTGTTCGCATTTGCGAATTTACATTTGGCACTTGTGGTCTTCGATCGTGTTATGTTAAACGTACGGACTAAACATTTAATTATATCGTACGGTGTAAAAGTGTTCGCGATTGTTAATAATTACAATATTTCAACAGATTTATTTCGTACGAAATAATCGAAATGGATTAAAAAAAAAAAATCTCCGCGTTCGGTTATTCGCATCGTTTTTGCAACTATAGTACGTACAATTTTGAAGATATTACGGTCAAAGACGGATACAGCTGCGCTGTTCCATACCGAGTTATTGGAATATTTTTCGTTTATAATATAATATATATATATATATATATATATATATAACGAAAAATTATATATATATATTACTGTATAATACGGAAAAAGCGTACAAAAAAATTCCGTGCGAAACATACTGCGTTGCCGGTGCACGTCCATTAATCTTTTGTGTTCGCTGTATATCCTCTCGCGGACTTATGGTACTTTATAATAATAGTAATAATATCTTACCGATAGAAGTACACACGGAAATGGTTAACATCCAAAGAAAAAAAAAAAGTAATGGTAATAATAATAATAATAAAAAAGATACATTTTCATTTCCAGCAGTATTTCTCCTCCCCTCACCACCCCGATCTTTTTTGTAAAAAGAAAACAATATCACGCGTTCACTTTCTAAATTACAACTCTTTATTATCGTCGTACTATCGATCAAAATTAGTAAAAACTATACGAAATATAATGTACACGTTGCTACATCAGGGATGGAACCTATTCCGTGGCACGCGAATAATTCAAGAAAAATTAAATTGAAAATAATAAGACCGTATCAATATAAGTGCGTTTTAATTATCGTTGTCGTCTTACAGACGACAGCTATTTAGAAAAAATTAAATCTGTATTTTGTAAATCGTTGCATATGTCGTATATGTATGTATATATATATATTATTAAAATATGTAAAAAAAAAACTATTGTTAAATGAATACTTATATATGATTTTTTTTTTTTTTTTTTAAGACGCTCGTAAATACTCAACAACCACTATGTATGATACACCGAGCTAAGTTTTTTCAACATATTTATTATTTATTTGTATTCCATATATTACGCTTTTCGTATATACGACTATACGTGTGTCTCGTTTATATTTTGTTGAGTATCCAATCTCTGTTGCAAAAGACTGGGCAATAATGCGCGTGGTGTTTAAAATACGTAATACCATTTGATATTTCCGGAACATACCGAATAAAAAAAATCCCCCGTGTGTTAAACGTTGATCGTGTCCTTAATTCCGAAAACAATGAAAACAATAATATTTTACAAAAAAAAAAATAAAAAAAATAAATAATAATAACAATAGTAAGTTAATAACATTTTCAAATTAACTTTTAACGTGTTAGCCTAACTCGTTACATTTTGATTACGAAAAAAATAAATATTAACGTAGCCACACGAGTTAGTATTAATAAATCGTCTTGCCCGTCCCGCCTTGCAATAATTATACTCGACGAGGTCGTATCGAATAAAAAAATTATTACAATTACAAATATGTATAACACAAACCGACTCCGCGGTTGTTCGATACGATGCAAAATGTGACGTTGCGATGTATAACGTACACGATAATAAATCATTTATCTGGCCTAGAGAAAAACATTTTACAAAATTAAATATTACGTTATTAAAGAGACCGCATTATGGTGTCCTTACTAAATAATATATACGAATCGATATTTGCAATATTTTCGTTGTTACATTAAAATGGATATTAAGTGAAGTTTGATTTAGAACCAATTTTCAATTTTTTTTTTTTTTTTTTGATTCGTAACGTATTTACTACGGCGCGAATTTTATTTTTATTGATTTTTTTTTATGTCTGTATACGATTTTTCAACCAGAAATCTTGCTCCAACCAAACAATGTATAAAAACTTTCCGGTTAGAAACGTTTGTCTAGTTGGCGCATTAAGGATATTATTAAATTGATTTTCTTTGTAAGTTTTTTTTTTAATAATATGGAAAACCCTGTAAGGAAAAAAAAATCCCCGGAGTATTTAACGGTTTCCGTTATTTTTACGAGGGAGTTCTGGGCGTATTTTTTTTTTTGTAATTCGGCTAATAATAACCACCCTACGGTAGAGACCCGAGACTTTTATCGAATATTTTGAATTTGTTTTTTTTTTTTTTTCCCCCGTTGTTTTGTAATTTATTTTTATCGCCGTTTTATGTTCAAATTCGTTAATAACATAACAATTGACCGTAATCAATCGTGTAGTCGGTAATGAATTCGATTTTGAATTTATTAATTTTCAAAACGCATTCAACCGGACTTTGCTCAGAATCGTTTTTTCGTATTTATCTCTGGCGCACAGGTATACAATAATCGCCCTAATATCTTATCGTCCCAATTGTGCCCACCCGTAGCGGCACGTATGTCGGCCGTTATTATTATTTTTTTTTTCTTTCTATTTATTATTAATTTCGCGACGACCACGTGTTGCTGGCTGTATATATATATATATTACCTTTCGGTTCGATCAACTTCAATAATAGCGCCGTTATTATTATTAATTTTTTTTTTTTTTTTTTCGCCCGACTACAAACGCGCACCTCTACCCATTGATAAAAACCGCTATGAACATCCTGCGGGGGGGAGGAAGGGTTAGGCGATGGGTGAAAAAAAAAAAAAAAAAAAATAATAAAAATTACCTACCTCGTCCGTAGTATAGTGAATAAATATCGTAGTCCCCCGGGCACTGCTAGCCGTATTTTTCGTTATTTCGCCCCTCTGCCTCCCCTATATATATATATTATAGTAATTATTATTATCGCGCAAGAATAAAAGGCACCTGAGCAGGGGAGTGAATCCCCTTCGTATCTCTGCAGCCCCCGTCGTCTATATATATATAAATTATACGTACAGGCGGTATATAATAATTTTTTTTTTTTTTTTTCACCTCTCGTTCGTTTCACACAGAGGAGTATATTATTATAATACGCTTCCCGGCGTGTAAAAACGCGCGGCCGCTCGTCCCGCATGACCGTTGAAAATTAATTATATCTATATGTATATATATTTTTTTTTTTATTTTTTTAATTTTCCAATTTTTTTTTATTATTATTATTATTATCCTATACCCACCTATAGTATGTATGTATATATATACACACGGTAAATTATATACTCCTCGCGCCACCGGAGTTTATGATCGAGAATGCCGCGGCGGTCGGTCACAGCTTGATAGTAGTAAATCAACGGGCGCAATGATAATAAAAATTAAATTATCGAGATTCCCCGGATATTATGCGCCCGAGTTCAAGTCCGAAATTCCAGTAGATACCGATTTAAACATAAATTCACCGTGATGTATTAGTGTGTACGGCGAATAATAATAATATTTTTTTTTTTTTTTTTTTTTTAATATTAATACCGTCCGTGTAACCCCGCGATATGTTTTATTATTGTAGTTTCCCGATTCCCCCCCCCCGTGTGTAGGTACACCCAACACGTATATTACCCGTTGATACACCGGGTGTTTTATATTTATTGACATTTTAAAAAAATAATATACATATTATCGCGTGTGCACCAAAGGAATACACAATATAACTCGCAAATTTCCAAAAATATTTATCGGTTCGACGTATAATCCTATTATACTATGCCATCTTAAATAAAAAAAAATAAAAACTCTCGGTCCGTGCTTTGTATAAATACGGTATATTATATAATATATATTTTATTTATCGCATTTTTTGGGGGCATTTATATGATTATAACAAAAAAAAAAAAAAAAAAAAAAAAAGGCTTCTAAATACTACAGATTTTTATGCCTTTTTAAATTTTTTTTTTATTCTAGACAATTTTTATTATACACACTATATGTATACGTATGTCGTTTTTTTTCTGAAAACTGTTGATATTCAAATTTCAAACACTGTACTGGAACCTTAATGATTTTTTTCGACTCTGGTTCCGGTTCGGTTCTTAATAATATAAATAAATCGTTCCCAGTTCCAATTCTGGTTCTTAAAATTATAAAATATGAGCTCCGTTTCCGGTTAATACCGGTTCAAAATAATTCATAGTTTCAAATAGCGTTATCTATTGCTTATTTGGGGTTTTTTTTTATTTTTATTTTAATAATACACCTACCTATACAAAATAAGTTTATAAAACATAATGACCCGTTTGCCTTTTGCTTATTAGGTACTTTTTAGTTTTTTTAATAATAAAAATTCAAACAAAATTATTGTACTAAATCTAATACAATGTACAACCTAAGTAATATGGTTACACTTACGTGTCACTGTGTCTGTTTGTTCGGTTATTTCTTCAAACCGATAAGAACCTCAAAGAACGGAAAATATTTTTATTTTATTTAAAAGATTCTGATTCCGGTTCCGGTTTCTTGAATTGAGAAATATGAATTCCAATAAAGGTTCTGGTTCTCAAGTGTTCATCAGAAACCGGTTCATTTGGTTCCGTTTCTAGTCCTTTATTACAAATTTTCTCGTGATTAATTTCACGTTAATTTTTCAACATAATTTTACATATTCATAATATCTTCAAACAGCGATCTTTGTTATTAAATAAATAATTATCAATATACATATAACCGTTTATAATCATTGTTAGGTTTTTTTTTTCGAGTTTTTAGAACATGAAAGTTTTTATTTTAAATTTTGGTACCATTTAGGTTATCAACATTCCATTTCTATTTGTCAGTTATAATACACGTCTTGCGTCTACATCTGGGATATTTGTCTTGTAGATTACATTTCTATTCGATGTTATTCGATCGACAAAGAACTTATGAATCGGTGTAGTGAGGTAACAACCTAAAACGTTCTGCCGAAAAAATATGTCAACTTTTAAAAAAATATATTTAAAAAAAAAATAATAATATTAATTTAAAAACTTTTCTCTTATTTCCATTTCGTTGGCAAAACTAAATAACTCGACTTTTAATCCTAGTTTGTGATTATGCATGCAAGTATTATATAAAAAAAATTGTTTTTTTTTAATAATTTCGATACATTCGTATATAATAATTAAAAAAAACGATTCTACAAAAATGTACAAGGATAAAGCCTCGTCCTATATTTTGATACTTAAAACTGTGTGTATAATCAAAGCAACAACAAAGCACTTAGGATCGAGAGTGCCTAAGTCTTACAACAATATTGACCGAAATATTTAACTTTCGAATATATTTACTTTTACGCCGTCGTCGTTTCGCATACCCACCTAATTTGTATAATTACTTTTTTTTTTTTTCTACATTATTTCAATGCCAAAAAAATATTATTGCATTGCAGTAGATAAATAAAAATACATGTTACTCTGATGCGTATAACACTGTATAATATGTAAAATAATTCTTATAAATTGCAAAGAAAAATAATTAAAAATGTTTACCGTTTGCGATTAACTAGGTATAAACGTATTATAATTTCTAGCCAATATTCGAAAACCATATAAAAAAAAAATGTAACGCGATCGAATTTTGAATTACGGTATATTTACATCGGCAACGAAACCCAGTAGCTCGTTCTTCTTGGACTTTTCGGTTAAATTATTGGTTAGGTTACTATGATGCACTTTAATTGGCAAACATTGACACGAGTCCCATAATAATTTTAGGTGGTGAATTGAGTCCGGTGTATTTTCCGTATAATGTTTGAATTGAATCCGGAGATAAAATATTTGTTTAATATATAGCTTCATGATTAACTGACTACTAAGTAATCGTGAAAGTTTTCGCTTTAAATTAAATGCATTTTGTTTCACACGGGACATCCGAATATTTGTATTCTTGTTGATACTCGTCTGGACATACAGTCAGACGCATACACAAAAATTCAAAGCGAACGTACAAAATCAATTTACAAAAAAAAAAAAAAAAAAACAATTTTTATGGTAGCGGATTACAAATAAACAAATTTGAAGATTTAAACTTTTATAATCTTTGTAACTTAAATGTCTGCCGGCAACTATAAAATGATTAAAAATTATAAACATATAATATTTGAATGTTTTAACACAATAAACAGTCCCACAGACATTTTTCGAGAGACTTCTCAGCCTTCTGGTGTCCGCTGGATAAGTGAAGGGACTCAGCTCGAACAACCCGAAAATACGACTTGTTTGACTTGTATTCGGGATCCGATTCAATAGATCTGCAATAAAAATATTTTTTTATTTGATTATTAATGTATATTGACATACGCCGTTTTTGTAATATTGTTTTGTCGTTTTGTGCAACAGTTGTCCACGCAAAACGACGGTTGCGTATTGGCACGCAGTGCTGTGTGCTATCTAGATAATTTTATTTAAACACGTTATCTAGATGATCTAAATTATCAACAATTTGTATCTATTTATCTTTTCTAGATAAACTAGAAACTGCTATTTGATTATCTACGGGTAATCGGATAATTTTCAAATTTTACTTTGAGTTTATTTTCGTTTTTTCTATAACTGCCGTTTTCGGATATATATTTTCTCGAGTGTCATAGTAGTGATATATTGCAGAACTAATACACGGTTGGTTACACGCCGTTCTTTCGTTTTATTCGAATTTATTAATTGAATCTATACCGTATATAATAAAATATAATAAACAATTCGATTTGCGGTGTAATATAATGTGCATTAATAATATTCAATGATCAAAAAATAAGTAAATTATGACGGCTTCGTGAGACATAAATCATAATTCATATTTTATTATGTAATATACACAGACAAAATTATATTTAACTGTTTCGCAGGTTTTACATTTTATGACAGTCATTAAAAACTAAACAATTATCTGTTATTTTATCTCATATGTAGATAAATTTTCAAGACATTATCTGTTAGTATCTTATCCAGACAAGTTTTAATTTTTCCGTGCACAACACTGTGCGTACGACCACCGCTTGACGATTTTATTTATGACTAAATCGATTCGGATCGAGGTGACATTAAAAAATTGGCAATTGGCCATTGACGGTGGTAATGTTATATATAAAAAAAATAATAGTAACGTATCTCGCACAGTGGCGTATATAAAAAATTATTTCGTGGGCAGGAGGGTTATAAAAAAAAAAAAAATTTTCATTTATAATATAAACTTTATTTTAATAATTATGAAAATTAGAACACATAGATATATACATAAATAACAGTATAGGACAAAATCTAATTATCCTACTAGAGGTTTACTAAATAGGCAAAATTACCAATCACTTCTTCGGTGTCTGTTGAAATACTTCGATGAACTTGACATGAGAACTAATCATGTTAGTCGATTTTTCTTGTACTATATGTCAAGAACGATTTTAATATTTTTAATGTCGAAAAACATCTTTCTGATGACGCTGTTGATACAAGTAAAGTCACTAATATTGACATCGAACATCATATATTTGGAGAAAAAAATCAACAGATGTTTTCAAGCATCACGCAATAACGATTAGAGGTCAAAGTTGCCGTAACGCCGTCTTCTTCAGAGATGTACGCATTTTCCAGTCCTGTTACGGTCTTAGGTCGACCTAAGTGGGCTTTGTTTTTAGTGCTTTTTTTTTTTTTAAATGTGAAACCCAATTCCGAATAGTTTTGCGGTCGGGGACGGGATCATGCCGACCAAGCGCGAACCGAACACGAAACGCACGCTGGGTCGATATCAGTGAACCGCCGTTTTTAATAAATTCCTCGACAACAAACGCACGACAAACCAAGCCGTGATAGGTACTAATAATGGCATAAATAAAGATATCTATCAAAGCAAATTCCATTAGTTTATCTTAACCCAAACCCAGATTACAAACTTATCAAACTAGGGAGTTATTTCTGCCGCATCTATCCAGCAGTCTCTGGGACGCCCGATCGGCCCGGTGTTATAGACACCGTATCGTACCGTATACGTATTTTCTTTATTTATTTTTCGCGAGTCGCTACGTTTTCGATAATACGTCGTCGTCGACACATCAAATAAAACCCGACGTTTCGGGAGAAACAAAAAAAAAAAAAATAAATACAAAATCTCAATAGAAAAATGAAAAGATATTGTATTTAAAATGGCGATTGATCGCCAAACGGGTGGCTTTAGCAGTTTATATTTGTTGCCAAACCTACAATGGGTGGGTATTTCGAACGGTAATATTAATGTCACAAAGGATTAGCGGTGGGCAAAAACTATCGATGTTTTTGTTGAATACATCGATGTTTAGTCTTATAGTAGTAGTATTTTTTTAAAATTATTTGTATAAAAATTGTTTAAATTTATATATTTATTATGTTTGAACAATGGGCGGAATTCGGAATATTACCGTCTCTAATACATATGCTTTGAAATTAATTTTTTTTTAATTTGGTAATTTAGTATTCACCTATTTTTTTATTTTTTCCAAAAATAAAAAGGTTTGAAAACTCGATCTATAAAAGTTGGCGATTACCTGTCATCATCGGATAACTTTTTATTCTGCTAGTTTATGCTATGAAAATATTTTTTTGTTCAAATATCGAAAAGACATCGAAAAACATCGACGTTTTCCTCGAAAATCCGATGTATCGATACATCGAAACATCGATGTTCAAAACATTTTGCCCGTCTCTACAAAGGATGTATAAGTACTTTGAGCGTGATTTTATAAAAAAATAAAAATATTATTACTTAAAATATCTCTCGTGTGGAAATGGTATGTACGACACTCCGCCTACCGGTGCACACGAAATGCATATCTGATCCAATCCGAATTTTTAATCGCATATAAGAGGTATTCTATAAACGGTTTAGGTTCTTTGGTGAAAGTAGCGCGTAGGAGATTTTATATAAAATATTATAGGTAATTTTTTTTCCATCTGAATTCGAAGATACTAAAATCGTATACTTGACTCGTTTGGTCTTGGTTTTCAGTCATGTCGACGATGATGTCGCCCGGTTTATACGTAAAATATTTCGAGCCTTAATAGGCAAAAGGGCGTTATCGACACTTTTAGCCAAAATGATCGTTTTGATATCGAAAAATTCAGAAAAATCGTCTTTATCGGCGATAAATTAAGGGTGTAGGCGACCACATAATTAGACATTGCTCAGTTGTGCTCTAAAAGTTCCGGCATTATGCGCCACGTGTCGAATTTGTTGACAGTGTAAACGAGGTAAACGATATGGTCGAGTAACGTAAGAGTCTAGAGCGGAAAAAATAAGGTTTAATTTCTTATTTCATTTTTCTAATTTCAGGTCGACTTTTATAGAAATTTAAAAAAAAAAACTTTAAAATGCATCGAATATTCAATATTTTAAACTTTGTTTTTTTTTGTGTGTTACTAAACAGTCGTCAAAATATCGCTTACGCCCTTTTTGCCTATCGATATTATGAAACGAGGACTTTTGAAGGCGATAATTAATAATTATTATTTTTTTATATATATTATTATATATACGGTATAGTAAGAGGAATTTTTTCATTTTGTTTTTAATATACATAAAACTATTTGTATTATTATTTTTTTGCTATTTTCTTTCGGAATGTGACCGGGCCGAACAAAAATAACTCGACTCCTAGAAAAATATCTGCACAACGTATAAAACCGATAAAGGACGAACAATCAAAATATAATAAAATAAAAATTTAACATAAATCGATTTCAGTAAGTACAGTTGTGTGGATAACCACATTGATACCATTCCGTTTTTTGAGTTATACGAATTTATAACTGTTTAATTTTTTATTCTGTTTCAAATGTGTAAAACTTGTTTGGCTTTTCAAAAATGCTCGAAAATTCGACACGAAAATCGCCATACGTATAGTGGTTTTATAAGTGTTGATAAATGTTGATAAAAATCGTTTAAATGACTACACATTGCGTATTTCCTGTTTACCTGTTTTCGATTTATGCGGATATGAGATTATAGACTCGAAAATTGTTGACCGGACAAAATGCTCTACCAGAAACTACCGCTGAAATTGACAATATATGCAAATGTTGTTAACGGACAGCGAAAAAATGAGAAAAAAAAAATAATATGTTCACTGTCGAATACGAAGATTCGCGCTGTTCCGAAAACCGATGTCTAATTATCGAGCGTGCAGTGTAATTTTCGGATATTTTATGGCGGACGAGCAGGGGATGTTTACGATAGTCGACGATTTAGTACAGTACCGCTCCTGGCCCATTGATAATTTTTAATTTTCGTTTTATTGTGCGGCTCGCCAGTGTTTTTCTAGCCGGTCCCCGATACCCCTAGCCCCGTCGTCGTGGCACGCGACAAAACGAAACGGAACGAAAAACAAAAATGCATTTCAATTAACAAAAGAACAAAAAGTGGAACCCGGCGGAACCGGGATCGCCGCTATTTTTTTTATTATTTTTTTTTTATCGGAGCGGGCCAAAGTTTAAATCCGACGGGACTGTTTTCGAGAGGGGCGTTGGCCGGGGCGCGGACCAGAACGCCGCCGGGAGAAACTGTTCGTTTATACGTATCGCCGGTACAAGAATCGGCCGGTGACGTCCGCGCGGCGCGGGCGGTACGCACGCGTCGTCAAGACCGGCACGGGAAATCTCGGAGACGGCGCAAAAGTTTACTACGCGAACGCCGGGTGATAATGCCGTAAACGAGCACCCGAACGAACGCCGTCCGCCGAGAGGGGAAAAATCGCGGTCCGTCTCCGTGCACGGCGATGACCCATTGTTGTTAACGACGCCGAGAAAAGGACCCGCGGAATTCACAAAGTTTCGCCCAGTTCTTCGCCGGGCTTTATGCTGTGGGGGGAGGGCCACCGCCGTGGTCGTCGTCGACGCTCGTCTCCGGGTTTCCGGTAAACACCGTATCCGGTTTATTATTACTTTAATAATAATAATAGTAACAATATACAAGGCCCGACGAAGTCTGTTCGGCTCGTGTCGAGCGCGCTCAAGTCGCCGGGACGTCCGCGGCAAAAAACTTGTAGAACGCGGACGACGACGGCAGCGACCACCGGGGTCCGGATTACCGTTCCGTCTTCCGGCGGATTTCACAATGCGAAAATCATACGTCCAAGTCGTGCACGGTCCTCCGGTGTTTTAATCTCGTCCGTACCGGCGGTTCTCGGCCCGCGGTCCGCGGACCCTCCGGGGGGTGGGGGGGGATCCGCGACGACGCTATCGTCTTTCTGGCCGCGCATCTATCGTACGCGCGATCCGCTGGCCCGTGTGTTTTCGTGAATTCCGTCTTTACTACGAAATGTATTCGGCCGTCAAAACTACGGTTCCGATTGAAAATCTCGAAACAACAAGAATTGTCTAAAAAGGTATCCGACACGCGGAATGTCGTTTGCCACGCGGCTCCTTCTCGTGATTATTTTCCTGTTACACGTACAACTGGATTCGTAACCCGTTTATAATCGATGTTAGCCGATTAAATGGACTGGCATCGCCGGAATAATAGATAGGAACCACTACAAATAGTAATGGAAAAATTTAATTTAATCAAACGGTATTGGCAAATTTTCTATTTACGTGTACGAGTTGATTATCCGGGACTATCGAATATACCTCTGCGCTACATATCTCGGCGTACGAGCTTTTTCTACTCTAGTTTCCATGAAAAATAACTATTAAAGCCGGTCGCAATATATATATATATTTCCGATCTACGGTTAAATCTATCCGGTATCACACCTGAAACAATGAAATTTGTAGCAGAAACGCAACGTAATCTTTCGCATTAATTATTATTATTTTTTTTTTTTTTATATATATATATTATTAAAGTATTTTCGTATAAAAAAAAATGGACTTTTGTGTAAAAAAAACGTGCAAATTTTAATACATTCTGCGTATGTAAATTTGGTTATTGAAAAATAGTTTTAATAATTAGTAATACTATAGTATGACGTTTCTATATACCTGTCAATTGTAGATATTTCTCGTAGAGTGACTCTCTGCGTTCAGTCTAGAAACGTACACGGATAGTCCGAGTACTTTAGGTAGGTACCCCTGCTAGTCCAATCCTTAGCCCCGGCTAGGCGAACTAGAGTCAACAATTATACGCGATGTACCATGGCAACAAAACTGGCCGTGGTGTTAAACAGACGGCCTAGAACACGCTGACATTCGATTATTCGGGTATGTTTTAAGTGCAGGAAAAGACCGTTCGAATTAGTAGAGCTATGATTTGAAATCATCATCTCCCCCCCCCACGGACTCTGGGATTTTCAAACGGCCAAAGGCGAAATGTTAACGGAAACGGTTGGTGGACGAGCGTTGTCCAAGCTCGCTTCCAGCTCAAGTCGACAGAAAGTAATTGATTCGCTTATCGGAAAAAATATAAAACGAAATGTGTTTGTTTCGATGGTTTAATTTTATCTGCTGAATACGATCACCGTAAGTTATTACGAGTTGATTGATCTTTCAAATGAACGTATAACTATTACCGTGTTCTTGACCGTTGACTTTTTTTTTTATTTCTTTCGATTAACTAAATTTAACCGCGAATTTATATTATTCGTATGGATTTGCGTTTTCTTAATAATAAATAACCATTGGACAAATACGCAAATGTAAATAATTTTATTCGTCGCATAAAATATATTACCCATACCGTAATAGTAATTGACGAAAGCTTAAAACCGCATTTTTTTTACTCGACAATATAACTACTTCATAGCCCGCAGACCACACAGTCGCCCGGTTTCAACACCTGCGACTCGGTCCCCCCGGGTCATATGCAAAATAACCCAGCGAGAAATCCGACTTTTGTTTTATTTTCACTTTAGATTTATCACTGGGGATTCACCAGTTTAAAAGAATAGGTTGAGTTTTTATCCGTTGCCTTTTTTTTTTTTTTCTTCGATATTTATACCGCAGTAGTGGCCAAAGGATGGGCACGGCGATATTCCTACCTACCTACCTACCTAAAAAAAAAAGCCATAAATTGAGGATTTTTTTTGGATTTATATATATATTATATACTCGAGACTGGTAAATTGTGAACATTTCTTGGATAACAATTATTTATGGTGTGGCCCACGAACCGGATTTAGATTTCCGCAATCTGACTGTTTAAAAAAAAAAAAAAAAAAAAAAACTTTGACTCTGTATAAACGGATTTTTTTTTAGACTTTTATGCGTATATCTTTATTGCATTATCAGTATTCGAAATTTAAATAAGTTAAGTTTTATGCGTGACAGACAAAAGTACCAACCGAGATGTACCTGCATTGTTCATTTATGTAGAATTTCACTATAGTGCATTATAAATATTTAAAAAAATAATAATAATAATAAAAAGTAAAATATATAGACGTTGGATTTCTAAAATATAGTTTCAAAAGGAAAAAAAAAACTTCAAACGGACGAAAAATAAGAAAAGGAAAAAAAAAAAGCATTTCTTTGATCTGTATTATTGAAATACTGTAAGGTAGGTATATGAATGCCTAATTTGTATCTGTCCGTCCGTTAAATAATTATATAAATATTTTTGAAATCACTAAAATATTTGGTTGAAAACAATATTTTAAAAAAAAAAACTCCTAGTACGTCCGTATTAATTATATGTTTATACAAACGACTATTATTTTATTTTTTTATTTTTTTTTATTTTAGTACCTTTATACGAAGCTATAAGCGTTTTAGTGAAAATGAAACTCTAGATTTAAATCGGTAATTTTTTTTTTTTTTTAACACTTTCGGTGTTTATTAGACAAAATCAATGTAACAACGACTGCTGAATGTAAGCTTTATTTATCATCACACGGTGCCTAATTTATCGGGACATTGGTGGTTAGGTGCATACGTTTTTGTATTTTTCCTCAGGCCGTCTACCGCATTACAATAGTTTATAACCGAAAAACACGAAAGAAACACGACGACGGAGGAATCGTATTTAAAATTAAAAAAAAAAAAAAAGATTAGGAGGCATCTGCGTAAAAATCGGTAGGTATAGTGGGAGTTTTCGAACTGAACGAAAAGTATCGTATTATTATGCAGTCATACACATTATTTTAGATTCCGAGCACAGCGAACGAATGCTATTATATAGTTTTACAACGATGAGTTTTTTTTTTTTTTTTTTTTTCGTCTACTGGGAAAACTGCAATTATTAGGGCAGTAAAAATGCGCAAAAAGTTTCTTATTCCGAAAACTTTTTAAATTAGTTATCGAATACGAAACGGCAGGTTATAGTAGACAAGGTATAGGAGATTATAGGTATACCAAGTGATCAATTTTTTTTTTTTTTTTTTTTTGATATCGATGTAGGTAATTAGATTCTCGCGATAATTGCAACGAATCACGAGTGAAAAAACCGGAAGAAATTCGGGCGACCGATAAAATTATTATGAATGTAGTGCTCGAAACTTAATGCTCTTGAAAAAGTGTTAAATACGCGCGCGCATGTGCGCTTAAAAAAGTAAAAAATATACACTTATTTGGTGGATTTGATGTACCTACCTTAATAGTCATACTCAATAGTACAAATTGATAAAAAAAAATAGGGTACATGTCCTTATGCACTTACATACAAGTAAATGAGTTATTTTCGATTAATATTTTTTAAACATAGTTTCCCAAAATTAATATACAGAATAAAATACATGTCTTGAATAAAACGTTCGTTCAATACAATGAAGTGTGTTTTAAACTGTTTCCACTATAAATAATCATATTGAAATTAAATTGCGTAAGGTATAATTTTAATTTTCCCTTTGAAATTGTTGCATATTTTTAAACGTTCGTAAAATTTACCGGGTAAATTTATATATTTCGTAAAACTATAGTGTTTTTTTTTTTTTTTTTTTTTTTTGCCAAAAAATTTCGTAATTGCATTATTACGAATCATCAAATATGCTTTGAAGAATGGTCGAATTAAGAAATGTGCTCTTAAAATCACAAAATCGCTAACTATGCGAAAATATGCACTTTTGATATTTTTCTTGTAGTGCTGTGAAACGAATTTTGTAGCTTACTCGGCAATAAATCGAATAGCCCACAAAAATAAAAAATAAAAAAAAACCACGCAAATGCAACGACATCCGAACCCTAATCATTATTGTTATCGTATAATAACGTTTTCCGCCATCATTTTTTTTATTAAATAGTTAATCGTCGTTTTCAATTAAAAAATTTTTTTAAAAAAATAATAATAATACAAAATACTGACATACGCCGTCACAGTGACACGTCCTGCAAATCAGTGACCTGCACTGCAATACGTGCAGTCTATATATATATATATATATATATAATTTAATTTTTTTAAATTGAATTTTTTTTAATATTTTTCTTTCGTTATTCAAACGTAAACAATTGAATTTCTTTTTTTTTTTTTTTTTTTATAATCGAAACGATATTCTTATATTATATCGTCCGAACGCAATGCGAAAAAAAAAAAAAAAAAACATAAAAAGGCGACGACGGCGAGGCATCTCTATAGTGAATTTTTATCACACGGCAACCGAGAAAATTATAGAAATCAATAAGTAATAATAAAAAAAAAAAATTTGAATTGTCCAATATTCAAACGTGCAGAGAACGCAGAAATTTAAATTTAAAAAAATTCGAACACCGTCAATTTCGTAGGTTTTTTTTTTTTTTTCTTAATAAGAAATCGATTGCAAAAAGGTCCAAGAAAGTAATTGTATACGGATGGATTGATGAGAATCACCGCTGTTTAAGCTGATTCCTTTTTACTCAAAAATCGTTTAAAATAAATAGAACGACCGAGTATTTTTATTAAAATTATATTATATATGATGGATACCTAAAAAATTCTAAACGATATACAATTATTTTTGATAAATATTTTTAAGTCGACAAAAAAATTATATTGCGATTCGTATAAAATAAAATACCTTTACGAATTATACTCGAAATCCAATATTCGTGTTTATGATGAAAAGTATCTATACTTTTACGTATTAGAAAATATTCACGTTTGACGTAACGTTTTTCGTGTAACACCGCACAGTTCCACAACACTTTTCCGTGATATCTACAGCAAAGAAATTTAAAAAAAAAATATTATTATTATTTCTAAATAATTCAAAATGAATACAGATGAATTTAATTTGATTTACGAACATGAAAAAAAAAAGAAAGATTTAACCGGCCACGATAGGATATAGAGTGGAATTTAATTTATATCTATACTCGTATACGAAACAATAAAAATCATCGCTAACGTAAAACGATTTTGAGCAAAGTTCGGTCAATGCCAATAACGTTATGAAAATGCATTTTGTATGATTTTCGTTAAAATTTGCACTTCAAACGCTTATAAAAAAAAAAAAAAGTTTGCCAACTGATTTTTGATATTTTTATACCGCTAAATGGAACGAATTACGGTAAACCTTTTTGGTTGTAATCTGCATAAAGCCAAATAAAAACTAAAAAAACACGACAATTTAAAATAGAAATAAGTATTAATAACTCAAAAAAACGCCAGAATAGTTTAAAGAAAAAATTCGCCACGTCTATAAAAGAATAATATTTCTCCGTTTTCAAGGACATTACAAGGGAAATCAAAAAAAAAAAAATAAAAATAACTACCGCCAACTAGATCCGAAATTCAACAAAAAAAAAAACCTCTCTTGTCGTTTTTTTTTTTTTTTTTTTTTTTATTGAAGAAAGTTTTCTGGTATAAAAGTTATTTACAGAGAGAAAAAAAACAACGCCACAGTAAAACCAATACATTGCTCGGGATCTAAAACATATTACCAAAGAATAGCCGCACCTAAGGTAAAATAAATGACGTACCGTATAAAACTAATATTATAGTACAGGATGAGTAGTAATAATATTATTGGGGTTTTTTTTTTTATTATTATTATTATTTCATTTATAACGAACAAATTATTTTTAATTGACAATAGTCGATTAAACATCGTACACGCCGGCCGTATTCGAAAACTGATGGGAAATAAATAATAAATCGTACGTCGACGTTCGTTTTCCGACCGAGTCCCCGTGTCCAATACGGTACGGAGGGTGAAATACGATTGCGTACGTTATTTTTTGTGCGGCATCGTTGCAGCGCTGGGAAACCGCATAATTTACGAAAATATGTTCAATTGCCAACGGTATCAATACGAAAATACGACTGTATCTGATTGAAAACGGATTCAATCGTCTATTAAGGCGAGCACGATATGTAAAAAAAAATTGACAAAAGCCGTACGATTTATTTATCTACGAAAATCGGCTCTATTTACCAAAGAAAACGTTTTGTATCCAATGTGTCTCTCTCGATATTTTTATACATATTGTCAACGCAAGTAAAAGTCGCCTTATAAATAAATAAAGTTCACATGACCAGTTTACTGTATATTATCGTATACTTATATTTTGTAATTTTTATGTACAAATCATTATTATAGAAAAAAAAGTTTATTTTAAATTCATTTCGATTTATTAAGTAATAATATTATTTATAAATTATTTCAACGGTGATTTTTAACTTCGAAACTCGCAAAACTTATCGTGTATTTTTTGAAAATTGTACAATTATAAATAACGCAATCGCGTTCCCAAACCGGTGAATCGTACGCATTCCAGTGCTACCCAAATAATAATCGGGATGATTGGATTTTGGTTCCCAGATTTAAGGTCCCATTTCATAAATACATTGGTTATTAAAAATTGTTCGAAATAATAATTTAATAGTCATTTATTACAAGTAAATTATGAGTAATAAAGTCAAATTAAAATAATAATAATAATAATAATATAAATATAAATATATAAAGTATACAAATGATATTATTTAGTAGACTAAACTTTGTTAGCTAGTGCTTGTATATGATGGAATCCGGATATTTGTTTATATTTTTGATTTTGATTATCTATAAAATTGTATTTCATCTTTATAATATTAATTGTGTGTCGTCTTTCTTTATTAGAGCTTCTTATAACAATTTATCACTATCACCTTGAACACCGTATAATACATCTAAGAAATGGTAGACATTTGGATGCGGTGAATAAAATTGGGAACTAAACTTGGAGTGAAAACGGATTCACACGGATTAGTTATGCGATAAACCTTTTTGCATTTTTTTACCGTCAGATATTGGAGGTGAAAATAAAGGATTTATTTTCAATATAATTTTCGACTGATGAATTGTCTAAGTTTTTCATTACACGGTAGTGTCTCAGCTAGTTCAACGGAAGAGCAAACGCCGACGGATTGCGCATCTAGAAATGGTAATCCAAATACATATGTAAAATATTCGCCTATTTCCGTGTTTCGTTCGTACTCTGTAGAACGGAGCCCGATTTTCGTATTGTTTCTAGGTGAAACCTTTTTTATTGCATTGTGTATAAACGATGTCAATACCGGCATGAGATAATTTCGGGCACTGCGTTGCTATAAAAAAAAAAAAAAAAAATAATCATTTCGCCTATTCGATCGACTTTTATATTCGGAGCACGGACCGCCTGTTGTAAATATTATCGGGAGCCGATTGATCCGCGGTTGGCCGTCGGCAATATATCGGGACGAAACGAAGAAAAAAGAAAAACAAAATAAAAATTATACGCGTAATCGAAATGGACGATGGTTATACGTAATATAATATATTGTCCGTGTTGACGTCGTCCGTTCCGATAAGTTCTAAGGTGCGTTTCGTAATGACCGGAAACGGTGGCGGGTGGGAATCGTCAAAATCGCAGATTATCGTGTTTCGGACGACGGGACGACGTTATTTGCACGTCGCCGGGATACTGTTAAAGAGTGTCGCGGAATCTTTGCCTCCTATACGGCCGTCGTCTTCGTCGTCGTCGTCGTCTTCGTCGTCTTCGTCGTGTTCAATTAATATTAGAAACGGATTTAATAACGTCGGCGTTGCAGCTGCCGTCTGACGTCGAGCGCATTCGCGCAGTATTATCCTCATCGCACCGCCCGGTCGTCGGGGGGCCGGTGCCGGTAGCAAATGGCAAACAACAAAACAAATAGATTGTCTTGGAATAAAAACGTACAATAAGCTTCGATGAGTGTAACGCGGACGGTGTGCCGCCGGCAAAATGGGAACGGGTTCAAAAACATACAATACACCATTTTCAGGAAAATAAAAACCGTCCGCAATATTCTCGAAAGTAGAAAAATCATTCATTTATTCATAAACGGGTTCGGCCGGTGCGATTTTTTTAATATTTGATTAACTTTTGGACTTGTAATCTACAAGAAGGTGCAATAAAAAAAAAAAAAAAAAAAATACGAAATCGTTTTAAACGCACTTATTCCCTTTTGCCCGGACACCGTCCGTATACAGGGTGTCCCACCGAGATTCACCCGTTGCCGTATCTACTGAAATAATAATGATAAATATAAATCTTGATTTTTTTTTTTTTTTTCATCACTCACGGGCATAACGACTCACAAATATTCATATTACAATTACATTATTATGTCGTTTATGTAAATCGTTTAGAAAAATTACTTTTTATTATTTTCGAAAAACATAAACACGGGCCAATGGCTAAAAATGGCCATTTCGTAGAGTTTATATTCTTCTGGACGTTTCGACTTTTTATTTTCATTATCAGCATCGTGATTTTTAATATTCTTTTCTTTTTTTTTTTTTTTTTTTAGTGTACAGAAAATTAGTGCATTAAACGTAATAGTGTTTTTTGATAAACAAAACTTATCAAAAAATGAGATGAGATAATTTCAAAACACTACGAAAGTATTAAATTATACACTATTTTCTGTACATTAAAAAAAAAAACCTATTAAAAATCACGAGGTTTAATGAAAACGTAAAGTTTATTCGGAAGAATAATAAAAACTCTATAAAACGGCTATTTTTTTTTAAATTATTCGAAAATAATAAAATAAAATGTTATTTAAAAAAAAAAAAAAAATTGTTTAACAAAACATAAGAGTTTAATTGAAAAATGAATATTTCTAGTCCTTAATTGCCGTGAGTCGTATGAAAAAAAAAAAAAAAAAAAAAACAAACGAAATTTGATTATTTTCATTATCTCCGCAACGGGTGTATACTTGTTCGACAGAACGCAATAAAAAAAAAAAAAAAAATTAAACGTACACAAAATCGTACTGGTCGAGTGCGTAAAACGCAATAACATACGCGTGTAAACACCCTGGGCGTATTACAATAAAATGATTCATATTTAAAAAAAAAAAAAATACGATCAACGTTTGGAACTTTGTGGCACAATTGTTCGGCATTAGCAGTAAAGCCGGACGTTATAGAGTTACAAACGTAAAAGTCAGGAAGTCAATTTAAACTTTCAAACCGTTGATAATTGATCAAATTTAACTTTTATTTGTTTAGTTTTTTTTTTTATTGTGTTTGTATATTTTAACTTATTGCATTGACATTAATGCGTTAATTTAAAATTACACCACGTTTTTGGGTTTGTATCGATTTATTTGTATTATCATACAACATCACACAATACAATTAATGTTAAATTATCAAATTAACTGGCGGTTAACTAATGGAACAATTGAGTTTTGTTCGATTCGCTTAACTTAACCGAGTCGATATTTATTTCTATATTAACGTTGCGAAACAGCAGAGTTCATAAGTCACGAAATAAAATATTGTCCGTGTACGCGATCCGTACGAGGATAATTATTCGTATGGTTTCGAAGCTGTCGTCAGCCTACCGATTCCGGGTATTGGTTTGATTTCGTCTGAAATTTTCGCAGTGCCATTTTCAAACACCCGCCGGCGGGCTGAATTGCCGCGGGACAACGGGCTATAAAATTATGGCATAGAATAGAATTCGGAAAAAAAAATTAAACGCTATACGCTTTATCCGTTCGAACCGGCGATTGACCCCCGGGTTGGTTGCCTTGGTTCTCTCGATTCGCGGCAGTTTTCCAATTCAAATTCCGGCAGCTAATCGCAACCATCAGCGAGCGCCGGCCCGTTACGAACTGTCACATTTCCCGTTGTTATTGCCCAACGTCGCGTGTTTCGTTACGGCGTGCTCGTTATCGTATACACGGGATTGAATTGTTTTATGACGAATTCTTTCGTTTCGCGTTTAATGCGTATTGAGATGTTATCCATACAATACTTAATATTGTATTAAAAATAAATTGCCGTGCAGATATCTGAAATTTCGGAAGTAGGCCGGGATAGTACGCGATACCGTCTCGAAGCGCCTGATTTTTGTTTAAATTCGATTTTCAACGCCGGCGGTCGCGCTCGAACTCTGGTATTTCGGCATTGTTATTATTCATGTCTAGCTTAAACTGAAGAATAACAAAAAAAAAAATCAAAAGGTTAGATAGAATATTTAAAGAAAACGCTAGTACAGGGTGCGACTGACGAGTTTTGATGGGCTATAAATAACGAACAGTAAAACTTAGAGAAAAGGTTTTTTTTTTTTATTACTTAAATCAGTATTCAATCACATTTTTAAAAATTGTTTTTTGAAAATTATAACTCCAAGATGGCGGCCGTCAGCATTGATACACTGTTGTAGACGATCTCTGAAGCTCTCGTATGATTTTCGACACATTTCGACTGGTATGGGCTCGACTTCCACGTGGAGTGGTCTTTCATGGAGCTGCCGTGGGTTATTTGTAGCCCAAGTATCGAAAATTTTGTATATGGGCCTCATCGCTGCAGAAAAAAGTTGATATCGGAGGAATTTGCAGAAGAATTTGCTGACAGAGATAATTTACGGTTGCCGGAGTCATTTAACTCTTGGACAAACATTAATTTATAGAAATTAAATGATAAATCTTCGTGAAGAATTCTCCTCAAAGAACGGTCTGAGATTCCCAAAGCTACAGCGTGTTTCCGGGCTGTGCGTCTTGGTGACTGCTCAATTGACTCTCTAACCAACTGCACATTTTTGGAGGTTCTTACCGTTCTGGGTGCTCCGTGTCCAAGTCTACTTGCAAGGGTATTTGCAGTTTCTTCCAAATGCCGTATCCGCAATTCGATAGTGTTAGCAGAAGGAACAGATTCAGCACGCGTAATGCCGAAGTGTATACGAAAAGCCCTTTGTGTAGCGATCACAGAATGATACCATTTATTAAGGCCTGCTCTTATCTTATCACAGGCTAATGACCACGTTAAACTCGTCAATCGGCTCTGCCGCACCCTGTATATTACAGTAACGGTGAGAGTAACCGGTGGCGGTTATACGTAAAGTTCAAGAGGGACAGGCGGTTCGATTGAACCAAATTTTTAAAAATCTTCCACGTTCCGGAACGAAAACGATTAATTAAATCCGTACCGCGTACGACTTAATACATATTAACGCCGGCGGAGTGATTAATAAACCGAAATCAGTTTGAGAACAGTTGTTTGTGCGTCGCAATCGGTGCAATCGCAAACCTCAAGCAAAAATAAAAACGTATTCACGTTTTCTATCAACGTTATATTCATGTTTTACTCGGACAAGAAAATAATATTGTCGAAAAGCTACCACAGCCGTATCGTCTACACGGCACCCTTGACCGTCAGAAACCACAAGCGAATCCGTCGGGATACGGGACGGCGTACTTGTGGGAAACAAGTAATTGTGCCGCACATGAAATTTTTTAGTAAAGGGGTGTTGTAGTGAACCGGACCGGGTAGTACGACTCGAAACTATATAATGGCGAAGTCACCTGAAGTTGATTGACAGGGCCGCTCGGTGGACGTTGAACGGAAAAAAAGATTTGAAGACAATAATGAACACTTGCGAACAATAAAGTTACTTTATCGAGACCGAGACCGGGTTCCTAACCCGCGGTTCACACAAACGTAAGGTACGATACCAACGGTTTGCCCACACATCGAGTGGACGCTACGTCTAAAACTTATATCCGTATATAGACCCAACTCGAATGTAAAAGCTACCGAAAGTAGAAATCACTTACATAATACGCGTAATTCTCAATCATAAACAATTTATATATTCAAGCATGTAGTAACCGTAAATAGAGTTACTCGATATACCGAGCCCCACGCACTGTGTACAAAGTGTAATGATGGCAAATGTGTCATTATCCCCTTAGGATGACAAACAGTAAAAAACTCCAAAATCTTCTAAAATAAAGAACGCGAGTGCATTAATTTTGTTTTGATATTCATGTAAGACAAATATATAGTTTGTTCGTCAAATAATTTCGTAAACGTTCGTGTATATTTCACCGCGTTATCTCCGTTACAGAGATAAGAAAACCATCAACGTTGGTTGATAATGACGGTGTATCGTTTCGTTTGTTTTTCGAGTTTTGTTTAATTAAGCCATTAAGCCATTAAATCGGTCTTTGATCGTCGTGTATACGTAGGACAAAATATACGCTATTACACCGCCTACCCGCGGTTTTGATTTCGACGAATAAATTATGTTGCCCGCCACCGACCCGCTAGTTTCCGGATACGGACAAGACGGAGACCTACCGATACGGTCCCAGGGCGGATCGGGTCGTGTCCTCCGTGTAAATCGTTTACCGTTATTATTATTTTTTTTTTATTTCGTTTCCGAATTAATTTCGTTAATTTGTTCTATAACAAACGATACGCGACACCGTGTCTCTGTAGAACCGCATACCGCGGTGTTGCCGTGCAAACGTACGGCGGGCGTTTCTCCGTTTGTGCGTACGGTACGGGTTGATATTTCGTAATTCCATTACCGAATGGGGCCCGCCCGCGGCCACCAGTCGAGGTCTCGTACGACGCCGCACGCCGTACGTTTACCGTTTTAAACGGGATCAAACGAAACCCGACCGACCGACCCCGACGACCGGCCGACCGCGGACTACGGGGTCCGGACACGAACGAACGCGCCAACGTGCGCCGTTTATTATACCCACACCACTGCGTTTTACGCGAATCTCTAAACGATAATCGCAAAAACGGCTAAACCGCACATTTTCTATCGCCGAGAAAATCGAAATACAAATCGTTTGTGCACGACAAAAGGCACGTTGGACAAAACTTACGAATACGGACCTCGCCGGCCGTATACGAAAACAAAAAAAAAGGCACGTTAATTATTTACTTAGCAATCGGATCTCGAAACGTATTACCACGGTGGTACACGAGTGACAACGAACCGGGTTGATTCGTTGACTACAAATCGGCGTTATAGCAGACGAACAGGCCGGATTTAGTGCTCGACCGACGGTCGGCGCCGACGTGGATTTTTTATATACAGACCTTAAAATTTTATTTTATATTGTAAATTTTTAATGATCTTTGTTATAATTTCTAAAATAATACGTTTATAAAAAGCTAAAAAAAAAAATAATGACCATATCGATACTGAGGTACGTGTTCGCCGGTTGAGCGCTGAATCCAGCCTTACCGTTCGTTCGTCAGTTATTATTATTATTTGTTACTCGCGAATTACACAATTCCTTTCGGGATAATTCGATCGGGATTACGTCATAAACGACGGGATCTAATGGCATAAAATCGCACAAACAATTAACAATTGCGATCTAGGCGATCGCGTTCGATTGATCTTTGAACACGAACATATGGACCGGCGGTACCGCCGAACATACCGATTCGATATCGATAAAAACGCATTCGACATTCTGTCGAGTATTGATTTCTAAAATATTTTCTTTTTTTTTTCTTTTAATGTCTTTGGTTGTAAACGCCGGGATGTACGTACGTTCGTACGTACAAACCGCCAGTAACCTATACAAACACATATTTCGTACCTCGTTCCCGGTATATTTATCCATAATATTATTATTATTATTATTACGATACGGACGATCCGATCGCAAATCATAATGCGGTTATAAAAAAAAAAAAAAAAAAAAAAAAATGCCCTCGTGTCGTTTTCATCAAACGTATCGACAACACACGCGCATTCGTCCGGAGAAATACTGCGGTAAAGAGGCAATACGGTACACTCGGCTCTTTATAATTATATTTATCGATCCGTTCCCATCTGCGTTTTCTGTTCCGTATGTTCCGTTTTTTTTTTTTTTTTTATTATTATTATTTTAAACCGATCGAATACTGCAATATAATAATATTCGTGGAATTTTAGATCAGACGTTTTTTTTTTTTTTTACGATATTTCGTTGTTCCTCGTGTATAAGTAAAATGTAGCTGTAACAATAGAAAAATATTAACGTCGGATTTTCAACATAGTTTTTCTGTGTACCGATTTTAACGTTTCACAAACTGTTTAGTTATTTATACACAAATGCATACGACATTTTACGGTTATAATTTTTTTTTTTCTTTTTATCGGATCTACATAAAATTTACTTTTAAAATAGATATATACGTATACAACCGTATACGATAATTATTTACGAATTGTTGTGATACCCACGCATCGTACAAGGACCGGAAGGGATGTACCTGTTTTTTTTTTTTTTTTTTAGTTTGTCAGTGTAACGATGTTACGATATTTAGTTTCACTAATATTTAAATATTTTTCTCGTACAACGTGTACTATTCGGTTAGTAAAAATGCTCCGCATTGTTCACGTCGTGTACACGGAAACAAAAACAAAAAAACCGACGCGGATTTTTCGACCGGTAATATACTTTATTTGAACCGAAAAAATTAATAAAACAACCGGCGACGAGAATGCGGAAACTCGTAAGTTTCATTTCTGTCCGCTAATCCGTCTGCGGCCAGTGACCATCGGCGGTACGAAATATTTCGTTTTCGCGTTCGCAGCTACTCGGCGGCGTTTAGCTTTAAAATAGTACCGGGGCGGTTTTATTTTTTCGATATAATCGGTCGTCCGCTCGCAAATATAATAAATTATCGCTAGTCAAAATCATAAAGAGTCCGGCGTACAAATTATATGCACACGTTTCAAACCATTATAGGTATTCATAATACATGTGCATGTGCATATTCAACGAAACGAGCCAGCCGTTGCCGATGTTGTAAATTTACATTTGGCAAACGGATAAACGCGTATGGTTCGACGAACGCATGAATAGTAATAATAATTATATCACTGTCTATACTCCGGCAATGTCAATCGGGGCCTGAAATTGCGTGTAGTGGCAACTGTAACAGGGTGTGCAGTTGACGGACAATGTACTATTTAAAACAAAAAAAAAAAATAAAAAAATAATAATATTACGTTATCGATATAATATTGTATAAATGTAATTTTCCGCGCTTTAATTTGGACGTGTTTTTGAAGTTACAGGGAATAGGTGACCTTCGGAACCCTAACGATATTTTCGGTTGTGGTTCCGGTTTGGTTAAAAAAAAAAAATTACTGTTATTAAAAACGCACGCTTACAAATAGCGTTTCAACAACGAGACTGCAAACAAAATAACGTACTGAAAACGCGACAAACGTACGAAACAAGTACGGCGGTTACTGCGGTACGTGGCGGCTGTCCGTGTGCAAGACACGCGAGCGCGACCGGTCGGCATCATCGGCGGGGCGTTAGGGGTAGCCCGTCCGGGCGCGATGGCCACACGATTGCCGTCGGCAATACACAGACAAGCAACCGGTTACGGACCAAAAAATAAAACCATCGAAATAATAATCCGGCCGCGATGAAAAATAAATATTTGGCGACAATCGATAAACTCCATTCTTGTCGTTATTATTATTGTTATTCACTCTGCAGTATGTTCAATTTCAAAAAAAAAAAAAAAAAAAAAAACTGGGAATGTATTTCGATAGAAAACACAACTGGTATCGAATCCTCTTGACTTATAAAAACCCATAACCGTCGTTCAACCCGAATGTTTGTACAATTCGTAGATAAAAAAAAAATAATCGCGGACGGCCGTGTAATACGATTATTTCGAATTGAAAATACCATAGATAGGTATATAAATTATAAATATAAAAAAAAGACAATTTTTTTATAGAAAACAGACACTTGTATTTATTCGATTAAAACAAAATCCAATTTAAAAAAAAAAAAAAAACCTCCTCAGAACCTTAAATAACTGAAAATATCCGTATTTTATCTAAAACGTTCCGGTTTCTTGAATTGAGAAATATGGGTTTCAGTAACGGTTCCAGTACCTGAGGTGTATGCCTAATGTACTTTTTCCAAAAAAAAAAAAAAATTATTTATATTTTTACTTTTGTGGCGAGTGATTTCACTACGGTGCGGATTTTTTCGCCCGGTGTTACACAAATTCGAAAATATTTTCTAGATTTATAATTTTGTGGTTTTTTTTTTATTTTTATTTTACACGCTGACTAAAAAAAAAAAAAAAAAAAAAACGGTTTCATTTTGGTCGATTACTGAATTTCCTTGGCTACAAAAAAAAAAAAAAAATCAAAAAACTCACGACCGATACGACGAATGGCTATAATCTAACTTGCGGTTTACCGAGTTCCTGTCAGATTCTCGATTGCAATGATTTATCGTTGTTTTTAGTATGTAAACTGAATAATTACCCTGTGTCCTGCCGCCCATCTGGCCCCTCTAAAACAGTGACCAGGTCATGGATGTCCGGCTTTTATAAATATTATTTGACTTTCGGTATTATTTACATAGACAAATGTTGTAATATGTAAAACGTACAACTCGCTTAGTTCGGTAACTAAATTAATTTGAAAATATTTAATTTTTTCTTCTTTATTACAAGGGGTGGTGTAATTAAAGAAAAATTGCGCGTGCAGTAGCAAATACCGTAAATTTTAGTCACGGATGTTAATCGGAGAGTAAAATTAAAATCGAGATAAATTATTACCGGGGAATAATTTGCCGCACAAATTGTTAAAACAACTCCGATGATTGATGACACGCAGCCATTACCTAGACATTACCAGACGATTTTTTTTTTTTTTTTTTTTGGTCCTGGGAGAAATATCGGAACAGACAAAAGTGACAAATATATCGGAACACAATATCTTACCGGTTGAATATTGTTGTTGTTCATCATTATTGCTTTAGAAGCCATTTTGAGGCTCATTGCTGTAAAACAGACTTGTTTTCCATGTATCTCTGACTCGAGCTATTCAATTGATTTCTATCTAGGGATCCGAGATTTATTTTTTTATTGAAAATACGGGACATTTTTCAAATCGTACCTATACTCATACTTTATATAGATGTTAATTATGAAGGCGGGTAAGGGTGTATAATCCTTCAATAATCAAAATTAATATCGAAAATTCAAAAGTTAGTTAGTCCGCAGTGAAGTAAACATTTAGTAACTTAAATTACATACGACCTCGATCAGTAACATTCCTTTTTCCCCACACTTAATAAACATACAATGAAATAAACTCAATATTCAATGCTCAAAACGAATACAATTACAATAATTAGGTGATGGTCGATACAATACCAGTGTAGTCACAAAACCAAAAAAATTAAGTTAATTTATTTTGCAGAATTTTTTTTATTAAAATCAAATAATTATCAATTATCGATCATTATTTAGATTTTAAAATACTAAATGATAAGAAAAATATACGATTTTTGAAATTATTTAAAAAAATAAGGTACATACAGGATGGATTATCGAAAATACGGGACAAAAGTGACTTTTTTGGACCTTTTGTCAGGACACTGGGACACTTCATTGAAACACGGGACGAATGTGATCCCTATTCAATTTTAGTCTCTTCTTGCTTTTATCAATCCATCTTTGGTTTATTGGTTTTATTATCGGTGTTTTTCGCCAATAGGTCCAGTTCAGAAATCACCATATGTTTACCGTATCAGTTAAATATTATCGTACAACTTAAGGATTACAAATTGTATATTTTAAACGCATAAATGAACAGAAATGGAGTAAAGACGAGACGTATAAATCGTTAAATTGTATTTTACAATAGATTATACGTGTTGCATTATACAACAGTGAACGGTTCACTGGCCACATTCGTATTAGGAATTACCGACAAAAACCGTGACAAATAAAATATTGTAATAACACATTAGCGATACAATTGCTTATGCGCATACTATTGTATAAAATATTTGCAAAACTACAACAGCGTTATATATTATTTCGGACAAAATTGTAAGAAAACACAATATTGGTTTAGATTCGATTGGCGGTGTGCTCGTAGCAAGTACATTATCAATAGTCTTAATACTTCATAAAAATAAACATGAAAAATCGATTATCGTGGGGTTTCAATATTTTCCGAGAGCGGTTGATGACATACAAATCTGGGAAATTCATGAATTTTTCTCATCGTTGATCATTTGAAAACGTTATAAAAAAAAAAGAAAAAAAAAATCCACAGACGATTCCGAATGTTCAACGGTGCAGTTGTATGTATTCGGTAATCGTTATACCGAAATAATATTTAAATTGAATTCAATAGTAAAACCGTTGACAGAGTTTAAAAGCCAATTATTATCATAGCTATTACTTACGTATAGTTTAGTCGCTTATAGTTAGAAATTTCAAATTAAAAAAAAACTATGGAAGACATATGTCAACCGTCGAATTATATCCTGTATAAAAGTAAAACGAATATTAAAACGATATCATGTGCTGAAACCATTATATTTTATCGTTTATTTACACAAATTATATAATTGATAAATTGGTTTCGTATATTTTGAACGCATGTCCGAACTGCGAGGCTCAGCTCGGTGAAATGGAAAAAAAAAAAAAAAATGTTAACGAGTTGACACGTTAAAAGTTAATTGTTACAAAAATCAACCAAGTCGGGTTCAGAGTTTATTTACAAATGCGGTTAACTTGAGTTAAGTACGTTTTTTTTCTGTACCCCGGAAAAACGCTTAAACCTATGAAAATTTGTGATTTTTTTTTTTTTTTTTTTGGAAATAAACACGGTCAATATGGCAAAACACACGTGGGGTTTATTTACGGGGTAATATCAAATTATACTATATTCTCCGACTGCACACACATACACACATTATTGAGTAAAAAGACAAAACAATATAATTATTCATACTACCACGGTACACCTGAATACCTTGGCCGCGTCCCGTTTTGCCATGTCCCGCCGCAATCCCATTGCGATAGTAAAATCGCTTTTAAGCGGGTTAGTCAAATTTATTTAATCGTCCTTGTCGCCGTTGTAACTCGGAAATCGACAATAAACAAAACCCAAACATATGGCGAACTGCTGAAAATATCTAAAAAAAATTTTAAACCGAGTACAATCACCGGGCGAAAATTCCGCGACTTTTTAAGTACTGCGCGAAGAAATCTGACCATTTTCCTAACCGAAAGAGTGTTTACCGAGAAAAAAAAAACAACACCCTTCTTGATAAAACACCATATACTCTCGGAATATAAAAAGTAACATTTGCATACGATTTTTTGAACAGTTCCGTCAATACAAAGTACGTGTTTCAGACAATCGATTAAATATTTAAAAGAAAAATGTATGTACAGTGTTGTCAATACACATCGAAATAAATTGTAAAAAATGTTTACAGGCCTTAAGCCCCGCAGCTTAAAAACGATAAAACCGTGATTTTTTTCGGCAAAATGAGATTTGGCGAAGTGGGATGACACACCGAACGAACACCAATAAACTCGTCTTTCGTCCAAGTTTATGTAAAACAAAAAAAAACAAAAATACCTTAATGATTAATTATTAACAACGTATCAAAGGTTAAACGATTTAAAACTAACTCGATTTTAAACTTTTCAACTCGTTAACGCCCGGCCTCGCTAAACGGTTTATATATTAAAACATAGAGCACTTAAGCACTTGATCGTTTACACGCGGACAATCTCGAATCGACTACAGTCGGTTTTGAAAAAATATTATATTATAGACTCTTTTTTTTTTTTTTTCTTCTTCTTCTTATTTTTTTTTGTACATATTAATACCGATAACGATGACGAGCCGGTTAGTTTGTGCGTTCGCCTAGACCAGTGTTCGGCGACCTTTTCGAGACGCGGTAGAGCCAAAGTTACAATTTAAACAATTTCGCAGGTTTTAAAGAGCAGCCACGAGAAATTTCCGTTTCAGTATAAATAGTCTTTGCTTAATTTCCGATTTGAAATTAACGACTATAAACACGAAATAATATATAAATAATTCAATTCAATACATTTTTATTCATATTCAAATATTTTAAGCGCAAAACATATTAAAGTATTTTCAGCAATAATAATAAAATAACAATTGGATTATTAATCCAATAATATAACAACAGTTATTGAATTATGGACAGTTACATCGGAGGGAACTTTTGCGTGCCTTTTGAAAGTTTGATCGAATCCGGTTGCTGCAATAATCATTTCCCATTGGGTTATAGTTTTTATATTTGTTATCAACCGTTTATCGCTAGTTTATCTAATACAAAAATAATACGATTTCCCGTATGTACATTGCACACACTTCTAGTTTCGGTTGACTACGACAGCCATTTTTTTTCTTTTTGTTTAAACCTAACCTAACAATACACCAGCCTCCCGGAAACGCCGCGAGGCACTACTTCGGGAGGCGGGTCGCCATCATTTATTGAAAACGAATTAACAAATAATTAAACCACTTGCTGCCCTCACGAGCTGTAGGCGGGACACTTACTACCGGCTTCCCGGCCGGCGGTCCAGCGACTACGAGGCCCCGATCAACGACGGCGGCGGTGCGCCTGTAGGCGGCGCACGCCGAGGGCTTGGCGCTGCCGTTCCGCTGACTCCAACTCCGCGATGACGGTCTCAGCGAAGTCGACCACGGCGTCCCAGTGGTCTGGGGACTCCAGCATGGACGGCACCAAGTCGCCCGGTTCAAACGGACAGATCCTCTGGACCAGGCGCTCTCTGTCCCCGTCAAACGCCTCGCAGCGCATCAAGGTGTGGAGAGCGTCGTCATCCACCTGATTCTTCTCACTGGGAAATCCGCAGTGAGAACACCCGGGAGACGAAGCTCGGCGAAGGAACGAGTTGGAGCATCCGTGCCCCGTGAGCAGTTGAGTGAGGCGGTACGTCGTTGAACCGTGCCGGTCTCGTAACCCACCGCATCAACACGCCAAACCCGCCATCTCCGTAGATCGGATCCGCCGCGCCCGGCTGGTCGCGAGAAGGATCTTCGTACGGAGTGCTGACGGTCGGGGTTCGTCGCCCGCTGTAGCCCCCAACGCGCGCAGAGCGTCAAACGCCCTGCACCCGCGAGAGGCCAACAGATCGATGGGAAGCAGTACCGGTACGATTAGCGCCGCCTCGTGCGAGACGGTCCTGTAGGCGCACACGCTCCGAAGAGCTGCACGCCGCTGGACGGCCGCCATAGCAGCGAGGCCCCGGGGGCATAAGGACAGGGAGAAGGCCCACGTGGGAGCGCCGTACGGCAGCGCGCCGTGCACGACGCTCGCCAGTAGTCGCCTCTTGCGCTCCCGCGGGCCGCCGATGTTGGGCTGGAGCCGGCGCGAGCGACGACATCACACGCTGGGCCTTGTCGGCCACGGCGCGAAAGTGCGCGCCGTACAGAGTCCTCTTGTTGTCCAGCACAAGGCCGAGGTACTTTAGGAGGGACTCGCTGGGCGCGATGAGTTCGCCGACTACGATAGCCTTTGCGGGTACTATCAAGTAGTTATCGTTGCGGTGTGGACTATTTCACATGACCAAAAGCGGCATAGCTCGTATTGCCATCTAGAGATATTGTTTTTTTTTTTTTTTTATAAAAATAAAATATATATTCGTGGGTAACACAATCGGTCATGTGTACCGGATTACGGATTATTATTTTACGTAAAATACAGTGTCCTTTACAGCGACGGCACCGGACGGGACAAATATTATTCAACGTGTGTATAAATATAGACAATATTATATATATATATATTTAACAGAAGCGGGACTGCTATTACTATTACTGCTCGTCAACAACAAATAAATCGTCTCGGGTAAATATAGTCGGTCCCCGGGGAACGAAAAACCGTTTCGACGTGCGGCTGCGGCGGCGGCAAACGGTCCGCAAACAGTCGGCAAAATTAATAACTGTTTATCGTCGTCGTTCCCTAGGACGGACTGCCGCAGTCGCCGATCCTGCTGCTCCTACTCGTCCGTTTTTTTTTTTTTTTTTTTTTTAATCCGACGCGGCCAACAGGCCAATAATATGTATCGGTTTTACTACGACGACGTGTGCGGTGTTTTTTTTTTTTTTTTTTTTGCTCTCCACCGTCCGCCAACCGATTTTCCGTCCGGAAACCGTCGGTTCCGGTAGGTACAACGACAACAGAGCTTTTTTTTTTCTTTTCTTCTTTTTTTCGATTACCCAATAACGGTTTTTCCGTTATTTTCGATTTTTCGTTTATTGTAATGTTCACCGTATGACTCGTGTTACCCGTTTCGTAGACGCGGTACAATTTTCTGAAAAACGTTCGGACAATTGTTGTCTTTGAGCTTTGTATAGCCATTTCAAGGTTTTTTATTTTGTTTGTCGTTCGGTTTTCTATCGTCGTAATCGATTTTTTTTCGGCTTTTAAGAAATGCTCGAAAACTTGACACAAGATTCACCGTGAGTTGAACGCAACGGTAAATAAGAAATTAGTTAAATTAGTATGAATAGTTTTTGTTCTGTACGTGTGTTTAAAGTGCCAATTTGTGTCGGAAATCGTAAAAATTAACAGAAGAACAGAAGAATCGCTTGCACACACGTACACACGGTTCAAATGTATCCACGGGATAGTGTAGCAGCGCACTTCTTAAACACAATAGAAATGACGAAATAAGTGAAATATTTTTTTTATTTTTGTACAATATTAGGTAATATTTTCACTATTACTTATTTTTTTTTTAACGAATAGTGATATTATCAATTATCATATAACGGCCTAGTCCGGAAGCGCGAGTATAGATTCTCTATGAGTGAGGGGGGCTATGCTCTGGAACTATATTATTTTTAACTGAGAAAAAGACGATTTCGTACATTGATTTACTCTCGGTACTATTTTCATATATTTACTAATTAGCATTTAATTTGGATTTCGAAACGGAACGGGGAGGGGCTAAGCCCTTTACAGACCTATACGAGAATATTGAGCAACGATCATAGTGTTTTACGTGCTTATGGGCGAACGCAGAAAACATTTTTTTTTTTTTTTTAGGAGAGAGGGTTGTTTGAAAAAAATGTTTAATGTTCAATGTGTTGGGAAAAATCCGGATTAGCCAAAGTTCGAGGATCCGGATTTATGGATTCCGGAATTTGAAATCCGACATGTATTGAAAATCCGGATTTTTATCTGGATCCAACTGTCGGATTTGAAAATTGTGATTTTTTTATCGTTCAAGTGATTGCGCGTAAAACTATTATTAAATTATTGTTAATAGCAAAACATTAAATACGTTTTTACAATTCGGAAAATATCACAGATAGAAATCTATTTTAAAATAAAAAAACCTAATCATATATATATATAATATATTCTAATTTATATAATATATATTACTTTAGGTTGGATTGCCCTCAAATTTGAGGGGAGGTTAAAATGTTTATATTCCTCTTTAACCCTTTCGTCATTTGGTCATTTTTGTCTAATTCAATATTTTCCTGGCATGTTGGGGTCTCAAAATACTCAAAAAACTTATGGCTTTCATAATTTTGGGGTTTTATTGACAAAAGGGTTGGTTGCCCCAAAATTTGTAAGGGGTTGAAATTTTTATATTTCCCTTTAACCCTTTCGTCATTTGGTCATTTTTGTCCAATTCAATATTTTCCTGGCATGTTATATATATATATATATATACGTATATTACTAGCTGACCCGGCAAACGTTGTTTAACTCGTAAAAGTACAATATTTCGTTACATAAATTTTCGAATTTTAAAATCCCGAATCCGGATTATTATCGGATTTTCGGATAACCCGGATTTATACGGCGTGGCCAATACGCATATAAATTAATTCCCGCGGGATACATTTGAAACGACTGTTCGATATTTTCCCGACGTTTCACGATCCCCAACTGCGTTGGCCACTGTACACGGTTATTGCCAAAGGGAGAATTACATCCGTGCACGCAGCCAGCGCACGGGCCACGAACAACGCGATAAGGTAGGTGTCTTTGACGGTATCCACGGCGAACATGTTCGATTTAATATTGAAAACCGTTTGCGGGGATTCGAGCGCGTAGGATTGCGCGCGCGGGCACGGGGATTTCTCCGGAGGGAGAAATTCGCTGGTATTATAAATCGTATTTATTGTTTTTTTCGCGTACAAGCAGCGCGGATTCCGCAACACCCGGAGGCATCGGAATATTGTTATTTGTCGCACGCGTACCCCGTCCCATCGACAATCCCACCTGCTCAACCGCGCGCCCGTACCAACGCGAATTGGAAATAATCCAATTAATTTCGACTGATACACCCACCCCGTATACCATTGTGCACGTCCAACAACAACACGTTACCGCAAAGACGTACCCGGAGCAATAGTATTATTATTATTATTATTATTATTATTATTATTATTATTATTATTATTATATTCGATCGTTCGGTTCGAATAATTATTATTGCGCAACGTGTTCACCAAATCAAATTCTACGCGAAATCGTATACGGTTTTAATTTTTTTTTTTTTTTTATTTATTTATCCGAACCGCACACCGGCGGGAAATAGCTCGTGGTACGGCAAGACAGCCGCGGGTCGATTCTATCGATCAATATCGGACGGACCGCCATTTTGTGTGCCTACGCGGACGGCGGTGTCGTCCTAGAGACGCTTTCTAAACGCCGACGAGATAGATTATTATACACCGCTGTCCCTCCCTCCCCCCCCCGTGTAACGCGGAATTATTTTAATAGTTAAATAATAAAAAAAAAACTAAGTTTTACGTTGTTGTCGGGACGAAAAAACCATTGAAACGTTATCGGTATAATAGGTAAACAAAATGGCGGTCCGCGGGCATAGATAACATGTCAACCAATCGGAACGCGTTATGCGACTGCGACGGACCACTCGCGCTCTATCGCTCTTTAACTTATATGAAATCCGACGAGAAAATATGCGCACGATTATTTAATCCCGTCCGTATTGATAAAACGGCACCTATAATTATTATACAATTTTTTTTTTTAATTTGTTAATTCTCGTTTTAAGTTATTTCCAAGCGATTGATGATCGATTTATCGCGTACATATGTTTAAGGCCTTACGATCAGTGCCGGCGATAGGTTTTGCGCGGTCCCAGGCGAAATATTCCGGAGGGCCCTGTTTCCAAACGGCGTATACGAATCAATAGTGAAAACTGAAAAGATACATTTCGCCCACTTGCTCAGTATTCAATTTTATTTATTTTTTTTTTTTTTTACCTAACAATTACAACGGGCCACTCTCTCCATCTCTCTTTAACTTATAACACTTATATAAAATCCGACGAGAAAATATGCCCACGATTAAATATCCCGTCCGTATTGATAAAACGGCACCTGTAATTATTATACAATTTTTTTTTTTTAATTAGTTAATTCTCGTTTTAAGTTATTTCCAAGCGATTGATGATCGATTTATCGCGTACATATGATTAAGGCCTTACGATCAGTGCCGGCGATAGGTTTTGCGCGGTCCTAGGCGAAATATTCCGGAGGGCCCTGTTTCAATAGTGAAAACTGAAAAGATACATTTCGCCCACTTGCTCAGTATTCAATTGTATTTATTTTTTTTTTTTTTTTTTACATAACATAACATCTCGATTTACTACTAATTCATTTTTTTTAAATTTCATATAACATATAAATATTTAAACGCCACAATCAAAATACGAATACAATTATTGTTTAAAATCAATTGTTCTGCGTGTTTTGGATGGGAAATCATCGATAATCGTTTCGTGTAGTATTAATAAGCAAATTAAGCGCGCGTGCTCGAGATTTTGAAAATCTCTTTGAAGCTCCCGCTCGTCCTGGTCGATACGGAAGCGATAAACATTTACGTATTTTGTGAAAACGTTCGGATGTTTAGTCGAATTGGTACACCGGAATAATCCGTGTCAACTAACGTTTTGTTAACGTTTTATTTTCGTAGTGTACTATTTACGGATTGCGGTACTCGTGTTTATCGTTTGAACAATTCTATCGTGATTAAATATTCGTCGCGTTTAGCATATTTCCCAAGTGTTTGTGATGGAAGCATACCGTTTTTAATCACGGAGAATAATTATAATAATAATAGATAATACTTATGCCTAATTTAATTATAATACAAAATGTTTTCTCACCCCGCACATAATTAATCATGTTTTTAATTAAAGATAGGTATACGGAAAAGATAAATTGATAAATCGTTGTATAATACCAGCAACGTACACCTGCAGATTTAATAAAATCGCCAGTGTTTGTGCACAGATAGTATAAAAATTAGCTACACAAGATAATTAGGTTGAAAATTGATTTAGATAATATAACAGTGTAGTGCACTACAAAAACAATTGTCTAGATAAAAGATAAAATAATCTAGTTTTTACCTAGATATATAAAAAAAAAACCGATAATTGTTTAGCTTTTAGGTTTTTTTTTTTTTTTTATGACTTTTACAAAATGTTAAACCTGTGAAATAGTAAAACGTAATTTTGTCTATGAATTACCTATTCGAATGTGAATTATGATTTATCGATTTGCGTTTCTCCTGTAGTCATTATAATGTACTTATTTATTGAACATCGGAAATTAATAACAGACATTACACATTACGCCATACATCGTAATAGACGTGCACATTTATTAGTAAAGATAATTTATTATATTATGTTATATACAATATATATATATATAGATCTGTAGATAATCAGTATCTGTTATATTTGTCTAGTTAACCTAAAAAGATACTATACATTTATTTTATCTAGATAAGATAAAAACGCACAACACTGGAAATTGAAAAAAATCAACGTAAACTTACTTCCGTATCATTACGATTTTAAAAAAAAATAATTGCCTAAAGTATTTAGTATATTGTTTGTTGGGAGAAAATCATGAATTTGTTTTTTTTTTTTTTTATCAAAAACCGCAGCACAGTCACAATTTTTAGGATGTCAGAACAAATACCAAAAAAAAACCATCAAACTGTTGAAATCGTATTCTTTGTCGAACGACCGTAATATAATTATGAATAAATAACAAATGCGTTTTAATTTCTATATACTTCGCATGTATGTACAAAATTTCTGTCGCGTGGTTCTCGAAAAAACAATAAAAAGTAATAATAATAATCAGACCTTGACGATCGCCTTAATAGTTATTAAATATGTATCGACGACAAAGCGATTCGGGATGATACTTATCGAAAAAAAAAAAAAAATAATAAAGCAGCAAAGTCCATACACAAGTCATTCGCGGTTTTAACGACTCGGACATTTCCTCTTATTCCGTTCGCATTGCCATCCGATTTTTCCAAGCCGTGACTTATGCATTCCGCATAGTGTCTAGTCGGCTATTTACCGATACCCAATAGTATTGTATCGGTAAACGATACAGATTTATTTTTAGATTCTGATGTACCGATGTATTTAACTATGATGCGCGCTTTTTTTTTTTTTTTTTTTATTGCTATATTTTTTTTCTGCTTGAAACGACTCGATCCAATCATCAAACCTCGAGGTGGGGATTCCGGTAGTAAATGTTGTCTAAACAGATGCATTGCAAAAGTCGTTTTTCTAGTCGTAAAGTAATGATATTTATGAACAATTTTACATGAACATTTTTCAAAATCCCTCCCACCGATACTTTTTCCTGCGCTCGATTCTGGAATAAACTCTTTGTGTTCCAGCTGTAATAATGTGGTGCGGGTATTGGGAAAAATATATATTACGATATATATATATATATTTAGCGGTTTCTGCGATAAACGGTTTGTAGCTGCAGTCACGGAGTGCCGAATCGCATCGGCTGTAGGGTACTCGAACGTCGTCGGTGTCCAGTTATGGAGTTGTATAAATTATATCGTATAAACCGGGGACTGGGGGAACCTTATTGATTTTATCAGTTCTAATTCCGATTCGATTCTTAAAAAAAAAAAAAATAAATAAATAAATAATCTGTTTCAGTTCTTAAATTTATAAAATAAGGGTTCCGGTTAATACTGGTTCTTAAAAATGCGTAGTTTCGAATGGCATTGAAATGCATGCACTGTTTTTATATTAATAAAACTACCAACAAATTACAAAATAAATATTTGCTGACAATACAAATCTGTTTAATTTCAACAAAAAAAAAAAAAAGCGGGAAAGTCATAGTTTCATGTAAACTTCACGGCGAATTCAATGCACGTTTTCAGATAGTTTTATCCGATAGGACTAGGACAGTCGGTACAATTGGCACAATAAATAGACCTGTCGACCTATCTATTCGGGGTATCGAATCGTCTAAGAACAACTAAATATTATCATTCGTAGGTGTTCTCGTTGGATAAATCCGTAATCGTTATTCGTAGATTACAAATCGCTACGATATGATTTACTTTGAGTTGAAAATACCATAGATATATATATATATATAAAAAAAATATATAAATACGTCTACGGTAAATTGTATTTTATTTGATTAAAAATAATAATAAATAAATAAATAAATAAAACGTTCGGTTATTTCACAAAACCGATAGGAATCGGAAAATAACCGAAAATATTTGTATTTTTATTGAAAAAGTCTCAATTCCGGTTCCGGTTTCTTGAATTGTCCCGTACGGGTTCCGGTTCTCAAATGTCGTTGGTTCGGTTACGGTCCCCCAGTCCCCTGGTGTAAGAGCGCCGGCTGTCGAACTCGCGACTCCCGCAAGCGGTCCGGGTAGATTTTTAGAAATATAATCGACGGTCAGGAAGCCAACGGGCGTTTGAAACGGGTCACGAGCGTGTACAGGTAATAAAATCCTATACGTACCGGCGAGGTATACTTATGGTATTCTTTTCCCGTCTCGTTTTTAATTTATTAAATTACATTGCGCCCGCCTATTTGACCGGGAAATTGTTTTCGGACATTTAACAGTGGACATATTAGTTTTATGTGTACTGTATTATTATACGGGTACACGTACTAAATTGCCCGTGCACATCAAATGGCGCACTCAATTGGGAATGTTTTACATGATTGTGTACACGATCACACGTAAACGCGATTAAAGATTAAAGAATAACGTCGAGTGTATTCGACTGTTACACTACTTAAAACGTTGTATATTTAAAAAAACCAAAAAAAAAAAAAAAAAAATAACGGCCACGTACATTTACATATTGTAAATATCGATTAATAACATTTGGTTTCGATTGTCAATAACTGAATAACTGCGAAAACGATATTTTCGAATGAACAGCCTCAGTCGGTACGGGTTTTCAGTTGAGTTATTATTTTCACCGACTAATTTCTAACTCGATTGGGGATTACGGTATATTTAAAAAAAACCACCATGAATTTCCTAATTTTATTTGTTTTTAATAAGTCAGACATTTTGCGTAAATTGCCCAGCTTCGAAACGGTCAAATGTTGTAAAAACTGTTCCGGGCGATATTACGGCGGATTTTATCGTTCAGTTAATTTAGAAAATAAGCAGCACTGCGGGCGGTCGCAATTATTATAATCGCAACGACGCCAACAAATTGCAAATAAGACAAATAAACGTTACAGTAAATCCAATTATTTACCGGGAGGGTTAATTGCATACATCCGAATAATATACACTTATCGCCGTCCTTGTTCTGTGATAAAATTGAACGGGTTCACCTATACTATATCTCATCCAAAGTTCTACGCGACTGCAAAACTCGGGGGCAGGGGGGACATACGAGTTGGAGGGGAAAAAAAAAAGCTTTATGGACATTTTACGCGTGTACCGTTAATTTGCGCATAGATGATTATATCGTCTGAAATAAACTCCGGTCGGTGGCGGTTAAAAAAAAATCCGTCCGAAGTTTGGACTTTTGAAAAAAAAAAAAGAACAAGAGAGAGAGAGATAGAGTAACGGGTTAAGCTCTCCCCTGCAGGCTAGTGCCGATGAAAACATTTCGTACACTTTTCAACGTTAAAAAAACGCAAACATGTCTATTGTCCGTACGGACGCATCTATTGTTATGACGGTTTTGATAAAAAAAAAAATCATAGTCATAAACGGAATTTCAAAATAACGTGCATGCCAATAATGTAGTTCGTCGATATTGTTTAAACCAGAGGTTCTTAAACTGCGGTCCGTGGCCCCCTGGGGGTCCCCGACACTCATGCCGGGGGTCCGCGGCGCTACCGATAGTTAAAATATTTGATTATGGTAACAAATATATCTATTTGTAAAAAAAAAAAAAAGTCATTCGAAAGAAAATTTGGTAAGAGGGGGGGGGCGTTTTTCTAAAAGTCTTCTATTAGAAGTCCGTGTCCTGCAGAAGTTTAACAACCACTGGTTTAAACCATAAATTAACTTAATAAATTTATGGAAAACCGTTTAAACGGGCATCGCCATTGAAAACCGGTGACGGATTTAATCGCTTAACATGGTGCTCACCGAAAAAAGCATAGTAAGTAAGTTTTTTTTTTTTTAAAGATATGTGGGATAATCGTAAAAATGAGAAAATATTATTGATTTTTATTTTAGTTTTGTTGTGTTTTTTTTTTTTGGAATGGGATGCATTGTTTTCTCTCGTAGAACAAATCGTAATTTATCATTGGTTTTAGAACACAAGTACTGAAATTTTTTATGGTAAAACAATAGAATATACCAATAATATTTGGATACTAGTCGGGGCTTAGTTAGTTAGTAATAATAATTGACGGGAACATCATTGCGAGTGACTTTGAGCCGCGTTTATTAGAGCTCGTAAACATAGCGATTTCACGTACAATCGCGACTAAAACGAAACGCACTCGGTTATTATTATCAAAGTAATACGCAGAGAATTTTACTCGCAAAAGTCGATTAAAATAAAAAAAAACCTCGTGTCGCACATAATTATCTATCAAACGGTACGTGTTTTAATGCTGTCGTCGAGTTCGTGTCGCGCAGAGAATTTGTTATCACGATTTTCGCTCTTTCGCAACGAATCGCGCACTGAACTGTTACCGGATTTCGGTCGATTTCCCTACTCGGCGTCAAACTACGGATAATTACGAGGCATGTCAAAAAAAAAATAAGGTTTCCGCATTTTTAATAATTAAACTTTGTTTTATTTTCAAATAAAAAATTCCAGGGTATTTTACATATATTTATTTAACTATTTTTTTTTCGATCTAGTCCCCGTTGCGTTCAATACACTTTTCGTACCGAGATACCGGCTTGTGTATTCCCTCATCGACGAACTCCACGCTCCACGTCCTTTAACCCAATTCAACATAGCCAACTTTACTTCATCGTCGTTTTCATGACGGTCCCCTCCTAAAACTTCCTTCAGTTCGGTAAAAAGGTGCGGAGACCAGACTGTAAGAGGCGGATGGGTTAAAACGTCCCAACCAAAGCCTTCCAAAGAAGTTCGATTTTCAGACGAACGGTACCGGGACGGGCATTGTCGTGCAGGAGACTAACTCCTTTGGGTTCTTGAAATCCCAGTTTTTCCGTGATTGCTTCATGAATCAGACTCCGTGAAAATTCAGGGGTGGGTACATGAAGTTCGTTCAAAGTTAAACGACGATCTCCACGAACGAAATTTTCGACTTTTGCAAGCATCTCGTTTATCAAAATAGAGGGGCGTCCTACTTCTTTGTTCATCGTGAACATTCAATCTCCCTTCCCTAAATGCACGTGCCAACTTCCTTACTTTATCTTTACTCATCATACGTTCGCTATACACAGATTCAAATTCTCGACAAATTTCAATTGGAGTTTTACCTTTCGCGACAAACGAATTTTCGCACCGAGCATATCGTTGTACAGAGATGGAGGCAAACGAGACAGACGCACTCGTGTTTAAAAAATCACCGTAACTTCGCATTTTCGCAGGTACTGAGTTGAATGACCGCTCGTTCTCTTCGATACAAATAATTTCATCACTCAATGGTATCGAAATTGTTATTTAAACGTCTGTCTTGCGCCTGTAGGGTAGGAGGAAACTTTACTTTCTGGACTTGTCTCGTATAATAAATACGATCGCGACGTTGTTTTATTAGACGCGTAATATGCATACGATTTGTTGTTGCTCGTCCGCCGTCCTCGTCGTCCCGTCGCGCGGACGTAAAATCGCGAAAGAACGATTTTAATCGTTGTGTACAACCTGACCCCTTTTGGGTTGTTCGGCGTTCTCTTCGACCGGGACGCGGTATTCGATAGTGAAAAGCAAAAATCGCAAATAAAATCAATAACCCAATAATACGCGCTACTGCGGTAACAGTAAATACCTACCCGAGTAATATTTTCAAGTGGTAGCGCGCTCCAATAACAAGTATTAACGAAATATATAATCCGAACGCGTGGAAATATACCGCGTAGGAATTGAGAGTAAAAAAAAAAAAAAAAGAAGAAAATTCATAAAGCCTCGAAACAAACGCGAATACCTGCGTGTACAGGCTGCGGATTCGCCGATCCCCCGCATTTTTTATGAAATGCACGGCGAGACCTGTAATAAAATAGTAAACGTATACAACGATAATATTTCCCAATCAAATTGCATTAATGCGTTTGTTTTCTTAATCTATAGATAATAACAATAGTCTATAATATTGCGTTTGCAGTGAGCCGGACTGGGTAGTACGACTCGAAACTGTATAAAGGCGGAGGAGTCACCGTTGACTGACGGCCGCTCAGTGGATGTTGAACGGAAAAAAAAAGATTTGAAGACAATAATGAACACTTATAAACACCAAAGTTACTTTATTGACTGAGACTGGGCAACTCGTGGTTCGTACGAATGTAAGGTATGATACCAACGGTCTGCCCATACATCGAGTTGACACTAAGTCTAAACTAAGTCTAAAGAATTATGGAAAACCATATCCATATATCCATATATAGTTAACTCGAAAGTAAAAGCTACCGAAAGTAGAAATCATTTACTTAGTAAGTAAATACTAACTAAATAGTCGTAACACCTAATCATAAACAATATTTAAGCACGTCGTAACCATAAAAAACGTTACTCAATGTTACTATGCGCATACTATGTAAAAAGTAGTGATTACGGCATAGCCTGATTATACTATACGTTGTAAAACTACGTGGGGGGTGACGTTAAATAGCTATTGGCATTACAAAGCGAGGCTGTACTGTAGTTAACCGGATAAATATTAACGTTAAGCATTTCCCTACCCCCTCCGCCCCTCGAACTTCAAATATAATTGCAAACGTTTTTACTTTGTATTATCGTTCAAATAAAAACATTTCATTGATATTTTCACTTTAGTATTAGTTTATAAGTTTAAAATTGACGAAGAAAAAAAAATAATACATTGCATTCGTAATGCGAATTTTATTTACAACGATCCAAAAAAAATAACAATCAACATGAAAACTTGCGAACAGACGATCCGGTTTACCGGATATTCAATCGTATTTTACAGAATCACTGGAAAACAATCGCACAGAAACAATTGTTCCACGTGTAACTCCCAGTAACTGTTATTGTCGAATATCAGTTTTTGTACCTTATCTCGAATCAATAATTCAATCTATCTGAGAACGATTTGAAAAAGATAATAGTATTGCTTTTTCATTACAACACGGGTGTCTTTATTCAGCGTCATTGATGAAAAAACCAATAGCGCACCGAATGCACCATAACAAATATTTATAATTTTTATAAAAGTGAAAATTTGTTAGCCAAAAGTGAATATAGTCTATATGGTTTATGGCGAAACAACAAAAAAAAAACTGCCAAAATATGGACATTATAGACTTACTAGAACACAGCAGAATGTTTTACCCTAACGCATTACAATTGCGTTGGAAATTTTTCGATTTTTACCAGTGACAACTCGTACAGCGGAAAAGTCATTTTAGTGCCTTGCGAACAGTTAAAACTTGGCTTCGGTGTACGACCGATTAAATGGTCTCGTAATGTACTCGTATGTTGTTTAAGCGTCCGTCGTGTAAGAGTCAATAGAAGAAAAGACAAATTCATTGATAGGTTATAGTTAGTTACACGGTTTGCAATAGAACAACCGCGAAGACGTCAGTTTTAATTTATTTAACGAACGCACAGCGTATAGTTCTGACGCAGTTTGCAAAGAATAAACTTATTTTTAAACGTACATCTGGCGTTCGATTTTACTATGCCGCTCCCCGATAAATTTCCTGCGGGCGCCCATCACATTTGGTAAAATGATAGTTTTTTTTTTTTTTACATATATATATATAGTTTGACATTTCTATATCGCAATAATAATGTCGTTTGAATTAAGGCAAACTCCGTGTAATTTTCCCGACGTAATCCGACGTACTTCCCGCGGTCCGATTCGAAAAATGTTAAGTTAAACAAACAAGTTCACACTGCGTCGGTCGAAGCATATTTTTCGTATTAACGTATTTTATTTATTCGTTCGAATATCGGACTAAATCTATACAAATTTGAAACGTTTTATTCTCGCGAATGAAATAATTAATTGACACAATCAAAAAAGAATTCAGTAATCGAATTACTGCGAGTACCGACATATTTGTCAGACGTACAGCTACTTTACAATCATAAACGACGTAAAAACGGCCGTAACCCTTACCCTTAGTTCAGTGATTCCCAACCGGTGGTCCGTGGACCAGTCATAGGTGGTCCGCGGTCCCATAGATTTTTCCTCGGTTTCTATGACAAGTAAATTGTTATTATTTTTTAAATAGCGAAAAAAATTACGACTTATTGACGAATCGTATAATATTATACGGTTATCTTATCCTTGTTGCTGCTGTAGACCGATAAGTATTTTCCATTTTTATAAGGGTCTAGGTATCAGAGTAATAAATTGAAGTATAATTATATATTAGTGAAGTATAGTAATAAAATGTAAAGTAAAAAAATAAATGTTAACATTTTTCGATAAATGTTGTGTATTCTTGTTAATGAGCAAAAAAAAAAAAAAGAAAAGGTATTCCTAGTTTTCGTAAAATTAAGGTGGTCCGCGACCTATAAAATATCGTCGAAGTGGTCCGTGGTGGTAAAAAGGTTGGGAATCCACTGCCTTAAACGGATATCGAGCCGTTTAGTGGAAAAGTCGTACGATTAAGGTAGAAAATAATTTTATAATTTTTATAAAATTCAATAGAATTTTGGAAAACCGTTTGCGGGAGCATTAACGCAAATCGTAAAATGAACACGAACAAATGTATATAAAAAATAAAACCCCCCGGGTCGTCGCAGATTCAAAAATATACATTTTAAAATGGATTTAATTTGTTTTTTTTTAATACGCATCTACTAATTATATATATCTCAGGCATTCTCTATCAATCTAACTCTCTCTCTCTCTCTCTCTCTCTTGTTATCGGTATATTCACAGATTTGAATGCATTCTTCGCTACCGATATATCGAACCGTCTCGTTATCAATTCCCAAATTGGTCTGCAACTTCACTTGCTTCCGTTTATGTGATCCGTTTTCTTTTTCGGTAGTGCATACGGATCGTATCGTTTATCCGTTCGCGATCCGTTTTATATGGGCCAGTCCCGAGTCTATTCTTTCGCGGCCGTCGAATTACCTCGGGCGATAATTTTCAACAGACGTCCGCGTCCGATTATACGGCGACCACGCGCGCATTTCGCGTCTCTTATTGTCAAAAAAAAAAAAAAAAAAAAAAAAAAAAAAAAAAAAAAAAAAAAAAAAAAAAAAAAAAAAAAAAAAAACAATTCCGGAACAGTATTCCGTTTGTTATTCTCTAGATAATTCTTAACGTTTCTCTATAGCGCCGTCGCATATCAATCGACTCTAGTCCACGCGTGTTCGACCGCGGATACGGTCCGGATTTCGCCTCCGTACAATATACAATCCGTCGTGGCGTTATGTACCCGAAACGATAATTCCCCTTTCGGATTAATACTAATATTAATTGTCCTCGGACAACGAATGCCGTCATACTATTTCGTTCGTATAAAATGTACGTCACCGTTTATACGGTACCGGGGTTATATTCGAACGACGAGCAAAGTTCTATGCGAACGCGACACACAAGCCACACGCAATTATAATAATAATAATAATAATAATATTGTATTGTACTTTAAACAACCGTGTAAAAAAATTAGAAACGAGGACTATACGGGGCTGTGCAGTCAACCGTGCGGTCGGTCGGCGAGCCAAGTGTAATATCTACGAATACCGAAATGCGGCGACGGTGGCCGGACGGTTTCGTCTTAGTTGCTCGTAGTAAATTTGCATTAAGCCAGCCGGAAGACTCGCTCTAATTTAGCCGATTAGCGGAAGACGTTGCCGGTAGATTTGCAGAGCACCGTTAGTTGTGTTGGAACTTTTAAACGACTCGCCGATAATTCAATAAAGTAGATAATAATTTCGATTTCGACCGGGTTTACCCACGCCGGTGTTCGCCTACTACTCGTAGTACCGCGAACGCAATATTATTACCGTGTCAATTATTTTACCGGTATTTTAAATATTTATTTGTAAACGAAAAAAAAAAAAAACAAAAAAACAAAAATCCTAAAAACGTGTTTTCATTTCCATAATCGTTTTTTATCGAGTAAAACCCGTATGGAGTTGGCCGTTTTCGTATTAGTATGTACACGGTTTGTTATTACCGGTGCTCGGGAATCGTAGGATTTTGCACGCTTTTCTATATGCTTCCTGTTTATAGTAGACCAAGCAAAAAAATTCGTTCGGTGCACATGCTTAGGGGTAAAATATGAATTATTTTCAACGAAAAATTCATATTCGATTATTTCGTGCGTATTTCACATAATTTAGAGGGGAAACAAATATATATATATATAATTTTACTTTTGTATTTAATCTACGCGACATTAATAATACGATAACATGTTTAGTGCAACAACGATTGGTTTATCATGCCAAATAATTATATATTTATATCCGTCAATAATATTAATATATTTATTTATCTTCTTCTTCTTCTTCTTCTTCTTCTCCGGTTTTTAAAGGCCATAACCGCAACACAAATTTGCTTCCACCTGTCACCATCCTGAGGTACTATTTCCATATCTTGTATTCCAAATTCTTCCAAAGTCTTTTTTACTCTGTCTATCCATCTTTGTTTTGGTCTGCCTAAGTGGACTAATTTTCCCAAGGGGTTTCCATTTTAATACCTCTTTCATTAGGCTATTTGACATCCATACGTGGCCGGCCCATCCGATTCTTCTATATTGCAGTACTGCTACTATGTTCGGTTCTTTATATAGTTGTTGTAATTCTATGTTGCTTCTACTTTCGTATTGTTGTGTGATATTATTTCGTTTTGGCCCATATATTCGCCTTTCGAAGATCGCTATTTTGTCGCTTATTTATTTATTTTTATTTTTTTGGTAATCGTCGTCACTCGTCCGTCCGTTGTTGGTACCGTTTATGGTGTCCGCCGACGTATAAATTTGTGCCATTCGCTGTGATACGAATATATTATTCTATGCACTCACTTTATTTTCTTTCTTGACTTCGTGACAATACATTTTAATTTATACGAATAATGCCAAAAACAAATGGAATTATTTTGTTTTTTTTTTTTTTTTGTTTAAATACGTAAAGCGATTTCGGTGAAGAGATTCGTTTTCTACTGATGGTAACTATGCTGTATAGCAAAATCTGTGAAGTAAATTTTCGTTTTCGTTTTCAGCTTAATATCAAGCTTTGAGATGAAAATTAAAGTTTAAACAAACTTATTTAATTAAACATTATTCTTATAATTTCATTTTTTTATATTTCTTTTTTTTTAGCGTTCCACATACAATAAATACAATTTTTTTTTTTTTTGTGCGTATTTTGCCCCATTCCTATAACTTCCGAGCCCTAGTTATAACAATATCGTATTTTTTTACGATACTGTTGTTATGGTAAAAAAAAAAAAAAAAAACAATTCTTCCCTTTAGAATTAATATTAGATTTCGCGATATATAATAAAACGTTCACAATAACGTTTAACATTGAACAAGAAACATCATATGATAATCTTTATGGTGTAGTTAACATTTTAGCCATTTATACAAATAAATATTCTAAATGCCACTATGAAATGTTTCAAATTTTTATGACCAAATTATAAAATAATACCTACCCCCATAAATATATATGCGCGGATATGTTATGTTTACGGTTCATTGGATCGTTTTTATTACTTGGTACCCCGTGAAATATTTAAAATAGAACAATATAAATTACAATATTTTAACGATCACAAAGTGCTAAAAACAAAATAAATTACATTTTTTTTTGCATAAGCCAAATTAACTGTAAAAATAATGACGCGATCGGTTATAAAACATTCCCGTGTATTTAAAATATATTTTCAAGGGCGTATTGTCGTAAACGATATTCGAATTACTTTTTTAAATTATTATTAATATTATGATAAGAACAACGAACAAAACCTTTAAAAAAAACAAAAAAAAAAAACAATGCGTTTAAACAGTTTAACTAACTGCAACCTGCAAAACCACTAATTATTATGGAAATAAACGCGGGAAAAGTTTCGGTATTCGCATTATACGTTTATTACTGCGGAACGAATTTAGTGCGTATCATTCAAATTAAACGATACGAGTCCTTTAACCTAACCGATATCGACCGAAACCGGAACGGGATCCCTTGTTTTATAATTTTAATAACCAGAATTGGATCCGGAACCATTAAAACCATTATGATTCCGGCCACTGTATCCCGCGGGTATCACGCCCTATATTAATATATGCGTTCCTCGGAATGTTATGAATACCTTATAATAAATTATAATACATTAAGTGGAACTTGTATTTGAAAAAAAAAAAAATCGTATAACGCCATTTAGAATGAAAATAATAATAAAAAAAAAAAAAAAAAACGTGTGGTAATGGGTACTTGTTGGATAATGACACGGCCACGCGGGATTACTTTTGTTAAAGGGAATACGTTTAAATTACCTACACGTAAATAAAAAAAAATTGGCTGCAATTATTAACTAACGAGACCGCCTATATAGATAGCGTTCATATATTATATTCAATGTTTCGTTAAAATTGTTTTATTAGTTCCGATATCGACAGTTTTCCTGGTGATAGGAGGGATTTTGCTTTGCACCCCTACCGATTAAACGGAACGAATTTCAGGGGGGGGGCCACTGTGAATTTGAACCGATCCAAGCATCGTACACTTAAGTACCCACGACGCTGTTAAACGTCTTAGAATTCAAATTTTAAGGCGAATAGTACGGAAAAGTAAAGAGGGGGAGAGTTATGGTTTTTAGTTTATATTTTTGTGTGTTTTTTTTTTTTTTTTTTTTTTATGAGGATATACAATAAAACTCTGTCGTTTTATTATAATTTATTGTTTTTCTTTTATATACTTTCGGTCGATTCAGAGTATAATAACTGTTACACGTCAACTCGTTTGTGTCCCGGTTATCACCCGGTTTATAAAATACGACAGACTGTGAGCACCGAGGATAAGGCGCCCCTAATAATACTATATTCGTACGTACTAAATGTACTTTACTGGAGAATCGTTGGTAAAGCAAGACGGCAAGACTCTCGGATTGTCGGTCCCGGTTTCGCTGCAAGATCGAGACAAGTCTGCAAGACGGCACTGGGCCCTAGCAAAGCCGTCATTAATTCTGCAAGACCGAGACCGATCAAGACCAATAACGGATAGTTTACTATATTAGGAGGTGTATTGCGTGTATGTCGACCGTATAATAAAAAGTCGTCGAGACACCGAATAGTCGCTCGAGTATACCCGAAATCCGTGTATATATATATATATATACGAGGGTGAGCTGATGAGTAATGCATCTTTACGTATATAACTGTAAAACTAGTGAACTAATGGAATAAAAACACACGTGTAGTAAATTAAATTACCTTTATTTACGTATTAGTATTTCACAACATGACTTCTTTCTTGAAGTCAATAAATTTCCGCCAACGCTTAACGAGTTTTGCAACGCCGGCCGAATAAAAATATTGAACGGAAAACCGCCGCTTGATTTCAGATTTAATTTTCTCGTCATAATCGAACATCGTACCGCTAAGATGTTCTTTCGATTGTTTGTATTACGGCACGGCTGCAATGAGGCCCTCGCACTATCGTGCACATCGATCGTGATCGGGGAAAAAAATGGCTTTCCCGACTTGACGACCTCTAACCCGCAATAGCCAACGACGAACAGGGTGGATATCCGGAGTTTCGTTACCATAGACCGCGCAAGCGAACGTCCGTGAACATCGACAAGTTTACCGTTTCCTGCGACGAGAAATTCAATTACTCACGCCACCGGAGAGGACATTATTAAAAATTACCTACGAATACACTACAAACGTGACACTATCGTGACTTGGCGCACACTAGACTAATAACGTTTGCTATTAAACGCTCCGCAAACGACGGCAATCCTGTCGGTCATATAAAAACAGTTATGTGATAAGAGGCATTGCTTATCAGCCCGCCCTAATTTATATATATTTGTATATACAACATAGGCGTGTCCAAGACCTCCGTGGCCGGGGAGCCAAAACGTAATGATTTTAGTTTTTACACACTACAAATAATTATATACCTAACCTAACATAGTGTTTAGTGCCTATCTAATATTTGTGACCTTTTTTTCTCATAGTGTTATTTGTCACTATTAGCGATTGTAATTTTTTATGTTAATATTTTAACGCATAAAATGTACAAAAGCAATAAAAAAACAATGTCAAATTAAATAAAATACGCGAATCAAATTATTATTATTTTTTTTTTTTATTTGAAACTGAAATCAGGTACCTACTATCCGTTAAACATCGAACACGAAAAAAAATATAATTGTTATTACGAACAACTGATTGAAAAATGAAATAATGTAAAATTTAATCGAGCCATTACAAAGTTCTTTTGACGAATTCCATGAGGCTGAGAAAATATTACGGTCTTGAACCGTAACGGGTTACGGTGGTTATAGATGGTCACGGTGTCGCGTCCGTCGTATGTCGTTATCCGTTGACTAAGGAGAACGTCGTTTTTCAGTTAATATTTGCGCATAAAATACGATACGTCGTCGTCTCGATACGATGTCTCTATGAACCGATATGGTATAGCCAGCCGTCGGCCGCGCCGCCGCCCCGAACACCCGAAGACACGCCAACGGTCGGGTGGTATACGACAAATATTATTGCGGCCGGGACTCGCGCGACGCTACCGATGTGCCCCTATCCCGTGTGCGTACACGTCGTCGAAGTTTTCGCATTAAAACCCATTATTATTATTAGGAGAAACCTAAGAATATATATATATATATATAGGCACCCGCAGACGAATCCCCGGGACAGATGGATTTCCGTTCTTGCGTTCTTTTCCCTGTCCGCAAACCGCGCCCGCCGGATACGCTATACGCCGCGTACACTTATAATGCCGCGGCCGCGTACGCTACACGATTCAGTAAGTTTACCAGATCCAGATAAGTATAAAGTATATCCAAACTTCCAGGCCGTAAGCCCGGCGAGCATGGTGGTGGTGGGGGAGAGAAAACTTTTTGACACGATCGTAATTTATCGTAAGCCGCTCTAAATCTGGTCTCAAATTAATGTTTAATTAACGACTTCCCCGCGGTATATATTATACCCGCCCATACCCACCCGCGGTGGCCGTCTTCGTCAATTTATGTGTACCTACGACGAAGACGACCACGACGACCACGACGATGTTTCGGAACCGGAACGCCGCGACTTCACGGCACGTGGCGTGTTCAAAGCCGCCTCCTCGTTATATTATTATTAATATTATTCTCGTAACGTTGACGTTAATATAATAACAATATACTTTGCCGAGAGGACGACGACGCGTGATAATATTTAAGAACGTGTTTATTTTGTTTTTATTTTTCACCCCTCCGAACGATATTTAAAAAAAAAAAAAAAAAACCGTCCCCGGGGAAAATACGCGGGACGACTAGACGGGGTGCCGTCTGTCTTGTCCCCCGGGGTGGATCGGAGGCGCGGCCAACAGGTTCGCGGATCGCTCGATGGCGTTCGCGTATTTTTCGAAAAAAAAAAAAAAAAACAATAAATAAGAAGTAACGGGGCAACGACGAGACGATATGGAAATTCCCGCGGGCAATGCATTAGACGGATTAAATATTCCGGGCGGTTTTTTCTGAAAGGTAATAAACGACGACAAACGGGAGTAAAACCGAAAATATAAAAACCACGGCCGACCATATACTATACTTGATTCGGATCATTTAATTTTGCAAATCCCTTGTAGTCGATTATCATAATTTATGGGTCTTAAAAGTTACCGGGGGGGGGGGCGGAGAGAGGATTTTTTTCTTCTTTTTTTTTTTTTTATCACTACGAATTCGGTTGAGAAACTTTAAACCGGAGAAATCGGATTAACAACACTGGCCGTGTGAAAATTATTAATTGTAACTACGCGACACATTTTCCATAGTAAAAAAAAAACGAATACACATGTCGTACGTTGCGAATTAAGAATTATATAATATTATGCAATACCTGCACGTGAATAAAATTACGATTACAGTACCCGTTCTTATTTAAATAAATACATTTTAATACAATATACGCCCTCTTGTAAAATTAATTATTATAGCCGCCGACCACTCTTAACGCTGTTCGACAATGTTAAACGTTACAACGATTTTCTATACGATTATTACGATTCGTTACTCGGGTTTTTCGTCGTGTTCGGATGTTCAGTTTTTGAACTATTATACTCGGAATTGTATTGTAACGACGGTACGGGGTCGTTCATATTGACGACACGACGCGATTTTATAATATTTACGTTTTTTTTAAATTATTATTCCGCGTTCGGTTTATAAATATCGTGTACTGCCCCAGGAGCGTTGCGGCGTTTGAATCGATATGGTTAAAGAAAAAAAAAAATGAGACCGGGGGGGCAACAAGGATGCAACAAGGTTGGTGTTTGAACGGGTGATCGGGCGGAGAGACCTTGCGCGAATTAAGCCGTTTAGGGAGTACCGAAGCCGAGGCGGGACGATCGCGCGATCGCCCGGCGGACAGGCGCGGGGCAGCAAGGCACCCGGCGACAGGCGCGAATGGCGGGTCGAAATCGAACGCAACCCGGCCCCGGGTCGTGTCGGTATTTCCATCGATCGTAATTTAGTAGCGGATCGAAACGCGCGGCACGGGGAATTTATCGCCGCGGACGACGAACCGCGCCGGACTCGTTTTACATTTTAACGGCACGGGGGGACACCGTTGGCCAGTGTTGTTCGGCCTATTACGTAAATACGATTTTTTTTTTTTTTACGGGCACCCGCCCGGCCGAATAATATCATCATCCGGTACGATCGCGCTGTTTTTACCGGGCCGTTATGAAATTTTAAACGGACAATAATAACATTTATTAATTCGTTTAATACGAAACACGTGTCGGGGGACTCGGTGAGTACAACCGCCGCCGCGGGGGCCGAAAGTTAATAAACCGAAAAGTTAAACTGGCGTCCGCGTGAATATTAATGTAAATATGTAATTTTTTTTTTGACATGTATATGTCTTATGGCTGGGGGTCATTCTGTTAATTTGTCCGACACCGAAAATGTTACCGCGACGTTCGTTTAAAGAACAAGCTCAAAATCGTCATTCCGATAACCGAACGGCCGCGAAATGTCTGTATTGACGAATTTCCCGTCGCTGATAACGAATTCAATTTTCGTTTTATCCCAAAACAAATTCGGTGTTTCCTGCGCTGTTTGCCATCGCCTTTGGTTCGAGAAAGATATGAAGCACGTTCCCCAGAAAGCCGTAGATTTTTTGCTCGAAAAATACCCAGACTTAGATTCTCATAATATATGAGCGTGTGCAATACTTGTTATAAAACTGCTCAGTAACAATGTTCCCCGTTTTGCTACGATTAAAGGTTTTTGTTATCCTCCATTTCCATCTGATTTACCGCTTCTCGATCCTATCTCTGAACGATTAGTGTCACCGCGTCTTCCATTTAAAAATTTAGAAAAATGTATACTCAATAAAAATAATTGCTGTCTTTGAAACTTGTTTATTTTTTACACGTGTTAAAAAAAGTTACCTACAGTTTAATCCCCGTCTCCTCGTATCTAATACCAAATTGTTATGTACATTCTTATGTCAACTATATTCAGTAGAAACAAGACATATACATGTACCGATGTATCTGTATGTAGTGTAGATACTCTTAGTTTTTTTTTTTGTATAGATATGGGTATCGTCTTGCCCCCCGCGCGGGGCTGATTAAAAAATAAAAAAATAAACGGTTTGCTCGGCCGAACGGCCGGACTAGAACAATAAAATACCGGCGCGTTTAACCGGTAAATATCGTTACTGTTTAAAACTTTGGACGATTTTTTTTTTTTTTTTTTTTGCCCGTCGTTATTATCAATTCGATTTGTGAACGAACCCGAATGGGCCGCGATAATAACGATTGGTAACGTCGCGACTCGAATCTCGGTGTTGCGCATTGTGGCGGTGTCGCAGATGAAAATCATAATAGGAAAAAAAAAAAATAAATAAATAAACAAACAAACAAAATCAATACTACATTTAAACAACGAATAAATACAATAAATATCGTTACTATACCCGTGTACCTACGCTGTTAAATTCGAGCCCGGGCGTAATTCAACGATAATATAACAATAATGTAAATAACGGATTTTAAAACGTGACAATAATGATCAAAACATCTCCTATCTGGGCGTCGTGTTTAACAAGCATTAAAAAAAAAAAATGCGCGTTTTCAATTTTCTTTTCTTTTCTTTTGTCGAGTGGATTTTTTTATTATTATTATTATTATTATTCATTTTTTTTTTTTTTTTTTTTAATTCCGTTTGGGTCATTATATTTTATTCATAGGAATACCCCAAAACCTTGCAGGAATTCCAATGCGCAAATTCAATTTTGCCCGCCGCGTCCGCGCGGACACGAATCAAATTTACATTTCGCGCAAACAAACGTACAAAACCGTAATATATAAAATACATACGAAAAAAAAAAAAAAAAAAATCACGAAATTCGGAATATTTTTGTACGCGCGTGAAATATAATAGCGACCGAACGAGTATCACCGGAGGAAGTATATTTGTTTGTTTGTTTGTTTGTTTTTTTTTTTTTTTTAAATAAATAGAAATTAGATTAAAAACCGAACACACGCCTGCATATTTACTTACACTCGTGTAAATGTATACGTTTATTCGGATTGCATGTCCGTGCATGTCGTTCGTGAGTTCAGGCGCGACCGCGGTAAAAGTTTAAACCCGTGTGGTGTCGATCGGACAAAAACTAACGTCCGCAGCCCCCGAAGAACATTTATAATATTTATAAATGCGATAAAAAAAAAATAAAAAAAATATTTGTGTTCGAACATCGCCGCAGTAGAATTACGTTTAATTACGATTTGACGGTGTGAAAAATGGGGTTTTTCATTTTCATGTTCGCTATTATCTTTATCGTCATTTAGCAAATTAATTGTAATTGCATATTTATCGGCAACGGCGGGAAACGTCGATTCGATTGAAAGTATTTTATACAAAAAAAAAAAAAAAATCGTTATTTCGTTTCACAGTTTACCATAACATTTTGTACATTTTTCTCGAATGAACCGGTTACCGAAACCGATTTGAGAACCGGAACCGTTTAAAATAAAATACAAATATTTTCGGTTCTTTTGGGTCCTGAGAAATAACTGAACGTTTTATTTTAATCAAATATACAAGTGTCTATTCCCAAGATATACTTTTATATATATATATATATATGTCTATGGTATTTTTAACTCGAAAAATTTATATTGTCGGCGATTTTTATCTACGAATATTATAAACACATTCGGGTCAAACTACGATTATGAGTTTAAAAACACCTACGAATAATAATATTTAGTTGTTTATAGACGATTCGATACCGGTTGTGTTTTCTATCAAAATAAACGTTTACCGTGCCAATTGTACCGACTGCCCTAGTAATCGGATAAAACTTTTGAAAACATGCTTAAATTCGCCGTGAAGTTTACTTGAAAATTACTTTCCCACTTGTTCTAAATTGAACATAATAAAGTGTGAATAACAATGATAATAGTAATAGTAAGAATAGTGTTTCTTGTCGCTAAACACGTATTTTATTTGTAGTAATATTTGTAAAATAAAAAAGAAATCCTAATAAGCAATAGGTAATGGTCGATAAAACTATGCATTTTCGATATTAACCGGAACCGGAATCTTTATTTTATAATTTTAAGAATCGGAATAGGTACCGGAACCGATAGAATCGTTGTGGTTCCAGTCCCTAACCTCGTTTTCGATAGATCAATCAAACAACTATATAGCTACGACTGTATTACGTTAGAGTACCGTATAAGAGGTACGAAAATTGTATCGATTGTCTATGAAATATTTGTTTTGTGTCGCGCATTGTGTGAAATTCCGAAACAATTTGTGATAAATCGCAAATATTATCGCATAACATATCACGTCACGTTTTGCTCGCGACATAAACAAATATTTTACCGGCGAATCAACGAATTTCGACTCTCGTGGTCCGTCCGTCGGCCGTCCAGTTTTTTCATATTATGCGCATATAAACTACTAAAAATACGATTCGATTTCTATCGAACGCTATTATACCGCTTCTATTTTCCTTCGCACTCAACAATATACTAATATTAAATAGTAATTGAATACATAGTAAAAAAAAATAAAAAAAAAAAAATGTCTAATTAGAACGGAAGAGTATAAGAGTACTTATAATTGTATTTGTATACACGGCGGATTAATATTCTCGCGGAGATATAATTGGATTTATAATTAATTCGTTACGATAACCCTTTTAATAATTATTTTATTTTTTTTTTGCTTTTCGTCACGTTTATCGATACGACGCGGGCGGTTCTCGTCCTGCGAACTGCGCTCCTCGTCTACACCGCGGTGCGCCATGTATTTATTGTATTTAGTGTATCGATTTTATGTACGATATACTAAAAACAATAATAAAATTGTGTTGATGATTTCTAAAAAAAAAAAAAATGTTTACTAGTTATTGTCTGCAATACCGAGTTTGAATAATATTTAGTTTGTTCCAATCGTGCAATATCCAAATGTACGATAAAATCGACCGCAAAACAACAATATCGATGCACGATAAGAGACAATAGTCCGGTATGATTCGTTTAATATTCAGTATATATGAATTGTCTACAATACCGTATCGTGGCGATTAAAATAAAATCAAATATTTACGAACCACACGAAGAATCCGGGCGTCTTTTGAGTTCAAATATTCCGAAAAATCATCGATTGCCATTATCTTTGGGCGAGTGGGCAGAGAAACAAAACCGATTTCCCGAACTCCCCGCCATCCCCTAGAAGAATTACTAAATACTCGCCAACGTTATATTTTACTATACTCGTTTGTTAACGGCGTAGTCATTTGGTTAAGTTTGTGCAATAAATAGAAAATAATAGGATTGAAAAAACAACAATATCATCACACAGAACGGAAACACGGCCAATGAGAAAATTAAAAAAAGCTTTTTTATCTTATTGAAAGAAAAAGTCTTGCGGAAAATCGTTTAGGGGCGGAGATATAATGGTGGGAGTCGAGAAGAAGGATGAACGCTGACTTAGAGGCCTTATTACAAAGTGAAAGTATAGGAGGCGTAATAAAAAGAAGATTATTAAAAATAAAAAAAAAATAAAAACATTTTGCCATATATGCGTTTTTTTTTTTTGTCTATGAGATCGTATTCAAATAATTATTATCAACATTACACGAATAACTGAAAAAAAAAACGTGATAATTGATAAAATACTAAACAAATTAAAACATTAAATTCGAATAAATATACTCACGAGCGCGATGTTCGAATTTGTAATAATAATTTTTAATTTTTTTGTTTTTACACGTACTTTTCGTGTTCTATTGAGCGGACAATATAATTTGGAATCAGATATTCGGGCGGCTTCGGGAGTGCGGTAAAAATGTCGTTAATATTCTAAAATAAAAATTCTAAATAAAATACATCCCAATAAACGATACCGGATAAGGATTACTCGTTGTATATATTGTTATGCGTACTTTTTAACGTTCGCGTTCGCAGTATTTCTCATATTACATTTATGAAATTTCCGATAGGTAGTATTCGATACGTATGTATTTAATTTGTTCAAAACAGTTAATTGTTATCGTTGTTCTATGTATAATAAACGACTAATAAAAATCAATATTATATAGCCTAAGCTATGTTAAAAAAAAAAAAAAAAAAAAAAAAAAAAAAAACAATAATAATAATTATTTGAAAACATTAACCGGAGAACCGTGAAATAATTCCCGTACACATCGCGGCTACAATTTAATGAATTATAAAATGCAATAATTCCGTTTAATGCATAGAATAGGGTAAAAATAAATAAATAAATCTACATATTATGAAAACGACGAAACATAGCGAATATATATATATATATATATAAAAAAAAAAAAAATCCCATTAGCGGAGGAATATGTTGTAAAAAAAAAAAAAAAAAAGAAAAAAAAAAAAAAACCTAATATAAACCAATATGAAATTCTCTGTAAAACGATTTCAATTCGCCGGTAGTTCGTACGTATATTTCATGCGCGTGTAATGGTTTAAACATTATTATTATTATTATTATGCAATTTTTTGCGGTACGAAACCGTACCGCAAAAATCAGTTCTTTAAAAAAAAACTCATAACGAGATATTAGGAAATATTTCCGGTACAAACACAATTTAAAGTGTAACGAAAACCGAACGATCGAGTCTTGAACGACGAAACCGTAACGAAACGGACAGAGGCGACTCGCGCGTGCAAATCCGGTACCGCGAGAAGCGCTGCTGACGGTGGTTTTTTTTATTTTATTTTTATAACGTCTACAAGAAATGGTATTCTACATAAAACTATACGCCGAAGGATTCGCTCTCATAGAATTACACCGGCCTAGGCTAGCGTTCGCATTATTCTATTTCGGTTTGGAACATTGCGGAATTATGCTTACGGGTATGAAGAACGGGCCCGGCGTCTATATACGGTCAGGGCACTTGGCCATACGGGGCAGTTAGGAGTCTTAAAACGGATCATCGCCGAAACCGCGACCGGCCGCTACAAAATTGTTCTCTGCTGCAAAGCTCTCCGAAACGTTCGACTTTGAATATGCCTATGTGCAATTCGAACACAGAACAAAACCACGGTCCCTAAAAAAAACGAACTTTTTTTTTTCTTTTTAATAAAGAACTCCGGGGCCGCCCCACGAATCCTCGATGATTATATGCGAATTAAGAACCGAATTAAAAATAAATCTTGTTCGTACATTATGTGTGTGCGTTTTTGTTTTCCGTGTTCTATTGTTTCTTGGGCGCGACGTATCCCGTGCCCTCTGTAAAATCGCCTCCCGGACGTTGTTTTATTCAATAAATAAATTAAAAAAATACTTGAATTACAATTTTTGAAAAACATTAAAATATGCGTTACGTTCCGTACGTTTCGCTCGAATATCTGTACGCACAATAATTTCGGTATCCGAGTGTTTTCAATGCCTACGAATAAATCTTTGAATATCATTAAAATTATATTACAAAATACTTTGATTTGGACACGAACATGTATTTTATCGCTATACGTATGATTTTAATAAAACGCGCTAATCTCGTGTACTCAAAATTCCGTAAAACTAAAAAATCACATTGTCATTATTAGAAAAATGAAACAAAAAAACAACCGACAATCTCCACATCGTTGCGGGTGAGCCACTGTTGTAGATTGACGGAAAATTGTGAAGGTAGGATATAAAACAGTTGCAAACGGAAAAAAGATTGTGAGCGAAAATCGTTTTTAATTGATTTTAACATAAATTTAAACTTTAAACAAAAATACAATTAAATTAAAAAGTTTTACAAAAAAAAAAAAAAAAAAAACAACTAATAATTTCAAATAGTTATTATTAACTCTAAAAAATTCATCACCTCTAAAAAGTGCTATTATAAGCGTTCGGTGAAAGTTTCAAGCCTTTGCCGATGATTGTTTTAAACTGAATTACAAATAAAAATACTCTCGGAGTCTAATAATAAAAAAAAAAAAAACCGTAACTAACAGAAACCGTTAATAATACTCCCGGTATTTTTTTTTCGGGTTTCTTCCATTATTAAAAAAAAAACTAAAAGGAAAACAAAAAATTCCCCTCCGGTGCATCAACTAGATCAGAAACTCTACAAGAAAATTACAAAATTAGGTTTTTGATCGAAGCCGGATTTCTGATCGAAAAAATGTAAACAGATTGGAAAAAAAAAACAAAAAAAACAAAAAAACATTTCATATAATTATAAAAACAATACATTCCTCGGATACTATGCTAACATAGAGGTACCTGCGGTACACACAATTTTCATAATGGTATACATTTTTTATGATTATTGTTTAACACGAAGCCGTAGAATTTCGCATCATTTTTTTTTTTTTTTTTTTAACTGCGTTTTTAGTAGTATTACGTACCTCCGTCAGTTCGTGTTGGCGATGAAATAGTACGGGGAATTACGGAGAAAATTAAATTCCAAATTTAATCATTCGACCCGATCCGAGAGGGGAAAAAATCGAATTAAAATCCGTAACAATTTTTAAAAATGAACAACACAAACCGTTAAAATTCGTTTCCATACGTTTTTATTATTTCGTTATTCGTTTGTTGGTTGGTTGGTTTTTTGTTATTCGCCCGGAGTGTTTGACGGTAATTTTTCACACCGAAATCACCGGTCTCGGCGAACGTGGCGTTAGGTTGTATATATTGGTCAACGGGCAACCGCACGAAAACACCCGATTTCCCTAGCGAGCTAGTATACGAGTAGTCTTTTTTTTTTTTTTTTTTTTTTTTTTTTTGTTGCCTTTTCTCGCTATTTTATTTTATATATATATATTATTATTATTATTATTTTTTTTTTTTTTTTTATTATTATTTTCCTCTTTCGCGTTTTTTCTTATTCAATTCGCCGGCGGTCGCATTCTCGGTTCCCGTACGTCCGCCGCGCCAAAACGTTTCCATTTTATTCGCCGCCGCGAGTTTTCAGTGCGTCGCGCGCCCGGGTTTTCGTCTTACCGTAATGAAGGTCGGTACCCGAAAAAAAAAAAAAAAAAACGGGCACTAGGATTTTTCGGTCCATTTTCGATCCAATGAATTCGCGTATATACCTGCAGTACACCGGGCGCGCCTATACGCATTGTTGCTTATTGTCGGAGTAGAAAAAAGCAACAAAAAAAAACCCGTATATTGGAAAACCGGGCGTTTCGTAAAAAAAAAAAAAAAAAATATTAAATAAAAACCCGAACCGCCAAGGTCCCCCGTGCTTACTGAATTGCTTGGCAAATAACAAAACACGGTCCGGCGTGAAAAAAAAAAAAATAAATAATAATAAATAAATAACAATCATCGCAAGTGATTCGACTACGGCGTCCGGAAATGAAACGGAATTCATTATTTTCCGTTTATACCTATACAGAAATCTAACGCGACGAAAAATGACGAGATACATTAGAGAGGTTAAACGTTTGAAAAACAAATTTGAAATGTCCATAATTTATAAATCAACATAATTACGTATTATTTGGGGGAAAAAAAAAAAATAAAAAAATATGCAAATTATATTGCGGTTTTACGTTTAAAGATTGCGAGAAAAGCAAAAGCGCCGGAATAACGGGGAAAATGTTGGTAATCGCCTACACGGAAAAAAAGTTCCCTAGCGGCTAAGCTTCCGCCGCTAAAATGTATAGGTTTCGGTAATCTCCTACGATTCGTATGCTGAATATTGAAGCAAAACCTGAAACCATCGATAGAGGAGAATCGTCGACATTATCGAACAATATGAAAAAAAAAAAAATGATTCGAACTAAAAATATGATTAAAATATACTTTTTGTGCAAGACTGACAAAGAAAATTGGAACGATCGCGAACAAGTTTTTATTATTTTATTATAGCGCTTTTATTAAATTAATTTCAGTTATCCACAAAAAAAAAAAAAAAAGAAATAATTTTTATTTAGATTACGTAATTTCCCTTTAAACATTATTTCGGTCGACACCCGCGGTTTAAAAAAAACCGTTTCGGCGCCACTGACTAAAAGTTTATATTCCGGTACACTCGGCCGAGTGTCTCCGAATCGATATAATTTCAAATACGAAATCGCCCGACCGATAATTATCGTACTCGATGTGTAAGATATTCGATTAAAAGCTCAACACAGACTTTTTTATAGTATTTTTATATTCGGGACTACTACGTACTACTTAAACGCAGTGTTTTGCGTTAACTAGATAAAATAAAAAAAAATTAAGAGTATCTACACTACATACAGATACATCGGTACATGTATATGTCTTGTTTCTACTGAATATAGTTGACATAAGAATGTCGATGTCAATTTGGTATTAGATACGAGGGGACGAGGATTAAACTGTAGGTAACTTTTTTAAGGAATTATTTATTTATTTTTCAAAGACAGCAATTATTTTTATTGAGTATACATTTTTCTAAATTTTTATTTAAATTTTTAATTTCAACTACAGAATCGTCATTTACAATACATTTAGTGATGGATGAATAAATGACGGTGTGTACTGAAATATGAAACGTACTCACGAGTTTCTCGATGTGTCGATAAAATACGGCGTCGATACAAGTTGAATTGCGCGAAGTAGAGGTTTTATAACAAGTATTGCACACGCTCATATATTATGAGAATCTAAGTCTGGGTATTTTTCGAGCAAAAAATCTACGGCTTTCTGGGGAACGTGCTCCATATCTTTCTCGAACCAAAGGCGATGGCAAACAGCGCAGGAAACACCGAATTTGTTTTGGGATAAAACGAAAATTGAATTCGTTATCAGCGACGGGAAATTCGTCAATACAGACATCGGAATGACGGTTTTGAGCTTGTTAACATGGTAACATTCTCGGTGTCGGACAAATTAACAGAATTACCCCCAGCATATAAGGCATATACATGTCAAAAATGTTCGTATACCTTTACCTTATCTAGATAAATAAAACCGTTATCCGATTGACTGCAGATAACAATCGGATAATTAATTTCGTCTTGATTCGTTCGTTTCTCAGTGACCGTTAAAACTTAAAAATGTTCATAATTATTAATTCAATCGATTTATTGTATATATTATAATAATCAATCTATTTTACATTTACGTTTTGCGAAAGTCATTAAAAAACTATACGATTTTTTTATTGATTTTATCTAGATTACAACGAGATTATCATATCTTTTCTCTATAAATGCGTCTTTTGTTTTTTTTTTTTAGTATTATCTGTTACATCTAGATAATTTGTATGTTATCCGTGCACCGGCATTGTTCGTGTACGTTTTTATCGAAACGAGACGCGACGACAAACGGCGCGAACAATCTAAAACGACGACGTCGCGCCCGTTAAGAGAAATATCGTAAATTGATTACGGGGCCACCCGCCTTGCCGGCAACGTCGTTTTTTTTTTTTTTTTTTTTATCGGGACCCGGTGCGCGGTATCGGCGACGGCTTATGGGTGAAAATCGACTCGCCGACGACATAATATTTTGAGACATTATCCCGCCACCGCCGTTATTATTATTATTATTATGTTGGCGTTCGTCTTTTGTCGGGCTTTAAGAATGGCCTGCCCAGCCTTAGCGCCACTTTCCCGTTATACTTTAACCCTAAACACATACATTATATTCAAATCGTTTTAAACCGCGTTTTATCCGTGTTTCGGCGTTTTGGAAGTTCGCCCCCAAGACACTTTTTTTTACTGTTAGCAATGTAAAACGAATTCACGGTTCACCTCTATTCGCAATGATACGCCGTCAATTTAAAACAGCACTCTCCGTAGCTAAATTTCTTTTTATCGTTTTACTGTAAAACTGTAAAACGTCTTAATATAGTGTATACAGACACTCGCGATTTTTCAATGGAGCTACGCTTATCAGTAGTGTTGTACTATTTTATCTAGACGGATATATTTTTATCTTCTATCTTGTCTAGATAAACGAAAAATAAATTATCCGAAATACACGGTCCGATCGAATTTAATATTTTCCGATTCTATTCAATATTCAATAAATACAAATAATTATTTTATTGACCGCCGGTGTTATCGCTAGGCCGCCGTATTCTTCTCGTTGTAATTACATTTACGTAATTTATTAATTACACGCAATTACTTAAATTATTTGCAATGTTATTCAAAATTTTTTTTTTTTTTTATTTCTATTAAACTATTATACAAGGACACAGTTTGCATGTGTATAAAATATAGACTTTTTTTTTAATAGGGTTGAGGGGAGGGTTTTTTTGGTTCGGAATAAAACGTTTTTTACCGTTAGATTATCGTGTGTTCGTTTTGTTTTAGGACAGCGATCGCGGTAATTACCTCGAGGTATTTAATATTTTATCGAACTCGTAGTCAGATATTAATACGGTTTTCAATTTTAAATTTATCGAAAATCTATCCGAGTCCGACACTGAACTTTTTCGTCCGAAATGATTTCCGCAGTTATGAAATATTAAAAATTACCGCGCACCCGCCGTGCGAAGTAACGTAATATGTCGACATATTTAAAATTATTATTTTGACGCGTTTTATTTTAATCTCGCGCGGTACGGTTTTCGGGTATTATGCAAATAATATAAACCGTACAGCAGTAATTACAATATTACTTAAACATTTGTGCGCTTGTACGTACGGCCGTGTGTAAAATATCATTTTTAATTAAATACAATACCGGCCGACCGTTTATTTGCCTTATTTCTCGTACAAACATCGCCTACGAATAAAACGCAATATTAATAAGTACGTACAAAACGTACGCGATAAAACGTAAACGCTAGAAAAAAAAAAAAAAAAAAAGAATAACAATAATAATAAAAATAAAACGCGCGGAACGGCGAAATTATCTGTCTAATTTAAATATTTATTAGAGTTTGCGAAGAAAACGTCTCATAATTTGCAAAATATACGCGGGGCGGTAAAAAAAAAAAAAAAAAAAATTATATATATGGTTTCGAACGAAAACGTACGTTCGATTTTATCAGATATGGTTTTTTTTTTCTTTCTTTTTTTTTCTTCTCTTTCGCCGTTTTTTTTTTCCTTTCTTTTTTTTTTTTTTTATCGTTACCGTTCATTATTATTGCGCTCGCACGACCTAATTTAGCGTAAAACGCACGGGGGGTCGTTCGCACATATTGCCAACGCTAAAAACGCCGTGTGTTCGTTCCCTCACCAACCCACCCGAACCGTATATAAATATATATTATTATTATAATAATATTATTATTCTTTATATCGTAAACCGGAATATTATTATTATTGCATAATAATATAATATTATTATTATTATTATTATTATTATTAGTATTATTATTATTATTATACGCGCGAGATGGGGACCACGGTGTTCTTTTAATAACCCTTACCGTGTCCCCTGCCCCCCCCCCGGAATTCCGGACGTATAGCGAAAAAAAAAATAAAAAAATAATAATATTATGCAAACAAAATTGTATAATATACGTTCGCGTGTATTTTTTTTTTTATTTTTTTGTTTTTCGTTATTTCCATTTTTTTTTTTTACTTCTTCTTCTTCTTCTTCTTCTTCTTCTATTCCCACCGCCGTTTTTAGCGTTTCGCGACGCGGTTATATACGTACGGAAAGAGTGAGTGAGAAAGCGAGAGAACCGTCCGAAAAATGTTAAATCCCGCAACAAAAAAAAAAAAAAATGGATCCTTTTTTTTTTTTTTTTTTCTCATCCCGTCGCCCCGCCGTATATTCTCGTACGGATATAATAATATTGTAATATTATTTTACGATCGCCTCGCTGCGGAAATAATTCGTAATATAACGCGCAACGTCCGTCTCTTGTATTATTATTATTATTATTATCGGGAATTTTTTTATATTATAGGGTGTCTCAATAACAACGCCGGATTTTCGAAAAGGCCGCCGTGGTTTTTTTTTTTTTTTTTTTTCATTCATTTTTGTCGGCAACGTTGATTTCGCAATTATCGTTCTTTGTTCACGCAGATTGGCGGCGGTCGTATCGATAAGTGGTCTTGTGGTTCTCGGTGAACGCCAACAGCGTTGTGCCGCGACGGAACCGGGCGCGGTGCAGGAACGGCGGGTTTTTATCGTGGAAACTCGCTGCCCGGAATAGGTATTGGCCCCGTACACGAGAGGATTAATATCGACGGGTTCGGGATCTACAGCGGAGTAAATCCTCTAAAAAAAAAAAAAAAAAAAAAAAAAGTGGTGTCCAGTGATTCGTTCCCGGCAAGAAAAAAACAATCCGGCAGATTTGGTTAGTCCAACGGATCAAGTCTCTCTCTCTCTCTCTCTCATTTCTCCGCTAATAAACGGACAGCCATCCCACAGACCCATTATTATTATTATCAGAAATTATCGTCTGTTTACTAATCAATAGTGTAAATTAAAACTTAACTCTTACGCGTTCAACTTGTTTATGGCCCCAGCCTCGATTTTTTTTTTCTCAAAATCTATTGGTATTAGAAATATTTTCTTTTATGTCGACCCGTTCGATTTTGGAATATTTGTATGATTTTCAAATACGGCGCGTCTAGTTGGAAAATTATTCAGAACCGATTAAATTTAAATAATATAACCGTTAACGAACGCGGCTTTTCGACTAAATTCGAACTTTTTACGAGTATAGTTTAGCGCCCAGCTTCGCCGAATACGATAATAATATTCTTATGACCAGGCACGTGTTGTTCGGCGGATATTATTTTTTTGTCGGCGCCGAATGATTTTTTTTTTTTTTTTTTTTATCGGAACCGCGGCTGTATTATTATTTTTTATTATTTTGTGCGGCCGTCGTCGCGTTTTACAGGCCGATTTTGAGTTTCACACGGTATTGTAAAATCTCCGTTATGTGGGTTAAGTGACCGGCGTACATCACGTGCGCCTATTATACACACGTGTATCATCACATCGAGTATGTGTCTCTTGTACACAATAAATCTATACGGTTTTCAAGTATAAGTTCACGGTGAGCGCACTGGTTTTACACACTGGAGTGACGGCAAAGAAAACGCGAGTGTATAAAGTTGGTTTTTTTTTTTTTTTTTTTGATAATTAATTTTTTTTTTTTTATAAAAACCATCTCGCTCAAAATTATTTAGGCGCAATTTCGTCAAGTCGAAAAATAAAATACATTTTTTTTTTTTTTTTAATGTAGGCGCCTATAGTAGGCATTAACCTGTATCGCGATTGTTTCGTTTCGTATCTTTTCTATATTTTGTTGGAAAAACTTTTTCCTTTTTTTTTTTTTTTTGTTTTCCGTCTCGTTGACACTTTAATGTTGAAATTAATTTTGTAAAAAAAAAAAAAAAATTGAGTAAATTCGTTGTTGGTATCGTACTGCGTAATAAACTACACTTTATATCTCTAACATCTATTTTCAAAAATAAAAAAAAAAGCAAATAACAAAAACATAGAAAAAGCTAACGCATTCAAATTATTTTTGCGAAATTAATAACAAACTGGTATGGAAGTATGGTATTACCACTGCAAAATATTATTCGTGTACAAATTCGAATAAACTTGCACGCAGTGTTATTACGTGTATAAGTAAAATTGATCGAAAAAAAAGATATTTGCTTTGAAATTATCTAGATACATCGGATAAAGATAACGAATATTTAAATTATCTCAGATAAGATAATAGATAAGTGTAATTTATCGACATTTTCATCTTGACAAGATAAAAGATAACAACAAATCATATCTAAATTAATTATCTAGATAAGTCTCAGCATTGCGTATATACGTACGTACTAAAATTGTATAGATCGTATATACATATTACCTATAAAAAATCAAAGATCTTTATATGTAGGTTTTAAAAATGTATCTATATGTGAAATAATATTTTGTTGGTCACGGATAACCTCCGAAACTACTGAATTGATCGACTTACTAAAAAAAAAAATTTTAACAATATAACGCTGGTGTTAAGCCTAATTCCGGTTTTGTAAGTTAATAAACAATCGAGACATTAATTTGTATATATAATAGGCTCAAATTAGTACCAAAAAGTATAAGAATTCGTAAAACTACTATCAGCAGTTAATAGTAACAGTGTTGAATGATTTTTCTAGCTTCGAGTGAATGATCCTTGAACGTTTCAATAAAATCTCTCTAAACGTCTACATCTTGAATTTCAAATGTAGAATTACTATTAGTATCTGTGTTGAATATATTTTTTTTTTTTCGCTACCTCAAAATTCACAAATTTCTCAATAAAATCGTTTTATAAATTTAAATTTTAAAATGCGTTCTATTCGCCAATGTTCTAAAACAAAATTATCAGGTAACTCGGGTGTATCAGCTAGTATTAATATACGGTATACACTATAGCTTTGCGATCTGTGCCGAAACACAATCGTGTATGTACTGCTCGACAAACGACTTATGACTAAGGTTAGGATGTTTGTGACTTTTTCATATATTTTCTTTTAGTCGTGTACATAGCGGACCAGAAGTTACGCGTTCATTTCGTATAACATAGAATCAGATGCATTCGATTTTATTTTGCTAATATTTGTATATTTAAGGATTTTAATGAGTAAATGCTCGATATTTCGAAGGAAAAAACTGTAAATAAAATGCATGTTCTGATGACGAAAATCAATAAATACTACTGGTAATAGTAAACTGGTATTTATTTATTGTATAAACCCATAGGTAGCTATTGTTCATTTCAAATATAATTGTCTTATCTTTACTACGTCCTATACGTTTATTAATCGTTTTTACCACTGATATTCCTGATTGAGCAGTGATGATGTCGATTGGACATAGTGACTATAAAATCTTCAGTAAGTGTATGATGTGCCACGGGTAGACTGCAGTGTGTATTATTTTAGTTTTAAAACGTGTTTTGTTCTCACTAAAAAAATGCCCAAAATGAAGAGTACCAATGTAAGAGGTGTAGGACTCATGTAGTACCTGTAGGACTACGGTACAATTGTTTTAGAGTTCGGGGACGATGTATTTTAAACAAGTGATTTAGTGCTATTGTGTAAAGTATGTGGAAACGTAATTTTTTACGTCTGAACAAAATTTACTTTAGAACAACATATTGAAAGTGCAAAAAATTTAAGGGCGTTACAACGCAAGGAGACTCAAGATAACGTAACATCACGAATATTTATCTCTGACACAAAAAAAAAATAATAATTTATATTAATATTTAGAGTATATTTTTCAATAATAATGACATTTTTAAATGTAATTTTTGATTTTTTTAAGGGCGTATTTTGATACTTATTGAGCATATTTGCATGTCTATTTTAGCACTTTTAAAGTCATAAACATTCTAACCCAACTTGTGGCATAGGTTCAATAACGGAAATGAAATGTATCTAATTACGGTCGTAATATTGCGGTACGATTTCGATTCGATAGAAAATGAAAATAATAAAAAAAAAAATAATTCACGTATAAACCCCCCTGCAGATGGCTAAAAACAGTTACTATTAATTCTTTTTTTTTTTTTTTATTTTCAAATTATATATTAATACGTGTATCGTATCCGACCGCGACAATGATTTTAACAGACCATTTTTTTTTTTTTTTTTCCAGCGTTTTGCCTCAGACTTACTGAGTTGAGAATCGAAGAACACACTCTCGTGGGAAACAGTACACGGCTGGAGTGCAAATACGACCTACAGGGTGAAAAACTGTACACGGTTAAATGGTACAAGGACGGCAACGAATTTTACAGATTCCTGCCCGGAGAATTGCCCGAAGTGCAAGTATTCGATGTACCGGGAGTGCACGTCGATGTAAGTTCAAATATTTTAAATAATAAATTGTACACGACGAGCCTATGGTTTTTTTTTTTTTTCCTATACTAGACAATATTTAATATTTATACCGTGGTCCGGGAGCGTACGTACTGAATACTACTCGTTTATAAGGGTATTTCGTATGTACGTTCTCGAAATAATGTACACTACGAGCATTGAGCCGGTTTTTGCTGTAAAACATTTTTACACATAATAATATTCCCGTGGAAAAGAACGTAAAAAAAAAAAAAAAAAAAAACCCACCATAATTTATTAAAATTACATATTCTGTTAAGTATTTTATTAACGTAATAAGATTAAAAGTTAAATAAATAATGCTAGTGGTGACACGCTTTTTTTTTTTTTTTTTTTAAAAAAAACACTTTGTATAAATCGCTATATACGTATGTACATATACATATATTTTTTTTATTTTTTTTTTACTTTTGGGTTTGTGCAATTAGTATATTACCCGGCAACCAAAAGCGAAAAAGGGTTCACGGTACATAATATCTGAATAATATAATTTTCTAAAAATTCTGAACAACGATAATTACGTCGGTGTATACGTATATACACACCTTTACATCACGTTTTAATTATTTCCGATTATTACGTACGAAAACTACTACTACTACAAAAAAAAAAAAAAAAAATAAAATAAAAAATCTCCCGGATACACCGACTAGACAAAAATGACTGACCTTTGGAAGTTGATGATTACAGCGATATTTCAGGTTTAAAAAAGTTGTTGAGAAACACAGAGAAAAAACACACACACACGCATTAATAGTAAAATCAATACGTTCCTCGTCACGTTCGGTATATAAAACCATTTAAATACTAACGGGTCTCCATCGCGTATAGGTACGTTTTATTTAAAGTTGAATGACTTTTGAATTAGTGTTTGAAACTTTCCCCGGGAGCTTAATGTGTAGAATTTCGGCCTCGCTAAAATATCGCACGTAATAGATTTGACTGTCGAGTTACTGACCACCGCCGCCATAAGCTCCCGAACCCGAAAACCTTCTAGTTGTTAGTAACTTACAGTTACAAATTTAAATTCTATAACCACCCCATAAAGCACGTTAACGTCTGCGACTGCCGGTGCATTGAGTAATGTTTATGAATAATATAACAACAACAAAAACCAATGTTTCGTATCCATTTGTAACTATTCAGTATTCTAGTTCTCAATAAAAATATTAAGCGCCAACGGTCAGTGGCGTAATTTTAACTATTTTCTGGTAGGGAAGGGGGGAGATATAATTTTTTTTTTTTTTTAATTCCAACATTATATACGACATATATTAAACATACCTTGGACTGATTCAAGCTGATATAAGTACATTGTATTTAATATAATAGACTTCACAAAATCTAATCGTGGTTTTTCTTTTTCTTTTTTTTACCTAGTTCATCTAAACTGTCACGAGAAGCGATAGAGAGGATGTTTATTGTAAATCGTAACATTGCCAATCCGTTTAATCTCTTCTAAAAAATACGGAAATCGTACATTTGACTCGAATAATAATAATAATAATAATAATAATAATAAACAAACATTGAAGTGTTAATACTTACTTCAGGAATAGTATTACGTAAGTGCGTTTTTATTAGTTTCAATTTCGAAAATGTTCTCTCATTCGATGCAGTTAATACCGGGATTGTTGCTAATATTTAAAACAATTTTAATATACCTGGACACATGTCTATATTGCAAATATTCAATGCATCCATTGCATTATTTGGCCAATCACTAATGTTGTTTAATTTCCTTTGCCATAACTTCAATTCTCCAACAAAATCTAATGTAGATATAACTACATCAGTCTACCGTCTTCTCTTTATGTTTCAATTAATTTATAATAATAAATAATATTTATAAGTATATCTATCATCTTAATGTTATCTCGACATATATTTCCATATGTTTACTCTTTAAAAATCTATTTTTTTTTTTTTTTTTTATGGTTCTGGGAGGGGGCCCAGTTCCTCTGGACCCCCAGTTCCCTCCATAAGTACGCAACTGCCTACGGTAGTAGAAAAAAAAAACACGATATTTATATGTTCAATATTAATCGAGCACTTTAATTTAATTTATCTATTTTATAATAATTTGATGGACATAATTTTTAATTTTTTTTTTTTTTATCGAAATATTATTTTAAATGATATTCTTATCTTCAAAAAAAAAAAAAAAATAATAATAATAAATAAGTAAAGGTTACTAGATATTAATCGTTGATATATTAATTTTTTTTTTTTTTTTGATGAAAATGTTCTAATTTAAATAATTAGTTCCGTAAAACTCAGCTGTTGGTATTTAAACGCAAAAATAAATTACAGAACATCAGCATCTGTCTATTTCTCCGGTTAAGATATTCTGAAAATCGCAAACCAACCCCTACACCCCCTCATCACAAAAAAGTCATAAAAACCTACCCCTACTGCTCTAATCGACCCTCGTATTATTTTATTTCGGTATCCATAGTTTTGACTGTCACTGACTCATACCCGCCCACGCATTAATTTCGAATAGGTTTCCTAGGCCTAAATCGATTCGATTTTTACGGTTGAACATTCGCGTTCGCCTTGGGCAATCGTGTTAGGTATTTTTATTCGTAATAATAATCGTTTTCTTATAGAAGTCTATCGTATTCGTCTATTGTGCGGATAATAGTTTTTGAAAAACAAATTTTCACTTGTTAAACAAGTGAAACGAAAACGGAACATAGCCGCGAGTGCCGTTTACAATTTATATTGGTATACTTATCCGCGGTTCGCGAGATTTCGCTCGTATCGAGTAGAAACGGCGCTTTATCTTCAAAGAAATAGTGACGGGACAAGTTTAAAATCCGCATAAAGGTCGAACGTATTGTTATATCCGAAACGTGTGCGATTGTCGAATATAAAAAAAAAAAAAAAAAAAAAAAAAAAAAAAAACACTACCAACGTTTAAAATTTTAAAAAATACATAGGTATATGTAAAATTACGAATCTATCGATGAAACCCAGGATTAACTGGTAAATTGTTACGTTTACCTAAAATTGTCAGGTATTTTAGCATTAGATACTACGAAAATGTACATTACGACACACGTATACATTTTATTTATTTATTGAAACACGAGCTCCGTGAATAGTTCCATACGCCGATTGATTTTTTAACATTAACAGCTTTTGATTCGTCGACTTCGTTCAACGGCAAATCATATGTTTCACTATAGTTACGCACAAAGTATTATTATTATTATTTTTTTTTTATCATTTTTCACATTTTTCACTTCGACAATCCCGTTTAAAAGTTCATGGAACCGTATTTTAATCGACATATTGAACACGATATACACCATTCGTAAAACTGTTTCCAATAATTATTCGGATATCAAAACTATCCCTTACACTCAAAAACACAATTGTTAAAAAAAAAAAATATGTGTTTCATCATGATTTATATATATGTTTGAAACACAATTCACAAAGCCCATCGCAACAATACGTAATAATACAAAATAATTATTTGTGTCGTCATATATAATATACAGTTTATTAAAGCACATTTTTTAATTTCGGCTCGACCGAGAAGGCTGATTTTTATCGTTGTTGTGTTTGTAATTGTCAGGTTTTTAAGAAAGAAAATGTCGGAAATTTTAATGGTATTTTTCAAAATCTTTCTCTTTTGGTAAAAGAACTAATATGTTCAAAATCATTAATACGTTGCTGGGGAATAATATATCGTTGCTTAGTTACCGAAAGACGTTGAATTTTTTTTTTTTTTTTTGTTCTATACATATAAAAGCCACTTTCGCTCATTGATCAACGCCCACACCAATCCGCCGGACTTGAAATTCTAGTGGTATGTATCTCGTATGGTGTAGGGGTGGGATAAGAAGGAATTTTTTGGAAATCTATCCCCTAAGGGGTCATTGCACATGAAATTCGCCGAAATGCAATTTCCTGGATACCTTTGTGTGTTTAATATGATGGATAAAATAATAATTGTTAATATTATTAGATTGCGTTTGTCGCGGTTAAGAAAGTCCTATTTTAAAAGAGATTAGCTGACCCATCAATGCTTGGTATTATACGGATGGATAATGGTATAACCAACCCTATTGCTATTCTTAGATTATTATGAACTGTCACAATTAAAAAAAAAAAACAAAAAAATAGGCGAAATGTAGGCAGTTTACTTTAGGCACACTAAATGTGTTCTATTTTGTCATTTTTGTCGCTAATCAACAAATATAATTTAAGTCACAATTGAATTAAATCAGAATTTCATGTCAAACAAATATTTATTTGTTGTATTTTATTTTACTGTGACATAATTATTTAGTTCATTGCAATGCTTTATGATGCACGTCATTTTTTTTGTTTCGTTGTCTGGATGTAAAAAAACAAAGCTGATGTTTTCACATATTACCATGGATATTCGCACAGCACAAGGATTGCACTAAAATAATTAATAACAGTGTGTTTTTTTTTTTTCATCCGTGTTACAAAGGTAACCAATAAATCAATAAAAATAATTAGATTTTTGTACTATAAAACACCTAAAAACCTATAAACCTTCGCCAGACATTTTGCAAAAAAAATCGCTCCAGTAGTTTTTGAATCTATTATCTCATACCGACAGACATATATATATAAATATAGATAAAACCCAAATACCCCACTCACTCATTCGCTGATCAACGCCGATAAAGAGATTAGCGAGAAGAAAGCATAAAAAAAAAAAAACCACGATAGGACCAATAGAGTTGGGCCAGGGGTAAGGGGTTAAATTCACGGGCAATTCCAATTTTTCACGGGCAACGCCGTGCGGGTCGGCTAGTTCTGTAATAAATAAGGTTTTTTTTTTTTTTTTTAGTATTGTTAACGGAAAAAAAAACCATACATTTTTTTTTTTTTTTTGCTGTTTTTATGGCATAATATAGCGCATATTTCAGTTATTCTCAATGCTGTAATAAATCCCGAGCCCCGGTTATAACAATCGAACGGTCTATATACAATTATAAGTTATATAAAATTTTTTTAGTCACAAAAACCGGATCCTTTAAAATCCGGGATTATTTTATTATTGTCCGGGAGTCGGGGGTCCACGCATATTGGCACCCGCGTACGTACTTATACTGTACAGAATATTTGCAAATACCAATAATCCCAATGGAAAATAATACATACGAGGTCTAATCAAAAAGTATCGAGACTGATAAGATAAATCGTAAACCGTTTTGAGTATGAACTTGCACGTGCTATATTAATCACACCTTGTGTTTTGGGAAAATATATTAGGCATAGATTAGATTAAAATTGTCTCAGTCGGCTTCTAGGTGCGATTACGTTAAGTGTGTTAGGTACGTCCTGTCGGATTTCATTATAAGCGAAAATATGGAACTACGAGTGTGCATTAAATTTCGCCATAAACTGGGAAAAACGGCTACCGAAACCTATCAAATGTTATTATTGGCTTATGGAGATGAAACCGTGTCCCGCGCTCGCGATTTTGAATGGTTCAAACGATTTAAAGAGGGTAGAACAATTTTTGAAAGTGATGAACGTGAACGACGTCCGTCAACAAGCCGCAATGAGTTTTTTTCGACTGTCAAGGTATTGTCCATCGTGAGTATGCTCCAAAAGGACAAACCAGAACAAAAAAGTACTACATTGATATTCTTCGCCGTTTACGAGACGCTGTACGAAGAAAAATACCCGAGTTTAAAGAGTCAGGCGATTGGAAATTGCATCACGACAACGCTCCAGCCCATTGGGCCCATGTTGTGCAGCAGTTTTTGGCCAAACATGATATCCCAGTTGTTTCTCAACCCCCCTATTCACCAGACCTAGCTCCATGTGATTTTTTTTTTTATTTCCAAAGATAAAAATAGCGCTTAAGGGTAAACGTTTTCAAGACGTAGATGAAATAAAACAAAATGCGACGGAGCAGCTGCGAGGAGTTTTTAAAAATGACTTCCAGAGGTGTTTTCAAAAATGGCAGGAACGTTGGAGAACATGTATAGACTCAGAAAGAGTATATTTTGAAGGAGATTGAATGTAAATATCTTTATCTAATAAATATGTATATTTTTTATTAACAGTCTCGATACTTTTTGATTAGACCTCGTATATTGTATAAACGGCAAACCGTGCACAGAGGCCGAATGGTATGAAACGCACGAGATAAAACAACGCGTAATAAAAATGATTTTCTTCTATATATTTTTTTTTTTTTTTTTTTATATATACATATATTACAACTGGAACAATACGTGTATATAGTAAATAATAATAGTATTGCGTACAGTACGAGTTGAATTGAAATTACACGCGTGCCGGTTAGGCAACGAAACTAATAATAATAATAATAATAATAATAATAAAAACTTTACTGCTGCGCTTATATACGGTGCGGTGTTTTGCAAACATATTTTTAAGGCGCGTTTTTTGTTTTGTATTTTTTTTTTTTGCCCGACGACTGGTTTTTTTTTTTTTTTTACAGACGTCAATGTAGTATCTATACGTTGTTGGGTATCCACGCAAGTACGTAATATTAATAAAACGTCTGTTGGCCAACGGCTATTCACGCGGAGTCGTGGTCAGCGTTGTCCGCGGAAAACTTAGACATACGATAATTTTAATTATAAAATGTAATAACTAATTTAATACGTGTAAGTAAATATTAAAAAAAAAAAAAAAAATTGGTCTTGTATCATAACTTGAGCGCGTTTTGCTGTCGCCGTATTGTCGACATTTGGTTATAATGAAGATCATTAACGGCGTCCGTTATTCGGAGATTTCCCCCGTTGAAAAGTAGCGAAAACGTCCACGATTCAGTGGCGTAACATAAAAAATAAAAAAAAATATCTTCGGTAATACATAAACTCGATGTGAGACACTCGACTTATTTCATTAATTTCAAAAATTTTAAACTGACATTATATAAATATTTTTTTTTTAATTACGATTTACTAGACACAATAGGACGTAGAATAAAACGAATTTAATTTGTAAAAAGTCAATTCTTCAATATTCGTGTTTTTCCTTCGAGCTCGATTCACTTGAGGGAGTATTACACAAGGCCTTTAAATTATCGTGGGCCCTCGCAGTTCACGCCACTGCCCCGGAAACAAATGTCCGCAATTTCGACAGGTTTTACCGTATATTGTTAATAAAATCGCATTCGGACGATTGAAAAGCGAAAAAAGAAAAAAAAAAACGTATATATATATATATATATTATTAATAACGTAACGAAAATCGCGTGCGCGTCGTCCGATAATTACGTTGTATGTTGTTTTTGTACGCGATCGAGTGTAGTGAAAAAAAAAAAAAGGAAAAAAAGAAACGATTTCGTCATGTTTTCGACGGCGGAGCAGCGGACGAGATCGTACGAGCGGGGCTCGATTGGCCGGCACCCGCGGGATAGTTATCGCCGGCAAAGGGCACGAAGGCTAGGTGATGGAGGGTGAAAGAAAGTAACAAAAAAAAAAAAAAAAAAAAGAAAAGAAAAGAAAAAAAAAAGCGAGCTAGTGCGGAAAACAAAAAAACAGGACTGACGTCAATTAGTCCTCTCACCCTCTCTCTCGCCCGTAGTCTCTCTCCTCCGACTCGGCTCGCCGGCGCCCGTGCCAGGTGTTGTTGTCAGATTTGTGCCGGGGAAAATGATGGAACGCGAACGTTTCGGCGCGGAAAATTAATGCCGGGGCTCGCGTTGCAAAAACGCGGCGCGCGACCCCCGCGCTTTAATACGATATCCGCCGAGAGACCCTTTCGCGTGTGCCGTTTGCACGCGTACGCCGACCATTGTACACCCGTAGTTTTCGCCTTAGCCACTCGTCCCGCGTACGGTCGCGACGGCCCCGCCGGAACGGTTTGTCCGCGGACCACGGTGGCTCGTACGCGAGACGACGGAAACCGAAAACGAAAAAAAACAACAAAATCGACACGTATTTCGCGCCCGCAGAGGTGAATTTAATTTTTATATCCGTACGTCCTGGGCTGAACATATCAAACAGAAACGACTCGTACTAAATACCACACGAACAGCTCGCGTTCCGCTTATTATAGGAACACAATCAAAAAAACCACCGATACTCTACAAAACCGCGTCCTTAAGCCAATTTGGTTATACGAAATCCTACTGTTGGCGAGCAGCAAAATAATTTAAATTCTACAAAATCCAAACGACCTCATTGCAAATGATTGCGTGTGCTCCGCCTTACGTTTCTAACCACACCTTACATTCGGACTTGAAAATTCATACCGTTCAAGAAGTTGCCAACATTTCTTATCAACTATTCCGTGCCCGTCTTGCACACCACTCTAATCCTTGCTCTAAACTCTGAATCCGTCCCAGGAAATCCGCCTAGAAGGTTAAAGCGTGATTGGAACCGTGACCTGAAATAACTCTTAACCTCTCCAGTCAGTAAATTATTGCCGCTGGGTGATTCGTGTCAATCAAGCCAATATATATATATATATATTGTAATTCCACAAACATGCTTATTGTAAAATGTATTTCATAGATTGTATGTATCAGTAATAAAAGATTAAAAAAAAAAAAAAATTTGTGCGTGCCGAAAATATCGATGGACGGTTGGGCATGAAACCCGGACGGTTCTTAAGCTTCGATTACACTGAGCGAGTTTACAAGCCCCCTAGTAGGCGAGTCTAGAAACGGGCTAGTCGGCTAGTGCGATAGTCGATGATCACGTGCAAAACTTTCCACTCGGTCAGTGACCAACTAGCTAGCGATTAAAAACCACGTGTTGTGAATACGTTTTTATTGTAATATTACAGTTTTTTTTTTTTTTTTTTTTTTAACTCCTTTTTGATAGCGTGAGCTAAAATAATGACTGCCCCCGCACCAACTATTTCCGTCGACATTTCGTAGACACTGTGACTAGGCACCTCCGGGGAACTCGCAGCTAGTTCGCTATCAACTATGATAACACACTGCTAGTTTACTAGCTAACAATCCCAAACGCCAGCTAATAGCGAATAAAGTAACCCGGCTTTTAACTTTACTCGCAGATAGTTTACAATTTGCTAGTTGGCTTGTGAACATGATTACACTGGGCGAGTTTACTAGCAGCTAGTGAATTCGCCCACTAGCAGCTTGTAAACTCGCTCAGTGTAATCGAGGCTTTGGAGAGTCCTTCAAAACCAACGAAATATGGAAATTTCCATAGAAATTATGTTCGTACCAGAAACAAAAAAAAAAAAAAAAAATGTGCCTTTCGAGCATTTTTCAAAAGCCGAACAAATGATGTTTGCGTATATGCAAGTGACAAAATAAAATCAACTAGACGATCTCAAATGGCGTGCGAGGGCCATCGTCGCAATCGTCGAAGTAGAGGATATAGTGAGAAATTTAATTTTTTATATCCGTACGCGACGATAAATCGTTACTATCGAACAACTGTGCTGAACGAAGTTCGATTAATCATATTTCGATTTTTACCATTTTCATCGAAATTTGCACTTTCGCGCTTATTCAACACGATTATTACGCGTTGCCCTCGAGTTTTTTTTATTCTTTTTCCTCGTCGAATACAACGTACGACGAACTTTACGCAAAGTAAATTGTCGTAATTTCTGCTCGGCCGAAACAGTTTTATTCAATTAAATCTGTAAACGCCTCTAAGTAGTTCGAAAACGATCGTTGAGAACGTTTTGATGATTTGGCCGCGCATGGAAATGCCTAATATATATATATATTATGTGAACATTTTTAATAGATTTGCTACAAAAAGAAAAAATCGAAAATAATCAATCTTTATTGTGGCTGTAAATTTCCCGTTTTTCCTACGTTTTTTTCCCAACTATTAAGGAAACTACAACGAAAATAAATTAAAAATAAAACCGTCTGAGACACCATCTAGATTGCAAATTTTTTCAAAAAAAAAGTACTACACTTGAAAATCGGAGCGGGATATCTTGTAGAAAAGTTGTCCACGGGGGGAAAAAAAAACACATAAACAATAAACAACTGAAAAATCTTTAGTGGCGTGCAATATTTATTATAATTTTTTTTTTTCTCTGGTGAAATATTGACGTATGTCTGTTAATAAATATTTGTAAATTGAAAACGATCGTTCTACATCGACTGCAGAAGTAGTCGGAGCGTATACTTGAAAGAACCGAATATTATTGGATCTCGGAAGAGAATTCTTTCTGGGTCACATAACTATTGGGGGGTATAAAACGTTATAATAATTGTATTTTTAGTTTTGTTTTTTTTTTTTCTCGCAATTTACCTATAGCGCAGTATATTGTTCGGCCCAAGCCGAATTCATTCCCAGCTTGAATTCTCTATTCGAATTTCAATATTTTGCGTTTACGATTGTTTCTAGATACTTATACTGCGCCAGTTTTCCGTTGTAAATCTATAACGACGGATTTCTAACCGTGTGCGTTGCGTAAATATTTTATTAAATATCCACCTTTTTTTTTTTTTCTTAAGCGGATATTTTGAACGTTTTTGTCCGTATTATACGATTACGATTGTTGCGTCACTTTTATACCGCGTATTCGCATTTTGTTTAATGCGCATACGATTTCGGAGGATATAATACATAGGTTCGCCAAAACCGTAGTCTTCCGCAGCATCGCATCATCCGGCGAACGACAAATGTTACGCGATTTTTTAATCATTAATTTACCCCATTTCCAGTTCGCCACCCTCCAGAAACAACGCGCTTTATTGGTTTTCGTTTCCCCGCTACCGTTTTTGTTTTTCCCGTCCGTCCGCGCCAGCCCCCCGAATGTCCGGCGTTCCGTTTTATTAAATTTACGGGGCCGTTCACATTTCCGAATCGATTCCCGTCAGCGTAAATATCCCCGTCCGACAACGGCGCGTTTTCCGATATTAAGGGGTTTGACGAATGTATTATTCAAATTGTAATTTCGCCGTTAACGTCTTATTTTTGAACACCCGTTAAAACCGGATACGCGGAATAGTACGTTCGGTGTGGAGCAGAGGTTCCCCCGTCGAGAAACGACGTGTTTATAATAATTATTATTATTATTATTTTTTTTTTCATTTTTTTTTTTACAATTTATTGTACGAAATCGTTTTGTAAAAATATAGCCGATCGAATCCGGAACCGACTGGAACATTCGCGACTGTATTAACGTGTAAATGTGTTCGTCGTTTTTGTCGTACACACCACTTAGATCGCTATAGCGTTCGGTTATTTCATTTCCGAATTAATTTCAAGTCCTGTAAATATCACCTCCGTAAAATCGCATTTGTCGAGTAATCCCCTGTACAGAGCGGAAGCACGGCCGGGCCGATGTGCAAATTAAATGAGACGAATTTCGTATTACTAGAAAGGAATTCACGCGGAACTTTATCGGGCCGACCGAGGGTGGTGGATTGTGGAAAGTGAAAAAAAAATAGAAACAACTCGGAGCTAGGCGGCTTGATTTTAAAGTTTGTAACTAATGCTGCCGTAAATAAGGAGGAGAATATTACGATGGGCGGGACGTGCTTGTACGATAGGGAATGAGCTAATTAAAACGCTGGTGGAGTCTGCTGATCCGTGTAAAAAAATACCTCTAGAAAGGTCCATTATTAGACGGAAAGATGCAATAAAGAAAAATATATGGAATTACTCGGTAGGGATTCGAGCTGGATGGAGGATTGGATATGAAATGGGACGATTTTAAGCCAGCGAAAAATTGGCAGGAACAAAATATGTAAATTTCCACATAAATTATGTTCGCACAAAAAAAAAAAAAATAATAATATGTGTACGGATTTTCGATATTTTCGTATTGCCGAAAAGGCAACTGCGCTGAGCGTTTCGTGTGATTTTCGAACGTTTTCGAGAAGCCGAAAAACGTTGATCGCATATAAACTAGTGAAAACTACGAGGTCTAATCAAAAAGTATCCAGACTGTTAATAAAAAATATACATATTTATTAGAAAAAAATATTTACATTCAATCTCCTTCAAAATATGCTCCTTCTGAGTCTATACATGTTCTCCAACGTTCCTGCCATTTTTGAAAACACCTCTGGAAGTCATTTTTAGAAACTCCTCGCAGCTGCTCCGTCGCATTTTGTTTTATTTCATCTACGTCTTGAAAACGTTTACCCTTAAGCGCTATTTTTATCTTTGGAAATAAAAAAAAAAATCACATGGAGCTAGGTCTGGTGAATAGGGGGGTTGAGAAACAACTGGGATATCATGTTTGGCCAAAAACTGCTGCACAACATGGGCCCAATGGGCTGGAGCGTTGTCGTGATGCAATTTCCAACCGCCTGACTCTTTAAACTCGGGTATTTTTCTTCGTACAGCGTCTCGTAAACGGCGAAGAATATCAATGTAGTACTTTTTTGTTCTGGTTTGTCCTTATGGAGCATACTCACGATGGACAATACCTTGACAGTCGAATAAAACTCATTGCGGCTTGTTGACGGACGTCGTTCACGTTCATCACTTTCAACAATTGTTCTACCCCCTTTAAATCGTTTGAACCATTCGAAAACGCGAGCACGGGACACGGTTTCATCTCCATAAGCCAACAATAACATTTGGTAGGTTTCGGTAGCCGTTTTTCCCAGTTTATGGCGAAATTTAATGCACACTCGTTGGTTCCATATTTTCGCTCATAATGAAATCCGACAGGACGTACCTAACACACTTAACGTAATCGCACCTAGAAGCCGACTGAGACAATTTTAATCTAATCTATGCCTAATATATTTTCCCAACATACAAAGTGTGATTAATATAGTTCATACTCAAACCGGTTTACGATTTATCTTATCAGTCTCGATACTTTTCGATTAGACCTCGTAAAACCGACGATTTCATGTGGCTATATTGTACGCGAATAGTTCGAAAACCGATCGAACGTTTCGATAGTTTGTCGACGTCCTGACTGAGTGTCCGTGTAAGTATCCCGAACAGTGTACACGGCGTAATATAATGTTTGTTTCTCTTACTTTTCGAGTGTGCACTCGGTGGGCGCTTACCCGTAGCTCGCCCGGACCGCACGCCACCGTAAAGCGCCTCTTTGAGTTTAGGCGTACGTCCGCGCGTTCATAAATAATTGTTAAAAAACTTTGTTCTACGGGATTTCGTGCGCGCGGTTTTCTACCGCGACGGCAAGTGTATTTAACGCTGTTCTCGAGTAGCAATGGGAATTTCCACACTAACGGCGGCACTCCCGTTGAAATATCGACTCGACCTGACTAATTATTATATTATATTTACGGGGGCGTTTGCAAAACTACAGAAAGTTTTCTGTTTATTGGCGGATTCGCGGTGCAGGTGCTGTTTTTTAGATGTTGCCCGCGGGAGTAAAATACCCGGGACCGCCTTTCAAAAACAATCCAATTAATTCGGAAACGATCTCCGAAACTTAACGGAAACCCGCCTATATACATTAATCCTAGGTTTCATTTAAAATCCACCCTCCCACCCCCCCATTGCAATATCATCGCACGCGTATTATAATAATTTATAAACCTATACCGTGTGCATACGAACGTTCCGATATAAATCAAATCACTTGTACCGACGTAACAATAACGGCATTGTAAATAAAATAAAACAAATAGAAACAATTGTAAATATTTCATTTTAGATCCGAGTGCAGCGAACGTTTACTAACATGTGTTTTTACTCACGGCGGACAACTCGTATAGTTGTTCGGTTAATGAAAATGCTACAAACCACCGTTCAAATCGAACCTTAATGGATTTTCCGCCCGATATTATTATTACCTTACGTAGTAAAGTTTTTTTTCTAGATTCTCAAAAAAAATTTAAAAAAAATTGACGAATTGACGACATCGGTTTTATTTTTAACGATTGCCAACGAGAGTGAGGGGGGTTTGAAAAACACGACTAAAACTATAACCTCCTCTTACTTTAGAAAAGGTCCGTTCGGAAAAGTTTTTTTGATTATAGTGATTTATCGATGCTTTCAGTATATTAACTAAATTACCTCCCGAATTTCCCATCGACAACATTGGCCTACCCGTGCATACGAGCTACGATCGAAATCAAAATTTTACCGAAAACTGTAATAGGAATTTGTTTAAATAATTCGTTTTCACATATGCATATGCGCGTTGTGTGTAACAATAATAATACAAAAAAAAAAAAAAAAAGTAAAAAAAAATACTTTAATATTTGTTGAACCTCAACAGTGGTAAGGCCAAGCGATGTAACCCTCACCTCAGCCGAAATCGACATAATGCGATTATGATGAAACTCATCAAAATCCGCGTATTTTTCAAGTAATATGATTATTTTAATAAGATTTTTTAACAAAACTTTAACAAAAGTTTTTTTGTCTTTTCTGAACAATTTCATTTCGGCGGGTTACATAACTTTTACAATTTCACCGTCAACTAATAACGGCATTCGGAGTGTGTCTACGTACCTATATTATGTACTCTAGTTTATACACTCGAATTATACTTCATGCATAGTTTATTTAATTGTAACGCAGTTTTCGGTGGCCACAAATGTAAAAATATCGTTAAAAGCGTTATTAGCGTTTTTTTACTTGAATTTTCAATGGAGAGATTTATACGTTTTTTTTTTTTTCCAATACATATAAAATACATTGTTCAATACGTATTTTAAATAATTTGTGTACCATTAAACGATTTAAGTGTTCCAGTTGCTGAAACTGGGTTTAACATTTCTCATTGTTTGCGGATAATATTATTTTGTCGCGCACACGATGACACACTACAATAGAACATTACTGAAATATCAATAATACATTTTTTAAATACGAAACCTATACGGGTGACTATAGCGTAGGTACAGACTGCGAAAGGCTGGATATGCTGGAACAGACCGCAATAAAGGTAAAATACTACAGTCTAAGTCTTTTAGAAAAGGCAGCGAATGAGGGCGTGAAGACGTAGTAAAAAAAGGATACGGAGGCTTTAAGAGATTTCGCCGATATGCGGTGACGTCTAGAGAATTGGTTACGAGACGGGATAAGTTTTTTTTGAGTTTAGAATAAACTCATGGACAAAGAAAAAAAAAAAAAAAACCAAATTTTAGCTGTTGTTTATACGGTCTTTTTCGATTTAAATCAATATTATTATTACTACGAATTACTATACGTAGGTCTATACGACAAAGAATTATTTGAAAATTCGTTCCGCGTACGAAAATACAAAACACTGCGTGTGTACACATCAAATCGGTAAAAACCCCTCAAATACAAAATAATTGATGAAATTCGATATACGTAAACGAAAAAATAAATAATCGTTTTGAAGTCGTTTTCAATTTAACCCCGACAGTATACATTACGTATTTATTTAGTATGAAGCAATACTGCGGCACGGGGTTTTTTCTGTGCCAGTTCAAATTTCCTTTTTGTTAATATTAGATAAAATTGTAAATAACGAAGTCCACGTGGGTCGGCTTTTGTTCCGGGTGCCAATGAGCCGCTCGGAAAGGTAAACGGTACGGACATAATATTTGCGTGCCTTTTTAATACCATCACGGGCATAAGCGTGCGAAGGACGAGGCAGCCCTTGCGAGATTTTCCGCCAAAATATTTTTTTTTTTTTTTTTTAACTGTTATTCAATAGTTAAACAATGCGATATTTGAAACATAACGATTTATTATAAAACGTAAAACTACGCGCGTTGTAAACACGATTAACAAGATTTGTCAATATCGTAAAAGTGAAAAATGTTTAAATTAAATTATTATTTATTATTTTTTTTTTTTTTTTTTTTTTTTAAATACGCAGTGTTCTCTCGAGTGTATTTATTATTTATTTATTTATTTATTTTTGTTTTTCATTACTATTGGAAATGATGGACTCGTTGCGAACTGTCGCGGTTTTTTTGTATTATACCAAACCGCATATAGATCAAACACTTTATTCATAGGAAACCGGAGAAGCGAAAAACGTGTGTTTTTAATATAATGTAAAGTCCAATGCCGACCGTGGTTTCGTGCCGCTGCATCCGCCGCCAAGAGGGACCTGCGCACTCTTACGACATCACTGGTATCGCCGAGATCGACAAATGATACTCAAAGAATAATACTTTTCATTTGATTTTTTTTTTTTTTTTTTTCCCGCTATACAAATAATAATATCGTTATACCTCTCCGTAGTCGCGTGTACGCGTACAAAAATATAAACGAAAACGTATATGAGAACGTGTAACCCGCAGCGAATAAGTTTAAATTACAAAATATAACAAACCGGAGGGAAAATGTGACAAGTAGATACAGCACTATATTCTCACCCGTAAAAATAAATTATGTTTATGGATTTTTTTTTTTTTTTTTTTTTTTAAGGAGATTCCTTCTTTTCGTTTTCATTTTTTATCCGGACAATTTCAAAACACTTCGGGGGCATTTGGCCATTGGCCGATTACGGAGACGAGATGTTTTATTTCATAAACACGTATCAGGTGTCAGGTTATTGCGCTCAGATTATATTTCGTTTGATTATCCGTTCGATCAGATACCGAATGTTACCTACTATTTTTTTTTTTTTTTTTTTATTCGAAAACTGTGTGAAGTCCATTAATTAAAAATAAATAAAAAATAAAATCATTATTTTTTTAATACGAAATGGATTGGAAATACGCAAGGGAAATTCAAATTACATATTTCGATAGTATTGGTACGGTAATGAAAAAATTTCGATTTTTAGCGAAGAGCCAATACAGCGACCGATATTTATACGCCGGTTAGGTTTTTTTCGAAATCGCTATTTGATCAGGTATCGTAAAAAAAAAAAAAAAAAAAAAAAAAAAAAAAAAAAAAAAAAAAAAAAAAAAAAAAAAAAAAAAAAAACGAATCATATTGAGTACAAATAAATATAAAATAATAATCGACGGTTATTAAATTGATGGCAAAATAAAATGTCGAAAACCCAGCATCTACCCAGTAGCGTCTAACTTTATATTTGGGTACATCAGACGAGTGCCACCTAATACTATTTGCGGGTGGTTGGGCTGGTTCAGTTTTTAGTACTTAAGCGAGTAGTTTACTCATTGATAATTATAAAAAAAAATAGTTAATAATTCACTCGTTAGTATATTTAAGTTGATGAGCTAACGAGTCTTATCTCGTATGCAACCTACAGCAATTTTAAATACGAGGTAATTATTATTGACTCCAGTCAATGAGACGGTGGGGTTAAGAACGGTCTCGTAATTTTATAAGTTTGCCCTACCGAATTGGTATTTTCTTGAGGTAGGTCGAACTTGAAAATATGGTCTCGAGCCGAATTTGACAATCGTATGTCGAACCGAAAAATTTAGTGCAGTGACGTCATTCGGGGAGTGGGAGCATTTTCCCCGCCCTAGATTTGTACGGGCTGGTCAAATTTTTAGTGCCGGTAAATTTTGGTACGACTAGGCAGCTGAAACGGCGGGGGCCGGCTCATGCGAAATCTGTTGAAGGCGATGAAACTCCAAAAGACCTTCATCTACATGAAGCTATTGGCATATTTGCAGGCATGAAATTTCGTAGATATCCTTTTAAGGTTGATTTTAAGGCGATTAAAGGAATGGTAATTTCAAACCTCCCCGAGAGTTATGGTTTTCCTATTATGATTTTAGGCGATATATAAAACCTAGAGTTTTGGTTCTGCCGAGTATAATAATCCTAGAATAATTATACCCCTGGCATTTGAATTTAGTGGATATCCAAGTTGTACTCGTACCGAGAGGGGGGGCTATAGTTATCCTGGACGTGCGATTTGCTTGTTCCGCCGTCCGCATAGCAACAGGTGTCCACCCAAGCGCAAATTATCGACGTCAGATACTGATCTCCTAGTGATTAATTTTCGAATATTCCTTAAAATTAAAACATTTAAAGAACTGTTAATAAATAGCCCGTAAATCGGTTGTTGTTTAACGTACGAGGATGGGATTTTCACAGGTTAGGTAATAAAGGACTGTTACGGGCACTACATAATTGAAAGTAACCTACCTATCCGATTTTCGGATCAAGTATAACTCGGCGGGATTTGATGATAAGCAAGGATTAGCGGGTTTAACGTCAAAAAAATAAAGGCTCAGTCCCGCCCATAGTTGGATACCGGAAAATCTTTTTCCATACTTTTACGATAACGATCAGATCAAATACTACGGATAAAGTCTGTAGGCCGCGGCGACTAAAAGTTAACAAGCCGCGTCTTGCCAGGCCGTACCTTTACGAACTTCGGTTATTTCAATAGTGCAAAGCCAAAATAATTATGTTAGTCTATAACTAGTTCAACAACACGAGAAATAACCGCGGTCCGGACCGTATCGTGGTTTTAGTTTTATTTTTTGTTATATTAAAAATGCAAATGACAATAACGCAACTAAAACGAACATCCTACTCGGCATATTAAATTTAATAAACTATTATAGAATGCGGGTGTATTTTTCGATCGATAAATTAGGCAAAATAAAAATCCGCAAATAAACATCGGAAACATTTTTGGTTTTTAAACGTTTGACGTGTTCGAATTTGTCTGGAGTTCGGATTAATTTTAGAATATCCGAACTATTTGTTCGTGTAGGTTTTTTTTGTTTTTTTTTTATAAAACGAATGGTTCGTTGGAATTTCAAACTCAAACCGAACACCTAATGTTCCTAGAGAACCTAATGTCTGGACAGTGAACGGTTTGAGGTCCCGCCTCTGGTCTTTCCGGTCTCACAAACAGGGCGTGTAGTCCCGAAATGTTTTTAGCGCAGACTCTGATTTATCGGTTATCTGTGTAAAGTCGTATCGGCACGTCCCCGTTGCTGTCGTTCCATATATTTCACTCTGCGACATCGGAACGCCGAAGACGGTGTGTGTTACGATCTTATATTTACTACCCCGTCAACAGTATTATTCGTCCGACGTCGCGGCTAACGCTCGTTTTTGCTCGATCGTAATCGAGGGGTGTTCTACGCGAAAATCCATACTCGAGGGGTGCTGCGGACGGGCGTTCGCACGCGTATATATTGAAAATAATGGCATACGATACAGGGCGGTTCTGTCAGTGGCGTATTTTCGACGGTTTTTCGGCGGGGGAGGCGCGTCCAAAACTTTAGTAACCGTAAAAAAAAAACCCGTTGTTATAATTATTTACTGATAAAAAAAAAAAAAAAATGGCTTTCAACTTAACGGGAACGGGAAATACTAATACATCGGGCAATTTTTTTTTATTTCATAAGTGGTTATGGGGGGGGAGGTATCCGGACACGGAAGACACCCCCACATAATACGCCACTGGGTACGGTTATCGTCGGCAATATTATACACGGAGATTTCGAGTAAATTCCATATCGGTTTTCATCGATCAGTATGACATATCACGAACGCTATCTCAGTTTATTGATTTTTTTTTTACAATATTTTCGACATTTTACCCGTAGGGGCGCACGTGGTACCCGTATTTAACATTTCGTTTTCGAAGCGTTCCCGGCCACGAATTCGATAACTACGGTTCGAATATTTCTACAGAAAAACAATATTATTATTGTATATATATATATATATATATTATATATATTATTATATTATTACTATTCGGCATTTATTGGACATTTGTGTGTATATTACGGTATTTACAAAACTCCACTCGAAATTGTCGTAGTTCGGTCCGTCGTGAGAGCATCGCGCGCCCTATACGTACTCGCAATGTTATGTTGCGCTTGAAAATAAAATAAATCCCGTAAACCCGTCTCTCTGCGTACACATAGAGTTAAGGCTAATGCGGGTTCGTGCGCAAACATATTCATGATGTTCCGTTCGGACCCTCCCGGAAAACTCAAACACACACCCCCCCCCCCCCGTTTGCGCGTACGCGTACCCGTTAAATCCTGCGCCGGGCAGGATGGAAAACACCGCGAAAACGAGAAACAGGAATGATAATAATAATAATGAATGAAAAAAAAAAAAAAAAAAAAAACGCGAGTTAAAATATAAACGAAGACTTGACCGCCGGTTTTTATCGTCCGTCGGTCCTCCCGTCTAGAAATAAGTACATTCGTCGTGTACGCGACCCGCCCCAACGAGGGTCGACTGTTGGCGGCGAGAGCTTTTACGTCTCTATAATACCACCCAGCTATATATATAGGTAACGAGGTGGACAAAAAGGAAATGTCGATGGGAGGAGCTCTACGTTTTTTTTTTTTTTTTTTTGTTTTAATAAATACCGTCATATCTTTTTATGTTCGAACGTATGGTTTTTTTTTTTTTCTACTTTTTAAAACGGAAATCGGGAGAACGGGTAGGTTCCGGATCGCCGCCGGACGCACCGCTCGCAAACCTACGCGTTGCGTACCCGTATTATTCAACGGTTCTTTACACCTCGAAATGGAGGGATAACAATTTGAATAAAAAGTTTCCGACTGTCCCCGTCCCGAAATTTCGCTTTACACTATTTATACCTATACGAATAAATTGACTAAACGATGTCCGAAACTGTATGTAAGCCGCCCGGCCAACATTACGTTTTACATATTATATACATTTTTTTTTTGAAAATTCCGTTCTAAAAGTCTATTAACACTTGTTATGCAAATGTATAACAATAGGGAAACGCCGATTCAATTCCAATAGGTAACAAAATCGAAAGAGAATAAAAAATGTAAAAACGTCCAAAGAGAGGATTTGGAGATTATCGCGTAGGACACCCTCAAATCCGGCTACTGGTATCTGCTGTTATCGCTCGGCGTTTTCAGTTTCGCGTATTTAAATAGACGACAAGTTATGAACTATGTAAAACCAATAGCCGAATATTATCGTTCGAGTTCTCTTCGGCGGTTCTTGTGTATACCGCCCGTAAGCCCGTTGTTTTACATTCGATAACAAAAAAAAAAAAAAAGTTTTACTCGCTCTACTACGATACAATGCTAAACTATTACCGACCGTATAATATTATTTTCAAACGACCAACAATTACATTCAAAGTTATAATACCGAAACGTTTGATATTTTTGGATTTTGAATGTAGCGAATGAGTCTATAGCTACTATAACGTTGTCTCAGAAGAGTGTTTTGTTCGAAATAACACTTTTTTTTTTATGCATTTAAACGCTCAGATTTTTCGTTATCGTAACATTAATGGATGCGAATTTGTTGACCGGTGGCGCTTTATTTGAAAAATAAAAAACTCTGACAAGAATCGATTTTTATATCAGCATAAAATTATTATCAAGAAAATTACAAAGAAAATCAAAAATATAGGACTAAAACTGAATAATCCATCTGACCAGTTCTAACAGAGTCCCGCTCAGAGTCGTTGTTCGATTGCGATGATTTTTGTTCTTTTCGGTATATATCCTATGCCCTGTCGATTTCCCGTCTATAATATTAGCCTACCCGATTTACGAAGTGTGTCTGTTTTATTTTAGCATTGAGAAAATCTGGGAAACATATTTCTAATTTAGAAAGAGTTAAGGTACTATAGTTAAAATTGTTCTCTTCATAATATTATAGTATATTCATAATATATAATATGAATTAAAAAAAGTTTTAAAATGTATTAAATTAAACAAAAAAATAATTATTCTTCTTGAATACTAAATAGGTCGATAAAAAAAAAAAAAAAAAATAGTACGTTTCTAAGAGAAAATAAAAAAATTATAAATACAAAAATTCAAGACAATCATCACAGAGAATTGAACACTTACCGATAATGTACATCGTGAAAATGGTTGAAGTATTTTATATATAAAACATTTCAATCAAAGAAATCATTTATTGTAATCATAATGGTTTTAATTATATATATATACTGCAGTGGCCAAACTTCGAACCTTGGGTAAGCTCTTGTTCCGGTATAAGGTACCAACAAACTTCCCAACTACAGTCGCTTTTATAAGTTAACGTAAAAAATCGATAGTAACGATCTCAATTAATTCGTTAATATTCGAAAAACGATTCCGAGTAGTGGTTGTGCCGTAAAACCGTGAGAGTTGCCCTGCTAATTGTATTTCTCTTCGGAGCATAAAAATTCCCCATAGATTTAATAATAGTTTTTATTGTATTTCTCATATTCAATTGTCGTCCCTTAAAGGTATTGGAAACTCAAATCAAAAGATAATGTGTTTTTTTTTTTTTACACAATCGTCTCCGATACCCAACTAAAATAATATTTATCATTGTTACGGTATTTCGTCTCTGTAAACGAACTTCTCGTTATTATTCGACCATTTAATATTGTATAAATGATTTTTTTTTTTTTAATATCTTAATTGTTTTGACCTTTGTACGTATCTCTCCATTCATTAAATATGTTTAATTGAAACGCCGTAATGTTAATAGTAATAATTTATCTCTTCGTTTTAATGTGAACTCGTTTCGTTGGAGAAATAATAAGTTAATTATACTTTTATACATTATACGAATTTTTTTTTTCTCTTCCTTTTTAAACCCGCAACTTGATAAATTAAAATCGTATAGACGCGTATTTTTTTTACCCTCAAGTATATTTATTATATATATATATATATATATAGAATTACACTGTCGAATGATTTACATTAGATTTATAATATCACGCTAATCGAAAATCTACTCAAAATAACGAAATAAATGGCCTATATATCTTCTTTTTTTTTTTTTTTTTTTTTTTTTTTTTTTTTTTTATTATCCGAGCATCCTGATTTTTCGTTCACGGCGGAAATCACTTTTACTTCCCATTTTCGCGAATATAGTCGAGCCGTCGTCCGCCCTCGTGTATATCGAGATAACGGTTATATAGGTGGGTATAGCAGACGATTTACCGAAATTTACGGAAGGCGATGGAATTATATATTACGTCCCATAGGCGAGATTTCACGACGGCGGTGGGACATGAGGTTTAATATTAATTTAATAAAAAAAAAAAACATTTTAAACTCTATGCGTTAGTGTGTGTTTGTAATATTATTGTTAAAAATCTAATTTTTGTGCAGCTAACATCTGAAAAACATGAATTTAAAATGCTGTATTATGCAAAAACGTGCAAAACTACATTTTTGATGTATTAAGAATATATATATATATATATATTTAATTTGATTTACAACATTTTATTAAAATATATTATGATGTACATTTCCTAGTTGTTTTCTGTGAAATTGTGTCTTCTGTCATTTAATACGTCTTTTAGTTGTGAAAACACGCATTGACAACATTGACACTTGTTATTGGACATTGTTTGTAGCAGCTTATAATAGCAGGAACTCTTTTTAAATTGACGTCGTTTCCATTTTAAGAAAGCATTCGTAACCGGGATTTTTATCAAATACTGATTTAATTTTTTCATTAAGTATTTGCCCCTCTTCGTTTCCATCTCGTCATATCTTTATCCCACCGTATTATATTTAGTTATAAAAGTCCAGTGAAAATGATAAAGTAACACAGATTACAAATGATATATAAATAATACCTGTGAAATGACACATTAATACGGAAAATAAAAATAAAAATCGAGAAATTACGAAACCGTGCGTTTTAATGCAAAAACCCTGAAACGTGCAATTTCGTTTCCAAATACAGTTGCGTTTAAATTAATCTATTTCGCTTTAATCGGATTTATAACTTGTTTCTATAGGTTTTTGGAACATCTAACAAAAATATACAATTTCACGTGAATCCGGTATTTGGTTATACTGCTTCGCCATATAGATAAATAATATTCTCGTCGAAATGCTGAAATGCAGAGTCGTTAGGTCTGGGCCCAAAAAAGATAATAAACCGAGAACCGTTAAAAAAGCGGTTCCTAAAACATAATTTTAAAAATCCGGACACACTTCGCACCTCGTGGGTGTGCCACTGTTGTATGCGGGAAGTTAGGATGTACAGGGTAATTTAATTCGTAATTGTACGAAACGATAAATAATTTCAAACTAAAAACGCTTCTGAGCGATGTTTGTTGTCACCATAAAATAAACTATACGACTGTTCGTGTTTTTTTGACGAGTTTTAAAATAAATTCGAACAAAAAACGTTTGATAAAAATTAAGTACAAAATCTTGAAGATTTCATATAGCTATATCAAATAACTCAAAAAAAAAAAAAAAAAAAACCCACAGAACGATTTGAAAACCGTTACGCGTCTATAATATAAGTGTTTAGACGAGTTTCGCCCGTTGCCGTCCGATTAATAATTCTGTTCGTCGTTTTATTAATATTTCAGCAAACCCTGTCGACCGCAGAAAGCGTCGTCCTGAGGCCGTTGGAAATCTCGAGTAGCGGCAAATACCGGTGCGAAGTTTCTGCAGAAGCGCCATCGTTCCAGACGGTCACCAATCACAGCTCAATGCTTACAGTCGGTAAGTGCCGTTTTATCTGATTATATACCTCGACGTTTAGACAAGACGGAATGACTAGACGAAATTATCGCCATCGAAAATCAAAACGAGCGATTTTAATTTTTCACGTTGAATTGCCCGTCCGTAAATAATTTACGATAAATTATTATTAACCCGCGGTCGTTTAAACTTCTGTTTGTACGGTAGGGCAAAGCCGCCTGTTAATTTAAAAAGATCGTTATGTATGGATAAAAATATTCTGGTAAATAAATTTATAGGATTTTGCGAGTAAAACGAATCAACTTAAAAGGTTACGGAGAACCGAATAAATTACCTCGGAGAGACAATAATTATTTTACACTTTATTACGTCATAAAACTGAAATTATTGTTTGCTTAACGATTCTCCGCGGCGGTGTACATAAACCAAATGGATCGTAAAACTAACCGCGGGAAATGGAAAACTGTAAAAAAAGAAAGTAAGAAAAGACACAGACAAATCGATCAACCAATGACCAATATACGAATGCTTAATTAATATTTAGTTATTAATTATTAATCTTCGAATCGCGAATCCCGCTAAATAACAGTTCTCGCAGTATGTTTTTATTTTCTTATCAAACAAAGTATTATCAATAATGCGGATTTCGCGACAGAAAATTGTTTTTATTCCAATATTATTATCCTTTTCCTTCCAGCCTTTATATTTACACGTTCACCTGTCCATCGCCACGTCGTCATTTATTCCAAGAGTTCTCATAATAACCTCCAAACCTAGGTAGTGATTAGTTATAAAGTTAATATTTAAGTTATAAGTTACTTTTTTTTGATAACTTGACTAGTTAAACAAAAATTATCTGTTAGAAAACAACTCACTTAATAACTTGGTTATTTCGTTTAATAATTTAAACTTAACCGAGTTATTTTATTAAAATTTAAGTTATTTATGAATTATTTGTAAAAAAAAAAAAAAAAACCTGTGTACCTATGTTCTTTGGATTTATTTTTTCGATGGATATTACGTATTTTTCCTGAACTTAACTTAGTTACTGAAATTCATATATATTTTGAAATTAACTTGAGCTTAAGTTAATTGCATTGTATTTTGAGGATAACTAAACTAAAATATTTAAAAATATTGATCAACTGCCCAGCTTTTACCTCTAACCATTCTTTTTCTTTGACTATTTTTTTTTCGCCTGTCTTCAATGCCCCGGTTTCCATCTATTTGCAAATCAATATCTATTTTCTCTCATCGATTTCTTATTGTATACCCGCGGCTATACATTCCTAGACTTAAGGAAAACATTATGCCAATCAATTTTTATATTTTTCCAGTCGGCAATTTCAGAAAAAATTACTTGGTTTGATAAAAACGATACGTTTATATATACGCGCAGAATATGCGTTGCCCAAAATCACTAAAAATGTACAGCTTTCAAATACACTGTACGATTCGGGCGATGTTGCTGTTTTATTACACAATTCATATATTAATATGTGTTTCGATGTCATTTGTTTTCAAAAATTCCGTTTGTCGTTAACAAGGATTTATAGTGGCGTACAGATATAAATCAAACAACTCTATGTGTCCAGTTTTTCCAACTTTCCACCTACAACAGTGGCACACCCGTCGACAGTATCAGCTCTTTTTTTTTTAATATTTTTTTTTTATGTGTGTTGGCCAAACTACCAATTTTAGCCCCATCCGAAAATTAAAACGTCTTCGATGTACGCCCCTCTGTCAAGACTTTCGCTTCGATATTTTTATGCGTCCGTTCCTATTATCCAATCCGGTCGCACGTCCGCCTATAAACGTTCTAATTCCTACACCGGCACATTGTGTACGCCCCACAATTCATATAAATCATACAGTTCTAGTAAAGTCGTACCTACCTACCTACCTATATATGATTAAAAACCGAAACGAGGAGCTAAACCGCGAATTTTTTATTTATTTATTTTTTTCTAACAATAGTCAAGTTACTTCTATTATACTTTACGTACACCGTAAGCGTATGGTTATTATATTAAATTCCATTAATTTAATAACGTCCGCCGCCCTGTATATATTTTACGGGCCGTCTAATGAATTTCGTCCGAGTGGGCGCTGAACAGCCGAATTATATATATATATATATATATAAGACGTGTATTATATAAAATAATATAGGTACCTATATATTATAGCGAGTGCGGTGTGAACGCCCCCGGCCGGCAAGACCGTTCCGACAGAGAGCGCGGCGGAGAAGCGGTCGGTACTTTCCAAATTAATCGTCCGTGATTTATTCAGTTTTCGGCGCCTATAAATATAAATATAAGTACGCGCGTATCGGTTTAATTTTTTTTTATTATTATTATTCCGAGGGAAAATGTTTACGGTCAGGAAAAGAGACGGGGAGAGTCCTTGTCGTCCTAATCGCCACAGCCGCGGTGTTTAAAGCGAGAATTTTAGTTAGATAAACGTCCGTGCATTACATAATTTGTTTAACCGTTTACTACGCGTAATAATTGATAAAATTAAAAAAAAAAAAATGCCGTTTTATAGATGGACCGACGCTGCTATCTTAGCATTTTAATAACCGGAAATAATTTTTTATAATTTTTATGAACCGAACCGAAACAAATCAATAAGGTCATCCAGTCCTTGTCTGTATTTATACGATGGCGTTAACGCGGTTTTTTTTACTTTCGATAGTAAAGTTGTACAACCCCTATGGGCCCCAGCCCCCCCTAAATACTCTCTGTTGGTCACCACGCTATCTTATAGGGTATCTCGTAAACTATAGATTCGTTACCAAACTGCGGTATCTTTTGATTATCCCAAAAAAAACACTCGTCCAAAATGTATATTACGAACATGTCACCTAAACGGACCGCGTTTTGAGCGGATACCACCGAATTTTCACTCGCCCTATCGGTGCGTTTCAAACGACCGGCAACAAGACGACGATTGCACCTCCGTCCCTTTCCGTCCTGCGCACACACATTGGCGTCGTCAAATCTCTCCGGACGTATCCGGGTACAAGAATATTATTATCGGTTTAATTCGCAGCCTTTGTCTCGACGCGTTCTAATTCAATCCAGCTCCGTTGTCTCGTCTAATTCAATCCGATGCCCGCACTGTTCTCTCTGTATTTCCCATCGAACGGAGGTAAAACCCACCGCCTCTTGCGGGCGTGCGTCCCCGGCCGTCGCCGGCGTAATCTCTGAAACTGTCCAAAATCTTATCGATCCGCGTAAATCGTGTACTCCGGAGGATCGTTATTAATATAGTAAACGATAGGTAAACGCGAACACTCGCATATAGAATTTAGGTGCGGTATACGCGACGACGGCGGCGCGCCCGTTAATTGCGATTGCATTCCCGAACGTATATTGCCGCAAAAACAAAATTTATCGTTTTCCTCGTCGGGTTTTTTTTTTTTTTTTTTTTTTTTTAATATATATACGCTAACAAATAAATTTGTTTATAATAGCCTCGCCGGCTCTCGCGCCGCGCCCCGTCCGTCAATCGACGGTGGTTTTTTTCACCGTACGCCGCCGCGCAATACACAATAATCGTTTCGTTCGTTCGTTATTTTTGAATTACGGTAAGCTTCTCCCTTTCCCAATCGATTTTCAACATGTTTAACGATCACTGTTTTAAAAGAAAAAATAAAAAAAATATTTAAGTAAAATACTACTATGCTCGGCGGTGGAATACTTGTGTAATAAAAACAACAGTTTCATTGTCGACTACACGCCAACACCGGCTCCGGCGGCAGTTGATAACCGGACGGCCAATTTTTATTGTAAAAAAAAAAATCGTACTACTATCCGCAGCAGTAAACAAATGCCGACGGAAATGTCGTCGAACACGGAAAATCCAACGTGTATATTCGTAGAGACGAATTCTTTATAATAAATACATTCTTTAATACATTTCTATCTTTCCGTCAACGCGTAAAAACAATGAAAATATTTCACCGTCCGTTTGTTACAAAAGATCTAAATGATCGAGATTATTTCAAAGATATACATTTCTTTTCGGTAGACAAAGAGGCGATTGCCACCCCCGTAGACTCTGGTTAAAATTTTTTACTACCGTCGTTTTATAACTCTCCTCTACAGTTAATGCTGTTATAGAAAGACAAATTTAAATGCAGCTATGGCTAATACTAGCGCTATGGGATTTTCCCGATCGTTTATAATTTACTTCATGTACACTTAATTTTTACCCGCCACTTCAGCAACAGCAAAACGTGATTGTTCTTCTGTTCGCCGATTAAAAACACCGATGTGATGTCAGAGGATGTCAGAGGAGCGTTCAAATGGACGCTTGCATTAACCTCATTGTTACAAAAGTGTATATACTAATTACAACGATGTCATTAGACGAATTTCCAAAATCAAATAGTACGATTTGGTACCATATAAAAAAAAAAAAAATATATGTATGATGTAAAAGTATTAAAATATGTACACATTATATAATAATAAATTGTTGTATTGATAATTTTAATTAATTTTGTGTGAATTATTGATGTACCTAAGAATCGATGACTTATATAACCAGTAAAAAAAACGTTGAGAACTCCTAAGGAGTAGGTATAAAAACTGAACATATTCTCAAACAGTACCTCAATTAGTTGGAATTGTTAAAATATGCAAAAATCGTGAATTATTTATATTAGGAATTAATAAATGTTTTGACCAAGATGCCCTCTCCCCCGTAGATAAGTTCTGGATCTATAAACGGAATAACCGAATAATAACGAAATGCGTTTAGCTTTTGATCGTGTATTATCAGTATTCGGGGACGTATACATATTTTTAGTCGAAATAAATCTCGGCGGAAAACGGGAAAAAAAAAAAAAAATATTTATATATATGAAAAAAGTTTGGTCATCCGCGAATAAAAAATAGGTATTATACCATTCCCGTTTTTGACCGAAGTCTAATCCCAAATGTCTATTTATACGTAGATATTACGTATCGCATTTAATAGATACCCAAGAGAAACTCGGGTATGACGGCGACGCCCGACTCGAAACACATTTTATTATTAAAATATTAATTTTCGATTACTATCACCAATGATGAATTTTACCGAATTTTCAAATCTCGATTCAAAAATAATAAATTACTTTTTTTTTTTTAAAAAAAAAAAAAAGGTTAGGTTATAACTTTTCCAAAAAAGTCCATAGAATTTCACATTTTACATAGTCAAGACGGTAAGGTGTGACATGGTAGTTACAAGATAGAATGCGCATAGTCGATGGTCTAGAATTTAAGATTTAATTGTCAGCTTGTAAAAATACAAGTATATTCCTCTCTACCCCACACCCCAAAAAAGTAAATACTAACTATACTAATACTAATATTAACAATATTATTAATTTTATTCATATTTTAAATTAATATTGTCAAGATTATATTATCGAGTATAATTTATAATAATATTGGTAAATTTTGCTTAATAGCAATCGTGCATACGAGTACATATTATATTGATTAGTAAATGACTGACAATGTCACGCCTTATCCCAAATGATCGCATTAACCCTACAATCAACATTGACCGAAATCATAGACGATTGTACGACTAAGTTAAAAAACAGTTATTTACATAATAATTCCTTAAACAACGAGCACGAAATTGTACAATGGAAAAAGTGTTTTTCTTCGATAATCACGTATAACTTGAGTTTTCACATTGATTAAATGCATTTTTCGTTCGGTTGTGACCACAATAGAAAATTTATTTTAATAAAACTTTTTTTTTTTTTTTTTTTTTTTTTTTTTGTGATGTCAATTATGACGTTGTCCAAATCTTACCAGGATCTCCACTACCGATTTTGGCGTAACTCCATTATACCCAATGAACAATTTAATTTGTATCAATACGATACGTAGGTATCCATTTTCTTCATCGAAAATCTTGAATTATCGTAAATAATAATGAACATTTCAATCAATTTGTATTAAATATTGAAAAAAAAAAAAAGGAATCTTGTTAAATATATCAAATAAGTTACTTTTTTTTTTTTCACGACATATAACGCCCGAGAGGGTTTAAAATTCTCGCCTTTATATGACATTTTTTTCACTAACAATACGTCGTCGGATAGTGTTTAAAATAAATTGTCTAATTTCCAGCCGACCTGCGAACGTCCTAAACGCGTTACAATTATAATTACGTTTTCACATTATGTAATTAAAAACGGTTAACAATTTTTTTTAATAATTTTTTTTTTTTTTTTTTTTTTCGGAGGTTTTAAAATATATATATACGAACGTGTTTTATTTATAAAATAGAACATTAAAATAAAAATATGTCGGCGGCGTTTAAGTACGTGTCGTATTTCAACGGAATATAAATCGTAGTCATAAACTCATAACCATTCATTTCCGGCGGCAGCGGCCGCGTCGAATCCTCGGTGACAACAATAATAATAAATGATGGCGGAGTACGAAATGATCGGATTTTCCAAAAATAGATTAAATTATTTTTTTTTTTAATTTTTTTTTTTTTTAGAATATCCCCATGGGTTTGTCGACGTCGGGCCGCCGGCGTCCGACCATACCCGCGGAACACTATGGAACATAACATTTATAAACTACTTTATAATGCAAAAAAAAAAAAAAAACAACCGGAATATTCTGTGCCATGGGTGGGTTTTGACTGTAGTGGGCGGGAAAAATCGAGATGGAAAAATATAAACCGGATAAATGAGTTGCTAACGGTAAATAATACGATACGATCAACGTGTTCTGAGCGACGTTCGGTATTGATTAAATTTAAATTGGAAATTGTTACTGGTGGTTTATGACGTCTACGATCGTCCGTGATCGTTTTCATGTCAAATATTCGGGGCATTTTCATTGAGCCAAAGCCGTTCAACCGCGCAAATCGGAAAATCGTTGTAGGCCACGGGGGGGGGGGGTTATATGATATTTCGGGGAAATTCACGGTGATTTTTTACGATTTTCGTCAAAATCTTCACTTTAAATGCTTATATAAAAAAAAAAACCTATGTCGTAACAATGGATTTTCGATATTTTTATGTTGCCACGAGAACGACTTGTATCGGATTTACAAGCATCTTTTTGTGAAATCAAACAAATTTTAATTGTTTAATAAATTTCGTAATATTAAATAAAAACTATAATCGAACATTTCTAATAGCCGATTAAAGTAAATCAAAACAAAACATTAAAATATTTTAAAAAATTTACCTACCCGGGAACATACATACATGCTAAACGGATAACCCTCCGTGATCTCCGTAAAATCTTCGGGCAAAGTATTAATACTCACTTCCCCCCCACCGCCACCCTAAGAAACTTAAGGTTTCAAAGTTTTATACTCGCTAAAATTTTTAGGATAACTGTAAAACAAATAAATTTGTTGTGATACATATTCTATTGGACGCATCTGGATATTTTCTCTTAAGTTTATGTTTTGGAATAGGGTTTTTGATATAGTTGGACGTCATTGCACCGGCGCCTTGCTACGCAGGAACCAGAACCGAACATAATATATAGGTGTTTTTTTTTTTCACGTGAGAACGTGGGCTTATTGTGAAACCCCAGCCGAATAGTTTTGTGCGAGTGTCGAAACCCAATATGCGCGATTTTATCCGATACGTACCCGTGTGATATACTGACAAAATTCAACACAGCCGCGAGAGTCCGTATATTTTATATGGAATAGCGATATATATACCCGCTACAATAAAATATAAAACGATAAAGATAATAAACGTCCACGGGGCGTCGTTTTCGCTGTTGGTTTTTACTCGATTTATATAATAGTGTACGGTAATATAGTAAATTATATTTAGATTTCGTGTTGTTTTTTCAGCTCCGCCCGACGAAGGACCGCGCATATCCGGCGGCCAAGACCGGTACAAACCGGGCGACACGGTCAACGTGAACTGCACGTCCGGCAGATCGAAACCCGCCGTACAGTTGGCCTGGTACATTAACGGCGAACAGGTCGGACCGCGTTTTTTTTTTATTTTTTATATATATATATATACTTATATAACCCGTACCGGTGTCCGCAGCAGTGGCGTGTGTCTGTAAACGGGGTTTGTTTTTTGTTTTTTTTTCCTAATATTATTTTCGGACGGTCGGAACGCGGTTTGTAAAAACCTAACAAAAACTTTAACGGTCGGGCTCTGGAAATTCTAAAAAAATACTATTGGATTGCTCGCGGGCCACCCTATATCGACGCGACGTACCACTAGTCGGTCGGCCGCCGAAGCGCTAAGAACCGCTGCCCATCGTCTACCGCCGCCATAGATCTGTCCGACATATGTCCCGTGTAGTAACGCCGGCCGCCGTGCAAAGCGCTAGTAGCGAAGAACATGCCCGGCGGAGAGTGGAGCCCGGCGGAGGGCGTGCGTTCTTCGGTGTGCTCTTAACGCCATCTGCCGAAAGTTTTGTTTTGCGCCGTCGAATAACCGGGGCCGGCGAGCAATCGCCATAGTGTTTTTGATCAATGCGCTACTCGGTACGCATTTCAGACGGTCCGTACCGAGGTGCTCGAAAAGGCCCGGGCCCCCCCCCCCAGCCACTGCTACACAACGGTACGTACGAGGTATGTTCAAAATGTACCAGGATTTTGTATTTAATAATTACAAATGTGAAGTTACATATTTGTTAAAGATATCTCCTTCGAAATACTCTCCTCAGGCACCGATATGCAGTGATCTTGCTGTTTTTCAAAAGTCCTTTTGAACTGTTCCAAAGTTCTGTTGCCGCGTTCGCTTTTGTTTACTCTACATCTTGAAATCGTTGTCCTTTGAGCGCAGATTTTTTAGTCTTGGGATAAGAGAAGATCACATGAAGCATGATCTGGAGAATAGGGAGAGTCCCCGGGACCACGGCAATTTTTTTATCGGTCAAAAATTCACGAATCGACAACGCTAAATGTGCCGGTGCATTGTCGTGGTGAACAATCGCGGAACGAATTTGGAAGCGCGACCCTTCTCATCTGTACATTTTCCTGTAAAACTGCATGACAAGACTCAATTGAGATTCCCTTTGTTAACTCACGAACGGTTAATCAGCAGCCATTTCGCATTTTTTCGCAAATTGTCGGCACACTATTATTTCTGGATGACGTCGACGGTCTTCCAGAACGTGGATCGTCTTCAGTTGACCGCCGACTGTCCTTGAAACGTTTAAAATCCTCAAAAGTCACGGAACCACGTAATGAATCATGTCCAAAAGCGGTTTTAATCATTTCCGTACGTTTCGGTTGCATCATTTTTACAGAGTTTCAAGCAAAACTTGACGCACACGTGTTGTTCGTTAATTTCGGACATGTCGTAAACGGCGAACGAAAAAAACTTACTGGATTTAACCACGTGTAATATAAAACTGAGATACGATAGCGACTTGGGGGTTTTGTTTAAAATATCCACTTGTTCGCGGGGAATACATCTATTTCTAATTTGAAACGTTATCGTATGTAGATTGGCGGTAATAAAATTGGTCCTGGTACTTTTTGAACAGACCTCGTATACAATAATATATTGTTGTCGAAACAATAGAGGCGGATTCCCGCGACACGCGATCCGCGTGAACTGTCGTGTTTTCGCGACGGCCGTCGGTAAACTATAGTTTAAAGTGGAAACGCTTTGACTCGGCTCGTGCATCGAATCGGCGCGGTCAACCGTAGGTTACACGCGCGACGATTCAAAACCACGTCCCGCAACGCGGGAACCCGCCATCTAAACACACGGCGTTTTAACTACTTTTATGAAAGAAAACAAAAAAAAAAAAAAAAAAAGTTTTCGTTTTGCTGCCACGCAGGTGAACTCGTCGTACTTGCGGGGCCCGTACACAGAATACGTCGGCCGCGAGGGGCTGATGGTCACCACGCTCGGCCTGAAATTCGAGGCGGGAGCCCAACATTTCAGGTCGACGACCGGCCAGCAGCGGAACAGGCACGACCGGGACATGAAGCTCAAGTGCGTGGCCACGCTGGGCACGGTGTACTGGAAGTCCAAGGAGCAGAGCGCGTTGGCGCACCGGCCCCGGTCCACCACGGCAGCGGCGGCCGCCGCCGCGGCTGCCGGACTCCCGAACGCGGCCGCCGACGAAGGTCTGGCCGCCGACGAACAGGACACGGATTCCAGAGCCGATCCCGTTCACGGTGAGGACGAGTTGTTGTGATTTAGAAGACCGAATTGATGTCATTGACCATTTTTTTTTTTCTCCTTAAGTATAAAACATTATTAAAACCGCAATAAAATGACCCCGAGTAAAAATTATTCGGTTTGTTATCCGCGATCCCACTCGATGAAACATGCAAATAAATACAAAGATCGTTTCAATGAAAACCATTCGATTTCGAAACCTCGATCGCCGTATACGTTTATATAATAATATTGTAAATGTGCATTTTTCGTATTTATCATGTTCGGCTCGAGTGGTGAGAGTAAGCAGACACGTAGGCAGTTGACAAGCTGGCAAAATCGATTTTCGATTACCCCACCAATAATTATTATCCTAACAGTAATATGATTTTTTTTTTTTTTAGATTCTGAGCGAAAATTCACTATGTGTTTTAGATTTTGAGCGTGACTAGGAATGTGTATTAATTTCACTATGATCTGTAATTCTCCCCTCCCCCCCTGTCTGAAGAACTTACAGTATTCTACTTGAAATTTTGCTCCGATTTTCCACTATGGCACCGTTTCTGAAAACATTTTGAATCTATTCGATGCGTTGAGGAGGTCATTTTTAAATTTTCACTATAGTTTTTTTTTATAATTAGGAAAAAACGGGACAATTTACAGCAATAATGGATTCACTATTTTCGATTTTTTTTAATTCGAATTGTAACTCGGTGGATACCTATTTTCACCTATTTTCACTAATATTAGTCCATTCTAGGCGTATATAAATTTTCAAATCATTCTGGCGATTTGCGTGCTACATTTAAAATTGCTTTTAAACGTGGTTCATTATAAGTTGTACTTAGTAAATCATAAAAAAAAAATTTGAGCATATATAATATTTTTTTTAAACATTTGTAGTTTAAATTTTGACGAAAATCGTAAAAATCACAACATTCCAAACACGTCTGGCTGACTTTCGCTGTGTATTGTATTTTATTAGTAATATTTATCGTTGCGTACAGATATAAATTAAATTTCTCTGTGTATCCTACCTTCCCAACTACTCCGCCTACAACAGAGTGGCAAATCCGTGACCAATTTCTGCGACTTTTTTTTTTATCTTCACTGCGGAGTGCAATACCCTTGTCGTCGTATAAGCTTTCAAAAACAATGGCTCTCTATGGTGCCGTGAGCGAAACCGCGTTCTATACGAGAAACAAACGACAACGGCACCGGGACAAACCGTTTCAATCGGACCGTATCGAATTCGAAATTTGGAAACTTCCGCACGAAATTGCATACGTCCTCGTCTAAATATCGAAAATAAAAACCGAGACTTCTCCGGTTTGGCTCTTCTCGCCCTCTGACGTCGAAGCAGACCGTCTCCGCAGCTTAGGGGTTCGCCTCGGTTCTACCAATTCGTTTCAATTAAACAACGTACCACAAGAATTTAATGATACAAACTCAGTAACACGTAATATGTCGAAACATTTAAAAAATAACTGAATCTAATAATATATATAGCTAATAAATATTAGCATATTTCAGTACGCTATTTTGCGTTTTTTTTTTTTTTTCTTCTCTTTCGTATTATTGTCGCGAATTCCACAATTTTCCAAATCAGAAACACAGTCGTCGCGCGTTTTAAAATCGCTACGATCAACGGCGAAAAATACATCCGAGGCTCTACGAGAATAGGATTTTCGAGCACCAAAACGTTACGCAATCGAGTTTTTTTTTTAAAATCCGCATCGGTGAATGTTCAGCTTTTCGTAATTATCCGACAAACTTATACGCTTTGACATGGTGACACTCCTACTCGCAATGTACTTATACTGTTGTACCCATATCCAATTACCAATCGATTCTTACGTGCGACTTTTAGAGCCCGAGCATTTCTGTCTCGATAAGTATTAATAATAATAATAACCCAACGCGACATCATCGTATTGATTAAATTTAACTATATCAAACGATAAGTAAAACGTAAATTTCTCGCATCGCACGGAATGTAAATTATTTAACTTTGCCAAAATATGTATCGATTCAATATAATCATAATAATTCAATTGGATTCCCGACTATAAACGAAAACGGGGTAAAGTATACGGTTTCAAATATTTGACATTGAATCGAACACTACACAAATAATATCATAATAGATATGGATTAAAATTGCCTCGTCTCGATTGCGTAATATTAATTTAACTCCTCCTGAAACGCAATGTTTCGAATTAAAATTACCAACTATCGTTATTGTCCGGTCTGCGATTACGGTTTAATATGAAAATTGGAAAACATTAGCTAAATTTCTTACGGTTATGTTGAATTTTCGAACGTCGGTTTTGGTGTACTTACATAAAATATAATATCGCTACGCTAATAATTTCCAATCGTTATACCGGCAATCATGTAAATTTGTTACTAGAAAATCAATCGTCTCGCCGTATCAGAATTCTTAACAGTTACACGTTCTACGTTTTGTAATTTATTAACAGCACTGGCCTTTTTCTATACGAAAAATAACGTTTTACAATCGCCAATGCCGAGTGGCCAAATATTATAATTATTGTAATACCCAACACCACCCCGTTCGAGTTTGTTACTATTGATATATTAATTTTTTTTTTTTTTTTTTTTCACAGCATCGAGCAATTCGCCCGCTTCCATATACATTGCTCAATCACATAAAACAAACCATATAACAGTCTTCGTTTCGGCATCGTTGTTCATTGTGCTTCTCCGGTAGCGAACGACCGTATCCAGTTGCTGATGATCAACGGCACGCCACGCGAAAACGCTACTTGAAAAAATATTGACAAAATAAAAATAAAATTTTTTTAAAAAAAATAAAAACCACACTAAAACGAGGGGGAAAAGAACAATTTTAGGTCATAAGTTCATTTTTAATTTTTTTTTTTTTTTTTTAGATTTTTGAAATGTTAATAACTGGATTTGTTGTGTTGTGTTAATTTTTTATTTTTTTTTTTTTTTATCAGCCAACCGTGACGAGGGACATGTGTATTGTATTTTTTTTTTCTTTTTTACATATATATATATATATATATATATATATATATATATATATATATATATATTTGACAACTTCCTACATTTCGTTCCGTATTCCGTTGTAATTAATTGTTTACTATATTGTGGACGTTGAAAAAGATTTTTCAATCATATTGTTAAATTATTTTTTATTTATTATATCTTATTGTAACATAATTTGTATTTACATATATATATATATATATATATATATATATACATATATACTCGTATATTATATAAAGTATTTAGTGTTTTAAAAAAAAAAAAAAACGAAATATTATCATGTACAGAAACCGTTTTGTATTCCTCCCCGCGTTACTAACCAAAAGTGTGATCCGACACGCTGTTAAAACAAAAAAAAAAAAAAACAACTAAAATAACACCGTCTGTATATCTAAATAGTCATGATGTTACGTGCGTACATATTAAATATATATATATATATATATGTATAAAAAAATTAAAAAATTATTATTATCATGATAAATACGCCTAGTCACCGCTTGAAAATATGCTAACACCCGTAGTCGAAATTGTTTAATAATATTAATACCCTATATCTATATTTATGTGTGTATATATATATATATATATTATATCATTAAATCTTTGAAAAATATAAACCGTGTATAACTTTTAGTGTGTTTGTGTAATATTTTTTTTTTTTTTTTATGAAAATCGCGTCGATCTTGTTTCGAGATGCGGCGAAAATAAGCTATTTTTTTTTTTTATTTTTTTTTTTGTTGTTGTTTGTTAATTAACCACGCCGTACACGAAAATATACGAATATTTCGACCGGTGAGTGGTATTACTTTATATATATATATATATAAAAAAAAAAGAAAAAAAAATTTTTTTTTTTTTTAAATATTCTCAACAGTTCGCCGTCTAGTAATTTGATTTTTTTTTTTTTTTTTTTTTTTATTTCGGAAAACATTTTTTTCGGTTAGTAAAACCGCTCGCCGGATCGTACCGCGTACCATCGCATTTGAAAAAATATGCGGATTTTTCGCCCGGTCGTTGTTTATTCGGAATATTCGCTTTTACATCCCTAGACAAAACACACCGGCACGGAACAAAGCAGTTGGAACCAAAAGACTAAAAGACTCAACGGTCGTATGCGTATGCTTAGACCTCTTCTAATTAAAAAACAAGTGTCCGCCACTTGTTAAACACCAAACTCTGAGTTTATAAATCTCTACTCAAACCAATGTGGACTTGGATTCTGGGGCAAAGCGAACAAATCCAACACTAAAAAACGATTTCAAGCGTTTGAAAACATATCTATGCGTCGTCTTTCCAATGTTCCGCCACTTTTTTTTTTTTCCAACGTAACTCTTCCATAACGATTTCCGCATGAAAACAATAGAAGACGAGGCACGCGCATCTTCTACACGCGATTCCGTAAACGGCTCCAAAACCATTCTAATCCACTCATAGAAAATCTCTACTTAAATAAACTCCCCGAAAATCCTACGCGAAGGCTAAAAAGGAAAAAAATTAATTAATAAACAGATAAAAGAAAAAAAATGTTTTAATTTTTTTTTTTTTAATCACTAGTCACTAATGGGTGGCTGCTTAATACAAAACGTTCACGCTGTTCTTACTCTCGTCGTATAAACTTATTGCGCTACAATGTATAGATTGTTTATTTAAAAATAAAAAAAAAAAACATGCCCAACGGCTGTTTTTTCTAAAGAATTAAATGAAACACTGACGACAAAGAACGATCGATTGGCTTTACGTTTCTCGAATCCGGGTTTACCTTAGATCCTTAGTTCAGAATTATTTTTTTTTTTTTTTCCCCATTATTATTTCCTATACCTTCCTACTGCAATAGTGGACGGGTACCCGTCCCACGAAATATTATCGGTTTTTATTTTTTTTTAAATTTATTTTCTCCGTCCTCGATAATACGCGAACAACACTGGCGAATCCGTTTTCCGCCACTCGTCAACCACGCCGTCCAGACCTAAAATATTTAATTTTACAATTAAATTACGCCGCGGCGCCCGATAAAAACGTATCCACCTACCCGGTGGATTTTTTATATTTATGTAAACCCGTTATGTTTTTATCTACTCCCGGATGAAAAATGAATATTTTATTTCCGCTGTATGTGTGCCACCACCTGGTTTTATCGCCGTACAGATGGAGTTAATAAAATTATAGTAACAAAACATATACAGCTGTCATTTTTTTTTTTTTTTTTTTTTTTTTTCCCCGCCAACTGCAATCCTATAAATTTACATTTTTCTAAAACTTTTCTTTACATTATTCTACTATTTAATTTTATTATTATTTTTTTTTTTTTTTCATTTAACAACATTATTTTACATTATTTTTGGTCTACTTGAATACGCACATTCTTCGGCCGTTCGGATTTTATTCGTATACGAAATACGTGCGTGCCGTTTTTAATCACATCCGCGATATTTCGAACTGTAAATTTATAATCGTAATTCGTCCAATAAATATAAAATGCAATATTGAAATACGCGTTTCGTTCGGTATATGCGTGCGCCAATAACCCGTTGGCTTATTGAAAATATAAATTTCCCATCAGTCGGCGTACTTGTGCGGTATTTTCAATAAACCGTGTAAACGTACGATTTCGAACATTTCCCGGTATTGTACGGCGTTTCGTTTGTACTTATTGGTTGTCGTGCGATATTTTTTTTATCGTGTAAAAAAAAAAAAAAAAAAAAATGTTCTACCAGTGGGTTGAGTAGAGGAATCGGAGTTCGCTGTGGTCGCCCCAAGTCCGGGTCCATTAAAACCCGCCCGGCAGTAACTAAAACAAAAATAATATCAAATTTTAGTGATAATAATTGACAAATTCGGAGGTACGGTGTAATACGAGGTGCGACAATAAAATAACAAGACTTTTTGAATAAAAGTTGTTTATTTTAAAAATGTTATAATTTAATGATTATCACCTTCAAAGTACCTTCCCTCAGCATCAATATACTGTTGCATACGTCGCTGCCATTCTTGAAAACAGTGTTGCCAATTGCTTTCATTCAGCCATTTTAGAAGTTCTGCCGTTTTCATTTTTACGTCATCAACTGTTTGAAAATGAGAACAGAAATAAGAAGGAAATAAGAAGAAATCACAAGGAGCAATGTCTGGCGAGTACGGGGGATGTTGAAATACAGAAATTTTTTTTTTCAGTTAAAAAACGTTGAATTGAAAATGCACTGTGAGCTGGAGCATTGTCTTGGTGAAGAACCCAGCCATTTTTCCATAGATCTGGTCGCTTCTTTCTGACACGTTCTCTTAATTTAATTAATACCTCTTTATAATAATATTGATTAATTAATTTTGTCGGTTTTTTCAACGTTTTCGTTTGTTGAAGACGTGGTAGGACGTCCAGAACGATCATCGTCTTCGACGCCCTCCCTTCCACTACAAAACCGTTTGTGCCATTCAAAAACACGAGCTCTCGATAAACATTCTTCACCATAAATTTCACATAACATACGAAACGATTCCGCGGCAGTTTTTTTTTAATTTAACAAGAAATTTAATGTTAACACATGTTGTTCGATTTTTATATCTAACATTTTTCGGCAGTATAGTCGAACTCGCACTAATAACAAGGCTACTAACGTATAAGAAAATGAATCGATGCCATCAGTGTCCATAGTACTTTTAGATAAGTGTTTTCTAATCATATTTCAATAATCGTTTTATAGATAACGTTAATAGTTTAGGTTATATTTAGAAAGTCTCGTTATTTTATTGTCGCACCTCGTATACTTATAAAGAATATGCAATTATTAGGATGCAATTTTTTTTTTGCTATTTAAGTGCGGCAAGCGGGGAAATTGCACAATTTTTTGGGGTGGGGACGGGGGCAGTAAACTTTGTCGAGCAATTTAGTAGTGTTTCAGCCATAATAAAAAAAAAAAAAAAAAAAAATCTCACATGTTTTATCGTAATCGATTTGTTTTCACGGCGCTAATAAACGTGGGCACTGTGTATACCGCATAATAAAATTGTCTTGTCTTCATCCCGTTGTAACATTTTTTTTTTTTTGTTTCGCTTTTAAATAAGTACATCGCGATTGCATATGAATTACGAATACAAATGCATAATATGCATTCGTATTACAATTAATATTAATCAATACAAATATAAATAACGGTAAAACAATTCTTGTTTTTTCAACCCTCTCCCCGCGAATCGATAAAAAGTTTAGGGCTTCGGAGTGTGTGCACTTGTACATCGTTTCGGTTAATCAAACTGTTGGATGTAAGTGTACAATTGAATAAAATCACATTTAAATGTACCATTGTAAGCAATTACGATTACTCGATGAGCGGTGGTTTTTAAAAAAAAAAAAAAAAACCACATTACATCGCAGAAACATTCAATAAGCAATCGGTATTAGTCAACAGTGTAACCGGTATAAACGTAATATCAAAAAATGAGTGTTGAAACACGAAAAATTGTGCATTTTAAACCTCCAACCTGGCTTTTTGAACACTGTTAAGAGAATATATTTGATAAACGAACAACTCTAATTGCGGGCGCCATTGCAGTTTTTTTTTTAAATAACCAACAAGTTTTGTTATATAGTAATGATGATTTTTTATCGTTTTTGTCGTCTCATGTACGACAACTAGGTATTAAATCAAGAGGGACGGGAGCGGAGGGAAATAAACACATTCTTTTTTTTTTTTTTTTTAAGTAATTTTATTTATATTTTAGTTTAGAAATTATAACAATGCCAACCATCTAGAGTCTTCACGAAATATAGTATTTTCTGTTGCAGCTTTTCATTTTTTTTTTTTTTTCATCCATCATCTTTCTACGCACGCTTAACCAGCGGAGACCTGAAATCATTTTAATTGTATGTAATCAATATGATTTGCATTGAAATGAAAAAAAAAAAAAAATATTTTAATTTACCATTTAGACGTTTTTCCGTGACGGTTGAACGCAACCCCACGTGTCCGCCCTTCTTAAGGTACTGAACGACCTCTCTAATAGTGCTTGGCGTCGTATACGGCCGAGCTAAAGACATATGCAAAGCTACTTTATTTTAGGAAATAGAACCGCCTGTTTTTTTGAACAACTATTTCACTAGTTTTCGAATCTGAAAGTTGTCCTTATGGTCAGACACCAATAATAACGGCGGCCGAGTGTACATTCGAAACGTCAACAATCGTTGGCCGCAGAGAACCGCGGTACACTTGTACGGGTATCGGAAACGAAATATCCGGGCGTATTACTATGGAGAAATGCGTTTTGTGAATCCTGTTGTACGACCGATATTGGTAACAAAATATAAACGAATACCGGGGAATTATTGAACAGGCGTGGTTATATTGAAATATGTATCCCTCGAGTACACCGCGGGTGCGCATCTACGGGAAATCGATATATTTCGCATCGACCGGGTTTATTAACATATAAATGACATTTTGTTCGTGTACCGTTAATACTTAACCGCGGACATTCCGTTCGCACGACAATCTAACGAGATTATTAAAAAAATATCGGATAACAAGACAAAACGAAACGAAAAATACAAAAACCGCGTGCCGTCTCCCGCGCGTTGTACTTTTGTCAACATAATATTTGTCTGCGATTCGATTTGTTCGTTTGAAAAAATTATTAAACAAAAAGAAAGAAGAAAAAAACAAGATATACAATTTTAGCGTTTTATCGTTTTTTTTTTTTTTTTCGGATACTAATCCAAGGGCGCCCGCGGATGATTATTCAGGGGAGAAATCCTTAAAATTTGACTGGAAATCGAAACCGTCATTATTAATGTATAATGGGTGTACTCGAAAAATATTATTACCGTAATCAAATTTAAAAGGCACTCATTACGTACCGATTTATGTTTTCCGTATACAAATATTTTTTATTGTATTACTCAAATACATGTCTAAATGTTAAAGCTAATAAAACATGAGGAATTCGAAAAAACAACGAGTGAAAACACTAATGACTAACGATAAAATAAACTAAAAACTCCATAATTTCACCGTTTTTATCATTGATCCGCGGTTTACAGATTACCGCAAAAAATACTATATCGTTGATAATATTTACAAATCAAAGGCCGTAGTGGCGGGTTCTAATGTTCGTATCGTAAGGCGGACGTATGATAATAAATTGACGGAATTCTATTATCACGTAACAAAAATACGTGTAATAGTCATTTTTGCGGCAATAATCGAAAAAATAAACGAATACCTTTTGTATGAATCACAAATCACATTGAGTACCCATACCAATAATGGATTTTGCGATTTGAACATATTGGATTTGGAATTAATTTGTTTAACTCGCGGAGAATTTACGAGAAGAGTTGTGCCGCCCTGCCCCTTCCCGTGGGCGTCTTTGGATTAAACGACGTCTACCCTAAAAAAAAATAATAATAATAATAAGAACTAGGGGTGGGCCGATAATCGATGTCGGTAATATGGAAATGCGACAATCGGCCGACAATCAAAATACCGACACGGATATAAAGATGATGTGATCAAAATGTTGTAGTAAAAATATGATCACAAAAAAAAAAGTGGTTCAGTACTAGCCGTGTCGTGTAACCATATGTTATAATAGTGAATAGTTTGATCACGCAGTCGATATTTTAACTAAAAAAAAAAGAAAAAAAAGATCATCAGATTTATCATGGGCACCGTGGAACGATAAAGTTTGGGAACCGCTATTCTAACACCTATGTCACCACCACACGGCCAAAAGCTGAATATATTAAACTGCGTGTTAATCGCAGTATCGTGTTAGTATAGATTTGTGTTTTCGCGTTGGCGTTTTTCCAACCGTATTTTTGTAAGACAATCCGAAGAGAGTATTTTACGCGACACGCTGTGAGTTCTGAACCCAATTTTAATGTCAGTATTAGTGCTAGCGCATGTTAATCCTAAAACTTAGGCAGGAGAGGTAAGTGAGCATCAATCTGACGCAGGGATCAGAAATTCCGATCAATAAGAAATTTGTTCAGTTTGCAGTTACGAATTATCGTGTTTTAACTTTTATTCGTGTACCCAAACGCGTTTTACAGCTACGATTTCAGGTAAAAACGTCGAAACGTACCCGAAAGGACTGCGACCAAATAAAAGTCACTTCAGAATCGCCTCAAAAATTGTGTAGTAAGTCGACAGAAAAAAAACGAAACGTCAATAACGTATGTTTCGGGTAATGTGTACTTTGGTAATTTATAGGAATGTATTTTATGGCCAACGTGACTCGATAGAAAAATAATCCCGCTCGTATCTATCGGCTCCGTCACGCCGGCAAACGACCTGTGTAAAAAAACAATTATTCGATCATTTTCCTATACTTAATTCACGGTATTCTCTCTCTCTCGAAAAAAAATTATATTGATCCTGGATACTGACCGATCATGTCGAACAAGGCTCGGGTCCCCGAAATGTCACTATAGGAATGTTTGATTCAATATAAAAAGCCCGCTTGCTTTATATTTTATTATTAAAAAAAAAAAATGATATCGGGTAACGCGCAATATATTTCAGAGCGGAGCGTATTCGACGTTACATTTTTATGGTCCATTAACCAAAAGTAAAAAACTTTCTTTGCTCGAAAAAAAATAATAATAAAACCTCCATATCTCCGTTTATCTGTCCGGAGCTCGGTAAGTCTGGTTAAACGCGCAGGGTTTTTCTCTCGTGCGACACATACTAAAATAGCCGAGAAAACCTTCGTACCGACTATAAACGTGTGCGTAATATTTTACGAGAAGGTCCGATAATTAATGGCATTGGCCCATTAAGAACCCCAGCTCTCGTAAATACCGCCCGGATTTCAATTCGCTTTGTATTGTTTTCCAAAACTTGCAGTGCGATTGGTCGTTTTGTTACGAATTCGTTTCGTGTAGTTTTGTAATAAAAATAAGACATTTTTAATTTACTTGTATGGACAATTTTTGATTTTAAGTCGGCTTTTTCTCATTTTTTTTTTTTTTTTTTTTTTAGAATGTTTTAAGGTTTTTGGGACCTTTGTTGGGCATTTAAAACAATAATATGAATTTGAAATTTAACACTCACAAGATTTTATTACAAACTACCAAGAGGACGTGCTATAGGAGGCAATATTCTCGAGATTTTTGAGAAAAAAAAATTCAAATATTCAAATACATATAAGAGCAGTACAGTAAAACGTCAACTGATTAGATCCTAGAACAATCATTACCTGGTTTGTATTTGTGTTATCGAAAAAATTAAACCAACGTTGCACAGTGCCAGTTTTCATTTTTTTTTATTGTGAAAATTAGGTTTCCTAATTAGGCATATAGCTCGAGCAGTTTTTGCTGTCTGTTTCCTAGATCGATAATATCGATACCGGCGATTTATGCGGCAATCATGTACTTTTTAGATTAAAAGTCGAAGATCTAAAACGAGTACTGTGTAGAACTTTTTTTAAAATTTATTTTAAAACTATTTATTCCGAACTTATTTAAAAAAAAAAAATAATAATAAAACAAAGGAGTTAAGTGAATTTGATATGGTGCATTATTTATTAATATCCGTGGCATTTTTGAGCGGTTTCGTAGGGTAATACATTTCGAGCCATACTCATAATAATAACTCATATTTTGAAATAATCGATTTCCAACACGAATTGTTATCGTAAATTTGTGTTCCGCAATTCTTTTTCGGACAGTAATCGTATTCTCCGCAAAAACGTTATTTCTCTAACCGCTAATTTCCTTTCATCTTTCATCGATATTAGTGACGTTGGCCGCGTTTCAGAGACATAATACTATGTTATTACCGGCCGTGAAATTAATTTTTATAATCTTATTTTAGAAGTACATATTATTTTTTTTTTTAATACTTTTATTAGTTTCTTTATGTATACATTTCATTTTAGCCGTTCTCTAACGCTACAGCCGGATAGGAATAAACAACTAATCGGAAAACGTTAAAACCGTTAAAATGTGACTATAATATTTCTAAAACCGGAACGCATTTATTATAATATCCAACGGAATATAATTTTTTTTAAATTTATTACGGTACATGTGCAGTTTATTAGAACTTGGATTTCGATACGCTAAACAATTTTTAAAAGAATGTATTTAAAACCGATTTATAAAATTGTGACGGGAAATGTTAGGAAAACTTCAGATGAAATACTTTAAAGAAGAAAAAAAAAAGATAACGTTGTATCACTGAGATCGTTGAACGGATGACGTGTGTGTTTGAATCGCGCAATTATTATATATCTTGGAAAACGTTGTATCGTTTAAAAAAAAAAAAAAAAAAAAAAAAAAAAAAAAAAAAAAAAAACCGTGCAAAATGCATTCGAATTTTGTATATTATTTTGTATGTTAACGGGGTCAGTGGCACAAGTTGGCGTACAACTAGGAGTACGTAATTTATTTCTGACGTCCGCACTGTGTTGTCCGGTGTTCGACAAAACTGAAAACACATAATAATATCGTAGACGCTTATTGTCCAATGTTAAATCATAATTATTTCGGTATATGAACTTTAAACACATTCAATTTCCATAAATACGGCTCAAGGAGGGTGTCCGAAACGCCACCACGGCTGCGCCACCGATCGGATTTCGGTATAAATATTTTGATAAATTAAAATTGAAAATTTAATTGTAATTGTATCGATTCGTATCTCGCTCGGTTGTGTTTCCCCCCCGGGTCACTGTTTCGCAAAAATTCAGTAAATTACATAAATAACAATAAATAACGTTACACTTAATTCTCAGTCTCTGTTCAGTATTTTATCCGTCGACAGAAATCGGGTTATAATCCGGAAGTTTCAATTATAAAAAGAGTCCTTGAAGTCGAAATTAAATTACTCCGATCGGATTGCCTACCTATCGGATTATATGGGCATGGCGACATTATTGGTGGGCAAGTGCGATATCGGTCAAAAAAAAAACCGACCTTTTAGCTATAATTCTCAAAAGCATTTTCATTCCGTTTTGAAATAAAAAGTCAGTAGTGGTTTCGCCGCCAATCGTAAGGGTTAAAAAAAATTATGCAATTGCATGATTAATTGCGTGTATCTTGAATTTTCCAAAAAGAAAATTTTAAAAAAAGAGTCGAAACAACCTTCGGATAATGAATGTATGAAGTTTGAAATATTCCGTGTGACATTTGTCGAATGAAATGATTCACTGGCCACCGAAATATTAATTGTACCCTGTTAAGTACGGACGAGAAAACGATCCAAATAGGTAACAAATTACTATTGGTATTTATTATTGTCTAATTTTTGTTCGACTAATCCAAAATTAGAAAAAAAAATATATTTATTTTCGATTACCTTTTCAATGACGATAAATTTAGGTGAGATACTGTGACAACGCATTAATGTTGGCTAAGTGAGTTTTAATGTCGAAAAAATCTCATTAAAATACTGATATATTTACTTGCGGGGTATTATCATTAATTATACAATATCGTACACTACCGTACCATCGGTATATGGTACACGGTATGTACAATGTTTAATCAATGGTACCGTGCATAAAAAAAAAAAAAAAATCATTATTTTACTGCAGTATTGACTTGTGTGTAATATTAGGTATTATTTTCCCTGATTGAAATGTAAAAATAATATTATATTTAAATGTATATCTCATGAAATTGTCATACACAGTAGGTATACTGTATAATTACGAAATGATCACATACAGTGGAACCTCGATAAGTCGAAATAAAATGCTGTTCTCTTGCGAAAACGTCGATTGCTCGATTGAAAAACTATGGATAACTCGAACACCCTGTGTTCCGAATTGTAGCGGTGCCGACGAGTTGATTCCCAAGTTACTTACTTACTTTATGTATTAGTTGATTCCCGTGTTCGATTAGGAGACGTATTAATTGATTCCCGGATTCGTTTAAGGTACGTATAAATTGATTTCCGGGTACCTTTGGTGGGATCAATATGAATAAACACTTCAGCCTATTAGTGTTACACAGTAGACACCACCGGCCGGTTTCCCGACAAGTCTCCCGAAAAAACCGTCGACTACAGTTTTCCTCTGTACCACAAACTTAAAGTAAGATAACAAATTATTTCTTGTACATTTGTAATACTATACAGATTTTTTTTTAAATTATAATGTTATAATAATAATTTTAAAAAAAAGGATAATAAAAATATATCAAGAATTCTTTAAATGTATTTCCCCCCCACCCCCTAAAACCATAGGTAATATCGAAAATATCGATAAATCGAACAAATTGCATTTCTCTTAAATTTCGACTTGCCGAGATTTCGCTGTACCCAACTATTACGATCAAATTTATTATTTCGGAGTGGAAATCAAAATAACGTTTTCGCGGTTACGCCACCGAACATACACGCACGTAATACACAACGCTTTAAATCGTGCTCAATTTATAAAACGCACACGCTAAATATGCGAATTCGTTTATAGATTTCACATCATACCGTCGCATTTGAATATTGGATTTCGTATATTGTAACGCAATAGCAACCGTTCGAAATCACAGCCGATAACCGTGTGTTTATTATGATGATAATTTATTACTCACGCCTAAATGACAAAAATTTGCCTATACGGTTGTCCCTTAACACGATCGCTACCTATAACATAAAAACCACAACCACATTAATGAATGGTATAATTGTCGTAGAAGTTATTAGAGGAATCAGTTTTTTTGCGAAAATCCTAGGCTCACTGAAAAGTGGTAGCCCATTTCGAATTATTAATTTTTTTTCCCCGTCTTTACATATGTAGAAACTAACGGCAGTTAAAAATTTTAAAATAAATAAAATTCATATAATACAGACGCGATATTTATTTTATTTTGTAAAACAACGGGATGAGCGCACAAACCAGAGACTGAAACCTTAATGATTTTTTCGGTTTTGGTTGCGGTTCGGTTCTTAAAAATAAATAGATGCACGTTTAAATTCCGGTTCTGAAAGTTATAAAATAAGCATTCCGGCTAGTACCGGTTCTTAAAAATGCGTAGTTTCAAATACCCATTACCCATTGCTTATTAGACAATTTTTTTTAAATAATAAAATTACAAAAATAACTTTATAAAACATAATGAGCTGTTTACCGTTTGCTTATTAAGTACTTTTTTTTAAAAAATAATAAAACTACAAACAAAATTATATACTAAAACTAAGACAATGTACAAAATAAGTGATACGGTGATACTCGTACGCGCGTCTGCGTCTGCGTGTTCGGTTATTTCTCAAAACCGATTAGAACCTTTTTAAAAGTTCCGGTTTCTTAAGTAGAGAAATACGCGTACCAATAAAGAATCCGGTTCTAAAATTTTCTTCGGGAACCAGTTCCAGAACCGGTTCCAAGCCCTGCCACGTACACAGGTTGTTCGGTACGATAACTAATACTAGATAATACTCATGATAAAACTGGCATTCAACAAACAATGGAACCATAAATAAGATCGCTCATGACGACTGGCAATGAAAAATAAGTGTTTTTTTTTTTTTTTTTTTAGTTTTAGTTTTATTACGTGTTCGTTATACTGGGTATTATATATAATTTAATGTCATTGTAACACAAGTTTAAATAATTGTTCATAGTTATTATATTATTTCGATATTTTACACAAGACCCCGCAGCACAACTGGACACGGAACTTTACACAATGTAATGAAATTAATGAATTAATACTTTTTTAAGTGTCTACCAACACTATTGGTGTATTACCATGGACCGGCGCACATTGGTGGTCACGTTTGTTTTTTATAATTCACCGAGTCTTGCGGCTGTACCGCTCAAACTACACCAACAAAAGTAAGCCACATAATTGATTTAGAATCAATCAAAAAAGTGCCCAGACGTTCACAATACAAAAAAAAAGGGGCCTAGAAAATGGCGCGTCGCCAGTTCGGGCGATAAAACGAATCGTTTTAACCATTTTAATCAATTGCGTCTCTTTGTAAAGGGCCAATAGGTTTTACTCGAAAAGACTTATATCTCGAAAATAGCCCCTAACGTTCGCAATATTCATATTTTTAATTTAAAATTGACCCCATTTTCGCATCGAAATAAATATTATATTGCATTAGTTTTTAGACCGTATAATTGAAACGTACTAGAAAATATACGTCCGAGTCACTAATGACACGGTAACCATGTCCAATTACCAATCATCAATTATTAAAACTTTTAAAATGTTAAAAATATTTGACGACAATTCAAGTTTCTACTATCCACATAGGTAATATACGTATTTTTTTTTTTTTTTTTTTTACATTTTTCTCGTCTACCTTTTTATAGTTCATTCGCAGAATTCACCCGGATCACCTTAACTTAGTGAACTTAGTCACAATGAACATACGAAAGCAATCTAATACAAGTTTTTAAACGATAGTATAAAAGTCTAACTTTCTAGACATTGTAACTATGTGTATGTGTACATCCGTACAGGATGATTTTCATTAAAATGTATTGTTTGACATACACTAATCCTCCTGGTGGACTAGAAAAATAAAAATGTCATGCGAGGGTAACGTTACCCGCCCGTACTTTACGTTATGCACGATTCATATTTATTAACATAGTTTTTTTTTTTTTTAACCATAGATATCCTATACCAGCATATAGTTTTCAAAATAATTCAGTTTTCGGGAAATTACGTTTCGATTTCGATTAATACACTCGGGAACGGTTAAGATTTTTAATAACGATACTGTTGTAGTGTTAATATTATTAATAATTACGGTTTAGACCAGAACAGAGAAAGAACATATCGTAATACACTAGCCATAAAATGGTCGTTGAAGCTTACGTGAATTGGTCGATTACCATTACTTGATTCGGATATATGTTAGTTTATTGAAACCTACACTCACTCGGAGACATTAAAGTATCTGGAGCTTCGTAGGGGTTGGCTTTTGACACTGTTCGAAGGACCTAGGCATTTCTCGGCCAATTTACCGGGACAGGGACCGGATAGATATAATTTTTAATAAAATGTTATTTTTGTTGAAGAAAACCGTTAGCATCGGAAACATTTATTTTGATCAAATAATAACACAGACGAAATAATATAACCGAAGAAAACCTATAATAGTTGTATAGTATTTTTTTTTTTTTTTTTATATATATATAGGGAAATTATTTTTTGAACAAAATAATGTCGAGAAACATGCTACCCGACAATTAATAATTTTTTTTTTTTTTTTGAAAAACGCGTAGTTGATGCGCATATAGTATAATATTCAAAGAGTAGTGGAAACCTTACGAAATTCTCAATCTTATATCAACGATAGACGGAACGAATAATTCAACAAATTTCAGATTATAATTCTGAGCGCTTCAACGTTTACAAATGTTTCTGTTCAAAGTGTGTATCGGTTTCAACGAATTCCACGTGTACTATAAATTGATAATAATTGCAATTATTAGAATTATGATAGTCTCGCGCTGATTCAAAATTATATTAGTTTTACAATAATATACGAGTGTGCGAGTATTAATAACATATAGTAAATCGATGTGTAATTCGCACGTGTACGTCTCTATACATATTTATTATTTAATCATTAAACTATTGAATTTCCGTTATTGTTTTATTATTTAAAAAAAAAAAAAAAAAAAAATACCACACGGTATTTATCGTACAGATGATTTATCTAATTATTATTTAACGATTCGGAATTGAGAAAATTCAAATGGAAGAGAAATAATCGCCCTGTCTAGCGTAATTGTAATATTATATTGTATAAACCCCCGTGGGATACTGTAATAATATTATATTGGCAAATACGCTATAGATATAAAATCGTTGTTTGTATAATATGAACACTAGCGTTTCTCTATAATTACCAATATTAATTCCTATAATATTTATTATTATACACACCGATTATACAAAATTCTTCGTTAAAAAATAAAACATTACACACGTACAGTTCTGTAATAATCGGGTTAAAACATAACCAGAAATAGAAAAAATTTAGCGGTGCATTTATTATGAATAACGCAATTTTTATTACGGTAATATTTTATACATTTTTACTTCTTATACAATTCGCTTTATGCAAATGTTAATAGTTTGGTAAGCCTCTACAAATCGGTATATAATATATATATATATATATATTATATTTTATAGTAGGCATAACCTGCCTATTTGTCGGCTTTTGAATTTAAAATTCACAGACATTTAAACATTTTAAATCCGTTAAATTATGTATAGAAGTGCAGATTTACGAGTAATACATATATAGGTATTAGCCATTAGAGCAAATAAACCGTAATAGTTTTTCACTCGTGTACATTTTTCATGCGACGTTTTAAAAACATTGAAAATAATTTTAAACAACGGTGACTTTTATGTATTGCTTAAAAAAATAGTAAAACGTTGTAGAAATATTATGTTCCAGAATGTATAGCCAACCATTGTTTTCGCTATGACTTTCTACCCCGTCAATAAAATCGTAATAAAATGCCGGAAGTACGTCGCGCCATGCAGTGAGCGTATTTTGGATGATTTTTCGGGAAGTGTCCAAAATTTCAGGAACCCTACAACAGGGACTGGGACCGGTTCCTGAAGAAAACTTTGGAACTGGAACCTTTATTGGAGCACATATTTCTCAATTCAAAAAACCCGAACCGGAATCAGTACCTTTTAAATAAAATACAAACATTATCGGTTTTTTTTAGATTATTATTTGTTCTAAGAAATAACCGAACCCACAGACACAGTCATACGTACAAGTAATCATATCACTTATTTTGTACATTGTCTTAGATTTAGTAAATAATTTTTTTTTTGTTTGTAGTTTTATTATTCAAATTAAGTACCTAATAAGCAAAAGTAAACAGCTCATTATGTTTTATTAAATTATTTGTTTTTTGTAATTTTATTATTTAGAAAAAAAATTGTCTAATAAGCAATAGGTAGTGCTATTTGGAACTATGCATTTTTAAGAACCGGCATTTACTGGAACTCTTATTTTAAAACTTAATCGGAATTGGAACCGGAACGAGAACCAAAAAAAAAAAATAATAAGGTTCCAGTCCCTGCCTTACGGCCCGTTTTTAGAATTATTTTCAGACACACAAAGTCACCGAAATTAATTTTTTTTTTTTTTGCTCAAATTAACCTTTGTTAATAGTCATCAAGTAATCCGAGAAACAAGAAATTCGAATAATTCCCTGATAAACTGCATACTAAGTTTAAAATTATACCTAGAAACGTGTCGTCGGATCTAATACAATTAATTTCACTGTTGCAGTTTCAATATTTTAATAGATATGAGTAACGAAAATAATAATAAATTAAGCCTTTATTAAATTTTGTTTTAAGTCTGGTTTTTTTAATTTATCAGCATCCCTCCCCCCAATACACCACTATGGCACCACATGTTGGCCACTGTTGTAGGTGGAAAATTGGCAAGGGTACGCGACGATAAATCATTTCGAAACGATAAACTTCGGTTAAACATGTTTTGAAAGATTTAAATTTAAAATTGTGTTCATTTATTATAAATAAATTACAATTGTTCGTGTTCGTAACGAGTTTTCAATGTAAGTTTGAACTTACAACTCGGTTAAAAATAAATCACAACATTTTTATCCGCATAAAAAAAAAAAAAACTAAAACTAAAACTTGACAATTTCAAATAGCTAACGTCTAGAATGTGCTGATAGATGTATTATTAATTCTTTACAATATACGATTGTTTTTCACTGAATTACAATTAAAGAAGAAAAACGACAGGTCTTTCCGTGTTATTCATAAAAACACGAGGGATATCAAAAAAATGGGACCCGTAACGCTCCAACTAGACAAAATTTTTTGTTTTTTTTTTTTAAATTAAAAATTGTTTTGTAAACTTAGTAGGCCACTCGTAGTATGTTTCCGGTGTATATAATTAGTCATATCACGCGTATTTTTTAGGTAGTGATAAACCAATAAAATTGCCATCGGCTAAGTAATAGTTTTCACATTTTTATAAAATAATCATTTACATTTTGTTTTAGCGAGTTTTATGCGAGCAAAATTATCAGATTTAGCTGAATAATTACCGTCTCGGGTCCACGGGCAATTTTTCTTTCCGGGCTGTTAACAATTGGTAAGCGTCTAACTAGTAGTTAATAATATTATATTGTTAAAACGTCGAAACTAAAAAAAAAAACAAATAGCATTTCCAAAACCGAAAAGACACGGAGCGCGTTTTCTGGACGAACTCTTGATTAGCACACGCATAATGCAAATGTTAAGTGTAGATCCGCTGTAGTTAAAAACAATGAAACGTAATCGAATTGGCTGTTCCGAGCTTAAACCTCGCGTTCGCCTAAGCTTAAATACAAAAATACAACTATAAAACACGAATAGAATTAGTATATGCATAATTATTAAACGTCGGAGAACTCCAATTTCCGAAAGAAATAAAAATAAAAAAATAAATTAAGGACGAAATATGCTAAATGGGAAAAAGTAGAGGGATTGCTGGATATTCGACCATAGTACCCCGCCCACTTTGACTACTGATTAATACTGAAAATTAATTAAACAAAACAATACTATTATTTACCGTCCCGTTCTCCAAAGTATGATTATAAAATAAATACAATTACATCATAAACATATATATATAAAAAAAAAAAAATCTATATGCCTATATTATGCCTACGACATTAATACGACAAGCCGAAACACACGGATTTGTCATACGCATACATAAATTAATACTTAATTATATAAAATTAACAATTAATCTAATACACAAAAGGATCTATGATTTGGTTCTCGGCGATTATCAATTGCCTATAAATTGTTGTACAGATAATTTTGTTTGTATGTAATGTTTTTTTTTTTTTCAGATTCTGAGCGAAATATATTTGTATTCATTTTGGATTCCAAGCGAAGTGAAGGAAACGTATTGGTTTTACTATGATTTGTTTTCTTTTTTTCTGTCCGTAAACTGTCTTTTCTTCCAGACACACTGCTCGATTTTTAAGCGTGGCACCTTTTCTTTTAAATTAATTTTTGGTCTAATTGATGCAATTTAGGGGGTGGCGGTCATTTTTGTGATTTTCGTTGTAGTTATATTTAATAATTGGAGGGGAAAAAATTGGAAAATCTACGCCAATGATAATTTCGTTACTATTTTTTCCCTTTTTTTTTTTTTTTATAATTCAGTTAAAAAAAAACTCGTAAAGGCCTTGTAACGTTCACAGAATATTATTAATAATTTAATAATTTAAAACAGCGTGCCGATATTGTGTTCATGTGGCCCACGTGCGGTGAACCGATGTATCTTGATCGAGGGGGTGGAGGGGCAAGGCTCGGACAAAAATACTTTTTTAAAATGATTGAAAATGTCTATGTAAATGTGTCTAATGGCGAATGATCCAAATCGTACGCGTAAAACCCAGTCACAATCGGTTATAAAACCGAATAAATAATACCCGAAACACGCTACGAACGGTGTCCGTTAGTAATCGTTAACGCAGACGTCTACTATTGTATTGTCAAATCAAATATTATCGAACACAGTGTCTATAAAAAAAAAAAAGAAAAAAAATACTGCTTGAGCCAACAAGTGTCGGACGAGATCGATTTAAATACATATCGTTTATCGCGATCGTTGCTCAGAAGTTTGATTTAAGCTTGCGAAGCGAACAATTTGTTACTAATATTAAATACACGTACAAAATTATACATTTTTTTTTTATTATTAAATTATGATAAATGTATTAAATTAAATAATGAATAATCTGATAATTTGTGTGGTAACAAAACGGATTCCACTATTACTCTGTGCGTTTATTAGTTATTTATTATTATAATTTATGGTTCACATTTGAATGAACAATATTACGCGTATATTTTTAATTGTAATAAATATAATACAAGGGCCTAGGGGGGTCTAGTTTACTTACTGCCCCCCGGAGTCCTTTCCTTTCCAACTACGCCACTGTCTATTTTTGGGTGCATTGTCGGTAGCATAAATAGAAGAAAAAACCGGCAATATAGTGCCGTGGGTTTTATTAAATATGGATTTATCGAATATCCGACAAATCCATCAGCGCCAATGTGCCTCGTTTGTCGAAAATCATGTTCAAACGAAGCGACGAAGTCTTCTAGACTACACTGGTAATTTCAATAAAACGCACTCGGATAAAAAAATACAAAATTGTGGCATATTTTCAAGACGTGGAAATGAAGCGCGTAGCTCGGGGCGTATTACCGACAACAGTGCTGCCTATTTAGTTGGATATTGTTGTGCTGCGGTTTTCGTTTCGATTTTTTTTTTTGAACAGCGTTCGTTGATTTTATTCACACGAGTCCTGCTCGAAAACAATACGCGTATTGATTTTCGTATAGAACTAACTAGTTTGCTCTAGTCCTCTGAGCATTCTGTATTCGTCATCGCCCATAGCTTACCGCAAGGGAAAGTTATAGAAGAACAAACACCTACAAACGATTGCGTATATTTTAAGCGATTTGTCTCTTGTGCCAAAAAAAAAAAAAAAAAAAAAAAATAGTGTATTTTCAAGCCGTCAAATACGAGAATGGCCCCGTAGATTTATCGACATTTTACGCAAGTTCAAAACTATAAATATGATAAAATAAACGCGATCGTATTATACTGCGGGTACGAAAAATGAATAACCAACAATGAAACTCAAATTGGTGTGAACATAAGAAAATCCAAATTTCCATAAACAATTTGTTGTAAATTCCTCCTCAAACAATAACAATTAAAAATTAAAATACCGCGATGTGTTAAACAGTATAATATCAAGACCGTAAACGGAAGAATTCAAATTGTTCGGAGATATAATTTCAAACATGCTCGTATAGATTATCTTAATTGAAATTAATTTTAAAATGTCCGAAACTATAAATTAAAATGTTTATTGTATAATATATTTTTTTTTTCGTATTATTTAATAGCGTGTTCAGTGAGTAAAAAAAAAAAAAATTAAATCTCCAGAAAATGAGCTCTGTTCAGAATTATTTTTTTTATATCTGGCAATTTATCAACGTTTTCTCTGTATAAAATGACAAAATTAAAAACATAGAGACTCAAGTGACGTACTAAAAACAATGGCCTACGTATTTTAAAATACATAAAGGATGTCTATTGTTTTTTTTATATTTTTTTTTTAATAATGGTCTGTAACTCTGAAGGATGTAAGTTGTAAACCTTTTAAAATCAAGATGTTTTTATCACAGCATAAAAAAAAAAAAAAAAAAAACGAAAAATTAAAAACGAATTTGATAAAAATATTAAACTTAAGGATGTTCGTATTAGTAAGTAAAATAGTTTGTAATATAATATACAATATAATAAGTTAGTAAAGCATCTTTTTATTTTTAATAAAAAAGACGTGTCTTTAAAGTCAGCACAACACAACTGTTACTATTCCATAATTAAGTGTTAATTAATCGCAAATTAAATGTACTGATTATAGACAAAACATGAATATTTTGTACGCATAAATAAAGATTATCATTACAGTTATAGTCGTGATTAATTAAAAAAATAAATAAAAAATAAGTTACAGAATCGAGTGTCTATTTGTTTTGAACTCTACCTAGGAATGCACATTACAGTATTCGTTAAAAAAAATGTACGAGTATGTACAAAGTTTTACTTGATCAAAAGGGGAATAACAAAGTTAGGCTTCCCATTATTAAAAAAAAAAAGTAAAAAAAAATAAAATAGTTAGTGGCTCGAAATGATTTCCGTGCTATAACAAAATAAAAAATAGGCGATCATCATAATCGTCATTTCTCTTTCTGAAATAGTGTAACAACCGCGGTGATCAAGTTATAAACAAATACTAATGACAAAAAAAATAGTATAAATGGGCTAACGGCTTAACCTGGAAATAAATGCACGATTTATTATTAGAAAATTGACTAAAATTCCCGATTTTAAAAGTATAAAAATGTGTCGCTCGTTTCGTCGTACGGCTGAAAATTTATATAATTTAGTTTGCGCTAAGTGTGCAAGAGTACAACACAAATTGTGCAGTACCAAAACGCTTATCGTTGCAACAAAAAAAAAAAATTACCAATATATTATCTCGGGCAGAACAATTATGATTAATAATAACCGCGTACCACCGGTCCCGTAAATAATAAATTAATATATTTTTTTTTTTTTTTTTTTTTTCATATATCGTTCTCGCGTGCCGAAATTATGTACACAAACCAAGTCCGGGTTACTACACTTGTGTAGTTTAAGAATTTTCTCAACGAAAACCCGGCTCGAGACTATTATCAGGCGGTATATTACGAACGGTAGGCATTGTACAGTACGATGACATTATAGTATAATGGCCGAGACATTAGATAAAATCAATATCGGCATAATGAATTGTTCCGGAATCCTAAACTTGTCAGTGTTAAAAAAAAAAAAAACCGTGAAAAATACGAGCAGGTCCAACAGAGCAGCGAAACTTGAACGAAACTTTCAATCATCAATCATCGATCTCTCTCTCTCTCTCTCTCTCTCCGCGTTATTGTTAATATCTTATTGTTGCGATGTCGATGGTTATAACAAGTTACAACCAATAAAACGCGTAGATCTTATGGAAACTCCATTTCGAATTGATCGAATAGTGGCGGGTAGGTGTTTTCGCCGTAGATTAAATTAAATTATTATTACTATTGCGATACCGACCGATTATTTAAACGGCAAATATGACGTTTAAGCCCGGAAATTCGGAAGAAAAAAAGAAAAAAAAAAAACCTGTAAAAATTGCGTTTGACCGATTTCAATTTTGTTTTGGATTTCTTTGCTAACCTAACCTAACGTCGGTATTATTTTTATTCAATTTTAATTCTCTCGATTACAATTTACGAGTAAAATTCTTAATATATATATATATATATTTTTTTTGTTGACAATTTTGAAAAAAAAATACAATCGAGTTAGTATTCTACGTTTTCCACTAAAATGATTGATTGTCCGTTTCCAACATATCCTTGTAAATTACCTAAAGAATCATGATCCGTTTTGCGGTTTTTAAATCCGTCATACACAATTCCTACGGTTTAGTCGGGCTCTTAGATCCAAATCGACTAAAAATACGCACCGCGTCTAATCCCCTCGACATCATTAATACAAAACACGTTACCTGCAGATTAGTTATTTTTATATTAAATTATAAAAAGCACAAGCCGTCGAACCCATGCCCCTCTTGGAAATAAAAAAAAAAATCCCGTGTCCCCTGTATAGGTATAGTATCTAAAACAATCGATTATAAATTATTTTATGACGGACTTGGTGGTTAATTAATTAGGTGATCGATAGGAGTTGTCCGATAACAATACTGTTTTTATGCGTGCACTGGTTGTTCGAAAATTATTTTAAAATTAAAATCGTTAAACTTGTCGTGATATGATCATATTATCAGAATGAATACATTTTACCACGTTCCAGCGATTATCTATGCGAAAATTGTATTAAAATTAATTTTGATTAGATTTCAAACCGGATTCGAAAAGAGAATATTTTTCTAGAAAATTTCGATACGCCCTGCACAGTATTGGATTTACCGTGTAAGTTTATGAATTATAACAGTTTTGAATGTATACCTACCGGAAGAGTAGAGAAGGGTTGCAATCTAAAAAAAAAAAAAAAAAAAAAAATGATCATGCGATTTATTAACCTTCCCTACTAGTCCGGTCCGGGTTTTTGACATTTTTTGTTCGACGTGTTCGACGGTGGTAATTAAAAATTTAAAAACCAAAAGTCTATACCCGTTTATTAAGGTACACGGGTTAGGAGTAGAGACTTTACAATGCCGGTAAAAAAACCTCGAACAATTCCGCAATGGATTGAACAAATACCGAAATCGGATTTACTAAAATTCCCGAGATAAAATCGCTGGATTGTGATAAAAAAAAAAAAAAAAAATCACCCAATAAAACCCAATAGCCGGCAAACAGATAACACATTACCTACGTCAGTTGACGTCCGTATTATATTTATATATAAATGGATATATTTGTTTAATACGGAAATACGCTAAAATATTAACTCGGCGCCAACGAGATAAAAAAAAAAAAAAAAACTATCCGTAGTGACTTTTCTCCGGGTTAGACAATAGCCTATGAACGAAATTATAATTATAATATAATATTATTTTGCAATTATTCCTTGGTTCCGGACGGAAAGATGAATGTGTTTTGTATATGGGTTTTATAACGACGATGCGTTAATATTGAGTTTTAGGACATTTAACGTGCGCATAAAATCAAATGTTTAATTCAACATTTTCCGAATGTCTCGCGATTTTTCCATAATCCAAAATAACGCAAATACAACAACAAAACCGTTATTATAAGTATTAAACGAAATAATACACAATAGTATGTGTATATATCGTTCGGGATCCGGCCAGTTAGGCCAGTTAATTATTGTAAATAATAGATAAAAATCTATTATTTAAAAAAAAAAAAAACGTTTGTATTTTATTTATTAAATACAGGGTGCGGCAGAGCCGGCTGACACGAGTTTAATGTGATCATTAGCCTGTGATAAAAGATAAGAACAGGCCTTAATAAGTGGTATATTTTGAATGCCGTTTTTATTCGTAATCATGGTCTGGACAGGTGTATAAATCGTGGTTTCGTCGTGCGTGCGTATTACGAAAATAACCATTCTGCGATCGCTACACAAAGGGCTTTTCGTATGTACTTCGGCATCCCACGTGCTGAATCTGCACCTTCTGCTAACACTATCGAATTTCGGATACGGCATTTGGAAGAAACTGCAAGTGCCCTTGCAAGTAGACTTGGACACGGAGCACCCAGAACGGTAAGAACCCCCGAAAATGTGCAGTTGGTTAGAGAGTCAATTGAGCAGTCGCCAAGACACTCAGCCCGGAAACACGCTCTGGCTTTGGGAACCTCAGACCGTTCTTTGAGGAGAATTCTTCACGAAGATTTATTATTCCGTCCCTATAAATTAATGCTTGTCTAAGGGTTAAATGCTACTGACTACGGCAACCGTAAAAATCTCTGTCAGCAAATTCTTCTGCAAATTCCTCCGATATCAACTTTTTTTCTGCAGCGATGAGGCCCATTTTCACCTTTCTGGAACTGTAAATAAACGACATTTTCGATACTGGGCTACAAATAACCCACGGCAACTTCATGAAAAACCACTCCACGTGGAAGTCGAGGCCATACCAGTCGAAATATGCCGAAAATCATACGAGAGCTTCAGAGATCGTCTACAACAGTGACGATTAATGCTGACGATTAATGGCCGCCATTTTTGAATGATAGTTTTCAAAAAACAATTTTTAAAAATGGGATTGAATAGTGATTTAAATAAAAAAAAAAAAAACCTTTTCTCTAAGTTTTACTGTTCGTTATTTGTAGTCCATCAAAACTCGTCAGTCGGCTCTGCCGCACCCTGTATTATATATTATCGCTTTTAATAAAATATATTTACATATAATCAATTCGTCATTTGATATTGTGCGTGACAATAAAGAAATCAGTAGGTATATAATTAGTATTATTTAGCCTCCCATCAACTAAACTAGGTAATCTATACATATGCATGGATATTAGTGATGTGACGACATAAATCCTGATAATCAAATTCCAAAATCCGAATTTTTTTTTACATTATAAAATGAGTTGAATAGTTTTCACATATTTATTCTAAAATATTCTATTGTTGGTTAAACATGTATTTGTACGAGCGGTTCTGTTAGTAAACAGTACGCGTTTTTTTTATTCAATAGAAAAATCATTTCATGTATAAAAATAAAATCAATTTTTTTATAACACGTATTTATTTTGAAAATGTCCGTAAATGTCCAAACATTTCTGGTTCGAGCAATTGAAAATACCCAGCGATACTAGTTTTACGAGAAATTCATTAAAGAATATAAATGTCGGAATTCGAATTTCGGAATCCAAAAATCCGGAATTCTCGAACATTGACAAATCCGGATTGTTCCCATCACCAATAGGAACGGGGGCGGTTTTTACACAAGCCCTAAAGTCCCTATATTATACTTACACATCCCACTTTAATGCTTTTGGTTACCTTTTAGAATGTCTAAATGTATACACATAAAAACAGGCCACGAACCGGTCTAACCTTCTCAGTGATCGAGTAAAATATATTCTGTTTCTTTATTTTTTAAACAATATACAGTGTGTTTCAAAATGATTCATACGATTTTAGTAGACTATAAATACTGGTACTGTAGTTTGGGGTAAACGAAGCACCAGCCATCTGAATGAGGGGGGCTATCGAGTTTTTATCGAATACCGATGAGTTGCGATAAAGTGCACCTTAGCCGAGTGGCGTGATTTAATTAGTTGTTATTTGCATGTCATCTGGTCGACCAAGAACATCGAATGAAAATGTTCAACAAATTCGACAAAGTTTCGTAAGAAGTCCGCAAAAGTCAGTTCGTCGTGCGTCCAGAGAACTTGCTAATCCATAGACAACAGTTTGGCGTGTTTTGCGGAGACGTCCGAGGTATAAATCGTACAAATTTCTTAACGATCAGCTACCAACAGCGATGGATCGGTCGCCGTGGTGCTAATAATAAAGGTACAGTTTGTTCTTGGGGTCGCCCCGGTCACCGGACCTTACAATCTGTGAGTTTTTTCTTTGGGTTACATAAAAAGCAACGTTTATGTTCCTCGTGATCTTCGAAAAGATCTTGATGCATTTAAAAGTCGCATTATAGACGATTAATCAACTCGATTACAATGTCGACATGCTTCAACAGTTCTATGAGGAATTCGGATATCGCTTAGATGCGTGTCGTACGAGTAATGGAGGTTACGTCAAACATTTGTAAATATTATACCTAAATCGTAATGTAATCGACTAACCCGTAAGACTTATCCTAACGTGATTATTGAAATTTTACGATAAATACCAGGTTTTGAAATCGGACGAATCATTTTCAAACACGCTGTAGGTGCCTGGGTACCTGGCTAACCTAACGGAAAATACTGTTTGTGCGGTCATAAAATAATATAGGTGTTTATGGAAATGCATTTTTTTTTAGATACGGGATAAATGTTTAGTCGCAGTCCCTGAGAGTCGGCAGTAGTCGGCTCTATTATATTACGGGAATCTGAGACCTCCGCGCATTATTATTTCAATATAATAATGATATTATATTCTTTTTATCGTGATACAATTCCGGAATATAATAAATATTTCGGAGTGCTCCTCCGTACTCTTCCTCCGTGTTTAACGCCCGGTATTTTTATATCCTGTTCTAGCCCTTTGTTCCCGCTATAATAGATAATTTATTAACATAATATGTATTACTATTATTGATATTTGCAGAAATTATGAAAAATCTACTGGACAACGTAATATTATAATTATAGCTCGGATGTTTTTACGTATCGTCACTGAGTATATGCAATCTTCAACGAGTAAAAAATCTGTATGATTCATTCAACACCGAGTTCACAGGAATAAGTTGTTTTTTTTTTTTTTTTTTTGTTACATATTTTAAAATATTTCACCGGTTTGGGAATAATAAGCTTATTTAGCGTATTTTGGAATAATTTGTAAATTGCGAGAAAAAAATAATTTTTCTATCGTTTACCAACGATCACTTTTTTTTCTTTCTTTTTCTATTAAACATTTGGTAACGTTAAGTCCCCGTAGTCATGTCTTACGATAATTTTAATATACCAAAGGAATAGTGTTTTTAATACAAATATATATAATGGCGTAGTTTTAAATTCCTACTGTTACCATAGTGCAATTATTCCATTATGTATGTGTATACCTCGCTTAAATAATTATTTAAGGAAAATTGTAAAAAAAAAAAAATAATAATAAAAACATTAAGAGTAGGTTAGGTTAGGCCTATTTAAAGCGTCTACACCGATGTCCGTTGGTTATTTTTGCATATTTTTGTAATTTCAATAGAATATAATGAGAATTTTGTAGGTTTTTTTTTTTTAGTGAATATTAGCATCATATTTTACGTGTTTCAAGAGAATATTAATCCGGACTAAAATTTTAATATTATATAACCGCCAAACCGCATCGCGTAATGAAAATCGTAACAATGTCGAAAATGTCGATTTATTTACCAATCTCAGGTATTTAGGATAATTACCGATAAATTCTTCGTCGTTCACGTATGCGGGTATATGAAATATAGCGCCTATCTAATAGTCAATCCTGTACGCGTACGTATTTAGTATAGTTATAGGTACCCGTCGTCTATTGTTACTCACATTTTTTTTTTTTTTTTTTTTAATATTTATATAAATAACGTTATAACTAAACACCGCGCCTTGAAAACATTCTTAAAACATAATTACGCTACGGCGTTTGTCTAAAAAAATCGTCTTCGTACAAAAACAGTTTTGTATTACCCGCCTGTCTCTATTTATTTATTTTTTTTTATTTTATTTTTTATAACAACGGTTATCTATACCGCGCAGGTTATAATAACACCGATACGTACGCCTATGCAGTTAATGTTTTAGTTGATTTTCCGGCGGTAACCTACTGAAAAAGGCTAATTTAATTTTGGCGCACTATCAAAACGTTACGGGTAACGACGTTAAGTCAATATTATATATTCACCTCATTGTTATTCACGACAGCAACGTTTAACTTCTGTTTAATTTATATCAGCATATTATATCTACCTACTGGTTTATATATTAGGAGGTACCTACCTATCTTCGCCAGCATAAATTATAATTTATATCCTTCTCTACGGTATATTATATATATATATATATATATATATATATCCTGTCTTTGTTAGGTGAAAATAATATTGAATTATTAATTTGTATAATGTTCGTCTTGAAAAAAAACCATTACAAAACGTTATTGTAATAACAATAATTATGTGGAGAGGTACCTAATACAGTATATACCTACCTATTCGATTATTGTTTTCATGTCGGTTATTAAGAATTAGTTTTTTTTTTTTTTAAAGAACACACTTGTTAATTTATTATGTTTTAATGTAGACACAAAGTCGCGCGTGTATATATAATATACGCATTATAATCACAACACTCAGACATGTCACTAATATCCGGGACGATACCGAGGGGAAGTTTTGGGGGTTCGAACACTCCCCGGAATATCAGGAAAAATTTTAAAAAAAAATTACCCGACCTGTAAATAAAATAGTTACTGCAGTTATTCCACTGTTTCCCGTGAGACTCGCAAATAAAATAGATTAATATATATATATATATATATATTGAAGAGTACTTAAAGAATAATAAATTATTACAAACATTTAATATTTTACATTTTTTTCGATATCCCCCCCCCATACACCGAAATTTTTCCCTGCGTTCGTCCCTGACTAATGCGAATAAAGAAAACATATTCAAAATAAAAAATACTTATTATAACAAAAAAAAAAAAAATAATAATAAAAATGAAAATGACCAAAATACAATACGGTGGCGCAAAAGTCCGGAATTTACACACTATTTAGATAGAGACGATTTGAACGGAAACTGCATAGTGGCCATATCTGCGGAGTCGTCTCATGAAAAAAAAAAAAATGTCACACTCGTATTAAACTAATGTATGGTATATATGCAATACGGTTTTAGTGTACAATACAAAACGTAGACACTGCGAAACACAATTATACGATTTATATTACGCAATACCGTGGTATTTTAGAATACAGTGAAATCTCTAAATGGCCGGGACGCTCTACTCGGTCGGTAAAATTTTCGGTCCGCTATTCGGAGGGGCGTTCAGTTTGCAGCGGGAAAAATTAAGCGTATTTCGTATGTCGATTAATGGCGTCTGTAGACATTTATTTAAAATGCAACAACGGTGTATATTTGTATATTAATAATTTAAAAACGAAATAAAAAATGTATGGGTAAACGACTAATGTTTGTAAAAATTATAATTAATCACTGATTTGGTAGCCTTGGCCTTGTTCGAGACCTTGGCGCGCAGTCGTTTCGCATATGTCGAGGCATTTTACAATTCGGCTACGCGGGAGAACGATGAATTATTCCGTATCTCGACAGGGAGAAATGCGTAATAGTAATTAGATATAACCAATTAGCGTAGAATTTTTATTTACGCACATTCCACAGATATTGTTATGTAAATTTACGATAAAAAAAAAAAAAAAAAAATATCAAAAACAATAATTAAAATGCCATTCGAACGTCCGTTATTATATTATTACAGTGTCCCCGTATTTAGAGGTTTCCCTATAGAAATTCAGTAATAAATTATAACAGAATTTAATGGTGTTGCGTACAATTTTTGTATTTTTTTTTTTTTTCCGTTTTACATAATATCAACTATGCAATTTTGTAACGTTGTACCTGTGTACATATACGACGGATATCACGTCAATTTTTCGCGCAATTCAAAAAAAAAAAACAAATTAAATTTATCGAAATATAATATAACGACGCGTGGGCTGTAAAGTCCCGGGCCTAACACATAGACCGCCGTCTAGTGTTTTGGAATTCACCTCATTTTTAGTTGGTACTAACCTGCAAAAGACAGCCGTTAAAATTTCATGACAATCTATCCGTCAGTGTGTGAGTTATTGTACTAAGAGTGACCCTACTTTTGTTATTTTCAACATAATGGATCAAAAACGATTTCGTGTTTTAATTTTACATTGCTTCTTGATGGGAAAAAAACACCGTTCAAGCGAAGAAATGGCTTGAAAAGTGTTACGGGGACTCCGCTCCATCAGAAACAAAACGTTGGTATGCTGACTTCAAACGTGATCGTAGGGACACTAACGATGCAGAACGCAGTGGACGTCCAAATGAGGGGGTAACGCCAAGAAAACATTGAAAAAATTCACAAAATCGTTTTGAATGATCGCAAAGCGATGGTGCACGAGTTAGCTGACATCGTAAAGATATCGAAAGAACGTGTTGGTTTTGTATTGCATGTCCACGAGAATGCTCTGTTCAAAGTGGGTGCTGCGTTTGCTCACCGTGAATTCTCCAGATATGGCTCCCAGCGACTACGGGCTACTCGCAGATCTCCCAAAAAAAAAAAAAATGCTCGCCGATAAGAAATTTCGCTCGAATGAAGAGGTTATCAGTGAAACTGAGGCCTATTTCGAAGCAAAAGATAAATCGTTCTCCAAGAACGGTATTGAATTGTTAGGGCGGCGTCGGGATGATTGTGTCGCTCTTGATGGAGATTATGTCGACGGATAAAGTCGATTTTTAACGAAAGAACAGTTAGGTTTTCTTCGTTAGGCCCGGGACTTTTCAGCCCTTGTGTTATATATGTTATTATATTTATGCGACACGTTTTATCTCTTAATGATCCCAACGATAGGCTGGCACGCAATCGAAAACGACTAGTTAGCCAAATACAGAACCAGTCCATTGGTTTCCGGTTCGTCGGTGTACTCGGGTTATATTGTAAATAATAGCGCAAACATTTTTACTCGATATTGTCAATATATTTACGTCTAAACTGTCGTTTCGTCCCGTGGCCAATATTTTAATTATAATATGTTTGTCGGCGTAATGACACTGAAATACACGAAATATGAACGTGGTACCGGTATAATGGTGCACGAAATCCACGGCGTATTTTATCAAACGTTCGATACGTATTATATTTTTGCGCGAACTGTTGTCGTAGTCGGACAATTTACTCGCGAAAAACTGACATACGAATCCACTTATACGGCCTAAACCGGGCGTTAATTTTTTATTAAACCCCGACACAAAGTGTACAGTCTGACATCAGGAGTGCGCAGTACGGAATCGAGAAATGTGTACCAATAAATATGTACTTGTACGTAAAAATTTGAAATGCAATTATTAATTATAATTGTTAACAAACTACGAAAAGAATAAATCGGTCAAATGGCAATCATATGGTAATATTTTTGCAGTTTTCTATCGTACGGTTAATTGCACTATTGTTATGATTCCATTATTAAAATAATTTTAGGCGATAATTTTTTAATTTTAATGGTGCGGAAGTGACATAAAGTGGGTGTGGGTGTACATTAGCTGTGCATTATTCGGTTATTTAAACGGACATTGTAAAACGCAATAGGCAGTGACGTTTAGAAACATGGAAAATCCAAGACAAACTAGTTTAAAAAACATTATTCAACGCGAGTAAATCACTAAGGTATTCTAGGTAATGTGCAAATAAAATTGTAACGTAATAACCGTTATTTACTGGTTTTTATTGACAAATTTGACGACATTATTGAACAAATGGCGATTAATCAATTCGAAATTATTTAAATTTACTATCGAATAAATGTACAAGTAGTCCCGTGTCATTATCCCGAGTATTTTTTATTTTTTTTTTTGTATATTTGTGATATAAAAAAAAAAAAAAAAATGGTATACGGTAAACCGTTTCGCGCGGGACAACTATACTCTTTCCGTATTCAAAGTGAAACTACAAAATACGAAAATACGAAATTACATAGCGTATTCAGTAGGACATTATACGTGTTGTAGCGTGCCTATTTTTTTTTTTTTTTTTTGATAACAAAATTACAATTAAAGTTATGCGGTTGTGTTGGTGTTTTCATTTTCTTATAAAACATTATTGGTGCTATAAAGAAAAGAAAAAAAAGAGAGACACAGATAAAGAGTTCTTCTTAATGTGCTGTGAAATTTTGGTAATTTTACTGTAACGCGCAAAACGGTCGAATCACGGGGGGGGGGGGGTTTAACGTCATCTTAATTACAATACGCCATTATAATATAAATCTTAAAAATTAAATACCCTTTTGATTGGGCATACCGATACTAAAAAATAGAATAAATTAATTTGCTATTTTTGTCATTTACGTTTTTCATGTAAATTACATTATTATGACAAGAGTTTCAATTTTTTTTTTTTTTTTTTTTATTACACATCTGTCATTTATGCAAAAAGTGGCCTTGTTCCAATGAATTTTTTATTGTTGATTGTTTTAACTATAATATCTAGAATCAAAAGCAATTTGCGTTATTAACATACGTGTCCAATATGAACACTAAAAAAAAAAATTAAATTCGCATAGAACTAGGAAGTTGATAAAGACCCTTTTTTGCATGAACCAAATCACACGACCTCCTGATTACCCGAGGGCTGAGACGAGTCTTTAAAAATCCAAATTGCCAATAAAATAATCTGATAACGTTTCAGCGAGAGCCGTGTTCTTCGGGTATGTGATTAGTTATCCCATATCTCACCATGCTCGGATTTAGAATAATAAAATTGAGCGAGACAACTCCTTTCTTTAAAATTACTACAATTCCATACGTGTGTTTCTCGCATTGGTTTTTTTTTTTGCCTCGGCGACAACATTGCCAGTTTTATCGTTATTGAAAAGGATTTTTTTTTTTTTTTAGTACAATTTTCTACCACATCATTCCGATTGACAATAAAAATCGTCGGCTCGGCGCGAAAACCCATTTAACGGGCAAATATAGTAAAACATAGGGAAATAACGTACAAAGATTTAATCGGAGATAGGTGAAATCCGGTACATTGTTTCACGCCGTGAGCCATTCGGCCGGACGTTATACCAAAATCTTGACTCGAGTTAAAAGCGAGATAACGTTCAATATTAACGACCGGGATTTATATTTACAGAGCGGTAGGTATCAACAAAATTAATATTATCATAAATTATGTAGGCAATCAAAAACTAGCGTGCATATTATTATTATTTGAGCAGATGCGTTTCAGTATGGATATGGTACGTACCTACCTAATATTCGGGTTGGACCACTGGCTGCTTTCATCTTAAAACTAATTTATAATCATATCCGCTTACCTCAGCCCGGATACCGAATCTGAAACAAAATATAAATCATTTTTTTTTTTAAATTGTAGCTGGTAAGTTTAGAAGATATTATATAGAAGGAAGTATAATTTATATATCTACACAACGATAAATCATTACTAATAAAAAAACGAATCTGAGTGAAGTTCAGTTAAAATTATTGTGATTAATCGAAATTGAAAATTGTATGAATTTGTAAAAACTAAATAAATAACGTGTTTTTTCGTCTCCAATTTTCGAGTACCTTTATGAATCCGAAAAAGTTATATACACATAAATCGGAAAATTTGAGAGCAGGTTCAGAAACTGCGAAATGGTTTTAACGATTTTTAGCAAGTTCCACTATAACGTTTAAAAAAAATAAAAAAATTACAATTACATTACGCTCAATTTTTCTTGTTTACCATTAATAAAAACTTAGTAGTGGACCTTAGTGAACCAAAAACAGTTTTCTTCTCTCGTATACCAAAATGGAAAAATATATTTCATATATTACGTATTTATAAATAAATGTATTAATTTATTACATTATTGGTACAAATGACAATAGATATTATGAAATCATTTAGAAATCTGTACGTCAGTACGATAAAACCGCGTCAAAAAATAAACCTTAAGCAAATTGTATCGTTACGCGGTCACTGTATCGGCGGGGTACTTATATTAAATGTGTTTTTAAAAAAAAAAATTATTTTTATTTAAAATAACATAGGAGAGTAGACAGGTACGTACTGTAATATCGGAATATATTTATTTTTATTGTACCCATATAGTATAGTAGACCAATACAAAATTATATCTAAATAAATATAATTTAAATTCAATTTTAGTATTTATTTCAACAACAAAAAACCACGCCATGTTTCACTCTGGAGTTTTGCATTAGATAATTGTAATTCAAATGATAAATTTCAAATAAATATATATAAAAAAAAAAAAAAAAAAAAATACCTACCCAAAATAATAACCGAGTACAGGCAATCTGAACAAATCAACAAATAAATAAAAAAATTCCTAAACAATTATTTGTTCTTAGTTTTTTTTTTAGATTATTTTTAATTTATCAGTAATTGTTGTATATATTGTAATTTGTTGACTAATGTTTTTTTTTTTTTTTTTTTTTTTTTTTTTTTAATGTAATTTTATGAGTTAGGAATTTAATTGCAAATAATATATGACATTTTTTACTATTATTACTACCTATGCCGTAGTATAGTTTTCGATGCATAATTTTAGGATGAAAACCGAACAGGAATAACTTATTAGTAAGTATCGTAAAAACTTACTTGCGGGCAACAACAGCCTGGAAGACATTACCGTTAATACTCGGCGGTGCAGCAAGACTAATTTCTCAAGCACAAGAAACTTATACGGCATAATCGATGGATCGACAAAAGTCTGACCATAACCAATACCAATTTTTCCCCGACAGGGTAATGGGAATTTTCCAGACGGCCCGAATCGTATTGGGACCCGGTGGCCCGATGGTTTTACGGATTTTAGGCGGTGTCTTTTTTTTTTTTTTTTTCTATCGGGGTTAAGGGGTAGGGAATAAAAAAGCGGCCCGGATAAACTTCAATCTGCCGGGCCGAATTTGATTGCCATTGCCCGTCGACAATTTTCCACGCGGACTCGGATCCAGGATCGGCATACCCGTATAGTTTATAATTTATTACGTATACGGTACCGTTAAATTAAAAGCTTAAATCCGTTGGGAAATTATGACCACGATCGCGGTGTCGTCTGGATGCGGGACTGACTACGTCGCCGTTACTCGCCGTCTCCTCCTCGCCGTCGTCCCTCTTGTGTTCGCGTCGGGCACCGGGTACGCCGCCGCCGAGCCGTTTCGCGTGCGCTTTTCATTACGTATTAGTGTCGGTTTTTTTTTTTTTCTTTCTTTTATTTTATCATCGTCTTCTTTACGGTATCACCTGCGACGGGATTACATTAAATTTATTAAGTGCCGTCGCGTCGTAATCGTTTGTCACCGTGCCGGACGGTGTCGTTTCCGGTATAAATTGTTGCGCCCGTACGCAGAGGCGCCGGAACAAACCGCGAGAAAATTTCCTACGGGCTTAGCTAAAGTACAAAGTATAAAGTTTCGGTAATCGCCATATAATTTGTACGCTGAATATCGAGGCGAAACGTGAAACCGACAGAGGAAACACGATTGGAATAATCTTTTTGCGAAAAACTAACAAATAAAATTAGAATAATAATATTAAAAAAAAAAAAAATGTATAATTGTACACGTCGTTTTCAACTGCGGCCAAACGAAAATGGCCGCGGCCCGCGTTTTCACAGTGAAATTTGCGCATTTTTGACGGTCGAAATTTTACATAGGTTTTTTTTTTCTTTTTTCATCTATGTGCCGGAAGGTTTTCGTATATATAATCACAAGTATAATTTAATCATCAAACTGTATTTTGGTTAAAATAGTTTTCGGATAAAATACACTTCCGTTAATATGTGTATCGTTATTTTTTTAATTAGTGCTTTTGGTAACCAATAAATGACAATATTTCGGTAATACATTGGATTGCTGTCTTTAAAATATTATAATGGTACAATAAATATTATTCGTTATACGAAAAAAAAAAAAAAAAAACACACATTTGGATGTCGTTGTTCATATTGTATAATATTATTTATGTTTAGTTTCAGATTTGGCATCTGGTTTGCAGTAGTAAGTCGGAATTTCGTCACGGCTGAGGGGCAAATGGATAGTTATAAATTAGGTTTTAGACAAAGTCAACTAAAGCCAAGTTGAAACAAACCCAATTTGATTACATTTGTAATATTAAAAATATACGAAAAAAATTAAAATTGTATTTATTTATTTATTTACTAATAGTAATAATAATAAAACTAATAAAATATTGTACACTTATTTTTAATGTGAAATTTGACCTTGTGTTTCGTTTACTAATAATGAAAAATCTGGTTCGAATTTAGTTGTTCCAATCCTAAAAATTGAACGGATGTGTTCATCCGTAAGTTGCGACCTATGAACTGATTTTTTTAGTTTCATTCGTAAAAATAATTGTTCGCATATATACGTCGAGCCAAATACAATTGCTATTTTCATTAAAACATCTATTAAAGCAAGGAAATCTTCGTGTAAAAGTTTTGAATAGAATTTTAATATATCATTTTTTGAAATTCATCGCAATAAAATGAATTTGTTTTCAACTCAATAAGTTCAAATTGATGAGAAGTATCGACATAATTGTCGTCAATATTAAATGGATTTTCAAATAAACGATTTTTCGTATAGTTGAACATATCTGAAAATCGAGATGAAAAATCGGTTTGGAATTTGTTTAACAATTCTACAAATCGATTTGTAGAATTGTAACATAAGATAAGTTTATTGTTAAATATTTGACAGTTTTCAAAATGACTGAAATCACTTCGCTCGATTTAATTAACGAATAATTTTGATTTTGCATTGAATGCTTTAATAGAATCATACACGTACAAATATCATGATCAAATATCGACATCACCCCCCCGTACACTTAAACGAGCACACCGATCAAATTAATATGTACAACGCGTAATCTTTTCAATAGTTAATAAATGATAAGAAAAAAAGTCCAATGCGTACCTATACGCATATTGAATACCTATTACGTTTAACAAAATTATATTATTAGATTAAGATTGAGATTGTTGGTACTATATTGTATTTGGCGGTCCGTTCGAAGAACATTCGTTCACCACAAAACAAGGTCCCCGGGGCCATCACTAGGATGAATTCGATAAAAATGGATTTTGAAAATTTCCGACACCACGGCGTTTAAGGTCGACTCACACTATATACAGTGTGTTCCAAAATGATTCATCCGATTACGAACTGATATAGTTCGGCAACGGTTAATCGCAGGTTAATGACCAATGTATTAATGGAAAGATTAGATAACTAAGTTTATTTTAAGTTATCTAGTTATTAAATTTGGCACCGTAATCGTTAGTGACGTAACTTAATTAGTTGTTATCGAAATGTCGACCGAGCAACAAAAGGCGTTTCCAGAAAGAAAGTGTACGGACCATTTTTCTTTGATGGGAACACAATAACAGGAACTTCATACCTACAAATGATTAAGGATTGGCTATTCCCACTACTGCAAGCCGATGGAGATGATTTCATTTTACAACAAGATGGGAGCACCACCACATTGGTCGGAAGTACGCAAATTTCTTAACGATCAGCTACCACAGAAATGGATCGGTCGCTGTAGTGCTAATGACGCTACATTTTGTCCATGGCCGCCCCGTTCGCCGGATCTTACAATATGTGATTTTTTCTCTGGGGTTACATAAAAAGCATTGTTTATGTACCTCCCCTTCCAAAAGATCTTGACGAATTGAAAAGTCGCATTACAGACGCCATCAACTTGGTTACAGTCGACATGCTTCAACAGGTTTATGAGGAATTTGAATATCGCTTAGATGTGTGTCGTGCAAGTAAGGGGGGTCACATTGAACATTTATAAGCATTGTACCTAAAACTTAAAATAATCCATTAAAATGTAAAATTAATTCTAACATGATCAATCAAATTTTACAATAAATATGATTATTTGAAATCGGATGAATCATTTTGAAACACCCTGAATATATAGTCGGACACGTACCAACAGACACCGTCTCTCAAAATATTCCAATTTAAAATATTATTAATTATAAATACGTAATTAATATTATTTATTATATTTGTTTAAATATAATAATTCGAGTTTCCGTTCCGTTCATACACACGCAGCGAACCGACAGAATCCGTCGGGCGTTCCGTGCGAGAATGTTTCACGTCTGATCCGGTCTGAACTGGTCTGTGTGATAAGTGCGAATGAACGACACACATACATCGGGCGATCACAAACATTTTGAAGTACATAAACTTATACATTTTTCATTAGATTTAATTTTTTTTTTTTAACTTTTCATACGCGATGACAACCTAGAGTTGTTAATTGAACACTCGTCAGAGACCAAGAATGCCTCTGTGCATTGTCATACAAAAAAAAAAAAAAAAAATACTTGAAATTTACACCAAATGTTTATATTATCATTTTCTATACTTTCTATAACATTTTCAAAATATTTCGACACGTTTCGAGCTGTTTACGGACATTTGAAATTGTTTTGTTCCTTTTAATGTCAATAACATTTTAAACGTATTAAATGGGAAAAACCAGGGAAACTCGAACGATGTTGCAGCGAAAACGTGAGGGGACGTCTGTCGGTACGCGCCCGAATAGTGCGAAACGATCTTTTTATAAATAGAAACGCGGCGTAGTATCTAATGGTCTGCGGTAGTTTTAGTAATCAGTAGTGCCACAAACGAGAATTATGGAAGTTTTAACTATTATAGTTCCACCCGATCTGTGAACACTTTACTTTTTAGTCCTAGATTATTTACTCATGGACCACGAATACATAATTGTCCGTGTCCAAGTTCCAATATTTACATTCTCCTACGAACCTCCTACAAAAGTCCAAAAACTACGCGGGTACACGACAAGTCTCGTACGTGTGGCCACACTGACTCCGGGCTTCTGTGTTTTCCACGGTGCACCGGCAATATAGACCTGTTGACAATCTTAGTGCAATTAACTATAGTTGAAGATGAAGTGAACGCTTCCAAACTGGCAATCGATTAAATATTATATTTGACAATTTAACGTTTGGAGCCGGTGACCTCGGCCGGGAGATCGTTCGGGAGCTACTACTCAATCGCCAGGTATTTACGCAATGCGTTTTTAAATCTATATATCAACGAACTATACGTGTATAGTTGAACTCCGGCCTATTATTATTTAAAGCGACAATTTTTATTTTTTATTTTTGTAAATTGCCTACGTCGGACCGACCGATTACTCCGAACGCACTAGCGGCGGACTATGCCGATGACGAGGCAATCATTTCAACTAGCGTAGACCCAATCCTAGTTTCCACCGACTTACAAAACCTTACCATCCCGTCGTTAACGGAACGCTTGTATAAAAAGTGGCGGTTTAAAATCAACCAAACTTAATCGGTTAATATTAAATTTACTCTTAAACGTGCACCTTGTCCTAATGTAACACTCGCTGGCGTCCAAATCTCTTCGAACCAGACCGTAAAGTACCTAGGATTAACCCTTGATCGTCGCCTTACCTGGGCTCATCATATCCAAGCCAAAACGAAACTTTAGAGTAGCCATCAAACATACCAAATTAAACACTAAACCGCTCATATACAAGTCCCTTGTCAAACCAAACTGGACCTACGGCCTGCAGTTGTGGGACAGTGTCGAAATGTCCAATTTGAATAAAATTAAACGTTGCGCCCAGGAAAATCATAAATTCCCCTCCCTACGCATCCGACTCTACTCTGCATTCACTGATTTCCGTCTGAAAACCGTACCTGTAGAGGCAAATCAGTTTTATAAAAGGTTCCATGCAAAACTCAACTCCCATCACGATCCTTTAATCCTAAAACCTAGCGAGCATAGCTATTTCTGGTAATCCTTACTAGGCGCCTCAAGCGTAGTTGTTGCAGAGATTTACTAAATTAACCCTGTCTTGTTCTATCATCATCATTATTATTATATTAAAAGTTAGTCAGTGTCGCTAATGGGTGGCTTCCTCTGTCGATATATAACTGTTATTATGTTATTTTGCATATCGCATACGATTATTGTACACTGTGTATTATGTTTTGAAAAATAAAAAAATTACCTGAAACAGTAAATATAAAAATAATTTAAATTGATTAATTTAATTTAAATTGTCTATATGCAATTAAACAATTATTGATATACATATTCATAAGAATTTAATAATTAAACGGGGCATGTAAAATACTTTAACTTTGAAATTACTGTACTTTTTTTTTTTGCTTAACAGTTTAGGACTATTTGTTCAATATATATATATCAAATCAAAAGTCTTACTACTGAGTAACTCCTTTTAACCATATTCACCATGTCAAACATTTAAAATATCAAACGTGCTTATAGTAAAAAAAATATGTACAGATTGTATGTATTCAAATAAATATTAAAAAATAAAAAAATAAATTTTATCAATATAATAAATTTCTGATACGTCAACATCACTAAAATATTATATAAAATAGCCCAAGATATTTTATCTAGAATACAAATTTTTTTTCGCTTATTAATATATTTTTAACCGGTTTCAAATGTTAAACATTTAATTTGTAATAAATTTACTTCATTAAATTTCAAACAACTCATTTACAAAATTCCACTAAAATATTGCCCTAAGAAAATGAAAAAATGCTTCTCCGTTTATATCGAACAATACAAAGTTATACTGATTTGAAATTTGAAATGAAGAAGCAAAATGTTTTTATAAGTGTTTCCACAACCACTTAACCTCTCATCCAAATCCTCTTATAAAAAATGTAGCCTCCGTTACTATGTCTGATAGTCCTCCAAGAAGCCTGAAGCGAAAGTAGTGTCCCGATCTTTTACAAGATTAAAATACATCTATAAATAAAATTTAAAAAATAAGAAGTGTTATCAATGGATGGCTGCTTTCCTCACAATATTTTTTCATGTATAAAACCATTAGACCATATTCTTATTAAGTCACTATCAATACTGATTGTATATTTACTTGTAAAAAAAAAAAAATTAATATATTTTTTAAAGACCATTGATCATGGGTGGAAATAACATTAAAATAACGAATTGATTAATGAATCCAATTGAAATCAATTTACCAATCGAAAATAACAGAAATCATAATTTTGTATACATTCCCGTTTTACAACATATTTCCTTAATTATTAAGGAAACTATAAAATACAAACAAAAATTACAACCCAATGTACAAACTATTCAAAATTTGCTACCACAAACCGTTCCTAATGCTGATGATTAGGGCAATATTTTTTTGGTAGATTAGTTGTCATCAGACAAAATAAAATAACATACACAGCAAAAGCAATACATTTCTCGCTACGCTCAGAATCTACAACGAATATTCTTATATTAATATTTATAAAGTATTAATTTATATAGTTATATTTAAATATTTTATTTTTATGATCTTATAAATATTTTTAGCTTCTGGATTTGGATCACTACTACCTCCTACTTATTATTTTATTCTATCTAACTGATTTTTCTTTGGAAAGTACCATTTGAAATGTCTACTAATTTCACAATGGATACAACTTCAGCTGCAAATTCAAATTTTTCATTGGGCGCAACTCCAGCATCAACTACTGGATTTTCATTAGGCACACAAGCTCCGTCTACTTCATCATTGTATATTTAAAATTAAATTATCAATATTAATTAATAACAAAATTATATATTATTTAAAAATTAACAGACCAGATAGTCAATCGAGTTCACCTCAACCAACCAATGTCCAACAGCTTGTTGATTTAATTAACAACTTTGTAGTCCGTTTAGAAAATCAAGAAAAACCATTTCTGAATCAATCAAATGAAATCACTGTTTGGGAAAATATTTTAACGAATCGATCTACTAAGGTACATTCTGTTGATCATTTTATGAATGTACTACTATAAATTAATTAATTGATAATACAAATATATTTATAATATATAATAAATTTGTAGCTAGAAAAATTTTATGGCATACTGAAATATGAAGCAAAAAAAAAGTTCAATATTAAACAAGAACAAGGCTTTGTGTTAGCACAACACAAAGAACTCGACGACTGTTTAGTTCTGTTGGAACAAGAATTAAAATTTGCTCAAGTATTAAGTAGTTTAAACAATAAAAGAAAACCAATGTATGTAATTAAAATATCATTTATTATTTTAAATCATTTTCAAGTAAACATTGTTTTATTATAATTTGTAGATATACGGCTGCTCATGAAATTAATAATCAAGTAAAACAAATATCAAGTGATATTGAGGAAATAGTAAATAATTTGAATAATATTAACTCAGAAAATGATTCTGATGATGATGTAAGTAATAACTTAATCAAATAGTTTCAAATTTGTACACGTGCGACAGTTTGGATTGATTTTAATTTTGTTTTAGTTGGATACGATTTGTAGGATATTGAATTGTCATATGGCTGCAATGCAATACATAAAGCACAATGCTGAAAATCTAAGTGTTATGGTAACGGAAGTGAACAAAGAATATATGCGTTTATTAAGTGCAACTGAACGCTCCTTCATGTTACAACCATAATTATTAATACAAATAATGTATTAAGTTTAAGCAGTGGAATTTAAGCTGTAATTTAACGTGTTAGTCGTGGGCTATGTTGAACATAAATACTACGGTGTCAAAAAAAAATAAATTGTTTTTTTTTTTTACATAATTACTCATGTGTTAAGTGGTTTAAAACCACTATTTTCTTTGATGCCTAACTACTTATTTATATTTAAATTTGTACCTATAGTTATTGGCTTTTATGCATTTTAATTATTATAATTTTATAAGTAGATGAGTGTACGTTGTGGTGTACTCATGACTACATGAGTAGATACGTACTGCGTATTACTATAGTACAATAATAAATACATTTACCTACTTATCTTTGTACTACAATTACACAAAAACTAATATTATCATTATTTAATTAAAATTGAGAACATTTATATATATATACATATACGTATATATAAATAAAACAATTTAAATAATGTGCATATTATTTTCTCGCTTTTGCTGTTTTAATACTCGCTGATGATTTTTTTTTTTTAAGTCTAAACCAGCTATACTTATTACTATTACACACAACATATGTAATACATAAGTTAGTTATGTAGGCTTTGTTTTGTTTTTGTTTTTTTTTTTTTTTTTTTTTTTTTTATTTATATATACTTGTATTTTTTTAATCATAATAAAATTTGTATATTATATTCAATATTAATTTCTTAAACAGTTTTGGTTTTACGTTACGATCTATATAGGTCAAAGTGTGTTTGATAAAAGACATGTGCATGTATACATGTACTCAATACTGATAGACGATTTTATTACTAGGGCATTCATTATAATTATGAATATAAGTCATTATAATACTTTGTAATCAAAGATATATTTTATTATTACAATTAAGTATTAACTTACTACTTAGAAAAATTGTCAACATTGCATTGCATTCAAATGTAATTTATTATTTTAAGGTACTTTAAACATTGATAACAATAATTAGGTTTTTTTTAATCTAGTTATAAATTTGTGTTGTGACATGAAATATTTATTAGTCTCATAATAACACGGTAATACATACCTATAACAATATTCGTGTACATGAAAATAAGTGTATTAACATTTTTTATAGAAATGCAAATGTCGAACAATTTAAAGTATTGTATGAAAATGAATCTATTGTTTTACAGGTACTTAGATAAATAGAAACCCTATACAATAGTTAACAGTGAAAAATTAATTTTACTTGTGTACAACATAAACAAAACGTAATAAACACTTACAACAAACTAAGTTTAATAAACTCGAATTTTATAGTTGGCTAGAATATTCATATTTTAAATTTTACAATATGTTGTATTTCTTTGAAAATATAAATCTATCGTTCTTTAATTAATCTGATGGAAATCTGTGTTTCTTAACTTGTAATTAGCAATCTAAATTCATCAATCGAATTGACATATTGTACAGCTACTAATGGAGTAGCTTTTTAACTAAATTGACAGATTCACAATTCAAAGATAATAGAAAGTAAGTTGTTCCTTTTGTAAGATGTCCCATTCATCCGGGTCCATCCTCGATGCCATCTTAATAGCAGTCAGATTAATTAAGGAACAGATAACCTAGTGATTTACAGTGTTAAAGTCCGTAACCCTATTGTTTGCTTAAATATAAATTAAATTTAATGAATATTAATTTTAATTGATTAAGAAATGACTAGAATGTTAACGATCAAACTTAGAAAATACTTTTACAAGTTTAACAAATAATATTCAATAGAATTTAGTATGTTTAACTAATTTATCAACATTATATTTTATTATTGTTTAGACTATATACATATTAAAAATCATTTATGCATTAATTAATTTGATAATAAACTAAAACTATTTTCATCACAGTATTGCCAGATGAGTCCAATATGACATAAAACAAAAAAACAAATATATTATAATGGAAGTATAATTATTAATTATAATACCAGATAAAAAATACACAATGAACAAACTAAAATTGTTGAACATTAACAATATATATTATATATATTTATATATATATATTTAATATATATATATATATTTCTATGTATGTAAGTATGTATGTATATTTAAATGGCTTTTAAAATTCCATGAACATTTTATTATTTAATTAATAGGGTATTCGTTTGACGTCACCTACTTTAGCACAGAATACCGATAAAGGTATTTGAAATTTAAAAACAATTAACATATTGAAGAAATTTAAATTTAAACTTTTAGGTTTTTTTTTATAGACTTTCAGATAAATAACGATTACATTTTTAACTATTAATATACATTATAAAATGTAAATTATATATATATAAAAAAAAAAAAAACAAATATTAAAACAATATGTAAAGCTGCGTAAACACTTGCAAGCCAAACCCATAGCGAATATAATTGGGACGGTGTGTAGAGCGTAGAATGAGTTGCTCGCGCAGATCTATTGTGAGTCAGATTTTTGGACGAACACAAAGTGAACATAGTGTAAGTTGAGACTTATATATATGTGACATATAAAAATATTTTGCGATAAGTTCGGCTTGAGTGCGTATACACGTTACAATCTCTCATTAAAATTATTTTCAATTTTTCCATTGGTTTCCTAAATTTTTAATATTAAATAAAGAAATCCTGAGGGAATTTTAAAAACCATTAAAAAAAAAAAAAATATGATTATAATATACAGGGTGTTTCAAAATGATTCATCCGATTTCAAATAATCATATTTATTGTAAAATTTGATTGATCATATTAGAATTAATTTTACATTTTAATGGATTATTTTAAGTTTTAGGTACAATGCTTATAAATGTTCAATGTGACCCCCCTTACTTGCACGACACACATCTAAGCGATATTCAAATTCCTCATAAACCTGTTGAAGCATGTCGACTGTAACCAAGTTGATGGCGTCTGTAATGCGACTTTTCAATTCGTCAAGATCTTTTGGAAGGGGAGGTACATAAACAATGCTTTTTATGTAACCCCAGAGAAAAAAATCACATATTGTAAGATCCGGCGAACGGGGCGGCCATGGACAAAATGTAGCGTCATTAGCACTACAGCGACCAATCCATTTCTGTGGTAGCTGATCGTTAAGAAATTTGCGTACTTCTAAGGACCAATGTGGTGGTGCTCCATCTTGTTGTAAAATGAAATCATCTTCATCGGCTTGCAGTAGTGGGAATAGCCAATCCTTAATCATTTGTAGGTATGAAGTTCCTGTTATTGTGTTCCCATCAAAGAAAAATGGTCCGTACACTTTCTTTCTGGAAACAGCGCAGAAAACGTTAAGTTTGGGCGAATTCCTTTCATGTTCAACAACTACCCGTGGATTCTCTAATCCCCAAATTCGCACATTGTGACGATTTACCTTCCCATTCAAATGAAAAGTGGCCTCATCACTGAAAATGATACGATAGAAAAACTGTTCTACTTCTTCACTCTGCTCAAGAACAAATGTACAAAACTCAATTCTCCTTTGCATATCACCGTCATGGAGAGTCTGCAACAATTGAATTCTGTATGGTTTAAGTCTCAGGCGTCTCCGCAATACACGCCAAACTGTTGTCGGTGGTATTGCAAGTTCTCTGGATGCTTAACGAACTGATTTCTGTGGACTTCTTACAAAACTTTCTCGAATTTATTCAACATTTTCATCCGAAGTTCTTGGTCTACCTGATGACTTCCTTTTACATATGCAACCAGTTTCTTGGAAGGTTTTATGCCATCTTCGAATACTCTGGGCTGTTGGAGGTTCAATGTTAAACTTTCGACGAAAATCACGTTGCACGGTAATAACAGACTCGCACTTCTCAAAGCGGAGCACACAAAACGCCTTTTGTTGCTTGGTCAACATTTCGATAACAACTAATTAAGTTACGTCACTAACGATTACGGTGCCAAATTTAACAACTAGATAACTTAAAATAAACTTAGTTATCTAATCTTTCCATTAATACATTGGTCATTAACCTGCGATTAACCGTTGCCGAACTATATCAGTTCGTAATCGGAAGAATCATTTTGGAACACACTGTATATATTGTTTAATGATCAATCATATCAAACTGTATTGCCTATCTGAAATATATTTAGTGTAATTAATCCTTCAATATTATTGCAATAGACCGATATCAAGTTAAAAAATCAAACTTATTATAATTAAGAACTGTTATTACAAAAATATAATGAGGAAAAAAATAAAAAACCAATATAATTTAACTGAGGATTGACTATAGCTGAAAACATTTACACTTGATAATTATACGAGTTGTACCTATTTTATTAAAATCAAACTAACTAGATACACATTTGATGTAATTATAATTAAAACCTTATTTTTTAGATGAAATCTCAGATTCAACAATTTCATCTTGAATTCCGGTTGTTTCTTTCAGCATATTATAGAGTTGTATAAGTTGATCATCTGTAAAAGTGTCTAATACACCTTCATGTATATTTAGATTTTTACCAAAACCAATATTTGACTTGGAATTCTTCAACAGTTGTTCCGATAGTGTTAGTGTATATTTCTAAGGGGGAAAAAAAACAACAAATATTATTACTAAATTATCTTAATATAATAAAAGTATTTATATTTACACTCCATTCCTGCATGAATATTTGAGCTTCTTTAGGATTACAGTTTTTATGTCTACGAAATTCATCTCTAACATACGTTTGACCTAGTTCTTGCAGTTCTTTTGGCAATCCACGATGTAGTCTTAAAATGGATTTGTACAATAAGCGAACTCTTTGTACATGATTTAGTCGAGACATCACGTATCACACCTAAAATTAAATGTGTGTTTTAAAAGTAAATCACATTTTAAATTGTACAATAATAAAAGAAAAATGATGATTTTATAATCCTCATAAAAACAAATTAAATTGTATTTAACATATAGCTACAGCTAAATGTATTTATAAATACATAATTTCACAAATCTACCTACTTATTTAAAGTCCGACCATTTATATTGTTTTTGAAATATATTGTCGTCTATAAGTTCAACTACAATCATTGTAAACTAAATAAAAAAAAGAAAAGAATGTTCAACTACAAATTTAAATATACTGAGATTGAAATAATATTTTATTATTATATGCAGATTTGTTTTATAAAATAAGTACAGTAAACATTATTGTATTATTTGTCCAATTAGAAAAATGTTTCAAAACTATTGACTACATTAATTTTGGTATTTAATAGTTTAGCTTTTTGTTTTACAACTACATAGTATTATTATTTTTATTTTTTTGACAATAGATAATTGTTCTATTATTTAAATATAAATAAGTTATATCCAATGATTGGATTTGTCTTATTTTTACACAAATTATTCTGTACCCAAATCTAAAAAAAAAAAAAAAAAACATTTTTAACCAAATAATATAGTTGTCTGCTTTTTGCACTGATATCCTACTAGGGATTAGGTATTTGTATGATATTAAAATATATGCTTATTTATCTATTGCATATTAGAATAAGATTTAATGTATTAAAAAATTAATTTCAATAAAAAAAAAATGTAAAATTATTATGAGGTATATTAAGAGAAAGGATATGAATAGATTGTCTGAGAATTAGATATAAAAAAATCCACCTGTCCAAACAAAGTCAATGTTGGTGAAATCATTTTTTTTTTTTTTTGTAGTTTAGAATCAATTTGAGGCGGAGAACTGTTGGAACACATTTTTGCTAATATTGTCCATAACAGAGACAGATAAGGAAAATGAAACTGTGACATTCTCTTGAATACTATTGATTTATGATATCTTAGTCAATATTTTTTTATTACAGGAAATAAATTTATTGCCTAATTAATAATGTGTACTTTTGAATACATACCATATTCGAGGACATACGATTTACTGCTTTGAACAAACGTAACGAAAATCGGATAGGAAAATATTAAACTTTAGAGTCTATAGTTTACGACTAGAGGTAAATAACGCTATCAATACTCACATTTGAACAATTGTAATATTGGGTGAATCTAGTGAATAATAATTTATCATTTCCGAATCATTATGTTCGGCTATTAAATATCAATGTTGTTTTCCGTATCAGGAAAGAATTATTGCGGTGATAAGGCGGACGGTCAGCGGGCAGCGTAACGGTATGGCCGCGGTCGGAACGAAAAATAAGCGGATGGGGCGTCGACCACACCCTAGGTTGGTGACACTGGCGGCGGCGTGGGTAATGGGCCGCTGCGATTGGCTCGCCGGCATCGCGGCTACGGTATACGGCAAACGGCAAAACCGATTCCGTGCCGCTCCAGCAGAACGTCGTTGTTTCCGATGCCTGACGCACTTTGACCGTGGACATTCGGCAGAATATTAGTTTCTCGTTAAATATACATATTTTAATTTTTTTGTTATAAATACATACATATATACATTTATGTATAAAAACCCACGTCAAATTGCGTACAACATTTTTATTTTACCCGCTCGTAATCAGTAATTGTTTTACTGTCAGTAACGATTCGAACGGGTTACCCGTCGTTCCGTCGGCCAAATTCGATTCAAAGTGTTTTCTTGTCGGTTGTGATTTTTCGCGGTCTTGCAATCTTATCAGACGACGACGACGCCGCCGCACGCACGCACGCACGCCGGCCACCATTGTCAAGTGAGTTTTTATTTTTATTTCATTTCCATTCCCCCGTTTATTACTATTTACCGTGTCCCCCGTTATAATTATTACTATTACTATTATTATTATTATTATTATTATTATATTTTCCACCCCACCGGACGGACGGACGGACGGTCGCCATTGTCGCCGCGACGCTTTCACACCTGCCTCGCTTCCCCGGGGGACAAAAAAATAAATAAAAGAAATACCTTTTCAGGAATTTTTGTTGGCGAGCCGGCTGTGCGGCGTGCCCACCGTTGAAGTCTCGACGGCGCGCGTCCCCTAAACCGGCGGCGGCGGCGACGTCGACGACGGGGCCCGTAGGTTTAGTCACCGCCGCCGCTGCCGACGACCACGACGCCGCCATAGTCTACCGTATTATTTTCCACGCCCTTATTTTTGAAATTATTTTTTTTTTTCTTTTGTTCGACCGACGACGGCGATTCTCCACGTTTTACAAACGAGAGTATTCCTCAGTGGTTTTTTGTTTTTTTTTTCGGTCCGCCGTAGAAAGACGTCGTTGTTTGCCCCGGCAGTGTACACACCACCTTATTACAGTATGTTTCGTTGAGGATTTTATTTTGTCTGCAGTGTCCATATTCGGATAGGTTTCTCAAAATTGTGTTGTAAATAAAATCAATTGTGGTTAAGATAAATCAACACGCGTACTGCGTCCCCCGCCGATTTTCTGGTTACGGTTTTTTTTTTTTTTCAATATAAAAGAAAAATAACCGACAGAATTTTGACGCTCGCGCGCGCCGGACGACGTTTTTTTTAAAACGCGCAACAATTTGTTTCGTCTAGTGGTTTTTTTTTCCCCTAGGCAATATAATAAATCGACTTATTCCGAACACAGTGCGAGTAATTCTCGAAAATATATTATTTTACTACAAGTAGGCGTTTTAATTGTGTTGTTAATATTAACAAAATAACACGTTGCGCAGTGTTCGGATTATGCCAGTGGACAATGGATTCCGGAGATATAACCGCCGCGATTATCAATCGTTTTTTTTTTTCTTCTGTACGCCGAGTTAAAGTGTACCCACCTAACTGATATGATGGTCGATGCAGTATCACGTGTTCGGATTTCGGATTTTTTTTTCTGCGGAATCGAGAAAAATGTTCTTCGTGTGTATCCGTCGGTTAGGTTAGGAATATCGTGACGAAAAAAAAAAAAAAAAATAATGAGTGAAACTCCGCGCCCGTTCGACGATTTTCCGTAATTTCCGTTTACGAAACAATTAATTACCCATAGTCAGTCGTTTGGGTGGTTTACTCTGTAGGTGAAAATAATTAAAACGAAAATCGCGTTTATCACATCGGTATTATTACATTTCCCTTCTATTATTGTATTATCGTCCAACATACCGAACCGATTATAATAATAATATATTCCAAGGTCAAAGGTGTCTGGGTATAAATAATAAAAAATTTCCACGTGACACACGAATGATAGTAATAAAATTATTAATCGAAATACATACTCGGCATTATTACCCCACACCACCCCGTCTATATATAACCGGCGGCGGTTACTGATTTTTTTTTTTTTTTTTGCTTTTCGTAAACTCTGCACATTTTTTTTCCCCTCTTTCACATCGATGTTTTTTTACGTCACGCGTATTTACCGGGGATTCGTAATGATTTTTCGTACGCGCGTAATTAGCTGGTGTTTTTTTTCGGTCATTTATACACCAAAACCCCGTAGCCAAATTATAGATTTTCTTATAGGTACATTAATATTGCCGCGCCGTACACAAGAAGAGATGATGTTCCGGTTTCGGTCGGAAGACTACAGTTTTCGCGGTGTCCGATTTCGATAGCGTTCACATATTATTATTATTATTACGATGAGAGGAGAGAGGAGGGCAAAAAAAAAAAAATATATTATTTTCGTGGACCTAATGATCCGCGACGAATCTTCGTAAAAAAAAAAAAAAAATTTAACCCGCGTCCTCCGTTCTTCGTTATAAATGGTCGCGCGCGGACATTGGCGGCAGCGTCGGCCGTAGAGTTTCCCTGCCCCTCCTCCGTCCCGCGATTGTTGTACCGCGTGCTTTCGGGACGCCCGGCGACCAAAAGTGACGCGTTTCCGTGCCTGCGGGCTAATTGTCTCCTAATTGTTGTGTTCGGCCCGTCCGTAATCGCGACCGTGTGCGTACCGCATAACGTGCGTTATTTATTATTTGGAGGAGAAAAAAAAAAAATAAAAAAAGCCACAACAAATAAACCGAATTGTTTAAAATTCCGAGCGAACCAGTTCGTTTTTCACTCTTTATATTTGTATATAAAATATAAAATAAAAAAAATAAAAAAAGCCAAGTACAATTGTTTTGTTTGTTTTTGTCAAACACCGCTATTGTTTACGACCTTGTTGTCGTTTCGTCGCCAGTGTAGCGTATTCCCCGTCCACCCAGTGGGTGCGTATTTATTGAGGATTTTTTTGCGGTTCATTTTTTTATTATTTATTTATTTTTTTTTGTCAGCGCCCCCTTCGTGCCACGAAAACGCCAGAGAAAACTCTCTCACCGGATGTGTGAAATATCAAAAATGTATTTGCACAAAACATTATAATGGTTGCGCTCTATTGTTGTGTGTGTTTTATCGATTTCGCATTGTGTATACGAGCCTCTGTAGCCATTCCAAATCCGTCGATATTCTTAACCGATTCCTCCCGGCCTGGTGTATACGTTTGTTATTTTCAACGCAGCGTGATAAAGACCTTTCAACTATTTCCCAATTTCCCATACGGTCGGGGGTGACACTTATTCAAGTAATGTTGCTGCCCCTCACCCACCCCCTCTCCGATTTTCAAACACGACGCCACTGATGCTGGCCCACACGAGGAGGGAGTGTCACTTGTAAATCACTGTGGCCGACGACCCGGGATTCCCCGGTATTATTATACTTGTGGAATAATTCTGTAAGAGTTAAGTAGTGTGCTCTGGACTGACTGGCCGGCCTGATCTGTCGACGGACAGCCCGACCGGCTGGGATTTTCAATATAATAAAGAGGGAATCTGAAAACCTTAAAATACGAAAATTGCTTATTGTGTGTTTATTTCTGGGTTGTTACCTCGGCGACGCTGATACAAAATAGAAACCGGTTATTGTGTTATTCAATCGGGGGGCTGTCACTGGCAAGAATGTCCTTTTTCAAGAGATAATAATGGAACATGTGTCGGGTGGGTAAGGGCAGAGAAATCTGGGGGAAAAATTGTGTGCAGTAGACCGCGAGCACGGCGGGCGGATTGTAAAAATACGTTTTTAAGACGTACGGAAAAATCGAATTCAATTTAATTTGAGTCTCGCAGGATTTTATTATTATTATTATTATTTACTCGCGTTTAATTCGTTACGTCTCTCTGGCGGTACGCCTAATTTCCTATAAGATTCTCGAAGATTTCCCATGAGATTGGCAACGGATTTCCCATGTGATTTAACCAACGATTTCCGTGATTTCTAAACATTTGTACGCTGACCCGCGGAGTAAGTGGGGTTTGTTTTTCGTAATTTTAACCGGACTGCGTATAAAACCCGATTAAAAAGCTAAACATATATTGCAAAAAACTGACTATTAAAAAAAAAAAAAAAAAAATTACTCGTAATCGAATATGCGTTTATCGATTTGATTTTAACGACACATCATATATATATATATATATATATATATATATATATATATATCAGATAAATAAATATATTTTGTATTTTAATTTAATAATAATTATATCGCGGAATTGATAATATAATTTTATTTATATGTATTCGAGTACAGATACACGGATAGCTGTACTCGAGCTCTGTCCTCGTTAAAAGTTTCGATTTTATTTAATTCTACGAAATCTTCGAAAAAATAAAAAAAAAATTACACTCGAGTATTATTCCTCTCTTACCCCCCCCTCACCTATCGTAGATCCAAAAGATCCATCGGAAAACCACCGACTTGGCAACACTAATTCCGGTCGTATAGGTTTATACTTGTCGGCAGTAACTGTAAGACAAGTGTACGGTTTTAAACGTCTCTCCCACCCCGCCGCCACGGTGCCGACGACGTTATTCGCAACGCCCCCCCCCCCTATCTCCTCAACCGTCTAAAGTGAATTTCCGAGTGAACATAAAATTCCGGAATCTCTTCCTCCCGATGGTGGTTGGTTTTATTATGGCCGCCGCCGCCCGTATTATTATTGTGTGCCGAGGCGGCGGACACGTTTTCGAACCACTGCCCGTTATAATAAAAATGGTTTAGAGAGTGTAGTACCTACACCACTCACTCCGCTGCAACACTCCACGGTACTATAATAATAACATTAATCGGGATGCGAACTCGGCCGAGACCGTCGTAAAGACGGCACAACACGAGCCGTGCAAGCAGCGCGCGCACGGTTCACCGGTTCTGCGTCGTCGTCGTCGTCGTCGCCGCCGCCGCCGCCGCCGCCGCCGCCGCCGCCGCCGCCGCCGCCGCCGCCGCCGCCGCCGCCGCCGCCGCCGCCGCCGCCGCCGCCGCCGCCGCCGTCGACGGTACCCGTAGACCCCCGACCATCTGTTCTCGGACGGCATTATTATTTTCATATTATTATGTACTCGGCCGGACGATAATGATATTATTAAGTTTCGTGTAATATTATTATTATTATTATAACTCGACACCCCGTAGTAATATACCTGCCTCATTGTTGTTATTTATGCGCACCGCATACGTGCGTCGTCGTTCGCACCCTAGAAAACGAGATAAGGAAATATATAATTTTCTACGATAAACCTTCTCGACGGGATACTACTACTACTACGGGGATATTTGAAAATATTCGGGCGGACATAATAAAACGCCGCGTGACCCAAATATATAACGTGTAAAATATGCGTGGTTTTTGCGACAGACCCGCCGGAATACTGCGTGGTACCGTACGCGGTTTAAAGTAATAAAACCATATGATGCGGAGAGTGATGAGGGTGTGTGCGGCGGCGGCCGCGGGACTAGGGTGCGCCGCCGTCTGTATACCTCGTGTGCGGGATACGAGTTTATTTTTATTTTTTTTTTCTTCTCTGTGGGGTGCGTCTGTCTGTGTCTGCCTGTCTCCGTCCTGTGTCTGTGTAATATTATATTTGTCTGTGTGTGTGTGTGTGTGTGTGTATATTTGAAAACGCGTTGTACAATTCCGGGCGGCTGTGGGAGTGGCTCTCCAGCGATAATGGACCGGGGGACAACCCCCTACGCCAGTTGACCGACCGCGTACCGGTCGCCGTCGTTCAAAAGCCCGTAAAAACCGAAAAATTCATCTGGGTGTGTGTGTGCGCGGCCCGGCCGGATATTTTTATTAATTGTACACGCCGTTGGACGGCGGAGTGTGTGTGTTGTACCCTTCTCGTACAACCCCACCCGCATCGTTTACCACTTCGTTTTGACCATTGTTCCCTCTATATTATTGTCGACGCGATATTATTTCCGTCGTGTTATTTCATCTTTTTTTTTTTTTTTTTTTTTTTATTATTTATTATTGGCCTCCAAATGTGACGTTTATTACAACAATTACACCACTATTCCAATATTACATATTATTTTATACGCGTGTTCCCCTCTTCCCCCTCCAATAAAAATTAACTCATTAATAATTATCATCGATAAAACTAACTAGTTAGTTAGACTAAAAATCGATAATTTTTTTTTAATTGATTAAATAACCACCATTTGGTATATATTGGTTATTAGTATTGGCGTTTATAAAGTTCTCGATAACGCTGTGGTTCGTCATAATGCCAATTATAGTTTCTGGGTTTTAAAAATACTTAAAAAAAAAAAAAAAAAAAAACCGTTTACATTCGGCGGGTGTATTTTTTAACGATTGGTCAGCGTGATGCGAAAAGTTCTATACTGTTACGGAAAACATACAAAAAATACTCTTAAGTGTATTTAGAGAGAAAATCCCGATTACGGAACATTTAGAAAACACAATGTTTAGGAGACCGACGGCCATTGGCGTTTTGAAAATATTGATTTTCAATAGTGTGCCGATAGCTTAAAAAAAAAAAACAGGATTTTTAACATCCGAGTCTAATATTTAAACCATAGATGTGTGACCATAGTCTTTGAAATGTTCTCGTCTAAATTTTGTTTTATATGTTTAACTGTGAAAACAATTTAAAGTGATTTTTTTCTTTATATATTTTATTTTATATCATGATTACACGCATAATAATAAAAAATAAAAAATTCTAGTGATTTGTACATTAATTTGAATATTTTCCAGTTAATAGATTATTATATTATTTATTTTCTATCACAAAAATGTCGTCAAAATTGCCTATACACAACCCCTTAAATACGGACGATTTAATTCGTTATTGATAAATAATTTTTATTCGTTACGGTAAAGTAATAATTACGTTGCAGTTTCCTTCCCGTTATTTTCTCAATATTATTTTATATATGACGCAATTATTTAATGGGGCAGGGAGGGGGGAAAAATCGTAATATATAGTAACGATGTGTGTGTTTTTTAACGTAAACAAAACGTGTTAGTATTATATAACAATAATGGTTTTTATCTGTGTGTGTGTGTGTGGGGGGGGGAAAGAAGAAATTATTTTATTCCTATTAATATTATTTTCGTTCCGTATCCGATAAAAATACACGGGTAGGTACACTGCGTGATTCGAGATAATACGGTTTTTATTTTGCTCCTTGACCCTTTAGTAAGGTATATATATATTTATATGATATATTGTATGTTATATTTGAATACCGAGCGTCATTATAATAATAATAAAAAAAAAAAAAAATATTACGTTGAAACCGAATCGGTGTGTGTGTGTGTGTGTGTGTGTTGCTCGGATGAGTCATATTGTATTATATCTACACCGGGGGTTCAATAAAAAATCTTTCTTTTCGTTTGACCCGCGTGGGCAGTCAAACCTGTTCCCTGTTCCGCAGTGTGTATAACTGTCTACACACACGCCGAGATTCGTTGTGTGCGTACCCACCTATATATCGTACACGTCGTCGGACGAATGAAATACGAAATTTATGGCTTTTAAGCGGATTATTTATTATTATTATAATTTTTTATTATTATTATTATTTTTTTATATATATACTGTTCGACTACACGCGGTAGCGTTATAAAGGTTTTTCCCCCCACTTTTTCCGCCTTTCTCCTACCACCTTCCTCCGACCGTTCCGAAAGATCCCGATATAATAATATATACGGGACTCGGGCGAGACGACACACCGCGGCGCTGATCGACACGACCAACAACAGCAGCAACAAAAAAAAAAAAACTCGCGTACGCCGCGCGATTTTCCAGCAAATAACTGACAGCGTCGGAAATCCGGAAAATATCATTTACGTAAATCGAGAATCCGGAAAACAAATTGGCCGGGAGGTCGTATAGTAGGAGAAATTGTCGATTTCTTCTCGCAGCTGGGGGATAATATCATACATACTTTCCGGATTCATAATTTCCGTCGGGGACTGCTTTCGGTTAAAATATGTTTTCTGGAATTTTTACATATGGGTTATTACAATTTGTCGATGTTGATTTTCTGGGTACCTGATGTCGCTGCTTTACTACGTCCGTAGTACGGGAAAATTCGAATTTTATATAGTTTTTTTTTTTTTTTTTTTAATACTGTGTATTGTATTATTTATATTTTCCCTCCTTTAAATGTATATTATTTAAAAAAAAAAAAAAATATTAAACGAGAAAAAATGACAAGGTTAGGAATATATACTTATATAATACCTGGAATTAATAAAATTGTATCATATATTTCGACTGGAAACTGAGTAGTTTAGAGAAAAAAAAAAAAAAAAAAAATGTGTTTGCGTTTGATAAAAATTGACCTTTTATTATCGGGAATACGACCTGCACAAAAACAACCGATTATTTTTTTTTTTTTTAATGTACAAGTTAAAATTAATTCGTTTGTTAAATATTATTGGTTACGAAACCCTAGACAAAGAGAGGAGACTAGTAAATTTCGTTCCTATTTGTAATTTCAACGCTGAACACATATTAAAGTTATTATTTATCACAGTCGACTTTTGTTGTAGGTTTTTTCATCGTGGCAACCTTCCTGGGCATAGGAAATTTTTTTTTATTTAAAAACCTACCGGTAATTTTAACAGTTCAGACTTCTTTTGGTATTCCTGATGTTTGATTGTTGGTTTTTTTTTTTTTTTTTGACGCTTAAGCCCTAAATCCGCTATAAGACCTTTTTTTTAAGACGATTAACTTAATGTTAAGCCTATCCTCGGGGCGTAGAAGGGATTTTCGTGTATTTTACAATGACTGCGTTTGTTGTGGCACCGTAAAATAAGTTATTTCGGATGGCGACACATATCCAACCCCTCGTGTAATTTCTATAAATACTACTCTGGTATATTTCGGCGTGCACAGGCCCGGTGGTTGGTCTACAGTTTTGTGTTATCCGTTTTTTCTTTATTATTATTATTTTTTTTTTTTCATTTCGTCATTTCGGGTAGCGTATTATTTTCCGACCGCACGGCAGTGGCGACGGTCGCCGCTCGCACGATCACTGCAGTGGCGGCGGGGGGTACCGCATTCCATTCCGTTTTTTTCCCTCTGCCTACGGTCGGTATTCGGCGAATATTTATCGCGAGCGCGCGCCTATGGCGCCGGTTAAAATATTTTCGGACGTCGGTTATTCTCGTTAACCGCGCGTCGATTGTCACATGACACTTGACGCCCATATGTGTCGTGGTCGCGATCAGACGGACTCTATTGTGTAATGACACACGCGAAGCGTACACGTCATTCCGTGCGGCGAAGGAGTAAGACCATCAACGGTCGGCTATAGTAATGCCCTCCCCACCCCCTCCTCCCCCAATTATTATATTTATTATTGTTTATTGTTTTTTTTTTTTTTTTAGTGTAATATTTATTGTAATTCATAATCGACGGGAGGGGCGGGCACAAAGGAATTGATAAAAAAAAAAAAATCAACGGCCGGCCGTCGCGTGCGTACACGGCGTGTGACGTGTTTTTTTTTTTATTATTATTATTTTTATTTCGGACTAAATTACGGTCAATTAAAAAAAAAAAAAATTATAGCGGTCGCGACAATCGGAATTGTCGCCGTATCTCGCGTACAGACGTATTTTAAACTCAACAAATTATTATATTAAATAATAATATGCTCGGTATTCCTTTTTTTTTTTTTTATTATTATTATTATTATTGTCATTCTCGTTCGTCACGACAATATAATATTATTCTGCCCGCGCGCGTGTGTGTGCCCACATGACAAAATACGCAGCGGCGAAGAGAATATTATTGCTGCGGCCGCCCGCATTCGGCGACGCGGCCACACCACCGCACCACGGCACGTCGTGTGCTCCACACTTTCGGCGGCGGCGGCGGCGGCCTATTGACGTGCGCCGTGCGTGTGGAATGCGGTGTGGTACGTCGTTGGTTTGTGTGTGCCGACGGTGGCGTGTGGGGGAGCAATATGGCGTTCGTTCGGGGCAGATTGTTGTGCGTGTGTGCTGCGCGCGCGGCGCACGAATGCGCGACAACACGTCGCCGTGGGGTATCTCCGTCGTCGTCGCGCGGCGCGGCCACGTTGCCATTACAGTGCAAATTTTTTTTTTTTTCTGCCTTCGACGTGCAAATCCGAAAGGGGGCATAATATTATATTGTAATAATATTGGCCCGCGCCGCGTTTGTGTATTTTCATAGTCGGCGGCGGCCTTCTCCCCTACCGGCGCGCGGCCGGTCCGCTCTCTTCAGCCCGTTACCGCCGCCGTCGTCGTCTGGCACGTTCGCCTTTCAACCCCCCCCCCCCACACACACACACACATAAACTTAACTAGTTTTTTACTAGCTTTTAATATTAACAAACGATCGACAAATAAATATTTGTTAGCCGGAATGTTGTTGTATCGTAAACAATTTATAATAAACGGATGGGAAAATAAAAATACAAATCCGACATACTTCGCACCATGGGCGGGCCAATAGACCCGGTAGTTGAATTGCAAACGAAAAACGATTCTGAACAAAGTTCGGTTAAACATATGTTTGGTCCGATGTGAATTGCACATTTTATTAATTTATAACTGTAAAAATAAATCACGATTGTGTCGGTGTTTTTAATTATTTATAACTTTATAAATTCCTATTAAAACGCCCATGAGAATATATTCCGACATTTAAAAAAAAAAAATGATCGAATACTTAAATGCCTACACGGTACTCGAAAAACATCAGAATATTTTGAAAATTGTATTGCGTTTAAAAAAAAGCGAACGGGTTTTTACTTAATTTTTCACGAAATTATATAATAAATAAAATCAAAATCGGAAATAATAGTAATTGTTGTAAATATTGCCGGGCCTCTCCGTCCATTATTTACATTATTTAGACAAATCTCAAAATTACCTTCCCTGTGCACCAATTAGACAAAAACCACACCTAAGTCGTAGGAAGATCTCTGGTCGAGGATATCACAAATCAGTATAAAAAAAAAAAAAAAAAGCTACTACGCTCTGAATCTAAAATTTAGTAAAACGATAATAACGCCGGACGACGATAAAGTGACAGAATCCTAACAAATCCGTATACAATATTAAAATGTTAAGAGATAAGGCGGTTATTTATTCCCCCGCGTTAACAGAAAAGCAAAAACCCGCGGAAGAAGTGATGATATTTTCCCATCTGACGTGTGGTGTTTCGAATAAAAAAAATCGAGGGTTATTTTCGCGAAAGGAATAAATGGAAATCCCATCCCTCGATTTTTTATCCTTATCGGGCGTACGGGGTAAGAACTGTCTACGTTCCACAATTTCGGTATAATAACTTTGTATGCCTGTCAACATTTTACAAAACCCGATAATTTAGATTTAAAAAAAAAAAAAAAAAAAAAGGATTTATTTTCCACGATTCGCGTGAATATTATTCTTATAATTCCATATCGATTTTTATATTCCGATTTATATGATTCTACAGAGTTCGATTTTTCAAAATATCGGGGGGTTTTTTTTTTATAGCTTTTTACCCTACTTGTGTTCTTTCCTCCCCGATGTCGAACTATTATATTCTTGTGTATTTTGCTGAGGCGCGTAGATAAGGGGGAGGTTGTTCAGCCCCTCTTGCCCGTTAGAATTTGCAGAAAAAACTTATGGATCTACATGTATGTTAATAGATCGACTAAACATAGATATATTGGTATGAAAGTTATAACCTTGTTTCGTTACACACCCTCCCGGGAAATTTGTGTCTTTATATATATATATATATATGTGCTCGATTATGTCGATTAGCTTTCGTTATCTTTTGTAGAGTCGAAAAAAAAACGGTAGGAATGATAGGATAATTACAAAATACAATTTTTATATTTTTAATACGCTGCTATAATAATTATCAACGCCGTTTGTGAGGCACGGTAATTTTCGAATTTCGTCTAATTATAATACACGTTGATACGAGAGTGGTCACCGTTATTTCTGATTAGTTCCCGTTATTTCGTCCAAACATTATTATCAAAATTAAACTTTTGTACGTCAATATTCGTCACTATTTTTATTTAATATACTGAACATATTTATTTAAATACAATACGAGTCCGGAGTGAGTGCCTATTAATTAATGATAACCGTGGCTTAGCGTTGTTCAGCATAGTTAACAAATAAATATATTACCGGATAAGACACGCCTTTGCCGATTTCATTGATGGTGTCTTTTGGCGATGAGAGAACATCGATTTTCTACGAGAGAGAGAGAGAGAGGGTATAGCATATTAGCGGTGGCCTATTTCAAGATTATGTTAGAAAAATTAATAAATTATTATTGTAATTATTTTTTTCAAATTATTTCCAGCGCTCCCATATTTCGTTAATTGTCTACCTCTTGTATATCAAAAATTATAGCCCCCCTTATAACCTCAATTGTTTTTTTTTCTGATAAATTCCCTCCCGATAAGATCGAATGTCCCCGTATATTTATTATCTATGGTATTTTTAGTCCGTTATGCTGCTGATAACAATATTCGGATTTGATAAAAACCGTCTGTTGTGTGTGTGGCCACTCTTATTACAGGCTCAGCGAGTAACGAATAGTACAAGTGACGTATTACGATTTTTCTCCCGTGGAATTATATCGCTGGCCGAGATAAATTTCGAGGGGAAAAAAAAAAAGAAATATATAAAACATATATAATAATTACGTTTTAATAATCGTTGGGTTTATAAAACGTATACGGTGCCTGCCGTTGCATTTCGGTTTATCTCGTTCTGCTAAAACGAACGCACCTGGTGTTGTGTGTCAAAAATTCGAATATAACATAATAAAACACACGCATTATTCGAGTTTTTATTATTACGTTTTTGTGAACCATTTCGATTATAACCGACTACTTATTTCTTTGTTTCGTCAGAACGTATTATATGCGTAGTCCGAATTCGCGGTGGGGGCATAACAATGGGTTATACGCGCGGAGATACCGATTATTATTATTATTATTTTTTTTTTTTATTCTTTCTTTATTTATTATTACTATTATTATTATTATTATTATTATTATTATTTTTTTTTTTACTGTTACAAAATTATGGTGTATAGGTACGTAAAATGGCAGTAGCCCGTGACCGGCGACTAAACGCCCAGGAAATCAAGTTCAAATAATTTTCGTCACGTTTTTATTTTTGTAATACCGCGGTGGGGAAAAAAAAAAAATATGTTCCACAATCGTTCTATACAATTATGTATTTACAATTTTTATATTTATATGCGTAGGGATGGTATCCGGTTTTGTTATATATTTTTATACCAATTCGAATATAATATTCGTTTTATTACACAACATAGTACACCGATTATACGTGTATAAACTTTTTTTTGAATTATCGCTACACGAATTTTGTAATATTTTCAACGTTCACACCTCGGGCCGAAAGCGGTTTCACTTACAATAGGTTAACCGTGATTCGTTTTTATTATTAATCCGTATTGACGGGTATTTTTTTTTATCATAAAATATATATATAACCCCTCCCTCTCTCCCGGTAAATTATAATATTTGAGATTCTTTTTGAAAATAACCGCGTGTACGTTTCGCCTCTTACTGTACACGCGTCTAGTAATTAAAAAAAAAAAAAATCGAAAAAAAGAATCAATAATTAAATATTATAATACGTACGAGAGTGGATATAACCTATAACCGTTATAATATATACCGTAGGTATGTAAAAGCGAAAGTATCTCTTATATCGACTTTAATTTAAAAAAACGTTACGTTAAATACCAGTCAGTATATTTATAAACGTTAATAAGTTTACGCGCTCGAAAATAACAAATTTGTATAGTTTTATCGGAATATTAATCAAAAAAAATGTTATTTTGCTCCACTATTTCATTGTTGGCGTTTATTTTTAGTAAGCGGCGCGGGGAGAGGTATCGAGTAATAACTCGACATCTCCCTTTTTTTTTTTAATTCAATATATTATTTTGTAAACTATAAAGTGTTGTGATAAATAAACCCGGATAAAATAAACCGAGCTGTTCCAACGATTAAACCGTTACAATCCTCACGAGCATATATAATACGCCCTGATAATAATAATAAGCCTGCCGGCGCGTGTTTGATTAATCAAATGCTATTTTTAACATTTTCTTTTGTATTATTCATTCCGAGGTGCGAATAATAAAAACTCCAACGTGTACTAATGTTGTACGTTTAGGACCCCCCAAGAATATTATTCCCCCTCTGTTCTCGTTTTAAACACCTAGACGACTTTTTATTTTTTTTTTTTATTGTTCGATCACTACGGCGCATTAACCGCGGGCTTCATTGTTTTGAGTTGTAATCATTTTTTCGCCGTCTATATCAAACCGACCATATAATAATAATAGCCGTAAAAAAAAAAAAAAAAAAGACACCAACCATTTTTACAAATCTATCTATTCGTTCGTTCGTATTTATATCTCGTTTCGTTCAGAATCTCAGTAAATACTTTTTGACAATTTTAACAGTACCAGCTCGTCGGTATATTCATTTTAAATTCGTATATCATCTGCCTAACAAAAATAACAGAAACTTGACGGGAATAGGGTTTTTTTTTGCTGTTGTTGTGAAGAATCATTACTTGTGATGATGTACCGGTGGCGTAACACCCAAATTTGGGCTTTACGCAAAAATGATTTAATTTTAAAAAAGTTAATTCAATATTTTTTTTTTCCATTTAGTTCAATTTCCTTTAGGGAGTATTACACGAGGGCCTCAAATTATCGTGGGCCTCCCCACTAGTATGTACCTATAGTTTTTTTTTTTTATGGTGGGTTTTATAACTGTAATTATTATTATTTTTAGGTTTTTATATTTTTTTGCTTGACGAAAATACTATAGAAGTTAAGTACCAAAGTACTCGTTATAATATTATTTATTATTTAATAAATAATATTAATAATATCAACGCAAAGATGATTGTAGGCTTATCGTGGTAGTCGGTGTAGTGTTTTTTCCCCTTCTAATATCGATACTTACTGCCGCGGAATTTGGCGTTTTAATTATTTCGATTATTCTTTATCGTTTCCGAATAGTTTTTTTTTTTTCAAGGTGCAGTCAATATAATCGAATAAGTAAAACACATCCGGGCCTACCCTATCTAACCTAACCTAATCTAATCTGTATTATTAGAGAAACGCGTACGGGTATAAAATCGTCTTAACGCATTTAAAACGCCGCGCATCCTCCTATATTACTGCCTATTTTTGTGCTTGTTACATAAATCCAAGATTACCGTTTGTAGTAAGTTTTATTATTTTATATCGTACAGTAGAACGAATTCGTTCGCCGTAATAATAATATTAATAAAATACACGTATTATATATATATATATATATATATAATAATTATTGTCCGTTTCGAACATACGCCGTACCGAATAAATTTCGAAATTTTCATTTGAAATCGTCGGATTACACAACACACTTTGAGACCGGTGTGTTAATATCTCCGGTAGAATTCTACTCACGATTAATAATATATAATATCGTATCGTTATCAACGTGGACATATATATATATATATATATATTAATATAAATACGATACGAAGAGATCACGTTTTTCAGTTACCCGCCTATGCCTATACAGTTACTTACTGTAATAAGTATATCCAGTGTTCTTTAGATTTTATTGTGCAACTCGATATACACCGTCGGATTGTGTTTTTTTATTATTATTATTATTATTATTATTTACGTCGGGGGCCGGTCGACAAATATTTAAGAACGAGAGAAAGAGAAAACCGTGGCCGTCTTGGTAAAATTTATAATTCAACTCGACGAGCTCGAAATGATGGGGGGTTTTGTTTAGAGTCTGTTATATATAAATATATTTATATTTTCCATTTAAATAATTTTTGTAGATTATAGTCGATGAGTTTATAAATGTAAAATTTTTTTTTTTTTAGATTTCATAATTATTGTTTCAATTATAGCATAGTTTTCGACGTATGGAAACCATTCGGTTGTTAATTAGATGTATTATAATAAAGACTCTTGTATGTACGATTTTGATTTTGATTTTTTTTTTTGTTTTATCACCAATTAAAATGTTATCTTCACGTGGCATAAAGTATACGGAATACCTACGTAATTTTATTAAACTCTTTTGGCTATGACCCCCCTTCCTCTTGTACAAATTTAAAGATGCACTCGTGATGGGGGGGGGGGCTTGAATTCTAATCGTAATAGCAATATACACATGCCTTGACCTTTATATTGCATAACTTATTCTATGTATACTACAACCGAGATAAGACGAAATAATGCCTCGACTTTTCCTGACTAAGATAATAATTAAAAAAAAAAAAAAATGTTTTAATTTATATTGTTACGAAATTCGGTGTGTCATAATTTACAAGAGCTAGTCGTGTTATATTTTCACTTGTATAATAATATATATTTGACTAGACGGTATAAATATTGTTCGTATCGCATAAATAATATTCGACTATTTATTTTTGATCGCTATTTCAAATAGTTTTTTTTACGAGCAAAATGATTTTAATCACCCGTGTTGTTAATGATTTAATGGTCTACGCGAATTGCTAATAGTAATTCAGATACGCTCTCTTATACAAATGTAATTTATGGAAAGTGTTATTATTTAGTATAGGTAGATATTGGTTATTAATATTATATATTTTTTTTCATTCGAGTCTCTATTACTTTCGCCGGTAACGACGAGTGGACGTTCGAAAGAACCCTATGTAAAGGAAATCTCCGATTCGTTCCCCATTCCCTCTAGAAGGTTATATTTTTTTACAACGGAAAAAATAATAATAACGATACAAAAAAAAAAAAAACTTCTCTTTTGTTGATCGATTACGGCGGATTTAAACTTAGAATAGAGCAGAGAGTAGGCTGAGATTGTTCATTGGCCGATTTAAAGATTAATTCTATCACTTTGTGAGCACTGACAATGGTTGCATTTTAAATACTTAAAAATACGTATGAAAAATAAAAATATTTGGTCGAAATTTAATTTACATTATTTGAATAATAATTATTACTTACTGAGGCACGCATTTAAAAGCCGCCTCAAAATAAATCAAACAGGTAAAATGCAGTGGTGAGAAAATACGAATTAGTACACTTTTATACACTTCAAAAAAAAAAAAAAATTGTGCTTTTATATCTCCTCGTAACTCGTAAATAACAGAAACCAAATAAATATTCCGGTTTTTTTCCCTATTCTAAAGAAAACTGCACCGATAAATAACCGACCGTAGACGAGATTTTTGGCCGAGAAGTGGTGGTTATTACAAACACGAGAAAAGGAAAAAAATTGTCTGTTTCGCATCGCCATAAAACCGCCAAATCGATACGCTCAGAATCTAAACAATTCCACTGGACAAAATGAAATAATAGGTATTTTTCAATTATTTTCTTTTCGGAGGTATTTTAAGCCGAGTTTTATCCCGATTCGTTTTGCGTTTGTCTGCGGGGGGGTTGGGTACGATCGGCGGTGGTCGGTCGTCGTCGGTACGGGTTGTGTAGCGGAAACTCGTTCTGCTCTCGCCCGACGGCTGGCGGCGACCCGCTCAACCAACAGCCCCCTCGGTGTGTCGTTTTAAATGTCCTAAAGGAAAGAAAAAAATATATATATATTAATAGTAATAATACGACGCAATTGTGCTGCGAGCGACCCGGCGACCTTGAACTGTTAACAATTTCCAGTAATAAATAACCTCCGTACGCGAGAATATTTCGAGATTATAAATGTACGAATCGTCGTAACAACCGGTTTTTGGTCGTACAGCCTACGGCTACGGTGGCGAACGACCCGCGACCGGTCATGCCCGGATTTTTCATGAACACGCCGCCGGGCGGGATCCTCTTGTTTGTTTTGGATACTATTTTCGGATTCTTCTGGTAAACACGACCACGCCGGATGTTTTATCACGGAAATAGATTTCCCCTCGGCGTGTGTTTACGACACCGTGTTTTACAACCGAGGCCATATTTTTACAGCGTCTTTGAGTTTTTTCGTTTTCGTAAAAAACTGTTGTTCCGAGCCGCGTTTGCTTTCGCTTTCGAATACAGGCGGCCCCGATATCTGATAAACGAAAATCCGAATGCGAAACCAAAACAATTATATATATATAAAAAAAAAATATATTGAAGAAATGGTTAATTACACTACCAGTAGTAGGTGTTGTCAGGTACGGTTTTAAAAATTCCGATCGTTTCTCAGCTGCATTTTATCCGACAATACGATTTTATTATGCCTGCTTATTGCGTAATATAGTAATATACACTTACCTCCATATTTCAGACGATTCGACGTAACCAAATTTGTTTTTTTTTTTTTTCAAAACCATTCTTGGTGGGTTGTTGCGAGTATACATAATAGACTTACTGTCAATTGCGCTTTAAGGTTTAGTCGTCTATTCACGAATGTGTAAATTTCTTGTAAACCCGGTAGTGAGATAAAAAGGTGAGATAAGGTGTATTATTATTATTATTATTATTAATTGTTATCGAGGAGCAGCAAATGCGTCTTGGTTGTTGTGCGAACGGAATGGTAACGAGGCCACCAGGTTGTGTTTCTTTTTGTCGCATACAAAGAGCTTAGGCAGACTGCCTGTTATCGGTATTATTGAATGCACACCGTGTGCAGGATTTATATGTCGTCGCGGACAGAATAACTAATAGTAAAATTACATATACGACCAGATATCGAAAGCGATGAAGACGTAATATACGCGCGTGTCCCACAAAATAATGAAAAACGAAAATTGTTTTTTTTTTTTCTTTATTTTTTTCCCTAAGCGGTTGCGTCAATTGTGCGGCACACACACGCGTGCGCTATTTTTTTTATTTTTTTTTTCAGACCATTTGGCGTATAATGTTATGATATTTTTCTCTCACGGGCACGCCATTATAAAAACTGCGTTGTTTGAGTATTAAATCAGAGAGAGAAAAAAATAATAATAAAAATTTAATTATGTATTATTATTTGTGTGATAATAATACATAATAAAAAAAAAAAATATGCTGGAGGATTTCTGGCATCCAGATGTTGCGTTCGAACCTTGTAACAAATAACAATACGAGAGTTTATATATATATTCACTTGTTGGACGATTCTTACTAGTAAAATAGCGTTCGTTTTATATTATTATTATTAATCTTACTGTAAACCGTATTCGATTTATAAATTCCAATCCGGACGACTAGATTCGTTTATTTCCGTAGGATATTACGAATTTTATTCTAATGTTTTAAATATGTTAAATTCGCCGTACACAGTGAATCACAGCGTGGTTAAGTATTGGAATGTATTAATTATTGAATAAAGAATGACTGGTACGGTGACGTTCCGCCGGTGGTAATTACGTAGGTATAACAGTATTCGATTTCTATGGCGAACTTCCTTGTACGTCTAATCGACTCGTGTGTCTCCCGAGAGCAATACAAGTAATCCGACAAGACTATAAGACATATAATGCTATTGGTGTAAACCTAAACCTAAACCGCAAGTAATACGATATTTTTATATTTTTAATAATATACTCGTTTGGGTTCGGTTGTTTTTTTTTTTTTTTTTTATTTATCACAAAATAATTACTATTACAACGGGTTTTCGTTTATTTTTTTGTTTTTATTTATTTATTTTTGTTTTTTGTCGAGCGACAAGAGATTTCTATAAAATTATTTATCACCATGAATTGATTACAATTTGGACGTTTGTTATTTGTTAGGCGACAGTAGAATGATATACTTTTATACATTTATGTATTTTTTTTTTTTTTAAATAACTAACGTGTGTATAATAAATGCTTTTATTTTATTTTTTTTTTATTGTGGTATTCGTGCGACCCGTTCCCAGATTATGTGTATATGTTATAAAATAATATCTACACAACGGCGCTGCGGTGTATCATATAATAATAATATTATATTTCATTGGCTGAAATAGTACCGTGATAAAAAAATTGTTATTATAATTTTATTATCGGAATAAATTGGATTAATTTAACGTCTTATCTAGAGTATGCGTGTAATATATGTATATATATATATGCATGTATGAGCGAAAATAGTCGTACAAAGAGGGCTCGTTTAATAAATACACGTATGTGTAGAAGTTTATTTACTGACGCAGTTTACCGAACAAAATATTCGACTGTAACAGCTTATAACAACTACATTGTGTTACGATATTCTAAAGCGCAATTAAAAATATTTCGATGATATTATAAACGTTGTTAAATTATAATATAAATCGTTAAAATTGTTAATTTATTAGCTTTTTGTTGTTGTTAATAACATAATTTTACAATTTTACATAGGTATTAATTAAAGAAAAACAATTTTTAACTAACTAACCATTCAACTATTTAACCATAGCTTCAGTTGATTTTTTTTAGTAGAGATAGGAACTATTGATTTTAGCAGAAATTACATAATCTAACTGAGAAAATTACATAATTCCTTTATTCAAATATATTTAAATTTTAGCATAAACAACAAAAAAAAACTGTTTATACGGATTAAAGCAACCGTATTAAATGATATTATATATTCTTTGTTTCACTACAATTGTAATGCAATTAGCTTTGACTTGTGTTAAAATTATTAATTTGTTCAACGTCCGATTTTTGTAGGTATTTGAATTTTTTTTTTTTTTATACATTTTGCGACTACAAATAATTGATTTTAGAAATACTATTTTAAAATTTGGCAAGCCTTCTTTGATATCGAATATCCAGAACCGCCAAAAGTACTAAAATAAAATGTTTTCCTTTTTTTTTTTTGACTAAATTGGAAATATTAATAATTATAGAAACAATACTACGTTACATATTTTATTTTTATTTAAACTTTAAAGTTTAGTTGATAGTTGACCAAATTTTATATTTTAGAGTGTTCCAAAAATGATCGATATTTCAATAGTGTATAATAATAATAAAAAAAAAAAATTGTGTTTGTTTGGATCGTCGTTTTTATACTTTATTATATACGAAACGGGTACCAAATTTAGTCACAAAAGTCGAGTTTATGTTCGGTGTTCACACGTTCAATATTTGTATTATCGGTAGATACTATTGAGAAATTGTTATGGGTTTAAGCAGAGGTTTTTAAAGCTATAAACGGCGATATGAAACGGTGTCAACGATCGTATAACTGATTTGTGTAACATCATATTACCTTAACATTTATAGAATGTTGTTCCGCAGTTTTATTTTTAACGGTTTATCACATTTTATATATATATATATATTACATCTAACCTAACCCGCATAGTCATAAAAATTTATCTAAAATTCTTTATTTTATAACGCAATAGTGGGAAAATCAAATGGTTAAGTAGATACCTGTTTTATAAAGTTTGTGTTTTCTGTTAGTAATATATTTTGTTTTAATTTTATTGTTGTATTACAGTTGTACAGAACAATAATTTTGTGTTTTCCGATTGTCCTGGTTTTACACTCAAATAGTTTAGTACCTCCTGGTCTATATGTTCTTTGTACTATTATTTGAAGAACGATTACTAGTATTTAACAGCTCTATTCGGCTAAAACAAATATTTGAAAGTTCGAGTTTTTCATTAAAACGATACGGTTTACGAACGTATTTAATTCCATTATCGCGTCGCGATTTGAAATTAAGCTTCGGAATGTTAACAACTACTGCAAAACCGAGATAACAAAGTTTATTGTATATACGATATATTTTACGTTTTAAGTTTTCTCCGCAATTATTATATTAACTGGCGTATTATGTCTTATACACATATAATAATCGTCGAACCGTTGGAAAAACACCCGACACCGAATACGCGTCTCGTAATGTCTGCGCATGCCTATCTATACTTATCAATATTCCCGAGTACAGTTATTAATAATCTATAAATTACCAGATAATACTCATTATCGGTAGTAAAATAATATAGGTAATACGAAATGTCTAGTTACCGGCCGTTATAATATGTAGAATGGTGATTTTGCTGTGTTACTCATCACTGAATCATTGAAACTGACTAATGTATCGTTCAAATGATCAATCCAACTATTTATGAATCATGCGCATCATCGAAATACGCGACACGGGTCAGCGTTGAGCATGTCGACATTGAATTTCGATCAAGGCCGTCATTTTTATATGTATATATATATATAAAAAAATAATTCGCTTATAATCTTTATATTATTTCCTATCTGTTACTTATATACCTAGGTAATTTACTATAGATTTTTGCCTGTGATTGATTTATCGATAACATATCATTACCCAGTTGAGTTATTGTTACTACTAGCTCCTGTACCGATGTATGAATAAAACAAAATAATATAATATTTCTGTTCTACTATGCCCAATATAGATTAGCGGTTGTTTACGGAAAACTCGGTATGAATTTCCAAATGTATTGAAACTTTAATGAACGTTATTGAAACCTGGGAATGTCAAGGAATTTGATAAAGTTACGGAAAATCTGGATTAGGCTGGGAATTTGTAGACAGTTCTGGGATATTAATTTTAAACTTCAATCTCTATTTTCGTATATATAATTATTCAAAATTCCAGAAAAATGTTTGTAAAATTGATAAAAAAAAAAAAAAAAATTTACATTGATATATTATTATTAATTATTTGGTAATAGTAGTTTGGTAATACTGTTTAAATTATCTAAAAAAAGAAATCAATGCCAAAATTTGATCGTATTGTATTTTCTGTATTATTATTTTATGGGGTGTTAACAGTGTTGAATAAAAAAAAATAATGAAAGTAGGTAACAAACATTTTAGCACATTATTTTTTTTTTGCCCTGGTAAACCGTCCTAGAAAATAACATGGCAAATTCGGGGAAAATTCAAAACCATGGTTGCCACAAGTCTGTAAATGTCCGGGATTTTGAGTTTTGTACTGGTTATTTCTAAAATTTAAAATTTAATTTCTGCAATTTGTATTGCATAATTCGTTTAATCCTTGCCATATTTATTTTTGTGAATTTTCGTCAACTATTTTTACAGTGTTTTATTATTTAGGTTTATATATATATATTTATTATTATTATCCAGTTGAAATTAAAAACAATTCAGACTTGTCGCAGTCCTGAAAATGGAATTTCGTGGCAACCGCGAAATAGGTTTGGTGAATTTTGTAAGTTATCGCGCGTTTACGACGATGGTTTAAAATAATGCATAATATCGTTATTATACACTACCCAGTGAGTTTTATGCAGTAATCAATACAAAACGATAAATGACTCATTCCCGGCAACCAACCCTATGTCCGGTATAATAATACGGTGGAACTGTTGAAAACGAACGGGCGGCGTCGACCGATGAGTCACGAATTTCTCTTCGGTCCTGGGTATACGTAAGGGGAGAAAGTGTCTTATGTTTTGCGTGTGCACGCCTTTATAAGTTGTGTATCGGTGAAATAAACGGCAATTCTTTTTTTTTTTCTTTATCTACTAAGGCACACGAACTACCCCCTATATACGTATATAATATTATAAGCGAGCTCGTAGAATTACCAATTAACGTTTGTTTGCAGTACTTGAAAAAAAAAAAAAGTAATAAGTAAAAGGCTCTTAAATAAATGTTAATTATAAAGTATTGTAAATATTATTGTCTAATCGAAAATCGCCGTAGTAATTTTAGTAAGGCTCCGTGCTTCGTATCCATAGCTGTTTTATTTATTTGAATACAAAGAATACTTAGCATTCGAAATTCGTTCTGATAATTAGCAAATTAAATGACGCCTCATACATAAAACCACTATGCATAATATTATATAATTATGTTTTAAATTATATCCGAGCGGTATCTAACACGACGATGATGATTTAATTTGAAAATAGCTTCGCTAATATGTAAAAATATTATAATTGCGCATTTCGAATAATTAGTAAGTCACATAAACCAATTTTTTTTTTTTTTATATACACATGAATGTTTGTTGTTTGAATGAATACCGTAATAATTACGTAAATGTTAAAATATATATTTTTAAAAGCAAATTCTGAATTATTTTCTTTGACCCATACATTTATGTGTATTTGATTTTATAAATAATTATATATTACTTTTATTCTCGAGTATTAATTATGTTCATGTGTTCCATTGTAACCGCTACGTTAAATGTAATTTAATTTGATATGGGCCGTTTAAAGTCTATAGGTCTCGGAATGTATAATGGGATTGGAATTTTTCTGTTTTAAAACAAAGATACGAATTTGTATTAATAAAATAGCGTATAATCATTACGCGTTATCAAGAGTGATAATTTAAATTATATAACCATTATTCATTATTCGTTAAAATGTAATAATAATAATAAAAATCATTTCCAGTAGATTATTATAATATACTATAAATAGTTGCTGCTCCGTGTGTACGAATGTAATTCCCCCCCCCCCGATTCGACCACTTAAAAGCAAATTTTTTAAAAATATCCATTCAAACACTGAAATCAATAAATGTTCTTTTTTTCCATCCTTGTTACCAAGGTAACCCGTCATATAATTAATTCTGTGCTAACCATCCTTAAGGGGTCGAATATCGGAAATCCGTTGTCGCGGTGAACACCCACGGTCCCGGTTCTGTCTGCTAAATTTTTAGACCCCTCCGAGCGATGGATTCGGTTGTGGACTAACAAAAACGCTTTTCTTATTGAAATTATTATTTATAGATTATACTGTTTCACAATTTTGATACAGACGTATTGTAGAGAGAACACAATAAACTGCTCTATACCCGGGTCGGATGTAGATCGATAACCAATAGGTGATGCAATAATAATTGATGATAATCGTATTAACTTTTGGCTATTTTTAATATTGTTAAAAAATTTAATTGGTCACATTCGTGTACCGTGTTTCCTACCGCGGCGGAATCGAACGCCCGGAGCAAGTGCAATTTTTATTTAATATTCAAAGAGATAAATTAAACGAACAATATCGTATTTAATTTATAAACAAAAAAAACGTAATCTAAAAAAAAAAAAAAAATATTTTATATTAATGAATATAACATGTATACACGAGATGTGTTTTTCTTGTTTTAATCAGACTTGATAAAAATAATCGCGAAGGTCTTCGTTATACACAAAAGAATAATAAAAATACGGTCGGACAAATTGGATACATACGATTTGATATAATTGTTTATGATTAAACAAATATATTACGACGGAATGGCCTATTTTAACGAATATAAAATATTTTCGTTTGTATATTACGTCACGAGGTGGTATAAATATAGTGTTATAAAAAAAAAAAATTTATATGACTTTATTTTTAACGCACCGAATTAACCGAAAATCTTATATTTTAATCAACAAGATAAGACGACGTATTGTTGAATTTTTTTTTTTTTTTTTAAATAATATTATTTCGGTTGTTTGTCGATGATGACGACAATTACTATTGTGCATAATATACGTACTCCCGACGCCCGTGTGCACCATTTTATTGTACTCCGTTATCCGTAGGTTTGTCGTTAAAAAATATACTTAATACAACGGCACAAAACGCCGGTTTATTTTGATTTTAATATTTTATTGTTTGGTCGTCGACGTTGTGCCCCCGGTTTTCCATTTCGATATCGAAATCGGAAAATCTCGACACGGCGGGCATGGTAGTAGGGGCACATTACTACTCGGTTTTTTAGTAACACAATTCATAATCGAGCACACAACACTACTCATCACTACTAGTACACCTCAAACATAAATCGTGGCACTATTTAAACTCGGTTCAAGGGCAAGGGTATTAATAATAATAATAATAATAATAATAATAACGAACACAGGATGTACGGGCAAGACATTCTTATTCAATTGAATATAATATTGTCTGGTGGCCCGGCCAATCGTTTATTATCGGCGTGTTGTGCCTCAAACACGGCGACGCACGTATATAATCGGCGTACGCGTTTATTTTAAATCACGTACCTTATATGCATTCTCATTCCATTATATGTATATGGTTTTTTTTTCTTCTTCTAATAATAATACGCACCACTATAGATTTTTATATTTTTCCAACGCCTTTGTATTACCGGAAACCACTATCAGTGTGTTCTCAACGTATTTTTTATTTGTATAAAATATTCACTGGTCGCAGTCGAAACTACTGCCCGCCTTACTGCTCTTTTTTTTTTTTTTTTTTTTTATATATATATGATAGCTTATTAACTATTGTGTATATATTTATACGGACTTGTGATCCGTTTAATAACCGCGCGGTGTACGCAACACGGGTACAATATTTAATTTCAATATTATATCTATCACCCGTGTAAATAATCGTTAGGAAAAAATATAGCCAGAAAATTGTAATAATTTTCGTTGTATTCGAAGAACAAATTCCTGGCCGCCCATGATAATTCAAGCGCGGTGTATGTACTTGGTAGATAAGAATGGATGCGTAATAATAATATATTCAGATAATGTTACGATGTTGTGGTGGGGCGAAAACAGTATGGTAATTAATTTCGATTTTTTTTTTTTGTTGTTGTTTCAGACTGATCGAACGTTTGACGTAGAATTGGTGTGACAAATCGAACGCCGTTTATAAAATAAAAAATAAAAATAAATTTAAAACGGAACATTTTATTGATAGTTTTTTTACTTTGTAACTGTTAAGTTTTAAACATACATAAAATATATTTTATATCCACATTTTGGTGACTATTACGAATAATATTAATTAATATGGGAGCCAGACAAAGCAAACGGTCGGTAGACATATCTGCTGGAGCCACAAAAGCAGAAAAAGGACCTGCCGGCGAACCTTTGGAAAACGGCACGATCACTTCGTCGCCCGACGAAAAACAAACGGTCGAGGCAAACGGCGGAGTTGAAGAAACGCCCAAACAGAATGGATCAACACCGCATGTAGACGAAAAGGTATTATTTTTTTTTTTTATTATTATTATAATTTTAGATTTGATCTAAAATACCTAATAAATTACCAGTAGAAATGTAATATTAACGTTTTAAATTATAATAACTTTTTTTTTTTAAATGAAATTATCAAATCATATTTTTGATTAGGTAGGTAATATTAATGCAGAGCTTTACATGTATTTATGCAAAATTGTAATATTATTTTTCTTCGGAAAACGCCTTATACGATATCTATGATAAATAAAAACATAATATTTTATTATATTAATAATATATTAAATGCAATATTATAGACAATTTATATCGTGTGTATGAAAAAAGCAAAATCAATTTATTTTATCATTTAATACATTACATTCATTTTTTTTTTTTTTTAATACTTCGCTCCACAATATGTGTTGCCACCTTATTAATAACATCATTAAGGCCTTATTAATTAATTTAACAATTTGATTTCAACATGTATTAGCTTTCTAAATGTTCTCGTAACATTGAAATATTTCTGAAATAATTCTTTAAATACTTTAGTTTGGAAAAAAAAAAAAAAAACTATGTTTACTCCGAATTTTTATCGATTGAAGTATACTGAAAGTTCTATTCAATTTGTCCATTTAGAAATAATTTCATTATTTTACTCATGACAAATAAATCATAAATGAATCTTCTAGCGGTATTATTGTATTATTACTATTATTTAAAACCTAAAATACCGTTTTGTGACCAGGGATCCCCCCCGGACAAGAGCTCAACGGGAAAATCCAGATTTAGTGGCCTATTCGCTACTGGATACCCCCCCCCCACATGTATGCCGCTGTACTATTAGAGAATAATTGTATTTAGTGTGCAATAACCTGCAAGACGGCTGGTTTTAGTTGAAAGATGTTTTAGTTTAATGTCTTCTATAAATATTATTCTTTTTTGCCGTAGTCGAATGTAGACAAAATCAGTTTTGTTTGTCATGTAAATCATCGGTATTGTGTAAACCTTATGGTAATTTCTATAATACTCTAATCCAGATCCATAACAACTCGTGGCATTAGGTAATACAAACTAATGACTAATTTTCTACAAAATATTCTAATTTTAATTTTATTTGTAAAACACAGATAATTTCCGTTGTGTTATTAGGTTTCAACGTAATTTGTTTTCCTAAATTCATTTTGCAAAAAAATAAAATTTTTATCGCTTGCCCGTTTTTCTTTAACGAACACTTTAACATTGTCCATTGGACTTTTTAAGAAATAATATCCAAAAATAGGCTCTTATTATGACATCTGTCATAATAATGCAGTTCTTTATTGTGCTGGTCAATTTCCTATGTTTTTAACGTCGTATTCAGGTTATTGTAAAATATGACGTATTACCTATAGTAATTATTCACATATGAAAACATCTGATAATATTTAACATTCGCAAAATTTCGGAACCAAAATAATAAATTCGTGAGCAATTTACGTCATTAAAGTTCGCCGTTAAACATGTTTTTTTTTTTTTTTTTGTACAAAAACTGATAATTATTTGATGATATCCATAAACAGTGTTGTAAGTTAACTAGAATATATGCTCTGTTAAAGAAAGATTATCCTAACGTGTGTACGGTACGTCAATTATAAATAACGTACTTGCATATTTAACCTTCAGTAGTATAACTATAGCTTTTACATTTTCTTAAAAACCCCTTTAAGAGATGATTACTAAATTTAAACGTAGTAATCATAAGAGAAGAGGGGTAAATAAATATTTTGGTTTTTTAACCCGATGTTTCAATATTAATATAATTGAAATCATCACTAGGGACCAAGACATCGCTTTAAATCATTAAACTAATGTATTCTGAAGTGGTCATTAACTTCTGTCTGAATGCATTTTTATTTGCATCATAGTGTAATAATAATAATAATATCAATATCAATAATAACAATAATAGGTAGCGAAAAATAATACAAATCACTTAGAAATCGATAATTCGTCTATTTTATTGGTAATTGTTAATTCTTCATGTAGCATTTATAAGAGAGGAGGGATATAGTATAATATTTTGGTTTTTTAACCCGATAGTTTGATTTTTATATTGTCGTAATTATCACTAAGGGCAAAAACAATTTTAAAATGTACATATAGTGGTAATGCATAGACATATTTATAGTACTTACATTTAGGTATCTTTTAAACAATTTTAAATGTATACATCCTTTTTAGAGGTGATTGCTAATGTATTATGTAGCATTCATAAGAGAGAAAGGATATAGTAATTTGTTGGTTTTTTAACCCGATATTTCGATAAATATATTGTCGTAATTATCACTAGGGGCCAAAACATGATATAAAATAAATTATTGTGTGTATATAATATTTTTTTTTTCTATTTTATTATTTCTAACATTTTATTGTAAATGTAAAAAATAAAAAATGATAGTCGGTTTTGATATAATTGTGCGCAACACAAATGCAATGCAATTGTAATTTATCAATTTAAAATCAAAATTATGTTCTTAGGAAAATACCGAATCAGCGCCTCCTTCTATTAGCGACGTCGTCAAAGAACCTGCAACTTCAGAAGAAGAAAAAACTGAAGCCGCGGCTCCTGAAGTTAACGGAGAAGTAGACACTACTGTTGATGAATCGGCTAAAAGTCCTATCGATGAATCGGTTCCAGCAGAAGTACAAGCATCGGGAGAAAAGAAGCGCAAGAAGAAGAAGTCTTGGTCGTTCAGAAGTATCAGTTTTTCTAAGAAAGACAAATCCAAACCAACTGTAAAGGAAACATCCGTTGCTGACGTGAAAACTGAAACAGTGGAAGAGGTAAGATACCAACAAAAAATAACTATCTAATATAATTGAGTTGAGAAACTCTATGGAAATGTATATATTTAGCAGATATTTATTAATGTAGCAGATATAATATATCAGCTGCATTATAATAATAATAATAATAATATATTATATTATTATTACAAAAAAAAATAAAAAATTACTGTCGCTTTCACTGTAAAAAGTATTCACCACCACTTTCAATTACTATTATAAATAAATTCAAATGCCCTCAAACTAATTAACAAATTGCATTAATGTAATTAAAACTATCATTCGAATTTTCAATATGTCTATAAAAAAAAAAAAAAAAAAAAATATGTGGAGTTTATCCAAATTAGTTTAGTTGAATGCAAAATAATAAACTTTGAAATTGATTATACATTTTATTACTTTATATATAGTTTAGTTTATTAGTTTATATAAAACTTAAAGAAAGAATTTTTTTTTTGTGCTATTGAATTATATGAATAACAAAGTTTATATTAATTCATTTTTGAAAGTTCTATACGATATTTATTTAGTAATATTCCATCAACTTAATATTATGCAACACACTTTCACTTTTAAGTTTAGACTTTTACCTCTATTCTATATTATAAAGAACTAACTGACAAATATCAATCAAATCAGTTAGGTACCTACTGTGGTTTAAAAAAAAAACAAAAAAAAACTGAACCATTATGTTTAGTTAAGAAAGTTTCAATTTTAAGATAACCGACTGATTCTTTTCCGTTTCTGATTAAAATCGATTCTCGTCCTCGTAGAAATATGTGACCTATAGAATAATAACATATAATTAAAAAAAAAAAAACCGTATAAATATCTATAAATTATAGGTTTAAAATATTTCATTCGTTTTCGACATATTTATCGACTTTGTTCTCTAGTATTTTTAGGAACGCCTCGGATGCATTTTGTCAGTTTTTTTTCGTCTTTTCTTTTTTTTCTCTCTCTATATTTATTATTATTTTTACCAGACAGTAGCAAGCGGCAGCGCGATGATGGTCATAAAAAGCAATCGTGAAACCTTGAACCTATCACGGTGTAGGGCGTTGACTCGTTTGAATACTCGATGTGCGATAGCCCTATATATCAGTTTCTCTAATGTTGTTGCGTTCTTCACGCAGAGAATGCACTAGATCGCGCGCGTGTTGATGATAGTCACGAATTTTACCATATTTAATTTTTTATTATTATTATTATTACTACTACTATTATTACTGCAGCAAACAGCGAGAATAAAGAAGAAGACGGTGGAGGAGGAGGATGAGGATGAGGAGGAAAGGGGTATAATAATATTACATTATTATATGTATTATATGTGCCACGCGCGATCGGGATTAATCATATTTTAGTTTCTTAAAAAATAGACAACAATAGCCGCTAAGAAAATTGTCAGCGTAAACAATAAACGTAAAAAAAAAAAAAAAAAAACACCTCGGACGATATAAGAGTAACTTGTTGTTATTATGTTGTAGAGCGTACGTGGATATGTAGTTTAAGGTTTTTCTTCCGATATACAATATGCTTGCGCGACACGACTTTTGTCTACAGGAAACTGTGATCGAGGAATTATTATTATTATTATTATTATTGTTGTAGGTATTATCGCCTGTTTTTCTTCCAAAGTATTTTTTTTTGTAATCGGTAAACCACACCTCGTTTGTTGTTATACGCATTCAAACAATTTCCATTATTATAGCTCCGTCTCGACGATTCCCGGGTTCTCTTATGATTAAAAATTCCCCGTTATGCTGCACGCCCCGTAGTATTCATTTCATTATTTATTTATTATTATTATTACGAGTATATTAGAATAAAAGTTATTTTAGTTAAATACAATAATATTTTAATTAATTATATAATATTATAATAACCCCTTACTTACTATATATATATATATATATATATGAGAGAGAGAGAGAGAGAGAGAATTGAATTAAAATAATAATAATAATAAAAATAAAAAAAAAACGTTTTCTACGGTGGTGTGGGCGTTGTTGAAAATAATGACTTCCTCTTGAATTAACTACAGTTTGTTTAAGATATATATATATATATATATATATATATACACGTGAACACTAGACTAACAAACGAACTCTTGATATAAAACATGTGACTGTAACCTTTATGTTGAATTATTGTTAAATATCCCGGTATATTAATTTATATTTATTTTTACTAAACGTTGAGAAAATAGGATGTGACACAAAGTTCAACGTTCGTTTTTCGAACGTTCATTAAATATTAGTTAAACCTTTGTGTTGATTTATATAAAACGCGACAGATAATACACAATGTATTAAATCCGATAAATACTAAGAAAAAATATCTAATTGATATTCACGAGTATATTTTTTTATAATACTCTTATAATTTTTTTTTTTTTTCAACGTCTTTTTTTCACGCCTTCTCAATTCAAATTCTAAAATCACACTTGGCACGCCGTTATCTGGAGTCCAAAAATCATATTGTACAATACGATATTGACACGAATTTCTAATAATTTAATCGGGACCTGCCTGTATATGCACCTATCTATCTACCTAGCCAACTGCTCTATTATAGAGAAATTTTTCAACATAAAAAAAAAAGAAGAAAATTAGACCGAAAACTTATTCTTTTTCATAGGCGAGAGGTGAGGAAAATATCCCCCCTATTTAGGAATCGTGATTTTGAGGGAATGGGGAAATGACTAGAAAAGCAAAGGCATGTTGCCAAAAAAAAAAAAAAAAAAAAACAAATCAATAAAATAAACAAAAAAAACTTATGTACTATATATATATATATATATATATATACCTAGTGAGAGAGGAGAGGTAGGTGTGGTATACTACACGCATACAGTCCAGGGAGGGTCCACGAAAACCCGAGACGCGCGCCCGATCGATCGCCGGAGACCCGTCTCGACGCCCCTGTTACCGTGGCAACGCGGCCAGCGGCTCGGGCTGTGGCGTTTTACCGTACAATTTAATATCAAATCGGGCGGGTAGCTGCTGCTGCCCTGCTGCTGCCGCCGTCGCCGTCGCCGCCGCCGGCTATCCCGGAATTGAATATAGATCCGCCGCCCGCCCGCCCGCCAACTACACTGCAGTTATTAACCGGATTTTTACTAGTCGTGTGTATATATATATATATATTTGTTTTATTTTATTTTATTTTTTTATTACCATTCTGTATTATATATATATATATATATATACCCCCGGCAGCGCGCGTGCGGGTCGACGGTGCTCAATTAATATATATATCTACATTTCGACGCATAATACCGGTTAATATAATAACAGTCTACGCGGGGGTTGTGGTGTTTGTTAACGGCAAAGTGTCCCGGTTTAACTTAACGTTAGGAAAATGTCCCGTCGAGTGTGTTTGTGTTAAAAAACAATAATAATTATAATAAAAAGTAGTAGGCACACACTCGCCCGGAGAATCGTTAAATATTTACTAGGCGCGTTAAACGACCGCCGCCCCCTTTTTTTTTTTTTTTTATTTCTTTCCTACTTGATATACTTACGTAATTTGGTATGCGGGGAGGACACGTTAGTGGGAGTGCGCGTGCAATTAATAAAACGGCGATTGGTCTAGTTGAAATTCGTTTTTTGTTTTTTTACTTCGTGCAATTTAAAAAAAGATACATTTAAAGTGTTGAATTATATAGCAAAGAACCTTATTTGCATATTTACTTCCCCCTGTTTTACACGCCAGGTGTGGTGTTGTATATCGAAAACAACTGGTTAGCATTTTTTTTTTTTTTTGATATTTGGGTAACCTCGACTACACGACTAATACCAGTTTACCGAGCTCTGCTCAGAATTGTTTTTCGATTGCAATCGGCTCTCAGTTTTTAAACTGACTTACTCCATATTTGTATAAATTCCCCACAGCCTATAACAGTTTGCCTATGCGTGGTGTGAAAATTATATCCGGTTTTTATTTATACGGGTAATATTATTCGTTTATTGAACTGAAATAATAATTTTGACCACCACATTTATTATATTTGTTTAAACTACAAACGCCCATTTATGTAGAACGTCTCGTTCATACACGTAATTATTGATTTTAAATAATAATTGTATTCGTCATAAAGCATTACATGAATTGTATGTTATTATGTTTTATCAAATATTATGTACTTCATATCGTATTATGTTTTAATGTGTTTACGAAGATTAAGAGGTTATAGTATTTGTATTACGTATGTCTCCTGGTATCTATCATTAGAACGTACATAGTCAGTTATATAAAATGTCGAACTATGAATTCGCCTCGGAATTCCCTGACTGATGATAAAATATATTTATTGATTGTATATTAATAATTACAGTTTTAATTGAATAAATTACAATTAAAAAAAAAAAATGGAAGATTTCTCAAGAACCTACTTATTTTAAAGTAGGTGCTCAATACAAAATAATATATTATAAACTCGTAACTTTTAATGCATTAATATACAAACATAATATTTAAAACGTTGTTGTTTTACTTGGTATAATTTATAGTTATATTTTAAATTATTATAGCTCTATCATTTATATATTAAATTGTTGATTATTAAGCATTTTGGATCTCGTTTAATATTTTATGGTGTTACACTATGTGCAACCAACGGATCATTACTCTTATCATTATACGGCATAATTATCTTTGGAATTTTTCTTTATCTCTATTTTGAATATACATTCACGCTGAGTAAATATAATATTATAATAAATTTAATATGTATACAAGTTTTAAAACTCTAGTGTTAATTAATCAGAAATAGTTTGGGTTTTGGTTTGTTTATCATTATATTTATTATACGTATTGAATTTGTTCTGGCGATATTTGAATAACTGATTAAAATAAAAAAAAAGAAATCATAAATCCATAAAAAAAAAAAAAAAAAATACGTTCCACTACCACCATTACAAATTATAGTAAATTTAAAACACAGTATAGGTTTTTTAACATTTTTTTTTTTTTGCAATAACCTCAACGGTTTTGGTCAACACAAAGACTTGAAAATCAGAAATGTAAATAACAGGTATTCATTTCTGCTAGGAAAGATGAGGAACCGGGAATTAAATATCGAGAAAATATTGCACAGGAATATATTATTCAGGAATGCTATTACCAGAAATGAAATTTGATATCAACGTATTTATTGTACATTCATACAATTCATACATTCCTAATGAATCATTAATTCATTCCTATGTATTATTTTTCCCGAATATAATATTCCATGTTTTATCGTTACTTTAATTTTCTGGTTTTTATTTTCATATGCTAATTGCATTTATCGACAATTGCTTTCCGGTGAAATATCTTTTACGATAATAACATTCCTATCAAATATTTCACCCGAATTTTAACTTCTTGCACATTATTTTCCCAAATATTTTTTTTTTCTCGTTTGTTATAATAGTCCAGGTTATTCCTTAGTTCCTTAAAACACCTTTCCTGTATTTATCTTTCCTGCAAATTATGTTTCTTCGTTTTTATTCTTGCCGCACTTTTACAGCCCTCCACGATTTTACACAGTAAATAACAACCAACTGCTGTACAGTATTCACGTGTTTTATTTTAGTGAAATCGAGTTTCACGTTTACCTGTAGTTTATATATAAATTAAATGACGATAAACCGCTAAATAATTCAATCGTCAATTGAAATCATTTTTAAATGCCATAATTCTCGTGTTCTAATTTATAATAATTGCTTGCCATTATTATAATATTATTGCATTTAGTAAAGTGAGAGCACACCGGATTTTCTCTACGTAAATTTGGTTTGTCTTAAACAAATTAACTGATAACTTGCGTGCAATTAAATTGATTGCTATAATTTAAAGCATTTTTATCGTTGGCAAATTCAAGTAGTTTTTAATTATTATTATTTATTATTTTTTTTTCAAATATAATATTGAAGAAATGCAAATTACAAACTAATTATATTTTATAACGCGTAAAACATTTAACTTTTTATTTAGTGTACGCTCACGGAGTGTTATAAAAAAAAAAAAAAAAAAAAACATTCACATATAATTTATTAGTTGGTTAAAAATCTAATGTAGAGTTATAATTATTGTGTATGAAACAACAGTTGATTAGCGACTTTAATTTAGCAAACACGAGTTTTGGAGAGAGGAAAAAAAATCAATCTTTTGGGCCACGGTTTTTTTTTTTTTTTTTTACATTTTTTATTATTGAATAATAAATTAGGAGGTAATGAAACCTCCTAATGATTATTGTTTAAAACTTCCTTCGGTGAACTGCATATATATATATATATTATTACAATGTATGCAACCCCGAGTTTTTTAACAATTTTTTTTATTATTATTTTAAATAGTAGGTCAAAACTGTATCGTTAAATCACCGTTATTGGAGCCGTTATATTATAATACGATTATACTACGTTCCCGAAAATTAGCGCGTCTATAGTGGAAAGAAAAAAAAAAAAGGGGGACATAATATTATATTACTATTATATACCATTAATTTTTTCTCAGACCTTCGGGGTATGTCGAGGAAAACAATGAATATAACAGTAAAAATCCAAAGATCGCGCGTCCTTCGGAGGCATATATATATATGTAAAGAAGACGAAGAAGAACAAAAGCGGAAGGCGCGCGCGCCTTCATTTTTCCCCTTAACCGATAGACCCGATACACACACACACACACAATATTGTGATGGCGATAGCATTGTAATGGCTTTGTCGTGTCTTCAACCGGTTTCTGTGTCTCGGGGTACATTGAACTATGTTGGTTTTTTTTTTTTTCAATTTTTTTTTTTTTTTTTTTTTACTTATTTTTCTTCTCTTTTTCGACAAAGACCCAACAGTTGCGGCGTGTTCCGCAGTGTATAATAATACTACACACACTCGCGCGCGCGCGCGCGCTTGCGCTCCGACCACTCGGCTGCTGCCGTTCTCAAATGACGCGTAACCGCGGTACGAGAGGGAGAAGGCAGGCCGCCGGCCCTCCTTCCTTCCACTATACGAGGTGGTTTTTTTTATCCTTTAATTTTTTTTTCTGTATAGTACACTCACTTACTTACTACTACTTACTTTACTTGCACGCACGGTATATAGTCATTATAATAATTGTCAAATAGTTCTAAGAGGTTATACCCACCACCACGCGCATACATATTTAGTGAGATAAACGCATTTCATTTCGTATGATTCTTTTTTTTTCTTCTTCTTCTCTTTTTTAAGTGTATACCACTAAATATTATAATACGATGAAACAATAGTACAAATATTACGTTGGGCGGCGGTATACATATGCTAGGAATAATATTTTTATTTTTTTAAAACATTTTTTTTATTTTACTCCGTGAGAAAATATCATATATTTTATCCTGCCGCGGACGAAGAAAAAACATAATAATAATAAACCAAACAGTCATGTTGTACTCGAAACGTTTTTTTTTTTTCTTTCTTCTTTTTCCCGTTTTCAATAACGTATACAACGCGGTTAATAAAAACGCCGGGGTATCGTGTTGATAAATTGACGGTGTCGGACGATATTCTTCTTTTCCGGTCTCTCCCTTAATATTATATATAATAATATATATGTTTACGTTTTGCGTAACCTATTCATAAAAAAAAAAAAAAAAATCTGTTTTTATCCCCCTGGAATGTCTGACGTGCCATTTTTTTTTCTCTTTCGATTTTGCCTGACGTTTCCTGTATATCGAAAATCTAAACGATTGTCTTCTATCGTTCTATAACATATAATATGATGAGATACCGTATATTTTATTCGTCATAAATTCTTCAATCCCGTCAATATTATCGTTTTAATATACGTTTTACTCTCGTTTATTGTGCAATTCCGATTATTATCCAATACATTATACGGGTTATACAGTTTGCTTTATTCCGCAGTAAACATATGGAGGTTCTTCTATAACCGCTACGTTAGAATCCCATTATTTACTCAAGAATAGGAAAATAATTTATTGTGTTATAACGTGTGGAATTTTATTTGTGCGTTTTAATTTGAGAGGAGAACAACGAATAAAAACAACTTTAATTTCAAAATTGGACTAAACTATAATATTTTAGTTTAACATGTTAAACAAAACCTATAAATAAATAATGTTTGGTGGATTTATGTGTAGAGGTCCCTAGTTAAAATGAAATATGGCTGAATATCTAATAATCTATATTGAACGCTATAAAATTGTTTAAAACGGTATTTTTATTTTAACACTAAAAAGAAAAATATAATGTTTTATTAAAAATGAATATATTTTATTACGTATGTTTTTGAACATACGTAATTTCCATATAAACTCTTTAAGCCCGAGTATTTCATTTTAAAAAGAGACCTCCTAAATGCTATTTTTTTTTTTTTTGTAACTTACATTTCTGCCTTATCTTTGGTCGTAAACGAATTATATACGTGTGAGTGAGCTATATTCGTCTTATGGGCGCCCCTCCGGCTCGACCATATGGTGTCGTTACTGCCCCTCAACCAGTTTATATATTTTTTCATTTTGCAGAGGGGACACACCCGCCGTATAAAAATAATTATTGTATTTTTATAACAAACCCGATTTCCTGTCGTTCTTTGTATATTTACAACGGGTTACATTTATTTCACGAATGAAAACTTAATAATCGTTGATAAAGTAAATAAGCCAGCAATACTTACTTACACCGGTCAAACGCATTGCCGGATTTATGACGATAACTCAGGGATTTATTAGATCGACCATTTCAGGAAACGCCCATTATTCATATGTTCCACGTTATATTATTCTTTACAAATACATTTCCGGTATTTATAATTCCGATAAGTTGAGTTTTTATTAGTTTTATTATCTCGACTTTTACAGTTCTCCAATAAAAAATCATTAGATCTCGCCTCGGCCCCCGTTCCACAGTCACAATTTCCGTTTATTAATTTTTAATGTCATTTCTCGCGGGTGTTGTTACACTGCGACAATTCTGACCTTTTTCGTCTAAAAGTCGATGGGTTAACCGAGATAGAAAAACATATATATTATTATACAGACTGCGATAAAACCGAGAGGTACTACGTTATACTAATAGTTGCAGTAATTTTTTATAAACATCGTAGTGTTAGTTATTATTATTTATAACAAAATCTAAAATTCTATTACAAACTATTATTATCTACTGTCGGATATCAAAACTAATCAAAAGTCATACATTTTCGTTCACACTCTCCGGAGAGTTCGTAATTTTTAAGACGACCCGTTGACGGATATTCAAAAAATAGTCGAAAACTTTTTTTCACTGTTCCTTTTAAACAGTTGTACAACTTCGTTGAGAAATTACATTCTAGCAACCATTTGGTCCAGCAAAGGCCGGAGGAACCCTCATCTGATATTTGTCGGTTTTATCAGTTGCTCACAGAGCAAAATAAAGGCGAGTGTTTGTGGTAGCAACCGAGTAAGAACAGACTTAACCCGAATAAGTCAGGGAAATTTTATGATATTCTGAAATTTTAATTTCAAACTTCAATCTCTATTTTCGTAAATACGAAATGGTCTATGAAAAATAATTGTCAATATGATCGTACTGTATTTTTTGTCTTATTATTGTTTTATGGGAGGGTGTTAAATTCAAAAATAATGTATGTAACAAACATTTTACACATATTATTTATTTACATTCCAGTAATAAACCGTCCCGGGTGGGAAAAAACATGGAAAATTCAAAAAGGAATTTCGTGACAACCATGGACACGTGACTGTTTTACGTCGTTTTCTGTACTGCCCACGCGTGGTATAATTATTGCTTACTCTAAGATTTCTGATTATTATTATAATTTTAATTTGTAATCGGAGTCCCCAAGTCCTGTTCGTGACAAGTCCTTCCGCCCACAGACTTCGTCGGAAGTCATCTGTGCCGTGTCATTGTATTTTTTTTATGAAAAGCCACCGCGTGTTTCGCGTTGAAAAACAATATTATTTTATTGTCCTAAAGAAAAAAAATACAGATTTACACCGTACACGAAATACATTAGACGTAATATTATAATACTGCCATATTCCACGACAATGAATCGTTTTTGGCTACGTTCTCGCGACGCAAAAATTATTGCTATAGTATAATTCAAATTACCTTGTAACAATAACAATTTATCGGGTTAATATTACAGTGGTTTTCTCTTCGGAGAGCATCCCGATGTCTTTTAAACCGACAAGGGAAATTTCGTTTACTTTATCGTTTTACTATGATGCGTGTGTTGTTTCTACTAGAAATAATCGACTTTTGGTAATAGATTTTTTTTTACAGTCGGGGTGCGTTGCGGTAAAATTTTTCATATTGCCTATTGTAGTTTTTTTTTTTTTTTTTTTTTATTATAATTTCGATATATTATATAAACTAACGAAATTAACGGTTTTTTGTCGTATTGAATTTCGTTTTGTCGTTGTAATTCCGTTAATGGTTTACTGTTTTTACGTACCTATATAAACTAAATATTCCTGTATATCCCGACTATTACTTGATTTATATGTACCCAAAGTTCGTGTCGTATCGCTGCCGGCCGGCCACCCCAATAATAATTGGGTCCGTTAAATTTTGCAGACCGAAAACCCATTAAATCGATTTATACCGCCGCCGGCTAACTTTGGCTCGGCGCCCCGATTATTTAGCGCATTTACATCATTTATTTCCATCCCATTTTCGCCGCCCCCTTATCGTCATCGAATCATTCGTCCGGTCATTGGTATTTATTAGTTAAATAAATATGACGAACAAATAATATCTACGCGGAATATAATATGAGCGTTGTTGGGAATTATTTTTGCAAATGATAAAATAACAAAATACGTATGGTATTTAGATTATAATTCTCACCAAAATTACGTTAAAAATAATATTATCATTTTTGCCACGTCTGACGGCCCGACTAATCCGAGCGTATTAAAGAACTGCCACTTATTGTAAATATTTTATTATCGCTATTTTAAAAAAATAATAATAATATATAGGTTATAAATAAAGAAATCAATTTTTTTTTTTTTTTTTTTTTTTTCATTAATTATTCTTAAATTATTTTCGGCATATTTGTATTTATTAATACTTTTTAAATAGTGGTGTTACAAAATATAATATTATTCGTATTTTTGTTGGTTTTTTGTTTTAATCAAATCGATATATTATATACACCGACGGTAATCCCTACCTCCCCCCACAAAAAAAAAAAAACCCGGTTTCTCTCAAACGTGATAGTTTGGTTCGTAAAATAATAATATATAAGTAGTAGCACACTACTTTCGGCCTACTCGGCGATAGCCTACTTATAATATATAGGTACTTTGACGTTTCATAAACAGAAAGAGATAATATCAATGTGCTACATTGTCTTTGTCATATGATCGATCGATCCCCCCCCGAGCATTAACAAACACACGATAGGGGCTAATCCGAAATAAATAATTCGGTATTATTGTTCTTCGAGAAATTTAATCTTCTACCGTTGATAATTTGCGATCGTATCGATGTATTATATCGTCATCTAAAAAAAAAAAAAAAAAAAAAATACATCCTTTCTAACAAACGACCTTTTTTTTTTCCTTTCCAATAAATATTAAATACGCACCGGTGAAATGTCTTATTTTAGTTTTTTTTTTTTTTCTTCTGAAATTACTACCGACATCAATCGAAGAGGTATTATCACTATCAAGTTACTTTTGGAACGTACGTTTGCGGCGTTTAGGTTGAAATTAGAGTTTGAATACAGATCGTAATACTTGATAAAGAGGATAGAGAGGATTTCGAGAACGTTGCGGTTATTTAAAAAAAAAAAAAAAAAAACGATAATTACTTGCACGTTTTTATTCTCGGTTGAAACTATAAAATTAACAATATTTTAATATATATTAAGTTTGCAGACTGTTGTATTATGGTTTTTGTAAAATATATTAGATTGGAATTAATATAACATTAAAGTATTCAATTATACGGGTTTGTACGAAATCCATTATTTTTGGTTGATAATTTCCAATAATTATTTTTATTCTCGACATTAGCGACTATTTTCTATTATAATATATCCTTGATTTCGCATTTTCCGCATAAAACGCAAAATGATCATTAATATACGTTTATAAATCGGTTAATAATTTAAATACCTACTGTCATTACCTACTTCACGGTATTCATTCCGTATTCAAAAATAAATAAAAAATAATATACAAATTATATATATTTTTTTAAATTGGCATCAAAAAATGAATAGCTACTTCTTTTTTAACATATTTTTTTTTTTTAGTATAATATTTTTACGTTTTATATATTTCGCGCGCCAGTAAAATATGGGCTATATTTTCCATTTACCATTATTATTATTTTTTTTTTTTTGTTTCCTGTTGTTGTTCATCATCACGGTTGATCATCTTTGTTCAAGGATCCTTTTCGCGTATCGTCCTCGATTCGATGTTCGCAACTAGTTTATTGCGTAGGTGTATATATATTTACTGTAAGCGTATCTGAAAAACCGAGGAAGCGTGGCGGGAAAACGATATCATCAAATCGGGGGAAAAAAAAAAAATAATCAAATCGAATTGTAAACGAATATGTTTGTTGTGTGTATCGAATATGTTTCATCATCGTGTGTCGTCCTCCCCACAACGCCTGATTCCCTCGTGGCCCTATAAATATAATGTTCACCAACGTTCTGACAATAGTATCGTCCTGTCCCGGTCGAACTTGTCGCGGTGTTACGTGAATAATTTCCGAGCTTTTTTTTAAATTTTTTTTTTAAGTTGTCTCCAGTGATATTCACCGGTTTTATTATTTATCTATTTCTTCGTATCCCGCGCCGCCATGTCGTCTGAGAATTCAATGTTTTTTCCAAAGGTACCCATTGAAAATATATTGTACTAGTTCCAAACGTATTTTAAACGCAAACAAACGACGATACTATTATTTGTAGTTTTTTTTTTTTTTTTGTAAACCGTATTTGATAATATAAATATATTATAATCTTGTTTATTCTATTCTTCAGTGGTACGACATTCTACAGACGGCGGGAAATTATTAATTATTTACACAAGTGGTCTTTTGAATATTTCATGTTTAAATTGCTGCCGGTTATATTGTTATCAATTATTCAGTTAATCTCGGCTCGTTGTGACTTTTCAAAAAATGTTTATTGTATAAATCATATCACAACAGCCCTTAACGAGTATAGAATAGACGTAACTAGAATAGAAATAACTTTATTATTGCCCATAGTGATCTAATTTATTATACGGTTCTAATAGGGGCGAATTGATTAATGGAAGAGTCTTCTTAGACGTTAACCTCTCTGTAATACGTCGTGACTCGTTTATTGTCGCCGTTTAATTGACTGTAATTCGATCATTGTGCACACTAAAACGACATCGTCTATTCCCATGAATTTTTAAAGATTGTCCACTGTTTTGACCTTGCCCGCATTTTAAAAATTAAAAATAATCTACGAATGTCAATTGTAAATTTATAATTTAATTACTAATTTCCAGGTGGCCGAAGAAGAGATAGTGAAAGAAGAGGTTGTGAAAGAAGAAGCTCAACCAGAATCCGAATCCGCTGTTACTGCTGTTGAAGTTCCAAAACCTACTGAAGAGCCTTCTGTAGTCGTTGAAGAAAAAGAACCAGCTCCTGAAGTAAATACACAGAAAATCAATATTTGTGTAAAAACACAATTATAGTATTAATTGTTGTATATATTCTCTTAATTAGACCACCACGGTTGTGACTGAAATTCCGCCGCCATTGCCAAGTAGCCCTCCGCCAGTAGAAGCCCCTGCTGCAGTGCCAACACCAACCATAGTTGAAACTCCTGCTCCAGTTCAACCAGCTGAGCCTGAAGTTGAACCTGAAGTGGTCACACAGTCTGAGCCTGAAGTATAAAAAAAAAAATATTTGATATATGTTTTATAGTATCGTATTTTAAATATAACATGATTATTTCAGGATGAGACAGTTGGTGGCGGAGAAGGATTGGCTGAACCCCCTGAAGGTTTAAACACATCTGATATTGAAAAAGAAGTAGCTGAGGTACCATTGGTCAATGGTAACCATGTAGAAGATATAAAATCCGAGCCATCTTCTCCAGATGTAATACATATTTTCCCTTTATAGTACATAGTATATGGTGCAATGGTTTGATAAATGCTATACATTTATTTTTATATAATATTTATATAAAAGAAAATGTTATAACTTTGTATTTAACAACATAGAAAACTAATATTAAATTTGATTTATGGTTCATGTAAAACTCAAAGTTGCCATTTTATAATGTTCCTTTTAAAAAAAAAGGTTAAACTGTGTAAACATTTATTTTGTTAAAGTTGAATCATTTATTTCAACAATTTTCATATTTCTCTCAGATTAATTCTGATTGTAGTATGATAAACGGAGAAAAATGCACATTTTAAATGACCCAATCTACAAATTATAGTCTTCAATGTCTGTAAATATTATGGGTTAGCTGATACCACTTATTACCGATTTTTTGTTATATGCTACTAATATAAAACCATGAGTTGATATTGAATTAACCAATTTATCACTTGAAAACTCCATTTTTTTTTTAACACTGATATTCCAGTATATTATAGACATCTTTCTCTGAAAATATCAGTTTTGAAGAAAAAAAAACTGATATTGTGTATCGATTTATATAACAGCCCACCCCTAGTAAATATGTTTCATAAGAAGTAACTTTACAACAAAGTGGCAATTTTGAATTTACCCATTTACTATAAAATAATTAAGTACCTATTTATTCTATGGCAAATATCATTTGTAGAACTATAATACACAAATGTAAAACAAATTCTTGATTACTGTTATTATATGTGTTAACTCTTCATATATTATATTGTTATACAATAAGCATAGATAATATATAATGGATAGCAGTTGTTACTCAACTAGGATTTTTTCAATAGGTTTTCCACCTTAATGGAAATCCTCCTTCCCGTAACTTTTGTCTGAATACACTACTGGTGGTGTTCGGTGATAGATAGACTGAAAACTCATATTATAGATATAAATCTCATATCATTTTGGAATAGTCAAATTGTAAAGCGTAATTAGTTTTGTATATAAGCTTAAAAAAATTAAATTTCTATAAATTTGGTTCAAGGAGTGTATCCAAACACCCCCTGGGTTGTGCCATTGATGGATAGGACATGTTTGTATCAGTAACATAGCGGCTAGTGTTTTCCAATAAAGAAGAGAGATAAAATTATATATTTTAATCCTACTGCCATGTCGCAATCACCATAGAAAGTAGTTAAATTTTTGCTGGGTGAGACAAAGAATTAAAAAAAAGCGTTTGATAACTAATAGTAGCCTATCCCATTATATATTATTTATGGCAATAAGGTACTTAATATTTATTTATTTGTTATGTTATTTCAGGTCAGTTCTGTAACCGATAAAATTGAAGCAATCAAGCTTTCGAACACTGCTGATATTAGTGAAGCGACTTATGAACATTCTAACGTAAGTATTTCTATATTAAATTTTTCGTGTAATTTGATTTTCGTAGTATTTCCCTTGGGTCCACTAACACAATTTTTCTCAGCTATGTTGAATTTACCTTTTTCCCGGTAACTTAATTTATAAAAGTTATTAGTAATAACTCATTACACACAGCCAGTCAATTTAATCCTTCATTCAATTTCGATTAACAATGTTGCTGCAGACCAATATCATTCAATTTGTTGTTACAATTTTTTAGTAATTCTATACAATATGTAATTTTCTAATGTTACAGGATTTGCATGAAGTAAATGGCGTATCTGATGCAATAGCAGTTACAAATGGTGATGGTGGAGATGCTGGGGGAAGTGATTAAAATGTGGTCTACTATTATTATTTTCTTTATTCACTAAATTTATCGTTGACGTCAGTTATCGTAAACTACATTAATGTTATTACCTACTACTTTACGTGAAAAGAAAATGATTACTTTAGAATTCCTTTTATTATTTTTTTAAACATTCAACTAAAAATACATTCCCATTTTGATGATTATAAATTTATGCATTTATCCTTTCAAATTATTTTTATACATAATTTTTGTAAACTGTAAAAAAAAAAAAAAAAAAACAAACAAACAAGCAAACAAATTACTAGAACAAAATACATTTTGTACAATTATCTATATTTTTTTTTTTTATTGTATTCGGCTGTTTATAAATATTAATATTTTTTTTATAATTTATTATTTTATTAGATTTTATACATTAAAATGAAAAGTAAAAATGATAACAATATACCATTCAATGCAAATTAAAATGTTAAGTCCATTGTTATACAATATCTTTCTTTTTACACATAATTACTCTTTTGATAAGGAAATGAAACGCTCAAATTTTTTACAACCAACACATTCCCGGACCAATTTTAATTTTTTATAATAATTTTTTTACTTACTCATATGCCTAAAAATAAATTAATAAAATTGATCAATTTTTCATTTCTATAAGTACATATACATAATATGTGTATTTTTTTTATATATATATAGCATTTATTTGTATTTATTTTAATTTTAAAATATTTATAAAACGTTAAGGAAAAAATCTGTTATTTTTATTTTTCGTCCCAATTTAAAGATTTAGTATTAATTTTGAAGTGAAAAAAAATTGTTGTGAGTTTTAGTTATAATATTACGATATTTTTGGTATGAGGCACTATGCTTCTCATTGCGTGAACGAATTATAATTATAATTATAATCACATACACAGTATATTCCATCTCACATTGACATCTTCCAAATATGATATAACACTGTATATTATTTAAAACATCTTATTATTATAACATTTTTTTTTTTTACTGTAAATGTATAGTTATTTCCATAAAATTTAGTAGTTTTAATTTAATGTTTAAACTCCCGATATTCTTTTCTTTTTTTTTTCTTTAAGTTTAAAACCGTTTGTACTTTTATAAAACTTACATAATAAAAAGTAGATTACATGGCTCCGTCATGTCGCATAACCAACGTTTTGGTGCAAATATATATATATATTTTTAAATTTTTAAACATAAACAATTTTGATAACTGATGAAAATTTAGCATTGTTGAGTTTAAGCTCATGCTTTTTTCGCTCGAAGTAAAAAAAAAAAAAATAATAATAATAATTATATTGTATATGTTAGCTTTTTAGATTGTTCTTTTTATTTATTTTATTATTAGCCTCAAAATTTTATATGACTCGTACATTATTTTTTTTTCTATTCGAACGGTTTTTTTTATATATATATATATAAATATATAATTTTAATCTATTATGTTAATATATGTAGTTGTTTAGGCATTATATGTATTATGTTACGTCTGTGCTAAATGACGTAACATGTACGAATAATATATCATTACTGTATGATTAATTATTTATATGAATATAATTTTTATGCTAATGCAAGCCATCTTTCATTGTAGATTTAGTATATTATTTTTTCTACTAGCCTATGTATATGAACATTTTTTTCTTTGAAGATAAAATACTTAATTAAAAATATAATATCATTGAGTTTTTATTAAACACTGACCCCATTACTATTCCCTGTACGCTTTGGTCCGAAACAGAGTTATAGGATAGTAATATTTTGTATGAAACTTTCACTTGTCTTTAAAATTTAAACACTATGTATATTGCAGCTATAAGTTTTTATTACGGAGGCTGTACTATACGAAATAGTTTTAAAATTTAAACTCTTGGTTTAGTGCGGACTAAAGCAAATTGCCAATTCTTTGTGGTTACAATATTATTTATTACTATTTCTCCTGTACTGATTTTTATCGAATTCCCGGTGAACAGTTGTACTTTCTCATTGCGTATTGGACTGTCTACTTGCACTTGCGTAAGTGCCACTAAACCTGTGTAGATGACCAAGACACCACTGGCCACCGCTACATCAAGTAAAATACGTTATCAATGAACTAGTATTGCCTGTTTACTGTGATGATATACCTGATTAATTAATGCAATACATACTATCCGTTCGTTTTTTTTTGTTTTTTTTTAGCATTTTGTAATTTTGTTGCACCCATGCTACTGAACCTATTATTATCCGGCGTTCCGGCATTATAATTTTAATATTTCAATAGGTCAACTTTAACCTAAACGATATTTGTTCATGTGATAGATAACAATTAACTAATGTATGTGTGTAGCTATAATATTACGGAATGTAATCATAAAAAAAACATTTGTATTTCATGTTAATTATTCCCCTATTAAACACGCACAATGCTGTGTGTGACTGCAATTACACAACCGACCAATTTGCAGAACTCCTATAATATTTTATTCTTTTTTTTTATTTTTATTTCTATCTATTTTTGCAAAAAAAAAAAATAAAAATATTTTTAAAAAAACGTGTATTATCAACTCGGGTATATTGTACCGTAAAATGTAGTTACTTTGATAATTTTTTTTTTAACTTTTTTATCCCGGTTTTTTTGTATAACTTTTGCTATTTTGTTGAAACAGTGTGAGGCTTAATTGCATATGTATCTCGCATTTACATTCCTGGACTTTTTTTATATTAAGTGCATTAATCAATTCAATATTCTATTTCTTAATTCGCCACCGGTGATTGGTATACTACATAATTTTTTTTTGTTTTTTTTCCATTCGATTGTAATGGTGGTGCTCAGCCAACTAAATCAAAAATACTTTTCGTTTTTCTTTCTAAAAGTTTTAGTTTATGTGTTTTACCAAAAAATTAAAATACAGGGTTTACACGAAAAGTAATGTCAGTAGTAAGTCGATTGAAAAAAATAAAACTATATTCATCATTTCGGTATATTACATTAAAATGTTTCGTAATATAATCCCACTGCGTCGATCTTGCCGAGTTTCACACAAAACTTGATGGCAAATCATTGCTCTATCGAACGCTGCATTGTGACATGCACAGGACACCTGACTTCTCCTATTATCGATTCAAACATAATCTCATCACACAACGACGAATAGTTATTTAAAATTAAATCACTGACATTAATTTTCGGACAAACGCCTGTAAACGGCGAATCGTTGTAAACGAAATACAATTCGGTAACGGTTTTTCGTGATTTTCGTCAAAAATGACATACTCGCGCGGGGTGCTCATACGGATTTGTATATCCTTAAATTATTTATAATAATAATATAAACTTACAGTGGGGGCTTTAGCCCCCACCGATAAAATATATAGATTGAAGTAATCCTCTTTAGTTTTTATGTAGAATATTGAAGCAAAACTTTAAAACAATCGACTTGGTGTCTCCGAAAATGAGTTTTCCGAATTTTCTTCAATTTTATAAAAATTGAACGTTATTCTTTCACCTATTGACTTTTTCACTAATCTACTGCCCGACACCCATTTAAAAGGAAAGTAGCCGTACGCCTGACAAAAATACTGGTACTTATAGTAGTTTGATTTTTAAAATAAAATTGTGTTTGAATTCATAAACATGTTCACTTTTCGTCGGCTGGCAGACCTTTTTCAATTTGATCAAATTTGTTATAGATTTATCGATTTTTGATGGTTAATAATTAAATTTAAAAAAATGTTAATATCAAAAATACACTACGACCGATGTTTACAAACTCATAAATCTTTAAATTTTTAAAATCAAACCATAGCCGGGTGCCACAATTTTTATTGGGCGTCATTGGGTCTTTTCGATGAGAATTTCACGGAAACCAAAACTATGATTAAACAAACTTTTCGCGAAAGACTGGCGAATAAAGTTGGAACGATAATGAAAAAAGTTGGACATTTTATTAGAGCCGTTTTGTATATATTTAGTTCAGTTTAGGTATTTATTTCGGTTATCCGCTAGAGAAACGAAAAAAAAAAAAACAATATTTTTGAGATAATTTTTAGATAATTAAATCTTACCGCCACTGCCTACTTACTTTATACTTGCACTCGGTGGCGCAATCCGGAGGGGAGTGTTTTGGAGTATTAATGGAAATTTTTTCCGATGACCGGTGAAAACTAGTCACACACGAAAAGCATCCGCGGTATGGTACTTTTTACTAAATAGATATTTTTTTCCGTTTTGTAGTTTTGTAATTTTTTTTTAGTGAACAACCACTGCGTGTCCACTCCTATTCCCTTAAAAAAAAACACGTTTCACTTGTAGAAAGACACGCTTCCTCCCTTAACGCGGTGGCCTCTCCCAGTCACTCCTCTAACAGTGGGACCGTTGCCTATTTGCCTAGAACATAATATTTTATTTTAAAACAGTATTACAACCATCAAGTATCCAAAATGACCATACATTTATAGGAACGTTATGAAGAATATAATTTATCTCGTCGTATAGGTATAGATATGAACTGAAATCGTTATCTTCAAATTAAATATTTTGGTATATTTTATAGAAAATAACAAAACTTGTCGATTATCTGCTCGGTGTTAATAGTTTTGGTTCATTCTTTTGCTATGTTCAAAATTAAAATACTAGATAAACGTTCTTGTCCACACGAGTTTCTTAGGTAATTCTTTATTAGTTTTAATTTGGACAAAATAATCGTTCTTTTCCAGCCGCAGTAATTGACTTAAAAGTCCAAGCACTTGGAACGACTGGAAAACTATACTTGATAAATCCGTATCTATATTATATATATAACAATCCAAATTTTTTATTATTTTTTATTTTTCACTGTTATTATAAATATCAATTGTCGCGATAAGTCAGAATTAATGTCATTTTTATAAGTTAAACAAAAATCATATGATCTTTTAATAATATTTTCATTAGTTTGCGTTGAAAGAATTATAAGATTAAAACATTTGAACTCCTCGTGCATACCTTGAAACCGACTAATAAGTTGAGATAAAACTTAAAATCTAACACAGGAAAAATATTTTTATTTTGAAGTTCTCTTCCGTTGTATTTAGTATTCCCGTGTCCATTTAAATCGTCATAAAAATGTTTTTTCGACATTTGTTTTTCTTTTTTCTTCGAACTTCTTGAAGATTCCCCATATTGAGCACAGCGATTTTGCATTGCTCAGTATGTTGTCATTGCGACTATTTCTTGTCTCTAGAATCATATGGTAATTTTTTAGAAATTATTCTTAATGCTCGTAATATAGGTTCCTATGTACACGAATATTAAATCAAAATTCAAAATGTTCGATTTCACTTTTCAAATCAGATTCCATAGTCTGTTCAGTTTTGTCTTGCTGGTAACGATCATACACGTCAAAGCTTGTAGTGTATCGATGAAACTTTTTTTGAGCGAATATATAGCATCATGCCGAATGCCATTTTGTTGGACATACTTTTTTTTGTCGAAATCTTGATTTAAAGCTGATGAAGCCCATCTTGGAGCGGTAATTGCAAAATAATTGAACACGGTTTGAACAGTTTCAAAAAAAAAAAAGTTTTACTTTATTACGACACTTGGCTACATTTTCAGATCGCTAGATTTAAATTATGAGTACAGCAATGGACACGTTTTGGCTGATGGCACAATATTTTTATCCTTGTTTGCACTCCCGAATGCGCTCCGACCATCGCAGAAGCTTTATCGTATCCCTGGCCTCGACATTTATTAATATTTAAACGGAGTTTTATTAAAACGTCTCTGGTCGGATTCACATGATCAACTGCACCGCGACTTTTTAAGTTGATAGCAAATCCGATTCATCGACTTCCGAAGTTTTACATTCATAATTGATTTGCACATAACGAACGATAATACTTGGACTCGTCTAATTCGGTAATATCTTTAGTTGAATGCATTCGTCATTTCAGCGCAAATAGTTTCGAGCAAATCGTCGACTTTTCTCAATTTTTTTTTTTTTGTTCCGGTTCCAGTCCCCGGTACAACTGAAACAGAAAAAAACACTGTTGTGTCATATCGTGACTATTATTGTAAACCGCGATGAACAACGAACAACCATCGCAATCCTCAAATATCGTCATAAAAATAGATCAACGTTATTTATAACGCCCGGGAAACCAACATTAATGAAAAATATTTTTGGCGGTCCATTTATATTTCCCCTCCTATTGTCCGACCCCCCGGGGCCCCCATACGCACGCGGCAATAGAAAAAGAACATTTCCATATTTAAAATATGGTTAACAAACGTAATTTACGTCGATTTATTGTAAATTAATATGTCTGATAGTATATTTATACATAAGATTAACAATATTCATCAACACATTTGCGGGTAGCGGGTCGTGCATTAATACGACTGGTATGCGAACGTTATTGAAAAACGGCACGCGCCCGGCCGAGGGTATAAAAACGGTTTGTCTTGTCGAAGCCAAAAAGTGTTCTCGAACACGAGTCTCATTATCAAAAGTCAAAAAGTGTTCTACAAAGTGATTTCTCGTCTATTAGTGACTCTCCGGGCTTACGCGTGCCTCTCCCACAGAAACCCCGCCGCCGCCGCCGCCGCCGCCGCCGCCCCTCGGCCACCTCGGTATATCGTTTGGTCTTTAACGAACGCATTGAATAATTTAAGACGAGATACTTCATAAACTTAAAGTTTTGCACGAGTATACACACAACAGTAATAATTCGTTTTTGATGCGAAAACGTTGTGACATCGTCCCGGGGCCCGCAGTCGAGCGGTCTGCGAAGTTTAACCAACCTCTGACGAGTTTGACGTACAACAACAGTTACAAAACTCGTAACAAAACTTTACTCGTAGTACAAATCTGCTGTCGAATATTTCTAATAGCGTCCCGAACCACCGCGTTTCGAAACTATAATATTATATTATTTTTCCCATATTAGAACAATTTACAATTGCACGTAAAACCGTCGAACGTTATTGCCAGGGTCCGGATTCGTGTGCAAGTACAATAGTTCGTAACGCCCCGAATGAAATGCGATTTTTTTTTTTATTTTACATGTAAAATTTCCATACGTAACTATACAATTTAACCCTACGCTAGTCTCGCGGGGGTACCTCGGTGTTTTATAAACAAAGTTTTTTAGCAAAAATATTCAAAAACAGTATCCCGGTTTTCGTATACCTCTCCGCAGATAAGTATATTTAATGTTATTTATTTTAGGTCTTTTTTTATAAACGACCGTGTTCGTGACAAAGTCGACCGGTATGTATCCCGCGCGACTAACCGTGTAACTCGTTGTGGCAATGCCATGAACACACTATATTATTCGTTATAGTCGCGGACACGAAAAATGAGCACTGCCCAACAGTGATATTGCTAAATCGTAAAAAAAAAAAAAAAAACTCAATGTCTCAGGTAATATAGTAGTGAAAGTGACGGAGAGGGAAAAAATACCTATTAATTTGTTAATAAATTCGAGAATTTTAGAGCTTTACATTGATACATCTTAATGTATCGTGTGACGATCTGTAATGATCATAAACGGAAACGAAAATACATTTTTTTTTTTTTTTTTTCAATACACGTGTATACTAACTACACGACTTGCACGTGTAATAGGAACCTCTAGTATTAGTCTATCTCTAAAACTACGCATATTTAATATCGTTTAAATATCGTGATTATTCCAATAAGCGCAGAGTGTAGTTATAATATATATATATATATATGTAGGGGCAATGGCGTACGCAAGATTTTTCAATGGGAAAGGCTTGAAAATTAATTATTAATCGGTTGTCACGTGTTTGAAAAAACGAAAAAAAAAAAAGGTCTGTTGGCGCATGCTTAGTCGTGATAACAAACATAAAATATACACGATAAAAATACGAAAAAGAAAAAAAAAACCTTAATGTCTAGGGCATTATAAAAATAATGGACAGTGATAATAACGATTGTTTTTTTTTTTTTTTGTTTTTATTATTATTCTGTCCAGTCTGATAATTGCAGACGTTCAGGTGGGTTTTTTTTTTTTTTTGGAAATTGTTGTAGCACTTCATATTCGGCCAATTCTTCACGATATGTGACGCCGCACTGTACAAGTTACGGGTTGTAAGCAAAAAAAAAAAAAAAAATTATGGCTTAAAAAAAATACGGTTTGAAGGCTATATTATTATTATTATTATTATTATCGACAACATTATCCTTGATGCTTAACGGTGCGTTGATAAAATCACTTGTGTACGTTCAGTTGTATTCGAAAGTCGTAACAATAACAAAACCAGTGTTTATAACGCGCAATTCACCACAGTTTTAGATAGAAAAAAAAAATAATAATAATCTTATCGGCGTAATATAGTAAGGGTAATAAATTAAATCGTATACGTACGAATATAATAGTTGTATTATTTTTTTTTTTTTTTTTTATGAAAACACGTCATTGCTTACTGGTTTGTTACGGTTGAAACTTGAAATATATACGTTTTCAAGGCTATCGAAGAGAATTTAGCGACATCATTTTTTTTTTTTACAAGTTCTATAGGATATCGGTTCTAAAATAAACATTCTACAAGCAATACAATTCGTCTCTGACAGCCCGCGAAAAATATCGTCTGTTGCGATCCGGCATTGTTTCGCACGTTCCGATTTCAGAACCCCACCGATTGGTCCGCCCGTTCCGCCTATTGAAAACGACGCGGGAAATGGAAAAAAAAGATATTTTTGAATGCTGATGATTGTGCGCAGCGCCCCTCAATGGGGGAATAAAAAAAAAAAAAAAAAAAAAAAACGATAATTGATATTCTTGAATTTCATTTTATTTTCTTTCCGGTCTATATTATTCGTTATAAAACGCAATTACAATACACGTGTTGGTTAACACTCGGTCGAAACCGCCAGCTCGTGTATATGTTTACAGTGTTTACATTTGATTTAGCGAAAGTAAAATTCAAATTAAACAACGGGGCTGTCGGTGGATTTATTTCTGAACATAACCCACCCACGGTTTATCAATCGCAACACCATATACGTGCGTATATCTAGCTGTCTGCGGTCCATATTATCGTATGCGGGGGTACCCCCGGCAAGGACGTAATCGAACCAATAGGCGACGGTGGATGTAATTTTTAACACGATTAATATTTAATAACGTTTTGTGCATTGCTGAGTGCACGTGCTCGCTGCCTACGATAAACGCGACCTGATCGAACAGGCCACGTTCATAAAAACAAATATATCGTGTTAAACTTGAACGTACGACATAGCCGTATACGAGGTGCGACAATAAAATAACGAGACTTTCTAAATATAACCTAAACTATTAACGTTATCTATAAAACGATTATTGAAATATGATTAGAAAACACTTATCTAAAAGTACTATGGACACTGATGGCATCGATTCATTTTCTTATACGTTAGTAGCCTTGTTATTAGTGCGAGTTCGACTATACTGCCGAAAAATGTTAGATATAAAAATCGAACAACATGTGTTAACATTAAATTTCTTGTTAAATTAAAAAAAAACTGCCGCGGAATCGTTTCGTATGTTATGTGAAGTTTATGGTGAAGAATGTTTATCAAGAGCTCGTGTTTTTGAATGGCACAAACGGTTTTGTAGTGGAAGGGAGGACGTCGAAGACGATGATCTTTCTGGACGTCCTACCACGTCTTCAACAAACGAAAACGTTGAAAAAATCGACAAAATTAATTAATCAATATTATTATAAAGAGGTATTAATTAAATTAAGAGAACGTGTCAGAAAGAAGCGACCAGATCTATGGAAAAATGGCTGGGTTCTTCACCAAGACAATGCTCCAGCTCACAGTGCATTTTCAATTCAACGTTTTTTAACTAAAAAAAAAATTTCTGTACTTCAACATCCCCCGTACTCGCCAGACCTTGCTCCTTGTGACTTCTTCTTATTTCCTTCTTATTTCTTTTCCCATTTTCAAACAGTTGATGACATAAAAATGAAAACGGCAGAACTTCTAAAAGGGCTGAATGAAAGCAATTGGCAACACTGTTTTCAAGAATGGCAGCGACGTATGCAACAGTGTGTTGATGCTGAGGGAAGGTACTTTGAAGGTGATAATCATTAAATTATAACATTTTTAAAATAAACAACTTTTATTCAAAAAGTCTCGTTATTTTATTGTCACACCTCATAAGCCTGACTATAGAAAACGTCATAAAAAAAAAAAAAAAAAAAAATATCTAGTATGCTTTGCCAGTTTCTCGTTTTCTCAATTTCTTCATTATTTTTTTTTTTTTTTTTGTGTGTGTGTGTGTTACTTCGTCTTATACGAAGTGTGATCAAAAGAATACCCGGACTGTGTTAATAATATTTATATAAATTAAGATAACGAAACCCCAATAATGTCATTCGAAAAAGTAACTTTTAACGACAATTTGAGCGTTGGATTGAAAACGATAACAATATTTTTATTTTTTTTTTTTTTTTAAGGCATTTTTACGAAAACATGTTTCAGTCATGCAGCGATTTTCGTATTTGAAGTAATAGAAGAGCAACGTCTGTGCGTGCAATTTTGTTTTAAATTAGGGAAAATTTCTAGTGAAACTTTTGAATTTTTGCAACAAGATTTTGGAGATGATGTTCTGTCTCGGACAATGTGTTTTGAACGTGGTTTAAACGGTTTAAGGAAGGTAGAACATTCGTTAAGGATAACGAACGTCCTGGTAGACCCTCGACCAGTAAAACAAATGAAACTGTTCCTCGTGTTCGTGAAATTATTCAAAAATAATCATCGATTAACTATCGGAGAAGTTGCAGAAGACGTCGGAATATCGTATGGTTCTCGCCACGAAATATTAACCGAAGAATTAGGCGTGTGCCGAATCGCACCCAAATTTTTTCCCCGTCTCTTAACCGATGAACAAAAACAAAATCAAAAGACCATCTCTCAACAACTTTTCGGAAGAGCAGAAATTAACCTAGAGTTTTTAAAAAAACATTATAACAGGTGATGAAACTTGGATTTACGGGTATAATGTTGAAACCAAGCGTCAACCATTACAGTGGAAGTCAGTCATTTCTCCTAGACCAAAAAAACCAAGGCAGATGAGATCAAATGTTAATCACATTTTTTGATTTACGTGGTATAGTTCATCGTGAATGGGTGCCTCAAGGACAAACAGCATTTTAATCAGCATTTTTATTTAGAAGTCATGAAAAAATTACGTGAAAATGTTAGGAAAAAAGGCCAGAAAGTTGGAGAAGTGATTCTTGGATGTTGCATCACGAATAACGCCCCGGCTCACGGGTCATTGCTCATTCGTCAGTTCTTAGCGAAAAATCGTACTCCAGTAGGTCCACGTCCACTATATTCAGCCGACCTAGACCCGTGCGACATTTTTTTTTATTTCCGAAGTGAAAATCTACGCTCAAAGGACGTCGTTTTCAAACAATTGATAACATTAACAAAATACGGACATCGATCTTAAGGACATTCCAATTGGTGCCTTCCGGGAATGTTTCGAAAAGTGGAAAATAAGATAGCAGCGGTGTATTGCTTCCCAGGGAGATTATTTCGAAGATGATAATGTGTATTTTAGAATAATATGGTGTTAATAAAATTTTATTTGAAAAGCCGGGTATTTTTTTTTATCAAACCTCGTGTGTATTGTCAACGTTGATGAACCGTTTAGACCGGGGGTCACCAACCAAGTTCAAACAAGTGAACTACATTCAACATTTTAACTCTTCGGTGATCGACATCAAGGAGATTTTAGGAGAAAAATTTGTTTGATGAGCAAATAAAAAAAAAAAGGTCATACTAATCTAATGTACATCTATTTTGTAGACCTGTCCGTCGGGGCGGATAATATGTTTATCGTACAAATTGAAATAATGGCACCAAAAAATTTCATTTTTGTTTTTAAAGCCCGTAAGCATTAGTAAGTCAGTAGTTATTTGAATACTTCTTTTATAAATTCACCATCGGAAAATGATATTTTTCTTCTTTGCGAATAAGTATGCCACATTGAATGTAGTAAAAATGTTACATTGTGGCTCAAATTTATACGGATTTTTAAAAAAACACATCGCTGTCGGTTCAGTTTTAATCGCATGGTTTTTCGCTTATCTCGTCGTTAACTGGATTTTTTGTTTAGAAACTTTATATCGATTTCTGCATGTTAAGAAGTTGGATAATGCCATTCTTAGTGTCCACGTTTGATAATTGAATGAGTATCTCGGCATAATAATCATACGCATTCCTGATTAAAATGATTAGTTTAACATTTTGTATTTGCATTTGGTTTATTATTGTAAAAATCTAAAATACTAAATAAATTCGGAACGTAAAAACGAAAATATACGGAACACACGATGTTAACACGTTGCACGCGATTAATCGTCAGACGAGTTTTAACTGACAATAATAAACTATTCCGACTATCACGATTGACCGATAAAATAGTACATATTCGTAGAATACGTTATTCGATTTTTTTTTATTTTTTTATTACGCGATCGACCGACAATGATAAAATTAATTTTTATTACGATCGACCCCTATTTCCCTAGAATGATCGCGACCGACTGGTTTAGACGATAAATTTGTACTTTGCAGCACGGGTCGAAATTCACGATTTGTAAAAACCGACGGAATTCGGCGGTTTATAACAACGTACGTCCAATGCGATTCTGAATATTTTCCAAATAAATCGTTTCTTTTGTAAATTGTTAGCCACGTTGCCAGTTTCTATGTCTACGCCGAGCGCGCATTCACTACCGCGTCATAAGTATAGACCACCTGAAAAAAAGGGAGGAAAAAAAAAAAATTAACTTAAACTACGTAACTCGTCGCCACAGACCAAGAACGTCTTACAGGACATTCAATGCGCTTTTACGCGTGCCGTTACAGACTCTATCCTTAAACGGTCCATAGCCAGGTGAAGATCGGTCGAGTCGGGATTTTTAAAACTAGAACCAATAGAATTGATTAGGTGTCGAATAAATAACGTATTTGTAATCGGACGCTAATGCGTCGTATCGTAATGAACATTTAAAAAAAAAAAAAAAAACACTAAATTACAAAATTAAGTTATCGACCGAAAACTAGACGCGCTTATAAATTGTTTAAATTAAGCCCAAATGTTTCGGTAAATAATATACCTATCCCACCCCTCGGGTGCCGTTAAATATTTAGGCTTAGTTCTTGACTATAATCTAGAAAGATTGATCCATAACGCTCGATCTAGATCACTAAAAACGTTATTATCAAAAAATAAATATACTAGCATAAAATCCAAACTAAAAATATAAAAAACTCTCCTAAAGCCTATATGGACACGTCGAATACCACTCGATTGGCAAAAAAAAAATCGAATTTAATTCAAATTCAAGTCTTTCGGGAATATTACTTTAAGAAAAATCACCAACGCTCCGTTCTTTGTTTCTAATTTAACTCTTCACGAAGATCTAGGTATCAAACCTATTATAGCGGAAGCGGAATTCTTCGACAAACGGTTTTTCGTCAAACTAGAAAATCACCCCGATCCACTAAATAGTGAGTTACATGCCTTCACACTCCCTGGAAATCCAAAACGCAGACTCAAATGGAAATGGTTGTCTCGACCATTTAAAATAAAAATATCTCTCCTCAATAAATAATATTTATGCCAAGCTAAGTGCCAGTAATGGGTGGCTCCTTGCTCAAATAGATTCATGTTATCTACAATCTCTTATCTTATACGCTTATTGTGTATTAATTTGTATGGATTGTGTATGTAAATTGTGAAATTAAAAAAAAAAAAAAAAAAAATGAAGTCACGTCATCGTGTGTCAGATCCAGATTCAACCGGGAACCCGACTCCCGTCGCGTCGTTCCGGATTGCTCGTATAAACATTTACGAATAGACCCGGGTCCGGTAACTCAATGTCTTCAATTGTAAAATAACCGAAATTCGTACCGTGTGTAAAAAAATAGTAACCATTGGTGTTACTAGTCTCGACTACGATTTCCCACCCACCGGCACGCAAAAACATTTATTCCACCCCAGAAGACAATATTGCAACAACAAAAATGCACTAATGTTCCGTATTGAGTTGCATAAATAATTATACATGTATGTACATATGCGATTATTATTGTTGTCGGTGAGCACGTATAGAAATCGAATCGATAACGGCTATGGTCGTAATAGAAACGATAGACGATTTAATTCATCATTCCTCCGATGTGTCTAATCGAAATTATTACTCGCGTTACGTTACCTGCCAGTGATTAACCTTGTAAAAGTCTCTTTGTACGCCCGCGTCTAGACGAAACGGCGGGATGCCCCGGCATGCGCAATAAAAAAAATAAAATATATTTCGACTATGGCAACACGAGAAATTAACGATCTGCAAACAATGTTTGACGTACAAATATTCCGCATCAAAAGCTTTCTGGACCCATTGGTCCGTTAATATTTATTCTCGTACATACAGATGGAATTATCGTGTAGACGAATAAACATTTGCGTTGGTTTATTTAAACGAATTTCTTGTCGCACAAAAATAACGTCAAGACTAACAACCCGAACATAATTTCGTATGGGTACATGTTTATCGAAATCGCACGGTAAGTATATTGCGTAACCGAATTTTAAATATTTTATTCCCGTTTTAAATCCGTAACTGAATTTTAAATTACACATTAATACTAAACATATACTAAACAAACCTAGCCTTAAAACGAGAATACGTACTCGAAGAAAAGAAAAGAAAAAAAAAACAAACATTACGCACGATTTGACGATGGAAAAATCAATTTGGCGAAAAACCAAAGTAACATAATAATATTTCTCAACTCGAACTCGAACACGGTATTCGATATTTTTGGTTTTCGTTAATTTTTTTTTTTTGGTTTTATTTGTAACGGTAATAACAATAATAATAATAGAAAAAAAATATATATATATATATTTCTCGTGGGCGAGCACCACTGTTGTACGCGAGAAGTCGGGAAGGTCTGACGTAGAGGAGGATTTAATGTAGCTTAATTAATTTACGTAATTTTCTTTAACAAAAAAAAAAAAAAATAATAATAATACTCTGGGAACCTCCCTCCAGTAGCGTGTTCAAGGGAGTGTTTGGGATTTATGACACCCTACCCTCCCTGAGCGGTGTCATATACAATTATTACACTATTTAAACTTTAAAGGAATACTAATCTTTTTTTTATTCTAACTCGTCCGAATATCAATATGTTGACTAAGATTAATTTTTACGTTCACAAAAACAGACTGTTTTTATCATTATTATCAGCCGGGTATAATTGTGCCGATTATCGCGTATGTTCAAAAGCGAAAAAGACAACTGTATCCTAACCTCAATCGTCATTTGTTGGCGCGCAAAAAAGTGTACTGAAAAGGACGCCACACCGAAAGTGAAACGTACACACGGTGCGATCAAAAAAAATACCGGGACTAAAATGATATCTGCACTAAAAAATAAACGTATCGGAAGTATACACATATCAAATAAAAATACAGACAACACTCCATTACGTTATTCGAGCTACGAGTCGAAATTATCATTAAATAACGAACGACAACTCGTTGAAGTCGTATACTTTTGTTGTGTCTGCCGTTTTGCCATATCGAATAAACTCGAGGCGGCGTGTTTGCATTCGATTTTGCGTAAAAACCCCGGTAAATCAGCGACTATAACTTTTGAAATGATTAAAAAAAAAAAAAACATTTGAAGACGAAGCAATGGGCAGATCTAAATCATTTGAATGGCACAATAGGTTTTTTTGGGAGCGGTGAAGCCATTAACGATAACTCGCGTGCTGGTCGACCATCGAGACCTTAGTTTTTTCGTTATTAAAGGCCTCATTTATTATGCATTTTTTTTCAACTGGCCAAACGGTTAATCAGACTTACTACAAAGGAATTTTAATTAAATTACGAGAAATAATCGTTGGAACAGTTCCAGAATCGATCGTGGTTATTGTACCACGCGCCTGATCATTCTGTCTTATCAATCCATGAGTTTCTAACTGATAAAAAAAATTCCCGTTGTACCTTCCTCCTCTCCCTCTTACTCGAAGGACCTTGCCTCTTGTGATTTTTTTTTTTTTTATTTTCAAAAATCCAAACCGATCTCAAAGGACAACGATTTTATGATATCGTAACAACAGAAAGATAAAAAAAAAAAGTGCGGTGAAACAACTTAAAGTTGAAGGCTTTCTAATAATTGCTTCAAAAAGTTGTAGGAGTGATGATGGGATAAGTGCATAACGCGCGGGCGGTGAAAACGTCGGAGGAGACTAATATTTCATTTTTAAATTTTTTTTTATTTTTACAAGTAATATACAATCTGTATCATTGATACAAGAAGAATATATGCTAAAAGTACATTCACAGGAAAATAATTTGATGAAAGGAGCCACCCATTGATGACACTTTCTATGGTTATTAATTATTTACTTAAATTATTATTATTATTTTTTTTTTTGTATTTTATTGTAACAAATCACGACACCACTTGCGCTTTAGGCGTTTTGGGGATTACCTGGTATGGTAGCGGAGGCCAATTGTTTGATTATTGGATTCGAATGAGTGCTTAGGTGGTTGTAGAATCTTTTATAAAAACATTTGGATTCTTCAGCTATTGTTTTTAATTTAAGATCTGAATGAAGGGCAAAATTTGAGACGTAAGGAGGTGCATTTGTTAATTTCCCTAGAGCAATGTTTTGGAATGCTTGAATTTTGTTAAGGTTTGTCTTTTTTGCACTACCCCATAACTGCAAACCGTAAGTCCACAGTGGTTTGAGTAGACTTTTATATTTAACAAGTTTGGTGCGCATGGAGGTATATTTATTATTGCATAATATCGTTTTAAGCATGCGTAGGCGATTATTTAGAGCTAGTCTTTTGGTTCTTATACGGTGGGCCCAAGTAAGTCTTTGATCAAGCGTTAGACCAAGATATTTAATGGTAGGAGAAGTAGGAATGGGTGTACCATATAGAGATACACTTGGACACGGAGCCTGTCTGAGGGTGAAGGTAGTGCGAATGGATTTGCTATGGTTTACTTTGAAACGCCATTTGGTAAACCAGTTTTCCATGTAGGCAAGATGATTTTGTAAATTCGAGGAGGCAGTGAGAGGATCGTTGTTGATGGAAATCATAGCTTTGTCATCTGCATAATTTTTAAATTTAAAAATAAAACAATCCCGGTATTTTTTTTTTTTTATCACACCTCGTACAACGCTCTCGGAGATGGCGTCGTGCGCCCGCCCATTATCTCGGTGCCTCGACGCGTCCGGTTCGGGTTTCGCGCGGGAGCGCATTTTATTATTTCACGAGCGGCCTGAGTGTCGTCGAAGTAAAACTAATTAGGCGGCTGGCCGTCGTCATCGCCGGACGCACCGTAATTACGATTTAAAGTCACTGTTTATTTTTTAATATGCATAAATAAATGGATTATGACATATATTTCCCGTCACAGCTCGAATTGTTTTAATAACATTATTACTTCTTGTGTTATTTTTCAATAACAACGACTAGCTAGGAAACTACCACGTGTATAAATAACATTATTTAGTTGACTTAGATTTGTTACCCAGTATTTGTGTATATTGAAATCTGGATATTACGCAATTGTCATATTTTTCAATTTGATTATTTGTAAAATGTATTTTATCTTGAATATTTTGTTGTTTGCGCGGTCATTCTCTATTAGAGAATATTTTTATCATTTCAGTATCACCTTGAACACCGTAGAATAGAAGATCTAAGAAATTAAAAAAAAAAAATATGGGTGCGGTGAATAATATCGGGAACTAAACTTAGAATGAAAATTCACACGAATTAGTTGTGCGACGAACACTACTGTATTTTTCTGCGCGAACCGGAAGTGGAAATAAATAATAATTTTCAACTTAGGTTGGTTCCGTAAATTGTAAAAGTTTTTCATTACTTGGTAGTATCCCAGCTAGTTCGTACGAAAAGCATTTGACGACTGATTGCGGATCTAGAAATGGAAATTCAAATATGTATACGTGAAATATTCGCCTATTTCTGTTTTTTATTCATACTCTGTAGGATGGGATCCAATTTTGTATTGTTCTATAGTAAGACCGCCCTAAGCGAAACCGACAATCACGAATTTCACTCAACGGCCAAACCTTATTTATTGCATTAATATGCATAGCAATTTCAAAATCAACATAAATTATTTTATTTTGAATTGATTATTATGAGCAGTAATAATTATTGATCATTTGAAAAATATCTGTGTATGATTCTTGATTTTAATCTTTTAGTAAATTAATACGCTAAAAATATTGATTACGCCTACTTTTTCAACTTTTATATTCGGAGAACCACTTGTTGAACATATTATTGGGTGCCAATTCAATGGTCGCCAAATTTCATGTCTAAAAACCAACACTCGAAAGACCATTAGAATGGTCCATGTCGGATTTTTTGTATTCGATCAGATTTATCGATTTATAAACCACAGAAATATTATAGCTGGCTTTTATTTTCTCATTTCTAATAAAAAAATTATGATCAACGATTTAAGTGAGTTTTATTCAAACGATATTGATCAACGAGTTATTGGAACAGAGGTGCAGTAATGGCATACCTACACGTTTAGACAGACTAAGTGTACATGGGTGTTCTTGATAAGTGCAATAAAAAGCGAGGCCTTTTTACCATGTACCAAAACACAATCCGACACAATTTGTTTTTCAATAAGAAATATTCATCTGACCACAATACTTTAGGATATAAAAAATAAGGGCGCAAACTGCCCTTTGTTAACAAAACCCCGGAAATGTGATAGCCCTGAGCTATCTGAGTATTTCGACACCCAACATGCCAGAAAAAATATTGAATTGGATTTTTGAAATTATTATCAACTTTAAAATTCCTAGAATTGAACGTCTCAAGTATCCCGGCACGACGAATAAGACGAAAGAGGAAAAGGAACAAAAAAAAAAAATTTGCAATAAAGACCCCCATTCGCTAATATTTTCAAACTCCATCAAATTTTCGCAACATTACCCGTTACATCTTGTGAACCTGAACTAACTTTTTCTACAGCGAGACGAATTAAGACATATGTTAGACATTCTATTGGCCAGTTACGACTTAATGGGTTGGCATCATTGAACATTCATCGCGAAGTGGAAGTAACAGCCGAGGAGATAATACGCTTGTGCGTTGTCATTGATTCAGAAACGTCGCACCGATTTTATTTTATAATTAATTATTATCTATTGCAGTATTACATCTATATGTCCATATATAAAGACTAAAATTATAATATTTCTGTTAATTGAAAAATTATAATTTGTAATTCTTTGCATGTGGCTATTATTGTATAATATTTACAATTAACAACCCGTCCCCTTACGATAATTCTAAGTCACTGCCTCCGCCCTCGTACATACGCCACCGTGCGTAGCTGGATACCCGTGGTTTGTAAAAAAAAAAAAAATTAACGATCGCATAACAAAATAATATCATGTGCAGACGTGCTGTTGAGTCGTAATAACTCTGTAAAAATACAAGTATAATATTACCAATATAGTGTCGGCACACGCGTAACGTATCGATATTATTGTCGTTTAGAATAATATCTGTCTGGCGCGTTGTTTTGTCAGTTTTCAAGAGAGAATTTATTTAATATTTATTTATTTGTTTTTTAGTAAAAACTGAAAAAAAAAATTAACTATATAATTTAGATGGGGCACCGTGCACGATTTAGGAGAGGTGGCCCGGTCGACGTTTGCCGACTGAACGACCATTAAATCCGCCACAGATTATTATTTAGGTATAATCGTTTGAACAATATTTGTATTTTATATTATTAAAACCACTTAGAAATTAAAAAAAAATAACAACACTAGTGCCGTTCTGAAAATAGATTACTTGTCGGGTATTCGTTTTTAAAAGTCCATTAAGCCCGCATTAAAAGTCCAAACTCGATGCGTTTTAATAATTCATTTTATTTTATAAAACATAATTTATTTCCATTAAATCCACTAAAAAATGTTGTCACGATCTTGAACACGATATATATAAAAAAAAGTCTATATATCGTGTGTTCATCAATACGTCGGTCGATATCCGTGTACTGAATACTGATTGAAATGAAAATAAAATTACATTTTGTTCCTGAGTTTTTTTCTGGAGCGTGGCCCGCGTCTGTACGCGGTACTATGGCAACGTTCGAACAATATTTATATAAGACGATGTCACGAAGTCAGTCGATTTGAATTGATGGCCAATACTTTTTATTATATTTAATTATTTACTTTTTTCCTAGTGTTTAAAGGCCGAAATATTTCAGTGAACAGTGAAATATTTTATTTTATCTGTTTAAAAAATTAATGTGACCCGATTACTATTAATTGTTGTCTGTTGGTATGTACAAGACAACCACCCACGACCTCAATTGGTAACAACTTAGTATTTTTTTTTTTTTTTTTTATCATTCATTTATTTACATTTCAACTAATTGCGATAAAAAAAAAAAATTAATATTTTCAATATTGTTAAATTTAGACTTGACATCGTGACAAGACATGTCACGATGTTGGCCGTATCCAGACTATGGAAGTCCTTAAAATACAAAATATATGTATTATGTATTCAAAAATATTATACAATATAAACTACAGAGGAATACGAATCAACAGTATACAAAAAAAAAAAAAAAAAAAAATTAGAAAAATATGCTAAATTCTATAAATAGAGATTTTTAAGTACTAAATGGAATTTTAAATTTCAATCGATCAATTTCTGTTTCATTTTTGAACAGAAGAAATACGAGCACACGCATATTTATGTGTATACGCACAATCCAAATGCGACTACTCAGATGTACCTATAAGCAGTGGCGTAGCCAGGGACCATGGTCTCCTCCATCAGTAGCGTTCAAATAACTTAAACTAGTAAAAGGTGTCTCTTGAAAATTTGTTTAAAAAATATATATATAAAAAAATCGGTGTTTGTCAGTTCTTTTGCATTTAATGGATTTAATGGATTGCTAAAAACTGGATGTTTCAATGTTGCTCGTTGACACCCGAAAAAAGTGTTTACGGAATACACACAGTTTGAAAAGTTCGTGTATAAGCTGATTTCTCTCTAAAAATATGTTACAAAATATGATTATGCTTATTTATAACTTGAATGATCTATATTGAAATATTTCACCTATTTGAAACATTTATATTTCATGCGATTTCCAAACACCTTATACTTACTTATTTCCAGAGATTTTATCATGATATGCGTTCGAATTAATTTATTTCATATGATGGATAAAATACAGGGAATAAATATATTTCGATAATCCAAAGCGGAAAACGTCCATTCGTTTACATAAAAACATTTGTCCGTTTACCGTGTTGTTCGATTATATTTTGTAATATTATCGTAAAAAAAATCAAAAAAAAAAAAAAAAAAAACCTGTTATTTGTAGTGTTCATAAAATGCTGTTCGGACAATTCGCCAGTGAACTCGTTATACTTAAATAGTATACTAGGAGTATACTTGTCTTCTAACAATTTCTCACGTTTCCGGCGGTCGGTTTAATTTAGATATTTGTCTGATCGTAATAGGATTATTGTACCTATCGAGACAGGTAAAATTTAGGTAAAATTAAGCGTATTAAAACGAACGATATTGTGAAGAGCACGGACTATGAGTTTCTATCGGGATTCTCTTCCTATCTCTAAGAAATCATAATCAAATTACGAATTAATGGACAACAATGTATGTTGTATTGTACAGTGGCGCGGGGATTAGAAAGCGTTCTATTGTTACGAAAAGAGGTTTTACCGAGACTTGTAACCAATGATATCACTGTTATCCGGATGTAACGCGCGGATGTAACGCGCGGATGTAACGAATTTCTAAAATCGATGTGTTTCAAATAAAGAAGAAATATCGTAAAAAAAAAAAAAAAACATTTGTAGTAACGAGATCAACAGGCTTCTCACAGGACTTTCACACGATTCTACCGAGCCTTTCCAAATCTGTCACGATTCCTTGCGTTTCAATTGTTATCCTATCGTCCATTTCTTTTGCATCCTCGACCACTTTGTCTATCCATCGTTGACGAGGTGTCCCGACTCGGCCGCTTTTTGTTTGGGTCACAAGGTACCAACAAGGCTCCCGTCAGCCCTAACCAGCCGTCCGTTTCGCCTTGATTATTTCCAACGTTTGGTTTTTCGGTACGGTTTTTTTTCCTTCTAAATCCGTATTTTTATTTATTTTTTCATTCGTACCCTCCGTTTAGATTTCGTGCGTATTTTCCGCAATACTTGCCTTTCAAATGTTTTAGTAGCTTTTCTTCATCTCCGTGCGTTATCGCACGCGTACGTCGATTAACACGTGTAGAGTTTTCCTGCCGTAGTTTTCGATAGCGTTTCGGAGCTCGGCATTTTGTTCGTGGCGAATTATGGGAATTATTAATAATTATCTTGATATTAACTCCCGAATATTCGATATTGTCTACTTGCTCTAAGTAATACGGTTCAACATTAAGTAATGATTTGCTTACGACACCCCTGGACGTTACTAGACATTTGGTTTTGTACATAAATAAAATATATATATATACATGAATTAATTTGTTATTTTCGTCAATAATAATATTAATGTTTGCACAAAACGATCTTATTATCCTCAAGCACGTATCCATAGGTCGCCCCCCCCTCTAAAATATTTTATAAAATATGATAACTAATGAAACTGTTGTTCGTGTTCGTGTAATTATTCGAAATAATCGTCGATTAACTATCGGAGAAGTTGCAGAAAACGTCGGGAATATCATTCCCGAAATTCCGGGCGCCCCATGTTTTGAAATATGTATTAGGCACTCGCGGTTTACAACGGTTTGAACCGTCAGTACCGACTCTATGAATTTCTATGATTTACGATCGCGAAATATTAGTAGCGATAAACGCAATCGTTTTCCTCCGCAAATCGAGAGCTAGAGCTCAAATTACACCGAAACGAAACAGACGACTCGCGTCTAGACGCCAAACGGAACGCTAGGACGGCTCGAGATCGCCGGCAAAAGTCTTTGACAATGTTACCGTCTGATTGAAGATGAAATTTTAACCGGCCGTGCGAAAGGCGATATCGTTTATGTTCCGAGGTGATTCATGTGATAACAAACGGACTATCCTTACGAATCCGAACGTCTTGGATTTCCTGTAAAATTCGCTTTGCGATTACTATCGATTTAGCACTTAGGTCAACCGTTAGAACCAGCGGGCGTCGACAATTCGGACGCCGGTTTGTAATCGTGGCCAATTTTATGTCGCATGTTCTCGAGTTAATAATAATTTATATGCTTACGCGCCTAATCAAAAAACCGACCAAGAAGTAATTATTGATTTGGATTGTATTTTACCATAAACTATAAGGATTCGTAAAAACAGGTCTTACGGTCAGTACCTGTGTTGAATGTTTTTTTGTTCTAGCTTCAAGTGTAAATTCTTGAATATTTCAATAAAATCGAATTTCAAATATAAAACTACATCTATTTGTACCCTATTAGTGTGTTGAATTTTCGTCCTACATTCAAATTTTTCAATAAAATCTTTTTATAAGTTTAAATTTTAAAAATAATTTCTTCTATTCATGTATGCACTAAAAAAAAATATGAATAGATAACTAGAACAAAACCGGGCGAGAATCAGGCGGTACAGTGTCGTAATTACGGAGGTGCACGACGGTGCACTCGCACCCCCTGGCATAATGTCGTAGGTGCAGAGATATGCTTTTGCACCTGCTAAACCTGAACTCCAATCCCATGAAAAAATATAATTCAATTTCATTGTTTTTTTGAATTTTTTTGACATGATGGTGAAAAATATATAACATTATGTAATAATAATTATGTAATCATTTTTATAAATTCGTTATATTTGATTGTCATCGAATGAAAATTGGTAAAGTGTGTGCGGGCGAGTGAGTGACTTTGGACACGATATGAATAAATTTGTCGTTTTGATTATTAGACCCGCGAAAGCTTTATACCCAAAGTCTTAAAGTCGAAATACGATTTCGGGACCATCCACATTCTTCGCGGCAGCATTTTTTTTTTTTACCACCTCGCTCACCACTTCCTCTACAAAATTATGATTTTAATGGATTGTTGACTACGCTACTGTAGACATCAATACGCCGGTCGATATTCGTGTCCTGAATACTGATTGAAATGAAAATAAAATTACATTTTGCTCCTGAGTTTTTTCCTCGAGCGTGGCCCGCGTCTGTACGCGGTACTATGGCAACACTCGAACAATATTTATATAAGACGATGTCACGAAGTCAGTCAATTAACTGAATTGACGGGCAATACTTTTTATTATATTTAATTATTTACTTATTTCCTAGTGTTTAAAGGCCGAAATATTTCAGCGGACAGTGAAATACTTTATTTTATTTGTTTAAAAAAATTAATTTCACCCGATTACTATTAATTGTTGGTCTGTTGGTATGTACAAGACCTCTATCGACATTCTATAGACAATTCAGCACATTTATTCTCGTTATTGTAAGTGTTGTTTTCGGTAATATTGTTAATATTCAGTTGTACTCGTAGTAAACGGTTTATATCGAATTGTACTCGTTGTTAATTGGACGTAAAGCCCGTATCCGTATCGTCATAAATAAATAAGTTAACGAGAAAATGCTATTACGCCGTGTTTTCCGTTGTTTATTTGATAACAAATAAAAAATTGTCCTTCAAAACTGGTTGTCGTCGGTGCATTGATTAAAAATGAACCTAACGTCAATACTCAGTCCCGTACATTTCAACGTCGCACTAGAAAATATGGTAATTAGAAACACGGAAACAAATCGCGGGACTGAACCGAATGGAAAAATTGTCGTGTTGTTTTCCGTTGACAAACATGTTTTCGTAAAAAATGCTATAAAAAAAAAAAAAAAAAAAAAAAAACATTGTTATCGATTTCGAACCAATCTGCTCAAATTGTCGTTAAAAGTTACTTTATCGAAAGACATTATCGGAGTTTCTTCATATTAATTGATATAAATATTATTAACACACCATTATTAACATGGCTTTCACATTTAATCTCACCTGCCTTGCAACTTTTGGTCTAGGAGAAGTTGCTGATTTCCACTGTAATGATTGACGCTTGGTTTCAACATCATACCCGTAAATCCAAGTTTCATCACCTGTTATAATGTTTTTTTAAAAACTCTAGGTCAATTTCTGCTCTTCCGAAAAGTTCTTGAGAGATGATCTTTCAGTTTTGTTTTTGTTCAGCGGTTAAAAGACGAGGAACAAATTTGGCTGCGATTCGGCTCATGCCCAATTCTTCGGATAATATTTCTTGGCGAGAACCATACGATATTCCGATATCTGCAATTTCTCTGATAGTTAATCGACGATTAGTTTTGAATAATTTCACGAACACGAGGAACAGTTTCATTTGTTTTACTGGTCGAGTGTCTACCAGGACGTTCGTTATCCTTAACGAATGTTCTACCTTCCTTAAATCCTTTAATCCACGTTCAAACCACGTTGTCCGAGACAGAACATCATCTCCAAAATCTTGTTGCAAAAGGTCAAAATTTTCACTAGAACTTTTCTTTAATTTAAAACAAAATTGCACGCACAGACGTTGTTCTTCTATTGCTTCAAATACGAAAATCGCCGCATGACTGAAACATGTTTTCGTAAAAAATGCTATAAAAAAAAAAAATATAAAAAAACATTGTTATCAATTTCAAACCAACGCGCAAATTGTCGTTAAAAGTTACTTTATCGAACGACATTATCGGAGTTTCTTTATATTAATTGATATAAATATTATTAACACATCTCGTATGTAATTTTTAAGCATAAACTGTGGATTTGGAGAAAACAAGAGCGAGTCGTCTGTATGTATCGTTTCGGTGTAATTTGAGCTCTAGCTCTCGATTTGTGGAGGAAAATGATCGCGTTTATCGCTACTAATATTTCGCGATCGTAAATCATATAAATTCATAGAGTCGGTACTGATTTCAAACCGTTGTAAACCGCGTGTGCCTATTACATTTTTCAAACCACGGCGCCCGAAATTTTGGCTATTATATTTCCCGACGGTGGATTTTAAACCGAAAACCGGCCGGTGTTAAGTAAACACGACTGATTTTTTGTTCTGGACTGAGTTATTTTTCTCAGCTGAACTAAATCCGACTAAAAGCGAGGCTAAAATATTCACATTAAAAAGATATAACGATCCAATAAATATAAGCATAAACAACCAGATCATACAATGGAACAGAAAATATGACTCAGTAAAATACCTTGGAGTTTTTCTCGATGAAAATCTGAGATGGAATATCCACATAAACAAAAAACTTACTCAGGGATATACCAGGATGAGAATTCTCTACCCCTTAGTGAACTACAAATCAACTCTCCAAATGAAATCTTCTCTCCTTCTCTACACCGCAATAATCAGACCACTGATAACTTATGCCTGTCCTGTATGGTCCGCTGCCTCTATAACTAAAATAAATAAAATACAAATCTTATAAAATAAATTTTTAAGGATATGTCTCAAAGCACCGTAGTTCATGAGAAATCGCCAGATCCATAATGACACGAAAATACCCCTGATAAATACATGGATTAAAACCCAATTTAAACATTTCCACGCCAAACTAAAAAACTTGGACAGTGCTCGTCATTACAATATAGGAAAAAAAAAACACTCAATAGACGTCTGCGGCCTCGACTTCCCCAGGACATTCTCTTAACAGACACAGAAGACTCATCATCAGAAAATGAAGATCATTATTAATATACTAGACCTCATCGTTATTATTATATTCATATATGTAACACATTATTATATCACTGTCACTATTAATGATTATGTCATTAATAAATTTATAATCATTTAAATTTGTAACAAATAAAATTGTAAAAATTAAAAAGTTGTAATAGCACTAGGTGTACTGAAACATTTTATAATTATAATAAATATAAAAAAAAAAAAAAAAGAGTTTTTTTTCTCATCTAATACAGAGTGCGGCGTGGTTACTTCCGTATCTGAAACTCTCGCAACTGAGCGGCTATTAACAGTAAAGCGTTGGTTTATGGCTTGTTGGAAAGCATATTATCTAAGGTTTTTTTTTATAACTAGTTCAATGTCAACAATGCAGTGGACAGAGCAAGTTCGCCGTGGAGGCCAACTTTTCTTTCAGCCGTTCGATCATCGCAACTCGGCGGGCTTTCAGTAACCATTTCAATATCGCCACCTGCAGTTCGTGTGCCCGATCGGAAATCGATTTGTTTGTGGGCGGACGCGTTCAGGAACACCGGTAGTGTGCAGATGAAACATAACGGACCTTCCAGAACCGCCTGGACGCCAGAAAACGTCGAAAGGGTAAGGGCGGCGATTTTGCCTGGGCAGAATCCCCTAGGCGATCTGCACACGAACATTCGGCTGCTTTAGGCATGTCTAGTCGCACAGTGAGACGAATTCTTCACGAGGAACTTAATTTTTACCCATACGAATTGGCAGTGTTGCAACCGCTTAATCCACGCGATTATGTGGCGCGTAAAAACGCACGTGGAGCCTACTTCGAGCCTACCTGCCTCAGGACGCCCATGTTTTCTTTAGTGACGAGGCACGTTTCCATATTTCTGGATGTGCGAACAAACAAAACATGCGATATTGGAGCCCCACTAACCGGAGGGGAACTTCATGAGCAGCCTCTGCATACAGAACGTGTGACTGTTTGGTGTGCAATATCGAGAATTTCAAATTCCGATTAGCTCAGTGCATTGACGAGAACGGTGGCCGCCTTCTAGACGTGGTATTTAAAACCAAATCAAATAAAACTTTAAACGTACCCCTATGCACAGAACAAATAATTAAATCAATATTGCCAATACTTTTTGTGTTACGATTTTTCAAAATAATGAAGTAAGCACGCCCCACCCTGTACTCGTTCAATTTTTGTTTTTTTTTTTTTTTTTGTGGTTTTATCGCGATATTATAGCGATTACCGCTTGGGTATGTTAAACTTGGGTTAAGTTGGGTTAGGCGTACGTTTAAATTTTCAATATTGGTTTTGCGGGGTTCTCACGGTAAAACGCTAATCGACGGCGCCCCCTTGTTTTCTTCTTTTTACCGGCGTTACCGGTACCGCGCACGCTCGGCCCCGTGCTTTTATCGCCGTCCGCGGCGCCGAGGAGCTCGCACACGTGGTCGCGGCACGGCCAGTCGTACCGCCGCGCTCGACGCCGACACCGGCCCCATAGTCACGTCACGTCACGTCACGTCACGTCCGTCCGACCGTCAGTCCTGCGCCGAAACTCCGCCGGGTACGTTTTTATTATACAATACGATTATTATAATTATTTCGAGTTTTTCAAAGCACATCAATTCATACTCGAAATTAGTGATGTAAGTAGGAAATTTACAAAAAAAAAAAAAAATCAAGTTTTTATTTTTGTGTTTTGCCTAGATTAATTGTTTGTTAGTAAATCGTACAACACTACAAAAATACTATACTTTAAAGTATACATAGGGACACTTAAGTTACCCAACTAAATATAATAATAATATGTAAAAAAAAAAAAATTAAACGTGTGCTGTATAATAGTTTTGAAATACAAATAAAATTATATTAATATGTACACCCAAAATACAAAAAAAAAAAAAAATAGCACTAATGCTAGTAAATTTCTTCTTCTTCGGCCATTTTTGTGTAATTTCGTGCTGAACTAATTGCATCGAGTAACTTGGTTACTTTTAATAAAATATTATAAAACTCGTTAGAAGAATATTTTTTAAAATGTGTTTCCACAATGATAATTGATTTGATAGTTTCGACCGTGATAGAAAAAAACATCAATTTTTTCGTCTGTCCACAACAAATTAATGGTTGAAAAAATCCGTTCTACTGTATAGCATTGCCAAAGAATATTCTACAATTGCTGATATATTAGTGAATATAAATTAATAGTAGTGGGAAAACGGGATTGATACGGTACAGATTTGAAGAAAAAAAAAAAAAAAAAATGATACAAAATACGTTCCGCACTACTGTTGTCGTGGACAACGGAAAACAAAGTCGAAATACCGGACGTTTTGGTCACCCTTACTTACCTCTAATAACGGACTTTAAAAACTCGACTGGCAACGTCAGATAACAGAAGCATAGACGATTTAAACCGCACGAATATCTGCTATTCCAATGGAATTTTCCAAATATCGAGCCCTGTAGATGGTACGCGGAAAAACGACTTTATTCGGATTTTCGACAAAGGTATTGAACCGGTGCGTTCGCGGCGGATGGAAACCTGTGGGGATTGTCTTGTCTGTCTAGTATAGTTGGCCGTTAGAGGCGGATTGACGATTTCTTTCGGCCAGTGAACACCGCACAAATCATAGGCACAACTAGAGTAAAACTATACGGGTGCTGCTAATGATTTGTTTTACGCGTTTGCTTTGCCCCTGCCCACTCCTATTTGAGTATCGTCTATAACTATGGTAACGCAAGTACAGAGACAGAGCAACGTATAATGGTCGATTGGTCGAAGTTTAGGAACAAATAGATAAATCAATAGATTTTTAATCGGCCTCGATATTTGTGAGAACTTCGTTCCAAGTACTGCCGACGCAGATCATGCCTGCGGCGGCTCAATTTTTAATTTTTTTTTCTCGAATTATTCAAATTAAAATTACGTTCCGTAATCGAAAATGTGTTTGTAGTTGATTTGAAAACATAATTATATGAATGAATATGTTTGAAATCGTCGAACACGCGAATACGCATACAATTAGTAAAATAGGGAACACGAATTTTTGTACCACGATTGTGTGTATAACAAAACGAATTTATACCGAATCAGGTTTTCAATAAGCAGCTTTATCATAAATGCACGAAGTCTTGAGCCCTGATTATAAGTTATCGCCGCTGTTGTCGTTGTAATTTTTTATTTTTGCGATTATTCGGCCGCCGTCATAATACTACGGAACGTTGGCGGTTTTCTCCATAAAAAAAAAAAAAAAAAAAAAAACAATAATTACCTTATGCGAACACTTTTGTACGAGTTTTAATGTGTACAAACAAGCCCCCCCCCACAGAAATATGTATCGAAGAATGTTTTACGTGGTATAAATATTTTGTTCGATTTAATGGATACTATTGAAGTTATAGTATACGAGGTTTGATTAAAAAAATACTCGGCTTTTCAAATAAAATTTTATTAACACAATATTATTCTAAAAACACGTTATTCATCTTCAAAATAATCTCTCTGGGAAGCAATACACCGCTGGCATCTTATTTTCCACTTTTCAAAACATTCCTGGAAGTCACCAATTGAAATGTCCTTAAGATCGATGTCCGTATTTTGTTAATGTTATCAATTGTTTGAAAACGACGTCCTTTGAGCGTAGATTTTCACTTCGGAAATAAAAAAAAATGTCGCACGGGGCTAGGTCGGCTGAATATAGTGGTCGTGGAACTACTGGAGTATAATTTCTCGCTAAGAACTGACGAATGAGCAATGACCCGTGAGCCGGGGCATTATTCCTGATGCAACATCCAAGAACCACTTTTCCAACTTTCTAGCCCTTTTTTTCCTAACATTTTCACGTAATTTTTTCATGACTTCTAAATAAAAATGCTGATTAAAATGCTGTTTGTCCTTGAGGCACCCATTCACGATGAACTATACCAAGTAAATCAAAAAATGTGATTAACATTTGATCTCATCTGCCTTGGTTTTTTTGGTCTAGGAGAAATGACTGACTTCCACTGTAATGGTTGACGCTTGGTTTCAACATCATACCCGTAAATCCAAGTTTCATCACCTGTTATAATGTTTTTTTAAAAACTCTAGGTTAATTTCTGCCCATTCGAAAAGTTCTTGAGAGATGGTCTTTCAGTTTTGTTTTTGTTCAGCGGTTAAAAGACGAGGAACAAATTTGGCTGCGATTCAGCTCATGCCCAATTCTTCGGTTAATATTTCTTGGCGAGAACCATACGATATTCCGACGTCTTCTGCAACTTCTCCGATAGTTAATCGACGATTATTTTTGAATAATTTCACGAACACGGGGAACAGTTTCTTTTGTTTTACTGGTCGAGAGTCTACCAGGACGTTCGTTATCCTTAACGAATGTTCTACCTCCCTTAAACCGTTTAAACCACGTTCAAACCACGTTGTCCGAGACAGAAAATCATTTCCAAAAGCTTGTTGCAAAAGGTCAAAATTTTCACTAGAACTTTTCTTTAATTTAAAACAAAATTGTACGCACAGATGTTGCTCTTCTATTGCTTCAAATACGAAAATCGCCGTATGACTGAAACATGTTTTCGTAAAAATGCTATAAAAAAAAAAAAAATAAAAAAAACATTGTTATCGATTTCAAACCAACGCGTAAATTGTCGTTAAAAATTACTTTATCGAATGACATAATGGGGGTTTCTTTATCTTAATTGATATAAATATTATTAACATAGTCCGGGTATTTTTTGATCACACCTCGTATGCAATTTTTTTAAGCATAAACTGTGGATTGGAGAAAACAAATAATATCGGATGTAAAAATCATATGAATTCATAGAGACGGTACTGATTTAAAACCATTGTAAACCACGAGTACCTATTACATTTCTCAAAACATGGCGCCCAAAATTTTGGCTACTAAATTTCCCGACGATGATTTTCAAACCGAAAACGGACCGGTGTTAAGTGAACACGACCAATTTTTTGTTCCGGACTGAGCTATTTTTTTCGTATAATAATACTTGTTCATTTTTTTTAATTTTTTTTTTTATCGATGACACACTTCAAATGCGTAGACGCTTATCGACTTTTTTTGCGGTTTTATCACGATTTTTTATCGATTGCCGCTTGGGTATATTATACTTGGGTTCGGTGTCCGTTAACATTTTCAATATTAGTTTTACGTCTCACGGTAAAACGTTAATCGACGACGCCCCCGGTTTTATTTATTTTTTTTTCTAATGTTAAATTTATTTATATGTATTCATTTTGGTTTTCGGTTACATTATAGTGTCTGCTTGTTAAAAAATTTATTCCTTTTCTATTTTTTTTTTTTTTTTGTTGTTTTGTCTGTCGGCAACGGATCGCAGTATAAACAGTCGGTTTTATCCGTCCAAGAGATTTCCTTCAAACGTTTGTGGTCTGTTCATAAATTACCATTGCAAACATTATAATCTACCGTATCTGCCGCGGAGTACCTATACGTGTTACGCATATCGTTTGCTATTATCGCAAAATGGATGTAATAATAGTAATACGTTTTAGTGGAAAATTATGTCGAGTTTTTTTTTTTTTTATTATTATTATTATTATTCCGCCGATTTACGGTACCTGGAAAAATGTATTTCACGCCGACTTGTTATAGTGTATGGCAGACAGTCGGGAAAGTCTGTCGAATGTAAATTTTATGTTTGCGACAAAAAAAAAAAAAAAAAAATACTGTTACTTATTATTGTTATATTTTTTACGTTTTTTAAAGCGTTCCGGGGGCATAGTAAACGTGTAGGTACAGTACGTAACGTTCGTAAATATATCACCTGAAATAACTATTCGACTATATTGTTGTACATGTTCGGGATTCTCAAAAAAAAAAAAAAAAAAACTGTAAATTATATTCGGCGTTATAAGTCGAGAAAACGGCTAAATGAATCGTGGACTTTAGGCGAATTAAGTTTTTAAGTTTTGATTTTTTTTTTTTTTATTCCCGTAATATTGCGGTGTCATTAACAGAGTTCGGCGTTCGGGTGGGAAAAATAAATAATAAAAAAATACAATTAATTTTACGTTATTTAGATATAAAACATTATTCGATACTGTTGCGTTTCGCGTTATTTGAATTATTATTAAAACTATTTGAATTCGCTGTGCACTGTACGTGCACGCATATTGAAGGGGTACTACTATTATGGCGTCGATCGATTTTTCTTTTTTTACATTATTGATCGATACCCAAGTAAAAAATTTAAAATTCACATGTTAAACGCGTGTATTGTGAAGTGTATTATTATTCTATGTATGAAAATTTACGAAAATCGGGATTTTCGATATTACATATAATTATACACGAATTAAAAACACACTCGGCGAAAACAATATTGATATTTCCAATCGCACAATATTTTTATGATAATTATTAGGGCAGACGATGACTTGTAGCATTTCGATATTTGTTTTACACAATTGAAAAAATAAAAGAGTAAGGAACGAATACGGTTTATGCTAAGACAAAGCTAGATTAGTAATTTTATTTGGCGTAAAAATGCGTATATTGAAGTTTTTTAATTTTTAGTTTAATACCTAAGGTATGTTCTAATGAACACATTTCTTCCACGTTATACTTTTTGAGAGATATTTAATAGAACAAATAATTTTCTCAATATTTTCGCCATCGACGATTTCATTTCGTTCAATATTACAACCGAAATTGTTGAATTTCAAATAATTGTTAATTTTGATCGTTTAATATGGTTGTTGACTGTTCGAGGACATACGTTTGTCATAGAAACGCTTGAGTATCGCCGAACAGATGAATTTTTCTGGTTCTCAATTTTATTTATAAACAGTAAACACGTTGTCTACATCTAGAAATTCCCGATAGGACGGTAAAATATTCCATGAACTAAAACAATGCTAGCATATTTTTTGTGCATATTATAGGTACTTGCGTTTTTTTTTTTAGAGCTACAATTCCTCTGCGCTAATAATTATATTTTATTTTGGCTCACCCCGCACGGCATTGCCCGTGGCTTTATACCCATTTAAACGTTGAATTTTTAAAAATCATTGAAAGCAAAAAAAAAAAAAAAAACGGGAAGTCGGAATAGCAGGATACAGAACAGAGGTGGCGCGTTGGCCAAATTTCAACGGTACGCGATAAAAAATAATAGAATTTATTAGTTTTTTTTTTTTTAGTTATAAGTAATTCAAAGAAACAAATTGATTACATATTAATAATGATTTTTTCGTAGACTTACGCTCGTGTTGTAAGTTTATTCTCAATAATAAATTTTAATCTAATCGAAATGAAGAAACGCTTTGACCGATGAAACCGGCGGCGCTTGTGTTTTACTAAAAAATACAAACTACAGTAAATGACATCAATGTATCATTTGCTAAAAAACAGCAACGAAAATTTCACTAAACCCACAAATCATCGTTTTTAATACATACAGTTCAATATATAACATCTAATTCATTAATATAATATATATATATATAAAATATTATTTATATGTAACTGTAATTTTTGGGCACGTGAACGATTTTCAAAACCCCGATTGGAAAAATCGGGCACTCGACTCAAAAAACGTTCAGCGCCATTGATTCAGAGCGTAGTAATTTGATTTATATCTCTACGGACCAGTGCTATAACGAAACACGATTCTGAGCGTAGTCCAGAGATAACGTTTTGAGAAATTAAAATTGAAAACCGCACGAATTCGTAATTACAAAATAAATCGTAAATATATCGTGAGTTTTTACAATTCGGCGCAACTTTTTGACCTTATCAAATAATTAAACATTTTCGTTGGGCCGAAACGGTTTTGTTCACATGAAGCCAAATCAAAATGAACGAAACATTAGATAAATCTGAAATAGCTCAACAATCAACAAATTTATGTTTTGAAAATTTCACCACGTCTAAAACGGGGCCAAGTACTCTAAGTATTCGGTTTCTACGGTTGTTTATAATCGAATTACACAGGAAATACAAAATCGAAAATAACGGAAAACATTAGTTCGCAAATTCTTTTCTACTGTTAAGAAAACTATAAAGAATATCAGAAAAAAAAAAAAAAAAAATGACCTCTTTAATACCCCGACTAGACGAAATTCGCTACCAGAGAAACCGTTTCTGATGTTGACGATCGGAGTAAGGTTTCTCGTAAAAAAATTGTCTATAGAAAAAACGCACATATAATCAAAGCTACGGTCGGAATCTAAAATAGCACTACACACAAGTGCATTTAGGTGTTTTAGGAAGCAGGATTATGGTTTGAATGAACGCGTCCGTTTTTTCTTATAGTCGTTTGATGATGAATAACTGTAAATCAAATTGCCGAGAATGCGAACCTGGCTATACGATATAAAAATAAGATTTTGTTTTCTTTTTTTTCTTTCGTTCATCGGTTTCCGTAAAATAATAAAATATTTTCAAATTTTTACTAGAAAATACTACATTATATTTTATAACGTTTACATTTTGTCTATTAACAGACTACTAATATTTTAACTACTATTTTTTATTATTTTTTGTTTTTTTTTAAAGTTGTGCGAATCCGAATTTGATCTAATGCGTTTTTTAAGTACCGTCGAAAATCGTAAACACCAATTATTTGACAGAAAGAGTCTTCGAATCCTTGTCGTATTTAAACAAAAATCAAATTACCGGCAATATTGATCATTACACGATTGTTTGTATAGACATTTAATATCCGATATATTCCGTGTTAGGTCGGTTTAAAACGTTAAGTCAAAGCGTTCGAGTCTAAAGCACCTCGCCCTTTATTAAATACAAGTCACTCGGGGCCCGCTCGGGTCAGGCTTAGGCTATCCATAATCGGTTTTTTTTTTTTTTTTTTTTTATCCCTCTTAATCGCGAGAGTAACCAATTCAAATAGGTAACGACGACTGGTTTTTTTCCCCCCATTTTAATCACCGAGTTAACCCATAAATCAACACGATCAATTAGGTTTCCGTATTAAAATTACCATTAAACCCGCGTTAGCCACCCATTGGCGGTTTGAACCCGGAATATAATTTAGCTCATGTTACTCGGGGACAGTGCGGCTTTCTATTGGCGAAATAAATTATTAGAATCGGTTCGGTAGTCCCAGAGATAACGCCGTGCGCACGACCTCCGAAATTTAACGTCTTTATAATATTAGTATAGACTATTGTTGATGTACGCGAACGTCTAGAATGTGAACTGTGGAGAAATTTCAACCAAAAAAAAAAAAAAAAAAAAAAAAAGAAGAAAAAAATTGACCCGCGTATTGCGCGTAGTGTGCGACTCTATAGGATTTTTTTTTTTTTTTTTTTTGTCGATGGGGAGTGTCCGCCTATTACAACCGCGACACTTAATACCTCCCTGTTACTTATTCGTGAATAAGTACGACAGACCGAAAAACTCATATCGAATAGTTAACAATCTCATAAAATTCTAAGGTTTGGATAAGCTTGTAACGATCACATAATTCAGTGTCGTAAATCGGCCCAATTCGCTGGCGGTGCAGAGAAATATTTTAATTTCTAACCCGCCAATACCCGCTGAAACTCCCTTGTACAAATTTCCCGCCTAATAGACAATTTATTTTCCCGTGCCGAAATTTTTTCTACAAAAATAATACACAAGCATAGCGTTCATTTGATAGTAAAAACACATTATTAGTAGATGACGAAAACAAAAAAAAATGTATTATTTTTCAAACCTAGTCGACATCCTCTTTCGAAAAACGTCGCATCGAACCCATCGATTACTTGGTCGAAATTAATGCTAAACCTCTCTCCGAGTTGTAAAGTAGCTTAACCGTTACTTAGCCGTTCTTGTCCGTACGTCGTTCAATAATATGTTTTCAATCTCATTAGACAGGAAAATGATCTTTCGCAACTCGCCGTGTCGGTTAGTGTGGTTAAGGAAATTTTTAATGATTCCGTTATTAATGGAAAACCTTTTTGAATTATCATTCTGTATTATTAACATTCCTACGTTTCCTTGGGATTTTTAAGTAATTTACAATTATTTACAATTACCTATATTCACGACAATTGCAATTTTGTACACACTGTGTGTAATAAATAAATTTTGTCTTTTGAAAATAAAAACTATAGGCATGTCGACACATTTTTTATGATTATCTGGCGGTGCTAGTGCTACATTTGCACCGTTCAATTTACGCCACTGAAGCAATTTATTGTAATTTGACAAATGTTGAGGCATCGACCATTTTTGGATATGAATAAAAAAAAAAAAAAAAATGTAGTTGCTATAAATACGGTTCGAGAGAGGGGGGTCCTGACACCGTTAATACACACCTTGGTTGAGCTACTGGTATTGTGGATACATAATATTTTTTCATTTTTTTTTTTTTTTTTAACCAAAAAATCGTGTATATCTAAAGAAATATCGAGATTGTAGTCCTACAAGGGTAATATGCAATCTTAAATCCCCCCCTCCATATAGAATAATCGCACGTTGTTGTTACTGGAAACTCGCAGAACTTTGTTCTAGTGATTTTTTATTTGATTTTTTTTTTTTTTAATCGCATAAATTTATTATTTGGCATACGACATTTTAGTAGTCACACGAAAAACATTACATTTATATACAGTCATTTTTTATATAAAACAATATATTATAGTAAAAAATAAATATATTTGAATTTACCATTAAAAAAAAAAAAAAAATGGTTTTTATGCACGGGAAGAAATCGACAATAAATCCGTTTGTTGTAATATCGTCCGGACCCATTTATTTAACGGCATCGCTAAATTCTTGTCGATAAATTATTTGACGTAATGTATAAAAATGAATATTTTTGTGATAGTCGAGTCGAAATTATAATCAATACACGAACCGTTGGCACATAATAAAGACAGTTTTACACGCGTAATTAAACGTAGGCCAACGTAAAATTGATTTTTTTTTTTTTTTCCTCTAAATATAACCAACTAACCTATTTATTAGCGGCTAGTTCTGGTAAAAGGGACGACGCCATTTATTAGTTCACGTCGTATCCAGGTGGTCTGACTTTTTTTTTTTATAACTGAATAATAACAATAATAATAAACAACGGACATATTTCGCACCGCAAATAGGGGCCCGCCGGTGTAGATGGGAAATTGGGGAAATAAGATACGGAGGGGAATTTTATAGTTTCGTTTCAAAAATGAATTTAGCCTTTTTTCAATAAAAAAAAAAAAAAAAAAACGAAAAATATAGCCGAACATTTGTATAAATAAATTACGGTTTGAAAAACAATATAAACGAGAAATACATTCGAAATAATCGAAATGAAAAAAAGTTATCTAAATAGTGATTGTCAAATTAATAATATTTTTTTATAGTATGTTAATTATTATTACAGACGATAATGTCTTTACTGTTTTTTTTTAACTAGGCGTGGTTTTAGGAATCTTAAACATTGATGAGGGCGTTGACCAATCTTCAACTTTCATCCGAATGTTAAATCTTAAGGCTAAATCTGCATAGCTTCCTGGATCCGCGCCTGGTACAAATATTATACGAATAGTTATGATTTGTCCTAAAAATGTTTTATTATTTTATACAGGGTGTCACACGAAAAAATCAGCTGATATATTGAAAACAATTAAATTCTATTTTTTTTTTTTTTATCTTTTGGATATGACTCACGGGGATAAGAACAACAGATGTTCATAATTCATTAAAATTTGTATGTTTTATTCTTATTTTTAAAGCTTACAGAAAAACAGCGAACTAGACATAACAGTGTTTTGATAGATGAAATTTTTCGCACAGTAATATGAGATAATTCCAAAAAGCTACTACGATATTATAAAATATACACTGTTTTTATTTGTAAACTAAAACAAACCTAATAAACCACCAGATTAACCGAAATAACAATCTTAAACGTCAACATATTCTGAAGAATAAAATAATAAAATAAAAAGTTATTTTGTTCAATGTTTTACCAAAGCGATTGTAATATAAATATTTGTTGTCCTTATCGCTGTGAGTCATATAAAGTATATATAAAAAAAAACAATTGATTATCTTCATTATCTCAGGAGATATCGCAATGGGTATACTTATAAAAAAAGATTTATTTAAGATTTGATTTAAAGCCTAACCGTAGCTGTTACACTTATGAATTTCTAGTCATATTGAGTTAATAATTCAGTAATACATTCGATCATTACATCGATTATAGTATTAAATGTATTTATTATATTATTTAAAACTTCAACGTCGACTGTATAAAATTCGTATACTATTTTTACATCCTTCTAAAGCAACCGATACCCTGGACCCAGGAGTGTAATTGAAAATATTTATGTGAATTGTACATTAAAAAAAAAAATGTTTCAACAATACGACAATTAAATAGGGAATTAATATAGGTAATTTAATTAACGTTATACATTTTAAATTGAATAAAAAAAAATCAATCATATATTATGATCATTTTTTTTTTTTTTTTTAATATCTCGGGGAATCGTCTAATTATTCCAGTACCCATTAAATTCGTAAATAATGCCGTATATTTTAAATAAAAAAATAAGGATGGATATTCCTAACTAAATAATTAAATTAAATATTGTAGTTGAAAATTACATTATACACTTGGCCAGTAAAAAAATAATTCGGTGAAATTTATTTCGTAACGTTTACAAATTTCTTTTTGTTGCAGAGTTGCACTAAGTTTAGACGAATAAAAATGATAAACGAAGAAAATGGCTTTATAATAATAAACTTATTATTTTTTTTTGAGATTGTTTTTCTTCTTTTTAAACTTATTATTATTATAATAATTTTTTTTTTTTTTCCAAGAAAAAGTAGAAACATTTTGTTCTATTACAAAATATCGATTTTTTTAAATTAAGCAACTGTGTACGTACAATTGACAAATTAAAGCCGACATACTTCGCACTATTGTAGGCATGAATCTGTGAAACTATATCTTTTATAGGGTAGTTTAATTGATATCTGCGCAAAGATAAATCATTGCAAACGGAAAACGATTCCGAGTGTTATTAGTTCATTTTGATAAAAAATTATGTACTAATTACATGAAAAAAAAAATAATAAAATTATGTATTTTTAACAATTTAAATGATAATTGTTTGTATTTTTACCACATTTTAAACGTTGACTTTTATTAATTGCTGATCACAATAAATGACAACATTTGTGTCTGCTTAAAACAAATAGAAAACACAATTGTTCCAAATAACTATTTATAACCAAAAAAAAACTGTAAACTATTTATAATAATAAAAAAAAAAAAAAAAACATCAAATTTAAACTCTTTACGATTATTTTTCACTCTACTACAACAGTAAATCAACTGGAAATGAATAGACAAAACGCCAGGGTATCTACAAAATTTTTGTTAAAATCTGAAACTTCAAACGTTTAGGAAAAATAAAAATCGCTACCACGAACTCACGAAATTGTAAAAATCGCCATAAAATTTGTACGTTATCGTTGTATAATATTTTCGTTGAGATTTTTATAAAACACGAAAATCTCAAATGTTTCAAATGGCTTTATACAACTTGAAAACCTCCAGGGTATTCGGATAAATCACTTCGGTAATATTATACCTAAAAACTTAAATGTAAGTAGCATTACATTAGTTATAGAGTTTTATCATTATTTTTATATTTTCTAGCTTATCGTCTCTTCGAGATCCCAAACTGTCAACGCCGGAGTGGTGTTGAAGGAAGTCTTCACTGTATCCGTAATACATTCTCCCTAATCGGGAAAATTACTGGCCATATCTTTTTCAGATTTTTCTTAATGTTTTTAGGGCTTTCCCTCGGCCTCTGCCTTAGTCGCCGTTCTATAGCTACCCTGTATCACAATTCCCCTACGCATTACGTGCCCAAACTATTTTTCTATGTACATAAATTTAAGTCTCTCCCCTTTGACATAATTCGTTATGTACGGTAACTCTGTTATCTCACGCAGTTCTCCATTGTACCTCCAATGCCATTGTCCCTTATTTTTAACAAAAAACCCACATCACGCCATATATTGATCTCCCATTTTTTTTTTCCTTTCGAATATGATTAATCTTCTTTCTATTTTTTTTTTTTTTTTTTTTGGTTGTCAGTTATACCTTGGCATCCATATACTGTTATTATTATTATTATTATTATACAGTTCAAAAAAAAAAAAAAAAAAACACTTCGTTTATTGTCGAATGATTAAAAATACACTCTTCAATCGTCATTACAGTGAACATTTTGGGGCATAAAAATCCGCACGACAAATCTTTATATTTTATTTCAACTATATTTCAATTATTACAACTAAACCGGACAATTATTCCAAAAAAATATTAATCCTTTATCATTTTCGCCAAGCCAAAGAATCACACGTCCATTAATCGTTTTAATTGTAATATTTGCACTTCATTAGGGTATGTTCGCATGTGTATTGGACGGTCGGCACCCGACGTTGACATTGTACAAATTATCGTTTTAAAACCATTTTTATCAATGTTCAGTTTATCGAAGTATTCATAATCGTTTACATTGTCTGTCGTCTCAACCGAAACGGTTCTATAACCGAATTTTTTTAAATACATTTTACCTTATTACCTTCTGTTTTCTTAGACATTCCCCTCTATTCCTTGGACCCTGCCGCATAAATGAAAACCTATATCATACATAAAAAAAAAAAAAAAATGTTTATTTAATCTGGAATTTGACGATGCAATTAACGGTTTGATCAACTTTTGACGTTTGACGCCCCTTGGACAAATTCCAGTCACGCCACTGACATTTCAGGAACTCACATGTATAGGTAACAGAAATGAAAGAAAAATTAATCTTTATCGATAACCCAATATCTAGATGTTAGATTTACAATCTAAAACGATGGTTGGGCTATTATTATTTTTTTTTTCTATCGAATAATTCGTTCCAACCTTCAATTTTACAAATGGTTCCTGCCTTGTTGGAAGCAATTTTATTCCAGTTAGTGCGTATGGAATTTTTTTTTTTTCTTATTATACATTTCTATAGTAAAAATCTATATCTTTATATTGTCATTTTGTACACGTAGTATGTTTTTCGATATATTTCGGTGTTTTTTGAGTTAAAATACTTATTATTTTTGTAATATTTTCCATTTTGTATATTCTGTTTGATTTAATCTGTTCTATATTTTAAAATCCCCGGCAATAAACTAATAGACCGTCTACAGAATGTATTATGTTAAAAAATCGATCCTTTGAATCTAATTGAGTATAAAGTTTTTTTTTTTAGGTTTCGATTTCTTCGGAATATAATTATTTATTTTCTGCGTAACTTTAACGGAGTAGTTCTTTAAGCATCCGTTGCCTGTGGCCTGTAAAATAAAATGTTTAGTCGTATGGTAACAGTGCAATCGTTTTGTTCGGTCGATTTCTTACGATTGCCCACAGACTGTTTACGTCTGTCGGTATCCTTTGGTAAAAAAAAAAAATACCTTAGATATAATATACCTTTGAACCGACAATCTTTGTAGAATACCGGGCTGCATACTTATTGACCAACCGTTCTGTAAATTAATTAAGTAGCTTGTTTTTAAAAATTTTTTATTTTTTTTTTTTTTGAATATTATTATTCATCTTTGTGAGCTATAAATATTTTCAAACTATCAAAGGTCGAAACACAACGAATGAATGTTTAAATATTTCGTTTAACTAGTATCAACTACCGTGATCGGTAGATCACCGTCGACTAAACCGAAACACGACGGATCGAGTGTCGTGATTTACTCATTGAAATATTATCCGTACACCATAATTACTACTGTGTAAAAAAAAAAAAAATATATATATATAAACCGTGTTGCTTATACTGTTTTCAGTGGATTTTTTTGAACTGCGTGAAACTAAAATGGCGGCCGTGAATCAGTTTCGGCACTAGAGCACAGCATTTGGTTCACCGCGAATCTCGACAAGTCGTCCCACAAATTATCCCGCGGCGCCGTGTGTATTGTACAAATCCGATGGGAAACGCGAGCGCTACGAGAAGAGGTTCGATATTCTCCAAGCAAGACTCCACGGGAGACGATGGTTCGACCCGGCACAGCAAACGGCTGTCGAGCCGACAAAACACGCTGCTCGAGGAAGAAGAGTTTCCCCCCGAATCGCCGACTTCTCCGCCGCCGGAACCGCTGACAATGCGACAGAAAGAACTGCTGACCGAAATGTGGAAATTGTTGGAAGAGGACATTGCGAAAGTCGGCGTCATTACGTTCGTGAGGTACGTGCAACCGTAACAGGTGTTTTTTTTTTTTTTTTTTTTTTACATTATACGGCGTGGTTTTGTTTTAATTTATTATCTCGATTGCCCGCATATTTTTAGAACTATATTCACATTTTCATATATTCGATATAATCGAGTAAACACAATGTTCGATATCACGTTCGTGCGTCCGTCGTTTCAATGTAATTTTTTTCATCTCACGCCAATAACTATCTGCCGTTTGTTATGCAATGCTCGTGCCGAAGATAGGGAGCGACATATTGAATTACTAAATGTTAACATTAATAAAATGAACGATACAATTAATAAATACGAGACAAATAGTATGGATTGAACTGCGAAATTTAAAATCGTTTAAAATCGATATTAATTCAAAACCAGTACAAGACAACGTTTAAATAATAATTGATAAACACAAAATACAATTTATTAATAATTGTTTAAACGTTGTCTTCTTGTACAGCTTTTGAACTAATATCGATTAAAAAAAAATCGTAACATAAAATAAAATTACAATTTTTTTTTTTTTTTTTAAAGATACCGCTTATAGATGGGCCACTTTTGTACGTGGTAAATTGAAATGGTAAAGAAGAGTCCAGTTTATTTATGTACGCGACGATAAACCATTGTTAACGAAAAACGATTCTGTGCAATTTCGGTTAATCGTGTTTTAATAGATTTGAATTGACAATTATATAAATTACAAAACAAAATAATAATGTCCGAGTTTTTCCGTCTCAAATTGTTGGGCATTTTTTTTTTTTTTAGGCCATACAAATTTTATTCGCATAATAACGAATAAAAACTAATATAGCTAATTTAAAAATTCAAAAAAATCACTCGAAAATGTTGAACATTTTTCTACACTCTGATATAGCTTATATAAATATTTGGTGAAAATATCGCATTTTTAAAATTATTTTTAAATGAATAAAAAAAAAAAAAAAATCAAATATAACAGAAACCATCAATTGCGTAAATTTTCTCGTTTTTCCAAAAAATTTTCCCAATTATTGAGAAAACTACATTATACAAATTACCGACTGTCATACGAATTATGAGTAATAAACTAAGCGGGTCACTATAGTCGATATATAACATTTTTTTATTCGTTCGAATAAAATATATAAAAAAAAAAAAAAAAAAAACATTTCGTATAGGCCAAACAAATTTGAATAAAATGATTGTTGTAAAAATAATAAAAATAATTTAAAATAGGTACACGATTATCGATATACTGCCGTGGTTATTATATTTGTTCGATATAAAATGTAGATAGATTTCGGTTACTTGTTATAAATCGCCTGCAATAAACCAATAATAATAAAATGGAAGAAAAAAAAAAAAAAACGGAACACGTAGTGCCATTTTTTCCTTCAGAATTTGTCCTTCAGACAATCAAAAAAAAAAAAAAAAAAAAAAAAAAAAAATATATATTAAAAATGTAATACGTCGTCGTCAGATCTCGTTTCGTTTTTATTTATTATTATTATTTTTTTTTTTTTCACACAATGTCCATGCCTCTTAAGTATATACAATTATTCAGTGTAATCTCCGGAAAACTGTATTCATTCGTCAAATTATAGCGTTGTGAAATAAAAACGTAAAAACTAAATTAAACATTGTTTATTCGGTCATTTAAAGCAAATAGTCTTATATAGGCACTTCAAATATTACGTTAATCTAACGATTTGTTAAACGAGACGTTGCCGGCGCATTACGTATGCAAAATAAAGGCAGTTATGTACACAAGACCAAAGACGTGTATTCACGGTTTTTTTTTTTTTTTTTTGTAGTATATTTTTATTACTCATAACTGGTATTGTCCAAATATAATATTAAAATTATCTAGATAACAGACAATACTTTGATAATTTAGATAACACTAAATCGTTTTTTTTTTAAATAGATAAAATATTATCCCGTTTACATGTAGATATTAAAAAAAAAAAAAACTAGATTATTTTTTTTTTTGTTTTTAAGTATTTTTAAAGAGAGAGTAGTAGTAGTTCGCGAGTTGTAAAACACTTCAAACATAGTTTTTTAATATGATTTACGTACGCATCGTAATGTATTTACTTATTAAACGGTTAAAAACGCACGAACAACACCGGCGTTTAAACAACGTATTCGCGTTTTAATAAAATCACATATTACGTTATTTTTAACGGACTTCAAAAAGCCATGAGGTTACGTATTCGACGACGCGTGCGGTATTTTTCCTACCTCATCTTCTTCTTCTTCTTCTTCGTGTCCGTACGCATATCATAACACCGTCAATTTGGACGGTATTGTTTCCGGCTTCAAAAGGGTACCGGTGGCCATCACGTAGCAGCCAGGCGGTCCCGTATAATTTTAATCGGGATATGTATGACCCGTACAATTCGAAAGCATTCGAGATCCAAACCTAGACAAACGCAGAGTCAGTTATATTTTTTTTATACGTGCATAAATTACGCGCGAAATCGCATTCGATCGGTTACTGAAATTAACGATACTGAAACGCCGTTCCCGCGGTGTAAATAAAATATTTTATGTAATAATTCGATAAAAAAATATAACAAAAAAAAAATAACTCGATTTAACTCGATTGGCAATAACGACACGAAATCGATTACCGTTTATCGGTACCTATAAAAAAAAAAAAAAAAAAAAAAATACGATACCCTCTAGGTGCGCCGGTTACAGATGCACGTATGCTATTTTTTTTTTTTTTTTTTTTTACGTACGACTGAGCAAAATGCGTGCGACTCGATGAGATATAATTCTGTATGTGTGTGCGCGTCCGATAAAATTCTTCGGGCGTTTAACGACGACAAAACACGTAACCGCCATTAGTAAAAACAACAGTTGTTTCACGGTTATCTTTGTCTGCGTGCCGACTCCACGACGTATGAAAAATAACTGCATAGTTTCACGAACGCTAACGCCGTACGGCCGATAGACGACACGGGTAATGGGTAATTCGGTGGACGTAATGGTATAGTTGTGTCGGCATACGGATTGTTATCGATGACGGCCCAAAACAAACGGATTTGTCGAGTACGTTCAAATCGATATATTTATCAAAATATCATGTTTTCATTTTCCTTAAGCGACTAGGAAAACCCACGCTGTTTTTGTTGTTATTTTTTTCGAATTTAACGCAACGATAAAATATCATTCTTATTCAAACTTTAGATTAAGTAGCACTTGGAATATTATAAATTGTGTTTATCGATTGGGCGTCGCGGATTGTAAATATTTTTTCTTTTTATTCTATTAAAAGTTGAAGACTTCAACAACAAAGGTTTATTAGCCTGCTCAGACTGGGAGTGCAGTCGGTAAGAGGTGAAATACACGATTTGCAATTATTTACACTGTTTTACTTTCATTTATATTATGGACAAATCGGTATGTTTGCTAACTGTATTGTCTTCGATGAGAACTTGTCGAGGTGAGGTAATGCTGGTGAAGATCCTTCGTGTTCCGCGGTAATTTAGGCATTTGGTCACGATGTTACCGATAGATAGGTTCACTTTACATGTGTTTGTAACATGCGATGCAGGGCTGGCTCTTTTGCGACGAGGAAGGAGTGGGTTAGGTGATCATTACCTCGTCTCTTCTTTTGAGATTCGAGGGGATGTTCCATTTTTGGATAGAGAGTATTACGGTTCTTAGGTTGGTTGTGATAGGAATATATAGTATTGATTATTTTTGCCACGCTTCTGCAGTCTTGAGGTCAATGATGTTGCGTGTCCCAAAGGATGCGGTTAGGTTTAATATTAACGTATATTGGGGTAGGTTGCGATTTCGTTTCATTTTTCCCGACGCGGGAGATTACCCACTTTAATGGGATTAGTTTATTGGAAGTCGATATAAGCCTTAGATATTATGGGTATTATTGATTTTATAGGCGCACAATGAGTCGCTTATGATTGTGAATGTGTCTGAATTCGAGGAGAACGTGATTTTTAGAGATTCGTAACTGGCGTTAGTTTCCGCTGTATAAATACTAGTGCTGGAAGGTAAGGAGAATTTATGGTTTTCTTGTGCTACGACTAATGCAAGACCGACGGCCGTTGTAATTCTTATGCTCGTCAATGTGTGTTTGTGCACTATTGGAGAACTGCAGGGACAGTATATCTAAAAACAAAATGCTTTTTACATATTGTTTTATACTGCACTTAATAGTAATACCATTTTTATGCCGACGACGAAAATGTTGTCCGGAAATCCGCGTCTATATATGATAGTATTTTTTGCGTGGAATAGATTATACATTATGTATTAAACACTATAAATATTTTTATTACCTAGAGTAAGTTTTTACTTTGTTAATTGACACTGATGATTACATGGTTCTTAAGTTATCGCATTTGAATTTTTGTTTTTTTTCTACATTTATTATGCTATTTTTTATATATAGTACATAAATTATTTTTTTTATTTTTTTAAATTAATTTAATTTAATTGTGTCAATACACCAAGTATTTTTACAATATTATAAGAATATTATTACAATATACAATAATTGATAATGTTAACTATTTTTACAAAAGTATTTACAGTCGTAATAATATAATTGAGTTTTGATTAGCTCATGAATCTAAGTCAGAAACAGAGGTTGAGGTGTTTTCATTGGGTTCTAGTAGGATATCCTGAGGTAGTCGAGGTTTGAGTCTTAGGTTGGTGGATCTTCTGCCGGTTTTGTAGTGACGTGCTCCGTCAACTTTGTTAAGTTTCTCGTGGAAATTCTTAAATTGTTGTGTTATCCAGGTAGATATGTGTGGTAGGCCCGTATCGTTGTGTAGCTGTTTGTTTCTCATAAACCAAGGGGCCTTTAGAACTATTCTTAGGAATTTATTCTGGAAGGTTTGTAATTTTTTAATTTTCGTTTCTGAGGCAGCTGCCCACACTAGGCATGCATATTAATGGTCTTATTATCGCTGTGTATAAAAGTATGGAGCATTTCATTTGTATGGTAGAGCTATGATTTAATAGAGGTTACAGTATTCGCACCCTTGGTTTAATTTTTCGTTATTGTGTAACATAAATTATGCTAAGTGAGATGCAAATCCGTTTCATAATATTATTTGTAAAATTATTGTTTATAGTTTTATACGTTTTTGCATATTTTAGGTATTTCGGCATATTTGGCATATAGTGGATTTTTCGGAGTTATTCGGCGCATATTTCGTAAAGACCGTGGAAATTATTAAATTACTTATTTACTTTCCCCGAACGTATTTACTAAATCGTTTCGGTTTATTATTCCTGTTGTGTCTTATGGGTTTTACAGTTTGCAAAAAAAACAACGATCGGTAAATATAAGATAGCTTTGAAGACGTGCAAAATAATTTTAGTTATAATAAAACAAATCACAAGAAATAAAACATAACTTTTAAAAATTAATTTTTCTTAAAACGTTATTTTTTTTTTAAGATAAAAATGTTTGTTTTTAATGCTTATATTTTTAACATTGTAGTGTATATAAATGCGTATTCCCGAACTATTAAGTGCGCATTTTGCCGGTTTTTAGTGCATAGATTTGCGACATTGCCCCGACAATGGATAAACAATTGTTCCATAAACCGTTTTTTTCATTCCGTTTTGTAATTGTTCAACCATAAACACGACGTCTAGATCAAACACATCGAATAGTGAATAATTAACCGCAGTAAATAAACCAGACACAATATAATACAGTAATATCGGTGCCGTGTGCCGATTTTAAATTCTGAACATACAAATCTAGAGACTGTGGGAATTCGAAACGTGTACCCGAATTAAAATCTAGAGGATTGTTCACACCTGAACAATAATGCAACACTATACTAATGTACAGGGCTAGGTGTTAATGCTCCAGCGCATAGCCTAACAAAAACAAAATTCGATTACATTACATCGCAGAGTTAAATTATACAATTTGACGTGACGTTGTTCTCTTAAGGATTTTCAAGAATAAATGCATTTTCGATACATTAATGACGATTAATTAGGTTTTTATTATTATTATTATTATTATTATTTTACTTTTAACGATTTTGACGTTTTAAAATTTTGTTAACGAATTACTAGAGTTTTGATAACAATAAATATTTTACTCTAACGAAAGACTTAGAAACTTACCGCCCGATACACATTTTATTAATATGTGTTGATTAAAGTAAAATTAATTTTTTTATGCCTAGAGTTATATTGTAGGTACAAATTTATTTTTATCGCCTTACATTTTGCACGTGCACTAGTGAAATTGTATAGATAAATAAAAATTGATTGGAAATTTTGTCGTATATATTAAATATCGATTTTTATCAACATAGTGAATACCGTTTAAGCGTTACGAAATTTATAACAGGACAGTACTGCAAACACATTCCGCGGTGTATACATTTAATTTCTCTTTATCGCATAATGAATTTTAGTTATAGATAAATTTCACGATTACCTACTGACAATACCGAGTGAATAGGTTAAAAAAAAAAAAATAATCGCAATATTATGAACGGGAATGCGAGATTTCCATTAAAAACGGTATTTTCGAAATGTTATCGGGTATTATACGAACACGCGCGTTATTGTTATACGTTTACCTGTTTTCCGTGGTTAAAAATCTAAAATCTACCGCTATTTTAGTGCAATGTTTAGTGCTAATGGTAGTAGCTTAGCAGCATACTAATTGAAAATAGCATTGTTTGATTAAAACAATATATAAATTCAAAGTTTAAAGAAACTTGCGCGGACAATGTGTCCGTGCTATTAGCCGTAGGTATGACTCTTTAGTTGGCTTTAACGCCGAACATTTTAGTGCTGATACTCGTGTGTGTAAAACGTGCAAAATTATTCTATCAACTTTTAACGCGATATTTACCGTCGCGTTTGGAATTAATTTCCAGTGGAATGTGGAATTAAAATGGGAACGTTCGTTGCTTCGTTCATTCTCGGGCCATTGAACAATAATACAGTTTAAACGGTGATCTTACTAAGGCACCATTTGTATTTAATCGTCCGCGTACAAAGCAAATGCTCACGACGTTTTGAACACGGTTTTATTTTCCCAACTATAACGTTCAAATCGGGAAATCAAATAATCTAAACCAATGTATTTGCAGACTTGTAAAAAAAATCGAGTAAAAGAAATTCGTATAGAAATATTTCGAATACACATTTATAGTTTTTATGATTGTTTTACATATTTCAAATTGTTATTTATAAAAATAACCGTTCTGAATATCACGATAAACGCTTTTCGTTATCGATGTTGCGCATAGAAAACTTACCCTTCCATTATAATCCGTAACCATCCGTGACCGCCGTCCGTCGGGATATCAATTTTTTTTAGTTTTTTTTTTTACCTATTTACAACTAAATAAACCTAGGCAATAAACGTAAAAAAAAAAAAAAAAAATGCTATTTTCGTATTTTAAGGCAAACTGTTTTTATTTTTTTTTATTTTTATAAAACACATTTATAAACCGTATTTTGATTGTAGAAGCTGAGCTGAAATACCCGGTATTTCCCGGACTTTTCCTACTGAAAAGTCACAATAATAGGGATAAAAGGGACGTAGAAATTTAACAAACAATAGCATTTTCCCTCGCCAATCGCTTCCGTTTCGTTTCGGTGGAAACCTTCTGGATTACCGTTAATTTTTTAGCAGGCATAATTTTAAATGGTCGAAACGAAATGACAAATCTGAAATTGAAAGCAGCATTTTTGACGTTGTTGCCCGGTTATATTTGTCTTCAAAAACGGGCGGCCCCTTCGGCAATCAAATTAAACAACAATAACTGTTTTATATTTCATCCGTGTCGCCGAGGTAACCCGGAAATCAACAAAAAATAAAATTACATTTTCATATAAAAACATCGAAAATCAAGCGCCGAGCCGCCGTTTGCGGATTACATTTCGGGATAAAAACTACGCTGCGGCCTTCCTCGCGAAAACTCGTTTCGAATGTCAAACGTGCAAAGTTTCACCGTGATCGGAATAAAACTGCGGATTCGCATAGGGGGACAGGCATACAGATTTTAAATTTTATACAAGCACTATGGATATACGGATTATCTAGAGATCGGACATTTTAGACTTGGGTGCATGCAGATTGGGGTCGTCCACAGCATATCTTGTTGCCGAATTTTCAATTTCCATATATGTGCACACGTCTTTATTATCGGGATTTAAAGAAGATAATACATTTTTTTTATTATTATTATTCAATTCTTGTTTCCCATTGGTACATTGTTCGTACAATATACGAATAATATTATGTAGAATTTTTTAGATTTTTAAACTTTATTTGCGTTGCACAAACAACCGGATAATAATAGATAATTCTAGAATAATAGCTATTTACTAGACAATTGACATTTTATTTGGGTTTTATTCGGTTCCGCGCGTGAATAAAAATTGTTTGGTCCCGGAAAAAAGCTCGAAAATTGTACACGCGGTTCACAATAAGTTGTTCTGAATATGGAAAAACAAATTGCACGAACCCATTTTGCGAACGTGCTAAATTGCCGGTTCCTAATCATATTTCAAACAATAAATTGTAATAAAAACCATAATAAATAACAAATAATATATATAAAATAATAAATAAATAAAAATATTACGAATATTCATACTCTTCGTGTTAACAAAATCAACAATCTGAAACATTTACCAGTAACTACAGACGGACAAAACGGGGTGGGGAAGGGGTGCCTGTAAAGATGTCTAATAACGTACGTTTAAAAAACCTAAAATAAAAATTCGAGCGCAGTGCGATAATTTTTTATGTGAATCGTGTAAATCACGGAATATCAAAATACCGAACAGCGCTCGGAATCGTTTTTCATTAGCAACGTTTCGTTATCGTTTCGTACGGTTATAAATCGAATTATATTATTTTTTTATATACCTAATTTCCTCGTTCAACAGTGGCCCAGCCACGATGCGAAGTATGCCAGTCTTTTTTTTTTTTTTTTTTAATTTATTATTCAGATATCAATTGATCGTCGCGCTACCGATAGTTATACGGTTTTTTTTTTTTTTTTTTTCATTAAAAATTTTTAAATATTTTCCCATCGACCATGACTATTCTAGAAGTCTTTACATTTTAAATACATCGAATAGAACAAGTAGCCTATACTAAAACTAAACTATTTAGCTCGTTTTTTTTTTTTAATTAAAATTCCTTCGGCACGCAACCTTGTACTATCCGCGATTATTCTTCGGTTGGTAAGTTACTCTCACTCTGCAACTTTACAGACCGGCACGGGGTAATACTTTCAATTCCTTCCGAACCTCGTTTCTGGTAATGTCCTCTGTCCGTTTTTATTATCCCTAGTCAATTTTAATACCCCTCATTATGCCGCCAGATCCATTTTTTCTTTTTGAACCACCTCTATCATTTACGTCGCGGTCCGCAAAACGAAAAATAACCAGGTATATGTTATAATTATTACCGATTTTCCATCGTGTTTTTAGAACTCATCAGTGTATAAAAACAAATAGATAAAATCGATAGCATTTTATTGTGTAAAACCAATAAAAAAAAAATGTATATAAATGTTATTTCGAAAAAATAACTAAACGACCTGTATGATTTGTTATTTCTGCAACTACGAATGTTTTTTTTTTTTTTTTTTCCAGGGATTTTATGAATATACACTTTTTTATTTTTAAAAGAAAAATTACATTATCTATTTTTTTTTTTTTTTTTTTTTCCAATATCGTATTGGGATCAGCCAAATCCTAAAAGCAATTTCGACTTGCATAAAAATAATATTTGAGGGGCATACGACTAGCGCAGTGTGTATTAGTATTACGGTTTTTATCATTTACTAAAAACTCACACGCCTATAAATGTCTACACTATACACGAACACAAGTGTCAAAATACAATTTTTCGTCATTATTCATCCATCCACACGTACAATTTGTATTAAATTATTATCGAAACATTGTATTTTTTTATAAAACAAATTCTCGAGTTGTTCAGTTATTTTTTCGGAATGTGGGGGGGGAGGAAACCCACTGTTTTCGTCCTTACAAATAATCTGCAAATTGCATAATCATTGTGCAATTTGGCTCCTGTAGTTGTTTTTTAATTCTTTGATCCAATCTTAATATATTCAATCGTAAAACAATAGCTTTGCGATGACGAGGGTTCGTAAATCTCATCGGAAACTAGTGACTGTACTATAACAGATTAAGCCGGGCAGATAATTTGCATTTTACCACGGGACAAGAGCTTCATCCCCACCACCGAATGTATAAGACATTTTTAAACGATCGATGTCCGCGATTTATTCAGTTCGAGATAACGTTTTGACGATTGAAAATCAATCTGAAATCGTTTAAAACAAAAATATTTACGAAATAAATATAAAATACGTATAATGCTAAATTAAACGATAACAAGTAAGTATATCGTTTAATAATTTCCATATCGGTGTAATACATACCAAACGGATATTAAAAAAAAAAAAATTAAAAAAACCCTTCTGGTTTGTACAGAGTAATTTTTTTTTATAACTCACACCACTCGTTATTATCACGGAATTATTGACATTAATCGACGTTTTCTTTTTTTTGGAAAATTTAAGATACACGTCGCCGGTGGTTTTTTTATTTTTTATTTCTCTCTTCTGCTCGGCGATAAAACCCAACTCGATCGCTTGTATTAGTTTATTCGAACGTAAACCTACAATAAGCGAAATCATGACGATTTGATGAATTCGTAGTCGAAATCCATTCGGGTTTAGTAATTGTTCGTTATGTCGCTCGTTGAATTATCGCTTTTACGCTCAGTCTTGGTCTTTGATAAACACGCGGGCCCTTATTGTCGTTTTATGAAATCGGTAAACGGACAGGCGTTGTACGTACGGCCGTTACAGTCACCTGAAGCATAGACGGCGAAATAAATATTTATTGTTACGACTTTCATCGCGGTTTTAATTAAATAATAAGATATAGATTTATATAACGACAGCGACGAAAATGTACGAAATTTAATTACGCCTTGAACTAGCCGTAAACCCAAACAGATTTCGGGGTTGAATCGTACGGAAAACACCGTGTTCTAAATACACCTCGATTAATTGCCGAAAATACATAAAACACAACTTTACTAACGCAAGGTAAATACGAAACATAGTCTAAAAAGTACATAACGCCCGCATTCAGTGTCTCTGGCAATCGAGTGAAATCGCTGCGCGAAAAACTCCAATTGCGGGGTATAAATTAAAATTGAAGTTTCAAACGTCTAAAACTAAATCTAAAGTCTTCTTGGTTATTAAATAATATCAATGAAATAAAAATATATCGTTATGAGTTTCGATTTCGTTTAAACGCGACCGTTAACTATTTTATTGTACGTTGATAATTCCCAAGGTAATTATTTTTTTTTTGTAAATTTGATTTGTTCTCATTCCATTTGAACGCGAGCCTCGGCCTGTTACGACAGCGTTTGCAATACTAGCGAAATAAACGGCGCATAATTTTACCGGTCCGTTACGCCGGAACTGTCGAGTAAATTCCGAACTGTGTTTTGTGCGTTTCATTTTTCGTTAACCGTGTTGAAAACGTCTGCTTTAGGTTAATAATGTCATTAAAACGCTGAATCTCGATGTACCGCGGCGGTTTTACATTATTACGGAAACGGAATTCGGTACACGCGAATTAATTTATATATATCGAATACACAATCGATTGAACGAGCCGTACATGATGTGGCTCGATGAACTGAGAGCGTTATAATATGCGACACGCGCGAAAATGACGATATTTTAACGTAAACTCGGTAATGTAGATTCGGAAAGTCAATATTATCGTTATTAACAACTCGGGTCGACTGCCGGCGCGTAGTTTCTATGCCGGGCACCCAGTGAAAATATTTATTAAATATTTATCTCCGGCGTCACGCTAAATAATACAAACTCTGCATAACATAATTTTGCTCTTTGGATAAGTGAATATTGCGGCGGCGGGGGCGAGGGTAAACGACGGTTTGACGTATACGCGCGCACCCGTCGACGGCGGGTGCCCGGTAGTAATTTTTTTTTTTTTTTTACACGTATTTCGTCTTATTTTTAAATAAGACTCTACACGCCAATTTGTCGTTTCTATCCGCCGGATCTCTCGCAATGGGGCTGTCCAGAGCATCTACCGCCGTCGTTCCCGACGTCGTTTCGTCCGAGCATTCCGGTTCCTCGTTTACCCGATCCGTCGGTTGCCGCATCCCCGACACCGTTATACCGCGGGCTTATTAAAACAACAACATCCTCGTGTTGGATTCCACAAAACTTCCTCCAACATTATGTCGTTCGAATAATATTATATATATATTCTCGAACTCTCCTTCGTTTTTCCCGGTCGTGGTTTATCCGGATTTTTATTCCGCTCTTCGTTGAAAAGCTCCAATCGACCGTATCGCTCGAAACCGAAACGATTTTAAAATTCGTTTCATAGCTACAAAATAAAAAAAAAGTAGAAGAAGAAGAATAAAAAAAAACCGTAGTTTATTTAATTAAAATGTAAATTTTCGTAGAAATCGATTCCGTATAGCGAACGTTTTGTTCGCATTGTGCTTCCGAATTTTTTTTCAAGAAATTGATTTTTTTTTTTCAACAAAAAACAATGTATAAACTAACAACAGCAAAAAAAAAAAAAAAAAAAAATCCGGTAATTTATAACGGAATAATCCGAATCCCAAGCGATATCCGAAATTGAACTAATTGCCGTTGGAAATTTTGATTGATAATAATAGTTCTAGAAACTTTCCGTTTTTCAGCGATACCCCGGGCTGTTCGGCAGTGTAAATTATCAACCGAGACAAAGCTGTTTTTAGACGTGTGCACGTTAAACAATTCACGCCGCGTGTAAAATCGTCAAATCGATTTTTTTTCATTATTGACTTAATCGTTCGTGTATAACTTTATAACGATTTTCGATGTTTGAAAAGTTTTAAACTAAAACGCGTTTCGTACAAAGTATTTTATATTCACGATATATTTGTACCGTGAACGTGTTATGGTTCCGCATTATTCTAATGGAATATTCGCGTGCAAACTCTTTTTTTTTTTTTTTTGACTTTACGCACAATTATAAAATTAATTATTATTAAAAAATATTATTAGACGCACATGTATAATGTATATACATAAAAAAAATTATAACGGCCAATTGGCACATTTTTAAACGCATACGGTTTACATTTACAATTACTAGAAAATAAATATTCGGGTCCGAGAACGATAAAGCGCCGTACTTAAATTCTATATTTCAGGACACGAAATTAAAAGTTAGTGGAACGCGTTTTACAGACAACATTTTTTTTTATTCTGTTTATTCGTATTGTTTGAGCAAAACCTATTGACCAGCGGCGTTGATATCGATTTGTTGAACCGTTATTTCGTATAGTATTAAAAATTATTTCTAATCTATTATATTGTGTTTCGCGACCGCTATAATATAATAATAATATGCAAAGCACCGTCAAAGGAACAATTTATTATTAAAAATATTTTTTTAATATAAAAACAACACGAGCAACGGATCAGCCAATGCGTTATATTATAAATATTCGATTGCTTATAAAATAAAAGACATAGTTGACATCAATGATTTTTCGATCCGGTGCACAAAACCGATTCGGTCGAATAAATATTAAAAAACGGCGGATTTATTTAAAATAATAAAAAAAAAATAAAAAATAAAAATATCCATTGAAAAGATACGGATGAATTAAATTGCAATTCTTCTCTAATTTCCAGATATAATTATTATATAAATATATATATATATATACAGCAAGAAACTCCCGAATCGTTTTATTAATTTCAATTAGTTAAATTATTAGCGTTTTTTTGACAAAATATCAAGAAAAGTATTCAAAAATCAATAATATCAATATAATTAAAATTATAAAAAAAAAATCAAACCACAACCATATCTATCGAATTGCCTATAATTATTTGAAAGTTTAAACAATAAAAACGCTATTTGCATTAAATGTCTATTGTTATTTTTTTTTTTTTTTTTTTTTTTTTTTTGAATAGTATAAAAAGTAAAAAAAAAAAACGACTGCACAGTGAGTTTTCTCCAGAATACAATACTAAAAGGGATACAATTTGTAAAGTTCGCATTTATTTTTGTAGTACATTTACTTTTGTCGTCCGTATGAAACAAAAGGGTTACCCCCCTCCACCAAGCGAATGGATGTATTTTAAACTTTGTGCTCTATAAAAAAAAAAAACTTACTTCAATTTTTTTTTTTTTTTGAAGAAGAAATGTATTAAATATATATATATATACATATTTGTGGTAAAAAGCAAAAATTTAACGGTACCTATTTTAATACGGTTGAGTTTATTCTCGTTTATTGTTATTTGCAAGACCAATTTAATATTGCATTTTCTCATAACCGCGGTGGTCGCAATATAATTACTCAAACCTATTCAAATATTCTTTTTTAAAACCTATAGGTTTAATTGTCGACTGTACAGAGTGATTGATCTAGCTTACGGTATTGGTTATTTGGGAAGGCGTGTTACATTTGTTCCGAAACATAAGACGCGAGCTGCGAACGCCCGTCGATACCCCCGGGCATGGTTAGGTCGTCCAAACACAGACGGCCCGCCTAGAATGTACAGGTGTACACGGTCATTAATTTTGAGACGGATATTTGCCTGCCGAATAACAATCAATACGATTCACGATTGTTTCGGGAAAAACTCTTCCGATCGAATAACTATTTATCAAAGTTGCACATTGAACGCCTAACCGTGATTTTCTTCATATGTGCTCAGACTACTCTTTGAGTATACGAACGGAATTTTAATACGAAAGTAGAATCATTTTTTTTTTATTGAATTCCCGTTTCCCATGGTTACGTTGTTCGTTTTATATTGACACGTTTTTAGTATAAATTATTTATATTTAGGCGTATTGCCACCCATATGCCCAAAACTAGGCTAATTGCGTCGTAAATGTAAATTGTATTTAATTTTAAATCGTATCTCTGAAGAATTTCAATTAGGTATTTTATGTTGGAATATTTTATTATTATTTTTTTTTTTATAGAGTTTAGACATTACATAATATATCGTTTTAGTTCTTAACAACGACAGCCGATTTAATATATTTCGAGAATTAGAATTTTGATAATACGCGCCCTACTGCTATAATAATGTTTTATAAAATCTCGAGTGGGTGGAACGTACCCGGTGTTCCGGACGAAGTGTAATAATGAGGTTTTATCCCCGAGCCCGTTACGTTGAATATAATTTACATTAATCTCGTTCCTCTCACAAAGAAATAATCTGACAGCATACAGTCTAATCGTAAAATTCTGCCATATCATTTACTACTGTAATTCTTTTGTGCAAATGGGACCGAAAAATACCTGATAAAATAGTCATAATAGTACCGATAATAATATAATGCCATTGTCCGAGGTAGCCGGTTTAATGATGTACTTTATTCAAAAAACTCCACTAGAATCTTCAGACCAGACCTTGGGACGGGAACTTTAATGATTTTTGTCGGTTCGGGATCCAATTCCGGTTCTTAAAAATGCATTGTGTCAAATATCATTGCCTATTACTTATGCGGAATTTGTTTTTTGTTTTTTTTTTTTTAATTATAAAACTACTTAGCTAATTCTGCAGTCACGGAGTGCCGAACCGTATTGTCAGTGGGATACTCTAGCGTCACCGTCGTCCGTGTGCAGTTTTACAATTGTATAAATTATATCGTATAAACCTGCGATTGGAACATTAATGATTTTATCGGTTGGGGTTCGGTTAGATTCTAAAAAAAAAAAAAAAATTAAAAAAAAATCGGTTCCGGTAAATACTGGTTCTTAAATAAGCATAGTTTCAAATAGCGTTGGATTGCCTGTGGCAAAGCGAAATCGCCTATTGATTATTAGGAATCTTCATTTTAATAATGAAACCACCAACGAAATTAATATTCGACGACCAGAACTAACGTTAATCTTATTATTACTGTTTACTAAATATTATGTTCAATTTCAAAAAAAAAAAAAAAAAAATAGCGAAAAAGTAATTTTCATAGCGAATTCGCTAACGTTTTCGGAAATTTTATCCGACTATTAGGACGGGTCGGTACAATTGATATAATAAAATGTCCGATAGAAAACGCAATCGGCATCGAATCCTCTTAACTATGAACTACTAAGTATTATTATTCGTACCTTTTCTCGTTGGAACGACTCCCATGATCGTCGTTCGACCAGATTGTTTGTACTATTCGCAGATGAAAATCACTGACAGACGTAAACACGATTGTTTCGAGTTAAAAATACCATAGGCATGTAAATTTTAACAATAAATCAAAAACGTTTCAACGAGAAACAGACACTTGTATTTATTTGATTAAAACAAAAACCAATTAAAAAAAAAAAAGTTTAGTAATTTCTTAAAATCGAAAGACCATAAAAAACCGATTATTTAAAAGGTTCCAGTTTCTTGAATTGAAAAATAACGGATTCCAAAAAAGGTTCCGGTTCTCACATTTTCTTCGCGGACCGGTTCTTTCGGTATAAACGAAAAACATTTTTTTTTTCTTTTGATTAATGAATTTGTCTACGTTTAAATACTACGTCGGGCGAATGTGTCTAGCTATTGGTTTTACCGCGGTATTCTGTTTGATTTGTCGGTTAAAAATTTTTTATGGACGATGAATATTCGCGCAAACAACAAACTAAAAGACTTCTATACGAAATGGTTACAAATTGATAATTGAACACATACGGGTATGTCTCGGAGGCGGGCGTTTTTCGAATTCCTCACCCGTGCGCCTACCGTAGAATTCATAATTATCGTTCGAAATATATCTCGTTTTTAATAATTATTTCATTTCCATAAGCGAAAGTTAGGTTAGGTGCACGTGCACTTACTCGCATTGACCGAGTTGTTTAGACGTATAACGATAGTTACCGGTGAACGACGGGCTACCCGGTGGACCCGGAGTCGGTGAAACTCGCCCGGACACGCCCGTTTGTCGTCGGAATGCAATAATTGTTATCTACCGGAAAGGCAAAACACTGCGAACGGTAACCCGGTAACATCGGAGGCCGGGGCTGGTCGCGACCGCCTCGTATACCACCGCACCGTTACTGCCGTTCGGGATTCGCGTTTAAATTTTCAATTTTACCCGGGGCGCACCGATAATATTTCACGAGTATTATCACGAGGGGACCGGTGGAATATTGTTATTTCGTTTATAATATTGTCGTGGACGCGTACACTCGGAAATATCGACACGGTCTTCCGAATGACGGCGGGGGGGGGGAGGTATCTACGCTGATATTTCGTCGGGCATTACGACCGTAAAACCCGGCCCGGCCGGCGTAGTCGCGGCGCGGCTTAGGCCTCCCCCCCCGGTCCGCGATAAAATTTTATTCGTTTCCGCCCGTCTCGCGTCGCCATTTATTACGTTTATTTTTCCCGGCGTTAACTCCTAAATGATTCGCGTTCACCGACCGGGGCAACAAGACGTACCACCACCACCACCCGCGCCCCACCAAGTATATTATAGTCCGGCGTCGTCGAATAGGGGTTTTTTTTTTTTTTTTTTTGCTCTACTAAAATAAATATCTAACGCAGACTACTACTGGCCCATTACCAAACAACGATACGGCATCCGTGTCGGTACGAGTTTTATTTTTCGGAATTCATTATAAAACCGCGGGGGCCATAGTGAAAAACAATCTTTATCGGTTATTTATTTATTTTTTTTTAAACCTCTAAAGGGTTGTAATATACCGGGATGTTAAACACGTACGTATTATATTTATAATCAAATCTATTTTATACCGGACGCGGATTAAAACGGTACCCGCGGTGGCGCGCGGCGATGTTTTTTGCCGCGCGCGTACGCGTTAAAGTGTTCAATTGATACACAAAATAATAATCCGTATTCAATTAACAACGAATTAACGAATGTTAATCTATACGCATAATACAATTATAAATTGGACCGCGCAAAAACACACCGGACGGATTTCATTACGACGGGACGGCGGCAGCAAAGCTCCTAACCGTTTCCGGAGCTGGTTAATCGAACGCTGTTCAAGTGGATACCGTACGATACCCCGACGCGGCGTCCTGCAGTCGCATTGTTGTCGGGTCCCCTAGGTTTAGGATTTCACTACGAACTCGTTATTAAGTTTGACCAACAGGCGATTAATTTTTTCCATTGCCCCGCTGCCGCACCGAAACCCCCCGTGGCAGGCTTAGCTTTCGTCGACTTAGACGCCTGGCTTACACTTAGGACGCTGACCACGTCGGAGATTATCATATTTAGACCGGCCTTTAACAATACTTAGGTTGATATGGAAACCGATAAACGGCGATTGATTTACCGGCTCCGAAAATTATGGTCCTCTAGTGTTTTATTCTGATTTTCAGTAATGGATTTTACCCTATTTATAGGGAGAATGATTAACAAAATAAGTAAATAAACCAGATCGTTCGTTTCTCTTTTGTATCCGTCCGTAAATTACATACATTGACTCGCACGTCCGTTGACAATGTTCGGGTCCAATCCGTTAATTGTGTCGAGCGATTTGTTTGCAATGCACCTCTTGTCAAAAGTTTTCGCACCGAGTTATGTTTGATTACCAGAAGATGAACCGAAATTCCCAGACATAGCTTTTGTCTACAGACACCTTAAGTACACGTTTGGGCGTGCCGCATTGTTTAACGACTCGCTTTGCAAATCCAAGTATCTGCAGCGATTCCTCTAACTCCGCCTGTAAACTTAACGAATGCCCATTGAATTCATTGACGTCGCGATGACGTTAATCCATTCGCTACTTATAAGTCCAGTCTTGTTCGATACAGTCGGATTATTTACCCGCGTGAGACCCCGTATTCTTAAAAAGCCGATACCCTGTTAAAAAGTTAGACATTGGATGTCGACGAAATAATAAAAAAATTATCGAAAACAAAATAGGATATTATACTAGTTTAAAAACGGTATATTATATTATTAGTGATCACTACAGCAGATTACATGTAGCATTTCCATATTTGTTTGACACAATCGAAAAAATAACAGAGTAAGAAACAAACACGTTTTGTGCTAAGACAAAGCCAGATTACCGATATTATTTTCCATAAAAATGCATATTTTGAGGGTTTTTTTTTTTTTTAGTTTTAGGGCATATTTATTGGTATACCTTGGTATTTCATCAATAGTGGCGATGGGAGAGTCGTACTCAATGTTCCCCTCTGAGCGCGCTCGTGTTGTAAAGTGATAAATTCTTATTCAATGTTATGTATATAATATTATATATTGTCAAAAAAAAAAATAAATAAAAATAAATTTCGCTTTAGGCCCTAAACACAAAACGAAGATTATTTCCCATTTAAGACAATACGCTTGGCATAATTGAACTGACCTTTAAACAACATGTTGACAATGATATTTTTTATAAATCAAAAATCGCCGTGTACGAGGGATTTGAACACTGCGAATACTGCAGGGAAATCATTTCGTGATTAAATTCGGTACGGACCGACTAGTAACCATACGATATTCGGTACTCGTTTTGTTTGTTTCGACACGAATCGCGAAAACAATCTTAGTTTCACGTAAATTGATTTTTGTTCAATGGTTCTACATCATTATCTTGTAATTACGTCTTATGATATATGTGGACAAGATATGGACACGATCACGATCTCAATACAGGTACCTTAAAAAAAAAAATATGTATTTATTATTATTTCATTTCTAATACGATTAGTTGAAATAAACAATACATTTTTCAATTACATGGCCCAAAATTTTGTTTATGCATTGTGACAACAACATTTGCATGTTGGCTATAGGATTCGTACTCTAAAAATACAAATATATTTATTTTATATGATAATATTCGGTATTATTTTCCCTGTTATTTATTGAAAAAATTATTATTTAAAATAAATAAATAAATTATAATAATAATAACAATACGCTGAAATATGTCACCTGTTTAAATTTATACTTATATGAAATGTCCTAACACAAGAATATTTAAATGATATTCTCCGCTCAAATCACTATAGATACTCATCTGTTCTATATTATATATACATATTGTTCAACGTAATCGAAATTTGATTTTTTTTTTTTTTTTTTTTGGCAATTATGTACGTTTCAACGCACAGAAAATGGTTTTAGACCTTAAAATTATGCCAACTTACAATTAAAAATTTCGTGTAAGTACGTTGGCTTGCGGGGAATTTATATGCAAAATATTTGGAGATGTGATTACCCTTACTTCTATTTAACTTTCGACTCCCGTACAAGTACCGTTGAGTTGAATATTCTGTTCGTCGGAAGTATTTTACGAGTACATGCACCGTCACTTATATAAATATTTTTGGAATATTCGAAATAGTTTTACCAAATAGATAAAAAAAAAAAAAAAACAAAAAATGGATATCCACTTTATTTCACATAAAAAAATATAGAACATTTCAAAAATGATTAAATCATTTATAGTTCATCAATTTAAAGTATAATTATTTCTATCCGTGAATAATGTCTTAATAATTTATCTTATATTTAATTATTTTAGAGTCTAAGTGTAGTTTCACTAAGATGCGTTTTCTTTCTCTCGGAAATCGTTTTCTCGGTTAGTAAAAATACTCCGATTTTGTCACGTTGTACCTTGAAAAATGCAAATTCTTCGCCTAATGGTACTTAATTTTAAATTATTTTTTCAAAATTCCCAACACTTTGTCTGAAAATTTGCTTTTTGCGGTTTTTTTTTTTTTTTTTTTAACAACTATTTTAGCGATTAAAATGCTCCGTTTATTACACTCCGTGCCTTAAAATGCATATAATTCACGACCGGCGGTACTCTATTTGCAATATTATTTGTACATTTTTAACAGTTCGAATACTGTCGAAGACGTTTTCGATTAGTAAATCCGATACTCTATACAAAAACATCTCTAGAATCCCGGTTCATCTGAACAAAAAAAAAAACTAACAACAAACGATGATTTATCGATTTTTTTTTTTTTTGTAATTTCTTGGTCACGTGGAGCAAAAAAAAAAAAAAAAAACACGACTTACACTTTAACCTTACCGAGTTTACCGAGTTCCGCTCAGAATAAATATTCAGCGATTTGCCGTTACATTCTTATACTCTCGTATATCGACTAAATTACCCTACGCATCCCGCACCTTGGGAGTCTTCCGCCTACAACACCTACCAGTTGCCTGCACACGACGAGAATTATGTTCGGCTGTTTTCGTTCTTGTGTGTATTAAATAACTGACGGAAATTTCCGATTCGAAAAAAAATCAATAACTGTTAAAATCGAACGGGGGTGGGGCAGTAATACAATTAATAATTGCGGACAACGCCGCGGCACAACACGCGTATTATTATTGTGATAATCACGTGTGTCAGGTGGTATTTTTTTTTTTTTTTTTCATTATTTACGCGCCAACGTGTCAATTGTGCGGGCCCTAATCCAAATTGCGTATTCCACAGTAGGTATTTAATCCGCATACATAAACAAGTAGTTTGGCACTAGAATACATACGAGCAAACCGCACTGTTTCCCAACCTATTCGACACTGCGGACCACTTGAAGACTTACTCTCAATAGACCAGACTTGTTGCTGCTGTAGACCGATAAGCGTTTTATAAGTGTCTAGGTATCAGAGTAATAAATGTACGTATAAATTATATATTAGTGAAGTATAGTAATAAAATCCAATGTAAAATAATAAAAGTTAACATTTTTCGATAAATTTTGTGTATTCTTGTTAACGAGCAAAAAAAAAAAAAAAAATATATTCCTAGTTTTCGTAAAATTAAGGTGGTCCGCGACCTGTAAAATATTGTCGAAGTGGTCCGTGGTGGTAAAAAAGTGTTAGGAAACACTTGCAATAGACGAACGGAACACTTCGATTCGAGGGAGATTTATTTTTTCTATTTTTTTGTTTTTTTTTTTTTTTTTCGGGCGGCTACAATTAACACGGAATAATTCACAAACTCGCCATATTATAAATTATAACCCACCGTGATTTTACCGCTAGGCTTTCGGTTAAAAGTCCAACAATTATACTGGGACGGATATTTTATCCACCAGGTCCCAGGCCAGGCAACGATCTAGGATTTATTTACGATAACGGGCGGGGGCGTCTTGGTCGAAACACTAACTAAATTCTACTAAAAACAATTCGTAAATTTTTTCATATTCTACCGATTTGTACCAATTGGTACTGTTTGAGAATATATTCAGTTATTACACCCCTTAGAAGTTGTTTAAATCAACGGTTTTTTTTTTAGTAGTTACACAATCCATCAGTTACTAGGTACATTAGCAATTAATACGAAATCGAATTAAAAATTGATCAATACAAAATATTATTCAAAATCGTTATTGTACAGGGTGGGGCGCGGGAATGCCCGATTTAAAAAAAAAAAAAAAATTTCTCAGTTGTAATTAAGCGCCGATGAAAAAAAAAAAAATAATATGTGAAGAAAGCGAGTTTGGAGAATGCAGACGCGTAATCGCCGGCTGAAAATAACACGGCGTCTGGGAACATTTTCGTACACCGTAATTGGACATTGATTTCCGTAATGTTGGGCGATTCCATTTTTCCGAAACGTTTTCATAACAGTCGAACAACTCGTTTAACGAGACAGATTATCAAACGGGAATCTAAACATTTAATAATGAAAATCGTGTTATATAAAATAATAAATTAATGAACGCAGCAAAACGGACGCGTACGGAATGCATTACGAGTACGGGTGACCCGTATTGACAATCGTCTGGTGTTTGTATTGCCGTTCGACAATTTATAGCACAATAAGAAAATATTTTCACTTTATAGTCGTACAGGTGCGTACAGGCGTAATATCAGGAACTGGAACCTTTTAATAATTTTTTTTCGGTTATGGTTCCGGTTCGGTACTTGGAAAATAAATAAATAATAATTCTTTTTAAATTATTGTCACGTATTCTTGTACAGATGTGGAGGCAAACGAGATAGACGCATATTTCCGTTTAAAAAGTCACTGTGTTCGCGGTTTCGCGCGTACCGAGCCGGACGACCTCCCGTTGTCTTCGTTACAAACAATTAATTCTGTCGCACAGTTGTACCGAAATTGTTTTACAAATTTCACTCTGGTATGGTAGGAAACCGCACTTTTTTTCTGGACGTGCCTCGTATTCGAAAAGTATCCGAAATACATTTTACAACGACAGTCCCGCGCAAAAATTCTGCGTGGGCACTGTGCACCGCCACTTCCGGTGGCTTTTCATTGAAATACACAAACAACACGTAAACATACATAAATATTAGATATTTACAGGGCGATGACCGTATGCGTCTGCAAAAATTATTGACTTTTCCGTAAAGCAGCGGTTTGAAAATCTGAAATTTTGAAATTTACATTAAAATTTATAAAACGTTTTTAGATTCTGAGCGGAGCATTCGCTCTTTGGTTTTATTATGATGTGTGCATGTTTTTTTTTTTTTTAATTTCTGTCCGTAGACAATTTGTCTACCAGACAATCTACCTGCTCCAATTTTGAAGTATAGCATATTTTCTAAAATTATTTTGGATCTTGTCGGTGCATCGAGAAAGTCGTTTTTTGATTCCCCATAGTAGTTATCTTAATAACTTGGAAACACCGAGAAAAAAACATAAGCAATACGGACAATTTTTACAGCAATAATATTTATTATTTACGAATTTTCCTTTTTGCTGTAAGTCGGTTAAAAATAATCGTAAAGAACTGACATTTTTACAGAATGTTCATACTAAACCTTTATAGACGTGGAAAAATATTCGGGCCATTTAAAAACTCATTATAGGCATTTTAAGTATTCGAGTTTTTTATGAGAGTATATTTCGTTTGACCGAACCAAAAATGCTTGAAAATTTTACACGAGATTAGCGATTTGTAATTAGTAGTCAAAAAAAAGAAAAAGTTGAGCGTATATAGTAGTTTTTTTTTTTATATATTTATAAGATAGAATTTCAATGGAAATCACGGCATTTGGCGTAATATTTTTTGAATTAATTGAATAAAACTTTTATGGCCCGACAGAAATACACGAGAATTTGACACAAAGTTCATTACAAATTGGCAAAAAAAGAAAAATGTTAAGGATAGTGTAACATTTATGCACTGTAAGTGTTTGAGTGTAAATTTTTATGAAAATCGTAAAAATGACGGTAATTGACAAAACACAATTAACTAAACTCTGCTCAGAAGATCTTTTTTCGTTAGCGATAATTTATCATTGCGTACAGATATAAATTAAATTGCCTGTCTTCCTAACTTCGCACCTACAACAGTGGCCCACCCATGGTTCGAAGTACGCGAGTAGGTCGTTTTTAAATTAAAACCTAATTGCGTTTTTTTTTTTTTTAAATTAAGAAGAAATGTACACGTTTTATGATTTAATATATTACACGCCACAAGCGATTTCAGGAAAACGAATAATAAATAAAGTTCCGTATAGTTTGTGTGCATTACTGACTAAAGAGAATTTGTAGTTATTTTAGTCGTTCGTCGTTCGTCTGAGCGCGGATTCCTTATTTTATTTTTTGTAATTTTGACAACGGACACGCTTTTTATCCCGAAAATTATCATAGGCGATGATTCGACGGTTCCGTGTGCGTTTTATTGTGAATAATATACGTACTGCACACAAACGATCCGGAAAATATTCGGTCCGCACGAATCTCCGCCGGGGACCGTTGCCTCGCCGTTTACCGAAATCTCGTAAAAAGTCGTCCTAGGCGGAAATCCTAATAAGAAAACAAAGTCCGTCGAGATGATAAGCGGCCGGCGGATCGGGAAACCGATAAACCACGCCGGGTACGTCGCAAATATCGGATAATATTCAGTTTTTAACGGTATACGTCTCTGTACACGCAAATATTATGTAGATAATATAATTTTATAATCGGGCTCAATTGGACTACTTCGAGTAGTCGGCATTCCGCCGATAAATAATACATTAGAATGTTAATTAATTAACTGACCCGTTAAAAAACTATTAAGTTTTCCCAAGCAATACAATCACGTCGTATATTGAGGTGTCCAATAAACCGGCGCAATCGCGCTGCGGTTTTACAACGGTATTTTTTCTTTTCTTTTTATTTTTTTTTTAGTTATATTTGGTCGATGTTCACACGTGTTAATGAACGTATATGTGCCCATATTATGCTCATACGTGATCGGCGATCGCGATTTATTTATACGAATAATTTCCATCGCGGTACGTTTAAATGAAATGATGACAAATGATATTTTCACACTATCCAAGTCAAATGCCATAACGTCGGTTCGCATATTGGCGCCGAAAAAGTTATCGGAAAGTACAGCGCGAGGTGGTGTGGTGGTTAAAGTTTTTATAACGTGGTAAAAAAACGTCCATAATATCGGAAAATAAATTAATGTAGTCATTTTTATGTATTTCGGGATGCTCACGTAGTTTTTCCTACGACCGTCTACAGGTTTGGTTAAGACAATATTACGATACTTTTTTTTTTTTTCTTCATTTGTGGGCGCATTAATCATTCCTGTAAATTGTAAATTTCCTTTCAGGATGTGTCACGGTCATAATTCTTCCGGGCAATAATATGTTATAAAAAAAAAATTTCCAAACCTAAAAGTTGGGTATACGCGATTATTGTGAGCATAATAATCGACTTTTATTCAACATTTATGTGTTTATGTAATACGAGTTTTAAATAAAACTATAACAGATGCTGCTGCTGATTTAATTTCGTAAAAGTTAAATTTATTTATAAAATAAAATGAATATAGTGTTGAATAAATCGATTTCCCAAAAAATATTTCTTTAAAAAGGCCAAGATCAAAAAAATAAATAACGATGCCATACCTACTTAAAATTTGATTCACTGTAAAAAGTCACTGAAATTAATAAAAGCCAAACTTAATAAAGAATGTTATACATACTACAAATAATATAAAAGCTACCCCGAAAATGCATTGATATCAACATTTGCAAGCTTTTAATTTTCTCTGTTCACTTTCTCCCATTCAAAAATAAGGATAAAAGAAGGAAATGTAGGGAAATGGGAGAAGGGGGACAGAGAAAATTAAAAGCTTGGTAAATCTTGATAACATTGCATTTTTGGGGTAGGGTTTTTTTTTTTTTTTATGTATATGACGTCGTTATTCTTTTTCTTTATTTTTAAGTATTTTTTGTGGGTATGTCAATGGTTTTTTACAGTGAATAAAAGGACATATTGTAAAGATATTTTTAAAGAAGTAAAACATTATAATACAGTCTAATCTGCTAACATTCACGTTTTATTTGATTTTATAGGCCTGCTGCATACGACTAGTGGACATTTTCAACTTTATGGAATATACATGCTCGCAATTTGAATTTCAAATTGTTTGTTTTATTTGTCGATGTGGGAACACTAGAAATATTTAATTTGTGTTTATTTCCCCATCCGTTCCATATTATAAATTGACAATAATTCTCGATGTCCGTTTATGTGCAACATCTACTGTTGCATGTGCTATTCGTTATTGATTGTTATTCTTTAGTTCTATTCGAAAATATTTTTAATTTTTTAATTTTTTTTTTTTTTTTTTAATACATAGGGCTAGGTGGGCTTATCGTGTGTTTGAACAAAAGTGTTAAAATAAAAATATCAAGAATAATTATTCAGTATTCGAATACGTATTTTAAATAGTTCAACGAAAATCACTCGGTATTGTATTTTAAATATTTGTTTTCAAAAACATTAATATTTGAAAATATCGAATACATAATTAAAACAAAAAAAAAAAAAATATTATTATTATTATATTTAATGCCGTTTCACGTATTACTTTTAAATGTACCGCATCGCTTTACACCGTGTTGAAAGTTATAACATTTGTGACTTGTTGCACTCATATTAAACCGAAAAATGAAAAAAAATTGATATGAACGGTTTTGATGAGCGACCCACGAGATAATATGTAAGAAAAAAAAAAAAAAAAAATTATTTATAAATAAATATCATCTGCGTTCGTACTCAAATCATTTTTTAGCGAAGTACTTGCGTATCGCAAATGTATTTTTATTTGTAATTAAATGTGTATTTTAAATACTTTTATAGATACGTACGGTTTTACTACGGTGTGCGAAATTCTATATTTATTATATTCGTGTTAGTTATGAAATTTCATAACCGATACGCAATCGTATCACGATGAGTGGTGCCTAAGAGGCCGCACGTGCACTGTCTCGGTCTGTTTAGCGGGCAACACAGGCAATATAAAAACTAAATCAATAAATTAACAATATATTTTTCAAATATTTATAAGAACAATAAAAAAAAAATAGTGTATATCGTTTTGCGATATTATGAGAACACGCTTCGATTGCGGCTCTGCCTTTCAAACGGACGGCGTGTACCGAATTTTCGTTCAGTAGGACCAATTCTGTTGCCGTGGGTTTATTGAATTTGAGTGCGTTGGCCTAGTATCAAACTTAAAGGCGTGACCCGTTATCCCGTCGGTTATTTTCAATGTTTAAATTTTCAAGCGAGATACGAGACCGTTTTTTTTTTAATAGTAATAATTCACGTATTGCACATATTACCCTCATAAAACTCGCTTGAAAATATTAAACAATATTGCAAAAAAAAAAAAAAAAAAAAGAAGAAAAACCAACGTACGACTACAGATAGTACGCCGATTCGTTTTAATATTAAAACTATTTCCGCAAAATTGTAATACATTTGATATAAAACTACGAAAAATTCAAAAACAAAATTTTAAATTATTAGCTTTTAATTTTTAGGCCATTTAAGGTCGGCAGGTCACCTTGTACTGGTAACAACATTTTTGAAGAATTATATCTATTTAACATTCGCTAGATTTTTAGTTTAAAAAATATTTATATGCTTGAAATGTAATACGATGTTCCTAATTTCGTTGGTCTTATTAAGTAATATTTTAATTTTTTAAGCGTTTAAAGTTAAAATTTTCTACGGAACGATCAACTATAACTATTTGACACTCATTACCTCGGAAACTATTAACTTTTATCGGATTATTTTTTTCGGAAACAAGCGAGCCCCGTAGTGTTGCATTACCGTCATTTTTTGTCACCATTATTTCCGAAGGCTAAACCGGCACCCATTTTCGATTTTCAAATCAAATTTACGTTTCGAATTCTAAAACCCGTAATTCTATATTTTTATGAATAGGAGGACAACGATTTACCGGTTTCGGTTAGTAATTGATAATAAAAATTAGAGTGTAATATACGTATGATTTGTTTTGTTGTGCTTGTTTTTTTTTTTTTTTTAAATTAATATTTACTTGTGATATTTTTTTTAATGGTATTTAACGCTATTAACAATAAGATAACAATTATAGTTTTATGAAGAACGGATTTACGAATATAAAATCACAATTTTAAAAACCGTATTTCGGATTCCGATAAAAAAAAATCCCGGATTTACAATAAATGACGGATTTCAATGAATCCGGATTTTTTTCCATTACCAGTATAAACTACTATGCTGTCATTCGTATAGTAGAAAGTGTCGAATGTAAATCGTCACGGATATTATTTTTGTAAAATATTAATAAAAAAAAAAATAATAATAATAATAAAAGTACACAATAAATAATACGAATTAGTATTTGTATTATTATTTTAATGTTTTTTTTTTTTTTTTAGGTTATTATCAGTGTAAATATTCGTTATAGTTTTGTGGGCGATTCAATATTGATAATAAAAGTTAAAATTTCACTATGATAATAAATATGGATTTTATACATAGCGGTCCACGCGAATTATTATTTTATACTCGATTAAGGCCGTGGTTAATCGAATAGAAAAATAATCGGTTTACAAAATTTCATAATAGTAAACAACAATAATAATGATAATGTTTCGTTAAATCAATAAATTGTAAAAATATTATTGTATATTAATTAATCGGGAGTTTTTTTTTTTTTAAAAACATTTTTTTTTTTTCCAAATAAAAACGATAATTATGGTTGTTCACTCGGGCGGTCAGGAACGACTTCGACTTTTTATTTGTTATTATAGTTTTTTTTAAAAAAAAAATAAAAATAAATGATAATCGTAAAGATTTATTATAAAAACAAATAATAATAATAATAATAATAAAAAACACGCGTTGTCAAAAATATGAGCTGTGAAAACATTAATGACCTTAACATATCTACGTTGAATTTTTTTTTTTTTTATAGTAAAAATTAGATTTAATAATGAATGGCCTTTGTGTTCCGAATCAGCGGAGCCTTTGAACACACTTGTCTAATAAACAATATAAAATCAGCAAGTCATATTTCGTTCGGGTAACGGGGTGCACTGTTATCATTTTTCAAACAACAATAACATTATTCAACGAATCGTACAATGAAAAAAAAATAATAAATAAATAATAATTTTGAGGTTAAGAATTCAACGCACACGATGGTTTTGCCACTGCGGAATTACGCTGTTTCGTTATTTTAAGTTTAAACTCGATTTTTATTCTAAAACAATTATTCCGAAAAAGTTTCATTTTAAATTTAACGAATAATTTTATTCGTTTTGTAGTATATTTTTACCATTACGATTATATTGTATTAATATACGTAGTTAGTCGTGTAGCTAAGTAACTTTAATTTATACAATTTAAAAACGAAAATGTTTCTTCTCGGTTTGATATAATACTAGTTTATTTTTTTTATAAAAAAAAAAAAATAAAAATGATACCTACCGTATACAATCGTATAAACAAGTTGGTTTAGTAAAATAAAATTACTTTTTTTTTTTTTTTTTTTGAAAGATTAAATGAGTGTATACGTTCCGTTTATTTTTGATTGCATTCTAAAACATTTAAAACGTTTTTCGCCGTCATATTTTATCCACTAGTCCAATATCTACATTCCGATTCTTCTTCGCAACAACGACTTCACCTCTCTTCACGTCGGATTAACATGAAGTAATAATTAACGAAGACAATTATGTAGGTTTTGATCGTTAAACAAATATTTATATATGAATTAAAAACACATTTTAAAGGTGTGACTGAACCGTGGGATCAGAAAGTTTTTATACTTGACTGATCCGTCACATTCGGAATGTTCCCTCCATTAGAATTAAAATTTAAATATATTAACGAACTAATTCTCGTTAATTTATAAGAAATAATTCATAGGGTTTTTTCGATATTTTTTATTTATTTTTTTTTTGCAATACTGACGGAATTGTTTTATTTGACTGGAAAAAAAAAATACTTCTTTAAAGTGTCCTATGAATAATATAATAGCGTTTACTTATATTTTTTGAATTAATTCGTGCGTGCGTAAATCCAACGTGTACTATAAAAAATATCACTAAAAAACTTCAAAAATCAATATTGAATGTGCTTTTCAAATATATTATGATTAGACTATATAATATAATATATAGTAACAAGTTTTTAAAAATTAATTTTAAAAGCTTTTATCGTAATATATTCTGAAAAAAAAAATGCCTGGGTGGGAGCGCTATTCGCAGTTTTAATATAAAACAAAAATCAAAACATGCGGATAAACATTCATTTTTAAATAGTTTTTAACCTCCATAAAAAAACAAATAACTAACGTTATCGACGAATTACTCTAATGAATACAATATTTGCAATTTATACCAATAGCTTTGTCAATTGTTATTTTGTTTTTTTTTTTTTTTTTTGTTTTGCCTTATTTCAGGCCTCGCAGGCCAATCGCCACTTCCACTACACACGTCTATGCCTCCCAGTTCTTAGCCGGTTATTGTCCGTATCTTATTCCCAGGAGCTTGTGGTCTTCACTGACTCGATAAGTCCACCGCTGTCTCGGTCATCCTTGCGATATTTTTTTTGTCCGGTTTCCATTTGAACCCTCCGCTCTCCGGAGACGTGTCCGGCCCAGCTTGTCCGTCTGCTCTTCAGAATTCTTACTGTGTCCGGCTGGTTGAACGTCGTTCTCAGCCATACACTGTTCTTCGTTTATACGAATTGTCATCGCCGTTTCTATCGATTCGAATAATATTTATCCTTTTCCGTCCGACATTGTAGTCGCCCGCGCTCCACGTGCACGCACAACAATAGGCCAACAATGGGCACTTTATATAATCTTAGTTTTGGTTAATTTTTTTATTATTATTTTTTTTTTTGGACAATAGTCCCGGCTTAAATAGCCGGACAAGCGGAAAACAGCACTTGTTTCCCGCCGTTGTCCTCCTGTTAATCGCTGCGCGGATATTCGATTGTTAGTTAATACCGATTCCTAGGTATCTAACATTATTAACCATTTCGTAAGTTAAATCCCCCAACCGCCGGAGAATCTTGTGCACGCTCCCTTCGGGACATTATTAAGTGTGTTGCGTTTTGCTCATAAACTTGCAAGCCAATATCTTCCCCCCAATTAATTAGTTTTCAACTTTGTTAATATCACGTAATAGTAATAATAATAATAATAATGGGAAATTATTAATTAATCATAATAGCGTAGTATCTAATTGATTAGTATATATATATATAACATAGGTAATATTTTATTCAAACTAAATATATCGGTATACTTAACTAATGTGCACTGGATTAAAATCGTAATTTACCCGGTCAAGGGGACGCCAGTGCGGGCTTTTTAACGTATAAAAACCCGTGGTGGTGGTTAGGCGAAAAATCGTTTTATCTTGAAATAAGTATGGATGTTGTGGCGTTACGCGATTTATGATGAAAACAAAATAACACGATTTCATTACGAGCCTGACGTATCCGTATTTATTAATATAAATCGTACGGTTTTTTTATTTGTAAAAAAAAAAAAAAAGGCCGCTATTTAATCTCGAATATCAACCCTCACGTTAAAATAAATTAAAAATCGATATTTTATACCCTTTCAAAATAGATTTTGTAGTCTTTAATTTTATTAATGTGTTCGATTTCATGCGGATGATTTCAAACCGTTTGTCAGGGCACTGTTTTCTGTTTTATGCGAGCATGCATTCGAACAGATTCCGCCATTACACAATATATGCAAAATACGCGATAACCACCATTTAGTCATTAATCTGAATTTATGAAAATTTCAATATTTTTGTTTGAATCATTTAAAAACAAAAAAACCACCTTAAATATTGATAGTGCGCCATCATCGCGCGAGCCAATTAATAAATTCGTTCGTAATATAGGTAGTTTACAGGCAATTTTTCAATCCATACTGCGTAAAATTGTAGTTAATAGTATAAAAAAAAAATTACTGCATTAGATTTTTTTTTTTTTTTTGTTTGTGCGAGTTTACTTAACGTTCGTATATATCGCGGCATTTTGCGTACCTGTTGTTTTCCGATTTACAGGAACAAAACAATTTTGCTATCATGAAAACGCTTGAAAAATCACGGACAACCGTTGTTTAATTCATAGTTGCAATTTATTAATACAATTTTTAACTGTACTTTGCTCAGAAGCGTTTTTCGTTAGCGTTGGTTTATCGTTACGTACATATGAAAATTACATTACACTATGTATTTTTTTATTCCCCAACTTCTCACCGACAATAGCGGTCCACCCGTGAGCAGTATTCGAGAGCTTTTTTTCCCGCGCCAAAAAGAAAACTAAAAGTAACTCGACTACCACCGGCGAATCATTTGGATCAATATATTGTAATTAATTTAAAATCTATAATAAAACTACAAAACGACCGGCTTTCACTGTTTTTGATTTAAATCCGTGCTCAACGCCCAATTGTGTGTGCATTACTATTATTGTTTTTTTTTTTTTTTTTTTTTTTTTCATTCAAAGTAAAATCCGTACCTTTATCCGTTTGTAACAATATTTATTTTTGATTTTATTATATTTATTCGTTCTGATATGCTATTTTTCATTCGGCATTATGTTTACTAATACCGAATGTGATTTATTAAATAAATACATAAAAAAAAGAAAAAAAGAAAAATCACTTTAGCAATATGCTAATGAACGAAATAAAAGAGCGAGCTTAAATTTAATTCGTTCTGTTCTTGACCCGAAAAAAAAGTTTCCACTTTCAAATCGTTAATTTAAATAATTTGCATTTAGTTTTACATTGTATGCGTAGTTATATACGTTTTAAGGTACAGTAATCCGTGCTTACATTAATTGAATAAAATATAAACTAATCCGTTTATTAAACAAATCTGAAATTTTGAAATTTACATTAAAATTTATAAAACGTTTTTAGATTCTGAGCGGAGCATTCGCTCTTTGGTTTTATTATGATGTGTGCATGTTTTTTTTTTTTTTAATTTCTGTCCGTAGACAATTTGTCTACCAGACAATCTACCTGCTCCAATTTTGAAGTATAGCATATTTTCTAAAATTATTTTGGATCTTGTCGGTGCATCGAGAAAGTCGTTTTTTGATTCCCCATAGTAGTTATCTTAATAACTTGGAAACACCGAGAAAAAAACATAAGCAATACGGACAATTTTTACAGCAATAATATTTATTATTTACGAATTTTCCTTTTTGCTGTAAGTCGGTTAAAAATAATCGTAAAGAACTGACATTTTTACAGAATGTTCATACTAAACCTTTATAGACGTGGAAAAATATTCGGGCCATTTAAAAACTTATTATAAGCATTTTAAGTATTCGAGTTTTTTATAATGGTATATTTCGTTTGACCGAACCAAAAATGCTTGAAAATTTTACACGAGATTAGCGATTTGTAATTAGTAGTCAAAAAAAAGAAAAAGTTGAGCGTATATAGTAGTTTTTTTTTTTATATATTTATAAGATAGAATTTCAATGGAAATCACGGCATTTGGCGTAATATTTTTTGAATTAATTGAATAAAACTTTTATGGCCCGACAGAAATACACGAGAATTTGACACAAAGTTCATTACAAATTGGCAAAAAAAGAAAAATGTTAAGGATAGTGTAACATTTATGCACTGTAAGTGTTTGAGTGTAAATTTTTATGAAAATCGTAAAAATGACGGTAATTGACAAAACACAATAAACTAAACTCTGCTCAGAAGATCTTTTTTCGTTAGCGATAATTTATCATTGCGTACAGATATAAATTAAATTGCCTGTCTTCCTAACTTCGCACCTACAACAGTGGCCCACCCATGGTTCGAAGTACGCGAGTAGGTCGTTTTTAAATTAAAACCTAATTGCGTTTTTTTTTTTTTTTAAATTAAGAAGAAATGTACACGTTTTATGATTTAATATATTACACGCTACAAGCGATTTCAGGAAAACGAATAATAAATAAAGTTCCGTATAGTTTGTGTGCATTACTGACTAAAGAGAATTTGTAGTTATTTTAGTCGTTCGTCTGAGCGCGGATTCCTTATTTTATTTTTTGTATATTCGAGAACGGGCACGCTTTTTATCCCGAAAATTATCATAGGCGATGAATCGACGGTTCCGTGTGCGTTTTATCGTGATTAGTAAACGTACTGCACACAAACGATCCGGACAATATTCGGTCGGCACGAATCTCCGCCGGGGGCCGTTGCCTCGCCGTTTACCGAAATCTCGTAAAAAGTCGTCGTCCTAGGCGGAAATCCTAATAAGAAAACAAAGTCCGTCGAGATGATACGCGGCCGGCGGATCGGGAAACCGAAAAACCACGCCGGGTACGTCGCAAATATCGGATAATATTCAATTGTATTAACAGTTTTTAACGGTATACGTCTCTGTACACGCAGATATTATGTAGATAATATAATTTTACAATCGCGCTCAATCGGACTGTTATAAGTCATCTACTCGGGTAATACAACGGGCCCGGCATCGCGGCACGCTCCGGCGGATAATCGAATTCGTGCACGAAATACCTATCCGATTAAATCGGAAAGCGATCCGGCTAGCAGCATTATTTCATACCGTGCGAAATTAATTTACGTCAAACACAAATTATACGATCAAAACATCGTGTACGCGGTTCGGTTTTAATGTATCTTCTTTTATTGTCTATTAACCGACAATAAAATATACGTTTTTATTAAAATGTGAGCGTCACTTGTACGATAACCTAACCAAACCTAATACTATCTCTATCTTCCTAGTCATTTTTAGTAAATGCGATTAGATAAAATGTTATTGGTTAGGCAATATCATCATTCGTCGTTAATTTTATGTCAATAATATACGAATGGCCGGCACAAAAAATAAAATAAAATAAAATTTTGAAGAACGACGACAATAGCCCACGTGGTATTTACATAAAACAATTAAGAAGATAAAGATACCATTTTTTAAATTTATCTCGATCAAAGATAAAAGCTACTATGTAGTTATCATTATTGTCTTTTAAACGATGTTGTCTAGATAATCCCAACACCGGTTCCTATAGAAATGGCAGTCGCCGGAAAATAACATAAGCACTCGAGGCATGGGTCTACACAAACCGATACGATTCGGTCGTGACGATTAATGTTTTAGACGTCACAATATATTTCGGTTTCGAAATACGTACGTGACTGTACGTACTTGTATTTTTTTTTTTTTATTTTACCTTAATATGGCAACGTATCATTTTTATATTATCTAGACAATAACGTATCTTCAAAGATACAATTTAAACCTCGATTGACCGATGGAAATCGATTTTTTTACAATTTTTATTTTTTTTTTTTTTTGGAAAATATTTAGATATTAGTATACGTCATGCAGGATCAAGGAAAACATCGCTTCATAGATTTCGAAATAAGATTTATACGGATTTCAACTTTTAAGATAAAAACGTATTTATTATAATCGTTTTATTCTAATTTATAATTATTGTTTTTCATGCTCGTCTAGTAGGTTACCCCTACAGTGACATTATATTATCGATCTTTCGGATTTCTATTGTTCAGTAAATTCTAGAAAGCCACTTTTTTTTTTCTTTTTTTACGGTAATATACGTCATACAAAAATAGTAACTCGTAGTTATAATTATATGAACGTATATTACTAAAACAATTTTATAAAAATTATTTATGATTAGTGCATACCTAATTAATGTTTTGTAATAAATAAAAAATAAAAATATTAATCAGATTTTTTAATTAAAATTGATATTAAATATAAATCAACGGAGAATTTTGACTAGACTCCGATTATTATAATTATTAATACATTTTTTTTTTATCAGTTTTTCGTTTTTAGTGTAGATCCAAAACATAACAATTTATTGCTCATCTCTTAAAAAAAAAAACTTTAAATCATTTCACGTTATTATTACTTTTAATGCATTCGACTCGGAGTTTCTTGGAAAATTATTAATTAAACGAATTAACCTTTTTTTTTTTTTTTAACTCAATACCTACCAAATAAATAATTTATAACAAATGAGAATAAACAATATTTAAAAAAAAAATAATAATAATAACACTGCAACGTTTCATTATAATTGCGACAAGTTTTTTTAACAATAAATCTATTGTCTAAGTGAAAAGTATTTCTATTCGTTGCTAACTTCGAAGTTTATTATAGTAATGGCATTTAAAAAAAAAAAAAAAAATGAAATCTATACTTTTTAATCTTACAAAGGAAATTAAAAAAAAAAAAAAATGTTGATTTTATTATTAACGTTAAGTATTTCAAATGAGAAATTATACGTAAATTATATTACTTTTGGTACCCAATTTATTACTTATAGGTACCGACATAATACTATAGTAATAATATGTTAACGTTTTATATTTTTTTTTAACAAATATTTTGGTATCTATTTGATGTTTTACATGTTATAATCGCATAATCGCCAACATAAATTGTTGAACAACTACGAGTAAAATATTTCCACCCTACCATTTTGGGACTTACGTAAACCGATTTAACGTGTTTCGCCATTGGCTATAACACCAGTCCCCGAGACATGCCGATTTTATAGGTTACCCTCAAGAAGAAATACATTTTTTGAGAACGCGTTGTCTATCAATACCCGCCCGGGGCACGTGTAATTAGTCCGGGGAACGGATAGGTTACGATTCACTGGGAAGTTGTAAAAAGTTGTGGAAAATCGAGGAACTTGAGAAATATTACCGATGTACGATGGTTGGTCGTATATCGGAATATGTTATAAAGCTCATACGTGAACACAAATCAGTAGCCAATCCTCCGATATAACGCGCGCTTGGACGAGAAACCGTGACGATTATTCAATTGTAGGTTTACAGTAGTTCGAGAGAGTAAAAAAAAAAAAAAAAATAAAATCATCAAAAACCCTCGCTCATTTTCATTGTATATCGTCACAAATCACAGACAAACAAAAACTTAGTTACGTAGGTATTAAAACGATTCTCGTCAAAGTTCCGTTTTACCTATAATATTTTACTCGAGGACAAACTACGAAATAAATTGAAAAAAGCCACTGCCCTACGAGGGACACTAATTCATTGTTTTATCATTGATTCTCACGTTTTTTTTTTTAAATTTTGGTCGCTATTTCTTCAATACAATAACGTTTCACACTTTTAGCCATTCAGTTATTCGATAACGAATTCGTATTGAACCAACCGTAAGACGACGCCACACTCTCATGCACTATAACAATTAAACCATTTTTTTTAGCTATAATTACGTTACTGAGATCATATATCGGGACGTTTAGGTTGAAATCGGATTTAAACATAAATAATTAAAATTTAACGATGATAATATTTTTAAGGATAATTTAAGGATTGTACGCTAAAAATTGTCATTAAAATATAAGTTATTTGAAATGGCAACATCTAACATAGCTGTGACTTTGTCATAGAAAAATTGTTTAGAAAATAAAAAAACTAAGAGTATCTACACTACATACAGATACATCGGTACATGTATATGTCTTGTTTCTATTGAATATAGTTGACATAAGAACGTCGATGTCAATTTGGTATTAGATACGAGGAGACGAGGATTAAACTGTAGGTAAATTTTTTAACACGTGTAAAAAATAAACAAGTTTCAAAGACAGGAATTATTTATTTATTTTTCAAAGACAGCAATTGTTTTTATAGAGTATACATTTTTCTAAATTTTTAAATGGAAGACGCGGTGACACTAATCGTTCAGAGATAGGATCGAGAGGCGGTAAATCAGAAGGAAATGGAGGATAACAAAAACCGTTAATCGTAGCAAAACGGGGAACATTGTTACTGAGCAGAGTTTTATAACAAGTATTGCACACGCTCATATATTATGAGAATCTAAGTCTGGGTATTTTTCGAGCAAAAAATCTACGGCTTTCTGGGGAACGCGGTTCATATCTTTCTCAAACCAAAGGCGATCGCAAACAGCGCAGGAAACACCGAATTTGTTTTGGATAAAACGAAAATTGAATTCGTTATCAGCGACGGGAAATTCGTCAAATACAGACATTTCGCGGCGGTTCGGTTATCGGAATGACGATTTTGAGCTTGTTCTTTAAACGAGCGTCGCGGTAACATTCTCGGTGTCGGACAAATTGACAGAATGACCCCCAGCCATAAGACATACACATGTCAAAATAAACGCTACATACATTGCCCGAAAATAGTCGTCTCGTTAAAGTTTACTATTTATTTTTAAACTCTAATTACAAACGCAACGTCAAAATGTACATTCCAAGTAACGTAATGCTACTATGTTGCCCGTTAGTTACGGGTGTAGGGTCCTCTTAACGTCTTCAGCCTGAGGAGGTACGTTTATAAACGAATTATGTGTACGTCTCCGATAGTAATATTGATTTTTGTTCCGATACGACGTACGGTGTGCGATCGATGTTACCCGAAGAATTATAACATTATTTCCGATTGATAGTCGGGTAATGTGTTCTTTTCAATCGTATTGTAACTAGACATAAAAATAAACACAACGAAATACAATCGGCCAAAATAAAATCAATGACTTTTCTCGCGTTTTTATCATATTTTTCGGTTTACGTTGCAGGCCCGAAGTCGCAAAAAACAATACAGTGACCGTGTGCGTAATGATATTACACGTCGTAATGTACGCGCAATGTATTCCTGGGGTTACCCCTATTCTTGGCCGTGGCGTAGTATTTTTTTTCGCGTACTCGGCGGAGGGGGTGTAGGGCGCGAACCAAAAAAACGGCAATTTATGAAACCGACATTCGAGACGATTTGGAATATTGATAGCTGTGTCACGTATTTTCGTCGACACGCGGTAGAAGGGTGGACAGGAAGGTAATTCATTTACAAGAAAATTGAATGAGACAACCGCATCCCGAGACGTTTCGTCCCTCCGTCCTCGTGGATAGAGGATCCATTTGAATTGCAGCTTGTATTATTTATTTATTTTTTTTTTTATTCTCTCTCTCTCTCACTCTTACAACGTTACACGCAACAAAAAAAAAAAAAAAACAAGACAATCCGAACATATTTTTTAACAAAACCATTCGTTTTGTCACCTCGTTTTGTATATAATATATATATATTTATATACGAGTACGTATAGTATTTGCAGGTGCACTTTGCTGGTAGACATAAATTAGAATCCGTATTTTATAGTAATCATTTTACTATACTGTCTGTTGGGTATATTGTTACGAAATTTATACGCCACTCGTTTGTCAACGACCAAATAAAATCGTCTTTATACGCAACCCGCCCGTAACCCGACAACGCGAACGAATATAATTTTTGAAACATTTTTAATATTTCGATTACGTTTTACTTACTATTATACGGTGTGTTTCAAAACGGTTCGTCCGATTTTAGTTGACTGTACATATTGTACCCGTGTAGTTTGCGGTAAACGAACCGTCTAAATGAATCCGATAAGCTACGATAAAGTGCACCTTAGCCGAGTGGCGTGATTTAATTAGTTGCTATCGAAATGTCGACCGAGCAACACAAAGCGTTTTGTGCGCTCCGTTTCGAAAAGTGCGAATCTGTTATTACCGTGCAGCCCGATTTTCGACAAAAGATTTAACATTGAACCTCTAACAGCCCGAAGTGTTCGAAGACGGCATAAAACCTCTCAAGAAACCGATTGCTCGTGTAAAGGGAAATAGTGAAAGTAGTCATCAGGTCGACCAAGAATTTCGAATGAAAATGTTGAATAAATTCGATAAAGTTCCGTAAGAAGACCGCAGAAATCAGTTCGTCGTGCATCCAGAAAACTTGCTATTCCGTAGACAACAGTTTGGAGTGTTTTGCGGAGACGTCCGAGGTATAAACCGTACGAATTTATCAACGATCACAGCGACGGATCGGTGGCTGTAGTGCTAACGACGCTGCATTTTGTTCTTGGCCACCCCCGTTCACCGGACCTTACAATGTGTGATTTTTCTCTTTGGGTTTACATAAAAAACATAGTTTATGTACCTCCCCTCCGAAAAGATACCGATGAATAGAAATGTCTAACCTTACAGACGCCATCAACTTGATTACAGTCGACATTATTCAACAGGTTTATGAGGAATTTGACTATCGCTTAGATGTGTGTAAGGGAGGTCACATTGAACATTTGTAAATTTTATACTTAAAACTTAATGTAATCGACTTGTAAATCTTATCCTAACTTGATTTTTACCGAAATTTTTTAATAAATATAATTTTTTGAAATCGGATGAATCGTTTTGAAACACACTGTATTTTATTAAGTGCATTTCGAATTAAACTACATTTCGGAGGTATAACTATCGTATTATTTATTACATATTGGGAAAACTCATATGTCCATGTGTACGTGGAATGGCATGCCTCCACTCGTTTTGTCGAATATAAATATTCCCCTTAAAATTACATTTTTTTCAAAAAAAAAAGAATTATATTTTTCAATAGTATTTTTTTAAATTTGTTTTACGCTAACACAACGACGCTTATCTGTATACTTAAAGTGCAAGTATAAATCGCATAATTAACCCATAACTATAAATCTCATAATTCAATGTTGTATGAATGAATGGGTCAAACAGTTTATTATAACGAAAAAAATCTCGTTGTTAACGAATATGTTGCGTGTAAAAAGTAATAATTTCGACGTTCTGTGTGTAAAACGAGTTTAGTTTTTCCATTTTATTTTTTACACCTACTGAATAATAGTATAATGGAGGTATACAGTGTATTTCTATTGCTTATAAATTGTATGCACATAAATGCTCCGAGTATATATATACATACAAATATATTAATTTATATGTAGATGGGAAAATGGTTAAAAAAAATAAGTTACCAAACAAAAATAAAAATATACTATAGATAAAATCGTATTATGAAAAAAGGTATAGGGAGTTTACCTCACCTTCCCAGCACCCCACCATCGCCCTCCCCCCAATCCTCATGAAATTTTATACGAATAGCAGAACGTCCCTAGACTTATTTTCGCCAATTTCGACCGCTGTGTGTTGTTTTTTTTTTATTTTCGAAGTATGTATTTTTAAATGTTTATATTTATTGAGCGTTTATATAATTGTAAAAATCTGGACGTACTTCGAAACACGGGTAGGCCACTGTTGTAGGTGACAGGTTTAGAAGGTATTGGATACCGGGACGATTTAGTTTATATGCCGAAAGTCACGGTAAAGCATTGCGATTAAATACCGGCGCTGAGCGGAGCCCGGTTAGGTTCTAACCTAACTCAAACTGATAAGGCGATAGCATCCGGTTGTTTTTTTTTTTTGTAACTTAGATAACCCAGAAATTAACAGAACAAATTATGACGATTGATCGTCGTTTGTTGTGAGTTTTTATTAAAAAAAAAAAAAAAAACCCCCTTTAGGAATCGAGACATTTTTTTTTTTTTAGTTATATTAAATACCACCGCATCTTTTTTAAGTAAAGCGTGAACAATTTTGAACTGTTTTTCTAACTGACAAAAATATTTTCCGGGGAAAATAATAATAATAATAATAAAACATCCTAGTAAAACTAATTTCTACACAGCTACACTCAAAATCTAAAATCGTATGTACCAATATTATCGTCTTGCCGTAATTTATGAAACCAATTAAGAAAATACAAATACTTTGCAGTAAAAAAAAAAAAAAAAAAAAATAATAAAAAATATATACGTACAATAAAATAATATTAATTAATCAAACGCCGTCGCTCTAATAGCACATATTATTTTTCGTGTTTTTCTTATTCGTTTATATTTTTCTTTTCTTTTCTTTTTTTTTTTGTGCTGCAGGCACAACAGCTATTATATTTAATCTTATATTTGTCTAGACTACAATACCAATATATATATATATGTATTACGGACGGTTGAGTTACGGTCTCTTGCCCGAAAGTGGGATGCGATGTTTACTAATCTCGTGTGGGCGGTATACGGCGGTCACTTATCCGGGATTTGGCCGGTAAAACGTTTAGTGCAGTTTAGCTCTGACCAGACGCATCATTAAACAACCCCGCGGTGGCGTGTCAACCAATAATAATTCAACGTTCGTTACGTTATTACTCCGGAGTTCTCGGCCGATTAATGTTTTGTAATTTCGTATTTCACTTTTACCGCACGCGATATTGGGGTATGTCGGTCAAAGTGCGTTCCGTTCGATTCCGTATCTGTCGATCGCCTGACCTCTAAACGGTCTAAAATCAACGAAAAAAAAAAAAAAAAATGGCTCGACCACACTGTCGTGACGTACGGGTACGAATGGATATTATACCTGCATCTGTGCGCATACGGAAAACGATTCTGGGACAAAGTCCTGGGAAAAACGTCGCGGTATATTGACAAATTGCGAATTTCCTTCGTAATTTACAAACCGAAACTAGAAAAATAAATTCCGTATTTTTCCGGTCTCAAATTGTCGCGTGTTCTCGTGGAGCCGAACAAGTTTTATTCGCATAGATCGGAAAATAGCGCGTGATTTTGACCGATATCATCCGTTCGAATTGTAACTTGATATGCTTATGAAAAAAAAAAAGAACAAAAAAAACTACTACATTACGCTCGAATTTTTCCCAGTCGTCGAGAAAACCACAACGAAAACCAAAAAGTGTACCACACATGAAAATCGGTACGGACAGAACGAATAAACACACGTAAAAAATCGACCAATACTAATATTATTACATTTACCGGATTGCCGAGCCCCGTTTAGAATCGTTTTTTTTTTAATTTTTTTATTCCGATGATTTATCGTTGTTTTTAGTTGATAAACAAAATGTCCACAACTGCCCGGCAACGACAGTGGCCTGTTTGCATCGCAGTGCGAAACGCGTTAGGCATTTTTTAAATTTAATTTTTTTTTTTATATATATACATTAATTGTTTTAACTACTTAAAAATGTAATTTTTCATACGTTAACAATAATTAAAAAGTCGTTTTCGCCGTCGTCCGTTTCTGCATGAGCTTTTGTTTTGTCAAACGAAACACCAGTTAAAACTTTTAATTCTCCAGAGCAATGGACGCGTTTACTATATGAATCTTTATTGTTAACAATAATTCCCTCCTTACCATACGATCTACTTGTTAGATAATATATATAAATATGTATACATTTTTTTTTTTTTTTTTTTTTTTTTTAAGTTTACCAAGGTTCGCGTACACTCGTCTACCTACAGTCGTACGTACACGCGGAAACACATTTCACGCCGTTTTAATAACCACGCCGACGAACAAAACTTTCATAGGGTTTACAAAAGAATCGTAGGCGTATGTGTGTTCGTACTCGTATCCTTCTTTTTTTTTTTTTTTTTTTTTTTTTTTTTTTTTTTTTTTTTTTTTTTTTTTTTTTTTTACGCTGTGCTAAACTATTGTTATTTTAATTATCCATCGAAGAGTCGACGAGTAGGTACGGGACGAACAACACAAAGCCTTTCGACCGATTCTCGTATTACAATACTCGCGTACAGAAATCTAATATGTATTTTATACAGCTGGTTTTTTTTTTTTTTTTTTTTTATTATTCCCTCTCTCTCGAACACTTAGAATAAATGTTAATTATTTCAAGTTTTTTTTTACCGTCGCCTAACCGTATTACGGTGTATTATGTTCATCGTACTCGTCGATCGTTAAACCTTGCCGCGAAATATTGTATTATTACACCTTTTTATACGCGTTTTCAACACTACATTATAATATTAATATCATCTTTACACACTATCGCAGTATGTTAATATGTTCGAAAATTACAACGTAAAGCATTTTTTGAGCGTCAAGTCAAATGAACAATTGGCGTTCGTTACAACTTTGTTGAAAATTTAAATAATTGCCTTTGCAAAAAATTGTTTTGTCATAAATCTAAAACAATTATCTATATATATAAAAAGACTTGTCCTGGGTGATTCATCATCGCCTAGCCGGAACTGCTGAAGCTATGGATATGAAATTTTCAGTAAATGTACTTATTACTATGTATAGGCGCACTAAGAAAGGATTTTTCGAAATTCGCATTTTAAAGGGTTAGTTACACCTAGGGGTACAAGGGTTGATGAAGTAAAGTCATGTCTAAAGCTTCGTATTTGTGGCCACATATCCAGAAAGTTGCACTTCGTAAAAATATGAGGGTTCATGTGAAAGGTGACACATCTGCTGGGATTTTCGCTGAAATGTTACTTAAAATAGGAGACGGAAATTTCCCTTCATTGAAAGGTGAGATCACTATACCCTCAAATTTGTGTACAGTTGTTAGCTCTTTATCAGAACTAACTTCCAGAATTTACCCAGATATAATAAATATCAAGATGAAACCCATCGAATGGTTGTGCGAGCGAGCCATCTTAACTCCAAAGAACGACAAGGCAGCCGAAATCAATGAAATTCTACTAAAGGCATTTAATGAAAAAGCTGTTGAATATAAATCTTTTGATTTGGTGATCCAATCAAATGTTGCTGTCCATTACCCTTTAGAATTTCTTAATACTATGAATCCTTCTGGTCTTCCATCACATAAACTTATCCTTAAAATTGGAGCACCTATAATGTTACTAAGAAATCTTAACCCACCTATATTGTGTAATGAAACTAAATTGCAAGTTAAAGCTCTGCACAAAAATGTAATAGAAGCTATAGTTATCACTGGGTGTGCTAGAGGAGATAGTTAGTTAAGGTAACCTAACCTAACCTTTATAGTTTTAATCCCGAGAATAACGTTAATTCCAACTGATAATCCCTTTGAGTTTAAAAGAATACAATTCCCACTCAAAGTTTGCTTTGCTATAACTATTAATAAGTCTCAAGGACAATCATTGAGCATGGCAGGGATTCACTTGAGAGAAGAATGTTTTTCACATGGACAGTTCTATGTCGCATGTTCTAGTGTTAGCTCTGCCAGTAGTTTGGTTATTTTAGCCCCAAAAGGCAGTACCAAAAATACTGTTTATAAAGAGGTATTGAGATGAACAAAATATGTCAATATAAATATTGGTGGGTTTTTATAACACCATAATGTATTATTACAGAAAGTTATAATTTTTTGGGTATATTTTATTTCAAAATGTTGTCGATTATAATTGTATCTTACAATTTGTCTTCAAAATATTAAAATAATTTTTTGCTGACTTCTGATTGTTACAATACATGGGCAACCTAGGATAAACTAAAAGCAGCGTGTAATAAATAGAAAAACTGATAAAATAAAAGTTATTGTAGGTTACACAAAAAAAAACTGTACACGGGCGAAGCCGGGTTATACAGCTAGCCTTCAATTATTATATGCCCGTGCGTATACGTACGTACTGTATACAGTTTTATAATAAGTTATAACGAAAACTATTGACGCCGATACAATTTTTTTACATTGCCCGCCTGCGCTTGTTCCTGTATGCGTTTTTAAATGTCACGCTGCGGCATCGTTTTTGTCCGAAAATGCAATGTTAACATTCCTTTTGTTCGGGCATACGTTACAATATTCACGGGTGAAATTAATTGCGATGTTAACGCATTATCAAAATTAATCACGTAAATACTAGGGGTACATTCAAAACTATAGCGAAACGCCGAATGTTTATTAGCAAGTATTTTCGTAGTCTTTACAACTTTCCCGAAAACGACCCGGACAATTCCAAATGTCGAAACTTTAAAGAGTCGCCGGGCGCGTACACGATTTCCATTTGATAGAGATATCGAGACAATAATATTATATTATAAAACTTTTCGAACACTTCTCTACTATCAAAAACAGCGTATTGCACGGAGAAAACAAAACAAAAAAAAAAAAAAAAAACCAATATGTTTTCTCTCTGTCGGATCCTATAAAAATCGAACAATTGAAAGTCATATATTATCCCGGGACAAAGCGGTTGGACAACAAACCGCTACAGTATGAATAATTCTCTTTGTGGCCTATCTGCGAATTTAATTTCCGTGATCCAGTTATGATTTACAACAGGAAGTACCGACCAAGAGATAATATCTCCTGGTCAGTATCCCAACAGTACCGGACGAGTATCTTATATACTTAACGCACAAAGGAACTTTGCATTATTTTGCATTTTTAACAATCCACAATATTAACGATCGTATAGTTTAGGAAACTAAAAATCGGTATATTGGGATGCAATTGAGATTCTGCGAGCCCGGAAGATTATATTTTTCAAAGAAAACTATTTGTGAATATTAAAATTTTTATATTACGTTTCAATTATATAATTTTTTTTTTTTTTTTTTTACTTGATACAATCAAATTAGTGATTTTCGTATAGAATTATAATGTTTTTTGTTTTTTTTTTTATATGGTTTAAAAAAGAAAAATGATACGAATGATAATTTAATGTGTTGTTACTATTGGACATACTATACTAAATTTTTTTTTTTTTTTGAAATCTCTAAATCGAAAAAAATGCAATACATAAACGATATTTATTGTTTATTTTTCGATTTGTATAAATAAACGTTATGCTTATTATTTGCATTCGGTTATATTAATCCAAATTCTGCGCACGTGTTTTTTGTATTTATTTATTTGGGTAATGAATAAAACGGATAATTCAACATGTGACTACATCTAAGTCTGGCTAAGAATCGTTTTTTTTCAAATTCGACAATTATTCATCATAGCTATGGGAACTGTGCAATTTAATGATACGAAAATACAACGCAGGTCTGTGCTTCCGTGATTTCACGCAAATAACGATCTGCAAACAATAGGGCACGTGTGCCAGTCTATTACTTTTTTTTTTTTTCTGAGCACCATCAATGATGGTCCGTCATTGTTCACGGCTATTTAAAGTCGGCCAATCTTCAATGTCCAGACGAAGTATTTCCGTCGGTATATAATAACAACAGCTACATTTTTTATTTTTTTGTTTTTTAACGGAAGGCGAGTGAAACGAGAGGAATAATTCGCCCGACACTAATTCCCTTTTTATTACGAACGTCACAAAAATAAATATCGGTTCGTTTATTTAACGACGGAGATGAATATACGTAATTAAATTTCCCCGAGTCTCTATCGGTGTAAAGTAATTGGTATAGGTTATCGATTGATTAATCGACAGGCTCTTGTCTTTAATTGAACAAGGTGTAAAGACAACAATAAACGAAACGTTTTACTCGCCAATCTTAATTTTCGTGATTATAAATACGAGTTTATATACAGTGTGTTTCACGTAAATGGCGTCGCGAAATATTTTAACCGGACGCACTAATAATTCAAATGACGATTTTTTTTTTTTTTTTAGGAAGAACGGATAATCCAAAATACACATTTTTAGCCTATTTTTTAAATGGGTGCATGCGTGCGCATTTATATTTAAAATGAAAACACCCATTTTTTAACACTAGAAATAGCAGTGCTATTTTCCAAGCCAAGTTTATTCAAAATATAATTTTTTTTCTCTCGATTTTTCAATAGTGAAGAAATTTGACTATTTTTTTTTTTTAATTATGAAACATTACAATTAAAGATAATCATAAAACTACACGTGCATAATAACTGTTGTTTTAATTTGTATGCAAATTCATAGTATTTATATAAACTTTAAATTGTATCCCGAGCAATTTGTTGAGATAGACAAAAAATAACTACAGTTTCGTTTATTATTATTATTATTATTTAAAGTTGGTTATTAATTTAATAATTCCTCGACGACTTTTGTAAGCGTTTTATTTGAAAAATCGCGTAGTTCACTACTTATAGGTATAGGTATATATCGCAACAATAAAAAAATGTTGTACAAATGTATTTAATAGAAAACTGGTATATCTCTATTAAATGCAGTTGGTTTGGTCATATTGGAATTTCATTTCGTCTACCAGAGACTGAAAAAAGTAAGAAAATAAATATGACATATTGTCGACGACACGTCGTTCATTTAAATGGAAAGCTACGAAATTGTAAAAAAAAAAAAAAAAAAAAAAAAACACATTTCCACCGTGAATGTATGCAGTGGTACTTGCATAAGAAGCTAAACTCAATCGCAGCTCGACATTTCATAATATTTAGTTATAAAATACGAATGTTATTTGCGGAAATTATTTTGAAATTCAATATAAGATAAAATAATAACAATATTAAATACATACGAGTTAATATTTAATCATCAATATAAATGTTATGCAAATCAAATTCATACAATTTGTGTGGAATTGACATATTGGATTCTGATAATTTGATATTACTACTAATATCCTCGAGAGATTTAAATACATTATCCTAAGATAATATTATAAAGTTAAAAACTAAAAAATGTTAAACTATCAATTGGCGATTATTCTATTTTATTTAAAACGATTCATAAAGAAACTTTGGCGTGTTCGTAAATTAATATTTTCATTAATTGATTAATTTGCAGATTTTTTTTAAAAAAATTCGATATTCCGTGATATGATTGAGCTGTAAATTGCGATTTAATTCTTTTTTTTTTTTTTTTTTTTTTTATCACGTTTATTGATAGCTTCACGGTTTTGTTCTTTTGAACACATACTAAAAAAACTCCTTTAACAGTAAACACTATGGGAATAAATTGATGTTGTCAAGTGGATTTGAAAACGTAAGAGTACTTTGTATATTTCATCGAATTTGGACTCTTTAGGATGCAGGGCCGATGCTAGAGAGGTGTGTGATAACCCTCTGCCTCGTAAAAAAAAAAAGTTAAAATTTAGACTACTGAATCAGTAATTCAACAATAATTGAATTTGAGTGTCGGCAATCTAATAGATTCTTTATTTATTTTTGATACATTAACATACGATTGCCGTTATATTAGTATCGTAAAATGCATAATTTTTTTTATTTTTTTTTTTTTTTTATCAAACGGCCAAAATAATAACGGACGGAAACCTTTTTTGAAGTCAGCAAATTTGTTATTTGAATTCTGCACGTATTTAACCACGTCCCTCCATCGAGTTTCGTTAGCGCCTGCTCAGTTAGATTGGTTCCGGTAATTTGTTTACGAATGATAATTTCCCAAATTTTCAAACTCAAAAGCCACTACATTACTAGGGGGCTGCTATATTAGTTTGGAAATTTAATAAAAAATAACGTTTAATATATATGTCGATTTTTTGATGTTTTTTTTTACGTAACTTGCTTACTTGCTACACCTTACTTCAGTTTTTCCGTAATTTTAACGTTAAAATATTGTACACCCCAAATAACCTAATACTGTGCGTCTACGTTAGATTATAGAAATATTTTATGCAATGATATAGGTATGATACTGTCCTAACAGAATACACCGTTCATTCTATAATTTATTTTTATATATATTTTTTTTTTTTTTTTTTTTTTTTATCAACGTAGGTATATAATTTTTAATTTACAAAAGTTTAGCAATTTAATTATAGTTTCTCCCCCCCCCCACACAATAAAATACAATCATTATTGTTTGATATTATATTTGTTTGGACATTATTATACACGCTGCAGAACAAAACAATTTCGTTTAAAATCAACTGTATTTGAATATAAAGTGTTGGATATCCGTATATATAAGCGAGCGACATATTTTTTATAATTTTCGAAACAATAATCAGAATACAATTCGTTAGAAAAATGTCTTCTATTACGGCAGAATTTCCACTCCGGCGTTGCTTACGGGCACTAAAGTATTTTTAATAATACGAATTATCGCTCGTAAAATAATGAAAAAAAAAAAAATCGGACTTTTATAATATATCTCGTACGCGTATTATGATGTACCTGCGCAGTTGCCGTTCTAGGGGAAGAAAATAATATTAATTTGTTGAACATTTTTTTTTCTTTCGAAAACACAATAGTATTGTACGCTTTATTATTTCTATGGTGGAGTACCCAAAATATCTTTGGTCCTTGGAACTCCCATATGCCATACCGGTCTAAAAAAACAAACAAAACGTTCAAGTCAACGACCACAATACATGTATAATTTATCGTTGAAAGGAAAAAGAATTATAAAGGTTTTTTTTTTTTTATATATATATATATATATATATATATATATATATATATATATATATATATATGTATATATAAACATTCGTTTGCCTAATAGCTGATGTATTCATAACGGGAATTCCTGAACAATTAGGTGAATATTATGAATCGATTCGTTCGATAAAAACGTTTACCAAATCCGTCAATCGTTCGAAACTCTATCGTACATACATTTTATTTTAATAAATTATTATTATTATTTCGAGTTAATTGGAGTTTGTTTTTTTAACTTTGCAAAATATGTCGAGTTTTTTTTTTAGTATTATCTTATTTACGCTACATTTTATGAATACATCGTACCGATTGTTGATAAACATTCAATTATTATTAAACAGCAACTCACATTTTCAGACTGACATTCGAAAAATTAACATTTATCTGAAAAATGTTGATGACACTTAATAACGGATATACTTAATCTAATCTCGCTTTCGAGTAAATATGTACCAGAGAAGTTGAGTAGTAAATTAAAAAAATGTGGGTGGTTATTTGAAAGATAAAAATCGATACGTGTTGATTGTATACGCACGTAATAAAGGTCGCATTTCGGAAATATTTTAAACACAATCATTAAACGAACGATTTAAACTAACGAAATCAAATTTAATCGACGTTTTCGTAGATAATGGAACTATCAAAAAAAAAAAAAAAAAAGATAAAATCAACATTTTCAAGCATTACTGTTTGACCAAAACAATTTTACCCGCAAAATCCGAATAAAAACTCGAAAACATTAAACGCCTAAAAAAAGGTCAAAAGAATATTTAGGAAATTTGTCCACGCCTAGAAAGGGCTAGTGTTAATATTCCGTGGACATTTCAGGTCAATAATCAAGAAAACTACAACGAAAACCAATAAATGATTTCCCAAATAATTCACCAGCTAAATCCAAAATGCTTTTGATTAAAAGCGCTACGCTTGAAAATCGGAGCAAGCAGTCAATGAATTCCGGTAGAAAAGTTGTTCACAGACAGAAAAAAAAAAAAAAAAAAACCCATACTTCATAGTAAAAGAATAGAGCAAATACATTATTCGGTACTCTCAATCTAAAGTCTGAATTATAGATATGTAATTGAAAAACTAAAGGAGAAAAAAACCGAGTACAGTATATGGTACACACGTTTGGCCACGTGTAGATATAAAAAAAACAAGCACAACACGGACAAGAGTAGGAGTGTGTAAATATGTGTGTTTGACGAGCCTTGGTTATAAAAAAATAAATATAATGTACACATTAGCCGCATTTCGGACTATATCCGTAACACGGTTGTACCATTATTCATTCTTGTATCTTTATACGTATATTTTTTTTTTTTTTTTGATTATTTGTAATACTTAATAGTGTTATAAACTATAGTAACTACACCGTTACTATTCTTCACGAATGGCTCGTATTGTGTTACGTGTTTAATTATATCTTTGGTTTCCCCTACAAATGTACCCGGTACGCCGAGACCACGTTGGCTATAATGCTTTAAATAAAAGCACTTACATAAAACATATTTATAGTAATGAATACTAATGTGCATTATGCACGCATGGAGTCTCGGCGTCATTTATTTCACGTACAAACAAATAAAATATACATTTTGACACCTTAATTCTCCGCAGGGTAGTTAACCCCATCCCGTGTACGCGCACACGGACCAAAATAACGATAGATTTATATCGGCCGAAAAAGCAATGTAACCATAACCGTAAATTTCCCGAGTTGAATTCGTCGTTAGCAAACCTAACCGTTTGCGTTTATCTGAATAAATTTACAAATAAATACGAAAATCCGAGGAAAAATCGGGTGCGTTTATACGGATTTATATAAAAGAATAATGTGAATTGTTGGCCGGCAATGTTTCTCGTCCATTTCGTCAACTGTCACTGTATTTTCTTGATTCTTTAAATCCCAGGTTATTCCCAAGTTCATTACCGTTGGAAAAATTTTGGATTGCTATAATGACAATATTTTAAATTCTGAACGTAGCCGTTAGTCAAACAGTTTTCTACCAGAAATCTCGCTCTCGTCAAAAAACGACAAGCGAACGTTTTTATTGCTTCCCATCGGTGCATCGAGGAGGTAATTTTTATGAAAACTTATTTTCCTTTGCTTCTTTTTTTTTTTTTTTTTTGTTGTACTTTTATTAAAAATTTCTTTAGGGCGTTAAAATATTCAACGAATACTAACATTACTCATTTTAAGACGTGATAAACTTTTCAAAACATTATGGTGAGTTTTGAGCAATTTATAACCATTTAAAATTGTCGAGTATTTGGTTTTTATTTGGTTCTTGTGTGGATTAAATTCGTTTGGTTTCTGATAGCGATCTTTTATATGTATTTTTTTTTTTTTCACTGGGGTCCAAAACAAAAATCACATCGACGTTATCGTTGTTCGCGTGAATTGACGCTGGACACGTTTAATGCTATCTAAACCATCTAAATTATTCTTTAGGCTTACGACTGAAAAACCGATCTGTCATCGTGTAGGAGGTACGACACACCGGCATAGGTGATGGCCATAAATCTAAAAACGCAAAATCCTTTAAACAGTTTCTCTTGACGTTTACGCATTATTGGCACCGTCAGTGGACGTTTTAACAAATCTGTGGTTACAAATATGAGTGTGCTCACAGTAGTGATTTAGTTCTTATGCCAACCATGCCTAACGTTTAAACGTTTTATTTTAGCGCATTTTCTTTTGGTTTTTTTAATTTTTTTTTTTTTTTTTATAAGAAAATGATTTAGCAATTGTTATCGTTAATTTGTAACAAAAATAGAGGATAGTTAAGTAGATCGTCACTTGTATGGCGTTTGAATAATGCTCCACTACTGTCCACTACGCTATTTATGGAATTAATGTAGGACGCTAATTGACAACTAAACGAGTAGTTGTGGTTTCACACTTAAAAAAAAAAAAGCGACAAAAAATGTCGGAAGTGTATCGTTTCAGAGTTGCTTGTATCATAAATTGTAAAGAAAAAAATCCCAAAACATTTAATATTTTCCGAGATGATCAATTAACTTTTGTCTTACGGTTGGTTGATCACAAACAACGTTATTCCGAGTCACGGTCTTTGAAGATAAGGTCTGGACGCATATTACCGTTCTATACAATTGATACGCGGCTAGTGGATTTATTATAATTTGATAACATGTACTATGACGAGATAAAATTTGTATAATTTGATAACGCTATTTGATAAAATCGCGACAAGAAGAAGAATAGTACGATTTTAAGGCGTGTTATTTGAAATTAGCCAATCGGGAACGACCGGAGATGATATTTTAAATGTTGTTGCTAATACAGTCGATAACTCGGAATATTTTTCTTGTCCCTTGGAAATTCCTATACACACAATGTCTGTCGCAAGCTATGCTGAAGGTAAAAATATGTATGCACGTCGATAAGTCAAAGGGCAACAGTACTTAAATTACACAATTAGAACCGATTTACAATCATAAATGTACCTATGCAACTATTTTTTTAGTGTAAAATAATCAACAGTTGCCTTCTATTTTGCGTTGTGTGGCGTGTGAAATTGTAGCGTGCGATATTCGTTATGTCACTTAAACGCAAATTGGTTACATCTACAAGTATTTACGAGAAATTGAAAACTTTATTTTAAAACAAGCCATTAAGAATCATACTCGTGTGCTTTAAAATTTTATCAAATTGTAGTCAATAAATAATTATATAATTATAACGGCGCTAACCTAACTCGTATTTGTTCGTATTTTAAAATAAAAAATCCGAGTTATATAACTCGAAAAAATCACGAGTCAAATTAATTTTTATCTCCCTCGGAATTCGAATTATCGAGACTCGATTGTATTTGCAAAACAACCGGTCCGGTATTTATACTGTTATCTTAACAAGACTACTGGCCATAAGCATTTTTTTTGTCTAAATTGATCTGTTACGCGATTATTTTTTACAATCCTACTATTTTTTTTAAATAATGTGAACTTTGGAATTTGTATTTATCGTCCAAGGGGTTTGTCATCAATTTATCTGGCGGCATTGATAGTTTTTAAAATCTGCAATCAACCAAGTATTCAAAATCCAAATCCATTACTTTCACTTATATGTATACTAAATATATCTTAAGATGATATCAGCGTGAGTATTTTTTAACATAAAAAAAACTTAGTGTTGAAAAATTGTTTTATCTCGAAACGAGATAAATGTTTGTATCACGCCATGTGATTTATAATAAAAGTAACGAATATTTTTTGTGATTGTAAAAAAAGGTCACTTATTAGTTTTGAATCATCAGACCCGAGTTAATTGAAAGTCTGCATAATGTTTGTTGTCTGTAATTTGCATAAAGAGTACAAGTTCTGAAATCGCTTTTTAAGGTACTTTATTCCGTTTTACGTGGACAAGTATTGAAATTTCAAGGTAACACTATTGTAATACTATTATGATAAGGACCCGGGAACATTTTCAAATTTTTACGGAAGCGAATGCGAATTGTTATTTCAATCGATACATTTTCGTTTTTTTTTTTTCAATAAAATTCGTTAAAATCGAAGGACCTATTGCCGACCTCTTAAACATTAATAGTGAAAGGCCTCCCCGAAGTACTCGGGTATGTATAAAACATACTCGCGAACGTTATAAAATCGGTACCGGTACGAACGGCACTACATAAAAATGATTTGTCTAATAGATGGACGTTAATTATTGCGTTTGTACCGCCAAGTGCCTTTGAAGTTACGCAAGTTGTTGTTGCAATTGTTACAAAATTGTTTCGTTGACCACATAATACGACATTGCCACGGTGTAAACGGCTCTATATAGGCGTTGTCATATTTGTACGTATTAACGCATTATCCGTACCGTATATTTTTAACGGTAACGGTTTTCGTTGTACGGACCGAATCTGACACGGTGTCCGTCATACGATTCCGCGCAATAATATTTCGGTTTATAACCGTCGTAACGTTGTTATTACGGTCAGGGCGCTGCGGTATTCCAAAGGGTCGTCCAGACTATGCGTTACAGTACCGGCGGTGGACATACGGGGTGTCCTCTACTCCCTAAACAATAACGACTACTAACATAATATATAACGTACAGTTTTTGGCGAAAAAAATCCCCGGTTATAGCCGGCGCACGTTCGATCGGAAGACGGTTTTTCGAACACCGCGCTCGTATATTTTGATAGTCTATTTTTACAGTCCAACGTTGCCGGCCGTAAGTGCCCCGCGGATTTCGGATTTCGAGCAATATAACCGCGAAACGTCTGCGGACGTGAAACATTATTGTAACGAGCTCTGAGCTCAGATGTCACACCCGGCGCGTTCGTGTGGGAAAATATCGGTTTCGGGCGAACGGCGGTTTTTGCCGTACGTGACGCGCGCCGCCGCCGCCGCCGCCGCCGAATATTTACCAGCAGCGAAAATACGTTTTATCTCGGTGTCCACAGCGTACCACCCCGCGGCGTACGATTCACGTCGGATTTCCCATCAACGCAGAATCAATTGCCGGGCGTATTGTGTCCGATATATGCATTTACATATCGCTTTACGTTTGGACAATTCTAGTGGTTCCTGCCACCTCCCTATACGGTTACAGACCGAACGGGGTCAAACTCGGGAATTATAACTGTTTTACGGGCGGATGGAAGCGATAAGTTTGACTTTTTTTTAATTTCAATTGTGAATTCCGGCATATTATTGCGGGAAGAGGTGTATTTTTTTATTTTGATAGCTTGAGGCTAGATATGGATGAAACTAGGCGTATGTATTCCGTTCGTGTCCAGGATGTGCCTAATGGGTATTTCGACTTTCAAACTCCGCGCCCGCTATTTTTATTCTAAAACTTCACCATTTCACTATTTATTCGCAGTGTTATATTATATTATTAAACGATTCGGTTATTTATTTGTTTTACTGATAAAATTGGTGTTTTTTTTTTTTTTTTGTATTTTTGGTACACCAATCAAATTATTTTTGATGATTTATATTGGTTACCTAACCTAACCAGAGATGAAAAATGTATTGTTTTACCTCTATGGCAATATTATAATCACTTATTACCTCTACGGCAATAGATCTCTATAGCTTTCTATCAATTCGAGGATAAATTACTTTGATTAACCTACAAAGCATAAGCATAAATTTAGATTTTCGATTTATATCGGGGTTTTTTTTTAATTGCATAGGTCAATGGGAGTATAGCGTGAAGTTCAATCTGTTAGTATGGTCGTCGATTATTTTAATATTAATGGAAATAATAAAATGCACACCGTAATTCCAATATTTGGGATGGCGCGTGTCTATTTCGATCGCTGTCCAATATTATAAATAATTATCAAAAAGGACGTTGATATATTCGTCCAAGTGTTGTATTACATGTAATAGTAATCTGGGATAAATTTTCAAAAGAAGTACAAGCTAAGTTGATAATATTATTGAGAGTATATTTTTTTCTTTTATTTTAATTTAAGTTAATAATGTGCAATTTACAATTAATGTGTTAAAAATAAAATAAAAATCAATGATAAACTTATATATTATTATCGTTTTCTTTACGTTTTTAAACACGTCACACCGAATATTAAAAATATAATTCACACGTAAAACGTGAAGACAGCTAGGTTACTATCCTAGACCAAGACGGAACATTTAGAACACTGGGAGGACTATTTTATTTATTTTACACCTAGAAACAGATGGCAACCGGCCAACAGCCCCTCCCCCTTTCACCCGACCGCAAATAATCGACGACATCTTATGGTCTCCTGGTATGCAATTTTCGAAAATTCATTAAAATTAACAAAACTACAATTATCTGTATAAAACGGTCCAGTGGTCTAAATTTAATATCCTACGAAAATGCACCGACGAGGATCTGGATTAGAAGTAGTCTTTAACCCGAAGTACAATACGAATATCGGAAAAATAACACCACTTGGTGTTCAGACGGCTGCCCTACGTCACGCAATAACGTGTTTTTATGATTTGTGTGGCGTTTTTACCTCGGGAGTCAATTATTTCATATACCGTCCTTCTAATTCGCTTTATTCGGATACACCTACAAAATTCTACTAAAACCGTATAATATAAATATCTATGTGTATAATTGTATATGTCAAATATTATGACGTATTTAAATTTCCGTTTTTACTCATAATAGCTAATCGTCTTAAGCTAAGTTTTATATATATAAAAAAAAAATAAAAATAAAAATAATAATTATCTATTTTTTCTTCCCCCATACATACCCATCTCAATTTCGACGGAGCCGCGGCCTCTTGAAAACATTGTCAACGGCGTTGGCCGTAAAAAATTGAAACCAACCCGTGGATTTAACCCCATAATCCTCGCCCAACTTTATCGGCCCTGTCGCGTTTTTTACGCGGTTAGATTTTCTCCGCGACATTTTACTAAAAGTGAAAATTAATACGCAAAACGATCGTTTATCGTTTGTCACTCGTATGCTGTTAGGCACACCTACACCATACGAAATATACCAGCAAAATGTCAAGTTTCTAGGTCCAGCGGATTGGTCTGGGCGTTGATGAGTATGAGCGAGTGAGTGGTATTTGACTTTTATATCTACCATCCTATAGAATAACAAAAAAAAAAAATATATATATATATGTTTTTTGGTAACTAAGCAACTATAGTTTCCCTAGTAACGTATTAATTATTGATCTATACAACACTTTTCCTATAAAAAAAAATTGACGGTCACTTATCGATAAAAGAAAAAATTAATTATATTTTAAGTTTGACCAAATCACAAACATGAGCACAATCTTATAAAAATCTGTTGTGTAGTTTTAGAACGCATTAGACGCAAACCCGTTGTACGCTTAATTTATATATTTATATAAGATATACATATTGACTGAGACATTTTGAGTTAAACATTATCACTTTTATTATTATAATAATCGTATTGTTTTTCAATGCTGTAGTAGTTTTTTTCGCTGGAATTGTCGGCCTATGGATAACGTACGTTTAAACGTTCAAAAAATAATAATAATAATAATAATAATAAATAAAGATATATAAAAGTGTATTTATCTAAAAACGTAGGGCTAGAAAAGAAACCTGCGATGATAATAACTCTTTACGCAATTCAGCTCAATCAATTATTTAAAAATGATGTGTTTTCCATGTGCAAATGATGTGGAGGTCAGGTGAGTAGTCTCGTGGAGAGCAATCAATTCTCAGCGCATAACTAGTAAACTTAAGGAATTTCCGCTGAACTCACTCGAGCCGACTAAAAAGCGTGAGAATGCTATTAAGATAATACAATGTCGACGATAAAATACAAATTTTAATCCTCAATCAATCTCCGTATGGATTACAAATCGTCCGTTTTGGGAATTCTCACGTGAAAAATATGAACCTGAAATTGTTTTAATAGTGGTATTAATTTTGCCTCCGGGAAACGTAGGCTAATATTTTTTAGGATATTTAATTAGAACACAAGGTATTATGGTTATTTATTTGGGTAGTTAAAATACTATAATTATATCGTATGTGTTTGATGGTTCAAATGTACAGAGTCTAAAGCGTACGCATAGATAATCGCGTAATAATACAATAATACAAATTATCTATAACTGCGTGCGTTGTTTTAATAATTATGTGGGTTAAAAAAAAAAAACATATATCATCGTTTTGCTTAATAGGAATAAATATAGGCAGTGGTGGTGACAACAACACGGAAAATACATTTCTCAAAAAAAATAAAACGATTTAACGCGATTGCGATCGATTTATAGTTATTTACGAAATAATATTGAAAAGTAACATGTAATATTAAATCCGTACCATACAGACGTTCCAATCAATAGCCCTACGTATCGTCACTTCTGGTACATATCCGACGACACGCTCCATAACGATTAAAAAAAAATCATTAAACTGATTGTCGAATCAGCTTCCGTACACTACTCCGGAACCCATTCGAAATTATCAACTCACCAAAACCCTATAATTTCCGCACTCTCGTGCAAATCTCTCCCCGAAAATCCAACGCGTCGTCTGAAACGCCAACGGCGCTGAGACTTACTCTAATCGATACATTAAAATAAAATTCACGTTGAGTTCCATCACTGGACGGCCTCGCTCATCATATTATTGTAATAAACGCGTTTTTTTTTTTTTTTTTTTTTTTTTTTTTATCATCGCATTTGATTATGTATGCAGCGTACCATAGATTGTGCATATTTTCTTTAAATAAAAAAAAAAAAAAACACGTTATATGATTTTCCGTCGAACCGTGTGAATAGACTTCCGGTGGAAAACAGATTTTCTTGTTGTTAATACAACGCACACGACTAGGTTTATAATTTTCAATGACGTTTTGAGAACACTGAAAATACAAAAATATAACATCTGCACTATTGCCCGCATAACACAATATATATATATATTATGCATAAACGAATTACATTTAAGAATAAACGGTAATAGTTTTAACACACTTTAATGCACTTAACGTAATATTCTATAAATTATACTTAAGTGCTGTTGTATTGTATTATAATCTATTTCACCCGAGAATACATTTAACCGTAATAGTTGTACCAATAATCGAAATTTCGTCTTATAATAATAAAAAAAAAATAGAAAAAAATGTACGAAGCGCAATAATTAGAATATTCTGTCATTGATGGAAACCCATTCAATAGTACACGATGCAATTACTATTAGTGTCCGCCTGTATATTACCGCGGGCCGTTTGACATTTCGACGTTTCGCAAATATCTGAAAACAGTAACGATATTTACTAGTAAACGCTCTAAACAATTCCGTTCGGTAAACCCGAATATAATGTCACATTAAAAATATTGTAACGGTTTTCTATAGGTGTTCTCTACAAGTGCTAAAATTCAAAATAACCATAAGTAATCACGTCCCGTATAGTACAGGAATTTCCTTCTTTTTTTTTTTTTTCTTTTTTTTTCCCCGAGTTATAGTACAATATACTAATATAGCGATACCACTTATTCGCTACATTTATATTTCCATATGCGAATACCATTTGATATCGTTACCGCCCGGAGTTTAAATATATTCCTTTATGCTATATATATATATATAAATTAATTCATCGCTCGCCGAAATAAAAATCTGTACAACTCGAGATACACGGGGGAAAAAAAAAAAAAAAAAAAAAAAAAAAAAATATTAAAAAGAACGTTCGACATTAGGAACCTACCTAATGGATATTTTTAAATTAATTTTTTTTAAATCCGGTAATCCTACCGGTAAGACCTAACCTAACCCCGAGGGGTTTGGGAGGGGTGGGGGGTGTTAAGCATTCGGACGGCGTGGATTTTACATTTCCAAAACTCGTCGATCCCGCGCAGTTAGAAAGACGAACGCGAATCCGGCCCGGGCCCGGGCGGTCCGTTATTATTAAAACGGACAAGTTCGCGCATTTCGGCGCGGCGGGCGATATTGAGTTGTCCGCCTCTAATGGGATTCCGGCCAAGCATAGTAATAATAGTAGTAATAATAATAGTAATAGTAATAATAATAATAATAATAATAATAGAGACCGCCACCACCGCCGTCCACCTCCCCGGGAAATCGTGCGCCTAAGACGAGGGTTTTATTGGGGCCCGGCGGCGGCGGCGGCGGCGGCGGCGGCGGTAATTATACCGCGGTCTCCGCTGGTTTTCCACCTCATAGGTGGCCCGGTCGGTCAACCGGGCCTTGTACACCGTTTAAAAACTAGTCTGAAACTTATACGTATATATATATATATATATACGTGTAATTATATCGGAGTACACGAGAATAGCCGTTCGTTATAAATTATTCAACGGCCGGGGCGCGTACACGTAAAAGTGTGAAAACATACCGACACCCGCCGCGCCCGTAACCCTAATGAGTTCCTTTCGGCCCCCGGGCCGCTCTCCCGGGTCGACGGGCCCACCTGCCGCCGCGGCCTTTACGCCCGGGGCCGCATAATGCATAACTCATTTCTCATCTATATTCATCGGGAAAAAAAAAAAAAAAAAAAAAAAATGTCTATTGAAAAAACTCCGGAAAAACAAAAAAAAAAAAAAATACTTTATATAACGCTCGGGATTTTTAATATCGTATGTGTTACACGTATTATTCAGCGAGACCATTCCCGTTCCGTCGTCCTACCCGGCCACTATATACGAACACGAGTACGGTTTTCGGTAAACGGACACGCGCAACGCGTGTAATTATTCATTGAAACCAGAGTTTGCCCTAAGAAAATGTTAGAACTGCACAAGTACTGATACCTGGAACATGGCCTGTACACGTGCGAAAAATATTAAAATATCGATTTATTACCTATCGGGTTTATTGTTATCATTATTGTCGTGTCCGAGGTGGACCGATCCGCATTTCCACTGTCCAAACACAGTAATATTATGATAATAATATATTATTCGATTGTTATACGATTTTAAAACTCGAATACAAATTGTTTTTTTGTATTGTATATTAGTAAATGTACTTTTTTTTTTCTGCAATAATAAAAGGTTAGGTAGCAATTAACGTTCTAGAACCGGACGATTTGCGTTGTACCGCGGCACTACCACAAATCCCTTTCGAAACCACCGTAAAAATGCTAACTCGTAAGTAATAATATCCGCAATTGCAGTGCACCCAATTAGCTATTCCGTTAAAATATCTCGAAATCTGTCGAAACTAATTTTAACCGGTCAGAACTAGTTTCCGCAAACCCATAAGGTCGTGTAACCGGTACCGACTAGTTACAACTGGAATTAACACGGACCCTTCGACGTCCGAATTAGTTTAATTAATTTGTTTTTTGTCTTTTAGTGTTCGAACGCGAAAACTAGAATTATCTGGTGAAAACCGATATCCAGATGTAATTTTTATATCGTTAGTCTCTACTGGATGCAACTGGGGAAAAGGCGAGAAATAACTGCGTATTAATTGCATATCATAAATACAATTATAATGTATCGGCGGTGTAAATAGCTGCACTTAGAATTACACAGGATCTGATTTTCAATACTAGAATCGACCGGCTCATTTAAACTTGCGTGCAATTCTAATTGTAACTAGTCAAAACCAATTGGCACGAAAGGGGTTTGTGGAAGCTAGTTTTGATGGATTTATGGTTTCAACTGTAACGTGTATATAAAAAGTGCATTGTTTTTATTTTTATTTTTTTTTTTAACACGTTTAGCACTTGAACGATTATAATCTTTACGTAACGTTTCGTTATGTAACGGACACAATATTTATTATACAACGAAATCTCTGGTCGCGTTATTTCATTTTAAAACAAATGGCCTTTATTTTCATAAACGTTGACAAGACCCGAACAAGTCGCGGTCACTGATGAAAAACCTGTTAAATCTCGGATTCAATATTATAATTTATCGTTGTTTTTTTATCCTATTTTTTTTTCGTATTAAAATATTTAAAATGTTGTTGAACGCGTTATCGGGGAATATCAAATTAAATATATCCGGGTACTCTTGTACAATATTTCACAATGAAAAACGTAAATAAAAAAAACAAAAAATACAATTACAAAAGAACGAAACAATTATTGTGCAACTACAATATGAAACTGAAATTATATAATAATAATAATAGGTACTTATATAATTTATATCAATTACAATTGAATTGTTATTAACCTTGTTAGTAATTTTTTTAATATTCATTCGTTAAAGTTACGTGGTTTTTTTTTCAGCATAAATTAACGACACGTGTAGAACGTACGTTGTTCGATTTTTTTTTTTTTTATTATTATACAAAAAAAAAAAAAAAAAAACAATTATCGCCCAAATAATCAACTAATCGTAAAAATGTTTGTCGGTAATTTTTTCCAGCAGAAATATCTGTTCGGTATCGATTAAATGAGTTTTACGTAATATTAGTTTTCGAACCGTTTTAACATTCTCGGATATTGAGGTTTAATAAAGTTTAGCGTGCCGGTATTTTAACGTGTCTGCGTTTGATTTTTTTTTGAAATATTCAATTTAAATACACAAATAATTATATTACATCTGACGCTATATTGTACCACTCACAATTTTATTTCAATTATTATAATATCGCATACATAAAATATTATGTATTACGACGGCTGGTACATATATAAAGGGAATTAAAAAGAACAACGGATTTTAAACTGCTATAAATCAAATTTATTTCGATAAAAAAAAAAAAAAAAAAAAAAACATTTTTTTCCGACGAATTTTAGGTTTAAACGTAAAAACCAATATTATCCCTTTCCCCGATTAGCCCTACAGGCGAGCATTCGTTACAAGAAATTGACCATCACCCGATTACACATTGGCCAATCAAATTCGTCGAGGACACGTCGATTTTATTGTTTATGTTCCATGACAATTCGTGACTTAGAGTATCCTCATAAGAAAAAAAAAAAAATCACACGGTGTCAAGTTGCCAGAACAAGGTAGATAGGATGGGTCTCCTCGCAACGAGATTAGTCTGTCCGGAGAACTTTTCACGCAGCAGAGCGATTGTTTCTCTTGAACTGTGACAAGTCGTCTTGTGTTGAACAATTTTTTTTTTCTTCAAAATTTCCCGATTAACCGACAAACAGTTGATTCATTCGGTGCGCGAAAATCGTCCGGAGTGTCCGTCCAGTCACCGCGTAATGTTCACCATTTTTATAGGGAGTTTTCACAATCAAAACACGCTGTTCCTTACAGTATCTTTCCATTACGATACAACACAAACAATCACTAAAAACCACGAAACCACTTATCGATACAAAAACCCAATAATAACAGATAACAACAATAGCAAAGCCAATGCTGCCAACAAAAAAAAAAAAAAAACTAAAATGCCGGTCTTTTCAAATCTGGCGTTCTTTTTGGGTGGCCCTATACATTGTTTAGCGGCGCATTGCTCTGCTATATGAGATACGAAAACAAAACATTTAAAGTATTCCGTGTATTATTCAGTAGAATAATAAAATAAACAACTGTAGTAAATAAGAAATTATTTAGAGCTCTGCGTCATTTACTTTTAAAAATACACACTTTTGACTAAAAAAAATGTTTACTTTTTTTAATTTTATAAAAACAATTTGTATATTTCTGGTTAAATTGTATATGCCGGTCCATAGTACAATAGAATAGCTTTGAAATAAATAAACAAATTACGTTAAAAATTGGGAAAAGTTTTGAAGATATAAAAAATGTTACGCAGTAGGTACGGTTTCGTTAAAAAAAAAAAAAAAAACAAAAGTTAAATAGCCCATAACTTAAAAAATAAAAATGCTATACTCCCTCTCAGTCTTCAAAGGGGGTCCCTCCATTATTATTGGTATACACTCATATGAAACCGGCCAGTCACTTTCCCCCCCAGGACCCATTGTATATTATTATTCCGTCATGCGTGTGAGAAAATCGCATGGGATTTTTGATCGTTTAGACGGCCGTGTTATTATTATTATTTTTTAACATGTCACTAAAAATAATAATCGAGTATAAAACAGCGTACGGATTACACTACGGCAAATTATCGAAATTGATTTTGGGCGCGAGTTAGCTTGGGAATAAAACAACATTTATCCGAGAAAACGAAATAAATATCAATTACGAAATACAATAAAATGCATAAACAAATAAATAGCGTACGAGGAAAAAAAAACATAAGCGCGAGTTTCAAAACGGACAATGCGACAATTGACTCGTTACCGGGGTACTGATACGATTTCGAAAAGCCTATTTTAACTATATAGTTATGTTATAGTATTAATAATATCAGTCGAATATTATTAATTTCTTTAGTTAATCCTAATTAAATAAATAATAAAAAAAAAAAAAATAACGCGTCGTGTTATTAATAAAATTAATAAAATAACAACCGCGCCCAATGTCGAGTACTTTTTGTACGCCACTACTGTGCCGTTGAGTTTAAAATAAAATCCGAGTGATTAAAGTAGTGAACGGTCCGGCGCATAATAAAACTTTCGATTAAATTTAAAACGTAGTTGCGTTCAATAAAATGTTTATAATATCGGAATGGAAAAGCGCAACAGATCCGAAACTATGATTATAATGCATCATTTGAAATTCGTTTTCATATAACGAAAATTTCGTATTCCGTTGGTACAGTAGAGATAAACACATAGCGGTAAACATTCAAAACAATAACTTTTGGTTGTATAAAAAAATATTCGTAAAACAGAATTTTAATTGAATTTTTAATAAGGAATGTCACTGTTTATTTTTATTCAAAACATAACCAAATATTATAAACAAAAGGAAAAAAAAAAACAACGATAAATTAATTTCCCGACCAGAATCAGATTTGCGTTGTATATAAAAGTTTACTTTAAGGACTTGTTTCGTCATAATGATATTGAAAAGTACTTATTGTTATTATTGTAAGGTACATTAAAAAAAAAAAAAAAAAAAAATTGAATAAATAAAACTTAAAATTAAATTTACTATATTAGTGAAAATTCGAATTCTATCTTATTTTTTTTCAATTAAAAAATAATCGATATGCACACCATCGATGACAATAGTTAATTTTAAATTTCGCATTAAGCTAGTATGATCGAAATATAAGATATTTTTATAAGTGAGTCTAGAAAAAAAAAATGAGCAAGTAAAAAATGGCCATGTAAATACAATAAATGTGTACTAAAACCCGAGAAAAATAGCGCCAGATGGAAAATCGGATATTTTTTTTTTTCCAATAGCCATTTTTAACTTGGCCATTATTACTTACGATTATTATTTTTTTGTAATTATTCTAATTATTTTTCATACATCAATATAAAGTAGTTTTTTTTTTTTTTTTAAGTAAAAGGCTGTTTCACGTATACTGTCATTACCCATCTACACGATAATATTTATTACGATGATAATTTAAAATATAATTACAGGTTGGTACGTACATTAAAGGGTGGTCTTTATTTTTAAACTTTCGAATTCCGAATCCCGTACCCGCCCCTCCCCCCAAATTTTTTCATTACCATAAAAATGTTATTTGTAATACGTTTGGCCGTAATGATCCAACCCCTCCCGTGCCGATAAGGAGTTGAAAAAAGTACACAAAGGGAAGTTTTACAATTCTTAGGGCTTAATTTAAAAATGTATAACAGTCAGCATAAAAATGTCTAAAAGGCATTTATTTTAGAACGTCGCGTTGTCCGTAAAAAATGTTCTAACAGTGTATTACGAATATCTATTATTTTCCGAGATAAAAGTGGAAAAAAACGAAAAGTCTCTTTTGTTCGGATAAACTGGTTTGTTTACGGTATTTTAAATGTATTATCCGGGCGGGTAGGAAATACGATACGGATATTTTTTTTTTTTTTTTTGCTCTCTACGCAAAGGTCCCGTAGATTTTTAAGTTCATAAAATTAGCCCTCCAAAGTGACTCTGAGTTGTGTTATTATAGCGCGGTATGATTGAAAAACGCGATATAATAATTTTCGTTCGACACGCGTTGCCGAGTAGAACACGTGGCGTTACACATAATAGTACTCGCGTAATTCGGTTTTGATTTGATACCATAACCGTACCTAAAAAAAAAAAAAAAAAAAAAAACCACTATAGTCGCTATAATGAATGGGGATGATTGATATCCGAGTTGTAAACAGTTTCATTTAACAACCAACAATAGTGGTTGTCGAGCATATAAACGTCGTCGTCCGGGGGGATATAAAACATAATCCATCTTTTAACCATAAAAATTATTCGACTAACCAAAGTGTATTAAACGATAATCGTTTTTCATAAAACAACAGATAACAACGAAATAATAACAACGGAGACGCGTAAAATTGATTGAATATTATAATATTATGCGGCGCTGTTAATTTTCCTAACGGCTTGCGCACTCGACTCCTGAATTAATTCAAAATACGAGACTATGAAATTATTCATAATGTACATCTCGCGTTTCTTAAACGGTTTTTTACTGCGGCGATATTCTGTACAGACATGAACGACACATATTGTACGTATTAATCCACACATCTCGTTTTTTAAGTATTCTGCGTCGTGCATATATTATGTAGGTAGAAATAAAACCACCGAATCTCTCTCTCTCTCGGTTAAACGGTTATATTTTTGTTTTACAACCTGCACGTTTATACGTTTACAACCGTTGTAGTTATTTGAGCGTATAATGAAGTTGTAAAAATAGGGGGGGGTTTTTTTTTTTTTTTGTTAATTGCATCGTAAAATATGATTTTTGTTTTTTTTTTTTTTTTTTTTACAATAAATGATGGTTGTTGTATTTTCAGCCTTTTCGAAACACATCCGGACGTTCAACAATCGTTTATGCCGTTCAAAGGTGTCGATCTCGAGGATCTGAAGCACAGCCGGCAATTGAGAGATCACGCGTTAAGGTAAGCGTAATTATTATAAACTTTTTTTTTCACGTTTATCAAATCGGATAACGCAGCCCCTCCCCCCCCATAGGTGTGTTTTTATAGCCTGTACGATTGAAATTCTTTTGCGGGGTATGTTTTTTACCCTAAATCTATTCGAACACCATAGGTACCGTTGGTCCGAGTGTATCAATACGATTTCATCAGTCATTAAATATTTGACATTCGATAAATAATATAGTTTTAACGTATTATGTATGTACGATATATTTGCGTCTGTTAGTACGTATATATTGTGTTGATTAATATTGTATGCGTGCCATGGCATTTGCCTTAAACAAAAACCCCGATAGAAAATACACACTAAACAAATGTGAAATTATCATACCCGATATTTGGATATGTACAACGAAATTGAATTTGTCGTTTTTATCGAGATATGGCCGCGAAACGTTTTTCATATATCCGATAAAGTTTTCGAACGGGATTTGTATAGGTCACATTTACTTGTTTTTTTTTTTTTGTAATTTTTTTTATTAGTTTCGCTCCGGTAAATATTGGTTTTGGACTTTTAGCCCGTGTGCGGTGTAAAGTGGAGAGTACGATAAACATCGCGGATCGAATAATCCTCAGGTATTCGGCTTCCGTGTCGGGGTTTATAAAGTTACCGTAAATGACGAACAGTGTTCGGCGTACGAAACCGTGTAATCATTTAGAATACCTCTTACGTGTGCTTTTTGTTCATCAAACAGAATTATTACCACTCACCGGTCGATTTCTCTCGGATTAAATTTCATATTAGTTGTACGCGGTATCGTTTTTTTTTTTTTTTTTTTTTTTTTTTTCCACGACGATAATATGCAATCTACATTCCGCAAAATATCATACGATCCTCGAGACCCGCTCCTTTGACGGGCGAATCGTATAGGATCTCCGAACGCCGTGCAGGTGTATTTCAAAGAGCCTTTGTATATATATATATATATATATATATATATATTCGTTTGTAAACATTTGGAATTCGCTATGGCGAATTCCGTAACCCCGGGACTCGAACCCATGTGTACGGTACGCGCCAAACTTAATTTCGATTTACCAGCTGGCTTATCGTACGTTTGTAGTATTCACCACGAGAATTCGGCGCTCTCGCCGTAACCGCAGAAACACAACGTCGTACCTCGCCAGCGTGTGCGCATAGCCCGAAAGCGAAAATCGCGCTCGTTATTGCGCTTCGATTGCACGGATATTCCAAATAATTATTCCCCTGTTCATTTTCTGTTTCGGTAAACAGGCGATTGTAAATGCAGTTTAATCGTACGGATAATAACACTAGTAGCCGATAACATTAGCCCGCATTGTCCATTGGCAATATGTATTCAAACAAATAAATTAAGCACAACCAATCATCGGCATTATGTTCGTATAAGTATACGTGTACCAGGGACGCCTGGCACCTTAATGATTTGTTCGTTTCTGGTTCTGGTTAGATTCTTAAAAAACAAAATTCGGATCCGGTTTTTAAAAAATTATAATTGCATAATTTCAAATAGCCTTATCTATGGCAATAGAGCCATTTTTTTCTTTTAATAATAAAACTACCGACGAAATAGCTTTCAAAAAAAAAAACAATGGAAATAGTATTTTCAAGTAAACTTCATGACGAATTCAAGCATGTTTGCAGATGTTTTATCCGATATCTAGGACGGTCGGTACGGTTGGCATAATAGAGATATATTTTGATGAAAAAAAAACCTCAACTGGTTAGGTCGAGTCATCTTAACAATTAACAGCGAAGTATAACTATTCGTCGATTTTCTCGTTGGAAGAAACCCCATTATCGTTGTACGGTCCCCAATGTTTGTGCTATTTGTAGATAAAAATCGCCGACAGTCGTACAATATGATTATTTCATTATTACATTGAACATTAATTATATATTTTTTTATTCGATTATTATTAGATAATAATACAGAGTGTTCTAAAATGATCGGTCCGATATTAGTAGACTCATAGAATATTGTTGAACGGCAGGGTTATCGAGTTATTATCGTTATTATATTTTCGACGAAAGATTAACATTGAACCTCCAACAGCCCGAAGTGTTCGAAGACGGCATAAAACCTCCCAAGAAACCGGTTGCTCGTGTAAAGGGTAGTAGTCATCAGGTCGACCAAGAACTTCGAATGAAAATGTTGAACAAATTCGACAAAGTTCCGTAAGAAGTCCGCAGAAATCAGTTGGTCTGCATCCAGAGAACTTGCTGTTCAACAGACAACAGTTTGGAGTGTTTTGCGGAGACGTCCGACATGTAAACCGTACGAATTTACCTCAACGATCACAGCTACCACGGCGATGGATCGGTCGCTGTAGTGCTAATGACGCTACATTTTGTTCTTGGCCACCCCGTTCACCGGACCTTGCAACGTATGATTTTTTTTTCTTTAAGGGTTATAGAAAAAACATACTTTATGTACGTCCCATTAAAAATATCTTGATGAATTGGAATGTGGCATTACAGACGCCATCAACTTGATTACAGTCGACATGCTTCAACAGTTTTATGAGGAATTTGACAATCGCTTTGATGAGTGTCGTGCGAGTCTCGACTTTTCACAAGATTATCATCAAAATCGATAGTCTCCCACTCATCAAACATTCATGCATATTCGTACGGCCATTTTTAAACTGCCTACACCATTTTTACACCCACGTACGATACCTTCACCATAAAGGTTCTTACCTCTTTAAAAATCTCTAGTGGATATTTCACATTCGCAACGAGGTAACGGATGACGGCGTGGATTTCGCATTTGGCGGCATGTTTCACGTGAAAATTTACTGTGACGACAGTTTTCAACGTACTGAACTCGTTTTTCGTTTTGTTTTAAAGCTGAAGAGTTGTGCTACGCGGTCGTGTGACCAACATGACAAACAAAAGTTCCCTACAGCCGTCAGAGTCTCAGTACGCTTACTTTCTGGACATGCCTCGTGTATATTTCAAATAATATCACGGAACCCTGGCTGGGAAACCGTCCGGGTTATGGGCAGAAGTCCGTTACAGTATTCGAGGCATTCGGAATGTCGGCCGTATAAACGCGGAATAAATCGGTAGAAAGATCCGCTATCTGGGCGTAGTCGACAATCTTCCCGGAGCGTGTTGGCGGCAGTACGAAATATAAAATTCGCACAAGACGTATACTTTTATTATAAATTATTATTATTATTATTAGACAGCGTAAAAAAAAAAAAAAAAACCGATGTGCCGCCCTCGGGCGCGATGAAAGTTTATCGTCAACCGTATAATGTAATATTATTAATTAGACACGCGAAGTGCCCGGATTCACTACGACACTGCCGGTCTAAAATACAAACGTACTAAGTAAAATTTATGATGAACTCGTGTAAAATTTTCATGCATTCCCGCTGCTCGGCAAATACAGTTCTACTCGCAATAAACCAAATAGATATGTAATAATAACCTCGAAAATTTCAATCGCCTATTAAAAGCTCAAAAATCGACAGAACGTTTTGAACATTTGTCCGCGCCTAGGAAGGTCTAATATTTATATTACTGTGATTATCTCAGGTCTCAGGTTTTTTTTTTTTTTAACCGAATCGCACAGAAAAATAATATCGAAAATATAGAAACCGTTTGAGCCGTAAATCGTCCCGTTATTCCCGATTATAATGAAAAATTCAACGAAAATACAAAACTAACTCCCTAATACACCAACAAGATCTAAAATTTTTTCTGTAATGATGCTACACTTGAAAATCGGAGCATCATTACTAGTAGAGGAGTTGTTTATGGACAGAAATAACTATCTAAAAACAAAACGCACACATCGTAGTAAAACCAATACATTTCTATTCAAAGGGAATGAATTCTAATGTCAAGCCGATAACTATTGATGGCCGTCAAATTGTATTCAATCAACTGTAATTCCGTGCATCAATAACACTTTGTGTTTTTAGTCACATTTTGCTTTTACACGGGGCAAAAAGCTTTTAAAAGATTGTAATTGTGTAACACTCGTGCATACAGATCGATGAACCTTTTGGAATTATTTATTACTATTTTGTAAACCAATTTATTTTCATTTAACATTTCGTTTCTTTTGTAGCGAGTAATCTCACTTCAACGTCGGTTTCTAACGCGAACGCGCCTCGCTCATTATGTACGGTCAACAAAAAACAAAAAATATTCCGAATAAAACCAATTATAATACAGGGTTTTATTGAAAATAATTCATCGGGTTGAAAATAGCTACAAAATGATCAATTATAAATTTTATCTTATCAAATTATATACAGATTAATAGAGGGCGTTGCCAAGTTTTAGAGTGCGTTGTCGACCGGACAGCGACAATGTGTTTTGTGTGTTTTGCGTTTTTCGAAGTGTGAATCGTGTGAAGTCGGGATCCGACACACACCGGACTACTCAGTGCATACGTCGCTGGTATGATTAGTGCGAAGAATCAGGGGTGTTTGTGCGAATGAAAACACAGAGTCCGACCTCGTGTACCCGATGATAATTCGGTAAGAATTTTAGAGGGTTTTCAACGCATTCCGTGTACGTAAAGTCCACCGCGCCAGTCGAGACTGGACCTAACTGGGAATTCCATAAACAGCTGTTTACTGGTGTATTTTGAGACGGCGTTGAACTATAAAACCGTATAGATTGCATTTGTTACACGTTTTTAAAGCGTACCGATAAATTGAAACGAGGATTTTCATTTAGGATTTTTTTGTGCAGGAAGCTATGCAGGATGTACATTTTGCTGTTCGTTTAGTTTTCAGCGGTATGGTAAACCGTCATAACGTTTTTTTATGACATTTGGATACGAACAACTCACGTGCCATAATCGATCACGAGCGAGACTCACCAAAAAATAATGGTTTCTGTGCCATATCCTAAGGCACAGGTTTATGGCCCCCGTTTTTTATTTTTTTTTTATTGAAAACACAGTAATCTTATTTATAAATGCTTCGAACCCGGCTACTTTCACGATAAAACAATGATTCTGATTACTACGATTCATTAAACATTACATATTTTTCTTTTATTTAATGTGTAATGTATATTGTTCTAAACGTAAATACTAAAAAATATGTAAGCATTTTAAATCGGACGAATCGTTTAGAATATCCATGTATAATAATTATATCTCGTTTACTCGGCGTAGATTTTTCTTTTCTAGTTTCGTATTTAGTCTGTATTATTTCTCATAATTTCATTCGGGTACAATAATTGAATTCGATAATAATATTATATGGTAGTTATAGTATTTGACGACAGTTTCAAATTCGATTGATTTCCGATTTAACAATTCAGTGCAGTGCCTTATTAATATATTGTCTGTTGCCGTTGCAATGTTGTTTTGCATAAAACATTACCTACCGACATTAGGTCCGGCCGACGATTGAACAAGAATGATAAAAGGCTCGGGGATTCAATATTTCTCGAATTCGTTCAGGGAAATCTATGGCTTGGTCGCATTTTACAAGAGTTTTGTTAAAAAAAAAAAAAAAAAAAAAAAAAAAAAAAAAAAAAAAAAAAAAAACAGAAAAAGTCTACTCTAATGTCATATGTAACCAGACTACTTATATATATATATATAAAGTTACAATATAAGATGAAAATAAATTCTCTTTTAGAATGTTTATTATAATATACGAATATGCTATTCACCAAACCAGGACACGGATTCGTTGAAATGGTACTTTTGTTTGTAACTTTGAACTTATTTAGTTAGTTTGAATTTGGAATAACTTTCCAACTTAACGCGTTGCTTTTGGATATATAAAACAGACTTATCAAACTCATTAAAATTAAAATAGTTACATAGAAAAGTTCGGGTCAACATTTTCTGAAATGCCGTGATTATAACGATTTTCGTTAAAATTTGAACAAAACAGCGTATAGAAATAACCTACCATGTTACGCTCAACTTTCTTTCTTTTGACCACCAAGTATAATTAATGACAAACTCGTGGAAAATTGTCATGCATTTCTGCTCAACTAATACAATTTTATTCGTAATAAACCAAATAATAACTAAAAAAAATTTCGGAAATTTTAAATGCTTATAAAATGCTCAAAAATCGACAGAATGTTTTGAAAATTTGCCCACACCTAGAAAGGTTTAATATTAATATTGTGTGCAAATCTCAGGTTTCTTTTTCTAAACCAAATTGCAACAAAAAAATAATATCGAAAATATAGAAACCGCTTAAAGCCGTAAATTATCCTGTTTTTCTCGATTATTATGAAAAATTCAAAGAAAATACATAACTGATTCCCTAATACACCAACAAGATCTGAAATTCTTTTAGTAAAACTTCTACACTTAAAAATCAGAGCAAAATAACTAGTAGAGACGTTGTTTATGGACAGAATTAATTATCTAAAAACAAAAAGCACACCTCGTAGTAAAACCAATACGATCTTATCGCTTGGCTCAGAATCTAAAAAAAATTAAATTAAAAGCCAATGAATTTTAATGTCAATTCAATAATTATCGATGGCCGTCAAATTTTATTGAATCAACTGTAATTCCGTGCATCAATAACACTTTGTGCTCTTAGTCACATTTTGCTTTTATATGGATCAGAAAGCTTTTAAAAAATTGTTATTGTGTAAACACTCGCGCGTACAGATTGATGAACCTTTTGGAATTATTTATTACTATTTTGTGAACTAATTTATTTTCATTTAACGTTTCGTTTCCTTTATTTTTCCGTTTGCATGAATGGCTTTGGACCTATCGAGTTGAATAATTGTAAATGATAAATTTGATGCAAATTTTGGTTTATCCAAATATATTTTGTTGGAATTTTTTTTTTTGTAAGAATCTATATATACAAAGTCCATTATATTATTATCAAGTCGATAGACGGATAAATTCAAATAATAAAAATAAAAAAAAAAAATTATAAAAATGAATACTCATGTATTATCCGCTGTTTAACACAATAAATAGACTTTGTAAACAAGAACTCCGCGTGCAACATATTATATACTGAGTAGAAAACAAAAGTACCAAACTATTCACTAAAAAGTTAGGTTAGCTAACTAAGTAGTTAGAAACTATTTTATACTAATATTGAATTTCCGTCGAGCTTACATTCCGGCAGTCGCGGAGTAAACAAACTCATTTGTTCATCCAAAATTAACTTAATCGTTGCGATTCGCGTGTAGTCAATAATTTTTAATAATTTCGATTGCTATAATACGCATAAATTATATTGTATGTATGTTGTACACACGATGTTTATTGAAATTTTTTTTTTTTTTTGTAGTTCATTTCCTAAAAAAAAAAAAAAACTAATATTAAATCTATCTTCGTGTGGCACAAACCAATTATCAAAGTTAAGATTATTGCTCGGAGGAAACAAAAAAAAATGTAGTGTTAATCGAAAATTACATTGTTAAATACAACTCGTTTCGAATTATGTCAAACTGAGCAAATACTGACAACGTTCATGCCGGAGACAATAAAAACTGTCAAAAACATCTCGACGGCGTACTCTCTCAACTCAGACGTCTATAAAAGCGCCTCCCTCGAGAACGCGATTCTTTAAGCAAAAAATGTACCGCGGCAGAATAGATCATCTATAAGAAAAGGGTTTTTTTTTTGTTTTGGTGAATAGTCAAGAGACAGGTATTAATAGCAACATAGGTGTTTTTTTTTTTTTACCCCGGGAATTTAAAAATAAAAAAAAAATTTCAAACTGAACAATAGGTAATTTATCAAAACACGCGTGCACGTGAAAAGGGGAATTCGGTGAAAACCGTTTTAATGCCATAGAACACACTGTTAAATTAACGTGGAACGCATTTCGTAATGCTCTCGATAATTTTGTATTTGTACGATTTCGATAACATGAAATATAAATTACGTTGGCAATATAATATTATTATAAAACACGTATATCATCGTATAACTATTTTAAATTGGTTGCATCACAAACGGTGAAATATATATTGAAATCCAATAATGTATAAAATAATAAAGCTAAGGTGGTGTTAAAGCTTCACCGTACACCAACTTGTAACACAATTCAATTTATTTAAACGTACGATTTGTTTTTTAATGTTTTCCGCGGGTTTTAATAAAACACAATGGGCTGTGCCTATTAAACGCGTATGTTAAAAGTAAAATTTTAAAATTAAAAAAAAACAGCTCAATTAATTTGTCTATTCTTAAATTGTATTATAACATCGAGTACGTTTTGTTATATAAAATCAAATTAACCGATTCATATACAATTGATATTACCAAAGATTGCGTACACTAGCCATACAATAAACTGAAAACGATCAAACCGAGGTCATAATTACTCCGCAAGAGTAAGATCTCCATAAACCCACTTATACATCGTTGTAAAAATCGGAAACAAAAAATCAAATTAGAAAAATTACATATTTTCCGAATGTTCTCTAATTTAGAACGAAAATTTAAATAGCGCTGGGTTTATTATTATAGCATTTTTTTTTTTTTTTTTTTTTTTTGATTTAAAGTACATTTCGTGTCTTGTGCAAAATGTTTATCAGATTTGATAAAAACTGGAAGAGTTATTGTAATGATTCACGTTTGAGTTCGTTGAACCGATAGCGTTCAATTGCCTTAGATTGCACCACTAATCTCTAGAATGCAATTATTTTATATTATTTTTAAAAAAATTTCTTTTCATTAATTTAATTGATTTAAAACAGTATTGCTTTTACGGGTGCATACAATTTTTTTGGTGCACACTATTATTGTAAAATCAAAAAAAAATTTTGCAACAAATACACGAAATATTGTAATTTATAACAATAATAATAATAACTAAAACAGTAAATTTTAAGGTGACTATGAATTATTGAATTTATTACATAAATAATTTAATATTGCAACTTTTTTTTTGCTCAACAAATGTTTAAAAAGTTTAATCCACTTTCCATCTGGTTGTTTCATTCATTTTGGACAGATATCAAATTTCGTATAATTAAATATCTCCGCCATAAAATACTTATTTGAAAAGAATTTTAGGAGAACAAAGGAAATTTATGTACCAGATACAGGCCCGAAGGGCCCGGAAGTTTTTGTTCGGCATCCCTTATACCAAAAACTCTCCAAATAACGTCTACTTTAAATATTTAAATATATTCAGGCTACGAAGAAAACTATAAGGTTTATTATAAGTTTATACACCGGTCGTATCGATATTGGTCTTTAAGGTTAAAGACTTCAGGCAAACTAAACATTAAACAATTAACAATAAAAAAAATAAAATTAGAAACAAATATTCGAAGAAGTGAAAAGAGAGATTAATAATATTGAGATTAATAATTTTATCGAGTACAGCACGACATTTTAAAAATTTAATTAAATATTTCAACAAAAAAAAAGTAACAAATTTAATATATTATCATTTCGCTCGTAAATTTCTGGCGCCTCAAAAATTCCAACTCTCGGGGAAGTCTCCTAGTTTTCCAGGTTGTCCCGTACACAAACACGAGAATTGGGCATATCAGGAGAGTAATTCTGCGTGTTTTGTCCTTGTTACCTCTGACTCGAACGCAATATAGAATTTTATCTAATCGAAAATATATATTATTATATTGTATTCAGACGAGGACAAAATGCACAAAATTACATTCCGGTCAGTGGCGTGTTTGTATACGACGCAACCTGGGAAAACTGCTCCAGGGCGTTAGGATTTCGGAGCGTCAGAAAATAACGGGCGAAATGATAAAAAAAAAAAAAAAATTGCTATCGAATTTCACAATTAGTTTGATACGATCCTTTGATATTGTAATAACTTTGCTGGTAAAAACATATTTTACTTTAATTTATTATTATTAACGAAAACCCGAAATATTTTAATGTGACTACACGAATACATTTACAATATTATTATTATTTTTTTTTTTTTTTTAATAGTACAAAATAAATATTTGGTACACCTAAAATTGATACGTAAACATAGCATTATGCATCCCGTTATCGATTATTGTGCAATTTAAATCAACATTTTCCATCGTACCAATTGAGATATAATTGGTTTATGGTAAATGTAAAAATTCTCGCGTTTACAGTCATAAATTTGTTCTCCAAATCTCATAAAATCCTTTGATAGATTTCCATTTGGTATTAATTTATGCGTTGTAAGATGGTATTTTTACTATTAACAATTGCACTCGTAAACTCTCGTTCGACATTGTAACATTGACTAAATTAAAACAACCATAGACATTTTATAATTTCATAATCGTAACAAGTATTGAAAATATTCGTTTGTGCAATGTGCGTTGAAATATATGGGACGAATGTAATATTTTGATAAAGCAAATAAAAGGTGATTGCTGATTTTTTTTTATCGAGACGGAGTAATGTTATTTAGATTTATTCGTTCATTATTATAATAAGGAATGAAATACCGGAATTCTATACAAAGAAACGCAGAAAATTATCACAATATTACAATAAAATCGTTATTTGGGTATACGCCCCGGGCGTATTATTTTATATTCCGAGCGGAGCGAAGAATATATTGGTTTTACTATGATGTGTGTTTTATTTTTCCGTCCGTCGACATCTGTTCCATCAGACGTCTTGCTCCGATTTTCGTGTGTAGTACTTTTTCCGAAAGCATTTTGGATATACTTGGTGTATTAGAAAGGACATTTCCCCCCACCCTTGTAGTTTTCTTAATAGTTGGGAAAAAATGTAGGAAAACTGAAACGAATTGATGGGCAATAATGGTTTCATTGTTTTCGATTTTTCTTCTCGTTGTAACTCGGTTAAAAACAATCGTAGAAACATGAAATTTGTACAGGATATTGTGGATATATAAGGCAATCTAGACGTGGACAAATTTTTCAAATATTCCGGCCATGTTTAAACGATTTATAGGCACTTTAAGTAGTTTTTCGAATTAATTGAATAAAACTGTTTTGGCTGAACAGATATGCACGGAAATTCGACACAAGGTTCATCAGAAAAAATTGTAAACATAATGGCGAAAAAGAGAAAAAAATTTGACGGTAATAATGCAATAAGTCAAGTGTTGTCTTCAATGAAAATCTTAAAAATGATTAACTGATCTTTGCTCCGGTTGGTTTTTCGTTAGCAATCGTTTTATCGTTGCGTACGGATGTATGAATTAAATTCCACATCTATATCCTACTCTCTTAACTTTTTTTTGTTTCTAATCGGATATTTCGTACAATCTCGACGAGTTTAGTTAAATACGTTATTAATTATTATTATGCGTGCCCTATTCGCTCGACCCGATTTCGTATATAACAGTAATAATATTGTTATGCTCTGCGTGTGTCGGATGACATCGTTAATGCGTGTCCGGTTATGGCGTTGGGCATAAAAAAAATACACACACACACACACACATTTATTTAAATAAAATTAATTGGAGAACTTGGTTGTATGAAGAAAAAAAAAAATAGAAAAAAATAACCCGTTACCCAAAAAGCCGTACCCGCCGTGAACAAAACATTACGCCCGGCGTAATTTTTTACAAAACGAGGGCGCGGTATATTATTATTATTATTTTAGGTTGAGAAAGAGTGAGGGAGAGTGAGTGAGAGAGCGGTCATCATACTCAAGTACAATTATAGGTGGACAGTCCGTGGTTCTATCCACTGTGTTCGTGTACGTAGTAGGATCAAAAAGTTCCCGGAATTTATTTATAGAAAAAAAACTTTTTTTATTATCAAATATCTGTTTATTGGAATTAAAAGTAGACATTATTAGCTATCTGTAGGTTTTGTCGTTAAAATTACATTAGTCTCATGTGAGTCGTAATCGTGTCCATAAAAAATCAAAAAAATCACGTGTTGTCAAATCACAATTGAAGGTCATGTTGATTGTGTTCTTCGACAATGAAGGGTTAGTTCACTGGGAATTTGTACCTAATGGACAAACAGTCAACTCAAGTTTTTATATTGAAGTTTTAAAGCGTTTAAGAGATTCAATTCGGCGAAAAAGGCAAAGAAAATGGGAAAATGGTTGGTTTTTTCATCATGACAATGCACCGTGCCACTCGTCTTTTGCAGTTCGGCAATTTTTAACGGATAAAAAAATTTCTACAATTCCACAACCCCCTACAGATAGCTAATAATGTCTACTTTTAATTCCAATAAACAGATATTTGATAAGAAAAATAGTTTTTTTTCTATAAATAAATTCAGGGAACTTTTTGATCCTACTACGTAGCTTACGATCTGGAACCGGATAATTATTATTACGATTCGTAATAATTATTACAATAATCATAATAATAATGTCGTCCTTTCGGCTGCGGTTGCTCTGCGATCATCGATCGGTCTCGGTTTTCCAATTTGTAATAGGTAAACTGCCAGTGCTCGAACCGCGACGAGGGAATGGTTGCAGGGGGACGGTAGATCCTCTACGTTTTTTTTTTTTTTTTTTTTTATCATTCCCGCGTACTAATTGTATAGGTTTCTTTTAGAAAATATTAATATTTTCAACATTTTATAACTCTTAGACACGTGGCGGAACAAAAAAAAAATATCACATTTGAAATCGACGCCGCAATTTTCATTTCTGTGGTAGAGGGGTGAAACAAATAACAAGTGGGTTGCAAATTAATGGAATTCCGTAAAATATGGAGAACAAAAAAAAAAAACGTAAGTGTAAAACAGAAAGACCGAACAAACGACGTCCGTGCGACGTGATGCACTCTTGGAGGCGCTCGCCGGAGTTACTCGTCGTTTTCTCCGAGACATTTCCACGGGAATTGATGAAATTTCACTTTTTATTGCGTCACGTAAATCGGCAAGTGTTCGTGGCTTATTCGAGTAAGCATTCGACTTCAGATACACCCGCAGAAATCGTTCGCAGCCGGCGAGGTGGCCGCGGAACGTTGCCATTTCGAGAGACCAGAAGTCCGGGAAAAGTCGAATGTCCATTTGCAAAAGTCGATGCTACACGTGGAACACGTCCGGGAGTCTACGGGGCCACACTACCCCGCGTTCCCTAAAATCCTCAACCCTCTTTCAAATCGGTCGGCGTGGTCATGAATAATTGCACGGGCAACGAGACCGAACCACGTGGTCACGATTGTGGCTCATTGTCACGGGAAAACGTCTCCACGGCGAACGTGCGATGCTAAACACGCCAATCCGCCGTTGCAACTAAACGTCCAGTCGCGTACCACACAATGAGAGGTTCGGCAACGTCGCCCGATATCCCCGCCCGAAGCTGCGCTTATCTCAATCGTGGTACTCTCTTGCTCCGCAACCCCGTATATTGTATTAAGAGTATATTTTGAATTTGATATTTTCTATATTTTAGCTGTAATAAACTACTGTTATTGTTATACCTTTACTGTTTCGCACTTGTTCCCCGTATGACAATATAAAACAAGTAATTTAATCGAAATCTAAACATCATTAGGTTTTTTTTTAATAAATATGCAAGCAAAACCTTACCCTGTTAGTTATGTGTATTTTTTTTTATAAATAATTAGGTTTTTAATTACGATTGAAAGGTGGTGTAAATAGGATCGTTGAAGACAAAGCCTCCCCCTACGAGCTATATCGGGGTCAATAATTGCTAGAAACGATCATTTTTTTTTTTTTTTTTAGTCTCACAGTCTCATAACGAATTCAACGATTATATTAATACACTGTCCAACGGTGTTAATGAATGGCGATATTACGGTACCCTACGGCTAACGACGATATTACGATTTATACAAATTGTTGTACGAAACTATCGAATTTTTTATATATATATATATATATATATATATATATATACCTATGCAAATGCTATTCCAAAAGTTCAGTGAAAAATGCACTATTGGTTTGATGGCTGTAGCCATTTTCCTCCAAACGAATTGAGATACCGTTTTCCTTCACTATCGAGTATCCTCCGAAATAAGTAATTGTCACCGTCTTAAAAATGTGTATACGCACCCAAACATTCCGTATTTATATTTTACTCTGTTAGTAAAATTACTTCAAAACTTTCACACCGCGGGTACCGCCTTAAAATACGTGGATTATTTGACCGTCCGTTCTGTGTTTGGAAGACTGCGTTTCTAGATTCCTAATAGTTTTTCTGAAAAGTTACAAAAAAGAGAAAAAAGAATACTGTAAATACTGAAAATAAACTAAGAATACACGGGTGTTTTTTTATTTTAACAAAATCTATATTTAACACGCTAAAATATACACAATTTTTGACATAGACGGACACAGACACGAGGACTCATGATGCCGTGATATTCTATATAAAACCCCCAAAAAAATAAAATAAAAAAATGATACACAATAAGGATAAAAAGATATTATCTATCAAATAATTACAAGCGAAATAATAGTACACGAATAATTATCATAACGTTCTTAATAAATAATATAAAAAAGTCATTTTTAATATCGTTTCATTGTGATGCGAGTCGTCAATTATACAATACGTAATATGTAAAACATATTATACAAATATATTCAAACGCTCGATGAAATTAATTGAAACTATAGAATACGAATATTCCATAAATTAATTGAGCTACTGGTTGTACCGTCCAGATGTGACATACCGTTTCAAAATTGTCCAATAACTATTCAAATGTAAATTAAATTCATTTTAAGATAGTACATTAGAAAACATAATATTTTTTTTTTTTTTATGTACATTCGTCAAGTCAATTATTTCAGTTTTCGGCATACACAAATAGCGTAATAATATTTAATTGAGTCGGGCTCCGCCGAATCGAAATATCGAAATTTTTTACATTTAAATCCCCGGGACGGTTTTTTTTTTTTTTTGTTTTTATTTTTTATTAAAAGATATTTACAATCTGTATACAACGTAGTACAATAAGTAAATAGGTTAAGAGATTTAGGACATGGCGACTTGGCGGAACGGGGCGTCCATCGACACTACTTCCCACTTGAACCTAGATGTTAGTTTGTTGATTTAGATATTTTTTTTTAACAGATCACGTGGCCATCTACGTTTGAGAAGACGGGGTGGATTGGTCGGTAATGTACGGGAGGATAGCCCTGATATGAGGTGTACGGGCGGAATCCTAAATAAAAAAAAAATGTCTGTTTTATTTTTGTTAAACTCGCGGGGGGAGGGAGGGAGGGCGAAAATAGATAATAAAAAAAAAAAAATCCCATACGTCTATTGGCGTTACGTTTTTAAAATATTATATAAAAATCGTCCCTCTAAATAGTACGGTGACACGTGCGTTATATAAAACTGCATAATATTTCCGCGTGTAGTTATGGCCGTTACACCGGAACAACAACGTAATCGATGGGCGTAGAAATGGTTTTTTTTTCTTTTTTTTTTTTGGATTTTTTTTTTTTTTTTTTTATAAATCTATAATGTTTCAAACAATTCGACGGGGGCCATTATAAACTCCGCGGTCGGTAAACGGCATAATGACATTATGCAAACATTATGACATTTCAATTACATTTGTACCGCGCGTAATATAGAAAATTTAAATTACGTAGCGAGTACGTCGTTGTGTGCGCATTATATTTCTGGAAAACGATTATCATCGTATATGTGTAGCTAAAAATTCGTGTTACATGTTCTTTATATCGAATTTTTAATAATATTTATTCGGTAGTTTACATACGTACATGGTGATTTTTTTTTTTTTTTTGATTTTTTATCATAGATTATTATGGAAACGCTTACGCGTCTTAGTTAGAATATTTACAAAATGTTACCCTTATTTTGTAGGTATACTAATAAACGCGTCGTATCAACATTTGATTTTCAAATATACCCCAATCATTGCGTTTCGAACCGGTGATAAAAAAAAAAAATTGATATGTTTAAAACAAATATTGGATTTGGTAACAATTTGTAGAATTTACACCGGATGAGTAAGGAGTAGAGTTATCGTCTAAACGTGGATATTACGAAATTTATTTTCCGTCGCCACTCTTCCGGTCTATATTTTAAACTATTTTAATTAAAAAGAAAAAAAAATCAATTATACTCAAACCGTTATCCGTAAAAAAAATCGCTGGATCGTGATAAAAAAAATAGGCATCCAGTATTTAATATGAATTGAAGAAGATTGCGCATAAGCATCTGATTTGGTTTCGTTAAAACGACATTTCTAGTTTAATTATTATCCGTAGGTCATTTCTATTTTAAAATCTCTGATTTCATTCAGTTGTACAATTTTTTTTTTTTTTTATTTTAGTAGGTTTTTTTATTGAAATGGAATACTCACGGAAATCGATTGACGACAAAGCAATAGTATTCAATTTCACTCGATCCGAAAAATCTTTTCTTTTAAAAGTTACATTGTAATCTACCTAACCTATCCTGGCAGTGATATTTGATTTGTATTAATTCATAACTATAAAATAAATATAGTTCCCATAGCGCATTTTTTATTCTTTCTACTCGGTAATCTCTTAAAAATTAGGACATTGTTACCCGTGTCGCCAAGGTAAAGCCAAAAATTGAATTTTGGCACAGTTCATGGGTGAGCACTCCATTAGAGGAGTAATTTCCAATATTTAGAGATATAAAGATTATTAAAGAAACAAACCACGAACTGTGAGTTAATTTTGAGTGACAAAAAAAATATACAACGTTTTTTGGTGACTAAGCAACGATAGTTTTCCTAGCAAAGTATTAATTAAGTATTAAAGATCTTATGTTTTTCCCAAAAGGGAGAAATTTAAAAAAAATACAATCCGAGTTTCCGACTTATCCGGTGGATTTTCCAATAATTTTCATAGAAATTTTTTCCTGATAATTACGAACACAAAAACAGCAACAAAAAATCAGCCAAATCGTTCTCAATTGATGATCTTATATAAATTAATTTATATATATATATATTGAACGAAAAGAATATTAAAATGTTTTTTTTTTTTTTTTTTTAATATTATAAACAATGTATAATTATAAATATTTTTTTTTTTTTTTTACATTTGGGTGATAAATGTCGATAAAAAAAGTTGAACGAGTGAATGAAATATAACCGCAATATCGTATGTTAACACATTTTTGTTAACTACGGTTTTTGTTTCGCCATCTTGTGCAAACACGCGGAGAATTCGCGGGCAGGATACTCGTGAGTACGCCACATACAGTTGCCCGTGGGAAAAACGGTTTTGTTCTAAATGTACACCTGATACTTTAAGTGTTTGTTCTTGAGCCTTGTATATAGTCCTCACGAATGCCGTTTTCAGAGTGAACTGTACGCTTTTTAATTGAAATGGCCGATCAGAATAATCGGAACACGGCGAATCAAAACGTTCTCTCCTTTTGCTATTCCAGCCATAATTATTGCACTCACGAAATTTCGCCCCAAGTGTGTAATTTGTAACCGTGTGCCGTTATATAGTCTCGGTACATTAACAGGACCGGAACACCGACTTTTAGCCTCAGCTTATGTGAAGGTACTCCTGATAATTCCAAAGAGTTCAAAAACTCTACAGGATAAGATGTTACCTGTTTTGTTTCTAAAATATTGTCTACCGGAGGATACTTCGAAACGTCACCTTTCACGTGAGACATAATTTTTTCATTGATCTGCCCCACAGTTTCATTCGTCGGTGCTAAAATTGCCATTTCATACAACCATTCTCTATTTCCCCCCCCCACCCGTATTAGTTTGCAGATCGTGATAAACGTTGGTTTTTCCAGAACATCTGTGCTATGAACAATATTACAGAGTTCGTGGTTTAATGTTATTATACCGAAACAATCTGTTTCCATACGATCTTCGCCGATTTTCAGAATAGTAGTACTAGTAAATTATACTTTACAAACAAAAATGTTTTCATTTTCTAATTTTGTATGGGTGTCGCTATGGTTACCCAGCAACAAATTATTCTAAAATACCATAAACCCTATGTCAGCCAATACGAGTGGCTGACACACGCGGTTAAAATGTAGCTTGTGTTCTTCCCCGGAATTCAAAAATCTCTTTGCCGAATCCCGTACAAATCTGTTTAGCGATTGAGAAACCCGTAAAGTACAAAACAGGCATAACATTCGGTTTTACGCATTTAGATAGATAAATTGTCTCGAATTAGTATTTATAGATAATTTTTTTCATATGTACCTCTTATTTTATTATCTAATCTATCTAGCATTTTGCGTATTGACATGTGTCGAGTTGCTCCAGCGTAATTTCGTTTAACAATCGTATCCGTGTGCCTATTATGTGTATTTAAAACATGTTTTGGTGAAAAGCACAGTCTTGGATTTATTTTTTTTTTTATATATATACAATACCACCGTACACCGTGCACGTTCATCGCTAAAATATCACCACGTACACCCACCACACCGCAAATACGCCGTTGCTCGATGGCGGCCCTTTTCGGCGTGGCTATACACAATCGACTCGACATCAAACGGTTCTAAATTCCGGTTGGGTATAGTATGACGTCATCAAACCCTATTTTAACCGGTAAATTCCACGGGTAATAACATATTAATATTTCCGACGAACGGAACAGTCGGTGGCTATAAACGCCGTAATACGTTTACGAGTTAATGTGTAGTAAATTTATGAACATAAAACTATGTTTTGAGTAGGTACCTATCTAGTACAGTATATGATTTACTATTTGCTTTGTATATGCGCCCGTGTAATTGGAATCGGTTTATGATTATTTTACGATATAATATTAATTTTTAAAATTCGTTTCGAAACCCGCCCCTCGTATTCCGATAAAATATATTATTACTGTACACGTGCCCGGTCGCGTGCAACTGCACGCTATACAGCACCGATAACCGATATCGGTACTCGAAAAATTTAAAAATACTTTTGTAAATGGCGTACTGTATAATCAGGGGCGTGATTTCCGTTTTTCTAAATGGAGAGCGAAATTTCCGTCGGCCCAATATTTCAATTGGTTAAAATAATAACGGATATATTGCCAAGCGGCCTGGCAGAAATTATAACAAAACAGATCATTTTTTTATTTTTTTTTTTTTTTTCCATAACACTAAGATACAAAACAGTAACAACACAAATATTATAAACGTTCGCCTATTTTATTCGGTATTCGATTTGGTATTAGGAGTTGTATAAAAAAAAAAAAAAAAAAAAACACTTTAGTAAAATTGTATAAACAAATAATAGTTGGTAAAATATAATCAAATATAACAGTAAATAATACTATGCCGTTAAGCCCTTAGAGCCGGGGTTCCAAATCTTTTTCGTCTCACTGCGTTCTTTTGGAACCGAAGTTGTCTCATAGCGTCCATTATAAAACTAATGACTTTTTTTTTTTTTTATTTTAGATAAAAATATATAAAACAATTTTTAATTGATAATTTGAACACATTTATTTTCTATTAATCGTATATACTTTTAAACCAGATTTATCTGGTCGACGACGCGGCGCCCCTGTAAATCCGGCGGGATTTGATAAGAGCGCAGTGGTTTAACGGCAGGAAAATAGGCTGGGAACCCCGCACGAGTCCCAATCATAGTCGGGTATCAGAAAATCCCTTCCCGTTATTTTATGATAACGATCAGATCAATTACTATGGATGAAGCCCATTAGAAGAGATTACATGATATCCAATTACGAGGAGGGACTTGTGCCGGGTTGTTTAACGTACGCGGACGGGATCTTCACTAGTAGAAACAGCACAGTTACGAGCACTACATATTAAAATCCGCCACCCTTCCGATTTTCGGATCAAATATATCTCGGCGGGATTCGGTGATAGCAGACAACCACCTAGATAAAATGTTTTAATTTTAAGGAATGTTCGAAAACGTACTACCAGGAGACCAAGAAGCTGATGTCAGCAGGACACGTGTTGCTATGCAGACGGCGGTCGGCCGGTGGAACAGGCAAACCTGAAATAACTATAATCCCCTTCCCACCCCCGGTACGATTATGCTAGGATATATTATATCCTCTTAATTCATATGCCGATGGTTACATTCCGGGGGGAGGTTTGAAATTCTTATTCCTTTAACCGCGGTGCTTAGTGGATATCTACGAAATTCCATGTCTGCAAATATGTCAATAGCTTTCTGTAGATCGACTTTTGAAGCTCCATAGCCTTCAACAGCAATCACACGGGCGGGGCCGTTTCTGCGAGATTTCATATCTGCAAATATGTCAATATCGCCTATAAGAACAATCGCCGTTTCAGATGCCTAGTCGTACTGAAATTGGCTGGTACTAAAAATTTGACCAGCCCATAAAAATCGAGGGTAAGGCAAATTCTCCCGCCTGTCTCCCCCTCCCACAAATGATGCCATTGACCATAATGAACAATATCGAAACCGATCGATTGTCGAATCGATAAGTCGTTGAACTGATTTCAGTTCTGCACGTTTTTCAGAGCTGTTAATCCTATGGCGTTTTATTCGTATTTTCACTGGGGAAGTAAATCGAAAATCACGTGCGCCGTCAACGTGTCAAATACTATTTGCATTACTAAAGTTGCAAAATAAAACAACCAATAACAATTACTGGTAATACTATATACACGTAGGCACTAAACTATTGAACGTTTGTTAATAGAATTTTGGTAACAAACGAATTATTCGTCCCTGGTAAGACATTTAGTTTAACAAACATATCTTCGGCGGTATTGGTTATGGGAAATTGTACAAGTGAAAATTCTGGCATCTAACAGAAGTTATTTTGTTTGAGATAATTTTAAAATGAATGTATATTTTTTATCAATGACTCTGGATACTCAGTAAAAATAAAAATAAAAATCTGTATAGGTTTTTGTGAAAATTTGTTTAGTAACTAACATACTCGTATATGTATAGCTTTCACAGTTTGAAGGTCGTATTCGGTTTATTTTCGTATGTTTACAAATTTTTCATATTTGAAAAAAAAAAGAAGAAAAATCACTTTCGGCGTTGGTATTAGACCTAGTGATTATGTAGCGAAGGGCGCAGTTGCCAACTTGACGGATATAACGCGAGTTTTCATTTTAAAATATTAATATTGCAATACTACAGTTAGGTAATAACGGTGGCGTCTGATTTTTTACGTTCGTGATTAATGACCCGAAATAGTTGGTTTTTATGAAATATTAAATGTATAGGAATAGTATGTATAGTATACATAGTAGGTACTATAACTAATGTAATTTTTTTTTTTTTAAGAAAAAAAAAACTATTGATTTTAATAAAACCATTTTTAAAAGCGTTTTTGTCATTTTTTATTTAAATAATTGTTTTTTGTTTTTTTTTTCTTGTTATTCGATATGAATTCATACAGTGGCGTGGCGAACTCAACGATTCCGAGAGGCAAATATTTTGTTGGACCACTCACTCACCCACCACAACTTACTCAACAACAAAACAAAATCCTATTCCTTCGATTAATTTAAATACTATAGGCGCACGCCGAGGCATAAGGCTTATCCCCTTTCCCAATCCATCCTCGATTAGCCCCCTGAAAATGTGTAAAAAGTTCCTCTGTCAAAAAATGGTCTCTTATAGTGGTAAGGGTAATACCATGAAATTACGGTATCTTCTAAAAATGTCAGAGGCAATTGCCTCTCTAATAATCGTTCGCCACGTCACTGGATTCATTTTGCATGCTATGACGGTTATTTTTGAGTCGCTAATCAGCGTATTTTTAAGGTTCTCTTTTAATAATATTTCGCGTCGTTAGACATGTTATGCTACTAACTAACTTTATACAATTACTACAAAAGTAATCTAGATACATTTTTTTTTATGTCGGTACTATTTTTACTAAAAATGTGGTTTTTTTTTTTTTTTTTTTCTTACATAAATTCCGTATATTACTTGTTATCGGAAAATTGATAAGGTTCTCGGTTGCTATTTCGAAATAACATAATTTCGCATTACGGTTCTTATGCACCGCACTCATTTTCTACTTGAAAATGTGACCTACACCCGAAGCGGCATTTTCCATTCCCCTCCCCCCCCCCATTTTAATTTCTACCCCACTTGGCTATTCAACGACCAATAGTTTTAGATTTTAGGTTTTCGTATCTTCGGCGGAATCAGTATGTCTCAGGTTTGGACGCGAAGGAAATTTTATTCGACATTGAATGTTTAGACCACTGTAACTGTAATTATTTTATAATTTTTCCGAAAACTAGGTAAGTCCCCGTGAATTAAATTTACTTGCACGATTACAATCATTTGTAAGTGACCAGTATGCAAATTCTTGGACATGATTTGTTATACAAATATTGTTGAGAAACAGTATTCGTGTAGGTACATTTACAAAGAGCAATATCAAACGTATAAAACATTTAAAATCACCTAAACAAATTGTTTTACTGTTTTATGTTTGTGTGTATAACTTTATAAACTCGTGGGGTTCTGATTGGAATAGACGGAGTATATTCGATACGAAATCCACGGTCACTGATTTACATTGAAAATAAGGAACTTTTTCGAATTTTGTAATCTTTAATTTAATTCAAAAATCAATATACAGTCGTAAATAATCATTTGAATATCGGCCCTTTTCGCGGTTTGAATTTGCTAGAAAAATAAGAATTATTATCACCGTAAACAAATAATACCGTGCATATATTACTGGACGGGGGGGGGGATTCGTATTTTACTAAAGCCCAAACCATTGAATAACTTAAACGGGATATAAGCGACCGGTCGGCGATCCGTATATTCGGAGGGACAAGAGATGAGACGAAATTTGTATTATTTTACAATCGTGACGTTGAGAGATTGAATCATTTTAATCAATCCCCTCGAGAGAGAGAGAGAGAGAGAGAGAGAGAGAGAGAGAGAGAGTGAGAGAGGTATGGGGTTTTATGTTTTGAGAGATTTCCTTAAAAAAGAACAAGCTTTCCCCCTGTTGAAATAGTGTCGAATATCTCTTTTCGGTACAATGGGGAAAAAACTAAATACAAACAGAAGGATTTGTATGCTGCTAAGGCGGATTACCGCGTTTACAGAATAGGTGGAATTTGTCGTCAAGAAGTTTGCACGGCTTTCGGGACTACTAAAAAACTGGGTCAGGCGTAATAATTATCATCGCTATACTTTGTTTCCAAAGTTATTATCTCTACGATCCTCGGGAACGCTCGAACTCAAAACATCTCATCGTTTTACGACAGTGCGTGAGTTCGATTTTAGTTGGCCTATTAGCTAAAGCCTGTAACGTCATCGCATTAGTATAATAATATTCGCTTTGGGTTTTCGTTAAGAATAAAAAACTACATTGTTCGTTGCACAATTTTTACAAAATTTAAATTTAAATAGCTCATACATATATAAGATAGGATATTTTACCGACATATCCCCCGTTGCGACTCGTGTCTGTATATTCGTCCTATCGATTCGTTGCCGTGGTTACCAATATTAAGTCGTTGATGAATTTACATTATTTTGATTCGGATTCCGAGTGATGGGCGCTAGCCGATTTTAATATCGTCGGAAAATACATTTTCGGTTAGTGAAAATGCTCCGAACCAGTTGTGTTCTTTTACAATACTATTTTTTTTTCTTCTCCTCTCGTTCTATGAATATTATATCGGCCGTACTTAACCCGTCTGCGGACTATATGCGGTTTCGTGCATTCGGTTCAATTGGACACAAGCCCGTTTATTTATTTTTTAACACGAGCAAATATTATTGTTATTATGATCATAGCCATGGTTTCGATATTGTTTATATTTTTCATATTTTATTTATTGTTTTGTTTTGATTTTTAGCACTATATGATGTATTTTTATTGTTTAATATATGTTTAATTACTTTTTCAAAATGCAATAGTTTTTTTTTTTTTTTTACTGTATAACTCTGTGATTATAAAGTTCGCAAGCCCTGCTCCAAAACCATACCTTAAAAAATACGGATTTACCACCCCGTAAAACTTTATTTGAAACGTTTTTTTTTTTTTTTTTTTTTTCCTAAATTCCTTACATTTCGCTTCTTTATAATTGAATTGTGGACTTAAGATTTTGTTCAGTTTTGCAAATTAAATCACCTCTGTATTTCCGGTCATCTCGCGTAGGACAGTGGCGAAAACGAATTATAATAATATATCTCGTATAACGTAAAATTTTAAATTTATTTCTACATTCGTACATTTCTACAATGTTCGCCAATCAAAATATTAGTTTGCAAATAAATAAAAATATTCATACGAAAGCTGGGAATTTAGCGATGTTCGCAGGCCGTATTGATTTTCCTGGCTCTTTTAATCTTATATTAACAATTATCGTTGTTATAACAATATGATGGGTGGCTCGGTGGTATATGATTATTTTTTTTTCGATTGTAGTAAACAATATATTATATGATGATTTATTAAAAATAATAGTACAAAATCGTTCGTGTGTATTGAATGTATTTTTCTCCTCAGTTCGATTTTATGATAAAATCCTTGAAAATGTAGTAAAATGAAAAGAAAAAAAAAATGATTGATTCTTTTTCCTTTTTTTAAAAAATTTAAAAAAGTAACTTTTTGAACGAACTAATAAGTAAGTAACGCCATAATATTCCATTTACATTTCGGCAACACATTATAATAATTCGTTACCCGTATCGTGAATCGATAATAAACGGTCACATTGGTTTATGGTACTTCTTAAACTTCTGCGTGATCACGCGCACCACGCGTGATTGTAGGCTTAAATTTTAAATAAACGATTAAAAATAATACGTAAATTGTCTGTAGTTTATTCGAGTTAAAACTATTGTTTGCAATTGTAATAAAAAATTTTTTTTCCACCCAACCCCGGTGCTCTCCGACTGGAATAGGTACTGTTCTATCGTAGTAAACGATAAAATTGCACGTAAAATATAATGCAACTTTTAGTCTTTTCGTACCACGAACAAATTATTCGTTCAATTTGCTCGTACAAGAAACGAGATTTTGTGTATTATTATCTAAGCTCAATCTCGTTTATCGTACAAAAATGCGGTTTTCGGGCATTAAATGGAATCATTAAAACTAATAGAGGAGCTCCGCTACAAAATATAGTTAATTGAACACACTAAACAAATTTTAAATAATGAATGGAGTCGTTTTTTTTTTTTTTTTTTGTTTTCTTTGGTTAAAACTTTTCGGATCCGTAAAGAATACAAATTCTAAGTAATTTCATAAACCGAAGAATAAAAAAAAAAAAAAAAAAAAAGACAGTATAATATTATAGAAAAGTTTAAGTTATTTTAATGGAACTCGTTATATAATCAGACGTTCAGCTCCCTAACTATATTGTCTGACCTCGCCTGACCGTAATTCGTCCATAATTCGCATACATTTTCTCGTCTTTTGAATTTCAAACTTATACGCAGTATCGCAGGATAACTGTTATAGCATTAATAATCGAAACATAAGGTATTTTGTTGTTTTTTTATTTTAATTTTCCGGTTCATTGACATCGATGTAAAATACCGTTTGTATTCAGTTCGATTTACTGTGAAATAGATTGTAAAGCTTTGATTTTGTGTACGCGCCCCGCGCTATAAGTGAATAATTCTAAAAATTACCATAACGGGAAATAAATTAACAAAAAAAACCGCAATCGTTTGAATTGAATACAACAAATACACTGTGTAATTCACTCGAGCCATATCGATTTTGTTGATATTGTCAGGAAATTGGTATTGAAATTAAAATGATCTCCAGGAACACGCGTAAACATTTTAAATTTAATATTATATTGTTTTACGGTAAACCGCATGTATCCAAAATTATCTTTACGATAATGTCTCGGAACAATTGTATAAAATACACGTGCACAATGTTTCTATTAATCAATGGAAAGGCGCGGTGTCGACACGGCGGACTTTGAAATCAAGTGTGTATTCTCGGATTACATAACGAAAACGGTTAATAGGGTACACGAATAATAAAAGTCCGTTTGATAAAAAAAAAAAAATAAAAAAACAGTTCTAAAAAGAATATATAAAACAAAAACGTACGCATTATACATTTATACTTGAAGTTTTATGGAAACGATCTGGCGGGATCATTTTCACTTTAAATAGAATTTCACACAAGCAACACGATATTGTTGAATATAATTTAAAACATTTTAAATAAATGGAAATCATCCCAAAATATTCTAACTTTTGAATATAATGAACGAAGAAATACACACGTTTGTACGTTCAGAGAGCGTATTTACTATTACTTTTATTGTTATTGAGAATAGAAATATTTTTTAATGCTTTTATTAAAGCAGTTCAGCGTAAATAAAAAGTTGTAATTATTTTAGATTGCTGAGCTGAGAAATTTATTAGTTTTACAGTAAGTACTACTACGGTCATTTATTTCTCGGCAAGCGTATTTTAGTACACTTTTAATGATCCGAAACTTTCGTTTATAGCGTCTTGAAAAAGGTAAAAAAAAAAAAATTGATTACAATAGATTCGTCTTTATCAAATCCTCTTACAATAGTTTTTTTTGTTTTTTTTTTTTTTTTTTTAAGCGTACACAAAAGTGTAAACATTTTCGGTTCAAACATTAGAACATTTAAACGTTTTGCTTAGTTTTTTTTTTTTTTTTTCATTTATAGTTAACATTTTTCGTGTATCTATATAATTTATACAATTATACGTAATTTACAATTCTGAAACGCCTAAAAAGTCAAAATATAATATTATCTCACCAATATGCATTTTAATATTGTTACTACTAATATAAATTACGTACCTACAAAATAATGGCCACATTGTTGGGGAGTGGGGGGGGGCGATTAACAACTTAAAGTTTCGTAACTTACGAATTGTAAGACTACAGAAAACGTTATCGGGCGTTATTTGTAATAACAAAGGAGAGCTGTCTGGCGTATTTTGTAGGTTATAATATTTTATGCTGTTGATTGCGAAATTGGTGGTAATGTAAAGGAAATTTAATCGTTCGCGTCTAACCGAGTCAGAACAATTATATTTTAGATACTGTAATTTGTTTGTCGACGAGCTCCTAAACGAAAACTGTTTACTTATAATCACTGTATCCATTTGTCTATGTTACTTCTGAGTTTCCAGGGGAGGTCAAGCGGCGGTGGGACGAAGGGAGTATATCCCACTATGACCGTTTCCTTTCTATATTGATAATATATACATTTATAAAAACAAAAACAAAAAAAAAAACTCTATAAATAATAAAAGTTGGTTGTTAAAAAAACAGCCTTACCCGACCCCTCCCTCTCCCCTTACCATCATGACAAAATAATTTGGCCGGCACTGTCGTAAATTATGAATGCTTTTATTATCGTTAATAGCAATCTAAAACACTAATAAAACGTCTAACGTCGTATTTAATTCGTATTGTCTACTGCCGGGCTGCACTGAAAACTACTAGAACTCCTAGAATATGTGGGGTTTTCTAAAAATTCGTATCAGACGTTCAGATTTCAAACCGTGTTTTTTTTTTTTTTTTTTTTACTATTTTTTATGTAATTTATGAACAATTTTAATACTACATTTTGCGAAAATCTAAAAGGACGTCCAGCAAAACCAGGAAAATGAAAATTTGGAAAGGCAAAATTTAGAAAGAAACTTGAATCAATTCTATAAATCGCTACTATATCTACCATCTAGTTAAGAAACATTTGAGTCACTATCACAACACGATTAAAAAGTGTACACACTATGCGTTGTACTTTGTTTTTTTTTTCTTCTATTTATGTGAAACTTGCGTAACTCCTAAACCACCGAATGTATAATGGATGTATATTATATTGGGCACTTGTTTTACTGGTAATAACTCTCATGTTGCTAAAACTTTACGTGTTTATCTCGTTAGCCGGCACGGCATCACGGAAAATATTATCGTTTTAATTAATGGTAAGTAAAAAAGTAATGTTGAGCCGATATTTCGATCTGCACTACCGATATCCTATACAATATTTGAATTAGAAAACCGTGAGTCGATAGGGAAATTAACTGATGTGATACGCCAACGTTTTTTTCATATGTCTGTGACATTATTAACGTTTTTTCTCTAAAAATATGGGTTTTGAAAAAGAAAAAAAACACCATCCGATAGCGGTTTATACCCGTTACGATAAAAAAAAAAAAAAAGACATTCTGCGCAGATTTTTAAACTGCGATCTTCTGATCACTTTCCGGTCTCGTAATCTGGTTAAATTTATATCAGTTGTATCGTTGCGATAGAATACGTTCGGTAAATTTTTGTCTGCCAACACACTGAAAACCGAATATTGTAATATAATACTACTTACATATTATATTGTCTTGTAATACTGCTTATGCAATAACTAATAATATTTCGTAGTACGTTTTCTATATCGGCTGTCATCGTCAGTCACCGCCACTCGAGGCTCACCGGAGTTTTATATTGGAATTTTATAGCTAGCCGTTCGCGAGTCCGTATAGAATAATATATAAATATATTAAATTTCTGTACATTTTTTTTTTTTTTTTTTTTTTTTTTTTTTTAACTCCGTCGTGATAAAATACCCGACGTTGCGGTGTGACGGTGAGGATGCGGCGAAATAGCGGAAAACTTTAACCACACGGTTTTGTTCCGTGCATGCGGAAAACAAAAAAAAAAATAATGGGAATAATTTGAAAACAAAATAAAAAGTACGGTTTATTTGATTTAACGTTTCAATAAAACGCAAAAACGTTCATATTACCCGTGAAAACAAAATAGTGATGAAAATTCTTAACACAACCGAGCAGACGACGGCCAAAATGTTCGATACATTTGTACGATTAACGACCGAAAAACTGTTTCACTCGTCGGTAGGTATTTTTTTAGAACGACGCGGATTAGAAATATATATACAAAACAACACATACAATTTTACTATATTTTGTAGTTACAAATAAATTCAGTTTTCAATTTTAATTTAACAACTCCGCTCAGAATCGTTTATTGTTAGCAATGATTTATCGTCTTGTACTGATATAACATATAAATAAAATTGCCCTCTGTGTCCTACGTTCCCGTCGACTACTGCAGTGGTTTAGGTTAGGTTCACCCATGATGCGAAGTATGTCCGTCTTTTTTTTTTTATTCGTTTTTCTAACTAAAATATCGTGTTCTCTATAATTATATTTTGGAAATATCACAGTGTTTTAGGAATTATAAGATTATTACTATATCGGTAACAAACATTGATGAGCTACGATAGCTAAAAAGTAACATGGATAAACCACATAAAGAAATAAATTACAAAAATAAAGCGATTGTAATATCGAAAATACCGTGTTTGCGGCTTAACAAATTGCGTGTAATCAATTAAATTTGTTTTATTTATCTTCTCTGAGATTCTATAAACTGTGCGTGGAGGTGAAACACGGGCAGCTACCTACCGATAACCGTTTGGAGAAAATAAAATTTTAGAGATTATCAAAAGAGGAATACTGCGATGGGCCGGGCGTGCGTGGAGAACCCGTAACCTACGATTGCGGACACTGCTGGAACGGAACCGCATAGGAAAAAACCATTGGCGAGGGCCGAGGTCGATGTGGGAAGACGCAGTAAAAAATAACGTTAAAGGTTTAGGAGGTGGACCGAATGGGTGGATTTTAGCAATAGCTGCAGAATTGGTCGTGTGGTATCCTTATCGTATACAGGCCGAACAATGTAATAAAACATAGAAAAGAGGTAATATAGAACATTAAAGACATTATTATTTGACAACCGACGAGCATAATGTAAAGAAAATGTCGCATGGATATCATTTTTATTAAATCGATATTTTTTACGATTTTCACTAGGTCTTTTGTAAAGTATAACTTTATGGCTTTACATTGTAAATTTTTTTTTTTTTTTAAGAATGAATTGCTATTTAATGTGCGTGGTGGTGTATTTTTTTTTTTTTTTAAATATTTAAAACCATAAACCCATAAAATAATATTGCGCGTTTGGATATGACAAAAAAAAAAAAAAAAAATTAGATATACGGGTGTACAGCGTCATACCGCGTGTAATATTACGCGACTGTAGAATTTATTATTAAGTACGAGAAACAAATATTGACTCTTAAAGTCTGCGGAGATACAAAGTAATGAACGCCGCCGTTGTATTGAAACGTTGTCGGTCACCATTGTTTTCATATTTTTTTTTTTTAGTTTAAAAAAGAATTACCATAAAATAGTTTTTTTTTATATCGTGGTTTGTTCGTCAATAAATAAACTAATAACGGAAGAAAATAATAAAACGGCCGCTAAAAGTACACGTGTAATTCTTGTGCATAGTAAAAATATCGGCCTGTGGAAAGTTTCGCATCGATCGTTCCGATTTACAAGCCAATTTCGTACAATTATACGATAAGACAATATTAATATTGTGCAATTGTGCGATGATCGTCGTAAAAATCGACGGTTTTTATTTTATTTTTTCTGTATATACTGTAAATAATAATAATTTATGCGATTTGAGTGGGTATGTTTTCTCGGTCCAAATATCCAAAACGTACAAATTTAGAAACTATTTTTTAGTCAATAGTTACAATCAAATTTACAGGTTCTGCCGCCCAAATCTCATCTATACGCGTTTTTTACCCATTCAAACGTACGATAAAAAAAGGCTCGTGGATATCGCACGGGATACGGCAGTCGACATTGTATTAATATGTTTTATATATGGACTAAAACCGTTGCCAAATAGGAAGGGAAAAAAACGTACAGAGATTTGCAGGATAGAAAATTGGGTAAATTTATTTTCGAAAAAAAAAGGCCAAACTCGTTGCCAAACAGATTTGGATAACGGAACCAACAAACTATTGCTGCTCGTTTCAAAACCGTTATGCGTACAGTAAAACGGTTGAGAAAATATTTTTTACTTACTACTATAAAAATTGCTAAAATATATGGCAAATAAACAAGAATTTGTTTTAAGTAACTATTGTGATTCGTTTCAGTGGCGCGACTGAATGTAAGGGGTGGGTTATGGGTGTCTGGACGTGCCCCTCGAACCGCATTTATGGACATTTAACTGTTATTTTTAAGCAAGTTTTTAAGATATTTTATGTTCTATTCGAAAATAATAATTACGCCTCGACATTTGAGAATTACACGAATTGCTCATACGAGATTTCTGACTACATGATATGCGTTTTCCAGTAGCGTATTCACAAATAAGTAACAGGGAACCAACGTAAGTGTCACGGTTGTGATAGACGGACACTCGTCTCGAAAAAATCCCAGTTGCGACACTAACTCGGATACAAGTGTTGGCTCGTATAGATTACCCAATACTTATACTCTATTTTTCGATTGCAGCCTTGCGGGTTTGTAGGAGATCGACCGACAGATTGCGGTTAATTACGTATTTTTTTTTTTTTTACATTAAAATAATATTATTAACACCACGGTTTAATTGCGTACTTGCAAAGGAATTTTTATTATTTTTTTTTTTTCATTTTATTTATAATTTTTACACCTACATTTTTTCCACTCTTTTTACACACACATCCAAAATATCTACGCGAATAATTTAAGACCTCCTCCCCAATAAATTATTGTTAAATTATTAAATACGTTTTCTATATAAGTATATTATGTTTTTGTTTTTTTTTAAATTATAAACTGCAAGCAGCTAACGAACCAAATGTAATGCACGGTATTGAGGGTTGTTTTTAATGTTTAACTGCTATTATTATTATTATTATTATGTGTATTTGAAAATAATACACGAATATGTTGTATTTGTAACGTCCATGAAAATAATAAATTACGAGTTTGGTGTCAACATATTATAGCGGGTTATATACCTCGTCGGGATCACTCTATACGTATTTTATTTTCATAAGCGTCGTTATGCTCGCGAAGCTTTCAATATTTCAAAATAAATCATTTTTTTTTTTTCCTATTCATTTTTATACGTCCGTACCTAAACCTATGGACGTATTTTAACAAAATGTTTTTTATTTTTTTTAAATAAAAATAATAATAATAATAGTATACGATTAATGAACTTATTGAACACGTTTTCATGTTATTTTTTATGTTTTTTTTTTTTTTTTTTTTTGTCGAGAAAGTTTTAATAATCGACATTTCCATAATAAATGACGTGTACCTATTATAGCGTTACAAATAATATAAAACAAAATTGTTTTATTATAAATATATACACGCCGCACAACGGTTATGTTTGTGGTTATAACTACATTTAGTTGTTGTTGTTTTTTTTTTCCCCCTATATTATTAATTTTCAAACATTTTTCAATCGTATGACCGATCGTGTCCGATTAAACTGCGCGCGAAAAATAATATATTATTTACCCGTGGTCGGTATATAATATCACGGTTTTATTAATCGCCAGTAGATTATTTTAAAATATGAATTATAAAATAAATAATAATCTTCAACCGATTCTGAGTTTAAGACATAATTTTTGTAAATTGCGACAAACGCGGCGAGTGTGTGCCGTGGAGCTAAATGATATTCGATTTCTTCGACAAAACTTTAAAATTACTTTCGCGTGTGGAGTGACGACTGACAGTTTAGATCCGAAACTACGCATAAACGTTGGACTCGTGAATGCGTAAACCGACGTGCATACTATCCGGTATAAATTTTACGTTGAATATTTCTCCGACTTTCCGTTTTTGGCTCGTTAAAAATGCATGGATTTCGTTTGTTCCGACAACTCGTTGAAATGTATTTAAACTCTAAAACGAGTGAGGGAATTACTCGTTTCAATGGGAATCTGGGATGGCCGGGTATACGGTCGATTTTGCTTAGGTATTCCCGATTTTATTTTTTATTCTGGTCAGGTTGTAGCAAAAAAGTAATTGGTTGTACCTTTTTTTTTTTTTTTAGTTCTCGGATAACACGTTTTCGACTAGTAAAAATGTTTCGGTTTTTTTTTCCACGCAATATTTTAACAAATACAAATTTTCGGCCAGCAGTAATTTATTTGAAAATGTTTTCGACATTCCCATCAGTTTTATTTTTGTTGATTTCTTGGTTACGTTGTCTTTACGTTGTCTACGAAGGGGATAAAATATAACATATATACTATAAAACCTTACCGGCCTACCGTACTCTACTCAAAACCTTTTTTTCTTGTTTCCTTTTTTTTTTTTTTCTATGCAATTTATCGTTGCTTTCAGTAGATAAACTAAATTACCTTATGTCCAATACCTTGGGAACTTCGCGTCAATCCACTCCCGGAAGTACGTACGATAATTTTTTTTTTTGTTTTCCTTTATCATTACGAATGTACGTGATACGCATATGATATTTTCTGTCGAGAAAAAGTCGTAATATTTAGTATTATAATACTATATATAATAAAGCGAGTTTTACTGTATTTACAAATTACTCGTCTATTCGTACCGATATATTCGCGTGTCCGAGCCCGATTAGTTATTTTCCATCACACTCTGTACCAGGGACGTCCTAGCGAGGTAGGGAGGATGCTCTCTCTCTCGTGTCGTATTCCGCCCCCCATGACCTCATGTTTCCCGGATACGTCGATTGATAGTTACTCGGTGGTTTCGGTTCACTTGGACTTTTTAGCTTCCTACGTTAAATGTTATCATATATACGAGTATATATATATATATATAAAATATGTATAGTAAGCACGAATTAAAGTGTATATTTTAATTCGTGATAGTAACTAGTGAGTAATTATATTTAAAGGGACCACAACTGTCCGGTGCATAGATAACAACGGATCATGATAGTATTTCAGTTCCAATCGTCTCTAATATTAGTATAAAATATAGTTTCGTAAATTTGGACTCCGAAAATACTATCCTACCCCTAATGTGTACACATAGGCGGAATTCCATTAAAATTTCTGACTTTGGGGGGAGGGGACTAAAAATTTTAACACCATTATATAGAACAGGAACAATTTTTTTTTTTTTTTTTTGGGGGGGGGAGAAACTAATAAAATATTTAGGGAGGATACTTAGCCCCACAATCCCCCCCCCATTTTCGTCGATGTGTGTACACCAATAAGTACATTATGTAAACTTGTGTTTATGACAATCAACAAAACAATTCATCTCCCCCCCCCCATCCACATAGGAAATAACTGAGCACGACCACTGTCCTGTACGCGTATTGATAATACTATAAGTATTGTTTTGTACAATTATATGAACGATTAAATATCGTATTTACGGATTATATTGACGTGACGCGTAGTCTTGACTAACAGTTTCTCACCAAATCCAGTGCCGTCCGGCCGACCCACACGCCCTCAAATTTTTAAAGAAGAGCAATTGCTCCGGAGAAAAAAAAAAAGAAAAAAAATACTCCCGATTAAGGTAATCACGACCGGAAAACCTGCCGCGCACATACAAAAGCATCGCCCGCTCATTTCGGTGCTTAATCAAAACCGCCCCAGGCGCAGCAGTTGTTGCCACGCGTAAAAATGTTTTATCGTAACCCCGGGACTGGTCGGTAAAACGGTCAACCTGCATCATTCCCGCTGTAATTCGTTTTTTTTTTTTTTTTTAATGGTTTTTTTTTTATTTTAACAAACGATGGTTTTTACTTTTCGACACATGACCGCGTTTTTGTTTTTTGCAGTAAAAAACGACTTAAATGCGTGCTATAATAAATTACCGCTCAGAATACGCACTACCACGGTACAGTTATAGGCGGTGTGCATTTTTGATTTATAAATATAGAACCGAAAACACGGTTTGACCATTGTTTTTTAGGCGATAAGTTAATATGGTGGGATATGGTGGGTGGTTTGGTTTGTAATGCGTACATTGTTGAATGGATCGATAAATCGTCGAAGAAAAAAAGAAGATACTGAGCGGTGCTTGATTACCACTAAAATAAATAATTATTATAAGTCGTTGTTTCCTCCCTCCTTCGCCCCTTTCACGTGTAACCAAGTAATCATAAAAAAAAAAGATCTAAATTCACAATTCCCTCGTATAATCTCATGCTATAACTCAAATAACCGAGTTTGAGCTGTTTAACACATCTTTCTATGTTTTTTATATATAATTTTTATATTTTTAGACGACTAGGATGAGTTTTAGGACCCAGCTGTGTATGATCAGTGCTCGGGAGGGATGAGTTTAAAGGAACTCGTCCAGAAAGGTAATCAGGAACGTATTGTAATTTCGCGCCCGAGTGAGAAACACTATAACGATTATTTTCGTTTTTTCAACATAAATCATTTTCATATATTTCCCTCCCCGTTCCCCGTTCATCGCGGTATACTTTCCAGAACTAATTTGGACAATTTGTCGACAAAATTTAAAATATTCAGGATGGTATTTATTTTAGTAGAAAAGTCATTAATATTATATGACGGTACACGATTTATGATATTTTAGTTATATCTTAAATGGTGTGACGGTATTTTTCATGTAAATGCATCGACGTCAGTCGCAGCGGCCGGTGAAAAACCGTTTGGCGTTATAATAAATAACAAAAGTTGGTCACTTCAACCTGTGCGGATGTGAGAGTTCGCCGGAGTTTTGCGTTACAAAATATAAATATTAGGTAAGCGTGCGAATATTGATTTAATCAATAGATCGAAACTGTATGCCATTAAATAATAACTAAGATAACGATAGTTAAAAGAATACTAAAAAAAAAACAAATAAATTAACGATAAGAATCAATAATATGCATTATATATTTGTTTTGAATGTTAAAAGAACACAGACATGCGGCCAAAGGTACAACGATAATTCCAACTGTACATACAAACATAAATCGATTAATAAAACGCGGAAAGCGAACGTGTTTTCTTGTCGGCATAGCTCTTCGGCTATTGCTCTTAGCGGATACTTTCGAGTGTTCAGATCGTAATCGAGAAATACGATCCAGCGTTGATAAAAACATTTAAATACAGATCACTACTCCGAGAGATCGTAATAAAATGGTGTCCGATTAAACTGCGCGCGAAAAATAATATATTATTTTATATTATTACGTAGTCGGTATATAATATCACGGTTTTATTAATCGCCAGTAGATTATTTTAAAATATGAATTATAAAATAAATAATAATCTTCAACCGATTCTGAGTTTAAGACATAATTTTTGTAAATTGCAACAAACGCGGCGAATCTGTGCCGTGGAGCTAAATGATATTCGATTTCTTCGACAAAACTTTAAAATTACTTTCGCGTGTGGAGTGACGACTGACAGTTTAGATCCGAAACTACGCATAAACGTTGGACTCGTGAATGCGTAAACCGACGTGCATACTATCCGGTATAAATTTTACGTTGAATATTTCTCCGACTTTCCGTTTTTGGCTCGTTAAAAATGCATGGATTTCGTTTGTTCCGACAACTCGTTGAAATGTATTTAAACTCTAAAACGAGTGAGGGAATTACTCGTTTCAATGGGAATCTGGGATGGCCGGGTATACGGTCGATTTTGCTTAGGTATTCCCGATTTTAAAAACCAATAAATTTACGATAAAAATCAATAATATGCATTATTTATTTATTTTAAATGTTATAAGAACACAGACATGCGGCCAAAGGTACAACGATAATTCCAACTGTACATACAAATATAAATCGATTAATAAAACGTGGAAAACGAACGTGTTTTCTTGTCGGCATAGCTCTCCGGCTATTGCTCTTAGCGGATACTTTCGAGTGTTCAGATCGTAATCGAGAAATGCGATCGAGCGTTGATAAAAACATTTAAATTCTGGTCACTGCTCCGAGAGATTGTAATAAAAAAAATTAAAAAAAAAAAAAAACAAAAAAACACGGCCACTTGGATTTCATTTATTCAATATTCGCAATAATATTGCCTCGTGCCAGTTGTACATAGTCGTATACGTTTTTTATTCGTTTACATTTTGTCTAATGGCCGAGTTGAATTTTACATTTCAAAACGGTACGTCCAATAGTAAAAATAATATTAAAAAAACAAAGTAACAAAAATAATATTGCAGTCCGGTGCGTGTTTTTTTTTTTTTTTTTTTTTTTTTATTAAATTTCGCAGCTGTATACTTTATGATAATAATAATATGTAGGTACCAAATATTTTATTTATATATATTATATAGGAGGGTCGAATGCATATATGGCGTTTTTGTTTCGTAGCGCACTACATTATATTTTCAGAAATATACTGGGGTTCTTTTTTTTTAATTTTTTTTTTAGTCATTTTCATTTACACGGTTTTAACCACGCGCTTTTCTGTATTTTTGTATTGTTCGTACGTGTTCCGTACGTTTATCGGTTAAATCAAATTGTCCAGAATACCTATGTAATAAAGATTCGATTTATTGTGATTTTAAATTGTCCGAGCGTAGTTGGAACACCACTGACTATTGTAAAAACTATTTAACGCACATTCACGTTAATCAAATACCGAACCAACAGCATAACAATTTTATAACTTTTTAAAATATTTAATAATAATACAATTTAAAAAAAAAAAAAAAAAAAAAAAAAAAAAAAAAAAAAAAAACATTGACCTAAAAAAATGTACGTTGTCGTTCGTCCAGCGATCTCGTTTCCAATATTATAAATATTTTATCGACAATTTATGTTGATACAGACAAAGTTAGCGTGGCTGTGGTTTAGAATATTAGAATTTATACTTACTCACAGTTGAGTGCAGAACGCAGCTGTTCGAAAATAATTTAATTATCATTTTTACGCGGTGAATTTATAAAAAAAAAAAAATGGTGATGCTGGAAATTGAATTATAAAGTGTACGGTATATGATGTCAGGGAGGGGGGAAATGTTATTTAACTGTAGTTCAGAGCATAAATTGTTATTTTTATATTTATTTTTTTAAAATTTTTTATCCGTTGAACGGAAATAAACTTGCATTTTATATTATTAATACGATATAACTCGTGCATTTAATCGTATTATATAAAAATTATAAAAATGTAATTTGGTTCTCGTCGTGCAATTCGTTAATAACAAAAACTAAACACATTGACATATATTGTATGTCATTTTACGAGAATTATTACAGCTTCAACGATACTTAATGTTAATTACATTATGTTCAGTGTAATATTATCACGGTTTTTTTTTTTACGTAGGCACTATAGACACTGGTTCTAAGGCCCACGGAGGTTCGCAAAATGGACCAAAAATATTCCGTCAGTTATATGCTATTTAAAACGAATGAATATAAAAACGGTATCAAGTTTTCCAAATTTAAATAATGCCTTTGGAATATTATATTTATCAATTTTCGGAACATCGTGTGAGGGTGAAAGATGGTTTTCGGTAATGAAAAATGTAGAAAAATTGGCAAAGATCAACTCGTATACAAAACAAACTATCGTCCTTATCGTTGCCGTCAGCGGAACATGAATTATTACAAGAAATAAATACCGACGGTATAATAGATGTATACGTTGAGAAAAAGCATGTAGAAATAAGAATTTTCAATAATATCTTATACAATGTAATTTCAATTGAAATTGTTATTATTTTTTTTCATTCATATAATTTCTAACATTTTCATTAAATACGTATTATTAATGCTGCAGAATTTAAAATATTTGTATCAAACGATTTTTAAATTTAATATTTATTTATTAGATATTTATGTCATAGTTTCTCCAAAATACGGAAAAAGTACCTAAGGCCCTCAATTGACTTAATCCGGGCCGAGTTATGTCCGGATGGTTCACCAAGTCGACAAAACAGCAACTTTCTGTCTCTAAAGGGGGTCTATGGCCCCCAATTTTTTCTTGCCCCTGGTGGTATATATAATCGTCATCTAGCGATCATTTTCAGTGAACGATCGTTTTGACGCATAATTCCATTTTCCTTATTTTTCGGTATAGACGGGAAATTGCTGTTTCTTATTCGTCGGCAAATTTGCAAATTGAGTTTGTTCCCGTTCTGTTTTCGTTTTTTTTTTTTTGTTTTTTTTTTGTTTTGTGGGCTTGGCGTAAACCTTGCATCATACTTTTCGAAAAAAACAACTATTGAAATTGGGGAAGCACATCTCCCCGCCCCCTAAAGAGGTTTTTCATATAGTTTTATTTTTATATTTATTTATTAACAATTTATAGTTTTCAATACAATATGTACAACTGCACAGTTGATAATACACAAATTCAACGTGCAAGTTTGATAATTAATAACTATATAAGGTTAATTTGTCGATTTTTTTTTTCCTCATCATACACCGCGCATCAAGTGCACGGGTCCTTTTATAGTACAGATCATTATTGCAATTCTTCTGCGGCAAGAGTTATTTTAGGGTCCGTAGTTCGATTACGAGACATGGTAGAATTTTTTTTTTTTTTTGCCTTGCATTATTTTTTTTCGTATTTTAGAACGACCTTTTCATGACCAAAATGATAAATAATAGACCTTGTTTGTGCTATTTTTTACGATGGTTCCCGGAAGATTTGGATGCTGGAAGACGGTTCTAGGGGACAGTCCGGACCCGGACGTTAACAAGTCTATAGACCGTTTTAGTACCTTCCCGGACGGCCGAAGTCCAAAATAGGGGAACTTCTTATAGTTCGTCGACGAGTCATAATAAGCATTCCTATTACGTTCCGGGGAGGTACCGCGAGGGATTATTCCGTACTCATTACTCGAGTATATTATACCGATTTAAAGATAATCGAGATAATATGGATAACGTATAGTTAATTGCAAATAGCGAATAACTTTCAACTTTCCGATTCTCTTGACGACATTTTTTTAAACACACAATGGACATATATAGTCGATAAATAATAATAATAATAATAATAAATGAATTTATATTAATTTTTATTTCATTTAAATATCAAGTTGGAAACATTGCAATATGTATTGGTAATTAGTTTTTACTCGACAAGTCTGCGCTTGACGTATTTTTTCGCTCAAAAACATGCTTTACGGGAAAAACTCTCGAGGCAAAAATCAGAACTGATTGAACTATTTGTTAAGACGTGTTAATTGTAAATTTTTTCAATTTGTCATTAAACATTTTCAAAAAGCTATTAGCATGGCCCTTGAATAAATACCTTCTATAGTCTCTGTTATAGTTTTAAATTTAAAAATAAATACAATTTTTTCGTAAAAATTAAATATTTTATGAAACACACAATTTTAGAACCGTATTAATTCCTAATAAAATAATATCAATTATCGTAGAACTAATTTTCACACCTCTGGCGAACTAAAACTAGCTTACATAAAGCTTTGTCGTAAACCCTGTTCTGCGCCCCCTTCCACCATGAAGTAGTTCTTTGGCCCGCACCCGATTCAGTCGCGTATTGTTTTTTTCGCTTTTGCTGTTCCATTAGCCGGTGATTTTTAAAAACGAAACCGGTCGTACTTACACACGACTTAAATAATACTCCAGGCAGTCCAGGATTCGTTTTGTTATTATTCTGCATATTTCTTTTTTCTTTTTCTTCAAATACAATTCCGATAATACTATATGTTTTATTAGGGAAATATTTTATAAATCACACTAACATGCATGCCAATATTTAAATGTATACCGATATAATATATTATTTTCAATGATAATACAAGAATACGTATATGTATATATAATATATAATTTCCTTTCAAAGATGAACTTCTTTTCAACCGCTCCTCCTCGCATCCATACGATTGGCCTACTCGTGGGTAGCTTAAGTATAGGCTTATCTTATCCTCCATTATTGACTCAGACGTTTTTCCCGTTTCTCCAGTGATTCCCATAGTCCCATATGAGAGTATTTCATATTAGTATTTGTATTCTAATACACGTGGTGGTTCTTTTATTGCGATTTTATGATTTTTGTCTACTACCGTTATTATGATCAATTAGGTGTTGCTCTTCCCTACTCCTCCGGTCTAGATTCTAAACTGTTGTAGGGTTTAACGGCAAATTCAATTTTCTCGTTACGAGTATCGGCGTTTTTAGAAAAAACATTATTTTCTCGAATACGCGTTGAAAAGCGGAGTGGACGGGATTCGGTGGGGGTTCCATTTGAAAAATCAAAAGTCAATACTCCTTTAAGGTGAAACGAATAAGGGGTGAAAATTCGATTATAGTTTTAAAACATACTTTAATCAATTCAATAACGATTACGGGGGGAAAAAGAACCCAACAGAAATGTCGAATTAAGTTGAAAAATCCACCGAGAAAATCGCCGGATCGTGATAAAACAATCACTCCACGAAGCGCACGTCAACAAGGAATATATTATATCGTTTTTAATCCCGTCGGATAACATCGCTTTTGAATTTATTTAAAACTTGGCACAGAAAACGACGCGTACGTGTGCATGACCGACTCGGACACTGCAGCTGAATTATTAATGGATAAAGTACATGTGTATAATATTATGGTAACCGCCCTTCGCCGTCTGCCCTGCACTTTTCGCGAATGTTTACAAAACGCACCCGACTGTACGTAGGTACGTACGTATATTATTATACTCGTATTTTATATCTTGGTGATGGCGACCTATAAAAGCCGCCGGGAGCCACATTATTGTAATAAAAAAAAAATTTTTTTTTTTTTTTTTAAAAATAAAGTACACGGACATGTATATTATTAGTGTGTTTTCCTTGTAGAACCCCTTGTCCTTGATGTCACGGCGATGGTATTGAATATTATGTGTATACCTAACTCTGTGACACGCGCTAAATCTTTTTTTTTATTGCTGACCCATTTATCGTATATTATTATCGAGGAGCGTACCTAGATTTGAGTTCGGCAGTGCGATCAGTACTCTCGGCCGCCAATATATTTCCGAAGAACAATATAATCGTTTTAATATACTCCACGGAAACTCGTCGCGTTCTAATCGAATATAAATTTACAATTTACAACGCGTTTCGTAAACCGTACACATACTGTGCACGAGGAAATATATTAGGAAGACACTGACAAATGCCAATACAGTCAGTGGCATATCCAAAGAGAGGGTTAGGAGATTACAATCAATCCCGAAATGTCTTCGATATACATTTTTTTTTTTTAGATGACATTTTAATTGAATCAATAAATAATATTCTGTAAGGGGTGAGAATTTCAAATATAATCCCCCCCATCCCACCGAAATATACTGCTGGCTACGCCACTGACTATAATCGACTAAATCGATTTAAATCAATAAAACCCATCCCGTTTTTCGCCAGTGTCAAGCATATTGCATCTGATATCCATCTGCTGTCGAGCATAGACATATAATACTATGGACAGCAAAAAACACATATTACATATATAAATTATAGAAGTCAATATATATGTGTGATACAGATTCTGAAGAAATTTGTTCACGCTAGTAAAAACCAAAACTGTTTTTCTGGGATAAAATTATAGTGATAGTATTATCATTTACCATAATTTATTTCATTTAAAACGTGAATATTTTTTTGTTGACGCGACAGATTGCAGATTTTAATATTTGATTTCTGAACAAATTGTGTTTAGGTTTTTTAAATTACCTAATTCGTTTGATAGATTTTATTAGAATGATTAAACATATTATAGTTATGGTTCAACTAGGACAGACAATATTAAACTTCGCGGGTAAATATTTTCATACTCATATAATATAAAAGTACCTTTGATTATTTTAATCATTTCAAGCATTTATACGTGTTTTTAAAAATATGTTTACAGTTTATAAACATTTTTTTACACTATATACTAATATTATAAAATATAAGTTATGTAGAATATCCCGCGTAAAATATAATTCAAATGGTAAATCAAGCATTTTAATTAACTCTTCCATGAGAAAATATCTTATAGTCCTTTCTCTCTCAAACTTATCGTGGTTCAAGAGTTATATTTCTATTAGCGTTCTATAGTATTATATGTCTATGGTTGTATGATAACAGCCAAGAAAATCGGCATTAATATTGTTTGTATCATGATACTTTCTTTTTTTTTTTTTATGATAATTGCTAGTGGCAGACATGTTTTTATTCCCACCGTTATCTTGTATATTTAGCCATATTTAGCCGGACGGACAGTCCGGAGATGCAGCGTTGATACAAAATTGTAATTACACAAACACACACGCTACTTATATTGTTATTTAAGTGTTTCAATTCAAAAAACTTGTGAAATATTGTTTTTTTCGTTTAAATTAATTTGGCGTTATTACTATACAATTAATATCGTATTAAGCCGGTATTTGTCGGTATGTGCAAGACCGCGATTTCAAATAGGTATAATAAACGATTAGTATTTATTTTATATTTCGACTAAAAATCGAGATATTATTATCAATATTGTTGAACTTTTAACTACGTAATGTGACAGCGCTTTTATGTCGGCTATATAGGTCAGATATTAGCTAATATGTTCACCATTTACTTGTAACTTACAAGGAATTTAAAAAAAAAAAAAAAAAAAAATATTATTTTGTATTATCATTGTTATATATATATATATATATATATATACATTTACGAGTACGTATATTATTATCAGGCCGAAACGATCCATCATTGACGGTGAAATTAGTTACGTAAAATATTATTATATACAGTTTGCGCATGACGGGTTAATAGACGGAATAATGAAATATACTCGGACAAATGTGACGTCGTCGAGCACTTCACTCAACGTGAAAACTTCTTTCATCGGCACTTCTTTCGTTCTATTTGTCGACATGTCGATAATTCGTGTCAATGGGTAGCTGACAAGTATAGTGATTTAATAATATATACTGCTGCAGTAATCTATTCGCACAATAAATAGGGTAGGCCACTGCTATATATTAGGTAGAAAGTCGGGAAGGAAGTGTGTGTGTGTGTGTGGAGTAATTTAATTTATATATACACATATATACAAACTGCGCAACGATAAATCATCGCAAACAAAAAACAATACTGAGCTTAGTCCGGTTAAACGCGTGTTGATAGTAATTTGAACCGTAATAATTTGTAGCTTCAAATTAAAATACAATTTATTGTGTTTTTTTTATATTTTTTTTATACAATCTATACTAAAAAAAAAAGTACAATAAGTATAATGTATGATTTTAAAAATTAAATGCAATGGTTTCGGTGTCTTGAGGGAAGAAACCATCCAGCGAGGGTGCTTCGGCGTGAATTTACATTTACTTGGGTATAAAGTATTCATAGTATGTTTACTTTATTAGGTCACGGGGCCATTGTCGCTTGAGTCTTCTGGGAGGATTTCCTGGGATGGAGGTAGATAGTAACTTTTTAATATGGGGATTAGTGTGATTTTGGAGACGAAACCTAAATTTTGAATAATACAGCTTTGGCTGTATCAGTGTCTTTAGGGATGTGAAGATCTGTATGAAGAGTGTGGTTTGAAACATACGGAGGAGCATTGGTTATAAGTCGGATGATTTTCGATTGAAACACTTGTATTTTTTGTGTGTTTGAAATTTTTGCTGAGCCCCAGAGTTAAATTCCATAGAGCCAAATAGACTTAAGAAGAATATTGTATATTTGAATTTTGGTTTTGAGGGATAGTTTTGAGAATTTGCCGAGAATAGGTCTGAGAGAGTAAAGTCGTTGATTTAATTTTAATTTTGTTGTGTGAATATGTGTTATGAAAATAAAATAAAAAAACCGTTTTTATCTAAATAAAACGAAAAATCCCAAATAGTTATTGATTATTCGAAAACAAAAAAAAAACTCCACGAAATTTAAAAAATTGCACCATATCTAAAAAAATACTAGGTATAATAGTATTCGGTGAAAACGTCTCCATGAATCTACGATTATAATATTATAAATATATTTTTCCGTTAGGTTTGAGGGGGGGCACTTCCTCATCTGTGAAATGATCTCAAACTCGGGAATCGGAATCGCTATATAGGCGGATCGAAATGATAAATATCGGATTAAAATTCAATATGGATTTATCGTGTTATTGCGAAACCGTGCGTTGTGTTTTGTTTTCAGCTTTGAGCGCCGACACACCCCTCTACAGGCCCTCCGAATGACGCCAAGAGGCTGAAATGTTGTGCGCGTATTGCGTTATAGTGTCGATGTTGCGCCATTTGTGGTTTTCGTCATTCAACCCCCCCCCAACCCCTCACCCCCGAGATTTCGTGAAATTATTTTACTGTTGGCGAATTTTCATCAAACCATATATATGTCAATTATCGTTATTGAATTGCATTCCGGCAAATATCGCGTACTCGTATGCGCGAAAATAAAAAAAAACGGAAGTTTTCCCCCTTTTCGACGTGCGACAAAATTGTTATCGTCGTACTATTATAATTTGTGTACCCCGGTCCACAACGATTGTTTAAACAATTACTATACGGCGAACGGCCAAATAATACGAGTGTGACACAGTGCCAGAGCACAGTTGTTGTGGGCTGTGTCGATAAATAATAATTATTTATTGTACTTAAAAATATATTTTTTTTATGCTATTGTTTCAGAGTTATGGCATTCGTGCAAAAAGCTGTCGCGCGCCTGTACGAACCCGATAAACTGGAAACCCTATTGAGGGACTTGGGCAAGAAACACTATCACTATGGCGCCAAACAGAAATACGTGGACGTACGTATATTTAACAATAATCCACTCGAGTATATTGTTCTCGTGTTTATTTTAGACGTTTCCAGACTAACCGAAATTAATTAAAACAAAATTTCGGCCGCCGCGCCGTCCCGAAGAGATCTCCCAACGTCCTTACATTCTGTTATTTTAATAAGTGGATTAAAAATTTAAAAATAATCATTATCAAACGATAGGTTAAAAAAAAAAAAAAAAAAAAAAAACGTCACATTCGAGTATAATACCGAGCAACACTGACGATAATTTCGAATCGTGACCCGGGTGGAGCGATTCCGTTTCCCAACCCCTGGAACACGATTTTGGGGGTTCCGCTAGTTTTAGACACGTCTAGACCAAATGAGCTCAAACTCGGAAGTTAGAGGTTATCGGTGTATGCTGATTGAAGTGATAAAAGTGGCGGTAAATGTCAATCGCAATAGAGTTCCGATACGTTTAGGTGGTGTCTTTTTGAACACCTCTACAGACTTCCGAACGAAACTAGACGATACGGTTTTATGAATCCAATTATCGTTTAGGACGTGTCTTTTTCGACTTATTTTAACATTCCGTTCCCGCACCGGAATTCGCATGCCAAAATTGTATACTTTAAGAGATTTTCATCTTTTTTTTTTTGTTTTTTGTTTTTTATAATAAAAATATATAAAACCGTACGATGGGAAAATTCAACTCTAGTGACAAACTTCTGCTGCTCACGTGTGTATTTTTTTTATTTTTTTTTTTTTTTCCAAATGATATATACAATCATACCCAACGCAGATGAAACGAATTTATGACTCCCGATAATAATAATAATAAAAACATCTATCTGCTCGACAATGGATTTGCATATAAACCATTCTGGCTGTGACGGCGGTATATTTGAACGACTCTCTGAACCGCGGTAACAGGCTGACAGAGCCGAAATCGGACGTGTGGAAAGTCCTTAATATATACGGTTTTAATGATTTCCCGGTTGATATCGTATAAATATTACGTTTATTTTAAAATGACGTTTGTATTATTACAAATAAATATGTTGAAATAACAGTGTGCGTTTCAGTATTCTGTTGACAATTGCGTTACCTAAACAACAATTTTAATGTTCAATGTAGTATTTATACTATCGCAGGTTCGCCCTTAATAGACCGCATACCGCGGTGGCGTTTGCTGACTGCACACCTTTGTGTCATTTCTAACGGGCGGCATACCGTAATATCAAAAATGCGTTCACGTCCAACAAACGTATTAAGTACTAGTAAAATCCATTTTAGAAATTAAAAAAAATTCATAGACCACAACGTTTTGAAGAAAACACATTTCGTTTGTTTTTTGTTGCTATATTTCCCGTTGGAAAGACAGAGACGACAAACGGCCACTGTGACCGGACGGCCTCGCGATATTCCGATTCGTATACGGATACTTAATTATTCGGTATTGATTTACCGTCTTGGATCTCCGTAAAATCGCGTTTTAACTCCGGGTATAGTTTACGTGATGGTGTCAAATTACCCGGCATCATTAATGCAATTTGCCGCTATTATTGTTTCAGAACAATTACTCAAATGGAACGCTTAACCTGCGACGGTACCGATACACATTTATTTATTTATCGGGCAATAATTGTCTCACAGTCGCGGACCGACAGTTCGGATTGTATACATTTCTCGATGATTTCGACCCCGGTAAAATTATAATGTGGCCACGCATTCCGCGGTGCGAACTAATTATTAATTGCAAGCTTAGTTAAAATCGTCTAATATGTTTCGGATTCGCCGGGCCTTCGTTGCATTCCGATCCCGAAATATTGATGAAACATATTGACTAACCGTCAATTTGTAATTTATTGCTTACAGAAAATAGTTTTCTAATAATTAGAAATATTATAATAAGACTTCCCTCTTCATGGGAATGCAGTTCAATGATGAATACGAATAGGCCGAGATGAAAAACATAAAGAAATACTAATGACTAAAGCGAGTAAAAATTCAGGAAAACTCTATAAACCGATTAAAATATATATATATAAAGAGACATTCGAAAAATGTTTTTTTTTTTTTTTAATTTTTTTTAACGACTTTTGGTATTATTTTTTAAATTGTAAAAACAAACTAAAATCAATTTGGTCGAAAACGAACGTACCTACTTGGGTTTTTTTTTTTTTTTGTACATTTCCATTATATTAAAGAAAATAGTGGGTCTCTAAACTTCTCTCAAAATTACAGATAAGATCGAATTTATAACCGAAAAATAAGTCATTTTAGAATAATTGAATTTCTGACGCCAACCGAAAAATAATACGTTCATAGACACGATAATAAAACACACACATATATATATATATATATATTGGTATTCACGTGAACTGTGGCTGTAAATCAATTGTAATCAATTCCTTGCAGAATTTAAAATTTAGTAATATTATTTTAATATTACCTTTGATTTTAATGTAGTTTCCATAATGTACAATATTGTAGTCGATAAGTAATAATATATATAAAAGAAAAAGAAAAAAACGTTATTATTTCTTTGATATTATTATCTATAATGATAATATATTTTCGATTCACTCGAAGTAATGATAGGTACTTATTTAATAATAATTGAATGATATTATTGAAAATGATTTAATAATTACACCATCAATTTATTTTTGAAAATCGTTAATTAATACAATAATTAGAAATAATTGTATTTCCTGAAAATGAGATTAAAAAAAAATGAATATTTATTTTAAAATGTATAATTTATTCGATTTGTATATTTGCGTAGGTATAATTCGGTTTTCGTGCAATACACGCTTGATAAAATGTTTCATATTTTTGTCAGCATATTGTCGAATCGATTAAGTCTTCTAAATCTAATGGCGTAAAATTTGTATTCCAAAAAATAAATAAGATCTAGGAAAAAAATAAATAAATATAACCGTGTAAATTCCATGGAAACGTGGATTTTCTATGCTAGTGTAAATGTATGTTGAAAATTAATTTTTTATTCAAACAACGGAATACATCTTAACATGGTCGTAAAAATAATCTTTACGTTAATATTTAAACTTTCCGGAAACTATATTAAAATGTATTCATTCTGATTATCCATAACATGTGTGCAGCGAGTTTATATACATTTTTTTTTTTTCTTAAATTATTTAATCAAATTTAACAATATGTTATCAGTAAATATTTAACTTTTATCCTTTTTTTTTTTTTGTCATGTTTTTGATTTCATACTAAACGCTCTTAAATATCCCTGTAATCACACTTTTCCTTTAGATATTGATTTAGTTAAAATAAAATACGTATTACTGTGTAACTCTCGTGATCGTTTGCCACAACTGTACGAATCGACTAAAGTATACTTGATTCCGATCAGCATTTTTCACCAAATTACTTCACGAACAAAAAACCTGTTAAACGGTACAGAATCCCATCGAGCGTCTTTTATTTCAACCAACTGTACCTCGACCAATTTCACCAGAGTTACAACAAAAAAAATATTGCACCGACCATGTGGTTGTGGGAAAAATTCCGGTAAATCGGAATCTCGGAACACATACGACAAAAGTTTGTTTACTTATTGCGAAGAATGCAAACTGCATATGTGCAGTGATTGTTTTGTACGAAAAACACGGATGTACATTTAATTACCGATTTAAATTATAATATTCGATAAACTATTTACAAAATACACTGTAAAAAAATAAAAAAATAAAAAAATAAAATTTAAAAATCGTTTTACTGCGATGTACGCTTTTTAAACAGTTTAAACATTTGTTGACAGTATGAGCATTTAATGTGAACATTATGACGGAAATCGTTATATAATCGCGGAATTTCAATAAACTTAATGTTGCGTACAAATATAAATCAAATTACAAATCAAATCGTACCTTGTACTATTCTTATAAATAGTCAACACGCTATTGATCGGGAGTAAAATATTTTAATAATGTACTAGAAAAATAAAAAATATTATATAAAATATCTATCGGCTCTTTAATTGCCTTCGACGTATGACGGGTGACCATCATTTTTATATATATAAAAAAAAAAAAAAAATACGGGGACAAACAATTGTCGGTTAACTTTTATAATAAATATCTCCCCGCATTTGTTTGTAATAATTTTTATATTTTACAATTCAAATAATTTCTAACTAGTTTAATATTTTAACAAAACACCGGTGTGCGTTCTTTTTAGCCGTGAGTTTGAAAACAATCGGTAAAAAATGTCCTTATTGGGTTGATGTCGATTGTTCATAATTTCCATTATTACAATCTATTGTGCCGTTGTTGTGTTTTTTGGCGATAAACTGATTGCGTTTAACCGTATCGGTTGTGTCAACGGAAAATCATAAAAATCATTTACAGGAATATTTTTCGAAATGGTTTTCCACATGGGACACGACGATCAAAAAAAAAAATGACAATCCCGTTTTAAACGGGACGTCTGGTCGCCCAAATGCAGGGCGTATTAATGCATATATTATAACAGCTCAAAAATGGGCAATCAATATAGCTAATGTGTGTTCTGGTGTAATATCGTGTCCTGATAATACGAAAAGATTTCGAGGCAAAACCGATACGAACCGTAGTGTCGAGAACGGCACGTGACTAATACAAATGATAATTGCGTTGTAATTTTTTGCACGGTTTTTGTCGGTCCGTTGGAACATTGAATCCCGATCATTCCAGGTTTCCTTGTCGACCGACGGTAATTTGGACACAGACGTTTTCCCGGGCAATGCGTTTGTTATCCAGTTGAAAATATTCACAGTGTGTTTACGCTCGGCATTGCTGTGCATTTTATTTAATACGCTGTCGAAACACAACAAATACTGCTGAAGTTGGCGCCAAAGCCAATTTACTTTACGAATACGACGCGCATATATATATATATATATATATATATATATATATATATATATATATAAAAAAATACACAGATGACTCGAATTTCGGTTTCTGGATACGGCGTAAATAATTACACCGCAGTACAGAACGTTTACTTTGTGTTCATTTAACGTGGCCCACCGTCACGTCTTGCAAACCACCGCCTGACCTCCCACATCCTAACCATGCTAGTACATTTAAAATTGTACACACAATATTATCATAAACGTACGGAATATTATAATAATAATCTGGGGGGGGGCAGTAATGTTCCGTCGACTTTTATGTGTACTGTTTTCCATAGCGACAGACACGCGCTATCTGCAAACACCCACGCCACCGGTGGTGGAGGGCGTGGGGCTTACGTCTCGCCTTGGTCTCGCCTCGTTTACGGCGGGCGCGACGGGGTTGCCCCGTAATACAATCTGTATGGACCGGGCAGAATTGTCAGAAAGTAAATTCGGCTGAAATTTTCAAGTGAAAACGAATAAAATTGGACTACCGGAATATGCGTTAACACAACCCAAACCAGAGTTTACCAGCACAAGCAGTTTTATCGCGACCGGTACCGAAATTTTGGTCACTCGCTATGCTGCTCGTTCTTTTACCCGCTCCATAACTTGGTTTTTCGTCAATGCGCACCACTGAAACGTTTTCATTTTAAAAACTTAGGCGTTTTGTATTTGATTATTATTATCGAACATCGCGTATGCGGTGCACGTAATCGTGGCATACGATTCCCGGTTGTTTTCGATTTAAATATATCATTGAATAATTGAATAGAACAAAATGTTTGAGCAATTATATAGATAATGTTGATCCGGCCGTCCGTGATCCGACGATTAAAGGAATATGAATTCACTGGGTGTATAAATCCTAAAATGTCGGTTATGCCTAGTATTATAATTTATAATCCTAGTATAATTATACCGCCCGGCATGTGTATTTAGGACGTACATATATATATATATATATATATATATCCTAGCATAATCAATGGTATTCTGTATTTAATGCACACATTAAAATAGAATTGTTATTCTATATGGAGTTTAAAATAAGAAACTGTACAGGGATATTTTAACGGCGTTTTCAAAGCGTGTATACAAATGTAACTACGAGATAATTTCAGCGCGTGCTCCACTTGCTACACTCCCTTAAATGCTAATAGTTATTATCAAATTAGTGAAACATTCTATTCTTATTTTTATATAATATTATTAGGTATTATTTTCCGTGTAGTTTATAAAAAAAAACTATATTTAAACAAAATAAAATTATATCTTCAAACGCAATATTGCAAAACAAAAAAAAAAAACAACGTAATTATCACGTTAGAATTCGGCCAACCCGATTGAAAAATACGTAAATAATTTTATTATATGTGTTAGCCATCTTTTAGTGTTCGGGAAAAGTGTATTTTTTCTTTTACTCTCGCGGGATTCACATTTCCGCCGAAATGTTAATTTTTCCTCTTTCAGTGTATTTTTTTATTTTTTTTTTAATTTTCCAGCCATTCGGTATTTGCATATTATAGAGATTTACGAAACGCAGTTAAGATCTTATCATTAGTATCACACTAATAATAATCGTCACATTATAATTAAATGGTTTATTTAATAATATTTATCAAACGTTGCTCGTAAAATGCATTAGCATACTTCTAAAAGGGACATTTTCACTTGGCGTTTTTTCGTACCCGAAACGCATAAAGAAATATCTCAGATATCTGGTTTTAAAATTTTTTTTTTTTTTTTTTAAATCAACATGAAAAATAATCATAACGGAAAAATGTACTATTCGTTTGGTATAATGTTATGAACTCTCAACACTCCAACAATAATCGTTAACATATTAAAACTCTACACCTGTAATACGATTTGCGGTGGGCACTTGAATTCCCAGTGTCTTCTGGCAGATAGCCGAAACGGTGTCCGCCGAAAAGATTTATTCGCCAGGTATTCCTAAATATACTCAAATGACTATAATTAATAATAAAGATTATTTCGTTTGTATATTGACGTAGACACCCGCGCGACGCAAATAAAAAAAAACGAATTTTCTGAAAATAATTAAATATTATAGGTATGGGCGGGTGTCTGCGTCCTAACCATAACCATAAAAACACAATTCGAGTTTTCTTTCGTAAATTTCTATCAAATCATGTATTTTGCACGATGATTTATTTACTTAAATTCGAACAGTTATATTTTAACTAACTAAAAACGCAATAGCTCTGTTTCTATTTGTAAATAAATATTACACATTGTGTATAAAGCGTCGTCAATAAACGAAAAAAAAAAAAAGCGTGTTTTAAAAAATAAATCGAACCTAATATAATACATAATGGTATGATGGACTTTATTTTGTATTTTCAAATGCGGTTTTTTTTTAGGAGATAATACGATTTATTTTTTATTACACGAATAGATTTCGATGTCGCTTCCATATAATACAATTTAATATATAATACAGCGATTCAATTTTGACAATAGTATATTTAGTTACCCTATCTATCTTGGCCAGAATGTTAAAAAAAAAAAAAAAATAATAACAATCAAAAAATAAAGTAATTTGGAATTCGCGATAAACTTCACATATAACGACAGTTTTTTTTTTTTTTTATAAGAACGTTATAAACATAAAAACAGTTATAAATCGTGAATTCGAAGTTTTTCGACGCATCTAAAAGTTTAATAATAAAAAATTAGAAGATGAAACTAATGGTTTTGATTAATTTTGCCGTGTATTATACTAGTTTATTATAATAGTCTATAATATAATAAAATAGTTAAATTTTTTAGGAATTATAAATAGGAAATCGTGTACAAAACATTTATCGGGACAGAAAGTCTACATAACAAAAAAAAAATATCCCCGATAACAATGTTCATAAATACCAAAAACAAACATGTTCGAAACGATCGTTAAATTTATTTACGGCAAAATGAATTTTTTTTTTTTTTTTACGTTACGTCCAACTGTTAATATTTAAATGCCGCAGAACGAGAGTTCATTTTTCAAACGCCTCGATCCAACGCACTGAAATTAACAAGGAAATAAAATGCTGAGAATATCATAATATTGTTTTTCAATGTAGTGATATTCGTACCGGAAAATTACAGATCAACACTATTCACAGTACGGACGGTTGTCTATCCCCTCGGGTAATTATATGCAAATACGAAAATGTATATTTTGAATTAGCTTATCGTTTTACGATTTTCCGTTGATTACCTATTTGGTTTTGTGAATTTCATTCTATGATATTGTGTTTCATTCATTTGTTCCCATTCGATTTGCTTTTAGAATTTTACTGATTTTGAAAATGTAATCTGATAAAAAAAAAAAAATTGTTGAGATATTTTAACAGACTATCGCCGAAACAAGTGTAGTACAAATGACTGCATATTTCAATCACCCGACGTTTCTGGAATGTATCTCTTAGAGTATGTTAATCGCGGATTTCTACATTATAAATAAGGTACCTACTTCTACTTCAATCATCTGATCCGCGTCTTAATATCTTTAAATAAGTTGTCGTGGTTCGTGTACAATCGTGTGATGATTAGGTTAGGTGGTGCTGTACGTAATGTAGAGTAATTATTCCGGTTCACGATCTTTATTAATACAAATCGAAAACCCTGGAGCTCTCTATACACGGCGTTTTGTGTACTGGCTGAGTTTAGGTTTTGATACACGCGAATGTTGTGAAGATATGAAGAATATCTTTGGAGGAGTTCAGTTAAGTTAAGTTAAGCCATTAGTGACATATATACGAACAAGAAAATGACAAGCGTATTTTTTTTGAAAAATCAATAATAACTTTATTCCGCGAGCCTATTAACGGAGTAGTGCGTCTTAAACTTTATATACGAAGAGTATATTGTACCCTATCCTCGATGGTGCCTCCTTCCAATATGACCTTCCATTTCAATGACGCTTTTTGTCAAACTATCTGACTTTAATACTATGCCAAAGTTTTCGTTTTTCCTATATTCCGTCCAGTGCTCCATTATTATTATTATTCGCCCGTTCTGTCCATTGAATTATAAACATTTTTCGATAGCACTGCATCATTCAAAAGCCTTTAATTTGTTTCTCTTCTATACCAATTGTCCAAAGTTTTGTAGTCATAAAAGACCACGCTCCACACATATCTTTTCCGAGACGTATTTCCTTATCTGTAGGGTCACGCTATTTGTAGCCGCCAATACCAGGATTTCATCATGGGAAAAGCGTGAACGACATATAATTTTTTTTAATTTTTATAGTAATATTTGTGGTTATACACCATTTGGATATCGAAAGACGGTCGGTGGTCAGTCGGCTTAGAGTGTACACTCTGAACCACGCGTGTGAACAAAAAGGACAATGTAAAATTTTAGAATGTATAACGAATTCAAAAAATATCCGTATAGGATAGGTAATTTTATGGACATAATAAATATTTTACGGAAAACGTATAAAGTTGACACATATGGTTTTGAAAGACAATGTACACATAACGTACCTACCGAAATGTATTAGTTCGAACACGCGACGGTGCGCACGAGCGTTTCACGGGGCTCCGCGGTAGTTAATTGAACCGGGGCCGTCGATTCATCGGCAACGGAAAATACGTTTTATGCTTTTGGCGTTCAAAAATATTATTACTAACGTATAATTATTATAATATTAATTTGTTTTCTTACGGTAAAGGTACGGACACGTAACGTTATTCAATTGATTTTTTTTGTTTTGTTGTTTACTGGGCGTATACGCGTTTTTTAGTATGTATTTTTTTTCGAGGAAGAAAAATACGCACAGCTTTTATTAGAAAATTTCCTAGGATAATCTCATAATATTAAAATCTCGAAACCTCGATAAGTTTATCGATATATAATTTGTTACGGGTATACAAAGTCGTTTTGTTTCAAATATGCATTTTATTTATATCTGATCAAGAAGAGACCGTGTCACGGTTGAATTTGTAATCTCTGTATTTCTAACGGATAATTAGCAAAAATGTGTTTGTGTAAAATATACGAAAAGGCCTTTAAACTTTTAAAGATAACATTGAGTTTCAGAGATAAAACACCTATAATATAATTTGTACACGGCAAATCCATTAACGGATTTTAAAACATTCATATTACCAAAAGTTGTCATTAGTTATATATATAAAAGAATTTCAAACACGATTTATTTCACCTCCGATAACGAGTTGGATATTTAGTAAATTGTAAATCGACAAAATACGATTGTCTTCAGAATTTGGCCGGCTTAAAATTGTATAACGGGTGTTTCATCTCTAAAACCAATTTTAAAGGTCGTTTCGTTTATCTTACACGATCGTATTTTTGGTATATTGCCCGTTAGAAAGAGAGAAAATGCATCTGTGACAGATCTCTCGAGTCATATTTAGTCAAGTCGAATGACGAGCGTTTCACCGGGCTCCGCGGTAGTTAATCGAACCGGGGCCGTCGATTCGTCGGCAACAAAAAATACGTTTTATGCTTTTGGCGTTCAAAAATATTATTACTAACGTGTAATTATTATAATATTAATTTGTTTTCTTACGGTTAAGGTACGGACACACGTAACGTTTTATTCAATTGATTTTTTTTGTTTTTCTTTTGTTGTTGTTTACTGGGCGTATACGCGTTTTTTTAATATATTTTTTGTTTGTTTCGTTTCGTTTTTTTTTTTTTTTTTTTTTTTACATATAATTAAAAACGTTGACCCGAATCAACATCGCGATAATTTCGTTAGGACGGACGTACACACAGTGCCGGCCGGAGCCGTGTAACGCACGCGGTTTCGCCCGAGCCCCCGAGGTTAATATTTCACCGTAATGGAATAAACGCGAAAAATTTGCGGACGGATTTTGCGGCCATTAACTAGGCGGGGTACCCGTGTACGTAACACAAAACGCCGTACAAAGTAAACGCCAAACGTTGCCCGTAACCCCGAAAATGTTTCTATTTACACGTGTGTGTCCGAAATGTTTGAGAGAAAAAAAAAAAAAAAAAAAACTTTTGCGGAACAACGCGACGGCGGCGGTCTAAATACCGACTTATTCTATAACCGACGGGTTATTAAACGCGATTAGAGTTTTCGCACACATCGCATTCCCATTGTGCTAGAACCCCGCAATGGTGACAATATAATATAATTACAGCGGACGTTTATTATTATTCGGCAAATATAATTACGACACACATTTATTATGTCTAAACGGGGCCTGGTTACTGGCCTGTGGCCCGCGGCGCCGTCGCGCAAGTCTCGGTTACGCGTGCGAGGCGATTGTATCCGGTACTACCGAGACGGGCACGACCCACTAATTCCCAGTGTAACTGATTCGGTTGACTGACTGATTATTTGGCTAATTTTTAGTTGACCAACGATTTCAAACCACTTCAATTTGTACTACAACGTACAAAGCTTTTTCCGTTCTAGTGTGTACACCACATTAAGAATAAGACGTATATAGAAACCAATTGCAAAATATAGTTTCAAAAACTATCCAGTATCGAGCCTGAAACTTGTAGCAGGAATCGGGTATTTCAAATCTAATTACAATATGTGAACAAATTCGGTATTAAAATAATATTTTTTTTTTTGCTAATAATCTCGGGCTTCAAAGATTATTTTTACAGAGGTCCGTGTGCCACAAATGGTTAAGAACCGCCGATCTATACTATAAGAATCTCTCGTCGCACTTTATGCACGTGATTAAGGTTGGGGTACAGTATGATAGCGGTTCAAAAACGAAAAAGTACTGCCGACCGTGGTTAAAAAGTTGTACACAGCTTTGTCTGGTAAAATTATGCAAACAATTTCGGGTAAAATATATTTTTACGCGTTATTTTAGTAAAATACACGTATTTGTGACAGTATAGAAGAAAAAAAATACGCACAACTTTTATTATAAAATCTCCTAGGATAATCTCATAATCTCAAAATCTCGAAACCTCGATAAGTTTATCGATATATAATTTGTTACTGGTATACAAAGTCGTTTTGTTTTAAATATGCATTTTATTTATATCTGATCAATAAGAGGCCGTCACGGTTGAATTTGCAATCTTTGTATTTCTGACGGATAATTAGCACAAATGTGTTTGTGTAAAACAAACGAAAAGGCCTTTAAACTTTTGAAGATAACATTAAGTTTTAGAGATAAAACTCCTATAATATAATTTGTACACGGCAAATCCATTAACGGATTTTAAAACATTCATATTGCCAAAATTGCCGTTGGTTATGTATAAAAGAATTTCAAACACGATTTATTTCACCTCCGAGTTGGATATTTAGCAAATTGTAAATCGACAAAACACGATTGTCTTCAGAATTTGGCCGGCTTAAAATTGTATAACGGGTGTTTTATCTCTAAAACCAATTTTGAAGGTCGTTTCGTTTATCTTACACGAAAAATACGATTGTATTTTTGGTATATTGCCCGTTAGAAAGACAGAAAATGCATCTGTGACAGCCTCTCGAGTCAAGTATAGTCATGTCGAGTGACGAATAATACAAATTGAATCGTCGTAAGGTTGTTTTATTGGCCCCATTCTTTCAATAGGAAATCCCGGATACGCCGCTACAGTTATTTCGATTTAGTTATCATTTTGCTAAATCAGTGGTTCCCAAACCATTTGTATTGTACTCCCTATTTGTAGACATTCAAAAATCGCATGCCTTCCTCCCTCCCATAAATTGAAAAAAAATTGATGACTTGTTTTTATGTACGTTGCAAATAAACTATACAATATACGTAATGACTATTATTTCCTTTTTTTTTTTTTTTTTATCGATAACAACAAATAATAAAACATAAATAATAGTAAATAATACAATAATATAATGAAATAATTTGTCGTTTTTCCCTCCGTTGTATGTAAAATAATAATAATTTAATATATTCGAATTGATAGCTACTTGCACCCTACTCTTCCCACAGGTTGAGGAACATTATACTAAAAATGTTTTTTTTTTTTTTTTTTTGCAAATTAAAACATAAAAACTTCTAAAGATTACATAACTCTTGAATAATATCAAAATTGTTGACCCGGTTATAATAATCTGTAGCTTTGTATTTGTATTATTTTTTTCTGTTTTTTGTGTGCGCAGTTGATTGGACCGCAGTTCATTTTGGCCATACAACCGTCGTTGGTCGACCGATGGACAGAGGAGACGCACTCGGCGTGGACATCGCTGTTTTTGAACATGGCGTACATCATGAAGGGCTCGATGGCGGCCGAGGAGAGGTTCAAAGTGAAGAAGAACGTCACCTGAACGCCGCCCTACGATACTTATTACCACGCCAATTATTAATATCTACACGATTATCGTTGTTCTGTGGACTTTTTTTTTTTTTGTTCTTTTTCTTGTTCTCTTTTCCGAGTTATTATCATTACTTTATGGTTATTATTTATAATGTTACACCGCGAGTTAGGTACGCATCTTATAGCGATTAGATTTAGACGAGAGTTGTCGCGTATATTTTTAATATTATTCAAAAAATTGCACGTGCATTGCGTCCGTCACGTTTGGACGTTTTTCTATAGCCGCCAATTATAATTAATCACACGATACATTCTTCTGCTTCGCACATAATAACAATAATAAATATTACCGTCAAATTGTATAGTTCTTTTAACAGCGGTGGCGAATCGCGAAGCGGTAACCTACACATCGCACACTTTCGGTGTGTCGAGTGTTCGAATGTTGAGTGTCGTACAATTAAATACCATCAAAGTCATGTGTTACAAAAAAGATTTTTATTTTTTTACACGGTTAAAAGTGTTTGAATATTATAAAAAATATTCTCGTTTTGATATTATAATTCTACGATGCTCTGGTATACTTGAACCCGCCTTCCAGTCCTAGTGCATTATGTGGTTGCGCAAACGTGGTCGGGTAACATTATTGATTTTCGAAAGAATAGTAGGTGCACCGTCGTGTTCTCGGCCCGACTGTTGAAAATCGAGTGTACCGACCGAGGAAATCTGCCTGGCAGTTTCAAAAACCCAACAAAAACATTAACCATTTATCAGAAGCGAACGGATATAATGGGCAGGACACGTACGGGGATATAATAGTATCAGCAATCCGATAGGCACTGATAAAGGGGAATCAACTGTCAAAGACCAGGAGGCTGTAAGAGAGCGGGAAATAGTCGAAGCAGCAAAGGCCCTGGAATGGGCTGCACAAGCTACAGGATAAGAAGACGTTCTACGATGTTATTATGTTCTTGCGCTAGTGATTTAATATTTTTCAAAATATCGATTTAGTAAGTGTAATAGATTTCCATATACACATATCTGTACGAGTATATACAATTAATTATTTGTGTGCATTGTGGAAATTATTATTTGTCGGCGTGTAGGAACCTAAACCCGCGTAGGAACATTTAAAATTAAAAATTCAAAACGCGCATTGTTACGATTAATTTTGTTCTATATTACAAAACACAGCCATTTTAATACATAATTCATAATTTATATTTCATTGGATTTATATCTTTATCGTTGGAACATGACACGACGTATACAATTACTTTTATATCGTACGATTTTCTGATTTTTTTTTTTCTTCTTCTTCTCTTTAGCCCCGGTGTCATAAAACGACCACTTGGTGTGATTTTATGATATCCGGCATTGTGACACATGACTTTCTAACACTCGACCTACGTTCCAGTGCACCGCGCCGAGGTGTTTTGAGAGAGGCGGACGACGGATTGTGGTCGAAATTATATTCGATTATCGGTCGACGGTTTAATTTTTATCACGGTTTAATTTACCTATGTATTATTGCATAATGTGTACCTAATAATTATGTTATTTCGTTGGGTTGCCGGTTTTGAATGTGCTTATAAATTGAGACCGCCAAAGGATTTTGAAATAGTCGTATCGTGTCCCGGCGCCCTTGTGTAAGAGAGCAAGTAAGTCACAATATTATTTTTCATAGGTACCGGCCAGGCCGGAAACGTCGAAGCCGTGAAATGTCTCCAAGCGGGCCACGTTTATCCGATGCCTACGCGGCCTGCGTAGCCGGACAAATGCGTCGCGTGCAGGGCCCGGCGGTATTCCGTCACAATCGATTCAACGACATTTTTTTTTTTTCAGTATTTCACTACGAGCCCGGGGAACGCCTGGCGTTTATAGTTGAAAACAAATTCGAACAACGATTTACCGTATACAATACACACTACCAATAATCGAATACGGAATACATTTATTTTGGACGGATACTAAACGTACCGAACCGGGCCACCGGGATTTTCACTGTTATTGTTGTGCGTTCATTTTTTTTTTTTTTTTTTTTTTTTTTTTTTTTAGGGGGGAAAGGCCATTATTTTCACGAATACGCCGCGGCGCGTACTAAATATATTATTCTTCGATCTCGGAGTACGCGCTTTCCGTGTGCGATCAATAAAAATTCACCCCGGACACATCCGTAGATGTACCATAAACGTGTTTCGTGAACCGTAAAGGATTTCACCTTACGCTCCCCCGGGCTCGATTGCACGGAATCGGAACGTAATTATTGTATGCGAAATCGTAAAATCCCGATCTATGACTATATCGAAAACGTTTACCCGTCGTCGGATCGTATCCAATTACGACGGAACTTTACGCGATACGATCAATCGACCAAAACTAGAAAACCGAGCGGTTTTCGTTCGCGGTGTACACATTTATCAGACCCGCGCGGCTTCGCGTTACGCAATATAAGAGAATTTTTCAGTTCGATCACGAGTATACATACACTTGACTAACTAACATTATCGGCAGTTCTTAAATAATTTATATAGCGTTATGTATTATTTATGCGGTTCAAAACATATATATATATATATATTTTGAAAATGTTTTATTTATTTATTTATTTATTTTTATATATATATATACGCCAAAAACATAATAATCGTGTATTAAACTTTGAAACAAAAATAATAATACTAAGTCACATAATGTTTAAAGTTTTTTTTTTTTTTTGTTTTTATTTTGTAATATGCATTTTTTTATCGCCGTCGCCGAAAAAGAAGAATTTCGCGAATAGATATTAAAATATTATTATTATTGTTATTATTATTATTATTATAGATAATTTTATAATCGCAATCGCTTAAATAATATAATCGTAATCTTTTATTCATTGCGTTAGTGTAACGATATTATTTTGTACGAAATTACACGCAAAAAATTTAAATAAACTACTACTAGGTGTTGTCTTGATATTGTGTTTATCGATTATATTTACATTGGTCGCTATTATACACCGTAATCAAACTGCGTGTTACATATATTCGTGTTGTGTAGATTGGACAACGTGTGTACCTATCTATGCTTCCCGTGCTAAATCCATAAATGTCCGTGGATCAATAATACCGTGTGCCGATATTCGATGGAGTTTTTTTTATAAAACAGTGAAATTTAATACTCAGAACCGTCGTGTTGAACTCCGGGGATGTTTTATCTCGTTTATATTAAAAAAAAAAAAAAACGATTACTAATTTTATCGCGTACAAATTGGCCAAGTCGCTCGATTGTGAGAATTTTCTATACATATGCATATATATATATAGTTTTTTTCTCTCTCTAACTAGTTTGTAACTTTGTTGAATAACCGGCATATGCGAATAAAATATATTCGCTCGAGTCAAACTACTCGCGTCAGTAGATAATATATATATTATAGCGTTTATGATAGCAGGCGGCCTTTAGGCGATTTCTAACCGCGTGCGTTTATACCGAATGAGCAAATAAAAACCGATCGTAAAGTTTGTTAATTCATAAATCACACAAGTGAATAAGATAAAACTTTTCTCCGATCACTACTCTGTACGAGTCAGTCCCGTTTGTAAATAAATATACTGTGGAAATATTATTATTATCATTGACGGCGGCACTAAAATCGGTTCGTTTTATTTTTGTCGACTTATTAATAATAACCCTCAGTGCGGTATTACATTGACTAAAATTGTATTTATTTATTTTTTTTTTTAATAAAATTGCTTCAAATTGTTCGCGTACGCGTTCAAATTTAACGATGATGCAGATTCGTTTGCCCAACGGTATTTTATTCGAAACATTTTTCAGATTTCCAACACGTCGTCTTGATAATAAAATATAAACTTACGACATACGACAATTCATCAGTTTTATATTCGTTGATGTTACCCCGGCTACAGAGGAATTAAACACGAGCAATACTATTATCTTACCGGTTTACCGAACTCCGCTCGAAATCATTTTTTTGATTTAGTTATTGATTTTTTTTTAAGAATGACTTATCGTTGTTTTCAGCGTATAAATTAAATAACTTAAATGTCTTATACCTTCCCGCCTTACCGCCTACAACAACGGCCTGCCCACGGCGTGAAGTATATCCGGCTTTTACTATTTTTGTGATCGATTTTTCCAGCTGTCCGCTATAGCGACGACGACGACGACGCGAGCGGATTAACTTCTCGGTACAGATAACGAATATTTGTATTACTTTAGAATAAATAAACATAAAGTTGGTTATTGACATGAATATATCTTAAGAAAGCTTCATTTTAATATGATCATATCTGCTGAATATTACGGTATGGACGAGTCGGGAACGCTAAAGTAGTTTAAAAGAACACAGATGTGGTGACTGAGAATAAATATTTGATATTACTTTTGTTAGAAGTTTTCGTCGACGAATAATCCGTTCATCGTTGAAATTATTATGGAATGTGTGTCATGCTACACACGTCGTCTTTTAAAATACAATAGACAAAGAAACGGGTAAAGAAAATATTTTCTATGGTTTTTATTTAACGACAACGTCATAATCCATAATTATTAATGCGGTATATTGGCGCGTTAAAATTTTAAACTAAGTTAATATAAATAATTTAATTAATTTATAATTTAAATTAACTTTTTTGTTAACACACCATTGACTTTTAACTTAATAATTTTTCTTGAAGGGGGTACTTAACGTTTTAACTTCAAGTTAATTGTGTGCATTTTAATTTTGTTTGAAGACAAATTTTCATAATTTCATATTTTATTTCTTATTTGATAAATACACAATTTTAGTAAAATGCCGAGCAATATTTATTGTTTTAAAAAATTCATAAAGCGATAAGTGGCAACAAGATACAATGTGGTGTGAGGTACAATGGTCATAGATTTATTTTTATGTTTAAACCGGATAAAGTGATAGCAGTACTGTGAGTGATAATGTTACTTTTTCTGTAAAATATAAAAATGTAAAATGTTTCTGTAAAACATTTTATTTCACGTAGCTATTCGCGGGTCTCAACGAATATGTTTTATAGTTTAAACTGAATTACGATAAAAAAAAAAAAAAACCTAATCGAAAGTTACACATACCGTAGTTGTGTAAATTTCATGATTAATTGGATAACATTTCCTCAGTTCTTGCGTAGACGCCGTACAGTCCACACGTTAATTGCCACTCGCTCCGTTATCAGCTCTTGTTTTCGTGTGTATTGTTCGTCGCGCGGTACTAGTGCCGCAGGTAATGTATAAGTTACCTAATCTTAACCAACCTATAAATTGCCTCATTCTAAATATAATTGTAAATTATATTTATCTACATCATTATGAGTTACTCTAATCGCCCACTAACTACTATCAACAAAAATCCCAAATCACCAAAGAATGAACAACCAGCAAATAAAACTGTACCACCGTTAATTCTCTCCAAATCATTAATTGATCAAACGGGCAACAACAGCGCCTCGGACTTCTCTGACAACGATTCGGTCTGGCAAACCGTCCGATTGAACCAAGTCCCATTGAACTCAAAACGTTCAAGATCACCAAACAGCACTTCTCCCACCACAAAAATACCAGACACTAATATTTTTATCTCAGCTAACCGTTTTTCTCCGATTTCTCCTCTTAATGAACCTCAACCAATTGAAACTACACTTACAAATCCAATTATCAATAGAATTAAAACTTCAAAACCCCCTCCTATATTTATTCAAGAACAAATAAGCTATAACAATTTTTGTCTAAAAATTAAACAATTAACTGATGAAACTGGATTTGATTACAAAAGCTTTACCAAAGGTATTAAACTCCAAACATATAGCCCTGACTCCTATCGATAGTCGTCACTTACCTCAAAAATAATAACGTCTCATTTCACTCATTCCAACTAAAAGAGGAAAAAGCATATCGTGTCGTAATTAGAAACTTGCATCATTCAATCGACACCTCTTCTATTAAACAAGAACTATTAAATAAAGTATTTATCACTCGTAACATAATGCCTGTAACTAACTACAAACTCACCTTAATACTCTTTCACAATGGTTCATCAACTGGAAAATAAAAATCAACAAATCAAATTCCTCCTTTGTCACTTTCTCGCTCAGACCCCATAACTACCCAGCTGTAACTATCAACAACATCATCATTCCTCACTCGAATGAAGTTAAATACCTTGGTCTTACTTTTTACAGGCGCTTAACCAGGTCTCTTCATCTTAAAGACAAGCGTAAGAAACTTAATTCCAGACTCTTTCTGTTAAGGCCACTCCTTCGTTCCAACCTAACCATACCCATCAAAATCATTTTATATAAAACCCTTCTTCAACCAATATGTACATACGGTATCGTAATATGGGGCTCTACCAAGACCTCATATAAAAGGACTATTCAAGCTTTTCAAAACATCTCTCAACGTCTAATCCAGGGTGCACCCTGGTTTGTTTCAAATGCCACCTTAAATTACCTTCCGTCAATGAAATTGCTGCTATCTACTACAAACACTTCCACGCCAAACTTCTACATATCCCAAACCAATTAATCAATGAGTTAGCTTCATTAAAACTTCCTGGCAACCCAAACAGACGCCTCAAAAGGAAGTGGTACCGTGATTTGAAAACTTAAGAATCTACAAATTAACAAATTATTAATAATATTATTATGAGGTATCACAACTGTGTGATTCCTCTTCAAGTGTATATAAAAGTTAATTGTCTGTAAATTATTATTATTATTATTATTACTTATTGTACAAACTGTACAGATTGTAATTTTTCAAATAAAGGCAAATTTAAAAAAAAAAAAAAAAAAAAAAAAAAAACATTTCCTATCAAAAAAACACTTCTGAAGTTGACGATCGGAGCGAGATTTCTCGTCAAAAATCGACAGACAACAATAAAAAAATAATAATAAATTTTAAAAAGCACACAAATCGTCGTAAAATCAATACGTTCGGAATCTAAAAATCTAGATACCGCGATTAATGAAATCCTGAAAACTAATAAACGTAAAGCTGTTTAAAATGTTGACTCAGTCAAAAATCAGTATTGACATTACTATGTAATCGTGTACATATTAATTGTTACTATCTAAAACATAAAAACTCGTTCGACTGTGACGCGTGACGGACGCGTTTTTTGTGTGTGTTTTAAAGGCGACAAGTGTATTTGTATAATGTGTAAACCGAAAAACATTTAAAATGAACGTAAATAATGAAACAACGCCGAAAGTATGTTTTATATTCATTTTATGTTCCAGAGAGATATTTGTATAATACGGTTACCCTAGAAAGCTCTAAAGGTGAAATTGAGACGTACCATCGTCCCGTATCTCGTGTGTGCCCGTGGCGTATACTTTAAAATAATATCGTACCGTATCGATGCGAAAATCGTTTCTATAAAAACCGTTTTGTAGAAAACACGTTTTTATCCCCGTGCTATGGGCAAAACAGGAAATCCCGGGCAATTGTGCAGTACAAATGTAAAAACGATAATTGTAATATTCCGATTTTTTTCCTATGTTGACCGGACATGGTCGTGCTCGAGAATTGTGTACCACGGCCGGATTCGTGCGGGCAAAATGATCCGAACACTGCGCACGTGTATATCGGTTGACATTCAATACGTAAAAATGGCAAATACACATATTATAACTGCTGTGTATGCAAAACGTTATCTGCCAAGACCCAAAAATGTAATTGTAAAAGTCTCCAAAGACTTTGCAACTCAAAGTGTCACCGCAGTGCGGTTCGTGTAATAGCAAGTAATAATAATATATATATATATATATATATATATCAGTGTTCGTACAATCCGAATGAATATCCGTGGCAATTCGGATATCTGTAAATGCTATTTGGCGGTTATTGTACGTAATATATATTTACTACACCGGATATCGGTCTTAATCGATAATTCAAAAACGAAATCGAGAATATCCGGGTGATAAATGGTCAGCTCCACATATTAAAAAAGAAATATTAAATTATCCATAAAAATCGTGCTAAGTACTTACAAAATATATTTTAAGTATACTTATAATTAAGGAAAAACGCAAAACAATAAATAGATGTAAACATGAAAACAATTGGGCTAAACGGGACACTGCGATCGCGATATTTCGTTTAAAACTATTATTGTAATTGTATAACCACCTGACAACACGTACGATTTATCTTATGTCACAGTTAAATAAAATATTTTAAAACCTTTGATCGTACAGAAATCCGAATACTACGGGTATTCGAATGTATTCGAAGTACCTATTCGGATTTGGCTATTTCAATTATCTACCTAATATTAGAATGTATTTTATTAATTTATAAAATTACAATTACAAAAATCAATTATAACGCGTTCGAATGGACCGAGTGGCGCATGCGCAACTAGATAGGTGTTTGGGAGCGCTAAAGCCCCCGACGATAATCCAGCACCCTAAGTCCTAAAAAGCCGAAAAATAATTTGACAAAAAAAAAAAATACCCGTTTCTTTATTTCGTGTTGGTTTTCTTATTGTTTCTGACGTTTTTATCGAAAAGATTAATGGTTCGCGGTTGCATCATTGCAGCAATGCAATCCGCCCTCCCACAAACACACACACGCGTGGTTTAAGATAGTACTTATCTGTTATCTGTCCTAAAGAAAAAAAAACGGTTGTAAATACAGCGTATATTTATTTTATAGTTACGTGTATCGTCAATAAATTGTGAAAATATTAAATAACGAAGGTTAGGTTACCGCTGTGGCCTACCCATGGCACCAGAGTACGTGCGGTTAATTTCTATATGTCGACATCGATGTTTAAAATTAATATTCGCCAATAATTCACGACGAAACACAAATGCATCGTGAATTAAACTTATACTTATTGTCACATTGTTAAAAAAAAAAAAAAAAAGGGCGAATTAAAAGTTTGTTGGCGATTTATCGAGAAACTCTTGATTATAAAATATTCTATGTTCGTATAACGAATTCTCTGAAATTTTAATAAATTGATACTTATAATAAAACAAAAAAAAAAAAAACCCCAATAATTTTCTTTGTTTATTTGATTTTACGGTCTAGTAGATCATATCAATAATTAAACAGACCGACCGATATCCCTCAATGTTAATCGTTGTTATAACCATGCAGTATTTCTCAAATATTATTGGATGTATGTAATTTTTTTTATTATTATTATTTTTTTTTTTTTTTTTGGTTCTGTGCTAATCAGAAGGAAACGGACGAAAAATCGGTTTTTTATTTTTTTTTTCTGGTCCACTTTATAATATATCGTTGGCCTTACGTATCCGGTTTCCAACGGTCGGCGCTTGTTCGACACCGACGATGGTCCATTGTGAAACGCACACGGTTAGTAGAAACAATATATTTTATGACGTGCCGTATTGTATTATACACGCGTTGACAACGGTAAAACGACATCTATTACCCGTAAGTTCTGTCGAGTACATGGGCTTTTCCAGGCCCACGTGTATTTAACCGGGAACCCGTACCCCGGAGCTGTTATACGTACGCCCTCGAGACCGCAGACGTTAAACTGCGCGCAAAATGAAAACTTTTTAACGCGCCGGCAAAGAAACGCGCCAGCGTTGGAACTAATTCTTCTTCTTCTTTTTTTTTTTTTTCTTTTTTTTATTTACGATGGAAATCCCGAGACCGCGGACGCGCGCTCCGGCCGCGCCTGTTTTCCGCTGGCGTTCACACGGCACGGTCCGGACGAAACGTTAACCACTTTCGACCGGAAACGATTACCAGAATCAATTATTATTATTATTATTATATTTGGGTCAGAAATTTAACGGCAGTGTATTTTTATGTTTTTCGAAATAGTTTGCGGTCATTTACACATTTACGGGCGATCGTCGTCTACGGCGTTTGTCCGAAGCAAATTATTATCCGAAATTCTCGCGGGCCGCCGCGTTTTCGTTGTAAAATCGCATGTATTCCAACATGCGAAAATTCCATTTTTTAGTATAACAACAATTAACTTATTTCATTTGTTGAACTGCAAGTTATTTATTATTTTGTTTTTAGGGTGACAAAGTTTTTCCGAAACTAATTCGTCTACATTTCGTCGTGTTTAGGAGACGAGTCGTTGGTCAGCGAGTGTTCTGGGCGAGTGTCGGTCCATCCGCCGAGTTTGAGTTTTCGATTTGACACATTTCGTTCGCGAAAAATTACGCTCACCAGTGTAAGTACGACCAAAGAGACACGTCGTTTTTAACGCGTTGTTTCGGAAATTACGATATGTCCCCGCGTCGATATATTTTGGCCAAAAAAAAAAATTGAAAAATTCTGCGTTGTTATGCTTTTATTTTAATATCGTACTGCTCTGTAAATCAATAATATCCGTTCGCGTAGTTTCCGGGACATATTCAACTGATAATCAAAATGGAATCGAGAAACAAATCGTAGAACTTTTCGTTAGTTTTGTAACCAGAAGTTGCTTCAGCGTATTTTTATCGAAATAGAAATGCTTGCCGCGAGATGAAGACCCCCTGGCTTTATAGTATCCAGCAATAATTATAACTATTATTACAATAATTATTGTACGAGTGTATACATTTATTCGATGTATGGGTTTACGTAATATGGTATTCGTTCGCGTTTATTTCACGCGTGTACTCACTCCCTCCGTCAATATTCACGATTGTAGAATATATTTGGTTAATGTTTTAACAACAGTAATACCGCTGGATTTCACAGATAGAAAAATATCCAATGTGCAAACCATTCGCTATATAAAATGCAACCGACAGCTTATATTTTTAATATCAAATAAGCATGTAAAATGTAAAACTTTTGTACGTATTTCGCGTTTCGCATATACAATATATATTTTAATACAATTCCATAACTTTGAAATTTATGTTTGAATATTTTTATTTTTATTTTTATTTTTTTTTTTTTTGTGTGTAAAACGTATAATCCTGCAGCACAGATCACGGGGAAATTATTAGTTTTACAATGATTTGTGTTCGGTTTTCGGCCCAGAAACGAATTTGTTGAAATGTTAAAACACTCGGAAAATGTTTTATCGTGAATTTGAAATATTTGAGTACTCAGTATTGGAACACAGACGGGATACTATGCTATACTTCGAATTACTAATCGGCGTTCCGAAAAATTGAACGAAACCCAAGAGAAATAATAACGCCGTGAAAGGAATCGAAGGAATAAAGGACAAACAATATGGTAAAAGCGGTTTTCGGACGATTTCAAATATAAAAACAAATATTAGAATGCACGTGTTTGTATGATGTAACCGTTACGAATAACGCGTTTTGTTACAGACGGCGATGTGTATTTTATTTTGTGGTACACGGCACAACAAATGTATTTTACAACGCGTACCTGATACTTAAAACCAAGTAAAACATTGTTAATGGACACTGTAAATGTGCAATATTATTGAGAGGACGCGGAACATCCGTAAACTTGTTTGTAACAACGCTAAAAGCCGTTTCACGCGGCCAGGAACAAACGCCAGAGTTCAGCTCGCACTGTTTTTATTATTCCGATATGACTACTGTGGAACAAGTTTATTTTAGCTTTAATATTTTAATCATTTTATGTTTTTTTTATACTCAAATAACCGTTTTCGTAGCAGTGGTAACGAAACAAATAAATTTAAAACAACGTTTTCCTTTTACAGGAATGGTTTTTAAGGAGAATCGGTTTTATTACGAATTGTGTTGTTTTTGTCTTTTAACAATTTTTCTGATTATTCCTGTAGTTTCCTGGATAATGGATAAAAAAAAAAAAAAAAAAAAAAAAAACGGGAACGTTTACGCAATAACAGATTTCCGCTATTTTCAGTTTTGTTTCTGTTGTTGTAATTCAGTTTAAACAATCGTAGAGACCTGAAATTTTCACCGAATACTTATATTCTGTTCTTTCATTTTTAAGACGTAGTCGAATTATAGTATCGAGACTTTATATACGGTTACCGTAATAATTCACGGTATTGTTCAATTGTATAATCAAAAATATACGATCGAAGAGAAACGTATTAATCGATCGCGATACATCGAAATCACTCAAACCGCACGATCCATTAGAAATGTCGCGTTAATGTCCCACGACAACACGTGCCAATCGGTCAATCGTCGCCTCAGTGCCGTTTGGTTAATACTCTCTCCGTGCTCATTTCCCTCATTATCGATTCTCCAAGGTCGCCTTCAATCTGAAGCCTTCAAATACCCCTATATTCTTTTAACCTTTCTAGCTACCCGTAATTAAATATTTGTCTATAAATTCTCCCTTAATAAATATAATAAAACAGAATTCGTATTACTAATAATGTCGAGTTAATCTAAATCTTAAAATAAATATGTATGTATTTGTTTTTAAATATATATATGTAGTTTCTAAACAACCGAGTGGTTTAAACAAATCGTCCATGCCTTCAATATATTTACGTAATTTTTTTTTTTAATGCGAGTGTCGCTACATTACTTGTTATCGTGGGTTACAGTGCCGTAGCAATGGAATGACGAACTGTGCCTTCGCAAACCTGTGCTTCAAAAGTGGTATTTTTATTCTACCTTATTCTACCTTTTTTTTTTCGATCTAAATCTGATCATGAACTTTGAATCTACGACAATAATTACCGCTCCTCATCCGTGAGTATTTTCAACGTTGGCGTATTGTAGGAAGCATATATAAGATAGTAATTTCAGATATAAAATCCGTCCAAATATGTGCGGGTCGCGTCAAAGGAGGTGTAAGCCATGTAAAATTTAAGGGAAATTTTGTTGAAAATTCCAACCTACGCCAAGTAACGTTATACAGTGCAAGTACATTTTTCCTTTCTAAAGACTATAAAATAATAATTCAACTTCAAATTTCTTGTGGTCAAATGCTTGATTTCGCCAGTACTTATCGGTTTTCAGTATACACGATAGTCACGTTCAACCGGATAACTAAAAAGTTTAAATAAACCGTTTTTAACAACGAAAAAAAAAAAATCAACTTCATAAAAACACAAAAAGTATTATTTTAATACTTTTTAGACTCCCTTAAAAATCTACAGACATCAGTGCTGAATTAATGTGAACTATATCGTTAATAAACGATCACGGTGTCACTATATTTTCGTCTTTACACACGCGCCGTGTTGTTAAATATCATTCTGTAAAATAAACCACCGTATTGATTATAACTCGAGCTACTCAAAAAATTAATTATTCATATACCGACCTAATCAATCAAAATCATATATCAATTCGTGCACTGTAACAGCCACGAAAGTTAGTTATATTACGATGTGTATGGCGCCGAGTTTAATGGATATTACTTTTTAGAACTTTTTTTTAATCGGTTTTTAATATGACTTCGTGTAAACAACTTTTCTACCAGAAATCTTGCTTCAATCACTAGCAACATCAGGGGTGGTTTCTGGTAGAAAATTGTGTTTTATTGATACGTTGAAGAGATCATTTTTTCGATTTTCGTTTTAGTTTTCTCGATAACAACAACATATACCAAATGTCGAAATAACGGGAATATTTACGCGAAACGCGAAAACGGTTTCTGTTAATTTCCATTTATTGTTGTAATCCAGAAAGATAAAAATAATTTGTTGTATATGTGATGCAACTTTTAAAACATTCTGTCATTTTTTTTTTTTTTTTATAGATATTTAAAGTTTTTATATATATATTTTTTATTTTTATTTTTGTTTTATGCGGATTAAATTGGGTTCGTCATTCAAGTTATTCGTACGGCAATATTGTTCATTATACGTAATCCGTTGTCAATTCTTTTTTTTTAATCGACGATTCATTGATGTTAATGTTGATTAAAAAACCACGAACAACAATTGTAATTTATTTCGTTTCAATGATTTATCGTTGCGTGCATATATCAACTAAATTATCCTTTAAATCCGCCTACGACAGTTGCCCACCCACCAATAGTGCGGATGTGCCGTGATTTTTTTTTTTTTTTTAATTCAAAGGAACTGCGTATAGTTTTGTCTATTCGTGAGCTATACGTATGATCGTTTCGGGGGAAAAAAAAAACCCGGTGATACGGCTGATTAGTAAAACTCGAGCACGCACTCCAACAACGATGATTTTACGCTGCCGCATAAGTTATAATTATTTTAAAAACATCGCGAAATATACGACCGGGGTAAAACTTTTGATTGTAGGTCTGTGAAAGAATATTATTATTATTATTATTTTAATATCCTGTCTGTAAAAAAACGGAGAAAGAAAAAAAATCTCGTATACGCTTTTGAGTGAAAGTCTTTTGTGCGTACGGGCGGGGAAACTAACTTTTATCCTTTCCCGGTAAAATAATTTTAAAACGTGTGCCATCTATAGGCGGGTACGGTACAATACATTTTTTTTATTCGTCCCGTTACTATAAAATACAATCCGTTCGTCGACTATCGGACTATGGGCAGAAAACGAAGCGAATAAAATAAAAAAAACATTCATTATACAAAAATCTCGTGAATACGGGACGCGTACGAGTTTACAATCAAACCCGAATTTTTTTTTTTTTTTCGGCCGGTGATTTATTCAAGCTATACCATAGTTTAGGACACAACAACTATAGATAGCTGACTTTACGAATAAATGGAAAACCCGGTACGGATCCAGATCCGGGAGAGGGCGACGGTTTTATCGGTGTTATCATTTGGTATATATGGTATCAAAAATACGGTTCGACAAATCAAAACGGCTCTGTATAGGAACATGAATGGTGGTGGTGCACTCGTGTTGTGTCAACAATTAACACGTAATCGCAAAATTGCATATATAATGTTGGAATATTCGTAAGAAGGTTTTATAAACGATCTATAGAAATTTTAAAAAAAATTTTTTTTTTTTTTCCTGTGTTGCACTGAAGTTGTTTCCTTATGTTCTCGAGTTTAAATGATCTTCGGTGGTCAAGAAATTTTTGTAAATCGTGAAAGATCTCTCCACATCAACTGATTTAATTGGAACAAACTTGTAAAAACTTAGATCATTTGTGATAAGATCTGCAGGTAGACCATCCGTGTTGACACTTTCTCCACCAATTATTTTTGATATCTGTTTTAGTATTTTTAATCCGCTGTTTTTGTTTAAAACTATTTCAAATTTCTTATATACCTTTTGTCCATCATAACCTTAAGCTATTTGTAACTGAACTTGAACTGTTTCCAGAATATCTAAAGATTCAACTAAAGGCATATTTTTTTTTTGATTTTATGTACACCAGATTACAACTGACACAATTTTTATGTTTTCGTTAAACCAATGAATTATGCATATAAAAAAGTTCATAAACCTAAAATATGCACATTCCTACATAAATAATAACATATGCAAAAGTATGCAACAAAAATTGTTGCATTTAAAATATGCGTACTATAGATCGAATTTGTATCGAACCAGAATTTCAATATGCACTTTCTAAACAAATATGCAAATGTCTAGAGTTCCGAGCCTTGATTATTACTCACGATATATCTGTTTATGTACAATACATTTAATATAAAATTATACAAATTATAGAATATTTAATTTATTTGAGAAAATGTATTTTGAAAAATAAGTTTACGAAATGTCGAAAATATCTATAGATATTAAAAAATGTATTAAGATTATGTCGGCTCAAGTTAACTTTTTCAAACAGAACCGCTAACAATTGATTAAGAGCTTAACAAAAATAATGTTTCGGTAAGGTAATTTTGTTCCGAACAAATAGAAGATAATTGTTTTAAAAAGCCGTAAAAAGAATCCGAACTCCACTCGTCTAGTTTCTAGTAAAACCATATGTGCGTCGTACGGGTGTGTATATTATTTAAAGAAACGGGCACAAACGCTAAACACGAATGCGGATTATTTCGAATTTTCTAATTTATTGTTTTAAATACACATTTTGGTCTATGGTGAGAAAATAAAATAAACTTAAAAAATAAAATTAAAAGCAAGAGAGGTGAGTATTTTGTAGGCAGTCTTGCGAAAATTGTTTTGGAATAAATTTATTAGTAAATTTAAATAAGTTACAAGTTTAATTAGCTGTGTATAACAGTTTTCGGAGTAATATTTCAAATGTAAATGAAGTTTAATCGAACATGTAAATTCAGCCGACAATTAAAAACCACACCAAAAAGTTTAAGACGTTTTCAACCTTACCATTTTTTTTATTGTCGGTAATTTTGTCTTGGTAATATTACGTTGTATAACGTTTTATAATATTAACTTCTCGTCCCTCGATCATTCCTGTGTATATTATATAATTTATATATTTGTATTTGTACGTATGGCGTATTGCGTTTGCACAACATACACGCCATTAATTGTAACGAATTTATCTTGTATGTTTGTCTATTTATTTATTATTAATTTTATGGGCCACCGGACGTAGTCTTGTACTACACGCACATATAGACAACAAAACGTAAATAGTTATCGCAGGTTTTGCATTTTTTAAACGATCGCTGAATGTAAACTATAATGTATATAAATAATACAATAATAATGTTACATATCGATTTTTGGCAAGAAACGAAATATTACAACGCGCTCAATTACGATAGTGAAGAAAATTAAACGATTAATGAAATGAAAAATTGAGGAAAAAATTCCGCATAGTAACATTTTACTACGGCGGAAAATGTTTTATCGCGAATTATTATTATTATTATTTTTTTTTTTTTTAAAAACCTCTTTATTGCCTCTTTATACTTTCCAAAAGCGTAATAATACGGGTACTTAGCGATGTTGTTAAAAGCTGGCGCTATGAGAACATTCCACTTGGTTGAGTATATTTTTACTTTAAGGAAAAAAAAATGTATAATAATAACTATAATCAGGACGAGGTTGCATTTGAGTGAAAAATTACACTTTTAATCTGAGTGTAATACGAGTTTTATGGATAGTATTAAATTCAACAATTGTGATGTTGTATAACTCTACTCGCTACTAGGTGATATATAGACAATCAGTATGGAAAATATTATAATTATTACTTACATTTATTTGGTCACCGTGGTAATTGTTTTAACTTTTTTATTATTATTATTATATCATCCTTATCACCGAGGTAACCCGTAAATTAAACGAAATTTATATTTTCGCATCAAAAATACCAATAAGCCACCCATTACGGATTGCATTCTAAATAAAAAGCAGTCAATTTCCTATTCCAGGACCTTAAGTAACTATATACCGAATATCATGACAAATTAGCGTGATTAGAGTCTCAAACATCCAAACGTTGTCACAAACTTTCGAATTATAAATATTAAACTAATAGGATTAGGATTATTTTTATTTATTAATTTATCGATTTGGTTTATCGACTTTGGTTCTACTTTATGTTTACAGCTAACTGTGTTTAGATGTAAATTAGTTGAATATTAAATTTGTCTTTATTGTTTCTTTTAAACAACAAGACGGAGTCACCACGAAATCAACGGTGGTGATTTGTATAGTGATTGGTCAATTTATTATCTACAATTCAGGAACTGGAACCTTAATATTTTTATCGATTCCGGTTCCAATTCCGGTTCTTAAAATTATAAAATAAAAGTTCCGGTCAATACTGGTTTTTAAAAATGCATAGTTCCGAATAGCATTACCTATTGCTTAATCAGAATTTTTTTTTTTTTTTAATAATAAAACTAACAACAAAATAACAAAATCCATATTTGGTGACAATAATAAACTCTATTATTATTATTATTCATTCTATATTATGTTCAATTAAAAAAAAAAAAAAAAATGAGAAATCATATTCAAGTAAACTTCATGGCAAATTCAAGCATGTTTTTAGAAGTTTTATCCGATTACTAGGACAGTCGGTAACAATTAGCATAATTAAAGTCTATTTTAATAGAAAACACAACCGGTATCGAATCACCTATAAACAACTAAATACTATAATACTATAACTAAGTCTAACAACTAGACCTATAATATGGTCTATAACAACTAACAGCCAACTTAATTATTCGTAGGTGTTCTCCGCCGGATAAACCCATAATCGTTTTTCGACCTGAATGTTTGTACTATTCGTAAATAAAAATCGCTGTCAGTCGTATAATTACGATTATTTCGAGATAAAAATACCATAGATATATACATTATAAATATAAATGAAAAATATTTCTATGGAAAATATACACTTGTATTTGTTTTATTAAAACAAAATCCAATCTACAACAAAATTTTGGGGTTACGGTTCTCATAATATCTTCTGAGACCAGTTCTTTCGGTTCCGGTTCCAGTTCCTGCTACAGTTATAAATTTTATCTCGACGAGACTAATATCGAGTGGGGAAGGGGGTGGTAGCAGGGGCTAGGAGCCGAGTTTAGAAAAATCGAACAGGTGCCCAAGCCCCCGGGCACCCGTGAACATGGCGCCAATGGGCGAGGATGGGGGGGCGTAATGACAGAAATCCCACACGATAATTATATAAAACACGAGGAATTATTTCATCCAGATCAGCACATTATTATTATGATTTGCGTTTATTAAAAACTTTTAATAAATTCAAACCTATTGCGACAAACGTACATGTATTCTGTCGTAATATCCTTTTAGATATCGTATTAATATAAATAATTATAACTACTATGTCGTCTGGTCACTATAAAAAAGTATTATTTTTTTAATAGTAATTAAAGTCATTTTTAGATTCGTAGGCGCTATAAGTTTTACTAACTATGTTTTTTGTTCTCTGAAACTTTTCAGTAGGAAAAAACATATTAGCATAATTTTTTCGTGGCATACCTTTAAAGATACAGATTTCTAGCTTAATGTTTTTTTTTTTATTCGAACAATTTATCAAGATACCCAACGGTTTTCTGAAAAATTAATAAAAATCTGATAACAAATGACGTCAGTTTTGTTTTTGTTCATTTGTGAATAACCTTGGCTACAGTGGAAAAACACGACTGATAACAATAACCTCTACTAGCTCCACTCAGATTTGTATTTCGTTTGCAATAATTTATCGTTGTTTTCATTTCAGTATAGAAACTAAATTACCCTATATTCTATATCTTCCAACTTCCCCATGTACATTGGTGGTATTATACCTACGACCCTGGTATTGGTATATTGGTGGTACTATAACTATACAGTAAATTATTATTTTAATTTTTTCCATTTATAAACTCGGATATTCAAAGCCGTGGTCCGTATACACCGTCGATATGTGTTCCAGCTACGGTTTTTTGGGCGTTGGAAAAAGTGGTCTGCTTAAAAAATAATGTATCGGCCTAGATTTGTTTTCCAGGCCAGGTCTACTTACCAACACTATCGGATTTTTGTTTTCTTTAACTTCTTTCCTATCTATAAATTGCATGTCATAATTAAATCGAAAATGAAATAATCCTATTTCTAGGTGGTAGGTCGGACACCCCCAATCTGTGTATGTTCGAACATTCAAACGTCTGCAATAAGTTTACCCTTTTATTCGTGCTATTGTAGCATATTGTTGTAACTAAGTTGGTTAAACCAAACTACGAATATTCCGAAATATTTTATTGCCGACGAGACTGAATGACGTACTGTATAGTTACAATCGCAAATGATTTAATATTCAAATTGAGTATACAGCCGAATCGACTACATTAAATTGGAATCTATATTTGAATTTTCGGTTTAATGTGTGCGAACACGGCCTCGTTAAGACGCTTAGTATTGATTGCAAGGGTGTGTATAAACGCGACGGATGGACCTTTATTAATTCAAAATACTTTTGATCAATTAGGGCAAACGATTTCAAACGTACTCAAGAACGTTTTGTTTATTGAAAACTATATAAAATACAATGTGTATATTCGTAGTGATGCGCAAAAATAATTAAACAATTGTATAGATAAAAATATGGTTCAATACAAGTTATCTAGCAATGGTTAAAAATATAAATTTTCCAGAAGGTAAACCGCTGTTTATTTATCTGGATAAAAATAAACGATTTTCAATTTTGATAATTTACCGATTAACCGTAACTCAGTTTCTTTTTCAACGTAAGTGGGTGTCTCTACCAGTATATAACGTTTGATTGCGCACACTTCATATTAAAACTGCCCCGTTCAGAATTTCGGACCAAGTATATCTCGGCGGGATTTAGTGACAGGAGTGTAAATTAGGATTAGAGACGGATTAGGAGAGTGGCTCGGACCCCACATAAGTCCCTCACATAAATGGATTTCATCAAATGGACTTAATCCGTAGTAATTGATCTGATCATCGCCGTAAAAATACAGGAAGAGATTATATGATATTCAACTATGGGCGGGGTTCCAAGCCTATTTTTTCTGGCGTTAAAACCACTCTGCTATCACCAAATTGGATGGGGTGTTACTATTAATATTTTGTTCCTGGAACAATCCTATATATATATATATATATATATATACTCGTATATACTATTGAATATCCTACTCGCGTACGTTAAACAACAACCAAGTTACGGTCATTTATTAAAATATCATAAAATTATACCAATTCGAAAATTGCAAATCGGGGGACAATAAGCTGACGTCGATAAATTGCACTCGGGATGACACCCATTTCTGTGCAACGGCGGCCGGCCGGTGGAGCAGGCAAATCATACCCCCCAAGATGACTATAAACCCTCCCTCTTGGTACGGTTATTCTAGGATATATTTGAATATTATTCAGTCGATAAAATTGCCATATTTTTTTTTTTTTTTTGGTTGCTTCAAAAATATCGTCGATATTAACTATACGCCTTAAATACGGGCGGTATAACGTCCTCGTGAAACCTAAGACTATAATCCAATCGTTTGTTTGCGTGAAATTTCACGGGCAGTGCTAAAATACAACCCGTCGGTGAAATTCAAATTAGTCGAGGACGTGCGTGGGTAACTATAATATGACTGCGTATATCGTAACGACCTTACGTCGTCAGCCAAATCGTTTTGACCAAACGTTACAATAATATATTGGGTTTCGGTAAAAACGATTTCGGTGGTACAAAATTAAATAACGGTGATATAAAGGCAATATACGCGGTCGTGTACCACGTCATAAAGTATACTCACGTACACTCGAATCGATTTGTCGAGATACGAATTATGTTCGTGTGTTGAACGTATTGGATATTCGATAAAACCAAAACCCATTCAACGGAAACAGTTGAATCAAATCCGATTTACATACTATACTCGTACACCTATAACACGCGACCCCATTGCGTTTCGTTCGGCGTCCAATACAATACCGTAGACGAATTATTGCAGAAAACGTTAAAAACCGCGTTTTGCGAGTATCGTTCACGGATTCATCGAATATCGGTATCGGTGGTATCGCGCTAAAGGGGAGCGATGTGGGCGATGAACTCCCCGGAGCTCCGGGGAGACCTTTTCTTTTTTTGATTATAATTTGTTAAATGCAACAGAAAAAAAAAACAAAATATCAAGTGTGAAACGTGTCACATTATCACTTTGTTCATTTATGATTAAGTCAGTATTGTTATAGTTCGAGTATCGTGCGACACCACCGGGTTTATTCACGGGTCGTAGTCGTGGTAGTATAAAATAACATTTTAAACGTTAAATGTTAATAAAATAGTGTGATATAAGTAGTTATGATTTTTATGATCCCCCCCCTCTCTCTCCTTAAAAGATATCGCAGAAATGGCTCGTGTCATACCGTACGGAGAAAAACATATTTTTTACGAATATTAAAAAAAAAACAAATATTACAATAAAAATATGTTTTCGAAAATGTAATAATTATTAATATATAATTTTAAATTTCACAGCTAATATTATGTTTTTGAATTTATTATATTAATAATATTTTAACGTATTTTTTGTTGCGTGTCCGTCGAACACAGTGTACAGGAATGGGGGGAAAAAAAATGTGCGAATGAAACTTAATTCGGTCTTTAACTATTTATTATACACGGTATGTGTATAATAAAACATCGTGAAGAATTCTAATGGAATGAACTAGACCAAAGCCGGACAATTTCGGTTAGCATTTATAAGCGGTTCGGAATGACGCGACGGGTCGGCCCGGCGACGACGTCCCTCTCTGGACTTCCTGGCTGATCGACTGACTGGACCCGACTCGAATCATCTCCTGCTCTCGGCCGGAGCTCCTGTATAGCCGGTCTTGACTAGTCCGCTGGTGGTGGTGACCGTGGCGTTTGGCTGTTGCCACGTCCTGGTTGCGCGGCCCTCGACTTAGTCGAATGCGATGTCCGTTTACCGTCCGTGCCCCGTTTGCTAATTACACGTGTAATACATGCACGTGTCAAGTCTTTGTTCTAAATGACTTTCGGCCTGGCCTTGACTTAAAATTCATATGCCGAATTACGCACACGCGCACCTATCCTATGACGCACAGAACGTCCTATTTATTTATTATCGCCCAATTGTACGTGAGGTGGTTAGGGACAGAGTCCGTAACACGCGTCCAATTTTTTCGTAAATTGCTCGGAATCTGGAATATGTCTATGGATTACGGATAATTAAGGACCATTTTTTTTGCCTTTGGCTCTTGCATATTTTTCATTGTATGGCTCACGAAATTCTTCTAGTTGCTATAGAATATAGACAAGACATTCGTTCTAAAATATTTTTTTTATTTTTTTTTTTTTTTTAATGCCTCAATACATCATACAATTTTTCCGGAATCGACTGCTCTGACCTCTTTTGGCTATATTATATAATAAAACTCGATTTTACAATATAAAAATTAATAAAAAAAAAAAAAAAATGGATAATAATAATTTCGTACCCCCAATGATTTTCAGCAAAAAAATAATGTTGTACAATACAATGTTGTTTTTTTGTCGAGAAAACCATAGGGTTATCAGATTTAAAAAAAAAAAATTATATATCTCTTACATTTTTTCTCGTATTTTTGATATAGAAAAAAAATAAAAACGATGTGGCGTAGAGCCGATTATTTTCTTATGGTGAACATTTGGTTAATTAATTATAATTATATAACCCGAGTGGTTCTTGCCCGCGTGGACCGTCGTGTAAAGAGCTATTCAAATCGCATTGGCCAAACAAGAGTGACTCCATAGACTCGTAGGTAATCATATAATAGCACAAACAAAAGAGTTACGAATCGCCATCGTAAGTCGTGCTAAAGAGATTACAGAGGCCACCGCGATGGCAGGTACACGTGGCTAAGTAATACAAAGGGTCTGAAGCGAAAGTGCAGGATTTTGGGTCCTCGCCAGCGGTTGCGGCTTATCTTAATTTGGTGAACGTACCCTAATATTAGTAGGGTTATAAAATAGAAAAAAAAAATGACTAGCTTTACACCGATAATTAATATTTTCGCTAATAATAATATGTTCACACAATAAGGACGGTTGTTTTTTTTTTTTTTTTTTTTAAATCTTTTCTCAACAGTCCCCTAAATTACACATTATATCTTTTTTTCTCCGGCCCTACTCACGCTTCCGCATTAGTATATGTATTGTAGGAAAATAAATACATTTTTAACTTCCAACATTATTGAAAATGATCCAACAAATTAGTTTTGGCTATGCCGTACAAAAAAATTCGGTCCAAAAACATTATTTCATTTTTTTTTTTTTTTTAATGCTTTTTTTCTCCGTTATTACCACGATCAAAATTATTTTGTGTTCAAAATTTGTTGGTAATTAAAAATATAACAACTAACCATTTAATTATTCCGTATTCTTACACTGCGTATATTGCGTATATGGAAACTTGTAATATTGGAGAAAAGACTTTTAAAAATGAATAGAAAACTGTAAAGAACAAAACGATTGAAATAATTTTGTTTTACTTAAGATATACATTTTCTCCACATATAATTGTGATATGGTACCAAGTTTCAGCACCACATTTTCTTGTACATACAGAGCTTTTGATTTTGTCCAATATTTTCCAACAATGTCTAACAATCCCATGTGATTAACGCGCTTTGATTGTATAGACATTTGGAAATATTAATACATTTTTCGTCGTCCAATTTGTGCCGCAGAATATTTGAATAGATTAAATGCAAAAGTGTCAACAAACAACAGCCATAATCAGGGAGTCAAAACGTATAGGAAAATTTCGTGTTTTGTTTTTTGTATATGAAACGTAACGATTTCTCATTTTTCTCCGTAAAGCGTTTTCGAGTACGAAGACTTTTCAGTATTTTTTGGTAGGTTATTCAGGGGGTTTCGTGTCTAAAAACGGTTTTGTATTTTCATATATTCCATGTATCGGAATTCGTATTAAAATTCTAAAAATGTTTAAACGCTTTCGGTTATTTTTTCTTGGTGTTTGGGGTTTTACAACTAAAAATTTTCAGGACACATTAATTACACAAGACTTATAATAACTAAGAAAATATCAATGATCACACTGAAACTGTATTATTATAATATGTATTTTCCCTTTAACTATTTTTAATTTATTATCTGTACTATTTAGACTATTTAGTTTATACTATTATAAATGTTAAACTAACAATTTGTATAAAATTTACCATCGAAATATATTTATTTATATTTAATTATTAACGCTTTCAATTTTTTTTTTTTTTTTTTTGCGTTTCGGTTAACGTGCATAAAAACAGTTTTGATTTTTTTTCTCGTTTTGTTTTTGGTGTCTAAAAACGTTTTCGATATTTTCCATGTCGTGCGGTTTTTCAAGACGTTTAGGCTCCCTAAATATATAACTATTTGTATTTGTTTATTAATGTGTTTTTTTTTTTTTTTGCGTACCAAAATTTTATTAACGTCATGACTAATATCGCTACTGGTATCCTTTACCTCCAGCGGAGATGTCTTTGTTAATTATTATTGCTTAGGTGCAAAAAATAAATTATTGTGATTATAACACTGTCGTGCTGGATTACGTAGGTGTCTAAATATTATTAATTTCAATGAAAGATAATTAAGATATTTTAATTTAACTGTATCCGTTATATTATGTATAATTTTTTAAATTTAAGAAGCCTCTTTCGTTTGAGAAAATCTTGAAACCGAATATTTTCATTAGTGGTGTAATCGCGGAGGGGCAAGGGGAATTAGTTGCTCCCTTGATATTTTTATAATATATATACGGGCAAAGGTATCATTTTGCCACCCCCATTCTTAATAATGTTGAAAACACGTAAGATCATAATTACGAGTAATAATTCAGTTATAAATAATCGTATAGAACTGAAATGTGCATAGAATTTTAATATTAGCCCTTTCTAGACTTGGCTAAAATGTACTGACGATTTTTGAACTACTATTGTTGAAATTTTCTAGTTTTTATTTGGATTAAATTGTTTTGGCGGCCCAGCGAAAGTGCACGGAAATTGGACACAAGGTTAGGCTGTGCTTAACGATAAAAGAGAAAAAAATTGAGTAATGCAATAACTTTCTTTTATAACGGTTTAGAGTTTAATACATAATTTGTAAAATAAAATACCAACCAATCGTAAAATTAATAATATATTACAATTAATAAGATAACATTCTGTTTCGTCTTTGACTCATAGTATTAAATAAATCTGACTATAGTAGTATAAATTAACATAGGCATCTTGAGGGGTGGATGGGGTGCAACACTTGGAAATTGCTCATCCTCTCCCTTGGGATTATAATTCCTCTATATATTATATTAGGTTACAAGAATTTACTCTTAAACATAATTTGTTATTTATTTTTTAATTACTTTTGCCCCTCTGGGAAAATGTTTGTGGGGATGTCCGTGTAAATTAACATCACATTTGTTCGTTTTAATTATGTCCTATAAGATTATAAATCAGAATAATTACCTAAATATTTATTATTAAAAAATAAAAAAAACTAGTAGGTTTTAATAGGTAAACTACACATAATCTAGTAGACTGTATGATACAGTATTTTATATTCACAGTCATCGTAATAAGGAAAAATGATTTAATTATTTAGTAACACGATGGATCAAACTTAAATAACATGCATTTCATCTTGAATCTTATAAAATATGATCTAAATCCACTAACATTTTCAGCGTTGAACTGCATTATTTCCATCCGGGATATCACATAGCACGTCGTAACATATTATTATTAATATTATTTTGTTTTCTGTTGAGATGTGTTTTTCCGAAAAATATTACGTCTCATCCGTTAGATATACGATGCGTATTTATGGTAGTAACGAGAACGGGAGCTCTCGGATATTAAAATCTACAGTATAAAATAAATTAAATCACAATGAAAAACATATTATTTAGCTAGAGGGAAACAAATCTACAAAAATAAAAACGAATAAACCGGATACTTATTGAAAAACGTAAAGTGAATTATACGTATATGGATATTGGGGAATACAGAAATTAAATTTTTTTTTTTTTTCTTGTGTACAGAGAAATTATAACTTTTTAATATCAGGTTAGGTTTAGGATAAAAGACAAATTATATTTTTTTCAATGTAGAATAATAATAAAAAAAAAAAAAAAATCATATTTATTCAGTAGAATAATAAATCAATTTCGGCTAATTACGATACCATATTATAAATTATTGTCTTGTATTTAAACTATTTATTCGAAATATTTTTTCAGAAACATCTTGTTTGATCCGATTTTACAATTTAAAGTATTCAATACTTTACAACAAATCTACGTGTGTCTGAACCGCACATAAAAAAATCGGCGATATTATAAATTGTTTCCGCAGCAAACAATTTTCGTCTGTAAACAATATTTATTTTTATTTTTTTTTCTTAAATTTGAATTAGGCGGTGTTAATGTTGATAAAAAAAAATTTATAAAAATCACGCTCGCAAAATGTCCTGGTACAGATGACACTTGTACGTTATAACCGTTATAATGAATATTACAGATAATCAAAATTAGTTGTTGTCTAATTTTTGTAGTATTTAGTGTGGATTTGTTAAATATTTAATAGTTTTTGGGGATTTCGATATAATTTGGCACAGTTGCGTCGTGCAAGCTTACAATGGCAGCGCGGAGTCACATATTGCGTGTTGTTTTAGGCCCCCGGGCAATCGGAATAAATTAAGTAAATTCTAATTGGTCGGAGTGAGACACCAAAACGATCGATAAACATACGCTACCGATTACATTAGAATACGTTTTAACGGCAAAAATTGTAATTTTTTAATTTTTTTTTTTTTTTTTCAACGTTAATGTCGGGTCTTCGGGTTTATTCATATGCGGTACGTAATCGACTATATAGTGCCGTTAATCGACAATAATAGTTAATAGTTACAATTATATTATATACTGTCGAAAATGTACCGAGAAACGAAACAAATAACGAATTAACGTGTTGTCATGTGAAATATTAAAACGTCAAATTTCTAACATTCGGAAATGTTTTGATATTGTTTATTGTCATGAAAAATATTTAAGGAAACATTACATTTTTAATAATTAACAGACGGATACGTTGAACATTTTAAGAGAAGTATATAAATTATAATCGCGATGAATTTGTTTTTTTTTTTTTTTATGATTCTATTTGAAAATGTTATAGCTGGTAACCGGAGCCGTCTTAAGGTTTTATTAGGCCCCACGGACCAAGGATTCAAGGGCTCTAAAATATATTTAAATTATGTTATTACATTATCAGTAAAATGTCAACTTTAGCTTGAATCTCTGTTACTTTAATATTTATTATAATTTCAAAAAATACGGTAAAAAAAAGTACTATTTCCTATTAACGTGAACATATTAATTATTTATAAATATAACTCATAAACCAAACACTAAAATAATTGTTCTAAATTAAGTCTATATTCATATAAATTTGTCGTTTTTAAAAACTGTTTTATGGTTTTTCCCCAGATTTTTCATTCGCAAAGTCTTCTAAGCATTTCAATTGTTTCCGGCACATGGATACTTCTAAGCTCTTCAGTAATTAAATTTAACTTAGAAAATGATCCGCAAACCCACTATAGTTGGTAATCATCATTGATAAAAGGTTGTGAAAGATGTTGTTCGGAAATGATCTAATCTATCTGATTTTAAACATTTGTATGTACTAGAAATATATAATTCAGACATTTCAAGTTCCGGCAGATAGGCTTTTTAATGTATACATATGTCGTGATACCCCCCCTCCCCAATAATTTGATTGCAAAAACTGTTTTGCGTGGGACGACTATAACTTCTTTATATTTATTGTAGAGTAATCAAAATGGCAGCAACGACTTTATCTGTGGCGTAGTAAGGTTTTTTTTTTTTTTTTTGAAAGCACTACACGATAATTGTTTACAAGTGTAAAAGTATTAACCAGAATAGGAACCAGAACCGATAAAATCGTTAAGGTTCCAGTCTCCGATAGAAATGTACAAACACCGGGTTTCGTTATAACACTCGTTGATCTAATAATTACAAAAAACAATATTAGACTGGGCTTATTTTAACCACGTGCGCTTTACGACACAGGTTAAAAGGTGATCGTTAAAATGCGATAGAATATAATTATCGAATAATACAAAATCGGAAAAAATTTGGAAAATCGGTACCGGGTCCCTGTGTAGATATATTTCAGTAATAACTATATAATATTTAATTATAAATCATTATCCTACCGTTTCGAGAATAAATTATAATTTAAAACGAATAACAGTGAAACGACATTTTGTCGTTATAAAATTTAAAGTAACAAAAGTTACTTTTGCCAAAATAGTCGGCCAACCATTGTTTATTTAATCGATAATAAAACAACTTTTTCGTTGTAGCGATAACGATGTATTTTTTTCCCCCGAATACATTTTTCATAAAAAATGATAAAAAAAAGTTTCCACCAACAATACAATATATATATATATATATATATATATATATATATATATGCAGATAATTGAATTGCATTTTTTTTTTTTTTTTTTTTATAAGCGACGGTAATTTTTCGTATAACTCTGTTCCAGATTAATAATAAATCACGGAAATCTGACAAAACTGCAAGAAGAATATTAAAATTTCAATTTCACGCACTACTCAAAACTTTTTTTTAAATTCAATAATATTTATCATTATTTTTAAACGAATAAGAATTTAATAATATAATGCACTGCAATACTATTAGTTTGCTACGAAACAATCGAAACGGAACTAGAGCGAGCCTCCTCAGTCACCTTTTTTCCCTTTTTTTTTTTTGTTTATCATTATCGAAATGACCAATCTACTATATATACTGTTGATCGTGCATCCCAGCGTAACGACCTAGTATTCTATTTTAAATTTACCGACTCAATCAGTAAACTAATCAATCTACTGATTGATTGGTATCGCATTGACCTATAGAAAATTGGATTTATAGTCGCGTGCGTGTGTGTTTGTGCATTTTTCGTTTACCAATTTACCCATTTGGACTACAAGATATTTATCTTATCTTAATCGTCGAAATCTTCTAGAATGTATTTCTATGAAACCACGAAGATAATATCGAATATGGAAATGATAATAATTTGATAAGCTTCAACGTGTATTATTCAGAGTAAAATGTTATATATAATAATAGTACCTACATTTTCGTTTCCAAAAAATAATATAGTGCGGTACAATCTTAATTGGTGTATAATAGAAATGAAAAGGAAATTAAAGGGTAAGTTGTAGTTGGGACGGATGAATGTACGACGGAGTGAAGAAAATTAAATATAAATGTAAAATATGAGAGAGAAATTAGCGGAAATTAAAATATAATATAATGGAACATGTTAAATATTTGAAATATTTAGTAACAAACTATCGAAAACGGCAGAATACAAGTGTAATTAGTGACAAATGCGATAAGGAACTCATAAAATATTTTTCTAATTAACCATATGGTTACTCGAGTCGCCACTTGGAGACACCCCTCACTGATTGTCCATTGACCAAGTGGGAAGTCGCTAGATTGGTGATAGATACAAGAGTCATTACCGACCAGCTTATTTCCTGTTGTCCTTGCCCTTGTTGTCTTTTGTTCTTATTGACTTTTGCTCGCTCCCTGCTTGTCCTAACCTCTCTCTCTCTTATCAGAACAATGGGTGCACGGGTGGCCCACCGTCCAATGGTAAGAGTAGAGCAAGGCTTTTCCCCCGCTCCAGTTAAATCAGCTTTTGCTCACTCCTACTTCTTATTTTGCTCATCTCTTCCTATCCCAACCTTCCCGAATCTGTGCAGTAGTTGAAGGACCGTAGGTCGACTGCTGTACTAGGTACACGTTTATTGTCATAATTGACAATTGTACATATTGTCATTTCGTAATTCGTACATCACATTACACACACGTGTTTTTTCTTTGCACATACCGACACTAACTTTAACGCCTTGTCTATACAACAAATAACGCAAAAAACACGTTCAGGTCTAATCGAATACATTTGGTTCGGTTCGATTATGTTCAGAATCGAAAAATTCTACATTAAGCCGAATTAATTGTTTCACTAATACGTACAACTTATAATGAACCTCGTTTCAAATTTTCAAACATTTCTGCACGGCTAAATAATTGCATTCGCATAATGTCGTAAATGTTCCCGGTTTTTCTACGAATTTTCTCGGTTTTCTTCCCCCAATTATTGAGAAAACTACAGCGACAATCCTAACGAGTCTCCTACCAACCAGATTCAAAATTCTTTTAGAAAATATGCCACACTTAAAAAACGGAGCAAGATTTCTGGTAGAAAAGTTATTCACAAACGGAAAAAATCATATCATATTAACAACCAATACATTATTTGCTACGCCATGAATTAAAAAATATTTATTAGTAATAAAACAAACGTAGTGAGTGCGAATACAGACGGATTTTCATAAAAAAAAATAAATAAAAAAACAGATTTTCATTTCGTTTTTTTATAATAATTTTATCTCTACACGGAAGAATAATGAGCGTGAAACCCCTTTTTATTTATATTTTTTTTTTCAGGATAGCGGGGATTACAAATTAATTGGAACCGATCCTGCGGAGTTTTTATCGTTTTAGAATTTTTAATCTTTTCAAAAACACCGCTGTATAATTAATTTTTTGTGCAGATATGAACAATAATAATAATTATGTGCAATCTCAGTAATCGCTGTACAATCTAAGGTACGAAACGTTGCCCCTATGTTGAATTTAGATTTAAAAAAAAAAAAAAAAAAAAAAAAAAAAAAAAAAAACATTACTGCGACGACATATAGTTTGTTCTTAAAAATACAATTTTAAATAATGATGAGTGCGACATTATTTTTATGATTATCGTTAAACACCTAGCGTGGTGTTACAGAACAACATCGATACATCAGAAATATTCGCTTATTATTATTAACCTATAAAAAAAAAAAAACCAGGTGTAAATTACTTTCACGCAGAGTATACGTATACACGCCAAGTGCGTGTCGTTGTTTTACAAGATTATTTTTTACTAGCTACATCGTCCGCTTAGACTTTTATAATACCTTCTTGACCTCCCTTTTATCTTTCTCCCCGTAACCCACACCCGGTTCCCTCATTATTTTTCACTCGTTCGTTGAATCATAAATATGGGCCAAAACGAACAACGACCTCGCAAAAATGTATAGGATTCATCGTTTTTCCATAGAGCAGAGAATATATATTTATCGACCATTTCAAAATTGTATGAATTAAACTAAAATACAAAAAAAAATTATGGATATTCATTTAAATTTTCATCTCCTGCGCTATCTATTTAGAGGTGCAACTTTCAAAAATCCTGATGCACATGTTTCTTAATTTCTAACCAAAAGGCCAAATACCAAATTTTATGCATTTTACTCCAAAAATAGTGGATTTTCATATATACTTTCATCTTCTGTTTTTTTCCCTTAGGGGTGACATTTTCAAAAATCCTTTCTCAGTCGGTGCCTACGATATTAAATACTGTCAAAATTTCATGAACCAAAAAAATACTAGAAGAGATTTTTGTTGCATTTTAGATAGCTAGCTGGTGATCTAATGGATGTGTCGTTTTTTATTTTTTTTTATTTTAGTTTCCTTAAGGTTAGCGGAATACCGGGAATATTATTATATTACTCTATTTTCGATTTTGTTTTTTTGACTGTTATTCGGTTAAAAATAATGGTAAAAACCTGAAATGTTACGTTAATTATTTATGTCTACCGCCCGCCTACGACAGTGGCCCACCAAGAGTGTGAAGTATTTCCTCATGTGATTTCGTCTTTTATAAATCTTTTTGGTGAATTTCAGTTCTGTTGATCTACGCCACTATATAGTTCTAATATTATTTTAACTTTAAAACTCGAATAAATGATTTGCATTGCTATTGACAAAAATCTCGTCGGCTGAAATCCAACAAAATAATTATCGACTGTATTGTTACGATCAGTTGACAATTTAAGTTTCTTTTCATAACCCGGAATTCAACCCCCTTTCGAAGTGTGGACGACACTTGATTTATACGGGTATTATATTAAAATTATTTTCCGTTGATTTACGAGTTTCCCCCCGGCGACTCAGACGAAGAATGTAAATTTATCAAACAACTCGGGAAGAACGCGGGCGGACCGTGTAAACTTTATCGAATTTGTTCGAGTGTATCATTTTTTTTTTTCTTTTTTCCTTTACATTTATTTATGTTGATTATTATCTATCGACAACCAAATTCGAGCATCATCCGGATGATGGCTGGCTACCATAATAATATTTATATAGCAACAAATATATATATATATATATATATTAATATGTCGAGAACCGCACACCGACCGGAAACCCGTAAGATATTTTATTATTATTACTATTATTATTATTATTATTATTATAATACGGATTATGTCGTTTAATGCCGGCCAAGTATTTGACGCCGGTACACGACTACACCGAGGCGGTGTTTCCGAAACGATCGGCGGCGAATTCGGTACGACGACCAACCGTTCGGATTACGTGTGGCCGGTACCGTCGCCGGAGAAACATCGCATTATCGACTGGGACCGATACGAATACAAACGACCACGACGACGGTCCCTCGGAGAGCGGGTCGCCAAAAACCTACCGCCGCCGCCATTTCGCAACTTCGATACCCTGATCGCGGTACCGGACTCGGAAAAGTTGCGCTTCGATTTTAATTTCCGGCCAAAAGTCGACGACGGCGGTGGTCCCCGCCCTTCGCAGGTATAGTAAAACTAACGAATACTTGAAACTCGTTCAATTTTCACACCATCGGTCTGGGGTCGCCTGCCTTTTCATACAAATTAACTACATTCAACGTTTTAAGTCTCCGGTGATCGACATCCAGAAGATTTTAGGAGGGAAATTTGTTTGATGGGCCAAAAACAAAAACGTCATCGTAATCTAATGTACATCTATTTTAAAGACCTGTCCGCCGAGACAGATAATACGTTTAATGTAAAAATTGAAATAATGGCACCTAAAATTTCACTTTTGTTTTTAACGTCCGTAAACAGTGAGTCAGAAGCCTTTTGAGTGCTTCTTTTATAAATTCGAATAGTTTTTTTTTCCCCCTTTGCAAATAATTATGCTACTTTGAATGAAGCACTAGTTAAATTTTGGCCCAATACATTTTGATTCTTAAAAACATACTGCTATTGGTTCGGTTTTAATTTCATTGTTTTAGCTTATCTTGTCGTAAACTGGAATTTTTCGGAAACTTTAAACCGAAATCCGTATGTTCAATTCGATAATTCCATTTTAAGTATCCACGTTTGAAAATTGAATGAGAATCTCGGCATAACAAACATACCTCTCGCCTTTATTGTCAACAAAAAAAACTCCAATTTCCATTCCTGATTAAAATGATAAATTTAACACTTTTTATTTGCATTTATTTTATTATTGTGAAAAATTAGAAATTCGTAACGCTAAAACGAAAATATACGGAACATACAATGTTACACGTTGCACGTGATTAATTGACAGACGAGTTACAATTGTAGCCAATTGTTTAAAATAATCGGCGGTGTAGTCATCTGATCCAGCAGCTGAGTTGCGTTTAAGCACGGTTAGTTAGGAAATCGAAAATTTCGATTACTAAAATGATAAGAAATTACATTTAAATTAAAATCACGGTCAAAACGAACGACAGAGCTGTAAAAAAAAAAAAAAAAAAAAAGAATTTTCCGTAAACAGAAGAAAAATATTTAGCAAATAATAAAATGGTTTATTTTAGATTACGAGCAGAACGGTATCCTCGAACAGTGGTTCCCCTGACCGGTGGTCCGAAAAACTATTTGAAGACAAAATACAAGGCTGTTATCAGTAGTAACTATTATTGCGGCGGTCTTGTTATTCGTATGTTATATTATTATTATTTTCTCGTTAAAAAAATGTCTGGTCCACGATATACCGAAAGTTCTCTTGGTGGTCCGCAACAGTGTCGAAAAGGTTGGAAACCACCGATCTCATCGATTAAGCAATTGTCGACCCAAAAAGATCTTCAACAATTTAACATAATTTACCATACAATTTATCTTAATCGCCACACGATAATTTCGCAAATACGCCGCGGCGCCGTAATTATATTGCGGTGTTTTGCAACGACGACATAATTGACCGGTCGTCCAATATTCGTACGTTCGTTTATTATATATTTTCGTAATAAATTAATTATTCGTAAACCGCTCGATATTCGAATTACCCTATTTTATTTTATTTTTATTATCGTAATTGTAAAAATATCAATATTTCGAAGAAAAAAACATTCAAATTTATATATATATATATATATACATTTGTAGAGAACTTTTAAAAACATATAAAATGCGTACTTTATAATACTTTTATCATCTACAAATGGAATTCCGATTTTTGTGGGTCTTTTTTGCCCCCCCCCCCCAAAAAAAAAAAATGTAGTTTTTCCAAAACGGGTCTGCGCGGCGGAGTACTTTGTTAGATATTGCGGTTAGGCAAAATGCATATTATCTTTATATCCTACGAAAACGACACCCCAGAGAGAAAACAAAAATCACACTATCCCTTAAGCCGTTTTCGATGTGTCCCGTATTCTCCGAGACAGCCCGGCACGATTAAAGTTTTATCGAGTTACAGTAAATATCTAGGGACAGGGGAATCGAATACACTCCGAATTATTGACTTTGGAGTTACCACGAGTAGATGATATTTTTAATTAATTGCGCGTGAATAAATACATTACGAGTCAATTGCTATTAAAATATACGTATAGTACCCGTTACGTATATATTTCTTTAGGTTTACAACAATGTACGAAATAAAATTCACAAACTTGAATAAGTATTGTAAACGTAATATTATAATCGTTTCCCCTCCCCCCTCTCCACGATTCGCGAGTGTATATTATTTGTTTGCGGTAATAACTTAGAAACCGTCATAGATACCAGCTTACAGAAAATTATTTAAATAAATTATATATCTGTGAAAATTGTTCGATGATCTTAGGTAAAGTAATAATAAATATAACGTTTCTAGGCACACGTTTTGCAAGATGTTTACGCCGAATGAGTTATTCTTATTGGAAATTTAAAAAGAACATTTCGTGTTATTAAGTTGTACGCGATTTCGGTTGTAGTTAAAATTTTTTAAATAATTATCACTTCTGTAATATAAATGTTTTTATATTTTTCTTATAAGTACCTATGTGTACTACATATATATTATATGTTTATAGAATATATATATTTATATATTATATGTTCATGGAACAAAATTCCTTATTTCTAATGGTGAGTATTGGCCGATATTGAGGATATCGAAATATCCGAGATATAACAGGCTTTTTTATTTTTGCAAAACCTGACTCGATATTTTTAAAAAGGAAAACGTCGCTAATGAAGAAAAAAAAACCTTTAAAGTAATGGGTTTTTCAACCGACATATCCATGAATTTCAATATCGGCTCAAGGTTTTCTATATTTCAAATATCGGATAAGAGTCGTATCGTATATTTTAAATATTAGAGGGTAATTTCAGGCGATACAAAGGTATTGTATGTGTTATTATCAAACAATAATGAAAAATCACAAAGATTTTAAAAACCAATACCAACGAAAAAAAATCAGTGTTTTTTCCCCTGACAATTCGAAGTAATCCCGTTTAACCTACACACTCGTTTAAATCCGTATTTGTGCCACGTCGTATCGTAATAATATGTTGTTTCTGTCGCTATGCACGAGACCAGAACCTGCATTATTATTATTATTTATTTTATTTTTTTTGCAATCCCCGAATGAACACAAGAGATTAAACTTAATGCATGATTTATAAATGCTCATAATGTTATTCCCATCAATAAAATAACAATACATTATCTAACGTTATTATTTATTTGTTATTTATTGTACGTTTAACGTTATTATATATTTAAACGTTATTTTTTACGTTTCCGTAATTTTTAGCGAAAAGTATGTGTAAAATATTCCTGTTCTCTTTGTGGTAATTTTAATTTTATACTTAGATTGTGATGTTTTGCTTTTCAATACAGACAGGTTATAAAACGAAAAGTGACCTTTTTTGCGTTTGTGGTTCTTTTATATATATATATATATATATAATTAAATAATGGTCAGTTGTTTTTGGGTGTTGGAACTAAATTGTGTTTTTTCTTTTATACATATAGGTTAGGTTAGGTTATAATTTATATTCATGTCTAAATTGTTTGTATGTTTAAATAAAGGATGAATTTAAATTCTGTTTTTTGAAAAATATATATTCTGTACATAAATACCATATTTCCCAATACTTTTCCTTCAAATTCACCGTGTACATAAAGATTATAGGTAAGTAGTCCTTGCTTGGATCAATTTCAGTTATCCAAAATCGTTGCTAACATTGGTCAAAACTTTTGAGTTTTTTTGTTAATCTATTTCAAAAACCCGACTAACACCACGACAACAATCAAACCGAATACGCAATAAAAACTGTTATTTTTCATCCGAATCGCCGAGGAAATCCAATAATCGACAAAAATTATTCGATTTTTATACCAAAAACAACTAATATAACCCCGTGTCAGCTACCCTTAATTTATTTTTACCGAAATACAATATAGCCCGTGTTAATCGGGGACAGCGTAAGCTGTCTATTAGCGAACGGATTTCGAGAATGGGTTCAGTCGTTCCAGAGATTACCGTCTACGTACAAACATACGAAATTTACGTTTTTGTATAATATTTAGTATACATAAAAAAAATATACGAGTACCTCCTGCACATAGGTCACGCGTTGTAAAATATTACACGGCAAACATAAACGTTGGCAATTTTACAGAAAGTGATCGAGTACGAGAAAGAAAAGGCGGAGGCGAAACATACAAGCATGCGGTCGAGGCCTAGGGTATTCAAGTGTCCTCAGATCAGTCTCGACGACGTATCGATCGACAGGCGGGACACGGTCTGCACTTTTGTGTACTCAACTTCAAAAACAATGGCGGACATCACTTCCGGCGTGCCAGGGAGTGGCGGTCTGGTTCCCGCCATCGAACGCGGCTCACCGTCAAAACCGTTTGGCGAAATGGTAAAGCAAAAAAAAAAAAAAAAAGTTTTTCTAAATTCTAAGTGTTCACAGGTAGAAAAGAAGCTATTTAGTTTTAAATTTTCCGCCCCCTTCCCCCATTTTTGCTGTGGTTAGTAAAAATGCTCGTTTCACGCGGTATCTTTTAGACTAGCGGTAGCCAACCTTTTCGACCTCACGGACCACTAAATAAATAAAACTCTAAACTCTACTGACCACTTGTAAAAAAAAAAAAAGCCATGGCGCATAATAGCAACGTTTTTTGTCAAAGATTCCTGTATTATATTTAGGTCGTATTTGTTTCAATGCAATTGAAATAATGTAAAAAAATTATACGTACAAAATAATTGTACGAAATTTTATCAATAATATAATTCAATGTACTATCAAACGGCATTTGTATTATATATAATTGTATTTTTAATAACTCTCTATTTCCAACATTTATACAGACAAGCGCAAATGATTTATCTATCTCTTGAGATAATTAATAAATAATAAAATCATGGAGACCTGAAAATTTCAGCGTCGTACGATTGGCACGCGGTACAATTTTCAACATTTTCTAGTTTCTAGTTTTCTAATTTTACCTAGGGCCGAGGCCCGGAGCACGTTGAAAGTGGTACATCAGGAAATAATTAGTGAACATAGAAATAGTAACAACCATTGGGATTTAGGACACACGAAAGGGGAATTGATTGTACTCGTATAATAAATATAATGTTAAGTTAACGACGAAGAAAAACCATGAAGCATAAAGACTTCGTCCGAATAAATGGTATTAAAAATACGAATTTTATATTGGAAAATGGCCGACAACCCCGTGCAGTATTCCCGAAAGAACAATTATTAATATTATCGGGGAGTAAAAGTGCGACCACGACGGAGACCGGTTGGCGGGAGTTGGCATGTGGAAAAGGGCGCGCTACGGTTTTTTTGAACGTTACACATCGTTATCGGTGTTCGGAATACAAATTTATGTTAAAACCACAAACGATTTTTTTTTTTTTATAAACGTTTTAGTTACATATTAATACAATGTTCAATTTAAATTTATTAAAAACATCATCTGTTTAACAAAATTTTGCTCAGAATCGTTTCTTCGCAGGCAATATGTTATTTTTATCGTCGTATACAGTTATAAATTAAAATGCCCTACATATTCTACCGTCCCAACTACACACCAACAACAGTGGCCTACTCTTTATTTTAGATAAACTGCCCGTATAAATAAAATTATCTTTGATATTTCTGTCGATTAAATTTGAATTTATTCAGCGTTAGGTATTTTTAAATTAAGTATTGCTAATCATATTCATAGTAAATATACGTGATTTAGAATAAAAATATGCATTCAAATGAAGAATAACATAAATTATATAGACATCAACTTTGAACACGAATTTATTATTCATTAAAATTGACTCATAGAGATATTATAAAATAGGAAATGTATTATATATTACTTGAAATCGAATGCATTTGTGGTTGAACACGACGAAAAAAAAATAACGATTTAATATGAATGGGTCTATATGGACGGAAAATATGCGTCTGAATCAATGGAAAAATGGAGAAAAATAAAAATGTCCAACAAATAAAATATTACCCTGGGTATATAAATAATGTAATTTATATAGATTATGAATTGTGTAATATTATCCTAGAAAAATAAACGCTTCGGGTAGTTTTACTCCGGCCGAAAATTTCCCAACTTTTCCCGGCAAAAATAAAAAAATTTCCCATATAAATTTTTACTAGTTAATTAATACTTAAACAGAAAACAAATGTACATATCTTAGGACCAAAACAGTCGGTTCCCGGGAAGGTCGAAATGATTCCAGACAGGTAATTTTGGTTAAGCGTAATTGAGTAATTGGCAATTGAGAGGAAAACAAGCAATACCCGGAAGGGTAAAAATGCTTTCCAACAGATAGTTACTGCTAGGAACTTAGCCTGCTAAGTTTCCGGCGCCTTTTATTTTTTTTGCGCTCCGCCCGAAACTGTAGTTACCCAATAGTCAAATAATTATTATGCCAAAAAATAAATAAAAATACATAATATATAATTAAAATACCAAATACACGTAATATATTATATATGTTACGTGTTTTTAGTTATTATCGTTGCTATTATAAATTTACGGTTATTGTGTTTCAGAGTGAATTACGACCACAGTCATTGCACGAGGTCATAAATCCTTCTAAAAATTGGCGGCACGTCAGCATTGAATGGGACGAATCGCAGAGACGTATTTTCGGTGGCCGGATTATAGACTAGACTGACTTATAGATTGAATTAATATACCTAGCTAAACTGTGTACAATTGTATAGATGAATTTTATTTAATAATTAACACTCTTCACTAATTAATAATTATGTGCCGGGACGAAAATAATAATAAAAAAAAACTCCAAGTGAAAATCAGTGGAAAATGTAAATATTCAATACTCAGCAATATTTTAATCAAAGAAATTATCGCCATCATAGAGATGTGTGATACCAAAAAAAAAGGACTATATACAGTGGCCGGCATTTGGACATTTTGCGCTACAGCCTAGAAGAAATATGCAAGTTAGTTCCTCATGAACCTTTTAGATTTTGAGCAAAGAAAAAAATAATTGTTTTTCAATAATGTGTGCTTTTTTTAAAAAATATTTTTTAATAATTTCATGAATCCCCTCCCTCTCTTCCTCCGCAAAGATAAAATTAAGTGTATGCCACTTGAGCCCTGCTTAAAATTCACGTCGTATAAGTGGGTTTTTTTTTTCACATAATTAGGTACTCCATAAATCATATTAATGAATTATTAATACAAAAAAAATATAAATAAATTTAAAAGAACTATACAAACTAGGCAAATTAATATAATGTTTTTTTTTTAATAAAGGTACAATTTTAATTAAAACAATGTATGATATAAATAGATTGAATAGATACCTAAATTATTAAGTTAGGTTAGGTTAGGTTGCGGGCGCAGTAGAGACCGGTGAAGCCGGCCGAATTCAGGTCGGATGGTCCCGGTGCCGAGTCAAAGTGCTCGGCAAAAGGCCACCGATGTGTTATCGGTGCCAGGACCGCGGACATCGCGCTGCCGAGTGTAAGAACTCGGCACGGGAACGACGTTGCTACCGGTGCAACGCGGCGAGGGCCGCCTTGCCGCGAACTGCAGCCACGTCGGCAAGAGGATGCGGCCGCCACCGAAACCGGGCGCCGCCAATCGGAAAATCGGCAGCCAGTTGCTGCGGAAGACGCGGAAACTAAAGGCTTTTTGCATATCGTCTGTTTTTGGTAATCGTTTTATATTTATTTAGAAAATAATTTGTATTTTATTATATTACGGGATTTTTTAATAGAATTCAAAGTCATATTTTTCGTTTAAAAATCTTTCCGGTGGAACTAATTAGGTCGAATACCAATATAGTGTTATAATAAAATAATATATCAACACCAGTTTAACGTTGAGATTGTCTCTACGCGTATAGGTTTTACACTAAAAAAAAATTACAGGTTGAATCGCGACGAGCATTGTTCAAGACTAATCGAGGCTCGAAAGCTGCAGCTGAGAAATCGGAAAGGTCACTGAAAATTGAATATATTAAAAACACATTACGCGCATAGCGAAAAAAAACCTAATAACCACTCATATAATAGTTTCGGTATAAAGTTACCGACTGTGAGGATATCGGCTCATTTTAAAATGTGACCGCCTAATCCGGCTAGTAAAATCGTATATCCAAACCGATCGTCGCAGGGGCGAACGCGGGAAGGAATTTTCGGGGAAAAGGTTTTTGAAATAATAAAAATGGTCATAAATATCAACATTAATTATTCTTTAGATGGTGCTCATAAATTATACTAGTAATGTAACATAAATTTTCCAAAATCCAATAAATTTCGATTTAAGATTTTAAAATCCCAAAATGTATGTTTCGAATACAAAAGACCAAAATGGTTGTGTATTCATGAGTAAAACAACGTTTGCCGGGTCAGTTAGTAATATATTGGTTAAATTATAGTGTAAATGTAAAACAATTTTTGTTGTATTTGTTTTTTAAAATAAATTGCTATTTGTAATATTTGTTTGAACTGTAAAAACAAATTCAATGTTTTACATATTAAATGTTATTAACAGTAAAATAATTATAATAGTATTATGAGAAACGAATTAAAGAATATAAAATCACAATTTTAAAAATCGAAATTTGGATTCAGAAACGAATTTTTTCCATCAACTAATACGAGGACTCTTCAAAATGTACCAGGATTTAATATTTATTAATTACAAAAATGAAGATTCGTATTATTTAAATATACCACCTTGGAAATACTCTCCTCCGGACGATACGCAGTGATCCCAGCGATCTTGCCATTTTTCAAAAGTCCTTTGGAACCGTTCCAAAATTAAAACTATGAGTTCTGTTGCCGCGTTCGCTTTAATTCCCTGCACATCATGAAATCGTTGTCCTTTAAGCGCGGATTTTAGACTTTGGAAAAGAGCAAATCACACAGGGCCTGATATAGAAAATAGGCAGTGTCAGCGGGACCACAGCAATTATTTTTATTATCCAATAATTCACGAATCGACTGCGCTAAATGTGCCGATGTATTGTCGTGATGAACAATCGCGGTACGAATTTGACAGCGCGACCCTTCTCATCTGTACATTTTCCTGTAAAATTGCACGACAATACTCAATTGAGATTCCTTTTTTTAACTTGTTGGCCATTTTGCATTTTTCCCCAAATTGACGCCACACCGTCGTTTCTGGACGACGTCGACGGTCTTCTGCAGTTGAATATGCGTCTTTCTTTGCTTAAATTTCTATGTGGGTGGGGATTTATCAGATTATTTGAAAATGGAAAAGCATTATCCACTACAAAAACATGTGGTCATTTGTCACTTATTCCTGGTAGGTAATCCGGTTCCGGAATCTTCAATTAGTTTTCCAGAAAACTCTTGTAAAACAAAGTAATTGAAAATACGCCTCCGTCTGAAAATCGTCCGTTGGCACCATGATAAATTCGTAATTAGCATTTGCACGTAACGCCACACTTTCAATAGTAACAAATGTGTTGACTATAAAATTAAAATAATCGAACGGCTAAAGGTTGCCTGACATTACTGACCGTGTACCGGAGGCCATTACTCCGAAATTCGCTGTTCTTTATGGTTCTGTTGTGCCGTACGACCACGTCAGACCACTGAGTTTATTTTAGTTGAGGCGCAGATATCGAAAAAAAAAAAAAAGTAGTCTTCGGCGGATAATTTAACCGCGGCCGCGGCGTGTTTCGGCCCGCGATATTTATCGTTTTTTATAAGCGCATTGACCGCGGACAGTTCCGACGCGATATTTTTATCGTCGCCGGAAACGTGTCCAATAATACTATATACGTGATTTTTATGATATAGAGACAACGATGTTATTACATCGAATAATAAATTACCGTTTCTCGACACTCGCGGGCGACCCGCGCGATTCGTCGGGCTTAACGTTGCCGCTGTACTGATTTAATGCGATCCGCATTCGCGTCGTCCACATGAAAACCGCATTATACGCCTAGGCGATTGGCTACGACGAATGTCCGTAGTGCCCGACCTAGGCCAGGCCGGCAATTGGAAACCCTACGGTCCCGGAGCGAGAAATTTTAGCGAAAAAACACAAGAAAAACATAAAAAAAAAAAAAGCGCACTTTGCTCGTTGGATAGGTTACTCTTGGTCAGTGTACGATGATATTATAAAAAAACGTGTTGCTAAAGAGCCGCGGTTGTATTTCGGCGTAACACTGATCACTTATAAAAAATTGTTTTACGCATTTATATTGGAATACATATTTCTTTATTTCCCTAGTAAAAATATCTTTGATAATCGATATTCGCTATATAATCCGAGTTGATTAATTTTTTTACAACTATTTTTCAGACAACACTATTTTATTCCGGTTTTAACTATGTTGACTGATTTCCGGTAATATTTGTAAAATATAATAATATAATTAGTAAACTGTTTTATACATAGTACATTACACTCGTAAGTTCATATAAGCATTTAATTAATTTGGCCGAGAATACTAGACCTAAGAAGTTATTCATAAATTGTTCTTAGTTTATAAAAAAACTAATGGAAATCGTAAATATAACGGTATTTCGCGTACCTACAATTTTTCTGTATATCCAAGTACAATGTTTAACAACCCATACAAAAGCAAAAAACACGTATATTACAATAAAAAAAAAACATACAGTACAATAAAAATTACATTACAATAGAAAAGCGACAGTAACGTCGGTAGCAAACAGCGACAAACGGCTATAGCTATTTTCCGTCCTTCTTCCACACCAATCTTTTTTCCATATGCATCTATTCCTGCAATAGGGAGTCTGTCTATACGCTCTCTTATTGAGTTTGCTGACACCGTCAAACAAACGACAGCCATTATTTTCCGCGATATCGTAAAAAAACAATAATATATAAATAGGTAGGTCAAAATTACAGTCAAAATTCGGACTAGACTAGTTTTAAAAATCAAATCTCGCAGTGTAATTAAAGCAAAATTAGATTATCGTGTTCCAGACGTCAAAAAATCCCTGTGCTTGTCCTTATAGATGTACTTATTTCTACGTTACCGCATTTAAAGTTATTTTGAAATAGAGTTTTGCCAGACAATTCTATATTTTTTAGATATCAGGTTTCTTAAATATTTGTAAAAAAAAAAAAAATTAAATTGTAGGCTCCCATATTGTGACGTCCTGCAGTAAACGTTCGACGTGTTCTATTGCCATGCTTGCCATCGCAATCCAAACTCAAATACAAATCGTAAAAAGCGGAGACTTATTACGATAACCGTAATAGTAAATAGAAAAGAGAGGTGTAATCTTTATAATGTGTAGGTAATAAACAAAGAAAATTACAAACACTATATAGACGTATATAGACGAGAGAAAAAACCGTTTTGGCAGTGTCAATTTCTAAACGACTATATAGAATAGATAACGAATATACAGTACAATGAGTGAACTTTTATTGTCATGAAATTATTTTTTACCTATTAAGTTACCGTTAAAAGGCGATGATCGTGATAATTGTTTTTCGGCCAGCAATCAAAATATTACAATATTTTATTGTTTTTGGTTATACTGTATTGTGTGAATTATTTTTATGTCTGTAAACAATATTCTTAACAGAAATGTTGATGAGATTAATAAGTATAACACAGTTTCTGAATCAATTATCTGTGCACTTTTGAGGTTATTTTTATGATTTTTAATGTAGTTTTAATAAACAATGAGAAGGTAAATAATTCAATTTTAAAGGCTCTGTAAAACATAGGCCTACTAAATATAGATCCAATAAGATTTCTTATATTGAGAATGTCACATGATTTACTAATAACAAGGTTCAACGAATCGTGTTGAATGAAAACGGACAGTGCAATGTGGGTATATAGCATAAGGTATTATATTGCATATATTTTTTTGAATTCCATTATATATACCACTCATTGAAGAAGCGCCATTGTAGCCTTGACCGACTAAATTTTCCTTTTTTAAACCTAATTTGTCTATTTCAAGCAATATTGTATAGGCTAATCCTTTTCCTGATGCGTCATAAATAGAAAGTTAAAAAATCTTCCCTAATACCACAATCTTCAATGTACCTCACACATAGGGACATTTGTTCTATTTGTGATATGTTTCAAGTTTTTTGTCCTCTAAAATTGAAGAAAAAGACCAGCTTTTTTAATTTTGGTTACTATCGTAAGTCTGAATGGATGTACCACAAATATGTATTAACTCGTTTTGTATAAGAGGGCATATGTAAACAGCATTTGCTACTGCATTTTCTAAATAGGCTTTCAATGTTAATCTCTAGTTTGAACTCTAAACCTTAACGAAAATATGTAATTTCTATCATTGTTATCAGCACTGCAGCTAAAATTAGGTCCACTGTAATGACCCCTTAATGTGACTTCTTAAAAAAAATTGGAATGAACCATTATTAGCATTAAATATTATTTGGTTTATTTGATGGTGTGGAGGTCGTTTGTAATCGTAGCAATTAAGATAACGATATTCTCTTTAATATAATATAAATCGATAAAGCCTATTCTTATTTCACAATAATGCGTTTTTACCTTAGTTTCGTGAGTTTTTTCAGTTTATTCACGAGTGTCATACGAGTTGTTTGCATCAAGTATATTTTATATTTTTACGTAGTTTTTTCGTAATTTTATGTGATATAAAATTAAGTAAAATGAAAAGATTTTTAGAAAGCTCAAATACTAAAAAAGAGAATACACAGGCGAATCGTAAATATGACAATAGTTACTTACAATTTGGATTCGTTGTAAAATTTAGTTCTGAAAATTCTACTCCGTTACCTCAATGAGTAATTTTTCAAGAAACACTAAGGTAATTCATTTGTGAGAAAGTTGGATTTATTTATTTCGCAAGTATCTAAGAATAATCTTTCAGCATTCGAGACACTAAACACATTTTGGAAAAATAACGAAATCCAACCAAATTCAAATATAATTACAGACATTTCGGAACACCAACAATCACTAAAATACAATGTTTTACAATATTTCCCTGAGGATAACTCAGAAATGAAACGGATCATAAACCCTTTCGAAGATGATTATATTAAGAATATTCCAGATAGTATTTTAGCAAAAGAATTATTTAATGACTTAACCAGTGACTCTATTCTAAAAACCGCTTTCAAAACCAAAAATTTCACTAATTTTTGGCTGGACGTGAAACAAGAATACTCGAGTTCACACAAGCTTTACAGTTTCTAATCCCTTTTGTATCAACATATCTGTGCGAAAATATATTTTCTCACTTATTGTACACAGAAAATAGATTAAACGTAGAAAGTGATTTAAGACTTACAGTTACCAACTTGGAGCCCGATATTGACGTCATCGTCTCATTAAAGTAAAAACTAAACCATAATAATTATAATAATTTTACATATTTAATTTGATTTAATTTAATTTCTATTTGTACATTAAATACTTAAATTATTATTACATATATTTATTTTATATTATCTCATTTTGTAATTCCTAATAAAATAAAATTCTATACATATAACATAAACGTATACGTTATTAATAAGCAAAAAAAAATGGTCAGGTGGTACGTATAAATTTAATAATTGTGTAGGTGGTACGCGACTATAAAAAAGGTTGAGAACCGCTGCCCTAGACTATAGGAACTATTTTTTCATATTTTTGCAAAGTTTAGTCACAGTTTGTACGACGGCAACAATATATAAAAATATGTAAAAAAAAATAAATAAATAATAATAATAAATCATTAAACATAGAACCTGCACATTATGAAACGTCAACATTTTGAATCAAAATTATTCTAGTAATAATATTACAATATTATTGTAAAATTCTATACATATACATTATTAATAAGCAAAAAAAATTGTCAGGCGGTACGTAAAACTTTTCAAATAGTGTAGGTGGTACGGGACTATAAAAAGGTTGAGAACCGCTGGTCTTGACTATCGGCATTGTTATAATTTATAAATTATAATTAAATAAAAATTGTGCGTTAATTTGCCACCCCTTTCCCATGATTAAATACCTAGCTACGTCCGTGTACGGAATAATAATATTTGCAGAATAGTGATAACAATACGCGAACAAACGACAGGCTACAATTAATCTGACTAAAATTAGTAATAATAATAATACATTTTTTAGAATAAAAAAACAAACACACACATAACACGAAAAAAAAATAGTTATACTGAAATGAGTTCGGTGACGTGGAGGGGGCAGGTGGGAAATAAAAAATAAAATATTCAATCTTTATAATAAAGATAATGTCGGAAAATTCTATAGTTATCATAGCAAAAGCACAACTGCAACGGTTTTATGTACAAACAGTTAGTAGTTCGAGATTTCGTGTTTATTTTACAACAAACGTAACTAGGTAACTATTAGTGGCCAGTTGGGGAAATTATAAATAGGTAACATACACATATACATAAAAAACCTATACATAAAATATAGTAATCTTTATTTATGTACATACTAATAAGATGTACTTAGATAGTGACTTTGACTTAAACAATATCAAAACTTCTTAAATATAATCAAAATTGATTAATCTAGTGCATTTTTTCAATATCTCCAATGAAATATATAAACAAAAATACAATATTAACTATATACCAACTAGGTAGACTTACATTTAAAATCTTGAAATAAAGGAAAAAAAAACTATAGTTAAAAATATATATTAATTTAAATCTTAATCATACAACATGAAACATTTATCTAATTAAATACAATAGTTGCAAAATATAAAACAAATTTAATTTGACTAAACAATACAGTTATTTGGCTATTAATCCAGGCACAAAAGATTCTCTTTATATAAAAATAACATGAAACATTTACCTTCCTATATACTATACAGTGTTTTTACAAACTTAATTATTACATTATTTTTTTTTTATTTTTTGTATTTGTTCAAATTGAGTCTGTCATTTATAAAAAGGGCTGTCAGAATATTTTTTTTTTTTCTTTGAAAAATGATTATTTAAAAAAAATTATTTTCAAATCTTATTATCATTAATTTGAATGAGTATGTTGCCGTAGAATATTAATTTTCATATAAAATTGTAAATAAAAAATATCTTTTATTTTTATTTTGAAAAAACTTGTTTTTTTTTTTTACATATATACAATATTATTTTATATGTCAGATTTTTTTGTAATACGATAATATGATTTTTTACCCCTCACAATAATTGTCAATGTTTGATGTTTAAGAAATATTTACTTATCTATTTAAAATAGAATGTTTAAATTACACACATAACATTACTTGTGTAATATAACAAATTTGACATTTAATTTTTGGTAATCAGTAGTTTTATATTAATTTTTTTAAAGGTGTAAAATACATTTTTTGATTTCTCTGAAAATTAATTACCCACGCAGGGTGATAATATTGTAAAAATATTTACTCAGTATTGAATTTTAAATGTTATATATTTGGTATATGTTGAACATTTGTTGACTAAATGACAGATTATTATATATTTACCAAACACTTTAGGTGTGTATTAGTTGAACCACAATTAAATCTTAAGTAGTAATTTATTTATTTATCCAGCAATACCTTGTAGAAATTGATGTGTTTAGTATGTTTCGAATTTGTTAAAAAATATAATCTTGTCTATCGTTGGCCTATATATTATTATTATGATTGCTAGGGCTTTATTTGTTTGGCTTGCACAAAGACAGAAAAATGAGTCTTATATAATTTAATTGTTTTTATTAAGGAAAAAAAGAAAAGAAAAATTTGTCTATAAAAAAAACTATTTAATCATATTTACACTGATGTTGAAATAAAATAATTATAACTCAATGAATTGTAAAAAGAAAAGTATAAACGAAAAAAGTTATTATTTTTTAGTTTTCAGATGCACCAACATCAAATAGATGTAATCTTAATGCGTTGCTTGTAATGATACTTTACTAAATATGATTTTATCACACTTGGTAGATTTAATTTTTTGATATCATCATATGTGTGATTGCTGCAAAACGTTGCACGGCACATGTGCTGTAGAGAAAAATTAAAATTTCTGTACAACGGTGTGAACAGTTTTGGTGAAAAATCACAATGTGTTAAATCTCTATGTTCTTCGATGATCCCAAGGACGGTGGGCGATGAAAACATGAAGGGATCTATCGAATTGAAACTAAAGCGATGATTCCATTGATCGATCCCATAGTGATACGTTCTACTGCCTCTTCTTAAACTTACCATAAACACATATTGTTTTTGATTTGTATCTCTCAATAAAAACGTGCCCTCCAGTTGGTTTTTCAGCAGTTTATTTGCTTTGGACCTTGTTATATCGCCCCAGTAAAACCGACAATTTGTGATTTGCATCTGATCAGGAACTAAATAGTAAATATAATCGAAGGGCATAGTGTTGGAGGCATTAATCGCCGCTCTATGGAATAACGAGGTTAAATTATTTATAAACGATGATAGTGGGTAAACTGAATTCTAACAATTGTACTTACTTTCTGGGCCTGTATCCTGGCGGCGGTTCGATGCCCTCTTCCCATTCAGATGTCCGTTTAAGGAAGAGCCTGTTTTCCTCACTGTTCCGGAAAGCCTCTATCATCTCATCGTTTAAAACTACCTCGTAATGTCCGTCTACATAGGACATGGTGCGTTCGTCGAAACACGGTACCAACAACTAGCTGCGATGTTCGAACCCACGGTAGAACGCGACATGAAAGTTCGGGCATCGGCGGCAGTGTCGGCGTTTGTGTGGCTTGGTGGTCATGTCCCTTATCACCATAACCGTTTTATCTCCACGGATCGATAATGATTAGTTTTTTCGACCACTGTCAAACACCATGGCTCCCACATAATATATCCGTGTTTTTATTACTATGTTATTTATATATTTGTACTAAATTAATTTTTAGTTAAAAAATAAGATTTTTGTTGCTGGAATGGAAGCTTATTTTATCATTGGCAGTGATTTGAGGAATTGAATAGGCACCATTTTATACAATGTTTGGAGCCATTGGGCTTTCTTATCAAATATTGCTATCAAAACATACGTGTATTATCACACGTTGAATACAACAGTTCTTGTCAGATCACTGAAGTTAGATATCTATTTTATTGAATAATTTAATATTTATTCTTTGAATTTGGCAATTTTTTTTTTTTTTTTTTTTTTTAATATTGTTTAAAATTGTATTGTACAAAATTCTTCAATAGGCAGAAATTTTCTAAAAATTCAATTGTGTAAAACTTAATCAAATTTATTGTGTAATATAATTTTTAAGCATTTTTTTTTTAATTTCAGTATCAAAATTGGCCTAAATTTTTAAAACAGGTAAATTCTTCAATTGGCTGAAATTTTCTTTTTTTGATTTTCACTTTAGTTTCTATTATAATTGAGATTAATTGGGAAAATTTATTGCAGGAATGGTTTATTTTTATTTTTTTTTTTTTTTTTTTTGTTAACTATATATGTACATAGAATATTAAATTTTAAGTATTTCTATTTATGAAATTTTTATATGTGAATCAAATGAATTGGGCCAAGAGTTCTTGAACATATTATACGGAGTTATACTTGGTCATCAAAAAACGCTTAAGAACATTTTAAGTTTTTTTACGAAAACGTACACTTCACTGAATTTCGCGTACCTACTTTTGTTCTGTGTATGCGAGTATAATGATTAAATTCCCATGAAATTTGGAAGAGAACGTATGTTACAAAAAATCATTCATTATTTTACAATAAAAATTGCATAACGAAATTTAATTGGCGGCATCGGTAACAAACAAGTTATCGTTTTAATTATCGTCTTTCTTCCACACTAATCTTTCATTTTTCCATTTAATGTTTGAAAACTTTCTTCAACTGATTTCCCTTCTTCATCCACACCATTCTTTCTTTTTTCCACATGTACCTATTCTTGAAATAGGGATCCTTTCTGTACGCATTCTTTTTGCGTTTGCCGTCACAATCAAAGGAACGACGTTCGTTATTTTCCGCGATATCTTAAAAAAAAAAATTAAAAAAATTGGTATTTAAAATAGTTAAAACTCGAATTCGTTAAAACAAGTTTCCAAAATAAAACTCAAAATCGGTTCTGGGTATAGTCATTAGAACAAAATAACTGCCACACGAGTTTAAACGAATTGGTCGAGACTAGATTCAAAAATCAAATCTCGCATTGTAATTGATTGTACATTAGATAATCCTGTTGCAGTAATCATAAAATCCCTGTGTGCTTATAGATTTACGTTACCTCACTTAAAATTATATTTGAAAATCGATTTTTCCCAGATAATTCTATATTTTTCAGATCTCAGGTTTCTTAAATAATATTTGTAAAAAAAAAAAAAAAAAAATTAAATACTTGTTGTTACCATATGATCTTGATGTTAAAAACTTACATTTCATACGTTCGAGGTCGGACAAAGATTTCCAATACACTGATTTTGCACCGTTTAGTTCCACCGTTGTACAGTTTAACTTCCAATTCAATTCCAAATATTCAGATGTCAGTTGATTTCGATTTGAAATATTGGGCTCAGATATTGTGACGTCCTGCAGTAAACGTTCGACGTGTTCTATTGCCATGCTTGCCATCGCAATCCAAACTCAAATACAAATCGTAAAAAGCGGAGACTTATTACGATAACCGTAATAGTAAATAGAAAAGAGAGGTGTAATCTTTATAATGTGTAGGTAATAAACAAAGAAAATTACAAACACTATATAGACGTATATAGACGAGAGAAAAAACCGTTTTGGCAGTGTCAATTTCTAAACGACTATATAGAATAGATAACGAATATACAGTACAATGAGTGAACTTTTATTGTCATGAAATTATTTTTTACCTATTAAGTTACCGTTAAAAGGCGATGATCGTGATAATTGTTTTTCGGCCAGCAATCAAAATATTACAATATTTTATTGTTTTTGGTTATACTGTATTGTGTGAATTATTTTTATGTCTGTAAACAATATTCTTAACAGAAATGTTGATGAGATTAATAAGTATAACACAGTTTCTGAATCAATTATCTGTGCACTTTTGAGGTTATTTTTATGATTTTTAATGTAGTTTTAATAAACAATGAGAAGGTAAATAATTCAATTTTAAAGGCTCTGTAAAACATAGGCCTACTAAATATAGATCCAATAAGATTTCTTATATTGAGAATGTCACATGATTTACTAATAACAAGGTTCAACGAATCGTGTTGAATGAAAACGGACAGTGCAATGTGGGTATATAGCATAAGGTATTATATTGCATATATTTTTTTGAATTCCATTATATATACCACTCATTGAAGAAGCGCCATTGTAGCCTTGACCGACTAAATTTTCCTTTTTTAAACCTAATTTGTCTATTTCAAGCAATATTGTATAGGCTAATCCTTTTCCTGATGCGTCATAAATAGAAAGTTAAAAAATCTTCCCTAATACCACAATCTTCAATGTACCTCACACATAGGGACATTTGTTCTATTTGTGATATGTTTCAAGTTTTTTGTCCTCTAAAATTGAAGAAAAAGACCAGCTTTTTTAATTTTGGTTACTATCGTAAGTCTGAATGGATGTACCACAAATATGTATTAACTCGTTTTGTATAAGAGGGCATATGTAAACAGCATTTGCTACTGCATTTTCTAAATAGGCTTTCAATGTTAATCTCTAGTTTGAACTCTAAACCTTAACGAAAATATGTAATTTCTATCATTGTTATCAGCACTGCAGCTAAAATTAGGTCCACTGTAATGACCCCTTAATGTGACTTCTTAAAAAAAATTGGAATGAACCATTATTAGCATTAAATATTATTTGGTTTATTTGATGGTGTGGAGGTCGTTTGTAATCGTAGCAATTAAGATAACGATATTCTCTTTAATATAATATAAATCGATAAAGCCTATTCTTATTTCACAATAATGCGTTTTTACCTTAGTTTCGTGAGTTTTTTCAGTTTATTCACGAGTGTCATACGAGTTGTTTGCATCAAGTATATTTTATATTTTTACGTAGTTTTTTCGTAATTTTATGTGATATAAAATTAAGTAAAATGAAAAGATTTTTAGAAAGCTCAAATACTAAAAAAGAGAATACACAGGCGAATCGTAAATATGACAATAGTTACTTACAATTTGGATTCGTTGTAAAATTTAGTTCTGAAAATTCTACTCCGTTACCTCAATGAGTAATTTTTCAAGAAACACTAAGGTAATTCATTTGTGAGAAAGTTGGATTTATTTATTTCGCAAGTATCTAAGAATAATCTTTCAGCATTCGAGACACTAAACACATTTTGGAAAAATAACGAAATCCAACCAAATTCAAATATAATTACAGACATTTCGGAACACCAACAATCACTAAAATACAATGTTTTACAATATTTCCCTGAGGATAACTCAGAAATGAAACGGATCATAAACCCTTTCGAAGATGATTATATTAAGAATATTCCAGATAGTATTTTAGCAAAAGAATTATTTAATGACTTAACCAGTGACTCTATTCTAAAAACCGCTTTCAAAACCAAAAATTTCACTAATTTTTGGCTGGACGTGAAACAAGAATACTCGAGTTCACACAAGCTTTACAGTTTCTAATCCCTTTTGTATCAACATATCTGTGCGAAAATATATTTTCTCACTTATTGTACACAGAAAATAGATTAAACGTAGAAAGTGATTTAAGACTTACAGTTACCAACTTGGAGCCCGATATTGACGTCATCGTCTCATTAAAGTAAAAACTAAACCATAATAATTATAATAATTTTACATATTTAATTTGATTTAATTTAATTTCTATTTGTACATTAAATACTTAAATTATTATTACATATATTTATTTTATATTATCTCATTTTGTAATTCCTAATAAAATAAAATTCTATACATATAACATAAACGTATACGTTATTAATAAGCAAAAAAAAATGGTCAGGTGGTACGTATAAATTTAATAATTGTGTAGGTGGTACGCGACTATAAAAAAGGTTGAGAACCGCTGCCCTAGACTATAGGAACTATTTTTTCATATTTTTGCAAAGTTTAGTCACAGTTTGTACGACGGCAACAATATATAAAAATATGTAAAAAAAAATAAATAAATAATAATAATAAATCATTAAACATAGAACCTGCACATTATGAAACGTCAACATTTTGAATCAAAATTATTCTAGTAATAATATTACAATATTATTGTAAAATTCTATACATATACATTATTAATAAGCAAAAAAAATTGTCAGGCGGTACGTAAAACTTTTCAAATAGTGTAGGTGGTACGGGACTATAAAAAGGTTGAGAACCGCTGGTCTTGACTATCGGCATTGTTATAATTTATAAATTATAATTAAATAAAAATTGTGCGTTAATTTGCCACCCCTTTCCCATGATTAAATACCTAGCTACGTCCGTGTACGGAATAATATTTGCAGAATAGTGATAACAATACGCGAACAAACGACAGGCTACAATTAATCCGACTAAAATTAGTAATAATAATAATACATTTTTTAGAATAAAAAAACAAACACACACATAACACGAAAAAAAAATAGTTATACTGAAATGAGTTCGGTGACGTGGAGGGGGCAGGTGGGAAATAAAAAATAAAATATTCAATCTTTATAATAAAGATAATGTCGGAAAATTCTATACGCGTTTAAAAAAAAAAAAACCGTTTTGATATTTCAAATTTAATATTAAATTAACGAAACGTGAAAATTTAAATAGTTATCATAGCAAAAGCACAACTGCAACGGTTTTATGTACAAACAGTTAGTAGTTCGAGATTTCGTGTTTATTTTACAACAAACGTAACTAGGTAACTATTAGTGGCCAGTTGGGGAAATTATAAATAGGTAACATACACATATACATAAAAAACCTATACATAAAATATAGTAATCTTTATTTATGTACATACTAATAAGATGTACTTAGATAGTGACTTTGACTTAAACAATATCAAAACTTCTTAAATATAATCAAAATTGATTAATCTAGTGCATTTTTTCAATATCTCCAATGAAATATATAAACAAAAATACAATATTAACTATATACCAACTAGGTAGACTTACATTTAAAATCTTGAAATAAAGGAAAAAAAAACTATAGTTAAAAATATATATTAATTTAAATCTTAATCATATAACATGAAACATTTATCTAATTAAATACAATAGTTGCAAAATATAATACAAATTTAATTTGACTAAACAATACAGTTATTTGGCTATTAATCCAGGCACAAAAGATTATCTTTATATAAAAATAACATGAAACATTTACCTTCCTATATACTATACAGTGTTTTTACAAACTTAATTATTACATTATTTTTTTTTTATTTTTTGTATTTGTTCAAATTGAGTCTGTCATTTATAAAAAGGGCTGTCAGAATATTTTTTTTTTTTCTTTGAAAAATGATTATTTAAAAAAAATTATTTTCAAATCTTATTATCATTAATTTGAATGAGTATGTTGCCGTAGAATATTAATTTTCATATAAAATTGTAAATAAAAAATATCTTTTATTTTTATTTTGAAAAAACTTGTTTTTTTTTTTTACATATATACAATATTATTTTATATGTCAGATTTTTTTGTAATACGATAATATGATTTTTTACCCCTCACAATAATTGTCAATGTTTGATGTTTAAGAAATATTTACTTATCTATTTAAAATAGAATGTTTAAATTACACACATAACATTACTTGTGTAATATAACAAATTTGACATTTAATTTTTGGTAATCAGTAGTTTTATATTAATTTTTTTAAAGGTGTAAAATACATTTTTTGATTTCTCTGAAAATTAATTACCCACGCAGGGTGATAATATTGTAAAAATATTTACTCAGTATTGAATTTTAAATGTTATATATTTGGTATATGTTGAACATTTGTTGACTAAATGACAGATTATTATATATTTACCAAACACTTTAGGTGTGTATTAGTTGAACCACAATTAAATCTTAAGTAGTAATTTATTTATTTATCCAGCAATACCTTGTAGAAATTGATGTGTTTAGTATGTTTCGAATTTGTTAAAAAATATAATCTTGTCTATCGTTGGCCTATATATTATTATTATGATTGCTAGGGCTTTATTTGTTTGGCTTGCACAAAGACAGAAAAATGAGTCTTATATAATTTAATTGTTTTTATTAAGGAAAAAAAGAAAAGAAAAATTTGTCTATAAAAAAAACTATTTAATCATATTTACACTGATGTTGAAATAAAATAATTATAACTCAATGAATTGTAAAAAGAAAAGTATAAACGAAAAAAGTTATTATTTTTTAGTTTTCAGATGCACCAACATCAAATAGATGTAATCTTAATGCGTTGCTTGTAATGATACTTTACTAAATATGATTTTATCACACTTGGTAGATTTAATTTTTTGATATCATCATATGTGTGATTGCTGCAAAACGTTGCACGGCACATGTGCTGTAGAGAAAAATTAAAATTTCTGTACAACGGTGTGAACAGTTTTGGTGAAAAATCACAATGTGTTAAATCTCTATGTTCTTCGATGATCCCAAGGACGGTGGGCGATGAAAACATGAAGGGATCTATCGAATTGAAACTAAAGCGATGATTCCATTGATCGATCCCATAGTGATACGTTCTACTGCCTCTTCTTAAACTTACCATAAACACATATTGTTTTTGATTTGTATCTCTCAATAAAAACGTGCCCTCCAGTTGGTTTTTCAGCAGTTTATTTGCTTTGGACCTTGTTATATCGCCCCAGTAAAACCGACAATTTGTGATTTGCATCTGATCAGGAACTAAATAGTAAATATAATCGAAGGGCATAGTGTTGGAGGCATTAATCGCCGCTCTATGGAATAACGAGGTTAAATTATTTATAAACGATGATAGTGGGTAAACTGAATTCTAACAATTGTACTTACTTTCTGGGCCTGTATCCTGGCGGCGGTTCGATGCCCTCTTCCCATTCAGATGTCCGTTTAAGGAAGAGCCTGTTTTCCTCACTGTTCCGGAAAGCCTCTATCATCTCATCGTTTAAAACTACCTCGTAATGTCCGTCTACATAGGACATGGTGCGTTCGTCGAAACACGGTACCAACAACTAGCTGCGATGTTCGAACCCACGGTAGAACGCGACATGAAAGTTCGGGCATCGGCGGCAGTGTCGGCGTTTGTGTGGCTTGGTGGTCATGTCCCTTATCACCATAACCGTTTTATCTCCACGGATCGATAATGATTAGTTTTTTCGACCACTGTCAAACACCATGGCTCCCACATAATATATCCGTGTTTTTATTACTATGTTATTTATATATTTGTACTAAATTAATTTTTAGTTAAAAAATAAGATTTTTGTTGCTGGAATGGAAGCTTATTTTATCATTGGCAGTGATTTGAGGAATTGAATAGGCACCATTTTATACAATGTTTGGAGCCATTGGGCTTTCTTATCAAATATTGCTATCAAAACATACGTGTATTATCACACGTTGAATACAACAGTTCTTGTCAGATCACTGAAGTTAGATATCTATTTTATTGAATAATTTAATATTTATTCTTTAAATTTGGCAATTTTTTTTTTTTTTTTTTTTTTTAATATTGTTTAAAATTGTATTGTACAAAATTCTTCAATAGGCAGAAATTTTCTAAAAATTCAATTGTGTAAAACTTAATCAAATTTATTGTGTAATATAATTTTTAAGCATTTTTTTTTTAATTTCAGTATCAAAATTGGCCTAAATTTTTAAAACAGGTAAATTCTTCAATTGGCTGAAATTTTCTTTTTTTGATTTTCACTTTAGTTTCCATTATAATTGAGATTAATTGGGAAAATTTATTGCAGGAATGGTTTATTTTTATTTTTTTTTTTTTTTTTTTTTTGTTAACTATATATGTACATAGAATATTAAATTTTAAGTATTTCTATTTATGAAATTTTTATATGTGAATCAAATGAATTGGGCCAAGAGTTCTTGAACATATTATACGGAGTTATACTTGGTCATCAAAAAACGCTTAAGAACATTTTAAGTTTTTTTACGAAAACGTACACTTCACTGAATTTCGCGTACCTACTTTTGTTCTGTGTATGCGAGTATAATGATTAAATTCCCATGAAATTTGGAAGAGAACGTATGTTACAAAAAATCATTCATTATTTTACAATAAAAATTGCATAACGAAATTTAATTGGCGGCATCGGTAACAAACAAGTTATCGTTTTAATTATCGTCTTTCTTCCACACTAATCTTTCATTTTTCCATTTAATGTTTGAAAACTTTCTTCAACTGATTTCCCTTCTTCATCCACACCATTCTTTCTTTTTTCCACATGTACCTATTCTTGAAATAGGGATCCTTTCTGTACGCATTCTTTTTGCGTTTGCCGTCACAATCAAAGGAACGACGTTCGTTATTTTCCGCGATATCTTAAAAAAAAAAATTAAAAAAATTGGTATTTAAAATAGTTAAAACTCGAATTCGTTAAAACAAGTTTCCAAAATAAAACTCAAAATCGGTTCTGGGTATAGTCATTAGAACAAAATAACTGCCACACGAGTTTAAACGAATTGGTCGAGACTAGATTCAAAAATCAAATCTCGCATTGTAATTGATTGTACATTAGATAATCCTGTTGCAGTAATCATAAAATCCCTGTGTCCTTATAGATTTACGTTACCTCACTTAAAATTATATTTGAAAATCGATTTTTCCCAGATAATTCTATATTTTTCAGATCTCAGGTTTCTTAAATAATATTTGTAAAAAAAAAAAAAAAAAAATTAAATACTTGTTGTTACCATATGATCTTGATGTTAAAAACTTACATTTCATACGTTCGAGGTCGGACAAAGATTTCCAATACACTGATTTTGCACCGATTAGTTCCACCGTTGTACAGTTTAACTTCCAATTCAATTCCAAATATTCAGATGTCAGTTGATTTCGATTTGAAATATTGGGCTCAGATATTGTGACGTCCTGCAGTAAACGTTCGACGTGTTCTATTGCCATGCTTGCCATCGCAATCCAAACTCAAATACAAATCGTAAAAAGCGGAGACTTATTACGATAACCGTAATAGTAAATAGAAAAGAGAGGTGTAATCTTTATAATGTGTAGGTAATAAACAAAGAAAATTACAAACACTATATAGACGTATATAGACGAGAGAAAAAACCGTTTTGGCAGTGTCAATTTCTAAACGACTATATAGAATAGATAACGAATATACAGTACAATGAGTGAACTTTTATTGTCATGAAATTATTTTTTACCTATTAAGTTACCGTTAAAAGGCGATGATCGTGATAATTGTTTTTCGGCCAGCAATCAAAATATTACAATATTTTATTGTTTTTGGTTATACTGTATTGTGTGAATTATTTTTATGTCTGTAAACAATATTCTTAACAGAAATGTTGATGAGATTAATAAGTATAACACAGTTTCTGAATCAATTATCTGTGCACTTTTGAGGTTATTTTTATGATTTTTAATGTAGTTTTAATAAACAATGAGAAGGTAAATAATTCAATTTTAAAGGCTCTGTAAAACATAGGCCTACTAAATATAGATCCAATAAGATTTCTTATATTGAGAATGTCACATGATTTACTAATAACAAGGTTCAACGAATCGTGTTGAATGAAAACGGACAGTGCAATGTGGGTATATAGCATAAGGTATTATATTGCATATATTTTTTTGAATTCCATTATATATACCACTCATTGAAGAAGCGCCATTGTAGCCTTGACCGACTAAATTTTCCTTTTTTAAACCTAATTTGTCTATTTCAAGCAATATTGTATAGGCTAATCCTTTTCCTGATGCGTCATAAATAGAAAGTTAAAAAATCTTCCCTAATACCACAATCTTCAATGTACCTCACACATAGGGACATTTGTTCTATTTGTGATATGTTTCAAGTTTTTTGTCCTCTAAAATTGAAGAAAAAGACCAGCTTTTTTAATTTTGGTTACTATCGTAAGTCTGAATGGATGTACCACAAATATGTATTAACTCGTTTTGTATAAGAGGGCATATGTAAACAGCATTTGCTACTGCATTTTCTAAATAGGCTTTCAATGTTAATCTCTAGTTTGAACTCTAAACCTTAACGAAAATATGTAATTTCTATCATTGTTATCAGCACTGCAGCTAAAATTAGGTCCACTGTAATGACCCCTTAATGTGACTTCTTAAAAAAAATTGGAATGAACCATTATTAGCATTAAATATTATTTGGTTTATTTGATGGTGTGGAGGTCGTTTGTAATCGTAGCAATTAAGATAACGATATTCTCTTTAATATAATATAAATCGATAAAGCCTATTCTTATTTCACAATAATGCGTTTTTACCTTAGTTTCGTGAGTTTTTTCAGTTTATTCACGAGTGTCATACGAGTTGTTTGCATCAAGTATATTTTATATTTTTACGTAGTTTTTTCGTAATTTTATGTGATATAAAATTAAGTAAAATGAAAAGATTTTTAGAAAGCTCAAATACTAAAAAAGAGAATACACAGGCGAATCGTAAATATGACAATAGTTACTTACAATTTGGATTCGTTGTAAAATTTAGTTCTGAAAATTCTACTCCGTTACCTCAATGAGTAATTTTTCAAGAAACACTAAGGTAATTCATTTGTGAGAAAGTTGGATTTATTTATTTCGCAAGTATCTAAGAATAATCTTTCAGCATTCGAGACACTAAACACATTTTGGAAAAATAACGAAATCCAACCAAATTCAAATATAATTACAGACATTTCGGAACACCAACAATCACTAAAATACAATGTTTTACAATATTTCCCTGAGGATAACTCAGAAATGAAACGGATCATAAACCCTTTCGAAGATGATTATATTAAGAATATTCCAGATAGTATTTTAGCAAAAGAATTATTTAATGACTTAACCAGTGACTCTATTCTAAAAACCGCTTTCAAAACCAAAAATTTCACTAATTTTTGGCTGGACGTGAAACAAGAATACTCGAGTTCACACAAGCTTTACAGTTTCTAATCCCTTTTGTATCAACATATCTGTGCGAAAATATATTTTCTCACTTATTGTACACAGAAAATAGATTAAACGTAGAAAGTGATTTAAGACTTACAGTTACCAACTTGGAGCCCGATATTGACGTCATCGTCTCATTAAAGTAAAAACTAAACCATAATAATTATAATAATTTTACATATTTAATTTGATTTAATTTAATTTCTATTTGTACATTAAATACTTAAATTATTATTACATATATTTATTTTATATTATCTCATTTTGTAATTCCTAATAAAATAAAATTCTATACATATAACATAAACGTATACGTTATTAATAAGCAAAAAAAAATGGTCAGGTGGTACGTATAAATTTAATAATTGTGTAGGTGGTACGCGACTATAAAAAAGGTTGAGAACCGCTGCTCTAGACTATAGGAACTATTTTTTCATATTTTTGCAAAGTTTAGTCACAGTTTGTACGACGGCAACAATATATAAAAATATGTAAAAAAAAATAAATAAATAATAATAATAAATCATTAAACATAGAACCTGCACATTATGAAACGTCAACATTTTGAATCAAAATTATTCTAGTAATAATATTACAATATTATTGTAAAATTCTATACATATACATTATTAATAAGCAAAAAAAATTGTCAGGCGGTACGTAAAACTTTTCAAATAGTGTAGGTGGTACGGGACTATAAAAAGGTTGAGAACCGCTGGTCTTGACTATCGGCATTGTTATAATTTATAAATTATAATTAAATAAAAATTGTGCGTTAATTTGCCACCCCTTTCCCATGATTAAATACCTAGCTACGTCCGTGTACGGAATAATATTTGCAGAATAGTGATAACAATACGCGAACAAACGACAGGCTACAATTAATCCGACTAAAATTAGTAATAATAATAATACATTTTTTAGAATAAAAAAACAAACACACACATAACACGAAAAAAAAATAGTTATACTGAAATGAGTTCGGTGACGTGGAGGGGGCAGGTGGGAAATAAAAAATAAAATATTCAATCTTTATAATAAAGATAATGTCGGAAAATTCTATACGCGTTTAAAAAAAAAAAAACCGTTTTGATATTTCAAATTTAATATTAAATTAACGAAACGTGAAAATTTAAATAGTTATCATAGCAAAAGCACAACTGCAACGGTTTTATGTACAAACAGTTAGTAGTTCGAGATTTCGTGTTTATTTTACAACAAACGTAACTAGGTAACTATTAGTGGCCAGTTGGGGAAATTATAAATAGGTAACATACACATATACATAAAAAACCTATACATAAAATATAGTAATCTTTATTTATGTACATACTAATAAGATGTACTTAGATAGTGACTTTGACTTAAACAATATCAAAACTTCTTAAATATAATCAAAATTGATTAATCTAGTGCATTTTTTCAATATCTCCAATGAAATATATAAACAAAAATACAATATTAACTATATACCAACTAGGTAGACTTACATTTAAAATCTTGAAATAAAGGAAAAAAAAACTATAGTTAAAAATATATATTAATTTAAATCTTAATCATACAACATGAAACATTTATCTAATTAAATACAATAGTTGCAAAATATAAAACAAATTTAATTTGACTAAACAATACAGTTATTTGGCTATTAATCCAGGCACAAAAGATTCTCTTTATATAAAAATAACATGAAACATTTACCTTCCTATATACTATACAGTGTTTTTACAAACTTAATTATTACATTATTTTTTTTTTATTTTTTGTATTTGTTCAAATTGAGTGTGTCATTTATAAAAAGGGCTGTCAGAATATTTTTTTTTTTTCTTTGAAAAATGATTATTTAAAAAAAATTATTTTCAAATCTTATTATCATTAATTTGAATGAGTATGTTGCCGTAGAATATTAATTTTCATATAAAATTGTAAATAAAAAATATCTTTTATTTTTATTTTGAAAAAACTTGTTTTTTTTTTTTACATATATACAATATTATTTTATATGTCAGATTTTTTTGTAATACGATAATATGATTTTTTACCCCTCACAATAATTGTCAATGTTTGATGTTTAAGAAATATTTACTTATCTATTTAAAATAGAATGTTTAAATTACACACATAACATTACTTGTGTAATATAACAAATTTGACATTTAATTTTTGGTAATCAGTAGTTTTATATTAATTTTTTTAAAGGTGTAAAATACATTTTTTGATTTCTCTGAAAATTAATTACCCACGCAGGGTGATAATATTGTAAAAATATTTACTCAGTATTGAATTTTAAATGTTATATATTTGGTATATGTTGAACATTTGTTGACTAAATGACAGATTATTATATATTTACCAAACACTTTAGGTGTGTATTAGTTGAACCACAATTAAATCTTAAGTAGTAATTTATTTATTTATCCAGCAATACCTTGTAGAAATTGATGTGTTTAGTATGTTTCGAATTTGTTAAAAAATATAATCTTGTCTATCGTTGGCCTATATATTATTATTATGATTGCTAGGGCTTTATTTGTTTGGCTTGCACAAAGACAGAAAAATGAGTCTTATATAATTTAATTGTTTTTATTAAGGAAAAAAAGAAAAGAAAAATTTGTCTATAAAAAAAACTATTTAATCATATTTACACTGATGTTGAAATAAAATAATTATAACTCAATGAATTGTAAAAAGAAAAGTATAAACGAAAAAAGTTATTATTTTTTAGTTTTCAGATGCACCAACATCAAATAGATGTAATCTTAATGCGTTGCTTGTAATGATACTTTACTAAATATGATTTTATCACACTTGGTAGATTTAATTTTTTGATATCATCATATGTGTGATTGCTGCAAAACGTTGCACGGCACATGTGCTGTAGAGAAAAATTAAAATTTCTGTACAACGGTGTGAACAGTTTTGGTGAAAAATCACAATGTGTTAAATCTCTATGTTCTTCGATGATCCCAAGGACGGTGGGCGATGAAAACATGAAGGGATCTATCGAATTGAAACTAAAGCGATGATTCCATTGATCGATCCCATAGTGATACGTTCTACTGCCTCTTCTTAAACTTACCATAAACACATATTGTTTTTGATTTGTATCTCTCAATAAAAACGTGCCCTCCAGTTGGTTTTTCAGCAGTTTATTTGCTTTGGACCTTGTTATATCGCCCCAGTAAAACCGACAATTTGTGATTTGCATCTGATCAGGAACTAAATAGTAAATATAATCGAAGGGCATAGTGTTGGAGGCATTAATCGCCGCTCTATGGAATAACGAGGTTAAATTATTTATAAACGATGATAGTGGGTAAACTGAATTCTAACAATTGTACTTACTTTCTGGGCCTGTATCCTGGCGGCGGTTCGATGCCCTCTTCCCATTCAGATGTCCGTTTAAGGAAGAGCCTGTTTTCCTCACTGTTCCGGAAAGCCTCTATCATCTCATCGTTTAAAACTACCTCGTAATGTCCGTCTACATAGGACATGGTGCGTTCGTCGAAACACGGTACCAACAACTAGCTGCGATGTTCGAACCCACGGTAGAACGCGACATGAAAGTTCGGGCATCGGCGGCAGTGTCGGCGTTTGTGTGGCTTGGTGGTCATGTCCCTTATCACCATAACCGTTTTATCTCCACGGATCGATAATGATTAGTTTTTTCGACCACTGTCAAACACCATGGCTCCCACATAATATATCCGTGTTTTTATTACTATGTTATTTATATATTTGTACTAAATTAATTTTTAGTTAAAAAATAAGATTTTTGTTGCTGGAATGGAAGCTTATTTTATCATTGGCAGTGATTTGAGGAATTGAATAGGCACCATTTTATACAATGTTTGGAGCCATTGGGCTTTCTTATCAAATATTGCTATCAAAACATACGTGTATTATCACACGTTGAATACAACAGTTCTTGTCAGATCACTGAAGTTAGATATCTATTTTATTGAATAATTTAATATTTATTCTTTAAATTTGGCAATTTTTTTTTTTTTTTTTTTTTTTAATATTGTTTAAAATTGTATTGTACAAAATTCTTCAATAGGCAGAAATTTTCTAAAAATTCAATTGTGTAAAACTTAATCAAATTTATTGTGTAATATAATTTTTAAGCATTTTTTTTTTAATTTCAGTATCAAAATTGGCCTAAATTTTTAAAACAGGTAAATTCTTCAATTGGCTGAAATTTTCTTTTTTTGATTTTCACTTTAGTTTCCATTATAATTGAGATTAATTGGGAAAATTTATTGCAGGAATGGTTTATTTTTATTTTTTTTTTTTTTTTTTTTTTGTTAACTATATATGTACATAGAATATTAAATTTTAAGTATTTCTATTTATGAAATTTTTATATGTGAATCAAATGAATTGGGCCAAGAGTTCTTGAACATATTATACGGAGTTATACTTGGTCATCAAAAAACGCTTAAGAACATTTTAAGTTTTTTTACGAAAACGTACACTTCACTGAATTTCGCGTACCTACTTTTGTTCTGTGTATGCGAGTATAATGATTAAATTCCCATGAAATTTGGAAGAGAACATATGTTACAAAAAATCATTCATTATTTTACAATAAAAATTGCATAACGAAATTTAATTGGCGGCATCGGTAACAAACAAGTTATCGTTTTAATTATCGTCTTTCTTCCACACTAATCTTTCATTTTTCCATTTAATGTTTGAAAACTTTCTTCAACTGATTTCCCTTCTTCATCCACACCATTCTTTCTTTTTTCCACATGTACCTATTCTTGAAATAGGGATCCTTTCTGTACGCATTCTTTTTGCGTTTGCCGTCACAATCAAAGGAACGACGTTCGTTATTTTCCGCGATATCTTAAAAAAAAAAATTAAAAAAATTGGTATTTAAAATAGTTAAAACTCGAATTCGTTAAAACAAGTTTCCAAAATAAAACTCAAAATCGGTTCTGGGTATAGTCATTAGAACAAAATAACTGCCACACGAGTTTAAACGAATTGGTCGAGACTAGATTCAAAAATCAAATCTCGCATTGTAATTGATTGTACATTAGATAATCCTGTTGCAGTAATCATAAAATCCCTGTGTCCTTATAGATTTACGTTACCTCACTTAAAATTATATTTGAAAATCGATTTTTCCCAGATAATTCTATATTTTTCAGATCTCAGGTTTCTTAAATAATATTTGTAAAAAAAAAAAAAAAAAAATTAAATACTTGTTGTTACCATATGATCTTGATGTTAAAAACTTACATTTCATACGTTCGAGGTCGGACAAAGATTTCCAATACACTGATTTTGCACCGATTAGTTCCACCGTTGTACAGTTTAACTTCCAATTCAATTCCAAATATTCAGATGTCAGTTGATTTCGATTTGAAATATTGGGCTCAGATATTGTGACGTCCTGCAGTAAACGTTCGACGTGTTCTATTGCCATGCTTGCCATCGCAATCCAAACTCAAATACAAATCGTAAAAAGCGGAGACTTATTACGATAACCGTAATAGTAAATAGAAAAGAGAGGTGTAATCTTTATAATGTGTAGGTAATAAACAAAGAAAATTACAAACACTATATAGACGTATATAGACGAGAGAAAAAACCGTTTTGGCAGTGTCAATTTCTAAACGACTATATAGAATAGATAACGAATATACAGTACAATGAGTGAACTTTTATTGTCATGAAATTATTTTTTACCTATTAAGTTACCGTTAAAAGGCGATGATCGTGATAATTGTTTTTCGGCCAGCAATCAAAATATTACAATATTTTATTGTTTTTGGTTATACTGTATTGTGTGAATTATTTTTATGTCTGTAAACAATATTCTTAACAGAAATGTTGATGAGATTAATAAGTATAACACAGTTTCTGAATCAATTATCTGTGCACTTTTGAGGTTATTTTTATGATTTTTAATGTAGTTTTAATAAACAATGAGAAGGTAAATAATTCAATTTTAAAGGCTCTGTAAAACATAGGCCTACTAAATATAGATCCAATAAGATTTCTTATATTGAGAATGTCACATGATTTACTAATAACAAGGTTCAACGAATCGTGTTGAATGAAAACGGACAGTGCAATGTGGGTATATAGCATAAGGTATTATATTGCATATATTTTTTTGAATTCCATTATATATACCACTCATTGAAGAAGCGCCATTGTAGCCTTGACCGACTAAATTTTCCTTTTTTAAACCTAATTTGTCTATTTCAAGCAATATTGTATAGGCTAATCCTTTTCCTGATGCGTCATAAATAGAAAGTTAAAAAATCTTCCCTAATACCACAATCTTCAATGTACCTCACACATAGGGACATTTGTTCTATTTGTGATATGTTTCAAGTTTTTTGTCCTCTAAAATTGAAGAAAAAGACCAGCTTTTTTAATTTTGGTTACTATCGTAAGTCTGAATGGATGTACCACAAATATGTATTAACTCGTTTTGTATAAGAGGGCATATGTAAACAGCATTTGCTACTGCATTTTCTAAATAGGCTTTCAATGTTAATCTCTAGTTTGAACTCTAAACCTTAACGAAAATATGTAATTTCTATCATTGTTATCAGCACTGCAGCTAAAATTAGGTCCACTGTAATGACCCCTTAATGTGACTTCTTAAAAAAAATTGGAATGAACCATTATTAGCATTAAATATTATTTGGTTTATTTGATGGTGTGGAGGTCGTTTGTAATCGTAGCAATTAAGATAACGATATTCTCTTTAATATAATATAAATCGATAAAGCCTATTCTTATTTCACAATAATGCGTTTTTACCTTAGTTTCGTGAGTTTTTTCAGTTTATTCACGAGTGTCATACGAGTTGTTTGCATCAAGTATATTTTATATTTTTACGTAGTTTTTTCGTAATTTTATGTGATATAAAATTAAGTAAAATGAAAAGATTTTTAGAAAGCTCAAATACTAAAAAAGAGAATACACAGGCGAATCGTAAATATGACAATAGTTACTTACAATTTGGATTCGTTGTAAAATTTAGTTCTGAAAATTCTACTCCGTTACCTCAATGAGTAATTTTTCAAGAAACACTAAGGTAATTCATTTGTGAGAAAGTTGGATTTATTTATTTCGCAAGTATCTAAGAATAATCTTTCAGCATTCGAGACACTAAACACATTTTGGAAAAATAACGAAATCCAACCAAATTCAAATATAATTACAGACATTTCGGAACACCAACAATCACTAAAATACAATGTTTTACAATATTTCCCTGAGGATAACTCAGAAATGAAACGGATCATAAACCCTTTCGAAGATGATTATATTAAGAATATTCCAGATAGTATTTTAGCAAAAGAATTATTTAATGACTTAACCAGTGACTCTATTCTAAAAACCGCTTTCAAAACCAAAAATTTCACTAATTTTTGGCTGGACGTGAAACAAGAATACTCGAGTTCACACAAGCTTTACAGTTTCTAATCCCTTTTGTATCAACATATCTGTGCGAAAATATATTTTCTCACTTATTGTACACAGAAAATAGATTAAACGTAGAAAGTGATTTAAGACTTACAGTTACCAACTTGGAGCCCGATATTGACGTCATCGTCTCATTAAAGTAAAAACTAAACCATAATAATTATAATAATTTTACATATTTAATTTGATTTAATTTAATTTCTATTTGTACATTAAATACTTAAATTATTATTACATATATTTATTTTATATTATCTCATTTTGTAATTCCTAATAAAATAAAATTCTATACATATAACATAAACGTATACGTTATTAATAAGCAAAAAAAAATGGTCAGGTGGTACGTATAAATTTAATAATTGTGTAGGTGGTACGCGACTATAAAAAAGGTTGAGAACCGCTGCTCTAGACTATAGGAACTATTTTTTCATATTTTTGCAAAGTTTAGTCACAGTTTGTACGACGGCAACAATATATAAAAATATGTAAAAAAAAATAAATAAATAATAATAATAAATCATTAAACATAGAACCTGCACATTATGAAACGTCAACATTTTGAATCAAAATTATTCTAGTAATAATATTACAATATTATTGTAAAATTCTATACATATACATTATTAATAAGCAAAAAAAATTGTCAGGCGGTACGTAAAACTTTTCAAATAGTGTAGGTGGTACGGGACTATAAAAAGGTTGAGAACCGCTGGTCTTGACTATCGGCATTGTTATAATTTATAAATTATAATTAAATAAAAATTGTGCGTTAATTTGCCACCCCTTTCCCATGATTAAATACCTAGCTACGTCCGTGTACGGAATAATAATATTTGCAGAATAGTGATAACAATACGCGAACAAACGACAGGCTACAATTAATCCGACTAAAATTAGTAATAATAATAATACATTTTTTAGAATAAAAAAACAAACACACACATAACACGAAAAAAAAATAGTTATACTGAAATAAGTTCGGTGACGTGGAGGGGGCAGGTGGGAAATAAAAAATAAAATATTCAATCTTTATAATAAAGATAATGTCGGAAAATTCTATAGTTATCATAGCAAAAGCACAACTGCAACGGTTTTATGTACAAACAGTTAGTAGTTCGAGATTTCGTGTTTATTTTACAACAAACGTAACTAGGTAACTATTAGTGGCCAGTTGGGGAAATTATAAATAGGTAACATACACATATACATAAAAAACCTATACATAAAATATAGTAATCTTTATTTATGTACATACTAATAAGATGTACTTAGATAGTGACTTTGACTTAAACAATATCAAAACTTCTTAAATATAATCAAAATTGATTAATCTAGTGCATTTTTTCAATATCTCCAATGAAATATATAAACAAAAATACAATATTAACTATATACCAACTAGGTAGACTTACATTTAAAATCTTGAAATAAAGGAAAAAAAAACTATAGTTAAAAATATATATTAATTTAAATCTTAATCATACAACATGAAACATTTATCTAATTAAATACAATAGTTGCAAAATATAAAACAAATTTAATTTGACTAAACAATACAGTTATTTGGCTATTAATCCAGGCACAAAAGATTCTCTTTATATAAAAATAACATGAAACATTTACCTTCCTATATACTATACAGTGTTTTTACAAACTTAATTATTACATTATTTTTTTTTTATTTTTTGTATTTGTTCAAATTGAGTGTGTCATTTATAAAAAGGGCTGTCAGAATATTTTTTTTTTTTCTTTGAAAAATGATTATTTAAAAAAAATTATTTTCAAATCTTATTATCATTAATTTGAATGAGTATGTTGCCGTAGAATATTAATTTTCATATAAAATTGTAAATAAAAAATATCTTTTATTTTTATTTTGAAAAAACTTGTTTTTTTTTTTTACATATATACAATATTATTTTATATGTCAGATTTTTTTGTAATACGATAATATGATTTTTTACCCCTCACAATAATTGTCAATGTTTGATGTTTAAGAAATATTTACTTATCTATTTAAAATAGAATGTTTAAATTACACACATAACATTACTTGTGTAATATAACAAATTTGACATTTAATTTTTGGTAATCAGTAGTTTTATATTAATTTTTTTAAAGGTGTAAAATACATTTTTTGATTTCTCTGAAAATTAATTACCCACGCAGGGTGATAATATTGTAAAAATATTTACTCAGTATTGAATTTTAAATGTTATATATTTGGTATATGTTGAACATTTGTTGACTAAATGACAGATTATTATATATTTACCAAACACTTTAGGTGTGTATTAGTTGAACCACAATTAAATCTTAAGTAGTAATTTATTTATTTATCCAGCAATACCTTGTAGAAATTGATGTGTTTAGTATGTTTCGAATTTGTTAAAAAATATAATCTTGTCTATCGTTGGCCTATATATTATTATTATGATTGCTAGGGCTTTATTTGTTTGGCTTGCACAAAGACAGAAAAATGAGTCTTATATAATTTAATTGTTTTTATTAAGGAAAAAAAGAAAAGAAAAATTTGTCTATAAAAAAAACTATTTAATCATATTTACACTGATGTTGAAATAAAATAATTATAACTCAATGAATTGTAAAAAGAAAAGTATAAACGAAAAAAGTTATTATTTTTTAGTTTTCAGATGCACCAACATCAAATAGATGTAATCTTAATGCGTTGCTTGTAATGATACTTTACTAAATATGATTTTATCACACTTGGTAGATTTAATTTTTTGATATCATCATATGTGTGATTGCTGCAAAACGTTGCACGGCACATGTGCTGTAGAGAAAAATTAAAATTTCTGTACAACGGTGTGAACAGTTTTGGTGAAAAATCACAATGTGTTAAATCTCTATGTTCTTCGATGATCCCAAGGACGGTGGGCGATGAAAACATGAAGGGATCTATCGAATTGAAACTAAAGCGATGATTCCATTGATCGATCCCATAGTGATACGTTCTACTGCCTCTTCTTAAACTTACCATAAACACATATTGTTTTTGATTTGTATCTCTCAATAAAAACGTGCCCTCCAGTTGGTTTTTCAGCAGTTTATTTGCTTTGGACCTTGTTATATCGCCCCAGTAAAACCGACAATTTGTGATTTGCATCTGATCAGGAACTAAATAGTAAATATAATCGAAGGGCATAGTGTTGGAGGCATTAATCGCCGCTCTATGGAATAACGAGGTTAAATTATTTATAAACGATGATAGTGGGTAAACTGAATTCTAACAATTGTACTTACTTTCTGGGCCTGTATCCTGGCGGCGGTTCGATGCCCTCTTCCCATTCAGATGTCCGTTTAAGGAAGAGCCTGTTTTCCTCACTGTTCCGGAAAGCCTCTATCATCTCATCGTTTAAAACTACCTCGTAATGTCCGTCTACATAGGACATGGTGCGTTCGTCGAAACACGGTACCAACAACTAGCTGCGATGTTCGAACCCACGGTAGAACGCGACATGAAAGTTCGGGCATCGGCGGCAGTGTCGGCGTTTGTGTGGCTTGGTGGTCATGTCCCTTATCACCATAACCGTTTTATCTCCACGGATCGATAATGATTAGTTTTTTCGACCACTGTCAAACACCATGGCTCCCACATAATATATCCGTGTTTTTATTACTATGTTATTTATATATTTGTACTAAATTAATTTTTAGTTAAAAAATAAGATTTTTGTTGCTGGAATGGAAGCTTATTTTATCATTGGCAGTGATTTGAGGAATTGAATAGGCACCATTTTATACAATGTTTGGAGCCATTGGGCTTTCTTATCAAATATTGCTATCAAAACATACGTGTATTATCACACGTTGAATACAACAGTTCTTGTCAGATCACTGAAGTTAGATATCTATTTTATTGAATAATTTAATATTTATTCTTTAAATTTGGCAATTTTTTTTTTTTTTTTTTTTTTAATATTGTTTAAAATTGTATTGTACAAAATTCTTCAATAGGCAGAAATTTTCTAAAAATTCAATTGTGTAAAACTTAATCAAATTTATTGTGTAATATAATTTTTAAGCATTTTTTTTTTAATTTCAGTATCAAAATTGGCCTAAATTTTTAAAACAGGTAAATTCTTCAATTGGCTGAAATTTTCTTTTTTTGATTTTCACTTTAGTTTCCATTATAATTGAGATTAATTGGGAAAATTTATTGCAGGAATGGTTTATTTTTATTTTTTTTTTTTTTTTTTTTTTGTTAACTATATATGTACATAGAATATTAAATTTTAAGTATTTCTATTTATGAAATTTTTATATGTGAATCAAATGAATTGGGCCAAGAGTTCTTGAACATATTATACGGAGTTATACTTGGTCATCAAAAAACGCTTAAGAACATTTTAAGTTTTTTTACGAAAACGTACACTTCACTGAATTTCGCGTACCTACTTTTGTTCTGTGTATGCGAGTATAATGATTAAATTCCCATGAAATTTGGAAGAGAACGTATGTTACAAAAAATCATTCATTATTTTACAATAAAAATTGCATAACGAAATTTAATTGGCGGCATCGGTAACAAACAAGTTATCGTTTTAATTATCGTCTTTCTTCCACACTAATCTTTCATTTTTCCATTTAATGTTTGAAAACTTTCTTCAACTGATTTCCCTTCTTCATCCACACCATTCTTTCTTTTTTCCACATGTACCTATTCTTGAAATAGGGATCCTTTCTGTACGCATTCTTTTTGCGTTTGCCGTCACAATCAAAGGAACGACGTTCGTTATTTTCCGCGATATCTTAAAAAAAAAAATTAAAAAAATTGGTATTTAAAATAGTTAAAACTCGAATTCGTTAAAACAAGTTTCCAAAATAAAACTCAAAATCGGTTCTGGGTATAGTCATTAGAACAAAATAACTGCCACACGAGTTTAAACGAATTGGTCGAGACTAGATTCAAAAATCAAATCTCGCATTGTAATTGATTGTACATTAGATAATCCTGTTGCAGTAATCATAAAATCCCTGTGTCCTTATAGATTTACGTTACCTCACTTAAAATTATATTTGAAAATCGATTTTTCCCAGATAATTCTATATTTTTCAGATCTCAGGTTTCTTAAATAATATTTGTAAAAAAAAAAAAAAAAAATTAAATACTTGTTGTTACCATATGATCTTGATGTTAAAAACTTACATTTCATACGTTCGAGGTCGGACAAAGATTTCCAATACACTGATTTTGCACCGATTAGTTCCACCGTTGTACAGTTTAACTTCCAATTCAATTCCAAATATTCAGATGTCAGTTGATTTCGATTTGAAATATTGGGCTCAGATATTGTGACGTCCTGCAGTAAACGTTCGACGTGTTCTATTGCCATGCTTGCCATCGCAATCCAAACTCAAATACAAATCGTAAAAAGCGGAGACTTATTACGATAACCGTAATAGTAAATAGAAAAGAGAGGTGTAATCTTTATAATGTGTAGGTAATAAACAAAGAAAATTACAAACACTATATAGACGTATATAGACGAGAGAAAAAACCGTTTTGGCAGTGTCAATTTCTAAACGACTATATAGAATAGATAACGAATATACAGTACAATGAGTGAACTTTTATTGTCATGAAATTATTTTTTACCTATTAAGTTACCGTTAAAAGGCGATGATCGTGATAATTGTTTTTCGGCCAGCAATCAAAATATTACAATATTTTATTGTTTTTGGTTATACTGTATTGTGTGAATTATTTTTATGTCTGTAAACAATATTCTTAACAGAAATGTTGATGAGATTAATAAGTATAACACAGTTTCTGAATCAATTATCTGTGCACTTTTGAGGTTATTTTTATGATTTTTAATGTAGTTTTAATAAACAATGAGAAGGTAAATAATTCAATTTTAAAGGCTCTGTAAAACATAGGCCTACTAAATATAGATCCAATAAGATTTCTTATATTGAGAATGTCACATGATTTACTAATAACAAGGTTCAACGAATCGTGTTGAATGAAAACGGACAGTGCAATGTGGGTATATAGCATAAGGTATTATATTGCATATATTTTTTTGAATTCCATTATATATACCACTCATTGAAGAAGCGCCATTGTAGCCTTGACCGACTAAATTTTCCTTTTTTAAACCTAATTTGTCTATTTCAAGCAATATTGTATAGGCTAATCCTTTTCCTGATGCGTCATAAATAGAAAGTTAAAAAATCTTCCCTAATACCACAATCTTCAATGTACCTCACACATAGGGACATTTGTTCTATTTGTGATATGTTTCAAGTTTTTTGTCCTCTAAAATTGAAGAAAAAGACCAGCTTTTTTAATTTTGGTTACTATCGTAAGTCTGAATGGATGTACCACAAATATGTATTAACTCGTTTTGTATAAGAGGGCATATGTAAACAGCATTTGCTACTGCATTTTCTAAATAGGCTTTCAATGTTAATCTCTAGTTTGAACTCTAAACCTTAACGAAAATATGTAATTTCTATCATTGTTATCAGCACTGCAGCTAAAATTAGGTCCACTGTAATGACCCCTTAATGTGACTTCTTAAAAAAAATTGGAATGAACCATTATTAGCATTAAATATTATTTGGTTTATTTGATGGTGTGGAGGTCGTTTGTAATCGTAGCAATTAAGATAACGATATTCTCTTTAATATAATATAAATCGATAAAGCCTATTCTTATTTCACAATAATGCGTTTTTACCTTAGTTTCGTGAGTTTTTTCAGTTTATTCACGAGTGTCATACGAGTTGTTTGCATCAAGTATATTTTATATTTTTACGTAGTTTTTTCGTAATTTTATGTGATATAAAATTAAGTAAAATGAAAAGATTTTTAGAAAGCTCAAATACTAAAAAAGAGAATACACAGGCGAATCGTAAATATGACAATAGTTACTTACAATTTGGATTCGTTGTAAAATTTAGTTCTGAAAATTCTACTCCGTTACCTCAATGAGTAATTTTTCAAGAAACACTAAGGTAATTCATTTGTGAGAAAGTTGGATTTATTTATTTCGCAAGTATCTAAGAATAATCTTTCAGCATTCGAGACACTAAACACATTTTGGAAAAATAACGAAATCCAACCAAATTCAAATATAATTACAGACATTTCGGAACACCAACAATCACTAAAATACAATGTTTTACAATATTTCCCTGAGGATAACTCAGAAATGAAACGGATCATAAACCCTTTCGAAGATGATTATATTAAGAATATTCCAGATAGTATTTTAGCAAAAGAATTATTTAATGACTTAACCAGTGACTCTATTCTAAAAACCGCTTTCAAAACCAAAAATTTCACTAATTTTTGGCTGGACGTGAAACAAGAATACTCGAGTTCACACAAGCTTTACAGTTTCTAATCCCTTTTGTATCAACATATCTGTGCGAAAATATATTTTCTCACTTATTGTACACAGAAAATAGATTAAACGTAGAAAGTGATTTAAGACTTACAGTTACCAACTTGGAGCCCGATATTGACGTCATCGTCTCATTAAAGTAAAAACTAAACCATAATAATTATAATAATTTTACATATTTAATTTGATTTAATTTAATTTCTATTTGTACATTAAATACTTAAATTATTATTACATATATTTATTTTATATTATCTCATTTTGTAATTCCTAATAAAATAAAATTCTATACATATAACATAAACGTATACGTTATTAATAAGCAAAAAAAAATGGTCAGGTGGTACGTATAAATTTAATAATTGTGTAGGTGGTACGCGACTATAAAAAAGGTTGAGAACCGCTGCTCTAGACTATAGGAACTATTTTTTCATATTTTTGCAAAGTTTAGTCACAGTTTGTACGACGGCAACAATATATAAAAATATGTAAAAAAAAATAAATAAATAATAATAATAAATCATTAAACATAGAACCTGCACATTATGAAACGTCAACATTTTGAATCAAAATTATTCTAGTAATAATATTACAATATTATTGTAAAATTCTATACATATACATTATTAATAAGCAAAAAAAATTGTCAGGCGGTACGTAAAACTTTTCAAATAGTGTAGGTGGTACGGGACTATAAAAAGGTTGAGAACCGCTGGTCTTGACTATCGGCATTGTTATAATTTATAAATTATAATTAAATAAAAATTGTGCGTTAATTTGCCACCCCTTTCCCATGATTAAATACCTAGCTACGTCCGTGTACGGAATAATATTTGCAGAATAGTGATAACAATACGCGAACAAACGACAGGCTACAATTAATCCGACTAAAATTAGTAATAATAATAATACATTTTTTAGAATAAAAAAACAAACACACACATAACACGAAAAAAAAATAGTTATACTGAAATGAGTTCGGTGACGTGGAGGGGGCAGGTGGGAAATAAAAAATAAAATATTCAATCTTTATAATAAAGATAATGTCGGAAAATTCTATACGCGTTTAAAAAAAAAAAAACCGTTTTGATATTTCAAATTTAATATTAAATTAACGAAACGTGAAAATTTAAATAGTTATCATAGCAAAAGCACAACTGCAACGGTTTTATGTACAAACAGTTAGTAGTTCGAGATTTCGTGTTTATTTTACAACAAACGTAACTAGGTAACTATTAGTGGCCAGTTGGGGAAATTATAAATAGGTAACATACACATATACATAAAAAACCTATACATAAAATATAGTAATCTTTATTTATGTACATACTAATAAGATGTACTTAGATAGTGACTTTGACTTAAACAATATCAAAACTTCTTAAATATAATCAAAATTGATTAATCTAGTGCATTTTTTCAATATCTCCAATGAAATATATAAACAAAAATACAATATTAACTATATACCAACTAGGTAGACTTACATTTAAAATCTTGAAATAAAGGAAAAAAAAACTATAGTTAAAAATATATATTAATTTAAATCTTAATCATACAACATGAAACATTTATCTAATTAAATACAATAGTTGCAAAATATAAAACAAATTTAATTTGACTAAACAATACAGTTATTTGGCTATTAATCCAGGCACAAAAGATTCTCTTTATATAAAAATAACATGAAACATTTACCTTCCTATATACTATACAGTGTTTTTACAAACTTAATTATTACATTATTTTTTTTTTATTTTTTGTATTTGTTCAAATTGAGTCTGTCATTTATAAAAAGGGCTGTCAGAATATTTTTTTTTTTTCTTTGAAAAATGATTATTTAAAAAAAATTATTTTCAAATCTTATTATCATTAATTTGAATGAGTATGTTGCCGTAGAATATTAATTTTCATATAAAATTGTAAATAAAAAATATCTTTTATTTTTATTTTGAAAAAACTTGTTTTTTTTTTTTACATATATACAATATTATTTTATATGTCAGATTTTTTTGTAATACGATAATATGATTTTTTACCCCTCACAATAATTGTCAATGTTTGATGTTTAAGAAATATTTACTTATCTATTTAAAATAGAATGTTTAAATTACACACATAACATTACTTGTGTAATATAACAAATTTGACATTTAATTTTTGGTAATCAGTAGTTTTATATTAATTTTTTTAAAGGTGTAAAATACATTTTTTGATTTCTCTGAAAATTAATTACCCACGCAGGGTGATAATATTGTAAAAATATTTACTCAGTATTGAATTTTAAATGTTATATATTTGGTATATGTTGAACATTTGTTGACTAAATGACAGATTATTATATATTTACCAAACACTTTAGGTGTGTATTAGTTGAACCACAATTAAATCTTAAGTAGTAATTTATTTATTTATCCAGCAATACCTTGTAGAAATTGATGTGTTTAGTATGTTTCGAATTTGTTAAAAAATATAATCTTGTCTATCGTTGGCCTATATATTATTATTATGATTGCTAGGGCTTTATTTGTTTGGCTTGCACAAAGACAGAAAAATGAGTCTTATATAATTTAATTGTTTTTATTAAGGAAAAAAAGAAAAGAAAAATTTGTCTATAAAAAAAACTATTTAATCATATTTACACTGATGTTGAAATAAAATAATTATAACTCAATGAATTGTAAAAAGAAAAGTATAAACGAAAAAAGTTATTATTTTTTAGTTTTCAGATGCACCAACATCAAATAGATGTAATCTTAATGCGTTGCTTGTAATGATACTTTACTAAATATGATTTTATCACACTTGGTAGATTTAATTTTTTGATATCATCATATGTGTGATTGCTGCAAAACGTTGCACGGCACATGTGCTGTAGAGAAAAATTAAAATTTCTGTACAACGGTGTGAACAGTTTTGGTGAAAAATCACAATGTGTTAAATCTCTATGTTCTTCGATGATCCCAAGGACGGTGGGCGATGAAAACATGAAGGGATCTATCGAATTGAAACTAAAGCGATGATTCCATTGATCGATCCCATAGTGATACGTTCTACTGCCTCTTCTTAAACTTACCATAAACACATATTGTTTTTGATTTGTATCTCTCAATAAAAACGTGCCCTCCAGTTGGTTTTTCAGCAGTTTATTTGCTTTGGACCTTGTTATATCGCCCCAGTAAAACCGACAATTTGTGATTTGCATCTGATCAGGAACTAAATAGTAAATATAATCGAAGGGCATAGTGTTGGAGGCATTAATCGCCGCTCTATGGAATAACGAGGTTAAATTATTTATAAACGATGATAGTGGGTAAACTGAATTCTAACAATTGTACTTACTTTCTGGGCCTGTATCCTGGCGGCGGTTCGATGCCCTCTTCCCATTCAGATGTCCGTTTAAGGAAGAGCCTGTTTTCCTCACTGTTCCGGAAAGCCTCTATCATCTCATCGTTTAAAACTACCTCGTAATGTCCGTCTACATAGGACATGGTGCGTTCGTCGAAACACGGTACCAACAACTAGCTGCGATGTTCGAACCCACGGTAGAACGCGACATGAAAGTTCGGGCATCGGCGGCAGTGTCGGCGTTTGTGTGGCTTGGTGGTCATGTCCCTTATCACCATAACCGTTTTATCTCCACGGATCGATAATGATTGGTTTTTTCGACCACTGTCAAACACCATGGCTCCCACATAATATATCCGTGTTTTTATTACTATGTTATTTATATATTTAAAAAAAAAAAAAAAAAAATTGCCAAATTCAAAGAATAAATATTAAATTATTCAATAAAATAGATATCTAACTTCAGTGATCTGACAAGAACTGTTGTATTCAACGTGTGATAATACACGTATGTTTTGATAGCAATATTTGATAAGAAAGCCCAATGGCTCCAAACATTGTATAAAATGGTGCCTATTCAATTCCTCAAATCACTGCCAATGATAAAATAAGCTTCCATTCCAGCAACAAAAATCTTATTTTTTAACCAAAAATTAATTTAGTACAAATATATAAATAACATAGTAATAAAAACACGGATATATTATGTGGGAGCCATGGTGTTTGACAGTGGTCGAAAAAACCAATCATTATCGATCCGTGGAGATAAAACGGTTATGGTGATAAGGGACATGACCACCAAGCCACACAAACGCCGACACTGCCGCCGATGCCCGAACTTTCATGTCGCGTTCTACCGTGGGTTCGAACATCGCAGCTAGTTGTTGGTACCGTGTTTCGACGAACGCACCATGTCCTATGTAGACGGACATTACGAGGTAGTTTTAAACGATGAGATGATAGAGGCTTTCCGGAACAGTGAGGAAAACAGGCTCTTCCTTAAACGGACATCTGAATGGGAAGAGGGCATCGAACCGCCGCCAGGATACAGGCCCAGAAAGTAAGTACAATTGTTAGAATTCAGTTTACCCACTATCATCGTTTATAAATAATTTAACCTCGTTATTCCATAGAGCGGCGATTAATGCCTCCAACACTATGCCCTTCGATTATATTTACTATTTAGTTCCTGATCAGATGCAAATCACAAATTGTCGGTTTTACTGGGGCGATATAACAAGGTCCAAAGCAAATAAACTGCTGAAAAACCAACTGGAGGGCACGTTTTTATTGAGAGATACAAATCAAAAACAATATGTGTTTATGGTAAGTTTAAGAAGAGGCAGTAGAACGTATCACTATGGGATCGATCAATGGAATCATCGCTTTAGTTTCAATTCGATAGATCCCTTCATGTTTTCATCGCCCACCGTCCTTGGGATCATCGAAGAACATAGAGATTTAACACATTGTGATTTTTCACCAAAACTGTTCACACCGTTGTACAGAAATTTTAATTTTTCTCTACAGCACATGTGCCGTGCAACGTTTTGCAGCAATCACACATATGATGATATCAAAAAATTAAATCTACCAAGTGTGATAAAATCATATTTAGTAAAGTATCATTACAAGCAACGCATTAAGATTACATCTATTTGATGTTGGTGCATCTGAAAACTAAAAAATAATAACTTTTTTCGTTTATACTTTTCTTTTTACAATTCATTGAGTTATAATTATTTTATTTCAACATCAGTGTACATATGATTAAATAGTTTTTTTTATAGACAAATTTTTCTTTTCTTTTTTTCCTTAATAAAAACAATTAAATTATATAAGACTCATTTTTCTGTCTTTGTGCAAGCCAAACAAATAAAGCCCTAGCAATCATAATAATAATATATAGGCCAACGATAGACAAGATTATATTTTTTAACAAATTCGAAACATACTAAACACATCAATTTCTACAAGGTATTGCTGGATAAATAAATAAATTACTACTTAAGATTTAATTGTGGTTCAACTAATACACACCTAAAGTGTTTGGTAAATATATAATAATCTGTCATTTAGTCAACAAATGTTCAACATATACCAAATATATAACATTTAAAATTCAATACTGAGTAAATATTTTTACAATATTATCACCCTGCGTGGGTAATTAATTTTCAGAGAAATCAAAAAATGTATTTTACACCTTTAAAAAAATTAATATAAAACTACTGATTACCAAAAATTAAATGTCAAATTTGTTATATTACACAAGTAATGTTATGTGTGTAATTTAAACATTCTATTTTAAATAGATAAGTAAATATTTCTTAAACATCAAACATTGACAATTATTGTGAGGGGTAAAAAATCATATTATCGTATTACAAAAAAATCTGACATATAAAATAATATTGTATATATGTAAAAAAAAAAAACAAGTTTTTTCAAAATAAAAATAAAAGATATTTTTTATTTACAATTTTATATGAAAATTAATATTCTACGGCAACATACTCATTCAAATTAATGATAATAAGATTTGAAAATAATTTTTTTTAAATAATCATTTTTCAAAGAAAAAAAAAAAATATTCTGACAGCCCTTTTTATAAATGACACACTCAATTTGAACAAATACAAAAAATAAAAAAAAAATAATGTAATAATTAAGTTTGTAAAAACACTGTATAGTATATAGGAAGGTAAATGTTTCATGTTATTTTTATATAAAGAGAATCTTTTGTGCCTGGATTAATAGCCAAATAACTGTATTGTTTAGTCAAATTAAATTTGTTTTATATTTTGCAACTATTGTATTTAATTAGATAAATGTTTCATGTTGTATGATTAAGATTTAAATTAATATATATTTTTAACTATAGTTTTTTTTTCCTTTATTTCAAGATTTTAAATGTAAGTCTACCTAGTTGGTATATGGTTAATATTGTATTTTTGTTTATATATTTCATTGGAGATATTGAAAAAATGCACTAGATTAATCAATTTTGATTATATTTAAGAAGTTTTGATATTGTTTAAGTCAAAGTCACTATCTAAGTACATCTTATTAGTATGTACATAAATAAAGATTACTATATTTTATGTATAGGTTTTTTATGTATATGTGTATGTTACCTATTTATAATTTCCCCAACTGGCCACTAATAGTTACCTAGTTACGTTTGTTGTAAAATAAACACGAAATCTCGACCTACTAACTGTTTGTACATAAAACCGTTGCAGTTGTGCTTTTGCTATGATAACTATTTAAATTTTCACGTTTCGTTAATTTAATATTAAATTTGAAATATCAAAACGGTTTTTTTTTTTTTAAACGCGTATAGAATTTTCCGACATTATCTTTATTATATAGATTGAATATTTTATTTTTTATTTCCCACCTGCCCCCTCCACGTCACCGAACTTATTTCAGTATAACTATTTTTTTTTCGTGTTATGTGTGTGTTTGTTTTTTTATTCTAAAAAATGTATTATTATTATTACTAATTTTAGTCAGATTAATTGTAGCCTGTCGTTTGTTCGCGTATTGTTATCACTATTCTGCAAATATTATTCCGTACACGGACGTAGCTAGGTATTTAATCATGGGAAAGGGGTGGCAAATTAACGCACAATTTTTATTTAATTATAATTTATAAATTATAACAATGCCGATAGTCAAGACCAGCGGTTCTCAACCTTTTTATAGTCCCGTACCACCTACACTATTTGAAAAGTTTTACGTACCGCCTGACAATTTTTTTTGCTTATTAATAATGTATATGTATAGAATTTTACAATAATATTGTAATATTATTACTAGAATAATTTTGATTCAAAATGTTGACGTTTCATAATGTGCAGGTTCTATGTTTAATGATTTATTATTATTATTTATTTATTTTTTTTTACATATTTTTATATATTGTTGCCGTCGTACAAACTGTGACTAAACTTTGCAAAAATATGAAAAAATAGTTCCTATAGTCTAGGGCAGCGGTTCTCAACCTTTTTTATAGTCGCGTACCACCTACACAATTATTAAATTTATACGTACCACCTGACCATTTTTTTTTGCTTATTAATAACGTATACGTTTATGTTATATGTATAGAATTTTATTTTATTAGGAATTACAAAATGAGATAATATAAAATAAATATATGTAATAATAATTTAAGTATTTAATGTACAAATAGAAATTAAATTAAATCAAATTAAATATGTAAAATTATTATAATTATTATGGTTTAGTTTTTACTTTAATGAGACGATGACGTCAATATCGGGCTCCAAGTTGGTAACTGTAAGTCTTAAATCACTTTCTACGTTTAATCTATTTTCTGTGTACAATAAGTGAGAAAATATATTTTCGCACAGATATGTTGATACAAAAGGGATTAGAAACTGTAAAGCTTGTGTGAACTCGAGTATTCTTGTTTCACGTCCAGCCAAAAATTAGTGATATTTTTGGTTTTGAAAGAGGTTTTTAGAATAGAGTCACTGGTTAAGTCATTAAATAATTCTTTTGCTAAAATACTATCTGGAATATTCTTAATATAATCATCTTCGAAAGGGTTTATGATCCGTTTCATTTCTGAGTTATTCTCAGGGAAATATTGTAAAACATTGTATTTTAGTGATTGTTGGTGTTCCGAAATGTCTGTAATTATATTTGAATTTGGTTGAATTTCGTTATTTTTCCAAAATGTGTTTAGTGTCTCGAATGCTGAAAGATTATTCTTGGATACTTGCGAAATAAATAAATCCAACTTTCTCACAAATGAATTACCTTAGTGTTTCTTGAAAAATTACACATTGAGGTAACTGAGTAGAATTTTCAGAACTAAATTTTACAACGAATCCAAATTGTAAGTAACTATTGTCATATTTACGATTCGCCTGTGTATTCTCTTTTTTAGTATTTGAGCTTTCTAAAAATCTTTTCATTTTACCTAATTTTATATCACATAAAATTACGAAAAAACTACGTAAAAATATAAAATATACTTGATGCAACAACTCGTATGACACTCGTGAATAAACTGAAAAAAACTCACGAAACTAAGGTAAAAACGCATTATTGTGAAATAAGAATACGCTTTATCGATTTATATTATATTAAAGAGAATATCGTTATCTTAATTGCTACGATTACAAACGACATCCACACCATCAAATAAACCAAATAATATGTAATGTTAATAGATATTCAATCCAATTTTTTTTATGAAGTGACATTAAGGGGTCATTACAGTGGACCTAATTTTAGCTGCAGTGCTGATAACAATGATAGAAATTTCATATTTTTGTTAAGATTTAGAGTTCAAACTAGAGATTAACATTGAAAGCCTATTTAGAAAATGCAGCAGTAAATGCTGTTTACATATGCCCTCTTATACAGAACGAGTTAATACATATTTGTGGTACATCCATTCAGACTTACGATAGTAACCAAAATTAAAAAAGTTGGTCTTTTTCTTCAATTTTAGAGGACAAAAAACTTGAAACGTATCACAAATAGAACAAATGTCCCTATGTGTGAGGTACATTGAAGATTGTGGTATTAGGGAAGATTTTTTAACTTTCTATTTATGACGCATCAGGAAAAGGATAGCCTATACAATAATGCTTGAAATAGACAAATTAGGTTTAAAAAAGGAAAATTTAGTCGGTCAAGGCTACAATGGCGCTTCTTCAATGAGTGGTATATATAATGGAATTCAAAAAAATATATGTAATATAATATCTCATGCTATATACGCACATTGCACTGTCCGTTTTCATACAACACGATTCGTTGAACCTTGCTATTAGTAAATCATGTGACATTCTCAAAATAAGAAATCATATTGGATCTATATTTACAATTACTCGAAAATCTTCATAAAGGTCAGAAGTACTTAAAAGACCTAATTCCAGGTACACGCCACCAAACACTTTTAATAATGTGTGAAACCCATTGTGTTAACACCACAACAGCTTTTTACGGTTTAAAAAACTATATCTATCAATAGCAAACACATTAAGGGAGTTCCGCCGAGATATACTTGGTGCAAAAATCAGAAGAGGAGGGCGTCCTTTTAAAAGTAGAACTATACCAATGAAGATACGGTGGTGTTACGACCGACCAATATAAATATTTTGTGGATATGTAGTTTATTTCCTAACCACACCTTGAACGCGTCTGCTGTTCCATTTCCTCTTTTCTATGCTTCCGTTGAATTGTGATTTGATAGCATTGTAATAAGACCATAATTTTAGTGTGATATAAGACAAACGACATTTATTTAATCAGGTAAGTTTATTACTTTATAATTAATTGATTAATGTTCGACAAACGGGCAAACAATTAACAAGGTTACCAATACCTAAACAAATTGTATTACTATCATAACAGAAAAATTAAAGCATACAAGCATATTATAAACAATACAAAAATCATTATAATTTACGGTATATAAACATTTACAATTATAACACAATAATACAATATATTAGTATAATAAAATTAGGTAATAATCAATAATACAACATCTGTGTATAGAAAATTTGTTGTCCGGTATTGAAATTTCCTGGATATTCAGTTGAAAAAATACCGCTATGACGAAAATCAAATGGTGCGTCGTTAACTTATATATTTCTTATTATTATTATTGTTATTCGGATCTGTGAAATAATGCTATTTCGTTTATAACTCTTTTCCAGACCCAAAAACCGATAACCCGAGAACTGCTGATAATATCGTTTCGGACTAAAGGACATAAAACGATCCTCGTTCAATTTACTTTATACCATTGCAGTTTCGTAATGATCAGACCGTTACGAAAGTTTTTGGAAAAATTTAGTTTCTCAAAAACGTCAGCCGTGTTGTGCGGTTTAGCCTCCGTTTTTTGTTTAATTTCAAAGGAGCTTTACTAAACCCAAATTAGATGATAGCCCACTTTATGAGCTACAATAATATTGTTAATATTAAATTAATTAATGCTATCATTTATTGTTATACTCTATTCAATTTCAATACTATCGAGAAAATATTAATATTTTTCATTATTGATAATAATTTTGTTTAATATTCGGATTGATGGATTGAATCTATCTATCCCTAATTACGGTTTGAATTCGTCTATCCGGATTAAACGTATTAATCCGAAACCGTTTAATATATTTTTCAATCCGAAATCTACAATTCCTTAGTCAACAGTAGATAGGCACATTTTAATAGGGAATTTTCTTATATTTTGACGAAAATTGTAAAAACCTGATATTTTCGTTGTATATCTTGTCGTTTATAAACAAAAAATACCATATTATTACAGTTATTTGCGTATTTTCGTATAATAATATATAATTTTAATACGCATGTAATTTTTTTACGTGAAACATGTGATTTGAAACTTTCAAGAGAGTATTCTTAAAATAATATCGCGTTCTACGTGTTTACACATGAAATTTGAGTAAGTTTCACCACATTTAAATTTTTAGAAAGTTTCTGCCTATTGTAGAAATTTATACAATAAAATATTAAACAATATTAAAAAAAAAAAAAAAAAAAATTGCCAAATTTAAGGAATAAATATTAAATTAATCAATAAAATAGATATCTAACATCAGCTAGATTGGACGAGAACTGTTGTATTCAACGAGGTTTCATATAAACTACCAAATTAAATATCAAATTTTATATAAAAAGAAATAAATAAATAATGTAGCAAAATATCAAAGTTTCTTGTTTTTATAAATTATAACAATAATTTTATAATTGAATTTAGTAGAAATTATTGTATTTCAACGTTGGCTGACTGTAAGTCGTGATATATCGGGTTATCTATTATTTGTTTACTTTGTCTAATGTTGATAAGTACAACAATTTTCATAAGTGTTTGTTTAAATAAATATTATGACAATTTTACAAAATATTTAATACCCACCCAGTCCGTTTCCTCCATCACCGAGTATCGTTGCTGTGTTTTAGGTAGTTTGAAAACTTATAACAACGGAGATGGAATACACAACTATAGAATCTATAATTTGTTTACGTATAGGTAAAAGTCTCATAACATTTTATATTACGATGTTTTAGATTTCCTTTTGATAAACTGATATTACTGCCTATTTGGATTATGACGACATCCCCTACCAGTTTGACTGCATGCTACCAAAAGTAGTTTATGTGACAGGCATTGCGGACTATGAAGATGGTGGATTTTAAATACAATCGCCTTATACGAATTGCTTGTGCCGTGCCTAACACTTCTAGTAATGTAAGTATGTTAATAATAATGGACTGTGCGATTTTACCCATACATGTTCGTTTTGCATTTTAAGTAATTACTTTTAGAGTGTTGAATACGATTAAGTAATGACAGATTGCGAGAACTCGGTTGTTAACATTTTTTCTACGATCCATGTCAATTTTTCAAATTTAAGTATAACGAATAAGAGTGATATGAAATTTACTTAAACTGTTCTATACAAGGTTGTAATACATTTTTACAACACGGCAAAAGGATATTTTTTTCAAGTAAACTTCTTCTTGTAATTCATGTGTTATTAATATTTGTGAACCAATTTATATTTTTTTTTTTTATAGACTTCCATTGGCAAAAATGTATATGCTTAAAAAATTGCTCGACAACAGTGGAGTATCCTATTTTCAGCCTTCAAACGCTGATACGATTTGTTCTGATCTTTTTGAATGTTATGACATTAATCGGATTGAAGACGGTGAAACAAATTCAGTAATTTAAAATACTGTCATGGGCAACTTTTAAACAATTTTTTTTTTTTTTTACTAGAACTCTTTTTAAATTGATATTTAAAACTTATTAGCAGACTCATGTGGTGTAATTCGATGTTGAAATCTTGCATGAAGATATTTCGATGGTAAAAAAAGTATTTTACACAATTCGCCGAGAAATAAAATAAATCATTAATCATAGTCATCACTGGAGCAATCCAATCTGATTTAACTGAAAGAAATGCTATTAAATGTAATGAAACCTAATGTTTTTTATAAGTTATGCTTAACTCTAATTTACTATAATATTTATCAATTTGTTTGTTTTCGTGTAAACAGAAAAACAACTTATTTAATCCCTTAATTAAATGCAACAAATCAAATGATCATCTTGAATGCTTGATGGACATTTTCAATAGTGATAACTCTGAAGGCAATTTATTTTTGAATGAAGATTTACAATCTCAAAACGAAACTACTTCAAGCTTATCAAAAGAATATCTGGAATCATTTGAAAAAGAAATGGCAGAAGGTATGTGCTTTATTTAAATAAAATTACCTATTTAAGTATTTCATTTAAAATTATTTGATTCTGTTGTCTATTTTTATAAATACTTTATCTTAGTAAATAGCAAAATATATTTTAGTGTTATATAATTATGATAATTATTATTATGCGATAAAATAATATTTAGTAATTTGTTTACTCATATTTCATCGATTTAGATTAATTAATATTTACATGTCTTTTTATAGTATACAATTTATCATGATAATATTGACAAAATGTAAATTGACTCCATTTATGTAAACTAGAATAATCTTCCTGGGAATATTATTTATGTGCGCAACAGTGAAATTTATAAATAAAGAATACAATTATCATTATTTCTTTTTTTTACGTATGACATAAAACTTCCCTTTTTGTATTGTTCCCAGACTATTTGTATTTCTCCATTGGGTTATAACACTATTATGTTTCATATCCATTCGGTATTATTTGTGGTGAACAAATCATATGAAAATAATTTGAAAAATAAGTATTCAAATGTCAACCTCATAAATAGTATATCATATGTAGTATGATGTGTTTAATATAATTTAGGTATTATTTTAATTTTCTACTATCTCAATTTCTGTAAAATGATTATAAATCTTTTAAAAACATTGAAATAAAGTAATTTAATTTAATCTTTTTAAATATTACAAATTTAATAGTTAAAAATTGAGACAGTTTGTATTTTGAGTAGGTTAGGAGGCTGCAAAATAATGTTGTATTATTATTTATAATTACAATTTTTGTATTCAATAATATATACCAACATTTTGTAAACTTATCCTTCTACACAGTTACAATCTTAAGCGTTCACTGTAGAATAAAAAAAAAACTTTAGATTCATAATTATTAAAATATAATAGTTCCCTATTAGTTCATCATTACCTTAAAATTCTAAAATGTCTCTTTAGTAGCTTATATCTCTTTTGTTTATAAATGTTTTTAGAATATCTTATTACTAACTGTTGACTATGGTAACTGAATTGTATGTTTTTTTTGGTATTTTGGTGCACTGTGTAACCCTATAGGTTTAATACATTAGTTGATATTCTGTAAAATGAATTATTTGCCTTGCCCAAATAATGTTCATGAGAATTAAAATACAATTATATTTCAATAATTATTAATTGTGACCAAGTTAGACCAAAAAAAAATATTTTTATGTTTTTAAGATGATTGAAATCCTTTTGCATAATAATATTTTTTTTGTATTATTATTATTTAATATCCGTGTTAGACATCTGTAAATTTAAAAATAAACAATTCCGTTTTTAGATGTTAGTTATGTTATTTAGAAAATTAATTTTATTATTTACAGGAATAATTATTATACCAATGACAATGTTATGGATAATGTTTACATGGACATCCCGAATGGTGTTAATGTTGGAGTGTCTTTGTCAATTGAAAATAAATATACATCAAAGATTTTTCACTATACACTATTTTTAGGAAATTTGTTATTTGCATACTTTAGATGTCTTTGCAATAATGGTAGGGTTTTTGCAGTTCAAGGACACAATTACTGAATTTGTCGTCTCTATCTTTAATCTGATTTATGTCATAACATTCAAAATGATCAGAACATATCATATCATCATTAGAAGGCTGAAAATTGGATACTCCTCTTTTGTTGAACGTTTTTTTAAACATATATTTGTTTGCCAATGGAAATCTATAAAAAAAATTTTTTTTGGTTCACAAATAATTATAATAATACATGAATTACAACAAGAAGTTTACTTGAAAAAAATATCCTTTTGCCATCTTGTAATGATGTGTTGCTCTGCATAGAACAGTTAGGGTAAATTTCATATCATTACTATTCGGAATATCTAGAACAGAAATATTGATATGGCTCGTAGAAAAAATGGGAACAACAGAGCTATCGGAATCAGTCTTTACTTTATTGTTAAGCTCGTCGTGCTAAGCACGGGACAAGCAATTCGAATATGATGATTGTTTTTAAAATCCACCGTCTTCATAGTCGTCAATACTGAAATGCCTGTCACATAATTTACTTTTAGTAGCAGGCAGCCAAACTGTACGGTTTGTCACCATAATCCAAATAGGCAGTAATATCCGTTTATCAAAAGGAAATCTAAAACATTGTTATATAAAATGTACTTGTCAACATTTAACATTTGAAAAAGTAAACAAATAAACATTATTACCTGAACTATAATGAAGAGATAACTAGAAAGAAATTCAGATGTTGCACAACGTAACTGAGCAAAATTGTAATGTTTTACTCAACTAGTTAAAAGACGAATGACTAAAAAAAGGGATAAAACATTTGAGTGTTGTCCATTATACCATTTTATAATGAATAATATGACTGTAAATGTGTGCCGGACATTTTTCATCAATACATTAGATATCACAAAACTCGGTCTAAATGGTATTTTGAAACCAATTAATTACAGTTAGTATTCGGATAAAGATATAGAATTAAAAGCTACCTTACTTAAATATGTATAAGTAACATGTGAGTCAATTATGATAAACGATTTCATGGAGGGATCCATAAAACTATTGGACAAGGATTATAATTTGTATGAACTTGAGAGCAATTCATAAGTTAATTTGGATAATGTTCCCTATAAAGAATATGAAAAATTGTTCTTTATCATGAAAAAAATTCTTAGAGTTTTGAGTTCGTACTTAGCTCTCGGAGAGTTAAAAAAACAATTCCTTGGGATTATGATTTGTTTGGATTATATTTATGAAAAATATTCTAAAAATTTCAAAATAATGTTCCACCTCTATATAGAAATTATATAAATTTACTACCAATATATGAAAACATTTTTGAATCCGGTTTGAACACATTGTATTTTATTGTAATATAACCGTTAAGAGGAAATAGTCATTTGTAAAGTATGTCACATATATTTTCTTTCTTTCATTAATGTTAAATTTGCCGAATAAGTAATAAAGTGATAACCGAATGCACAAATTAAATACTTTTACTAAAATATTATCTGAACAGTCAATGTTAGTCACATACTTTACTAATATTAAATTAATAGAATATTTATTATTCAATTCTTATTGTATTACTTTTGTAAACATTTTTGTTTTATTTTTAATAATATTTTTGTTGACTATGACTTTGTATTATTTTATATAATTTTATATGATCTCATATTGTGTTAACGTTGATCAAAATATATAGTAATATTAATTCAGCATTTAATTTATAAATGTATCTTAAGATATTTTTTCAAAATATGATTTCTTGTCCTTTATGGAAATATTGATAAATACAGATGGAAATTAAGTGTTGAACATTACAAATAAACTAACAATAACTTATAAAATTGTTGTACTATTATTGTTTTATTATTTTAATGTCAAAATAATTTTGTATTATATTCCAAATAAAACAATATTAATTACACGCATTAACCGAAAAGTTTGATAATAGTTAAGAGTTTGGGTACTTCTGCTGTTTTATTTAACTACAGTAAAATACATTGTTGTATTATAGATTAGTTATATATAAAGTATATATTTACATTTAAAATCAGCAAGGGAACAAATGACATTATGTCATGAGACTGTGTAGAGAAATCAAATTTTAGATTCTCTTTGAGTAAATATATTAAACTGTAGGTGTAGTTAATATATTTTTATAACTGAAATTATTATTCTTTTAATTAGGTAATATTATAGTTGAACGTTATTTAATGGTTTCATACTCAAGTCTGACAATTACAATTTTAAAAATTGGTTGGAAAAAACTTTATGATGTGTCATTTGTAAAAAAACAAACGGGATTGTATCATGCAGGGCATTCATAAATGTCTTTTGCACATTTTATACACTCTTATATGTCTACAGGGTAGATATACAGCTTTTATTTTTTCTTTTTTACAGTATTTTTTTCTGGTTTCACGAGATTCCTAAAACAATATTATTATTAGGTCTAATTATAAATACAAATATTGATAACTTTATAAAACTTAGTGTCATTATTATAATGTTTCTTAAATAAAATATCTATACTTTTTTTTAAACAAAAACCCAGGTAAAAACATTTAAAAATAAAAATACTGTTATTCATGTATTATTATTATGTGTGAACCAAAAAATAATTTTTTTTATAGATTTCCATTTGCAAACAAAGATATGCTTAAAAAAAGGTTCAACAATAGTGGACTATCCAATTATTAGCCTTCTATCGATGATATGATATGTTCTGATATTTTGAATGTTACGACATTAACAGGATTAATGATAGTGAAACAAATTCAGTATTGTAACCATGAATTGCAAGAACGTTCAAACTCTATCAGTCAAATAATTTAATTATCAGTCTGCATACTTTAAAATCAAAAACATTGAAAATAAGTGGCATTCTTTCTATAAAATACCTACTGTTTCAAATTATATCCATCGTATTATTTTTGCATTAGTTACAGTTTAGTTGTATATAATTTATACCCTATAACGTACTGAACGTGCTTAGTATCATTTTTAACGTCCTTAAAACTAGGTCCTTTTTTTTTTTGGTTGAACCGGCAATACATCCGCCACCCGGAACCGCTGAATGGCATTACTTCGTATATATACTGTAGTATGTATACTTAGAATATATACTATTGAAACAAGTACAAAAAAATTGTTTGGGACTGTCCGGGTTTTAACCCGGAACCTTTCGCACCCAAAGCCAAAATCACACCGCTAGACGAACAAGTGGCTGCGGTTAAAATTTTGCCAACTGCACTTAGTGTTCTCAAGCGGTTACTCATCCGAGTACTAACAACGCCCGACGTTCCTTAACTTCAGTGATCGGACGAGAACTGGTGTATTCAACGTTGTTTCATATTAACTACAAAATAAAATATCAAATTCTATATAAAAATAAATAAATAAATAATGTAGCAAAATATTAAAGTTGATTGTAAGTACGACCGGTTTCGATTTCAAAAATCTTCATTATGTAATAAACAGTGTAAATGAAAAATAAATTATTTTCATAATATGTGAACAATAGTATATTATTCTTAGTTACGCGAAAAAGAATTAATTTTAAAAAAAAAAGATATACACTTTTGTAACACCGATATTTTGCCGTATATTCAAAAATATTCATATTAAAAATCGTATAAAATCTAAATTTAAATCTACAGATTTGCGACCGACATCCTCTTATTGTAAATGTTCTTAGCTATCCTCTGAATAAGTTTCATAATTAAGAACTAATTTTTAACCGATCCCTACGAATAGTTTGGGTAAAAAAATATATATATAGAAATTATGTTACATACAGAGGGGAAACTGTTAATTTGGAATTGTATTCCAAGCATCTTTTTTCATTATAAAAAAAAAGTTATATATTTTATATAAGGATTAATACCTATTAAAGGTTTTATTAGATATCTGCATAAAAATAAAATTATATTAGTTAGTTTATTTAATAATTTATTCTAATTTAGTCTATATATTCATGTATATTTAATAATTAAATTGTATTTTTTTTTTTTTTACAACTTAAATGAGAAAATCAATTTCTGCTTCAGAAAAATTAGTTGCCTATATTTCTTTTGCATTATCGTCCGTTATTTTTTAATAACATAATTACATAGAATAAAATAAAATAAAATAATAATAATACACAGGCACAACAAGTCGTAGATCCTTTTGCGGTTATGAAATATGAATAGAATTTGTAAGAATCGTATTATAACTGGATCGCAAAAAAATACAATAATTGTACAAAAACAACTAACGCACCTGATCTAAGTGTTTAATTGTATTACAATTTTTTCTTTAAATTTAGGAATTTTTTTTTTTTTTAATATAGTTTAAAATTTATTTGTATATAGTTTTCCAATAGGCTAAAACTTTTTTATATTTTCATTGTGGTAGAACTTAATCAAATTTATTTTAAAAATAAATAAAGAAAGGGCACTTCTTATTTTTATGATTTTCAGGGGTTTTAAAATTTATTTATATATATTTTATTAATTAAAATAATATAATTTTAAAGCATTTTCTTTAAATTTTAGCTCCAAAATTGGGCTAAATTTTTAATACAGGTAAAGTCATTTATAGGCTGAAATTTTCTAATATTTTTAACTGTGGTAAAACTTTATTTAATTTTTTTTTAAAAATAAAACAAAGATTTGCCACTTCTTATTTTTTTGATTTTATTTTTAAGTGAGTTCTATTGGAGATCTACGAGGTGCGACAATAAAATAACGAGACTTTTTGAATAAAAGTTGTTTATTTTAAAAATGTTATAATTTAATGATTATCACCTTCAAAGTACCTTCCCTCAGCATCAATACACTGTTGCATACGTCGCTGCCATTCTTGAAAACAGTGTTGCCAATTGCTTTCATTCAGCCCTTTTAGAAGTTCTGCCGTTTTCATTTTTACGTCATCAACTGTTTGAAAATGGGAAAAGAAATAAGAAGGAAATAAAAAGAAGTCACAAGGAGCAAGGTCTGGCGAGTACGGGGGATGTTGAAGCACAGAAATTTTTTTTTCAGTTAAAAAACTTTGAATTGAAAATGCACTGTGAGCTGGAGCATTATCTTGGTGAAGAACCCAGCCATTTTTCCATAGATCTGGTCGCTTCTTTCTGACACGTTCTCTTAATTTAATTAATACCTCTTTATAATAATATTGATTAATTAATTTTGTTGATTTTTTCAACGTTTTCGTTTGTTGAAGACGTGGTAAGACGTCCAGAACGATCATCGTCTTCGACGTCCTCCCTTCCACTACAAAACCGTTTGTGCCATTCAAAAACACGAGCTCTTAATAAACATTCTTCCCCATAAACTTCACATAACATACGAAACGATTCCGCGGCAGTTTTTTTTAATTTAACAAGAAATTTAATGTTAACACATGTTGTTCGATTTTTATATCTAACATTTTTCGGCAGTATAGTCGAACTCGCACTAATAACAAGGCTACTAACGTATAAGAAAATGAATCGATGCCATCAGTGTTCATAGTACTTTTAGATAAGTGTTTTCTAATCATATTTCAATAATCGTTTTATAGATAACGTTAATAGTTTTTTTGTGACGACTATTTTAAAAATCATTTTCAAAACGTCCATACGGACAAATTTCTAAAAGGAAAACATGATTCTGGCGCTGACGGTGCAAGTGCAAGTACAAGTACAAGCAATATCAATAATGAGAACAAAACAAATTAAATAAAGTCCAGTAGACAATATCCTAATGATTAATAACATTTTGGGCTTACTCATATTGACGAAAATGATTGTAAAAATTCCTCATTGCGTAGTTTATGAGGAAAAGCTTGCTTATAGCGCAATGGCACCAGCGAAAATCAAACGGCAATTTTCGTTTAAACACACCGGTCTGAGAACAAAAATTATTTTAAAAGGTTTTTGAATAATCAAATGAATCAGAGAAAAATTTTTGTTTAAAAAATTATAGTAATATCTAATAAAGCGGAAATTGCATCTTGCGATGTGGCTAACTGCCTACATACGGCCGGATATTGAAATTATTTGTAAAAATCATCAGGCTCAAATATCTCTTTAAATATGCAAAGTATTCCTTTTGAAATTGTAAAATATGTTGACAACCTAGATGAAAGATGTTCAAAAAAAACGCCCAAATAAAAATATACCAGTTAAAAAAATTATGTCCCGATAATGCCGTTCGAGTTTATCTTATCGTAACAAGGAATTAATATTCTACGCTTAATAATGACGTATACGAACACTTTTTTTATTGTAGTTTTAAAAATTATAAAATTATTCTGTTTAATTTATACTTACATGGATTTGTATAAAATAATTCTATAGAATTACTGAATTTTACACTTTGACTGTAACATAACCTATAATATATGTATAGAAATAACCTAAATTCGTTGATAATGATTTGTATAATACTATATAATAATAATAAAACATTGAATGGTTTGTTGCAATATTTTATTTAAACAAATGTTAAAACGCAATAAAAAAATTAATTATTTAATTGCATAATATTCGTATATTATTATATATATTAAAAAAATGACCCAGAATGATTTGTCTATTATAAGTAGTTCTAAGTAAAGGTAGCAACCTAACCTAACTATTTCACACATTCTTTAAACAAATACGGTTATATAATTTGAGGTTATAAGAATTTATGGTTGTGGTAATGCGAAATATCTTATGGTGATTTTAGATTTACGTTTAAAAAAAAAAAAATCACAAATAGTCTATATACAATTTTCAGCCGATTAAACCGTAAAAAGATCAAGTTAATGATTATATTACAAATATTCGAACAGTTTATTTTTTAATATTTCATTGAAATATCTCGAGCTGTGTGAACTTTCATTTTTAAAAAAAAATATTTTAAATGTGAAAATTCAGTCCCGCGGTGAAAGCCATATGGTACACACGCGTGTCCGTTCGCTCCGTCGTTATTTATTATCGCACTCTTAGTGATTAGTGTCAATGAATTTCAATTCAAGTTTTACTTGAACTGAGTTCTTACTCACAATCTTACTCACATTGCTTTTATATTATGCTAAATCAATAAACCTTTCCGTGTATAAGTTCGTTAAATAAAAATATTTGTTGTTTAAAAACTCGGCATAAGTTCATCGTACTCACGATAAGCGCGTAATTACGTAATAGTCGTACGAGTTCTCCTTATCTGCGACCGTCGCAGGCGGTCCTGATAAAATTAACACTCATCACCGCCGCCGTAGTTAGTTAATTATGAGAAATTCTAATAATTATGCTAATCAGCAAATTAAAAATAACAGAACAATGTCCAGCCGAACACACAATTCAAACACCCACGCTTCAAATTCCACTTATGATAAGACAACTTCAAATATAAACCCAAATGAAAATTTTACTCTTGTTACAAATACTAAAAGAAATCACTCCTCCTCATCTCAAACCTCATTGTCAAGCGATCAGGTACAAAACAAAGTGCAAATTAATTTAAAGAAAAAAACCAAACTATTCAAAACATCAAATCGATTTGAAATACTTAATCAAGATGCTGAGCCTGACGTTAACCCGCCATCGTCTCAGTTAATGGAACTAAATAATGATAGCCCTGATGAAGTATTCAAGCCACCCCCTCCTATTTTCGTAAGGGGCGTAGAAAACTACTTAGACCTGTGTACAGCTCTAACTGAACATGTTGGTGTAGATAATTTCTTCTGCAAAGCGTCTACTGACCGACTAAAAATTCAAACATCAAATCCTGAATCCTACCGAACACTTATACAGTTCTTAAAGGAACAAGAGGCCGAATTTCACACTTACCAGCTCAAACAAGATAAACCACTCCGTGTCGTCGTACGAAACCTTCATCCTACCACTCCAGTTGATACAATCAACGAAGAACTCGAAGTTCGTCTGTTCGAAATAAGACGTGTAACAAATGTTCTCCACAAAGTTACGAAAATTCCACTTCCGCTCTTCTTCGTAGACTTAGAGCCAACAACCAAGTCAGCCGAAATATTTCACCTGTCCGCACTGTTACACACGAAAATCAAAGTTGAAGAGCCATATAAATCGAAAACAATTAGCCAATGTAATAATTGTCAAGAATATGGACACACAAAAACCTATTGTGGGTACCCTTCACGCTGCGTCCGCTGTGGTTCAAATCACAAATCTCCGGACTGTCCAAATCTTCGCTCGGATCCACCTAAGTGCGCACTCTGTGCAGGCGAACATCCTGCAAGTTACAAAGGATGTTCCATTTACAAGGATCTTCAGCGCGCCAAAAAACCATTCATCAAAAGTAACTTTGTAACAACTAACACTAGATTTAATACCACAACTGTTAGAGATAGTCGTCCAAATGACACCCACTCAACTCAACCCAATACTCATAACCCCACCTATGCACAGGCAACTTCTGGTAGATCAACTAATAAATTTACTCCCCCATCAGCTCCTGATTTAAATACTACAATCACAAATTTCCTTGAGGATTTCAAAGCATTGATAAATCCTCTAATGTCCCTACTCACCAAAGTAATTGAAAAACTTCTTGATAAGTAAAATGTTAAGAAATACAGCTACAAATAAATCACTTTTAATACTCCAATTTAATGCAAACGGAATAAAAAATCACGTCAATGAGCTCCAAGCAGTGATGTATAACTTACGCATTGACCTAGCACTAATAACAGAAATGCACTTCACCAAATACTCAAAAATTTGTATACCCGGTATAAGCTTCTAAAAACAAATCATCCTGACAACACAGCACACGGTGGTGTCGCCATTCTCATAAAGAATTCAATTCAATTTCAACCTCTTCCACATTTCTGTCTCGATTATTTACAATCCTGTGCCTTAATTGTAAAGTTAAATAATATTCCTATTACTATAGCGGCCATCTACTCCCCTCCAAAACACAAGATCACAACTCAACACTATACAAATTACTTTAACTCAATTAACAACAATTGCATTATTGGCGGCGACTTCAATGCAAAACATCACTCCTGGGGTTGCCGAGCAAACAACCCGCGCGGTCAGGTTCTTCACAATTTTGTTACTAAAGTCAATCTAAAAGTTCTCGCCCCTCCAGGTCCAACTTATTGGCCGACCTCAGCTCGCAAAAATCCTGATATCCTTGACATATTTATTATGAAAATCCCAAACAACATTCACTGTACTACGGAAAATATTCTCGACCTTAACTCAGATCACTCCTCAATTCTGCTCACTCTTAACGTCTCTCCTCCACCACGTCAGGAATCCCCGAAATTATTCAATTATACTACTAATAAAATCAAATTTCATGATCTTGTTGACCAAAAAATCAAATTAAACATAAAACTAAAATCCAATGACGACCTCGATCAAGCTGTGAACAACCTCACAACCCTCATACAATCTGCGGCATGGTCATCTACAGACACAACACGGACCCCTTCTAAAACTAATTTTTTGCCAGCCCATATCCGTGAAATTATTGTCGAAAAACGTAGATCAAGGGCTCTTTATTAACGTACCCTCCTACCCTCGCATAAGAAAAAATATAACCAACTCGCCAACCATCTAAAAAAACTGTTAGCTAAACTCAAATCTTCTTCTTTCGAAAATTTCTTAACTAACCTCTCACCAAATGACGGCAGTCTCTGGAGGGCAACAAAATTTGTGTGCAAAACTAAAGCCCCAAATGTACCAATAAAAAAAAATGATGGTAGTTTTGTTATATCTGACACTGATAAAGCTGAACTGTTCAAACTCCACCTAACTGATACTTTCAAGCCTCACCCTGATATACTCTCTCCTAACAACGTCAGCTTGGTGGAAGAGTTTCTAAATCTCCCGCTACCAGCTGCTCACCCTGTTAAACATTTCAATCCGAATGAAATTAAACATCTCATTGATAAATACCCTCTCAAAAAACCTCCTGGTTTCGACCATATCACTGCTGAAGTTGCCAGATGTCTTCCTAAAAAAGCGATCATCCACCTCACACATTTATTTAACTCTGTGATTAGACTCTCTTATTTCCCTTCCCTCTGGAAATTTTCGATTATTATTCTTGTTCCAAAGCCCAATAAACCTCCTGACTTGATCTCCTCTTACCGACCCATATCCCTGTTGCCTTTTTTCGCCAAAATCCTTGAAAGACTTATACTCAAAAGAATACTTCCCTGCTTAACTCTAAATTCTACACTTCCCGACACCCAGTTTGGTTTTCGCTCTGCCCATTCAACAATCCATCAACTTCATAGAGTTGTAGACGAAATTTCGTACGCTCTTGAAAAAAAATTATATTGCTCATGCATTTTTCTTGATATATCTCAAGCATTTGATAGGGTGTGGCATGACGGGCTCCTCTTCAAATTAAAAAAAATATTACATCCGTCATACTTCCAAATCATCAAATCCTATCTCTCTGACAGATATTTCAGTACTCGTTTCGGTGTAATGGCCTACTTAAAATCTCTCAACGAAATAATATAATATAATTTCGTTTTCGATCAAATCAGTAATTTTTCCCCTCCCCCTCAAAATTTTTATGTTGAATATAATTGGAAACAATTTAACGATATTTTATCATTGCGTTTTGTTAAAAGCTTTTTGCATATCGTTTATTTTGTTAACCGTTTTATATTTATTTATTTATTTTTTTATTTTTTTTTTTTTTTTTTACTGCCAAAGGCATCTTTATTTAAACGATCAAAATAGATCTTTATAAATACAATGCATTGTAGATAGTTCAATATGACAATTATAATGCATATTGTACACGGACATGTTTGGGGTTGTACCTCCAGTGAGATAGCCCCTTACCTTAGCCTAAGTCACTTAAACTAAGTCGTATGGCTTTAGGCGTTTGAGGCGCCTAATGTCTTGCGAGTTGTCCAGAAGTTGTTTAGCAGTAGCATTGGGATGCAGCTCAAGTTTTTTCGCATGTTTGTTGGCAAACTTTTTGATTTCGTCCTGGATGGATGATATATTTAAATCACGATGGATAATTTCATTCCTGTCGAACCGGTACGCTGCAACAATGGTACGAAGAGCAATATTTTGACAGCGTTGAATGACTTCGATGTTTGACTTGCTGGCACAACCCCACAGTTGTATGCCATATGTCCAAATCGGTTTAATAATAGCTATGTATAGAAGCCGTTTGCTCGTTACATCGAGCGTGGAATGTTTTCCAACTAGCCAGTACAGCTTGCGCATTTTTTCTTTAATTTGCAGTTTTTTCTGACGGACGTGGTGTTTCCAATTTAGGCGAGAATCAAGATGCATACGCAAGTATTTAGCCGAATCGTTTTGTGGGATTGTCTTGCGATCCAGCGAAATTCGTAGATTTTCAGTTTTACGTAGTGTATAATTTACGTGTACCGACTTATCACTATTGATCCTGATTTTCCATCTTCCATATTTATTTGGAAAATAATTTGTAATTTATTAAATTACGGGATTTTTTAATATAATGGAACGTCTAATTTTTTGTTTAAAAATCATTTCGGTGGAACTAATTATGTCGAATACCAATATATTTTTATAATAAAATAATATACCAACACCAGTTTTTTAGAACGTTTTTTAAAACGACCCTTAAAGAACGTTAATGTCACTTCATAAAAAAAATTGGATTGAATATCTATTAACATTACGTATTATTTGGTTTATTTGATGGTGTGGATGTCGTTTGTAATTATAGTAATTAAGATAACGATATTCTCTTTAATATAATATAAATAGATAAAGTGTATTCTTATTTCACAATAATGCGTTTTTACCTTAGTTTCGTGAGTTTTTTCAGTTTATTCACGAGTGTCATACGAGTTGTTTGCATCAAGTATATTTTATATTTTTACGCAGTTTTTTCGTACTTTGTTGTTATATAAAATTAAGTAAAATGAAAAGATTTTTAGAAAGCTCAAATACTAAAAAACAGAAAACACAGGCGAATTGGAAATATGACAATAGTTACTTACTATTTGGATTCGTTGTAAAATTTGGTTTTGAAAATTCTACTCCGTTACCTCAATGTGTAATTTTTCAAGAAACACTAAGTAAATACTTAATTTATTATTACATATATTTATTTTATCATATCTCATTTTGTAATTCCTAATAAAATAAAATTCTATACATATAACATAAACGTATACATTATCATGTCGGAAAATTCTATACGCGTTAAAAAAAAACAAAAAAAAAACCGTTTTAATATTTCAAATTTAATATTAAATTAACGAAACGTGAAAATTTAAATAGTTATTATAGCAAAAGCACAACTGCAACGGTTTTATGTACAACAGGTAGAGATTTCGTGTTTATTTTCCAACAAGCGTAACTAGGTTACTATTAGTGGCCCGTTGGGAAAATTAAAAATAGGTAACATACACATATACATAAAAAACCTTTACATAAAATATAGTAATTATTGTTTATGTACATACTATTAAGATGTACTTAGATCGAAGAGGGTATTTTTTTTATTGTGTCATTCCTGTGCTATTGGAACACGGACAATTGAATTCGATTTCATAGTCACAATCCGATACAATTGTCTCTATAAATTTATCAATATATTTTTAACTAAGCATTACTCAGGATAGTTTATTGTTATCCATGATTTATCCTTCCTCCCATTTTCTCACACACAATAGTGGCCCGCACATTAGCAGTTTCCTAGTTTTTTTTTTTTTAATGTTTGAAAAGGTTAATTTATCAATAGAAGATTACTAGAGATTATGATAGAACGTTTAAGCTGTCATCATTACCACTAAACAGTATAGTTTAAAAAAATAAAATAAAATAATATTCCTTTGATTCTTTTGTGCATGTCTGGCATTGCCAGAGGTATACAAACAACGCCTCTTGTCACTATACAGTGTTGTTACAAAATTAATTATTACATTTTTTTTTTTTTTTTTGTATTTGTTCAAATTGAGTCTGTTATTTATTAAAAGGGCTGTGGGTTTTTTTTTTTTCTTTGAAAAATGATTATTTAAAAAAAAATTATTTTCAAATCTTATTATCATTAATTTGAATGAGTATGTTGTCGTAGAATATTTATTTTCATATAAAATTGTAGATAAAACATAACTTTTATTTTTATATTGAAAAAACTTGTTTTTTTTTTACATATATAGAATATTATTTTATATGTCAGATTTTTTGTAATCCGATAATATGATTTTTTACCCCTTACAATAATTGTCAATGTTTGATGTTTAAGAAATATTTACTTATCTATTTAAAATAGAATGTTTAAATTACACGCATAACATTACTTGTGTAATATAACAAATTTGACATTTAATTTTTGGTAATCAGTAGTTTTATATTAATTTTTTTAAAGGTGTAAAATACATTTTTTGATTTCTCTGAAAATTAATTACCCACGCAGGGTGATAATATTGTAACAATATTTACTCAGTATTGAATTTTAAATGTTATATATTTGGTATATGTTGAACATTTGTTGACTAAATGACAGATTATTATATATTTACCAAACACTTTAGGTGTGTATTAGTTGAACCACAATTAAATCTTAAGTAGTAATTTATTTATTTATCCAGCAATACCTTGTAGAAATTGATGTGTTTAGTATGTTTCGAATTTGTTAAAAAATATAATCTTGTCTATCGTTGGCCTATATATTATTGTTATGATTGCTAGGGCTTAATTTGTTTGGCTTGCACAAAGACAGAAAAATGAGTCATATATAATTTAAATGTTTTTATTAAGGAAAAAAAGAAAAGAAACATTTGTCTATAAAAAAAACTATTTAATCATATTTACACTGATGTTGAAATAAAATAATTGTAACTCAATGAATTGTAAAAAGAAAAGTATAAACAAAAAAAGTTATTATTTTTTAGTTTTCACATGCACCAACATCAAATAGATGTAATCTTAATGCGTTGCTTGTAATGATACTCTTTTAAATATGATTTTATCACTCTTGGTAGTTTTAATTTTTTGATATTATCATATGTGTGATTGCTGCAAAACGTTGCACGGCACATGTGCTGTAGAGAAAAATTAAAATTTCTGTGCAACGGTATGGTCAGTTTTGGTGTACAATACATATTTGTGTTATGTCTAAAGTGTTCGATGAGCCCAATGATGGTGGGCGATGAGAACCTGAAGGGATCTGACGAATCGAAACTAAAACGATGATTCCACTGCTCGATCCGCAAGTGATACGTTCTACTGTTGTTTCTAAAACTTACCGTAAACAAATATTGTTTTCGCTTTGAATCTCTCAATAAAAACGTGCCGTCCAGTTGGTTTTCCAGCAGTTCATTTGCTTTGGACCTTGTTATATCGCCCCAGTAAAACCGACAATTTGTGATTTGCATCTGATCAGGAACTAAATAGTAAATATAATCGAAGGGCATTCTTCTGGTGTTGGAGGCGTTAATCGCCGCTCTATGGAATAACGAGGTTAAATTATTTATAAACGATGATAGTGGGTAAACTGAATTCTAACAATTGTACTTACTTTCTGGGCCTGAATCCTGGCGGCGGTTCGATACCCTCTTCGATTTCAAATTTCCGTTTAAGGTAGATCCTGTATTCCTCACTGTTCTGGCATTCCTCAATCATCTGAGAGTCTATAGCTACCATTAAAAATCCGAGTTCATTAGACATGGTGCGTTCGTCGAAACACGGTATCAACAACTAGCTGCGATGTTCGAACACACGGTAGAACGCGACATCAAAGTTCGGGCATCGGCGGCAGTGACGGTGTTTGTGTGGCTTTGTGGTCATGTCCCTTATCACCATAACCGTTTTATCTCCACGGCTCGATAATGATTGGTTTCTTCGACCACTGTCAAACAACATGGCTCCCACATAATATTACCGTGTTTTTATTATTATGGTCACGTTTATTATTATATATTTATATATTTGTACTATATTAATTTTTGGTTAAAAAATAAGATTTTTGTTGCTGGAATGGAAACTTATTTTATCATTGGTAGTGATTTGAGGAATTGAATTGGCACCATTGTATACTATGTTTGGAACCATTGGGCTATCTTATCAAATATTGCTATTAAAACATATGTGTATTATCTACTATCATATAGTGGAAAGCATGTGGTTTGTCTAAATAAATGTTTTCATGCTAGGACATAGCTAGACAACAGATATAACATTAGAATCACAGATTTTCACACAATCTTTTATTTTATTTAGTTTGTACTTAATGGCAAGTAATTTTGTAACATCTGTATCATTCTTCTCAGTTCTTCAGCACACAGCTTATCAAAATTAAAATTCGAATCATACACAACTGAGTTTATTAATATAAATTTTTATTTGCATTTTCTTGTGCTTTTCACGTTGGTACTTTGGTTGTCAGTTTACTAATTTTGTTTATTTATTGTTTTAAATAGATAATAAATTGTTTTTAGGTGTTTTAAGAATTAATTTGTTCAAATCATTTTCAACAAAATGTTTACATTTTTTAATAGAATGTTTAAAAAGCATTTTCTTATAGCATTATTGGTTACTTTTCATTACCATTTCAGTACGTTTTCCTACATCATATGCGAAGCCCTAAATATTAATATAGTGTAGGATTTATGTTTTACAGTAAAGAAAGTTCCATTATTAAAATACTCGAAACCTTTTGAAAACCAAACAAATTCTATATTTTTAAAGTACTGGCTGTTTTACGCTGAATCGGACGCATTGTTATCAGAAAAATAATTTTTCGACGACCAAGTTTGTACACAGACAGTGAATAGTACCATCGTGATATCAAAACGCGTCCCGTGTGTACCAGGGTCCCACGCGGCGGGATGACGTCTCGCGCTTCGATGACGGCGGTGTCGGTATGGTCAGTCGAGATTGTTACCAAATGCGTCTCTTGCGTACCAGGGGCCCACGCTACGGTATCGTGTCTCGTATATTCGTACGTTGCCGCCGACGATTAATACTCCATTAATTTTTATTACAATTTATAATTTCACAATTTCACCAATCATTTTGCCATGAAAAATTAAAATTGATTAACTTGCTTTTTTTTAAAAAAAAAAATGATGGATTATTATTATATATGTCAGTTTATTATTAATTTTTATCAGATTATTATTTCATAAACTTTTGAAATTGGTTGTAATGAATGTTTGTCGTTCATGAAGTGCTGGCCTAGGGAATTGGTCATTTAAATGTCACCATCCCATAAACAAGATCTCTGTAACCCATCCATGTCCATGATTCCTAGAAAAAAAAAATAAAATATAAAAATGTAATTGATAAAATAAATGGTTTTTTTTTCAATACACACACACATACCATATGCTTATTTATTTATTTTTTAGAAATTACTGACATCGCATTAAAGGATAAATCAATACAAATTTATTTGATTTGCACATTATAATAGAACTGTGCCAAGATAGTTTGATTTTGTTCAATAAATTACCAAAACTTGAATAAATAAATACAAACAAACTCACGTGAATATTTTGAATATTCCAATTTTGGCTGGCAGTTGGACTCGTGTTCACAAACTTATAAAATTGTATTCGAACTGTCTTTAACGTGGAAATATTCTTATAAAATAAACCAATATAAAACTATCCAATAGAGAAGCACGTAAAGTTAAATTTGATAAAACGTATTAAAATGTTACTCGAAAATTAACGTGCGTATTACATAGATGAGGTTGGTATTGGACTTTCAACCTTCGATATAAATACCTAAAAGTAAACTGTAAAACGAAAAATCCATTTCCTTCCCCAACAATAACTTTTTAAACTGGATTAGAGGGCAAAGATACAATTTTATTTAGGAGACTAGATACAAATATAATTAAATAAAGTCGGATATAACAAAATTTGCCGCCTCTAAACTAATGTTGTCCTAGCGGGCTGCCTACATTGCTATGGCGTTGGGCCGGAAAACCAATTGCCACCAAAAGAAACAGTATGCATGTAAGACCTGAAACACCAAGGTAAAAGGAGCATCCAAAGAAAATGACGATCTGAATACCACCCAGTGAGAGTGCCAGAGTACTATTACAAAAACATATTATTTAAAAAAAGACAAATTTAATTCTATGATACTATTAATTAACATTAATTCATCCATTGGCACTTAATAGTCATTTCACTATAGTAACAATGATATGTCCATCATATAAAGTTTGGTAATTTGATTACATTCTGCTTCTACATCATAAATAGGATAATTTATCAAATTAATAATAAATAATTATTTATTTAATTGAAGTTATAAAAAAAATGATTTATGTTAGATACCACTACCAGAATGAATAATATTTAAAGTATACAATATAATTATATTATCAAAAAAGATTTTAGTATTAGCAAGTAAAAAAAAAAACAATCGATTTTATTCCATAATCCATAATAGGAATACTGTTATAGGAAAGAGGCAATAATATAACATTTTTAAAAATAACTTATGGATTAAAAATATGCAGGATTATACAATTTTCAAATTTTGGAAACAGCCAATAATATAAGGTTATCAACCTTCCTATTAATTTTGTAGCAAAAGTATATCTCAAGCAGCTATCATATTCCAGACTTTTTAATGTTTATAATGATCAAGCATATTTTTAAGTAATTTTATAACTAGCCAATGTGTTGGTTTTGAATAGCAAGAAAAAAAAATGTATAAATAACTACAACAACAGCAACAACAAAACAGACTCGTATATTACGAGATGGTACATAGTAGGTAGATAGCAATATTTGATAAGAAAGCCCAATGGTTCCAAATATTGTATACAATGGTGCCGATTCAATTCCTCAATGATAAAATAAGCTTCCATTCCAGGAACAAAAATCTTATTGTTTAACCTAAAATTAATTAAGTACAAATATATAAATATATAATAATAAACGTGACCATAATAATTAAAACACAGATATATTATGTGGTAGCCATGGTGTTTGACAGTGGTCGAAAAAACCAATCATTATCGAGCCGTAGAGATTAAACGGTTATGGTGATAAGGGACATGACCACCAAGCCACACAAACGCCGACACTGCCGCCGAAGCCCGAACTTTGATGTCGCGTTCTGCCGTGGATTCGAACATCGCAGCTAGTTGTTGGTACCGTGTTTCGACGAACGCACTATGTCAATGAACCCGAATATCAAGTGGTAGTTTTAGACTCTGAGACGACAGCGGCTTTCCGGGGCAGTGAGGAAAACAGCATCTACGTTATACCGAGATCTGATTCCGAAGAGGGCATCGAACCGCCGCCAGGATTCAGGTCCAGAAAGTAAGTACAATTGTTAGAATTCAGTTTACCCACTATGATCATTTATAAATAATTTAACCTCGTTATTCCATAGAGCGGCGATTAACGCCTCCAACACTAGAAGAATGCACTTTTTATATAATTACTATTTAGTTCCTGATCAGATGCAAATCACAAATTGTCGGTTTTACTGGGGCGATATAACAAGGTCCAAAGCAAAAGACCTGCTGAAAAACCAACTGGACGGCACGTTTTTATTGAGAGATTCAAATCGAAAACAATATGTGTTTACAGTAAGTTTAAGAGATGGCAGTAGAACGTATCACTTAGGGATCGATCTTAGGAATCATCGCTATAGTTTCAATGTGTCGGATCCCTTCATGTTATCTTCGCCCACCCTCATTGGGCTCATCGAACAACATTTGGATATAACACCAAAACTGATCACACCGTTGCACAGAAATTTTAATTTTTCTCTACAGCACATGTGCCGTGCAACGTTTTGCAGCAATCACACATATGATAATATCAAAAAATTAAAACTACCAAGAGTGATAAAATCATATTTAAAAAAGTATCATTACAAGCAACGCATTGGTATTGTTCTTTAATGTTGGTGCATATGAAAATTAAAAAATAATAAGTTTTTTCGTTTATACTTTTCTTTTTACAATTCATTGAGTTATAATTATTTTATTTCAACATCAGTGTAAATATGATTAAATAGTTTTTTTTATAGACAAATTTTTCTTTTCTTTTTTTCCTTAATAAAAACAATTAAATTATATATGACTCATTTTTCTGTCTTTGTGCAAGCCAAACATTAAGCACTAGCAATCATAATAATAATATATAGACCAACGATAGACAAGATTATATTTTTTAACAAATTCGAAACATACTAAACACATCAATTTCTACAAGGTATTGCTGGATAAATAAATAAATTACTACTTAAGATTTAATTGTGGTTCAACTAATATACACCTAAAGTGTTTGGTAAATATATAATAATCTGTCATTTAGTCAACAAATGTTCAACATATACCAAATATATAACATTTAAAATTCAATACTGAGTAAATATTTTTACAATATTATCACCCTGCGTGGGTAATTAATTTTCAGAGAAATGTTACCTATTTATAATTTCCCCAACTGACCACGAATAGTAACCTAGTTACGCTTGTTGTAAAATAAACACGAAATATCGACCTACTAACTAATTGTATATAAAACCGTTGCAGTTGTGCTTTTGCTATGATAACTATTTAAATTTTCACGTTTCGTTAATTTAATATTAAATTTGAAATATCAAAACGGTTTTTTTTTTAAACGCGTATTGAATTTTCCAACATTAACGTTATTATATAGATTGAATATTTTAATTTTTTTTCCCACCAGCCCCCTCTACGTCACCGAACGTATTTCAGTATAACTATTTTTTTTTTCGTGTTATGTGTGTGTTTGTTTTTTTATTCTAAAAAATGTATTATTATTAATACTAATTTTAGTTGAATTAATTGTAGCCTGTCGTTTGTTCGCGTATTGTTATCACTACTCTGTAAATATTATTATTCCGTACACGGGCGTAGCTTGGTTTTTAATCATGGGAGAGGGATGGCAAATTAACGCACAATTTTTATTTAATTATAATTTATAAATTATAACAATGCCGATAGTCAAGACCAGCGGTTCTCAACCTTTTTATAGTCCCGTACCACCTACACCTGTACTACCAACTTGAAAAGTATTACGTACCGCCTGACAATTTTTTTTGCTTATTAATAATGTATACGTTTATGTTATATGTATAGAATTTTATTTTATTAGGAATTACAAAATGTGATAATATAAAATAAATATATGTAATAATAAATTAAGTATTTAATGTACAAATAGAAATTAAATTAAATCAAATTAAATATGTAAAATTATTATAATTATTATGGTTTAGTTTTTACTTTAATGAGATGATTGGTGTTGTTTTGAACGGACGATGACGTCAATATCGAGCTCCAAGTTGGTAACTTGAAGTCCTAAATCACTTTCTACGTTTAATCTATTTCTATATTTATTTTTTGTGTACAATAAGTGAGAAAATATATTTTCGCACAGATATGTTGATACAAAAGGTATTAGAAACTGTAAAGCTTGTGTGAACTCGAGTATTCTTGTTTCACGTCCAGCCAAAAATTAGTGATATTTTTGGTTTTGAAAGAGGTTTTTAGAATAGAGTCACTGGTTAAGTCATTAAATAATTCTTTTGCTAAAATACTATCTGGAATATTCTTAATATAATCATCTTCGAAAGGGTTTATGATCCGTTTCATTTCTGAGTTATTCTCAGGGAAATATTGTAAAACATTGTATTTTAGTGATTGTTGGTGTTCCGAAATGTCTGTAATTATATTTGAATTTGGTTGAATTTCGTTATTTTTCCAAAATGTGTTTAGTGTTTCGAATGCTGAAAGATTATTCTTGGATACTTGCGAAATAAATAAATCCAACTTTCTCACAAATGAATTACCTTAGTGTTTCTTGAAAAATTACACATTGAGGTAACTGAGTAGAATTTTCAGAACTAAATTTTACAACGAATCCAAATTGTAAGTAACTATTGTCATATTTACGATTCGCCTGTGTATTCTCTTTTTTAGTATTTGAGCTTTCTAAAAATCTTTTCATTTTACCTAATTTTATATCACATAAAATTACGAAAAAACTACGTAAAAATATAAAATATACTTGATGCAACAACTCGTATGACACTCGTGAATAAACTGAAAAAAACTCACGAAACTAAGGTAAAAACGCATTATTGTGAAATAAGAATACGCTTTATCGATTTATATTATATTAAAGAGAATATCGTTATCTTAATTGCTACGATTACAAACGACATCCACACCATCAAATAAACCAAATAATATGTAATGTTAATAGATATTCAATCCAATTTTTTTTATGAAGTGACATTAAGGGGTCATTACAGTGGACCTAATTTTAGCTGCAGTGCTGATAACAATGATAGAAATTTCATATTTTTGTTAAGATTTAGAGTTCAAACTAGAGATTAACATTGAAAGCCTATTTAGAAAATGCAGCAGTAAATGCTGTTTACATATGCCCTCTTATACAGAACGAGTTAATACATATTTGTGGTACATCCATTCAGACTTACGATAGTAACCAAAATTAAAAAAGTTGGTCTTTTTCTTCAATTTTAGAGGACAAAAAACTTGAAACGTATCACAAATAGAACAAATGTCCCTATGTGTGAGGTACATTGAAGATTGTGGTATTAGGGAAGATTTTTTAACTTTCTATTTATGACGCATCAGGAAAAGGATAGCCTATACAATAATGCTTGAAATAGACAAATTAGGTTTAAAAAAGGAAAATTTAGTCGGTCAAGGCTACAATGGCGCTTCTTCAATGAGTGGTATATATAATGGAATTCAAAAAAATATATGTAATATAATATCTCATGCTATATACGCACATTGCACTGTCCGTTTTCATACAACACGATTCGTTGAACCTTGCTATTAGTAAATCATGTGACATTCTCAAAATAAGAAATCATATTGGATCTATATTTACAATTACTCGAAAATCTTCATAAAGGTCAGAAGTACTTAAAAGACCTAATTCCAGGTACACGCCACCAAACACTTTTAATAATGTGTGAAACCCATTGTGTTAACACCACAACAGCTTTTTACGGTTTAAAAAACTATATCTATCAATAGCAAACACATTAAGGGAGTTCCGCCGAGATATACTTGGTGCAAAAATCAGAAGAGGAGGGCGTCCTTTTAAAAGTAGAACTATACCAATGAAGATACGGTGGTGTTACGACCGACCAATATAAATATTTTGTGGATATGTAGTTTATTTCCTAACCACACCTTGAACGCGTCTGCTGTTCCATTTCCTCTTTTCTATGCTTCCGTTGAATTGTGATTTGATAGCATTGTAATAAGACCATAATTTTAGTGTGATATAAGACAAACGACATTTATTTAATCAGGTAAGTTTATTACTTTATAATTAATTGATTAATGTTCGACAAACGGGCAAACAATTAACAAGGTTACCAATACCTAAACAAATTGTATTACTATCATTACAGAAAAATTAAAGCATACAAGCATATTATAAACAGTACAAAAACCATTATAATTTACGGTATATAAACATTTACAATTATAACACAATAATACAATATATTAGTATAATAAAATTAGGTAATAATCAATAATACAACATCTGTGTATAGAAAATTTGTTGTCCGGTATTGAAATTTCCTGGATATTCAGTTGAAAAAATACCGCTATGACGAAAAACAAATGGTGCGTCGTTAACTTATATATTTCTTATTATTATTATTGTTATTATTTCAATTATTTATAGTGCTTAATAATGATGTCGAACGACGCTCGTTTCTGTCGATCGTGGTGTCGAGGGGATAGTTCAAAACATGGCAGTTGACTAAAATGAGATACTCCATCGAAAATAATATATTAGGATACGATAATATTTAAAACGAATTATAGTAATAAAATTTACGAGATATAAATGGTAAAAAATAATAATAATTTAATATAGTGTCTAACTAATAATACTACTGCACGATAGTCGCGGGACGGGAGTGGCGGTGGACGATTAAAAGGGAAACCAAAAGATGACCACCAAACCAATGGCAGTGTAGTTTAACGTTTATTCTATTATTATACGGACGAGCTAACAAATTGCAATTCTATGACGATGAAAATATGTTAAACGATATTACAATGACGATATTTTTATTCGGGCGGCATTTTCTGGTAAAAAATGTGTATACAGAAGAAAAAAAAAAATAAATAAATATTATTGTAAAACCACAAGAACCCGCGCTCCATTCAGCATCTAAAATCACAAAATATTATAATAATAATTATACGGGAAGGGTGGAGGGGAGGGAACAGAAAAATAAATAACCGATCAATACGCGAATTGGACTGTGTATGGTTAACTTTAGTAAAAACGATCAAGTAAGAACTTTCAATCGCAAACGGAAATTATCTCAACCGAATCGACACGATCGATAATGTAAAAATTCGTTTTTTTTAAATATTATTTTAAAAGGAAAATAATATTAGAGTAAAATAATTCGGTGTTCCCCTCGCAAAGACCTTTTCGATGCTACATAACCTATAACCGCATAACATTATTTAGAATAACGATTTTCTCTTTATATTAAACCAATCAATACTTGAATCGAACACGATTTAAAATTGTCAGTTTTCCGCGTTTTTATTGTAATATTATTATTTCCAAGACGCCTTGAACTCGGATATTTTGCGCCCGTTAATTATGTCCTTCGGTAGGTTTCTCATAGATTTATGTTTCACTTTTCGCTCTGTCCGGTGACATTAGATTACGATGCAATTATTTTTCGACGAATCGCAGCCGTCCAACGAGAATAAAATATAATATTGCGAACGGGGAAACTTCTCGATATTGGTATCGTCCCCCGTACACAATATAATTTAATCCCGTTCGTCCGAGGTGAGAGGAAGAAAAATCAGTTTGTTGCGGGAAGGGCGAATCGTTGCCGAATAAAATTATCGATTCCGGCGACTTTCGACGGTAAAAATTTGCCCTTTTCATTGAAACCGTGACAATGATTTTCAACGCTCTCCTTTTAACGATTTTGTTTCGAAATGATATTATCGGCGGGCACGTGTTGTTGTCTTGTTGATTCCCCCGGGAGCGTTTTTTTTTTGCTTGCTAACCATGCTCCGATAGAAAACATCATTGAAAAAAAAAAAAAAAAATACACATGACGTTTTCGGGTCGGTATAATATAATAGTATGCATAGAGATATTTGGCGGATTGGAAAGAAAACCACGACACGACACGCATGGAAATTTGAAAAAAAAAATAAAAAAATCAATCCATTAAGCAAAGACATCTAAAGTAAGCAAACAACAAATTTCTAATAAATAAAATACTGTCATGGACAAATTTTACACCATTTTTTTTTTTTTTTTACTAGAACTCTTTTTAAATTAATATTTAAAACTTATTAGCAGACTCATGTGGTTAAGAAGGATAATTCGATGTTGAAAACTTGCATAAAGTTATTTCGATGGTAAAAGAGTAGTTTACACGACTCGCCGAGAAATAAAATAAATCATTAATCATAGTCATCACTGCAGCAATCCAATCTGATTTAACTGAAAGAAATGCTATTAAATGTAATGAAACCTAATGTTATTTATTAGTAATGCTTAACTCTAATTTACTATAATATTTATCAATTTGTTTGTTTTCGTGTAAACAGAAAAACAACTTATTTAATCCCTTAATTAAATGCAACAAATCAAATGATCATCTTGAATGCTTGATGGACATTTTCAATAGTGATAACTCTGAAGGCAATTTATTTTTGAATGAAGATTTACAATCTCAAAACGAAACTACTTCAAGCTTATCAAAAGAATATCTGGAATCATTTGAAAAAGAAATGGCAGAAGGTATGTGCTTTATTTAAATAAAATTACCTATTTAAGTATTTCATTTAAAATTATTTGATTCTGTTGTCTATTTTTATAAATACTTTATCTTAGTAAATAGCAAAATATATTTTAGTGTTATATAATTATGATAATTATTATTATGCGATAAAATAATATTTAGTAATTTGTTTACTCATATTTCATCGATTTAGATTAATTAATATTTACATGTCTTTTTATAGTATACAATTTATCATGATAATATTGACAAAATGTAAATTGACTCCATTTATGTAAACTAGAATAATCTTCCTGGGAATATTATTTATGTGCGCAACAGTGAAATTTATAAATAAAGAATACAATTATCATTATTTCTTTTTTTTACGTATGACATAAAACTTCCCTTTTTGTATTGTTCCCAGACTATTTGTATTTCTCCATTGGGTTATAACACTATTATGTTTCATATCCATTCGGTATTATTTGTGGTGAACAAATCATATGAAAATAATTTGAAAAATAAGTATTCAAATGTCAACCTCATAAATAGTATATCATATGTAGTATGATGTGTTTAATATAATTTAGGTATTATTTTAATTTTCTACTATCTCAATTTCTGTAAAATGATTATAAATCTTTTAAAAACATTGAAATAAAGTAATTTAATTTAATCTTTTTAAATATTACAAATTTAATAGTTAAAAATTGAGACAGTTTGTATTTTGAGTAGGTTAGGAGGCTGCAAAATAATGTTGTATTATTATTTATAATTACAATTTTTGTATTCAATAATATATACCAACATTTTGTAAACTTATCCTTCTACACAGTTACAATCTTAAGCGTTCACTGTAGAATAAAAAAAAAACTTTAGATTCATAATTATTAAAATATAATAGTTCCCTATTAGTTCATCATTACCTTAAAATTCTAAAATGTCTCTTTAGTAGCTTATATCTCTTTTGTTTATAAATGTTTTTAGAATATCTTATTACTAACTGTTGACTATGGTAACTGAATTGTATGTTTTTTTTGGTATTTTGGTGCACTGTGTAACCCTATAGGTTTAATACATTAGTTGATATTCTGTAAAATGAATTATTTGCCTTGCCCAAATAATGTTCATGAGAATTAAAATACAATTATATTTCAATAATTATTAATTGTGACCAAGTTAGACCAAAAAAAAATATTTTTATGTTTTTAAGATGATTGAAATCCTTTTGCATAATAATATTTTTTTTGTATTATTATTATTTAATATCCGTGTTAGACATCTGTAAATTTAAAAATAAACAATTCCGTTTTTAGATGTTAGTTATGTTATTTAGAAAATTAATTTTATTATTTACAGGAATAATTATTATACCAATGACAATGTTATGGATAATGTTTACATGGACATCCCGAATGGTGTTAATGTTGGAGTGTCTTTGTCAATTGAAAATAAATATACATCAAAGATTTTTCACTATACACTATTTTTAGGAAATTTGTTATTTGCATACTTTAGATGTCTTTGCAATAATGGTAGGGTTTTTGCAGTTCAAGGACACAATTACTGAATTTGTCGTCTCTATCTTTAATCTGATTTATGTCATAACATTCAAAATGATCAGAACATATCATATCATCATTAGAAGGCTGAAAATTGGATACTCCTCTTTTGTTGAACGTTTTTTTAAACATATATTTGTTTGCCAATGGAAATCTATAAAAAAAATTTTTTTTGGTTCACAAATAATTATAATAATACATGAATTACAACAAGAAGTTTACTTGAAAAAAATATCCTTTTGCCATCTTGTAATGATGTGTTGCTCTGCATAGAACAGTTAGGGTAAATTTCATATCATTACTATTCGGAATATCTAGAACAGAAATATTGATATGGCTCGTAGAAAAAATGGGAACAACAGAGCTATCGGAATCAGTCTTTACTTTATTGTTAAGCTCGTCGTGCTAAGCACGGGACAAGCAATTCGAATATGATGATTGTTTTTAAAATCCACCGTCTTCATAGTCGTCAATACTGAAATGCCTGTCACATAATTTACTTTTAGTAGCAGGCAGCCAAACTGTACGGTTTGTCACCATAATCCAAATAGGCAGTAATATCCGTTTATCAAAAGGAAATCTAAAACATTGTTATATAAAATGTACTTGTCAACATTTAACATTTGAAAAAGTAAACAAATAAACATTATTACCTGAACTATAATGAAGAGATAACTAGAAAGAAATTCAGATGTTGCACAACGTAACTGAGCAAAATTGTAATGTTTTACTCAACTAGTTAAAAGACGAATGACTAAAAAAAGGGATAAAACATTTGAGTGTTGTCCATTATACCATTTTATAATGAATAATATGACTGTAAATGTGTGCCGGACATTTTTCATCAATACATTAGATATCACAAAACTCGGTCTAAATGGTATTTTGAAACCAATTAATTACAGTTAGTATTCGGATAAAGATATAGAATTAAAAGCTACCTTACTTAAATATGTATAAGTAACATGTGAGTCAATTATGATAAACGATTTCATGGAGGGATCCATAAAACTATTGGACAAGGATTATAATTTGTATGAACTTGAGAGCAATTCATAAGTTAATTTGGATAATGTTCCCTATAAAGAATATGAAAAATTGTTCTTTATCATGAAAAAAATTCTTAGAGTTTTGAGTTCGTACTTAGCTCTCGGAGAGTTAAAAAAACAATTCCTTGGGATTATGATTTGTTTGGATTATATTTATGAAAAATATTCTAAAAATTTCAAAATAATGTTCCACCTCTATATAGAAATTATATAAATTTACTACCAATATATGAAAACATTTTTGAATCCGGTTTGAACACATTGTATTTTATTGTAATATAACCGTTAAGAGGAAATAGTCATTTGTAAAGTATGTCACATATATTTTCTTTCTTTCATTAATGTTAAATTTGCCGAATAAGTAATAAAGTGATAACCGAATGCACAAATTAAATACTTTTACTAAAATATTATCTGAACAGTCAATGTTAGTCACATACTTTACTAATATTAAATTAATAGAATATTTATTATTCAATTCTTATTGTATTACTTTTGTAAACATTTTTGTTTTATTTTTAATAATATTTTTGTTGACTATGACTTTGTATTATTTTATATAATTTTATATGATCTCATATTGTGTTAACGTTGATCAAAATATATAGTAATATTAATTCAGCATTTAATTTATAAATGTATCTTAAGATATTTTTTCAAAATATGATTTCTTGTCCTTTATGGAAATATTGATAAATACAGATGGAAATTAAGTGTTGAACATTACAAATAAACTAACAATAACTTATAAAATTGTTGTACTATTATTGTTTTATTATTTTAATGTCAAAATAATTTTGTATTATATTCCAAATAAAACAATATTAATTACACGCATTAACCGAAAAGTTTGATAATAGTTAAGAGTTTGGGTACTTCTGCTGTTTTATTTAACTACAGTAAAATACATTGTTGTATTATAGATTAGTTATATATAAAGTATATATTTACATTTAAAATCAGCAAGGGAACAAATGACATTATGTCATGAGACTGTGTAGAGAAATCAAATTTTAGATTCTCTTTGAGTAAATATATTAAACTGTAGGTGTAGTTAATATATTTTTATAACTGAAATTATTATTCTTTTAATTAGGTAATATTATAGTTGAACGTTATTTAATGGTTTCATACTCAAGTCTGACAATTACAATTTTAAAAATTGGTTGGAAAAAACTTTATGATGTGTCATTTGTAAAAAAACAAACGGGATTGTATCATGCAGGGCATTCATAAATGTCTTTTGCACATTTTATACACTCTTATATGTCTACAGGGTAGATATACAGCTTTTATTTTTTCTTTTTTACAGTATTTTTTTCTGGTTTCACGAGATTCCTAAAACAATATTATTATTAGGTCTAATTATAAATACAAATATTGATAACTTTATAAAACTTAGTGTCATTATTATAATGTTTCTTAAATAAAATATCTATACTTTTTTTTAAACAAAAACCCAGGTAAAAACATTTAAAAATAAAAATACTGTTATTCATGTATTATTATTATGTGTGAACCAAAAAATAATTTTTTTTATAGATTTCCATTTGCAAACAAAGATATGCTTAAAAAAAGGTTCAACAATAGTGGACTATCCAATTATTAGCCTTCTATCGATGATATGATATGTTCTGATATTTTGAATGTTACGACATTAACAGGATTAATGATAGTGAAACAAATTCAGTATTGTAACCATGAATTGCAAGAACGTTCAAACTCTATCAGTCAAATAATTTAATTATCAGTCTGCATACTTTAAAATCAAAAACATTGAAAATAAGTGGCATTCTTTCTATAAAATACCTACTGTTTCAAATTATATCCATCGTATTATTTTTGCATTAGTTACAGTTTAGTTGTATATAATTTATACCCTATAACGTACTGAACGTGCTTAGTATCATTTTTAACGTCCTTAAAACTAGGTCCTTTTTTTTTTTGGTTGAACCGGCAATACATCCGCCACCCGGAACCGCTGAATGGCATTACTTCGTATATATACTGTAGTATGTATACTTAGAATATATACTATTGAAACAAGTACAAAAAAATTGTTTGGGACTGTCCGGGTTTTAACCCGGAACCTTTCGCACCCAAAGCCAAAATCACACCGCTAGACGAACAAGTGGCTGCGGTTAAAATTTTGCCAACTGCACTTAGTGTTCTCAAGCGGTTACTCATCCGAGTACTAACAACGCCCGACGTTCCTTAACTTCAGTGATCGGACGAGAACTGGTGTATTCAACGTTGTTTCATATTAACTACAAAATAAAATATCAAATTCTATATAAAAATAAATAAATAAATAATGTAGCAAAATATTAAAGTTGATTGTAAGTACGACCGGTTTCGATTTCAAAAATCTTCATTATGTAATAAACAGTGTAAATGAAAAATAAATTATTTTCATAATATGTGAACAATAGTATATTATTCTTAGTTACGCGAAAAAGAATTAATTTTAAAAAAAAAAGATATACACTTTTGTAACACCGATATTTTGCCGTATATTCAAAAATATTCATATTAAAAATCGTATAAAATCTAAATTTAAATCTACAGATTTGCGACCGACATCCTCTTATTGTAAATGTTCTTAGCTATCCTCTGAATAAGTTTCATAATTAAGAACTAATTTTTAACCGATCCCTACGAATAGTTTGGGTAAAAAAATATATATATAGAAATTATGTTACATACAGAGGGGAAACTGTTAATTTGGAATTGTATTCCAAGCATCTTTTTTCATTATAAAAAAAAAGTTATATATTTTATATAAGGATTAATACCTATTAAAGGTTTTATTAGATATCTGCATAAAAATAAAATTATATTAGTTAGTTTATTTAATAATTTATTCTAATTTAGTCTATATATTCATGTATATTTAATAATTAAATTGTATTTTTTTTTTTTTTACAACTTAAATGAGAAAATCAATTTCTGCTTCAGAAAAATTAGTTGCCTATATTTCTTTTGCATTATCGTCCGTTATTTTTTAATAACATAATTACATAGAATAAAATAAAATAAAATAATAATAATACACAGGCACAACAAGTCGTAGATCCTTTTGCGGTTATGAAATATGAATAGAATTTGTAAGAATCGTATTATAACTGGATCGCAAAAAAATACAATAATTGTACAAAAACAACTAACGCACCTGATCTAAGTGTTTAATTGTATTACAATTTTTTCTTTAAATTTAGGAATTTTTTTTTTTTTTAATATAGTTTAAAATTTATTTGTATATAGTTTTCCAATAGGCTAAAACTTTTTTATATTTTCATTGTGGTAGAACTTAATCAAATTTATTTTAAAAATAAATAAAGAAAGGGCACTTCTTATTTTTATGATTTTCAGGGGTTTTAAAATTTATTTATATATATTTTATTAATTAAAATAATATAATTTTAAAGCATTTTCTTTAAATTTTAGCTCCAAAATTGGGCTAAATTTTTAATACAGGTAAAGTCATTTATAGGCTGAAATTTTCTAATATTTTTAACTGTGGTAAAACTTTATTTAATTTTTTTTTAAAAATAAAACAAAGATTTGCCACTTCTTATTTTTTTGATTTTATTTTTAAGTGAGTTCTATTGGAGATCTACGAGGTGCGACAATAAAATAACGAGACTTTTTGAATAAAAGTTGTTTATTTTAAAAATGTTATAATTTAATGATTATCACCTTCAAAGTACCTTCCCTCAGCATCAATACACTGTTGCATACGTCGCTGCCATTCTTGAAAACAGTGTTGCCAATTGCTTTCATTCAGCCCTTTTAGAAGTTCTGCCGTTTTCATTTTTACGTCATCAACTGTTTGAAAATGGGAAAAGAAATAAGAAGGAAATAAAAAGAAGTCACAAGGAGCAAGGTCTGGCGAGTACGGGGGATGTTGAAGCACAGAAATTTTTTTTTCAGTTAAAAAACTTTGAATTGAAAATGCACTGTGAGCTGGAGCATTATCTTGGTGAAGAACCCAGCCATTTTTCCATAGATCTGGTCGCTTCTTTCTGACACGTTCTCTTAATTTAATTAATACCTCTTTATAATAATATTGATTAATTAATTTTGTTGATTTTTTCAACGTTTTCGTTTGTTGAAGACGTGGTAAGACGTCCAGAACGATCATCGTCTTCGACGTCCTCCCTTCCACTACAAAACCGTTTGTGCCATTCAAAAACACGAGCTCTTAATAAACATTCTTCCCCATAAACTTCACATAACATACGAAACGATTCCGCGGCAGTTTTTTTTAATTTAACAAGAAATTTAATGTTAACACATGTTGTTCGATTTTTATATCTAACATTTTTCGGCAGTATAGTCGAACTCGCACTAATAACAAGGCTACTAACGTATAAGAAAATGAATCGATGCCATCAGTGTTCATAGTACTTTTAGATAAGTGTTTTCTAATCATATTTCAATAATCGTTTTATAGATAACGTTAATAGTTTTTTTGTGACGACTATTTTAAAAATCATTTTCAAAACGTCCATACGGACAAATTTCTAAAAGGAAAACATGATTCTGGCGCTGACGGTGCAAGTGCAAGTACAAGTACAAGCAATATCAATAATGAGAACAAAACAAATTAAATAAAGTCCAGTAGACAATATCCTAATGATTAATAACATTTTGGGCTTACTCATATTGACGAAAATGATTGTAAAAATTCCTCATTGCGTAGTTTATGAGGAAAAGCTTGCTTATAGCGCAATGGCACCAGCGAAAATCAAACGGCAATTTTCGTTTAAACACACCGGTCTGAGAACAAAAATTATTTTAAAAGGTTTTTGAATAATCAAATGAATCAGAGAAAAATTTTTGTTTAAAAAATTATAGTAATATCTAATAAAGCGGAAATTGCATCTTGCGATGTGGCTAACTGCCTACATACGGCCGGATATTGAAATTATTTGTAAAAATCATCAGGCTCAAATATCTCTTTAAATATGCAAAGTATTCCTTTTGAAATTGTAAAATATGTTGACAACCTAGATGAAAGATGTTCAAAAAAAACGCCCAAATAAAAATATACCAGTTAAAAAAATTATGTCCCGATAATGCCGTTCGAGTTTATCTTATCGTAACAAGGAATTAATATTCTACGCTTAATAATGACGTATACGAACACTTTTTTTATTGTAGTTTTAAAAATTATAAAATTATTCTGTTTAATTTATACTTACATGGATTTGTATAAAATAATTCTATAGAATTACTGAATTTTACACTTTGACTGTAACATAACCTATAATATATGTATAGAAATAACCTAAATTCGTTGATAATGATTTGTATAATACTATATAATAATAATAAAACATTGAATGGTTTGTTGCAATATTTTATTTAAACAAATGTTAAAACGCAATAAAAAAATTAATTATTTAATTGCATAATATTCGTATATTATTATATATATTAAAAAAATGACCCAGAATGATTTGTCTATTATAAGTAGTTCTAAGTAAAGGTAGCAACCTAACCTAACTATTTCACACATTCTTTAAACAAATACGGTTATATAATTTGAGGTTATAAGAATTTATGGTTGTGGTAATGCGAAATATCTTATGGTGATTTTAGATTTACGTTTAAAAAAAAAAAAATCACAAATAGTCTATATACAATTTTCAGCCGATTAAACCGTAAAAAGATCAAGTTAATGATTATATTACAAATATTCGAACAGTTTATTTTTTAATATTTCATTGAAATATCTCGAGCTGTGTGAACTTTCATTTTTAAAAAAAAATATTTTAAATGTGAAAATAACAATTTTTCATACTTATGACCCTAATACGGGGTCATTTATACCGACTGCTAGTGGCTTTGTATAGAAGACGTTAACGAAAGTTTTTAGTGAAATAGACATCAATTGATGGCAATAATTACCCCTGTAATTCTTAAAGCAAGATATAAAATGTTTATTAAACGAGCGTATATAATGTCGTCACATTAATGTGTTGTCATTTTAAAAACCAATTAATTACTCTCTAAAATTTGTTCTCATACATTTTTGCGAACGAGAGAATAGGTATATGAAATTCTAGATCAAAGATTTTAAAAAATATTTGTATTTTCTCGATTTCAATTCCCAATATTGGGTATAGTTTAAAAAAAAAAAAAATCGAATTGATTATTGTAGTGGCGTACATTTTGTACGTTTTGTTTTCATCGAGTCATATTTTAAAACTACAGTTTTTTGACACTTTTTTTGTGTTGCAGTCGTATTTAATTCTTATATTTAAATACCTAAGGAACAATTATGTTAAAGTCTTATGTATAAAAAAAAATAAAAAATAAATGTTTTATACACATATGTAGACTTATATTTGTTACAGACAAAATAATAATGATTGTATTTGAATTGGTTTTTTTTTTTTATTATTATTATTATTATTTCAGTTGAGTTATACTTTAAAACCATAAGATATAATAAAAAAATATGATAATTAAACGTTTTCCCTTCTGGTTTATAATATTTTAGTAAGTGCTATCGTTATGAGCGGAAAAGAAAATATTTCTGTTGAGAAAAAAATCTAGTTCGTCTGGTTTAAATGATTATTGTTATAACGAACCAAACTCACTTTTTATCGGTTGTGCCAATACTCTTAGGTATGTTACCGAGTGACACCGGTGTAACACTACTTTGTCACACAATCAGGACTGCCACCTTAAACATAACGACGATCGTTTTTAAGTGCATAATATTATATTTTGTATAAAATCATTATTTACCGAAAAATAAAACAACGTCCGCAAGCAGCTCCGTTACACGCTACAGAGAGCCAAATTTCCGTAAGTAATATCAATGGACATGACCTCAGGGTGTTTGAAATTTATACAAATTGTGAATTTTACATATCAATAGAAATGTATTTATTTTTTTGCATGTTTTGAGAATATTTTAAGTTCAAAAAATATTTCGTATTAAAAGACTATTTGAGAATATATCGGTTAATTATGTGGATTTAGACTTTGATCTAATAACGAAAACCCGACAAGTCGCGTGGGCTAGATATGAATTGGTAAAAAACTAAAAAAAAAAAAAATCAAGGACTTTGAATAATTTTGAAGAACTAAGCAAAAGTTTATAAAAATATTTTAACAAACTGCCGTACTCGGTCGAAAACGACATTCGACTCCGCATACTTACACGGGGCTCAATCGCAATCGGCCGGTATTATTCGTGAAATGGTGTCAACAAATACTATAATATAATATCGTTTTCGATCAAATCATTATGTTTTTCCACTCCCCCCTAAGACAGTTTTTGTTCCGAACAGTCGAACGGACATAATAAACGTCATTAGATAACTGAATAACAGCACGCGACTAGTGCTGATCGACAAAAATAAGTAATAATACATAAATAAAACACACACACACACAAAAAGTGAACGTAAGTGAAAGGTTAAAAAATGATAGCGAAATTAAATACGAGAATAAATTATGTTGTATAGGCCCAATAAGGAGTAAATTGTTCTCGCCTCAATAAAACACAAATAAGCAGATAACGATTGTGCGTAAAATTGCTATGACCTAAGCACATCGCGCAGATGTTATGGACAAAATATAATCTTTCGGGACGGAATATTGAAATGGATCGCGCAGAAAAAAGACTATTGGCAATTGGCAGAAATATTTAAATAAATTATACAAAACCGATAGTCTGCGAACAGATAGAGAATAACCCCCCCCACACACATTGGGAGAAACTAATGCGAACGATATTGCAAAATCGCTGATTTCACGTTAATCTCGCCGGTAAATTTTGTATTATTGTTAATGCATGTGAAGCATTCTTCCAAAACCTGCATCAGAACGCCCTTGTTTTCTTTAGTGACGAGGCAAATTTTCATATTTCAGGATGTGTAAACAAACAAATCATGCGATATTGAAGCGCCACTAACCCAAGAGAAATTCATGAGCAGCCTCTGCATACAGAACGTGTGACTGTTTAGTGTGCAATATCTATGCTGGAAAAAGTGGACAGAAATTTCAAATTCCGACTATCTCAGTGCATTGACGTGAACGGTGACAACTTTCGAGATGCAGTATTTAAAACCAAATAAAATAAAACGTTAGGTTAGGTACCTAAACTAACTTACCCCTATACACAGAAAAAATAATTAAATCAATATTGCCAATACTTTTTGTGTTATAATTTTTTTAAATAAGGAAGTAACCACGCCCCCCTCTGTATATAATTATAGTAGCCGTCGTCCCGACTTTATAGAGAAATACGTTTCACCGGATTGTATCTGATATAACACATATAGACATATAGACGGCCTTAGTGTTATTGGAATTCACCTAATTTTTACTTGGCACCTGATCTGTAAAAGACAGCTTTGAATTACACGACAATCTGTTCATTAATGTGCGAGTTATTGTCACGCTACTTTTGTTATTTTCCTAAAATAATTGATCAAAAAAAAATTTCGCGTTTTAATTTTACATAGCTTCTTCATGGGAAAAAATACCGTTCAAGCGAAGAGATGGTTAAAAAAGTGTTATGGGGGGACTCCGCTCCATCAGAAAAAAAACTAAAACGTCATTATGCTGACTTCAAATGTGGCCGTAGAGACATTGATAATGCAGAATGCATTAGATGCCTCCAAATGAGGCGGTAACACCAAAAAACATTGACAAAATCCACAAAATTGTTTTAAATTATCGCAAAGCGAAGTTGCATGAGTTAGCTGGCATCGTGAAGATATCAAAAGAACGTGTTGGCTTTATATTGCTTGATAATTTGTCCATGAGAATGCTCTGTTCAAAGTGGGTGCCGCGTTTGCTGACTGTTGAGCAAAACCAACAACGTGTTGATGATTCTAAACAATGGCAAAACTACACTAATTAAATATCGAATTGCTTACGCATCTGTCGTATTCTCAAGTTTCAGCTCCCAGCGAATACTGGCAATTCGCACATCTCAAAAAAAGTGCTCGAAAACGACACTTATTCGAAAACGACAACTAGACTGAAAACGACAATTGGTCGAAAACGACATTCGACTCCGCATACTTACGCGGCCTAATCGAAATCAGCAGGTATTATACGTGAAATGGCCTACTTAAAATCTCTCAACGAAATAATATAATATAATTTCGTTTTCGATCAAATCAGTAATTTTTCCCCTCCCCCTCAAAATTTTTATGTTGAATATAATTGGAAACAATTTAACGATATTTTATCATTGCGTTTTGTTAAAAGCTTTTTGCATATCGTTTATTTTGTTAACCGTTTTATATTTATTTATTTATTTTTTTATTTTTTTTTTTTTTTTTTACTGCCAAAGGCATCTTTATTTAAACGATCAAAATAGATCTTTATAAATACAATGCATTGTAGATAGTTCAATATGACAATTATAATGCATATTGTACACGGACATGTTTGGGGTTGTACCTCCAGTGAGATAGCCCCTTACCTTAGCCTAAGTCACTTAAACTAAGTCGTATGGCTTTAGGCGTTTGAGGCGCCTAATGTCTTGCGAGTTGTCCAGAAGTTGTTTAGCAGTAGCATTGGGATGCAGCTCAAGTTTTTTCGCATGTTTGTTGGCAAACTTTTTGATTTCGTCCTGGATGGATGATATATTTAAATCACGATGGATAATTTCATTCCTGTCGAACCGGTACGCTGCAACAATGGTACGAAGAGCAATATTTTGACAGCGTTGAATGACTTCGATGTTTGACTTGCTGGCACAACCCCACAGTTGTATGCCATATGTCCAAATCGGTTTAATAATAGCTATGTATAGAAGCCGTTTGCTCGTTACATCGAGCGTGGAATGTTTTCCAACTAGCCAGTACAGCTTGCGCATTTTTTCTTTAATTTGCAGTTTTTTCTGACGGACGTGGTGTTTCCAATTTAGGCGAGAATCAAGATGCATACGCAAGTATTTAGCCGAATCGTTTTGTGGGATTGTCTTGCGATCCAGCGAAATTCGTAGATTTTCAGTTTTACGTAGTGTATAATTTACGTGTACCGACTTATCACTATTGATCCTGATTTTCCATCTTCCATATTTATTTGGAAAATAATTTGTAATTTATTAAATTACGGGATTTTTTAATATAATGGAACGTCTAATTTTTTGTTTAAAAATCATTTCGGTGGAACTAATTATGTCGAATACCAATATATTTTTATAATAAAATAATATACCAACACCAGTTTTTTAGAACGTTTTTTAAAACGACCCTTAAAGAACGTTAATGTCACTTCATAAAAAAAATTGGATTGAATATCTATTAACATTACGTATTATTTGGTTTATTTGATGGTGTGGATGTCGTTTGTAATTATAGTAATTAAGATAACGATATTCTCTTTAATATAATATAAATAGATAAAGTGTATTCTTATTTCACAATAATGCGTTTTTACCTTAGTTTCGTGAGTTTTTTCAGTTTATTCACGAGTGTCATACGAGTTGTTTGCATCAAGTATATTTTATATTTTTACGCAGTTTTTTCGTACTTTGTTGTTATATAAAATTAAGTAAAATGAAAAGATTTTTAGAAAGCTCAAATACTAAAAAACAGAAAACACAGGCGAATTGGAAATATGACAATAGTTACTTACTATTTGGATTCGTTGTAAAATTTGGTTTTGAAAATTCTACTCCGTTACCTCAATGTGTAATTTTTCAAGAAACACTAAGTAAATACTTAATTTATTATTACATATATTTATTTTATCATATCTCATTTTGTAATTCCTAATAAAATAAAATTCTATACATATAACATAAACGTATACATTATCATGTCGGAAAATTCTATACGCGTTAAAAAAAAACAAAAAAAAAACCGTTTTAATATTTCAAATTTAATATTAAATTAACGAAACGTGAAAATTTAAATAGTTATTATAGCAAAAGCACAACTGCAACGGTTTTATGTACAACAGGTAGAGATTTCGTGTTTATTTTCCAACAAGCGTAACTAGGTTACTATTAGTGGCCCGTTGGGAAAATTAAAAATAGGTAACATACACATATACATAAAAAACCTTTACATAAAATATAGTAATTATTGTTTATGTACATACTATTAAGATGTACTTAGATCGAAGAGGGTATTTTTTTTATTGTGTCATTCCTGTGCTATTGGAACACGGACAATTGAATTCGATTTCATAGTCACAATCCGATACAATTGTCTCTATAAATTTATCAATATATTTTTAACTAAGCATTACTCAGGATAGTTTATTGTTATCCATGATTTATCCTTCCTCCCATTTTCTCACACACAATAGTGGCCCGCACATTAGCAGTTTCCTAGTTTTTTTTTTTTTAATGTTTGAAAAGGTTAATTTATCAATAGAAGATTACTAGAGATTATGATAGAACGTTTAAGCTGTCATCATTACCACTAAACAGTATAGTTTAAAAAAATAAAATAAAATAATATTCCTTTGATTCTTTTGTGCATGTCTGGCATTGCCAGAGGTATACAAACAACGCCTCTTGTCACTATACAGTGTTGTTACAAAATTAATTATTACATTTTTTTTTTTTTTTTTGTATTTGTTCAAATTGAGTCTGTTATTTATTAAAAGGGCTGTGGGTTTTTTTTTTTTCTTTGAAAAATGATTATTTAAAAAAAAATTATTTTCAAATCTTATTATCATTAATTTGAATGAGTATGTTGTCGTAGAATATTTATTTTCATATAAAATTGTAGATAAAACATAACTTTTATTTTTATATTGAAAAAACTTGTTTTTTTTTTACATATATAGAATATTATTTTATATGTCAGATTTTTTGTAATCCGATAATATGATTTTTTACCCCTTACAATAATTGTCAATGTTTGATGTTTAAGAAATATTTACTTATCTATTTAAAATAGAATGTTTAAATTACACGCATAACATTACTTGTGTAATATAACAAATTTGACATTTAATTTTTGGTAATCAGTAGTTTTATATTAATTTTTTTAAAGGTGTAAAATACATTTTTTGATTTCTCTGAAAATTAATTACCCACGCAGGGTGATAATATTGTAACAATATTTACTCAGTATTGAATTTTAAATGTTATATATTTGGTATATGTTGAACATTTGTTGACTAAATGACAGATTATTATATATTTACCAAACACTTTAGGTGTGTATTAGTTGAACCACAATTAAATCTTAAGTAGTAATTTATTTATTTATCCAGCAATACCTTGTAGAAATTGATGTGTTTAGTATGTTTCGAATTTGTTAAAAAATATAATCTTGTCTATCGTTGGCCTATATATTATTGTTATGATTGCTAGGGCTTAATTTGTTTGGCTTGCACAAAGACAGAAAAATGAGTCATATATAATTTAAATGTTTTTATTAAGGAAAAAAAGAAAAGAAACATTTGTCTATAAAAAAAACTATTTAATCATATTTACACTGATGTTGAAATAAAATAATTGTAACTCAATGAATTGTAAAAAGAAAAGTATAAACAAAAAAAGTTATTATTTTTTAGTTTTCACATGCACCAACATCAAATAGATGTAATCTTAATGCGTTGCTTGTAATGATACTCTTTTAAATATGATTTTATCACTCTTGGTAGTTTTAATTTTTTGATATTATCATATGTGTGATTGCTGCAAAACGTTGCACGGCACATGTGCTGTAGAGAAAAATTAAAATTTCTGTGCAACGGTATGGTCAGTTTTGGTGTACAATACATATTTGTGTTATGTCTAAAGTGTTCGATGAGCCCAATGATGGTGGGCGATGAGAACCTGAAGGGATCTGACGAATCGAAACTAAAACGATGATTCCACTGCTCGATCCGCAAGTGATACGTTCTACTGTTGTTTCTAAAACTTACCGTAAACAAATATTGTTTTCGCTTTGAATCTCTCAATAAAAACGTGCCGTCCAGTTGGTTTTCCAGCAGTTCATTTGCTTTGGACCTTGTTATATCGCCCCAGTAAAACCGACAATTTGTGATTTGCATCTGATCAGGAACTAAATAGTAAATATAATCGAAGGGCATTCTTCTGGTGTTGGAGGCGTTAATCGCCGCTCTATGGAATAACGAGGTTAAATTATTTATAAACGATGATAGTGGGTAAACTGAATTCTAACAATTGTACTTACTTTCTGGGCCTGAATCCTGGCGGCGGTTCGACACCCTCTTCGATTTCAAATTTCCGTTTAAGGTAGATCCTGTATTCCTCACTGTTCTGGCATTCCTCAATCATCTGAGAGTCTATAGCTACCATTAAAAATCCGAGTTCATTAGACATGGTGCGTTCGTCGAAACACGGTATCAACAACTAGCTGCGATGTTCGAACACACGGTAGAACGCGACATCAAAGTTCGGGCATCGGCGGCAGTGACGGTGTTTGTGTGGCTTTGTGGTCATGTCCCTTATCACCATAACCGTTTTATCTCCACGGCTCGATAATGATTGGTTTCTTCGACCACTGTCAAACAACATGGCTCCCACATAATATTACCGTGTTTTTATTATTATGGTCACGTTTATTATTATATATTTATATATTTGTACTATATTAATATTTGGTTAAAAAATAAGATTTTTGTTGCTGGAATGGAAACTTATTTTATCATTGGTAGTGATTTGAGGAATTGAATTGGCACCATTGTATACTATGTTTGGAACCATTGGGCTATCTTATCAAATATTGCTATTAAAACATATGTGTATTATCTACTATCATATAGTGGAAAGCATGTGGTTTGTCTAAATAAATGTTTTCATGCTAGGACATAGCTAGACAACAGATATAACATTAGAATCACAGATTTTCACACAATCTTTTATTTTATTTAGTTTGTACTTAATGGCAAGTAATTTTGTAACATCTGTATCATTCTTCTCAGTTCTTCAGCACACAGCTTATCAAAATTAAAATTCGAATCATACACAACTGAGTTTATTAATATAAATTTTTATTTGCATTTTCTTGTGCTTTTCACGTTGGTACTTTGGTTGTCAGTTTACTAATTTTGTTTATTTATTGTTTTAAATAGATAATAAATTGTTTTTAGGTGTTTTAAGAATTAATTTGTTCAAATCATTTTCAACAAAATGTTTACATTTTTTAATAGAATGTTTAAAAAGCATTTTCTTATAGCATTATTGGTTACTTTTCATTACCATTTCAGTACGTTTTCCTACATCATATGCGAAGCCCTAAATATTAATATAGTGTAGGATTTATGTTTTACAGTAAAGAAAGTTCCATTATTAAAATACTCGAAACCTTTTGAAAACCAAACAAATTCTATATTTTTAAAGTACTGGCTGTTTTACGCTGAATCGGACGCATTGTTATCAGAAAAATAATTTTTCGACGACCAAGTTTGTACACAGACAGTGAATAGTACCATCGTGATATCAAAACGCGTCCCGTGTGTACCAGGGTCCCACGCGGCGGGATGACGTCTCGCGCTTCGATGACGGCGGTGTCGGTATGGTCAGTCGAGATTGTTACCAAATGCGTCTCTTGCGTACCAGGGGCCCACGCTACGGTATCGTGTCTCGTATATTCGTACGTTGCCGCCGACGATTAATACTCCATTAATTTTTATTACAATTTATAATTTCACAATTTCACCAATCATTTTGCCATGAAAAATTAAAATTGATTAACTTGCTTTTTTTTAAAAAAAAAAATGATGGATTATTATTATATATGTCAGTTTATTATTAATTTTTATCAGATTATTATTTCATAAACTTTTGAAATTGGTTGTAATGAATGTTTGTCGTTCATGAAGTGCTGGCCTAGGGAATTGGTCATTTAAATGTCACCATCCCATAAACAAGATCTCTGTAACCCATCCATGTCCATGATTCCTAGAAAAAAAAAATAAAATATAAAAATGTAATTGATAAAATAAATGGTTTTTTTTTCAATACACACACACATACCATATGCTTATTTATTTATTTTTTAGAAATTACTGACATCGCATTAAAGGATAAATCAATACAAATTTATTTGATTTGCACATTATAATAGAACTGTGCCAAGATAGTTTGATTTTGTTCAATAAATTACCAAAACTTGAATAAATAAATACAAACAAACTCACGTGAATATTTTGAATATTCCAATTTTGGCTGGCAGTTGGACTCGTGTTCACAAACTTATAAAATTGTATTCGAACTGTCTTTAACGTGGAAATATTCTTATAAAATAAACCAATATAAAACTATCCAATAGAGAAGCACGTAAAGTTAAATTTGATAAAACGTATTAAAATGTTACTCGAAAATTAACGTGCGTATTACATAGATGAGGTTGGTATTGGACTTTCAACCTTCGATATAAATACCTAAAAGTAAACTGTAAAACGAAAAATCCATTTCCTTCCCCAACAATAACTTTTTAAACTGGATTAGAGGGCAAAGATACAATTTTATTTAGGAGACTAGATACAAATATAATTAAATAAAGTCGGATATAACAAAATTTGCCGCCTCTAAACTAATGTTGTCCTAGCGGGCTGCCTACATTGCTATGGCGTTGGGCCGGAAAACCAATTGCCACCAAAAGAAACAGTATGCATGTAAGACCTGAAACACCAAGGTAAAAGGAGCATCCAAAGAAAATGACGATCTGAATACCACCCAGTGAGAGTGCCAGAGTACTATTACAAAAACATATTATTTAAAAAACGACAAATTTAATTCTATGATACTATTAATTAACATTAATTCATCCATTGGCACTTAATAGTCATTTCACTATAGTAACAATGATATGTCCATCATATAAAGTTTGGTAATTTGATTACATTCTGCTTCTACATCATAAATAGGATAATTTATCAAATTAATAATAAATAATTATTTATTTAATTGAAGTTATAAAAAAAATGATTTATGTTAGATACCACTACCAGAATGAATAATATTTAAAGTATACAATATAATTATATTATCAAAAAAGATTTTAGTATTAGCAAGTAAAAAAAAAAACAATCGATTTTATTCCATAATCCATAATAGGAATACTGTTATAGGAAAGAGGCAATAATATAACATTTTTAAAAATAACTTATGGATTAAAAATATGCAGGATTATACAATTTTCAAATTTTGGAAACAGCCAATAATATAAGGTTATCAACCTTCCTATTAATTTTGTAGCAAAAGTATATCTCAAGCAGCTATCATATTCCAGACCTTAAATAATATTAATTGTCCAAATCAAAACTATGTGAGATTATTCCAGTGGTGCATTTTATTATGACAGTAAATTCTCCGAGTCCCATAATTAGTTATAATAATTAGTAATATACATTTTTTTATTCATCACTTAAAATGAAATCTCAATTTCCAGCACTGTCCACCACTCTTATTATTATCACTAACAACAACACTACATCTTAATGTTAAAAATTTAAGAAGACGAATAGTTCCTATTTTATTTTTTAATTGATTTACGTCTATGCGCATCTAGAAGTCATTCTAAACGTTCATTGGATATACTAAGATTTATTCAAAGACTAATTCTAAAAACTTTTAGAAATCAGGATCGTTGTGTTAATGTATTCGGGTCCACAATTCTCTACGTCAGACCCTACGCAGATATGAGAACATTTAGAATCGTATGAAGATAATTGCTACGAAGTTGTTTGTGGCATTTAATGCGTAAATAAAATATTATTTTTTTAATATTGATTATTAGAATAGTCGTTGGGTTATATAAAATATGTGGATAGCGGATAAAAATTTTTTTCCGATGGAGGCAGTACAAGTACAATTATATACATTGTTTGTTACATTATACCGCGAAAAAAAATCCGAATGTTTGATTGGTATCGATAGATTTACCACATTTTGCCTATTAATGTATTTTTTCGCAAACAAATTATAATTTTTCTCGCATTTTAACTACAAGAAAACCTTCTTTACAATAAAATAATAGGCAGCTAAGTGATCATAATACTCTGAAAGGGCTTACTGTACTACGAGGGCATATAATATTTTCTATATATACTACGTTGTAAAAAAAAAACTGTTCATTTGTACTGAGTTTGTGCGGAGAAAAAGATGACTTTAACTATACACGTTATACTACATTTAATAAAAAAAAATCACATAGTGTAAACTTATTAGACCTCTTTTTTTCTTGTTAACGGGTTTTCTTTTTGCATGTTCTGCAAATGAAGTTTATTCAAGCCTATGTTTTAGGTATTGCTGCGGAAACTTCGATTTCAGTTTATCTTAATTATACATAACGTATTTTGTTTGGAATTTTTCGCCAAGTACCTCAGCGGATATATAAAAAAGGACGAGCACGTGGCCAACGTTAATATTTTTCAACGTTTTAACGTTGTTAAATCAACGAATTAAATACACATACTTATTTTTAAAGAAAGAATAACAAAAATTGATTAAAATTGCCATACATTAATTTCAATCTAAAAAAAAACTGAAAGTAAATAATTTTATTAAAATTAAATGTCAACTGTACTCTCACTGTATAAAGTTAATTGAAGTAGAGTGGACATTGAATAATATCCAATAAAACATTTAGTTCGTAATATTACAAGTTGAAAAAATAAAAAATAAAAAAATTAAGTATTAAAAAAAAATTAAAATCATTTAAACATCACACAGATAAATCGTATTATTTTCCCAATAACCAAAAAGTTTTGAATGTTAAGGTATATCTGTTTTAAAATAATTTAATTAATGGGAATTTATTATATTAATTGTATCAATGGCAGCGCATATCCTATTAATATAGTAAACAAATAATAACAAGAAAATTTAATATTTTGTGTGGTGCTATTATTTCAGTATCCGAACTATAAATTGGACGTTGAATTACATTGGTTATTTTGCAGTTATATATCACAAGACACCTATGATTGATCATTGATGTTCGACGTACCAATTACAGAAATTGTTGCTGTAATTTTGTCTTATAATTCTTTAGTACAAAGTAAGAACTGTTCGATTATTTTAAATCTAGAATATATACTATGGTTATTAGTGCATTTTTTTAACTTATCTAATTATTAATTTATAATATCGACTAAATCATCTTTTTCATATTATATCGTATTTACGTTTGTTTATTAAAATCAACATATTAATAATTACTGATTAATTTCAACAAGTGCACCTATAATTGTACATAATAGAATTCAATTTAAATATATATATTTTATTTTGAGATAAATATAATCTCATTTTTAAGTAATCCTACCTAACATAATATTTTTCTCCAGGTTTAACATTTACCAATTAGGTCGGTAGTTTTTGATTCTTAAAGATGGACTCTAAAAAAATTCGAGTGAAAGTTCCGAAACTGGTGAAGAATCACAGGATTATCAATTAAACAATAATGATAACGCGTTTAAAAGGGTTATGAATAGATGTGTATCGAGTGGAAATAAAAAAGCTGCAAGCTATACTATCGATGACATGACCAAAGACGTGTTGGACAAAGTAAAAGAACGTGAGCTCTTTCAAAGAACATTAGACGACCTGAGTATGTCTTCTTCTGACGAATCAGAAACCGATGTTGTATCAGATTACAAAACAGCAGTTTTATCGTGTGACACCGGCAGCAGTCAATCAAGCAAACGAAAAATTGACTCTGATGAAGACGAACAGGCGTCGTCTTTAGTTCCTGCTTATGTGCCGTCGTCTTCACCAAAAATAAAAAAACAAAAACGCACACGAAGGACTGATACTCCTACAACGGAATTTCAAAAATCGAGTCCCGTTATCGATGCTAGAATTAATAAAACTGCCGTTTCACCGACAGTTGAATTAACTAGAATCGAAACACAGGCAGAAGAACAGAATAATGCTGAGATATTATATTGTTACTGCAGGCAACCGTACGACTATATATCGTCAATGATTGCATGCGACAGACCAAATTGTCGCGTGGAATGGTATCATTTCGATTGTGTGGGTATCGAAATCGCTCCAGAAGGTGACTGGTTCTGTCCAGATTGTCGTTAAGATACAAAATATATATATGTTTTTATTGAAATATTAAATTTGATCAAACTGGTAACTTTTCTATTATATTTTCAGTTTTTTATTTTTGTATATTTGTTAAGAATAGTGGTTTGCATATAAATAAATGCATACAAATAAAAATAATATATTATTTTTGAAATTGTCTGCTTTTTTCTCATCTTAGGAGCTGCAAAAAATAAATAATCATCATACAAATAGAAAATACTAAAATATGCATTTCAATAAAAACTTTATATTAATTTATATTTGTATGTCATTATCTTTAAACTACCGTATATATAGTAAAAAATGAGGAACATATAAGAAAAATAATTCATACCATGTTTTACATAGGTATAAGCCGAAACGTTTACAATTATTTGAAAATGAGAGACTTTAATAAGAATAAATGAAAAAAAAATGTTAAAACAATAATTTATTAGAAAATTAATATCGAATGAATTACAGTAAAAAATTAATATAATATTCTTGCTCCAATAGCCTTTTACACACATTTTTATAATTGTTCTTAATTTCCTGCTTACCCGTGGTGCTGAAAATGTTAAGCTCTTTATGATTTATTATTTATTGGGCTATTTTTTTATTGATTTTACAAAAATTTAAGAAAATTTTATAAATAATGTTTTACATTTTAATGACCCCCTCGTAATATATAAGACATTTCCACCAATAACAATTTATGATAGAGCGGTAAGGTCATTTATAATGACATAGTTCATTTTAAATGAGAATAATGGAAAACGGTGTTCAGTGTAGTCTGTGTATGGAAGTCACTATCTTATCAATAAGAATATTAATGAAACAACGTTAGATTTTTCCAGTGGTGCATTTTATTAAGTCAGATAATTCTCCGAGTCCAATAATTATTTCGTAATAGATTGTAATATTATTTTTTTTTTTATTCATCATAAACATAAATTAGTTAATCCCAGTACTGTCCATCACTTACGTTATTATCACCAAATCCACTACTACTTCCTAATGTTAAAAATATTAGAATATTAAATGTTCCTTTTTTTTTTTTTTACTTTATTACCTCAATACGCTCTTAGAAGACACTTTAAACATTCATTAGTTATGTTAAAAAAAATTTGTAGACTAATTCTAAGTAACTTAGGAATTTTAGATCGTTTTATTAATGTATAAGGATCCAAAACTTACTTCGACAGAACCTACGCGAATATGAAAAACATTCAAATTCGTATGAAGTTAATTTCTTCGAGATGGTGGTGTCATAAAATGCGAAACAAAATATATTACTCTTTAATGGTGATTATTAGAATGTTCGTAAAGTAAAGTATTCTATGTGGTTGGCGGGAAGACATGGGAGACAGTACAATAATAAACGTTGTTTATAATATTTTCCCGTGGAAAAAAAAAATTGTTAAATGGTAACGATAAATTTACCGCGTTTTATATATGAACAGTATTTTTACACAAAAAAATTAATTATTTATTCAATAATTTTTCTTGCGTACTTACTACAAGCAAATTTTCCTTATATAATAAAAATAGGCTGCTACGTTATAATAATACTCTGAATGGGCTTCTTAGTACTACGAGAGCATACGATTTTTTCTAGATATGCGAAACTATAAACAAACGTGTTAATTTGTACCGAATACCAATATGAATATTGATTTATTTTTTTAAAATTGCTCAACAAATATACGGTATATTCTTACTTTAGTTTAATTAAAACATTTATTTTTTTCCAGGCCCGGTGATTGTTTATAAAATTATATATAAATTTAAAATTGGCGGTTTTGTATAACTGACTTTTTATATTTCATACTACTTACGAATGTTAATTATTTTATAGTTTTGTAAAGGTTCCCAATCATTTGTACGAAAATCGAAAAGTTTTAAAATCATTAGTTTTAATTTTTTTTTATAAAATTACACTATTCCCAATATCACAACGTTTATTTTTTTAAAAATTATTTGTATCCATAAATTACACAATTTATGTCGTTTTACCCCATAATCAATTTTGGATTTTTAGTTATTTATGTGTTTATTCAGATTCATTAAATGAGAGTTCATTTTATTGTTCGTATCGATGGCAATGCGTATCGTATTTATACTGTAAACAAATAATTACAAGAAAAGTATCAAGTGGCACACATAAATTTATTTTATTGTGTAGTAATATTACTTTAGTTACGAAACTATACTTTGGACGTTCAATTGCATTAGTCATATTGCAGTTTAATTATAGAAGACACCTTAGATTGATCATTGATGTTCGAAGTACTAATACAGCAATTGGAATTGTAATTTTGCCTTAAAAATCACCAGTACAAAGTAAAAACCGTTCAATTAATTAAAATCTAAATTATACTATTAGTTTATTAGTGCATTTTTTTATACTTATCTATATATTAATTTAACGAATAAATAATAACTGATCAATTTAAACATATATGTTATACGTCCATGATGATTTCTATCGTTAAAGTGGCACGTATAATAGTACATATTAGAATGTAAATAATAGAAAATATTTTATTTCAAGAATGATATGATCTCACTTTTCAGTAAACCTGCCTAACATGATATTTTTCTACAGGTTTATCGATTAACCATAAAGTGGTTATTGTTTGATTCGAGAAGATGGCTCCGATAAATAATTCGAGTTGCAAACATATGTGTCGGGCGAGATTAGCGGGAGAGGTTAGCAAATGTCATATTTGTGAAGAAAATAAACAAAAAAACAAAAAGGATTTGTATTTTGAAGAACCATACACTATTTCGCGTCTACCGATACCGCCTATAACAACTTCTTCGATATCAAACGGTGGTAATTCAGAAGATAGTGACGAAACAGTTTTGAAAAGAAGTATATCGGTTAGGGCAGAAAATGCTACAAGAGATACTATCGATGTGAAAAACAAGGACGTGCTAGAAAAAATAAAAGACCGCGAACTATATCAAAGGACATTACACGACCTCAGCATGTCGTCTTCGGATGAATCAGGAACAGAAGATGTATCTGATTACAAAACTGCAGTTTTACAGTGGGACACTGGCTGCAGTCAATCAAACAAACGAAAATTTGAGTACGATGAAGATGAACAGTCATCGTCTGTATTTCCTGATAATGTGCCTTCGTCTTCATCGAGTTTAATAAAACAAATAAATACAGAAAAAGCTACAAGCAGTACGTTTGATGAAATGACAAACGACGTGGTGGACAAAAAAAAAGACAGCGAGCTATGTCAAAGGACATTAGACGACCTCAGCATGTCGTCTTCGGATGAATCAGGAACAGATGATGTATCTGATAACGAAACTGCAGTTTTACCGTGGGACACCGGCTGCAGTCAATCATTCGGCCAATCAAACAAACAAAAATTTGAGTACGATGAAGATGAACAGTCATCGTCTGTATTTCCTGTTTATGTGCCTTCATCTTCATCGAGTTTAATAAAACAAATGACTACAGAAAAAGCTACAAGCAGTACGTTTGATGAAATGACAAACGACGTGCTGGACAAAATTAAAGACCGCGAGCTATATCAAAGGACATTAGACGACCTCAGCATGTCGTCTTCGGATGAATCAGGAACAGATGATGTATCTGATAACGAAACTGCAGTTTTACCGTGGGACACCGGCTGCAGTCAATCATTCGGTCAATCAAACAAACGAAAATTTGACTACGATGATGATGAACAGTCGTCGTCTATAGTGCCCGTTTATGTGCTTTCGTCTTCACCGAATTTAAAAAAACAAAAGACTAATACTCCTACAAAAGAATTTCAAAAATCGAGTCCTGTTATCGATGCTAGAATTAATAAAACTGCCGTTTCCCCGGCAGTTGAATTAACTAGAATGGAAACACAGACAGAAGAACAGTATAATGCTGAAATATTATATTGTTACTGCAGGCAACCCTACGACTATATATCGTCGATGATTGCGTGCGACAGACCAAATTGTAGATTGAAATGGTTTCATTTCCAATGTGTGGGAATCGCAGTCGCACCAGAAGGTGATTGGTTCTGCCCAGATTGCCGTTAAGATAAAATATATAAATTTATATAACATAATTGAAATATTTGATTTGACCAAATTGGTAACCTACTTTCATTTGTGTAATAAGTTATTTTATTTTTAAATATTTGATAATGATTATTGTTTGTATATAAAAACAAAAAAAAAAAAAAAAAATACAATGTTACTGTTCTTGAAATATACTTGTTTCTTGTCAATTTAAGAACTGTTAAAAATGTAAAGATCATCAAACAAAAAGGAAATACTAAAATATGCATATCATAAAAATTTTTATTTAAATTCATATTTGTGTGTCTATATCTAATATTCTACTGTATATATAGTACAAAATAAGGATCATGAAATAAAAATAATACATTCAAAAGTATACATAGATATTAGAGGAATCGTTAAAAATTATTTAAAAAAGAGAGACTGTAAAAAGAATAAGTGAAAAAGAATGTTGAGTACAAGAATTTATTAGGTTACTAATATTGAATTTATGACAAAAATAAAATAAAAATTTATATTCATGATCCAATGGCCTTTAGGCAATTTTAAAAGTAGTTTCAAATTTCCGGCCTACCGTGGTGCGGAGTATGATTACTAGCTCATTATAATGTATTATTTTTTTTAAATTTTACAAAAATGAAGAATACTTAAAAAAAAACGATTAACATATTAATAGCCACCGTATATATATGAGTTTTCCAGCAATATTTATTTAGGAGCAGCAGTATAGTCGTTTTTAAAGGCATATTTCATTTTTAATGAGAATAATAGACAACAAAGTTCAGCATAGTCTGAGTATAGAGAAATATCTCTATACTTATATCTTATCTCTTATCAATAAGAATGAAAACTGTAAAATTTATTCGTAAGTAGAAAAATAAAAATAAAAAATTAAGTATTAAAAAAAAAGTGAAATCTTTAAAACATCTCACAGATAAATTATATTATTTTCCCTTATAAAAATTTTTGGGGTTTTAGATATTTATGTTTTAACGTAAATCATTCAATGTGAGTTTATTTTATTGATCGTATCGATGGCAATACGTTTGTGTTTATATAGTAAACAAATAAATTTTGATGTGGCACTGAAAATATTATATTTTATGCGGTGATATTTTTTCAGTACCCGAACTATACGTTGGACGTTGAATTGCATTAGTTATATTGCAGTTATATAACACAAGAAACTACGATTGACCATTGATGTTTGACGTACCAATTCAGCTATTGTTGCATTAATTGTGTCTTAAAATTCTTCAGTACAAAGTAAAAACCTTTCGATTATTTTAAATTTAGAATATACAAAAAGTTTTGAAAAAATCTAATTATTATTTTATGAAATTAACTAAATCATCGTTTTCATATTACATCGTGTTAACGTTTGTTTATTAAATTCAACGTGTTAATAATTACTGAATTACTGGTCGATTTCAACAAATTATTTATACGTACCTGAAATGTCTGTCGTTAAAATGCACCTATAATTGTACATATTGGAATACAAATTAAATATATATATTATCTTTCGAAATAATTATAATCTCCTTTTTAAGTAAACCTGCCTAATAAAATATTTTTCTACAGGTTTACTGTTTACGAATTAAATCGTTTGTGTTTGATTCATAAAGATGGCATATAAAAATAATTCCGGTGATAGTTCAGAAGATGGTGAAGAATCACTGGATTATCACTTAGATAATGAATCTAATACGATTGACACGGAGTTGAAATCGAGTAGAAAAATAGAAGCTACAAGCAATACTATCGATGGCCTTACAAACGAAGTGTTGGACGAAGTAAAAGACCGCGAGCTGTTCCAAAGAACATTAGACGACCTGAGTATGTCGTCTTCGGATGAATCAGGAACGGATGATGTATCTGACTACAGAACGGCATATTTACCGTGCGACACCGGCTGCAGTCAATCATTCGGCCAATCAAAAAATGAAAAATTGACTCTGATGAAGATGAACAGTCGTCATCTGTAGGTTCTGTTTATGTGCCTTCGTCTTCATCGAGTTTAATAAAACAAATGACTAAAGACAAAGCTACAGGCAGTACGTTTGATGAAATGACAAACGACGTGCTGGACAAAATTAAAGACCGCGAGCTATATCAAAGGACATTAGACGACCTCAGCATGTCGTCTTCGGATGAATCAGGAACAGATGATGTATCTGATAACGAAACTGCAGTTTTACCGTGGGACACCGGCTGCAGTCAATCATTCGGCCAATCAAACAAATAAAAATTTGAGTACGATGAAGATGAACAGTCATCGTCTGTATTTCCTGTTTATGTGCCTTCATCTTCATCGAGTTTAATAAAACAAATGACTACAGAAAAAGCTACAAGCAGTACGTTTGATGAAATGACAAACGACGTGCTGGACAAAATTAAAGACCGCGAGCTATATCAAAGGACATTAGACGACCTCAGCATGTCGTCTTCGGATGAATCAGGAACAGATGATGTATCTGATAACGAAACTGCAGTTTTACCGTGGGACACCGGCTGCAGTCAATCATTCGGCCAATCAAACAAACGAAAATTTGACTACGATGATGATGAACAGTCATCGTCTGTATTTCCTGTTTATGTGCCTTCATCTTCATCGAGTTTATTGATTCATCAACGATTATTGAAATATGATTAGAAAACACTTATCTAAAAGTACTATGAACACTGATGGCATCGATTCATTTTCTTATACGTTAGTAGCCTTGTTATTAGTGCGAGTTCGACTATACTGCCGAAAAATGTTAGATATAAAAATCGAACAACATGTGTTAACATTAAATTTCTTGTTAAATTAAAAAAAACTGCCGCGGAATCGTTTCGTATGTTATGTGAAGTTTATGGGGAAGAATGTTTATTAAGAGCTCGTGTTTTTGAATGGCACAAACGGTTTTGTAGTGGAAGGGAGGACGTCGAAGACGATGATCGTTCTGGACGTCTTACCACGTCTTCAACAAACGAAAACGTTGAAAAAATCAACAAAATTAATTAATCAATATTATTATAAAGAGGTATTAATTAAATTAAGAGAACGTGTCAGAAAGAAGCGACCAGATCTATGGAAAAATGGCTGGGTTCTTCACCAAGATAATGCTCCAGCTCACAGTGCATTTTCAATTCAAAGTTTTTTAACTGAAAAAAAAATTTCTGTGCTTCAACATCCCCCGTACTCGCCAGACCTTGCTCCTTGTGACTTCTTTTTATTTCCTTCTTATTTCTTTTCCCATTTTCAAACAGTTGATGACGTAAAAATGAAAACGGCAGAACTTCTAAAAGGGCTGAATGAAAGCAATTGGCAACACTGTTTTCAAGAATGGCAGCGACGTATGCAACAGTGTATTGATGCTGAGGGAAGGTACTTTGAAGGTGATAATCATTAAATTATAACATTTTTAAAATAAACAACTTTTATTCAAAAAGTCTCGTTATTTTATTGTCGCACCTCGTAGATCTCCAATAGAACTCACTTAAAAATAAAATCAAAAAAATAAGAAGTGGCAAATCTTTGTTTTATTTTTAAAAAAAAATTAAATAAAGTTTTACCACAGTTAAAAATATTAGAAAATTTCAGCCTATAAATGACTTTACCTGTATTAAAAATTTAGCCCAATTTTGGAGCTAAAATTTAAAGAAAATGCTTTAAAATTATATTATTTTAATTAATAAAATATATATAAATAAATTTTAAAACCCCTGAAAATCATAAAAATAAGAAGTGCCCTTTCTTTATTTATTTTTAAAATAAATTTGATTAAGTTCTACCACAATGAAAATATAAAAAAGTTTTAGCCTATTGGAAAACTATATACAAATAAATTTTAAACTATATTAAAAAAAAAAAAAATTCCTAAATTTAAAGAAAAAATTGTAATACAATTAAACACTTAGATCAGGTGCGTTAGTTGTTTTTGTACAATTATTGTATTTTTTTGCGATCCAGTTATAATACGATTCTTACAAATTCTATTCATATTTCATAACCGCAAAAGGATCTACGACTTGTTGTGCCTGTGTATTATTATTATTTTATTTTATTTTATTCTATGTAATTATGTTATTAAAAAATAACGGACGATAATGCAAAAGAAATATAGGCAACTAATTTTTCTGAAGCAGAAATTGATTTTCTCATTTAAGTTGTAAAAAAAAAAAAAAAAACAATTTAATTATTAAATATACATGAATATATAGACTAAATTAGAATAAATTATTAAATAAACTAACTAATATAATTTTATTTTTATGCAGATATCTAATAAAACCTTTAATAGGTATTAATCCTTATATAAAATATATAACTTTTTTTTTATAATGAAAAAAGATGCTTGGAATACAATTCCAAATTAACAGTTTCCCCTCTGTATGTAACATAATTTCTATATATATATTTTTTTACCCAAACTATTCGTAGGGATCGGTTAAAAATTAGTTCTTAATTATGAAACTTATTCAGAGGATAGCTAAGAACATTTACAATAAGAGGATGTCGGTCGCAAATCTGTAGATTTAAATTTAGATTTTATACGATTTTTAATATGAATATTTTTGAATATACGGCAAAATATCGGTGTTACAAAAGTGTATATCTTTTTTTTTTAAAATTAATTCTTTTTCGCGTAACTAAGAATAATATACTATTGTTCACATATTATGAAAATAATTTATTTTTCATTTACACTGTTTATTACATAATGAAGATTTTTGAAATCGAAACCGGTCGTACTTACAATCAACTTTAATATTTTGCTACATTATTTATTTATTTATTTTTATATAGAATTTGATATTTTATTTTGTAGTTAATATGAAACAACGTTGAATACACCAGTTCTCGTCCGATCACTGAAGTTAAGGAACGTCGGGCGTTGTTAGTACTCGGATGAGTAACCGCTTGAGAACACTAAGTGCAGTTGGCAAAATTTTAACCGCAGCCACTTGTTCGTCTAGCGGTGTGATTTTGGCTTTGGGTGCGAAAGGTTCCGGGTTAAAACCCGGACAGTCCCAAACAATTTTTTTGTACTTGTTTCAATAGTATATATTCTAAGTATACATACTACAGTATATATACGAAGTAATGCCATTCAGCGGTTCCGGGTGGCGGATGTATTGCCGGTTCAACCAAAAAAAAAAAGGACCTAGTTTTAAGGACGTTAAAAATGATACTAAGCACGTTCAGTACGTTATAGGGTATAAATTATATACAACTAAACTGTAACTAATGCAAAAATAATACGATGGATATAATTTGAAACAGTAGGTATTTTATAGAAAGAATGCCACTTATTTTCAATGTTTTTGATTTTAAAGTATGCAGACTGATAATTAAATTATTTGACTGATAGAGTTTGAACGTTCTTGCAATTCATGGTTACAATACTGAATTTGTTTCACTATCATTAATCCTGTTAATGTCGTAACATTCAAAATATCAGAACATATCATATCATCGATAGAAGGCTAATAATTGGATAGTCCACTATTGTTGAACCTTTTTTTAAGCATATCTTTGTTTGCAAATGGAAATCTATAAAAAAAATTATTTTTTGGTTCACACATAATAATAATACATGAATAACAGTATTTTTATTTTTAAATGTTTTTACCTGGGTTTTTGTTTAAAAAAAAGTATAGATATTTTATTTAAGAAACATTATAATAATGACACTAAGTTTTATAAAGTTATCAATATTTGTATTTATAATTAGACCTAATAATAATATTGTTTTAGGAATCTCGTGAAACCAGAAAAAAATACTGTAAAAAAGAAAAAATAAAAGCTGTATATCTACCCTGTAGACATATAAGAGTGTATAAAATGTGCAAAAGACATTTATGAATGCCCTGCATGATACAATCCCGTTTGTTTTTTTACAAATGACACATCATAAAGTTTTTTCCAACCAATTTTTAAAATTGTAATTGTCAGACTTGAGTATGAAACCATTAAATAACGTTCAACTATAATATTACCTAATTAAAAGAATAATAATTTCAGTTATAAAAATATATTAACTACACCTACAGTTTAATATATTTACTCAAAGAGAATCTAAAATTTGATTTCTCTACACAGTCTCATGACATAATGTCATTTGTTCCCTTGCTGATTTTAAATGTAAATATATACTTTATATATAACTAATCTATAATACAACAATGTATTTTACTGTAGTTAAATAAAACAGCAGAAGTACCCAAACTCTTAACTATTATCAAACTTTTCGGTTAATGCGTGTAATTAATATTGTTTTATTTGGAATATAATACAAAATTATTTTGACATTAAAATAATAAAACAATAATAGTACAACAATTTTATAAGTTATTGTTAGTTTATTTGTAATGTTCAACACTTAATTTCCATCTGTATTTATCAATATTTCCATAAAGGACAAGAAATCATATTTTGAAAAAATATCTTAAGATACATTTATAAATTAAATGCTGAATTAATATTACTATATATTTTGATCAACGTTAACACAATATGAGATCATATAAAATTATATAAAATAATACAAAGTCATAGTCAACAAAAATATTATTAAAAATAAAACAAAAATGTTTACAAAAGTAATACAATAAGAATTGAATAATAAATATTCTATTAATTTAATATTAGTAAAGTATGTGACTAACATTGACTGTTCAGATAATATTTTAGTAAAAGTATTTAATTTGTGCATTCGGTTATCACTTTATTACTTATTCGGCAAATTTAACATTAATGAAAGAAAGAAAATATATGTGACATACTTTACAAATGACTATTTCCTCTTAACGGTTATATTACAATAAAATACAATGTGTTCAAACCGGATTCAAAAATGTTTTCATATATTGGTAGTAAATTTATATAATTTCTATATAGAGGTGGAACATTATTTTGAAATTTTTAGAATATTTTTCATAAATATAATCCAAACAAATCATAATCCCAAGGAATTGTTTTTTTAACTCTCCGAGAGCTAAGTACGAACTCAAAACTCTAAGAATTTTTTTCATGATAAAGAACAATTTTTCATATTCTTTATAGGGAACATTATCCAAATTAACTTATGAATTGCTCTCAAGTTCATACAAATTATAATCCTTGTCCAATAGTTTTATGGATCCCTCCATGAAATCGTTTATCATAATTGACTCACATGTTACTTATACATATTTAAGTAAGGTAGCTTTTAATTCTATATCTTTATCCGAATACTAACTGTAATTAATTGGTTTCAAAATACCATTTAGACCGAGTTTTGTGATATCTAATGTATTGATGAAAAATGTCCGGCACACATTTACAGTCATATTATTCATTATAAAATGGTATAATGGACAACACTCAAATGTTTTATCCCTTTTTTTAGTCATTCGTCTTTTAACTAGTTGAGTAAAACATTACAATTTTGCTCAGTTACGTTGTGCAACATCTGAATTTCTTTCTAGTTATCTCTTCATTATAGTTCAGGTAATAATGTTTATTTGTTTACTTTTTCAAATGTTAAATGTTGACAAGTACATTTTATATAACAATGTTTTAGATTTCCTTTTGATAAACGGATATTACTGCCTATTTGGATTATGGTGACAAACCGTACAGTTTGGCTGCCTGCTACTAAAAGTAAATTATGTGACAGGCATTTCAGTATTGACGACTATGAAGACGGTGGATTTTAAAAACAATCATCATATTCGAATTGCTTGTCCCGTGCTTAGCACGACGAGCTTAACAATAAAGTAAAGACTGATTCCGATAGCTCTGTTGTTCCCATTTTTTCTACGAGCCATATCAATATTTCTGTTCTAGATATTCCGAATAGTAATGATATGAAATTTACCCTAACTGTTCTATGCAGAGCAACACATCATTACAAGATGGCAAAAGGATATTTTTTTCAAGTAAACTTCTTGTTGTAATTCATGTATTATTATAATTATTTGTGAACCAAAAAAAATTTTTTTTATAGATTTCCATTGGCAAACAAATATATGTTTAAAAAAACGTTCAACAAAAGAGGAGTATCCAATTTTCAGCCTTCTAATGATGATATGATATGTTCTGATCATTTTGAATGTTATGACATAAATCAGATTAAAGATAGAGACGACAAATTCAGTAATTGTGTCCTTGAACTGCAAAAACCCTACCATTATTGCAAAGACATCTAAAGTATGCAAATAACAAATTTCCTAAAAATAGTGTATAGTGAAAAATCTTTGATGTATATTTATTTTCAATTGACAAAGACACTCCAACATTAACACCATTCGGGATGTCCATGTAAACATTATCCATAACATTGTCATTGGTATAATAATTATTCCTGTAAATAATAAAATTAATTTTCTAAATAACATAACTAACATCTAAAAACGGAATTGTTTATTTTTAAATTTACAGATGTCTAACACGGATATTAAATAATAATAATACAAAAAAAATATTATTATGCAAAAGGATTTCAATCATCTTAAAAACATAAAAATATTTTTTTTTGGTCTAACTTGGTCACAATTAATAATTATTGAAATATAATTGTATTTTAATTCTCATGAACATTATTTGGGCAAGGCAAATAATTCATTTTACAGAATATCAACTAATGTATTAAACCTATAGGGTTACACAGTGCACCAAAATACCAAAAAAAACATACAATTCAGTTACCATAGTCAACAGTTAGTAATAAGATATTCTAAAAACATTTATAAACAAAAGAGATATAAGCTACTAAAGAGACATTTTAGAATTTTAAGGTAATGATGAACTAATAGGGAACTATTATATTTTAATAATTATGAATCTAAAGTTTTTTTTTTATTCTACAGTGAACGCTTAAGATTGTAACTGTGTAGAAGGATAAGTTTACAAAATGTTGGTATATATTATTGAATACAAAAATTGTAATTATAAATAATAATACAACATTATTTTGCAGCCTCCTAACCTACTCAAAATACAAACTGTCTCAATTTTTAACTATTAAATTTGTAATATTTAAAAAGATTAAATTAAATTACTTTATTTCAATGTTTTTAAAAGATTTATAATCATTTTACAGAAATTGAGATAGTAGAAAATTAAAATAATACCTAAATTATATTAAACACATCATACTACATATGATATACTATTTATGAGGTTGACATTTGAATACTTATTTTTCAAATTATTTTCATATGATTTGTTCACCACAAATAATACCGAATGGATATGAAACATAATAGTGTTATAACCCAATGGAGAAATACAAATAGTCTGGGAACAATACAAAAAGGGAAGTTTTATGTCATACGTAAAAAAAAGAAATAATGATAATTGTATTCTTTATTTATAAATTTCACTGTTGCGCACATAAATAATATTCCCAGGAAGATTATTCTAGTTTACATAAATGGAGTCAATTTACATTTTGTCAATATTATCATGATAAATTGTATACTATAAAAAGACATGTAAATATTAATTAATCTAAATCGATGAAATATGAGTAAACAAATTACTAAATATTATTTTATCGCATAATAATAATTATCATAATTATATAACACTAAAATATATTTTGCTATTTACTAAGATAAAGTATTTATAAAAATAGACAACAGAATCAAATAATTTTAAATGAAATACTTAAATAGGTAATTTTATTTAAATAAAGCACATACCTTCTGCCATTTCTTTTTCAAATGATTCCAGATATTCTTTTGATAAGCTTGAAGTAGTTTCGTTTTGAGATTGTAAATCTTCATTCAAAAATAAATTGCCTTCAGAGTTATCACTATTGAAAATGTCCATCAAGCATTCAAGATGATCATTTGATTTGTTGCATTTAATTAAGGGATTAAATAAGTTGTTTTTCTGTTTACACGAAAACAAACAAATTGATAAATATTATAGTAAATTAGAGTTAAGCATTACTAATAAATAACATTAGGTTTCATTACATTTAATAGCATTTCTTTCAGTTAAATCAGATTGGATTGCTGCAGTGATGACTATGATTAATGATTTATTTTATTTCTCGGCGAGTCGTGTAAACTACTCTTTTACCATCGAAATAACTTTATGCAAGTTTTCAACATCGAATTATCCTTCTTAACCACATGAGTCTGCTAATAAGTTTTAAATATTAATTTAAAAAGAGTTCTAGTAAAAAAAAAAAAAAAATGGTGTAAAATTTGTCCATGACAGTATTTTATTTATTAGAAATTTGTTGTTTGCTTACTTTAGATGTCTTTGCTTAATGGATTGATTTTTTTATTTTTTTTTTCAAATTTCCATGCGTGTCGTGTCGTGGTTTTCTTTCCAATCCGCCAAATATCTCTATGCATACTATTATATTATACCGACCCGAAAACGTCATGTGTATTTTTTTTTTTTTTTTTCAATGATGTTTTCTATCGGAGCATGGTTAGCAAGCAAAAAAAAAACGCTCCCGGGGGAATCAACAAGACAACAACACGTGCCCGCCGATAATATCATTTCGAAACAAAATCGTTAAAAGGAGAGCGTTGAAAATCATTGTCACGGTTTCAATGAAAAGGGCAAATTTTTACCGTCGAAAGTCGCCGGAATCGATAATTTTATTCGGCAACGATTCGCCCTTCCCGCAACAAACTGATTTTTCTTCCTCTCACCTCGGACGAACGGGATTAAATTATATTGTGTACGGGGGACGATACCAATATCGAGAAGTTTCCCCGTTCGCAATATTATATTTTATTCTCGTTGGACGGCTGCGATTCGTCGAAAAATAATTGCATCGTAATCTAATGTCACCGGACAGAGCGAAAAGTGAAACATAAATCTATGAGAAACCTACCGAAGGACATAATTAACGGGCGCAAAATATCCGAGTTCAAGGCGTCTTGGAAATAATAATATTACAATAAAAACGCGGAAAACTGACAATTTTAAATCGTGTTCGATTCAAGTATTGATTGGTTTAATATAAAGAGAAAATCGTTATTCTAAATAATGTTATGCGGTTATAGGTTATGTAGCATCGAAAAGGTCTTTGCGAGGGGAACACCGAATTATTTTACTCTAATATTATTTTCCTTTTAAAATAATATTTAAAAAAAACGAATTTTTACATTATCGATCGTGTCGATTCGGTTGAGATAATTTCCGTTTGCGATTGAAAGTTCTTACTTGATCGTTTTTACTAAAGTTAACCATACACAGTCCAATTCGCGTATTGATCGGTTATTTATTTTTCTGTTCCCTCCCCTCCACCCTTCCCGTATAATTATTATTATAATATTTTGTGATTTTAGATGCTGAATGGAGCGCGGGTTCTTGTGGTTTTACAATAATATTTATTTATTTTTTTTTTTTCTTCTGTATACACATTTTTTACCAGAAAATGCCGCCCGAATAAAAATATCGTCATTGTAATATCGTTTAACATATTTTCATCGTCATAGAATTGCAATTTGTTAGCTCGTCCGTATAATAATAGAATAAACGTTAAACTACACTGCCATTGGTTTGGTGGTCATCTTTTGGTTTCCCTTTTAATCGTCCACCGCCACTCCCGTCCCGCGACTATCGTGCAGTAGTATTATTAGTTAGACACTATATTAAATTATTATTATTTTTTACCATTTATTTCTCGTAAATTTTATTACTATAATTCGTTTTAAATATTATCGTATCCTAATATATTATTTTCGATGGAGTATCTCATTTTAGTCAACTGCCATGTTTTGAACTATCCCCTCGACACCACGATCGACAGAAACGAGCGTCGTTCGACATCATTATTAAGCACTATAAATAATTGAAATAATAACAATAATAATAATAAGAAATATATAAGTTAACGACGCACCATTTGTTTTTCGTCATAGCGGTATTTTTTCAACTGAATATCCAGGAAATTTCAATACCGGACAACAAATTTTCTATACACAGATGTTGTATTATTGATTATTACCTAATTTTATTATACTAATATATTGTATTATTGTGTTATAATTGTAAATGTTTATATACCGTAAATTATAATGGTTTTTGTATTGTTTATAATATGCTTGTATGCTTTAATTTTTCTGTTATGATAGTAATACAATTTGTTTAGGTATTGGTAACCTTGTTAATTGTTTGCCCGTTTGTCGAACATTAATCAATTAATTATAAAGTAATAAACTTACCTGATTAAATAAATGTCGTTTGTCTTATATCACACTAAAATTATGGTCTTATTACAATGCTATCAAATCACAATTCAACGGAAGCATAGAAAAGAGGAAATGGAACAGCAGACGCGTTCAAGGTGTGGTTAGGAAATAAACTACATATCCACAAAATATTTATATTGGTCGGTCGTAACACCACCGTATCTTCATTGGTATAGTTCTACTTTTAAAAGGACGCCCTCCTCTTCTGATTTTTGCACCAAGTATATCTCGGCGGAACTCCCTTAATGTGTTTGCTATTGATAGATATAGTTTTTTAAACCGTAAAAAGCTGTTGTGGTGTTAACACAATGGGTTTCACACATTATTAAAAGTGTTTGGTGGCGTGTACCTGGAATTAGGTCTTTTAAGTACTTCTGACCTTTATGAAGATTTTCGAGTAATTGTAAATATAGATCCAATATGATTTCTTATTTTGAGAATGTCACATGATTTACTAATAGCAAGGTTCAACGAATCGTGTTGTATGAAAACGGACAGTGCAATGTGCGTATATAGCATGAGATATTATATTACATATATTTTTTTGAATTCCATTATATATACCACTCATTGAAGAAGCGCCATTGTAGCCTTGACCGACTAAATTTTCCTTTTTTAAACCTAATTTGTCTATTTCAAGCATTATTGTATAGGCTATCCTTTTCCTGATGCGTCATAAATAGAAAGTTAAAAAATCTTCCCTAATACCACAATCTTCAATGTACCTCACACATAGGGACATTTGTTCTATTTGTGATACGTTTCAAGTTTTTTGTCCTCTAAAATTGAAGAAAAAGACCAACTTTTTTAATTTTGGTTACTATCGTAAGTCTGAATGGATGTACCACAAATATGTATTAACTCGTTCTGTATAAGAGGGCATATGTAAACAGCATTTACTGCTGCATTTTCTAAATAGGCTTTCAATGTTAATCTCTAGTTTGAACTCTAAATCTTAACAAAAATATGAAATTTCTATCATTGTTATCAGCACTGCAGCTAAAATTAGGTCCACTGTAATGACCCCTTAATGTCACTTCATAAAAAAAATTGGATTGAATATCTATTAACATTACATATTATTTGGTTTATTTGATGGTGTGGATGTCGTTTGTAATCGTAGCAATTAAGATAACGATATTCTCTTTAATATAATATAAATCGATAAAGCGTATTCTTATTTCACAATAATGCGTTTTTACCTTAGTTTCGTGAGTTTTTTCAGTTTATTCACGAGTGTCATACGAGTTGTTGCATCAAGTATATTTTATATTTTTACGTAGTTTTTTCGTAATTTTATGTGATATAAAATTAGGTAAAATGAAAAGATTTTTAGAAAGCTCAAATACTAAAAAAGAGAATACACAGGCGAATCGTAAATATGACAATAGTTACTTACAATTTGGATTCGTTGTAAAATTTAGTTCTGAAAATTCTACTCAGTTACCTCAATGTGTAATTTTTCAAGAAACACTAAGGTAATTCATTTGTGAGAAAGTTGGATTTATTTATTTCGCAAGTATCCAAGAATAATCTTTCAGCATTCGAAACACTAAACACATTTTGGAAAAATAACGAAATTCAACCAAATTCAAATATAATTACAGACATTTCGGAACACCAACAATCACTAAAATACAATGTTTTACAATATTTCCCTGAGAATAACTCAGAAATGAAACGGATCATAAACCCTTTCGAAGATGATTATATTAAGAATATTCCAGATAGTATTTTAGCAAAAGAATTATTTAATGACTTAACCAGTGACTCTATTCTAAAAACCTCTTTCAAAACCAAAAATATCACTAATTTTTGGCTGGACGTGAAACAAGAATACTCGAGTTCACACAAGCTTTACAGTTTCTAATACCTTTTGTATCAACATATCTGTGCGAAAATATATTTTCTCACTTATTGTACACAAAAAATAAATATAGAAATAGATTAAACGTAGAAAGTGATTTAGGACTTCAAGTTACCAACTTGGAGCTCGATATTGACGTCATCGTCCGTTCAAAACAACACCAATCATCTCATTAAAGTAAAAACTAAACCATAATAATTATAATAATTTTACATATTTAATTTGATTTAATTTAATTTCTATTTGTACATTAAATACTTAATTTATTATTACATATATTTATTTTATATTATCACATTTTGTAATTCCTAATAAAATAAAATTCTATACATATAACATAAACGTATACATTATTAATAAGCAAAAAAAATTGTCAGGCGGTACGTAATACTTTTCAAGTTGGTAGTACAGGTGTAGGTGGTACGGGACTATAAAAAGGTTGAGAACCGCTGGTCTTGACTATCGGCATTGTTATAATTTATAAATTATAATTAAATAAAAATTGTGCGTTAATTTGCCATCCCTCTCCCATGATTAAAAACCAAGCTACGCCCGTGTACGGAATAATAATATTTACAGAGTAGTGATAACAATACGCGAACAAACGACAGGCTACAATTAATTCAACTAAAATTAGTATTAATAATAATACATTTTTTAGAATAAAAAAACAAACACACACATAACACGAAAAAAAAAATAGTTATACTGAAATACGTTCGGTGACGTAGAGGGGGCTGGTGGGAAAAAAAATTAAAATATTCAATCTATATAATAACGTTAATGTTGGAAAATTCAATACGCGTTTAAAAAAAAAACCGTTTTGATATTTCAAATTTAATATTAAATTAACGAAACGTGAAAATTTAAATAGTTATCATAGCAAAAGCACAACTGCAACGGTTTTATATACAATTAGTTAGTAGGTCGATATTTCGTGTTTATTTTACAACAAGCGTAACTAGGTTACTATTCGTGGTCAGTTGGGGAAATTATAAATAGGTAACATTTCTCTGAAAATTAATTACCCACGCAGGGTGATAATATTGTAAAAATATTTACTCAGTATTGAATTTTAAATGTTATATATTTGGTATATGTTGAACATTTGTTGACTAAATGACAGATTATTATATATTTACCAAACACTTTAGGTGTATATTAGTTGAACCACAATTAAATCTTAAGTAGTAATTTATTTATTTATCCAGCAATACCTTGTAGAAATTGATGTGTTTAGTATGTTTCGAATTTGTTAAAAAATATAATCTTGTCTATCGTTGGTCTATATATTATTATTATGATTGCTAGTGCTTAATGTTTGGCTTGCACAAAGACAGAAAAATGAGTCATATATAATTTAATTGTTTTTATTAAGGAAAAAAAGAAAAGAAAAATTTGTCTATAAAAAAAACTATTTAATCATATTTACACTGATGTTGAAATAAAATAATTATAACTCAATGAATTGTAAAAAGAAAAGTATAAACGAAAAAACTTATTATTTTTTAATTTTCATATGCACCAACATTAAAGAACAATACCAATGCGTTGCTTGTAATGATACTTTTTTAAATATGATTTTATCACTCTTGGTAGTTTTAATTTTTTGATATTATCATATGTGTGATTGCTGCAAAACGTTGCACGGCACATGTGCTGTAGAGAAAAATTAAAATTTCTGTGCAACGGTGTGATCAGTTTTGGTGTTATATCCAAATGTTGTTCGATGAGCCCAATGAGGGTGGGCGAAGATAACATGAAGGGATCCGACACATTGAAACTATAGCGATGATTCCTAAGATCGATCCCTAAGTGATACGTTCTACTGCCATCTCTTAAACTTACTGTAAACACATATTGTTTTCGATTTGAATCTCTCAATAAAAACGTGCCGTCCAGTTGGTTTTTCAGCAGGTCTTTTGCTTTGGACCTTGTTATATCGCCCCAGTAAAACCGACAATTTGTGATTTGCATCTGATCAGGAACTAAATAGTAATTATATAAAAAGTGCATTCTTCTAGTGTTGGAGGCGTTAATCGCCGCTCTATGGAATAACGAGGTTAAATTATTTATAAATGATCATAGTGGGTAAACTGAATTCTAACAATTGTACTTACTTTCTGGACCTGAATCCTGGCGGCGGTTCGATGCCCTCTTCGGAATCAGATCTCGGTATAACGTAGATGCTGTTTTCCTCACTGCCCCGGAAAGCCGCTGTCGTCTCAGAGTCTAAAACTACCACTTGATATTCGGGTTCATTGACATAGTGCGTTCGTCGAAACACGGTACCAACAACTAGCTGCGATGTTCGAATCCACGGCAGAACGCGACATCAAAGTTCGGGCTTCGGCGGCAGTGTCGGCGTTTGTGTGGCTTGGTGGTCATGTCCCTTATCACCATAACCGTTTAATCTCTACGGCTCGATAATGATTGGTTTTTTCGACCACTGTCAAACACCATGGCTACCACATAATATATCTGTGTTTTAATTATTATGGTCACGTTTATTATTATATATTTATATATTTGTACTTAATTAATTTTAGGTTAAACAATAAGATTTTTGTTCCTGGAATGGAAGCTTATTTTATCATTGAGGAATTGAATCGGCACCATTGTATACAATATTTGGAACCATTGGGCTTTCTTATCAAATATTGCTATCTACCTACTATGTACCATCTCGTAATATACGAGTCTGTTTTGTTGTTGCTGTTGTTGTAGTTATTTATACATTTTTTTTTCTTGCTATTCAAAACCAACACATTGGCTAGTTATAAAATTACTTAAAAATATGCTTGATCATTATAAACATTAAAAAGTCTGGAATATGATAGCTGCTTGAGATATACTTTTGCTACAAAATTAATAGGAAGGTTGATAACCTTATATTATTGGCTGTTTCCAAAATTTGAAAATTGTATAATCCTGCATATTTTTAATCCATAAGTTATTTTTAAAAATGTTATATTATTGCCTCTTTCCTATAACAGTATTCCTATTATGGATTATGGAATAAAATCGATTGTTTTTTTTTTTACTTGCTAATACTAAAATCTTTTTTGATAATATAATTATATTGTATACTTTAAATATTATTCATTCTGGTAGTGGTATCTAACATAAATCATTTTTTTTATAACTTCAATTAAATAAATAATTATTTATTATTAATTTGATAAATTATCCTATTTATGATGTAGAAGCAGAATGTAATCAAATTACCAAACTTTATATGATGGACATATCATTGTTACTATAGTGAAATGACTATTAAGTGCCAATGGATGAATTAATGTTAATTAATAGTATCATAGAATTAAATTTGTCTTTTTTTAAATAATATGTTTTTGTAATAGTACTCTGGCACTCTCACTGGGTGGTATTCAGATCGTCATTTTCTTTGGATGCTCCTTTTACCTTGGGGTTTCAGGTCTTACTTCCCGTATCGCTATTACAAGTGTAAATGTTTATGGTAAATTCGGCAATTTTATAATAGATATAACATTTTTGTACATAAATACAGATAATCTTGTAGACTTCACAGTATACTTTAGATAATTTATTGCATTAAAGCCAGAAAGGATAAAATTAAGAAAACAAAACAGCCCTGTAATAATAAATATTTGGTGCCTTCGTCTTTAATAGTAGTTTTTGTATTTTGCAGATCAATATTAAAATAACTAATGGCCAAAAATTGCGTTTATCCATGAACATATATTAGTAATGTAAAATTCGTCCAGAAAAGAATATTTTCACGTTAAAGACAGTTTGAATACAATTTTATAAGTTTGTGAACACGAGTCCAACTGCCAGCCAAAATTGTAATATTAAAAATATTCACGTGAATTTATTTGTATTTATTTATTCAAGTTTTGGTAATTTATTTTTAGCACAGTTCTATTATAATGGGCAATTCAAATAAATTTGTATTGATTTATCCTTCAATGCAATATCAGTAATTTCTAAAAGATAAATAAATTAGCATATGGTATGTGTGTGTGTATTGAAAAAAAAACCATTTATTTTATCAATTACATTTTTATATTTTATTTTTTTATTTTCTAGGAAACATGGACATGGATGAGTTACAGAGATCTTGTTTATGGGATGGTGACATTTAAATGGACCAATTCCCTAGGCCAGCACTTCATGAACGACAAACATTCATTAAAACCAATTTCAAAAGTTTATGTTTACAAACTGGAAGTGCAGCTTATCCAATATTTGAGAATAAAATATTTGTTTGATTCAATTCAGTTGTGTAATTAAATGTAATTATTCTATAGTCAGTAAGTTTATATTAGAATATTTCAGTTAGACTAGATTGGATTACATAATTTAGTTGATGATTTTATATGATTTTAAGTGGTTATTTATGAAAGAGTTAGGTTAGGTAAAGAAAACAAGTTTTTTCAAAATAAAAATAAAAGATATTTTTTATTTACAATTTTATATGAAAATTAATATTCTACGGCAACATACTCATTCAAATTAATGATAATAAGATTTGAAAATAATTTTTTTTAAATAATCATTTTTCAGAGAAAAAAAAAAAAAGATTCTGACAGCCCTTTTATAAATTACAGACTCAATTTGAACAAATACAAAAAATAAAAAAAAATAATGTAATAATTAAGTTTGTAACAACACTGTATAGTATATAGGAAGGTAAATGTTTCATGTTATTTTTATAAAAAGAGAATCTTTTGTGCCTGGATTAAATTTTTTCACATTTAATTTCTTTTATATTTTGCAACTATTGTATTTAATTCGTTAAATATTTCATGTTGTATGATTAAGATAAAAAAAAAAAAAAAAAAAAAAAAAAAAAAAAAAAAAAAAAAAAAAAAAAATAATATATATTTTTAAATATAGTTGTTTTTTCCTTTATTTCAAGATTTTAAATGTAAGTCTACCTAGTTGGTATATGGTTAACATTGTATTTTTGTTTATATATTTCACTGGAGATATTGAAAAAATGCACTAGATTAATCAATTTTGATTATATTTAAGATGTTTTGGTATTGTTTAAGTTAAAGTCACTATCTAGACAATCAAAAGAATGCCCATCATACTTCTGTTTCCTACAGCCATTTTTGACAAAGTCCTGCAAGGACTGTACAATCTTGAGAAGAATAGGAACACTGGTATTAAATATTTAGAGTGATTAGGATTTTTTTTTTGTTTTGTTTATGTTTACTAGAAAAAATGGAAAACAAACAAATTCGTCTATACACTTGAATATGTTTTTTGGAAAGGTGAATTACTCTGTAAACATTAAACGCATTACAAATTTATAGGACATCTTTGTACATAAAACAAAAAAAAAAAATGACAATAACATGGTAACTTGATGAGGGAGGCTATCCAGTGATAGAACCCTGCAGAACCGGAAATTTAGATTACTTTAATAGATCCCGACACCAGCGTCTTTTGAGACGGCGTGGGGGGTTTTCAGGGAGTGTAATTGAAAATAAATGCTGGATGAGAGGATTTGGATGGTGCTGTAATTTAGAGTGAAATTTTGAGTAATATTTTTTTGGCTACCTGGTCAACAGTATCAAACCGGAGATCTTTGTGTAACGCTTTGTTAGATACGTACCAAGGGGCTGTAGCTATGAGACGTAGAACTATTGATTGGAAAGCTTGGATGGTGCGAGTTTGGGATGATTTTGCGCAGCCCCAGAATTGAATACCATAAGCCCATATAGGTCTTAGTAAGGATTTATATAAAGTCGATTTTGCATGAATTGATAATTTGGATTTGAATATAGGACGGAGCATGTGTAGACGGGTATTTAATGTTTTGCGTGTTGCTTTTAAGTGAGGGCCCCAAGTTAATTGTTTGTCTAGTATAATACCCAAGTATTTCACCTGTGTGATATTGGGGATATCTTCTCCTTGAAGTTTCAGTGCCGGGGAGTCTTTTTTACGGGTTGTGAATACTACATGAGAAGATTTTTCAGGGTTAATTTTGATTCGCCACTGGGTAGCCCATGTGCTTATTAGGTCAAGATGTGTTTGGAGAGTTAGAGAGGCTTGTACGGGGTCTATATCAGAAGCCAGTATAGCTGTATCGTCGGCATATGTTGTCAGAGTTGTGTTTGTTGTTTTGGGAATATCCGATATGTATATGTTGAATAAGTCAGGGGCGAGATCACTCCCCTGCGGGACTCCGGCTTGAATTGAGAAGTAGGAAGAGGTCGAGTTACCAAGTCTGACGGTAATGACCTATCACTGAGATAAGAATGAATTAGTAGATAGTAAGGTGCAGGAAGGAAGAGTTTTAATTTATACAGAAGGCCGTCGTGCCACACTCGGTCGAAAGCCTGGGCAATATCTAGGAATACACCGGGGCAGTAGTTTTTATTTTCGAATGAGATTGCTATTTTGTCCAAGATTCTGTGGATTTGGTGTACCGTGGAGTGTTGAGATCTAAAGCCAAATTGCGAGTGAGGTATAATGTTTTGAGAGTTTATTATTGGCCTTATTCTTTTTAGGATAATTTTTTCAAATAACTTTGCCAAAGTGGGAAGTAGACTTATCGGCCTATATGAAGATGTTAGATACTTGGGTTTTTGCGGTTTATGTATAAGTATTATTGTAGAAAACTTCCATGTTAAAGGAAAATAGGAGAGTCTCAGCATCGAGTTATAGATAAATGTAAGGAGTATTAGTGATTTCTTTGGCAGATGTTGAATTATTTTATTTGTAATTAGATCATATCCAGGTGATTTCCCTATTTCTAATTTATTTATTATATATTTTTGTTCATTTGGAGTTGTATGCTTTGCAGGGAGAGACATAGGCAAGGGGCTGTTGAGAAAGGTTGCAACTACATCTAAGTGCTCGGGTTCGGGATTTATGTTTGGATGGGGAGTAAATTTTTCCGAAAGGTGGCTTCCAAAAAGGTCAGCTTTTTCTTTATCAGAGATCACTAGTTGGCCATTTGGTCCGTACAGAGGGGTAGATTGTTCCTTAATTTTGAGAATATTTTTTGTGGTTCTCCATAAGGAGCCATCTTTAATGTTCAGTGATTGGTATTTCTCTTGGAAAAAATTTGATTTATGTTTTTGTATCTGTTTTTTAATTAGGATGGTTAAATTATTTAATATACGTTTGTCAGAAGGGAGATTGTGACGTTGCCAGCGTGACCGGGCTCTGCGCTTAATTTGTATTAATTTTTGTATGTAATAGGGTAGGGAATTTTCGGTTGTTGGATTATCTGCTGGTTTATTTATTTTGAATGACGAGTTAAAGATAGCGGTTTGAATTAAGGTTGTGAAGTTTTGGACTGCCTCCTCTATTTGGTCATTAGTTTTCAGTGAGATTTTCAAGTTGGTTGAGTTTTCTAGGTTTTCGGAAAATAGGTTCCAGTTGACTGGTCCTTTTGCTAGGGAAGGTTGTGGAGGATTTAGAGATATTTGACCATGTATTTGTAAAAGAACTGGACTGTGATCACATACAGGGTCTACCAAGTTTTTTATAGTAAAGTTTATATGTCTGGGAATTGTGGATAAGAATATATCTAATATATCTGGCTGTCTGTTTCGATGTGATGGCCAGTATGTTGGTCCTGGTGGGGAAATGCATGTATATTTTTTAATACGTAAAATATAAAGATACGTAAAATATAAGAACATACCTTCTGCCATTACATTTTCAAATGATTACAGATATTGTTTTGATAAGCTTGAAGTAGTTTCGTTTTGAGATTGTAAATCTTCATTCAAAAATAAATTGCCTTCAGAGTTATCACTATTGAAAATGTACATCAAGCATTCAAGATGATCATTTGATTTTTTGCATTTAGTTAAGGGATTTAATAAGTTGTTTTTCTGTTTACACGAAAACAAACAAATTGATAAATATTATAGTAAATTAGAGTTAAGCATAACTAATAAATAACATTAGGTTTCATTACATTTAATAGCATTTCTTTCAGTTAAATCAGATTGGATTGCTGCAGTGATGACTATGATTAATGATTTATTTTATTTCTCGGCGAGTCGTGTAAACTACTTTTTTTACCATCGAAATAACTTCGTGCAAGTTTTCAACATCGAATTATCTTCTTAACCACATGAGTCTGCTATTATGTTTTAAATATCAATTTAAAAAGAGTTCTAGTAAAAAAAAAAAAAAAAATTGTTTAAAAGTTTTCCATGACAGTATTTTTTTTATTAGAAATTTGTTGTTTGCTTACTTTAGATGTCTTTGCTTAATGGTAGGGTTTGTGCGTTTTTGCAGTTCATGGTCACAATTACTGAATTTGTTTCACCGTCTTCAATCCGATTAATGTCATAACATTCAAAAAGATCAGAACAAATCGTATCAGCGTTTGAAGGCTGAAAATAGGATACTCCACTGTTGTCGAGCAATTTTTTTAAGCATATTTATTTTTGCCAATGGAAGTCTATAAAAAAAAAAATATAATTGGTTCACAAATATTAATAACACATGAATTACAAAAAGAAGTTTACTTGAAAAAAATATCCTTTTGCCGTGTTGTAAAAATGTATTACAACCTTGTATAGAACAGTTTAAGTAAATTTCATATCACTTTTATTCGTTATACTTAAATTTGAAAAATTGACAAGGATCGTAGAAAAAATGTTAACGACCGAGTTCTCGCAATCTGTCATTACTTAATCGTATTCAACACTCTAAAAGTAATTACTTAAAATACAAAAAGAACATGTATGGGTAACATCGCACAGTCCATTATTATTAACATACTTACATTACTAGAAGTGTTAGGCATGGCACAAGCAATTCGTATAAGGCGATTGTATTTAAAATCCACCATCTTCATAGTCCGCAATGCCTGTCACATAAACTACTTTTGGTAGCATGCAGTCAAACTGGTAGGGGTTGTCGTCATAATCCAAATAGGCAGTAATATCAGTTTATCAAAAGGAAATCTAAAACATCATAATATAAAATGTTATGAGACTTTTACCTATACGTAAACAAATTATAGATTCTATAGTTGTGTATTCCAACTCTGTTGTTATAAGTTTTCAAACTACCTAAAACACAGCAACGATACTCGGTGATGGAGGAAACGGAGTAGGTATTAAATATTTTGTAAAATTATCATAATATTTATTCAAACAAACACTTATGAAAATAGTTGCACTTATCAACACTAGACAAAGTAAACAAATAATAGATAACCCGATACATCGCGGCTTAAAGTCTGCCAACTTCGAAATACAATAATTTCTAATAAATCAAATTATAAAATTATTGTTATAGTTTATAAAAACAAGCAACTTTGATATTTTGCTACATTATTTATTTATTTCTTTTTATATAAAATTTGATATTTAATTTGGTAGTTTATATGAAACCTCGTTGAATAAAACAGTTCTTTAAATATCAATTTAAAAAGAGTTCTAGTAAAAAAAAAAAAAATGGTGTAAAATTTGTCCATGACAGTATTTTATTTATTAGAAATTTGTTGTTTGCTTACTTTAGATGTCTTTGCTTAATGGATTGATTTTTTTATTTTTTTTTTCAAATTTCCATGCGTGTCGTGTCGTGGTTTTCTTTCCAATCCGCCAAATATCTCTATGCATACTATTATATTATACCGACCCGAAAACGTCATGTGTATTTTTTTTTTTTTTTTTCAATGATGTTTTCTATCAGAGCATGGTTAGCAAGCAAAAAAAAAACGCTCCCGGGGGAATCAACAAGACAACAACACGTGCCCGCCGATAATATCATTTCGAAACAAAATCGTTAAAAGGAGAGCGTTGAAAATCATTGTCACGGTTTCAATGAAAAGGGCAAATTTTTACCGTCGAAAGTCGCCGGAATCGATAATTTTATTCGGCAACGATTCGCCCTTCCCGCAACAAACTGATTTTTCTTCCTCTCACCTCGGACGAACGGGATTAAATTATATTGTGTACGGGGGACGATACCAATATCGAGAAGTTTCCCCGTTCGCAATATTATATTTTATTCTCGTTGGACGGCTGCGATTCGTCGAAAAATAATTGCATCGTAATCTAATGTCACCGGACAGAGCGAAAAGTGAAACATAAATCTATGAGAAACCTACCGAAGGACATAATTAACGGGCGCAAAATATCCGAGTTCAAGGCGTCTTGGAAATAATAATATTACAATAAAAACGCGGAAAACTGACAATTTTAAATCGTGTTCGATTCAAGTATTGATTGGTTTAATATAAAGAGAAAATCGTTATTCTAAATAATGTTATGCGGTTATAGGTTATGTAGCATCGAAAAGGTCTTTGCGAGGGGAACACCGAATTATTTTACTCTAATATTATTTTCCTTTTAAAATAATATTTAAAAAAAACGAATTTTTACATTATCGATCGTGTCGATTCGGTTGAGATAATTTCCGTTTGCGATTGAAAGTTCTTACTTGATCGTTTTTACTAAAGTTAACCATACACAGTCCAATTCGCGTATTGATCGGTTATTTATTTTTCTGTTCCCTCCCCTCCACCCTTCCAGTATAATTATTATTATAATATTTTGTGATTTTAGATGCTGAATGGAGCGCGGGTTCTTGTGGTTTTACAATAATATTTATTTTTTTTTTTTTTTTCTTCTGTATACACATTTTTTACCAGAAAATGCCGCCCGAATAAAAATATCGTCATTGTAATATCGTTTAACATATTTTCATCGTCATAGAATTGCAATTTGTTAGCTCGTCCGTATAATAATAGAATAAACGTTAAACTACACTGCCATTGGTTTGGTGGTCATCTTTTGGTTTCCCTTTTAATCGTCCACCGCCACTCCCGTCCCGCGACTATCGTGCAGTAGTATTATTAGTTAGACACTATATTAAATTATTATTATTTTTTACCATTTATTTCTCGTAAATTTTATTACTATAATTCGTTTTAAATATTATCGTATCCTAATATATTATTTTCGATGGAGTATCTCATTTTAGTCAACTGCCATGTTTTGAACTATCCCCTCGACACCACGATCGACAGAAACGAGCGTCGTTCGACATCATTATTAAGCACTATAAATAATTGAAATAATAACAATAATAATAATAAGAAATATATAAGTTAACGACGCACCATTTGTTTTTCGTCATAGCGGTATTTTTTCAACTGAATATCCAGGAAATTTCAATACCGGACAACAAATTTTCTATACACAGATGTTGTATTATTGATTATTACCTAATTTTATTATACTAATATATTGTATTATTGTGTTATAATTGTAAATGTTTATATACCGTAAATTATAATGGTTTTTGTATTGTTTATAATATGCTTGTATGCTTTAATTTTTCTGTAATGATAGTAATACAATTTGTTTAGGTATTGGTAACCTTGTTAATTGTTTGCCCGTTTGTCGAACATTAATCAATTAATTATAAAGTAATAAACTTACCTGATTAAATAAATGTCGTTTGTCTTATATCACACTAAAATTATGGTCTTATTACAATGCTATCAAATCACAATTCAACGGAAGCATAGAAAAGAGGAAATGGAACAGCAGACGCGTTCAAGGTGTGGTTAGGAAATAAACTACATATCCACAAAATATTTATATTGGTCGGTCGTAACACCACCGTATCTTCATTGGTATAGTTCTACTTTTAAAAGGACGCCCTCCTCTTCTGATTTTTGCACCAAGTATATCTCGGCGGAACTCCCTTAATGTGTTTGCTATTGATAGATATAGTTTTTTAAACCGTAAAAAGCTGTTGTGGTGTTAACACAATGGGTTTCACACATTATTAAAAGTGTTTGGTGGCGTGTACCTGGAATTAGGTCTTTTAAGTACTTCTGACCTTTATGAAGATTTTCGAGTAATTGTAAATATAGATCCAATATGATTTCTTATTTTGAGAATGTCACATGATTTACTAATAGCAAGGTTCAACGAATCGTGTTGTATGAAAACGGACAGTGCAATGTGCGTATATAGCATGAGATATTATATTACATATATTTTTTTGAATTCCATTATATATACCACTCATTGAAGAAGCGCCATTGTAGCCTTGACCGACTAAATTTTCCTTTTTTAAACCTAATTTGTCTATTTCAAGCATTATTGTATAGGCTATCCTTTTCCTGATGCGTCATAAATAGAAAGTTAAAAAATCTTCCCTAATACCACAATCTTCAATGTACCTCACACATAGGGACATTTGTTCTATTTGTGATACGTTTCAAGTTTTTTGTCCTCTAAAATTGAAGAAAAAGACCAACTTTTTTAATTTTGGTTACTATCGTAAGTCTGAATGGATGTACCACAAATATGTATTAACTCGTTCTGTATAAGAGGGCATATGTAAACAGCATTTACTGCTGCATTTTCTAAATAGGCTTTCAATGTTAATCTCTAGTTTGAACTCTAAATCTTAACAAAAATATGAAATTTCTATCATTGTTATCAGCACTGCAGCTAAAATTAGGTCCACTGTAATGACCCCTTAATGTCACTTCATAAAAAAAATTGGATTGAATATCTATTAACATTACATATTATTTGGTTTATTTGATGGTGTGGATGTCGTTTGTAATCGTAGCAATTAAGATAACGATATTCTCTTTAATATAATATAAATCGATAAAGCGTATTCTTATTTCACAATAATGCGTTTTTACCTTAGTTTCGTGAGTTTTTTCAGTTTATTCACGAGTGTCATACGAGTTGTTGCATCAAGTATATTTTATATTTTTACGTAGTTTTTTCGTAATTTTATGTGATATAAAATTAGGTAAAATGAAAAGATTTTTAGAAAGCTCAAATACTAAAAAAGAGAATACACAGGCGAATCGTAAATATGACAATAGTTACTTACAATTTGGATTCGTTGTAAAATTTAGTTCTGAAAATTCTACTCAGTTACCTCAATGTGTAATTTTTCAAGAAACACTAAGGTAATTCATTTGTGAGAAAGTTGGATTTATTTATTTCGCAAGTATCCAAGAATAATCTTTCAGCATTCGAAACACTAAACACATTTTGGAAAAATAACGAAATTCAACCAAATTCAAATATAATTACAGACATTTCGGAACACCAACAATCACTAAAATACAATGTTTTACAATATTTCCCTGAGAATAACTCAGAAATGAAACGGATCATAAACCCTTTCGAAGATGATTATATTAAGAATATTCCAGATAGTATTTTAGCAAAAGAATTATTTAATGACTTAACCAGTGACTCTATTCTAAAAACCTCTTTCAAAACCAAAAATATCACTAATTTTTGGCTGGACGTGAAACAAGAATACTCGAGTTCACACAAGCTTTACAGTTTCTAATACCTTTTGTATCAACATATCTGTGCGAAAATATATTTTCTCACTTATTGTACACAAAAAATAAATATAGAAATAGATTAAACGTAGAAAGTGATTTAGGACTTCAAGTTACCAACTTGGAGCTCGATATTGACGTCATCGTCCGTTCAAAACAACACCAATCATCTCATTAAAGTAAAAACTAAACCATAATAATTATAATAATTTTACATATTTAATTTGATTTAATTTAATTTCTATTTGTACATTAAATACTTAATTTATTATTACATATATTTATTTTATATTATCACATTTTGTAATTCCTAATAAAATAAAATTCTATACATATAACATAAACGTATACATTATTAATAAGCAAAAAAAATTGTCAGGCGGTACGTAATACTTTTCAAGTTGGTAGTACAGGTGTAGGTGGTACGGGACTATAAAAAGGTTGAGAACCGCTGGTCTTGACTATCGGCATTGTTATAATTTATAAATTATAATTAAATAAAAATTGTGCGTTAATTTGCCATCCCTCTCCCATGATTAAAAACCAAGCTACGCCCGTGTACGGAATAATAATATTTACAGAGTAGTGATAACAATACGCGAACAAACGACAGGCTACAATTAATTCAACTAAAATTAGTATTAATAATAATACATTTTTTAGAATAAAAAAACAAACACACACATAACACGAAAAAAAAAATAGTTATACTGAAATACGTTCGGTGACGTAGAGGGGGCTGGTGGGAAAAAAAATTAAAATATTCAATCTATATAATAACGTTAATGTTGGAAAATTCAATACGCGTTTAAAAAAAAAACCGTTTTGATATTTCAAATTTAATATTAAATTAACGAAACGTGAAAATTTAAATAGTTATCATAGCAAAAGCACAACTGCAACGGTTTTATATACAATTAGTTAGTAGGTCGATATTTCGTGTTTATTTTACAACAAGCGTAACTAGGTTACTATTCGTGGTCAGTTGGGGAAATTATAAATAGGTAACATTTCTCTGAAAATTAATTACCCACGCAGGGTGATAATATTGTAAAAATATTTACTCAGTATTGAATTTTAAATGTTATATATTTGGTATATGTTGAACATTTGTTGACTAAATGACAGATTATTATATATTTACCAAACACTTTAGGTGTATATTAGTTGAACCACAATTAAATCTTAAGTAGTAATTTATTTATTTATCCAGCAATACCTTGTAGAAATTGATGTGTTTAGTATGTTTCGAATTTGTTAAAAAATATAATCTTGTCTATCGTTGGTCTATATATTATTATTATGATTGCTAGTGCTTAATGTTTGGCTTGCACAAAGACAGAAAAATGAGTCATATATAATTTAATTGTTTTTATTAAGGAAAAAAAGAAAAGAAAAATTTGTCTATAAAAAAAACTATTTAATCATATTTACACTGATGTTGAAATAAAATAATTATAACTCAATGAATTGTAAAAAGAAAAGTATAAACGAAAAAACTTATTATTTTTTAATTTTCATATGCACCAACATTAAAGAACAATACCAATGCGTTGCTTGTAATGATACTTTTTTAAATATGATTTTATCACTCTTGGTAGTTTTAATTTTTTGATATTATCATATGTGTGATTGCTGCAAAACGTTGCACGGCACATGTGCTGTAGAGAAAAATTAAAATTTCTGTGCAACGGTGTGATCAGTTTTGGTGTTATATCCAAATGTTGTTCGATGAGCCCAATGAGGGTGGGCGAAGATAACATGAAGGGATCCGACACATTGAAACTATAGCGATGATTCCTAAGATCGATCCCTAAGTGATACGTTCTACTGCCATCTCTTAAACTTACTGTAAACACATATTGTTTTCGATTTGAATCTCTCAATAAAAACGTGCCGTCCAGTTGGTTTTTCAGCAGGTCTTTTGCTTTGGACCTTGTTATATCGCCCCAGTAAAACCGACAATTTGTGATTTGCATCTGATCAGGAACTAAATAGTAATTATATAAAAAGTGCATTCTTCTAGTGTTGGAGGCGTTAATCGCCGCTCTATGGAATAACGAGGTTAAATTATTTATAAATGATCATAGTGGGTAAACTGAATTCTAACAATTGTACTTACTTTCTGGACCTGAATCCTGGCGGCGGTTCGATGCCCTCTTCGGAATCAGATCTCGGTATAACGTAGATGCTGTTTTCCTCACTGCCCCGGAAAGCCGCTGTCGTCTCAGAGTCTAAAACTACCACTTGATATTCGGGTTCATTGACATAGTGCGTTCGTCGAAACACGGTACCAACAACTAGCTGCGATGTTCGAATCCACGGCAGAACGCGACATCAAAGTTCGGGCTTCGGCGGCAGTGTCGGCGTTTGTGTGGCTTGGTGGTCATGTCCCTTATCACCATAACCGTTTAATCTCTACGGCTCGATAATGATTGGTTTTTTCGACCACTGTCAAACACCATGGCTACCACATAATATATCTGTGTTTTAATTATTATGGTCACGTTTATTATTATATATTTATATATTTGTACTAAATTAATTTTAGGTTAAACAATAAGATTTTTGTTCCTGGAATGGAAGCTTATTTTATCATTGTCAGTGATTTGAGGAATTGAATCGGCACCATTGTATACAATATTTGGAACCATTAGGCTTTCTTATCAAATATTGCTATCTAAAAATTATTTTTCTGATAACAATGCGTCCGATTCAGCGTAAAACAGCCAGTACTTTAAAAATATAGAATATGTTTGGTTTTCAAAAGGTTTCGAGTATTTTAATAATGGAACTTTCTTTACTGTAAAACATAAATCCTACACTATATTAATATTTAGGGCTTCGCATATGATGTAGGAAAACGTACTGAAATGGTAATGAAAAGTAACCAATAATGCTATAAGAAAATGCTTTTTAAACATTCTATTAAAAAATGTAAACATTATGTTGAAAATGATTTGAACAAATTAATTCTTAAAACACCTAAAAACAATTTATTATCTATTTAAAACAATAAATAAACAAAATTAGTAAACTGACAACCAAAGTACCAACGTGAAAAGCACAAGAAAATGCAAATAAAAATTTATATTAATAAACTCAGTTGTGTATGATTCGAATTTTAATTTTGATAAGCTGTGTGCTGAAGAACTGAGAAGAATGATACAGATGTTACAAAATTACTTGCCATTAAGTACAAACTAAATAAAATAAAAGATTGTGTGAAAATCTGTGATTCTAATGTTATATCTGTTGTCTAGCTATGTCCTAGCATGAAAACATTTATTTAGACAAACCACATGCTTTCCACTATATGATAGTAGATAATACACATATGTTTTAATAGCAATATTTGATAAGATAGCCCAATGGTTCCAAACATAGTATACAATGGTGCCAATTCAATTCCTCAAATCACTACCAATGATAAAATAAGTTTCCATTCCAGCAACAAAAATCTTATTTTTTAACCAAATATTAATATAGTACAAATATATAAATATATAATAATAAACGTGACCATAATAATAAAAACACGGTAATATTATGTGGGAGCCATGTTGTTTGACAGTGGTCGAAGAAACCAATCATTATCGAGCCGTGGAGATAAAACGGTTATGGTGATAAGGGACATGACCACAAAGCCACACAAACACCGTCACTGCCGCCGATGCCCGAACTTTGATGTCGCGTTCTACCGTGTGTTCGAACATCGCAGCTAGTTGTTGATACCGTGTTTCGACGAACGCACCATGTCTAATGAACTCGGATTTTTAATGGTAGCTATAGACTCTCAGATGATTGAGGAATGCCAGAACAGTGAGGAATACAGGATCTACCTTAAACGGAAATTTGAAATCGAAGAGGGTGTCGAACCGCCGCCAGGATTCAGGCCCAGAAAGTAAGTACAATTGTTAGAATTCAGTTTACCCACTATCATCGTTTATAAATAATTTAACCTCGTTATTCCATAGAGCGGCGATTAACGCCTCCAACACCAGAAGAATGCCCTTCGATTATATTTACTATTTAGTTCCTGATCAGATGCAAATCACAAATTGTCGGTTTTACTGGGGCGATATAACAAGGTCCAAAGCAAATGAACTGCTGGAAAACCAACTGGACGGCACGTTTTTATTGAGAGATTCAAAGCGAAAACAATATTTGTTTACGGTAAGTTTTAGAAACAACAGTAGAACGTATCACTTGCGGATCGAGCAGTGGAATCATCGTTTTAGTTTCGATTCGTCAGATCCCTTCAGGTTCTCATCGCCCACCATCATTGGGCTCATCGAACACTTTAGACATAACACAAATATGTATTGTACACCAAAACTGACCATACCGTTGCACAGAAATTTTAATTTTTCTCTACAGCACATGTGCCGTGCAACGTTTTGCAGCAATCACACATATGATAATATCAAAAAATTAAAACTACCAAGAGTGATAAAATCATATTTAAAAGAGTATCATTACAAGCAACGCATTAAGATTACATCTATTTGATGTTGGTGCATGTGAAAACTAAAAAATAATAACTTTTTTTGTTTATACTTTTCTTTTTACAATTCATTGAGTTACAATTATTTTATTTCAACATCAGTGTAAATATGATTAAATAGTTTTTTTTATAGACAAATGTTTCTTTTCTTTTTTTCCTTAATAAAAACATTTAAATTATATATGACTCATTTTTCTGTCTTTGTGCAAGCCAAACAAATTAAGCCCTAGCAATCATAACAATAATATATAGGCCAACGATAGACAAGATTATATTTTTTAACAAATTCGAAACATACTAAACACATCAATTTCTACAAGGTATTGCTGGATAAATAAATAAATTACTACTTAAGATTTAATTGTGGTTCAACTAATACACACCTAAAGTGTTTGGTAAATATATAATAATCTGTCATTTAGTCAACAAATGTTCAACATATACCAAATATATAACATTTAAAATTCAATACTGAGTAAATATTGTTACAATATTATCACCCTGCGTGGGTAATTAATTTTCAGAGAAATCAAAAAATGTATTTTACACCTTTAAAAAAATTAATATAAAACTACTGATTACCAAAAATTAAATGTCAAATTTGTTATATTACACAAGTAATGTTATGCGTGTAATTTAAACATTCTATTTTAAATAGATAAGTAAATATTTCTTAAACATCAAACATTGACAATTATTGTAAGGGGTAAAAAATCATATTATCGGATTACAAAAAATCTGACATATAAAATAATATTCTATATATGTAAAAAAAAAACAAGTTTTTTCAATATAAAAATAAAAGTTATGTTTTATCTACAATTTTATATGAAAATAAATATTCTACGACAACATACTCATTCAAATTAATGATAATAAGATTTGAAAATAATTTTTTTTTAAATAATCATTTTTCAAAGAAAAAAAAAAAACCCACAGCCCTTTTAATAAATAACAGACTCAATTTGAACAAATACAAAAAAAAAAAAAAAAATGTAATAATTAATTTTGTAACAACACTGTATAGTGACAAGAGGCGTTGTTTGTATACCTCTGGCAATGCCAGACATGCACAAAAGAATCAAAGGAATATTATTTTATTTTATTTTTTTAAACTATACTGTTTAGTGGTAATGATGACAGCTTAAACGTTCTATCATAATCTCTAGTAATCTTCTATTGATAAATTAACCTTTTCAAACATTAAAAAAAAAAAAACTAGGAAACTGCTAATGTGCGGGCCACTATTGTGTGTGAGAAAATGGGAGGAAGGATAAATCATGGATAACAATAAACTATCCTGAGTAATGCTTAGTTAAAAATATATTGATAAATTTATAGAGACAATTGTATCGGATTGTGACTATGAAATCGAATTCAATTGTCCGTGTTCCAATAGCACAGGAATGACACAATAAAAAAAATACCCTCTTCGATCTAAGTACATCTTAATAGTATGTACATAAACAATAATTACTATATTTTATGTAAAGGTTTTTTATGTATATGTGTATGTTACCTATTTTTAATTTTCCCAACGGGCCACTAATAGTAACCTAGTTACGCTTGTTGGAAAATAAACACGAAATCTCTACCTGTTGTACATAAAACCGTTGCAGTTGTGCTTTTGCTATAATAACTATTTAAATTTTCACGTTTCGTTAATTTAATATTAAATTTGAAATATTAAAACGGTTTTTTTTTTGTTTTTTTTTAACGCGTATAGAATTTTCCGACATGATAATGTATACGTTTATGTTATATGTATAGAATTTTATTTTATTAGGAATTACAAAATGAGATATGATAAAATAAATATATGTAATAATAAATTAAGTATTTACTTAGTGTTTCTTGAAAAATTACACATTGAGGTAACGGAGTAGAATTTTCAAAACCAAATTTTACAACGAATCCAAATAGTAAGTAACTATTGTCATATTTCCAATTCGCCTGTGTTTTCTGTTTTTTAGTATTTGAGCTTTCTAAAAATCTTTTCATTTTACTTAATTTTATATAACAACAAAGTACGAAAAAACTGCGTAAAAATATAAAATATACTTGATGCAAACAACTCGTATGACACTCGTGAATAAACTGAAAAAACTCACGAAACTAAGGTAAAAACGCATTATTGTGAAATAAGAATACACTTTATCTATTTATATTATATTAAAGAGAATATCGTTATCTTAATTACTATAATTACAAACGACATCCACACCATCAAATAAACCAAATAATACGTAATGTTAATAGATATTCAATCCAATTTTTTTTATGAAGTGACATTAACGTTCTTTAAGGGTCGTTTTAAAAAACGTTCTAAAAAACTGGTGTTGGTATATTATTTTATTATAAAAATATATTGGTATTCGACATAATTAGTTCCACCGAAATGATTTTTAAACAAAAAATTAGACGTTCCATTATATTAAAAAATCCCGTAATTTAATAAATTACAAATTATTTTCCAAATAAATATGGAAGATGGAAAATCAGGATCAATAGTGATAAGTCGGTACACGTAAATTATACACTACGTAAAACTGAAAATCTACGAATTTCGCTGGATCGCAAGACAATCCCACAAAACGATTCGGCTAAATACTTGCGTATGCATCTTGATTCTCGCCTAAATTGGAAACACCACGTCCGTCAGAAAAAACTGCAAATTAAAGAAAAAATGCGCAAGCTGTACTGGCTAGTTGGAAAACATTCCACGCTCGATGTAACGAGCAAACGGCTTCTATACATAGCTATTATTAAACCGATTTGGACATATGGCATACAACTGTGGGGTTGTGCCAGCAAGTCAAACATCGAAGTCATTCAACGCTGTCAAAATATTGCTCTTCGTACCATTGTTGCAGCGTACCGGTTCGACAGGAATGAAATTATCCATCGTGATTTAAATATATCATCCATCCAGGACGAAATCAAAAAGTTTGCCAACAAACATGCGAAAAAACTTGAGCTGCATCCCAATGCTACTGCTAAACAACTTCTGGACAACTCGCAAGACATTAGGCGCCTCAAACGCCTAAAGCCATACGACTTAGTTTAAGTGACTTAGGCTAAGGTAAGGGGCTATCTCACTGGAGGTACAACCCCAAACATGTCCGTGTACAATATGCATTATAATTGTCATATTGAACTATCTACAATGCATTGTATTTATAAAGATCTATTTTGATCGTTTAAATAAAGATGCCTTTGGCAGTAAAAAAAAAAAAAAAAAATAAAAAAATAAATAAATAAATATAAAACGGTTAACAAAATAAACGATATGCAAAAAGCTTTTAACAAAACGCAATGATAAAATATCGTTAAATTGTTTCCAATTATATTCAACATAAAAATTTTGAGGGGGAGGGGAAAAATTACTGATTTGATCGAAAACGAAATTATATTATATTATTTCGTTGAGAGATTTTAAGTAGGCCATTTCACGTATAATACCTGCTGATTTCGATTAGGCCGCGTAAGTATGCGGAGTCGAATGTCGTTTTCGACCAATTGTCGTTTTCAGTCTAGTTGTCGTTTTCGAATAAGTGTCGTTTTCGAGCACTTTTTTTGAGATGTGCGAATTGCCAGTATTCGCTGGGAGCTGAAACTTGAGAATACGACAGATGCGTAAGCAATTCGATATTTAATTAGTGTAGTTTTGCCATTGTTTAGAATCATCAACACGTTGTTGGTTTTGCTCAACAGTCAGCAAACGCGGCACCCACTTTGAACAGAGCATTCTCATGGACAAATTATCAAGCAATATAAAGCCAACACGTTCTTTTGATATCTTCACGATGCCAGCTAACTCATGCAACTTCGCTTTGCGATAATTTAAAACAATTTTGTGGATTTTGTCAATGTTTTTTGGTGTTACCGCCTCATTTGGAGGCATCTAATGCATTCTGCATTATCAATGTCTCTACGGCCACATTTGAAGTCAGCATAATGACGTTTTAGTTTTTTTTCTGATGGAGCGGAGTCCCCCCATAACACTTTTTTAACCATCTCTTCGCTTGAACGGTATTTTTTCCCATGAAGAAGCTATGTAAAATTAAAACGCGAAATTTTTTTTTGATCAATTATTTTAGGAAAATAACAAAAGTAGCGTGACAATAACTCGCACATTAATGAACAGATTGTCGTGTAATTCAAAGCTGTCTTTTACAGATCAGGTGCCAAGTAAAAATTAGGTGAATTCCAATAACACTAAGGCCGTCTATATGTCTATATGTGTTATATCAGATACAATCCGGTGAAACGTATTTCTCTATAAAGTCGGGACGACGGCTACTATAATTATATACAGAGGGGGGCGTGGTTACTTCCTTATTTAAAAAAATTATAACACAAAAAGTATTGGCAATATTGATTTAATTATTTTTTCTGTGTATAGGGGTAAGTTAGTTTAGGTACCTAACCTAACGTTTTATTTTATTTGGTTTTAAATACTGCATCTCGAAAGTTGTCACCGTTCACGTCAATGCACTGAGATAGTCGGAATTTGAAATTTCTGTCCACTTTTTCCAGCATAGATATTGCACACTAAACAGTCACACGTTCTGTATGCAGAGGCTGCTCATGAATTTCTCTTGGGTTAGTGGCGCTTCAATATCGCATGATTTGTTTGTTTACACATCCTGAAATATGAAAATTTGCCTCGTCACTAAAGAAAACAAGGGCGTTCTGATGCAGGTTTTGGAAGAATGCTTCACATGCATTAACAATAATACAAAATTTACCGGCGAGATTAACGTGAAATCAGCGATTTTGCAATATCGTTCGCATTAGTTTCTCCCAATGTGTGTGGGGGGGGGTTATTCTCTATCTGTTCGCAGACTATCGGTTTTGTATAATTTATTTAAATATTTCTGCCAATTGCCAATAGTCTTTTTTCTGCGCGATCCATTTCAATATTCCGTCCCGAAAGATTATATTTTGTCCATAACATCTGCGCGATGTGCTTAGGTCATAGCAATTTTACGCACAATCGTTATCTGCTTATTTGTGTTTTATTGAGGCGAGAACAATTTACTCCTTATTGGGCCTATACAACATAATTTATTCTCGTATTTAATTTCGCTATCATTTTTTAACCTTTCACTTACGTTCACTTTTTGTGTGTGTGTGTGTTTTATTTATGTATTATTACTTATTTTTGTCGATCAGCACTAGTCGCGTGCTGTTATTCAGTTATCTAATGACGTTTATTATGTCCGTTCGACTGTTCGGAACAAAAACTGTCTTAGGGGGGAGTGGAAAAACATAATGATTTGATCGAAAACGATATTATATTATAGTATTTGTTGACACCATTTCACGAATAATACCGGCCGATTGCGATTGAGCCCCGTGTAAGTATGCGGAGTCGAATGTCGTTTTCGACCGAGTACGGCAGTTTGTTAAAATATTTTTATAAACTTTTGCTTAGTTCTTCAAAATTATTCAAAGTCCTTGATTTTTTTTTTTTTAGTTTTTTACCAATTCATATCTAGCCCACGCGACTTGTCGGGTTTTCGTTATTAGATCAAAGTCTAAATCCACATAATTAACCGATATATTCTCAAATAGTCTTTTAATACGAAATATTTTTTGAACTTAAAATATTCTCAAAACATGCAAAAAAATAAATACATTTCTATTGATATGTAAAATTCACAATTTGTATAAATTTCAAACACCCTGAGGTCATGTCCATTGATATTACTTACGGAAATTTGGCTCTCTGTAGCGTGTAACGGAGCTGCTTGCGGACGTTGTTTTATTTTTCGGTAAATAATGATTTTATACAAAATATAATATTATGCACTTAAAAACGATCGTCGTTATGTTTAAGGTGGCAGTCCTGATTGTGTGACAAAGTAGTGTTACACCGGTGTCACTCGGTAACATACCTAAGAGTATTGGCACAACCGATAAAAAGTGAGTTTGGTTCGTTATAACAATAATCATTTAAACCAGACGAACTAGATTTTTTTCTCAACAGAAATATTTTCTTTTCCGCTCATAACGATAGCACTTACTAAAATATTATAAACCAGAAGGGAAAACGTTTAATTATCATATTTTTTTATTATATCTTATGGTTTTAAAGTATAACTCAACTGAAATAATAATAATAATAATAAAAAAAAAAAACCAATTCAAATACAATCATTATTATTTTGTCTGTAACAAATATAAGTCTACATATGTGTATAAAACATTTTTTTTTTATTTTTTTTTATACATAAGACTTTAACATAATTGTTCCTTAGGTATTTAAATATAAGAATTAAATACGACTGCAACACAAAAAAAGTGTCAAAAAACTGTAGTTTTAAAATATGACTCGATGAAAACAAAACGTACAAAATGTACGCCACTACAATAATCAATTCGATTTTTTTTTTTTTTAAACTATACCCAATATTGGGAATTGAAATCGAGAAAATACAAATATTTTTTAAAATCTTTGATCTAGAATTTCATATACCTATTCTCTCGTTCGCAAAAATGTATGAGAACAAATTTTAGAGAGTAATTAATTGGTTTTTAAAATGACAACACATTAATGTGACGACATTATATACGCTCGTTTAATAAACATTTTATATCTTGCTTTAAGAATTACAAGGGTAATTATTGCCATCAATTGATGTCTATTTCACTAAAAACTTTCGTTAACGTCTTCTATACAAAGCCACTAGCAGTCGGTATAAATGACCCCGTATTAGGGTCATAAGTATGAAAAATTGTTATTTTCACATTTAAAATATTTTTTTTTAAAAATGAAAGTTCACACAGCTCGAGATATTTCAATGAAATATTAAAAAATAAACTGTTCGAATATTTGTAATATAATCATTAACTTGATCTTTTTACGGTTTAATCGGCTGAAAATTGTATATAGACTATTTGTGATTTTTTTTTTTTTAAACGTAAATCTAAAATCACCATAAGATATTTCGCATTACCACAACCATAAATTCTTATAACCTCAAATTATATAACCGTATTTGTTTAAAGAATGTGTGAAATAGTTAGGTTAGGTTGCTACCTTTACTTAGAACTACTTATAATAGACAAATCATTCTGGGTCATTTTTTTAATATATATAATAATATACGAATATTATGCAATTAAATAATTAATTTTTTTATTGCGTTTTAACATTTGTTTAAATAAAATATTGCAACAAACCATTCAATGTTTTATTATTATTATATAGTATTATACAAATCATTATCAACGAATTTAGGTTATTTCTATACATATATTATAGGTTATGTTACAGTCAAAGTGTAAAATTCAGTAATTCTATAGAATTATTTTATACAAATCCATGTAAGTATAAATTAAACAGAATAATTTTATAATTTTTAAAACTACAATAAAAAAAGTGTTCGTATACGTCATTATTAAGCGTAGAATATTAATTCCTTGTTACGATAAGATAAACTCGAACGGCATTATCGGGACATAATTTTTTTAACTGGTATATTTTTATTTGGGCGTTTTTTTTGAACATCTTTCATCTAGGTTGTCAACATATTTTACAATTTCAAAAGGAATACTTTGCATATTTAAAGAGATATTTGAGCCTGATGATTTTTACAAATAATTTCAATATCCGGCCGTATGTAGGCAGTTAGCCACATCGCAAGATGCAATTTCCGCTTTATTAGATATTACTATAATTTTTTAAACAAAAATTTTTCTCTGATTCATTTGATTATTCAAAAACCTTTTAAAATAATTTTTGTTCTCAGACCGGTGTGTTTAAACGAAAATTGCCGTTTGATTTTCGCTGGTGCCATTGCGCTATAAGCAAGCTTTTCCTCATAAACTACGCAATGAGGAATTTTTACAATCATTTTCGTCAATATGAGTAAGCCCAAAATGTTATTAATCATTAGGATATTGTCTACTGGACTTTATTTAATTTGTTTTGTTCTCATTATTGATATTGCTTGTACTTGTACTTGCACTTGCACCGTCAGCGCCAGAATCATGTTTTCCTTTTAGAAATTTGTCCGTATGGACGTTTTGAAAATGATTTTTAAAATAGTCGTCACAAAAAAACTATTAACGTTATCTATAAAACGATTATTGAAATATGATTAGAAAACACTTATCTAAAAGTACTATGAACACTGATGGCATCGATTCATTTTCTTATACGTTAGTAGCCTTGTTATTAGTGCGAGTTCGACTATACTGCCGAAAAATGTTAGATATAAAAATCGAACAACATGTGTTAACATTAAATTTCTTGTTAAATTAAAAAAAACTGCCGCGGAATCGTTTCGTATGTTATGTGAAGTTTATGGGGAAGAATGTTTATTAAGAGCTCGTGTTTTTGAATGGCACAAACGGTTTTGTAGTGGAAGGGAGGACGTCGAAGACGATGATCGTTCTGGACGTCTTACCACGTCTTCAACAAACGAAAACGTTGAAAAAATCAACAAAATTAATTAATCAATATTATTATAAAGAGGTATTAATTAAATTAAGAGAACGTGTCAGAAAGAAGCGACCAGATCTATGGAAAAATGGCTGGGTTCTTCACCAAGATAATGCTCCAGCTCACAGTGCATTTTCAATTCAAAGTTTTTTAACTGAAAAAAAAATTTCTGTGCTTCAAAATCCCCCGTACTCGCCAGACCTTGCTCCTTGTGACTTCTTTTTATTTCCTTCTTATTTCTTTTCCCATTTTCAAACAGTTGATGACGTAAAAATGAAAACGGCAGAACTTCTAAAAGGGCTGAATGAAAGCAATTGGCAACACTGTTTTCAAGAATGGCAGCGACGTATGCAACAGTGTATTGATGCTGAGGGAAGGTACTTTGAAGGTGATAATCATTAAATTATAACATTTTTAAAATAAACAACTTTTATTCAAAAAGTCTCGTTATTTTATTGTCACACCTCGTACTTAGATCGATGAGGGTATTTTTTTTATTGTGTCATTCCCGTGCTATTGGAACACGGACAATTGTAATCGATTTCATAGTCACAATCCAATACAATTTTCTCTATTAATTTATCAATATATTTTAAACTAAGCATTACTCATGATAGTCTATTGTTATCCATGATTTATCCTTCCTCCCATTTCCCCACCCACAACAGTGGCCCGCACATGAGCAGTTTCCTAGCTTTTTTTTTTATTGTTTGAAAAGGTTAATTTATCAATAGAAGATTACTAGAGATTACGATAGAACGTTTAGGCCGTCATCGAGACCACTAAACTACGTGTACCGAACTATTAATATTCGGTGACAGTACAGTTTAAAAAAATAAAATAAAATTCCTTCGATTCCTTTGTGCCTGTCTTGCATTGCCAGAGGTATCCAAACAACGTCTCTCGTCACAGACACATTGAATACTGAGTCTATTAACTCGTAAACAGAACGTAATAACCATTTATTTTTTTTTTTTAATCTCAACAAAAATAATAACCCTAATTTATTAATATACGTATTAATATATTAATATAAATAATAAGTATTAACCATCAATATTATTTGAACGGCAGCGGAATATGTATGCGATATTGTATCGAGTTATAAATGAAAAGTTACGAATTTTGATGTCACTTATACGATTTAAATTTCAACGAATATACGAATATTTGTTATCATATATTTATTATCATAAATAATATATAGGGAACATATCATGAATAAATACCCGGCTATTGTCGTCGTTTCGATTACGCGCGGTTTTTCGACTCGATACGTTTGTTATATTGTATTATATAAAAACAAAGCTGATGTGTTGATTATGAAAATATGAAGATATGAACAGATGTTTATAGAACTTTTGATAAAAATTTGTATCTTAACTATAGCCCCGGAGTAGATTGAGTATTTTGTTTAATATGTCATGTGTGAAATTCAAGTAGTGGATGAAATGTTGGTCAAATAGAAAATGCATTTTAAAATACTGGTTTTCGTTAATGGAATAATGCTAATAAATGCTTTTAAAATCTAAATTAGAGAATTTTGGGTGATCGGCCCCTACTTCAATTGATGAAATTTACTAAATTTTATATTAGCAAATTAAGATAACTTTTGAAACTATTTTAGTAGTAAGTAGGTATCGGTTGTAGGAATAATACAAGTATCGATGGCATTGCAAAATCATTTCAATAAACAAGTATACAAGATTTTATTAACTATAAACAATTTTTAAAATATAAACACAGTTTTATTGTTAATAGTTGATTATTAAAGAATAACGTCTAATAATATTCAAAACGTAGTTTTCCTTGTTCACCAAATAGCCCGATCAATAACCAAAAATCCAAATTTTTTTCCTAACCAAACCGATTCTCCGTGTTATCCGAAAATGAACCCGATCCAATTGATAACGAGGACACAAATAATCAAAACGAACCCGCAATCACACAAACAAACAAAAAAGACGAACCAACACCAATATTTGTAAAAGAAATAATTAACTTCTCTAATCTTAGAAATGCAATTGCCGATCTAATCGGACAGGATAGCTTCACTTGCAAATCAACTACCACGCATCTAAAAATACAACCAGACACTCCTGATGATTATAGAACACTTATACACTTTCTAAGAGACGAGAAAGCAGAATACCATACCTTCCAATCTCAGTCAGATAAATCACTGAGAGCAGTTATAAAAAATATTCATCATAGAACCGAATCCACCGAAATCACTAACCAAAAGCTATATTTTATTAATTATGAAATTAATTTCGCGGTAGGCACAAGCCTCAATACCCTTGGTGCTTTAATGTCCCTATTCACATTAGTCGCGTTCTCGAAGCCGTACCGGTTAGACATGTTAATGTACGCTCCGCCGTTGTTTTTTTCGCCTGCCCGCAAAAGTTGGCTGATTCGAACCCGGTTTAAATAAAATTTGCGTTTCATCGTGTACATTACTTTCGGTCAAACCACGTTTAAATCGTTTTTTTTTTTTTTTACAATGTGACCACGTGTTTTGTTTTCCGCGTTTTGCTTTTGCGTGTTAATTCCGAAATCGTTTATCGCAAAACAGTTCGCGTGGGGGTCGGTGTCGCATTCGAGTCGTCCCGATTGCGTTGATTGCGTCGATTGCGACCATCCCAGGATTCCGGCATTATCAGTAAGTACAATTTATTTATTAGTATATCCCTTTAACCACCACCACCGTAGCGCGTGCAAAACTGTTGCCGTAATCGTTCTACTCAGTCTCCATTATTTTGATTATTTTTTTATTAATTCTTTTTTTTGTGACCAAATTTAGTTTTCAATTATTCTTTTCTCGTCCATATCTATCTAATTCTTAAATAAAAATTTTTGATCTATTTTCAAAGATAAAATAAATAAATAAAATTAAAATTTTGATAATAAAAATAATAGAATAGTTAAAACTATTTTTATTATATCTGTAACAATTAAAAATACTAATGCAGTTTAGATTACATATTCTAAATAAACTCACATCATTTTTCGAATATTAGAAATTAGTATAAAAAAGTTATTATAATGTCTATTTATAGATATTTTAATTATATTCTTAAATTTGTTGTTTAAAATTATTATTAATACTTTTATCAAAGAGAATGGAGTCTAAATCTGCATATCGTTTAATTTATATCTTAACCATTCTCATGAAATACAAAATAATGATTTATTCGTAAGTGCTTCGGGTATAATTTTGACGTTCTACAGTTATTAATCAATTTTTTATTTATTTTTTATTAGTTTAATAGAATATATCTTTTAATATACTAATTCAAAAACAACTAGGATTTATATTTACATATATATATTTTTGCGTTATTTAATTTAAAATTTCAGGAGCATGATGTAAACTGTCGAATTTCCCGTAAAATTATGATTTCCATTGACCATAAATGAGGCAAAGAGCCAAACATTAAACGTTGCGGGTTTACACCTAACCGTCCAATGTTTTTCCCATGGCCAATTGTACGTGGCCCTATCACGTGTCTCGTGCAAAAAAATCTATTTGTGCTGGCCTCAGAACGTGAGTCACTTAACATGTTAAAACACCCAGAAATATTCGACGCGTAAGGTCGATTGAAACTTAAAACTTTGAATTTAAAAGTAATATGGAATTTAAAAAGAATATTGAATTCGATTTAGACAAAAAAAAAAACACACAAATATATTGATAAAATCAATATACATTCCTCACTTCGTTATCCTCGGTATCCTCGTTATCCTCGTTATCCTCGGTATCCTCGGTATCCTCGTTATCCTCGGTATCCTCGGTATCCTCGGTATCCTCGTTATCCTCGGTATCCTCGTTATCCTCGGTATCCTCGTTATCCTCGGTATCCTCGTTATCCTCGGTATCCTCGGTATCATCGGTATCCTCGTTATCCTCGGTATCATCGGTATTCTCGGTATCTTCGGTATCCTCGGTATCTTCGGTATCCTCGGTATCTTCGGTATCCTCGGTATCTTCGGTATTTTCGATATCACCGTTATTCGGTATCCTAAAACGAGTCATTTAAAAATGATTTTGTTTTCTTCAATACTGTGCTCGTGGAAAACCATGCAGGGCATCTAGACGGTTCTGGATGACCGACAAACTTAATTCGAGCAAGGCCGGCAGGTGATGGCAGACAGTAATATTATAAATTATAAAAACCCACAGCTAGTGTATTGCGGTGAGATACACACATGCACAAACATATAAAATATAATAATTATATATATATATATATATGTATATAATATAATATCATCTTTCTCGGCGTTGAATCGAATCCTATTCCTCCACGACCAAGCCCTGAAACTCGATGACGCATTGTATTCTACAGGAATATTTAGGATGATTCATCCGATTTAAAATAGCTATAAAATGGTTGATTATAAATAATATCATTTCAAATTATATACCAATAAATAGAGGGCATTCCCGTGTTTTAAAATGTCATTAATTCATGATTTTATAATTATCGCAGACGTAAAATTACAGTTGACAATGTAGATCCGTCGTCATCTTTCAATTGACCGCCAAGACACGGTTCACTATTCCCCAATACTATACGGTCACTCATTGTGGGTCCATCCGGGTGCGGGAAAACAAATCTGATATATGCGATGTTAACGAATATAAACGGGATACGATCCATAATGTGTATATATATTCAAAAACATTAGATCAAGCTAAATATCACATGTTGTGCGATATTCTGAAAAATATAGACGGAATAAAATTATATATGTTCTACAATAATGATAAAGTAATCGCGACCGAAAAAGCGTTACCAAACTCTGTGTTTGTTTTTGACGATATAATATGCGAAAACCAGAATATCGTGCGTTCGTATTTTTCACGAGGACGTCACAATCAGATAGACGTATGCTACTTGGCTCAATCGTTTTCCCGAGTATTCAAACAATTAATTAGAGACAACAGTAATTTAATTATTTTATTCAAACAAGACGAAACTAATTTAAAACACGTATATAACGATCACTGTTCGGGTGATATGTCATACGGGGAATTCAAAAATTTTTGTACTTCGTGTTGGAAAAAAGGAAGATTCGAGTTTATCGTTATTAGTAAAGAAAGCGATCGTGATACCGGCAGATATAGACACGGTCTTGATACATTTGTTGCTATATAAACCACGTGTTTACTAACCCATATCCCATTTATCTCGCAAACATGCTTGAATACAGAGTGTTAAGCGAGCTAATCAAGGCCAAAGAAAATATAAAACGTAAATATTTAGCGCTAAAGCTAGGAGAGGCAGATATTCAGGCAAAAGTAATAAAAACTTTAAAACCTGTGATCGAACCATTGAACAAAATACAAGAGCAAACCGAAAATAAAAAACGTTATCCGAGGATTACGTTGACACGGACCCGGAAAATCGGGTCGAAAATACGAAGAAATCTTTAGTCGATATTTGGTTTACTTTGTCCGGTTAAGATAAAATATACGGACCGAAAAAAATTAGAGATAATATTTATTTGGGAAAAAAGGTAATAACATTCACTGAAAACACATTGGTATGTATAAGTACTTCTTATCGGTTAACCGAGGGGCTTTTACAATTGTTATTTTTAAAATCACCGGGTTCGTATATCGGTCAAGATTTAGAAACATACAGGACAATATACATCATGGGTTAAATGCAATTCGCTACAAACCGAATAGTAAGTTATTTCCATCAAGCAGTGGCATACATATGCAATTACAGAAAAATAATTTGGTCTATTGGGATGATCCAAACGAGTTAGTAGACAGGTTACGATTAATGTTGGCGTCTAAAGCGGCGGGAAATACAGGTGTTTCCAACGAAATAATTTCGATATTTGAAGAATTACACGAGGTGGGGTTAATAAAAAGATTACCGAATGTCTAAGCGCGAGATCGCGTTCGAACTGCATAAACCGGTACGCACAAATTTCGAAAGGCGTAGAGTGATTGTCTATGGTAAAAACGATTTGTGGCAAGCCGACTTGGTGGAAATGATAACGTACTCGAAAAAAATAAAGGATACAAATATATATTATGTGTGATAGACTGTTTTACAAAATAGGCTTGGGCCATACCACTGAAATCGAAGACGGGCAGAGAAGTGGCAAAAGCAATGGCTACGATATTAATTAATCGTTCGCCAAAGTTATTACAGCTCGATAACGGAAAAGTATTTTAGTTTGATGCATTATTGTCGGAATATAATGTGAAAAAATGTTCCACGTATAGTACTACCAAAGCGTGTATTGTAGAGCGGCAATATTTTACGAGCTATTCTAATTTAAATATACTAAGAGCTTATTGACGCGTATAATAAAATAATACTCGTGCTCGTTATTAATTAAACCGTGGAAATATTTAAGTTTTGGGTAATACAGGCATTATTAATTTATATAATCATTCTCAGTTTATGCAAGTTTACACGAAACTGTACTCGTTGTTTATTAGTCGGTATAGGTACATAATTATTAAAACATTATTATATGTGTTTTTCAATTAAAACCCCGCTGTCATAGTACCGTGTAGTTTGGACATTTTAGCAACACGTTTGGACAAATTTGGTCTGGGTTAGTGGGTGGTTTTGCAAAATAATGCAAACGACGAGGCAGAAAGGATGAACCGCGTCTATCAGTGGCGAACGCGGGGAAATATTTCGTGGTCGGGTGTTGAACAAATTTACAACGGTATGTCATATCATACTTTATTACTCTTTATGTTCTCGTATATATGCATTTATATTAATATATTTTATTTGAAAATCTCATGGAAAACTGTGAAATAACCCAGTGAAATTATTTTTCGATACAAATCTCTTCTGGAACCTATATGGACATATGGAATCCAACTATGGGGATCGGCGAAAACGTTAAATTTAAATAAAATACAAACATTCCAAAATATTACACTTCGAAAAATTACAAATGCTCCGCCGTTTGTCTCTAACCTGACCCTACACAAATGCCTAGGCATCAAAACGCTAGCAGAAGAATATAGTAGCCGTCGTCCTGACTTTTATCCCGAAAATTGAGAAATACGTTTCACCGGATTGCATCTGATATAACACATGGGCTGAAAAGTCCTGGGTCCGACACATAGACGGTGTTTTTAGAATTCACCTCATTTTTTCTTAGCACCTAATCTGCGAACTGACAATATGATTAAAATAAACTCTTTGTGTAACACCGACAAAGTAAATTCGGAACGACAACGGGATTCGTACTGTTTTATTACGGCCGTTGGTTAGACGTTTTACATCAGTCATGCACTAGAAAAGTTATTTCCCTCCCCTCGATAACGGAAAGTATTAGAATATTTTGCCCCTCCGGCGATGTAATTTTCTATAACGTATTGTCGAGGTGGGTTTCCATCGATAATGTTCCCACGTGAATCCAGGAGAATTAATAAACTTTAGTCGAAAATAATCGGTTTTGTAGTTGTAGAGTAAATAAAATCCATTAACATTGTTGTGTCGGAAATATTGAAGAAAATCAAAAATGATTATCGATCAATGTTCAAACGAGGAACGTAATTATTCGAATAAGAGCTGTTTCTCAAAATTCGAATTCCCAATAATATATCTCGAGAAACTGCATAAGCATTGTGAACAAATCCATAAAGGAGTTGTGAAATTTGGGTGATTTTTCATAGGTATTTGAAATGAAAGCTAGTTTGTTCTACACCGAGATCGCGAAAACCTAAACCCCTTTTTATTAAGCCCGACCGAAAACGACACTCGACTGGTAAAAAGACATTCGATCGAAAACTCCGCATACTTACGTGGGGCTCAATTGAAAACGGCCGATATTATTCGTGAAATGGCCTACTTAAAAGTTGTCAACGAAATAATATAATATAATATCGTTTTCGATCAAATCAGTATGTTTTTTCTCTAAAAACCTAAGAACAGCACGCGACTATAGCTGATCGACAAAATGAGTAATAATACATAAATAAAACAAACACAAACACACACACAAAAAGTGAACGTAAGTGAAAGGTTTTATAACATTTTTTTAATGTTAACGAAATTAAATACGAGAATAAATTATGTTGTATAGGCGCAATAAGGAGTAAATTGTTCTCGCGACAATAAAACACAAATAAGCAGATAACACTTGTGCGTAAAATTGCTATGGCCTAAGCACATCGCGCAGACGTTATAGAAAAAATATTGTCTTTTGGGACGGAATATTGAAATGGATCGCGCAGAAAAAAGACTAATGCCGAATGGCAGAAATAATTAAATAAATTATACAAAACCGATTGTCTGCGCACAGCTAGAAGATTCCCCCCCCCCATCCCGGGACAAACTAATGCGAACGATATTGCAAAATCGCCGATTTCACGTAAATCTCGCCGGTCGATTTTGTATTATTGTATTTAAAGGTTAGGCTTAAAAAACTTATATCAAATCGTAGCTTATGAAGTGTACTATCTTATAATTTTGGTTTAGTGTATTTCGTTCAAAAGGTTACAAAACCGTATGCTTAGGCGCACAGCGCCGCACGCAAATTTAGACGAAATCAAAAAAATGTACATTTTCCAGTAGTTTATCACACACTACAGACGCAATTTTGAACCTAAGTTTCCAAATTTAATACTTAATCCTAGCTCATAAAGTGGGCTATCATCTAATTTGGGTTTGGTAAAGCTCGTTCGAAATTAAACAAAGACGGATGATAAGCCGCACAACGCGGCTGACGTTTTTGAGAAACTGAATTTTTTCAAAAACTTTCGTAACGGTCTGATCACGACAAAACTGCAATGGTATAAAGTAAATTTTAAAAGGATCGTTTTATGTCCTTTATTCCGAAACGATATGATCAGCCGTTCTCGGGTTATTGGTTCTCGGGTCTGGAAAAAAGTTATAAACGAAATAGCATTATTTCACAGATCCGTAACCGGTTAATATACAGTCAATCACATACGTCATTTTTTGAAGTGCACTCCGACGACTTATTTCCAGTGGTTAATAATAAGAGGATGTCGGTCGCAAATCTGTAGATTAATATTTAGCTTTTATACCATTATTTTAATATGAATATTTTTGAAAATACGGCGAAATATCGGTGGAAACCGAAAAATTGTCAAATATTAAAACCCCTGAAAATCAAAAAAATAAGAAGTGTCACCTCTTTGTTTATAAAACTGGTTTCGTGGTTTCATGTTTCCGTGACTGTTTTAAACGTTTCAAGGACAGTGTGCAGTAAACTGAAGATGATCCGCGTTCTGGAAGACCGTCGACGTCGTCCAGATACGACGGTGTGGCCACAATTTGGGAAAAAATGCATAATGGCCAACAAATTAACAAAAGGAATCTCAATTGAGTCTTGTCGTGCAATTTTACAGGAAAATGTACAGATGAGAAGGGTCGGTCTGCCAAATTCGTACCGCGATTGTTCACCATGACAATTCACCGGCACATTTAGCGCAGTCGATTCGTGAATTTTTGGATGATAAAAAAACCGCGGACACTGCCTATTCTCCAGATCAGGCCCCGTATGATTTGCTGTTTTCTCAAGACTAAAATCCGCGCTTAAAGGACAATGATTTCAAGATGTCCAGGGAATTAAAGCGAACGCGGCCACAGAAATCATAGCTTTAACTTTGAAACGGTTCCAAAGGCCTTTTGAAAAATGGCAAGATCGCCGGGATCACTGAGTATTGTCCGAAGGAGAGTATTTCGAAGGTGATATCTTTAAATAATATGAAACTTCATTTTTGTAATTACTAAATATAAAATCCTGGTACATTTTGAACAGACCTCATATTAGTTGATGGAAAAAATCCGTATCTGAATCCAAATTTCGATTTTTAAAATTGTGATTTTATATTCTTTAATTCGTTTCTCATAAAATTATTATTATTATTTTATTGTTAATAACATTTTATATGTAAAACATTGAATTTGTTTTTACAATTCAAACAAATATCACAAATAGAAATTTATTTTAAAAAACAAATACAACAAAAATTGTTTTACATTTACACTCTAATTTAAATATTTTACTAGCTGACTCGGGAAACGTTGTTTTACTCATGATTACACAACCATTTTGGTTGGGTAGGTTTAGTATTCAAAACATAAATTTTGGGATTTTAAAATCTTAAATCGAAATTTATTGGATTTTCGGAGATTTATGTCACATTACTAGTATAAGTTACGAGCACCTTCTAAAGAGTAATTTAGTATGATATTTATGAACATTTTACATTATTTCATAAACCTCCTCCCCGAAATCTCTTTCCCGCTACGATCGGATCGGATATACGATTTTACTAGCCGGATTAGTGTCATCTGGATAATTTCGACTTTTTTCAGACTACTATTATGTTCATAATAATATTTGGTATAATACAAGATTTAGCTATAGTTGTAACTCATTCATAAGATACGATTTTCTTTTTCTATGTATTTAACTGCTTTTTCATTTTCTTTTTTTTTTTGAACTCGCAGCGATTTTCCCTGGGTCAGCAATATTATACTACGTTACAAAGATGATTGGACGATAAACGGAAAAGAAATATTAGTCGGACAAAAATTACAAAAATATTATAAAATGTTACTGTCACTAACTGTTAGGTTAGTAGCACAGGTTTAACGAAAGTTTTACTTAATGATTAAATAAAATTAAGCCTAAGTAATTAAATACATTTTTTCTATTATAATAAGGAAATTATTCTTTGTAAAAAACGTTAGAATTATGTTAGCCGGCATAATAATATTTATATTATACATAGTTACGGTTGCCATGAGAGGACGAAATATACAATCGTCCGAACTCCGAAGCCACATTTTAAATGGTCTTCATTCAGTAAGAAACCGTCGACCGTGAAACATTGAAATAAAAATAGTGTGAAAGTCTAAACGTTTTTATTTTTTTTTATTTAATAAAACGTTAAAAATCGTTGATTTTCTTGTCATTGAATTATATGATAGTAATTATTATTATTATTATTATTATTTGTCTGATTATATAATAATATAATTAATATTTTATATTAGATTACTCTAAAACGTTTAACAATGCTATCTCCTAAACTGAATTAAGTAGTACACTATAGAAATTTAATACAAGCTGTTATGTATTGTATAAATATAATGCAAATCTATAGAATTATCCATTTCAATCAGTTTAAATGGATGGCATCGTATGTTGAGTAATGCACCAACATTATAGTAAAGGCGAAAAGCTAGCGTGTTCAGAATATGTAATAAAGCGGATTTCTAAAAAATTAGTAAGTAGCAAAAATAAAGAAAATTAAGCATTAAAAGTAAAAATATTATACGGACAGTTGGCATTCAATTAAAATGTGATTCCTGACATCGGAATTCTTGAAATTGAGTCTCGGTATTCAGCAGACACAGAAATAACAAAAATTAAATACCAATCATTTATTCCATATACAAATAACTTTAGAAGTAATAATGAAATACGGATATTCGTTCTACAGTCGGACGCATATTTATATCTTCACGAAAAATTTATTTATGTCAAGGAAAAAAAATGATAACAATAATTCTTTTTATTAAATAATTCGGTATAATAAGTACAAATTATTAATACAGCCCTACTGTCTCAACCAAATGAAAAAAAAACTTTATTAAGAAAGCAACTCACAGTTATGGTGCGTAGATTACCCAGCTGCTAAAATTGAAGTTAACAGTAAATATACACGTAAATCACAGATGGAATCATAATAAACGGGGATTCTCGCCAACATGATAACATTATATTGTTGGGAATTTGGGCAGTCCCTGTGCTGACTGAATATCTATGATAATAAGTAAAAATACATAGAATGGAATCGACGTATCATAGAATCTATGTCTTTATTGCCATTGTAAAACAAATAATATTTTAGAAACATTTACGAACGATTCGCAAATGAAATTATATAGAATGCTACACATAAAACTAAAACTGTATCATGTACAAGAGCCGCAGGATATTTTTTCTTAAATCTTGTTTTTTTAAATGATTGTTTTCGGATAATAATATACTTATTACATTTCGACGTAAAGTTCATATTTTTATGAAATTCTTTCACATATTAAACAATGTTTATAACGTGTAGTATTTAGTCGTTATAAAAATAAATTGAACATTATATAATTGTATTTATGGTGTATAGCCAGTTTAAATTTAACATTAGTACGCGTTTGGACACCGTTGCGTCCACACGTTTATTACGCGAAACGTCTTAATTAGCTCCCGATAGCAGTATCGTAGCGATTACGCCGAGCCGATGGTAATGTATTATTATCTAATTATTATACGACACAAAATACACTAACACAAACCCGATAGCATCGAACAACCGCTGCACACAGGCGATAGCCCGTTAGATAATTATACGTAAAATATTACGTACATCAGAATGAACCCTGAAGTCAATATTTCTATTTCAAATAACACACAACGGTCAAACACTCCGAAAAAATATAAAGTTCCTCCACTCATAATAAAAAAAAATAGACTTCTCTCAGAAGAAAATGAATCAAATTCACCATCCCTAAACTCCGACAATGAATTCAGATCACCACGAAAAACATCCAAAAAACACGATTCGATAAACAAAAATAAATTTTTCTCAACGCCAAATCTCTATTTACCATTAGAAAATATGGATACAAACCAAATAGAAACATCGACAAACACTAATACTACACCACCTGAAGACCAAAATGAAAATTTAAATAACTACGTTACACAACCACAAACCAGTGATAATAATCCAAAAATACCTCCATTATTCGTAATAAATATATCGCAATTTACACAGTTTCGCCAAGAGATAACAGAAGCTATACAAAACGATTTTATAATCACAGCAAAATTAAAATAAATGTCGAAACAATAGATGACTTTCGTACACTCATCAAATTCCTGGACGAAAAAAAATATGAATATTACACTTATAGGCTAAAAAATGAAAAAGATATCTGTAATGGCAATAATGGCAATACAATTATCAAATCATCTCATATTACAAGACATCTTCACACGCAAAAAATTACTAAACTGCATAATAATCACCGAACTACGGCGAAAATCTAAGGATCCTCCCCAATGCACAAATTGCCAGAGATACGGTCACATACACAAATCTTGTAAACTTCAATCCCGCTGCGTTAAATGCAATGGTTCACATCACTATTCTGAATGCACCAAAGTTCCAGAAACACCGCTAAATTGTGTTAATTGTAAAGGAAAACACCCGGCTAATTACGAAGGTTGTACTTACTTCAAAAATATTAAAAATAAAAAAACTAATAACACACAAAAAACTACACTTACCGAAAACGAACCTTCAGCAAAATCAAACACAATAATAAACGCAAATAACTCTCACCAAAAAATATTAAATCCAACCACATATGCAGAAATAACTAAAGAAAAAACAAATCCTAATCAAACTACACAAAACAACGCCGATCATGTATTCACAGAATTTCTAAATGAAAATCTACAAAAAACAATTACACAATTTATTGAAAACATTTTTAAAAATATACAGTCAATCATAAGCTCTATTTTCAACTCTGTAATAAGCAATTTATCTATACCCATTAATAATGAATACAATTAATCTAAATGAAATTAAACTCGTTAACTGGAATGCCAACAGCATAAAATCTAAAAAATCTACTGTAATAGAATTCTTATCACGCCATAAAATATCTATAGCTTGTATTACAGAAACTCACTTTAAAAATTCCGATATATTTAAGATCAATGGGTTTAATGTATATAGAACGGACAGAAACTCAACCCACTCCTCAGGGGGAGTAGCAATATTAATAAAAAATAATATCTAACATCATCAATCCACCATTCCTGATATGATCAACTTAGAAGCCATCGCCATAACTGTATCAACAGATGGACATGATATAAAAATAATCGCTGCATACAACCCACCCAACAAAAAAATCTAGAGCCAAGACATATCCGAGCTATTCAAAGATAAACCAACTATACTCTTAGGGGACCTCAACTCGAAACATCAAACCTGGGGCTGTTTGAAAACAAATCAAAATGGTAACAAACTTCTCAAAATCACATCAGAACAACGAATAATAATATTACCTTCCCCTAGTCCAACCTTTCAACGACCCGGAAGACAACCAGATATACTTGATATCGCTCTAATCTACGATCTTCCAATCAACTTACACCACCAAGTCTTAAACGAACTGGATTCAGATCATGTTCCTGTTATCTCCACTATGAATAATCAAATAAAAATCAATCATCCTATTCCAAAACTAATTAACGCCCCCATAAAATGGGAAACCTTCAGAGAAATTTTAGATAAAAACCTTAATAACCAAAAACAATATCAAAACATAGATGATATCAATAAGAGCACATAACAGAAGCCATAAAAATAGTAGCGACCCGAGCACAGATTAAAAAAAAACACAGTAACATAATTCAGTCCACTGACTCTCTCCCAATCATTATACAAAATTTAATCAAAGAAAAACACAAAGTAAGAAAAATTTCGTAAAGAACAAGAAATTTAGGAGTTAAAAGAAGACTAAACCAGTTAACTAGAAGAGTAAAGTGGGAATTAGATAACATAAGATATAACTCTTACAGTGCTTACCTGGAAAAAATCAATCCGAATGACTCAAGTCTTTGGTTAGCTACAAAAACAATACTCAGGCAGCGCAATGTTATACCCTCTTTAAAAAACGGATTAGCCAATTATGACACAAATGCAGAAAAGTCCGAAGCCTTTGCAGACTGCTTTGAATTATGCTTCACCACGGAAGATGACACTCATCATCAAAACGAACACTCAGAAGAAATGTCAAACAAAATTAATTACGAGCATAACACCATTATCACGTCAACATCCCCCAAGGAAATACAATTAATCATATCAAAATTAGCAAGCAAGAAAAGTCCCAACCATGACTTAATAACAAATAAAATTTTAAACAACCTTACTTCAAAAGCATAAACATACCTAGCCTCTCTATTTAATTCAACCATGAGTATAGGTACCTTTCCCTTTACATGGAAACATGCCATAATAGTCCCAATCCATAAACCTGGAAAACAAGCAAACTCTCCCACAAGCTACAGACCAATAAGCCTATTACCAACCCTATCAAAGCTATACGAAAGGATTTTACTGAATAGGATAAAACCATTCTTACACATAATCCCAAAATACCAGTTTGGCTTCAAAACACAGCACTCCACATGCCACCAGATCCAACATATATCAGAAATAATTGTGCATGGTTTCGAAAACAAAATATATACTACAGCAGTTTTTCTCGATTTAACACAAGCCTTTGATAAGGTCTGGCATCATGGGCTTGAAATAAAACTGAAAGCACTTAATCTTCCCATGTACCTGCTAAAAACCATCACATCTTTCATAACAGACAGAATATTCCAAGTGAGAATAGACACAGACCTATCTCTACAACACAAAATCAAATCTGGAGTACCACAAGGATCAGTATTGGGGCCAACACTATTTAACATTTACTGCCATGACATCCCCAATCCCCCTAACTCTCAACTGGTAATGTCTGCGGACGACACAACAATACTCACGCAAGATAGCGTATTAAACTTATCAATCGAAAAACTACAATCTTCATTAAACGAAATTACCTCCTGGTTCAAAAAATGGAAGCTGAAACTAAATCCGACTAAAAGCGAGGCTAAAATATTCACATTAAAAAGATATAACGATCCAATAAATATAAGCATAAACAACCAGATCATACAATGGAACAGAAAAGATGACTCAGTGAAATACCTTGGAGTTTTTCTCGATGAAAAACTGACATGGAATATCCACATAAACAAAAAACTTACTCAGGGATATGCCAGGATGAGAATTCTCTACCCCTTAGTGAACTACAAATCAACTCTCCAAATGAAATCTTCTCTCCTTCTCTACACCGCAATAATCAGACCACTGATAACTTATGCCTGTCCTGTATGGTCCGCTGCCTCTATAACTAAAATAAATAAAATATAAATCTTACAAAATAAATTCTTAAGGATATGTCTCAAAGCACTGTGGTTCATGAGAAATCGCCAGATCCATAATGACACGAAAATACCCCTGATAAATACATGGATTAAAACCCAATTTAAAAATTTTCACGCCAAACTAAAAATCTTGGACAGTGCTCGTCATTACAATATAGGAAGAAAAACACTCAATAGACGTCTGCGGCCTCGACTTCCCCAGGACATTCTTTTAACAGACACAGAAGACTCATCATCAGAAAATGAAGATCATTATTAATATACTAGACCTCATCGTTATTATTATATTCATATATGTAACACATTATTATATCACTCTCATTATTGATAATTATGTCATTAATAAATTTATAATCATTTAAATTTGTAACAAATAAAATTGTAAAAACTAAAAAGTTGTAATAGCACTAGGTGTGCTAAAACATTTTATAATTATAATAAAAAAAAAAAATAAAAAATTTAACATTTGAATAGAAATCAGCGTCTATTTCATTATGACGGTAGTATTATTTTTTACGTTACCGAGGTGATTGAATGAAAAACAGATTAGAAATATTAGTTGGCCAAAAAAACATTAATTATGATAAATATCAACGGTTGATAATCTAACCTAGACATCCATACTCCCAAAGCTACATTTCATATTGTAAGAATAATACATTTTTTGCATTGTGAGAGACCGTAACTGACAAACATAAAAATTGAAACATTGTATGTCTAAAAGTTTTATTTTTATTATATATATATATATGTATATATATTGAAATGTTAAAATCCGTATTAAACTGTGGATTTTCTCGTCATATCGTTTTTCAGCTTCTTATTAGCTATGCAATATATTGGTGTATTATATTGGTGTTTTTTTTTTTAAATATTTATACAATTGTAATATATTATAAGATTCTGGGAGTTTTCTTCTTATGTTAACATTAAAAAATAATATAATAATAATTGTTATTTTTTTTCATAATATATTTATATTATTTCATATTACATTTTAACTGATTCGGGCTCAAACTAAAATATTATTAATTTATTCATTGTATGTGTATTTCGAAATAAAGTGTCACAGAGACGTTTGGAAAAGTATAATATATATCATAAACTATACTACAAGATACAATTTAAGTTATTTTAAACAATATTAAAAATTAAATTTTAATTTTTCTTATACGTCGGCCACAATCATATTTCTATTATACATAGTTACAGTAGCTATGAGATATCAAAATACACAACCATCCAAACTACGAAAGCAAATTTTAAATAGCCTTCATTCAGTACGAAACAGTCGAACAAGAAATATTACAATAAAATCAGTGATAAGTTTTATTATTTGTTTTATTAATTGATACGTCGGATATAATATTTTTTTTTTTAGTAATTATTTCGGATCACAGCTCATATATACACACCAGTAAAAACCGCAGATATTTTCTTATTTCCTTTTTTTATTACTTAGAAAGTGTGTGTCATATTGCTTATATTTATTTATCGTTGAGATTACTCGTGAGATTAAAACATGATTCAAACCTATAATAATACTACGAAACGGACTGATTTGGATAAAAAACTGGAACACGGAAACAGCACAATCGGAGATTATTGGACTAATATGGACCATGGCTTGATGGCTTCCCTTTTACCAAAGGGTTGCAATCTCGCGGAAGAATTGTCTACGATAAAATCGAGCCGGGGGAATATCGAGAGCTCAAAGTTGACTCATGAGCGTACAAACGAGGGTACACCTGGCCCAGCGACGGATGGACACAAAACTGTGTCGACAACGGAACCGATAAAGTTACAAAATACCGAAATTAACAAGTTTGGAAATGATTAAAATAAACCATTGTTTTATGTTGTTGTTTTAGTTGCGAACATCTGCAAAGAAAAGGAAAGAAAAACCGATTTATTACGAACATAGCTAAAAGGTGTTATGTATGTAAAAAACACTGGGGCTGGTGGCGGTTGGAAAAATGCACCGGTATATTATAATTAATATAACAATATAATGCTATTAAAACAAACTAATATAATTTTCCATATTATAGAATGTTCAAAATATATGCACAGAAAATGTACAAGTAAAAAACATACAAAATGCGATTCTGCGATTGTCACGGACTTAAAACCAAAGGACGCGATGTTGCCGTGTGTGCTATTTACCCCAGCTATTGCAAAAATACAAATTTTATACAAGTGCATTGATTTGCTAATCGATACGCATTTGACATTTGTTTCACAATGGATACACGTGACATTTAAAAAAGTAAGCCTATTACACGAGTGACTAGTTTTGTTTTATTTTTATATCGATACAATTACATATATAGGTGCAACATTTGAAAATAATTCCCCAACGAATCGAGGCGAAAAAACCGGTGGTCAGTATACTTTTATCGTGTCATTTTTGTCATAACCTAACCTAAACGTATATTCTTAATACTTTTTCAGCAGATTCCCCCGATAACCAAGACTGTGCAAAAAATGTTACATACAAACGGTATGTATAACATTAAAATTTTTTGTGGGAAAATATGTAGTTTTGTAATACAATACGTCCGGTACATTTTATGAAAAACACTTTCAGAAGTCATTTCGAAAAACTGCCAGCATGTCTTTAACTATTACATTATAGAACACATATTTTTCTATATTAAATTTAAAATTTATACATTTCACTAGTCATTATAATATGTGTCCGATTTCAGTGAGAAGAACAAAATTCAACAGGAAAGACGTGCAATACTATTTCGAGCATGTCAAACGATTTACGAAAGACACGTCACAGGTACAAGAATATACTTAAACTAAATGTTGTATATTGTCACAATAATAAACTTACCTAATGATAATTTATGAAAATTGTTTATTTTTGCCGGAAAGACTACGACACAGCATATTAATAAAATCAGAAAATATTGGATAATGCGATATATTCTGTTTGAAAAATTTGACATGGGAATTCTCCTAGACCACGGTATATTATTCATGGTTTATGATTTTACTACTTAATTTATCTTATAAATATATATTTTTTTGTTTATCAGAGAGTTTCTATTCCGTGTGTCCCGAAGTGTTGGCACGGCATATTGCCGACAGATGTAAATGTGCCTCCATAATCGACCCATTTTGCGGTGCTGGCGGAAACGTCATACAGTTTACCAGAACGTGTCGAAATGGTACGAAATTATACAGAATATTTATTATAATTTAATTGTTTGTAACGCGTTTGTACGTTTGTTGTTTACAGTGATCGCATCTGACTTTGATGAGACGAAAATTAGTATGGCCCGACAAAATTCTACAATTTACGGGTGTCGGCACAAAATTGAATTCAAAGTCCAAGACTATTTTTCAATTGTTGGACAACATGCTGATATTGTGTTTATGTCGCCACCGTGGGGTGGACCGGAGTATCTTGCACGGGAGGTCTACAGTTTATCGTCCATGTGCGAGGCCAACGGGGGCGGTGAAAATATCGCCAAGATAGCGAGATCAATAGCCCCAAAATTAGTGCTACATTTACCACGCACGATTGACAAGAAAGAGGTCTGTTGTGCCAAATATTGTACACTGTAAATAATATACACATTTGCGTATTGATACAATTTTCACTTAATTTTTCAGTGCTTGCTTATCGCTGGAAAAATCGGCTTCCAACGTATAATATTTGAAGAGAATTTTATTAACTCGAAACATAATTCCACAACAGTGTTCTTTAGTTAGATTTTTTTAAAACATTTCAAATTGTATCAAGGTTAGGTTTTTTTATTGAGCCAATTAGAGTAATGTGAAACAATACAATGTGCCGGGTTACTGAAATGATCGATTCCCTTTTATATTACTAACGAGGGTTTCTCTATCCAAGACCGAACCCATGGACGATTACACTGCCACGCATACGGATGATTACAGAACCATACAAAATAAATGACCGCGGAGTAAAAGACATGGATAAGATACTACAGCTATAGCATAAACTAATTTTTTAAGAACGGTTTTTTGTTTTATGCACTTTACTTATTTCTAATTTTTTTGAAATTACAGCGTTTTTGGTTATGACGGCAATATTATACTATATTACCGGGAGATTAGATGATTAATGGAATTTAAATATTAGTGGCCCAAATTTATATAAATATTAAAAAAGTAACAGTTGCTAACCTAACCTAATGGACCGACTAAATCAAACTAAAGCCACATTTCAAATTGACTTCAGTCTGAGCGAAACCATCGAACGAGAAACATTGAAATAATAACAGTGTGTACGTTTAATCGTTTTTTTTTTTAATTTATCGATACGAATTAATATGATTATTTTAATATTTTATAGGTTATTTTATTATACTGGATCATGCGTCATTCACAGTACATATGTATATATGTTACCCCTTCCCCCCCAATTGGACCCACCTTGTCGTCGTGAGGGGGCTTGCGGGCTCTTCGCTGAGTCGGATACTAAGAGATACTAAGCGGTCCTTGGGCAGTCCTTACTTTTATTAGTCGGGTCTAGCCAGCCTTTACTTTTGTTAGTTGGGCCTAGCCTTGATACCTGTACCCTGGGCTTATTGACTAGGGACGGGCAGGCCTAAGCATACCTGTCGGAGAAGAAAAACCTGCTCCCACTTAACCTCCCACAGAACCGTGATTGAGGTGGTAAGTCTTGGCTGGGAGTGGCCGAGCATGACCTTTATTGGTTGGTCCCGGGAAAACCTGTCTTACATAATTTTCTGGCGATAAGCCCTCTCCGCAGTAAGCTGCACTGCTGCGGAGCGACGCACCTTTCATGCTAACTCGTGGGATTAAACATGATGAAAAACAATTATAATACTACGAAACGGACTGATTTGGATAAAAAACTGGAAAACGGAAACGGCACAATCGGAGATTTTTGGACTGATACGGACCATGGCTTGAGGGCTTCCCTTTTACCAAAGGGTGGCAATCTCGCGGACAAATTGTCTACGAGTAAATCGAGCGGGGGGGATATCGAGAGCTCAGAGTTGTCTCGTGAGCGCACAATCGAGGGTACACCCGGCCCAGCGACGGTTGGACAGAAAACGGAACCGATAAAGTAATAAAAACCGAAATCGTGGAAATGTTTAAAATTTAACTACTTTTTTTCGTTGTCTTTTAGTTGCGAACATCTGCAAAAAAAACGAAATAAAAATCGGTTCATCAGGAACATAGCTAAAAGGTGTTATGTATGCAAAAGGCACTGGGGCTGGGTGGCGGCTGGAAAAATGCACCGGTATATTATAATTAATATTACAATATAATGCTATTGAATAAACTAATATAATTTTCCATATTACAGAATGCTCGAAATATATACACCGAAATTTACAAGTGAAAAACGTACAAAATGCGATTCTACGATTGTCACGGACTTACAATTAACGGACGCCTTGCTTCCGTGTATGCCATTTGCCCCGGATTTCGAGAAAATTCAAATTTTATACACGTGCATTATATTACAAATCGATACGCATTTGACATTTGTTTCACAATGGATACAGGTGACTTTTAAAAAAGTAAACGTTTTTGGTTATGACATCAATATTTTATTATATTACCGGGTGATTATATGATTAACGGAATTTAAATATTAGTGGGCCAATTTTTTATAAATATTAAAAAAAAGTTACAGTTGCTAACCCAACCTAATCGACCGGAAGCACAGGTTCATAAAATGTTGTACCTAATGATAAATATAGGTCAGTCTCGAATAATTTTTTCTCTTTTGAAGTGCAAATTTTGATTTTTAAAAAACGTAAGAAATATGTTACTTTGCTACAATTATGTTTATATTATTGAGAGTTACTGTTGCCCTGAGAGGACAAAATACACAACCATACAAATTTCGAAAACACATTTCAATTTGTCTTCATTCTTTGTGAAACATTCGACCGAGAAACATTGAAAAAAAAGTTTTTTTTTTTATAATAATACGAATTCTTAGTTATATTATAATATTATTTAGGTTCTTGTATATTCATTAGGACTACAAAAGTGTATTTTTATAGAATTCAGGAATACTGTTTCCTGCGGCTTTCACGGTAAATGTATGTTAACCATAGATGTTCCCCCTAATGCTTGTAGGCCTCTGGCTAAGTCTTACTTTAAGGTCCTTAGGCAGTCTTTAAATTTATTAGTTGGGTCTAGCCTCGAGACATTGTACCCAGAATATTGTACTATCGGAAAGCAGTTTGGCAATGTCTGAATGGCCCCGGCTGTTGAAAACAATCAAACAAGGATATGAACGAAAATACGAATCCAAAGACGATATAATGACGAAAGTAAATATACATATAACTGATCTATCAAAATGTGCGAATTGAGACAATAATGCCATGGCAAAAATGAATAACAAGGTCCACATCAACCCGACTATTTACAAACAATAAATTACAGCAATGGTTCATACGATTCATGTTGTGATATGACTGTAGGCGACTCCTAAAAATTTACTCTATGGACCACAAAGGGAATTTAGACGAGTTGTAGACCACCGATATGCTCATAGAATATGTTACGTAATAGTCATAAGAATATACCATTAGGATACAGAATGATTTTAATAGTTGGTAATGTTGTGGAATATAATATTATCAACACCAAAGTATCAATACCAAAATCGGTCACTTGCTCATCAGATTCGCCAGATATTGCAGTAGATTGCAATAATTGTCCATTTTGCGCGGTATAAATATTTTTGGCCGACATTGTAAAACGGATACGATTACTGCTCATTCGGTACGGAAAATTCCTAATTTTTTATAAAAATCCATATTTCCTTATTTTTTATTTTTCATTGGCGCGTATATAATTAAGTCTTGCCTGTTCGTTTTGTTTATGACCGCAGCGAAAACTGGTAAAATATTTTCAAACACGACGATATAATTAATACGCGGCCATGCACGTTTTTCCTTTTTTTTTTCTAACCGTCGAATATTATTCATTTAGATACGTTTCATGGATCGCCAACAATTCACAGCAAATAAAATATTAAATTGTATCATTTTTCTATGCATTACTGTTTTATACACGTATGTACTGTTCAAAACGGTTAACTTTTCTTAAATAACTAAAATATTTAATATACTAATGTAATACTTAATATACGTCATTTATTAGGAAATAGTTATTTCAATAGCATAATGATTGAATATAATGAAATGAAAGTACAATAATAGTTTGAATACGGTATATTCTGATGCAGATTCTCTACATTACGAAATATGAACTGACAACTTTTTATGAATTAGTAAATAGTTTATATACATATTTTGAAACATCAAACTCTCCTTAAACGTATTACTGCTTCGACGATAGCAGATAAAATCGTCCGGTGATTATTAAAAATAAATTGGCGAGTTAAATAATAACAAAGTTTATAATGTTCCGACCAAATTTATATTTGTATAAGATTCATGACGCTTAAATTAAAACAGCTAATGACGTAAATGTATGTTCAGTATAAATATGACCTATTTTTATATTCATAACTTTACGTTTGATATAATTTTTTTTGAATCTTTTAGCTTTTTTAATAATTCTTGACATTACATTAATTGAATTTAAGTCTTGTTATTCAGAAGACACAAAAATAACACAAATTGAATACCAATCATTTATCCCATTTACAATTTAATTCAGAAATAATGATGGAATACGGATATTAGTTCTATTGTCTGATACATATCCATATCTTCACGAAAGATTTATTTATGATGAGGAAAATAAATGGTTACAGTGATTCGTTTTATAAGGTGGTACGGTATGATAAGTACAAATTAATAATAATACGGCCCATCTGGCTTAACAGATATATTAACAGAATATATATATATAAACAGTAGGGAGGCACTACTGCCTCAACAAAATAATATAAAAACTAAGAAAAATTAAGAATGTAACTCACAGTTATGGTGGGCAGACTGCCCAGCTGGTACTATAGTTTACTGTTAAAATACACGTAAATCACAGACAAAAAACAATGATATAAAAAAAAAATAATATTCACACCTTCACAAAAATTATAATAATAAATAAGAAAAACACTCGGATGCTGATGGTTCTGCGGTAACCACATTCAGAAGGGTTCAAAAAAAGAAAAATAATAACGGCGGCCGATAACGCGTCGTGCAAAACAACACAATTAAAACGAAAAAAAAAACGAACGAATTAAAACATTTATACGTTAAAAATAATAATTTTAATTTTTTTACCGAGTTAAGTTAAAACAAAATTAAATTATTATCAAATAAAGGCAACTTAAGAATAATTGCAATAACTGACTAGGAGCTAAACGAAAACTATAATTTACATAATATCATGACGAAAATATATGCAATCCCTGTGCTGTGCGAATATTTATGGTAATAAGTAAAATGGCATCGACGTATCATTGAATCTATGTATTTTTTGCTATTGTAAAACAAACACCACTTTAGTTATATTTACGAACGTTTCGCACAGGAAATGGATTAGAATGCTACCAAAAAACTAAACCGATATCCTGTAAGATTAATGTAGCGACGATGTACAATATACCCGCATTGGAGAAGTTATTTTTTCTTATATTTTTTGTTTTAAATGATTATAATATACTTATTACTTTTCCATGTTCATATTTTTATGTTATTATTTCGAAAATTGTTTTTTTCACAGTAGAAAATATACATATTTTACGAGTTGTTGAAATAAAATAACTGAAAATTAATGACAAGTACACGGCTCATGCATAGGATATCATCTATTATCTAATTTGTAACCTGGAACACGATTCAAACTATTACGATGATTTTTTAGATGTACATAGGCATATGAATTAGTTGAGTATTATTAGTTTTATGTAATTAAAATATTACACAAAGTTTATTATGTGTAGTATTTAGTCTTTATAAAAATAAATTGAAGGTGTGTAGAGCTAGATTAAATTTAACATTTAAATGGAAATCCAGCGTATTTCCTTATGACGGTAGTATAATTCTACGTTACCAAGGTGATTGAATGAAAAACAGATTAGAAATATTAGTTGGCCAATATAACATTAATACGATAAATAGCAACGGTTGCTAAACTAACATAGACATCCAAAGCACATTTAATATTGTGAGAATAATACATTATTTCCATTGGGTGCGAGACCGTTGACTGACCAAAAACATTGTAAGTCTATTAGTATTTTTATTTTTTTTTTTAAACTTAAACTGTTGATATTTTATAATTTCTTTTTCATATAAATATTTTTATAATTGTTATATATTATACCAACAATTCGTCTTCTTCTTACTATAACATTAAATAATATTATACTAATAATTCTTTTTCATTTTCTAATTATAATATTATTAATAACATATATTATAAATACTTTTTCTTATACTAAATAAAAACATAAATAAAGGAGTCAAAAACATAAATAAAAACAAAAAAAGGATACAATAATTTTTATGTCAATTTTAAACATTATTTATAATATAAATAGTTACGGTTGCCATATTGTAATTACACAACCTTCGGAACTCTCAAATCACATTTCAAATTGTCTTCATTGTGTGCGAAACAATTAAACAAGAAACATTAAAATATAAACAGTGTGTAACTTTAATTGTTTTTTTATTTATTTATTGATGAGTCCGTTATAATATTTCTTTTTTCAGCGATTTTATTAGTCCACAGCTCATATACTTTATTCTAAACCATAAATATTCATATCTTTTCTTTTTTTATTCTTAAGGAAGTGTATTTTTTTTTAAATACTTATTTATCGTACAATAATATTAGGCGTGTTCTTCTTCTGATGATAATATTTAATAATACCATATTTGAATTATATGTTATTATATACAAATAATACTTTGAATTGTTATAAATAAAAACAAATAAAAAAAAGAGTGTTATAATAATTAATATGTAATTTGTGTGCGTTTCCACAGTTTTGGGGTAACACAAAACTATAATTTTTTTTACAAAAAACAGTTTCATTTTTACACAAACCAAAATCAAATGCAAGACTTTTCCATTAAATTCAAGACGTCAACATAGAAATTGATATAAATACAAAAAAAGACTATCCTGCGACATTTTTTATTCACGGTTTATATATAAATCTTCAACTTATACTTTTATTTATTTTAATCCAGTATGTTACTTTAGTGTCATCTGGATAGTTTCGAAATTTCCGGAATAATATTATGTTTATCATTATTATCAGTATGATCCTAGTCAGCTATAGTTTTAGTTAGTTCATGGGGTATAATTTTTGTTCTATGCTTTTAGATCTTTTTCAATTTTTTTTTTTTGAAGTCTCAGTGTTTTTCCATATGACGGCAGTATTATACTACTTTACAAAGATGATTGGATGGTAAACGAAATAGAAATATTAGTCGACCAAATTTACATAAATATTATAAAAAGTAACTGTCACAAACATAACCTAACATTCCGTTTAAACTCCAGAAGCACAGGTTCAACAGAAGTTTTACCTAATGATAAAATAAAAGTAAGCCCGAATAATTATATAATTATTTTCTGTTTAAATAAGTACAATTTTCTTTGTAAAAAACGTTAGAATTATGTTAGCCGGCCATAATAATATTTATATTATACATAGTTACGGTTGCCATGAGAGGACGAAATACACAATCGTCCGAACTCCGAAGTCACATTTCAAATGGTCTTCATTCTGTACGAAACCATCGAACAAGAAACATAACAATAAAATCGGTGTTAAAATTTATTTATTAAAATAGCAAATTATAGCAAATTAATTGCAAATATGTTGTGAAAGTCCGGAGTTTGCAGTTTAAATTGGGGGAGGGGACAACTCCACACGCGTTTTTATGTTTTAAAACGCTCACGCTGAAATGCTCTTAATAATGAGTATGTATTACCGTTATGTTTTAAAAATATAATATAAGAACTACATCCGCACGACGTGCCATTAGTTTGACAATTTTTTTCGCAACTTAAAAAATGTTATTTAAACGACTGTAAGACGACATTATTATCACAGTTGTAATAATAAAGTTTGATTACAAAACTTTCGATCTACGAGAAAATAATAAACACGGGGAAAAATATGGCAACTTTACCAGAGGAGTTAATGAAATATTTTAGTAAAATTATTTACGTCGAACCGTTCTCTGCAGTTAACAGCGATGCGACGTGGGACTCGTTTTAAAATTACGAAATTTGGCAAAATTTCAAAATAAAACGCATGCACGTAACCGTACCTATACCAGAAATTTAAAAAAAATGTGTAAAAATCGAAAAATCGTTGGCATTGCCACAATTTCAAAAAACAAGAAGTAAAATAAATAAAAAAACCAGCCAAGTTCATCATCGTTTGTGTAGGAAATCGTGTGATTATTATTGCGATCCAAAAAAATTACGTTTGTAATTTATAATCGTCACGATGCTTATGACTATATATTGGCTGTCTCGCGAAGAATATACCCATTGCAATATCTCATAAGATTACGAATATAATCAAATTAGGTATTTTAAATTTTTTTTATGACCCACAGGGATAAGGACTACAAAAATATTCATATATCGCTATATTCAATAGGTTTTTTTTGTGTAACAGTGCTTTGATTAATAAAACATACTAGAAATAATATTTCAATACACTACTACAGTATTAAATTAAACACTATTTTGCTGTAAACTAAAAAAAAAAAATATTAAAAATCACGAGGGTCATGAAAATAAAAATTTGAAACATTTTCAGAAGAATAAACTCTATAAAATGGGTATCTTCAAATTTGTTAAAGATAATAAAATAAAAAGTTTTTTTTTAATTTTTACCAAACTTTTTAGTCTTTATCTCTATTATAAGTCATGTAAAAAAAAAAAACCCAGAATTTGATTATTAAGTTATACACAATGGGTATAATTTCGTGGGACAACGTGTATATAAAGATGACAAATAACAGAAATTGCATATTTTCGTTTGTGTCTCCTATTTGTACAGCTATATAAGTAAACTGTTCTATAATATAACCTAACGCGTTTATTTGTGATCTTTTTTTTATTTTTATTTTTAAATTTTACATTTGTCTTTTTTGCGTATATTTTTTTTTAAACGCGTAATATATTGGTGAATTTTGCCCCTATAATTTCATCGTCCCCAAAATTATATTCATCCCTCTCTCTCTCTCTCTCTCTCTATATATATATATATATACGAGATATACTTGATGACAAACATGTCGGCTTTCGCGTATATTCGCCCTACGACGCGTCAGTTGTTTGTTTGTCGATTAATAAATGTATTATTTATTCGTTTCGTGTATGCCTCAGCCATCGACGTCACCACAATTTACATGTAAAATCTGTCGGTGTCCCGCAAGGTCACTATATCTGGTCACTGCTCACTTCAGTTGCATGACCCTCATTGACACCGCCGTATTAATATATGGCGCGCGATTAATATTATACTCAGGATAAAATATAAAAACAAATTTACTCAATGATTTTTTGTCTCCCACCCCCAAAACGTCGTACTACATATTAATAATAATGATATTATTACAAGTTGATAATATCTACAGACGAACAAGAACAAGGCGCGATTTTATTTATGTTCATAGAAGCGGAATACCACTGAGGATGGAAAATGAAATCTCCTCAATAAAATATGAATAGATATATTTTTTTTAACAAGTACGTACGCACATAAATAAATGTAATAATATTATATCCGGAATTATTTTTGTTTTAATTCATATTTCACATAGTAAATTAATAGATTGTGATGGCACCGGTACATTTTTTAGATTCGTTTTTAGAAATCATTTTTACGGCACGATAATATTCTAATTACCGACGAGTGAGTGCTCAGGGATACCTATTTATTATACTACTAAAACTTATTTCATTATCACTTAAAACCAAACATTACCGAAGAATAAATACAATTTGCATACCAACGTTTTTTTTAGTTTATAAATTTCGATAATTATTTTATTGTTATAACGCTAGAATTAAATATATAATTATAATTATTTAGTTCATTTTCAGTTTGAATTTTTATAATCGGTCATATAATACGTTATACATTCGAAATTAATACGATTTTAGAACAAAACTATATAAACCTATAGGAACTTGTTTACATTCAACTAATTTACGTTTTATTTTGTGCCTACTTTTCTGATAAAACTCAACTGAAAAGCTTAATTGTTTATGAAATTATCAAAAGCCTCGAATAAACTAAATGAAAAATAATAACAATCAATTTAATGTTAAAACATTTTAACAAACAAATTTAATAATAATAAGACCTCAACAATTTTCTCATAGAATTTTAAATACTAGTCATCGTCGGTCAATTAGTTTATTAAAAAAAAAATGTCAAATGAGAGGACTCATATAACTTCCTTATTGACTTATAAGAAAATACCCCTGAATGAGATCTCTTCCCAGTGGTAGATTCAGCGAGCGGGGGAAGGAAGTCATTCGACTATGAAAGAAGAATACATTTTTTTTTTTTTTTTTCAAATCGTTTTACGTTCATACTATTATATTATATAGTAGCTTAATATTTCAATTACGCAGTAATTTTGCAATGGAAGAGATAGCGAAAAATTAATTATAACATATATATATATATATATATATATATATATATATACAATATTATCTTCTTTTTTTTTCTTTTTTTTATTAATAGCCCAGCACCGTATAATATGGAAATCCGCAATATGCGTTTACAGCGGAAACTAATTTTGGATTACATTAATTGTCGAATCGTTATTCGTCGTGTATTATACGAGTTGAAACCGCAAAAACGATTTCGTTTAGAAAATAATAATATTCGAATATTATCGTCGTTCTAATATTTGTTTTTAATTGAAAAAACAAAAAAAAAAAACCCAATAAATAAATTTCCTAGGCGTGAAACATTGCGTACGATTCTAAATGTTTGAATAACATTTTTTTTTTTTTTTTTATAATAAAGTAATCCAGAAAATATAATAAATGATCGGTAGTTTGTCTCAGAAATAATAATATATACAGGTGTCTATACGTAAAATACGAGCAAGCGTATAGAGAATGTATTTTTTTAAAAATATTCAAATATCATTATACTATAGTTAACTGCACGTTTGAAAGTTATAAGTACCGGTTTGTAAAAAATATTGTTTAATTTTCGACTTTATATATCCATAATGCTACATTTTCAACTAAAACTCTAAGAGGATATTATACAATACATAATTATGTGTACATTATACGGCCTCGAAACAGATTTGAAATAAACTCTGTAACAATAAGATGTCCATGTGGATACGTCTACTGAGAACGATCATTTATGTTTGTTATCTGTGAAGATTTTATACACAATTGGTTTTTGTGTTTCCCAGGTGATATAAAATTGTTTAACGATTTTATTTACGATTTTTTTCAAAGTGTCACCCATATTTCGTACACCCGTAGATACACATTGACTTTTAATAGTTATCCAATCCTAGGTTTGTAAAGGGAATATTTTTTTTATACATTTCGATATGCGTAACACCAATAACGGATAAATAAGTTTATGAGTTGAGTTACAATTGTGTGAAATTTCGACCGGACCAGTGGGGAAGAGTGATAAATTCCACGTCGATTTTTAAATTATAAATCCTTCCCTGTTTCTCCGGTCTACACTTTAATACTGTTATAACTCATTAATTCAATATTAGTGTTACGCGTACCAACATTTTTTTCTATCATCGCCAAAAAAAAACCAAAAAAAGTGTATACTTATCAGGTCTATTGCACGTTCGATTTACAGGCGTAAAGGTTCGAATGCGCTTTTGCTTTGTGCGTCGCGGAAAAGTCGTGACGTTTCGTGCGTGTGTTGGGGAAATAAATTTTCGCCCGAACTGCACAAAGTGACACTACTTTAACGATAATAATGACAATAAAAAATAATTACAAATTTTGTTTTTTTATTTTCGGTGTTTCGGACGGCAAATAATTGCGTGCCCAGTGAATTGCATAACCGGAGTGCCGTGTTAAATCAAAACCGTCTGATCCGTTAGAAAACGCGACACGACTATTACACGCAGTCCGGAAATTATGAAATGTTTGTGTAGGTTATAAAAAAAAACCAAAAAACTATTACAACCGAGTGACTAAACAACCGGTATACGCTTAAGTAAAATAGTATTTTTTAATTGTATATATTCCACAACAATATTATTAAAATATTACTAATCAAAACACCTTAAAATATTTCCGTAGTCCGTAATTATACGTTGGATGTAATTTTAAATATATTTGAAAATATTGAAAATAGGATCGCTAAATCGTGTTCTACAATATGTCCGAAAACGAAAAACCTAATAAAAGTGCAATGGATAATCGTGCAGTGACGGTGAGAGAGAAAGACAGCCCGGTTTGAGTTATTAGAGACATGCACACACTTTTACCCTCCGATAATAATAATAATAATAATAATATTGAGTACCCGTATTATGCGATAGTGCATATAGGTAAGTTTTCGGTCCGTTTCCCAAGTCGTTGTATATGGGGACGCATGTAATGTCCCAGAAAAAAAACTGCTAGAAATTTAAAAAAAAAATAATAACCACAATGTAAAAATTCCAGAAAATATTTTAACTGCCAGGCAGTATGAACCCAGTAAATACAATGGACAGAATGTAAAAACTCCAGAAAATATTTTAACAGAAAGTTAAACAACAGAAGCCCGACCGTGAGAAATAATTGATAGCGTTTTCTAGTTAATTTCTTTTTTTTGGGATTCCTACTTTCCGGAGATCTGCGTCCAGTAAAACTATTTTCTGGTCGTTTTATTTACTGTACATTTTTTTTTTTGGATTTTGCACGTTCTTGTATATGGTGTATATAAGTACCCGCACACACGACGGCGATGAACATTAAATAATACAATATGCTCGTGCACACGTATACACATATACACACTATTATTATATTGTAATATTTATGCGCACGTAAACGATATTATCATCTCGTTTTGCATAATATTAGGGTGAGAAAAAAAGCGAATTTTTACGAGCGAAATGTAGGTCGAGCTTCATGTGCGTTTTACCGATTGAAACGTTTTTTTTTTCATAAAAAAATTCTGTTTGGTTTGGGCCGGTTAAAAAGACAAATGATCGTTTTCGAACAAGTGTCGTTTTTGGTCTAGTGTTGTTTTGGAGGCGTCCACTGTATTCTGCATCATCAGTGTCTCTTCGGCCACGTCAGCATACCGACGTTTTAGTTTTGTGTCTGATGGAGCGGAGTCCCCCCCATAACACTTTTCTAATCATCTATTCGCTTGAACGGTATTTTTTCCCATCAAGATGCAATGTAAAATTAAAACGCCGCACTCGTGTTTTAGATGACGTTACAAACTGGATTTTCTTCAATGGCCGCTGTAATAACGGCCGCAATTATTCGGACAGTAAATAAACAGCTTACAGGAATCTGAAATAAAAATACACGGCGTTAATATTATTAATAAATACCCGCGTGGCTAATAAATACTAGATATACCCGTATAACGCTTTTTCTACCGGAAGACATGGTCTGATCTATACACTCGTATACCATTTTCGGTAACGAATTTCGTCCAGTTGGTACTTTAAAATGGTCATTTTTTTGTTTTATTACGCCGCACAAAAAAAAAACTACCAAAAAAAAAAAAAAAAAATGAAGAATAAACTGCCAGAACACGGGATTTTATTATTTCTCCGTAACTCCGAAAATAATTGTTCTGGGCACTTGAAATTTTTTACATAAAATCTATCATTGTAATATGATGACATGCGGAAAATGTCGAAAAATTAATTTCAATTTTGAGTTATTTACAGACATTGTGATCTTTTCAAGGTTTTATTTACTCCATTCTAAATGTGTTAAAAAAATCTCCAAAAATTGGTAGTGGCAATTTTTATTGTATAGCCGTTTAAAATGTCTAGTTTAACAACATTGTCGGTATTGTACGATAAAATTTTATACGTACGTAATGTTTTGTACGTAATGTAAAACAGTAAATTAACATCGTAATCATACCATAAATAACATCGAGAAATCCATTAATAACGCGTTTGATATAATATAATAATAATTGATGATTGATGACGTATTTTAATATGTTTTTTTTTTTTTCGTATTATGTCTCCGATGAATAATAACACATCCGCGATTTTGCTCAGAAATCGCATTGTGCCTCCTAATCTATTTTTATTATTACTATCACAATAAAAAAGCGAAAAAAATTTAAATACATTTTCAGCGTTCATATATAAAAATAAAAAAAAAGTACACGTATACGTACATAATATAAAACGATATTATAATAAATAGCGTAAAAAGTAGAGATTTAATTCAAATTATTCATAGATAAATTAAACATTTTAATAATTTAATAATTAGGTATTTTATTTTGTATGACGACGAGTGTTCCTATATATAAATATATATAAATAATTCTCCTCGCCGGTTTTAAATAATAATTACACGGACGCGACGATCGTTTGTGTTGAGTCTTTTATTGAACGTTCGTGTCGTCAATCTTTTTATTATTAACACCCCCCCCCACACACACACACACAAACACACACATCTCATAAGATGAAAATTTTAACACGTGTTCGGTCGAAATCGGATTTACTAATATGTTTTTCTCTCCAGTCTACCGACTAATTTTCTGCCGGATCACTTGAATGGATTTTCAAGTTACACACTGTTTCTGAAGGAATTGTAGATCCAATCAGGTGCACTGAACAGGTCGTTTATATGATTCTCATTGTAGTTTCTTTAATGTTTAAGGTAAACCGGGTTACCGGATGGCAATAATGATTTAGTCATTTTCGTATTGTTGTAACTCGTGAAATTCGCACGGAATCCTATTAATCCTATTAAGACATAGGAAAATTTCCAAAACATTTTGAACAATATTATTGGCATTCAAAACTTTTAAAAACATTTCCAAGTTTTTAATTGGTTCTATGTGCGTAAAATCGGTTTGGCCCAGTATAAATACTTGAACATATCATACGAGGTTCGGCTTAAAGATGTACTTGGTAGTATAAAAACGCGTTTAAAGTTAAAATTTTAATAGAAATCGTAAATATTCGCGTACCTACCGTTTCTCGGAGTATGTTAGTACAACTTTGTTTTATTACTACCCATAAGTAGTGGTGGTAGGTTAGGTTAATAAATCATTAATGTACAAAAGCAATTGCGTAATAACACGTGGAAAATCGACAGTAGCGACGGTAGCAAACAATTATCGTTTTAACGTTTGACAACCGGCTCTGGCTATTTTCGGTCCTTCTTCCACACCAATCTTTCCTTTTTCCATTGGCATCTATTTCTACTATAGGGAGCCTGTCTGTACGCATCCTTTTTGCGTTTGCCGTCGAAGTGACTACATCCTCTTTGAATCGTTTCCGTACTCGCCCTACTAACCATCCAAATCCTCTTATTCTTGCACTAAATTCAGCAAATATTCCTGAAAGTCGAGAACGAGAAGACTCAAGAGGCGCTTGTGTCGCGATTCGGTTAAATTAACTGATCCACCAAAAAAAAAAAAAATAAATATGTTAACTCATAATATACCTTGACAATATATCGCGACTGTATGTTACTGCTGGGTAGATACTCTTCTCAAGCTTCCAGGTTTTTTATATTATTTATCCCGTACTACAATTTTGAATATTTTTCTAATAAATGTTTTAAAAAAAAAATAAGAAAAAATATTATTGTTTTGTTGTAACTTACAAATTTGCACAGAATATTAATATTAATAAAACGCAAACAAATTTCCAAAACATTTTAATGATTTGTTTAACTATTTATTTATAATAGGTTAATGCCTATTTGATGATACTTTCTATTTACATTAAGTCTTAACTTGGTTTATTCATGTGCATAAAATCGGTTTGTCCGAAGACATACACAAGATTATACGAGTTTCCTTATAAAAGTTGTACTTGGTAGTAAAAAAAAAACTCTTTAAAGGGTTCAAAATTAAAATTTTAACGGAAACCGTGAATACCAAGGTGATTCGCGTAACTACTATTTTTCGGCGTATGTGAGTAGAATATTTTACTACACATAAGATGTGGAAAAAAAGTATATTACAATAAATCATTCATGTACAAACACAATTGCATTACAACACGTAGAATGGTGACAGTAGCGGCGTTAACAAACAATTATCGATTTAACGTTTGATAACTGACTACAGATATTTTTCGTTCTTCTTCCCCACCAATCTTTCCTTTTTCCATTTGAATCTATTCCTGCTATAGGGTTAATGTCTGTACTGACCCTTCATGCGTTTGCTGCCACCGACTAACAAACGGCGGTCAGGATTTTCCGCTAGATCTTAATAAAAAATAATAATAATAATAATAATTTTATAAATTGGTATACAATTAAAGAGTTAAAACCCGAAATCGGTCAAAACAACAAGTTACTAAAAAACCTCAATATGGGTTTTGACTATAGTTATTAGTACTGGAATTAACCAAAGTGTGGGTGTATTTAAACCAATCGGTCGTGACCAGTTTTAAAAATTGAATCTCGCAGTGTGATAAAATCTAAATAAGTTTGTCCTGTTCCAGACGTTTATAAATCCCTGTGCTAGTCCCAAATGAGGTACTTATTTCGACGAATCCTCAGTCAAAAATAATCCTAAAATTTTTACTAATATTTTTCAGACAGAACTAGTTAATTCCGGTTTTAACTATACTGACTGGTTTCTGGTTATATTTGTAAAAAAAAAAAAATGGTAACCTTATGATACATACATTTCTTACGTACGAGTTCGGCCAAGGATCTTCTACACGCTGTTTGTAGACGGATTAATTCTATTATCGTAAAGTGTAATGTCCATTTAAGTTTCAAATATTCAAACGAAAGTTGATTTTCGTTTAAAAGTTTGCAATCAGTTATAATGACGTCTTGCAGTTAACGTACAACGTGCTGTATTGCTTCAATTGCCATCATAGTTCAAATTCGACCACAAAAAATTATCGTACGAAATTGTCGAGACTTTTTACGATAAACGTAATAGTAGATAGAAAAAATAATGAAAACCGATTTGACTGTTAGAATTTCATAACAGCTATGTCTATTAGTAATTCAACAATACGTCGATTGAATTATTGCTATAGTATAATTGTTTTTACATTTTTGGTTTCCGTCCAAACGCGATGATTGTTTTTCCGGACGACAATCGAAATAATATAAAAAATGATATTTGTATTGGTTTACCCATGTTGTGCATATTTTTTCTATCGGCAAAAAAATTTTTCTTTCTGAATTCTTTAATTGATTTTCATGTATAGCCTCTTCTTTAAAATAATTATGGTTTTAATCTGTGCACTGAATTGGTCTTTTTCTTTTTTCCATTTTAGTTTTCTTAATAATCGTGTAAGAACGAGAAAATCTATAGTTATAATAGTTTTATATTTTATTTTTTTTTCTGTAAATCACAAATGTGCATAGAATATTATTATTGATCCTTTTAAGATGTAGACAAATGTTCAAAGCATTTTGAAGATTTTTTTAACTATTTATTTATATTAGGCATTTGTTACTTTCTATTATTTTTTGTTTTTACTTGGTTTCATATGCATAAAATCAGTTTGGCTGAGGATATATAGTTGAAGAAATACCGTACGCAAATTCGGGCGAGGGGCCGATACGGATCGATATTGTTAAAAAAAAAATAAATAAATATACTAAGAAGAAAAGTTTAGGCCATGTGAGCACCGCGTAATAGGGGGAAAATAATATGCAACGTGTGCGTTAACGGGGCCGTTAACATACATTTCAAAAAATACATAAAATGACGGTTGCACCGACAGTGGCCAAATAATAAGGGGTCAACCATTAATAAACTTCGGCCAAGCGTATAAAATAAAACCGTACATTACATAATGCTAGACAAAAGTCTCTGTACGAGCATGTCCAAAATAAATACAGAAGAAGAACATGAAGAAAAATGATGTGTCGGAAGTTTAAGAATCTATACAAATAGAAAGTCTATGAGAGACATTAGCGGCAGCAAAGGCCATACGTAAATACATTCTGATAAAGAATACTTCAATGAAATCATTCAAACATTGTTTTTCAACAGAGCCGAATTAAAAAAGGCCATAACACACCTAATGCCTCGAGCTTGTAACCAAACTAAAGTTACTGATTTTAAGATTTGATTAATCAAAGCAGAAATTAAATTCAATACAATTTATTTTATTTAAATTTATAAAAGATTTCAATTTCTTCCTCTAAATATCGGACATCTCTGAATAGCGGTCAGTGTCCGGTTATTAGAGGTTTCACTGAAATACAATAGTTATTTTTTTACAAACACATTTGCATTGCGACAGCACAAAGCGACATTGGTGTCGAAAAAAAAAAAAAATGATCGTCTTAACGTTCGAAAACAGTCTGCAACTGATTTCCTACCTTCTTCCACACTAATCTTTCTTTTCTCCATGAGTATTTATTCAAGAAATAGGGAGCCTTTTGGTACGCACACTTTTGGCGTTTTCCGTCACCGTCAATCAAACAACGGGTGTTATTTTCCGCGATATCTTAAAAAAAAAAAAAAAAATTTATATAAATTGGTATATAATACGGTTAAAACTCTAAATTAGTTAAACCGAGTTTCCAAAATAAACCACAAAATCGGTTTGGAGTGTAGTCATTAAAACTAAAACTCACTGCCGTGCGAGTTTAAATGAATCGGTCGAGGCTAGTTTGAAAAAAAAAAAAAATCTCGCAGTGTAATTGAATCTTCATTAGATTATCCTGTTCCAGAGGTCAAAAATCCCTGTGCTAGTCCTTATTCATGAACTTATTTCTACATTATTCCACTTAAAATTACTTTTAAAAATCGATTATTCCCAAATAAACTTATATTTTTCATATACAACGCGTTAATTACGGTTTTAACTATAACGACTGGTTTCCGGTGATAAAAAAAAAAATGATATTCTACTTAAAACTTATGATTCTGGTGTTTAAAACTTACATTTCATACGTTCGAGGTCGGCCAAAGATTTCCAATAAAATGATTTTGCACGGTTGAGTTCCGCCGTCGTACGGTTTAACTTCAAATTCAACTCCAAATATTCAAATGGCTGTTGATTTCTGTTCAAAACATTGCGGTCAGTTATTCTGACGTCTTGTAGTAGACGTTCAAGGCAGTTTATCGCCGCGTTTGTCATTGCAATCTAAATTCGGCCTCAAAAACAAATTGTACAAAGTAAAGTCTTTATGACGATAACCGTAATATTAAACAGAAAACAAGAATAAGATGTGTAATCTTCAGAATGTGTAGGTAACAACAAAGAAAATTACAAACACGAGTTTATAGACGAGAGAAAAAAATCGTGTGACAGTGTAAATTGCTAAACGACTATATAGACTAACAAACGAATATAGAGTAGAATGAGTGAACTTTTATTGTAGTGAAATTATTTTTATCTATTTGGTTTCCGCTGAAACGTGATGATCGCGATAATTGTTTTTCGGCCAGCAATCAATAATGAATAATATTATATTTTTATTGATTTAACTGTGTTGTGTGCATTGTTTTTACGTCCGTAAACAACACTCCTTTCATTAGAAATATTGTTGAGATTTTTAAGTTTAACACAGTCTCTTAAACAATTATCTGTGCACTGACGAGGTTTTTTTTATGATGTTCACTGTAGTGTTCTTAATAATTGAGGAAAACTGGAAAAATATATTGCAGTAAGGGTTTTGTTTTTGTAAAACACTAATGTGCATAGAATATTAAAAATAATACTATTATGACGTAGACAGCTTTACAAAATATTTTGACGATTTTTGAGCTATTTATTTATAAAAGGCATTTGTAAATTTCTATAATTTTTAAGTATAAATTTGTTTTATGTGAATCAATTCAATTTGGCCGAGAATACTTAAACATATTACACGAAGTTGTAGTTGGTCGTCGAAAAACGCTTAAAAACCGTTAAAATTATTACGGAAAAAGTGAATTTCACGGCAATTCGCGTATCTCTTATTTTTCTGTGTATGCGAGTATAATGTTTTAAAACCTATGCAAATTGGTAGAAAACGTATATTACAAAAAATCATTCCTTAATTTATAATCAAAATTGCACAGCAACACGTAGAGGGTGGCACCGGTAACAATAAACTATCGTTTTAAACGTTTGTAATCCGGCTTCTGCTATTTTTCGTCTTCCACACCAATCTTTCCTTCTTCAATTGGTACCTATTTCCACAATACAGTTCATGTCTGTACAGACTGTTTTTGCGTTTGCCATTACCCTCAACTAAACGGCGGTCTTGATTTTCCACGAGATCTAAAAAATAAAAAAATGTCGGTTAGATCCCAAAATCAGTCAAAACCAGTTATCAAAAACTTCTACATTTTGTTTTAACTATTATCATTAGAACCGAAAATAATCGCAGGGTAGGCGTATTTAAATTGATAGGTCGAGACTGGTTTAAAAATCAAATCTCGCAGTGTAATTGAATCTGAATTAGTGTGTCCTGTTCCAGATGATTATAATTCCTATGCCAGTCTCATAAAAGGTAAATATTTCACCGTTTCTTTATTCAAAATTTCTTTTGATAATCGATTTTCGAAATGAAATCCTATTTAATATTATTAATGTTATTTATCAATATTTTTCAGGCACCACTAGTTAATTCCGGTTTTAACAGTAGGGTCTCATTTCCGGTAATATTTGTGAACAAAAAAAATATAAAATAAATAGTTAATTTATGATACTGATGTTTATACATACATTTCGTACGTTCAAGTTCAGCCAATGACTTTTTATACGCTGTTTGTATATAGTTAAAATCTATCGCCGTACAATGCAATTTCCATTTCAGTCCATATATTCAAGCAAATGTTGATTTTCGTTCAAAATTTTGCGGTCAGTTATGCTGCCGTCATGCAGTAAACGTACAACCTTTTTTATTGACGCACAAAAAAATGTACGAAGCCGAGACTTTTAACTGTGACCGTAATAGTAGATAGAAAATAATGAAAAAACTATTTGACTGCTAAAATGGAATAATATTTTATTTTTATCTAAAAGAATTACCGATTTAAACTGTGCACTCAATTGATAAACGAGTAAGAACGAGAAAATGTATGAGAATAATTGTTTTATTTTTTTTTTTTTTTTCTGTAAATCACAATTGTGCATAGAATATTAATATCGATCCTCTTAAGATGTAGACAAATTTTCAAAGTATCTAGTTGATTTTTTGAACTATTTACTTATATTCGGCATTTGATACAGTCTAATATTATTCTTTTTTACTTGGTTTCGTGTGCATAAAATCAGTTTGGCCGAGGATTTATAGTTGAACAAATTATACAAATTAAAGTTTTGTTACATGTTGTACTTGTCGGAAGTGAAATAACTCTATTAGGCATTTAAAGTCAATATTTTAATGGTATTCATAAATATCGGACATGTATTTTTCGGCATATGAGTGTAAAATGTTTTACTATCAATGAGAATTAGATGTAAACGTAAATTTCCATAAATCATTTATTTAGAAATAAAATTGCATAATTACAAGGAAAAAAGCGACAGGAGCGTCGGTAACATAACAATCAATTATCTTTTTTAACTTTTAAAACCTGTCTCCGGCTTTTTTTTTTCGTCTTTCTCCCACACTAATCTTTCCTTCTTCCATTTATATCTATTTCTGCAATATGGAGCCTGTCTGTACGCACGTTTCTTGTGTTTTTCGTCACTGTCAAACAAACGACGGTCTGAATTTACTGCTTGATCTAAAAATATTTATAAATATATATGTGTATATAATACAATTAAAACACGAAATTCGTTAAAACATGTTTCCAGAAAACCTCAAAATCTGTTTAGACTATAGTCATGCGAACTGTAATTAACTGTCTCCCGGGGTTTAACTAACCCCGCGAGACTTGTATTATAAACTAATTTTACAGTTAAATTGAATCTTAATTAGAATATACAGTTCCTGACATGAATTAATCTTTATGCTCGTCCTATTAAAAGTATTTTTTTTTTTTTATTATTTCCCTGTTAAAATTAATTTTGAAAATCGATATTCACCAGATTTTCCTATAGATTTCTTTTATATTTTTTTTAGACATTACTAGTTTATTCTGGTTTTAACTATAGTGACTGGTTTCAGGCGAAATATGTTTAAATAAAAAAAATAGTTTACTTATAATTTTGATGTTTTTTACATACATTTCGTAAGTTCGAGTTCAGCCAAAGATTTTCTATTCACCGTCTTCGCACGGTTTAATTCCGTCGTTGTGCAGTGTAACTTCCATTTCAGTTGCAAATGTTCAAACAAAAGTAGATTATTGTCCGAAAGTTTACGATCACTTATCGTGACATTCTGCATTAAACGTGCAAGATGTTGTAATGTCGAAGTTGCCATCGCAGATCTAATTCGGCCACAAAAAAAACTAATCGCACGAAGCAGAAAAATTTTACGATAACCGTTAAAAAGTTAGAAAACAACGAAGAACGATTCGACTGGGATTATAAATCGGCTTTGTCGTTTAATTATTAAATAAAGGTACGTAGGTTGAACTGTTGCTATAGTAAATTCATTTGTATCTATTTGGCCTCTGTCGAAATGCGACGGTCGTTTTTAACGGCCAGCAATCAAACAATTAGTATATCATATTTGTGGATTAACTATGGCTGTGCATAATTTTTTGTATCAGAAATCTCGAATCGACCTTTAACTACACCACTCATTCAAATAAATTATGGGTTTAATCTGTGCACTGAACCGGTCATATTTATTATTTTTATTGTAGTTTTCTAAATAGTTAAGTAAAAAGGAGAAAATTTTACCATCGGTTTACAGCAGCAAATACTAAGGGTAGATCCTTGATAAGCGTTTAACATTGGCCAAGCATAAAAAATAAAACCGTGTTTCACTTAACGCTAGACGGAAGTCTCTGTTCGAGCTTGTTTAAAATAAACAAAGAAGAAGAATATGAAGAAAATTTTGTGTAGGAAGATTGAGAAACTAGTCTATGAGAGGTATTGGCAGCAACAATGGGCATACGTTAATATTTTGAGATAGAGAATACTTCAATAAGTTCGTGCTAACGATGATTTGTATGAGAAACGAATTAAAAAACACCATGCCACACAAAATCACTATGCCTCAAGCTAGCAACAAAACTAAATTTACTGATTTTAAGACTTGTATTCAAGTCATTAATTAAATCGAAAATTAAATGAAATACAATTTATTGCAGTACACAATTAAGTAACACATTAACACATTTGCATTACAACAGCACAATGAAAAGCGACAATGACGGAAAAAAAAAACAAATATCGTTATAACGTTTCAAAACTGCTTCCAATGATTTATTTAATTTTATTTATAAAAAAATATGTATTAAAAAATACAATGTCTTCCTCTAAATATCGGACACCTCAGAAACGCGGTCAAAATGGCACCCGAGAGTGTCCGGTTATTAGAGGTTTCACTGAATTACAACAGTTGTTTATTTACAATCACATTACGGTGGAACGATGAAAATTGACGGAAAAATACAATTATCTTTTTAACGTTTGGAAATATTCTTCAACTGATTTTCGTCCATCCACAGCAATCTTTCTTTTTTCTACATGTACCTATTCCTGCAATAGGGAGCTCGTCTGTACGCACACTTTTTGCGTTTGCCTTCACCGTCAAACAAACAACGGGCGTTATTTTCCGCGATATCTTAAAAAAATTATTTATAAATTGGTATATAATACAGTCAAAATTCGAACTAGACTATTTTCAAAAATCAATTCTCGCAGGTAATTGATTTAAAATAAGATTATCCTGTTCCTGACGACAAAAAATCCCTGTGCTAGTCCTTATTGATGAACTTCGTTCTACGTTACCCCACATAAATTACTCGTGAAATTCAATTTTTCCCAGATAAACTTCAGATACAATGAGTAAGTTACGGTTTTAATTATAATGGCGGATTTCTGGTGATATTAGTAAAAAAAAAATGATTCTGATATTTAAAACTTACATTTCATACGTTCGAGGTCGGACAAAGATTTCCAATATACTGATTTTGCACGGTTTAGTTCTGCCGTCATACAGTTTAACTTCAAAATCAATTCCGAATATTCAAAGGACAGTTGATTACGATTTGAAATATTGCGGTCAGTTATGGTGACGTCTTGTAGTAAACGTTGAACGTCGTGTATCGCCGCGTTTGTCATCGCAATCTGTATTCGGCTACAATCACAAATCGCACAAAGCAGAGACGATAACCGTAATAATAAATAGAAAACAATAATTAGAAGTGTAATCTTTTGAACGTGTAGGTAATAACCAAGAAAATAACAAACACTGAGTTTATAGACGAGAGAAATTATCTGTTTTGTCAGTGTAAATTTCTAAACGACTATATAGATTAATAAACGGATAATATACAGTAGGATGAGTGATTTCTATTGTTAGTTTAATTGTTTTTACCTATTAGGTTTCCGTTGAAACGCGATTATCGCGATAATTGTTTTTTGGGCCAGCAATAGAAATATCATAATATTATATTTTTATTAGTTTTACGGTGTTGTGTGCATTATTTTTATATATCTAAACAACATTCCGTTTAGAAATATTGTTGAGATTTAACACAGTTTTATAAACAATTATCCGTGCACTGATCGATGAGTTCATTTTTATGATGTTCACTGAAGTTTTCATAATAAATGAGAAAAATTGTAAAAATGTATTTCAGTAAGGGATTCTTTATATATTTTTTGTAAATCACAAATGTGCATAGAATATTAATAATAATCTAATTTGGCCGTAGACAGATTTGCAAAACATTTTGACGATTTCATAAATGTTTATTTATAAAAGACATTTGTAAATTTTAGTGTTTTTAATTATGTATTTTGTATATGTGGATCAAATCAATTTCGACAAAAACGCTTGTAGATTTTATACGATGTTGTACTTCGTCGTCAAAAAACCATTAAAAACATTTAAAGATAACATTTTTTACGGAAACCGTAAATTTCCCTGCATTTCGCGCACCTCCTTTTTTTCTGTGTATGCGAGTATAATGATTTAATACCAATACAAATTAGAAGAAAACGTATATTACAAGAAATCATTCATTTATTTTCAATAAGAATTGCATAGCAACACGTAAAAGTTGCCATCGGTAAAAAAAATTATTGTTTTATTTATCGTCTTTCTTCCACACCAATCTTTCTTTTTTCCATTTGTATATATTCTTGTAATACGGATTCTGTCTGTACAGTTTATTCTTGCGTTTATTGTTACCGTCAGCGGTAGAACAGCGATCTTGATTTGCCGAGAGATCTAAAAAAAATAAAAAATTTCATTTAACATCCGAAATCCGTTTCCAAAAACCTAAAAATCAGTATAATAATCCGCGGTGTGGGTGTATTTTAATAAATTGGAGAAGACCTAAAAAATAAATTATTCCATTCTTCCAGACGTTAAAAAATCCCTGGACTAGACATAAACAATGTATTTATTTACTACGTATTAAAATACTATAGATAAAATTTCATTGGAAAATCGATTTTCCCCAAATATAGTTATCACTAATTTATTTCAGAATCGAATAGTTTATTCTGGTTTTAACCATAGTGCTTGGTATTCGGAGATATTTGTAAAGAAAAAAGCTATGAAGATGATTTTTTATACATACATCTTTTATGTTCGAGTTCGTCCAAAGATTTTGCATACGCTGTTTTTACACGATATAATTCCTTCGCTGTATAATGCGATTTCCTTTTAGCTCCATATATTCATATGAATGTTGATGTTTTTCCGGATGTTTGCGGTCAGAAATCCTGACGTCTCGCAGTAAACGTTCAACGTGTTTTATTGCCGCAGACGCCATCGCAGACTAAAATTAGCAACAAAACAAATGTCGTACGAAGCCGAGATTTTTTACGATAACCGTAACAGTAGACAGAAAGAAATAATTGAATGTGTCTACTTTTAAGTATATGAGTAATAACAAAAACAATTGCGAATTTAAAGTTTATAGACGAGAGAAAAAGAAAGGTATGTCTGTGTACAATTCTTAAAGGCTTTTAAGATCATTAGTAAACGAATAAACAGTACGATAAATGAACATTTGTCGTAATGAAATTATTTGTATCTATTTGGTTCCTGTCGAAACGCAATGATTTTTAATCCGACCAGATATCAATCTATAATAATATCTTTTTGTGTATTGGTTTAACTGTAATGTGCATAATTTTTTTACAACCTTAAAAACTTTTCTTTTAGAATACCAAATCGACATATCGAGTATAGCCTCTTTTCAAAAAGAATTAACGATTTAATCCTGTGCACTAAAAATAGGGCATTTTCATAATTATTATTGTAGTATTCTAAATATTTGAGGAAAAAACGATAAAAATCAATGGCAATAATGGTTTTATTATTTATGATTTGTTGTAAAATACAAATTCTTGCAGAATATTAAAATTAAAAATTTCCAAATCATTTTGATAATTTTTTAACAATTTATTAATAATAGACAATTAATACTTCCTAGTGTTTTTAGTTTTGATATGGTTCATGTGCATAAAATCGGTTTGCCTGAAGACGATACTTGATGATATTACAACAGGTTCCAAATATGTTGTAATAGGTTGTCAAAAAACACTTAAAGTTTAAAGGCAATTAAAGTCAACATTGTAATGGAAATATTAAATATCAAGGTAATTACCATAATAACCATTTATCGTCTTATGGGAATATAATGATTTACTACCCATGAACATTAGAAGAAAACGTATGTTTTAATAAATAATTTATGTAGAAAAAAAATTACATAATAACACGTAAAAGGTGGTATCGGTAATAAAAAAATCGTTTTAACTATTATGACTCGGCTTCTGTAATTTTCGTTTTTCTCCCACACCAATTTTTCCTTTTTTCATTGGTACCTATAAAAATTACTACAAAATTAAAGGGTGGGGTTCGAATATTTAATCTCCTCATTAAATTCTTTCTTCATTTGCACATTTTTGTCAAATTAGATATTTTCCTGGCATGTTGGGTGTCAAAACACTCAGAAAGTTTAGGGTTTTCATATTATTAGCGTTATTTTTACCAAAATGTAGATTTCTCTTAAATTTCAGGGGGAGGTTGAAATTTTTACATTCGTCTTAAAATTCTTTCGTCATTTGCTCATTTTTGTCAAATTAGATATTTTTCTGGCATATTGGGTGACAAAACACTCAAAAAGCTTAGGGTTTTTATAATTTTGAGGTTTCGTTGAAGAAAGTGAAGCTTCCTCTAAAATTTGATAGGGAGGTTGATATTTTTACATTCCTTTTAAAATTCTTTCTTCATTTGCTTATTTATGTTAAATTAGATATTTTCCTGGCATATTAGGTGTCAAAACACTCAAAATGCTTAGGATTTTTATAATTTTCAGGTTTCGTTGAAGAAAGTGTAGATTCCTCTAAAATTTGATAGGGAGGTTGATGTTTTTACATTCCTCTTAAATTCTTTCTTCATTTGCTCATTTTTGTCAAATTAGATAATTTTCTGGCATATTGGGTGTCAAAACACTTAAAAAGCTAAGGGTTTTTATAATTAAGTGCCCCGTATTTATATTTTTTTAACAAGAATTTGTAAACGTTTTTCACAATTTAAAAATGGAAAAATTTCTACACATTCTAGAACATTATACAAACAAATTTAAAACTATATTAAAAAAAAAAATATAAACATTTATGTTTATGGTCGAAAACAACACAAGTCCCAAACGACTTACCTAAATTTTGAAACCCTTAAAATTCAAAAAAAAAAGAAGAGCACCCTATTTGTATTTTTTAAAAATAATTTGATAAAGGTTTTTTTACAATATAAAAAGGGAATTATTTCTTCACATTGTAGAACATTATACAATCAAATTTAAAACTATATTAAAAATAAAAAAAAAAATATTTACATAATTTATCAAAAACGACATTTGTCCCAAAACGAATTACCTAAATTTTGAAACCCTTGAAATTCAAAAAAAAAACTACCGCTGTTTATCAATATTTCCGAATTTATGACGAGATAAAACGACATTTCATTTAAAATACTAAATGTGTAACCTAACCTAACCTAACCTAACCTACAAATATAAACCATATTTGTTACATATTTAGTATTTTAAATGAAATGTCGTTTAATCTCGTCATAAATACGGAAATATTGATAAACGGCGGTAGCGGTGAAATTATTCCCGGTAAACATGCGTATACATCATTATTTATTATTACGCAATAAAGTTAAAAATAAAAATTTAGTCATTCGCATATTTCGAATCTATTCTATTTGATGAACGTGTTAATAATAATTTAATACGGCAAATTGAATGCTACAATAAAAATATGTATGAATAGACATTGTAAAAACTTTTTTATACTAAGTTCAATTATTAAAAATAATTTAATGAGTTTCTTCAGATTACGTAATCAAAACCGCATTATCATGTTCATTGTAACAGGTAATTTATCAATTGTTTTTTGTGATGTAATATAAACAGCACGATAAAAATATTGTTAATACTAATTGTAATACAACTATACGGACAAAATAATGACTGATATACGCTGATAAGTCTACAATCATACGGCAATAATTGATTGATTCGGAAGATTCATGTAAATAGTGATTATCCGTCTACGTATATGACGTGACGTCGAAAAAATATAAAATATCACATGTACGACTGGTTATACAATCCTATCGACATATATAAACCATATTTGTTACATATTTAGTATTTTAAATGGAATGTCGTTTTATCTCGTCATAAATTCGGAAATATTGATAAACGGCGGCAGTGGTGAAATTATTCCCGGTAAACATACGTATATATCATTATTTATTATTACGTAAGAAAGTTAAAAATATAAACTTAGTCATTCGCATATTTCAAATCTATTCTCTTTGATGAACGTGTTAATAATAATTTAATACGGCAAATTGAATGTTATAATAAAAATATGTACAAATAGACATAATAAAATTATTTTTTATACAAAGTTCGATTATTAAAATATAATTTTAAAATTAGTTTCATCAGAGAACGTAATCAAAACCGCATTATTATATTCATTGTAACTGATAATTTATCAATAGTTTTTTCGATGAAATATAAATAGCACAATAAAAAGATTGTTAATACTAATTTTAATACAACTATACGTACAAAATAATGAGTGATATACGCTAATAATTCTACTATCATACGGCAATAATTGATTGATTCGGAAGATGCATGTAAATAGTGATTAACCGTCTACGTATATGACGTGACGTCGAAAAAATATAAAATATCACATGTACGACTGGTTATACAATCCTTTCGACATATATAAACCATATTTGTTACATATTTAGTATTTTAAATGGAATGTGGTTTTATCTCGTCATAAATTCGAAAATATTGATAAACGGCGGCAGTGGTGAAATTATTCCCGGTAAACATACGTATATATCATTATTTATTATTACGTAAGAAAGTTAAAAATATAAACTTAGTCATTCGCATATTTCGAATCTATTCTCGTTGGTACACGTGTTAACAATAATTTAATACGGCAAATTGAATGTTATAATAAAAATATGTACAAATATGCATAATAAAATTTTTTTTTATACAAAGTTCGATTATTAAAATATAATTTTAAAATTAGTTTCATCAGAAAACGTAATCAAAACCGCATTATTATATTCATTGTAACTGATAATTTATCAATAGTTTTTTGCGATGTAATATAAATAGCACAATAAAAAGATTGTTAATACTAATTTTAATACAACTATACGTACAAAATAATGACTGATATACGCTAATAATTCTACTATCATACGGCAATAATTGATTGATTCGGAAGATGCATGTAAATAGTGATTAACCGTCTACGTATATGACGTGACGTCGAAAAAATATAAAATATCATATGTACGACTGGTTATACAATCCTTTCGACATGTATAAACCATATTTGTTACATATTTAGTATTTTAAATGGAATGTCGTTTTATCTCGTCATAAATTCGGAAATATTGATAAACGGCGGCAGTGGTGAAATTATTCCCGGTAAACATACGTATATATCATTATTTATTATTACCTAAGAATGTTAAAAATATAAACTTAGTCATTCGCATATTTCGAATCTATTCTCTTTGGTACACGTGTTAACAATAATTTAATACGGCAAATTGAATGCTATAATAAAAATATGTATGAATAGACATTGTAAAAACTTTTTTATACTAAGTTCAATTATTAAAAAAAATTTAATGAGTTTCTTCAGATTACGTAATCAAAACCGCATTATTATATTCATTGTAACAGGTAATTTATCAATAGTTTTTTGTGATGTAATATAAACAGCACGATAAAAATATTGTTAATACTAATTGTAATACAACTATACGGACAAAATAATGACTGATATACGCTGATAAGTCTACAATCATACGGCAACAATTGATTGACACGAAAGACGCATGTAAAGAGTGATTAACCGTCTACGTTAATGGTGTGACGTCAAAAAAATATAAATTATTATATGTACAACTGTAAATACAATCATTTCTACAAATATAAACCCTATTTGTTATATATTTAGTATTTTAAATGAAATGTCGTTTAATCTCGTCATAAATACGGAAATATTGATAAACGGCAGTAGCAGTGAAATTATTCCCCGTAAACATGCGTATACATCATTATTTATTATTACGCAATTAAGTTAAAAATAAAAATTTAGTCATTCGCATATTTCGAATCTATTCTCTTTGATGAACGTGTTAATAATAATTTAATACGGCAAATTGAATGCTATAATAAAAATATGTATGAATAGACATTGTAAAAACTTTTTTATACTAAGTTCAATTATTAAAAAAAATTTAATGAGTTTCTTCAGATTACGTAATCAAAACCGCATTATTAAATTCATTGTAACAGGTAATTTATCAATAGTTTTTTGAGATGTAATATAAACAGCACGATAAAAATATTGTTAATACTAATTGTAATACAACTATACCGACAAAATAATGACTGATATACGCTGATAAGTCTACAATCATACGGCAACAATTGATTGACACGAAAGACGCATGTAAAGAGTGATTAACCGTCTACGTTAATGGTGTGACGTCGAAAAAATATAAAATATCACATGTACGACTGGTTATACAATCCTTTCGACATATATAAACCATATTTGTTACATATTTAGTATTTTAAATGGAATGTGGTTTTATCTCGTCATAAATTCGAAAATATTGATAAACGGCGGCAGTGGTGAAATTATTCCCGGTAAACATACGTATATATCATTATTTATTATTACGTAAGAAAGTTAAAAATATAAACTTAGTCATTCGCATATTTCGAATCTATTCTCTTTGGTACACGTGTTAACAATAATTTAATACGGCAAATTGAATGTTATAATAAAAATATGTACAAATATGCATAATAAAATTTTTTTTTATACAAAGTTCGATTATTAAAATATATTTTTAAAATTAGTTTCATCAGAAAACGTAATCAAAACCGCATTATTATATTCATTGTAACTGATAATTTATCAATAGTTTTTTGCGATGTTATATAAATAGCACAATAAAAAGATTGTTAATACTAATTTTAATACAACTATACGTACAAAATAATGACTGATATACGCTAATAATTCTACTATCATACGGCAATAATTGATTGATTCGGAAGATGCATGTAAATAGTGATTAACCGTCTACGTATATGACGTGACGTCGAAAAAATATAAAATATCATATGTACGACTGGTTATACAATCCTTTCGACATGTATAAACCATATTTGTTACATATTTAGTATTTTAAATGGAATGTCGTTTTATCTCGTCATAAATTCGGAAATATTGATAAACGGCGGCAGTGGTGAAATTATTCCCGGTAAACATACGTATATATCATTATTTATTATTACCTAAGAATGTTAAAAATATAAACTTAGTCATTCGCATATTTCGAATCTATTCTCTTTGGTACACGTGTTAACAATAATTTAATACGGCAAATTGAATGCTATAATAAAAATATGTATGAATAGACATTGTAAAAACTTTTTTATACTAAGTTCAATTATTAAAAAAAATTTAATGAGTTTCTTCAGATTACGTAATCAAAACCGCATTATTATATTCATTGTAACAGGTAATTTATCAATAGTTTTTTGTGATGTAATATAAACAGCACGATAAAAATATTGTTAATACTAATTGTAATACAACTATACGGACAAAATAATGACTGATATACGCTGATAAGTCTACAATCATACGGCAACAATTGATTGACACGAAAGACGCATGTAAAGAGTGATTAACCGTCTACGTTAATGGTGTGACGTCAAAAAAATATAAATTATTATATGTACAACTGTAAATACAATCATTTCTACAAATATAAACCCTATTTGTTATATATTTAGTATTTTAAATGAAATGTCGTTTAATCTCGTCATAAATACGGAAATATTGATAAACGGCAGTAGCAGTGAAATTATTCCCCGTAAACATGCGTATACATCATTATTTATTATTACGCAATTAAGTTAAAAATAAAAATTTAGTCATTCGCATATTTCGAATCTATTCTCTTTGATGAACGTGTTAATAATAATTTAATACGGCAAATTGAATGCTATAATAAAAATATGTATGAATAGACATTGTAAAAACTTTTTTATACTAAGTTCAATTATTAAAAAAAATTTAATGAGTTTCTTCAGATTACGTAATCAAAACCGCATTATTAAATTCATTGTAACAGGTAATTTATCAATAGTTTTTTGAGATGTAATATAAACAGCACGATAAAAATATTGTTAATACTAATTGTAATACAACTATACCGACAAAATAATGACTGATATACGCTGATAAGTCTACAATCATACGGCAACAATTGATTGACACGAAAGACGCATGTAAAGAGTGATTAACCGTCTACGTTAATGGTGTGACGTCGAAAAAATATAAAATATCACATGTACGACTGGTTATACAATCCTTTCGACATATATAAACCATATTTGTTACATATTTAGTATTTTAAATGGAATGTGGTTTTATCTCGTCATAAATTCGAAAATATTGATAAACGGCGGCAGTGGTGAAATTATTCCCGGTAAACATACGTATATATCATTATTTATTATTACGTAAGAAAGTTAAAAATATAAACTTAGTCATTCGCATATTTCGAATCTATTCTCTTTGGTACACGTGTTAACAATAATTTAATACGGCTAATTGAATGTTATAATAAAAATATGTACAAATATGCATAATAAAATTTTTTTTTATACAATGTTCGATTATTAAAATATAATTTTAAAATTAGTTTCATCAGAAAACGTAATCAAAACCGCATTATTATATTCATTGTAACTGATAATTTATCAATAGTTTTTTGCGATGTAATATAAATAGCACAATAAAAAGATTGTTAATACTAATTTTAATACAACTATACGTACAAAATAATGACTGATATACGCTAATAATTCTTCTATCATACGGCAATAATTGATTGATTCGGAAGATGCATGTAAATAGTGATTAACCGTCTACGTATATGACGTGACGTCGAAAAAATATAAAATATCATATGTACGACTGGTTATACAATCCTTTCGACATGTATAAACCATATTTGTTACATATTTAGTATTTTAAATGGAATGTCGTTTTATCTCGTCATAAATTCGGAAATATTGATAAACGGCGGCAGTGGTGAAATTATTCCCGGTAAACATACGTATATATCATTATTTATTATTACGTAAGAATGTTAAAAATATAAACTTAGTCATTCGCATATTTCGAATCTATTCTCTTTGGTACACGTGTTAACAATAATTTAATACGGCAAATTGAATGTTATAATAAAAATATGTACAAATATGCATAATAAAATTTTTTTTTATACAAAGTTCGATTATTAAAATATAATTTTAAAATTAGTTTCATCAGAAAACGTAATCAAAACCGCATTATTATATTCATTGTAACTGATAATTTATCAATAGTTTTTTGCGATGTAATATAAATAGCACAATTAAAAGATTGTTAATACTAATTTTAATACAACTATACGTACAAAATAATGACTGATATACGCTAATAATTCTACTATCATACGGCAATAATTGATTGATTCGGAAGATGCATGTAAATAGTGATTAACCGTCTACGTATATGACGTGACGTCGAAAAAGTATAAAATATCATATGTACGACTGGTTATACAATCCTTTCGACATGTATAAACCATATTTGTTACATATTTAGTATTTTAAATGGAATGTCGTTTTATCTCGTCATAAATTCGGAAATATTGATAAACGGCGGCAGTGGTGAAATTATTCTCGGTAAACATACGTATATATCATTATTTATTATTACGTAAGAATGTTAAAAATATAAACTTAGTCATTCGCATATTTCGAATCTATTCTCTTTGGTACACGTGTTAACAATAATTTAATACGGCAAATTGAATGTTCAGTTCGCGTTCGGCAGCCTTCGCGCACACTGTTTGCGCTCCGTCCTGTGATTTTATCTTATTTATTCCGTATATTGGTCTTATGTATCAATTATACTTAATTTTACTTAAAACTTCTGCGTTAAATTAACATAGACTAAGTAATGTTAAAGATTACATAGTTTCTATAATTGTACTCATAATCGATATAAATAACAAAATTTATAATCTCATTGTCGTTTACCTACGTTTCTACATCTACAACAACTTGTGTGCTTTCTTATCGCGCGCCGCCGCGGCGGCAGTGACCTCGACTTTATCGCATAAATATCATTATGCAATCTACTTCCAAAAATAAAAACACAAATTTTGCCAGCCCTAAATCTAATGACATCACCAAACTACAGCCTGCTCGCCTAAACAAAGTTTCAACTTCTGTCATCACAACTCATTCAGTTGATAATCAAGACGTCACCATGGAAAATTCGTCGTCAGGAAATTGGTCCGTGGTTCAGCCAAATAAAAATCCAAGTAAAAGAAATCTTTCTTCCTCTTCTTCCGAACCAAATTCGCCAAAAATACAATGTAACAAAAAATTATTTCTTACCTCTAATCGCTTTGAAGTGCTCTCACAAGATGAACCACTGCCCACCACTCCAACAAAACCTACTCCATCGAATTCTAATGAATCGATTCCAGAGCACAACATCAATGTTGGAAGTAGATCTACCCTCCCCCCACCAATTTTTGTAAAAGGTGTAATCTGTTTCACCGATCTTTGTTCAGAGCTCATTGAACAAATCGGAGTAGATAATTTCTCCTGCAAATCCTCAACTGACCGTCTAAAAATTATGACAACTAACCCAGCTTCCTATAGAACGCTGATTCATTTCCTCAAAGAACAAAAAGCTGAATATCACACGTATCAGCTCAAAGAAGACAAACCTACGCGGGTAGTTATTCGAAATCTCCATCCGTCCACGTCCACAGAACTCATCAAAATGGAACTTGAGTTGCGCTTATTCGAGGTCCGTCAAGTAACTAACGTTTTACATAAAATCAATAAACACCCATTACCGTTATTTTTCGTCGACCTCGAACCGACAATTCATTCCAACGAAATTTATAAGTTGACATCTCTTATTCACACCAAAATAAAAGTGGAAGAACCATACAAAACAAAAACTATAAGCCAGTGCATCAACTGCCAGGATTATGGTCATACTAAATCATACTGCGGCTATCCAGCTCGCTGTGTTCGCTGCGGTGCACTCCACTCTTCGTCGGCCTGTCCAAATCCACGGGATGCTACTCCAAAATGTGCCCTCTGTTCCGGTAATCACCCCTCAAATTATAAAGGCTGCTCTGTTTACAAGGAGCTACAAAATCGTAACAAACCAAAAAAGAGCAATTTTCTGTCGGATAATATTAGTCATAAGGATAATGTACAGGTTAGTCATCCAGTGGTTATCCCCCCAACACACCCACCAGACTCGTCCCAAACCTACGCTCAAGCTACCTCCGGTTCTTACTCTAATAACATGATTCCTCCACCTGTATCAGATATAAACAAGTTCCTTGACGAGTTCAAATTACTAATAAATCCACTAATCGCCCTACTCACCCAAGTTATCTCAAAGCTTCTGGATAAAAATTAATGTCTTCATACACAAGCAACTCCCTTCTTATCCTTCTATTCAACTCAAATAGTCTTAAAAACCACTCAAACGAACTCCAGATAGTTCTCCAGGAGAAGCGTATTGATATTGCCTTGATATCTGAAACGCATTTTACAAAATACTCTCATATCGCTATACCTGGTTATCATCTCCTAAAAACAAATCACCCAGACAACTCAGCTCATGGTGGTGCTGCAATTTATATTAAATCCTCTTTGTCTTTCAATCCCTTCCAAATTTTTGTCAGCCTCATTTACAGTCTTGTGCTATCTTACTACACCTCAACAATATACCAACAACTTTAGCAGCAATATATTCCCCTCCGAGACATAATATTAATATTCAAAACTATGTAGATTACTTTAGCTCTTTTAGTCAAAACTTTATCATAGGTGGTGACTTCAATGCCAAGCACCTTAGCTGGGGCTGTCGTACAAACAATCCTAGAGGTCTGGTTCTCTACAATTTTATAAATCATAAGGGCTACACTATCCTCGCGCCTCCCAAACCAACATATTGGCCCACCTCCTTACGCAAAAAACCGGACATACTAGACATATTTGTATCCAACATGCCTCGCAACCTATTCTGCTCGACTACCAATCTCTTAGAACCCTGCTCGGACCACTCTGCAGTACTCCTGACTATCAGTGCCTGTCCTCCAATCCGGCCTACTCTACCAAAACTCTTTCATCATTCAACTGATAGGCTTAAATTTCACGACTTGGTGAATAAAAACATAAATCTCAAAGTTAGTCTTAAATCCCCCCAAGAAATAGACGCAACCATAAATAACCTAACAAAAGTAATCCAATCTGCAGCATGGGCTTCTGGTCCTACTGAAATACAGTATTCAAATGTTGCTCCCTCAGTTCCCGAACATATTCGTATCCTTATATCCAATAAGCGCAGAGCAAGAGCCGTTTACCATCGTTCTCGTCTACCATCCAATAAACGTATCTATAACAATCTATCTAACTCGCTGAAAAAAATTCTATCGAAACATAAAAATCAATCTTTTGAAAACTATCTTTTAAATTTATCACCTAATAATGGCAGTCTCTGGGCAGCTACCAAAAGACTTTTAAAATATAAACCTCCGCTTGTTCCTATAATAAATCCCCACGGTGGATATGCATCAACCGATGTTGAAAAAGCAGAACTGTTTAAAACACACTTAACTGAAACTTTTACGCCTCATCCGGATATACAAATACCTTCACATACTGACATAGTAAATCGTCTATTAGATATCCCTCTTCCTATCTCTCCCGCAGTTAAGCTTTTCTCTCCTGGCGAAGTAAAATTTACAATTCAAAAATACAGTCTCAAAAAATCTCCAGGGTTCGACCTGATAACTGCAGAAGTGGCCAGGTCCCTCCCAAAAAGAGCCATTGTTCTTCTCACAGTTATATATAATGCGTGTCTAAGATTGTCATATTTCCCCATGCTCTGGAAATTCTCTGTAACAATTCTAGTTCCAAAACCTAATAAGCCTCCTGACATATCCTCCTCCTACCGACCAATAAGTCTCCTCCCCTTCTTCAGCAAAATTTTAGAAAGATTAATTCTTAAAAGAATCCTAATATATAAAATATATATATATAATATAAATATACGATAATATTATAATATTATATACGAAATATTGATAAACGGCGGCAGTGGTGAAATTATTCCCGGTAAACATACGTATATATCATTATTTATTATTACGTAAAAAAGTTAAAAATATAAACTTAGTCATTCGCATATTTCGAATCTATTCTCTTTGGTACACGTGTTAACAATAATTTAATACGGCAAATTGAATGTTATAATAAAAATATGTACAAATAGACATAATAAAATTATTTTTTATACAAAGTTCGATTATTAAAATATAATTTTAAAGTTAGTTTCATCAGAAAACGTAATCAAAACCGCATTATTATATTCATTGTAACTGATAATTTATCAATAGTTTTTTGCGATGTAATATAAATAGCACAATAAAAAGATTGTTATTACTAATTTTAATACAACTATACGTACAAAATAATAACTGATATACGCTAATAATTCTACTATCATACGGCAATAATTGATTGATTCGGAAGATTCATGTAAATAGTGATTAACCGTCTACGTATATGACGTGAAGTCGAAAAAATATAAAATATCACATGTACGACTGGTTATACAATCCTTTCGACATATATAAACCATATTTGTTACATATTTAGTATTTTAAATGGAATGTCGTTTTATCTCGTCATAAATTCGGAAATATTGATAAACGGCGGCAGTGGTGAAATTATTCCCGGTAAACATACGTATATATCATTATTTATTATTACGTAAGAAAGTTAAAAATATAAACTTAGTCATTCGCATATTTCGAATCTATTCTCTTTGGTACACGTGTTAACAACAATTTAATACGGCAAATTGAATGTTATAATAAAAATATGTACAAATAGACATAATAAAATTATTTTTTATACAAAGTTCGATTATTAAAATATAATTTTAAAGTTAGTTTCATCAGAAAACGTAATCAAAACCGCATTATTATATTCATTGTAACTGATAATTTATCAATAGTTTTTTGCGATGTAATATAAATAGCACAATTAAAAGATTGTTAATACTAATTTTAATACAACTATACGTACAAAATAATGACTGATATACGCTAATAATTCTACTATCATACGGCAATAATTGATTGATTCGGAAGATTCATGTAAATAGTGATTAACCGTCTACGTATATGACGTGACGTCGAAAAAATATAAAATATCACATGTACGACTGGTTATACAATCCTTTCGACATATATAAACCATATTTGTTACATATTTAGTATTTTAAATGGAATGTCGTTTTATCTCGTCATAAATTCGGAAATATTGATAAACGGCGGCAGTGGTGAAATTATTCCCGGTAAACATACGTATATATCATTATTTATTATTACGTAAGAATGTTAAAAATATAAACTTAGTCATTCGCATATTTCGAATCTATTCTCTTTGGTACACGTGTTAACAATAATTTAATACGGCAAATTGAATGTTATAATAAAAATATGTACAAATAGACATAATAAAATTATTTTTTATACAAAGTTCGATTATTAAAATATAATTTTAAAGTTAGTTTCATCAGAAAACGTAATCAAAACCGCATTATTATATTCATTGTAACTGATAATTTATCAATAGTTTTTTGCGATGTAATATAAATAGCACAATTAAAAGATTGTTAATACTAATTTTAATACAACTATACGTACAAAATAATGACTGATATACGCTAATAATTCTACTATCATACGGCAATAATTGATTGATTCGGAAGATTCATGTAAATAGTGATTAACCGTCTACGTATATGACGTGACGTCGAAAAAATATAAAATATCACATGTACGACTGGTTATACAATCCTTTCGACATATATAAACCATATTTGTTACATATTTAGTATTTTAAATGGAATGTCGTTTTATCTCGTCATAAATTCGGAAATATTGATAAACGGCGGCAGTGGTGAAATTATTCCCAGTAAACATACGTATATATCATTATTTATTATTACGTAAGAATGTTAAAAATATAAACTTAGTCATTCGCATATTTCGAATCTATTCTCTTTGGTACACGTGTTAACAATAATTTAATACGGCAAATTGAATGTTATAATAAAAATATGTACAAATAGACATAATAAAATTATTTTTTATACAAAGTTCGATTATTAAAATATAATTTTAAAGTTAGTTTCATCAGAAAACGTAATCAAAACCGCATTATTATATTCATTGTAACTGATAATTTATCAATAGTTTTTTGCGATGTAATATAAATAGCACAATTAAAAGATTGTTAATACTAATTTTAATACAACTATACGTACAAAATAATGACTGATATACGCTAATAATTCTACTATCATACGGCAATAATTGATTGATTCGGAAGATTCATGTAAATAGTGATTAACCGTCTACGTATATGACGTGACGTCGAAAAAATATAAAATATCACATGTACGACTGGTTATACAATCCTTTCGACATATATAAACCATATTTGTTACATATTTAGTATTTTAAATGGAATGTCGTTTTATCTCGTCATAAATTCGGAAATATTGATAAACGGCGGCAGTGGTGAAATTATTCCCAGTAAACATACGTATATATCATTATTTATTATTACGTAAGAATGTTAAAAATATAAACTTAGTCATTCGCATATTTCGAATCTATTCTCTTTGGTACACGTGTTAACAATAATTTAATACGGCTAATTGAATGTTATAATAAAAATATGTACAAATAGACATAATAAAATTATTTTTTATACAAAGTTCGATTATTAAAATATAATTTTAAAATTAGTTTCATCAGAAAACGTAATCAAAACCGCATTATTATATTCATTGTAACTGATAATTTATCAATAGTTTTTTGCTATGTAATATAAATAGCACAATTAAAAGATTGTTAATACTAATTTTAATACAACTATACGTACAAAATAATGACTGATATACGCTAATAATTCTACTATCATACGGCAATAATTGATTGATTCGGAAGATTCATGTAAATAGTGATTAACCGTCTACGTATATGACGTGACGTCGAAAAAATATAAAATATCACATGTACGACTGGTTATACAATCCTTTCGACATATATAAACCATATTTGTTACATATTTAGTATTTTAAATGGAATGTCGTTTTATCTCGTCATAAATTCGGAAATATTGATAAACGGCGGCAGTGGTGAAATTATTCCCGGTAAACATATGTATATATCATTATTTATTATTACGTAAGAATGTTAAAAATATAAACTTAGTCATTCGCATATTTCGAATCTATTCTCTTTGGTACACGTGTTAACAATAATTTAATACGGCAAATTGAATGTTATAATAAAAATATGTACAAATAGACATAATAAAATTATTTTTTATACAAAGTTCGATTATTAAAATATAATTTTAAAGTTAGTTTCATCAGAAAACGTAATCAAAACCGCATTATTATATTCATTGTAACTGATAATTTATCAATAGTTTTTTGCGATGTAATATAAATAGCACAATTAAAAGATTGTTAATACTAATTTTAATACAACTATACGTACAAAATAAATACTGATATACGCTAATAATTCTACTATCATACGGCAATAATTGATTGATTCGGAAGATTCATGTAAATAGTGATTAACCGTCTACGTATATGACGTGACGTCGAAAAAATATAAAATATCACATGTACGACTGGTTATACAATCCTTTCGACATATATAAACCATATTTGTTACATATTTAGTATTTTAAATGGAATGTCGTTTTATCTCGTCATAAATTCGGAAATATTGATAAACGGCGGCAGTGGTGAAATTATTCCCGGTAAACATACGTATATATCATTATTTATTATTACGTAAGAATGTTAAAAATATAAACTTAGTCATTCGCATATTTCGAATCTATTCTCTTTGGTACACGTGTTAACAATAATTTAATACGGCTAATTGAATGTTATAATAAAAATATGTACAAATAGACATAATAAAATTATTTTTTATACAAAGTTCGATTATTAAAATATAATTTTAAAGTTAGTTTCATCAGAAATCGTAATCAAAACCGCATTATTATATTCATTGTAACTGATAATTTATCAATAGTTTTTTGCGATGTAATATAAATAGCACAATTAAAAGATTGTTAATACTAATTTTAATACAACTATACGTACAAAATAATGACTGATATACGCTAATAATTCTACTATCATACGGCAATAATTGATTGATTCGGAAGATTCATGTAAATAGTGATTAACCGTCTACGTATATGACGTGACGTCGAAAAAATATAAAATATCACATGTACGACTGGTTATACAATCCTTTCGACATATATAAACCATATTTGTTACATATTTAGTATTTTAAATGGAATGTCGTTTTATCTCGTCATAAATTCGGAAATATTGATAAACGGCGGCAGTGGTGAAATTATTCCCAGTAAACATACGTATATATCATTATTTATTATTACGTAAGAATGTTAAAAATATAAACTTAGTCATTCGCATATTTCGAATCTATTCTCTTTGGTACACGTGTTAACAATAATTTAATACGGCTAATTGAATGTTATAATAAAAATATGTACAAATAGACATAATAAAATTATTTTTTATACAAAGTTCGATTATTAAAATATAATTTTAAAATTAGTTTCATCAGAAAACGTAATCAAAACCGCATTATTATATTCATTGTAACTGATAATTTATCAATAGTTTTTTGCTATGTAATATAAATAGCACAATTAAAAGATTGTTAATACTAATTTTAATACAACTATACGTACAAAATAATGACTGATATACGCTAATAATTCTACTATCATACGGCAATAATTGATTGATTCGGAAGATTCATGTAAATAGTGATTAACCGTCTACGTATATGACGTGACGTCGAAAAAATATAAAATATCACATGTACGACTGGTTATACAATCCTTTCGACATATATAAACCATATTTGTTACATATTTAGTATTTTAAATGGAATGTCGTTTTATCTCGTCATAAATTCGGAAATATTGATAAACGGCGGCAGTGGTGAAATTATTCCCGGTAAACATATGTATATATCATTATTTATTATTACGTAAGAATGTTAAAAATATAAACTTAGTCATTCGCATATTTCGAATCTATTCTCTTTGGTACACGTGTTAACAATAATTTAATACGGCAAATTGAATGTTATAATAAAAATATGTACAAATAGACATAATAAAATTATTTTTTATACAAAGTTCGATTATTAAAATATAATTTTAAAGTTAGTTTCATCAGAAAACGTAATCAAAACCGCATTATTATATTCATTGTAACTGATAATTTATCAATAGTTTTTTGCGATGTAATATAAATAGCACAATTAAAAGATTGTTAATACTAATTTTAATACAACTATACGTACAAAATAATGACTGATATACGCTAATAATTCTACTATCATACGGCAATAATTGATTGATTCGGAAGATTCATGTAAATAGTGATTAACCGTCTACGTATATGACGTGACGTCGAAAAAATATAAAATATCACATGTACGACTGGTTATACAATCCTTTCGACATATATAAACCATATTTGTTACATATTTAGTATTTTAAATGGAATGTCGTTTTATCTCGTCGTAAATTCGGAAATATTGATAAACGGCGGCAGTGGTGAAATTATTCCCGGTAAACATACGTATATATCATTATTTATTATTACGTAAGAAAGTTAAAAATATAAACTTAGTCATTCGCATATTTCGAATCTATTCTCTTTGGTACACGTGTTAACAATAATTTAATACGGCAAATTGAATGTTATAATAAAAATATGTACAAATATGCATAATAAAATTTTTTTTTATACAAAGTTCGATTATTAAAATATAATTTTAAAATTAGTTTCATCAGAAAACGTAATCAAAACCGCATTATTATATTCATTGTAACTGATAATTTATCAATAGTTTTTTGCGATGTAATATAAATAGCACAATTAAAAGACTGTTAATACTAATTTTAATACAACTATACGTACAAAATAATGACTGATATACGCTAATAATTCTACTATCATACGGCAATAATTGACTGATTCGGAAGATGCATGTAAATAGTGATTAACTGTCTATGTATATGACGTGACGTCGAAAAAATATAAAATATCACATGTACGACTGGTTATACAACCCTTTCGACATATATAAACCATATTTGTTACATATTTAGTATTTTAAATGGAATGTCGTTTTATCTCGTCGTAAATTCGGAAATATTGATAAACGGCGGCAGTGGTGAAATTATTCCCGGTAAACATACGTATATATCATTATTTATTATTACGTAAGAAAGTTAAAAATATAAACTTAGTCATTCGCATATTTCGAATCTATTCTCTTTGGTACACGTGTTAACAATAATTTAATACGGCAAATTGAATGTTATAATAAAAATATGTACAAATATGCATAATAAAATTTTTTTTTATACAAAGTTCGATTATTAAAATATAATTTTAAAATTAGTTTCATCAGAAAACGTAATCAAAACCGCATTATTATATTCATTGTAACTGATAATTTATCAATAGTTTTTTGCGATGTAATATAAATAGCACAATTAAAAGATTGTTAATACTAATTTTAATACAACTATACGTACAAAATAATGACTGATATACGCTAATAATTCTACTATCATACGGCAATAATTGATTGATTCGGAAGATGCATGTAAATAGTGATTAACCGTCTACGTATATGACGTGACGTCGAAAAAATATAAAATATCACATGTACGACTGGTTATACAACCCTTTCGACATATATAAACCATATTTGTTACATATTTAGTATTTTAAATGGAATGTCGTTTTATCTCGTCGTAAATTCGGAAATATTGATAAACGGCGGCAGTCGTGAAATTATTCCCGGTAAACATACGTATATATCATTATTTATTATTACGTAAGAAAGTTAAAAATATAAACTTAGTCATTCGCATATTTCGAATCTATTCTCTTTGGTACACGTGTTAACAATAATTTAATACGGCAAATTGAATGTTATAATAAAAATATGTACAAATATGCATAATAAAATTTTTTTTTATACAAAGTCCGATTATTAAAATATAATTTTAAAATTAGTTTCATCAGAAAACGTAATCAAAACCGCATTATTATATTCATTGTAACTGATAATTTATCAATAGTTTTTTGCGATGTAATATAAATAGCACAATTAAAAGACTGTTAATACTAATTTTAATACAACTATACGTACAAAATAATGACTGATATACGCTAATAATTCTACTATCATACGGCAATAATTGATTGATTCGGAAGATGCATGTAAATAGTGATTAACCGTCTACGTATATGACGTGACGTCGAAAAAATATAAAATATCACATGTACGACTGGTTATACAATCCTTTCGACATATATAAACCATATTTGTTACATATTTAGTATTTTAAATGGAATGTCGTTTTATCTCGTCGTAAATTCGGAAATATTGATAAACGGCGGCAGTGGTGAAATTATTCCCGGTAAACATACGTATATATCATTATTTATTATTACGTAAGAAACTTAAAAATATAAACTTAGTCATTCGCATATTTCGAATCTATTCTCTTTGGTACACGTGTTAACAATAATTTAATACGGCAAATTGAATGTTATAATAAAAATATGTACAAATATGCATAATAAAATTTTTTTTTATACAAAGTTCGATTATTAAAATATAATTTTAAAATTAGTTTCATCAGAAAACGTAATCAAAACCGCATTATTATATTCATTGTAACTGATAATTTATCAATAGTTTTTTGCGATGTAATATAAATAGCACAATTAAAAGACTGTTAATACTAATTTTAATACAACTATACGTACAAAATAATGACTGATATACGCTAATAATTCTACTATCATACGGCAATAATTGATTGATTCGGAAGATTCATGTAAATAGTGATTAACCGTCTACGTATATGACGTGACGTCGAAAAAATATAAAATATCACATGTACGACTGGTTATACAATCCTTTCGACATATATAAACCATATTTGTTACATATTTAGTATTTTAAATGGAATGTCGTTTTATCTCGTCGTAAATTCGGAAATATTGATAAACGGCGGCAGTGGTGAAATTATTCCCGGTAAACATACGTATATATCATTATTTATTATTACGTAAGAAAGTTAAAAATATAAACTTAGTCATTCGCATATTTCGAATCTATTCTCTTTGGTACACGTGTTAACAATAATTTAATACGGCAAATTGAATGTTATAATAAAAATATGTACAAATATGCATAATAAAATTTTTTTTTATACAAAGTTCGATTATTAAAATATAATTTTAAAATTAGTTTCATCAGAAAACGTAATCATAACCGCATTATTATATTCATTGTAACTGATAATTTATCAATAGTTTTTTGTGATGTAATATAAATAGCACAATTAAAAGACTGTTAATACTAATTTTAATACAACTATACGTACAAAATAATGACTGATATACGCTAATAATTCTACTATCACACGGCAATAATTGATTGATTCGGAAGATGCATGTAAATAGTGATTAACCGTCTACGTATATGACGTGACGTCGAAAAAATATAAAATATCACATGTACGACTGGTTATACAACCCTTTCGACATATATAAACCATATTTGTTACATATTTAGTATTTTAAATGGAATGTCGTTTTATCTCGTCGTAAATTCGGAAATATTGATAAACGGCGGCAGTGGTGAAATTATTCCCAGTAAACATACGTATATATCATTATTTATTATTACGTAAGAAAGTTAAAAATATAAACTTAGTCATTCGCATATTTCGAATCTATTCTCTTTGGTACACGTGTTAACAATAATTTAATACGGCAAATTGAATGTTATAATAAAAATATGTACAAATATGCATAATAAAATTTTTTTTTATACAAAGTTCGATTATTAAAATATAATTTTAAAATTAGTTTCATCAGAAAACGTAATCAAAACCGCATTATTATATTCATTGTAACTGATAATTTATCAATAGTTTTTTGCGATGTAATATAAATAGCACAATTAAAAGACTGTTAATACTAATTTTAATACAACTATACGTACAAAATAATGACTGATATACGCTAATAATTCTACTATCATACGGCAATAATTGACTGATTCGGAAGATGCATGTAAATAGTGATTAACCGTCTACGTATATGACGTGACGTCGAAAAAATATAAAATATCACATGTACGACTGGTTATACAACCCTTTCGACATATATAAACCATATTTGTTACATATTTAGTATTTTAAATGGAATGTCGTTTTATCTCGTCGTAAATTCGGAAATATTGATAAACGGCGGCAGTGGTGAAATTATTCCCGGTAAACATACGTATATATCATTATTTATTATTACGTAAGAAAGTTAAAAATATAAACTTAGTCATTCGCATATTTCGAATCTATTCTCTTTGGTACACGTGTTAACAATAATTTAATACGGCAAATTGAATGTTATAATAAAAATATGTACAAATATGCATAATAACATTTTTTTTTATACAAAGTTCGATTATTAAAATATAATTTTAAAATTAGTTTCATCAGAAAACGTAATCAAAACCGCATTATTATATTCATTGTAACTGATAATTTATCAATAGTTTTTTGCGATGTAATATAAATAGCACAATTAAAAGATTGTTAATACTAATTTTAATACAACTATACGTACAAAATAATGACTGATATACGCTAATAATTCTACTATCATACGGCAATAATTGATTGATTCGGAAGATGCATGTAAATAGTGATTAACCGTCTACGTATATGACGTGACGTCGAAAAAATATAAAATATCACATGTACGACTGGTTATACAACCCTTTCGACATATATAAACCATATTTGTTACATATTTAGTATTTTAAATGGAATGTCGTTTTATCTCGTCGTAAATTCGGAAATATTGATAAACGGCGGCAGTGGTGAAATTATTCCCGGTAAACATACGTATATATCATTATTTATTATTACGTAAGAAAGTTAAAAATATAAACTTAGTCATTGGCATATTTCGAATCTATTCTCTTTGGTACACGTGTTAACAATAATTTAATACGGCAAATTGAATGTTATAATAAAAATATGTACAAATATGCATAATAAAATTTTTTTTTATACAAAGTTCGATTATTAAAATATAATTTTAAAATTAGTTTCATCAGAAAACGTAATCAAAACCGCATTATTATATTCATTGTAACTGATAATTTATCAATAGTTTTTTGCGATGTAATATAAATAGCACAATTAAAAGACTGTTAATACTAATTTTAATACAACTATACGTACAAAATAATGACTGATATACGCTAATAATTCTACTATCATACGGCAATAATTGATTGATTCGGAAGATGCATGTAAATAGTGATTAACCGTCTACGTATATGACGTGACGTCGAAAAAATATAAAATATAACATGTACGACTGGTTATACAACCCTTTCGACATATATAAACCATATTTGTTACATATTTAGTATTTTAAATGGAATGTCGTTTTATCTCGTCGTAAATTCGGAAATATTGATAAACGGCGGCAGTGGTGAAATTATTCCCGGTAAACATACGTATATATCATTATTTATTATTACGTAAGAAAGTTAAAAATATAAACTTAGTCATTCGCATATTTCGAATCTATTCTCTTTGGTACACGTGTTAACAATAATTTAATACGGCAAATTGAATGTTATAATAAAAATATGTACAAATATGCATAATAAAATTTTTTTTTATACAAAGTCCGATTATTAAAATATAATTTTAAAATTAGTTTCATCAGAAAACGTAATCAAAACCGCATTATTATATTCATTGTAACTGATAATTTATCAATAGTTTTTTGCGATGTAATATAAATAGCACAATTAAAAGACTGTTAATACTAATTTTAATACAACTATACGTACAAAATAATGACTGATATACGCTAATAATTCTACTATCATACGGCAATAATTGATTGATTCGGAAGATGCATGTAAATAGTGATTAACCGTCTACGTAGATGACGTGACGTCGAAAAAATATAAAATATCACATGTACGACTGGTTATACAATCCTTTCGACATATATAAACCATATTTGTTACATATTTAGTATTTTAAATGGAATGTCGTTTTATCTCGTCATAAATTCGGAAATATTGATAAACGGCGGCAGTGGTGAAATTATTCCCAGTAAACATACGTATATATCATTTTTTATTATTACGTAAGAATGTTAAAAATATAAACTTAGTCATTCGCATATTTCGAATCTATTCTCTTTGGTACACGTGTTAACAATAATTTAATACGGCTAATTGAATGTTATAATAAAAATATGTACAAATAGACATAATAAAATTATTTTTTATACAAAGTTCGATTATTAAAATATAATTTTAAAATTAGTTTCATCAGAAAACGTAATCAAAACCGCATTATTATATTCATTGTAACTGATAATTTATCAATAGTTTTTTGCGATGTAATATAAATAGCACAATTAAAAGATTGTTAATACTAATTTTAATACAACTATACGTACAAAATAATGACTGATATACGCTAATAATTCTACTATCATACGGCAATAATTGATTGATTCGGAAGATTCATGTAAATAGTGATTAACCGTCTACGTATATGACGTGACGACGAAAAAATATAAAATATCACATGTACGACTGGTTATACAATCCTTTCGACATATATAAACCATATTTGTTACATATTTAGTATTTTAAATGGAATGTCGTTTTATCTCGTCATAAATTCGGAAATATTGATAAACGGCGGCAGTGGTGAAATTATTCCCGGTAAACATACGTATATATCATTATTTATTATTACGTAAGAAAGTTAAAAATATAAACTTAGTCATTCGCATATTTCGAATCTATTCTCTTTGGTACACGTGTTAACAATAATTTAATACGGCAAATTGAATGTTATAATAAAAATATGTACAAATAGACATAATAAAATTATTTTTTATACAAAGTTCGATTATTAAAATATAATTTTAAAGTTAGTTTCATCAGAAAACGTAATCAAAACCGCATTATTATATTCATTGTAACTGATAATTTATCAATAGTTTTTTGCGATGTAATATAAATAGCACAATTAAAAGATTGTTAATACTAATTTTAATACAACTATACGTACAAAATAATGACTGATATACGCTAATAATTCTACTATCATACGGCAATAATTGATTGATTCGGAAGATTCATGTAAATAGTGATTAACCGTCTACGTATATGACGTGACGTCGAAAAAATATAAAATATCACATGTACGACTGGTTATACAATCCTTTCGACATATATAAACCATATTTGTTACATATTTAGTATTTTAAATGGAATGTCGTTTTATCTCGTCATAAATTCGGAAATATTGATAAACGGCGGCAGTGGTGAAATTATTCCTGGTAAACATACGTATATATCATTATTTATTATTACGTAAGAAAGTTAAAAATATAAACTTAGTCATTCGCATATTTCGAATCTATTCTCTTTGGTACACGTGTTAACAATAATTTAATACGGCAAATTGAATGTTATAATAAAAATATGTACAAATAGACATAATAAAATTATTTTTTATACAAAGTTCGATTATTAAAATATAATTTTAAAGTTAGTTTCATCAGAAAACGTAATCAAAACCGCATTATTATATTCATTGTAACTGATAATTTATCAATAGTTTTTTGCGATGTAATATAAATAGCACAATTAAAAGACTGTTAATACTAATTTTAATACAACTATACGTACAAAATAATGACTGATATACGCTAATAATTCTACTATCATACGGCAATAATTGATTGATTCGGAAGATGCATGTAAATAGTGATTAACCGTCTACGTATATGACGTGACGTCGAAAAAATATAAAATATAACATGTACGACTGGTTATACAACCCTTTCGACATATATAAACCATATTTGTTACATATTTAGTATTTTAAATGGAATGTCGTTTTATCTCGTCGTAAATTCGGAAATATTGATAAACGGCGGCAGTGGTGAAATTATTCCCGGTAAACATACGTATATATCATTATTTATTATTACGTAAGAAAGTTAAAAATATAAACTTAGTCATTCGCATATTTCGAATCTATTCTCTTTGGTACACGTGTTAACAATAATTTAATACGGCAAATTGAATGTTATAATAAAAATATGTACAAATATGCATAATAAAATTTTTTTTTATACAAAGTCCGATTATTAAAATATAATTTTAAAATTAGTTTCATCAGAAAACGTAATCAAAACCGCATTATTATATTCATTGTAACTGATAATTTATCAATAGTTTTTTGCGATGTAATATAAATAGCACAATTAAAAGACTGTTAATACTAATTTTAATACAACTATACGTACAAAATAATGACTGATATACGCTAATAATTCTACTATCATACGGCAATAATTGATTGATTCGGAAGATGCATGTAAATAGTGATTAACCGTCTACGTATATGACGTGACGTCGAAAAAATATAAAATATCACATGTACGACTGGTTATACAATCCTTTCGACATATATAAACCATATTTGTTACATATTTAGTATTTTAAATGGAATGTCGTTTTATCTCGTCGTAAATTCGGAAATATTGATAAACGGCGGCAGTGGTGAAATTATTCCCGGTAAACATACGTATATATCATTATTTATTATTACGTAAGAAACTTAAAAATATAAACTTAGTCATTCGCATATTTCGAATCTATTCTCTTTGGTACACGTGTTAACAATAATTTAATACGGCAAATTGAATGTTATAATAAAAATATGTACAAATATGCATAATAAAATTTTTTTTTATACAAAGTTCGATTATTAAAATATAATTTTAAAATTAGTTTCATCAGAAAACGTAATCAAAACCGCATTATTATATTCATTGTAACTGATAATTTATCAATAGTTTTTTGCGATGTAATATAAATAGCACAATTAAAAGACTGTTAATACTAATTTTAATACAACTATACGTACAAAATAATGACTGATATACGCTAATAATTCTACTATCATACGGCAATAATTGATTGATTCGGAAGATTCATGTAAATAGTGATTAACCGTCTACGTATATGACGTGACGTCGAAAAAATATAAAATATCACATGTACGACTGGTTATACAATCCTTTCGACATATATAAACCATATTTGTTACATATTTAGTATTTTAAATGGAATGTCGTTTTATCTCGTCGTAAATTCGGAAATATTGATAAACGGCGGCAGTGGTGAAATTATTCCCGGTAAACATACGTATATATCATTATTTATTATTACGTAAGAAAGTTAAAAATATAAACTTAGTCATTCGCATATTTCGAATCTATTCTCTTTGGTACACGTGTTAACAATAATTTAATACGGCAAATTGAATGTTATAATAAAAATATGTACAAATATGCATAATAAAATTTTTTTTTATACAAAGTTCGATTATTAAAATATAATTTTAAAATTAGTTTCATCAGAAAACGTAATCATAACCGCATTATTATATTCATTGTAACTGATAATTTATCAATAGTTTTTTGCGATGTAATATAAATAGCACAATTAAAAGATTGTTAATACTAATTTTAATACAACTATACGTACAAAATAATGACTGATATACGCTAATAATTCTACTATCATACGGCAATAATTGATTGATTCGGAAGATTCATGTAAATAGTGATTAACCGTCTACGTATATGACGTGACGTCGAAAAAATATAAAATATCACATGTACGACTGGTTATACAATCCTTTCGACATATATAAACCATATTTGTTACATATTTAGTATTTTAAATGGAATGTCGTTTTATCTCGTCATAAATTCGGAAATATTGATAAACGGCGGCAGTGGTGAAATTATTCCTGGTAAACATACGTATATATCATTATTTATTATTACGTAAGAAAGTTAAAAATATAAACTTAGTCATTCGCATATTTCGAATCTATTCTCTTTGGTACACGTGTTAACAATAATTTAATACGGCAAATTGAATGTTATAATAAAAATATGTACAAATAGACATAATAAAATTATTTTTTATACAAAGTTCGATTATTAAAATATAATTTTAAAGTTAGTTTCATCAGAAAACGTAATCAAAACCGCATTATTATATTCATTGTAACTGATAATTTATCAATAGTTTTTTGCGATGTAATATAAATAGCACAATTAAAAGACTGTTAATACTAATTTTAATACAACTATACGTACAAAATAATGACTGATATACGCTAATAATTCTACTATCATACGGCAATAATTGATTGATTCGGAAGATTCATGTAAATAGTGATTAACCGTCTACGTATATGACGTGACGTCGAAAAAATATAAAATATCACATGTACGACTGGTTATACAATCCTTTCGACATATATAAACCATATTTGTTACATATTTAGTATTTTAAATGGAATGTCGTTTTATCTCGTCATAAATTCGGAAATATTGATAAACGGCGGCAGTGGTGAAATTATTCCTGGTAAACATACGTATATATCATTATTTATTATTACGTAAGAAAGTTAAAAATATAAACTTAGTCATTCGCATATTTCGAATCTATTCTCTTTGGTACACGTGTTAACAATAATTTAATACGGCAAATTGAATGTTATAATAAAAATATGTACAAATAGACATAATAAAATTATTTTTTATACAAAGTTCGATTATTAAAATATAATTTTAAAGTTAGTTTCATCAGAAAACGTAATCAAAACCGCATTATTATATTCATTGTAACTGATAATTTATCAATAGTTTTTTGCGATGTAATATAAATAGCACAATTAAAAGACTGTTAATACTAATTTTAATACAACTATACGTACAAAATAATGACTGATATACGCTAATAATTCTACTATCATACGGCAATAATTGATTGATTCGGAAGATGCATGTAAATAGTGATTAACCGTCTACGTATATGACGTGACGTCGAAAAAATATAAAATATCACATGTACGACTGGTTATACAATCCTTTCGACATATATAAACCATATTTGTTACATATTTAGTATTTTAAATGGAATGTCGTTTTATCTCGTCGTAAATTCGGAAATATTGATAAACGGCGGCAGTGGTGAAATTATTCCCGGTAAACATACGTATATATCATTATTTATTATTACGTAAGAAACTTAAAAATATAAACTTAGTCATTCGCATATTTCGAATCTATTCTCTTTGGTACACGTGTTAACAATAATTTAATACGGCAAATTGAATGTTATAATAAAAATATGTACAAATATGCATAATAAAATTTTTTTTTATACAAAGTTCGATTATTAAAATATAATTTTAAAATTAGTTTCATCAGAAAACGTAATCAAAACCGCATTATTATATTCATTGTAACTGATAATTTATCAATAGTTTTTTGCGATGTAATATAAATAGCACAATTAAAAGACTGTTAATACTAATTTTAATACAACTATACGTACAAAATAATGACTGATATACGCTAATAATTCTACTATCATACGGCAATAATTGATTGATTCGGAAGATTCATGTAAATAGTGATTAACCGTCTACGTATATGACGTGACGTCGAAAAAATATAAAATATCACATGTACGACTGGTTATACAATCCTTTCGACATATATAAACCATATTTGTTACATATTTAGTATTTTAAATGGAATGTCGTTTTATCTCGTCGTAAATTCGGAAATATTGATAAACGGCGGCAGTGGTGAAATTATTCCCGGTAAACATACGTATATATCATTATTTATTATTACGTAAGAAAGTTAAAAATATAAACTTAGTCATTCGCATATTTCGAATCTATTCTCTTTGGTACACGTGTTAACAATAATTTAATACGGCAAATTGAATGTTATAATAAAAATATGTACAAATATGCATAATAAAATTTTTTTTTATACAAAGTTCGATTATTAAAATATAATTTTAAAATTACTTTCATCAGAAAACGTAATCATAACCGCATTATTATATTCATTGTAACTGATAATTTATCAATAGTTTTTTGTGATGTAATATAAATAGCACAATTAAAAGACTGTTAATACTAATTTTAATACAACTATACGTACAAAATAATGACTGATATACGCTAATAATTCTACTATCACACGGCAATAATTGATTGATTCGGAAGATGCATGTAAATAGTGATTAACCGTCTACGTATATGACGTGACGTCGAAAAAATATAAAATATCACATGTACGACTGGTTATACAACCCTTTCGACATATATAAACCATATTTGTTACATATTTAGTATTTTAAATGGAATGTCGTTTTATCTCGTCGTAAATTCGGAAATATTGATAAACGGCGGCAGTGGTGAAATTATTCCCAGTAAACATACGTATATATCATTATTTATTATTACGTAAGAAAGTTAAAAATATAAACTTAGTCATTCGCATATTTCGAATCTATTCTCTTTGGTACACGTGTTAACAATAATTTAATACGGCAAATTGAATGTTATAATAAAAATATGTACAAATATGCATAATAAAATTTTTTTTTATACAAAGTTCGATTATTAAAATATAATTTTAAAATTAGTTTCATCAGAAAACGTAATCAAAACCGCATTATTATATTCATTGTAACTGATAATTTATCAATAGTTTTTTGCGATGTAATATAAATAGCACAATTAAAAGACTGTTAATACTAATTTTAATACAACTATACGTACAAAATAATGACTGATATACGCTAATAATTCTACTATCATACGGCAATAATTGACTGATTCGGAAGATGCATGTAAATAGTGATTAACCGTCTACGTATATGACGTGACGTCGAAAAAATATAAAATATCACATGTACGACTGGTTATACAACCCTTTCGACATATATAAACCATATTTGTTACATATTTAGTATTTTAAATGGAATGTCGTTTTATCTCGTCGTAAATTCGGAAATATTGATAAACGGCGGCAGTGGTGAAATTATTCCCGGTAAACATACGTATATATCATTATTTATTATTACGTAAGAAAGTTAAAAATATAAACTTAGTCATTCGCATATTTCGAATCTATTCTCTTTGGTACACGTGTTAACAATAATTTAATACGGCAAATTGAATGTTATAATAAAAATATGTACAAATATGCATAATAAAATTTTTTTTTATACAAAGTTCGATTATTAAAATATAATTTTAAAATTAGTTTCATCAGAAAACGTAATCAAAACCGCATTATTATATTCATTGTAACTGATAATTTATCAATAGTTTTTTGCGATGTAATATAAATAGCACAATTAAAAGATTGTTAATACTAATTTTAATACAACTATACGTACAAAATAATGACTGATATACGCTAATAATTCTACTATCATACGGCAATAATTGATTGATTCGGAAGATGCATGTAAATAGTGATTAACCGTCTACGTATATGACGTGACGTCGAAAAAATATAAAATATCACATGTACGACTGGTTATACAACCCTTTCGACATATATAAACCATATTTGTTACATATTTAGTATTTTAAATGGAATGTCGTTTTATCTCGTCGTAAATTCGGAAATATTGATAAACGGCGGCAGTGGTGAAATTATTCCCGGTAAACATACGTATATATCATTATTTATTATTACGTAAGAAAGTTAAAAATATAAACTTAGTCATTCGCATATTTCGAATCTATTCTCTTTGGTACACGTGTTAACAATAATTTAATACGGCAAATTGAATGTTATAATAAAAATATGTACAAATATGCATAATAAAATTTTTTTTTATACAAAGTTCGATTATTAAAATATAATTTTAAAATTAGTTTCATCAGAAAACGTAATCAAAACCGCATTATTATATTCATTGTAACTGATAATTTATCAATAGTTTTTTGCGATGTAATATAAATAGCACAATTAAAAGACTGTTAATACTAATTTTAATACAACTATACGTACAAAATAATGACTGATATACGCTAATAATTCTACTATCATACGGCAATAATTGATTGATTCGGAAGATGCATGTAAATAGTGATTAACCGTCTACGTATATGACGTGACGTCGAAAAAATATAAAATATAACATGTACGACTGGTTATACAACCCTTTCGACATATATAAACCATATTTGTTACATATTTAGTATTTTAAATGGAATGTCGTTTTATCTCGTCGTAAATTCGGAAATATTGATAAACGGCGGCAGTGGTGAAATTATTCCCGGTAAACATACGTATATATCATTATTTATTATTACGTAAGAAAGTTAAAAATATAAACTTAGTCATTCGCATATTTCGAATCTATTCTCTTTGGTACACGTGTTAACAATAATTTAATACGGCAAATTGAATGTTATAATAAAAATATGTACAAATATGCATAATAAAATTTTTTTTTATACAAAGTCCGATTATTAAAATATAATTTTAAAATTAGTTTCATCAGAAAACGTAATCAAAACCGCATTATTATATTCATTGTAACTGATAATTTATCAATAGTTTTTTGCGATGTAATATAAATAGCACAATTAAAAGACTGTTAATACTAATTTTAATACAACTATACGTACAAAATAATGACTGATATACGCTAATAATTCTACTATCATACGGCAATAATTGATTGATTCGGAAGATGCATGTAAATAGTGATTAACCGTCTACGTAGATGACGTGACGTCGAAAAAATATAAAATATCACATGTACGACTGGTTATACAATCCTTTCGACATATATAAACCATATTTGTTACATATTTAGTATTTTAAATGGAATGTCGTTTTATCTCGTCATAAATTCGGAAATATTGATAAACGGCGGCAGTGGTGAAATTATTCCCGGTAAACATACGTATATATCATTATTTATTATTACGTAAGAAAGTTAAAAATATAAACTTAGTCATTCGCATATTTCGAATCTATTCTCTTTGGTACACGTGTTAACAATAATTTAATACGGCAAATTGAATGTTATAATAAAAATATGTACAAATATGCATAATAAAATTTTTTTTTATACAAAGTCCGATTATTAAAATATAATTTTAAAATTAGTTTCATCAGAAAACGTAATCAAAACCGCATTATTATATTCATTGTAACTGATAATTTATCAATAGTTTTTTGCGATGTAATATAAATAGCACAATTAAAAGACTGTTAATACTAATTTTAATACAACTATACGTACAAAATAATGACTGATATACGCTAATAATTCTACTATCATACGGCAATAATTGATTGATTCGGAAGATGCATGTAAATAGTGATTAACCGTCTACGTAGATGACGTGACGTCGAAAAAATATAAAATATCACATGTACGACTGGTTATACAATCCTTTCGACATATATAAACCATATTTGTTACATATTTAGTATTTTAAATGGAATGTCGTTTTATCTCGTCATAAATTCGGAAATATTGATAAACGGCGGCAGTGGTGAAATTATTCCCAGTAAACATACGTATATATCATTATTTATTATTACGTAAGAATGTTAAAAATATAAACTTAGTCATTCGCATATTTCGAATCTATTCTCTTTGGTACACGTGTTAACAATAATTTAATACGGCTAATTGAATGTTATAATAAAAATATGTACAAATAGACATAATAAAATTATTTTTTATACAAAGTTCGATTATTAAAATATAATTTTAAAATTAGTTTCATCAGAAAACGTAATCAAAACCGCATTATTATATTCATTGTAACTGATAATTTATCAATAGTTTTTTGCGATGTAATATAAATAGCACAATTAAAAGATTGTTAATACTAATTTTAATACAACTATACGTACAAAATAATGACTGATATACGCTAATAATTCTACTATCATACGGCAATAATTGATTGATTCGGAAGATTCATGTAAATAGTGATTAACCGTCTACGTATATGACGTGACGACGAAAAAATATAAAATATCACATGTACGACTGGTTATACAATCCTTTCGACATATATAAACCATATTTGTTACATATTTAGTATTTTAAATGGAATGTCGTTTTATCTCGTCATAAATTCGGAAATATTGATAAACGGCGGCAGTGGTGAAATTATTCCCGGTAAACATACGTATATATCATTATTTATTATTACGTAAGAAAGTTAAAAATATAAACTTAGTCATTCGCATATTTCGAATCTATTCTCTTTGGTACACGTGTTAACAATAATTTAATACGGCAAATTGAATGTTATAATAAAAATATGTACAAATAGACATAATAAAATTATTTTTTATACAAAGTTCGATTATTAAAATATAATTTTAAAGTTAGTTTCATCAGAAAACGTAATCAAAACCGCATTATTATATTCATTGTAACTGATAATTTATCAATAGTTTTTTGCGATGTAATATAAATAGCACAATTAAAAGATTGTTAATACTAATTTTAATACAACTATACGTACAAAATAATGACTGATATACGCTAATAATTCTACTATCATACGGCAATAATTGATTGATTCGGAAGATTCATGTAAATAGTGATTAACCGTCTACGTATATGACGTGACGTCGAAAAAATATAAAATATCACATGTACGACTGGTTATACAATCCTTTCGACATATATAAACCATATTTGTTACATATTTAGTATTTTAAATGGAATGTCGTTTTATCTCGTCATAAATTCGGAAATATTGATAAACGGCGGCAGTGGTGAAATTATTCCTGGTAAACATACGTATATATCATTATTTATTATTACGTAAGAAAGTTAAAAATATAAACTTAGTCATTCGCATATTTCGAATCTATTCTCTTTGGTACACGTGTTAACAATAATTTAATACGGCAAATTGAATGTTATAATAAAAATATGTACAAATAGACATAATAAAATTATTTTTTATACAAAGTTCGATTATTAAAATATAATTTTAATGTTAGTTTCATCAGAAAACGTAATCAAAACCGCATTATTATATTCATTGTAACTGATAATTTATCAATAGTTTTTTGCGATGTAATATAAATAGCACAATTAAAAGATTGTTAATACTAATTTTAATACAACTATACATACAAAATAATGACTGATATACGCTAATAATTCTACTATCATACGGCAATAATTGATTGATTCGGAAGATTCATGTAAATAGTGATTAACCGTCTACGTAGATGACGTGACGTCGAAAAAATATAAAATATCACATGTACGACTGGTTATACAATCCTTTCGACATATATAAACCATATTTGTTACATATTTAGTATTTTAAATGGAATGTCGTTTTATCTCGTCATAAATTCGGAAATATTGATAAACGGCGGCAGTGGTGAAATTATTCCCAGTAAACATACGTATATATCATTATTTATTATTACGTAAGAATGTTAAAAATATAAACTTAGTCATTCGCATATTTCGAATCTATTCTCTTTGGTACACGTGTTAACAATAATTTAATACGGCTAATTGAATGTTATAATAAAAATATGTACAAATAGACATAATAAAATTATTTTTTATACAAAGTTCGATTATTAAAATATAATTTTAAAATTAGTTTCATCAGAAAACGTAATCAAAACCGCATTATTATATTCATTGTAACTGATAATTTATCAATAGTTTTTTGCGATGTAATATAAATAGCACAATTAAAAGACTGTTAATACTAATTTTAATACAACTATACGTACAAAATAATGACTGATATACGCTAATAATTCTACTATCATACGGCAATAATTGATTGATTCGGAAGATGCATGTAAATAGTGATTAACCGTCTACGTATATGACGTGACGTCGAAAAAATATAAAAAATAACATGTACGACTGGTTATACAACCCTTTCGACATATATAAACCATATTTGTTACATATTTAGTATTTTAAATGGAATGTCGTTTTATCTCGTCATAAATTCGGAAATATTGATAAACGGCGGCAGTGGTGAAATTATTCCCGGTAAACATACGTATATATCATTATTTATTATTACGTAAGAATGTTAAAAATATAAACTTAGTCATTCGCATATTTCGAATCTATTCTCTTTGGTACACGTGTTAACAATAATTTAATACGGCTAATTGAATGTTATAATAAAAATATGTACAAATAGACATAATAAAATTATTTTTTATACAAAGTTCGATTATTAAAATATAATTTTAAAATTAGTTTCATCAGAAAACGTAATCAAAACCGCATTATTATATTCATTGTAACTGATAATTTATCAATAGTTTTTTGCGATGTAATATAAATAGCACAATTAAAAGATTGTTAATACTAATTTTAATACAACTATACGTACAAAATAATGACTGATATACGCTAATAATTCTACTATCATACGGCAATAATTGATTGATTCGGAAGATTCATGTAAATAGTGATTAACCGTCTACGTATATGACGTGACGACGAAAAAATATAAAATATCACATGTACGACTGGTTATACAATCCTTTCGACATATATAAACCATATTTGTTACATATTTAGTATTTTAAATGGAATGTCGTTTTATCTCGTCATAAATTCGGAAATATTGATAAACGGCGGCAGTGGTGAAATTATTCCCGGTAAACATACGTATATATCATTATTTATTATTACGTAAGAAAGTTAAAAATATAAACTTAGTCATTCGCATATTTCGAATCTATTCTCTTTGGTACACGTGTTAACAATAATTTAATACGGCAAATTGAATGTTATAATAAAAATATGTACAAATAGACATAATAAAATTATTTTTTATACAAAGTTCGATTATTAAAATATAATTTTAAAGTTAGTTTCATCAGAAAACGTAATCAAAACCGCATTATTATATTCATTGTAACTGATAATTTATCAATAGTTTTTTGCGATGTAATATAAATAGCACAATTAAAAGATTGTTAATACTAATTTTAATACAACTATACGTACAAAATAATGACTGATATACGCTAATAATTCTACTATCATACGGCAATAATTGATTGATTCGGAAGATTCATGTAAATAGTGATTAACCGTCTACGTATATGACGTGACGTCGAAAAAATATAAAATATCACATGTACGACTGGTTATACAATCCTTTCGACATATATAAACCATATTTGTTACATATTTAGTATTTTAAATGGAATGTCGTTTTATCTCGTCATAAATTCGGAAATATTGATAAACGGCGGCAGTGGTGAAATTATTCCCGGTAAACATACGTATATATCATTATTTATTATTACGTAAGAAAGTTAAAAATATAAACTTAGTCATTCGCATATTTTGAATCTATTCTCTTTGGTACACGTGTTAACAATAATTTAATACGGCAAATTGAATGTTATAATAAAAATATGTACAAATAGACATAATAAAATTATTTTTTATACAAAGTTCGATTATTAAAATATAATTTTAAAGTTAGTTTCATCAGAAAACGTAATCAAAACCGCATTATTATATTCATTGTAACTGATAATTTATCAATAGTTTTTTGCGATGTAATATAAATAGCACAATTAAAAGATTGTTAATACTAATTTTAATACAACTATACGTACAAAATAATGACTGATATACGCTAATAATTCTACTATCATACGGCAATAATTGATTGATTCGGAAGATTCATGTAAATAGTGATTAACCGTCTACGTATATGACGTGACGTCGAAAAAATATAAAATATCACATGTACGACTGGTTATACAATCCTTTCGACATATATAAACCATATTTGTTACATATTTAGTATTTTAAATGGAATGTCGTTTTATCTCGTCATAAATTCGGAAATATTGATAAACGGCGGCAGTGGTGAAATTATTCCTGGTAAACATACGTATATATCATTATTTATTATTACGTAAGAAAGTTAAAAATATAAACTTAGTCATTCGCATATTTCGAATCTATTCTCTTTGGTACACGTGTTAACAATAATTTAATACGGCAAATTGAATGTTATAATAAAAATATGTACAAATAGACATAATAAAATTATTTTTTATACAAAGTTCGATTATTAAAATATAATTTTAAAGTTAGTTTCATCAGAAAACGTAATCAAAACCGCATTATTATATTCATTGTAACTGATAATTTATCAATAGTTTTTTGCGATGTAATATAAATAGCACAATTAAAAGATTGTTAATACTAATTTTAATACAACTATACATACAAAATAATGACTGATATACGCTAATAATTCTACTATCATACGGCAATAATTGATTGATTCGGAAGATTCATGTAAATAGTGATTAACCGTCTACGTAGATGACGTGACGTCGAAAAAATATAAAATATCACATGTACGACTGGTTATACAATCCTTTCGACATATATAAACCATATTTGTTACATATTTAGTATTTTAAATGGAATGTCGTTTTATCTCGTCATAAATTCGGAAATATTGATAAACGGCGGCAGTGGTGAAATTATTCCCAGTAAACATACGTATATATCATTATTTATTATTACGTAAGAATGTTAAAAATATAAACTTAGTCATTCGCATATTTCGAATCTATTCTCTTTGGTACACGTGTTAACAATAATTTAATACGGCAAATTGAATGTTATAATAAAAATATGTACAAATAGACATAATAAAATTATTTTTTATACAAAGTTCGATTATTAAAATATAATTTTAAAGTTAGTTTCATCAGAAAACGTAATCAAAACCGCATTATTATATTCATTGTAACTGATAATTTATCAATAGTTTTTTGCGATGTAATATAAATAGCACAATTAAAAGATTGTTAATACTAATTTTAATACAACTATACGTACAAAATAAATACTGATATACGCTAATAATTCTACTATCATACGGCAATAATTGATTGATTCGGAAGATTCATGTAAATAGTGATTAACCGTCTACGTATATGACGTGACGTCGAAAAAATATAAAATATCACATGTACGACTGGTTATACAATCCTTTCGACATATATAAACCATATTTGTTACATATTTAGTATTTTAAATGGAATGTCGTTTTATCTCGTCATAAATTCGGAAATATTGATAAACGGCGGCAGTGGTGAAATTATTCCCGGTAAACATACGTATATATCATTATTTATTATTACGTAAGAATGTTAAAAATATAAACTTAGTCATTCGCATATTTCGAATCTATTCTCTTTGGTACACGTGTTAACAATAATTTAATACGGCAAATTGAATGTTATAATAAAAATATGTACAAATAGACATAATAAAATTATTTTTTATACAAAGTTCGATTATTAAAATATAATTTTAAAATTAGTTTCATCAGAAAACGTAATCAAAACCGCATTATTATATTCATTGTAACTGATAATTTATCAATAGTTTTTTGCGATGTAATATAAATAGCACAATTAAAAGATTGTTAATACTAATTTTAATACAACTATACGTACAAAATAATGACTGATATACGCTAATAATTCTACTATCATACGGCAATAATTGATTGATTCGGAAGATTCATGTAAATAGTGATTAACCGTCTACGTATATGACGTGAAGTCGAAAAAATATAAAATATCACATGTACGACTGGTTATACAATCCTTTCGACATATATAAACCATATTTGTTACATATTTAGTATTTTAAATGGAATGTCGTTTTATCTCGTCATAAATTCGGAAATATTGATAAACGGCGGCAGTGGTAAAATTATTCCCGGTAAACATACGTATATATCATTATTTATTATTACGTAAGAAAGTTAAAAATATAAACTTAGTCATTCGCATATTTCGAATCTATTCTCTTTGGTACACGTGTTAACAATAATTTAATACGGCTAATTGAATGTTATAATAAAAATATGTACAAATAGACATAATAAAATTATTTTTTATACAAAGTTCGATTATTAAAATATAATTTTAAAATTAGCTTCATCAGAAAACGTAATCAAAACCGCATTATTATATTCATTGTAACTGATAATTTATCAATAGTTTTTTGCGATGTAATATAAATAGCACAATTAAAAGATTGTTAATACTAATTTTAATACAACTATACGTACAAAATAAATACTGATATACGCTAATAATTCTACTATCATACGGCAATAATTGATTGATTCGGAAGATTCATGTAAATAGTGATTAACCGTCTACGTATATGACGTGAAGTCGAAAAAATATAAAATATCACATGTACGACTGGTTATACAATCCTTTCGACATATATAAACCATATTTGTTACATATTTAGTATTTTAAATGGAATGTCGTTTTATCTCGTCATAAATTCGGAAATATTGATAAACGGCGGCAGTGGTAAAATTATTCCCGGTAAACATACGTATATATCATTATTTATTATTACGTAAGAATGTTAAAAATATAAACTTAGTCATTCGCATATTTCGAATCTATTCTCTTTGGTACACGTGTTAACAATAATTTAATACGGCTAATTGAATGTTATAATAAAAATATGTACAAATAGACATAATAAAATTATTTTTTATACAAAGTTCGATTATTAAAATATAATTTTAAAATTAGTTTCATCAGAAAACGTAATCAAAACCGCATTATTATATTCATTGTAACTGATAATTTATCAATAGTTTTTTGCGATGTAATATAAATAGCACAATTAAAAGATTGTTAATACTAATTTTAATACAACTATACGTACAAAATAAATACTGATATACGCTAATAATTCTACTATCATACGGCAATAATTGATTGATTCGGAAGATTCATGTAAATAGTGATTAACCGTCTACGTATATGACGTGAAGTCGAAAAAATATAAAATATCACATGTACGACTGGTTATACAATCCTTTCGACATATATAAACCATATTTGTTACATATTTAGTATTTTAAATGGAATGTCGTTTTATCTCGTCATAAATTCGGAAATATTGATAAACGGCGGCAGTGGTGAAATTATTCCCGGTAAACATACGTATATATCATTATTTATTATTACGTAAGAAAGTTAAAAATATAAACTTAGTCATTCGCATATTTCGAATCTATTCTCTTTGGTACACGTGTTAACAATAATTTAATACGGCAAATTGAATGTTATAATAAAAATATGTACAAATAGACATAATAAAATTATTTTTTATACAAAGTTCGATTATTAAAATATAATTTTAAAATTAGTTTCATCAGAAAACGTAATCAAAACCGCATTATTATATTCATTGTAACTGATAATTTATCAATAGTTTTTTGCGATGTAATATAAATAGCACAATTAAAAGATTGTTAATACTAATTTTAATACAACTATACATACAAAATAATGACTGATATACGCTAATAATTCTACTATCATACGGCAATAATTGATTGATTCGGAAGATTCATGTAAATAGTGATTAACCGTCTACGTATATGACGTGACGTCGAAAAAATATAAAATATCACATGTACGACTGGTTATACAATCCTTTCGACATATATAAACCATATTTGTTACATATTTAGTATTTTAAATGGAATGTCGTTTTATCTCGTCGTAAATTCGGAAATAATGATAAACGGCGGCAGTGGTGAAATTATTCCCGGTAAACATACGTATATATCATTATTTATTATTACGTAAGAAAGTTAAAAATATAAACTTAGTCATTCGCATATTTCGAATCTATTCTCTTTGGTACACGTGTTAACAATAATTTAATACGGCAAATTGAATGTTATAATAAAAATATGTACAAATAGACATAATAAAATTATTTTTTATACAAAGTTCGATTATTAAAATATAATTTTAAAGTTAGTTTCATCAGAAAACGTAATCAAAACCGCATTATTATATTCATTGTAACTGATAATTTATCAATAGTTTTTTGCGATGTAATATAAATAGCACAATTAAAAGATTGTTAATACTAATTTTAATACAACTATACATACAAAATAATGACTGATATACGCTAATAATTCTACTATCATACGGCAATAATTGATTGATTCGGAAGATTCATGTAAATAGTGATTAACCGTCTACGTATATGACGTGACGTCGAAAAAATATAAAATATCACATGTACGACTGGTTATACAATCCTTTCGACATATATAAACCATATTTGTTACATATTTAGTATTTTAAATGGAATGTCGTTTTATCTCGTCGTAAATTCGGAAATAATGATAAACGGCGGCAGTGGTGAAATTATTCCCGGTAAACATACGTATATATCATTATTTATTATTACGTAAGAAAGTTAAAAATATAAACTTAGTCATTCGCATATTTCGAATCTATTCTCTTTGGTACACGTGTTAACAATAATTTAATACGGCAAATTGAATGTTATAATAAAAATATGTACAAATATGCATAATAAAATTTTTTTTTATACAAAGTTCGATTATTAAAATATAATTTTAAAATTAGTTTCATCAGAAAACGTAATCAAAACCGCATTATTATATTCATTGTAACTGATAATTTATCAATAGTTTTTTGCGATGTAATATAAATAGCACAATTAAAAGACTGTTAATACTAATTTTAATACAACTATACGTACAAAATAATGACTGATATACGCTAATAATTCTACTATCATACGGCAATAATTGACTGATTCGGAAGATGCATGTAAATAGTGATTAACCGTCTACGTATATGACGTGACGTCGAAAAAATATAAAATATCACATGTACGACTGGTTATACAACCCTTTCGACATATATAAACCATATTTGTTACATATTTAGTATTTTAAATGGAATGTCGTTTTATCTCGTCGTAAATTCGGAAATATTGATAAACGGCGGCAGTGGTGAAATTATTCCCGGTAAACATACGTATATATCATTATTTATTATTACGTAAGAAAGTTAAAAATATAAACTTAGTCATTCGCATATTTCGAATCTATTCTCTTTGGTACACGTGTTAACAATAATTTAATACGGCAAATTGAATGTTATAATAAAAATATGTACAAATATGCATAATAAAATTTTTTTTTATACAAAGTTCGATTATTAAAATATAATTTTAAAATTAGTTTCATCAGAAAACGTAATCAAAACCGCATTATTATATTCATTGTAACTGATAATTTATCAATAGTTTTTTGCGATGTAATATAAATAGCACAATTAAAAGACTGTTAATACTAATTTTAATACAACTATACGTACAAAATAATGACTGATATACGCTAATAATTCTACTATCATACGGCAATAATTGATTGATTCGGAAGATGCATGTAAATAGTGATTAACCGTCTACGTATATGACGTGACGTCGAAAAAATATAAAATATAACATGTACGACTGGTTATACAACCCTTTCGACATATATAAACCATATTTGTTACATATTTAGTATTTTAAATGGAATGTCGTTTTATCTCGTCGTAAATTCGGAAATATTGATAAACGGCGGCAGTGGTGAAATTATTCCCGGTAAACATACGTATATATCATTATTTATTATTACGTAAGAAAGTTAAAAATATAAACTTAGTCATTCGCATATTTCGAATCTATTCTCTTTGGTACACGTGTTAACAATAATTTAATACGGCAAATTGAATGTTATAATAAAAATATGTACAAATATGCATAATAAAATTTTTTTTTATACAAAGTCCGATTATTAAAATATAATTTTAAAATTAGTTTCATCAGAAAACGTAATCAAAACCGCATTATTATATTCATTGTAACTGATAATTTATCAATAGTTTTTTGCGATGTAATATAAATAGCACAATTAAAAGACTGTTAATACTAATTTTAATACAACTATACGTACAAAATAATGACTGATATACGCTAATAATTCTACTATCATACGGCAATAATTGATTGATTCGGAAGATGCATGTAAATAGTGATTAACCGTCTACGTATATGACGTGACGTCGAAAAAATATAAAATATCACATGTACGACTGGTTATACAATCCTTTCGACATATATAAACCATATTTGTTACATATTTAGTATTTTAAATGGAATGTCGTTTTATCTCGTCGTAAATTCGGAAATATTGATAAACGGCGGCAGTGGTGAAATTATTCCCGGTAAACATACGTATATATCATTATTTATTATTACGTAAGAAAGTTAAAAATATAAACTTAGTCATTCGCATATTTCGAATCTATTCTCTTTGGTACACGTGTTAACAATAATTTAATACGGCAAATTGAATGTTATAATAAAAATATGTACAAATATGCATAATAAAATTTTTTTTTATACAAAGTTCGATTATTAAAATATAATTTTAAAATTAGTTTCATCAGAAAACGTAATCAAAACCGCATTATTATATTCATTGTAACTGATAATTTATCAATAGTTTTTTGCGATGTAATATAAATAGCACAATTAAAAGACTGTTAATACTAATTTTAATACAACTATATGTACAAAATAATGACTGATATACGCTAATAATTCTACTATCATACGGCAATAATTGATTGATTCGGAAGATGCATGTAAATAGTGATTAACCGTCTACGTAAATGACGTGACGTCGAAAAAATATAAAATATCACATGTACGACTGGTTATACAATCCTTTCGACATATATAAACCATATTTGTTACATATTTAGTATTTTAAATGGAATGTCGTTTTATCTCGTCGTAAATTCGGAAATATTGATAAACGGCGGCAGTGGTGAAATTATTCCCGGTAAACATACGTATATATCATTATTTATTATTACGTAAGAAACTTAAAAATATAAACTTAGTCATTCGCATATTTCGAATCTATTCTCTTTGGTACACGTGTTAACAATAATTTAATACGGCAAATTGAATGTTATAATAAAAATATGTACAAATATGCATAATAAAATTTTTTTTTATACAAAGTTCGATTATTAAAATATAATTTTAAAATTAGTTTCATCAGAAAACGTAATCAAAACCGCATTATTATATTCATTGTAACTGATAATTTATCAATAGTTTTTTGCGATGTAATATAAATAGCACAATTAAAAGACTGTTAATACTAATTTTAATACAACTATACGTACAAAATAATGACTGATATACGCTAATAATTCTACTATCATACGGCAATAATTGATTGATTCGGAAGATGCATGTAAATAGTGATTAACCGTCTACGTAAATGACGTGACGTCGAAAAAATATAAAATATCACATGTACGACTGGTTATACAATCCTTTCGACATATATAAACCATATTTGTTACATATTTAGTATTTTAAATGGAATGTCGTTTTATCTCGTCGTAAATTCGGAAATATTGATAAACGGCGGCAGTGGTGAAATTATTCCCGGTAAACATACGTATATATCATTATTTATTATTACGTAAGAAACTTAAAAATATAAACTTAGTCATTCGCATATTTCGAATCTATTCTCTTTGGTACACGTGTTAACAATAATTTAATACGGCAAATTGAATGTTATAATAAAAATATGTACAAATATGCATAATAAAATTTTTTTTTATACAAAGTTCGATTATTAAAATATAATTTTAAAATTAGTTTCATCAGAAAACGTAATCAAAACCGCATTATTATATTCATTGTAACTGATAATTTATCAATAGTTTTTTGCGATGTAATATAAATAGCACAATTAAAAGACTGTTAATACTAATTTTAATACAACTATACGTACAAAATAATGACTGATATACGCTAATAATTCTACTATCATACGGCAATAATTGATTGATTCGGAAGATTCATGTAAATAGTGATTAACCGTCTACGTATATGACGTGACGTCGAAAAAATATAAAATATCACATGTACGACTGGTTATACAATCCTTTCGACATATATAAACCATATTTGTTACATATTTAGTATTTTAAATGGAATGTCGTTTTATCTCGTCGTAAATTCGGAAATATTGATAAACGGCGGCAGTGGTGAAATTATTCCCGGTAAACATACGTATATATCATTATTTATTATTACGTAAGAAAGTTAAAAATATAAACTTAGTCATTCGCATATTTCGAATCTATTCTCTTTGGTACACGTGTTAACAATAATTTAATACGGCAAATTGAATGTTATAATAAAAATATGTACAAATATGCATAATAAAATTTTTTTTTATACAAAGTTCGATTATTAAAATATAATTTTAAAATTAGTTTCATCAGAAAACGTAATCAAAACCGCATTATTATATTCATTGTAACTGATAATTTATCAATAGTTTTTTGTGATGTAATATAAATAGCACAATTAAAAGACTGTTAATACTAATTTTAATACAACTATACGTACAAAATAATGACTGATATACGCTAATAATTCTACTATCACACGGCAATAATTGATTGATTCGGAAGATGCATGTAAATAGTGATTAACCGTCTACGTATATGACGTGACGTCGAAAAAATATAAAATATCACATGTACGACTGGTTATACAACCCTTTCGACATATATAAACCATATTTGTTACATATTTAGTATTTTAAATGGAATGTCGTTTTATCTCGTCGTAAATTCGGAAATATTGATAAACGGCGGCAGTGGTGAAATTATTCCCAGTAAACATACGTATATATCATTATTTATTATTACGTAAGAAAGTTAAAAATATAAACTTAGTCATTCGCATATTTCGAATCTATTCTCTTTGGTACACGTGTTAACAATAATTTAATACGGCAAATTGAATGTTATAATAAAAATATGTACAAATATGCATAATAAAATTTTTTTTTATACAAAGTTCGATTATTAAAATATAATTTTAAAATTAGTTTCATCAGAAAACGTAATCAAAACCGCATTATTATATTCATTGTAACTGATAATTTATCAATAGTTTTTTGCGATGTAATATAAATAGCACAATTAAAAGATTGTTAATACTAATTTTAATACAACTATACGTACAAAATAATGACTGATATACGCTAATAATTCTACTATCACACGGCAATAATTGATTGATTCGGAAGATTCATGTAAATAGTGATTAACCGTCTACGTATATGACGTGACGTCGAAAAAATATAAAATATCACATGTACGACTGGTTATACAATCCTTTCGACATATATAAACCATATTTGTTACATATTTAGTATTTTAAATGGAATGTCGTTTTATCTCGTCGTAAATTCGGAAATATTGATAAACGGCGGCAGTGGTGAAATTATTCCCGGTAAACATACGTATATATCATTATTTATTATTACGTAAGAAAGTTAAAAATATAAACTTAGTCATTCGCATATTTCGAATCTATTCTCTTTGGTACACGTGTTAACAATAATTTAATACGGCAAATTGAATGTTATAATAAAAATATGTACAAATATGCATAATAAAATTTTTTTTTATACAAAGTTCGATTATTAAAATATAATTTTAAAATTAGTTTCATCAGAAAACGTAATCAAAACCGCATTATTATATTCATTGTAACTGATAATTTATCAATAGTTTTTTGCGATGTAATATAAATAGCACAATTAAAAGACTGTTAATACTAATTTTAATACAACTATACGTACAAAATAATGACTGATATACGCTAATAATTCTACTATCATACGGCAATAATTGACTGATTCGGAAGATGCATGTAAATAGTGATTAACCGTCTACGTATATGACGTGACGTCGAAAAAATATAAAATATCACATGTACGACTGGTTATACAACCCTTTCGACATATATAAACCATATTTGTTACATATTTAGTATTTTAAATGGAATGTCGTTTTATCTCGTCGTAAATTCGGAAATATTGATAAACGGCGGCAGTGGTGAAATTATTCCCGGTAAACATACGTATATATCATTATTTATTATTACGTAAGAAAGTTAAAAATATAAACTTAGTCATTCGCATATTTCGAATCTATTCTCTTTGGTACACGTGTTAACAATAATTTAATACGGCAAATTGAATGTTATAATAAAAATATGTACAAATATGCATAATAAAATTTTTTTTTATACAAAGTTCGATTATTAAAATATAATTTTAAAATTAGTTTCATCAGAAAACGTAATCAAAACCGCATTATTATATTCATTGTAACTGATAATTTATCAATAGTTTTTTGCGATGTAATATAAATAGCACAATTAAAAGATTGTTAATACTAATTTTAATACAACTATACGTACAAAATAATGACTGATATACGCTAATAATTCTACTATCATACGGCAATAATTGATTGATTCGGAAGATGCATGTAAATAGTGATTAACCGTCTACGTATATGACGTGACGTCGAAAAAATATAAAATATCACATGTACGACTGGTTATACAACCCTTTCGACATATATAAACCATATTTGTTACATATTTAGTATTTTAAATGGAATGTCGTTTTATCTCGTCGTAAATTCGGAAATATTGATAAACGGCGGCAGTGGTGAAATTATTCCCGGTAAACATACGTATATATCATTATTTATTATTACGTAAGAAAGTTAAAAATATAAACTTAGTCATTCGCATATTTCGAATCTATTCTCTTTGGTACACGTGTTAACAATAATTTAATACGGCAAATTGAATGTTATAATAAAAATATGTACAAATATGCATAATAAAATTTTTTTTTATACAAAGTTCGATTATTAAAATATAATTTTAAAATTAGTTTCATCAGAAAACGTAATCAAAACCGCATTATTATATTCATTGTAACTGATAATTTATCAATAGTTTTTTGCGATGTAATATAAATAGCACAATTAAAAGACTGTTAATACTAATTTTAATACAACTATACGTACAAAATAATGACTGATATACGCTAATAATTCTACTATCATACGGCAATAATTGATTGATTCGGAAGATGCATGTAAATAGTGATTAACCGTCTACGTATATGACGTGACGTCGAAAAAATATAAAATATAACATGTACGACTGGTTATACAACCCTTTCGACATATATAAACCATATTTGTTACATATTTAGTATTTTAAATGGAATGTCGTTTTATCTCGTCGTAAATTCGGAAATATTGATAAACGGCGGCAGTGGTGAAATTATTCCCGGTAAACATACGTATATATCATTATTTATTATTACGTAAGAAAGTTAAAAATATAAACTTAGTCATTCGCATATTTCGAATCTATTCTCTTTGGTACACGTGTTAACAATAATTTAATACGGCAAATTGAATGTTATAATAAAAATATGTACAAATATGCATAATAAAATTTTTTTTTATACAAAGTCCGATTATTAAAATATAATTTTAAAATTAGTTTCATCAGAAAACGTAATCAAAACCGCATTATTATATTCATTGTAACTGATAATTTATCAATAGTTTTTTGCGATGTAATATAAATAGCACAATTAAAAGACTGTTAATACTAATTTTAATACAACTATACGTACAAAATAATGACTGATATACGCTAATAATTCTACTATCATACGGCAATAATTGATTGATTCGGAAGATGCATGTAAATAGTGATTAACCGTCTACGTATATGACGTGACGTCGAAAAAATATAAAATATCACATGTACGACTGGTTATACAATCCTTTCGACATATATAAACCATATTTGTTACATATTTAGTATTTTAAATGGAATGTCGTTTTATCTCGTCGTAAATTCGGAAATATTGATAAACGGCGGCAGTGGTGAAATTATTCCCGGTAAACATACGTATATATCATTATTTATTATTACGTAAGAAAGTTAAAAATATAAACTTAGTCATTCGCATATTTCGAATCTATTCTCTTTGGTACACGTGTTAACAATAATTTAATACGGCAAATTGAATGTTATAATAAAAATATGTACAAATATGCATAATAAAATTTTTTTTTATACAAAGTTCGATTATTAAAATATAATTTTAAAATTAGTTTCATCAGAAAACGTAATCAAAACCGCATTATTATATTCATTGTAACTGATAATTTATCAATAGTTTTTTGCGATGTAATATAAATAGCACAATTAAAAGACTGTTAATACTAATTTTAATACAACTATACGTACAAAATAATGACTGATATACGCTAATAATTCTACTATCATACGGCAATAATTGATTGATTCGGAAGATTCATGTAAATAGTGATTAACCGTCTACGTATATGACGTGACGTCGAAAAAATATCAAATATCACATGTACGACTGGTTATACAATCCTTTCGACATATATAAACCATATTTGTTACATATTTAGTATTTTAAATGGAATGTCGTTTTATCTCGTCGTAAATTCGGAAATATTGATAAACGGCGGCAGTGGTGAAATTATTCCCGGTAAACATACGTATATATCATTATTTATTATTACGTAAGAAAGTTAAAAATATAAACTTAGTCATTCGCATATTTCGAATCTATTCTCTTTGGTACACGTGTTAACAATAATTTAATACGGCAAATTGAATGTTATAATAAAAATATGTACAATTATGCATAATAAAATTTTTTTTTATACAAAGTTCGATTATTAAAATATAATTTTAAAATTAGTTTCATCAGAAAACGTAATCAAAACCGCATTATTATATTCATTGTAACTGATAATTTATCAATAGTTTTTTGTGATGTAATATAAATAGCACAATTAAAAGACTGTTAATACTAATTTTAATACAACTATACGTACAAAATAATGACTGATATACGCTAATAATTCTACTATCACACGGCAATAATTGATTGATTCGGAAGATGCATGTAAATAGTGATTAACCGTCTACGTATATGACGTGACGTCGAAAAAATATAAAATATCACATGTACGACTGGTTATACAACCCTTTCGACATATATAAACCATATTTGTTACATATTTAGTATTTTAAATGGAATGTCGTTTTATCTCGTCGTAAATTCGGAAATATTGATAAACGGCGGCAGTGGTGAAATTATTCCCGGTAAACATACGTATATATCATTATTTATTATTACGTAAGAAAGTTAAAAATATAAACTTAGTCATTCGCATATTTCGAATCTATTCTCTTTGGTACACGTGTTAACAATAATTTAATACGGCAAATTGAATGTTATAATAAAAATATGTACAAATATGCATAATAAAATTTTTTTTTATACAAAGTTCGATTATTAAAATATAATTTTAAAATTAGTTTCATCAGAAAACGTAATCAAAACCGCATTATTATATTCATTGTAACTGATAATTTATCAATAGTTTTTTGCGATGTAATATAAATAGCACAATTAAAAGATTGTTAATACTAATTTTAATACAACTATACGTACAAAATAATGACTGATATACGCTAATAATTCTACTATCATACGGCAATAATTGATTGATTCGGAAGATTCATGTAAATAGTGATTAACCGTCTACGTATATGACGTGACGTCGAAAAAATATAAAATATCACATGTACGACTGGTTATACAATCCTTTCGACATATATAAACCATATTTGTTACATATTTAGTATTTTAAATGGAATGTCGTTTTATCTCGTCGTAAATTCGGAAATATTGATAAACGGCGGCAGTGGTGAAATTATTCCCGGTAAACATACGTATATATCATTATTTATTATTACGTAAGAAAGTTAAAAATATAAACTTAGTCATTCGCATATTTCGAATCTATTCTCTTTGGTACACGTGTTAACAATAATTTAATACGGCAAATTGAATGTTACAATAAAAATATGTACAAATATGCATAATAAAATTTTTTTTTATACAAAGTTCGATTATTAAAATATAATTTTAAAATTAGTTTCATCAGAAAACGTAATCAAAACCGCATTATTATATTCATTGTAACTGATAATTTATCAATAGTTTTTTGCGATGTAATATAAATAGCACAATTAAAAGACTGTTAATACTAATTTTAATACAACTATACGTACAAAATAATGACTGATATACGCTAATAATTCTACTATCATACGGCAATAATTGATTGATTCGGAAGATTCATGTAAATAGTGATTAACCGTCTACGTATATGACGTGACGTCGAAAAAATATAAAATATCACATGTACGACTGGTTATACAATCCTTTCGACATATATAAACCATATTTGTTACATATTTAGTATTTTAAATGGAATGTCGTTTTATCTCGTCGTAAATTCGGAAATATTGATAAACGGCGGCAGTGGTGAAATTATTCCCGGTAAACATACGTATATATCATTATTTATTATTACGTAAGAAAGTTAAAAATATAAACTTAGTCATTCGCATATTTCGAATCTATTCTCTTTGGTACACGTGTTAACAATAATTTAATACGGCAAATTGAATGTTATAATAAAAATATGTACAAATATGCATAATAAAATTTTTTTTTATACAAAGTTCGATTATTCAAATATAATTTTAAAATTAGTTTCATCAGAAAACGTAATCAAAACCGCATTATTATATTCATTGTAACTGATAATTTATCAATAGTTTTTTGCGATGTAATATAAATAGCACAATTAAATGACTGTTAATACTAATTTTAATACAACTATACGTACAAAATAATGACTGATATACGCTAATAATTCTACTATCATACGGCAATAATTGATTGATTCGGAAGATGCATGTAAATAGTGATTAACCGTCTACGTATATGACGTGACGTCGAAAAAATATAAAATATCACATGTACGACTGGTTATACAATCCTTTCGACATATATAAACCATATTTGTTACATATTTAGTATTTTAAATGGAATGTCGTTTTATCTCGTCGTAAATTCGGAAATATTGATAAACGGCGGCAGTGGTGAAATTATTCCCGGTAAACATACGTATATATCATTTTTTATTATTACGTAAGAAAGTTAAAAATATAAACTTAGTCATTCGCATATTTCGAATCTATTCTCTTTGGTACACGTGTTAACAATAATTTAATACGGCAAATTGAATGTTATAATAAAAATATGTACAAATATGCATAATAAAATTTTTTTTTATACAAAGTTCGATTATTAAAATATAATTTTAAAATTAGTTTCATCAGAAAACGTAATCAAAACCGCATTATTATATTCATTGTAACTGATAATTTATCAATAGTTTTTTGCGATGTAATATAAATAGCACAATTAAAAGACTGTTAATACTAATTTTAATACAACTATACGTACAAAATAATGACTGATATACGCTAATAATTCTACTATCACACGGCAATAATTGATTGATTCGGAAGATTCATGTAAATAGTGATTAACCGTCTACGTATATGACGTGACGTCGAAAAAATATAAAATATCACATGTACGACTGGTTATACAATCCTTTCGACATATATAAACCATATTTGTTACATATTTAGTATTTTAAATGGAATGTCGTTTTATCTCGTCGTAAATTCGGAAATATTGATAAACGGCGGCAGTGGTGAAATTATTCCCGGTAAACATACGTATATATCATTATTTATTATTACGTAAGAAAGTTAAAAATATAAACTTAGTCATTCGCATATTTCGAATCTATTCTCTTTGGTACACGTGTTAACAATAATTTAATACGGCAAATTGAATGTTATAATAAAAATATGTACAAATAGACATAATAAAATTATTTTTTATACAAAGTTCGATTATTAAAATATAATTTTAAAGTTAGTTTCATCAGAAAACGTAATCAAAACCGCATTATTATATTCATTGTAACTGATAATTTATCAATAGTTTTTTGCGATGTAATATAAATAGCACAATTAAAAGATTATTAATACTAATTTTAATACAACTATACGTACAAAATAATGACTGATATACGCTAATAATTCTACTATCATACGGCAATAATTGATTGATTCGGAAGATTCATGTAAATAGTGATTAACCGTCTACGTATATGACGTGAAGTCGAAAAAATATAAAATATCACATGTACGACTGGTTATACAATCCTTTCGACATATATAAACCATATTTGTTACATATTTAGTATTTTAAATGGAATGTCGTTTTATCTCGTCATAAATTCGGAAATATTGATAAACGGCGGCAGTGGTAAAATTATTCCCGGTAAACATACGTATATATCATTATTTATTATTACGTAAGAAAGTTAAAAATATAAACTTAGTCATTCGCATATTTCGAATCTATTCTCTTTGGTACACGTGTTAACAATAATTTAATACGGCTAATTGAATGTTATAATAAAAATATGTACAAATAGACATAATAAAATTATTTTTTATACAAAGTTCGATTATTAAAATATAATTTTAAAATTAGCTTCATCAGAAAACGTAATCAAAACCGCATTATTATATTCATTGTAACTGATAATTTATCAATAGTTTTTTGCGATGTAATATAAATAGCACAATTAAAAGATTGTTAATACTAATTTTAATACAACTATACGTACAAAATAAATACTGATATACGCTAATAATTCTACTATCATACGGCAATAATTGATTGATTCGGAAGATTCATGTAAATAGTGATTAACCGTCTACGTATATGACGTGACGTCGAAAAAATATAAAATATCACATGTACGACTGGTTATACAATCCTTTCGACATATATAAACCATATTTGTTACATATTTAGTATTTTAAATGGAATGTCGTTTTATCTCGTCGTAAATTCGGAAATATTGATAAACGGCGGCAGTGGTGAAATTATTCCCGGTAAACATACGTATATATCATTATTTATTATTACGTAAGAAAGTTAAAAATATAAACTTAGTCATTCGCATATTTCGAATCTATTCTCTTTGGTACACGTGTTAACAATAATTTAATACGGCAAATTGAATGTTATAATAAAAATATGTACAAATATGCATAATAAAATTTTTTTTTATACAAAGTTCGATTATTAAAATATAATTTTAAAATTAGTTTCATCAGAAAACGTAATCAAAACCGCATTATTATATTCATTGTAACTGATAATTTATCAATAGTTTTTTGCGATGTAATATAAATAGCACAATTAAAAGACTGTTAATACTAATTTTAATACAACTATACGTACAAAATAATGACTGATATACGCTAATAATTCTACTATCATACGGCAATAATTGATTGATTCGGAAGATTCATGTAAATAGTGATTAACCGTCTACGTATATGACGTGACGTCGAAAAAATATAAAATATCACATGTACGACTGGTTATACAATCCTTTCGACATATATAAACCATATTTGTTACATATTTAGTATTTTAAATGGAATGTCGTTTTATCTCGTCGTAAATTCGGAAATATTGATAAACGGCGGCAGTGGTGAAATTATTCCCGGTAAACATACGTATATATCATTATTTATTATTACGTAAGAAAGTTAAAAATATAAACTTAGTCATTCGCATATTTCGAATCTATTCTCTTTGGTACACGTGTTAACAATAATTTAATACGGCAAATTGAATGTTATAATAAAAATATGTACAAATATGCATAATAAAATTTTTTTTTATACAAAGTTCGATTATTAAAATATAATTTTAAAATTAGTTTCATCAGAAAACGTAATCAAAACCGCATTATTATATTCATTGTAACTGATAATTTATCAATAGTTTTTTGTGATGTAATATAAATAGCACAATTAAAAGACTGTTAATACTAATTTTAATACAACTATACGTACAAAATAATGACTGATATACGCTAATAATTCTACTATCACACGGCAATAATTGATTGATTCGGAAGATGCATGTAAATAGTGATTAACCGTCTACGTATATGACGTGACGTCGAAAAAATATAAAATATCACATGTACGACTGGTTATACAACCCTTTCGACATATATAAACCATATTTGTTACATATTTAGTATTTTAAATGGAATGTCGTTTTATCTCGTCGTAAATTCGGAAATATTGATAAACGGCGGCAGTGGTGAAATTATTCCCAGTAAACATACGTATATATCATTATTTATTATTACGTAAGAAAGTTAAAAATATAAACTTAGTCATTCGCATATTTCGAATCTATTCTCTTTGGTACACGTGTTAACAATAATTTAATACGGCAAATTGAATGTTATAATAAAAATATGTACAAATATGCATAATAAAATTTTTTTTTATACAAAGTTCGATTATTAAAATATAATTTTAAAATTAGTTTCATCAGAAAACGTAATCAAAACCGCATTATTATATTCATTGTAACTGATAATTTATCAATAGTTTTTTGCAATGTAATATAAATAGCACAATTAAAAGACTGTTAATACTAATTTTAATACAACTATACGTACAAAATAATGACTGATATACGCTAATAATTCTACTATCATACGGCAATAATTGATTGATTCGGAAGATGCATGTAAATAGTGATTAACCGTCTACGTATATGACGTGACGTCGAAAAAATATAAAATATCACATGTACGACTGGTTATACAATCCTTTCGACATATATAAACCATATTTGTTACATATTTAGTATTTTAAATGGAATGTCGTTTTATCTCGTCGTAAATTCGGAAATATTGATAAACGGCGGCAGTGGTGAAATTATTCCCGGTAAACATACGTATATATCATTATTTATTATTACGTAAGAAAGTTAAAAATATAAACTTAGTCATTCGCATATTTCGAATCTATTCTCTTTGGTACACGTGTTAACAATAATTTAATACGGCAAATTGAATGTTATAATAAAAATATGTACAAATATGCATAATAAAATTTTTTTTTATACAAAGTTCGAATATTCAAATATAATTTTAAAATTAGTTTCATCAGAAAACGTAATCAAAACCGCATTATTATATTCATTGTAACTGATAATTTATCAATAGTTTTTTGCGATGTAATATAAATAGCACAATTAAAAGATTGTTAATACTAATTTTAATACAACTATACGTACAAAATAATGACTGATATACGCTAATAATTCTACTATCATACGGCAATAATTGATTGATTCGGAAGATGCATGTAAATAGTGATTAACCGTCTACGTATATGACGTGACGTCGAAAAAATATAAAATATCACATGTACGACTGGTTATACAACCCTTTCGACATATATAAACCATATTTGTTACATATTTAGTATTTTAAATGGAATGTCGTTTTATCTCGTCGTAAATTCGGAAATATTGATAAACGGCGGCAGTGGTGAAATTATTCCCGGTAAACATACGTATATATCATTATTTATTATTACGTAAGAAAGTTAAAAATATAAACTTAGTCATTCGCATATTTCGAATCTATTCTCTTTGGTACACGTGTTAACAATAATTTAATACGGCAAATTGAATGTTATAATAAAAATATGTACAAATATGCATAATAAAATTTTTTTTTATACAAAGTTCGATTATTAAAATATAATTTTAAAATTAGTTTCATCAGAAAACGTAATCAAAACCGCATTATTATATTCATTGTAACTGATAATTTATCAATAGTTTTTTGCGATGTAATATAAATAGCACAATTAAAAGACTGTTAATACTAATTTTAATACAACTATACGTACAAAATAATGACTGATATACGCTAATAATTCTACTATCATACGGCAATAATTGATTGATTCGGAAGATTCATGTAAATAGTGATTAACCGTCTACGTATATGACGTGACGTCGAAAAAATATAAAATATCACATGTACGACTGGTTATACAATCCTTTCGACATATATAAACCATATTTGTTACATATTTAGTATTTTAAATGGAATGTCGTTTTATCTCGTCGTAAATTCGGAAATATTGATAAACGGCGGCAGTGGTGAAATTATTCCCGGTAAACATACGTATATATCATTATTTATTATTACGTAAGAAAGTTAAAAATATAAACTTAGTCATTCGCATATTTCGAATCTATTCTCTTTGGTACACGTGTTAACAATAATTTAATACGGCAAATTGAATGTTATAATAAAAATATGTACAAATATGCATAATAAAATTTTTTTTTATACAAAGTTCGATTATTAAAATATAATTTTAAAATTAGTTTCATCAGAAAACGTAATCAAAACCGCATTATTATATTCATTGTAACTGATAATTTATCAATAGTTTTTTGCGATGTAATATAAATAGCACAATTAAAAGACTGTTAATACTAATTTTAATACAACTATACGTACAAAATAATGACTGATATACGCTAATAATTCTACTATCATACGGCAATAATTGATTGATTCGGAAGATTCATGTAAATAGTGATTAACCGTCTACGTATATGACGTGACGTCGAAAAAATATAAAATATCACATGTACGACTGGTTATACAATCCTTTCGACATATATAAACCATATTTGTTACATATTTAGTATTTTAAATGGAATGTCGTTTTATCTCGTCGTAAATTCGGAAATATTGATAAACGGCGGCAGTGGTGAAATTATTCCCGGTAAACATACGTATATATCATTATTTATTATTACGTAAGAAAGTTAAAAATATAAACTTAGTCATTCGCATATTTCGAATCTATTCTCTTTGGTACACGTGTTAACAATAATTTAATACGGCAAATTGAATGTTATAATAAAAATATGTACAAATATGCATAATAAAATTTTTTTTTATACAAAGTTCGATTATTCAAATATAATTTTAAAATTAGTTTCATCAGAAAACGTAATCAAAACCGCATTATTATATTCATTGTAACTGATAATTTATCAATAGTTTTTTGCGATGTAATATAAATAGCACAATTAAAAGACTGTTAATACTAATTTTAATACAACTATACGTACAAAATAATGACTGATATACGCTAATAATTCTACTATCATACGGCAATAATTGATTGATTCGGAAGATGCATGTAAATAGTGATTAACCGTCTACGTATATGACGTGACGTCGAAAAAATATAAAATATCACATGTACGACTGGTTATACAATCCTTTCGACATATATAAACCATATTTGTTACATATTTAGTATTTTAAATGGAATGTCGTTTTATCTCGTCGTAAATTCGGAAATATTGATAAACGGCGGCAGTGGTGAAATTATTCCCGGTAAACATACGTATATATCATTATTTATTATTACGTAAGAAAGTTAAAAATATAAACTTAGTCATTCGCATATTTCGAATCTATTCTCTTTGGTACACGTGTTAACAATAATTTAATACGGCAAATTGAATGTTATAATAAAAATATGTACAAATATGCATAATAAAATTTTTTTTTATACAAAGTTCGAATATTCAAATATAATTTTAAAATTAGTTTCATCAGAAAACGTAATCAAAACCGCATTATTATATTCATTGTAACTGATAATTTATCAATAGTTTTTTGCGATGTAATATAAATAGCACAATTAAAAGATTGTTAATACTAATTTTAATACAACTATACGTACAAAATAATGACTGATATACGCTAATAATTCTACTATCATACGGCAATAATTGATTGATTCGGAAGATGCATGTAAATAGTGATTAACCGTCTACGTATATGACGTGACGTCGAAAAAATATAAAATATCACATGTACGACTGGTTATACAACCCTTTCGACATATATAAACCATATTTGTTACATATTTAGTATTTTAAATGGAATGTCGTTTTATCTCGTCGTAAATTCGGAAATATTGATAAACGGCGGCAGTGGTGAAATTATTCCCGGTAAACATACGTATATATCATTATTTATTATTACGTAAGAAAGTTAAAAATATAAACTTAGTCATTCGCATATTTCGAATCTATTCTCTTTGGTACACGTGTTAACAATAATTTAATACGGCAAATTGAATGTTATAATAAAAATATGTACAAATATGCATAATAAAATTTTTTTTTATACAAAGTTCGATTATTAAAATATAATTTTAAAATTAGTTTCATCAGAAAACGTAATCAAAACCGCATTATTATATTCATTGTAACTGATAATTTATCAATAGTTTTTTGCGATGTAATATAAATAGCACAATTAAAAGACTGTTAATACTAATTTTAATACAACTATACGTACAAAATAATGACTGATATACGCTAATAATTCTACTATCACACGGCAATAATTGATTGATTCGGAAGATTCATGTAAATAGTGATTAACCGTCTACGTATATGACGTGACGTCGAAAAAATATAAAATATCACATGTACGACTGGTTATACAATCCTTTCGACATATATAAACCATATTTGTTACATATTTAGTATTTTAAATGGAATGTCGTTTTATCTCGTCGTAAATTCGGAAATATTGATAAACGGCGGCAGTGGTGAAATTATTCCCGGTAAACATACGTATATATCATTATTTATTATTACGTAAGAAAGTTAAAAATATAAACTTAGTCATTCGCATATTTCGAATCTATTCTCTTTGGTACACGTGTTAACAATAATTTAATACGGCAAATTGAATGTTATAATAAAAATATGTACAAATATGCATAATAAAATTTTTTTTTATACAAAGTTCGAATATTCAAATATAATTTTAAAATTAGTTTCATCAGAAAACGTAATCAAAACCGCATTATTATATTCATTGTAACTGATAATTTATCAATAGTTTTTTGCGATGTAATATAAATAGCACAATTAAAAGATTGTTAATACTAATTTTAATACAACTATACGTACAAAATAATGACTGATATACGCTAATAATTCTACTATCATACGGCAATAATTGATTGATTCGGAAGATGCATGTAAATAGTGATTAACCGTCTACGTATATGACGTGACGTCGAAAAAATATAAAATATCACATGTACGACTGGTTATACAACCCTTTCGACATATATAAACCATATTTGTTACATATTTAGTATTTTAAATGGAATGTCGTTTTATCTCGTCGTAAATTCGGAAATATTGATAAACGGCGGCAGTGGTGAAATTATTCCCGGTAAACATACGTATATATCATTATTTATTATTACGTAAGAAAGTTAAAAATATAAACTTAGTCATTCGCATATTTCGAATCTATTCTCTTTGGTACACGTGTTAACAATAATTTAATACGGCAAATTGAATGTTATAATAAAAATATGTACAAATATGCATAATAAAATTTTTTTTTATACAAAGTTCGATTATTAAAATATAATTTTAAAATTAGTTTCATCAGAAAACGTAATCAAAACCGCATTATTATATTCATTGTAACTGATAATTTATCAATAGTTTTTTGCGATGTAATATAAATAGCACAATTAAAAGACTGTTAATACTAATTTTAATACAACTATACGTACAAAATAATGACTGATATACGCTAATAATTCTACTATCATACGGCAATAATTGATTGATTCGGAAGATTCATGTAAATAGTGATTAACCGTCTACGTATATGACGTGACGTCGAAAAAATATAAAATATCACATGTACGACTGGTTATACAATCCTTTCGACATATATAAACCATATTTGTTACATATTTAGTATTTTAAATGGAATGTCGTTTTATCTCGTCGTAAATTCGGAAATATTGATAAACGGCGGCAGTGGTGAAATTATTCCCGGTAAACATACGTATATATCATTATTTATTATTACGTAAGAAAGTTAAAAATATAAACTTAGTCATTCGCATATTTCGAATCTATTCTCTTTGGTACACGTGTTAACAATAATTTAATACGGCAAATTGAATGTTATAATAAAAATATGTACAAATATGCATAATAAAATTTTTTTTTATACAAAGTTCGATTATTAAAATATAATTTTAAAATTAGTTTCATCAGAAAACGTAATCAAAACCGCATTATTATATTCATTGTAACTGATAATTTATCAATAGTTTTTTGTGATGTAATATAAATAGCACAATTAAAAGACTGTTAATACTAATTTTAATACAACTATACGTACAAAATAATGACTGATATACGCTAATAATTCTACTATCACACGGCAATAATTGATTGATTCGGAAGATGCATGTAAATAGTGATTAACCGTCTACGTATATGACGTGACGTCGAAAAAATATAAAATATCACATGTACGACTGGTTATACAACCCTTTCGACATATATAAACCATATTTGTTACATATTTAGTATTTTAAATGGAATGTCGTTTTATCTCGTCGTAAATTCGGAAATATTGATAAACGGCGGCAGTGGTGAAATTATTCCCGGTAAACATACGTATATATCATTATTTATTATTACGTAAGAAAGTTAAAAATATAAACTTAGTCATTCGCATATTTCGAATCTATTCTCTTTGGTACACGTGTTAACAATAATTTAATACGGCAAATTGAATGTTATAATAAAAATATGTACAAATATGCATAATAAAATTTTTTTTTATACAAAGTTCGATTATTAAAATATAATTTTAAAATTAGTTTCATCAGAAAACGTAATCAAAACCGCATTATTATATTCATTGTAACTGATAATTTATCAATAGTTTTTTGCGATGTAATATAAATAGCACAATTAAAAGACTGTTAATACTAATTTTAATACAACTATACGTACAAAATAATGACTGATATACGCTAATAATTCTACTATCATACGGCAATAATTGATTGATTCGGAAGATGCATGTAAATAGTGATTAACCGTCTACGTATATGACGTGACGTCGAAAAAATATAAAATATCACATGTACGACTGGTTATACAACCCTTTCGACATATATAAACCATATTTGTTACATATTTAGTATTTTAAATGGAATGTCGTTTTATCTCGTCGTAAATTCGGAAATATTGATAAACGGCGGCAGTGGTGAAATTATTCCCGGTAAACATACGTATATATCATTATTTATTATTACGTAAGAAAGTTAAAAATATAAACTTAGTCATTCGCATATTTCGAATCTATTCTCTTTGGTACACGTGTTAACAATAATTTAATACGGCAAATTGAATGTTATAATAAAAATATGTACAAATATGCATAATAAAATTTTTTTTTATACAAAGTTCGAATATTCAAATATAATTTTAAAATTAGTTTCATCAGAAAACGTAATCAAAACCGCATTATTATATTCATTGTAACTGATAATTTATCAATAGTTTTTTGCGATGTAATATAAATAGCACAATTAAAAGACTGTTAATACTAATTTTAATACAACTATACGTACAAAATAATGACTGATATACGCTAATAATTCTACTATCATACGGCAATAATTGATTTATTCGGAAGATTCATGTAAATAGTGATTAACCGTCTACGTATATGACGTGACGTCGAAAAAATATAAAATATCACATGTACGACTGGTTATACAATCCTTTCGACATATATAAACCATATTTGTTACATATTTAGTATTTTAAATGGAATGTCGTTTTATCTCGTCGTAAATTCGGAAATATTGATAAACGGCGGCAGTGGTGAAATTATTCCCGGTAAACATACGTATATATCATTATTTATTATTACGTAAGAAAGTTAAAAATATAAACTTAGTCATTCGCATATTTCGAATCTATTCTCTTTGGTACACGTGTTAACAATAATTTAATACGGCAAATTGAATGTTATAATAAAAATATGTACAAATATGCATAATAAAATTTTTTTTTATACAAAGTTCGATTATTAAAATATAATTTTAAAATTAGTTTCATCAGAAAACGTAATCAAAACCGCATTATTATATTCATTGTAACTGATAATTTATCAATAGTTTTTTGCGATGTAATATAAATAGCACAATTAAAAGACTGTTAATACTAATTTTAATACAACTATACGTACAAAATAATGACTGATATACGCTAATAATTCTACTATCATACGGCAATAATTGATTGATTCGGAAGATTCATGTAAATAGTGATTAACCGTCTACGTATATGACGTGACGTCGAAAAAATATAAAATATCACATGTACGACTGGTTATACAATCCTTTCGACATATATAAACCATATTTGTTACATATTTAGTATTTTAAATGGAATGTCGTTTTATCTCGTCGTAAATTCGGAAATATTGATAAACGGCGGCAGTGGTGAAATTATTCCCGGTAAACATACGTATATATCATTATTTATTATTACGTAAGAAAGTTAAAAATATAAACTTAGTCATTCGCATATTTCGAATCTATTCTCTTTGGTACACGTGTTAACAATAATTTAATACGGCAAATTGAATGTTATAATAAAAATATGTACAAATATGCATAATAAAATTTTTTTTTATACAAAGTTCGATTATTCAAATATAATTTTAAAATTAGTTTCATCAGAAAACGTAATCAAAACCGCATTATTATATTCATTGTAACTGATAATTTATCAATAGTTTTTTGCGATGTAATATAAAAAGCACAATTAAAAGACTGTTAATACTAATTTTAATACAACTATACGTACAAAATAATGACTGATATACGCTAATAATTCTACTATCATACGGCAATAATTGATTGATTCGGAAGATGCATGTAAATAGTGATTAACCGTCTACGTATATGACGTGACGTCGAAAAAATATAAAATATCACATGTACGACTGGTTATACAATCCTTTCGACATATATAAACCATATTTGTTACATATTTAGTATTTTAAATGGAATGTCGTTTTATCTCGTCGTAAATTCGGAAATATTGATAAACGGCGGCAGTGGTGAAATTATTCCCGGTAAACATACGTATATATCATTATTTATTATTACGTAAGAAAGTTAAAAATATAAACTTAGTCATTCGCATATTTCGAATCTATTCTCTTTGGTACACGTGTTAACAATAATTTAATACGGCAAATTGAATGTTATAATAAAAATATGTACAAATATGCATAATAAAATTTTTTTTTATACAAAGTTCGAATATTCAAATATAATTTTAAAATTAGTTTCATCAGAAAACGTAATCAAAACCGCATTATTATATTCATTGTAACTGATAATTTATCAATAGTTTTTTGCGATGTAATATAAATAGCACAATTAAAAGATTGTTAATACTAATTTTAATACAACTATACGTACAAAATAATGACTGATATACGCTAATAATTCTACTATCATACGGCAATAATTGATTGATTCGGAAGATGCATGTAAATAGTGATTAACCGTCTACGTATATGACGTGACGTCGAAAAAATATAAAATATCACATGTACGACTGGTTATACAACCCTTTCGACATATATAAACCATATTTGTTACATATTTAGTATTTTAAATGGAATGTCGTTTTATCTCGTCGTAAATTCGGAAATATTGATAAACGGCGGCAGTGGTGAAATTATTCCCGGTAAACATACGTATATATCATTATTTATTATTACGTAAGAAAGTTAAAAATATAAACTTAGTCATTCGCATATTTCGAATCTATTCTCTTTGGTACACGTGTTAACAATAATTTAATACGGCAAATTGAATGTTATAATAAAAATATGTACAAATATGCATAATAAAATTTTTTTTTATACAAAGTTCGATTATTAAAATATAATTTTAAAATTAGTTTCATCAGAAAACGTAATCAAAACCGCATTATTATATTCATTGTAACTGATAATTTATCAATAGTTTTTTGCGATGTAATATAAATAGCACAATTAAAAGACTGTTAATACTAATTTTAATACAACTATACGTACAAAATAATGACTGATATACGCTAATAATTCTACTATCACACGGCAATAATTGATTGATTCGGAAGATGCATGTAAATAGTGATTAACCGTCTACGTATATGACGTGACGTCGAAAAAATATAAAATATCACATGTACGACTGGTTATACAATCCTTTCGACATATATAAACCATATATGTTACATATTTAGTATTTTAAATGGAATGTCGTTTTATCTCGTCGTAAATTCGGAAATATTGATAAACGGCGGCAGTGGTGAAATTATTCCCGGTAAACATACGTATATATCATTATTTATTATTACGTAAGAAAGTTAAAAATATAAACTTAGTCATTCGCATATTTCGAATCTATTCTCTTTGGTACACGTGTTAACAATAATTTAATACGGCAAATTGAATGTTATAATAAAAATATGTACAAATATGCATAATAAAATTTTTTTTTATACAAAGTTCGAATATTCAAATATAATTTTAAAATTAGTTTCATCAGAAAACGTAATCAAAACCGCATTATTATATTCATTGTAACTGATAATTTATCAATAGTTTTTTGCGATGTAATATAAATAGCACAATTAAAAGATTGTTAATACTAATTTTAATACAACTATACGTACAAAATAATGACTGATATACGCTAATAATTCTACTATCATACGGCAATAATTGATTGATTCGGAAGATGCATGTAAATAGTGATTAACCGTCTACGTATATGACGTGACGTCGAAAAAATATAAAATATCACATGTACGACTGGTTATACAACCCTTTCGACATATATAAACCATATTTGTTACATATTTAGTATTTTAAATGGAATGTCGTTTTATCTCGTCGTAAATTCGGAAATATTGATAAACGGCGGCAGTGGTGAAATTATTCCCGGTAAACATACGTATATATCATTATTTATTATTACGTAAGAAAGTTAAAAATATAAACTTAGTCATTCGCATATTTCGAATCTATTCTCTTTGGTACACGTGTTAACAATAATTTAATACGGCAAATTGAATGTTATAATAAAAATATGTACAAATATGCATAATAAAATTTTTTTTTATACAAAGTTCGATTATTAAAATATAATTTTAAAATTAGTTTCATCAGAAAACGTAATCAAAACCGCATTATTATATTCATTGTAACTGATAATTTATCAATAGTTTTTTGCGATGTAATATAAATAGCACAATTAAAAGACTGTTAATACTAATTTTAATACAACTATACGTACAAAATAATGACTGATATACGCTAATAATTCTACTATCATACGGCAATAATTGATTGATTCGGAAGATTCATGTAAATAGTGATTAACCGTCTACGTATATGACGTGACGTCGAAAAAATATAAAATATCACATGTACGACTGGTTATACAATCCTTTCGACATATATAAACCATATTTGTTACATATTTAGTATTTTAAATGGAATGTCGTTTTATCTCGTCGTAAATTCGGAAATATTGATAAACGGCGGCAGTGGTGAAATTATTCCCGGTAAACATACGTATATATCATTATTTATTATTACGTAAGAAAGTTAAAAATATAAACTTAGTCATTCGCATATTTCGAATCTATTCTCTTTGGTACACGTGTTAACAATAATTTAATACGGCAAATTGAATGTTATAATAAAAATATGTACAAATATGCATAATAAAATTTTTTTTTATACAAAGTTCGATTATTCAAATATAATTTTAAAATTAGTTTCATCAGAAAACGTAATCAAAACCGCATTATTATATTCATTGTAACTGATAATTTATCAATAGTTTTTTGCGATGTAATATAAATAGCACAATTAAAAGACTGTTAATACTAATTTTAATACAACTATACGTACAAAATAATGACTGATATACGCTAATAATTCTACTATCATACGGCAATAATTGATTGATTCGGAAGATGCATGTAAATAGTGATTAACCGTCTACGTATATGACGTGACGTCGAAAAAATATAAAATATCACATGTACGACTGGTTATACAATCCTTTCGACATATATAAACCATATTTGTTACATATTTAGTATTTTAAATGGAATGTCGTTTTATCTCGTCGTAAATTCGGAAATATTGATAAACGGCGGCAGTGGTGAAATTATTCCCGGTAAACATACGTATATATCATTATTTATTATTACGTAAGAAAGTTAAAAATATAAACTTAGTCATTCGCATATTTCGAATCTATTCTCTTTGGTACACGTGTTAACAATAATTTAATACGGCAAATTGAATGTTATAATAAAAATATGTACAAATATGCATAATAAAATTTTTTTTTATACAAAGTTCGAATATTCAAATATAATTTTAAAATTAGTTTCATCAGAAAACGTAATCAAAACCGCATTATTATATTCATTGTAACTGATAATTTATCAATAGTTTTTTGCGATGTAATATAAATAGCACAATTAAAAGATTGTTAATACTAATTTTAATACAACTATACGTACAAAATAATGACTGATATACGCTAATAATTCTACTATCATACGGCAATAATTGATTGATTCGGAAGATGCATGTAAATAGTGATTAACCGTCTACGTATATGACGTGACGTCGAAAAAATATAAAATATCACATGTACGACTGGTTATACAACCCTTTCGACATATATAAACCATATTTGTTACATATTTAGTATTTTAAATGGAATGTCGTTTTATCTCGTCGTAAATTCGGAAATATTGATAAACGGCGGCAGTGGTGAAATTATTCCCGGTAAACATACGTATATATCATTATTTATTATTACGTAAGAAAGTTAAAAATATAAACTTAGTCATTCGCATATTTCGAATCTATTCTCTTTGGTACACGTGTTAACAATAATTTAATACGGCAAATTGAATGTTATAATAAAAATATGTACAAATATGCATAATAAAATTTTTTTTTATACAAAGTTCGATTATAAAAATATAATTTTAAAATTAGTTTCATCAGAAAACGTAATCAAAACCGCATTATTATATTCATTGTAACTGATAATTTATCAATAGTTTTTTGCGATGTAATATAAATAGCACAATTAAAAGACTGTTAATACTAATTTTAATACAACTATACGTACAAAATAATGACTGATATACGCTAATAATTCTACTATCACACGGCAATAATTGATTGATTCGGAAGATGCATGTAAATAGTGATTAACCGTCTACGTATATGACGTGACGTCGAAAAAATATAAAATATCACATGTACGACTGGTTATACAACCCTTTCGACATATATAAACCATATTTGTTACATATTTAGTATTTTAAATGGAATGTCGTTTTATCTCGTCGTAAATTCGGAAATATTGATAAACGGCGGCAGTGGTGAAATTATTCCCGGTAAACATACGTATATATCATTATTTATTATTACGTAAGAAAGTTAAAAATATAAACTTAGTCATTCGCATATTTCGAATCTATTCTCTTTGGTACACGTGTTAACAATAATTTAATACGGCAAATTGAATGTTATAATAAAAATATGTACAAATATGCATAATAAAATTTTTTTTTATACAAAGTTCGATTATTAAAATATAATTTTAAAATTAGTTTCATCAGAAAACGTAATCAAAACCGCATTATTATATTCATTGTAACTGATAATTTATCAATAGTTTTTTGCGATGTAATATAAATAGCACAATTAAAAGACTGTTAATACTAATTTTAATACAACTATACGTACAAAATAATGACTGATATACGCTAATAATTCTACTATCACACGGCAATAATTGATTGATTCGGAAGATGCATGTAAATAGTGATTAACCGTCTACGTATATGACGTGACGTCGAAAAAATATAAAATATCACATGTACGACTGGTTATACAACCCTTTCGACATATATAAACCATATTTGTTACATATTTAGTATTTTAAATGGAATGTCGTTTTATCTCGTCGTAAATTCGGAAATATTGATAAACGGCGGCAGTGGTGAAATTATTCCCAGTAAACATACGTATATATCATTATTTATTATTACGTAAGAAAGTTAAAAATATAAACTTAGTCATTCGCATATTTCGAATCTATTCTCTTTGGTACACGTGTTAACAATAATTTAATACGGCAAATTGAATGTTATAATAAAAATATGTACAAATATGCATAATAAAATTTTTTTTATACAAAGTTCGATTATTAAAATATAATTTTAAAATTAGTTTCATCAGAAAACGTAATCAAAACCGCATTATTATATTCATTGTAACTGATAATTTATCAATAGTTTTTTGCGATGTAATATAAATAGCACAATTAAAAGACTGTTAATACTAATTTTAATACAACTATCCGTACAAAATAATGACTGATATACGCTAATAATTCTACTATCATACGGCAATAATTGATTGATTCGGAAGATGCATGTAAATAGTGATTTACCGTCTACGTATATGACGTGACGTCGAAAAAATATAAAATATCACATGTACGACTGGTTATACAATCCTTTCGACATATATAAACCATATTTGTTACATATTTAGTATTTTAAATGGAATGTCGTTTTATCTCGTCGTAAATTCGGAAATATTGATAAACGGCGGCAGTGGTGAAATTATTCCCGGTAAACATACGTATATATCATTATTTATTATTACGTAAGAAAGTTAAAAATATAAACTTAGTCATTCGCATATTTCGAATCTATTCTCTTTGGTACACGTGTTAACAATAATTTAATACGGCAAATTGAATGTTATAATAAAAATATGTACAAATATGCATAATAAAATTTTTTTTTATACAAAGTTCGAATATTCAAATATAATTTTAAAATTAGTTTCATCAGAAAACGTAATCAAAACCGCATTATTATATTCATTGTAACTGATAATTTATCAATAGTTTTTTGCGATGTAATATAAATAGCACAATTAAAAGATTGTTAATACTAATTTTAATACAACTATACGTACAAAATAATGACTGATATACGCTAATAATTCTACTATCATACGGCAATAATTGATTGATTCGGAAGATGCATGTAAATAGTGATTAACCGTCTACGTATATGACGTGACGTCGAAAAAATATAAAATATCACATGTACGACTGGTTATACAACCCTTTCGACATATATAAACCATATTTGTTACATATTTAGTATTTTAAATGGAATGTCGTTTTATCTCGTCGTAAATTCGGAAATATTGATAAACGGCGGCAGTGGTGAAATTATTCCCGGTAAACATACGTATATATCATTATTTATTATTACGTAAGAAAGTTAAAAATATAAACTTAGTCATTCGCATATTTCGAATCTATTCTCTTTGGTACACGTGTTAACAATAATTTAATACGGCAAATTGAATGTTATAATAAAAATATGTACAAATATGCATAATAAAATTTTTTTTTATACAAAGTTCGATTATTAAAATATAATTTTAAAATTAGTTTCATCAGAAAACGTAATCAAAACCGCATTATTATATTCATTGTAACTGATAATTTATCAATAGTTTTTTGCGATGTAATATAAATAGCACAATTAAAAGACTGTTAATACTAATTTTAATACAACTATACGTACAAAATAATGACTGATATACGCTAATAATTCTACTATCATACGGCAATAATTGATTGATTCGGAAGATTCATGTAAATAGTGATTAACCGTCTACGTATATGACGTGACGTCGAAAAAATATAAAATATCACATGTACGACTGGTTATACAATCCTTTCGACATATATAAACCATATTTGTTACATATTTAGTATTTTAAATGGAATGTCGTTTTATCTCGTCGTAAATTCGGAAATATTGATAAACGGCGGCAGTGGTGAAATTATTCCCGGTAAACATACGTATATATCATTATTTATTATTACGTAAGAAAGTTAAAAATATAAACTTAGTCATTCGCATATTTCGAATCTATTCTCTTTGGTACACGTGTTAACAATAATTTAATACGGCAAATTGAATGTTATAATAAAAATATGTACAAATATGCATAATAAAATTTTTTTTTATACAAAGTTCGATTATTAAAATATAATTTTAAAATTAGTTTCATCAGAAAACGTAATCAAAACCGCATTATTATATTCATTGTAACTGATAATTTATCAATAGTTTTTTGCGATGTAATATAAATAGCACAATTAAAAGACTGTTAATACTAATTTTAATACAACTATACGTACAAAATAATGACTGATATACGCTAATAATTCTACTATCATACGGCAATAATTGATTGATTCGGAAGATTCATGTAAATAGTGATTAACCGTCTACGTATATGACGTGACGTCGAAAAAATATAAAATATCACATGTACGACTGGTTATACAATCCTTTCGACATATATAAACCATATTTGTTACATATTTAGTATTTTAAATGGAATGTCGTTTTATCTCGTCGTAAATTCGGAAATATTGATAAACGGCGGCAGTGGTGAAATTATTCCCGGTAAACATACGTATATATCATTATTTATTATTACGTAAGAAAGTTAAAAATATAAACTTAGTCATTCGCATATTTCGAATCTATTCTCTTTGGTACACGTGTTAACAATAATTTAATACGGCAAATTGAATGTTATAATAAAAATATGTACAAATATGCATAATAAAATTTTTTTTTATACAAAGTTCGATTATTCAAATATAATTTTAAAATTAGTTTCATCAGAAAACGTAATCAAAACCGCATTATTATATTCATTGTAACTGATAATTTATCAATAGTTTTTTGCGATGTAATATAAATAGCACAATTAAAAGACTGTTAATACTAATTTTAATACAACTATACGTACAAAATAATGACTGATATACGCTAATAATTCTACTATCATACGGCAATAATTGATTGATTCGGAAGATGCATGTAAATAGTGATTAACCGTCTACGTATATGACGTGACGTCGAAAAAATATAAAATATCACATGTACGACTGGTTATACAATCCTTTCGACATATATAAACCATATTTGTTACATATTTAGTATTTTAAATGGAATGTCGTTTTATCTCGTCGTAAATTCGGAAATATTGATAAACGGCGGCAGTGGTGAAATTATTCCCGGTAAACATACGTATATATCATTATTTATTATTACGTAAGAAAGTTAAAAATATAAACTTAGTCATTCGCATATTTCGAATCTATTCTCTTTGGTACACGTGTTAACAATAATTTAATACGGCAAATTGAATGTTATAATAAAAATATGTACAAATATGCATAATAAAATTTTTTTTTATACAAAGTTCGAATATTCAAATATAATTTTAAAATTAGTTTCATCAGAAAACGTAATCAAAACCGCATTATTATATTCATTGTAACTGATAATTTATCAATAGTTTTTTGCGATGTAATATAAATAGCACAATTAAAAGATTGTTAATACTAATTTTAATACAACTATACGTACAAAATAATGACTGATATACGCTAATAATTCTACTATCATACGGCAATAATTGATTGATTCGGAAGATGCATGTAAATAGTGATTAACCGTCTACGTATATGACGTGACGTCGAAAAAATATAAAATATCACATGTACGACTGGTTATACAACCCTTTCGACATATATAAACCATATTTGTTACATATTTAGTATTTTAAATGGAATGTCGTTTTATCTCGTCGTAAATTCGGAAATATTGATAAACGGCGGCAGTGGTGAAATTATTCCCGGTAAACATACGTATATATCATTATTTATTATTACGTAAGAAAGTTAAAAATATAAACTTAGTCATTCGCATATTTCGAATCTATTCTCTTTGGTACACGTGTTAACAATAATTTAATACGGCAAATTGAATGTTATAATAAAAATATGTACAAATAGACATAATAAAATTTTTTTTTATACAAAGTTCGATTATTAAAATATAATTTTAAAATTAGTTTCATCAGAAAACGTAATCAAAACCGCATTATTATATTCATTGTAACTGATAATTTATCAATAGTTTTTTGCGATGTAATATAAATAGCACAATTAAAAGATTGTTAATACTAATTTTAATACAACTATACGTACAAAATAATGACTGATATACGCTAATAATTCTACTATCATACGGCAATAATTGATTGATTCGGAAGATGCATGTAAATAGTGATTAACTGTCTACGTATATGACGTGACGTCGAAAAAATATAAAATATCACATGTACGACTGGTTATACAATCCTTTCGACATATATAAACCATATTTGTTACATATTTAGTATTTTAAATGGAATGTCGTTTTATCTCGTCGTAAATTCGGAAATATTGATAAACGGCGGCAGTGGTGAAATTATTCCCGGTAAACATACGTATATATCATTATTTATTATTACGTAAGAAAGTTAAAAATATAAACTTAGTCATTCGCATATTTCGAATCTATTCTCTTTGGTACACGTGTTAACAATAATTTAATACGGCAAATTGAATGTTATAATAAAAATATGTACAAATAGACATAATAAAATTTTTTTTTATACAAAGTTCGATTATTAAAATATAATTTTAAAATTAGTTTCATCAGAAAACGTAATCAAAACCGCATTATTATATTCATTGTAACTGATAATTTATCAATAGTTTTTTGCGATGTAATATAAATAGCACAATTAAAAGACTGTTAATACTAATTTTAATACAACTATACGTACAAAATAATGACTGATATACGCTAATAATTCTACTATCATACGGCAATAATTGATTGATTCGGAAGATTCATGTAAATAGTGATTAACCGTCTACGTATATGACGTGACGTCGAAAAAATATAAAATATCACATGTACGACTGGTTATACAATCCTTTCGACATATATAAACCATATTTGTTACATATTTAGTATTTTAAATGGAATGTCGTTTTATCTCGTCGTAAATTCGGAAATATTGATAAACGGCGGCAGTGGTGAAATTATTCCCGGTAAACATACGTATATATCATTATTTATTATTACGTAAGAAAGTTAAAAATATAAACTTAGTCATTCGCATATTTCGAATCTATTCTCTTTGGTACACGTGTTAACAATAATTTAATACGGCAAATTGAATGTTATAATAAAAATATGTACAAATATGCATAATAAAATTTTTTTTTATACAAAGTTCGATTATTAAAATATAATTTTAAAATTAGTTTCATCAGAAAACGTAATCAAAACCGCATTATTATATTCATTGTAACTGATAATTTATCAATAGTTTTTTGCGATGTAATATAAATAGCACAATTAAAAGACTGTTAATACTAATTTTAATACAACTATACGTACAAAATAATGACTGATATACGCTAATAATTCTACTATCATACGGCAATAATTGATTGATTCGGAAGATTCATGTAAATAGTGATTAACCGTCTACGTATATGACGTGACGTCGAAAAAATATAAAATATCACATGTACGACTGGTTATACAATCCTTTCGACATATATAAACCATATTTGTTACATATTTAGTATTTTAAATGGAATGTCGTTTTATCTCGTCGTAAATTCGGAAATATTGATAAACGGCGGCAGTGGTGAAATTATTCCCGGTAAACATACGTATATATCATTATTTATTATTACGTAAGAAAGTTAAAAATATAAACTTAGTCATTCGCATATTTCGAATCTATTCTCTTTGGTACACGTGTTAACAATAATTTAATACGGCAAATTGAATGTTATAATAAAAATATGTACAAATATGCATAATAAAATTTTTTTTTATACAAAGTTCGATTATTCAAATATAATTTTAAAATTAGTTTCATCAGAAAACGTAATCAAAACCGCATTATTATATTCATTGTAACTGATAATTTATCAATAGTTTTTTGCGATGTAATATAAATAGCACAATTAAAAGACTGTTAATACTAATTTTAATACAACTATACGTACAAAATAATGACTGATATACGCTAATAATTCTACTATCATACGGCAATAATTGATTGATTCGGAAGATTCATGTAAATAGTGATTAACCGTCTACGTATATGACGTGACGTCGAAAAAATATAAAATATCACATGTACGACTGGTTATACAATCCTTTCGACATATATAAACCATATTTGTTACATATTTAGTATTTTAAATGGAATGTCGTTTTATCTCGTCGTAAATTCGGAAATATTGATAAACGGCGGCAGTGGTGAAATTATTCCCGGTAAACATACGTATATATCATTATTTATTATTACGTAAGAAAGTTAAAAATATAAACTTAGTCATTCGCATATTTCGAATCTATTCTCTTTGGTACACGTGTTAACAATAATTTAATACGGCAAATTGAATGTTATAATAAAAATATGTACAAATATGCATAATAAAATTTTTTTTTATACAAAGTTCGATTATTCAAATATAATTTTAAAATTAGTTTCATCAGAAAACGTAATCAAAACCGCATTATTATATTCATTGTAACTGATAATTTATCAATAGTTTTTTGCGATGTAATATAAATAGCACAATTAAAAGACTGTTAATACTAATTTTAATACAACTATACGTACAAAATAATGACTGATATACGCTAATAATTCTACTATCATACGGCAATAATTGATTGATTCGGAAGATGCATGTAAATAGTGATTAACCGTCTACGTATATGACGTGACGTCGAAAAAATATAAAATATCACATGTACGACTGGTTATACAATCCTTTCGACATATATAAACCATATTTGTTACATATTTAGTATTTTAAATGGAATGTCGTTTTATCTCGTCGTAAATTCGGAAATATTGATAAACGGCGGCAGTGGTGAAATTATTCCCGGTAAACATACGTATATATCATTATTTATTATTACGTAAGAAAGTTAAAAATATAAACTTAGTCATTCGCATATTTCGAATCTATTCTCTTTGGTACACGTGTTAACAATAATTTAATACGGCAAATTGAATGTTATAATAAAAATATGTACAAATATGCATAATAAAATTTTTTTTTATACAAAGTTCGAATATTCAAATATAATTTTAAAATTAGTTTCATCAGAAAACGTAATCAAAACCGCATTATTATATTCATTGTAACTGATAATTTATCAATAGTTTTTTGCGATGTAATATAAATAGCACAATTAAAAGATTGTTAATACTAATTTTAATACAACTATACGTACAAAATAATGACTGATATACGCTAATAATTCTACTATCATACGGCAATAATTGATTGATTCGGAAGATGCATGTAAATAGTGATTAACCGTCTACGTATATGACGTGACGTCGAAAAAATATAAAATATCACATGTACGACTGGTTATACAACCCTTTCGACATATATAAACCATATTTGTTACATATTTAGTATTTTAAATGGAATGTCGTTTTATCTCGTCGTAAATTCGGAAATATTGATAAACGGCGGCAGTGGTGAAATTATTCCCGGTAAACATACGTATATATCATTATTTATTATTACGTAAGAAAGTTAAAAATATAAACTTAGTCATTCGCATATTTCGAATCTATTCTCTTTGGTACACGTGTTAACAATAATTTAATACGGCAAATTGAATGTTATAATAAAAATATGTACAAATATGCATAATAAAATTTTTTTTTATACAAAGTTCGATTATTCAAATATAATTTTAAAATTAGTTTCATCAGAAAACGTAATCAAAACCGCATTATTATATTCATTGTAACTGATAATTTATCAATAGTTTTTTGCGATGTAATATAAATAGCACAATTAAAAGACTGTTAAAACTAATTTTAATACAACTATACGTACAAAATAATGACTGATATACGCTAATAATTCTACTATCACACGGCAATAATTGATTGATTCGGAAGATTCATGTAAATAGTGATTAACCGTCTACGTATATGACGTGACGTCGAAAAAATATAAAATATCACATGTACGACTGGTTATACAATCCTTTCGACATATATAAACCATATTTGTTACATATTTAGTATTTTAAATGGAATGTCGTTTTATCTCGTCGTAAATTCGGAAATATTGATAAACGGCGGCAGTGGTGAAATTATTCCCGGTAAACATACGTATATATCATTATTTATTATTACGTAAGAAAGTTAAAAATATAAACTTAGTCATTCGCATATTTCGAATCTATTCTCTTTGGTACACGTGTTAACAATAATTTAATACGGCAAATTGAATGTTATAATAAAAATATGTACAAATAGACATAATAAAATTTTTTTTTATACAAAGTTCGATTATTAAAATATAATTTTAAAATTAGTTTCATCAGAAAACGTAATCAAAACCGCATTATTATATTCATTGTAACTGATAATTTATCAATAGTTTTTTGCGATGTAATATAAATAGCACAATTAAAAGATTGTTAATACTAATTTTAATACAACTATACGTACAAAATAATGACTGATATACGCTAATAATTCTACTATCATACGGCAATAATTGATTGATTCGGAAGATGCATGTAAATAGTGATTAACTGTCTACGTATATGACGTGACGTCGAAAAAATATAAAATATCACATGTACGACTGGTTATACAATCCTTTCGACATATATAAACCATATTTGTTACATATTTAGTATTTTAAATGGAATGTCGTTTTATCTCGTCGTAAATTCGGAAATATTGATAAACGGCGGCAGTGGTGAAATTATTCCCGGTAAACATACGTATATATCATTATTTATTATTACGTAAGAAAGTTAAAAATATAAACTTAGTCATTCGCATATTTCGAATCTATTCTCTTTGGTACACGTGTTAACAATAATTTAATACGGCAAATTGAATGTTATAATAAAAATATGTACAAATAGACATAATAAAATTTTTTTTTATACAAAGTTCGATTATTAAAATATAATTTTAAAATTAGTTTCATCAGAAAACGTAATCAAAACCGCATTATTATATTCATTGTAACTGATAATTTATCAATAGTTTTTTGCGATGTAATATAAATAGCACAATTAAAAGACTGTTAATACTAATTTTAATACAACTATACGTACAAAATAATGACTGATATACGCTAATAATTCTACTATCACACGGCAATAATTGATTGATTCGGAAGATTCATGTAAATAGTGATTAACCGTCTACGTATATGACGTGACGTCGAAAAAATATAAAATATCACATGTACGACTGGTTATACAATCCTTTCGACATATATAAACCATATTTGTTACATATTTAGTATTTTAAATGGAATGTCGTTTTATCTCGTCGTAAATTCGGAAATATTGATAAACGGCGGCAGTGGTGAAATTATTCCCGGTAAACATACGTATATATCATTATTTATTATTACGTAAGAAAGTTAAAAATATAAACTTAGTCATTCGCATATTTCGAATCTATTCTCTTTGGTACACGTGTTAACAATAATTTAATACGGCAAATTGAATGTTATAATAAAAATATGTACAAATATGCATAATAAAATTTTTTTTTATACAAAGTTCGATTATTAAAATATAATTTTAAAATTAGTTTCATCAGAAAACGTAATCAAAACCGCATTATTATATTCATTGTAACTGATAATTTATCAATAGTTTTTTGCGATGTAATATAAATAGCACAATTAAAAGACTGTTAAAACTAATTTTAATACAACTATACGTACAAAATAATGACTGATATACGCTAATAATTCTACTATCATACGGCAATAATTGACTGATTCGGAAGATGCATGTAAATAGTGATTAACCGTCTACGTATATGACGTGACGTCGAAAAAATATAAAATATCACATGTACGACTGGTTATACAATCCTTTCGACATATATAAACCATATTTGTTACATATTTAGTATTTTAAATGGAATGTCGTTTTATCTCGTCGTAAATTCGGAAATATTGATAAACGGCGGCAGTGGTGAAATTATTCCCGGTAAACATACGTATATATCATTATTTATTATTACGTAAGAAAGTTAAAAATATAAACTTAGTCATTCGCATATTTCGAATCTATTCTCTTTGGTACACGTGTTAACAATAATTTAATACGGCAAATTGAATGTTATAATAAAAATATGTACAAATATGCATAATAAAATTTTTTTTTATACAAAGTTCGATTATTAAAATATAATTTTAAAATTAGTTTCATCAGAAAACGTAATCAAAACCGCATTATTATATTCATTGTAACTGATAATTTATCAATAGTTTTTTGCGATTTAATATAAATAGCACAATTAAAAGACTGTTAATACTAATTTTAATACAACTATACGTACAAAATAATGACTGATATACGCTAATAATTCTACTATCACACGGCAATAATTGATTGATTCGGAAGATTCATGTAAATAGTGATTAACCGTCTACGTATATGACGTGACGTCGAAAAAATATAAAATATCACATGTACGACTGGTTATACAATCCTTTCGACATATATAAACCATATTTGTTACATATTTAGTATTTTAAATGGAATGTCGTTTTATCTCGTCGTAAATTCGGAAATATTGATAAACGGCGGCAGTGGTGAAATTATTCCCGGTAAACATACGTATATATCATTATTTATTATTACGTAAGAAAGTTAAAAATATAAAATTAGTCATTCGCATATTTCGAATCTATTCTCTTTGGTACACGTGTTAACAATAATTTAATACGGCAAATTGAATGTTATAATAAAAATATGTACAAATATGCATAATAAAATTTTTTTTTATACAAAGTTCGATTATTAAAATATAATTTTAAAATTAGTTTCATCAGAAAACGTAATCAAAACCGCATTATTATATTCATTGTAACTGATAATTTATCAATAGTTTTTTGCGATGTAATATAAATAGCACAATTAAAAGACTGTTAATACTAATTTTAATACAACTATACGTACAAAATAATGACTGATATACGCTAATAATTCTACTATCACACGGCAATAATTGATTGATTCGGAAGATTCATGTAAATAGTGATTAACCGTCTACGTATATGACGTGACGTCGAAAAAATATAAAATATCACATGTACGACTGGTTATACAATCCTTTCGACATATATAAACCATATTTGTTACATATTTAGTATTTTAAATGGAATGTCGTTTTATCTCGTCGTAAATTCGGAAATATTGATAAACGGCGGCAGTGGTGAAATTATTCCCGGTAAACATACGTATATATCATTATTTATTATTACGTAAGAAAGTTAAAAATATAAACTTAGTCATTCGCATATTTCGAATCTATTCTCTTTGGTACACGTGTTAACAATAATTTAATACGGCAAATTGAATGTTATAATAAAAATATGTACAAATATGCATAATAAAATTTTTTTTTATACAAAGTTCGATTATTAAAATATAATTTTAAAATTAGTTTCATCAGAAAACGTAATCAAAACCGCATTATTATATTCATTGTAACTGATAATTTATCAATAGTTTTTTGCGATGTAATATAAATAGCACAATTAAAAGATTGTTAATACTAATTTTAATACAACTATACGTACAAAATAATGACTGATATACGCTAATAATTCTACTATCATAAGGCAATAATTGATTGATTCGGAAGATGCATGTAAATAGTGATTAACCGTCTACGTATATGACGTGACGTCGAAAAAATATAAAATATCACATGTACGACTGGTTATACAATCCTTTCGACATATATAAACCATATTTGTTACATATTTAGTATTTTAAATGGAATGTCGTTTTATCTCGTCGTAAATTCGGAAATATTGATAAACGGCGGCAGTGGTGAAATTATTCCCGGTAAACATACGTATATATCATTATTTATTATTACGTAAGAAAGTTAAAAATATAAACTTAGTCATTCGCATATTTCGAATCTATTCTCTTTGGTACACGTGTTAACAATAATTTAATACGGCAAATTGAATGTTATAATAAAAATATGTACAAATATGCATAATAAAATTTTTTTTTATACAAAGTTCGATTATTAAAATATAATTTTAAAATTAGTTTCATCAGAAAACGTAATCAAAACCGCATTATTATATTCATTGTAACTGATAATTTATCAATAGTTTTTTGCGATGTAATATAAATAGCACAATTAAAAGACTGTTAATACTAATTTTAATACAACTATACGTACAAAATAATGACTGATATACGCTAATAATTCTACTATCACACGGCAATAATTGATTGATTCGGAAGATTCATGTAAATAGTGATTAACCGTCTACGTATATGACGTGACGTCGAAAAAATATAAAATATCACATGTACGACTGGTTATACAATCCTTTCGACATATATAAACCATATTTGTTACATATTTAGTATTTTAAATGGAATGTCGTTTTATCTCGTCGTAAATTCGGAAATATTGATAAACGGCGGCAGTGGTGAAATTATTCCCGGTAAACATACGTATATATCATTATTTATTATTACGTAAGAAAGTTAAAAATATAAAATTAGTCATTCGCATATTTCGAATCTATTCTCTTTGGTACACGTGTTAACAATAATTTAATACGGCAAATTGAATGTTATAATAAAAATATGTACAAATATGCATAATAAAATTTTTTTTTATACAAAGTTCGATTATTAAAACATAATTTTAAAATTAGTTTCATCAGAAAACGTAATCAAAACCGCATTATTATATTCATTGTAACTGATAATTTATCAATAGTTTTTTGCGATGTAATATAAATAGCACAATTAAAAGACTGTTAATACTAATTTTAATACAACTATACGTACAAAATAATGACTGATATACGCTAATAATTCTACTATCACACGGCAATAATTGATTGATTCGGAAGATGCATGTAAATAGTGATTAACCGTCTACGTATATGACGTGACGACGAAAAAATATAAAATATCACATGTACGACTGGTTATACAATCCTTTCGACATATATAAACCATATTTGTTACATATTTAGTATTTTAAATGGAATGTCGTTTTATCTCGTCGTAAATTCGGAAATATTGATAAACGGCGGCAGTGGTGAAATTATTCCCGGTAAACATACGTATATATCATTATTTATTATTACGTAAGAAAGTTAAAAATATAAACTTAGTCATTCGCATATTTCGAATCTATTCTCTTTGGTACACCTGTTAACAATAATTTAATACGGCAAATTGAATGTTATAATAAAAATATGTACAAATAGACATAATAAAATTTTTTTTTATACAAAGTTCGATTATTCAAATATAATTTTAAAATTAGTTTCATCAGAAAACGTAATCAAAACCGCATTATTATATTCATTGTAACTGATAATTTATCAATAGTTTTTTGCGATGTAATATAAATAGCACAATTAAAAGACTGTTAATACTAATTTTAATACAACTATACGTACAAAATAATGACTGATATACGCTAATAATTCTACTATCACACGGCAATAATTGATTGATTCGGAAGATTCATGTAAATAGTGATTAACCGTCTACGTATATGACGTGACGTCGAAAAAATATAAAATATCACATGTACGACTGGTTATACAATCCTTTCGACATATATAAACCATATTTGTTACATATTTAGTATTTTAAATGGAATGTCGTTTTATCTCGTCGTAAATTCGGAAATATTGATAAACGGCGGCAGTGGTGAAATTATTCCCGGTAAACATACGTATATATCATTATTTATTATTACGTAAGAAAGTTAAAAATATAAACTTAGTCATTCGCATATTTCGAATCTATTCTCTTTGGTACACGTGTTAACAATAATTTAATACGGCAAATTGAATGTTATAATAAAAATATGTACAAATAGACATAATAAAATTTTTTTTTATACAAAGTTCGATTATTAAAATATAATTTTAAAATTAGTTTCATCAGAAAACGTAATCAAAACCGCATTATTATATTCATTGTAATTGATAATTTATCAATAGTTTTTTGCGATGTAATATAAATAGCACAATTAAAAGACTGTTAATACTAATTTTAATACAACTATACGTACAAAATAATGACTGATATACGCTAATAATTCTACTATCACACGGCAATAATTGATTGATTCGGAAGATTCATGTAAATAGTGATTAACCGTCTACGTATATGACGTGACGTCGAAAAAATATAAAATATCACATGTACGACTGGTTATACAATCCTTTCGACATATATAAACCATATTTGTTACATATTTAGTATTTTAAATGGAATGTCGTTTTATCTCGTCGTAAATTCGGAAATATTGATAAACGGCGGCAGTGGTGAAATTATTCCCGGTAAACATACGTATATATCATTATTTATTATTACGTAAGAAAGTTAAAAATATAAACTTAGTCATTCGCATATTTCGAATCTATTCTCTTTGGTACACGTGTTAACAATAATTTAATACGGCAAATTGAATGTTATAATAAAAATATGTACAAATAGACATAATAAAATTTTTTTTTATACAAAGTTCGATTATTAAAATATAATTTTAAAATTAGTTTCATCAGAAAACGTAATCAAAACCGCATTATTATATTCATTGTAACTGATAATTTATCAATAGTTTTTTGCGATGTAATATAAATAGCACAATTAAAAGACTGTTAAAACTAATTTTAATACAACTATACGTACAAAATAATGACTGATATACGCTAATAATTCTACTATCACACGGCAATAATTGATTGATTCGGAAGATTCATGTAAATAGTGATTAACCGTCTACGTATATGACGTGACGTCGAAAAAATATAAAATATCACATGTACGACTGGTTATACAATCCTTTCGACATATATAAACCATATTTGTTACATATTTAGTATTTTAAATGGAATGTCGTTTTATCTCGTCGTAAATTCGGAAATATTGATAAACGGCGGCAGTGGTGAAATTATTCCCGGTAAACATACGTATATATCATTATTTATTATTACGTAAGAAAGTTAAAAATATAAACTTAGTCATTCGCATATTTCGAATCTATTCTCTTTGGTACACGTGTTAACAATAATTTAATACGGCAAATTGAATGTTATAATAAAAATATGTACAAATATGCATAATAAAATTTTTTTTTATACAAAGTTCGATTATTAAAATATAATTTTAAAATTAGTTTCATCAGAAAACGTAATCAAAACCGCATTATTATATTCATTGTAACTGATAATTTATCAATAGTTTTTTGCGATGTAATATAAATAGCACAATTAAAAGACTGTTAAAACTAATTTTAATACAAATATACGTACAAAATAATGACTGATATACGCTAATAATTCTACTATCATACGGCAATAATTGACTGATTCGGAAGATGCATGTAAATAGTGATTAACCGTCTACGTATATGACGTGACGTCGAAAAAATATAAAATATCACATGTACGACTGGTTATACAATCCTTTCGACATATATAAACCATATTTGTTACATATTTAGTATTTTAAATGGAATGTCGTTTTATCTCGTCGTAAATTCGGAAATATTGATAAACGGCGGCAGTGGTGAAATTATTCCCGGTAAACATACGTATATATCATTATTTATTATTACGTAAGAAAGTTAAAAATATAAACTTAGTCATTCGCATATTTCGAATCTATTCTCTTTGGTACACGTGTTAACAATAGTTTAATATGGCAAATTGAATGTTATAATAAAAATATGTACAAATATGCATAATAAAATTTTTTTTTATACAAAGTTCGATTATTAAAATATAATTTTAAAATTAGTTTCATCAGAAAACGTAATCAAAACCGCATTATTATATTCATTGTAACTGATAATTTATCAATAGTTTTTTGCGATGTAATATAAATAGCACAATTAAAAGATTGTTAATACTAATTTTAATACAACTATACGTACAAAATAATGACTGATATACGCTAATAATTCTACTATCATACGGCAATAATTGATTGATTCGGAAGATGCATGTAAATAGTGATTAACCGTCTACGTATATGACGTGACGTCGAAAAAATATAAAATATCACATGTACGACTGGTTATACAATCCTTTCGACATATATAAACCATATTTGTTACATATTTAGTATTTTAAATGGAATGTCGTTTTATCTCGTCGTAAATTCGGAAATATTGATAAACGGCGGCAGTGGTGAAATTATTCCCGGTAAACATACGTATATATCATTATTTATTATTACGTAAGAAAGTTAAAAATATAAACTTAGTCATTCGCATATTTCGAATCTATTCTCTTTGGTACACGTGTTAACAATAATTTAATACGGCAAATTGAATGTTATAATAAAAATATGTACAAATAGACATAATAAAATTTTTTTTTATACAAAGTTCGATTATTAAAATATAATTTTAAAATTAGTTTCATCAGAAAACGTAATCAAAACCGCATTATTATATTCATTGTAACTGATAATTTATCAATAGTTTTTTGCGATGTAATATAAATAGCACAATTAAAAGACTGTTAATACTAATTTTAATACAACTAAACGTACAAAATAATGACTGATATACGCTAATAATTCTACTATCACACGGCAATAATTGATTGATTCGGAAGATTCATGTAAATAGTGATTAACCGTCTACGTATATGACGTGACGTCGAAAAAATATAAAATATCACATGTACGACTGGGTATACAATCCTTTCGACATATATAAACCATATTTGTTACATATTTAGTATTTTAAATGGAATGTCGTTTTATCTCGTCGTAAATTCGGAAATATTGATAAACGGCGGCAGTGGTGAAATTATTCCCGGTAAACATACGTATATATCATTATTTATTATTACGTAAGAAAGTTAAAAATATAAACTTAGTCATTCGCATATTTCGAATCTATTCTCTTTGGTACACCTGTTAACAATAATTTAATACGGCAAATTGAATGTTATAATAAAAATATGTACAAATAGACATAATAAAATTTTTTTTTATACAAAGTTCGATTATTAAAATATAATTTTAAAATTAGTTTCATCAGAAAACGTAATCAAAACCGCATTATTATATTCATTGTAACTGATAATTTATCAATAGTTTTTTGCGATGTAATATAAATAGCACAATTAAAAGACTGTTAATACTAATTTTAATACAACTATACGTACAAAATAATGACTGATATACGCTAATAATTCTACTATCACACGGCAATAATTGATTGATTCGGAAGATTCATGTAAATAGTGATTAACCGTCTACGTATATGACGTGACGTCGAAAAAATATAAAATATCACATGTACGACTGGTTATACAATCCTTTCGACATATATAAACCATATTTGTTACATATTTAGTATTTTAAATGGAATGTCGTTTTATCTCGTCGTAAATTCGGAAATATTGATAAACGGCGGCAGTGGTGAAATTATTCCCGGTAAACATACGTATATATCATTATTTATTATTACGTAAGAAAGTTAAAAATATAAACTTAGTCATTCGCATATTTCGAATCTATTCTCTTTGGTACACGTGTTAACAATAATTTAATACGGCAAATTGAATGTTATAATAAAAATATGTACAAATAGACATAATAAAATTTTTTTTTATACAAATTTCGATTATTAAAATATAATTTTAAAATTAGTTTCATCAGAAAACGTGATCAAAACCGCATTATTATATTCATTGTAACTGATAATTTATCAATAGTTTTTTGCGATGTAATATAAATAGCACAATTAAAAGACTGTTAATACTAATTTTAATACAACTATACGTACAAAATAATGACTGATATACGCTAATAATTCTACTATCACACGGCAATAATTGATTGATTCGGAAGATTCATGTAAATAGTGATTAACCGTCTACGTATATGACGTGACGTCGAAAAAATATAAAATATCACATGTACGACTGGTTATACAATCCTTTCGACATATATAAACCATATTTGTTACATATTTAGTATTTTAAATGGAATGTCGTTTTATCTCGTCGTAAATTCGGAAATATTGATAAACGGCGGCAGTGGTGAAATTATTCCCGGTAAACATACGTATATATCATTATTTATTATTACGTAAGAAAGTTAAAAATATAAACTTAGTCATTCGCATATTTCGAATCTATTCTCTTTGGTACACGTGTTAACAATAATTTAATACGGCAAATTGAATGTTATAATAAAAATATGTACAAATAGACATAATAAAATTTTTTTTTATACAAAGTTCGATTATTAAAATATAATTTTAAAATTAGTTTCATCAGAAAACGTAATCAAAACCGCATTATTATATTCATTGTAACTGATAATTTATCAATAGTTTTTTGCGATGTAATATAAATAGCACAATTAAAAGACTGTTAAAACTAATTTTAATACAACTATACGTACAAAATAATGACTGATATACGCTAATAATTCTACTATCACACGGCAATAATTGATTGATTCGGAAGATTCATGTAAATAGTGATTAACCGTCTACGTATATGACGTGACGTCGAAAAAATATAAAATATCACATGTACGACTGGTTATACAATCCTTTCGACATATATAAACCATATTTGTTACATATTTAGTATTTTAAATGGAATGTCGTTTTATCTCGTCGTAAATTCGGAAATATTGATAAACGGCGGCAGTGGTGAAATTATTCCCGGTAAACATACGTATATATCATTATTTATTATTACGTAAGAAAGTTAAAAATATAAACTTAGTCATTCGCATATTTCGAATCTATTCTCTTTGGTACACGTGTTAACAATAATTTAATACGGCAAATTGAATGTTATAATAAAAATATGTACAAATATGCATAATAAAATTTTTTTTTATACAAAGTTCGATTATTAAAATATAATTTTAAAATTAGTTTCATCAGAAAACGTAATCAAAACCGCATTATTATATTCATTGTAACTGATAATTTATCAATAGTTTTTTGCGATGTAATATAAATAGCACAATTAAAAGACTGTTAAAACTAATTTTAATACAACTATACGTACAAAATAATGACTGATATACGCTAATAATTCTACTATCATACGGCAATAATTGACTGATTAGGAAGATGCATGTAAATAGTGATTAACCGTCTACGTATATGACGTGACGTCGAAAAAATATAAAATATCACATGTACGACTGGTTATACAATCCTTTCGACATATATAAACCATATTTGTTACATATTTAGTATTTTAAATGGAATGTCGTTTTATCTCGTCGTAAATTCGGAAATATTGATAAACGGCGGCAGTGGTGAAATTATTCCCGGTAAACATACGTATATATCATTATTTATTATTACGTAAGAAAGTTAAAAATATAAACTTAGTCATTCGCATATTTCGAATCTATTCTCTTTGGTACACGTGTTAACAATAATTTAATATGGCAAATTGAATGTTATAATAAAAATATGTACAAATATGCATAATAAAATTTTTTTTTATACAAAGTTCGATTATTAAAATATAATTTTAAAATTAGTTTCATCAGAAAACGTAATCAAAACCGCATTATTATATTCATTGTAACTGATAATTTATCAATAGTTTTTTGCGATGTAATATAAATAGCACAATTAAAAGATTGTTAATACTAATTTTAATACAACTATACGTACAAAATAATGACTGATATACGCTAATAATTCTACTATCATACGGCAATAATTGATTGATTCGGAAGATGCATGTAAATAGTGATTAACCGTCTACGTATATGACGTGACGTCGAAAAAATATAAAATATCACATGTACGACTGGTTATACAATCCTTTCGACATATATAAACCATATTTGTTACATATTTAGTATTTTAAATGGAATGTCGTTTTATCTCGTCGTAAATTCGGAAATATTGATAAACGGCGGCAGTGGTGAAATTATTCCCGGTAAACATACGTATATATCATTATTTATTATTACGTAAGAAAGTTAAAAATATAAACTTAGTCATTCGCATATTTCGAATCTATTCTCTTTGGTACACGTGTTAACAATAATTTAATACGGCAAATTGAATGTTATAATAAAAATATGTACAAATAGACATAATAAAATTTTTTTTTATACAAAGTTCGATTATTAAAATATAATTTTAAAATTAGTTTCATCAGAAAACGTAATCAAAACCGCATTATTATATTCATTGTAACTGATAATTTATCAATAGTTTTTTGCGATGTAATATAAATAGCACAATTAAAAGACTGTTAATACTAATTTTAATACAACTAAACGTACAAAATAATGACTGATATACGCTAATAATTCTACTATCACACGGCAATAATTGATTGATTCGGAAGATTCATGTAAATAGTGATTAACCGTCTACGTATATGACGTGACGTCGAAAAAATATAAAATATCACATGTACGACTGGTTATACAATCCTTTCGACATATATAAACCATATTTGTTACATATTTAGTATTTTAAATGGAATGTCGTTTTATCTCGTCGTAAATTCGGAAATATTGATAAACGGCGGCAGTGGTGAAATTATTCCCGGTAAACATACGTATATATCATTATTTATTATTACGTAAGAAAGTTAAAAATATAAACTTAGTCATTCGCATATTTCGAATCTATTCTCTTTGGTACACGTGTTAACAATAATTTAATACGGCAAATTGAATGTTATAATAAAAATATGTACAAATATGCATAATAAAATTTTTTTTTATACAAAGTTCGATTATTAAAATATAATTTTAAAATTAGTTTCATCAGAAAACGTAATCAAAACCGCATTATTATATTCATTGTAACTGATAATTTATCAATAGTTTTTTGCGATGTAATATAAATAGCACAATTAAAAGACTGTTAAAACTAATTTTAATACAACTATACGTACAAAATAATGACTGATATACGCTAATAATTCTACTATCATACGGCAATAATTGATTGATTCGGAAGATTCATGTAAATAGTGATTAACCGTCTACGTATATGACGTGACGTCGAAAAAATATAAAATATCACATGTACGACTGGTTATACAATCCTTTCGACATATATAAACCATATTTGTTACATATTTAGTATTTTAAATGGAATGTCGTTTTATCTCGTCGTAAATTCGGAAATATTGATAAACGGCGGCAGTGGTGAAATTATTCCCGGTAAACATACGTATATATCATTATTTATTATTACGTAAGAAAGTTAAAAATATAAACTTAGTCATTCGCATATTTCGAATCTATTCTCTTTGGTACACGTGTTAACAATAATTTAATACGGCAAATTGAATGTTATAATAAAAATATGTACAAATATGCATAATAAAATTTTTTTTTATACAAAGTTCGATTATTCAAATATAATTTTAAAATTAGTTTCATCAGAAAACGTAATCAAAACCGCATTATTATATTCATTGTAACTGATAATTTATCAATAGTTTTTTGCGATGTAATATAAATAGCACAATAAAAAGATTGTTAATACTAATTTTAATACAACTATACGTACAAAATAATGACTGATATACGCTATTAATTCTACTATCACACGGCAATAATTGATTGATTCGGAAGATTCATGTAAATAGTGATTAACCGTCTACGTATATGACGTGACGTCGAAAAAATATAAAATATCACATGTACGACTGGTTATACAATCCTTTCGACATATATAAACCATATTTGTTACATATTTAGTATTTTAAATGGAATGTCGTTTTATCTCGTCGTAAATTCGGAAATATTGATAAACGGCGGCAGTGGTGAAATTATTCCCGGTAAACATACGTATATATCATTATTTATTATTACGTAAGAAAGTTAAAAATATAAACTTAGTCATTCGCATATTTCGAATCTATTCTCTTTGGTACACGTGTTAACAATAATTTAATACGGCAAATTGAATGTTATAATAAAAATATGTACAAATATGCATAATAAAATTTTTTTTTATACAAAGTTCGATTATTCAAATATAATTTTAAAATTAGTTTCATCAGAAAACGTAATCAAAACCGCATTATTATATTCATTGTAACTGATAATTTATCAATAGTTTTTTGCGATGTAATATAAATAGCACAATAAAAAGATTGTTAATACTAATTTTAATACAACTATACGTACAAAATAATGACTGATATACGCTAATAATTCTACTATCATACGGCAATAATTGACTGATTCCGAAGATGCATGTAAATAGTGATTAACCGTCTACGTATATGACTTGACGTCGAAAAAATATAAAATATCACATGTACGACTGGTTATACAATCCTTTCGACATATATAAACCATATTTGTTACATATTTAGTATTTTAAATGGAATGTCGTTTTATCTCGTCGTAAATTCGGAAATATTGATAAACGGCGGCAGTGGTGAAATTATTCCCGGTAAACATACGTATATATCATTATTTATTATTACGTAAGAAAGTTAAAAATATAAACTTAGTCATTCGCATATTTCGAATCTATTCTCTTTGGTACACGTGTTAACAATAATTTAATACGGCAAATTGAATGTTATAATAAAAATATGTACAAATATGCATAATAAAATTTTTTTTTATACAAAGTTCGATTATTAAAATATAATTTTAAAATTAGTTTCATCAGAAAACGTAATCAAAACCGCATTATTATATTCATTGTAACTGATAATTTATCAATAGTTTTTTGCGATGTAATATAAATAGCACAATTAAAAGACTGTTAATACTAATTTTAATACAACTATACGTACAAAATAATGACTGATATACGCTATTAATTCTACTATCACACGGCAATAATTGATTGATTCGGAAGATTCATGTAAATAGTGATTAACCGTCTACGTATATGACGTGACGTCGAAAAAATATAAAATATCACATGTACGACTGGTTATACAATCCTTTCGACATATATAAACCATATTTGTTACATATTTAGTATTTTAAATGGAATGTCGTTTTATCTCGTCGTAAATTCGGAAATATTGATAAACGGCGGCAGTGGTGAAATTATTCCCGGTAAACATACGTATATATCATTATTTATTATTACGTAAGAAAGTTAAAAATATAAACTTAGTCATTCGCATATTTCGAATCTATTCTCTTTGGTACACGTGTTAACAATAATTTAATACGGCAAATTGAATGTTATAATAAAAATATGTACAAATATGCATAATAAAATTTTTTTTTATACAAAGTTCGATTATTCAAATATAATTTTAAAATTAGTTTCATCAGAAAACGTAATCAAAACCGCATTATTATATTCATTGTAACTGATAATTTATCAATAGTTTTTTGCGATGTAATATAAATAGCACAATAAAAAGAGTGTTAATACTAATTTTAATACAACTATACGTACAAAATAATGACTGATAAACGCTATTAATTCTACTATCACACGGCAATAATTGATTGATTCGGAAGATTCATGTAAATAGTGATTAACCGTCTACGTATATGACGTGACGTCGAAAAAATATAAAATATCACATGTACGACTGGTTATACAATCCTTTCGACATATATAAACCATATTTGTTACATATTTAGTATTTTAAATGGAATGTCGTTTTATCTCGTCGTAAATTCGGAAATATTGATAAACGGCGGCAGTGGTGAAATTATTCCCGGTAAACATACGTATATATCATTATTTATTATTACGTAAGAAAGTTAAAAATATAAACTTAGTCATTCGCATATTTCGAATCTATTCTCTTTGGTACACGTGTTAACAATAATTTAATACGGCAAATTGAATGTTATAATAAAAATATGTACAAATATGCATAATAAAATTTTTTTTTATACAAAGTTCGATTATTAAAATATAATTTTAAAATTAGTTTCATCAGAAAACGTAATCAAAACCGCATTATTATATTCATTGTAACTGATAATTTATCAATAGTTTTTTGCGATGTAATATAAATAGCACAATAAAAAGATTGTTAATACTAATTTTAATACAACTATACGTACAAAATAATGACTGATATACGCTATTAATTCTACTATCACACGGCAATAATTGATTGATTCGGAAGATTCATGTAAATAGTGATTAACCGTCTACGTATATGACGTGACGTCGAAAAAATATAAAATATCACATGTACGACTGGTTATACAATCCTTTCGACATATATAAACCATATTTGTTACATATTTAGTATTTTAAATGGAATGTCGTTTTATCTCGTCGTAAATTCGGAAATATTGATAAACGGCGGCAGTGGTGAAATTATTCCCGGTAAACATACGTATATATCATTATTTATTATTACGTAAGAAAGTTAAAAATATAAACTTAGTCATTCGCATATTTCGAATCTATTCTCTTTGGTACACGTGTTAACAATAATTTAATACGGCAAATTGAATGTTATAATAAAAATATGTACAAATATGCATAATAAAATTTTTTTTTATACAAAGTTCGATTATTAAAATATAATTTTAAAATTAGTTTCATCAGAAAACGTAATCAAAACCGCATTATTATATTCATTGTAACTGATAATTTATCAATAGTTTTTTGCGATGTAATATAAATAGCACAATTAAAAGACTGTTAATACTAATTTTAATACAACTATACGTACAAAATAATGACTGATATACGCTATTAATTCTACTATCACACGGCAATAATTGATTGATTCGGAAGATTCATGTAAATAGTGATTAACCGTCTACGTATATGACGTGACGTCGAAAAAATATAAAATATCACATGTACGACTGGTTATACAATCCTTTCGACATATATAAACCATATTTGTTACATATTTAGTATTTTAAATGGAATGTCGTTTTATCTCGTCGTAAATTCGGAAATATTGATAAACGGCGGCAGTGGTGAAATTATTCCCGGTAAACATACGTATATATCATTATTTATTATTACGTAAGAAAGTTAAAAATATAAACTTAGTCATTCGCATATTTCGAATCTATTCTCTTTGGTACACGTGTTAACAATAATTTAATACGGCAAATTGAATGTTATAATAAAAATATGTACAAATATGCATAATAAAATTTTTTTTTATACAAAGTTCGATTATTAAAATATAATTTTAAAATTAGTTTCATCAGAAAACGTAATCAAAACCGCATTATTATATTCATTGTAACTGATAATTTATCAATAGTTTTTTGCGATGTAATATAAATAGCACAATTAAAAGACTGTTAATACTAATTTTAATACAACTATACGTACAAAATAATGACTGATATACGCTATTAATTCTACTATCACACGGCAATAATTGATTGATTCGGAAGATTCATGTAAATAGTGATTAACCGTCTACGTATATGACGTGACGTCGAAAAAATATAAAATATCACATGTACGACTGGTTATACAATCCTTTCGACATATATAAACCATATTTGTTACATATTTAGTATTTTAAATGGAATGTCGTTTTATCTCGTCGTAAATTCGGAAATATTGATAAACGGCGGCAGTGGTGAAATTATTCCCGGTAAACATACGTATATATCATTATTTATTATTACGTAAGAAAGTTAAAAATATAAACTTAGTCATTCGCATATTTCGAATCTATTCTCTTTGGTACACGTGTTAACAATAATTTAATACGGCAAATTGAATGTTATAATAAAAATATGTACAAATATGCATAATAAAATTTTTTTTTATACAAAGTTCGATTATTCAAATATAATTTTAAAATTAGTTTCATCAGAAAACGTAATCAAAACCGCATTATTATATTCATTGTAACTGATAATTTATCAATAGTTTTTTGCGATGTAATATAAATAGCACAATAAAAAGAGTGTTAATACTAATTTTAATACAACTATACGTACAAAATAATGACTGATAAACGCTATTAATTCTACTATCACACGGCAATAATTGATTGATTCGGAAGATTCATGTAAATAGTGATTAACCGTCTACGTATATGACGTGACGTCGAAAAAATATAAAATATCACATGTACGACTGGTTATACAATCCTTTCGACATATATAAACCATATTTGTTACATATTTAGTATTTTAAATGGAATGTCGTTTTATCTCGTCGTAAATTCGGAAATATTGATAAACGGCGGCAGTGGTGAAATTATTCCCGGTAAACATACGTATATATCATTATTTATTATTACGTAAGAAAGTTAAAAATATAAACTTAGTCATTCGCATATTTCGAATCTATTCTCTTTGGTACACGTGTTAACAATAATTTAATACGGCAAATTGAATGTTATAATAAAAATATGTACAAATATGCATAATAAAATTTTTTTTTATACAAAGTTCGATTATTAAAATATAATTTTAAAATTAGTTTCATCAGAAAACGTAATCAAAACCGCATTATTATATTCATTGTAACTGATAATTTATCAATAGTTTTTTGCGATGTAATATAAATAGCACAATAAAAAGATTGTTAATACTAATTTTAATACAACTATACGTACAAAATAATGACTGATATACGCTATTAATTCTACTATCACACGGCAATAATTGATTGATTCGGAAGATTCATGTAAATAGTGATTAACCGTCTACGTATATGACGTGACGTCGAAAAAATATAAAATATCACATGTACGACTGGTTATACAATCCTTTCGACATATATAAACCATATTTGTTACATATTTAGTATTTTAAATGGAATGTCGTTTTATCTCGTCGTAAATTCGGAAATATTGATAAACGGCGGCAGTGGTGAAATTATTCCCGGTAAACATACGTATATATCATTATTTATTATTACGTAAGAAAGTTAAAAATATAAACTTAGTCATTCGCATATTTCGAATCTATTCTCTTTGGTACACGTGTTAACAATAATTTAATACGGCAAATTGAATGTTATAATAAAAATATGTACAAATATGCATAATAAAATTTTTTTTTATACAAAGTTCGATTATTAAAATATAATTTTAAAATTAGTTTCATCAGAAAACGTAATCAAAACCGCATTATTATATTCATTGTAACTGATAATTTATCAATAGTTTTTTGCGATGTAATATAAATAGCACAATTAAAAGACTGTTAATACTAATTTTAATACAACTATACGTACAAAATAATGACTGATATACGCTATTAATTCTACTATCACACGGCAATAATTGATTGATTCGGAAGATTCATGTAAATAGTGATTAACCGTCTACGTATATGACGTGACGTCGAAAAAATATAAAATATCACATGTACGACTGGTTATACAATCCTTTCGACATATATAAACCATATTTGTTACATATTTAGTATTTTAAATGGAATGTCGTTTTATCTCGTCGTAAATTCGGAAATATTGATAAACGGCGGCAGTGGTGAAATTATTCCCGGTAAACATACGTATATATCATTATTTATTATTACGTAAGAAAGTTAAAAATATAAACTTAGTCATTCGCATATTTCGAATCTATTCTCTTTGGTACACGTGTTAACAATAATTTAATACGGCAAATTGAATGTTATAATAAAAATATGTACAAATATGCATAATAAAATTTTTTTTTATACAAAGTTCGATTATTCAAATATAATTTTAAAATTAGTTTCATCAGAAAACGTAATCAAAACCGCATTATTATATTCATTGTAACTGATAATTTATCAATAGTTTTTTGCGATGTAATATAAATAGCACAATAAAAAGAGTGTTAATACTAATTTTAATACAACTATACGTACAAAATAATGACTGATAAACGCTATTAATTCTACTATCACACGGCAATAATTGATTGATTCGGAAGATTCATGTAAATAGTGATTAACCGTCTACGTATATGACGTGACGTCGAAAAAATATAAAATATCACATGTACGACTGGTTATACAATCCTTTCGACATATATAAACCATATTTGTTACATATTTAGTATTTTAAATGGAATGTCGTTTTATCTCGTCGTAAATTCGGAAATATTGATAAACGGCGGCAGTGGTGAAATTATTCCCGGTAAACATACGTATATATCATTATTTATTATTACGTAAGAAAGTTAAAAATATAAACTTAGTCATTCGCATATTTCGAATCTATTCTCTTTGGTACACGTGTTAACAATAATTTAATACGGCAAATTGAATGTTATAATAAAAATATGTACAAATATGCATAATAAAATTTTTTTTTATACAAAGTTCGATTATTAAAATATAATTTTAAAATTAGTTTCATCAGAAAACGTAATCAAAACCGCATTATTATATTCATTGTAACTGATAATTTATCAATAGTTTTTTGCGATGTAATATAAATAGCACAATTAAAAGACTGTTAATACTAATTTTAATACAACTATACGTACAAAATAATGACTGATATACGCTATTAATTCTACTATCACACGGCAATAATTGATTGATTCGGAAGATTCATGTAAATAGTGATTAACCGTCTACGTATATGACGTGACGTCGAAAAAATATAAAATATCACATGTACGACTGGTTATACAATCCTTTCGACATATATAAACCATATTTGTTACATATTTAGTATTTTAAATGGAATGTCGTTTTATCTCGTTGTAAATTCGGAAATATTGATAAACGGCGGCAGTGGTGAAATTATTCCCGGTAAACATACGTATATATCATTATTTATTATTACGTAAGAAAGTTAAAAATATAAACTTAGTCATTCGCATATTTCGAATCTATTCTCTTTGGTACACGTGTTAACAATAATTTAATACGGCAAATTGAATGTTATAATAAAAATATGTACAAATATGCATAATAAAATTTTTTTTTATACAAAGTTCGATTATTAAAATATAATTTTAAAATTAGTTTCATCAGAAAACGTAATCAAAACCGCATTATTATATTCATTGTAACTGATAATTTATCAATAGTTTTTTGCGATGTAATATAAATAGCACAATTAAAAGACTGTTAAAACTAATTTTAATACAACTATACGTACAAAATAATGACTGATATACGCTAATAATTCTACTATCATACGGCAATAATTGATTGATTCGGAAGATTCATGTAAATAGTGATTAACCGTCTACGTATATGACGTGACGTCGAAAAAATATAAAATATCACATGTACGACTGGTTATACAATCCTTTCGACATATATAAACCATATTTGTTACATATTTAGTATTTTAAATGGAATGTCGTTTTATCTCGTCGTAAATTCGGAAATATTGATAAACGGCGGCAGTGGTGAAATTATTCCCGGTAAACATACGTATATATCATTATTTATTATTACGTAAGAAAGTTAAAAATATAAACTTAGTCATTCGCATATTTCGAATCTATTCTCTTTGGTACACGTGTTAACAATAATTTAATACGGCAAATTGAATGTTATAATAAAAATATGTACAAATATGCATAATAAAATTTTTTTTTATACAAAGTTCGATTATTCAAATATAATTTTAAAATTAGTTTCATCAGAAAACGTAATCAAAACCGCATTATTATATTCATTGTAACTGATAATTTATCAATAGTTTTTTGCGATGTAATATAAATAGCACAATAAAAAGATTGTTAATACTAATTTTAATACAACTATACGTACAAAATAATGACTGATATACGCTAATAATTCTACTATCATACGGCAATAATTGACTGATTCCGAAGATGCATGTAAATAGTGATTAACCGTCTACGTATATGACTTGACGTCGAAAAAATATAAAATATCACATGTACGACTGGTTATACAATCCTTTCGACATATATAAACCATATTTGTTACATATTTAGTATTTTAAATGGAATGTCGTTTTATCTCGTCGTAAATTCGGAAATATTGATAAACGGCGGCAGTGGTGAAATTATTCCCGGTAAACATACGTATATATCATTATTTATTATTACGTAAGAAAGTTAAAAATATAAACTTAGTCATTCGCATATTTCGAATCTATTCTCTTTGGTACACGTGTTAACAATAATTTAATACGGCAAATTGAATGTTATAATAAAAATATGTACAAATATGCATAATAAAATTTTTTTTTATACAAAGTTCGATTATTAAAATATAATTTTAAAATTAGTTTCATCAGAAAACGTAATCAAAACCGCATTATTATATTCATTGTAACTGATAATTTATCAATAGTTTTTTGCGATGTAATATAAATAGCACAATTAAAAGACTGTTAATACTAATTTTAATACAACTATACGTACAAAATAATGACTGATATACGCTATTAATTCTACTATCACACGGCAATAATTGATTGATTCGGAAGATTCATGTAAATAGTGATTAACCGTCTACGTATATGACGTGACGTCGAAAAAATATAAAATATCACATGTACGACTGGTTATACAATCCTTTCGACATATATAAACCATATTTGTTACATATTTAGTATTTTAAATGGAATGTCGTTTTATCTCGTCGTAAATTCGGAAATATTGATAAACGGCGGCAGTGGTGAAATTATTCCCGGTAAACATACGTATATATCATTATTTATTATTACGTAAGAAAGTTAAAAATATAAACTTAGTCATTCGCATATTTCGAATCTATTCTCTTTGGTACACGTGTTAACAATAATTTAATACGGCAAATTGAATGTTATAATAAAAATATGTACAAATATGCATAATAAAATTTTTTTTTATACAAAGTTCGATTATTCAAATATAATTTTAAAATTAGTTTCATCAGAAAACGTAATCAAAACCGCATTATTATATTCATTGTAACTGATAATTTATCAATAGTTTTTTGCGATGTAATATAAATAGCACAATAAAAAGATTGTTAATACTAATTTTAATACAACTATACGTACAAAATAATGACTGATATACGCTAATAATTCTACTATCATACGGCAATAATTGACTGATTCCGAAGATGCATGTAAATAGTGATTAACCGTCTACGTATATGACTTGACGTCGAAAAAATATAAAATATCACATGTACGACTGGTTATACAATCCTTTCGACATATATAAACCATATTTGTTACATATTTAGTATTTTAAATGGAATGTCGTTTTATCTCGTCGTAAATTCGGAAATATTGATAAACGGCGGCAGTGGTGAAATTATTCCCGGTAAACATACGTATATATCATTATTTATTATTACGTAAGAAAGTTAAAAATATAAACTTAGTCATTCGCATATTTCGAATCTATTCTCTTTGGTACACGTGTTAACAATAATTTAATACGGCAAATTGAATGTTATAATAAAAATATGTACAAATATGCATAATAAAATTTTTTTTTATACAAAGTTCGATTATTAAAATATAATTTTAAAATTAGTTTCATCAGAAAACGTAATCAAAACCGCATTATTATATTCATTGTAACTGATAATTTATCAATAGTTTTTTGCGATGTAATATAAATAGCACAATTAAAAGACTGTTAATACTAATTTTAATACAACTATACGTACAAAATAATGACTGATATACGCTATTAATTCTACTATCACACGGCAATAATTGATTGATTCGGAAGATTCATGTAAATAGTGATTAACCGTCTACGTATATGACGTGACGTCGAAAAAATATAAAATATCACATGTACGACTGGTTATACAATCCTTTCGACATATATAAACCATATTTGTTACATATTTAGTATTTTAAATGGAATGTCGTTTTATCTCGTCGTAAATTCGGAAATATTGATAAACGGCGGCAGTGGTGAAATTATTCCCGGTAAACATACGTATATATCATTATTTATTATTACGTAAGAAAGTTAAAAATATAAACTTAGTCATTCGCATATTTCGAATCTATTCTCTTTGGTACACGTGTTAACAATAATTTAATACGGCAAATTGAATGTTATAATAAAAATATGTACAAATAGACATAATAAAATTTTTTTCTATACAAAGTTCGATTACTAAAATATAATTTTAAAATTAGTTTCATCAGAAAACGTAATCAAAACCGCATTATTATATTCATTGTAACTGATAATTTATCAATAGTTTTTTGCGATGTAATATAAATAGCACAATTAAAAGACTGTTAATACTAATTTTAATACAACTATACGTACAAAATAATGACTGATATACGCTAATAATTCTACTATCACACGGCAATAGCTGATTGATTCGGAAGATTCATGTAAATAGTGATTAACCGTCTACGTATATGACGTGACGTCGAAAAAATATAAAATATCACATGTACGACTGGTTATACAATCCTTTCGACATATATAAACCATATTTGTTACATATTTAGTATTTTAAATGGAATGTCGTTTTATCTCGTCGTAAATTCGGAAATATTGATAAACGGCGGCAGTGGTGAAATTATTCCCGGTAAACATACGTATATATCATTATTTATTATTACGTAAGAAAGTTAAAAATATAAACTTAGTCATTCGCATATTTCGAATCTATTCTCTTTGGTACACGTGTTAACAATAATTTAATACGGCAAATTGAATGTTATAATAAAAATATGTACAAATATGCATAATAAAATTTTTTTTTATACAAAGTTCGATTATTAAAATATAATTTTAAAATTAGTTTCATCAGAAAACGTAATCAAAACCGCATTATTATATTCATTGTAACTGATAATTTATCAATAGTTTTTTGCGATGTAATATAAATAGCACAATTAAAAGATTGTTAATACTAATTTTAATACAACTATACGTACAAAATAATGACTGATATACGCTAATAATTCTACTATCATACGGCAATAATTGATTGATTCGGAAGATGCATGTAAATAGTGATTAACCGTCTACGTATATGACGTGACGTCGAAAAAATATAAAATATCACATGTACGACTGGTTATACAACCCTTTCGACATATATAAACCATATTTGTTACATATTTAGTATTTTAAATGGAATGTCGTTTTATCTCGTCGTAAATTCGGAAATATTGATAAACGGCGGCAGTGGTGAAATTATTCCCGGTAAACATACGTATATATCATTATTTATTATTACGTAAGAAAGTTAAAAATATAAACTTAGTCATTCGCATATTTCGAATCTATTCTCTTTGGTACACGTGTTAACAATAATTTAATACGGCAAATTGAATGTTATAATAAAAATATGTACAAATATGCATAATAAAATTTTTTTTTATACAAAGTTCGATTATTAAAATATAATTTTAAAATTAGTTTCATCAGAAAACGTAATCAAAACCGCATTATTATATTCATTGTAACTGATAATTTATCAATAGTTTTTTGCGATGTAATATAAATAGCACAATTAAAAGACTGTTAATACTAATTTTAATACAACTATACGTACAAAATAATGACTGAAATACGCTAATAATTCTACTATCACACGGCAATAATTGACTGATTCGGAAGATTCATGTAAATAGTGATTAACCGTCTACGTATATGACGTGACGTCGAAAAAATATAAAATATCACATGTACGACTGGTTATACAATCCTTTCGACATATATAAACCATATTTGTTACATATTTAGTATTTTAAATGGAATGTCGTTTTATCTCGTCGTAAATTCGGAAATATTGATAAACGGCGGCAGTGGTGAAATTATTCCCGGTAAACATACGTATATATCATTATTTATTATTACGTAAGAAAGTTAAAAATATAAACTTAGTCATTCGCATATTTCGAATCTATTCTCTTTGGTACACGTGTTAACAATAATTTAATACGGCAAATTAAATGTTATAATAAAAATATGTACAAATATGCATAATAAAATTTTTTTTTATACAAAGTTCGATTATTAAAATATAATTTTAAAATTAGTTTCATCAGAAAACGTAATCAAAACCGCATTATTATATTCATTGTAACTGATAATTTATCAATAGTTTTTTGCGATGTAATATAAATAGCACAATTAAAAGGCTGTTAATACTAATTTTAATACAACTATACGTACAAAATAATGACTGATATACGCTAATAATTCTACTATCACACGGCAATAATTGATTGATTCGGAAGATGCATGTAAATAGTGATTAACCGTCTACGTATATGACGTGACGTCGAAAAAATATAAAATATCACATGTACGACTGGTTATACAACCCTTTCGACATATATAAACCATATTTGTTACATATTTAGTATTTTAAATGGAATGTCGTTTTATCTCGTCGTAAATTCGGAAATATTGATAAACGGCGGCAGTGGTGAAATTATTCCCGGTAAACATACGTATATATCATTATTTATTATTACGTAAGAAAGTTAAAAATATAAACTTAGTCATTCGCATATTTCGAATCTATTCTCTTTGGTACACGTGTTAACAATAATTTAATACGGCAAATTGAATGTTATAATAAAAATATGTACAAATATGCATAATAAAATTTTTTTTTATACAAAGTTCGATTATTAAAATATAATTTTAAAATTAGTTTCATCAGAAAACGTAATCAAAACCGCATTATTATATTCATTGTAACTGATAATTTATCAATAGTTTTTTGCGATGTAATATAAATAGCACAATTAAAAGACTGTTAATACTAATTTTAATACAACTATACGTACAAAATAATGACTGAAATACGCTAATAATTCTACTATCACACGGCAATAATTGACTGATTCGGAAGATTCATGTAAATAGTGATTAACCGTCTACGTATATGACGTGACGTCGAAAAAATATAAAATATCACATGTACGACTGGTTATACAATCCTTTCGACATATATAAACCATATTTGTTACATATTTAGTATTTTAAATGGAATGTCGTTTTATCTCGTCGTAAATTCGGAAATATTGATAAACGGCGGCAGTGGTGAAATTATTCCCGGTAAACATACGTATATATCATTATTTATTATTACGTAAGAAAGTTAAAAATATAAACTTAGTCATTCGCATATTTCGAATCTATTCTCTTTGGTACACGTGTTAACAATAATTTAATACGGCAAATTGAATGTTATAATAAAAATATGTACAAATATGCATAATAAAATTTTTTTTTATACAAAGTTCGATTATTAAAATATAATTTTAAAATTAGTTTCATCAGAAAACGTAATCAAAACCGCATTATTATATTCATTGTAACTGATAATTTATCAATAGTTTTTTGCGATGTAATATAAATAGCACAATTAAAAGACTGTTAATACTAATTTTAATACAACTATACGTACAAAATAATGACTGATATACGCTAATAATTCTACTATCATACGGCAATAATTGACTGATTCGGAAGATGCATGTAAATAGTGATTAACCGTCTACGTATATGACGTGACGTCGAAAAAATATAAAATATCACATGTACGACTGGTTATACAACCCTTTCGACATATATAAACCATATTTGTTACATATTTAGTATTTAAAATGGAATGTCGTTTTATCTCGGCGTAAATTCGGAAATATTGATAAACGGCGGCAGTGGTGAAATTATTCCCGGTAAACATACGTATATATCATTATTTATTATTACGTAAGAAAGTTAAAAATATAAACTTAGTCATTCGCATATTTCGAATCTATTCTCTTTGGTACACGTGTTAACAATAATTTAATACGGCAAATTGAATGTTATAATAAAAATATGTACAAATATGCATAATAAAATTTTTTTTTATACAAAGTTCGATTATTAAAATATAATTTTAAAATTAGTTTCATCAGAAAACGTAATCAAAACCGCATTATTATATTCATTGTAACTGATAATTTATCAATAGTTTTTTGCGATGTAATATAAATAGCACAATTAAAAGACTGTTAATACTAATTTTAATACAACTATACGTACAAAATAATGACTGATATACGCTAATAATTCTACTATCACACGGCAATAATTGATTGATTCGGAAGATGCATGTAAATAGTGATTAACCGTCTACGTATATGACGTGACGTCGAAAAAATATAAAATATCACATGTACGACTGGTTATACAACCCTTTCGACATATATAAACCATATTTGTTACATATTTATTATTTAAAATGGAATGTCGTTTTATCTCGTCGTAAATTCGGAAATATTGATAAACGGCGGCAGTGGTGAAATTATTCCCGGTAAACATACGTATATATCATTATTTATTATTACGTAAGAAAGTTAAAAATATAAACTTAGTCATTCGCATATTTCGAATCTATTCTCTTTGGTACACGTGTTAACAATAATTTAATACGGCAAATTGAATGTTATAATAAAAATATGTACAAATATGCATAATAAAATTTTTTTTTATACAAAGTTCGATTATTAAAATATAATTTTAAAATTAGTTTCATCAGAAAACGTAATCAAAACCGCATTATTATATTCATTGTAACTGATAATTTATCAATAGTTTTTTGCGATGTAATATAAATAGCACAATTAAAAGACTGTTAATACTAATTTTAATACAACTATACGTACAAAATAATGACTGATATACGCTAATAATTCTACTATCATACGGCAATAATTGACTGATTCGGAAGATGCATGTAAATAGTGATTAACCGTCTACGTATATGACGTGACGTCGAAAAAATATAAAATATCACATGTACGACTGGTTATACAACCCTTTCGACATATATAAACCATATTTGTTACATATTTAGTATTTTAAATGGAATGTCGTTTTATCTCGTCGTAAATTCGGAAATATTGATAAACGGCGGCAGTGGTGAAATTATTCCCGGTAAACATACGTATATATCATTATTTATTATTACGTAAGAAAGTTAAAAATATAAACTTAGTCATTCGCATATTTCGAATCTATTCTCTTTGGTACACGTGTTAACAATAATTTAATACGGCAAATTGAATGTTATAATAAAAATATGTACAAATATGCATAATAAAATTTTTTTTTATACAAAGTTCGATTATTAAAATATAATTTTAAAATTAGTTTCATCAGAAAACGTAATCAAAACCGCATTATTATATTCATTGTAACTGATAATTTATCAATAGTTTTTTGCGATGTAATATAAATAGCACAATTAAAAGACTGTTAATACTAATTTTAATACAACTATACGTACAAAATAATGACTGATATACGCTAATAATTCTACTATCACACGGCAATAATTGATTGATTCGGAAGATGCATGTAAATAGTGATTAACCGTCTACGTATATGACGTGACGTCGAAAAAATATAAAATATCACATGTACGACTGGTTATACAACCCTTTCGACATATATAAACCATATTTGTTACATATTTAGTATTTTAAATGGAATGTCGTTTTATCTCGTCGTAAATTCGGAAATATTGATAAACGGCGGCAGTGGTGAAATTATTCCCGGTAAACATACGTATATATCATTATTTATTATTACGTAAGAAAGTTAAAAATATAAACTTAGTCATTCGCATATTTCGAATCTATTCTCTTTGGTACACGTGTTAACAATAATTTAATACGGCAAATTGAATGTTATAATAAAAATATGTACAAATATGCATAATAAAATTTTTTTTTATACAAAGTTCGATTATTAAAATATAATTTTAAAATTAGTTTCATCAGAAAACGTAATCAAAACCGCATTATTATATTCATTGTAACTGATAATTTATCAATAGTTTTTTGCGATGTAATATAAATAGCACAATTAAAAGACTGTTAATACTAATTTTAATACAACTATACGTACAAAATAATGACTGAAATACGCTAATAATTCTACTATCACACGGCAATAATTGACTGATTCGGAAGATTCATGTAAATAGTGATTAACCGTCTACGTATATGACGTGACGTCGAAAAAATATAAAATATCACATGTACGACTGGTTATACAATCCTTTCGACATATATAAACCATATTTGTTACATATTTAGTATTTTAAATGGAATGTCGTTTTATCTCGTCGTAAATTCGGAAATATTGATAAACGGCGGCAGTGGTGAAATTATTCCCGGTAAACATACGTATATATCATTATTTATTATTACGTAAGAAAGTTAAAAATATAAACTTAGTCATTCGCATATTTCGAATCTATTCTCTTTGGTACACGTGTTAACAATAATTTAATACGGCAAATTGAATGTTATAATAAAAATATGTACAAATATGCATAATAAAATTTTTTTTTATACAAAGTTCGATTATTAAAATATAATTTTAAAATTAGTTTCATCAGAAAACGTAATCAAAACCGCATTATTATATTCATTGTAACTGATAATTTATCAATAGTTTTTTGCGATGTAATATAAATAGCACAATTAAAAGACTGTTAATACTAATTTTAATACAACTATACGTACAAAATAATGACTGATATACGCTAATAATTCTACTATCATACGGCAATAATTGACTGATTCGGAAGATGCATGTAAATAGTGATTAACCGTCTACGTACATGACGTGACGTCGAAAAAATATAAAATATCACATGTACGACTGGTTATACAACCCTTTCGACATATATAAACCATATTTGTTACATATTTAGTATTTTAAATGGAATGTCGTTTTATCTCGTCGTAAATTCGGAAATATTGATAAACGGCGGCAGTGGTGAAATTATTCCCGGTAAACATACGTATATATCATTATTTATTATTACGTAAGAAAGTTAAAAATATAAACTTAGTCATTCGCATATTTCGAATCTATTCTCTTTGGTACACGTGTTAACAATAATTTAATACGGCAAATTGAATGTTATAATAAAAATATGTACAAATATGCATAATAAAATTTTTTTTTATACAAAGTTCGATTATTAAAATATAATTTTAAAATTAGTTTCATCAGAAAACGTAATCAAAACCGCATTATTATATTCATTGTAACTGATAATTTATCAATAGTTTTTTGCGATGTAATATAAATAGCACAATTAAAAGACTGTTAATACTAATTTTAATACAACTATACGTACAAAATAATGACTGAAATACGCTAATAATTCTACTATCACACGGCAATAATTGACTGATTCGGAAGATTCATGTAAATAGTGATTAACCGTCTACGTATATGACGTGACGTCGAAAAAATATAAAATATCACATGTACGACTGGTTATACAATCCTTTCGACATATATAAACCATATTTGTTACATATTTAGTATTTTAAATGGAATGTCGTTTTATCTCGTCGTAAATTCGGAAATATTGATAAACGGCGGCAGTGGTGAAATTATTCCCGGTAAACATACGTATATATCATTATTTATTATTACGTAAGAAAGTTAAAAATATAAACTTAGTCATTCGCATATTTCGAATCTATTCTCTTTGGTACACGTGTTAACAATAATTTAATACGGCAAATTGAATGTTATAATAAAAATATGTACAAATATGCATAATAAAATTTTTTTTTATACAAAGTTCGATTATTAAAATATAATTTTAAAATTAGTTTCATCAGAAAACGTAATCAAAACCGCATTATTATATTCATTGTAACTGATAATTTATCAATAGTTTTTTGCGATGTAATATAAATAGCACAATTAAAAGACTGTTAATACTAATTTTAATACAACTATACGTACAAAATAATGACTGATATACGCTAATAATTCTACTATCACACGGCAATAATTGATTGATTCGGAAGATGCATGTAAGTAGTGATTAACCGTCTACGTATATGACGTGACGTCGAAAAAATATAAAATATCACATGTACGACTGGTTATACAACCCTTTCGACATATATAAACCATATTTGTTACATATTTAGTATTTTAAATGGAATGTCGTTTTATCTCGTCGTAAATTCGGAAATATTGATAAACGGCGGCAGTGGTGAAATTATTCCCGGTAAACATACGTATATATCATTATTTATTATTACGTAAGAAAGTTAAAAATATAAACTTAGTCATTCGCATATTTCGAATCTATTCTCTTTGGTACACGTGTTAACAATAATTTAATACGGCAAATTGAATGTTATAATAAAAATATGTACAAATATGCATAATAAAATTTTTTTTTATACAAAGTTCGATTATTAAAATATAATTTTAAAATTAGTTTCATCAGAAAACGTAATCAAAACCGCATTATTATATTCATTGTAACTGATAATTTATCAATAGTTTTTTGCGATGTAATATAAATAGCACAATTAAAAGACTGTTAATACTAATTTTAATACAACTATACGTACAAAATAATGACTGATATACGCTAATAATTCTACTATCACACGGCAATAATTGATTGATTCGGAAGATGCATGTAAATAGTGATTAACCGTCTACGTATATGACGTGACGTCGAAAAAATATAAAATATCACATGTACGACTGGTTATACAACCCTTTCGACATATATAAACCATATTTGTTACATATTTAGTATTTAAAATGGAATGTCGTTTTATCTCGTCGTATATTCGGAAATATTGATAAACGGCGGCAGTGGTGAAATTATTCCCGGTAAACATACGTATATATCATTATTTATTATTACGTAAGAAAGTTAAAAATATAAACTTAGTCATTCGCATATTTCGAATCTATTCTCTTTGGTACACGTGTTAACAATAATTTAATACGGCAAATTGAATGTTATAATAAAAATATGTACAAATATGCATAATAAAATTTTTTTTTATACAAAGTTCGATTATTAAAATATAATTTTAAAATTAGTTTCATCAGAAAACGTAATCAAAACCGCATTATTATATTCATTGTAACTGATAATTTATCAATAGTTTTTTGCGATGTAATATAAATAGCACAATTAAAAGACTGTTAATACTAATTTTAATACAACTATACGTACAAAATAATGACTGATATACGCTAATAATTCTACTATCACACGGCAATAATTGACTGATTCGGAAGATGCATGTAAATAGTGATTAACCGTCTACGTATATGACGTGACGTCGAAAAAATATAAAATATCACATGTACGACTGGTTATACAACCCTTTCGACATATATAAACCATATTTGTTACATATTTAGTATTTTAAATGGAATGTCGTTTTATCTCGTCGTAAATTCGGAAATATTGATAAACGGCGGCAGTGGTGAAATTATTCCCGGTAAACATACGTATATATCATTATTTATTATTACGTAAGAAAGTTAAAAATATAAACTTAGTCATTCGCATATTTCGAATCTATTCTCTTTGGTACACGTGTTAACAATAATTTAAAACGGCAAATTGAATGTTATAATAAAAATATGTACAAATATGCATAATAAAATTTTTTTTTATACAAAGTTCGATTATTAAAATATAATTTTAAAATTGGTTTCATCAGAAAACGTAATCAAAACCGCATTATTATATTCATTGTAACTGATAATTTATCAATAGTTTTTTGCGATGTAATATAAATAGCACAATTAAAAGACTGTTAATACTAATTTTAATACAACTATACGTACAAAATAATGACTGATATACGCTAATAATTCTACTATCACACGGCAATAATTGACTGATTCGGAAGATGCATGTAAATAGTGATTAACCGTCTACGTATATGACGTGACGTCGAAAAAATATAAAATATCACATGTACGACTGGTTATACAACCCTTTCGACATATATAAACCATATTTGTTACATATTTAGTATTTTAAATGGAATGTCGTTTTATCTCGTCGTAAATTCGGAAATATTGATAAACGGCGGCAGTGGTGAAATTATTCCCGGTAAACATACGTATATATCATTATTTATTATTACGTAAGAAAGTTAAAAATATAAACTTAGTCATTCGCATATTTCGAATCTATTCTCTTTGGTACACGTGTTAACAATAATTTAATACGGCAAATTGAATGTTATAATAAAAATATGTACAAATATGCATAATAAAATTTTTTTTTATACAAAGTTCGATTATTAAAATATAATTTTAAAATTGGTTTCATCAGAAAACGTAATCAAAACCGCATTATTATATTCATTGTAACTGATAATTTATCAATAGTTTTTTGCGATGTAATATAAATAGCACAATTAAAAGACTGTTAATACTAATTTTAATACAACTATACGTACAAAATAATGACTGATATACGCTAATAATTCTACTATCATACGGCAATAATTGACTGATTCGGAAGATGCATGTAAATAGTGATTAACCGTCTACGTATATGACGTGACGTCGAAAAAATATAAAATATCACATGTACGACTGGTTATACAACCCTTTCGACATATATAAACCATATTTGTTACATATTTAGTATTTTAAATGGAATGTCGTTTTATCTCGTCGTAAATTCGGAAATATTGATAAACGGCGGCAGTGGTGAAATTATTCCCGGTAAACATACGTATATATCATTATTTATTATTACGTAAGAAAGTTAAAAATATAAACTTAGTCATTCGCATATTTCGAATCTATTCTCTTTGGTACACGTGTTAACAATAATTTAATACGGCAAATTGAATGTTATAATAAAAATATGTACAAATATGCATAATAAAATTTTTTTTTATACAAAGTTCGATTATTAAAATATAATTTTAAAATTAGTTTCATCAGAAAACGTAATCAAAACCGCATTATTATATTCATTGTAACTGATAATTTATCAATAGTTTTTTGCGATGTAATATAAATAGCACAATTAAAAGACTGTTAATACTAATTTTAATACAACTATACGTACAAAATAATGACTGATATACGCTAATAATTCTACTATCACACGGCAATAATTGATTGATTCGGAAGATGCATGTAAATAGTGATTAACCGTCTACGTATATGACGTGACGTCGAAAAAATATAAAATATCACATGTACGACTGGTTATACAACCCTTTCGACATATATAAACCATATTTGTTACATATTTAGTATTTTAAATGGAATGTCGTTTTATCTCGTCGTAAATTCGGAAATATTGATAAACGGCGGCAGTGGTGAAATTATTCCCGGTAAACATACGTATATATCATTATTTATTATAACGTAAGAAAGTTAAAAATATAAACTTAGTCATTCGCATATTTCGAATCTATTCTCTTTGGTACACGTGTTAACAATAATTTAATACGGCAAATTGAATGTTATAATAAAAATATGTACAAATATGCATAATAAAATTTTTTTTTATACAACGTTCGATTATTAAAATATAATTTTAAAATTGGTTTCATCAGAAAACGTAATCAAAACCGCATTATTATATTCATTGTAACTGATAATTTATCAATAGTTTTTTGCGATGTAATATAAATAGCACAATTAAAAGACTGTTAATACTAATTTTAATACAACTATACGTACAAAATAATGACTGATATACGCTAATAATTCTACTATCATACGGCAATAATTGACTGATTCGGAAGATGCATGTAAATAGTGATTAACCGTCTACGTATATGACGTGACGTCGAAAAAATATAAAATATCACATGTACGACTGGTTATACAACCCTTTCGACATATATAAACCATATTTGTTACATATTTAGTATTTTAAATGGAATGTCGTTTTATCTCGTCGTAAATTCGGAAATATTGATAAACGGCGGCAGTGGTGAAATTATTCCCGGTAAACATACGTATATATCATTATTTATTATTACGTAAGAAAGTTAAAAATATAAACTTAGTCATTCGCATATTTCGAATCTATTCTCTTTGGTACACGTGTTAACAATAATTTAATACGGCAAATTGAATGTTATAATAAAAATATGTACAAATATGCATAATAAAATTTTTTTTTATACAAAGTTCGATTATTAAAATATAATTTTAAAATTGGTTTCATCAGAAAACGTAATCAAAACCGCATTATTATATTCATTGTAACTGATAATTTATCAATAGTTTTTTGCGATGTAATATAAATAGCACAATTAAAAGACTGTTAATACTAATTTTAATACAACTATACGTACAAAATAATGACTGATATACGCTAATAATTCTACTATCATACGGCAATAATTGACTGATTCGGAAGATGCATGTAAATAGTGATTAACCGTCTACGTATATGACGTGACGTCGAAAAAATATAAAATATCACATGTACGACTGGTTATACAACCCTTTCGACATATATAAACCATATTTGTTACATATTTAGTATTTTAAATGGAATGTCGTTTTATCTCGTCGTAAATTCGGAAATATTGATAAACGGCGGCAGTGGTGAAATTATTCCCGGTAAACATACGTATATATCATTATTTATTATTACGTAAGAAAGTTAAAAATATAAACTTAGTCATTCGCATATTTCGAATCTATTCTCTTTGGTACACGTGTTAACAATAATTTAATACGGCAAATTGAATGTTATAATAAAAATATGTACAAATATGCATAATAAAATTTTTTTTTATACAAAGTTCGATTATTAAAATATAATTTTAAAATTAGTTTCATCAGAAAACGTAATCAAAACCGCATTATTATATTCATTGTAACTGATAATTTATCAATAGTTTTTTGCGATGTAATATAAATAGCACAATTAAAAGACTGTTAATACTAATTTTAATACAACTATACGTACAAAATAATGACTGATATACGCTAATAATTCTACTATCATACGGCAATAATTGACTGATTCGGAAGATGCATGTAAATAGTGATTAACCGTCTACGTACATGACGTGACGTCGAAAAAATATAAAATATCACATGTACGACTGGTTATACAACCCTTTCGACATATATAAACCATATATGTTACATATTTAGTATTTTAAATGGAATGTCGTTTTATCTCGTCGTAAATTCGGAAATATTGATAAACGGCGGCAGTGGTGAAATTATTCCCGGTAAACATACGTATATATCATTATTTATTATTACGTAAGAAAGTTAAAAATATAAACTTAGTCATTCGCATATTTCGAATCTATTATCTTTGGTACACGTGTTAACAATAATTTAATACGGCAAATTGAAAGTTATAATAAAAATATGTACAAATATGCATAATAAAATTTTTTTTTATACAAAGTTCGATTATTAAAATATAATTTTAAAATTAGTTTCATCAGAAAACGTAATCAAAACCGCATTATTATATTCATTGTAAATGATAATTTATCAATAGTTTTTTGCGATGTAATATAAATAGCACAATTAAAAGACTGTTAATACTAATTTTAATACAACTATACGTACAAAATAATGACTGATATACGCTAATAATTCTACTATCATACGGCAATAATTGATTGATTCGGAAGATGCATGTAAATAGTGATTAACCGTCTACGTATATGACGTGACGTCGAAAAAATATAAAATATCACATGTACGACTGGTTATACAATCTTTTCGACATATATAAACCATATTTGTTACATATTTAGTATTTTAAATGGAATGTCGTTTTATCTCGTCGTAAATTCGGAAATATTGATAAACGGCGGCAGTGGTGAAATTATTCCCGGTAAACATACGTATATATCATTATTTATTATTACGTAAGAAAGTTAAAAATATAAACTTAGTCATTCGCATATTTCGAATCTATTATCTTTGGTACACGTGTTAACAATAATTTAATACGGCAAATTGAATGTTATAATAAAAATATGTACAAATATGCATAATAAAATTTTTTTTTATACAAAGTTCGATTATTAAAATATAATTTTAAAATTAGTTTCATCAGAAAACGTAATCAAAACCGCATTATTATATTCATTGTAACTGATAATTTATCAATAGTTTTTTGCGATGTAATATAAATAGCACAATTAAAAGACTGTTAATACTAATTTTAATACAACTATACGTACAAAATAATGACTGATATACGCTAATAATTCTACTATCATACGGCAATAATTGACTGATTCGGAAGATGCATGTAAATAGTGATTAACCGTCTACGTATATGACGTGACGTCGAAAAATATAAAATATCACATGTACGACTGGTTATACAACCCTTTCGACATATATAAACCATATTTGTTACATATTTAGTATTTTAAATGGAATGTCGTTTTATCTCGTCGTAAATTCGGAAATATTGATAAACGGCGGCAGTGGTGAAATTATTCCCGGTAAACATACGTATATATCATTATTTATTATTACGTAAGAAAGTTAAAAATATAAACTTAGTCATTCGCATATTTCGAATCTATTCTCTTTGGTACACGTGTTAACAATAATTTAATACGGCAAATTGAATGTTATAATAAAAATATGTACAAATATGCATAATAAAATTTTTTTTTATACAAAGTTCGATTATTAAAATATAATTTTAAAATTGGTTTCATCAGAAAACGTAATCAAAACCGCATTATTATATTCATTGTAACTGATAATTTATCAATAGTTTTTTGCGATGTAATATAAATAGCACAATTAAAAGACTGTTAATACTAATTTTAATACAACTATACGTACAAAATAATGACTGATATACGCTAATAATTCTACTATCATACGGCAATAATTGACTGATTCGGAAGATGCATGTAAATAGTGATTAACCGTCTACGTATATGACGTGACGTCGAAAAAATATAAAATATCACATGTACGACTGGTTATACAACCCTTTCGACATATATAAACCATATTTGTTACATATTTAGTATTTTAAATGGAATGTCGTTTTATCTCGTCGTAAATTCGGAAATATTGATAAACGGCGGCAGTGGTGAAATTATTCCCGGTAAACATACGTATATATCATTATTTATTATTACGTAAGAAAGTTAAAAATATAAACTTAGTCATTCGCATATTTCGAATCTATTCTCTTTGGTACACGTGTTAACAATAATTTAATACGGCAAATTGAATGTTATAATAAAAATATGTACAAATATGCATAATAAAATTTTTTTTTATACAAAGTTCGATTATTAAAATATAATTTTAAAATTAGTTTCATCAGAAAACGTAATCAAAACCGCATTATTATATTCATTGTAACTGATAATTTATCAATAGTTTTTTGCGATGTAATATAAATAGCACAATTAAAAGACTGTTAATACTAATTTTAATACAACTATACGTACAAAATAATGACTGATATACGCTAATAATTCTACTATCATACGGCAATAATTGACTGATTCGGAAGATGCATGTAAATAGTGATTAACCGTCTACGTACATGACGTGACGTCGAAAAAATATAAAATATCACATGTACGACTGGTTATACAACCCTTTCGACATATATAAACCATATTTGTTACATATTTAGTATTTTAAATGGAATGTCGTTTTATCTCGTCGTAAATTCGGAAATATTGATAAACGGCGGCAGTGGTGAAATTATTCCCGGTAAACATACGTATATATCATTATTTATTATTACGTAAGAAAGTTAAAAATATAAACTTAGTCATTCGCATATTTCGAATCTATTATCTTTGGTACACGTGTTAACAATAATTTAATACGGCAAATTGAAAGTTATAATAAAAATATGTACAAATATGCATAATAAAATTTTTTTTTATACAAAGTTCGATTATTAAAATATAATTTTAAAATTAGTTTCATCAGAAAACGTAATCAAAACCGCATTATTATATTCATTGTAAATGATAATTTATCAATAGTTTTTTGCGATGTAATATAAATAGCACAATTAAAAGACTGTTAATACTAATTTTAATACAACTATACGTACAAAATAATGACTGATATACGCTAATAATTCTACTATCATACGGCAATAATTGATTGATTCGGAAGATGCATGTAAATAGTGATTAACCGTCTACGTATATGACGTGACGTCGAAAAAATATAAAATATCACATGTACGACTGGTTATACAATCTTTTCGACATATATAAACCATATTTGTTACATATTTAGTATTTTAAATGGAATGTCGTTTTATCTCGTCGTAAATTCGGAAATATTGATAAACGGCGGCAGTGGTGAAATTATTCCCGGTAAACATACGTATATATCATTATTTATTATTACGTAAGAAAGTTAAAAATATAAACTTAGTCATTCGCATATTTCGAATCTATTATCTTTGGTACACGTGTTAACAATAATTTAATACGGCAAATTGAATGTTATAATAAAAATATGTACAAATATGCATAATAAAATTTTTTTTTATACAAAGTTCGATTATTAAAATATAATTTTAAAATTAGTTTCATCAGAAAACGTAATCAAAACCGCATTATTATATTCATTGTAACTGATAATTTATCAATAGTTTTTTGCGATGTAATATAAATAGCACAATTAAAAGACTGTTAATACTAATTTTAATACAACTATACGTACAAAATAATGACTGATATACGCTAATAATTCTACTATCACACGGCAATAATTGATTGATTCGGAAGATTCATGTAAATAGTGATTAACCGTCTACGTATATGACGTGACGTCGAAAAAATATAAAATATCACATGTACGACTGGTTATACAATCCTTTCGACATATATAAACCATATTTGTTACATATTTAGTATTTTAAATGGAATGTCTTTTTATCTCGTCGTAAATTCGGAAATATTGATAAACGGCGGCAGTGGTGAAATTATTCCCGGTAAACATACGTATATATCATTATTTATTATTACGTAAGAAAGTTAAAAATATAAACTTAGTCATTCGCATATTTCGAATCTATTCTCTTTGGTACACGTGTTAACAATAATTTAATACGGCAAATTGAATGTTATAATAAAAATATGTACAAATATGCATAATAAAATTTTTTTTTATACAAAGTTCGATTATTAAAATATAATTTTAAAATTAGTTTCATCAGAAAACGTAATCAAAACCGCATTATTATATTCATTGTAACTGATAATTTATCAATAGTTTTTTGCGATGTAATATAAATAGCACAATTAAAAGACTGTTAATACTAATTTTAATACAACTATACGTACAAAATAATGACTGATATACGCTAATAATTCTACTATCACACGGCAATAATTGATTGATTCGGAAGATTCATGTAAATAGTGATTAACCGTCTACGTATATGACGTGACGTCGAAAAAATATAAAATATCACATGTACGACTGGTTATACAACCCTTTCGACATATATAAACCATATTTGTTACATATTTAGTATTTTAAATGGAATGTCGTTTTATCTCGTACGTAAATTCGGAAATATTGATAAACGGCGGCAGTGGTGAAATTATTCCCGGTAAACATACGTATATATCATTATTTATTATTACGTAAGAAAGTTAAAAATATAAACTTAGTCATTCGCATATTTCGAATCTATTCTCTTTGGTACACCTGTTAACAATAATTTAATACGGCAAATTGAATGTTATAATAAAAATATGTACAAATATGCATAATAAAATTTTTTTTTATACAAAGTTCGATTATTAAAATATAATTTTAAAATTAGTTTCATCAGAAAACGTAATCAAAACCGCATTATTATATTCATTGTAACTGATAATTTATCAATAGTTTTTTGCGATGTAATATAAATAGCACAATTAAAAGACTGTTAATACTAATTTTAATACAACTATACGTACAAAATAATGACTGATATACGCTAATAATTCTACTATCACACGGCAATAATTGATTGATTCGGAAGATTCATGTAAATAGTGATTAACCGTCTACGTATATGACGTGACGTCGAAAAAATATAAAATATCACATGTACGACTGGTTATACAATCCTTTCGACATATATAAACCATATTTGTTACATATTTAGTATTTTAAATGGAATGTCGTTTTATCTCGTCGTAAATTCGGAAATATTGATAAACGGCGGCAGTGGTGAAATTATTCCCGGTAAACATACGTATATATCATTATTTATTATTACGTAAGAAAGTTAAAAATATAAACTTAGTCATTCGCATATTTCGAATCTATTCTCTTTGGTACACGTGTTAACAATAATTTAATACGGCAAATTGAATGTTATAATAAAATTATGTACAAATATGCATAATAAAATTTTTTTTTATACAAAGTTCGATTATTAAAATATAATTTTAAAATTAGTTTCATCAGAAAACGTAATCAAAACCGCATTATTATATTCATTGTAACTGATAATTTATCAATAGTTTTTTGCGATGTAATATAAATAGCACAATTAAAAGACTGTTAATACTAATTTTAATACAACTATACGTACAAAATAATGACTGATATACGCTAATAATTCTACTATCATACGGCAATAATTGACTGATTCGGAAGATGCATGTAAATAGTGATTAACCGTCTACGTATATGACGTGACGTCGAAAAAATATAAAATATCACATGTACGACTGGTTATACAACCCTTTCGACATATATAAACCATATTTGTTACATATTTAGTATTTTAAATGGAATGTCGTTTTATCTCGTCGTAAATTCGGAAATATTGATAAACGGCGGCAGTGGTGAAATTATTCCCGGTAAACATACGTATATATCATTATTTATTATTACGTAAGAAAGTTAAAAATATAAACTTAGTCATTCGCATATTTCGAATCTATTCTCTTTGGTACACGTGTTAACAATAATTTAATACGGCAAATTGAATGTTATAATAAAAATATGTACAAATATGCATAATAAAATTTTTTTTTATACAAAGTTCGATTATTAAAATATAATTTTAAAATTGGTTTCATCAGAAAACGTAATCAAAACCGCATTATTATATTCATTGTAACTGATAATTTATCAATAGTTTTTTGCGATGTAATATAAATAGCACAATTAAAAGACTGTTAATACTAATTTTAATACAACTATACGTACAAAATAATGACTGATATACGCTAATAATTCTACTATCATACGGCAATAATTGACTGATTCGGAAGATGCATGTAAATAGTGATTAACCGTCTACGTATATGACGTGACGTCGAAAAAATATAAAATATCACATGTACGACTGGTTATACAACCCTTTCGACATATATAAACCATATTTGTTACATATTTAGTATTTTAAATGGAATGTCGTTTTATCTCGTCGTAAATTCGGAAATATTGATAAACGGCGGCAGTGGTGAAATTATTCCCGGTAAACATACGTATATATCATTATTTATTATTACGTAAGAAAGTTAAAAATATAAACTTAGTCATTCGCATATTTCGAATCTATTCTCTTTGGTACACGTGTTAACAATAATTTAATACGGCAAATTGAATGTTATAATAAAAATATGTACAAATATGCATAATAAAATTTTTTTTTATACAAAGTTCGATTATTAAAATATAATTTTAAAATTAGTTTCATCAGAAAACGTAATCAAAACCGCATTATTATATTCATTGTAACTGATAATTTATCAATAGTTTTTTGCGATGTAATATAAATAGCACAATTAAAAGACTGTTAATACTAATTTTAATACAACTATACGTACAAAATAATGACTGATATACGCTAATAATTCTACTATCATACGGCAATAATTGACTGATTCGGAAGATGCATGTAAATAGTGATTAACCGTCTACGTACATGACGTGACGTCGAAAAAATATAAAATATCACATGTACGACTGGTTATACAACCCTTTCGACATATATAAACCATATTTGTTACATATTTAGTATTTTAAATGGAATGTCGTTTTATCTCGTCGTAAATTCGGAAATATTGATAAACGGCGGCAGTGGTGAAATTATTCCCGGTAAACATACGTATATATCATTATTTATTATTACGTAAGAAAGTTAAAAATATAAACTTAGTCATTCGCATATTTCGAATCTATTATCTTTGGTACACGTGTTAACAATAATTTAATACGGCAAATTGAAAGTTATAATAAAAATATGTACAAATATGCATAATAAAATTTTTTTTTATACAAAGTTCGATTATTAAAATATAATTTTAAAATTAGTTTCATCAGAAAACGTAATCAAAACCGCATTATTATATTCATTGTAAATGATAATTTATCAATAGTTTTTTGCGATGTAATATAAATAGCACAATTAAAAGACTGTTAATACTAATTTTAATACAACTATACGTACAAAATAATGACTGATATACGCTAATAATTCTACTATCATACGGCAATAATTGATTGATTCGGAAGATGCATGTAAATAGTGATTAACCGTCTACGTATATGACGTGACGTCGAAAAAATATAAAATATCACATGTACGACTGGTTATACAATCTTTTCGACATATATAAACCATATTTGTTACATATTTAGTATTTTAAATGGAATGTCGTTTTATCTCGTCGTAAATTCGGAAATATTGATAAACGGCGGCAGTGGTGAAATTATTCCCGGTAAACATACGTATATATCATTATTTATTATTACGTAAGAAAGTTAAAAATATAAACTTAGTCATTCGCATATTTCGAATCTATTATCTTTGGTACACGTGTTAACAATAATTTAATACGGCAAATTGAATGTTATAATAAAAATATGTACAAATATGCATAATAAAATTTTTTTTTATACAAAGTTCGATTATTAAAATATAATTTTAAAATTAGTTTCATCAGAAAACGTAATCAAAACCGCATTATTATATTCATTGTAACTGATAATTTATCAATAGTTTTTTGCGATGTAATATAAATAGCACAATTAAAAGACTGTTAATACTAATTTTAATACAACTATACGTACAAAATAATGACTGATATACGCTAATAATTCTACTATCACACGGCAATAATTGATTGATTCGGAAGATTCATGTAAATAGTGATTAACCGTCTACGTATATGACGTGACGTCGAAAAAATATAAAATATCACATGTACGACTGGTTATACAATCCTTTCGACATATATAAACCATATTTGTTACATATTTAGTATTTTAAATGGAATGTCTTTTTATCTCGTCGTAAATTCGGAAATATTGATAAACGGCGGCAGTGGTGAAATTATTCCCGGTAAACATACGTATATATCATTATTTATTATTACGTAAGAAAGTTAAAAATATAAACTTAGTCATTCGCATATTTCGAATCTATTCTCTTTGGTACACGTGTTAACAATAATTTAATACGGCAAATTGAATGTTATAATAAAAATATGTACAAATATGCATAATAAAATTTTTTTTTATACAAAGTTCGATTATTAAAATATAATTTTAAAATTAGTTTCATCAGAAAACGTAATCAAAACCGCATTATTATATTCATTGTAACTGATAATTTATCAATAGTTTTTTGCGATGTAATATAAATAGCACAATTAAAAGACTGTTAATACTAATTTTAATACAACTATACGTACAAAATAATGACTGATATACGCTAATAATTCTACTATCACACGGCAATAATTGATTGATTCGGAAGATTCATGTAAATAGTGATTAACCGTCTACGTATATGACGTGACGTCGAAAAAATATAAAATATCACATGTACGACTGGTTATACAACCCTTTCGACATATATAAACCATATTTGTTACATATTTAGTATTTTAAATGGAATGTCGTTTTATCTCGTACGTAAATTCGGAAATATTGATAAACGGCGGCAGTGGTGAAATTATTCCCGGTAAACATACGTATATATCATTATTTATTATTACGTAAGAAAGTTAAAAATATAAACTTAGTCATTCGCATATTTCGAATCTATTCTCTTTGGTACACCTGTTAACAATAATTTAATACGGCAAATTGAATGTTATAATAAAAATATGTACAAATATGCATAATAAAATTTTTTTTTATACAAAGTTCGATTATTAAAATATAATTTTAAAATTAGTTTCATCAGAAAACGTAATCAAAACCGCATTATTATATTCATTGTAACTGATAATTTATCAATAGTTTTTTGCGATGTAATATAAATAGCACAATTAAAAGACTGTTAATACTAATTTTAATACAACTATACGTACAAAATAATGACTGATATACGCTAATAATTCTACTATCACACGGCAATAATTGATTGATTCGGAAGATTCATGTAAATAGTGATTAACCGTCTACGTATATGACGTGACGTCGAAAAAATATAAAATATCACATGTACGACTGGTTATACAATCCTTTCGACATATATAAACCATATTTGTTACATATTTAGTATTTTAAATGGAATGTCGTTTTATCTCGTCGTAAATTCGGAAATATTGATAAACGGCGGCAGTGGTGAAATTATTCCCGGTAAACATACGTATATATCATTATTTATTATTACGTAAGAAAGTTAAAAATATAAACTTAGTCATTCGCATATTTCGAATCTATTCTCTTTGGTACACGTGTTAACAATAATTTAATACGGCAAATTGAATGTTATAATAAAATTATGTACAAATATGCATAATAAAATTTTTTTTTATACAAAGTTCGATTATTAAAATATAATTTTAAAATTAGTTTCATCAGAAAACGTAATCAAAACCGCATTATTATATTCATTGTAACTGATAATTTATCATTAGTTTTTTGCGATGTAATATAAATAGCACAATTAAAAGACTGTTAATACTAATTTTAATACAACTATACGTACAAAATAATGACTGATATACGCTAATAATTCTACTATCATACGGCAATAATTGACTGATTCGGAAGATGCATGTAAATAGTGATTAACCGTCTACGTATATGACGTGACGTCGAAAAAATATAAAATATCACATGTACGACTGGTTATACAACCCTTTCGACATATATAAACCATATTTGTTACATATTTAGTATTTTAAATGGAATGTCGTTTTATCTCGTCGTAAATTCGGAAATATTGATAAACGGCGGCAGTGGTGAAATTATTCCCGGTAAACATACGTATATATCATTATTTATTATTACGTAAGAAAGTTAAAAATATAAACTTAGTCATTCGCATATTTCGAATCTATTCTCTTTGGTACACGTGTTAACAATAATTTAATACGGCAAATTGAATGTTATAATAAAAATATGTACAAATATGCATAATAAAATTTTTTTTTATACAAAGTTCGATTATTAAAATATAATTTTAAAATTAGTTTCATCAGAAAACGTAATCAAAACCGCATTATTATATTCATTGTAACTGATAATTTATCAATAGTTTTTTGCGATGTAATATAAATAGCACAATTAAAAGACTGTTAATACTAATTTTAATACAACTATACGTACAAAATAATGACTGATATACGCTAATAATTCTACTATCATACGGCAATAATTGACTGATTCGGAAGATGCATGTAAATAGTGATTAACCGTCTACGTATATGACGTGACGTCGAAAAAATATAAAATATCACATGTACGACTGGTTATACAACCCTTTCGACATATATAAACCATATTTGTTACATATTTAGTATTTTAAATGGAATGTCGTTTTATCTCGTCGTAAATTCGGAAATATTGATAAACGGCGGCAGTGGTGAAATTATTCCCGGTAAACATACGTATATATCATTATTTATTATTACGTAAGAAAGTTAAAAATATAAACTTAGTCATTCGCATATTTCGAATCTATTCTCTTTGGTACACGTGTTAACAATAATTTAATACGGCAAATTGAATGTTATAATAAAAATATGTACAAATATGCATAATAAAATTTTTTTTATACAAAGTTCGATTATTAAAATATAATTTTAAAATTAGTTTCATCAGAAAACGTAATCAAAACCGCATTATTATATTCATTGTAACTGATAATTTATCAATAGTTTTTTGCGATGTAATATAAATAGCACAATTAAAAGACTGTTAATACTAATTTTAATACAACTATACGTACAAAATAATGACTGATATACGCTAATAATTCTACTATCATACGGCAATAATTGACTGATTCGGAAGATGCATGTAAATAGTGATTAACCGTCTACGTACATGACGTGACGTCGATAAAATATAAAATATCACATGTACGACTGGTTATACAACCCTTTCGACATATATAAACCATATTTGTTACATATTTAGTATTTTAAATGGAATGTCGTTTTATCTCGTCGTAAATTCGGAAATATTGATAAACGGCGGCAGTGGTGAAATTATTCCCGGTAAACATACGTATATATCATTATTTATTATTACGTAAGAAAGTTAAAAATATAAACTTAGTCATTCGCATATTTCGAATCTATTATCTTTGGTACACGTGTTAACAATAATTTAATACGGCAAATTGAATGTTATAATAAAAATATGTACAAATATGCATAATAAAATTTTTTTTTATACAAAGTTCGATTATTAAAATATAATTTTAAAATTAGTTTCATCAGAAAACGTAATCAAAACCGCATTATTATATTCATTGTAAATGATAATTTATCAATAGTTTTTTGCGATGTAATATAAATAGCACAATTAAAAGACTGTTAATACTAATTTTAATACAACTATACGTACAAAATAATGACTGATATACGCTAATAATTCTACTATCATACGGCAATAATTGATTGATTCGGAAGATGCATGTAAATAGTGATTAACCGTCTACGTATATGACGTGACGTCGAAAAAATATAAAATATCACATGTACGACTGGTTATACAATCTTTTCGACATATATAAACCATATTTGTTACATATTTAGTATTTTAAATGGAATGTCGTTTTATCTCGTCGTAAATTCGGAAATATTGATAAACGGCGGCAGTGGTGAAATTATTCCCGGTAAACATACGTATATATCATTATTTATTATTACGTAAGAAAGTTAAAAATATAAACTTAGTCATTCGCATATTTCGAATCTATTATCTTTGGTACACGTGTTAACAATAATTTAATACGGCAAATTGAATGTTATAATAAAAATATGTACAAATATGCATAATAAAATTTTTTTTTATACAAAGTTCGATTATTAAAATATAATTTTAAAATTAGTTTCATCAGAAAACGTAATCAAAACCGCATTATTATATTCATTGTAACTGATAATTTATCAATAATTTTTTGCGATGTAATATAAATAGCACAATTAAAAGACTGTTAATACTAATTTTAATACAACTATACGTACAAAATAATGACTGATATACGCTAATAATTCTACTATCACACGGCAATAATTGATTGATTCGGAAGATTCATGTAAATAGTGATTAACCGTCTACGTATATGACGTGACGTCGAAAAAATATAAAATATCACATGTACGACTGGTTATACAACCCTTTCGACATATATAAACCATATTTGTTACATATTTAGTATTTTAAATGGAATGTCGTTTTATCTCGTCGTAAATTCGGAAATATTGATAAACGGCGGCAGTGGTGAAATTATTCCCGGTAAACATACGTATATATCATTATTTATTATTACGTAAGAAAGTTAAAAATATAAACTTAGTCATTCGCATATTTCGAATCTATTCTCTTTGGTACACGTGTTAACAATAATTTAATACGGCAAATTGAATGTTATAATAAAAATATGTACAAATATGCATAATAAAATTTTTTTTTATACAAAGTTCGATTATTCAAATATAATTTTAAAATTAGTTTCATCAGAAAACGTAATCAAAACCGCATTATTATATTCATTGTAACTGATAATTTATCAATAGTTTTTTGCGATGTAATATAAATAGCACAATTAAAAGACTGTTAATACTAATTTTAATACAACTATACGTACAAAATAATGACTGATATACGCTAATAATTCTACTATCACACGGCAATAATTGATTGATTCGGAAGATTCATGTAAATAGTGATTAACCGTCTACGTATATGACGTGACGTCGAAAAAATATAAAATATCACATGTACGACTGGTTATACAATCCTTTCGACATATATAAACCATATTTGTTACATATTTAGTATTTTAAATGGAATGTCGTTTTATCTCGTCGTAAATTCGGAAATATTGATAAACGGCGGCAGTGGTGAAATTATTCCCGGTAAACATACGTATATATCATTATTTATTATTACGTAAGAAAGTTAAAAATATAAACTTAGTCATTCGCATATTTCGAATCTATTCTCTTTGGTACACGTGTTAACAATAATTTAATACGGCAAATTGAATGTTATAATAAAAATATGTACAAATATGCATAATAAAATTTTTTTTTATACAAAGTTCGATTATTAAAATATAATTTTAAAATTAGTTTCATCAGAAAACGTAATCAAAACCGCATTATTATATTCATTGTAACTGATAATTAATCAATAGTTTTTTGCGATGTAATATAAATAGCACAATTAAAAGATTGTTAATACTAATTTTAATACAACTATACGTACAAAATAATGACTGATATACGCTAATAATTCTACTATCATACGGCAATAATTGATTGATTCGGAAGATGCATGTAAATAGTGATTAACCGTCTACGTATATGACGTGACGTCGAAAAAATATAAAATATCACATGTACGACTGGTTATACAATCTTTTCGACATATATAAACCATATTTGTTACATATTTAGTATTTTAAATGGAATGTCGTTTTATCTCGTCGTAAATTCGGAAATATTGATAAACGGCGGCAGTGGTGAAATTATTCCCGGTAAACATACGTATATATCATTATTTATTATTACGTAAGAAAGTTAAAAATATAAACTTAGTCATTCGCATATTTCGAATCTATTATCTTTGGTACACGTGTTAACAATAATTTAATACGGCAAATTGAATGTTATAATAAAAATATGTACAAATATGCATAATAAAATTTTTTTTTATACAAAGTTCGATTATTAAAATATAATTTTAAAATTAGTTTCATCAGAAAACGTAATCAAAACCGCATTATTATATTCATTGTAACTGATAATTTATCAATAGTTTTTTGCGATGTAATATAAATAGCACAATTAAAAGACTGTGAATACTAATTTTAATACAACTATACGTACAAAATAATGACTGATATACGCTAATAATTCTACTATCACACGGCAATAATTGATTGATTCGGAAGATTCATGTAAATAGTGATTAACCGTCTACGTATATGACGTGACGTCGAAAAAATATAAAATATCACATGTACGACTGGTTATACAATCCTTTCGACATATATAAACCATATTTGTTACATATTTAGTATTTTAAATGGAATGTCTTTTTATCTCGTCGTAAATTCGGAAATATTGATAAACGGCGGCAGTGGTGAAATTATTCCCGGTAAACATACGTATATATCATTATTTATTATTACGTAAGAAAGTTAAAAATATAAACTTAGTCATTCGCATATTTCGAATCTATTCTCTTTGGTACACGTGTTAACAATAATTTAATACGGCAAATTGAATGTTATAATAAAAATATGTACAAATATGCATAATAAAATTTTTTTTTATACAAAGTTCGATTATTAAAATATAATTTTAAAATTAGTTTCATCAGAAAACGTAATCAAAACCGCATTATTATATTCATTGTAACTGATAATTTATCAATAGTTTTTTGCGATGTAATATAAATAGCACAATTAAAAGACTGTTAATACTAATTTTAATACAACTATACGTACAAAATAATGACTGATATACGCTAATAATTCTACTATCATACGGCAATAATTGACTGATTCGGAAGATGCATGTAAATAGTGATTAACCGTCTACGTACATGACGTGACGTCGAAAAAATATAAAATATCACATGTACGACTGGTTATACAACCCTTTCGACATATATAAACCATATTTGTTACATATTTAGTATTTTAAATGGAATGTCGTTTTATCTCGTCGTAAATTCGGAAATATTGATAAACGGCGGCAGTGGTGAAATTATTCCCGGTAAACATACGTATATATCATTATTTATTATTACGTAAGAAAGTTAAAAATATAAACTTAGTCATTCGCATATTTCGAATCTATTATCTTTGGTACACGTGTTAACAATAATTTAATACGGCAAATTGAAAGTTATAATAAAAATATGTACAAATATGCATAATAAAATTTTTTTTTATACAAAGTTCGATTATTAAAATATAATTTTAAAATTAGTTTCATCAGAAAACGTAATCAAAACCGCATTATTATATTCATTGTAAATGATAATTTATCAATAGTTTTTTGCGATGTAATATAAATAGCACAATTAAAAGACTGTTAATACTAATTTTAATACAACTATACGTACAAAATAATGACTGATATACGCTAATAATTCTACTATCATACGGCAATAATTGATTGATTCGGAAGATGCATGTAAATAGTGATTAACCGTCTACGTATATGACGTGACGTCGAAAAAATATAAAATATCACATGTACGACTGGTTATACAATCTTTTCGACATATATAAACCATATTTGTTACATATTTAGTATTTTAAATGGAATGTCGTTTTATCTCGTCGTAAATTCGGAAATATTGATAAACGGCGGCAGTGGTGAAATTATTCCCGGTAAACATACGTATATATCATTATTTATTATTACGTAAGAAAGTTAAAAATATAAACTTAGTCATTCGCATATTTCGAATCTATTATCTTTGGTACACGTGTTAACAATAATTTAATACGGCAAATTGAATGTTATAATAAAAATATGTACAAATATGCATAATAAAATTTTTTTTTATACAAAGTTCGATTATTCAAATATAATTTTAAAATTAGTTTCATCAGAAAACGTAATCAAAACCGCATTATTATATTCATTGTAACTGATAATTTATCAATAGTTTTTTGCGATGTAATATAAATAGCACAATTAAAAGACTGTTAATACTAATTTTAATACAACTATACGTACAAAATAATGACTGATATACGCTAATAATTCTACTATCATACGGCAATAATTGATTGATTCGGAAGATTCATGTAAATAGTGATTAACCGTCTACGTATATGACGTGACGTCGAAAAAATATAAAATATCACATGTACGACTGGTTATACAATCCTTTCGACATATATAAACCATATTTGTTACATATTTAGTATTTTAAATGGAATGTCGTTTTATCTCGTCGTAAATTCGGAAATATTGATAAACGGCGGCAGTGGTGAAATTATTCCCGGTAAACATACGTATATATCATTATTTATTATTACGTAAGAAAGTTAAAAATATAAACTTAGTCATTCGCATATTTCGAATCTATTCTCTTTGGTACACGTGTTAACAATAATTTAATACGGCAAATTGAATGTTATAATAAAAATATGTACAAATATGCATAATAAAATTTTTTTTTATACAAAGTTCGATTATTCAAATATAATTTTAAAATTAGTTTCATCAGAAAACGTAATCAAAACCGCATTATTATATTCATTGTAACTGATAATTTATCAATAGTTTTTTGCGATGTAATATAAATAGCACAATTAAAAGACTGTTAATACTAATTTTAATACAACTATACGTACAAAATAATGACTGATATACGCTAATAATTCTACTATCATACGGCAATAATTGACTGATTCGGAAGATGCATGTAAATAGTGATTAACCGTCTACGTATATGACGTGACGTCGAAAAAATATAAAATATCACATGTACGACTGGTTATACAACCCTTTCGACATATATAAACCATATTTGTTACATATTTAGTATTTTAAATGGAATGTCGTTTTATCTCGTCGTAAATTCGGAAATATTGATAAACGGCGGCAGTGGTGAAATTATTCCCGGTAAACATACGTATATATCATTATTTATTATTACGTAAGAAAGTTAAAAATATAAACTTAGTCATTCGCATATTTCGAATCTATTCTCTTTGGTACACGTGTTAACAATAATTTAATACGGCAAATTGAATGTTATAATAAAAATATGTACAAATATGCATAATAAAATTTTTTTTATACAAAGTTCGATTATTAAAATATAATTTTAAAATTAGTTTCATCAGAAAACGTAATCAAAACCGCATTATTATATTCATTGTAACTGATAATTTATCAATAGTTTTTTGCGATGTAATATAAATAGCACAATTAAAAGACTGTTAATACTAATTTTAATACAACTATACGTACAAAATAATGACTGATATACGCTAATAATTCTACTATCATACGGCAATAATTGACTGATTCGGAAGATGCATGTAAATAGTGATTAACCGTCTACGTACATGACGTGACGTCGATAAAATATAAAATATCACATGTACGACTGGTTATACAACCCTTTCGACATATATAAACCATATTTGTTACATATTTAGTATTTTAAATGGAATGTCGTTTTATCTCGTCGTAAATTCGGAAATATTGATAAACGGCGGCAGTGGTGAAATTATTCCCGGTAAACATACGTATATATCATTATTTATTATTACGTAAGAAAGTTAAAAATATAAACTTAGTCATTCGCATATTTCGAATCTATTATCTTTGGTACACGTGTTAACAATAATTTAATACGGCAAATTGAATGTTATAATAAAAATATGTACAAATATGCATAATAAAATTTTTTTTTATACAAAGTTCGATTATTAAAATATAATTTTAAAATTAGTTTCATCAGAAAACGTAATCAAAACCGCATTATTATATTCATTGTAAATGATAATTTATCAATAGTTTTTTGCGATGTAATATAAATAGCACAATTAAAAGACTGTTAATACTAATTTTAATACAACTATACGTACAAAATAATGACTGATATACGCTAATAATTCTACTATCATACGGCAATAATTGATTGATTCGGAAGATGCATGTAAATAGTGATTAACCGTCTACGTATATGACGTGACGTCGAAAAAATATAAAATATCACATGTACGACTGGTTATACAATCTTTTCGACATATATAAACCATATTTGTTACATATTTAGTATTTTAAATGGAATGTCGTTTTATCTCGTCGTAAATTCGGAAATATTGATAAACGGCGGCAGTGGTGAAATTATTCCCGGTAAACATACGTATATATCATTATTTATTATTACGTAAGAAAGTTAAAAATATAAACTTAGTCATTCGCATATTTCGAATCTATTATCTTTGGTACACGTGTTAACAATAATTTAATACGGCAAATTGAATGTTATAATAAAAATATGTACAAATATGCATAATAAAATTTTTTTTTATACAAAGTTCGATTATTAAAATATAATTTTAAAATTAGTTTCATCAGAAAACGTAATCAAAACCGCATTATTATATTCATTGTAACTGATAATTTATCAATAATTTTTTGCGATGTAATATAAATAGCACAATTAAAAGACTGTTAATACTAATTTTAATACAACTATACGTACAAAATAATGACTGATATACGCTAATAATTCTACTATCACACGGCAATAATTGATTGATTCGGAAGATTCATGTAAATAGTGATTAACCGTCTACGTATATGACGTGACGTCGAAAAAATATAAAATATCACATGTACGACTGGTTATACAACCCTTTCGACATATATAAACCATATTTGTTACATATTTAGTATTTTAAATGGAATGTCGTTTTATCTCGTCGTAAATTCGGAAATATTGATAAACGGCGGCAGTGGTGAAATTATTCCCGGTAAACATACGTATATATCATTATTTATTATTACGTAAGAAAGTTAAAAATATAAACTTAGTCATTCGCATATTTCGAATCTATTCTCTTTGGTACACGTGTTAACAATAATTTAATACGGCAAATTGAATGTTATAATAAAAATATGTACAAATATGCATAATAAAATTTTTTTTTATACAAAGTTCGATTATTCAAATATAATTTTAAAATTAGTTTCATCAGAAAACGTAATCAAAACCGCATTATTATATTCATTGTAACTGATAATTTATCAATAGTTTTTTGCGATGTAATATAAATAGCACAATTAAAAGACTGTTAATACTAATTTTAATACAACTATACGTACAAAATAATGACTGATATACGCTAATAATTCTACTATCACACGGCAATAATTGATTGATTCGGAAGATTCATGTAAATAGTGATTAACCGTCTACGTATATGACGTGACGTCGAAAAAATATAAAATATCACATGTACGACTGGTTATACAATCCTTTCGACATATATAAACCATATTTGTTACATATTTAGTATTTTAAATGGAATGTCGTTTTATCTCGTCGTAAATTCGGAAATATTGATAAACGGCGGCAGTGGTGAAATTATTCCCGGTAAACATACGTATATATCATTATTTATTATTACGTAAGAAAGTTAAAAATATAAACTTAGTCATTCGCATATTTCGAATCTATTCTCTTTGGTACACGTGTTAACAATAATTTAATACGGCAAATTGAATGTTATAATAAAAATATGTACAAATATGCATAATAAAATTTTTTTTTATACAAAGTTCGATTATTAAAATATAATTTTAAAATTAGTTTCATCAGAAAACGTAATCAAAACCGCATTATTATATTCATTGTAACTGATAATTAATCAATAGTTTTTTGCGATGTAATATAAATAGCACAATTAAAAGATTGTTAATACTAATTTTAATACAACTATACGTACAAAATAATGACTGATATACGCTAATAATTCTACTATCATACGGCAATAATTGATTGATTCGGAAGATGCATGTAAATAGTGATTAACCGTCTACGTATATGACGTGACGTCGAAAAAATATAAAATATCACATGTACGACTGGTTATACAATCTTTTCGACATATATAAACCATATTTGTTACATATTTAGTATTTTAAATGGAATGTCGTTTTATCTCGTCGTAAATTCGGAAATATTGATAAACGGCGGCAGTGGTGAAATTATTCCCGGTAAACATACGTATATATCATTATTTATTATTACGTAAGAAAGTTAAAAATATAAACTTAGTCATTCGCATATTTCGAATCTATTATCTTTGGTACACGTGTTAACAATAATTTAATACGGCAAATTGAATGTTATAATAAAAATATGTACAAATATGCATAATAAAATTTTTTTTTATACAAAGTTCGATTATTAAAATATAATTTTAAAATTAGTTTCATCAGAAAACGTAATCAAAACCGCATTATTATATTCATTGTAACTGATAATTTATCAATAGTTTTTTGCGATGTAATATAAATAGCACAATTAAAAGACTGTGAATACTAATTTTAATACAACTATACGTACAAAATAATGACTGATATACGCTAATAATTCTACTATCACACGGCAATAATTGATTGATTCGGAAGATTCATGTAAATAGTGATTAACCGTCTACGTATATGACGTGACGTCGAAAAAATATAAAATATCACATGTACGACTGGTTATACAATCCTTTCGACATATATAAACCATATTTGTTACATATTTAGTATTTTAAATGGAATGTCTTTTTATCTCGTCGTAAATTCGGAAATATTGATAAACGGCGGCAGTGGTGAAATTATTCCCGGTAAACATACGTATATATCATTATTTATTATTACGTAAGAAAGTTAAAAATATAAACTTAGTCATTCGCATATTTCGAATCTATTCTCTTTGGTACACGTGTTAACAATAATTTAATACGGCAAATTGAATGTTATAATAAAAATATGTACAAATATGCATAATAAAATTTTTTTTTATACAAAGTTCGATTATTAAAATATAATTTTAAAATTAGTTTCATCAGAAAACGTAATCAAAACCGCATTATTATATTCATTGTAACTGATAATTTATCAATAGTTTTTTGCGATGTAATATAAATAGCACAATTAAAAGACTGTTAATACTAATTTTAATACAACTATACGTACAAAATAATGACTGATATACGCTAATAATTCTACTATCATACGGCAATAATTGACTGATTCGGAAGATGCATGTAAATAGTGATTAACCGTCTACGTACATGACGTGACGTCGAAAAAATATAAAATATCACATGTACGACTGGTTATACAACCCTTTCGACATATATAAACCATATTTGTTACATATTTAGTATTTTAAATGGAATGTCGTTTTATCTCGTCGTAAATTCGGAAATATTGATAAACGGCGGCAGTGGTGAAATTATTCCCGGTAAACATACGTATATATCATTATTTATTATTACGTAAGAAAGTTAAAAATATAAACTTAGTCATTCGCATATTTCGAATCTATTATCTTTGGTACACGTGTTAACAATAATTTAATACGGCAAATTGAAAGTTATAATAAAAATATGTACAAATATGCATAATAAAATTTTTTTTTATACAAAGTTCGATTATTAAAATATAATTTTAAAATTAGTTTCATCAGAAAACGTAATCAAAACCGCATTATTATATTCATTGTAAATGATAATTTATCAATAGTTTTTTGCGATGTAATATAAATAGCACAATTAAAAGACTGTTAATACTAATTTTAATACAACTATACGTACAAAATAATGACTGATATACGCTAATAATTCTACTATCATACGGCAATAATTGATTGATTCGGAAGATGCATGTAAATAGTGATTAACCGTCTACGTATATGACGTGACGTCGAAAAAATATAAAATATCACATGTACGACTGGTTATACAATCTTTTCGACATATATAAACCATATTTGTTACATATTTAGTATTTTAAATGGAATGTCGTTTTATCTCGTCGTAAATTCGGAAATATTGATAAACGGCGGCAGTGGTGAAATTATTCCCGGTAAACATACGTATATATCATTATTTATTATTACGTAAGAAAGTTAAAAATATAAACTTAGTCATTCGCATATTTCGAATCTATTATCTTTGGTACACGTGTTAACAATAATTTAATACGGCAAATTGAATGTTATAATAAAAATATGTACAAATATGCATAATAAAATTTTTTTTTATACAAAGTTCGATTATTCAAATATAATTTTAAAATTAGTTTCATCAGAAAACGTAATCAAAACCGCATTATTATATTCATTGTAACTGATAATTTATCAATAGTTTTTTGCGATGTAATATAAATAGCACAATTAAAAGACTGTTAATACTAATTTTAATACAACTATACGTACAAAATAATGACTGATATACGCTAATAATTCTACTATCATACGGCAATAATTGATTGATTCGGAAGATTCATGTAAATAGTGATTAACCGTCTACGTATATGACGTGACGTCGAAAAAATATAAAATATCACATGTACGACTGGTTATACAATCCTTTCGACATATATAAACCATATTTGTTACATATTTAGTATTTTAAATGGAATGTCGTTTTATCTCGTCGTAAATTCGGAAATATTGATAAACGGCGGCAGTGGTGAAATTATTCCCGGTAAACATACGTATATATCATTATTTATTATTACGTAAGAAAGTTAAAAATATAAACTTAGTCATTCGCATATTTCGAATCTATTCTCTTTGGTACACGTGTTAACAATAATTTAATACGGCAAATTGAATGTTATAATAAAAATATGTACAAATATGCATAATAAAATTTTTTTTTATACAAAGTTCGATTATTCAAATATAATTTTAAAATTAGTTTCATCAGAAAACGTAATCAAAACCGCATTATTATATTCATTGTAACTGATAATTTATCAATAGTTTTTTGCGATGTAATATAAATAGCACAATTAAAAGATTGTTAATACTAATTTTAATACAACTATACGTACAAAATAATGACTGATATACGCTAATAATTCTACTATCACACGGCAATAATTGATTGATTCGGAAGATTCATGTAAATAGTGATTAACCGTCTACGTATATGACGTGACGTCGAAAAAATATAAAATATCACATGTACGACTGGTTATACAATCCTTTCGACATATATAAACCATATTTGTTACATATTTAGTATTTTAAATGGAATGTCGTTTTATCTCGTCGTAAATTCGGAAATATTGATAAACGGCGGCAGTGGTGAAATTATTCCCGGTAAACATACGTATATATCATTATTTATTATTACGTAAGAAAGTTAAAAATATAAACTTAGTCATTCGCATATTTCGAATCTATTCTCTTTGGTACACGTGTTAACAATAATTTAATACGGCAAATTGAATGTTATAATAAAAATATGTACAAATATGCATAATAAAATTTCTTTTTATACAAAGTTCGATTATTAAAATATAATTTTAAAATTAGTTTCATCAGAAAACGTAATCAAAACCGCATTATTATATTCATTGTAACTGATAATTTATCAATAGTTTTTTGCGATGTAATATAAATAGCACAATTAAAAGACTGTTAATACTAATTTTAATACAACTATACGTACAAAATAATGACTGATATACACTAATAATTCTACTATCATACGGCAATAATTGATTGATTCGGAAGATTCATGTAAATAGTGATTAACCGTCTACGTATATGACGTGACGTCGAAAAAATATAAAATATCACATGTACGACTGGTTATACAATCCTTTCGACATATATAAACCATATTTGTTACATATTTAGTATTTTAAATGGAATGTCGTTTTATCTCGTCGTAAATTCGGAAATATTGATAAACGGCGGCAGTGGTGAAATTATTCCCGGTAAACATACGTATATATCATTATTTATTATTACGTAAGAAAGTTAAAAATATAAACTTAGTCATTCGCATATTTCGAATCTATTCTCTTTGGTACACGTGTTAACAATAATTTAATACGGCAAATTGAATGTTATAATAAAAATATGTACAAATATGCATAATAAAATTTTTTTTTATACAAAGTTCGATTATTCAAATATAATTTTAAAATTAGTTTCATCAGAAAACGTAATCAAAACCGCATTATTATATTCATTGTAACTGATAATTTATCAATAGTTTTTTGGGATGTAATATAAATAGCACAATTAAAAGATTGTTAATACTAATTTTAATACAACTATACGTACAAAATAATGACTGATATACGCTAATAATTCTACTATCACACGGCAATAATTGATTGATTCGGAAGATTCATGTAAATAGTGATTAACCGTCTACGTATATGACGTGACGTCGAAAAAATATAAAATATCACATGTACGACTGGTTATACAATCCTTTCGACATATATAAACCATATTTGTTACATATTTAGTATTTTAAATGGAATGTCGTTTTATCTCGTCGTAAATTCGGAAATATTGATAAACGGCGGCAGTGGTGAAATTATTCCCGGTAAACATACGTATATATCATTATTTATTATTACGTAAGAAAGTTAAAAATATAAACTTAGTCATTCGCATATTTCGAATCTATTCTCTTTGGTACACGTGTTAACAATAATTTAATACGGCAAATTGAATGTTATAATAAAAATATGTACAAATATGCATAATAAAATTTTTTTTTATACAAAGTTCGATTATTCAAATATAATTTTAAAATTAGTTTCATCAGAAAACGTAATCAAAACCGCATTATTATATTCATTGTAACTGATAATTTATCAATAGTTTTTTGGGATGTAATATAAATAGCACAATTAAAAGATTGTTAATACTAATTTTAATACAACTATACGTACAAAATAATGACTGATATACGCTAATAATTCTACTATCACACGGCAATAATTGATTGATTCGGAAGATTCATGTAAATAGTGATTAACCGTCTACGTATATGACGTGACGTCGAAAAAATATAAAATATCACATGTACGACTGGTTATACAATCCTTTCGACATATATAAACCATATTTGTTACATATTTAGTATTTTAAATGGAATGTCGTTTTATCTCGTCGTAAATTCGGAAATATTGATAAACGGCGGCAGTGGTGAAATTATTCCCGGTAAACATACGTATATATCATTATTTATTATTACGTAAGAAAGTTAAAAATATAAACTTAGTCATTCGCATATTTCGAATCTATTCTCTTTGGTACACGTGTTAACAATAATTTAATACGGCAAATTGAATGTTATAATAAAAATATGTACAAATATGCAAAATAAAATTTTTTTTTATACAAAGTTCGATTATTCAAATATAATTTTAAAATTAGTTTCATCAGAAAACGTAATCAAAACCGCATTATTATATTCATTGTAACTGATAATTTATCAATAGTTTTTTGCGATGTAATATAAATAGCACAATTAAAAGACTGTTAATACTAATTTTAATACAACTATACGTACAAAATAATGACTGATATACGCTAATAATTCTACTATCATACGGCAATAATTGATTGATTCGGAAGATTCATGTAAATAGTGATTAACCGTCTACGTATATGACGTGACGTCGAAAAAATATAAAATATCACATGTACGACTGGTTATACAATCCTTTCGACATATATAAACCATATTTGTTACATATTTAGTATTTTAAATGGAATGTCGTTTTATCTCGTCGTAAATTCGGAAATATTGATAAACGGCGGCAGTGGTGAAATTATTCCCGGTAAACATACGTATATATCATTATTTATTATTACGTAAGAAAGTTAAAAATATAAACTTAGTCATTCGCATATTTCGAATCTATTCTCTTTGGTACACGTGTTAACAATAATTTAATACGGCAAATTAAATGTTATAATAAAAATATGTACAAATATGCATAATAAAATTTTTTTTTATACAAAGTTCGATTATTCAAATATAATTTTAAAATTAGTTTCATCAGAAAAAGTAATCAAAACCGCATTATTATATTCATTGTAACTGATAATTTATCAATAGTTTTTTGCGATGTAATATAAATAGCACAATTAAAAGATTGTTAATACTAATTTTAATACAACTATACGTACAAAATAATGACTGATATACGCTAATAATTCTACTATCACACGGCAATAATTGATTGATTCGGAAGATTCATGTAAATAGTGATTAACCGTCTACGTATATGACGTGACGTCGAAAAAATATAAAATATCACATGTACGACTGGTTATACAATCCTTTCGACATATATAAACCATATTTGTTACATATTTAGTATTTTAAATGGAATGTCGTTTTATCTCGTCGTAAATTCGGAAATATTGATAAACGGCGGCAGTGGTGAAATTATTCCCGGTAAACATACGTATATATCATTATTTATTATTACGTAAGAAAGTTAAAAATATAAACTTAGTCATTCGCATATTTCGAATCTATTCTCTTTGGTACACGTGTTAACAATAATTTAATACGGCAAATTGAATGTTATAATAAAAATATGTACAAATATGCATAATAAAATTTTTTTTTATACAAAGTTCGATTATTCAAATATAATTTTAAAATTAGTTTCATCAGAAAACGTAATCAAAACCGCATTATTATATTCATTGTAACTGATAATTTATCAATAGTTTTTTGCGATGTAATATAAATAGCACAATTAAAAGACTGTTAATACTAATTTTAATAAAACTATACGTACAAAATAATGACTGATATACGCTAATAATTCTACTATCACACGGCAATAATTGATTGATTCAGAAGATTCATGTAAATAGTGATTAACCGTCTACGTATATGACGTGACGTCGAAAAAATATAAAATATCACATGTACGACTGGTTATACAATCTTTTCGACATATATAAACCATATTTGTTACATATTTAGTATTTTAAATGGAATGTCGTTTTATCTCGTCGTAAATTCGGAAATATTGATAAACGGCGGCAGTGGTGAAATTATTCCCGGTAAACATACGTATATATCATTATTTATTATTACGTAAGAAAGTTAAAAATATAAACTTAGTCATTCGCATATTTCGAATCTATTCTCTTTGGTACACGTGTTAACAATAATTTAATACGGCAAATTGAATGTTATAATAAAAATATGTACAAATATGCATAATAAAATTTTTTTTTATACAAAGTTCGATTATTCAAATATAATTTTAAAATTAGTTTCATCAGAAAACGTAATCAAAACCGCATTATTATATTCATTGTAACTGATAATTTATCAATAGTTTTTTGCGATGTAATATAAATAGCACAATTAAAAGACTGTTAATACTAATTTTAATACAACTATACGTACAAAATAATGACTGATATACGCTAATAATTCTACTATCATACGGCAATAATTGATTGATTCGGAAGATTCATGTAAATAGTGATTAACCGTCTACGTATATGACGTGACGTCGAAAAAATATAAAATATCACATGTACGACTGGTTATACAATCCTTTCGACATATATAAACCATATTTGTTACATATTTAGTATTTTAAATGGAATGTCGTTTTATCTCGTCGTAAATTCGGAAATATTGATAAACGGCGGCAGTGGTGAAATTATTCCCGGTAAACATACGTATATATCATTATTTATTATTACGTAAGAAAGTTAAAAATATAAACTTAGTCATTCGCATATTTCGAATCTATTCTCTTTGGTACACGTGTTAACAATAATTTAATACGGCAAATTGAATGTTATAATAAAAATATGTACAAATATGCATAATAAAATTTTTTTTTATACAAAGTTCGATTATTCAAATATAATTTTAAAATTAGTTTCATCAGAAAACGTAATCAAAACCGCATTATTATATTCATTGTAACTGATAATTTATCAATAGTTTTTTGGGATGTAATATAAATAGCACAATTAAAAGATTGTTAATACTAATTTTAATACAACTATACGTACAAAATAATGACTGATATACGCTAATAATTCTACTATCACACGGCAATAATTGATTGATTCGGAAGATTCATGTAAATAGTGATTAACCGTCTACGTATATGACGTGACGTCGAAAAAATATAAAATATCACATGTACGACTGGTTATACAATCCTTTCGACATATATAAACCATATTTGTTACATATTTAGTATTTTAAATGGAATGTCGTTTTATCTCGTCGTAAATTCGGAAATATTGATAAACGGCGGCAGTGGTGAAATTATTCCCGGTAAACATACGTATATATCATTATTTATTATTACGTAAGAAAGTTAAAAATATAAACTTAGTCATTCGCATATTTCGAATCTATTCTCTTTGGTACACGTGTTAACAATAATTTAATACGGCAAATTGAATGTTATAATAAAAATATGTACAAATATGCAAAATAAAATTTTTTTTTATACAAAGTTCGATTATTAAAATATAATTTTAAAATTAGTTTCATCAGAAAACGTAATCAAAACCGCATTATTATATTCATTGTAACTGATAATTTATCAATAGTTTTTTGCGATGTAATATAAATAGCACAATTAAAAGATTGTTTATACTAATTTTAATACAACTATACGTACAAAATAATGACTGATATACGCTAATAATTCTACTATTATACGGCAATAATTGATTGATTCGGAAGATGCATGTAAATAGTGATTAACCGTCTACGTATATGACGTGACGTCGAAAAAATATAAAATATCACATGTACGACTGGTTATACAATCCTTTCGACATATATAAACCATATTTGTTACATATTTAGTATTTTAAATGGAATGTCGTTTTATCTCGTCGTAAATTCGGAAATATTGATAAACGGCGGCAGTGGTGAAATTATTCCCGGTAAACATACGTATATATCATTATTTATTATTACGTAAGAAAGTTAAAAATATAAACTTAGTCATTCGCATATTTCGAATCTATTCTCTTTGGTACACGTGTTAACAATAATTTAATACGGCAAATTGAATGTTATAATAAAAATATGTACAAATATGCATAATAAAATTTTTTTTTATACAAAGTTCGATTATTCAAATATAATTTTAAAATTAGTTTCATCAGAAAACGTAATCAAAACCGCATTATTATATTCATTGTAACTGATAATTTATCAATAGTTTTTTGCGATGCAATATAAATAGCACAATTAAAAGACTGTTAATACTAATTTTAATACAACTATACGTACAAAATAATGACTGATATACGCTAATAATTCTACTATCATACGGCAATATTTGATTGATTCGGAAGATTCATGTAAATAGTGATTAACCGTCTACGTATATGACGTGACGTCGAAAAAATATAAAATATCACATGTACGACTGGTTATACAATCCTTTCGACATATATAAACCATATTTGTTACATATTTAGTATTTTAAATGGAATGTCGTTTTATCTCGTCGTAAATTCGGAAATATTGATAAACGGCGGCAGTGGTGAAATTATTCCCGGTAAACATACGTATATATCATTATTTATTATTACGTAAGAAAGTTAAAAATATAAACTTAGTCATTCGCATATTTCGAATCTATTCTCTTTGGTACACGTGTTAACAATAATTTAATACGGCAAATTGAATGTTATAATAAAAATATGTACAAATATGCATAATAAAATTTTTTTTTATACAAAGTTCGATTATTCAAATATAATTTTAAAATTAGTTTCATCAGAAAACGTAATCAAAACCGCATTATTATATTCATTGTAACTGATAATTTATCAATAGTTTTTTGCGATGCAATATAAATAGCACAATTAAAAGACTGTTAATACTAATTTTAATACAACTATACGTACAAAATAATGACTGATATACGCTAATAATTCTACTATCATACGGCAATATTTGATTGATTCGGAAGATTCATGTAAATAGTGATTAACCGTCTACGTATATGACGTGACGTCGAAAAAATATAAAATATCACATGTACGACTGGTTATACAATCCTTTCGACATATATAAACCATATTTGTTACATATTTAGTATTTTAAATGGAATGTCGTTTTATCTCGTCGTAAATTCGGAAATATTGATAAACGGCGGCAGTGGTGAAATTATTCCCGGTAAACATACGTATATATCATTATTTATTATTACGTAAGAAAGTTAAAAATATAAACTTAGTCATTCGCATATTTCGAATCTATTCTCTTTGGTACACGTGTTAACAATAATTTAATACGGCAAATTGAATGTTATAATAAAAATATGTACAAATATGCAAAATAAAATTTTTTTTTATACAAAGTTCGATTATTAAAATATAATTTTAAAATTAGTTTCATCAGAAAACGTAATCAAAACCGCATTATTATATTCATTGTAACTGATAATTTATCAATAGTTTTTTGCGATGTAATATAAATAGCACAATTAAAAGATTGTTTATACTAATTTTAATACAACTATACGTACAAAATAATGACTGATATACGCTAATAATTCTACTATTATACGGCAATAATTGATTGATTCGGAAGATGCATGTAAATAGTGATTAACCGTCTACGTATATGACGTGACGTCGAAAAAATATAAAATATCACATGTACGACTGGTTATACAATCCTTTCGACATATATAAACCATATTTGTTACATATTTAGTATTTTAAATGGAATGTCGTTTTATCTCGTCGTAAATTCGGAAATATTGATAAACGGCGGCAGTGGTGAAATTATTCCCGGTAAACATACGTATATATCATTATTTATTATTACGTAAGAAAGTTAAAAATATAAACTTAGTCATTCGCATATTTCGAATCTATTCTCTTTGGTACACGTGTTAACAATAATTTAATACGGCAAATTGAATGTTATAATAAAAATATGTACAAATATGCATAATAAAATTTTTTTTTATACAAAGTTCGATTATTCAAATATAATTTTAAAATTAGTTTCATCAGAAAACGTAATCAAAACCGCATTATTATATTCATTGTAACTGATAATTTATCAATAGTTTTTTGCGATGCAATATAAATAGCACAATTAAAAGACTGTTAATACTAATTTTAATACAACTATACGTACAAAATAATGACTGATATACGCTAATAATTCTACTATCATACGGCAATATTTGATTGATTCGGAAGATTCATGTAAATAGTGATTAACCGTCTACGTATATGACGTGACGTCGAAAAAATATAAAATATCACATGTACGACTGGTTATACAATCCTTTCGACATATATAAACCATATTTGTTACATATTTAGTATTTTAAATGGAATGTCGTTTTATCTCGTCGTAAATTCGGAAATATTGATAAACGGCGGCAGTGGTGAAATTATTCCCGGTAAACATACGTATATATCATTATTTATTATTACGTAAGAAAGTTAAAAATATAAACTTAGTCATTCGCATATTTCGAATCTATTCTCTTTGGTACACGTGTTAACAATAATTTAATACGGCAAATTGAATGTTATAATAAAAATATGTACAAATATGCATAATAAAATTTTTTTTTATACAAAGTTCGATTATTCAAATATAATTTTAAAATTAGTTTCATCAGAAAACGTAATCAAAACCGCATTATTATATTCATTGTAACTGATAATTTATCAATAGTTTTTTGCGATGCAATATAAATAGCACAATTAAAAGACTGTTAATACTAATTTTAATACAACTATACGTACAAAATAATGACTGATATACGCTAATAATTCTACTATCATACGGCAATATTTGATTGATTCGGAAGATTCATGTAAATAGTGATTAACCGTCTACGTATATGACGTGACGTCGAAAAAATATAAAATATCACATGTACGACTGGTTATACAATCCTTTCGACATATATAAACCATATTTGTTACATATTTAGTATTTTAAATGGAATGTCGTTTTATCTCGTCGTAAATTCGGAAATATTGATAAACGGCGGCAGTGGTGAAATTATTCCCGGTAAACATACGTATATATCATTATTTATTATTACGTAAGAAAGTTAAAAATATAAACTTAGTCATTCGCATATTTCGAATCTATTCTCTTTGGTACACGTGTTAACAATAATTTAATACGGCAAATTGAATGTTATAATAAAAATATGTACAAATATGCATAATAAAATTTTTTTTTATACAAAGTTCGATTATTCAAATATAATTTTAAAATTAGTTTCATCAGAAAACGTAATCAAAACCGCATTATTATATTCATTGTAACTGATAATTTATCAATAGTTTTTTGCGATGTAATATAAAAAGCACAATTAAAAGACTGTTAATACTAATTTTAATACAACTATACGTACAAAATAATGACTGATATACGCTAATAATTCTACTATCATACGGCAATAATTGATTGATTCGGAAGATTCATGTAAATAGTGATTAACCGTCTACGTATATGACGTGACATCGAAAAAATATAAAATATCACATGTACGACTGGTTATACAATCCTTTCGACATGTATAAACCATATTTGTTACATATTTAGTATTTTAAATGGAATGTCGTTTTATCTCGTCGTAAATTCGGAAATATTGATAAACAGCGGCAGTGGTGAAATTATTCCCGGTAAACATACGTATATATCATTATTTATTATTACGTAAGAAAGTTAAAAATATAAACTTAGTCATTCGCATATTTCGAATCTATTCTCTTTGGTACACGTGTTAACAATAATTTAATACGGCAAATTGAATGTTATAATAAAAATATGTACAAATATGCATAATAAAATTTTTTTTTATACAAAGTTCGATTATTCAAATATAATTTTAAAATTAGTTTCATCAGAAAACGTAATCAAAACCGCATTATTATATTCATTGTAACTGATAATTTATCAATAGTTTTTTGCGATGTAATATAAATAGCACAATTAAAAGACTGTTAATACTAATTTTAATAAAACTATACGTACAAAATAATGACTGATATACGCTAATAATTCTACTATCACACGGCAATAATTGATTGATTCAGAAGATTCATGTAAATAGTGATTAACCGTCTACGTATATGACGTGACGTCGAAAAAATATAAAATATCACATGTACGACTGGTTATACAATCTTTTCGACATATATAAACCATATTTGTTACATATTTAGTATTTTAAATGGAATGTCGTTTTATCTCGTCGTAAATTCGGAAATATTGATAAACGGCGGCAGTGGTGAAATTATTCCCGGTAAACATACGTATATATCATTATTTATTATTACGTAAGAAAGTTAAAAATATAAACTTAGTCATTCGCATATTTCGAATCTATTCTCTTTGGTACACGTGTTAACAATAATTTAATACGGCAAATTGAATGTTATAATAAAAATATGTACAAATATGCAAAATAAAATTTTTTTTTATACAAAGTTCGATTATTAAAATATAATTTTAAAATTAGTTTCATCAGAAAACGTAATCAAAACCGCATTATTATATTCATTGTAACTGATAATTTATCAATAGTTTTTTGCGATGTAATATAAATAGCACAATTAAAAGACTGTTAATACTAATTTTAATACAACTATACGTACAAAATAATGACTGATATACGCTAATAATTCTACTATCATACGGCAATAATTGATTGATTCGGAAGATTCATGTAAATAGTGATTAACCGTCTACGTATATGACGTGACGTCGAAAAAATATAAAATATCACATGTACGACTGGTTATACAATCCTTTCGACATATATAAACCATATTTGTTACATATTTAGTATTTTAAATGGAATGTCGTTTTATCTCGTCGTAAATTCGGAAATATTGATAAACGGCGGCAGTGGTGAAATTATTCCCGGTAAACATACGTATATATCATTATTTATTATTACGTAAGAAAGTTAAAAATATAAACTTAGTCATTCGCATATTTCGAATCTATTCTCTTTGGTACACGTGTTAACAATAATTTAATACGGCAAATTGAATGTTATAATAAAAATATGTACAAATATGCAAAATAAAATTTTTTTTTATACAAAGTTCGATTATTAAAATATAATTTTAAAATTAGTTTCATCAGAAAACGTAATCAAAACCGCATTATTATATTCATTGTAACTGATAATTTATCAATAGTTTTTTGCGATGTAATATAAATAGCACAATTAAAAGACTGTTAATACTAATTTTAATACAACTATACGTACAAAATAATGACTGATATACGCTAATAATTCTACTATCATACGGCAATAATTGATTGATTCGGAAGATTCATGTAAATAGTGATTAACCGTCTACGTATATGACGTGACGTCGAAAAAATATAAAATATCACATGTACGACTGGTTATACAATCCTTTCGACATATATAAACCATATTTGTTACATATTTAGTATTTTAAATGGAATGTCGTTTTATCTCGTCGTAAATTCGGAAATATTGATAAACGGCGGCAGTGGTGAAATTATTCCCGGTAAACATACGTATATATCATTATTTATTATTACGTAAGAAAGTTAAAAATATAAACTTAGTCATTCGCATATTTCGAATCTATTCTCTTTGGTACACGTGTTAACAATAATTTAATACGGCAAATTGAATGTTATAATAAAAATATGTACAAATATGCATAATAAAATTTTTTTTTATACAAAGTTCGATTATTAAAATATAATTTTAAAATTAGTTTCATCAGAAAACGTAATCAAAACCGCATTATTATATTCATTGTAACTGATAATTTATCAATAGTTTTTTGCGATGTAATATAAATAGCACAATTAAAAGACTGTTAATACTAATTTTAATACAACTATACGTACAAAATAATGACTGATATACGCTAATAATTCTACTATCACACGGCAATAATTGATTGATTCGGAAGATTCATGTAAATAGTGATTAACCGTCTACGTATATGACGTGACGTCGAAAAAATATAAAATATCACATGTACGACTGGTTATACAATCCTTTCGACATATATAAACCATATTTGTTACATATTTAGTATTTTAAATGGAATGTCGTTTTATCTCGTCGTAAATTCGGAAATATTGATAAACGGCGGCAGTGGTGAAATTATTCCCGGTAAACATACGTATATATCATTATTTATTATTACGTAAGAAAGTTAAAAATATAAACTTAGTCATTCGCATATTTCGAATCTATTCTCTTTGGTACACGTGTTAACAATAATTTAATACGGCAAATTGAATGTTATAATAAAAATATGTACAAATATGCAAAATAAAATTTTTTTTTATACAAAGTTCGATTATTAAAATATAATTTTAAAATTAGTTTCATCAGAAAACGTAATCAAAACCGCATTATTATATTCATTGTAACTGATAATTTATCAATAGTTTTTTGCGATGTAATATAAATAGCACAATTAAAAGATTGTTTATACTAATTTTAATACAACTATACGTACAAAATAATGACTGATATACGCTAATAATTCTACTATTATACGGCAATAATTGATTGATTCGGAAGATGCATGTAAATAGTGATTAACCGTCTACGTATATGACGTGACGTCGAAAAAATATAAAATATCACATGTACGACTGGTTATACAATCCTTTCGACATATATAAACCATATTTGTTACATATTTAGTATTTTAAATGGAATGTCGTTTTATCTCGTCGTAAATTCGGAAATATTGATAAACGGCGGCAGAGGTGAAATTATTCCCGGTAAACATACGTATATATCATTATTTATTATTACGTAAGAAAGTTAAAAATATAAACTTAGTCATTCGCATATTTCGAATCTATTCTCTTTGGTACACGTGTTAACAATAATTTAATACGGCAAATTGAATGTTATAATAAAAATATGTACAAATATGCATAATAAAATTTCTTTTTATACAAAGTTCGATTATTAAAATATAATTTTAAAATTAGTTTCATCAGAAAACGTAATCAAAACCGCATTATTATATTCATTGTAACTGATAATTTATCAATAGTTTTTTGCGATGTAATATAAATAGCACAATTAAAAGACTGTTAATACTAATTTTAATACAACTATACGTACAAAATAATGACTGATATACGCTAATAATTCTACTATCACACGGCAATAATTGATTGATTCGGAAGATTCATGTAAATAGTGATTAACCGTCTACGTATATGACGTGACGTCGAAAAAATATAAAATATCACATGTACGACTGGTTATACAATCCTTTCGACATATATAAACCATATTTGTTACATATTTAGTATTTTAAATGGAATGTCGTTTTATCTCGTCGTAAATTCGGAAATATTGATAAACGGCGGCAGTGGTGAAATTATTCCCGGTAAACATACGTATATATCATTATTTATTATTACGTAAGAAAGTTAAAAATATAAACTTAGTCATTCGCATATTTCGAATCTATTCTCTTTGGTACACGTGTTAACAATAATTTAATACGGCAAATTGAATGTTATAATAAAAATATGTACAAATATGCATAATAAAATTTTTTTTTATACAAAGTTCGATTATTCAAATATAATTTTAAAATTAGTTTCATCAGAAAACGTAATCAAAACCGCATTATTATATTCATTGTAACTGATAATTTATCAATAGTTTTTTGCGATGTAATATAAATAGCACAATTAAATGACTGTTAATACTAATTTTAATACAACTATTCGTACAAAATAATGACTGATATACGCTAATAATTCTACTATCATACGGCAATAATTGATTGATTCGGAAGATTCATGTAAATAGTGATTAACCGTCTACGTATATGACGTGACGTCGAAAAAATATAAAATATCACATGTACGACTGGTTATACAATCCTTTCGACATATATAAACCATATTTGTTACATATTTAGTATTTTAAATGGAATGTCGTTTTATCTCGTCGTAAATTCGGAAATATTGATAAACGGCGGCAGTGGTGAAATTATTCCCGGTAAACATACGTATATATCATTATTTATTATTACGTAAGAAAGTTAAAAATATAAACTTAGTCATTCGCATATTTCGAATCTATTCTCTTTGGTACACGTGTTAACAATAATTTAATACGGCAAATTGAATGTTATAATAAAAATATGTACAAATATGCATAATAAAATATTTTTATACAAAGTTCGATTATTAAAATATAATTTTAAAATTAGTTTCATCAGAAAACGTAATCAAAACCGCATTATTATATTCATTGTAACTGATAATTTATCAATAGTTTTTTGCGATGTAATATAAATAGCACAATTAAAAGACTGTTAATACTAATTTTAATACAACTATACGTACAAAATAATGACTGATATACGCTAATAATTCTACTATCATACGGCAATAATTGATTGATTCGGAAGATTCATGTAAATAGTGATTAACCGTCTACGTATATGACGTGACGTCGAAAAAATATAAAATATCACATGTACGACTGCTAATACAATCCTTTCGACATATATAAACCATATTTGTTACATATTTAGTATTTTAAATGGAATGTCGTTTTATCTCGTCGTAAATTCGGAAATATTGATAAACGGCGGCAGTGGTGAAATTATTCCCGGTAAACATACGTATATATCATTATTTATTATTACGTAAGAAAGTTAAAAATATAAACTTAGTCATTCGCATATTTCGAATCTATTCTCTTTGGTACACGTGTTAACAATAATTTAATACGGCAAATTGAATGTTATAATAAAAATATGTACAAATATGCATAATAAAATTTTTTTTTATACAAAGTTCGATTATTCAAATATAATTTTAAAATTAGTTTCATCAGAAAACGTAATCAAAACCGCATTATTATATTCATTGTAACTGATAATTTATCAATAGTTTTTTGCGATGTAATATAAATAGCACAATTAAAAGACTGTTAATACTAATTTTAATACAACTATACGTACAAAATAATGACTGATATACGCTAATAATTCTACTATCACACGGCAATAATTGATTGATTCGGAAGATTCATGTAAATAGTGATTAACCGTCTACGTATATGACGTGACGTCGAAAAAATATAAAATATCACATGTACGACTGGTTATACAATCCTTTCGACATATATAAACCATATTTGTTACATATTTAGTATTTTAAATGGAATGTCGTTTTATCTCGTCGTAAATTCGGAAATATTGATAAACGGCGGCAGTGGTGAAATTATTCCCGGTAAACATACGTATATATCATTATTTATTATTACGTAAGAAAGTTAAAAATATAAACTTAGTCATTCGCATATTTCGAATCTATTCTCTTTGGTACACGTGTTAACAATAATTTAATACGGCAAATTGAATGTTATAATAAAAATATGTACAAATATGCATAATAAAATTTTTTTTTATACAAAGTCCGATTATTAAAATATAATTTTAAAATTAGTTTCATCAGAAAACGTAATCAAAACCGCATTATTATATTCATTGTAACTGATAATTTATCAATAGTTTTTTGCGATGTAATATAAATAGCACAATTAAAAGACTGTTAATACTAATTTTAATACAACTATACGTACAAAATAATGACTGATATACGCTAATAATTCTACTATCATACGGCAATAATTGATTGATTCGGAAGATTCATGTAAATAGTGATTAACCGTCTACGTATATGACGTGACGTCGAAAAAATATAAAATATCACATGTACGACTGGTTATACAATCCTTTCGACATATATAAACCATATTTGTTACATATTTAGTATTTTAAATGGAATGTCGTTTTATCTCGTCGTAAATTCGGAAATATTGATAAACGGCGGCAGTGGTGAAATTATTCCTGGTAAACATACGTATATATCATTATTTATTATTACGTAAGAAAGTTAAAAATATAAACTTAGTCATTCGCATATTTCGAATCTATTCTCTTTGGTACACGTGTTAACAATAATTTAATACGGCAAATTGAATGTTATAATAAAAATATGTACAAATATGCATAATAAAATTTTTTTTTATACAAAGTTCGATTATTAAAATATAATTTTAAAATTAGTTTCATCAGAAAACGTAATCAAAACCGCATTATTATATTCATTGTAACTGATAATTTATCAATAGTTTTTTGCGATGTAATATAAATAGCACAATTAAAAGACTGTTAATACTAATTTTAATACAACTATACGTACAAAATAATGACTGATATACGCTAATAATTCTACTATCATACGGCAATAATTGATTGATTCGGAAGATTCATGTAAATAGTGATTAACCGTCTACGTATATGACGTGACGTCGAAAAAATATAAAATATCACATGTACGACTGGTTATACAATCCTTTCGACATATATAAACCATATTTGTTACATATTTAGTATTTTAAATGGAATGTCGTTTTATCTCGTCGTAAATTCGGAAATATTGATAAACGGCGGCAGTGGTGAAATTATTCCCGGTAAACATACGTATATATCATTATTTATTATTACGTAAGAAAGTTAAAAATATAAACTTAGTCATTCGCATATTTCGAATCTATTCTCTTTGGTACACGTGTTAACAATAATTTAATACGGCAAATTGAATGTTATAATAAAAATATGTACAAATATGCATAATAAAATTTTTTTTTATACAAAGTTCGATTATTAAAATATAATTTTAAAATTAGTTTCATCAGAAAACGTAATCAAAACCGCATTATTATATTCATTGTAACTGATAATTTATCAATAGTTTTTTGCGATGTAATATAAATAGCACAATTAAAAGACTGTTAATACTAATTTTAATACAACTATACGTACAAAATAATGACTGATATACGCTAATAATTCTACTATCATACGGCAATAATTGATTGATTCGGAAGATGCATGTAAATAGTGATTAACCGTCTACGTATATGACGTGACGTCGAAAAAATATAAAATATCACATGTACGACTGGTTATACAATCCTATCGACATATATAAACCATATTTGTTACATATTTAGTATTTTAAATGGAATGTCGTTTTATCTCGTCGTAAATTCGGAAATATTGATAAACGGCGGCAGTGGTGAAATTATTCCCGGTAAACATACGTATATATCATTATTTATTATTACGTAAGAAAGTTAAAAATATAAACTTAGTCATTCACATATTTCGAATCTATTCTCTTTGGTACACGTTTTAACAATAATTTAATACGGCAAATTGAATGTTATAATAAAAATATGTACAAATATGCATAATAAAATTTTTTTTTATACAAAGTTCGATTATTAAAATATAATTTTAAAATTAGTTTCATCAGAAAACGTAATCAAAACCGCATTATTATATTCATTGTAACTGATAATTTATCAATAGTTTTTTGCGATGTAATATAAATAGCACAATTAAAAGACTGTTAATACTAATTTTAATACAACTATACGTACAAAATAATGACTGATATACGCTAATAATTCTACTATCATACGGCAATAATTGATTGATTCGGAAGATTCATGTAAATAGTGATTAACCGTCTACGTATATGACGTGACGTCGAAAAAATATAAAATATCACATGTACGACTGGTTATACAATCCTTTCGACATATATAAACCATATTTGTTACATATTTAGTATTTTAAATGGAATGTCGTTTTATCTCGTCGTAAATTCGGAAATATTGATAAACGGCGGCAGTGGTGAAATTATTCCCGGTAAACATACGTATATATCATTATTTATTATTACGTAAGAAAGTTAAAAATATAAACTTAGTCATTCGCATATTTCGAATCTATTCTCTTTGGTACACGTGTTAACAATAATTTAATACGGCAAATTGAATGTTATAATAAAAATATGTACAAATATGCATAATAAAATTTTTTTTTATACAAAGTCCGATTATTAAAATATAATTTTAAAATTAGTTTCATCAGAAAACGTAATCAAAACCGCATTATTATATTCATTGTAACTGATAATTTATCAATAGTTTTTTGCGATGTAATATAAATAGCACAATTAAAAGACTGTTAATACTAATTTTAATACAACTATACGTACAAAATAATGACTGATATACGCTAATAATTCTACTATCATACGGCAATAATTGATTGATTCGGAAGATTCATGTAAATAGTGATTAACCGTTTACGTATATGACGTGACGTCGAAAAAATATAAAATATCACATGTACGACTGGTTATACAATCCTTTCGACATATATAAACCATATTTGTTACATATTTAGTATTTTAAATGGAATGTCGTTTTATCTCGTCGTAAATTCGGAAATATTGATAAACGGCGGCAGTGGTGAAATTATTCCCGGTAAACATACGTATATATCATTATTTATTATTACGTAAGAAAGTTAAAAATATAAACTTAGTCATTCGCATATTTCGAATCTATTCTCTTTGGTACACGTGTTAACAATAATTTAATACGGCAAATTGAATGTTATAATAAAAATATGTACAAATATGCATAATAAAATTTTTTTTTATACAAAGTTCGATTATTCAAATATAATTTTAAAATTAATTTCATCAGAAAACGTAATCAAAACCGCATTATTATATTCATTGTAACTGATAATTTATCAATAGTTTTTTGCGATGTAATATAAATAGCACAATTAAAAGACTGTTAATACTAATTTTAATACAACTATACGTACAAAATAATGACTGATATACGCTAATAATTCTACTATCACACGGCAATAATTGATTGATTCGGAAGATGCATGTAAATAGTGATTAACCGTCTACGTATATGACGTGACGACGAAAAAATATAAAATATCACATGTACGACTGGTTATACAATCCTTTCGACATATATAAACCATATTTGTTACATATTTAGTATTTTAAATGGAATGTCGTTTTATCTCGTCGTAAATTCGGAAATATTGATAAACGGCGGCAGTGGTGAAATTATTCCCGGTAAACATACGTATATATCATTATTTATTATTACGTAAGAAAGTTAAAAATATAAACTTAGTCATTCGCATATTTCGAATCTATTCTCTTTGGTACACGTGTTAACAATAATTTAATACGGCAAATTGAATGTTATAATAAAAATATGTACAAATATGCAAAATAAAATTTTTTTTTATACAAAGTCCGATTATTAAAATATAATTTTAAAATTAGTTTCATCAGAAAACGTAATCAAAACCGCATTATTATATTCATTGTAACTGATAATTTATCAATAGTTTTTTGCGATGTAATATAAATAGCACAATTAAAAGACTGTTAATACTAATTTTAATACAACTATACGTACAAAATAATGACTGATATACGCTAATAATTCTACTATCATACGGCAATAATTGATTGATTCGGAAGATTCATGTAAATAGTGATTAACCGTCTACGTATATGACGTGACGTCGAAAAAATATAAAATATCACATGTACGACTGGTTATACAATCCTTTCGACATATATAAACCATATTTGTTACATATTTAGTATTTTAAATGGAATGTCGTTTTATCTCGTCGTAAATTCGGAAATATTGATAAACGGCGGCAGTGGTGAAATTATTCCTGGTAAACATACGTATATATCATTATTTATTATTACGTAAGAAAGTTAAAAATATAAACTTAGTCATTCGCATATTTCGAATCTATTCTCTTTGGTACACGTGTTAACAATAATTTAATACGGCAAATTGAATGTTATAATAAAAATATGTACAAATATGCATAATAAAATTTTTTTTTATACAAAGTTCGATTATTAAAATATAATTTTAAAATTAGTTTCATCAGAAAACGTAATCAAAACCGCATTATTATATTCATTGTAACTGATAATTTATCAATAGTTTTTTGCGATGTAATATAAATAGCACAATTAAAAGACTGTTAATACTAATTTTAATACAACTATACGTACAAAATAATGACTGATATACGCTAATAATTCTACTATCATACGGCAATAATTGATTGATTCGGAAGATTCATGTAAATAGTGATTAACCGTCTACGTATATGACGTGACGTCGAAAAAATATAAAATATCACATGTACGACTGGTTATACGATCCTTTCGACATATATAAACCATATTTGTTACATATTTAGTATTTTAAATGGAATGTCGTTTTATCTCGTCGTAAATTCGGAAATATTGATAAACGGCGGCAGTGGTGAAATTATTCCCGGTAAACATACGTATATATCATTATTTATTATTACGTAAGAAAGTTAAAAATATAAACTTAGTCATTCGCATATTTCGAATCTATTCTCTTTGGTACACGTGTTAACAATAATTTAATACGGCAAATTGAATGTTATAATAAAAATATGTACAAATATGCATAATAAAATTTTTTTTTATACAAAGTTCGATTATTAAAATATAATTTTAAAATTAGTTTCATCAGAAAACGTAATCAAAACCGCATTATTATATTCATTGTAACTGATAATTTATCAATAGTTTTTTGCGATGTAATATAAATAGCACAATTAAAAGACTGTTAATACTAATTTTAATACAACTATACGTACAAAATAATGACTGATATACGCTAATAATTCTACTATCATACGGCAATAATTGATTGATTCGGAAGATGCATGTAAATAGTGATTAACCGTCTACGTATATGACGTGACGTCGAAAAAATATAAAATATCACATGTACGACTGGTTATACAATCCTATCGACATATATAAACCATATTTGTTACATATTTAGTATTTTAAATGGAATGTCGTTTTATCTCGTCGTAAATTCGGAAATATTGATAAACGGCGGCAGTGGTGAAATTATTCCCGGTAAACATACGTATATATCATTATTTATTATTACGTAAGAAAGTTAAAAATATAAACTTAGTCATTCACATATTTCGAATCTATTCTCTTTGGTACACGTTTTAACAATAATTTAATACGGCAAATTGAATGTTATAATAAAAATATGTACAAATATGCATAATAAAATTTTTTTTTATACAAAGTTCGATTATTAAAATATAATTTTAAAATTAGTTTCATCAGAAAACGTAATCAAAACCGCATTATTATATTCATTGTAACTGATAATTTATCAATAGTTTTTTGCGATGTAATATAAATAGCACAATTAAAAGACTGTTAATACTAATTTTAATACAACTATACGTACAAAATAATGACTGATATACGCTAATAATTCTACTATCATACGGCAATAATTGATTGATTCGGAAGATTCATGTAAATAGTGATTAACCGTCTACGTATATGACGTGACGTCGAAAAAATATAAAATATCACATGTACGACTGGTTATACAATCCTTTCGACATATATAAACCATATTTGTTACATATTTAGTATTTTAAATGGAATGTCGTTTTATCTCGTCGTAAATTCGGAAATATTGATAAACGGCGGCAGTGGTGAAATTATTCCCGGTAAACATACGTATATATCATTATTTATTATTACGTAAGAAAGTTAAAAATATAAACTTAGTCATTCGCATATTTCGAATCTATTCTCTTTGGTACACGTGTTAACAATAATTTAATACGGCAAATTGAATGTTATAATAAAAATATGTACAAATATGCATAATAAAATTTTTTTTTATACAAAGTCCGATTATTAAAATATAATTTTAAAATTAGTTTCATCAGAAAACGTAATCAAAACCGCATTATTATATTCATTGTAACTGATAATTTATCAATAGTTTTTTGCGATGTAATATAAATAGCACAATTAAAAGACTGTTAATACTAATTTTAATACAACTATACGTACAAAATAATGACTGATATACGCTAATAATTCTACTATCATACGGCAATAATTGATTGATTCGGAAGATTCATGTAAATAGTGATTAACCGTTTACGTATATGACGTGACGTCGAAAAAATATAAAATATCACATGTACGACTGGTTATACAATCCTTTCGACATATATAAACCATATTTGTTACATATTTAGTATTTTAAATGGAATGTCGTTTTATCTCGTCGTAAATTCGGAAATATTGATAAACGGCGGCAGTGGTGAAATTATTCCCGGTAAACATACGTATATATCATTATTTATTATTACGTAAGAAAGTTAAAAATATAAACTTAGTCATTCGCATATTTCGAATCTATTCTCTTTGGTACACGTGTTAACAATAATTTAATACGGCAAATTGAATGTTATAATAAAAATATGTACAAATATGCATAATAAAATTTTTTTTTATACAAAGTTCGATTATTCAAATATAATTTTAAAATTAATTTCATCAGAAAACGTAATCAAAACCGCATTATTATATTCATTGTAACTGATAATTTATCAATAGTTTTTTGCGATGTAATATAAATAGCACAATTAAAAGACTGTTAATACTAATTTTAATACAACTATACGTACAAAATAATGACTGATATACGCTAATAATTCTACTATCACACGGCAATAATTGATTGATTCGGAAGATGCATGTAAATAGTGATTAACCGTCTACGTATATGACGTGACGACGAAAAAATATAAAATATCACATGTACGACTGGTTATACAATCCTTTCGACATATATAAACCATATTTGTTACATATTTAGTATTTTAAATGGAATGTCGTTTTATCTCGTCGTAAATTCGGAAATATTGATAAACGGCGGCAGTGGTGAAATTATTCCCGGTAAACATACGTATATATCATTATTTATTATTACGTAAGAAAGTTAAAAATATAAACTTAGTCATTCGCATATTTCGAATCTATTCTCTTTGGTACACGTGTTAACAATAATTTAATACGGCAAATTGAATGTTATAATAAAAATATGTACAAATATGCAAAATAAAATTTTTTTTTATACAAAGTCCGATTATTAAAATATAATTTTAAAATTAGTTTCATCAGAAAACGTAATCAAAACCGCATTATTATATTCATTGTAACTGATAATTTATCAATAGTTTTTTGCGATGTAATATAAATAGCACAATTAAAAGACTGTTAATACTAATTTTAATACAACTATACGTACAAAATAATGACTGATATACGCTAATAATTCTACTATCATACGGCAATAATTGATTGATTCGGAAGATTCATGTAAATAGTGATTAACCGTCTACGTATATGACGTGACGTCGAAAAAATATAAAATATCACATGTACGACTGGTTATACAATCCTTTCGACATATATAAACCATATTTGTTACATATTTAGTATTTTAAATGGAATGTCGTTTTATCTCGTCGTAAATTCGGAAATATTGATAAACGGCGGCAGTGGTGAAATTATTCCTGGTAAACATACGTATATATCATTATTTATTATTACGTAAGAAAGTTAAAAATATAAACTTAGTCATTCGCATATTTCGAATCTATTCTCTTTGGTACACGTGTTAACAATAATTTAATACGGCAAATTGAATGTTATAATAAAAATATGTACAAATATGCATAATAAAATTTTTTTTTATACAAAGTTCGATTATTAAAATATAATTTTAAAATTAGTTTCATCAGAAAACGTAATCAAAACCGCATTATTATATTCATTGTAACTGATAATTTATCAATAGTTTTTTGCGATGTAATATAAATAGCACAATTAAAAGACTGTTAATACTAATTTTAATACAACTATACGTACAAAATAATGACTGATATACGCTAATAATTCTACTATCATACGGCAATAATTGATTGATTCGGAAGATTCATGTAAATAGTGATTAACCGTCTACGTATATGACGTGACGTCGAAAAAATATAAAATATCACATGTACGACTGGTTATACAATCCTTTCGACATATATAAACCATATTTGTTACATATTTAGTATTTTAAATGGAATGTCGTTTTATCTCGTCGTAAATTCGGAAATATTGATAAACGGCGGCAGTGGTGAAATTATTCCCGGTAAACATACGTATATATCATTATTTATTATTACGTAAGAAAGTTAAAAATATAAACTTAGTCATTCGCATATTTCGAATCTATTCTCTTTGGTACACGTGTTAACAATAATTTAATACGGCAAATTGAATGTTATAATAAAAATATGTACAAATATGCATAATAAAATTTTTTTTTATACAAAGTCCGATTATTAAAATATAATTTTAAAATTAGTTTCATCAGAAAACGTAATCAAAACCGCATTATTATATTCATTGTAACTGATAATTTATCAATAGTTTTTTGCGATGTAATATAAATAGCACAATTAAAAGACTGTTAATACTAATTTTAATACAACTATACGTACAAAATAATGACTGATATACGCTAATAATTCTACTATCATACGGCAATAATTGATTGATTCGGAAGATTCATGTAAATAGTGATTAACCGTCTACGTATATGACGTGACGTCGAAAAAATATAAAATATCACATGTACGACTGGTTATACAATCCTTTCGACATATATAAACCATATTTGTTACATATTTAGTATTTTAAATGGAATGTCGTTTTATCTCGTCGTAAATTCGGAAATATTGATAAACGGCGGCAGTGGTGAAATTATTCCTGGTAAACATACGTATATATCATTATTTATTATTACGTAAGAAAGTTAAAAATATAAACTTAGTCATTCGCATATTTCGAATCTATTCTCTTTGGTACACGTGTTAACAATAATTTAATACGGCAAATTGAATGTTATAATAAAAATATGTACAAATATGCATAATAAAATTTTTTTTTATACAAAGTTCGATTATTAAAATATAATTTTAAAATTAGTTTCATCAGAAAACGTAATCAAAACCGCATTATTATATTCATTGTAACTGATAATTTATCAATAGTTTTTTGCGATGTAATATAAATAGCACAATTAAAAGACTGTTAATACTAATTTTAATACAACTATACGTACAAAATAATGACTGATATACGCTAATAATTCTACTATCATACGGCAATAATTGATTGATTCGGAAGATTCATGTAAATAGTGATTAACCGTCTACGTATATGACGTGACGTCGAAAAAATATAAAATATCACATGTACGACTGGTTATACAATCCTTTCGACATATATAAACCATATTTGTTACATATTTAGTATTTTAAATGGAATGTCGTTTTATCTCGTCGTAAATTCGGAAATATTGATAAACGGCGGCAGTGGTGAAATTATTCCCGGTAAACATACGTATATATCATTATTTATTATTACGTAAGAAAGTTAAAAATATAAACTTAGTCATTCGCATATTTCGAATCTATTCTCTTTGGTACACGTGTTAACAATAATTTAATACGGCAAATTGAATGTTATAATAAAAATATGTACAAATATGCATAATAAAATTTTTTTTTATACAAAGTTCGATTATTAAAATATAATTTTAAAATTAGTTTCATCAGAAAACGTAATCAAAACCGCATTATTATATTCATTGTAACTGATAATTTATCAATAGTTTTTTGCGATGTAATATAAATAGCACAATTAAAAGACTGTTAATACTAATTTTAATACAACTATACGTACAAAATAATGACTGATATACGCTAATAATTCTACTATCATACGGCAATAATTGATTGATTCGGAAGATGCATGTAAATAGTGATTAACCGTCTACGTATATGACGTGACGTCGAAAAAATATAAAATATCACATGTACGACTGGTTATACAATCCTATCGACATATATAAACCATATTTGTTACATATTTAGTATTTTAAATGGAATGTCGTTTTATCTCGTCGTAAATTCGGAAATATTGATAAACGGCGGCAGTGGTGAAATTATTCCCGGTAAACATACGTATATATCATTATTTATTATTACGTAAGAAAGTTAAAAATATAAACTTAGTCATTCACATATTTCGAATCTATTCTCTTTGGTACACGTTTTAACAATAATTTAATACGGCAAATTGAATGTTATAATAAAAATATGTACAAATATGCATAATAAAATTTTTTTTTATACAAAGTTCGATTATTAAAATATAATTTTAAAATTAGTTTCATCAGAAAACGTAATCAAAACCGCATTATTATATTCATTGTAACTGATAATTTATCAATAGTTTTTTGCGATGTAATATAAATAGCACAATTAAAAGACTGTTAATACTAATTTTAATACAACTATACGTACAAAATAATGACTGATATACGCTAATAATTCTACTATCATACGGCAATAATTGATTGATTCGGAAGATTCATGTAAATAGTGATTAACCGTCTACGTATATGACGTGACGTCGAAAAAATATAAAATATCACATGTACGACTGGTTATACAATCCTTTCGACATATATAAACCATATTTGTTACATATTTAGTATTTTAAATGGAATGTCGTTTTATCTCGTCGTAAATTCGGAAATATTGATAAACGGCGGCAGTGGTGAAATTATTCCCGGTAAACATACGTATATATCATTATTTATTATTACGTAAGAAAGTTAAAAATATAAACTTAGTCATTCGCATATTTCGAATCTATTCTCTTTGGTACACGTGTTAACAATAATTTAATACGGCAAATTGAATGTTATAATAAAAATATGTACAAATATGCATAATAAAATTTTTTTTTATACAAAGTCCGATTATTAAAATATAATTTTAAAATTAGTTTCATCAGAAAACGTAATCAAAACCGCATTATTATATTCATTGTAACTGATAATTTATCAATAGTTTTTTGCGATGTAATATAAATAGCACAATTAAAAGACTGTTAATACTAATTTTAATACAACTATACGTACAAAATAATGACTGATATACGCTAATAATTCTACTATCATACGGCAATAATTGATTGATTCGGAAGATTCATGTAAATAGTGATTAACCGTTTACGTATATGACGTGACGTCGAAAAAATATAAAATATCACATGTACGACTGGTTATACAATCCTTTCGACATATATAAACCATATTTGTTACATATTTAGTATTTTAAATGGAATGTCGTTTTATCTCGTCGTAAATTCGGAAATATTGATAAACGGCGGCAGTGGTGAAATTATTCCCGGTAAACATACGTATATATCATTATTTATTATTACGTAAGAAAGTTAAAAATATAAACTTAGTCATTCGCATATTTCGAATCTATTCTCTTTGGTACACGTGTTAACAATAATTTAATACGGCAAATTGAATGTTATAATAAAAATATGTACAAATATGCATAATAAAATTTTTTTTTATACAAAGTTCGATTATTCAAATATAATTTTAAAATTAATTTCATCAGAAAACGTAATCAAAACCGCATTATTATATTCATTGTAACTGATAATTTATCAATAGTTTTTTGCGATGTAATATAAATAGCACAATTAAAAGACTGTTAATACTAATTTTAATACAACTATACGTACAAAATAATGACTGATATACGCTAATAATTCTACTATCACACGGCAATAATTGATTGATTCGGAAGATGCATGTAAATAGTGATTAACCGTCTACGTATATGACGTGACGACGAAAAAATATAAAATATCACATGTACGACTGGTTATACAATCCTTTCGACATATATAAACCATATTTGTTACATATTTAGTATTTTAAATGGAATGTCGTTTTATCTCGTCGTAAATTCGGAAATATTGATAAACGGCGGCAGTGGTGAAATTATTCCCGGTAAACATACGTATATATCATTATTTATTATTACGTAAGAAAGTTAAAAATATAAACTTAGTCATTCGCATATTTCGAATCTATTCTCTTTGGTACACGTGTTAACAATAATTTAATACGGCAAATTGAATGTTATAATAAAAATATGTACAAATATGCATAATAAAATTTTTTTTTATACAAAGTCCGATTATTAAAATATAATTTTAAAATTAGTTTCATCAGAAAACGTAATCAAAACCGCATTATTATATTCATTGTAACTGATAATTTATCAATAGTTTTTTGCGATGTAATATAAATAGCACAATTAAAAGACTGTTAATACTAATTTTAATACAACTATACGTACAAAATAATGACTGATATACGCTAATAATTCTACTATCATACGGCAATAATTGACTGATTCGGAAGATGCATGTAAATAGTGATTAACCGTCTACGTATATGACGTGACGTCGAAAAAATATAAAATATCACATGTACGACTGGTTATACAATCCTTTCGACATATATAAACCATATTTGTTACATATTTAGTATTTTAAATGGAATGTCGTTTTATCTCGTCGTAAATTCGGAATTATTGATAAACGGCGGCAGTGGTGAAATAAGTCCCGGTAAACATACGTATATATCATTATTTATTATTACGTAAGAAAGTTAAAAATATAAACTTAGTCATTCGCATATTTCGAATCTATTCTCTTTGGTACACGTGTTAACAATAATTTAATACGGCAAATTGAATGTTATAATAAAAATATGTACAAATATGCATAATAAAATTTTTTTTTATACAAAGTTCGATTATTAAAATATAATTTTAAAATTAGTTTCATCAGAAAACGTAATCAAAACCGCATTATTATATTCATTGTAACTGATAATTTATCAATAGTTTTTTGCGATGTAATATAAATAGCACAATTAAAAGATTGTTAATACTAATTTTAATACAACTATACGTACAAAATAATGACTGATATACGCTAATAATTCTACTATCATACGGCAATAATTGATTGATTCGGAAGATGCATGTAAATAGTGATTAACCGTCTACGTATATGACGTGACGTCGAAGAAATATAAAATATCACATGTACGACTGGTTATACAATCCTTTCGACATATATAAACCATATTTGTTACATATTTAGTATTTTAAATGGAATGTCGTTTTATCTCGTCGTAAATTCGGAAATATTGATAAACGGCGGCAGTGGTGAAATTATTCCCGGTAAACATACGTATATATCATTATTTATTATTACGTAAGAAAGTTAAAAATATAAACTTAGTCATTCGCATATTTCGAATCTATTCTCTTTGGTACACGTGTTAACAATAATTTAATACGGCAAATTGAATGTTATAATAAAAATATGTACAAATAGACATAATAAAATTTTTTTTTATACAATGTTCGATTATTAAAATATAATTTTAAAATTAGTTTCATCAGAAAACGTAATCAAAACCGCATTATTATATTCATTGTAACTGATAATTTATCAATAGTTTTTTGCGATGTAATATAAATAGCACAATTAAAAGACTGTTAATACTAATTTTAATACAACTATACGTACAAAATAATGACTGATATACGCTAATAATTCTACTATCATACGGCAATAATTGATTGATTCGGAAGATTCATGTAAATAGTGATTAACCGTCTACGTATATGACGTGACGTCGAAAAAATATAAAATATCACATGTACGACTGGTTATACAATCCTTTCGACATATATAAACCATATTTGTTACATATTTAGTATTTTAAATGGAATGTCGTTTTATCTCGTCGTAAATTCGGAAATATTGATAAACGGCGCCAGTGGTGAAATTATTCCCGGTAAACATACGTATATTTCATTATTTATTATTACGTAAGAAAGTTAAAAATATAAACTTAGTCATTCGCATATTTCGAATCTATTCTCTTTGGTACACGTGTTAACAATAATTTAATACGGCAAATTGAATGTTATAATAAAAATATGTACAAATATGCATAATAAAATTTTTTTTTATACAAAGTTCGATTATTAAAATATAATTTTAAAATTAGTTTCATCAGAAAACGTAATCAAAACCGCATTATTATATTCAATGTAACTGATAATTTATCAATAGTTTTTTGCGATGTAATATAAATAGCACAATTAAAAGATTGTTAATACTAATTTTAATACAACTATACGTACAAAATAATGACTGATATACGCTAATAATTCTACTATCATACGGCAATAATTGATTGATTCGGAAGATTCATGTAAATAGTGATTAACCGTCTACGTATATGACGTGACGTCGAAAAAATATAAAATATCACATGTACGACTGGTTATACAATCCTTTCGACATATATAAACCATATTTGTTACATATTTAGTATTTTAAATGGAATGTCGTTTTATCTCGTCGTAAATTCGGAAATATTGATAAACGGCGGCAGTGGTGAAATTATTCCCGGTAAACATACGTATATATCATTATTTGTTATTACGTAAGAAAGTTAAAAATATAAACTTAGTCATTCGCATATTTCGAATCTATTCTCTTTGGTACACGTGTTAACAATAATTTAATACGGCAAATTGAATGTTATAATAAAAATATGTACAAATATGCATAATAAAATTTTTTTTTATACAAAGTCCGATTATTAAAATATAATTTTAAAATTAGTTTCATCAGAAAACGTAATCAAAACCGCATTATTATATTCATTGTAACTGATAATTTATCAATAGTTTTTTGCGATGTAATATAAATAGCACAATTAAAAGACTGTTAATACTAATTTTAATACAACTATACGTACAAAATAATGAGTGATATACGCTAATAATTCTACTATCATACGGCAATAATTGATTGATTCGGAAGATTCATGTAAATAGTGATTAACCGTCTACGTATATGACGTGACGTCGAAAAAATATAAAATATCACATGTACGACTGGTTATACAATCCTTTCGACATATATAAACCATATTTGTTACATATTTAGTATTTTAAATGGAATGTCGTTTTATCTCGTCGTAAATTCGGAAATATTGATAAACGGCGGCAGTGGTGAAATTATTCCCGGTAAACATACGTATATATCATTATTTATTATTACGTAAGAAAGTTAAAAATATAAACTTAGTCATTCGCATATTTCGAATCTATTCTCTTTGGTACACGTGTTAACAATAATTTAATACGGCAAATTGAATGTTATAATAAAAATATGTACAAATATGCATAATAAAATTTTTTTTTATACAAAGTTCGATTATTAAAATATAATTTTAAAATTAGTTTCATCAGAAAACGTAATCAAAACCGCATTATTATATTCATTGTAACTGATAATTTATCAATAGTTTTTTGCGATGTAATATAAATAGCACAATTAAAAGACTGTTAATACTAATTTTAATACAACTATACGTACAAAATAATGAGTGATATACGCTAATAATTCTACTATCATACGGCAATAATTGATTGATTCGGAAGATTCATGTAAATAGTGATTAACCGTCTACGTATATGACGTGACGTCGAAAAAATATAAAATATCACATGTACGACTGGTTATACAATCCTATCGACATATATAAACCATATTTGTTACATATTTAGTATTTTAAATGGAATGTCGTTTTATCTCGTCGTAAATTCGGAAATATTGATAAACGGCGGCAGTGGTGAAATTATTCCCGGTAAACATACGTATATATCATTATTTATTATTACGTAAGAAAGTTAAAAATATAAACTTAGTCATTCGCATATTTCGAATCTATTCTCTTTGGTACACGTGTTAACAATAATTTAATACGGCAAATTGAATGTTATAATAAAAATATGTACAAATAGACATAATAAAATTTTTTTTTATACAATGTTCGATTATTAAAATATAATTTTAAAATTAGTTTCATCAGAAAACGTAATCAAAACCGCATTATTATATTCATTGTAACTGATAATTTATCAATAGTTTTTTGCGATGTAATATAAATAGCACAATTAAAAGACTGTTAATACTAATTTTAATACAACTATACGTACAAAATAATGACTGATATACGCTAATAATTCTACTATCATACAGCAATAATTGATTGATTCGGAAGATTCATGTAAATAGTGATTAACCGTCTACGTATATGACGTGACGTCGAAAAAATATAAAATATCACATGTACGACTGGTTATACAATCCTTTCGACATATATAAACCATATTTGTTACATATTTAGTATTTTAAATGGAATGTCGTTTTATCTCGTCGTAAATTCGGAAATATTGATAAACGGCGCCAGTGGTGAAATTATTCCCGGTAAACATACGTATATTTCATTATTTATTATTACGTAAGAAAGTTAAAAATATAAACTTAGTCATTCGCATATTTCGAATCTATTCTCTTTGGTACACGTGTTAACAATAATTTAATACGGCAAATTGAATGTTATAATAAAAATATGTACAAATATGCATAATAAAATTTTTTTTTATACAAAGTTCGATTATTAAAATATAATTTTAAAATTAGTTTCATCAGAAAACGTAATCAAAACCGCATTATTATATTCATTGTAACTGATAATTTATCAATAGTTTTTTGCGATGTAATATAAATAGCACAATTAAAAGACTGTTAATACTAATTTTAATACAACTATACGTACAAAATAATGACTGATATACGCTAATAATTCTACTATCATACGGCAATAATTGATTGATTCGGAAGATTCATGTAAATAGTGATTAACCGTCTACGTATATGACGTGACGTCGAAAAAATATAAAATATCACATGTACGACTGGTTATACAATCCTTTCGACATATATAAACCATATTTGTTACATATTTAGTATTTTAAATGGAATGTCGTTTTATCTCGTCGTAAATTCGGAAATATTGATAAACGGCGCCAGTGGTGAAATTATTCCCGGTAAACATACGTATATTTCATTATTTATTATTACGTAAGAAAGTTAAAAATATAAACTTAGTCATTCGCATATTTCGAATCTATTCTCTTTGGTACACGTGTTAACAATAATTTAATACGGCAAATTGAATGTTATAATAAAAATATGTACAAATATGCATAATAAAATTTTTTTTTATACAAAGTTCGATTATTAAAATATAATTTTAAAATTAGTTTCATCAGAAAACGTAATCAAAACCGCATTATTATATTCAATGTAACTGATAATTTATCAATAGTTTTTTGCGATGTAATATAAATAGCACAATTAAAAGATTGTTAATACTAATTTTAATACAACTATACGTACAAAATAATGACTGATATACGCTAATAATTCTACTATCATACGGCAATAATTGATTGATTCGGAAGATTCATGTAAATAGTGATTAACCGTCTACGTATATGACGTGACGTCGAAAAAATATAAAATATCACATGTACGACTGGTTATACAATCCTTTCGACATATATAAACCATATTTGTTACATATTTAGTATTTTAAATGGAATGTCGTTTTATCTCGTCGTAAATTCGGAAATATTGATAAACGGCGGCAGTGGTGAAATTATTCCCGGTAAACATACGTATATATCATTATTTGTTATTACGTAAGAAAGTTAAAAATATAAACTTAGTCATTCGCATATTTCGAATCTATTCTCTTTGGTACACGTGTTAACAATAATTTAATACGGCAAATTGAATGTTATAATAAAAATATGTACAAATATGCATAATAAAATTTTTTTTTATACAAAGTTCGATTATTCAAATATAATTTTAAAATTAATTTCATCAGAAAACGTAATCAAAACCGCATTATTATATTCATTGTAACTGATAATTTATCAATAGTTTTTTGCGATGTAATATAAATAGCACAATTAAAAGACTGTTAATACTAATTTTAATACAACTATACGTACAAAATAATGACTGATATACGCTAATAATTCTACTATCACACGGCAATAATTGATTGATTCGGAAGATTCATGTAAATAGTGATTAACCGTCTACGTATATGACGTGACGTCGAAAAAATATAAAATATCACATGTACGACTGGTTATACAATCCTTTCGACATATATAAACCATATTTGTTACATATTTAGTATTTTAAATGGAATGTCGTTTTATCTCGTCGTAAATTCGGAAATATTGATAAACGGCGGCAGTGGTGAAATTATTCCCGGTAAACATACGTATATATCATTATTTATTATTACGTAAGAAAGTTAAAAATATAAACTTAGTCATTCGCATATTTCGAATCTATTCTCTTTGGTACACGTGTTAACAATAATTTAATACGGCAAATTGAATGTTATAATAAAAATATGTACAAATATGCATAATAAAATTTTTTTTTATACAAAGTTCGATTATTCAAATATAATTTTAAAATTAATTTCATCAGAAAACGTAATCAAAACCGCATTATTATATTCATTGTAACTGATAATTTATCAATAGTTTTTTGCGATGTAATATAAATAGCACAATTAAAAGACTGTTAATACTAATTTTAATACAACTATACGTACAAAATAATGACTGATATACGCTAATAATTCTACTATCACACGGCAATAATTGATTGATTCGGAAGATTCATGTAAATAGTGATTAACCGTCTACGTATATGACGTGACGTCGAAAAAATATAAAATATCACATGTACGACTGGTTATACAATCCTTTCGACATATATAAACCATATTTGTTACATATTTAGTATTTTAAATGGAATGTCGTTTTATCTCGTCGTAAATTCGGAAATATTGATAAACGGCGGCAGTGGTGAAATTATTCCCGGTAAACATACGTATATATCATTATTTATTATTACGTAAGAAAGTTAAAAATATAAACTTAGTCATTCGCATATTTCGAATCTATTCTCTTTGGTACACGTGTTAACAATAATTTAATACGGCAAATTGAATGTTATAATAAAAATATGTACAAATATGCATAATAAAATTTTTTTTTATACAAAGTTCGATTATTCAAATATAATTTTAAAATTAATTTCATCAGAAAACGTAATCAAAACCGCATTATTATATTCATTGTAACTGATAATTTATCAATAGTTTTTTGCGATGTAATATAAATAGCACAATTAAAAGACTGTTAATACTAATTTTAATACAACTATACGTACAAAATAATGACTGATATACGCTAATAATTCTACTATCACACGGCAATAATTGATTGATTCGGAAGATGCATGTAAATAGTGATTAACCGTCTACGTATATGACGTGACGTCGAAAAAATATAAAATATCACATGTACGACTGGTTATACAATCCTTTCGACATATATAAACCATATTTGTTACATATTTAGTATTTTAAATGGAATGTCGTTTTATCTCGTCGTAAATTCGGAAATATTGATAAACGGCGGCAGTGGTGAAATTATTCCCGGTAAACATACGTATATATCATTATTTATTATTACGTAAGAAAGTTAAAAATATAAACTTAGTCATTCGCATATTTCGAATCTATTCTCTTTGGTACACGTGTTAACAATAATTTAATACGGCAAATTGAATGTTATAATAAAAATATGTACAAATATGCATAATAAAATTTTTTTTTATACAAAGTCCGATTATTAAAATATAATTTTAAAATTAGTTTCATCAGAAAACGTAATCAAAACCGCATTATTATATTCATTGTAACTGATAATTTATCAATAGTTTTTTGCGATGTAATATAAATAGCACAATTAAAAGATTGTTAATACTAATTTTAATACAACTATACGTACAAAATAATGACTGATATACGCTAATAATTCTACTATCATACGGCAATAATTGATTGATTCGGAAGATGCATGTAAATAGTGATTAACCGTCTACGTATATGACGTGACGTCGAAAAAATATAAAATATCACATGTACGACTGGTTATACAATCCTTTCGACATATATAAACCATATTTGTTACATATTTAGTATTTTAAATGGAATGTCGTTTTATCTCGTCGTAAATTCGGAAATATTGATAAACGGCGGCAGTGGTGAAATTATTCCCGGTAAACATACGTATATATCATTATTTATTATTACGTAAGAAAGTTAAAAATATAAACTTAGTCATTCGCATATTTCGAATCTATTCTCTTTGGTACACGTGTTAACAATAATTTAATACGGCAAATTGAATGTTATAATAAAAATATGTACAAATATGCATAATAAAATTTTTTTTTATACAAAGTCCGATTATTAAAATATAATTTTAAAATTAGTTTCATCAGAAAACGTAATCAAAACCGCATTATTATATTCATTGTAACTGATAATTTATCAATAGTTTTTTGCGATGTAATATAAATAGCACAATTAAAAGACAGTTAATACTAATTTTAATACAACTATACGTACAAAATAATGACTGATATACGCTAATAATTCTACTATCACACGGCAATAATTGATTGATTCGGAAGATTCATGTAAATAGTGATTAACCGTCTACGTATATGACGTGACGTCGAAAAAATATAAAATATCACATGTACGACTGGTTATACAATCCTTTCGACATATATAAACCATATTTGTTACATATTTAGTATTTTAAATGGAATGTCGTTTTATCTCGTCGTAAATTCGGAAATATTGATAAACGGCGGCAGTGGTGAAATTATTCCCGGTAAACATACGTATATATCATTATTTATTATTACGTAAGAAAGTTAAAAATATAAACTTAGTCATTCGCATATTTCGAATCTATTCTCTTTGGTACACGTGTTAACAATAATTTAATACGGCAAATTGAATGTTATAATAAAAATATGTACAAATATGCATAATAAAATTTTTTTTTATACAAAGTTCGATTATTCAAATATAATTTTAAAATTAATTTCATCAGAAAACGTAATCAAAACCGCATTATTATATTCATTGTAACTGATAATTTATCAATAGTTTTTTGCGATGTAATATAAATAGCACAATTAAAAGACTGTTAATACTAATTTTAATACAACTATACGTACAAAATAATGACTGATATACGCTAATAATTCTACTATCACACGGCAATAATTGATTGATTCGGAAGATGCATGTAAATAGTGATTAACCGTCTACGTATATGACGTGACGTCGAAAAAATATAAAATATCACATGTACGACTGGTTATACAATCCTTTCGACATATATAAACCATATTTGTTACATATTTAGTATTTTAAATGGAATGTCGTTTTATCTCGTCGTAAATTCGGAAATATTGATAAACGGCGGCAGTGGTGAAATTATTCCCGGTAAACATACGTATATATCATTATTTATTATTACGTAAGAAAGTTAAAAATATAAACTTAGTCATTCGCATATTTCGAATCTATTCTCTTTGGTACACGTGTTAACAATAATTTAATACGGCAAATTGAATGTTATAATAAAAATATGTACAAATAGACATAATAAAATTTTTTTTTATACAATGTTCGATTATTAAAATATAATTTTAAAATTAGTTTCATCAGAAAACGTAATCAAAACCGCATTATTATATTCATTGTAACTGATAATTTATCAATAGTTTTTTGCGATGTAATATAAATAGCACAATTAAAAGACTGTTAATACTAATTTTAATACAACTATACGTACAAAATAATGACTGATATACGCTAATAATTCTACTATCATACGGCAATAATTGATTGATTCGGAAGATTCATGTAAATAGTGATTAACCGTCTACGTATATGACGTGACGTCGAAAAAATATAAAATATCACATGTACGACTGGTTATACAATCCTTTCGACATATATAAACCATATTTGTTACATATTTAGTATTTTAAATGGAATGTCGTTTTATCTCGTCGTAAATTCGGAAATATTGATAAACGGCGGCAGTGGTGAAATTATTCCCGGTAAACATACGTATATATCATTATTTATTATTACGTAAGATAGTTAAAAATATAAATTTAGTCATTCGCATATTTCGAATCTATTCTCTTTGGTACACGTGTTAACAATAATTTAATACGGCAAATTGAATGTTATAATAAAAATATGTACAAATATGCATAATAAAATTTTTTTTTATACAAAGTTCGATTATTAAAATATAATTTTAAAATTAGTTTCATCAGAAAACGTAATCAAAACCGCATTATTATATTCATTGTAACTGATAATTTATCAATAGTTTTTTGCGATGTAATATAAATAGCACAATTAAAAGATTGTTAATACTAATTTTAATACAACTATACGTACAAAATAATGACTGATATACGCTAATAATTCTACTATCATACGGCAATAATTGATTGATTCGGAAGATGCATGTAAATAGTGATTAACCGTCTACGTATATGACGTGACGTCGAAAAAATATAAAATATCACATGTACGACTGGTTATACAATCCTTTCGACATATATAAACCATATTTGTTACATATTTAGTATTTTAAATGGAATGTCGTTTTATCTCGTCGTAAATTCGGAAATATTGATAAACGGCGGCAGTGGTGAAATTATTCCCGGTAAACATACGTATATATCATTATTTATTATTACGTAAGAAAGTTAAAAATATAAACTTAGTCATTCGCATATTTCGAATCTATTCTCTTTGGTACACGTGTTAACAATAATTTAATACGGCAAATTGAATGTTATAATAAAAATATGTACAAATATGCATAATAAAATTTTTTTTTATACAAAGTCCGATTATTAAAATATAATTTTAAAATTAGTTTCATCAGAAAACGTAATCAAAACCGCATTATTATATTCATTGTAACTGATAATTTATCAATAGTTTTTTGCGATGTAATATAAATAGCACAATTAAAAGACTGTTAATACTAATTTTAATACAACTATACGTACAAAATAATGACTGATATACGCTAATAATTCTACTATCATACGGCAATAATTGATTGATTCGGAAAATTCATGTAAATAGTGATTAACCGTTTACGTATATGACGTGACGTCGAAAAAATATAAAATATCACATGTACGACTGGTTATACAATCCTTTCGACATATATAAACCATATTTGTTACATATTTAGTATTTTAAATGGAATGTCGTTTTATCTCGTCGTAAATTCGGAAATATTGATAAACGGCGGCAGTGGTGAAATTATTCCCGGTAAACATACGTATATATCATTATTTATTATTACGTAAGAAAGTTAAAAATATAAACTTAGTCATTCGCATATTTCGAATCTATTCTCTTTGGTACACGTGTTAACAATAATTTAATACGGCAAATTGAATGTTATAATAAAAATATGTACAAATATGCATAATAAAATTTTTTTTTATACAAAGTTCGATTATTCAAATATAATTTTAAAATTAATTTCATCAGAAAACGTAATCAAAACCGCATTATTATATTCATTGTAACTGATAATTTATCAATAGTTTTTTGCGATGTAATATAAATAGCACAATTAAAAGACTGTTAATACTAATTTTAATACAACTATACGTACAAAATAATGACTGATATACGCTAATAATTCTACTATCATACGGCAATAATTGATTGATTCGGAAGATGCATGTAAATAGTGATTAACCGTCTACGTATATGACGTGACGTCGAAAAAATATAAAATATCACATGTACGACTGGTTATACAATCCTTTCGACATATATAAACCATATTTGTTACATATTTAGTATTTTAAATGGAATGTCGTTTTATCTCGTCGTAAATTCGGAAATATTGATAAACGGCGGCAGTGGTGAAATTATTCCCGGTAAACATACGTATATATCATTATTTATTATTACGTAAGAAAGTTAAAAATATAAACTTAGTCATTCGCATATTTCGAATCTATTCTCTTTGGTACACGTGTTAACAATAATTTAATACGGCAAATTAAATGTTATAATAAAAATATGTACAAATATGCATAATAAAATTTTTTTTTATACAAAGTTCGATTATTCAAATATAATTTTAAAATTAGTTTCATCAGAAAACGTAATCAAAACCGCATTATTATATTCATTGTAACTGATAATTTATCAATAGTTTTTTGCGATGTAATATAAATAGCACAATTAAAAGACTGTTAATACTAATTTTAATACAACTATACGTACAAAATAATGACTGATATACGCTAATAATTCTACTATCACACGGCAATAATTGATTGATTCGGAAGATGCATGTAAATAGTGATTAACCGTCTACGTATATGACGTGACGTCGAAAAAATATAAAATATCACATGTACGACTGGTTATACAATCCTTTCGACATATATAAACCATATTTGTTACATATTTAGTATTTTAAATGGAATGTCGTTTTATCTCGTCGTAAATTCGGAAATATTGATAAACGGCGGCAGTGGTGAAATTATTCCCGGTAAACATACGTATATATCATTATTTATTATTACGTAAGAAAGTTAAAAATATAAACTTAGTCATTCGCATATTTCGAATCTATTCTCTTTGGTACACGTGTTAACAATAATTTAATACGGCAAATTGAATGTTATAATAAAAATATGTACAAATATGCATAATAAAATTTTTTTTTATACAAAGTTCGATTATTAAAATATAATTTTAAAATTAGTTTCATCAGAAAACGTAATCAAAACCGCATTATTATATTCATTGTAACTGATAATTTTTCAATAGTTTTTTGCGATGTAATATAAATAGCACAATTAAAAGACTGTTAATACTAATTTTAATACAACTATAGGTACAAAATAATGACTGATATACGCTAATAATTCTACTATCACACGGCAATAATTGATTGATTCGGAAGATGCATGTAAATAGTGATTAACCGTCTACGTATATGACGTGACGTCGAAAAAATATAAAATATCACATGTACGACTGGTTATACAATACTTTCGACATATATAAACCATATTTGTTACATATTTAGTATTTTAAATGGAATGTCGTTTTATCTCGTCGTAAATTCGGAAATATTGATAAACGGCGGCAGTGGTGAAATTATTCCCGGTAAACATACGTATATATCATTATTTATTATTACGTAAGATAGTTAAAAATATAAACTTAGTCATTCGCATATTTCGAATCTATTCTCTTTGGTACACGTGTTAACAATAATTTAATACGGCAAATTGAATGTTATAATAAAAATATGTACAAATATGCATAATAAAATTTTTTTTTATACAAAGTTCGATTATTAAAATATAATTTTAAAATTAGTTTCATCAGAAAACGTAATCAAAACCGCATTATTATATTCATTGTAACTGATAATTTATCAATAGTTTTTTGCGATGTAATATAAATAGCACAATTAAAAGACTGTTAATACTAATTTTAATACAACTATACGTACAAAATAATGAGTGATATACGCTAATAATTCTACTATCATACGGCAATAATTGATTGATTCGGAAGATTCATGTAAATAGTGATTAACCGTCTACGTATATGACGTGACGTCGAAAAAATATAAAATATCACATGTACGACTGGTTATACAATCCTATCGACATATATAAACCATATTTGTTACATATTTAGTATTTTAAATGGAATGTCGTTTTATCTCGTCGTAAATTCGGAAATATTGATAAACGGCGGCAGTGGTGAAATTATTCCCGGTAAACATACGTATATATCATTATTTATTATTACGTAAGAAAGTTAAAAATATAAACTTAGTCATTCGCATATTTCGAATCTATTCTCTTTGGTACACGTGTTAACAATAATTTAATACGGCAAATTGAATGTTATAATAAAAATATGTACAAATATGCATAATAAAATTTTTTTTTATACAAAGTTCGATTATTAAAATATAATTTTAAAATTAGTTTCATCAGAAAACGTAATCAAAACCGCATTATTATATTCATTGTAACTGATAATTTATCAATAGTTTTTTGCGATGTAATATAAATAGCACAATTAAAAGATTGTTAATACTAATTTTAATACAACTATACGTACAAAATAATGACTGATATACGCTAATAATTCTACTATCATACGGCAATAATTGATTGATTCGGAAGATGCATGTAAATAGTGATTAACCGTCTACGTATATGACGTGACGTCGAAAAAATATAAAATATCACATGTACGACTGGTTATACAATCCTTTCGACATATATAAACCATATTTGTTACATATTTAGTATTTTAAATGGAATGTCGTTTTATCTCGTCGTAAATTCGGAAATATTGATAAACGGCGGCAGTGGTGAAATTATTCCCGGTAAACATACGTATATATCATTATTTATTATTACGTAAGAAAGTTAAAAATATAAACTTAGTCATTCGCATATTTCGAATCTATTCTCTTTGGTACACGTGTTAACAATAATTTAATACGGCAAATTGAATGTTATAATAAAAATATGTACAAATATGCATAATAAAATTTTTTTTTATAGAAAGTTCGATTATTCAAATATAATTTTAAAATTAGTTTCATCAGAAAACGTAATCAAAACCGCATTATTATATTCATTGTAACTGATAATTTATCAATAGTTTTTTGCGATGTAATATAAATAGCACAATTAAAAGACTGTTAATACTAATTTTAATACAACTATAGGTACAAAATAATGACTGATATACGCTAATAATTCTACTATCACACGGCAATAATTGATTGATTCGGAAGATGCATGTAAATAGTGATTAACCGTCTACGTATATGACGTGACGTCGAAAAAATATAAAATATCACATGTACGACTGGTTATACAATACTTTCGACATATATAAACCATATTTGTTACATATTTAGTATTTTAAATGGAATGTCGTTTTATCTCGTCGTAAATTCGGAAATATTGATAAACGGCGGCAGTGGTGAAATTATTCCCGGTAAACATACGTATATATCATTATTTATTATTACGTAAGAAAGTTAAAAATATAAACTTAGTCATTCGCATATTTCGAATCTATTCTCTTTGGTACACGTGTTAACAATAATTTAATACGGCAAATTGAATGTTATAATAAAAATATGTACAAATATGCATAATAAAATTTTTTTTTATACAAAGTTCGATTATTAAAATATAATTTTAAAATTAGTTTCATCAGAAAACGTAATCAAAACCGCATTATTATATTCATTGTAACTGATAATTTATCAATAGTTTTTTGCGATGTAATATAAATAGCAAAATTAAAAGACTGTTAATACTAATTTTAATACAACTATACGTACAAAATAATGACTGATATACGCTAATAATTCTACTATCATACGGCAATAATTGATTGATTCGGAAGATGCATGTAAATAGTGATTAACCGTCTACGTATATGACGTGACGTCGAAAAAATATAAAATATCACATGTACGACTGGTTATACAATCCTTTCGACATACATAAACCATATTTGTTACATATTTAGTATTTTAAATGGAATGTCGTTTTATCTCGTCGTAAATTCGGAAATATTGATAAACGGCGGCAGTGGTGAAATTATTCCCGGTAAACATACGTATATATCATTATTTATTATTACGTAAGAAAGTTAAAAATATAAACTTAGTCATTCGCATATTTCGAATCTATTCTCTTTGGTACACGTGTTAACAATAATTTAATACGGCAAATTGAATGTTATAATAAAAATATGTACAAATATGCATAATAAAATTTTTTTTTATACAAAGTTCGATTATTCAAATATAATTTTAAAATTAATTTCATCAGAAAACGTAATCAAAACCGCATTATTATATTCATTGTAACTGATAATTTATCAATAGTTTTTTGCGATGTAATATAAATAGCACAATTAAAAGACTGTTAATACTAATTTTAATACAACTATACGTACAAAATAATGACTGATATACGCTAATAATTCTACTATCACACGGCAATAATTGATTGATTCGGAAGATGCATGTAAATAGTGATTAACCGTCTACGTATATAACGTGACGTCGAAAAAATATAAAATATCACATGTACGACTGGTTATACAATACTTTCGACATATATAAACCATATTTGTTACATATTTAGTATTTTAAATGGAATGTCGTTTTATCTCGTCGTAAATTCGGAAATATTGATAAACGGCGGCAGTGGTGAAATTATTCCCGGTAAACATACGTATATATCATTATTTATTATTACGTAAGAAAGTTAAAAATATAAACTTAGTCATTCGCATATTTCGAATCTATTCTCTTTGGTACACGTGTTAACAATAATTTAATACGGCAAATTGAATGTTATAATAAAAATATGTACAAATATGCATAATAAAATTTTTTTTTATACAAAGTTCGATTATTCAAATATAATTTTAAAATTAATTTCATCAGAAAACGTAATCAAAACCGCATTATTATATTCATTGTAACTGATAATTTATCAATAGTTTTTTGCGATGTAATATAAATAGCACAATTAAAAGACTGTTAATACTAATTTTAATACAACTATACGTACAAAATAATGACTGATATACGCTAATAATTCTACTATCACACGGCAATAATTGATTGATTCGGAAGATGCATGTAAATAGTGATTAACCGTCTACGTATATGACGTGACGTCGAAAAAATATAAAATATCACATGTACGACTGGTTATACAATCCTTTCGACATATATAAACCATATTTGTTACATATTTAGTATTTTAAATGGAATGTCGTTTTATCTCGTCGTAAATTCGGAAATATTGATAAACGGCGGCAGTGGTGAAATTATTCCCGGTAAACATACGTATATATCATTATTTATTATTACGTAAGAAAGTTAAAAATATAAACTTAGTCATTCGCATATTTCGAATCTATTCTCTTTGGTACACGTGTTAACAATAATTTAATACGGCAAATTGAATGTTATAATAAAAATATGTACAAATATGCATAATAAAATTTTTTTTTATAGAAAGTTCGATTATTCAAATATAATTTTAAAATTAGTTTCATCAGAAAACGTAATCAAAACCGCATTATTATATTCATTGTAACTGATAATTTATCAATAGTTTTTTGCGATGTAATATAAATAGCACAATTAAAAGACTGTTAATACTAATTTTAATACAACTATAGGTACAAAATAATGACTGATATACGCTAATAATTCTACTATCACACGGCAATAATTGATTGATTCGGAAGATGCATGTAAATAGTGATTAACCGTCTACGTATATGACGTGACGTCGAAAAAATATAAAATATCACATGTACGACTGGTTATACAATACTTTCGACATATATAAACCATATTTGTTACATATTTAGTATTTTAAATGGAATGTCGTTTTATCTCGTCGTAAATTCGGAAATATTGATAAACGGCGGCAGTGGTGAAATTATTCCCGGTAAACATACGTATATATCATTATTTATTATTACGTAAGATAGTTAAAAATATAAACTTAGTCATTCGCATATTTCGAATCTATTCTCTTTGGTACACGTGTTAACAATAATTTAATACGGCAAATTGAATGTTATAATAAAAATATGTACAAATATGCATAATAAAATTTTTTTTTATACAAAGTTCGATTATTAAAATATAATTTTAAAATTAGTTTCATCAGAAAACGTAATCAAAACCGCATTATTATATTCATTGTAACTGATAATTTATCAATAGTTTTTTGCGATGTAATATAAATAGCACAATTAAAAGACTGTTAATACTAATTTTAATACAACTATACGTACAAAATAATGACTGATATACGCTAATAATTCTACTATCACACGGCAATAATTGATTGATTCGGAAGATGCATGTAAATAGTGATTAACCGTCTACGTATATAACGTGACGTCGAAAAAATATAAAATATCACATGTACGACTGGTTATACAATACTTTCGACATATATAAACCATATTTGTTACATATTTAGTATTTTAAATGGAATGTCGTTTTATCTCGTCGTAAATTCGGAAATATTGATAAACGGCGGCAGTGGTGAAATTATTCCCGGTAAACATACGTATATATCATTATTTATTATTACGTAAGAAAGTTAAAAATATAAACTTAGTCATTCGCATATTTCGAATCTATTCTCTTTGGTACACGTGTTAACAATAATTTAATACGGCAAATTGAATGTTATAATAAAAATATGTACAAATATGCATAATAAAATTTTTTTTTATACAAAGTTCGATTATTCAAATATAATTTTAAAATTAATTTCATCAGAAAACGTAATCAAAACCGCATTATTATATTCATTGTAACTGATAATTTATCAATAGTTTTTTGCGATGTAATATAAATAGCACAATTAAAAGACTGTTAATACTAATTTTAATACAACTATACGTACAAAATAATGACTGATATACGCTAATAATTCTACTATCACACGGCAATAATTGATTGATTCGGAAGATGCATGTAAATAGTGATTAACCGTCTACGTATATGACGTGACGTCGAAAAAATATAAAATATCACATGTACGACTGGTTATACAATACTTTCGACATATATAAACCATATTTGTTACATATTTAGTATTTTAAATGGAATGTCGTTTTATCTCGTCGTAAATTCGGAAATATTGATAAACGGCGGCAGTGGTGAAATTATTCCCGGTAAACATACGTATATATCATTATTTATTATTACGTAAGAAAGTTAAAAATATAAACTTAGTCATTCGCATATTTCGAATCTATTCTCTTTGGTACACGTGTTAACAATAATTTAATACGGCAAATTGAATGTTATAATAAAAATATGTACAAATATGCATAATAAAATTTTTTTTTATAGAAAGTTCGATTATTCAAATATAATTTTAAAATTAGTTTCATCAGAAAACGTAATCAAAACCGCATTATTATATTCATTGTAACTGATAATTTATCAATAGTTTTTTGCGATGTAATATAAATAGCACAATTAAAAGACTGTTAATACTAATTTTAATACAACTATAGGTACAAAATAATGACTGATATACGCTAATAATTCTACTATCACACGGCAATAATTGATTGATTCGGAAGATGCATGTAAATAGTGATTAACCGTCTACGTATATGACGTGACGTCGAAAAAATATAAAATATCACATGTACGACTGGTTATACAATACTTTCGACATATATAAACCATATTTGTTACATATTTAGTATTTTAAATGGAATGTCGTTTTATCTCGTCGTAAATTCGGAAATATTGATAAACGGCGGCAGTGGTGAAATTATTCCCGGTAAACATACGTATATATCATTATTTATTATTACGTAAGAAAGTTAAAAATATAAACTTAGTCATTCGCATATTTCGAATCTATTCTCTTTGGTACACGTGTTAACAATAATTTAATACGGCAAATTGAATGTTATAATAAAAATATGTACAAATATGCATAATAAAATTTTTTTTTATACAAAGTTCGATTATTAAAATATAATTTTAAAATTAGTTTCATCAGAAAACGTAATCAAAACCGCATTATTATATTCATTGTAACTGATAATTTATCAATAGTTTTTTGCGATGTAATATAAATAGCAAAATTAAAAGACTGTTAATACTAATTTTAATACAACTATACGTACAAAATAATGACTGATATACGCTAATAATTCTACTATCATACGGCAATAATTGATTGATTCGGAAGATGCATGTAAATAGTGATTAACCGTCTACGTATATGACGTGACGTCGAAAAAATATAAAATATCACATGTACGACTGGTTATACAATCCTTTCGACATACATAAACCATATTTGTTACATATTTAGTATTTTAAATGGAATGTCGTTTTATCTCGTCGTAAATTCGGAAATATTGATAAACGGCGGCAGTGGTGAAATTATTCCCGGTAAACATACGTATATATCATTATTTATTATTACGTAAGAAAGTTAAAAATATAAACTTAGTCATTCGCATATTTCGAATCTATTCTCTTTGGTACACGTGTTAACAATAATTTAATACGGCAAATTGAATGTTATAATAAAAATATGTACAAATATGCATAATAAAATTTTTTTTTATACAAAGTTCGATTATTCAAATATAATTTTAAAATTAATTTCATCAGAAAACGTAATCAAAACCGCATTATTATATTCATTGTAACTGATAATTTATCAATAGTTTTTTGCGATGTAATATAAATAGCACAATTAAAAGACTGTTAATACTAATTTTAATACAACTATACGTACAAAATAATGACTGATATACGCTAATAATTCTACTATCACACGGCAATAATTGATTGATTCGGAAGATGCATGTAAATAGTGATTAACCGTCTACGTATATAACGTGACGTCGAAAAAATATAAAATATCACATGTACGACTGGTTATACAATACTTTCGACATATATAAACCATATTTGTTACATATTTAGTATTTTAAATGGAATGTCGTTTTATCTCGTCGTAAATTCGGAAATATTGATAAACGGCGGCAGTGGTGAAATTATTCCCGGTAAACATACGTATATATCATTATTTATTATTACGTAAGAAAGTTAAAAATATAAACTTAGTCATTCGCATATTTCGAATCTATTCTCTTTGGTACACGTGTTAACAATAATTTAATACGGCAAATTGAATGTTATAATAAAAATATGTACAAATATGCATAATAAAATTTTTTTTTATACAAAGTTCGATTATTCAAATATAATTTTAAAATTAATTTCATCAGAAAACGTAATCAAAACCGCATTATTATATTCATTGTAACTGATAATTTATCAATAGTTTTTTGCGATGTAATATAAATAGCACAATTAAAAGACTGTTAATACTAATTTTAATACAACTATACGTACAAAATAATGACTGATATACGCTAATAATTCTACTATCACACGGCAATAATTGATTGATTCGGAAGATGCATGTAAATAGTGATTAACCGTCTACGTATATGACGTGACGTCGAAAAAATATAAAATATCACATGTACGACTGGTTATACAATACTTTCGACATATATAAACCATATTTGTTACATATTTAGTATTTTAAATGGAATGTCGTTTTATCTCGTCGTAAATTCGGAAATATTGATAAACGGCGGCAGTGGTGAAATTATTCCCGGTAAACATACGTATATATCATTATTTATTATTACGTAAGAAAGTTAAAAATATAAACTTAGTCATTCGCATATTTCGAATCTATTCTCTTTGGTACACGTGTTAACAATAATTTAATACGGCAAATTGAATGTTATAATAAAAATATGTACAAATATGCATAATAAAATTTTTTTTTATACAAAGTTCGATTATTAAAATATAATTTTAAAATTAGTTTCATCAGAAAACGTAATCAAAACCGCATTATTATATTCATTGTAACTGATAATTTATCAATAGTTTTTTGCGATGTAATATAAATAGCAAAATTAAAAGACTGTTAATACTAATTTTAATACAACTATACGTACAAAATAATGACTGATATACGCTAATAATTCTACTATCACACGGCAATAATTGATTGATTCGGAAGATGCATGTAAATAGTGATTAACCGTCTACGTATATGACGTGACGTCGAAAAAATATAAAATATCACATGTACGACTGGTTATACAATCCTTTCGACATACATAAACCATATTTGTTACATATTTAGTATTTTAAATGGAATGTCGTTTTATCTCGTCGTAAATTCGGAAATATTGATAAACGGCGGCAGTGGTGAAATTATTCCCGGTAAACATACGTATATATCATTATTTATTATTACGTAAGAAAGTTAAAAATATAAACTTAGTCATTCGCATATTTCGAATCTATTCTCTTTGGTACACGTGTTAACAATAATTTAATACGGCAAATTGAATGTTATAATAAAAATATGTACAAATATGCATAATAAAATTTTTTTTTATAGAAAGTTCGATTATTCAAATATAATTTTAAAATTAGTTTCATCAGAAAACGTAATCAAAACCGCATTATTATATTCATTGTAACTGATAATTTATCAATAGTTTTTTGCGATGTAATATAAATAGCACAATTAAAAGACTGTTAATACTAATTTTAATACAACTATAGGTACAAAATAATGACTGATATACGCTAATAATTCTACTATCACACGGCAATAATTGATTGATTCGGAAGATGCATGTAAATAGTGATTAACCGTCTACGTATATGACGTGACGTCGAAAAAATATAAAATATCACATGTACGACTGGTTATACAATACTTTCGACATATATAAACCATATTTGTTACATATTTAGTATTTTAAATGGAATGTCGTTTTATCTCGTCGTAAATTCGGAAATATTGATAAACGGCGGCAGTGGTGAAATTATTCCCGGTAAACATACGTATATATCATTATTTATTATTACGTAAGAAAGTTAAAAATATAAACTTAGTCATTCGCATATTTCGAATCTATTCTCTTTGGTACACGTGTTAACAATAATTTAATACGGCAAATTGAATGTTATAATAAAAATATGTACAAATATGCATAATAAAATTTTTTTTTATACAAAGTTCGATTATTCAAATATAATTTTAAAATTAATTTCATCAGAAAACGTAATCAAAACCGCATTATTATATTCATTGTAACTGATAATTTATCAATAGTTTTTTGCGATGTAATATAAATAGCACAATTAAAAGACTGTTAATACTAATTTTAATACAACTATACGTACAAAATAATGACTGATATACGCTAATAATTCTACTATCACACGGCAATAATTGATTGATTCGGAAGATGCATGTAAATAGTGATTAACCGTCTACGTATATGACGTGACGTCGAAAAAATATAAAATATCACATGTACGACTGGTTATACAATCCTTTCGACATATATAAACCATATTTGTTACATATTTAGTATTTTAAATGGAATGTCGTTTTATCTCGTCGTAAATTCGGAAATATTGATAAACGGCGGCAGTGGTGAAATTATTCCCGGTAAACATACGTATATATCATTATTTATTATTACGTAAGAAAGTTAAAAATATAAACTTAGTCATTCGCATATTTCGAATCTATTCTCTTTGGTACACGTGTTAACAATAATTTAATACGGCAAATTGAATGTTATAATAAAAATATGTACAAATATGCATAATAAAATTTTTTTTTATACAAAGTTCGATTATTAAAATATAATTTTAAAATTAGTTTCATCAGAAAACGTAATCAAAACCGCATTATTATATTCATTGTAACTGATAATTTATCAATAGTTTTTTGCGATGTAATATAAATAGCAAAATTAAAAGACTGTTAATACTAATTTTAATACAACTATACGTACAAAATAATGACTGATATACGCTAATAATTCTACTATCATACGGCAATAATTGATTGATTCGGAAGATGCATGTAAATAGTGATTAACCGTCTACGTATATGACGTGACGTCGAAAAAATATAAAATATCACATGTACGACTGGTTATACAATACTTTCGACATATATAAACCATATTTGTTACATATTTAGTATTTTAAATGGAATGTCGTTTTATCTCGTCGTAAATTCGGAAATATTGATAAACGGCGGCAGTGGTGAAATTATTCCCGGTAAACATACGTATATATCATTATTTATTATTACGTAAGAAAGTTAAAAATATAAACTTAGTCATTCGCATATTTCGAATCTATTCTCTTTGGTACACGTGTTAACAATAATTTAATACGGCAAATTGAATGTTATAATAAAAATATGTACAAATATGCATAATAAAATTTTTTTTTATACAAAGTTCGATTATTAAAATATAATTTTAAAATTAGTTTCATCAGAAAACGTAATCAAAACCGCATTATTATATTCATTGTAACTGATAATTTATCAATAGTTTTTTGCGATGTAATATAAATAGCAAAATTAAAAGACTGTTAATACTAATTTTAATACAACTATACGTACAAAATAATGACTGATATACGCTAATAATTCTACTATCACACGGCAATAATTGATTGATTCGGAAGATGCATGTAAATAGTGATTAACCGTCTACGTATATGACGTGACGTCGAAAAAATATAAAATATCACATGTACGACTGGTTATACAATCCTTTCGACATACATAAACCATATTTGTTACATATTTAGTATTTTAAATGGAATGTCGTTTTATCTCGTCGTAAATTCGGAAATATTGATAAACGGCGGCAGTGGTGAAATTATTCCCGGTAAACATACGTATATATCATTATTTATTATTACGTAAGAAAGTTAAAAATATAAACTTAGTCATTCGCATATTTCGAATCTATTCTCTTTGGTACACGTGTTAACAATAATTTAATACGGCAAATTGAATGTTATAATAAAAATATGTACAAATATGCATAATAAAATTTTTTTTTATAGAAAGTTCGATTATTCAAATATAATTTTAAAATTAGTTTCATCAGAAAACGTAATCAAAACCGCATTATTATATTCATTGTAACTGATAATTTATCAATAGTTTTTTGCGATGTAATATAAATAGCACAATTAAAAGACTGTTAATACTAATTTTAATACAACTATAGGTACAAAATAATGACTGATATACGCTAATAATTCTACTATCACACGGCAATAATTGATTGATTCGGAAGATGCATGTAAATAGTGATTAACCGTCTACGTATATGACGTGACGTCGAAAAAATATAAAATATCACATGTACGACTGGTTATACAATACTTTCGACATATATAAACCATATTTGTTACATATTTAGTATTTTAAATGGAATGTCGTTTTATCTCGTCGTAAATTCGGAAATATTGATAAACGGCGGCAGTGGTGAAATTATTCCCGGTAAACATACGTATATATCATTATTTATTATTACGTAAGAAAGTTAAAAATATAAACTTAGTCATTCGCATATTTCGAATCTATTCTCTTTGGTACACGTGTTAACAATAATTTAATACGGCAAATTGAATGTTATAATAAAAATATGTACAAATATGCATAATAAAATTTTTTTTTATACAAAGTTCGATTATTCAAATATAATTTTAAAATTAATTTCATCAGAAAACGTAATCAAAACCGCATTATTATATTCATTGTAACTGATAATTTATCAATAGTTTTTTGCGATGTAATATAAATAGCACAATTAAAAGACTGTTAATACTAATTTTAATACAACTATACGTACAAAATAATGACTGATATACGCTAATAATTCTACTATCACACGGCAATAATTGATTGATTCGGAAGATGCATGTAAATAGTGATTAACCGTCTACGTATATGACGTGACGTCGAAAAAATATAAAATATCACATGTACGACTGGTTATACAATCCTTTCGACATATATAAACCATATTTGTTACATATTTAGTATTTTAAATGGAATGTCGTTTTATCTCGTCGTAAATTCGGAAATATTGATAAACGGCGGCAGTGGTGAAATTATTCCCGGTAAACATACGTATATATCATTATTTATTATTACGTAAGAAAGTTAAAAATATAAACTTAGTCATTCGCATATTTCGAATCTATTCTCTTTGGTACACGTGTTAACAATAATTTAATACGGCAAATTGAATGTTATAATAAAAATATGTACAAATATGCATAATAAAATTTTTTTTTATACAAAGTTCGATTATTAAAATATAATTTTAAAATTAGTTTCATCAGAAAACGTAATCAAAACCGCATTATTATATTCATTGTAACTGATAATTTATCAATAGTTTTTTGCGATGTAATATAAATAGCAAAATTAAAAGACTGTTAATACTAATTTTAATACAACTATACGTACAAAATAATGACTGATATACGCTAATAATTCTACTATCATACGGCAATAATTGATTGATTCGGAAGATGCATGTAAATAGTGATTAACCGTCTACGTATATGACGTGACGTCGAAAAAATATAAAATATCACATGTACGACTGGTTATACAATACTTTCGACATATATAAACCATATTTGTTACATATTTAGTATTTTAAATGGAATGTCGTTTTATCTCGTCGTAAATTCGGAAATATTGATAAACGGCGGCAGTGGTGAAATTATTCCCGGTAAACATACGTATATATCATTATTTATTATTACGTAAGAAAGTTAAAAATATAAACTTAGTCATTCGCATATTTCGAATCTATTCTCTTTGGTACACGTGTTAACAATAATTTAATACGGCAAATTGAATGTTATAATAAAAATATGTACAAATATGCATAATAAAATTTTTTTTTATACAAAGTTCGATTATTAAAATATAATTTTAAAATTAGTTTCATCAGAAAACGTAATCAAAACCGCATTATTATATTCATTGTAACTGATAATTTATCAATAGTTTTTTGCGATGTAATATAAATAGCAAAATTAAAAGACTGTTAATACTAATTTTAATACAACTATACGTACAAAATAATGACTGATATACGCTAATAATTCTACTATCATACGGCAATAATTGATTGATTCGGAAGATGCATGTAAATAGTGATTAACCGTCTACGTATATGACGTGACGTCGAAAAAATATAAAATATCACATGTACGACTGGTTATACAATCCTTTCGACATACATAAACCATATTTGTTACATATTTAGTATTTTAAATGGAATGTCGTTTTATCTCGTCGTAAATTCGGAAATATTGATAAACGGCGGCAGTGGTGAAATTATTCCCGGTAAACATACGTATATATCATTATTTATTATTACGTAAGAAAGTTAAAAATATAAACTTAGTCATTCGCATATTTCGAATCTATTCTCTTTGGTACACGTGTTAACAATAATTTAATACGGCAAATTGAATGTTATAATAAAAATATGTACAAATATGCATAATAAAATTTTTTTTTATACAAAGTTCGATTATTCAAATATAATTTTAAAATTAATTTCATCAGAAAACGTAATCAAAACCGCACTATTATATTCATTGTAACTGATAATTTATCAATAGTTTTTTGCGATGTAATATAAATAGCACAATTAAAAGACTGTTAATACTAATTTTAATACAACTATACGTACAAAATAATGACTGATATACGCTAATAATTCTACTATCACACGGCAATAATTGATTGATTCGGAAGATGCATGTAAATAGTGATTAACCGTCTACGTATATAACGTGACGTCGAAAAAATATAAAATATCACATGTACGACTGGTTATACAATACTTTCGACATATATAAACCATATTTGTTACATATTTAGTATTTTAAATGGAATGTCGTTTTATCTCGTCGTAAATTCGGAAATATTGATAAACGGCGGCAGTGGTGAAATTATTCCCGGTAAACATACGTATATATCATTATTTATTATTACGTAAGAAAGTTAAAAATATAAACTTAGTCATTCGCATATTTCGAATCTATTCTCTTTGGTACACGTGTTAACAATAATTTAATACGGCAAATTGAATGTTATAATAAAAATATGTACAAATATGCATAATAAAATTTTTTTTTATACAAAGTTCGATTATTCAAATATAATTTTAAAATTAATTTCATCAGAAAACGTAATCAAAACCGCATTATTATATTCATTGTAACTGATAATTTATCAATAGTTTTTTGCGATGTAATATAAATAGCACAATTAAAAGACTGTTAATACTAATTTTAATACAACTATACGTACAAAATAATGACTGATATACGCTAATAATTCTACCATCACACGGCAATAATTGATTGATTCGGAAGATGCATGTAAATAGTGATTAACCGTCTACGTATATGACGTGACGTCGAAAAAATATAAAATATCACATGTACGACTGGTTATACAATCCTTTCGACATATATAAACCATATTTGTTACATATTTAGTATTTTAAATGGAATGTCGTTTTATCTCGTCGTAAATTCGGAAATATTGATAAACGGCGGCAGTGGTGAAATTATTCCCGGTAAACATACGTATATATCATTATTTATTATTACGTAAGAAAGTTAAAAATATAAACTTAGTCATTCGCATATTTCGAATCTATTCTCTTTGGTACACGTGTTAACAATAATTTAATACGGCAAATTGAATGTTATAATAAAAATATGTACAAATATGCATAATAAAATTTTTTTTTATAGAAAGTTCGATTATTCAAATATAATTTTAAAATTAGTTTCATCAGAAAACGTAATCAAAACCGCATTATTATATTCATTGTAACTGATAATTTATCAATAGTTTTTTGCGATGTAATATAAATAGCACAATTAAAAGACTGTTAATACTAATTTTAATACAACTATAGGTACAAAATAATGACTGATATACGCTAATAATTCTACTATCACACGGCAATATTTGATTGATTCGGAAGATGCATGTAAATAGTGATTAACCGTCTACGTATATGACGTGACGTCGAAAAAATATAAAATATCACATGTACGACTGGTTATACAATACTTTCGACATATATAAACCATATTTGTTACATATTTAGTATTTTAAATGGAATGTCGTTTTATCTCGTCGTAAATTCGGAAATATTGATAAACGGCGGCAGTGGTGAAATTATTCCCGGTAAACATACGTATATATCATTATTTATTATTACGTAAGAAAGTTAAAAATATAAACTTAGTCATTCGCATATTTCGAATCTATTCTCTTTGGTACACGTGTTAACAATAATTTAATACGGCAAATTGAATGTTATAATAAAAATATGTACAAATATGCATAATAAAATTTTTTTTTATACAAAGTTCGATTATTAAAATATAATTTTAAAATTAGTTTCATCAGAAAACGTAATCAAAACCGCATTATTATATTCATTGTAACTGATAATTTATCAATAGTTTTTTGCGATGTAATATAAATAGCAAAATTAAAAGACTGTTAATACTAATTTTAATACAACTATACGTACAAAATAATGACTGATATACGCTAATAATTCTACTATCATACGGCAATAATTGATTGATTCGGAAGATGCATGTAAATAGTGATTAACCGTCTACGTATATGACGTGACGTCGAAAAAATATAAAATATCACATGTACGACTGGTTATACAATCCTTTCGACATACATAAACCATATTTGTTACATATTTAGTATTTTAAATGGAATGTCGTTTTATCTCGTCGTAAATTCGGAAATATTGATAAACGGCGGCAGTGGTGAAATTATTCCCGGTAAACATACGTATATATCATTATTTATTATTACGTAAGAAAGTTAAAAATATAAACTTAGTCATTCGCATATTTCGAATCTATTCTCTTTGGTACACGTGTTAACAATAATTTAATACGGCAAATTGAATGTTATAATAAAAATATGTACAAATATGCATAATAAAATTTTTTTTTATACAAAGTTCGATTATTAAAATATAATTTTAAAATTAGTTTCATCAGAAAACGTAATCAAAACCGCATTATTATATTCATTGTAACTGATAATTTTTCAATAGTTTTTTGCGATGTAATATAAATAGCACAATTAAAAGACTGTTAATACTAATTTTAATACAACTATACGTACAAAATAATGACTGATATACGCTAATAATTCTACTATCACACGGCAATAATTGATTGATTCGGAAGATGCATGTAAATAGTGATTAACCGTCTACGTATATGACGTGACGTCGAAAAAATATAAAATATCACATGTACGACTGGTTATACAACCCTTTCGACATATATAAACCATATTTGTTACATATTTAGTATTTTAAATGGAATGTCGTTTTATCTCGTCGTAAATTCGGAAATATTAATAAACGGCGGCAGTGGTGAAATTATTCCCGGTAAACATACGTATATATCATTATTTATTATTACGTAAGAAAGTTAAAAATATAAACTTAGTCATTCGCATATTTCGAATCTATTCTCTTTGGTACACGTGTTAACAATAATTTAATACGGCAAATTGAATGTTATAATAAAAATATGTACAAATATGCATAATAAAATTTTTTTTTATACAAAGTTCGATTATTAAAATATAATTTTAAAATTAGTTTCATCAGAAAACGTAATCAAAACCGCATTATTATATTCATTGTAACTGATAATTTATCAATAGTTTTTTGCGATGTAATATAAATAGCACAATTAAAAGACTGTTAATACTAATTTTAATACAACTATACGTACAAAATAATGACTGATATACGCTAATAATTCTACTATCACACGGCAATAATTGATTGATTCGGAAGATGCATGTATATAGTGATTAACCGTCTACGTATATGACGTGACGTCGAAAAAATATAAAATATCACATGTACGACTGGTTATACAACCCTTTCGACATATATAAACCATATTTGTTACATATTTAGTATTTTAAATGGAATGTCGTTTTATCTCGTCGTAAATTCGGAAATATTGATAAACGGCGGCAGTGGTGAAATTATTCCCGGTAAACATACGTATATATCATTATTTATTATTACGTAAGAAAGTTAAAAATATAAACTTAGTCATTCGCATATTTCGAATCTATTCTATTTGGTACACGTGTTAACAATAATTTAATACGGCAAATTGAATGTTATAATAAAAATATGTACAAATATGCATAATAAAATTTTTTTTTATACAAAGTTCGATTATTCAAATATAATTTTAAAATTAGTTTCATCAGAAAACGTAATCAAAACCGCATTATTATATTCATTGTAACTGATAATTTATCAATAGTTTTTTGCGATGTAATATAAATAGCACAATTAAAAGACTGTTAATACTAATTTTAATACAACTATACGTACAAAATAATGACTGATATACGCTAATAATTCTACTATCACACGGCAATAATTGATTGATTCGGAAGATTCATGTAAATAGTGATTAACCGTCTACGTATATGACGTGACGTCGAAAAAATATAAAATATCACATGTACGACTGGTTATACAATCCTTTCGACATATATAAACCATATTTGTTACATATTTAGTATTTTAAATGGAATGTCGTTTTATCTCGTCGTAAATTCGGAAATATTGATAAACGGCGGCAGTGGTGAAATTATTCCCGGTAAACATACGTATATATCATTATTTATTATTACGTAAGAAAGTTAAAAATATAAACTTAGTCATTCGCATATTTCGAATCTATTCTCTTTGGTACACGTGTTAACAATAATTTAATACGGCAAATTGAATGTTTTAATAAAAATATGTACAAATATGCATAATAAAATTTTTTTTTATACAAAGTTCGATTATTCAAATATAATTTTAAAATTAATTTCATCAGAAAACGTAATCAAAACCGCATTATTATATTCATTGTAACTGATAATTTATCAATAGTTTTTTGCGATGTAATATAAATAGCACAATTAAAAGACTGTTAATACTAATTTTAATACAACTATAGGTACAAAATAATGACTGATATACGCTAATAATTCTACTATCACACGGCAATAATTGATTGATTCGGAAGATGCATGTAAATAGTGATTAACCGTCTACGTATATGACGTGACGTCGAAAAAATATAAAATATCACATGTACGACTGGTTATACAATACTTTCGACATATATAAACCATATTTGTTACATATTTAGTATTTTAAATGGAATGTCGTTTTATCTCGTCGTAAATTCGGAAATATTGATAAACGGCGGCAGTGGTGAAATTATTCCCGGTAAACATACGTATATATCATTATTTATTATTACGTAAGAAAGTTAAAAATATAAACTTAGTCATTCGCATATTTCGAATCTATTCTCTTTGGTACACGTGTTAACAATAATTTAATACGGCAAATTGAATGTTATAATAAAAATATGTACAAATATGCATAATAAAATTTTTTTTTATACAAAGTTCGATTATTCAAATATAATTTTAAAATTAATTTCATCAGAAAACGTAATCAAAACCGCATTATTATATTCATTGTAACTGATAATTTATCAATAGTTTTTTGCGATGTAATATAAATAGCACAATTAAAAGACTGTTAATACTAATTTTAATACAACTATACGTACAAAATAATGACTGATATACGCTAATAATTCTACTATCACACGGCAATAATTGATTGATTCGGAAGATGCATGTAAATAGTGATTAACCGTCTACGTATATGACGTGACGTCGAAAAAATATAAAATATCACATGTACGACTGGTTATACAATCCTTTCGACATATATAAACCATATTTGTTACATATTTAGTATTTTAAATGGAATGTCGTTTTATCTCGTCGTAAATTCGGAAATATTGATAAACGGCGGCAGTGGTGAAATTATTCCCGGTAAACATACGTATATATCATTATTTATTATTACGTAAGAAAGTTAAAAATATAAACTTAGTCATTCGCATATTTCGAATCTATTCTCTTTGGTACACGTGTTAACAATAATTTAATACGGCAAATTGAATGTTATAATAAAAATATGTACAAATATGCATAATAAAATTTTTTTTTATACAAAGTTCGATTATTAAAATATAATTTTAAAATTAGTTTCATCAGAAAACGTAATCAAAACCGCATTATTATATTCATTGTAACTGATAATTTATCAATAGTTTTTTGCGATGTAATATAAATAGCAAAATTAAAAGACTGTTAATACTAATTTTAATACAACTATACGTACAAAATAATGACTGATATACGCTAATAATTATACTATCATACGGCAATAATTGATTGATTCGGAAGATGCATGTAAATAGTGATTAACCGTCTACGTATATGACGTGACGTCGAAAAAATATAAAATATCACATGTACGACTGGTTATACAATACTTTCGACATATATAAACCATATTTGTTACATATTTAGTATTTTAAATGGAATGTCGTTTTATCTCGTCGTAAATTCGGAAATATTGATAAACGGCGGCAGTGGTGAAATTATTCCCGGTAAACATACGTATATATCATTATTTATTATTACGTAAGAAAGTTAAAAATATAAACTTAGTCATTCGCATATTTCGAATCTATTCTCTTTGGTACACGTGTTAACAATAATTTAATACGGCAAATTGAATGTTATAATAAAAATATGTACAAATATGCATAATAAAATTTTTTTTTATACAAAGTTCGATTATTAAAATATAATTTTAAAATTAGTTTCATCAGAAAACGTAATCAAAACCGCATTATTATATTCATTGTAACTGATAATTTATCAATAGTTTTTTGCGATGTAATATAAATAGCAAAATTAAAAGACTGTTAATACTAATTTTAATACAACTATACGTACAAAATAATGACTGATATACGCTAATAATTCTACTATCATACGGCAATAATTGATTGATTCGGAAGATGCATGTAAATAGTGATTAACCGTCTACGTATATGACGTGACGTCGAAAAAATATAAAATATCACATGTACGACTGGTTATACAATCCTTTCGACATACATAAACCATATTTGTTACATATTTAGTATTTTAAATGGAATGTCGTTTTATCTCGTCGTAAATTCGGAAATATTGATAAACGGCGGCAGTGGTGAAATTATTCCCGGTAAACATACGTATATATCATTATTTATTATTACGTAAGAAAGTTAAAAATATAAACTTAGTCATTCGCATATTTCGAATCTATTCTCTTTGGTACACGTGTTAACAATAATTTAATACGGCAAATTGAATGTTATAATAAAAATATGTACAAATATGCATAATAAAATTTTTTTTTATACAAAGTTCGATTATTCAAATATAATTTTAAAATTAATTTCATCAGAAAACGTAATCAAAACCGCACTATTATATTCATTGTAACTGATAATTTATCAATAGTTTTTTGCGATGTAATATAAATAGCACAATTAAAAGACTGTTAATACTAATTTTAATACAACTATACGTACAAAATAATGACTGATATACGCTAATAATTCTACTATCACACGGCAATAATTGATTGATTCGGAAGATGCATGTAAATAGTGATTAACCGTCTACGTATATAACGTGACGTCGAAAAAATATAAAATATCACATGTACGACTGGTTATACAATACTTTCGACATATATAAACCATATTTGTTACATATTTAGTATTTTAAATGGAATGTCGTTTTATCTCGTCGTAAATTCGGAAATATTGATAAACGGCGGCAGTGGTGAAATTATTCCCGGTAAACATACGTATATATCATTATTTATTATTACGTAAGAAAGTTAAAAATATAAACTTAGTCATTCGCATATTTCGAATCTATTCTCTTTGGTACACGTGTTAACAATAATTTAATACGGCAAATTGAATGTTATAATAAAAATATGTACAAATATGCATAATAAAATTTTTTTTTATACAAAGTTCGATTATTCAAATATAATTTTAAAATTAATTTCATCAGAAAACGTAATCAAAACCGCATTATTATATTCATTGTAACTGATAATTTATCAATAGTTTTTTGCGATGTAATATAAATAGCACAATTAAAAGACTGTTAATACTAATTTTAATACAACTATACGTACAAAATAATGACTGATATACGCTAATAATTCTACCATCACACGGCAATAATTGATTGATTCGGAAGATGCATGTAAATAGTGATTAACCGTCTACGTATATGACGTGACGTCGAAAAAATATAAAATATCACATGTACGACTGGTTATACAATCCTTTCGACATATATAAACCATATTTGTTACATATTTAGTATTTTAAATGGAATGTCGTTTTATCTCGTCGTAAATTCGGAAATATTGATAAACGGCGGCAGTGGTGAAATTATTCCCGGTAAACATACGTATATATCATTATTTATTATTACGTAAGAAAGTTAAAAATATAAACTTAGTCATTCGCATATTTCGAATCTATTCTCTTTGGTACACGTGTTAACAATAATTTAATACGGCAAATTGAATGTTATAATAAAAATATGTACAAATATGCATAATAAAATTTTTTTTTATAGAAAGTTCGATTATTCAAATATAATTTTAAAATTAGTTTCATCAGAAAACGTAATCAAAACCGCATTATTATATTCATTGTAACTGATAATTTATCAATAGTTTTTTGCGATGTAATATAAATAGCACAATTAAAAGACTGTTAATACTAATTTTAATACAACTATAGGTACAAAATAATGACTGATATACGCTAATAATTCTACTATCACACGGCAATAATTGATTGATTCGGAAGATGCATGTAAATAGTGATTAACCGTCTACGTATATGACGTGACGTCGAAAAAATATAAAATATCACATGTACGACTGGTTATACAATACTTTCGACATATATAAACCATATTTGTTACATATTTAGTATTTTAAATGGAATGTCGTTTTATCTCGTCGTAAATTCGGAAATATTGATAAACGGCGGCAGTGGTGAAATTATTCCCGGTAAACATACGTATATATCATTATTTATTATTACGTAAGAAAGTTAAAAATATAAACTTAGTCATTCGCATATTTCGAATCTATTCTCTTTGGTACACGTGTTAACAATAATTTAATACGGCAAATTGAATGTTATAATAAAAATATGTACAAATATGCATAATAAAATTTTTTTTTATACAAAGTTCGATTATTAAAATATAATTTTAAAATTAGTTTCATCAGAAAACGTAATCAAAACCGCATTATTATATTCATTGTAACTGATAATTTATCAATAGTTTTTTGCGATGTAATATAAATAGCAAAATTAAAAGACTGTTAATACTAATTTTAATACAACTATACGTACAAAATAATGACTGATATACGCTAATAATTCTACTATCATACGGCAATAATTGATTGATTCGGAAGATGCATGTAAATAGTGATTAACCGTCTACGTATATGACGTGACGTCGAAAAAATATAAAATATCACATGTACGACTGGTTATACAATCCTTTCGACATACATAAACCATATTTGTTACATATTTAGTATTTTAAATGGAATGTCGTTTTATCTCGTCGTAAATTCGGAAATATTGATAAACGGCGGCAGTGGTGAAATTATTCCCGGTAAACATACGTATATATCATTATTTATTATTACGTAAGAAAGTTAAAAATATAAACTTAGTCATTCGCATATTTCGAATCTATTCTCTTTGGTACACGTGTTAACAATAATTTAATACGGCAAATTGAATGTTATAATAAAAATATGTACAAATATGCATAATAAAATTTTTTTTTATACAAAGTTCGATTATTAAAATATAATTTTAAAATTAGTTTCATCAGAAAACGTAATCAAAACCGCATTATTATATTCATTGTAACTGATAATTTTTCAATAGTTTTTTGCGATGTAATATAAATAGCACAATTAAAAGACTGTTAATACTAATTTTAATACAACTATACGTACAAAATAATGACTGATATACGCTAATAATTCTACTATCACACGGCAATAATTGATTGATTCGGAAGATGCATGTAAATAGTGATTAACCGTCTACGTATATGACGTGACGTCGAAAAAATATAAAATATCACATGTACGACTGGTTATACAACCCTTTCGACATATATAAACCATATTTGTTACATATTTAGTATTTTAAATGGAATGTCGTTTTATCTCGTCGTAAATTCGGAAATATTAATAAACGGCGGCAGTGGTGAAATTATTCCCGGTAAACATACGTATATATCATTATTTATTATTACGTAAGAAAGTTAAAAATATAAACTTAGTCATTCGCATATTTCGAATCTATTCTCTTTGGTACACGTGTTAACAATAATTTAATACGGCAAATTGAATGTTATAATAAAAATATGTACAAATATGCATAATAAAATTTTTTTTTATACAAAGTTCGATTATTAAAATATAATTTTAAAATTAGTTTCATCAGAAAACGTAATCAAAACCGCATTATTATATTCATTGTAACTGATAATTTATCAATAGTTTTTTGCGATGTAATATAAATAGCACAATTAAAAGACTGTTAATACTAATTTTAATACAACTATACGTACAAAATAATGACTGATATACGCTAATAATTCTACTATCACACGGCAATAATTGATTGATTCGGAAGATGCATGTATATAGTGATTAACCGTCTACGTATATGACGTGACGTCGAAAAAATATAAAATATCACATGTACGACTGGTTATACAACCCTTTCGACATATATAAACCATATTTGTTACATATTTAGTATTTTAAATGGAATGTCGTTTTATCTCGTCGTAAATTCGGAAATATTGATAAACGGCGGCAGTGGTGAAATTATTCCCGGTAAACATACGTATATATCATTATTTATTATTACGTAAGAAAGTTAAAAATATAAACTTAGTCATTCGCATATTTCGAATCTATTCTCTTTGGTACACGTGTTAACAATAATTTAATACGGCAAATTGAATGTTATAATAAAAATATGTACAAATATGCATAATAAAATTTTTTTTTATACAAAGTTCGATTATTCAAATATAATTTTAAAATTAGTTTCATCAGAAAACGTAATCAAAACCGCATTATTATATTCATTGTAACTGATAATTTATCAATAGTTTTTTGCGATGTAATATAAATAGCACAATTAAAAGACTGTTAATACTAATTTTAATACAACTATACGTACAAAATAATGACTGATATACGCTAATAATTCTACTATCACACGGCAATAATTGATTGATTCGGAAGATTCATGTAAATAGTGATTAACCGTCTACGTATATGACGTGACGTCGAAAAAATATAAAATATCACATGTACGACTGGTTATACAATCCTTTCGACATATATAAACCATATTTGTTACATATTTAGTATTTTAAATGGAATGTCGTTTTATCTCGTCGTAAATTCGGAAATATTGATAAACGGCGGCAGTGGTGAAATTATTCCCGGTAAACATACGTATATATCATTATTTATTATTACGTAAGAAAGTTAAAAATATAAACTTAGTCATTCGCATATTTCGAATCTATTCTCTTTGGTACACGTGTTAACAATAATTTAATACGGCAAATTGAATGTTTTAATAAAAATATGTACAAATATGCATAATAAAATTTTTTTTTATACAAAGTTCGATTATTCAAATATAATTTTAAAATTAATTTCATCAGAAAACGTAATCAAAACCGCATTATTATATTCATTGTAACTGATAATTTATCAATAGTTTTTTGCGATGTAATATAAATAGCACAATTAAAAGACTGTTAATACTAATTTTAATACAACTATACGTACAAAATAATGACTGATATACGCTAATAATTCTACTATCACACGGCAATAATTGATTGATTCGGAAGATGCATGTAAATAGTGATTAACCGTCTACGTATATGACGTGACGTCGAAAAAATATAAAATATCACATGTACGACTGGTTATACAATCCTTTCGACATATATAAACCATATTTGTTACATATTTAGTATTTTAAATGGAATGTCGTTTTATCTCGTCGTAAATTCGGAAATATTGATAAACGGCGGCAGTGGTGAAATTATTCCCGGTAAACATACGTATATATCATTATTTATTATTACGTAAGAAAGTTAAAAATATAAACTTAGTCATTCGCATATTTCGAATCTATTCTCTTTGGTACACGTGTTAACAATAATTTAATACGGCAAATTGAATGTTATAATAAAAATATGTACAAATATGCATAATAAAATTTTTTTTTATACAAAGTTCGATTATTCAAATATAATTTTAAAATTAATTTCATCAGAAAACGTAATCAAAACCGCATTATTATATTCATTGTAACTGATAATTTATCAATAGTTTTTTGCGATGTAATATAAATAGCACAATTAAAAGACTGTTAATACTAATTTTAATACAACTATACGTACAAAATAATGACTGATATACGCTAATAATTCTACTATCACACGGCAATAATTGATTGATTCGGAAGATGCATGTAAATAGTGATTAACCGTCTACGTATATGACGTGACGTCGAAAAAATATAAAATATCACATGTACGACTGGTTATACAATACTTTCGACATATATAAACCATATTTGTTACATATTTAGTATTTTAAATGGAATGTCGTTTTATCTCGTCGTAAATTCGGAAATATTGATAAACGGCGGCAGTGGTGAAATTATTCCCGGTAAACATACGTATATATCATTATTTATTATTACGTAAGAAAGTTAAAAATATAAACTTAGTCATTCGCATATTTCGAATCTATTCTCTTTGGTACACGTGTTAACAATAATTTAATACGGCAAATTGAATGTTATAATAAAAATATGTACAAATATGCATAATAAAATTTTTTTTTATACAAAGTTCGATTATTAAAATATAATTTTAAAATTAGTTTCATCAGAAAACGTAATCAAAACCGCATTATTATATTCATTGTAACTGATAATTTATCAATAGTTTTTTGCGATGTAATATAAATAGCAAAATTAAAAGACTGTTAATACTAATTTTAATACAACTATACGTACAAAATAATGACTGATATACGCTAATAATTCTACTATCACACGGCAATAATTGATTGATTCGGAAGATGCATGTAAATAGTGATTAACCGTCTACGTATATGACGTGACGTCGAAAAAATATAAAATATCACATGTACGACTGGTTATACAATCCTTTCGACATACATAAACCATATTTGTTACATATTTAGTATTTTAAATGGAATGTCGTTTTATCTCGTCGTAAATTCGGAAATATTGATAAACGGCGGCAGTGGTGAAATTATTCCCGGTAAACATACGTATATATCATTATTTATTATTACGTAAGAAAGTTAAAAATATAAACTTAGTCATTCGCATATTTCGAATCTATTCTCTTTGGTACACGTGTTAACAATAATTTAATACGGCAAATTGAATGTTATAATAAAAATATGTACAAATATGCATAATAAAATTTTTTTTTATAGAAAGTTCGATTATTCAAATATAATTTTAAAATTAGTTTCATCAGAAAACGTAATCAAAACCGCATTATTATATTCATTGTAACTGATAATTTATCAATAGTTTTTTGCGATGTAATATAAATAGCACAATTAAAAGACTGTTAATACTAATTTTAATACAACTATAGGTACAAAATAATGACTGATATACGCTAATAATTCTACTATCACACGGCAATAATTGATTGATTCGGAAGATGCATGTAAATAGTGATTAACCGTCTACGTATATGACGTGACGTCGAAAAAATATAAAATATCACATGTACGACTGGTTATACAATACTTTCGACATATATAAACCATATTTGTTACATATTTAGTATTTTAAATGGAATGTCGTTTTATCTCGTCGTAAATTCGGAAATATTGATAAACGGCGGCAGTGGTGAAATTATTCCCGGTAAACATACGTATATATCATTATTTATTATTACGTAAGAAAGTTAAAAATATAAACTTAGTCATTCGCATATTTCGAATCTATTCTCTTTGGTACACGTGTTAACAATAATTTAATACGGCAAATTGAATGTTATAATAAAAATATGTACAAATATGCATAATAAAATTTTTTTTTATACAAAGTTCGATTATTCAAATATAATTTTAAAATTAATTTCATCAGAAAACGTAATCAAAACCGCATTATTATATTCATTGTAACTGATAATTTATCAATAGTTTTTTGCGATGTAATATAAATAGCACAATTAAAAGACTGTTAATACTAATTTTAATACAACTATACGTACAAAATAATGACTGATATACGCTAATAATTCTACTATCACACGGCAATAATTGATTGATTCGGAAGATGCATGTAAATAGTGATTAACCGTCTACGTATATGACGTGACGTCGAAAAAATATAAAATATCACATGTACGACTGGTTATACAATCCTTTCGACATATATAAACCATATTTGTTACATATTTAGTATTTTAAATGGAATGTCGTTTTATCTCGTCGTAAATTCGGAAATATTGATAAACGGCGGCAGTGGTGAAATTATTCCCGGTAAACATACGTATATATCATTATTTATTATTACGTAAGAAAGTTAAAAATATAAACTTAGTCATTCGCATATTTCGAATCTATTCTCTTTGGTACACGTGTTAACAATAATTTAATACGGCAAATTGAATGTTATAATAAAAATATGTACAAATATGCATAATAAAATTTTTTTTTATACAAAGTTCGATTATTCAAATATAATTTTAAAATTAATTTCATCAGAAAACGTAATCAAAACCGCATTATTATATTCATTGTAACTGATAATTTATCAATAGTTTTTTGCGATGTAATATAAATAGCACAATTAAAAGACTGTTAATACTAATTTTAATACAACTATACGTACAAAATAATGACTGATATACGCTAATAATTCTACTATCACACGGCAATAATTGATTGATTCGGAAGATGCATGTAAATAGTGATTAACCGTCTACGTATATGACGTGACGTCGAAAAAATATAAAATATCACATGTACGACTGGTTATACAATCCTTTCGACATATATAAACCATATTTGTTACATATTTAGTATTTTAAATGGAATGTCGTTTTATCTCGTCGTAAATTCGGAAATATTGATAAACGGCGGCAGTGGTGAAATTATTCCCGGTAAACATACGTATATATCATTATTTATTATTACGTAAGAAAGTTAAAAATATAAACTTAGTCATTCGCATATTTCGAATCTATTCTCTTTGGTACACGTGTTAACAATAATTTAATACGGCAAATTGAATGTTATAATAAAAATATGTACAAATATGCATAATAAAATTTTTTTTTATACAAAGTTCGATTATTAAAATATAATTTTAAAATTAGTTTCATCAGAAAACGTAATCAAAACCGCATTATTATATTCATTGTAACTGATAATTTATCAATAGTTTTTTGCGATGTAATATAAATAGCAAAATTAAAAGACTGTTAATACTAATTTTAATACAACTATACGTACAAAATAATGACTGATATACGCTAATAATTCTACTATCATACGGCAATAATTGATTGATTCGGAAGATGCATGTAAATAGTGATTAACCGTCTACGTATATGACGTGACGTCGAAAAAATATAAAATATCACATGTACGACTGGTTATACAATACTTTCGACATATATAAACCATATTTGTTACATATTTAGTATTTTAAATGGAATGTCGTTTTATCTCGTCGTAAATTCGGAAATATTGATAAACGGCGGCAGTGGTGAAATTATTCCCGGTAAACATACGTATATATCATTATTTATTATTACGTAAGAAAGTTAAAAATATAAACTTAGTCATTCGCATATTTCGAATCTATTCTCTTTGGTACACGTGTTAACAATAATTTAATACGGCAAATTGAATGTTATAATAAAAATATGTACAAATATGCATAATAAAATTTTTTTTTATACAAAGTTCGATTATTAAAATATAATTTTAAAATTAGTTTCATCAGAAAACGTAATCAAAACCGCATTATTATATTCATTGTAACTGATAATTTATCAATAGTTTTTTGCGATGTAATATAAATAGCAAAATTAAAAGACTGTTAATACTAATTTTAATACAACTATACGTACAAAATAATGACTGATATACGCTAATAATTCTACTATCATACGGCAATAATTGATTGATTCGGAAGATGCATGTAAATAGTGATTAACCGTCTACGTATATGACGTGACGTCGAAAAAATATAAAATATCACATGTACGACTGGTTATACAATCCTTTCGACATACATAAACCATATTTGTTACATATTTAGTATTTTAAATGGAATGTCGTTTTATCTCGTCGTAAATTCGGAAATATTGATAAACGGCGGCAGTGGTGAAATTATTCCCGGTAAACATACGTATATATCATTATTTATTATTACGTAAGAAAGTTAAAAATATAAACTTAGTCATTCGCATATTTCGAATCTATTCTCTTTGGTACACGTGTTAACAATAATTTAATACGGCAAATTGAATGTTATAATAAAAATATGTACAAATATGCATAATAAAATTTTTTTTTATACAAAGTTCGATTATTCAAATATAATTTTAAAATTAATTTCATCAGAAAACGTAATCAAAACCGCACTATTATATTCATTGTAACTGATAATTTATCAATAGTTTTTTGCGATGTAATATAAATAGCACAATTAAAAGACTGTTAATACTAATTTTAATACAACTATACGTACAAAATAATGACTGATATACGCTAATAATTCTACTATCACACGGCAATAATTGATTGATTCGGAAGATGCATGTAAATAGTGATTAACCGTCTACGTATATAACGTGACGTCGAAAAAATATAAAATATCACATGTACGACTGGTTATACAATACTTTCGACATATATAAACCATATTTGTTACATATTTAGTATTTTAAATGGAATGTCGTTTTATCTCGTCGTAAATTCGGAAATATTGATAAACGGCGGCAGTGGTGAAATTATTCCCGGTAAACATACGTATATATCATTATTTATTATTACGTAAGAAAGTTAAAAATATAAACTTAGTCATTCGCATATTTCGAATCTATTCTCTTTGGTACACGTGTTAACAATAATTTAATACGGCAAATTGAATGTTATAATAAAAATATGTACAAATATGCATAATAAAATTTTTTTTTATACAAAGTTCGATTATTCAAATATAATTTTAAAATTAATTTCATCAGAAAACGTAATCAAAACCGCATTATTATATTCATTGTAACTGATAATTTATCAATAGTTTTTTGCGATGTAATATAAATAGCACAATTAAAAGACTGTTAATACTAATTTTAATACAACTATACGTACAAAATAATGACTGATATACGCTAATAATTCTACCATCACACGGCAATAATTGATTGATTCGGAAGATGCATGTAAATAGTGATTAACCGTCTACGTATATGACGTGACGTCGAAAAAATATAAAATATCACATGTACGACTGGTTATACAATCCTTTCGACATATATAAACCATATTTGTTACATATTTAGTATTTTAAATGGAATGTCGTTTTATCTCGTCGTAAATTCGGAAATATTGATAAACGGCGGCAGTGGTGAAATTATTCCCGGTAAACATACGTATATATCATTATTTATTATTACGTAAGAAAGTTAAAAATATAAACTTAGTCATTCGCATATTTCGAATCTATTCTCTTTGGTACACGTGTTAACAATAATTTAATACGGCAAATTGAATGTTATAATAAAAATATGTACAAATATGCATAATAAAATTTTTTTTTATAGAAAGTTCGATTATTCAAATATAATTTTAAAATTAGTTTCATCAGAAAACGTAATCAAAACCGCATTATTATATTCATTGTAACTGATAATTTATCAATAGTTTTTTGCGATGTAATATAAATAGCACAATTAAAAGACTGTTAATACTAATTTTAATACAACTATAGGTACAAAATAATGACTGATATACGCTAATAATTCTACTATCACACGGCAATAATTGATTGATTCGGAAGATGCATGTAAATAGTGATTAACCGTCTACGTATATGACGTGACGTCGAAAAAATATAAAATATCACATGTACGACTGGTTATACAATACTTTCGACATATATAAACCATATTTGTTACATATTTAGTATTTTAAATGGAATGTCGTTTTATCTCGTCGTAAATTCGGAAATATTGATAAACGGCGGCAGTGGTGAAATTATTCCCGGTAAACATACGTATATATCATTATTTATTATTACGTAAGAAAGTTAAAAATATAAACTTAGTCATTCGCATATTTCGAATCTATTCTCTTTGGTACACGTGTTAACAATAATTTAATACGGCAAATTGAATGTTATAATAAAAATATGTACAAATATGCATAATAAAATTTTTTTTTATACAAAGTTCGATTATTAAAATATAATTTTAAAATTAGTTTCATCAGAAAACGTAATCAAAACCGCATTATTATATTCATTGTAACTGATAATTTATCAATAGTTTTTTGCGATGTAATATAAATAGCAAAATTAAAAGACTGTTAATACTAATTTTAATACAACTATACGTACAAAATAATGACTGATATACGCTAATAATTCTACTATCATACGGCAATAATTGATTGATTCGGAAGATGCATGTAAATAGTGATTAACCGTCTACGTATATGACGTGACGTCGAAAAAATATAAAATATCACATGTACGACTGGTTATACAATCCTTTCGACATACATAAACCATATTTGTTACATATTTAGTATTTTAAATGGAATGTCGTTTTATCTCGTCGTAAATTCGGAAATATTGATAAACGGCGGCAGTGGTGAAATTATTCCCGGTAAACATACGTATATATCATTATTTATTATTACGTAAGAAAGTTAAAAATATAAACTTAGTCATTCGCATATTTCGAATCTATTCTCTTTGGTACACGTGTTAACAATAATTTAATACGGCAAATTGAATGTTATAATAAAAATATGTACAAATATGCATAATAAAATTTTTTTTTATACAAAGTTCGATTATTAAAATATAATTTTAAAATTAGTTTCATCAGAAAACGTAATCAAAACCGCATTATTATATTCATTGTAACTGATAATTTTTCAATAGTTTTTTGCGATGTAATATAAATAGCACAATTAAAAGACTGTTAATACTAATTTTAATACAACTATACGTACAAAATAATGACTGATATACGCTAATAATTCTACTATCACACGGCAATAATTGATTGATTCGGAAGATGCATGTAAATAGTGATTAACCGTCTACGTATATGACGTGACGTCGAAAAAATATAAAATATCACATGTACGACTGGTTATACAACCCTTTCGACATATATAAACCATATTTGTTACATATTTAGTATTTTAAATGGAATGTCGTTTTATCTCGTCGTAAATTCGGAAATATTAATAAACGGCGGCAGTGGTGAAATTATTCCCGGTAAACATACGTATATATCATTATTTATTATTACGTAAGAAAGTTAAAAATATAAACTTAGTCATTCGCATATTTCGAATCTATTCTCTTTGGTACACGTGTTAACAATAATTTAATACGGCAAATTGAATGTTATAATAAAAATATGTACAAATATGCATAATAAAATTTTTTTTTATACAAAGTTCGATTATTAAAATATAATTTTAAAATTAGTTTCATCAGAAAACGTAATCAAAACCGCATTATTATATTCATTGTAACTGATAATTTATCAATAGTTTTTTGCGATGTAATATAAATAGCACAATTAAAAGACTGTTAATACTAATTTTAATACAACTATACGTACAAAATAATGACTGATATACGCTAATAATTCTACTATCACACGGCAATAATTGATTGATTCGGAAGATGCATGTATATAGTGATTAACCGTCTACGTATATGACGTGACGTCGAAAAAATATAAAATATCACATGTACGACTGGTTATACAACCCTTTCGACATATATAAACCATATTTGTTACATATTTAGTATTTTAAATGGAATGTCGTTTTATCTCGTCGTAAATTCGGAAATATTGATAAACGGCGGCAGTGGTGAAATTATTCCCGGTAAACATACGTATATATCATTATTTATTATTACGTAAGAAAGTTAAAAATATAAACTTAGTCATTCGCATATTTCGAATCTATTCTCTTTGGTACACGTGTTAACAATAATTTAATACGGCAAATTGAATGTTATAATAAAAATATGTACAAATATGCATAATAAAATTTTTTTTTATACAAAGTTCGATTATTCAAATATAATTTTAAAATTAGTTTCATCAGAAAACGTAATCAAAACCGCATTATTATATTCATTGTAACTGATAATTTATCAATAGTTTTTTGCGATGTAATATAAATAGCACAATTAAAAGACTGTTAATACTAATTTTAATACAACTATACGTACAAAATAATGACTGATATACGCTAATAATTCTACTATCACACGGCAATAATTGATTGATTCGGAAGATTCATGTAAATAGTGATTAACCGTCTACGTATATGACGTGACGTCGAAAAAATATAAAATATCACATGTACGACTGGTTATACAATCCTTTCGACATATATAAACCATATTTGTTACATATTTAGTATTTTAAATGGAATGTCGTTTTATCTCGTCGTAAATTCGGAAATATTGATAAACGGCGGCAGTGGTGAAATTATTCCCGGTAAACATACGTATATATCATTATTTATTATTACGTAAGAAAGTTAAAAATATAAACTTAGTCATTCGCATATTTCGAATCTATTCTCTTTGGTACACGTGTTAACAATAATTTAATACGGCAAATTGAATGTTTTAATAAAAATATGTACAAATATGCATAATAAAATTTTTTTTTATACAAAGTTCGATTATTCAAATATAATTTTAAAATTAATTTCATCAGAAAACGTAATCAAAACCGCATTATTATATTCATTGTAACTGATAATTTATCAATAGTTTTTTGCGATGTAATATAAATAGCACAATTAAAAGACTGTTAATACTAATTTTAATACAACTATACGTACAAAATAATGACTGATATACGCTAATAATTCTACTATCACACGGCAATAATTGATTGATTCGGAAGATGCATGTAAATAGTGATTAACCGTCTACGTATATGACGTGACGTCGAAAAAATATAAAATATCACATGTACGACTGGTTATACAATCCTTTCGACATATATAAACCATATTTGTTACATATTTAGTATTTTAAATGGAATGTCGTTTTATCTCGTCGTAAATTCGGAAATATTGATAAACGGCGGCAGTGGTGAAATTATTCCCGGTAAACATACGTATATATCATTATTTATTATTACGTAAGAAAGTTAAAAATATAAACTTAGTCATTCGCATATTTCGAATCTATTCTCTTTGGTACACGTGTTAACAATAATTTAATACGGCAAATTGAATGTTATAATAAAAATATGTACAAATATGCATAATAAAATTTTTTTTTATACAAAGTTCGATTATTCAAATATAATTTTAAAATTAGTTTCATCAGAAAACGTAATCAAAACCGCATTATTATATTCATTGTAACTGATAATTTATCAATAGTTTTTTGCGATGTAATATAAATAGCACAATTAAAAGACTGTTAATACTAATTTTAATACAACTATACGTACAAAATAATGACTGATATACGCTAATAATTCTACTATCACACGGCAATAATTGATTGATTCGGAAGATTCATGTAAATAGTGATTAACCGTCTACGTATATGACGTGACGTCGAAAAAATATAAAATATCACATGTACGACTGGTTATACAATCCTTTCGACATATATAAACCATATTTGTTACATATTTAGTATTTTAAATGGAATGTCGTTTTATCTCGTCGTAAATTCGGAAATATTGATAAACGGCGGCAGTGGTGAAATTATTCCCGGTAAACATACGTATATATCATTATTTATTATTACGTAAGAAAGTTAAAAATATAAACTTAGTCATTCGCATATTTCGAATCTATTCTCTTTGGTACACGTGTTAACAATAATTTAATACGGCAAATTGAATGTTTTAATAAAAATATGTACAAATATGCATAATAAAATTTTTTTTTATACAAAGTTCGATTATTCAAATATAATTTTAAAATTAATTTCATCAGAAAACGTAATCAAAACCGCATTATTATATTCATTGTAACTGATAATTTATCAATAGTTTTTTGCGATGTAATATAAATAGCACAATTAAAAGACTGTTAATACTAATTTTAATACAACTATACGTACAAAATAATGACTGATATACGCTAATAATTCTACTATCACACGGCAATAATTGATTGATTCGGAAGATGCATGTAAATAGTGATTAACCGTCTACGTATATGACGTGACGTCGAAAAAATATAAAATATCACATGTACGACTGGTTATACAATCCTTTCGACATATATAAACCATATTTGTTACATATTTAGTATTTTAAATGGAATGTCGTTTTATCTCGTCGTAAATTCGGAAATATTGATAAACGGCGGCAGTGGTGAAATTATTCCCGGTAAACATACGTATATATCATTATTTATTATTACGTAAGAAAGTTAAAAATATAAACTTAGTCATTCGCATATTTCGAATCTATTCTCTTTGGTACACGTGTTAACAATAATTTAATACGGCAAATTGAATGTTATAATAAAAATATGTACAAATATGCATAATAAAATTTTTTTTTATACAAAGTTCGATTATTCAAATATAATTTTAAAATTAGTTTCATCAGAAAACGTAATCAAAACCGCATTATTATATTCATTGTAACTGATAATTTATCAATAGTTTTTTGCGATGTAATATAAATAGCACAATTAAAAGACTGTTAATACTAATTTTAATACAACTATACGTACAAAATAATGACTGATATACGCTAATAATTCTACTATCACACGGCAATAATTGATTGATTCGGAAGATGCATGTAAATAGTGATTAACCGTCTACGTATATGACGTGACGTCGAAAAAATATAAAATATCACATGTACGACTGGTTATACAATCCTTTCGACATATATAAACCATATTTGTTACATATTTAGTATTTTAAATGGAATGTCGTTTTATCTCGTCGTAAATTCGGAAATATTGATAAACGGCGGCAGTGGTGAAATTATTCCCGGTAAACATACGTATATATCATTATTTATTATTACGTAAGAAAGTTAAAAATATAAACTTAGTCATTCGCATATTTCGAATCTATTCTCTTTGGTACACGTGTTAACAATAATTTAATACGGCAAATTGAATGTTATAATAAAAATATGTACAAATAGACATAATAAAATTTTTTTTTATACAAAGTTCGATTATTCAAATATAATTTTAAAATTAGTTTCATCAGAAAACGTAATCAAAACCGCATTATTATATTCATTGTAACTGATAATTTATCAATAGTTTTTTGCGATGTAATATAAATAGCACAATTAAAAGACTGTTAATACTAATTTTAATACAACTATACGTACAAAATAATGACTGATATACGCTAATAATTCTACTATCACACGGCAATAATTGATTGATTCGGAAGATTCATGTAAATAGTGATTAACCGTCTACGTATATGACGTGACGTCGAAAAAATATAAAATATCACATGTACGACTGGTTATACAATCCTTTCGACATATATAAACCATATTTGTTACATATTTAGTATTTTAAATGGAATGTCGTTTTATCTCGTCGTAAATTCGGAAATATTGATAAACGGCGGCAGTGGTGAAATTATTCCCGGTAAACATACGTATATATCATTATTTATTATTACGTAAGAAAGTTAAAAATATAAACTTAGTCATTCGCATATTTCGAATCTATTCTCTTTGGTACACGTGTTAACAATAATTTAATACGGCAAATTGAATGTTATAATAAAAATATGTACAAATATGCATAATAAAATTTTTTTTTATACAAAGTTCGATTATTAAAATATAATTTTAAAATTAGTTTCATCAGAAAACGTAATCAAAACCGCATTATTATATTCATTGTAACTGATAATTTATCAATAGTTTTTTGCGATGTAATATAAATAGCACAATTAAAAGACTGTTAATACTAATTTTAATACAACTATACGTACAAAATAATGACTGATATACGCTAATAATTCTACTATCACACGGCAATAATTGATTGATTCGGAAGATTCATGTAAATAGTGATTAACCGTCTACGTATATGACGTGACGTCGAAAAAATATAAAATATCACATGTACGACTGGTTATACAATCCTTTCGACATATATAAACCATATTTGTTACATATTTAGTATTTTAAATGGAATGTCGTTTTATCTCGTCGTAAATTCGGAAATATTGATAAACGGCGGCAGTGGTGAAATTATTCCCGGTAAACATACGTATATATCATTATTTATTATTACGTAAGAAAGTTAAAAATATAAACTTAGTCATTCGCATATTTCGAATCTATTCTCTTTGGTACACGTGTTAACAATAATTTAATACGGCAAATTGAATGTTATAATAAAAATATGTACAAATATGCATAATAAAATTTTTTTTTATACAAAGTTCGATTATTCAAATATAATTTTAAAATTAGTTTCATCAGAAAACGTAATCAAAACCGCATTATTATATTCATTGTAACTGATAATTTATCAATAGTTTTTTGCGATGTAATATAAATAGCACAATTAAAAGACTGTTAATACTAATTTTAATACAACTATACGTACAAAATAATGACTGATATACGCTAATAATTCTACTATCATACGGCAATAATTGATTGATTCGGAAGATTCATGTAAATAGTGATTAACCGTCTACGTATATGACGTGACGTCGAAAAAATATAAAATATCACATGTACGACTGGTTATACAATCCTTTCGACATATATAAACCATATTTGTTACATATTTAGTATTTTAAATGGAATGTCGTTTTATCTCGTCGTAAATTCGGAAATATTGATAAACGGCGCCAGTGGTGAAATTATTCCCGGTAAACATACGTATATTTCATTATTTATTATTACGTAAGAAAGTTAAAAATATAAACTTAGTCATTCGCATATTTCGAATCTATTCTCTTTGGTACACGTGTTAACAATAATTTAATACGGCAAATTGAATGTTATAATAAAAATATGTACAAATATGCATAATAAAATTTTTTTTTATACAAAGTTCGATTATTAAAATATAATTTTAAAATTAGTTTCATCAGAAAACGTAATCAAAACCGCATTATTATATTCATTGTAACTGATAATTTATCAATAGTTTTTTGCGATGTAATATAAATAGCACAATTAAAAGATTGTTAATACTAATTTTAATACAACTATACGTACAAAATAATGACTGATATACGCTAATAATTCTACTATCATACGGCAATAATTGATTGATTCGGAAGATGCATGTAAATAGTGATTAACCGTCTACGTATATGACGTGACGTCGAAGAAATATAAAATATCACATGTACGACTGGTTATACAATCCTTTCGACATATATAAACCATATTTGTTACATATTTAGTATTTTAAATGGAATGTCGTTTTATCTCGTCGTAAATTCGGAAATATTGATAAACGGCGGCAGTGGTGAAATTATTCCCGGTAAACATACGTATATATCATTATTTATTATTACGTAAGAAAGTTAAAAATATAAACTTAGTCATTCGCATATTTCGAATCTATTCTCTTTGGTACACGTGTTAACAATAATTTAATACGGCAAATTGAATGTTGTAATAAAAATATGTACAAATAGACATAATAAAATTTTTTTTTATACAATGTTCGATTATTAAAATATAATTTTAAAATTAGTTTCATCAGAAAACGTAATCAAAACCGCATTATTATATTCATTGTAACTGATAATTTATCAATAGTTTTTTGCGATGTAATATAAATAGCACAATAAAAAGATTGTTAATACTAATTTTAATACAACTATACGTACAAAATAATGACTGATATACGCTAATAATTCTACTATCATACGGCAATAATTGACTGATTCGGAAGATGCATGTAAATAGTGATTAACCGTCTACGTATATGACGTGACGTCGAAAAAATATAAAATATCACATGTACGACTGGTTATACAATCCTTTCGACATATATAAACCATACTTGTTACATATTTAGTATTTTAAATGGAATGTCGTTTTATCTCGTCGTAAATTCGGAAATATTGATAAACGGCGGCAGTGGTGAAATTATTCCCGGTAAACATACGTATATATCATTATTTATTATTACGTAAGAAAGTTAAAAATATAAACTTAGTCATTCGCATATTTCGAATCTATTCTCTTTGGTACACGTGTTAACAATAATTTAATACGGCAAATTGAATGTTATAATAAAAATATGTACAAATATGCATAATAAAATTTTTTTTTATACAAAGTTCGATTATTCAAATATAATTTTAAAATTAATTTCATCAGAAAACGTAATCAAAACCGCATTATTATATTCATTGTAACTGATAATTTATCAATAGTTTTTTGCGATGTAATATAAATAGCACAATTAAAAGACTGTTAATACTAATTTTAATACAACTATACGTACAAAATAATGACTGATATACGCTAATAATTCTACCATCACACGGCAATAATTGATTGATTCGGAAGATGCATGTAAATAGTGATTAACCGTCTACGTATATGACGTGACGTCGAAAAAATATAAAATATCACATGTACGACTGGTTATACAATCCTTTCGACATATATAAACCATATTTGTTACATATTTAGTATTTTAAATGGAATGTCGTTTTATCTCGTCGTAAATTCGGAAATATTGATAAACGGCGGCAGTGGTGAAATTATTCCCGGTAAACATACGTATATATCATTATTTATTATTACGTAAGAAAGTTAAAAATATAAACTTAGTCATTCGCATATTTCGAATCTATTCTCTTTGGTACACGTGTTAACAATAATTTAATACGGCAAATTGAATGTTATAATAAAAATATGTACAAATATGCATAATAAAATTTTTTTTTATAGAAAGTTCGATTATTCAAATATAATTTTAAAATTAGTTTCATCAGAAAACGTAATCAAAACCGCATTATTATATTCATTGTAACTGATAATTTATCAATAGTTTTTTGCGATGTAATATAAATAGCACAATTAAAAGACTGTTAATACTAATTTTAATACAACTATAGGTACAAAATAATGACTGATATACGCTAATAATTCTACTATCACACGGCAATAATTGATTGATTCGGAAGATGCATGTAAATAGTGATTAACCGTCTACGTATATGACGTGACGTCGAAAAAATATAAAATATCACATGTACGACTGGTTATACAATACTTTCGACATATATAAACCATATTTGTTACATATTTAGTATTTTAAATGGAATGTCGTTTTATCTCGTCGTAAATTCGGAAATATTGATAAACGGCGGCAGTGGTGAAATTATTCCCGGTAAACATACGTATATATCATTATTTATTATTACGTAAGAAAGTTAAAAATATAAACTTAGTCATTCGCATATTTCGAATCTATTCTCTTTGGTACACGTGTTAACAATAATTTAATACGGCAAATTGAATGTTATAATAAAAATATGTACAAATATGCATAATAAAATTTTTTTTTATACAAAGTTCGATTATTAAAATATAATTTTAAAATTAGTTTCATCAGAAAACGTAATCAAAACCGCATTATTATATTCATTGTAACTGATAATTTATCAATAGTTTTTTGCGATGTAATATAAATAGCAAAATTAAAAGACTGTTAATACTAATTTTAATACAACTATACGTACAAAATAATGACTGATATACGCTAATAATTCTACTATCATACGGCAATAATTGATTGATTCGGAAGATGCATGTAAATAGTGATTAACCGTCTACGTATATGACGTGACGTCGAAAAAATATAAAATATCACATGTACGACTGGTTATACAATCCTTTCGACATACATAAACCATATTTGTTACATATTTAGTATTTTAAATGGAATGTCGTTTTATCTCGTCGTAAATTCGGAAATATTGATAAACGGCGGCAGTGGTGAAATTATTCCCGGTAAACATACGTATATATCATTATTTATTATTACGTAAGAAAGTTAAAAATATAAACTTAGTCATTCGCATATTTCGAATCTATTCTCTTTGGTACACGTGTTAACAATAATTTAATACGGCAAATTGAATGTTATAATAAAAATATGTACAAATATGCATAATAAAATTTTTTTTTATACAAAGTTCGATTATTAAAATATAATTTTAAAATTAGTTTCATCAGAAAACGTAATCAAAACCGCATTATTATATTCATTGTAACTGATAATTTTTCAATAGTTTTTTGCGATGTAATATAAATAGCACAATTAAAAGACTGTTAATACTAATTTTAATACAACTATACGTACAAAATAATGACTGATATACGCTAATAATTCTACTATCACACGGCAATAATTGATTGATTCGGAAGATGCATGTAAATAGTGATTAACCGTCTACGTATATGACGTGACGTCGAAAAAATATAAAATATCACATGTACGACTGGTTATACAACCCTTTCGACATATATAAACCATATTTGTTACATATTTAGTATTTTAAATGGAATGTCGTTTTATCTCGTCGTAAATTCGGAAATATTAATAAACGGCGGCAGTGGTGAAATTATTCCCGGTAAACATACGTATATATCATTATTTATTATTACGTAAGAAAGTTAAAAATATAAACTTAGTCATTCGCATATTTCGAATCTATTCTCTTTGGTACACGTGTTAACAATAATTTAATACGGCAAATTGAATGTTATAATAAAAATATGTACAAATATGCATAATAAAATTTTTTTTTATACAAAGTTCGATTATTAAAATATAATTTTAAAATTAGTTTCATCAGAAAACGTAATCAAAACCGCATTATTATATTCATTGTAACTGATAATTTATCAATAGTTTTTTGCGATGTAATATAAATAGCACAATTAAAAGACTGTTAATACTAATTTTAATACAACTATACGTACAAAATAATGACTGATATACGCTAATAATTCTACTATCACACGGCAATAATTGATTGATTCGGAAGATGCATGTATATAGTGATTAACCGTCTACGTATATGACGTGACGTCGAAAAAATATAAAATATCACATGTACGACTGGTTATACAACCCTTTCGACATATATAAACCATATTTGTTACATATTTAGTATTTTAAATGGAATGTCGTTTTATCTCGTCGTAAATTCGGAAATATTGATAAACGGCGGCAGTGGTGAAATTATTCCCGGTAAACATACGTATATATCATTATTTATTATTACGTAAGAAAGTTAAAAATATAAACTTAGTCATTCGCATATTTCGAATCTATTCTCTTTGGTACACGTGTTAACAATAATTTAATACGGCAAATTGAATGTTATAATAAAAATATGTACAAATATGCATAATAAAATTTTTTTTTATACAAAGTTCGATTATTCAAATATAATTTTAAAATTAGTTTCATCAGAAAACGTAATCAAAACCGCATTATTATATTCATTGTAACTGATAATTTATCAATAGTTTTTTGCGATGTAATATAAATAGCACAATTAAAAGACTGTTAATACTAATTTTAATACAACTATACGTACAAAATAATGACTGATATACGCTAATAATTCTACTATCACACGGCAATAATTGATTGATTCGGAAGATTCATGTAAATAGTGATTAACCGTCTACGTATATGACGTGACGTCGAAAAAATATAAAATATCACATGTACGACTGGTTATACAATCCTTTCGACATATATAAACCATATTTGTTACATATTTAGTATTTTAAATGGAATGTCGTTTTATCTCGTCGTAAATTCGGAAATATTGATAAACGGCGGCAGTGGTGAAATTATTCCCGGTAAACATACGTATATATCATTATTTATTATTACGTAAGAAAGTTAAAAATATAAACTTAGTCATTCGCATATTTCGAATCTATTCTCTTTGGTACACGTGTTAACAATAATTTAATACGGCAAATTGAATGTTTTAATAAAAATATGTACAAATATGCATAATAAAATTTTTTTTTATACAAAGTTCGATTATTCAAATATAATTTTAAAATTAATTTCATCAGAAAACGTAATCAAAACCGCATTATTATATTCATTGTAACTGATAATTTATCAATAGTTTTTTGCGATGTAATATAAATAGCACAATTAAAAGACTGTTAATACTAATTTTAATACAACTATACGTACAAAATAATGACTGATATACGCTAATAATTCTACTATCACACGGCAATAATTGATTGATTCGGAAGATGCATGTAAATAGTGATTAACCGTCTACGTATATGACGTGACGTCGAAAAAATATAAAATATCACATGTACGACTGGTTATACAATCCTTTCGACATATATAAACCATATTTGTTACATATTTAGTATTTTAAATGGAATGTCGTTTTATCTCGTCGTAAATTCGGAAATATTGATAAACGGCGGCAGTGGTGAAATTATTCCCGGTAAACATACGTATATATCATTATTTATTATTACGTAAGAAAGTTAAAAATATAAACTTAGTCATTCGCATATTTCGAATCTATTCTCTTTGGTACACGTGTTAACAATAATTTAATACGGCAAATTGAATGTTATAATAAAAATATGTACAAATATGCATAATAAAATTTTTTTTTATACAAAGTTCGATTATTCAAATATAATTTTAAAATTAGTTTCATCAGAAAACGTAATCAAAACCGCATTATTATATTCATTGTAACTGATAATTTATCAATAGTTTTTTGCGATGTAATATAAATAGCACAATTAAAAGACTGTTAATACTAATTTTAATACAACTATACGTACAAAATAATGACTGATATACGCTAATAATTCTACTATCACACGGCAATAATTGATTGATTCGGAAGATGCATGTAAATAGTGATTAACCGTCTACGTATATGACGTGACGTCGAAAAAATATAAAATATCACATGTACGACTGGTTATACAATCCTTTCGACATATATAAACCATATTTGTTACATATTTAGTATTTTAAATGGAATGTCGTTTTATCTCGTCGTAAATTCGGAAATATTGATAAACGGCGGCAGTGGTGAAATTATTCCCGGTAAACATACGTATATATCATTATTTATTATTACGTAAGAAAGTTAAAAATATAAACTTAGTCATTCGCATATTTCGAATCTATTCTCTTTGGTACACGTGTTAACAATAATTTAATACGGCAAATTGAATGTTATAATAAAAATATGTACAAATAGACATAATAAAATTTTTTTTTATACAAAGTTCGATTATTCAAATATAATTTTAAAATTAGTTTCATCAGAAAACGTAATCAAAACCGCATTATTATATTCATTGTAACTGATAATTTATCAATAGTTTTTTGCGATGTAATATAAATAGCACAATTAAAAGACTGTTAATACTAATTTTAATACAACTATACGTACAAAATAATGACTGATATACGCTAATAATTCTACTATCACACGGCAATAATTGATTGATTCGGAAGATTCATGTAAATAGTGATTAACCGTCTACGTATATGACGTGACGTCGAAAAAATATAAAATATCACATGTACGACTGGTTATACAATCCTTTCGACATATATAAACCATATTTGTTACATATTTAGTATTTTAAATGGAATGTCGTTTTATCTCGTCGTAAATTCGGAAATATTGATAAACGGCGGCAGTGGTGAAATTATTCCCGGTAAACATACGTATATATCATTATTTATTATTACGTAAGAAAGTTAAAAATATAAACTTAGTCATTCGCATATTTCGAATCTATTCTCTTTGGTACACGTGTTAACAATAATTTAATACGGCAAATTGAATGTTATAATAAAAATATGTACAAATATGCATAATAAAATTTTTTTTTATACAAAGTTCGATTATTAAAATATAATTTTAAAATTAGTTTCATCAGAAAACGTAATCAAAACCGCATTATTATATTCATTGTAACTGATAATTTATCAATAGTTTTTTGCGATGTAATATAAATAGCACAATTAAAAGACTGTTAATACTAATTTTAATACAACTATACGTACAAAATAATGACTGATATACGCTAATAATTCTACTATCACACGGCAATAATTGATTGATTCGGAAGATTCATGTAAATAGTGATTAACCGTCTACGTATATGACGTGACGTCGAAAAAATATAAAATATCACATGTACGACTGGTTATACAATCCTTTCGACATATATAAACCATATTTGTTACATATTTAGTATTTTAAATGGAATGTCGTTTTATCTCGTCGTAAATTCGGAAATATTGATAAACGGCGGCAGTGGTGAAATTATTCCCGGTAAACATACGTATATATCATTATTTATTATTACGTAAGAAAGTTAAAAATATAAACTTAGTCATTCGCATATTTCGAATCTATTCTCTTTGGTACACGTGTTAACAATAATTTAATACGGCAAATTGAATGTTATAATAAAAATATGTACAAATATGCATAATAAAATTTTTTTTTATACAAAGTTCGATTATTCAAATATAATTTTAAAATTAGTTTCATCAGAAAACGTAATCAAAACCGCATTATTATATTCATTGTAACTGATAATTTATCAATAGTTTTTTGCGATGTAATATAAATAGCACAATTAAAAGACTGTTAATACTAATTTTAATACAACTATACGTACAAAATAATGACTGATATACGCTAATAATTCTACTATCATACGGCAATAATTGACTGATTCGGAAGATGCATGTAAATAGTGATTAACCGTCTACGTATATGACGTGACGTCGAAAAAATATAAAATATCACATGTACGACTGGTTATACAATCCTTTCGACATATATAAACCATATTTGTTACATATTTAGTATTTTAAATGGAATGTCGTTTTATCTCGTCGTAAATTCGGAATTATTGATAAACGGCGGCAGTGGTGAAATAAGTCCCGGTAAACATACGTATATATCATTATTTATTATTACGTAAGAAAGTTAAAAATATAAACTTAGTCATTCGCATATTTCGAATCTATTCTCTTTGGTACACGTGTTAACAATAATTTAATACGGCAAATTGAATGTTATAATAAAAATATGTACAAATATGCATAATAAAATTTTTTTTTATACAAAGTTCGATTATTAAAATATAATTTTAAAATTAGTTTCATCAGAAAACGTAATCAAAACCGCATTATTATATTCATTGTAACTGATAATTTATCAATAGTTTTTTGCGATGTAATATAAATAGCACAATTAAAAGACTGTTAATACTAATTTTAATACAACTATACGTACAAAATAATGACTGATATACGCTAATAATTCTACTATCATACGGCAATAATTGATTGATTCGGAAGATTCATGTAAATAGTGATTAACCGTCTACGTATATGACGTGACGTCGAAAAAATATAAAATATCACATGTACGACTGGTTATACAATCCTTTCGACATATATAAACCATATTTGTTACATATTTAGTATTTTAAATGGAATGTCGTTTTATCTCGTCGTAAATTCGGAAATATTGATAAACGGCGCCAGTGGTGAAATTATTCCCGGTAAACATACGTATATTTCATTATTTATTATTACGTAAGAAAGTTAAAAATATAAACTTAGTCATTCGCATATTTCGAATCTATTCTCTTTGGTACACGTGTTAACAATAATTTAATACGGCAAATTGAATGTTATAATAAAAATATGTACAAATATGCATAATAAAATTTTTTTTTATACAAAGTTCGATTATTAAAATATAATTTTAAAATTAGTTTCATCAGAAAACGTAATCAAAACCGCATTATTATATTCATTGTAACTGATAATTTATCAATAGTTTTTTGCGATGTAATATAAATAGCACAATTAAAAGATTGTTAATACTAATTTTAATACAACTATACGTACAAAATAATGACTGATATACGCTAATAATTCTACTATCATACGGCAATAATTGATTGATTCGGAAGATGCATGTAAATAGTGATTAACCGTCTACGTATATGACGTGACGTCGAAGAAATATAAAATATCACATGTACGACTGGTTATACAATCCTTTCGACATATATAAACCATATTTGTTACATATTTAGTATTTTAAATGGAATGTCGTTTTATCTCGTCGTAAATTCGGAAATATTGATAAACGGCGGCAGTGGTGAAATTATTCCCGGTAAACATACGTATATATCATTATTTATTATTACGTAAGAAAGTTAAAAATATAAACTTAGTCATTCGCATATTTCGAATCTATTCTCTTTGGTACACGTGTTAACAATAATTTAATACGGCAAATTGAATGTTGTAATAAAAATATGTACAAATAGACATAATAAAATTTTTTTTTATACAATGTTCGATTATTAAAATATAATTTTAAAATTAGTTTCATCAGAAAACGTAATCAAAACCGCATTATTATATTCATTGTAACTGATAATTTATCAATAGTTTTTTGCGATGTAATATAAATAGCACAATAAAAAGATTGTTAATACTAATTTTAATACAACTATACGTACAAAATAATGACTGATATACGCTAATAATTCTACTATCATACGGCAATAATTGACTGATTCGGAAGATGCATGTAAATAGTGATTAACCGTCTACGTATATGACGTGACGTCGAAAAAATATAAAATATCACATGTACGACTGGTTATACAATCCTTTCGACATATATAAACCATACTTGTTACATATTTAGTATTTTAAATGGAATGTCGTTTTATCTCGTCGTAAATTCGGAAATATTGATAAACGGCGGCAGTGGTGAAATTATTCCCGGTAAACATACGTATATATCATTATTTATTATTACGTAAGAAAGTTAAAAATATAAACTTAGTCATTCGCATATTTCGAATCTATTCTCTTTGGTACACGTGTTAACAATAATTTAATACGGCAAATTGAATGTTATAATAAAAATATGTACAAATAGACATAATAAAATTTTTTTTTATACAAAGTTCGATTATTAAAATATAATTTTAAAATTAGTTTCATCAGAAAACGTAATCAAAACCGCATTATTATATTCATTGTAACTGATAATTTATCAATAGTTTTTTGCGATGTAATATAAATAGCACAATTAAAAGATTGTTAATACTAATTTTAATACAACTATACGTACAAAATAATGACTGATATACGCTAATAATTCTACTATCATACGGCAATAATTGATTGATTCGGAAGATGCATGTAAATAGTGATTAACCGTCTACGTATATGACGTGACGTCGAAGAAATATAAAATATCACATGTACGACTGGTTATACAATCCTTTCGACATATATAAACCATATTTGTTACATATTTAGTATTTTAAATGGAATGTCGTTTTATCTCGTCGTAAATTCGGAAATATTGATAAACGGCGGCAGTGGTGAAATTATTCCCGGTAAACATACGTATATATCATTATTTATTATTACGTAAGAAAGTTAAAAATATAAACTTAGTCATTCGCATATTTCGAATCTATTCTCTTTGGTACACGTGTTAACAATAATTTAATACGGCAAATTGAATGTTATAATAAAAATATGTAAAAATAGACATAATAAAATTTTTTTTTATACAATGTTCGATTATTAAAATATAATTTTAAAATTAGTTTCATCAGAAAACGTAATCAAAACCGCATTATTATATTCATTGTAACTGATAATTTATCAATAGTTTTTTGCGATGTAATATAAATAGCACAATTAAAAGACTGTTAATACTAATTTTAATACAACTATACGTACAAAATAATGACTGATATACGCTAATAATTCTACTATCATACGGCAATAATTGATTGATTCGGAAGATTCATGTAAATAGTGATTAACCGTCTACGTATATGACGTGACGTCGAAAAAATATAAAATATCACATGTACGACTGGTTATACAATCCTTTCGACATATATAAACCATATTTGTTACATATTTAGTATTTTAAATGGAATGTCGTTTTATCTCGTCGTAAATTCGGAAATATTGATAAACGGCGCCAGTGGTGAAATTATTCCCGGTAAACATACGTATATTTCATTATTTATTATTACGTAAGAAAGTTAAAAATATAAACTTAGTCATTCGCATATTTCGAATCTATTCTCTTTGGTACACGTGTTAACAATAATTTAATACGGCAAATTGAATGTTATAATAAAAATATGTACAAATATGCATAATAAAATTTTTTTTTATACAAAGTTCGATTATTAAAATATAATTTTAAAATTAGTTTCATCAGAAAACGTAATCAAAACCGCATTATTATATTCAATGTAACTGATAATTTATCAATAGTTTTTTGCGATGTAATATAAATAGCACAATTAAAAGATTGTTAATACTAATTTTAATACAACTATACGTACAAAATAATGACTGATATACGCTAATAATTCTACTATCATACGGCAATAATTGATTGATTCGGAAGATGCATGTAAATAGTGATTAACCGTCTACGTATATGACGTGACGTCGAAGAAATATAAAATATCACATGTACGACTGGTTATACAATCCTTTCGACATATATAAACCATATTTGTTACATATTTAGTATTTTAAATGGAATGTCGTTTTATCTCGTCGTAAATTCGGAAATATTGATAAACGGCGGCAGTGGTGAAATTATTCCCGGTAAACATACGTATATATCATTATTTATTATTACGTAAGAAAGTTAAAAATATAAACTTAGTCATTCGCATATTTCGAATCTATTCTCTTTGGTACACGTGTTAACAATAATTTAATACGGCAAATTGAATGTTATAATAAAAATATGTACAAATATGCATAATAAAATTTTTTTTTTATACAAAGTTCGATTATTAAAATATAATTTTAAAATTAGTTTCATCAGAAAACGTAATCAAAACCGCATTATTATATTCATTGTAACTGATAATTTATCAATAGTTTTTTGCGATGTAATATAAATAGCACAATTAAAAGACTGTTAATACTAATTTTAATACAACTATACGTACAAAATAATGACTGATATACGCTAATAATTCTACTATCATACGGCAATAATTGACTGATTCGGAAGATGCATGTAAATAGTGATTAACCGTCTACGTATATGACGTGACGTCGAAAAAATATAAAATATCACATGTACGACTGGTTATACAATCCTTTCGACATATATAAACCATATTTGTTACATATTTAGTATTTTAAATGGAATGTCGTTTTATCTCGTCGTAAATTCGGAATTATTGATAAACGGCGGCAGTGGTGAAATAAGTCCCGGTAAACATACGTATATATCATTATTTATTATTACGTAAGAAAGTTAAAAATATAAACTTAGTCATTCGCATATTTCGAATCTATTCTCTTTGGTACACGTGTTAACAATAATTTAATACGGCAAATTGAATGTTATAATAAAAATATGTACAAATATGCATAATAAAATTTTTTTTTATACAAAGTTCGATTATTAAAATATAATTTTAAAATTAGTTTCATCAGAAAACGTAATCAAAACCGCATTATTATATTCATTGTAACTGATAATTTATCAATAGTTTTTTGCGGTGTAATATAAATAGCACAATTAAAAGACTGTTAATACTAATTTTAATACAACTATACGTACAAAATAATGACTGATATACGCTAATAATTCTACTATCATACGGCAATAATTGATTGATTCGGAAGATTCATGTAAATAGTGATTAACCGTCTACGTATATGACGTGACGTCGAAAAAATATAAAATATCACATGTACGACTGGTTATACAATCCTTTCGACATATATAAACCATATTTGTTACATATTTAGTATTTTAAATGGAATGTCGTTTTATCTCGTCGTAAATTCGGAAATATTGATAAACGGCGGCAGTGGTGAAATTATTCCCGGTAAACATACGTATATATCATTATTTATTATTACGTAAGAAAGTTAAAAATATAAACTTAGTCATTCGCATATTTCGAATCTATTCTCTTTGGTACACGTGTTAACAATAATTTAATACGGCAAATTGAATGTTATAATAAAAATATGTACAAATATGCATAATAAAATTTTTTTTTATACAAAGTTCGATTATTCAAATATAATTTTAAAATTAGTTTCATCAGAAAACGTAATCAAAACCGCATTATTATATTCATTGTAACTGATAATTTATCAATAGTTTTTTGCGATGTAATATAAATAGCACAATTAAAAGACTGTTAATACTAATTTTAATACAACTATACGTACAAAATAATGACTGATATACGCTAATAATTCTACTATCACACGGCAATAATTGATTGATTCGGAAGATTCATGTAAATAGTGATTAACCGTCTACGTATATGACGTGACGTCGAAAAAATATAAAATATCACATGTACGACTGGTTATACAATCCTTTCGACATATATAAACCATATTTGTTACATATTTAGTATTTTAAATGGAATGTCGTTTTATCTCGTCGTAAATTCGGAAATATTGATAAACGGCGGCAGTGGTGAAATTATTCCCGGTAAACATACGTATATATCATTATTTATTATTACGTAAGAAAGTTAAAAATATAAACTTAGTCATTCGCATATTTCGAATCTATTCTCTTTGGTACACGTGTTAACAATAATTTAATACGGCAAATTGAATGTTATAATAAAAATATGTACAAATATGCATAATAAAATTTTTTTTTATACAAAGTTCGATTATTCAAATATAATTTTAAAATTAGTTTCATCAGAAAACGTAATCAAAACCGCATTATTATATTCATTGTAACTGATAATTTATCAATAGTTTTTTGCGATGTAATATAAATAGCACAATTAAAAGACTGTTAATACTAATTTTAATACAACTATACGTACAAAATAATGACTGATATACGCTAATAATTCTACTATCACACGGCAATAATTGATTGATTCGGAAGATTCATGTAAATAGTGATTAACCGTCTACGTATATGACGTGACGTCGAAAAAATATAAAATATCACATGTACGACTGGTTATACAATCCTTTCGACATATATAAACCATATTTGTTACATATTTAGTATTTTAAATGGAATGTCGTTTTATCTCGTCGTAAATTCGGAAATATTGATAAACGGCGGCAGTGGTGAAATTATTCCCGGTAAACATACGTATATATCATTATTTATTATTACGTAAGAAAGTTAAAAATATAAACTTAGTCATTCGCATATTTCGAATCTATTCTCTTTGGTACACGTGTTAACAATAATTTAATACGGCAAATTGAATGTTATAATAAAAATATGTACAAATATGCATAATAAAATTTTTTTTTATACAAAGTTCGATTATTAAAATATAATTTTAAAATTAGTTTCATCAGAAAACGTAATCAAAACCGCATTATTATATTCATTGTAACTGATAATTTATCAATAGTTTTTTGCGATGTAATATAAATAGCACAATTAAAAGACTGTTAATACTAATTTTAATACAACTATACGTACAAAATAATGACTGATATACGCTAATAATTCTACTATCACACGGCAATAATTGATTGATTCGGAAGATTCATGTAAATAGTGATTAACCGTCTACGTATATGACGTGACGTCGAAAAAATATAAAATATCACATGTACGACTGGTTATACAATCCTTTCGACATATATAAACCATATTTGTTACATATTTAGTATTTTAAATGGAATGTCGTTTTATCTCGTCGTAAATTCGGAAATATTGATAAACGGCGGCAGTGGTGAAATTATTCCCGGTAAACATACGTATATATCATTATTTATTATTACGTAAGAAAGTTAAAAATATAAACTTAGTCATTCGCATATTTCGAATCTATTCTCTTTGGTACACGTGTTAACAATAATTTAATACGGCAAATTGAATGTTATAATAAAAATATGTACAAATATGCATAATAAAATTTTTTTTTATACAAAGTTCGATTATTCAAATATAATTTTAAAATTAGTTTCATCAGAAAACGTAATCAAAACCGCATTATTATATTCATTGTAACTGATAATTTATCAATAGTTTTTTGCGATGTAATATAAATAGCACAATTAAAAGACTGTTAATACTAATTTTAATACAACTATACGTACAAAATAATGACTGATATACGCTAATAATTCTACTATCATACGGCAATAATTGACTGATTCGGAAGATGCATGTAAATAGTGATTAACCGTCTACGTATATGACGTGACGTCGAAAAAATATAAAATATCACATGTACGACTGGTTATACAATCCTTTCGACATATATAAACCATATTTGTTACATATTTAGTATTTTAAATGGAATGTCGTTTTATCTCGTCGTAAATTCGGAATTATTGATAAACGGCGGCAGTGGTGAAATAAGTCCCGGTAAACATACGTATATATCATTATTTATTATTACGTAAGAAAGTTAAAAATATAAACTTAGTCATTCGCATATTTCGAATCTATTCTCTTTGGTACACGTGTTAACAATAATTTAATACGGCAAATTGAATGTTATAATAAAAATATGTACAAATATGCATAATAAAATTTTTTTTTATACAAAGTTCGATTATTAAAATATAATTTTAAAATTAGTTTCATCAGAAAACGTAATCAAAACCGCATTATTATATTCATTGTAACTGATAATTTATCAATAGTTTTTTGCGATGTAATATAAATAGCACAATTAAAAGACTGTTAATACTAATTTTAATACAACTATACGTACAAAATAATGACTGATATACGCTAATAATTCTACTATCATACGGCAATAATTGATTGATTCGGAAGATTCATGTAAATAGTGATTAACCGTCTACGTATATGACGTGACGTCGAAAAAATATAAAATATCACATGTACGACTGGTTATACAATCCTTTCGACATATATAAACCATATTTGTTACATATTTAGTATTTTAAATGGAATGTCGTTTTATCTCGTCGTAAATTCGGAAATATTGATAAACGGCGCCAGTGGTGAAATTATTCCCGGTAAACATACGTATATTTCATTATTTATTATTACGTAAGAAAGTTAAAAATATAAACTTAGTCATTCGCATATTTCGAATCTATTCTCTTTGGTACACGTGTTAACAATAATTTAATACGGCAAATTGAATGTTATAATAAAAATATGTACAAATATGCATAATAAAATTTTTTTTTATACAAAGTTCGATTATTAAAATATAATTTTAAAATTAGTTTCATCAGAAAACGTAATCAAAACCGCATTATTATATTCATTGTAACTGATAATTTATCAATAGTTTTTTGCGATGTAATATAAATAGCACAATTAAAAGATTGTTAATACTAATTTTAATACAACTATACGTACAAAATAATGACTGATATACGCTAATAATTCTACTATCATACGGCAATAATTGATTGATTCGGAAGATGCATGTAAATAGTGATTAACCGTCTACGTATATGACGTGACGTCGAAGAAATATAAAATATCACATGTACGACTGGTTATACAATCCTTTCGACATATATAAACCATATTTGTTACATATTTAGTATTTTAAATGGAATGTCGTTTTATCTCGTCGTAAATTCGGAAATATTGATAAACGGCGGCAGTGGTGAAATTATTCCCGGTAAACATACGTATATATCATTATTTATTATTACGTAAGAAAGTTAAAAATATAAACTTAGTCATTCACATATTTCGAATCTATTCTCTTTGGTACACGTGTTAACAATAATTTAATACGGCAAATTGAATGTTGTAATAAAAATATGTACAAATAGACATAATAAAATTTTTTTTTATACAATGTTCGATTATTAAAATATAATTTTAAAATTAGTTTCATCAGAAAACGTAATCAAAACCGCATTATTATATTCATTGTAACTGATAATTTATCAATAGTTTTTTGCGATGTAATATAAATAGCACAATAAAAAGATTGTTAATACTAATTTTAATACAACTATACGTACAAAATAATGACTGATATACGCTAATAATTCTACTATCATACGGCAATAATTGACTGATTCGGAAGATGCATGTAAATAGTGATTAACCGTCTACGTATATGACGTGACGTCGAAAAAATATAAAATATCACATGTACGACTGGTTATACAATCCTTTCGACATATATAAACCATACTTGTTACATATTTAGTATTTTAAATGGAATGTCGTTTTATCTCGTCGTAAATTCGGAAATATTGATAAACGGCGGCAGTGGTGAAATTATTCCCGGTAAACATACGTATATATCATTATTTATTATTACGTAAGAAAGTTAAAAATATAAACTTAGTCATTCGCATATTTCGAATCTATTCTCTTTGGTACACGTGTTAACAATAATTTAATACGGCAAATTGAATGTTATAATAAAAATATGTACAAATAGACATAATAAAATTTTTTTTTATACAAAGTTCGATTATTAAAATATAATTTTAAAATTAGTTTCATCAGAAAACGTAATCAAAACCGCATTATTATATTCATTGTAACTGATAATTTATCAATAGTTTTTTGCGATGTAATATAAATAGCACAATTAAAAGATTGTTAATACTAATTTTAATACAACTATACGTACAAAATAATGACTGATATACGCTAATAATTCTACTATCATACGGCAATAATTGATTGATTCGGAAGATGCATGTAAATAGTGATTAACCGTCTACGTATATGACGTGACGTCGAAGAAATATAAAATATCACATGTACGACTGGTTATACAATCCTTTCGACATATATAAACCATATTTGTTACATATTTAGTATTTTAAATGGAATGTCGTTTTATCTCGTCGTAAATTCGGAAATATTGATAAACGGCGGCAGTGGTGAAATTATTCCCGGTAAACATACGTATATATCATTATTTATTATTACGTAAGAAAGTTAAAAATATAAACTTAGTCATTCGCATATTTCGAATCTATTCTCTTTGGTACACGTGTTAACAATAATTTAATACGGCAAATTGAATGTTATAATAAAAATATGTACAAATATGCATAATAAAATTTTTTTTTATACAAAGTTCGATTATTAAAATATAATTTTAAAATTAGTTTCATCAGAAAACGTAATCAAAACCGCATTATTATATTCAATGTAACTGATAATTTATCAATAGTTTTTTGCGATGTAATATAAATAGCACAATTAAAAGATTGTTAATACTAATTTTAATACAACTATACGTACAAAATAATGACTGATATACGCTAATAATTCTACTATCATACGGCAATAATTGATTGATTCGGAAGATGCATGTAAATAGTGATTAACCGTCTACGTATATGACGTGACGTCGAAGAAATATAAAATATCACATGTACGACTGGTTATACAATCCTTTCGACATATATAAACCATATTTGTTACATATTTAGTATTTTAAATGGAATGTCGTTTTATCTCGTCGTAAATTCGGAAATATTGATAAACGGCGGCAGTGGTGAAATTATTCCCGGTAAACATACGTATATATCATTATTTATTATTACGTAAGAAAGTTAAAAATATAAACTTAGTCATTCGCATATTTCGAATCTATTCTCTTTGGTACACGTGTTAACAATAATTTAATACGGCAAATTGAATGTTATAATAAAAATATGTACAAATATGCATAATAAAATTTTTTTTTATACAAAGTTCGATTATTCAAATATAATTTTAAAATTAGTTTCATCAGAAAACGTAATCAAAACCGCATTATTATATTCATTGTAACTGATAATTTATCAATAGTTTTTTGCGATGTAATATAAATAGCACAATTAAAAGACTGTTAATACTAATTTTAATACAACTATACGTACAAAATAATGACTGATATACGCTAATAATTCTACTATCATACGGCAATAATTGACTGATTCGGAAGATGCATGTAAATAGTGATTAACCGTCTACGTATATGACGTGACGTCGAAAAAATATAAAATATCACATGTACGACTGGTTATACAATCCTTTCGACATATATAAACCATATTTGTTACATATTTAGTATTTTAAATGGAATGTCGTTTTATCTCGTCGTAAATTCGGAATTATTGATAAACGGCGGCAGTGGTGAAATAAGTCCCGGTAAACATACGTATATATCATTATTTATTATTACGTAAGAAAGTTAAAAATATAAACTTAGTCATTCGCATATTTCGAATCTATTCTCTTTGGTACACGTGTTAACAATAATTTAATACGGCAAATTGAATGTTATAATAAAAATATGTACAAATAGACATAATAAAATTTTTTTTTATACAAAGTTCGATTATTAAAATATAATTTTAAAATTAGTTTCATCAGAAAACGTAATCAAAACCGCATTATTATATTCATTGTAACTGATAATTTATCAATAGTTTTTTGCGATGTAATATAAATAGCACAATTAAAAGATTGTTAATACTAATTTTAATACAACTATACGTACAAAATAATGACTGATATACGCTAATAATTCTACTATCATACGGCAATAATTGATTGATTCGGAAGATGCATGTAAATAGTGATTAACCGTCTACGTATATGACGTGACGTCGAAGAAATATAAAATATCACATGTACGACTGGTTATACAATCCTTTCGACATATATAAACCATATTTGTTACATATTTAGTATTTTAAATGGAATGTCGTTTTATCTCGTCGTAAATTCGGAAATATTGATAAACGGCGGCAGTGGTGAAATTATTCCCGGTAAACATACGTATATATCATTATTTATTATTACGTAAGAAAGTTAAAAATATAAACTTAGTCATTCGCATATTTCGAATCTATTCTCTTTGGTACACGTGTTAACAATAATTTAATACGGCAAATTGAATGTTATAATAAAAATATGTACAAATAGACATAATAAAATTTTTTTTTATACAATGTTCGATTATTAAAATATAATTTTAAAATTAGTTTCATCAGAAAACGTAATCAAAACCGCATTATTATATTCATTGTAACTGATAATTTATCAATAGTTTTTTGCGATGTAATATAAATAGCACAATTAAAAGATTGTTAATACTAATTTTAATACAACTATACGTACAAAATAATGACTGATATACGCTAATAATTCTACTATCATACGGCAATAATTGATTGATTCGGAAGATGCATGTAAATAGTGATTAACCGTCTACGTATATGACGTGACGTCGAAGAAATATAAAATATCACATGTACGACTGGTTATACAATCCTTTCGACATATATAAACCATATTTGTTACATATTTAGTATTTTAAATGGAATGTCGTTTTATCTCGTCGTAAATTCGGAAATATTGATAAACGGCGGCAGTGGTGAAATTATTCCCGGTAAACATACGTATATATCATTATTTATTATTACGTAAGAAAGTTAAAAATATAAACTTAGTCATTCGCATATTTCGAATCTATTCTCTTTGGTACACGTGTTAACAATAATTTAATACGGCAAATTGAATGTTGTAATAAAAATATGTACAAATAGACATAATAAAATTTTTTTTTATACAATGTTCGATTATTAAAATATAATTTTAAAATTAGTTTCATCAGAAAACGTAATCAAAACCGCATTATTATATTCATTGTAACTGATAATTTATCAATAGTTTTTTGCGATGTAATATAAATAGCACAATAAAAAGATTGTTAATACTAATTTTAATACAACTATACGTACAAAATAATGACTGATATACGCTAATAATTCTACTATCCTACGGCAATAATTGACTGATTCGGAAGATGCATGTAAATAGTGATTAACCGTCTACGTATATGACGTGACGTCGAAAAAATATAAAATATCACATGTACGACTGGTTATACAATCCTTTCGACATATATAAACCATACTTGTTACATATTTAGTATTTTAAATGGAATGTCGTTTTATCTCGTCGTAAATTCGGAAATATTGATAAACGGCGGCAGTGGTGAAATTATTCCCGGTAAACATACGTATATATCATTATTTATTATTACGTAAGAAAGTTAAAAATATAAACTTAGTCATTCGCATATTTCGAATCTATTCTCTTTGGTACACGTGTTAACAATAATTTAATACGGCAAATTGAATGTTATAATAAAAATATGTACAAATAGACATAATAAAATTTTTTTTTATACAAAGTTCGATTATTAAAATATAATTTTAAAATTAGTTTCATCAGAAAACGTAATCAAAACCGCATTATTATATTCATTGTAACTGATAATTTATCAATAGTTTTTTGCGATGTAATATAAATAGCACAATTAAAAGATTGTTAATACTAATTTTAATACAACTATACGTACAAAATAATGACTGATATACGCTAATAATTCTACTATCATACGGCAATAATTGATTGATTCGGAAGATGCATGTAAATAGTGATTAACCGTCTACGTATATGACGTGACGTCGAAGAAATATAAAATATCACATGTACGACTGGTTATACAATCCTTTCGACATATATAAACCATATTTGTTACATATTTAGTATTTTAAATGGAATGTCGTTTTATCTCGTCGTAAATTCGGAAATATTGATAAACGGCGGCAGTGGTGAAATTATTCCCGGTAAACATACGTATATATCATTATTTATTATTACGTAAGAAAGTTAAAAATATAAACTTAGTCATTCGCATATTTCGAATCTATTCTCTTTGGTACACGTGTTAACAATAATTTAATACGGCAAATTGAATGTTATAATAAAAATATGTACAAATATGCATAATAAAATTTTTTTTTATACAAAGTTCGATTATTAAAATATAATTTTAAAATTAGTTTCATCAGAAAACGTAATCAAAACCGCATTATTATATTCAATGTAACTGATAATTTATCAATAGTTTTTTGCGATGTAATATAAATAGCACAATTAAAAGATTGTTAATACTAATTTTAATACAACTATACGTACAAAATAATGACTGATATACGCTAATAATTCTACTATCATACGGCAATAATTGATTGATTCGGAAGATGCATGTAAATAGTGATTAACCGTCTACGTATATGACGTGACGTCGAAGAAATATAAAATATCACATGTACGACTGGTTATACAATCCTTTCGACATATATAAACCATATTTGTTACATATTTAGTATTTTAAATGGAATGTCGTTTTATCTCGTCGTAAATTCGGAAATATTGATAAACGGCGGCAGTGGTGAAATTATTCCCGGTAAACATACGTATATATCATTATTTATTATTACGTAAGAAAGTTAAAAATATAAACTTAGTCATTCGCATATTTCGAATCTATTCTCTTTGGTACACGTGTTAACAATAATTTAATACGGCAAATTGAATGTTATAATAAAAATATGTACAAATATGCATAATAAAATTTTTTTTTATACAAAGTTCGATTATTCAAATATAATTTTAAAATTAGTTTCATCAGAAAACGTAATCAAAACCGCATTATTATATTCATTGTAACTGATAATTTATCAATAGTTTTTTGCGATGTAATATAAATAGCACAATTAAAAGACTGTTAATACTAATTTTAATACAACTATACGTACAAAATAATGACTGATATACGCTAATAATTCTACTATCATACGGCAATAATTGACTGATTCGGAAGATGCATGTAAATAGTGATTAACCGTCTACGTATATGACGTGACGTCGAAAAAATATAAAATATCACATGTACGACTGGTTATACAATCCTTTCGACATATATAAACCATATTTGTTACATATTTAGTATTTTAAATGGAATGTCGTTTTATCTCGTCGTAAATTCGGAAATATTGATAAACGGCGGCAGTGGTGAAATTATTCCCGGTAAACATACGTATATATCATTATTTATTATTACGTAAGAAAGTTAAAAATATAAACTTAGTCATTCGCATATTTCGAATCTATTCTCTTTGGTACACGTGTTAACAATAATTTAATACGGCAAATTGAATGTTATAATAAAAATATGTACAAATAGACATAATAAAATTTTTTTTTATACAATGTTCGATTATTAAAATATAATTTTAAAATTAGTTTCATCAGAAAACGTAATCAAAACCGCATTATTATATTCATTGTAACTGATAATTTATCAATAGTTTTTTGCGATGTAATATAAATAGCACAATTAAAAGACTGTTAATACTAATTTTAATACAACTATACGTACAAAATAATGACTGATATACGCTAATAATTCTACTATCATACGGCAATAATTGATTGATTCGGAAGATTCATGTAAATAGTGATTAACCGTCTACGTATATGACGTGACGTCGAAAAAATATAAAATATCACATGTACGACTGGTTATACAATCCTTTCGACATATATAAACCATATTTGTTACATATTTAGTATTTTAAATGGAATGTCGTTTTATCTCGTCGTAAATTCGGAAATATTGATAAACGGCGCCAGTGGTGAAATTATTCCCGGTAAACATACGTATATTTCATTATTTATTATTACGTAAGAAAGTTAAAAATATAAACTTAGTCATTCGCATATTTCGAATCTATTCTCTTTGGTACACGTGTTAACAATAATTTAATACGGCAAATTGAATGTTATAATAAAAATATGTACAAATATGCATAATAAAATTTTTTTTTATACAAAGTTCGATTATTAAAATATAATTTTAAAATTAGTTTCATCAGAAAACGTAATCAAAACCGCATTATTATATTCAATGTAACTGATAATTTATCAATAGTTTTTTGCGATGTAATATAAATAGCACAATTAAAAGATTGTTAATACTAATTTTAATACAACTATACGTACAAAATAATGACTGATATACGCTAATAATTCTACTATCATACGGCAATAATTGATTGATTCGGAAGATGCATGTAAATAGTGATTAACCGTCTACGTATATGACGTGACGTCGAAGAAATATAAAATATCACATGTACGACTGGTTATACAATCCTTTCGACATATATAAACCATATTTGTTACATATTTAGTATTTTAAATGGAATGTCGTTTTATCTCGTCGTAAATTCGGAAATATTGATAAACGGCGGCAGTGGTGAAATTATTCCCGGTAAACATACGTATATATCATTATTTATTATTACGTAAGAAAGTTAAAAATATAAACTTAGTCATTCGCATATTTCGAATCTATTCTCTTTGGTACACGTGTTAACAATAATTTAATACGGCAAATTGAATGTTATAATAAAAATATGTACAAATAGACATAATAAAATTTTTTTTTATACAAAGTTCGATTATTAAAATATAATTTTAAAATTAGTTTCATCAGAAAACGTAATCAAAACCGCATTATTATATTCATTGTAACTGATAATTTATCAATAGTTTTTTGCGATGTAATATAAATAGCACAATTAAAAGATTGTTAATACTAATTTTAATACAACTATACGTACAAAATAATGACTGATATACGCTAATAATTCTACTATCATACGGCAATAATTGACTGATTCGGAAGATGCATGTAAATAGTGATTAACCGTCTACGTATATGACGTGACGTCGAAGAAATATAAAATATCACATGTACGACTGGTTATACAATCCTTTCGACATATATAAACCATACTTGTTACATATTTAGTATTTTAAATGGAATGTCGTTTTATCTCGTCGTAAATTCGGAATTATTGATAAACGGCGGCAGTGGTGAAATAAGTCCCGGGAAACATACGTATATATCATTATTTATTATTACGTAAGAAAGTTAAAAATATAAACTTAGTCATTCGCATATTTCGAATCTATTCTCTTTGGTACACGTGTTAACAATAATTTAATACGGCAAATTGAATGTTATAATAAAAATATGTACAAATATGCATAATAAAATTTTTTTTTATACAAAGTTCGATTATTAAAATATAATTTTAAAATTAGTTTCATCAGAAAACGTAATCAAAACCGCATTATTATATTCATTGTAACTGATAATTTATCAATAGTTTTTTGCGATGTAATATAAATAGCACAATTAAAAGACTGTTAATACTAATTTTAATACAACTATACGTACAAAATAATGACTGATATACGCTAATAATTCTACTATCATACGGCAATAATTGATTGATTCGGAAGATTCATGTAAATAGTGATTAACCGTCTACGTATATGACGTGACGTCGAAAAAATATAAAATATCACATGTACGACTGGTTATACAATCCTTTCGACATATATAAACCATATTTGTTACATATTTAGTATTTTAAATGGAATGTCGTTTTATCTCGTCGTAAATTCGGAAATATTGATAAACGGCGGCAGTGGTGAAATTATTCCCGGTAAACATACGTATATATCATTATTTATTATTACGTAAGAAAGTTAAAAATATAAACTTAGTCATTCGCATATTTCGAATCTATTCTCTTTGGTACACGTGTTAACAATAATTTAATACGGCAAATTGAATGTTGTAATAAAAATATGTACAAATAGACATAATAAAATTTTTTTTTATACAATGTTCGATTATTAAAATATAATTTTAAAATTAGTTTCATCAGAAAACGTAATCAAAACCGCATTATTATATTCATTGTAACTGATAATTTATCAATAGTTTTTTGCGATGTAATATAAATAGCACAATAAAAAGATTGTTAATACTAATTTTAATACAACTATACGTACAAAATAATGACTGATATACACTAATAATTCTACTATCCTACGGCAATAATTGACTGATTCGGAAGATGCATGTAAATAGTGATTAACCGTCTACGTATATGACGTGACGTCGAAGAAATATAAAATATCACATGTACGACTGGTTATACAATCCTTTCGACATATATAAACCATATTTGTTACATATTTAGTATTTTAAATGGAATGTCGTTTTATCTCGTCGTAAATTCGGAAATATTGATAAACGGCGGCAGTGGTGAAATTATTCCCGGTAAACATACGTATATATCATTATTTATTATTACGTAAGAAAGTTAAAAATATAAACTTAGTCATTCGCATATTTCGAATCTATTCTCTTTGGTACACGTGTTAACAATAATTTAATACGGCAAATTGAATGTTATAATAAAAATATGTACAAATAGACATAATAAAATTTTTTTTTATACAAAGTTCGATTATTAAAATATAATTTTAAAATTAGTTTCATCAGAAAACGTAATCAAAACCGCATTATTATATTCATTGTAACTGATAATTTATCAATAGTTTTTTGCGATGTAATATAAATAGCACAATTAAAAGATTGTTAATACTAATTTTAATACAACTATACGTACAAAATAATGACTGATATACGCTAATAATTCTACTATCATACGGCAATAATTGACTGATTCGGAAGATGCATGTAAATAGTGATTAACCGTCTACGTATATGACGTGACGTCGAAGAAATATAAAATATCACATGTACGACTGGTTATACAATCCTTTCGACATATATAAACCATATTTGTTACATATTTAGTATTTTAAATGGAATGTCGTTTTATCTCGTCGTAAATTCGGAAATATTGATAAACGGCGGCAGTGGTGAAATTATTCCCGGTAAACATACGTATATATCATTATTTATTATTACGTAAGAAAGTTAAAAATATAAACTTAGTCATTCGCATATTTCGAATCTATTCTCTTTGGTACACGTGTTAACAATAATTTAATACGGCAAATTGAATGTTATAATAAAAATATGTACAAATAGACATAATAAAATTTTTTTTTATACAATGTTCGATTATTAAAATATAATTTTAAAATTAGTTTCATCAGAAAACGTAATCAAAACCGCATTATTATATTCATTGTAACTGATAATTTATCAATAGTTTTTTGCGATGTAATATAAATAGCACAATTAAAAGACTGTTAATACTAATTTTAATACAACTATACGTACAAAATAATGACTGATATACGCTAATAATTCTACTATCACACGGCAATAATTGATTGATTCGGAAGATTCATGTAAATAGTGATTAACCGTCTACGTATATGACGTGACGTCGAAAAAATATAAAATATCACATGTACGACTGGTTATACAATCCTTTCGACATATATAAACCATATTTGTTACATATTTAGTATTTTAAATGGAATGTCGTTTTATCTCGTCGTAAATTCGGAATTATTGATAAACGGCGGCAGTGGTGAAATAAGTCCCGGTAAACATACGTATATTTCATTATTTATTATTACGTAAGAAAGTTAAAAATATAAACTTAGTCATTCGCATATTTCGAATCTATTCTCTTTGGTACACGTGTTAACAATAATTTAATACGGCAAATTGAATGTTATAATAAAAATATGTACAAATATGCATAATAAAATTTTTTTTTATACAAAGTTCGATTATTAAAATATAATTTTAAAATTAGTTTCATCAGAAAACGTAATCAAAACCGCATTATTATATTCATTGTAACTGATAATTTATCAATAGTTTTTTGCGATGTAATATAAATAGCACAATTAAAAGATTGTTAATACTAATTTTAATACAACTATACGTACAAAATAATGACTGATATACGCTAATAATTCTACTATCATACGGCAATAATTGATTGATTTGGAAGATGCATGTAAATAGTGATTAACCGTCTACGTATATGACGTGACGTCGAAAAAATATAAAATATCACATGTACGACTGGTTATACAATCCTTTCGACATATATAAACCATACTTGTTACATATTTAGTATTTTAAATGGAATGTCGTTTTATCTCGTCGTAAATTCGGAATTATTGATAAACGGCGGCAGTGGTGAAATAAGTCCCGGGAAACATACGTATATATCATTATTTATTATTACGTAAGAAAGTTAAAAATATAAACTTAGTCATTCGCATATTTCGAATCTATTCTCTTTGGTACACGTGTTAACAATAATTTAATACGGCAAATTGAATGTTATAATAAAAATATGTACAAATATGCATAATAAAATTTTTTTTTATACAAAGTTCGATTATTAAAATATAATTTTAAAATTAGTTTCATCAGAAAACGTAATCAAAACCGCATTATTATATTCATTGTAACTGATAATTTATCAATAGTTTTTTGCGATGTAATATAAATAGCACAATTAAAAGACTGTTAATACTAATTTTAATACAACTATACGTACAAAATAATGACTGATATACGCTAATAATTCTACTATCATACGGCAATAATTGATTGATTCGGAAGATTCATGTAAATAGTGATTAACCGTCTACGTATATGACGTGACGTCGAAAAAATATAAAATATCACATGTACGACTGGTTATACAATCCTTTCGACATATATAAACCATATTTGTTACATATTTAGTATTTTAAATGGAATGTCGTTTTATCTCGTCGTAAATTCGGAAATATTGATAAACGGCGCCAGTGGTGAAATTATTCCCGGTAAACATACGTATATTTCATTATTTATTATTACGTAAGAAAGTTAAAAATATAAACTTAGTCATTCGCATATTTCGAATCTATTCTCTTTGGTACACGTGTTAACAATAATTTAATACGGCAAATTGAATGTTATAATAAAAATATGTACAAATATGCATAATAAAATTTTTTTTTATACAAAGTTCGATTATTAAAATATAATTTTAAAATTAGTTTCATCAGAAAACGTAATCAAAACCGCATTATTATATTCATTGTAACTGATAATTTATCAATAGTTTTTTGCGATGTAATATAAATAGCACAATTAAAAGATTGTTAATACTAATTTTAATACAACTATACGTACAAAATAATGACTGATATACGCTAATAATTCTACTATCATACGGCAATAATTGATTGATTCGGAAGATGCATGTAAATAGTGATTAACCGTCTACGTATATGACGTGACGTCGAAGAAATATAAAATATCACATGTACGACTGGTTATACAATCCTTTCGACATATATAAACCATATTTGTTACATATTTAGTATTTTAAATGGAATGTCGTTTTATCTCGTCGTAAATTCGGAAATATTGATAAACGGCGGCAGTGGTGAAATTATTCCCGGTAAACATACGTATATATCATTATTTATTATTACGTAAGAAAGTTAAAAATATAAACTTAGTCATTCGCATATTTCGAATCTATTCTCTTTGGTACACGTGTTAACAATAATTTAATACGGCAAATTGAATGTTATAATAAAAATATGTACAAATAGACATAATAAAATTTTTTTTTATACAATGTTCGATTATTAAAATATAATTTTAAAATTAGTTTCATCAGAAAACGTAATCAAAACCGCATTATTATATTCATTGTAACTGATAATTTATCAATAGTTTTTTGCGATGTAATATAAATAGCACAATTAAAAGATTGTTAATACTAATTTTAATACAACTATACGTACAAAATAATGACTGATATACGCTAATAATTCTACTATCATACGGCAATAATTGATTGATTCGGAAGATGCATGTAAATAGTGATTAACCGTCTACGTATATGACGTGACGTCGAAGAAATATAAAATATCACATGTACGACTGGTTATACAATCCTTTCGACATATATAAACCATATTTGTTACATATTTAGTATTTTAAATGGAATGTCGTTTTATCTCGTCGTAAATTCGGAAATATTGATAAACGGCGGCAGTGGTGAAATTATTCCCGGTAAACATACGTATATATCATTATTTATTATTACGTAAGAAAGTTAAAAATATAAACTTAGTCATTCGCATATTTCGAATCTATTCTCTTTGGTACACGTGTTAACAATAATTTAATACGGCAAATTGAATGTTATAATAAAAATATGTACAAATATGCATAATAAAATTTTTTTTTATACAAAGTTCGATTATTAAAATATAATTTTAAAATTAGTTTCATCAGAAAACGTAATCAAAACCGCATTATTATATTCAATGTAACTGATAATTTATCAATAGTTTTTTGCGATGTAATATAAATAGCACAATTAAAAGATTGTTAATACTAATTTTAATACAACTATACGTACAAAATAATGACTGATATACGCTAATAATTCTACTATCATACGGCAATAATTGATTGATTCGGAAGATGCATGTAAATAGTGATTAACCGTCTACGTATATGACGTGACGTCGAAGAAATATAAAATATCACATGTACGACTGGTTATACAATCCTTTCGACATATATAAACCATATTTGTTACATATTTAGTATTTTAAATGGAATGTCGTTTTATCTCGTCGTAAATTCGGAAATATTGATAAACGGCGGCAGTGGTGAAATTATTCCCGGTAAACATACGTATATATCATTATTTATTATTACGTAAGAAAGTTAAAAATATAAACTTAGTCATTCGCATATTTCGAATCTATTCTCTTTGGTACACGTGTTAACAATAATTTAATACGGCAAATTGAATGTTATAATAAAAATATGTACAAATAGACATAATAAAATTTTTTTTTATACAAAGTTCGATTATTAAAATATAATTTTAAAATTAGTTTCATCAGAAAACGTAATCAAAACCGCATTATTATATTCATTGTAACTGATAATTTATCAATAGTTTTTTGCGATGTAATATAAATAGCACAATTAAAAGATTGTTAATACTAATTTTAATACAACTATACGTACAAAATAATGACTGATATACGCTAATAATTCTACTATCATACGGCAATAATTGACTGATTCGGAAGATGCATGTAAATAGTGATTAACCGTCTACGTATATGACGTGACGTCGAAGAAATATAAAATATCACATGTACGACTGGTTATACAATCCTTTCGACATATATAAACCATATTTGTTACATATTTAGTATTTTAAATGGAATGTCGTTTTATCTCGTCGTAAATTCGGAAATATTGATAAACGGCGGCAGTGGTGAAATTATTCCCGGTAAACATACGTATATATAATTATTTATTATTACGTAAGAAAGTTAAAAATATAAACTTAGTCATTCGCATATTTCGAATCTATTCTCTTTGGTACACGTGTTAACAATAATTTAATACGGCAAATTGAATGTTATAATAAAAATATGTACAAATAGACATAATAAAATTTTTTTTTATACAATGTTCGATTATTAAAATATAATTTTAAAATTAGTTTCATCAGAAAACGTAATCAAAACCGCATTATTATATTCATTGTAACTGATAATTTATCAATAGTTTTTTGCGATGTAATATAAATAGCACAATTAAAAGACTGTTAATACTAATTTTAATACAACTATACGTACAAAATAATGACTGATATACGCTAATAATTCTACTATCATACGGCAATAATTGATTGATTCGGAAGATTCATGTAAATAGTGATTAACCGTCTACGTATATGACGTGACGTCGAAAAAATATAAAATATCACATGTACGACTGGTTATACAATCCTTTCGACATATATAAACCATATTTGTTACATATTTAGTATTTTAAATGGAATGTCGTTTTATCTCGTCGTAAATTCGGAATTATTGATAAACGGCGGCAGTGGTGAAATAAGTCCCGGTAAACATACGTATATTTCATTATTTATTATTACGTAAGAAAGTTAAAAATATAAACTTAGTCATTCGCATATTTCGAATCTATTCTCTTTGGTACACGTGTTAACAATAATTTAATACGGCAAATTGAATGTTATAATAAAAATATGTACAAATATGCATAATAAAATTTTTTTTTATACAAAGTTCGATTATTAAAATGTAATTTTAAAATTAGTTTCATCAGAAAACGTAATCAAAACCGCATTATTATATTCATTGTAACTGATAATTTATCAATAGTTTTTTGCGATGTAATATAAATAGCACAATTAAAAGATTGTTAATACTAATTTTAATACAACTATACGTACAAAATAATGACTGATATACGCTAATAATTCTACTATCATACGGCAATAATTGATTGATTTGGAAGATGCATGTAAATAGTGATTAACCGTCTACGTATATGACGTGACGTCGAAAAAATATAAAATATCACATGTACGACTGGTTATACAATCTTTTCGACATATATAAACCATATTTGTTACATATTTAGTATTTTAAATGGAATGTCGTTTTATCTCGTCGTAAATTCGGAAATATTGATAAACGGCGGCAGTGGTGAAATTATTCCCGGTAAACATACGTATATATCATTATTTATTATTACGTAAGAAAGTTAAAAATATAAACTTAGTCATTCGCATATTTCGAATCTATTCTCTTTGGTACAAGTGTTAACAATAATTTAATACGGCATATTGAATGTTATAATAAAAATATGTACAAATATGCATAATAAAATTTTTTTTTATACAAAGTTCGATTATTAAAATATAATTTTAAAATTAGTTTCATCAGAAAACGTAATCAAAACCGCATTATTATATTCATTGTAACTGATAATTTATCAATAGTTTTTTGCGATGTAATATAAATAGCACAATAAAAAGATTGTTAATACAAATTTTAATACAACTATACGTACAAAATAATGACTGATATACGCTAATAATTCTACTATCATACGGCAATAATTGACTGATTCGGAAGATGCATGTAAATAGTGATTAACCGTCTACGTATATGACGTGACGTCGAAAAAATATAAAATATCACATGTACGACTGGTTATACAATCCTTTCGACATATATAAACCATACTTGTTACATATTTAGTATTTTAAATGGAATGTCGTTTTATCTCGTCGTAAATTCGGAATTATTGATAAACGGCGGCAGTGGTGAAATAAGTCCCGGTAAACATACGTATATATCATTATTTATTATTACGTAAGAAAGTTAAAAATATAAACTTAGTCATTCGCATATTTCGAATCTATTCTCTTTGGTACACGTGTTAACAATAATTTAATACGGCAAATTGAATGTTATAATAAAAATATGTACAAATATGCATAATAAAATTTTTTTTTATACAAAGTTCGATTATTAAAATATAATTTTAAAATTAGTTTCATCAGAAAACGTAATCAAAACCGCATTATTATATTCATTGTAACTGATAATTTATCAATAGTTTTTTGCGATGTAATATAAATAGCACAATTAAAAGACTGTTAATACTAATTTTAATACAACTATACGTACAAAATAATGACTGATATACGCTAATAATTCTACTATCATACGGCAATAATTGATTGATTCGGAAGATTCATGTAAATAGTGATTAACCGTCTACGTATATGACGTGACGTCGAAAAAATATAAAATATCACATGTACGACTGGTTATACAATCCTTTCGACATATATAAACCATATTTGTTACATATTTAGTATTTTAAATGGAATGTCGTTTTATCTCGTCGTAAATTCGGAAATATTGATAAACGGCGCCAGTGGTGAAATTATTCCCGGTAAACATACGTATATTTCATTATTTATTATTACGTAAGAAAGTTAAAAATATAAACTTAGTCATTCGCATATTTCGAATCTATTCTCTTTGGTACACGTGTTAACAATAATTTAATACGGCAAATTGAATGTTATAATAAAAATATGTACAAATATGCATAATAAAATTTTTTTTTATACAAAGTTCGATTATTAAAATATAATTTTAAAATTAGTTTCATCAGAAAACGTAATCAAAACCGCATTATTATATTCATTGTAACTGATAATTTATCAATAGTTTTTTGCGATGTAATATAAATAGCACAATTAAAAGATTGTTAATACTAATTTTAATACAACTATACGTACAAAATAATGACTGATATACGCTAATAATTCTACTATCATACGGCAATAATTGATTGATTCGGAAGATGCATGTAAATAGTGATTAACCGTCTACGTATATGACGTGACGTCGAAGAAATATAAAATATCACATGTACGACTGGTTATACAATCCTTTCGACATATATAAACCATATTTGTTACATATTTAGTATTTTAAATGGAATGTCGTTTTATCTCGTCGTAAATTCGGAAATATTGATAAACGGCGGCAGTGGTGAAATTATTCCCGGTAAACATACGTATATATCATTATTTATTATTACGTAAGAAAGTTAAAAATATAAACTTAGTCATTCGCATATTTCGAATCTATTCTCTTTGGTACACGTGTTAACAATAATTTAATACGGCAAATTGAATGTTATAATAAAAATATGTACAAATAGACATAATAAAATTTTTTTTATACAATGTTCGATTATTAAAATATAATTTTAAAATTAGTTTCATCAGAAAACGTAATCAAAACCGCATTATTATATTCATTGTAACTGATAATTTATCAATAGTTTTTTGCGATGTAATATAAATAGCACAATTAAAAGACTGTTAATACTAATTTTAATACAACTATACGTACAAAATAATGACTGATATACGCTATAATTCTACTATCATACGGCAATAATTGATTGATTCGGAAGATGCATGTAAATAGTGATTAACCGTCTACGTATATGACGTGACGTCGAAGAAATATAAAATATCACATGTACGACTGGTTATACAATCCTTTCGACATATATAAACCATATTTGTTACATATTTAGTATTTTAAATGGAATGTCGTTTTATCTCGTCGTAAATTCGGAAATATTGATAAACGGCGGCAGTGGTGAAATTATTCCCGGTAAACATACGTATATATCATTATTTATTATTACGTAAGAAAGTTAAAAATATAAACTTAGTCATTCGCATATTTCGAATCTATTCTCTTTGGTACACGTGTTAACAATAATTTAATACGGCAAATTGAATGTTATAATAAAAATATGTACAAATAGACATAATAAAATTTTTTTTTATACAATGTTCGATTATTAAAATATAATTTTAAAATTAGTTTCATCAGAAAACGTAATCAAAACCGCATTATTATATTCATTGTAACTGATAATTTATCAATAGTTTTTTGCGATGTAATATAAATAGCACAATAAAAAGATTGTTAATACTAATTTTAATACAACTATACGTACAAAATAATGACTGATATACGCTAATAATTCTACTATCATACGGCACTAATTGACTGATTCGGAAGATGCATGTAAATAGTGATTAACCGTCTACGTATATGACGTGACGTCGAAAAAATATAAAATATCACATGTACGACTGGTTATACAATCCTTTCGACATATATAAACCATACTTGTTACATATTTAGTATTTTAAATGGAATGTCGTTTTATCTCGTCGTAAATTCGGAAATATTGATAAACGGCGGCAGTGGTGAAATTATTCCCGGTAAACATACGTATATATCATTATTTATTATTACGTAAGAAAGTTAAAAATATAAACTTAGTCATTCGCATATTTCGAATCTATTCTCTTTGGTACACGTGTTAACAATAATTTAATACGGCAAATTGAATGTTATAATAAAAATATGTACAAATAGACATAATAAAATTTTTTTTTATACAATGTTCGATTATTAAAATATAATTTTAAAATTAGTTTCATCAGAAAACGTAATCAAAACCGCATTATTATATTCATTGTAACTGATAATTTATCAATAGTTTTTTGCGATGTAATATAAATAGCACAATTAAAAGACTGTTAATACTAATTTTAATACAACTATACGTACAAAATAATGACTGATATACGCTAATAATTCTACTATCACACGGCAATAATTGATTGATTCGGAAGATTCATGTAAATAGTGATTAACCGTCTACGTATATGACGTGACGTCGAAAAAATATAAAATATCACATGTACGACTGGTTATACAATCCTTTCGACATATATAAACCATATTTGTTACATATTTAGTATTTTAAATGGAATGTCGTTTTATCTCGTCGTAAATTCGGAATTATTGATAAACGGCGGCAGTGGTGAAATAAGTCCCGGTAAACATACGTATATATCATTATTTATTATTACGTAAGAAAGTTAAAAATATAAACTTAGTCATTCGCATATTTCGAATCTATTCTCTTTGGTACACGTGTTAACAATAATTTAATACGGCAAATTGAATGTTATAATAAAAATATGTACAAATATGCATAATAAAATTTTTTTTTATACAAAGTTCGATTATTAAAATATAATTTTAAAATTAGTTTCATCAGAAAACGTAATCAAAACCGCATTATTATATTCATTGTAACTGATAATTTATCAATAGTTTTTTGCGATGTAATATAAATAGCACAATAAAAAGATTGTTAATACAAATTTTAATACAACTATACGTACAAAATAATGACTGATATACGCTAATAATTCTACTATCATACGGCAATAATTGACTGATTCGGAAGATGCATGTAAATAGTGATTAACCGTCTACGTATATGACGTGACGTCGAAAAAATATAAAATATCACATGTACGACTGGTTATACAATCCTTTCGACATATATAAACCATACTTGTTACATATTTAGTATTTTAAATGGAATGTCGTTTTATCTCGTCGTAAATTCGGAAATATTGATAAACGGCGGCAGTGGTGAAATTATTCCCGGTAAACATACGTATATATCATTATTTATTATTACGTAAGAAAGTTAAAAATATAAACTTAGTCATTCGCATATTTCGAATCTATTCTCTTTGGTACACGTGTTAACAATAATTTAATACGGCAAATTGAATGTTATAATAAAAATATGTACAAATATGCATAATAAAATTTTTTTTTATACAAAGTTCGATTATTCAAATATAATTTTAAAATTAGTTTCATCAGAAAACGTAATCAAAACTGCATTATTATATTCATTGTAACTGATAATTTATCAATAGTTTTTTGCGATGTAATATAAATAGCACAATTAAAAGACTGTTAATACTAATTTTAATACAACTATACGTACAAAATAATGACTGATATACGCTAATAATTCTACTATCACACGGCAATAATTGATTGATTCGGAAGATTCATGTAAATAGTGATTAACCGTCTACGTATATGACGTGACGTCGAAAAAATATAAAATATCACATGTACGACTGGTTATACAATCCTTTCGACATATATAAACCATATTTGTTACATATTTAGTATTTTAAATGGAATGTCGTTTTATCTCGTCGTAAATTCGGAAATATTGATAAACGGCGGCAGTGGTGAAATTATTCCCGGTAAACATACGTATATATCATTATTTATTATTACGTAAGAAAGTTAAAAATATAAACTTAGTCATTCGCATATTTCGAATCTATTCTCTTTGGTACACGTGTTAACAATAATTTAATACGGCAAATTGAATGTTATAATAAAAATATGTACAAATATGCATAATAAAATTTTTTTTTATACAAAGTTCGATTATTAAAATATAATTTTAAAATTAGTTTCATCAGAAAACGTAATCAAAACCGCATTATTATATTCATTGTAACTGATAATTTATCAATAGTTTTTTGCGATGTAATATAAATAGCACAATTAAAAGACTGTTAATACTAATTTTAATACAACTATACGTACAAAATAATGACTGATATACGCTAATAATTCTACTATCACACGGCAATAATTGATTGATTCGGAAGATTCATGTAAATAGTGATTAACCGTCTACGTATATGACGTGACGTCGAAAAAATATAAAATATCACATGTACGACTGGTTATACAATCCTTTCGACATATATAAACCATATTTGTTACATATTTAGTATTTTAAATGGAATGTCGTTTTATCTCGTCGTAAATTCGGAAATATTGATAAACGGCGGCAGTGGTGAAATTATTCCCGGTAAACATACGTATATATCATTATTTATTATTACGTAAGAAAGATAAAAATATAAACTTAGTCATTCGCATATTTCGAATCTATTCTCTTTGGTACACGTGTTAACAATAATTTAATACGGCAAATTGAATGTTATATTAAAAATATGTACAAATATGCATAATAAAATTTTTTTTTATACAAAGTTCGATTATTAAAATATAATTTTAAAATTAGTTTCATCAGAAAACGTAATCAAAACCGCATTATTATATTCATTGTAACTGATAATTTATCAATAGTTTTTTGCGATGTAATATAAATAGCACAATTAAAAGACTGTTAATACTAATTTTAATACAACTATACGTACAAAATAATGACTGATATACGCTAATAATTCTACTATCACACGGCAATAATTGATTGATTCGGAAGATTCATGTAAATAGTGATTAACCGTCTACGTATATGACGTGACGTCGAAAAAATATAAAATATCACATGTACGACTGGTTATACAATCCTTTCGACATATATAAACCATATTTGTTACATATTTAGTATTTTAAATGGAATGTCGTTTTATCTCGTCGTAAATTCGGAAATATTGATAAACGGCGCCAGTGGTGAAATTATTCCCGGTAAACATACGTATATTTCATTATTAATTATTACGTAAGAAAGTTAAAAATATAAACTTAGTCATTCGCATATTTCGAATCTATTCTCTTTGGTACACGTGTTAACAATAATTTAATACGGCAAATTGAATGTTATAATAAAAATATGTACAAATATGCATAATAAAATTTTTTTTTATACAAAGTTCGATTATTCAAATATAATTTTAAAATTAGTTTCATCAGAAAACGTAATCAAAACCGCATTATTATATTCATTGTAACTGATAATTTATCAATAGTTTTTTGCGATGTAATATAAATAGCACAATTAAAAGACTGTTAATACTAATTTTAATACAACTATACGTACAAAATAATGACTGATATACGCTAATAATTCTACTATCACACGGCAATAATTGATTGATTCGGAAGATTCATGTAAATAGTGATTAACCGTCTACGTATATGACGTGACGTCGAAAAAATATAAAATATCACATGTACGACTGGTTATACAATCCTTTCGACATATATAAACCATATTTGTTACATATTTAGTATTTTAAATGGAATGTCGTTTTATCTCGTCGTAAATTCGGAAATATTGATAAACGGCGGCAGTGGTGAAATTATTCCCGGTAAACATACGTATATATCATAATTTATTATTACGTAAGAAAGTTAAAAATATAAACTTAGTCATTCGCATATTTCGAATCTATTCTCTTTGGTACACGTGTTAACAATAATTTAATACGGCAAATTGAATGTTATAATAAAAATATGTACAAATATGCATAATAAAATTTTTTTTTATACAAAGTTCGATTATTCAAATATAATTTTAAAATTAGTTTCATCAGAAAACGTAATCAAAACCGCATTATTATATTCATTGTAACTGATAATTTATCAATAGTTTTTTGCGATGTAATATAAATAGCACAATTAAAAGACTGTTAATACTAATTTTAATACAACTATACGTACAAAATAATGACTGATATACGCTAATAATTCTACTATCACACGGCAATAATTGATTGATTCGGAAGATTCATGTAAATAGTGATTAACCGTCTACGTATATGACGTGACGTCGAAAAAATATAAAATATCACATGTACGACTGGTTATACAATCCTTTCGACATATATAAACCATATTTGTTACATATTTAGTATTTTAAATGGAATGTCGTTTTATCTCGTCGTAAATTCGGAAATATTGATAAACGGCGGCAGTGGTGAAATTATTCCCGGTAAACATACGTATATATCATTATTTATTATTACGTAAGAAAGTTAAAAATATAAACTTAGTCATTCGCATATTTCGAATCTATTCTCTTTGGTACACGTGTTAACAATAATTTAATACGGCAAATTGAATGTTATAATAAAAATATGTACAAATATGCATAATAAAATTTTTTTTTATACAAAGTTCGATTATTCAAATATAATTTTAAAATTAGTTTCATCAGAAAACGTAATCAAAACCGCATTATTATATTCATTGTAACTGATAATTTATCAATAGTTTTTTGCGATGTAATATAAATAGCACAATTAAAAGACTGTTAATACTAATTTTAATACAACTATACGTACAAAATAATGACTGATATACGCTAATAATTCTAATATCACACGGCAATAATTGATTGATTCGGAAGATTCATGTAAATAGTGATTAACCGTCTACGTATATGACGTGACGTCGAAAAAATATAAAATATCACATGTACGACTGGTTATACAATCCTTTCGACATATATAAACCATATTTGTTACATATTTAGTATTTTAAATGGAATGTCGTTTTATCTCGTCGTAAATTCGGAAATATTGATAAACGGCGGCAGTGGTGAAATTATTCCCGGTAAACATACGTATATATCATTATTTATTATTACGTAAGAAAGTTAAAAATATAAACTTAGTCATTCGCATATTTCGAATCTATTCTCTTTGGTACACGTGTTAACAATAATTTAATACGGCAAATTGAATGTTATAATAAAAATATGTACAAATAAACATAATAAAATTTTGTTTTATACAATGTTCGATTATTAAAATATAATTTTAAAATTAGTTTCATCAGAAAACGTAATCAAAACCGCATTATTATATTCATTGTAACTGATAATTTATCAATAGTTTTTTGCGATGTAATATAAATAGCACAATAAAAAGATTGTTAATACTAATTTTAATACAACTATACGTACAAAATAATGACTGATATACGCTAATAATTCTACTATCATACGGCAATAATTGACTGATTCGGAAGATGCATGTAAATAGTGATTAACCGTCTACGTATATGACGTGACGTCGAAAAAATATAAAATATCACATGTACGACTGGTTATACAATCCTTTCGACATATATAAACCATATTTGTTACATATTTAGTATTTTAAATGGAATGTCGTTTTATCTCGTCGTAAATTCGGAATTATTGATAAACGGCGGCAGTGGTGAAATAAGTCCCGGTAAACATACGTATATATCATTATTTATTATTACGTAAGAAAGTTAAAAATATAAACTTAGTCATTCGCATATTTCGAATCTATTCTCTTTGGTACACGTGTTAACAATAATTTAATACGGCAAATTGAATGTTATAATAAAAATATGTACAAATATGCATAATAAAATTTTTTTTTATACAAAGTTCGATTATTCAAATATAATTTTAAAATTAGTTTCATCAGAAAACGTAATCAAAACCGCATTATTATATTCATTGTAACTGATAATTTATCAATAGTTTTTTGCGATGTAATATAAATAGCACAATTAAAAGACTGTTAATACTAATTTTAATACAACTATACGTACAAAATAATGACTGATATACGCTAATAATTCTACTATCACACGGCAATAATTGATTGATTCGGAAGATTCATGTAAATAGTGATTAACCGTCTACGTATATGACGTGACGTCGAAAAAATATAAAATATCACATGTACGACTGGTTATACAATCCTTTCGACATATATAAACCATATTTGTTACATATTTAGTATTTTAAATGGAATGTCGTTTTATCTCGTCGTAAATTCGGAAATATTGATAAACGGCGGCAGTGGTGAAATTATTCCCGGTAAACATACGTATATATCATTATTTATTATTACGTAAGAAAGTTAAAAATATAAACTTAGTCATTCGCATATTTCGAATCTATTCTCTTTGGTACACGTGTTAACAATAATTTAATACGGCAAATTGAATGTTATAATAAAAATATGTACAAATAAACATAATAAAATTTTTTTTTATACAATGTTCGATTATTAAAATATAATTTTAAAATTAGTTTCATCAGAAAACGTAATCAAAACCGCATTATTATATTCATTGTAACTGATAATTTATCAATAGTTTTTTGCGATGTAATATAAATAGCACAATAAAAAGATTGTTAATACTAATTTTAATACAACTATACGTACAAAATAATGACTGATATACGCTAATAATTCTACTATCATACGGCAATAATTGACTGATTCGGAAGATGCATGTAAATAGTGATTAACCGTCTACGTATATGACGTGACGTCGAAAAAATATAAAATATCACATGTACGACTGGTTATACAATCCTTTCGACATATATAAACCATATTTGTTACATATTTAGTATTTTAAATGGAATGTCGTTTTATCTCGTCGTAAATTCGGAAATATTGATAAACGGCGCCAGTGGTGAAATTATTCCCGGTAAACATACGTATATTTCATTATTTATTATTACGTAAGAAAGTTAAAAATATAAACTTAGTCATTCGCATATTTCGAATCTATTCTCTTTGGTACACGTGTTAACAATAATTTAATACGGCAAATTGAATGTTATAATAAAAATATGTACAAATATGCATAATAAAATTTTTTTTTATACAAAGTTCGATTATTAAAATATAATTTTAAAATTAGTTTCATCAGAAAACGTAATCAAAACCGCATTATTATATTCATTGTAACTGATAATTTATCAATAGTTTTTTGCGATGTAATATAAATAGCACAATTAAAAGATTGTTAATACTAATTTTAATACAACTATACGTACAAAATAATGACTGATATACGCTTATAATTCTACTATCATACGGCAATAATTGATTGATTCGGAAGATGCATGTAAATAGTGATTAACCGTCTACGTATATGACGTGACGTCGAAGAAATATAAAATATCACATGTACGACTGGTTATACAATCCTTTCGACATATTTAAACCATATTTGTTACATATTTAGTATTTTAAATGGAATGTCGTTTTATCTCGTCGTAAATTCGGAAATATTGATAAACGGCGGCAGTGGTGAAATTATTCCCGGTAAACATACGTATATATCATTATTTATTATTACGTAAGAAAGTTAAAAATATAAACTTAGTCATTCGCATATTTCGAATCTATTCTCTTTGGTACACGTGTTAACAATAATTTAATACGGCAAATTGAATGTTATAATAAAAATATGTACAAATAGACATAATAAAATTTTTTTTTATACAATGTTCGATTATTAAAATATAATTTTAAAATTAGTTTCATCAGAAAACGTAATCAAAACCGCATTATTATATTCATTGTAACTGATAATTTATCAATAGTTTTTTGCGATGTAATATAAATAGCACAATTAAAAGACTGTTAATACTAATTTTAATACAACTATACGTAAAAAATAATGACTGATATACGCTAATAATTCTACTATCATACGGCAATAATTGACTGATTCGGAAGATGCATGTAAATAGTGATTAACCGTCTACGTATATGACGTGACGTCGAAAAAATATAAAATATCACATGTACGACTGGTTATACAATCCTTTCGACATATATAAACCATATTTGTTACATATTTAGTATTTTAAATGGAATGTCGTTTTATCTCGTCGTAAATTCGGAATTATTGATAAACGGCGGCAGTGGTGAAATAAGTCCCGGTAAACATACGTATATATCATTATTTATTATTACGTAAGAAAGTTAAAAATATAAACTTAGTCATTCGCATATTTCGAATCTATTCTCTTTGGTACACGTGTTAACAATAATTTAATACGGCAAATTGAATGTTATAATAAAAATATGTACAAATATGCATAATAAAATTTTTTTTTATACAAAGTTCGATTATTCAAATATAATTTTAAAATTAGTTTCATCAGAAAACGTAATCAAAACCGCATTATTATATTCATTGTAACTGATAATTTATCAATAGTTTTTTGCGATGTAATATAAATAGCACAATTAAAAGACTGTTAATACTAATTTTAATACAACTATACGTACAAAATAATGACTGATATACGCTAATAATTCTACTATCATACGGCAATAATTGACTGATTCGGAAGATGCATGTAAATAGTGATTAACCGTCTACGTATATGACGTGACGTCGAAAAAATATAAAATATCACATGTACGACTGGTTATACAATCCTTTCGACATATATAAACCATATTTGTTACATATTTAGTATTTTAAATGGAATGTCGTTTTATCTCGTCGTAAATTCGGAATTATTGATAAACGGCGGCAGTGGTGAAATAAGTCCCGGTAAACATACGTATATATCATTATTTATTATTACGTAAGAAAGTTAAAAATATAAACTTAGTCATTCGCATATTTCGAATCTATTCTCTTTGGTACACGTGTTAACAATAATTTAATACGGCAAATTGAATGTTATAATAAAAATATGTACAAATATGCATAATAAAATTTTTTTTTATACAAAGTTCGATTATTAAAATATAATTTTAAAATTAGTTTCATCAGAAAACGTAATCAAAACCGCATTATTATATTCATTGTAACTGATAATTTATCAATAGTTTTTTGCGATGTAATATAAATAGCACAATTAAAAGACTGTTAATACTAATTTTAATACAACTATACGTACAAAATAATGACTGATATACGCTAATAATTCTACTATCATACGGCAATAATTGATTGATTCGGAAGATTCATGTAAATAGTGATTAACCGTCTACGTATATGACGTGACGTCGAAAAAATATAAAATATCACATGTACGACTGGTTATACAATCCTTTCGACATATATAAACCATATTTGTTACATATTTAGTATTTTAAATGGAATGTCGTTTTATCTCGTCGTAAATTCGGAAATATTGATAAACGGCGCCAGTGGTGAAATTATTCCCGGTAAACATACGTATATTTCATTATTTATTATTACGTAAGAAAGTTAAAAATATAAACTTAGTCATTCGCATATTTCGAATCTATTCTCTTTGGTACACGTGTTAACAATAATTTAATACGGCAAATTGAATGTTATAATAAAAATATGTACAAATATGCATAATAAAATTTTTTTTTATACAAAGTTCGATTATTAAAATATAATTTTAAAATTAGTTTCATCAGAAAACGTAATCAAAACCGCATTATTATATTCATTGTAACTGATAATTTATCAATAGTTTTTTGCGATGTAATATAAATAGCACAATTAAAAGATTGTTAATACTAATTTTAATACAACTATACGTACAAAATAATGACTGATATACGCTAATAATTCTACTATCATACGGCAATAATTGATTGATTCGGAAGATGCATGTAAATAGTGATTAACCGTCTACGTATATGACGTGACGTCGAAGAAATATAAAATATCACATGTACGACTGGTTATACAATCCTTTCGACATATTTAAACCATATTTGTTACATATTTAGTATTTTAAATGGAATGTCGTTTTATCTCGTCGTAAATTCGGAAATATTGATAAACGGCGGCAGTGGTGAAATTATTCCCGGTAAACATACGTATATATCATTATTTATTATTACGTAAGAAAGTTAAAAATATAAACTTAGTCATTCGCATATTTCGAATCTATTCTCTTTGGTACACGTGTTAACAATAATTTAATACGGCAAATTGAATGTTATAATAAAAATATGTACAAATAGACATAATAAAATTTTTTTTTATACAATGTTCGATTATTAAAATATAATTTTAAAATTAGTTTCATCAGAAAACGTAATCAAAACCGCATTATTATATTCATTGTAACTGATAATTTATCAATAGTTTTTTGCGATGTAATATAAATAGCACAATTAAAAGACTGTTAATACTAATTTTAATACAACTATACGTACAAAATAATGACTGATATACGCTAATAATTCTACTATCACACGGCAATAATTGATTGATTCGGAAGATTCATGTAAATAGTGATTAACCGTCTACGTATATGACGTGACGTCCAAAAAATATAAAATATCACATGTACGACTGGTTATACAATCCTTTCGACATATATAAACCATATTTGTTACATATTTAGTATTTTAAATGGAATGTCGTTTTATCTCGTCGTAAATTCGGAAATATTGATAAACGGCGGCAGTGGTGAAATTATTCCCGGTAAACATACGTATATATCATTATTTATTATTACGTAAGAAAGTTAAAAATATAAACTTAGTCATTCGCATATTTCGAATCTATTCTCTTTGGTACACGTGTTAACAATAATTTAATACGGCAAATTGAATGTTATAATAAAAATATGTACAAATAGACATAATAAAATTTTTTTTTATACAATGTTCGATTATTAAAATATAATTTTAAAATTAGTTTCATCAGAAAACGTAATCAAAACCGCATTATTATATTCATTGTAACTGATAATTTATCAATAGTTTTTTGCGATGTAATATAAATAGCACAATAAAAAGATTGTTAATACTAATTTTAATACAACTATACGTACAAAATAATGACTGATATACGCTAATAATTCTACTATCATACGGCAATAATTGACTGATTCGGAAGATGCATGTAAATAGTGATTAACCGTCTACGTATATGACGTGACGTCGAAAAAATATAAAATATCACATGTACGACTGGTTATACAATCCTTTCGACATATATAAACCATATTTGTTACATATTTAGTATTTTAAATGGAATGTCGTTTTATCTCGTCGTAAATTCGGAATTATTGATAAACGGCGGCAGTGGTGAAATAAGTCCCGGTAAACATACGTATATATCATTATTTATTATTACGTAAGAAAGTTAAAAATATAAACTTAGTCATTCGCATATTTCGAATCTATTCTCTTTGGTACACGTGTTAACAATAATTTAATACGGCAAATTGAATGTTATAATAAAAATATGTACAAATATGCATAATAAAATTTTTTTTTATACAAAGTTCGATTATTCAAATATAATTTTAAAATTAGATTCATCAGAAAACGTAATCAAAACCGCATTATTATATTCATTGTAACTGATAATTTATCAATAGTTTTTTGCGATGTAATATAAATAGCACAATTAAAAGACTGTTAATACTAATTTTAATACAACTATACGTACAAAATAATGACTGATATACGCTAATAATTCTACTATCACACGGCAATAATTGATTGATTCGGAAGATTCATGTAAATAGTGATTAACCGTCTACGTATATGACGTGACGTCGAAAAAATATAAAATATCACATGTACGACTGGTTATACAATCCTTTCGACATATATAAACCATATTTGTTACATATTTAGTATTTTAAATGGAATGTCGTTTTATCTCGTCGTAAATTCGGAAATATTGATAAACGGCGGCAGTGGTGAAATTATTCCCGGTAAACATACGTATATATCATTATTTATTATTACGTAAGAAAGTTAAAAATATAAACTTAGTCATTCGCATATTTCGAATCTATTCTCTTTGGTACACGTGTTAACAATAATTTAATACGGCAAATTGAATGTTATAATAAAAATATGTACAAATAAACATAATAAAATTTTTTTTTATACAATGTTCGATTATTAAAATATAATTTTAAAATTAGTTTCATCAGAAAACGTAATCAAAACCGCATTATTATATTCATTGTAACTGATAATTTATCAATAGTTTTTTGCGATGTAATATAAATAGCACAATAAAAAGATTGTTAATACTAATTTTAATACAACTATACGTACAAAATAATGACTGATATACGCTAATAATTCTACTATCATACGGCAATAATTGACTGATTCGGAAGATGCATGTAAATAGTGATTAACCGTCTACGTATATGACGTGACGTCGAAAAAATATAAAATATCACATGTACGACTGGTTATACAATCCTTTCGACATATATAAACCATATTTGTTACATATTTAGTATTTTAAATGGAATGTCGTTTTATCTCGTCGTAAATTCGGAATTATTGATAAACGGCGGCAGTGGTGAAATAAGTCCCGGTAAACATACGTATATATCATTATTTATTATTACGTAAGAAAGTTAAAAATATAAACTTAGTCATTCGCATATTTCGAATCTATTCTCTTTGGTACACGTGTTAACAATAATTTAATACGGCAAATTGAATGTTATAATAAAAATATGTACAAATATGCATAATAAAATTTTTTTTTATACAAAGTTCGATTATTAAAATATAATTTTAAAATTAGTTTCATCAGAAAACGTAATCAAAACCGCATTATTATATTCATTGTAACTGATAATTTATCAATAGTTTTTTGCGATGTAATATAAATAGCACAATTAAAAGACTGTTAATACTAATTTTAATACAACTATACGTACAAAATAATGACTGATATACGCTAATAATTCTACTATCACACGGCAATAATTGATTGATTCGGAAGATTCATGTAAATAGTGATTAACCGTCTACGTATATGACGTGACGTCGAAAAAATATAAAATATCACATGTACGACTGGTTATACAATCCTTTCGACATATATAAACCATATTTGTTACATATTTAGTATTTTAAATGGAATGTCGTTTTATCTCGTCGTAAATTCGGAAATATTGATAAACGGCGGCAGTGGTGAAATTATTCCCGGTAAACATACGTATATATCATTATTTATTATTACGTAAGAAAGTTAAAAATATAAACTTAGTCATTCGCATATTTCGAATCTATTCTCTTTGGTACACGTGTTAACAATAATTTAATACGGCAAATTGAATGTTATAATAAAAATATGTACAAATATGCATAATAAAATTTTTTTTTATACAAAGTTCGATTATTCAAATATAATTTTAAAATTAGTTTCATCAGAAAACGTAATCAAAACCGCATTATTATATTCATTGTAACTGATAATTTATCAATAGTTTTTTGCGATGTAATATAAATAGCACAATTAAAAGACTGTTAATACTAATTTTAATACAACTATACGTACAAAATAATGACTGATATACGCTAATAATTCTACTATCACACGGCAATAATTGATTGATTCGGAAGATTCATGTAAATAGTGATTAACCGTCTACGTATATGACGTGACGTCGAAAAAATATAAAATATCACATGTACGACTGGTTATACAATCCTTTCGACATATATAAACCATATTTGTTACATATTTAGTATTTTAAATGGAATGTCGTTTTATCTCGTCGTAAATTCGGAAATATTGATAAACGGCGGCAGTGGTGAAATTATTCCCGGTAAACATACGTATATATCATTATTTATTATTACGTAAGAAAGTTAAAAATATAAACTTAGTCATTCGCATATTTCGAATCTATTCTCTTTGGTACACGTGTTAACAATAATTTAATACGGCAAATTGAATGTTATAATAAAAATATGTACAAATAGACATAATAAAATTTTTTTTTATACAATGTTCGATTATTAAAATATAATTTTAAAATTAGTTTCATCAGAAAACGTAATCAAAACCGCATTATTATATTCATTGTAACTGATAATTTATCAATAGTTTTTTGCGATGTAATATAAATAGCACAATAAAAAGATTGTTAATACTAATTTTAATACAACTATACGTACAAAATAATGACTGATATACGCTAATAATTCTACTATCATACGGCAATAATTGACTGATTCGGAAGATGCATGTAAATAGTGATTAACCGTCTACGTATATGACGTGACGTCGAAAAAATATAAAATATCACATGTACGACTGGTTATACAATCCTTTCGACATATATAAACCATATTTGTTACATATTTAGTATTTTAAATGGAATGTCGTTTTATCTCGTCGTAAATTCGGAATTATTGATAAACGGCGGCAGTGGTGAAATAAGTCCCGGTAAACATACGTATATATCATTATTTATTATTACGTAAGAAAGTTAAAAATATAAACTTAGTCATTCGCATATTTCGAATCTATTCTCTTTGGTACACGTGTTAACAATAATTTAATACGGCAAATTGAATGTTATAATAAAAATATGTACAAATATGCATAATAAAATTTTTTTTTATACAAAGTTCGATTATTCAAATATAATTTTAAAATTAGTTTCATCAGAAAACGTAATCAAAACCGCATTATTATATTCATTGTAACTGATAATTTATCAATAGTTTTTTGCGATGTAATATAAATAGCACAATTAAAAGACTGTTAATACTAATTTTAATACAACTATACGTACAAAATAATGACTGATATACGCTAATAATTCTACTATCACACGGCAATAATTGATTGATTCGGAAGATTCATGTAAATAGTGATTAACCGTCTACGTATATGACGTGACGTCGAAAAAATATAAAATATCACATGTACGACTGGTTATACAATCCTTTCGACATATATAAACCATATTTGTTACATATTTAGTATTTTAAATGGAATGTCGTTTTATCTCGTCGTAAATTCGGAAATATTGATAAACGGCGGCAGTGGTGAAATTATTCCCGGTAAACATACGTATATATCATTATTTATTATTACGTAAGAAAGTTAAAAATATAAACTTAGTCATTCGCATATTTCGAATCTATTCTCTTTGGTACACGTGTTAACAATAATTTAATACGGCAAATTGAATGTTATAATAAAAATATGTACAAATAAACATAATAAAATTTTTTTTTATACAATGTTCGATTATTAAAATATAATTTTAAAATTAGTTTCATCAGAAAACGTAATCAAAACCGCATTATTATATTCATTGTAACTGATAATTTATCAATAGTTTTTTGCGATGTAATATAAATAGCACAATAAAAAGATTGTTAATACTAATTTTAATACAACTATACGTACAAAATAATGACTGATATACGCTAATAATTCTACTATCATACGGCAATAATTGATTGATTCGGAAGATTCATGTAAATAGTGATTAACCGTCTACGTATATGACGTGACGTCCAAAAAATATAAAATATCACATGTACGACTGGTTATACAATCCTTTCGACATATATAAACCATATTTGTTACATATTTAGTATTTTAAATGGAATGTCGTTTTATCTCGTCGTAAATTCGGAAATATTGATAAACGGCGGCAGTGGTGAAATTATTCCCGGTAAACATACGTATATATCATTATTTATTATTACGTAAGAAAGTTAAAAATATAAACTTAGTCATTCGCATATTTCGAATCTATTCTCTTTGGTACACGTGTTAACAATAATTTAATACGGCAAATTGAATGTTATAATAAAAATATGTACAAATAGACATAATAAAATTTTTTTTTATACAATGTTCGATTATTAAAATATAATTTTAAAATTAGTTTCATCAGAAAACGTAATCAAAACCGCATTATTATATTCATTGTAACTGATAATTTATCAATAGTTTTTTGCGATGTAATATAAATAGCACAATAAAAAGATTGTTAATACTAATTTTAATACAACTATACGTACAAAATAATGACTGATATACGCTAATAATTCTACTATCATACGGCAATAATTGACTGATTCGGAAGATGCATGTAAATAGTGATTAACCGTCTACGTATATGACGTGACGTCGAAAAAATATAAAATATCACATGTACGACTGGTTATACAATCCTTTCGACATATATAAACCATATTTGTTACATATTTAGTATTTTAAATGGAATGTCGTTTTATCTCGTCGTAAATTCGGAATTATTGATAAACGGCGGCAGTGGTGAAATAAGTCCCGGTAAACATACGTATATATCATTATTTATTATTACGTAAGAAAGTTAAAAATATAAACTTAGTCATTCGCATATTTCGAATCTATTCTCTTTGGTACACGTGTTAACAATAATTTAATACGGCAAATTGAATGTTATAATAAAAATATGTACAAATATGCATAATAAAATTTTTTTTTATACAAAGTTCGATTATTCAAATATAATTTTAAAATTAGTTTCATCAGAAAACGTAATCAAAACCGCATTATTATATTCATTGTAACTGATAATTTATCAATAGTTTTTTGCGATGTAATATAAATAGCACAATTAAAAGACTGTTAATACTAATTTTAATACAACTATACGTACAAAATAATGACTGATATACGCTAATAATTCTACTATCACACGGCAATAATTGATTGATTCGGAAGATTCATGTAAACAGTGATTAACCGTCTACGTATATGACGTGACGTCGAAAAAATATAAAATATCACATGTACGACTGGTTATACAATCCTTTCGACATATATAAACCATATTTGTTACATATTTAGTATTTTAAATGGAATGTCGTTTTATCTCGTCGTAAATTCGGAAATATTGATAAACGGCGGCAGTGGTGAAATTATTCCCGGTAAACATACGTATATATCATTATTTATTATTACGTAAGAAAGTTAAAAATATAAACTTAGTCATTCGCATATTTCGAATCTATTCTCTTTGGTACACGTGTTAACAATAATTTAATACGGCAAATTGAATGTTATAATAAAAATATGTACAAATAAACATAATAAAATTTTTTTTTATACAATGTTCGATTATTAAAATATAATTTTAAAATTAGTTTCATCAGAAAACGTAATCAAAACCGCATTATTATATTCATTGTAACTGATAATTTATCAATAGTTTTTTGCGATGTAATATAAATAGCACAATAAAAAGATTGTTAATACTAATTTTAATACAACTATACGTACAAAATAATGACTGATATACGCTAATAATTCTACTATCATACGGCAATAATTGACTGATTCGGAAGATGCATGTAAATAGTGATTAACCGTCTACGTATATGACGTGACGTCGAAAAAATATAAAATATCACATGTACGACTGGTTATACAATCCTTTCGACATATATAAACCATATTTGTTACATATTTAGTATTTTAAATGGAATGTCGTTTTATCTCGTCGTAAATTCGGAATTATTGATAAACGGCGGCAGTGGTGAAATAAGTCCCGGTAAACATACGTATATATCATTATTTATTATTACGTAAGAAAGTTAAAAATATAAACTTAGTCATTCGCATATTTCGAATCTATTCTCTTTGGTACACGTGTTAACAATAATTTAATACGGCAAATTGAATGTTATAATAAAAATATGTACAAATATGCATAATAAAATTTTTTTTTATACAAAGTTCGATTATTAAAATATAATTTTAAAATTAGTTTCATCAGAAAACGTAATCAAAACCGCATTATTATATTCATTGTAACTGATAATTTATCAATAGTTTTTTGCGATGTAATATAAATAGCACAATTAAAAGACTGTTAATACTAATTTTAATACAACTATACGTACAAAATAATGACTGATATACGCTAATAATTCTACTATCACACGGCAATAATTGATTGATTCGGAAGATTCATGTAAATAGTGATTAACCGTCTACGTATATGACGTGACGTCCAAAAAATATAAAATATCACATGTACGACTGGTTATACAATCCTTTCGACATATATAAACCATATTTGTTACATATTTAGTATTTTAAATGGAATGTCGTTTTATCTCGTCGTAAATTCGGAAATATTGATAAACGGCGGCAGTGGTGAAATTATTCCCGGTAAACATACGTATATATCATTATTTATTATTACGTAAGAAAGTTAAAAATATAAACTTAGTCATTCGCATATTTCGAATCTATTCTCTTTGGTACACGTGTTAACAATAATTTAATACGGCAAATTGAATGTTATAATAAAAATATGTACAAATAGACATAATAAAATTTTTTTTTATACAATGTTCGATTATTAAAATATAATTTTAAAATTAGTTTCATCAGAAAACGTAATCAAAACCGCATTATTATATTCATTGTAACTGATAATTTATCAATAGTTTTTTGCGATGTAATATAAATAGCACAATAAAAAGATTGTTAATACTAATTTTAATACAACTATACGTACAAAATAATGACTGATATACGCTAATAATTCTACTATCATACGGCAATAATTGACTGATTCGGAAGATGCATGTAAATAGTGATTAACCGTCTACGTATATGACGTGACGTCGAAAAAATATAAAATATCACATGTACGACTGGTTATACAATCCTTTCGACATATATAAACCATATTTGTTACATATTTAGTATTTTAAATGGAATGTCGTTTTATCTCGTCGTAAATTCGGAATTATTGATAAACGGCGGCAGTGGTGAAATAAGTCCCGGTAAACATACGTATATATCATTATTTATTATTACGTAAGAAAGTTAAAAATATAAACTTAGTCATTCGCATATTTCGAATCTATTCTCTTTGGTACACGTGTTAACAATAATTTAATACGGCAAATTGAATGTTATAATAAAAATATGTACAAATATGCATAATAAAATTTTTTTTTATACAAAGTTCGATTATTCAAATATAATTTTAAAATTAGTTTCATCAGAAAACGTAATCAAAACCGCATTATTATATTCATTGTAACTGATAATTTATCAATAGTTTTTTGCGATGTAATATAAATAGCACAATTAAAAGACTGTTAATACTAATTTTAATACAACTATACGTACAAAATAATGACTGATATACGCTAATAATTCTACTATCACACGGCAATAATTGATTGATTCGGAAGATTCATGTAAATAGTGATTAACCGTCTACGTATATGACGTGACGTCGAAAAAATATAAAATATCACATGTACGACTGGTTATACAATCCTTTCGACATATATAAACCATATTTGTTACATATTTAGTATTTTAAATGGAATGTCGTTTTATCTCGTCGTAAATTCGAAAATATTGATAAACGGCGGCAGTGGTGAAATTATTCCCGGTAAACATACGTATATATCATTATTTATTATTACGTAAGAAAGTTAAAAATATAAACTTAGTCATTCGCATATTTCGAATCTATTCTCTTTGGTACACGTGTTAACAATAATTTAATACGGCAAATTGAATGTTATAATAAAAATATGTACAAATAAACATAATAAAATTTTTTTTTATACAATGTTCGATTATTAAAATATAATTTTAAAATTAGTTTCATCAGAAAACGTAATCAAAACCGCATTATTATATTCATTGTAACTGATAATTTATCAATAGTTTTTTGCGATGTAATATAAATAGCACAATAAAAAGATTGTTAATACTAATTTTAATACAACTATACGTACAAAATAATGACTGATATACGCTAATAATTCTACTATCATACGGCAATAATTGACTGATTCGGAAGATGCATGTAAATAGTGATTAACCGTCTACGTATATGACGTGACGTCGAAAAAATATAAAATATCACATGTACGACTGGTTATACAATCCTTTCGACATATATAAACCATATTTGTTACATATTTAGTATTTTAAATGGAATGTCGTTTTATCTCGTCGTAAATTCGGAATTATTGATAAACGGCGGCAGTGGTGAAATAAGTCCCGGTAAACATACGTATATATCATTATTTATTATTACGTAAGAAAGTTAAAAATATAAACTTAGTCATTCGCATATTTCGAATCTATTCTCTTTGGTACACGTGTTAACAATAATTTAATACGGCAAATTGAATGTTATAATAAAAATATGTACAAATATGCATAATAAAATTTTTTTTTATACAAAGTTCGATTATTCAAATATAATTTTAAAATTAGTTTCATCAGAAAACGTAATCAAAACCGCATTATTATATTCATTGTAACTGATAATTTATCAATAGTTTTTTGCGATGTAATATAAATAGCACAATTAAAAGACTGTTAATACTAATTTTAATACAACTATACGTACAAAATAATGACTGATATACGCTAATAATTCTACTATCACACGGCAATAATTGATTGATTCGGAAGATTCATGTAAATAGTGATTAACCGTCTACGTATATGACGTGACGTCGAAAAAATATAAAATATCACATGTACGACTGGTTATACAATCCTTTCGACATATATAAACCATATTTGTTACATATTTAGTATTTTAAATGGAATGTCGTTTTATCTCGTCGTAAATTCGGAAATATTGATAAACGGCGGCAGTGGTGAAATTATTCCCGGTAAACATACGTATATATCATTATTTATTATTACGTAAGAAAGTTAAAAATATAAACTTAGTCATTCGCATATTTCGAATCTATTCTCTTTGGTACACGTGTTAACAATAATTTAATACGGCAAATTGAATGTTATAATAAAAATATGTACAAATAAACATAATAAAATTTTTTTTTATACAATGTTCGATTATTAAAATATAATTTTAAAATTAGTTTCATCAGAAAACGTAATCAAAACCGCATTATTATATTCATTGTAACTGATAATTTATCAATAGTTTTTTGCGATGTAATATAAATAGCACAATAAAAAGATTGTTAATACTAATTTTAATACAACTATACGTACAAAATAATGACTGATATACGCTAATAATTCTACTATCATACGGCAATAATTGACTGATTCGGAAGATGCATGTAAATAGTGATTAACCGTCTACGTATATGACGTGACGTCGAAAAAATATAAAATATCACATGTACGACTGGTTATACAATCCTTTCGACATATATAAACCATATTTGTTACATATTTAGTATTTTAAATGGAATGTCGTTTTATCTCGTCGTAAATTCGGAATTATTGATAAACGGCGGCAGTGGTGAAATAAGTCCCGGTAAACATACGTATATATCATTATTTATTATTACGTAAGAAAGTTAAAAATATAAACTTAGTCATTCGCATATTTCGAATCTATTCTCTTTGGTACACGTGTTAACAATAATTTAATACGGCAAATTGAATGTTATAATAAAAATATGTACAAATATGCATAATAAAATTTTTTTTTATACAAAGTTCGATTATTAAAATATAATTTTAAAATTAGTTTCATCAGAAAACGTAATCAAAACCGCATTATTATATTCATTGTAACTGATAATTTATCAATAGTTTTTTGCGATGTAATATAAATAGCACAATTAAAAGACTGTTAATACTAATTTTAATACAACTATACGTACAAAATAATGACTGATATACGCTAATAATTCTACTATCACACGGCAATAATTGATTGATTCGGAAGATTCATGTAAATAGTGATTAACCGTCTACGTATATGACGTGACGTCCAAAAAATATAAAATATCACATGTACGACTGGTTATACAATCCTTTCGACATATATAAACCATATTTGTTACATATTTAGTATTTTAAATGGAATGTCGTTTTATCTCGTCGTAAATTCGGAAATATTGATAAACGGCGGCAGTGGTGAAATTATTCCCGGTAAACATACGTATATATCATTATTTATTATTACGTAAGAAAGTTAAAAATATAAACTTAGTCATTCGCATATTTCGAATCTATTCTCTTTGGTACACGTGTTAACAATAATTTAATACGGCAAATTGAATGTTATAATAAAAATATGTACAAATAGACATAATAAAATTTTTTTTTATACAATGTTCGATTATTAAAATATAATTTTAAAATTAGTTTCATCAGAAAACGTAATCAAAACCGCATTATTATATTCATTGTAACTGATAATTTATCAATAGTTTTTTGCGATGTAATATAAATAGCACAATAAAAAGATTGTTAATACTAATTTTAATACAACTATACGTACAAAATAATGACTGATATACGCTAATAATTCTACTATCACACGGCAATAATTGATTGATTCGGAAGATTCATGTAAATAGTGATTAACCGTCTACGTATATGACGTGACGTCGAAAAAATATAAAATATCACATGTACGACTGGTTATACAATCCTTTCGACATATATAAACCATATTTGTTACATATTTAGTATTTTAAATGGAATGTCGTTTTATCTCGTCGTAAATTCGGAAATATTGATAAACGGCGGCAGTGGTGAAATTATTCCCGGTAAACATACGTATATATCATTATTTATTATTACGTAAGAAAGTTAAAAATATAAACTTAGTCATTCGCATATTTCGAATCTATTCTCTTTGGTACACGTGTTAACAATAATTTAATACGGCAAATTGAATGTTATAATAAAAATATGTACAAATAAACATAATAAAATTTTTTTTTATACAATGTTCGATTATTAAAATATAATTTTAAAATTAGTTTCATCAGAAAACGTAATCAAAACCGCATTATTATATTCATTGTAACTGATAATTTATCAATAGTTTTTTGCGATGTAATATAAATAGCACAATAAAAAGATTGTTAATACTAATTTTAATACAACTATACGTACAAAATAATGACTGATATACGCTAATAATTCTACTATCATACGGCAATAATTGACTGATTCGGAAGATGCATGTAAATAGTGATTAACCGTCTACGTATATGACGTGACGTCGAAAAAATATAAAATATCACATGTACGACTGGTTATACAATCCTTTCGACATATATAAACCATATTTGTTACATATTTAGTATTTTAAATGGAATGTCGTTTTATCTCGTCGTAAATTCGGAATTATTGATAAACGGCGGCAGTGGTGAAATAAGTCCCGGTAAACATACGTATATATCATTATTTATTATTACGTAAGAAAGTTAAAAATATAAACTTAGTCATTCGCATATTTCGAATCTATTCTCTTTGGTACACGTGTTAACAATAATTTAATACGGCAAATTGAATGTTATAATAAAAATATGTACAAATATGCATAATAAAATTTTTTTTTATACAAAGTTCGATTATTAAAATATAATTTTAAAATTAGTTTCATCAGAAAACGTAATCAAAACCGCATTATTATATTCATTGTAACTGATAATTTATCAATAGTTTTTTGCGATGTAATATAAATAGCACAATTAAAAGACTGTTAATACTAATTTTAATACAACTATACGTACAAAATAATGACTGATATACGCTAATAATTCTACTATCACACGGCAATAATTGATTGATTCGGAAGATTCATGTAAATAGTGATTAACCGTCTACGTATATGACGTGACGTCCAAAAAATATAAAATATCACATGTACGACTGGTTATACAATCCTTTCGACATATATAAACCATATTTGTTACATATTTAGTATTTTAAATGGAATGTCGTTTTATCTCGTCGTAAATTCGGAAATATTGATAAACGGCGGCAGTGGTGAAATTATTCCCGGTAAACATACGTATATATCATTATTTATTATTACGTAAGAAAGTTAAAAATATAAACTTAGTCATTCGCATATTTCGAATCTATTCTCTTTGGTACACGTGTTAACAATAATTTAATACGGCAAATTGAATGTTATAATAAAAATATGTACAAATAGACATAATAAAATTTTTTTTTATACAATGTTCGATTATTAAAATATAATTTTAAAATTAGTTTCATCAGAAAACGTAATCAAAACCGCATTATTATATTCATTGTAACTGATAATTTATCAATAGTTTTTTGCGATGTAATATAAATAGCACAATTAAAAGACTGTTAATACTAATTTTAATACAACTATACGTACAAAATAATGACTGATATACGCTAATAATTCTACTATCACACGGCAATAATTGATTGATTCGGAAGATTCATGTAAATAGTGATTAACCGTCTACGTATATGACGTGACGTCGAAAAAATATAAAATATCACATGTACGACTGGTTATACAATCCTTTCGACATATATAAACCATATTTGTTACATATTTAGTATTTTAAATGGAATGTCGTTTTATCTCGTCGTAAATTCGGAAATATTGATAAACGGCGGCAGTGGTGAAATTATTCCCGGTAAACATACGTATATATCATTATTTATTATTACGTAAGAAAGTTAAAAATATAAACTTAGTCATTCGCATATTTCGAATCTATTCTCTTTGGTACACGTGTTAACAATAATTTAATACGGCAAATTGAATGTTATAATAAAAATATGTACAAATAAACATAATAAAATTTTTTTTTATACAATGTTCGATTATTAAAATATAATTTTAAAATTAGTTTCATCAGAAAACGTAATCAAAACCGCATTATTATATTCATTGTAACTGATAATTTATCAATAGTTTTTTGCGATGTAATATAAATAGCACAATAAAAAGATTGTTAATACTAATTTTAATACAACTATACGTACAAAATAATGACTGATATACGCTAATAATTCTACTATCATACGGCAATAATTGACTGATTCGGAAGATGCATGTAAATAGTGATTAACCGTCTACGTATATGACGTGACGTCGAAAAAATATAAAATATCACATGTACGACTGGTTATACAATCCTTTCGACATATATAAACCATATTTGTTACATATTTAGTATTTTAAATGGAATGTCGTTTTATCTCGTCGTAAATTCGGAATTATTGATAAACGGCGGCAGTGGTGAAATAAGTCCCGGTAAACATACGTATATATCATTATTTATTATTACGTAAGAAAGTTAAAAATATAAACTTAGTCATTCGCATATTTCGAATCTATTCTCTTTGGTACACGTGTTAACAATAATTTAATACGGCAAATTGAATGTTATAATAAAAATATGTACAAATATGCATAATAAAATTTTTTTTTATACAAAGTTCGATTATTAAAATATAATTTTAAAATTAGTTTCATCAGAAAACGTAATCAAAACCGCATTATTATATTCATTGTAACTGATAATTTATCAATAGTTTTTTGCGATGTAATATAAATAGCACAATTAAAAGACTGTTAATACTAATTTTAATACAACTATACGTACAAAATAATGACTGATATACGCTAATAATTCTACTATCACACGGCAATAATTGATTGATTCGGAAGATTCATGTAAATAGTGATTAACCGTCTACGTATATGACGTGACGTCGAAAAAATATAAAATATCACATGTACGACTGGTTATACAATCCTTTCGACATATATAAACCATATTTGTTACATATTTAGTATTTTAAATGGAATGTCGTTTTATCTCGTCGTAAATTCGGAATTATTGATAAACGGCGGCAGTGGTGAAATTATTCCCGGTAAACATACGTATATATCATTATTTATTATTACGTAAGAAAGTTAAAAATATAAACTTAGTCATTCGCATATTTCGAATCTATTCTCTTTGGTACACGTGTTAACAATAATTTAATACGGCAAATTGAATGTTATAATAAAAATATGTACAAATAAACATAATAAAATTTTTTTTTATACAATGTTCGATTATTAAAATATAATTTTAAAATTAGTTTCATCAGAAAACGTAATCAAAACCGCATTATTATATTCATTGTAACTGATAATTTATCAATAGTTTTTTGCGATGTAATATAAATAGCACAATAAAAAGATTGTTAATACTAATTTTAATACAACTATACGTACAAAATAATGACTGATATACGCTAATAATTCTACTATCATACGGCAATAATTGACTGATTCGGAAGATGCATGTAAATAGTGATTAACCGTCTACGTATATGACGTGACGTCGAAAAAATATAAAATATCACATGTACGACTGGTTATACAATCCTTTCGACATATATAAACCATATTTGTTACATATTTAGTATTTTAAATGGAATGTCGTTTTATCTCGTCGTAAATTCGGAATTATTGATAAACGGCGGCAGTGGTGAAATAAGTCCCGGTAAACATACGTATATATCATTATTTATTATTACGTAAGAAAGTTAAAAATATAAACTTAGTCATTCGCATATTTCGAATCTATTCTCTTTGGTACACGTGTTAACAATAATTTAATACGGCAAATTGAATGTTATAATAAAAATATGTACAAATATGCATAATAAAATTTTTTTTTATACAAAGTTCGATTATTAAAATATAATTTTAAAATTAGTTTCATCAGAAAACGTAATCAAAACCGCATTATTATATTCATTGTAACTGATAATTTATCAATAGTTTTTTGCGATGTAATATAAATAGCACAATTAAAAGACTGTTAATACTAATTTTAATACAACTATACGTACAAAATAATGACTGATATACGCTAATAATTCTACTATCACACGGCAATAATTGATTGATTCGGAAGATTCATGTAAATAGTGATTAACCGTCTACGTATATGACGTGACGTCCAAAAAATATAAAATATCACATGTACGACTGGTTATACAATCCTTTCGACATATATAAACCATATTTGTTACATATTTAGTATTTTAAATGGAATGTCGTTTTATCTCGTCGTAAATTCGGAAATATTGATAAACGGCGGCAGTGGTGAAATTATTCCCGGTAAACATACGTATATATCATTATTTATTATTACGTAAGAAAGTTAAAAATATAAACTTAGTCATTCGCATATTTCGAATCTATTCTCTTTGGTACACGTGTTAACAATAATTTAATACGGCAAATTGAATGTTATAATAAAAATATGTACAAATAGACATAATAAAATTTTTTTTTATACAATGTTCGATTATTAAAATATAATTTTAAAATTAGTTTCATCAGAAAACGTAATCAAAACCGCATTATTATATTCATTGTAACTGATAATTTATCAATAGTTTTTTGCGATGTAATATAAATAGCACAATAAAAAGATTGTTAATACTAATTTTAATACAACTATACGTACAAAATAATGACTGATATACGCTAATAATTCTACTATCACACGGCAATAATTGATTGATTCGGAAGATTCATGTAAATAGTGATTAACCGTCTACGTATATGACGTGACGTCGAAAAAATATAAAATATCACATGTACGACTGGTTATACAATCCTTTCGACATATATAAACCATATTTGTTACATATTTAGTATTTTAAATGGAATGTCGTTTTATCTCGTCGTAAATTCGGAAATATTGATAAACGGCGGCAGTGGTGAAATTATTCCCGGTAAACATACGTATATATCATTATTTATTATTACGTAAGAAAGTTAAAAATATAAACTTAGTCATTCGCATATTTCGAATCTATTCTCTTTGGTACACGTGTTAACAATAATTTAATACGGCAAATTGAATGTTATAATAAAAATATGTACAAATAAACATAATAAAATTTTTTTTTATACAATGTTCGATTATTAAAATATAATTTTAAAATTAGTTTCATCAGAAAACGTAATCAAAACCGCATTATTATATTCATTGTAACTGATAATTTATCAATAGTTTTTTGCGATGTAATATAAATAGCACAATAAAAAGATTGTTAATACTAATTTTAATACAACTATACGTACAAAATAATGACTGATATACGCTAATAATTCTACTATCATACGGCAATAATTGACTGATTCGGAAGATGCATGTAAATAGTGATTAACCGTCTACGTATATGACGTGACGTCGAAAAAATATAAAATATCACATGTACGACTGGTTATACAATCCTTTCGACATATATAAACCATATTTGTTACATATTTAGTATTTTAAATGGAATGTCGTTTTATCTCGTCGTAAATTCGGAATTATTGATAAACGGCGGCAGTGGTGAAATAAGTCCCGGTAAACATACGTATATATCATTATTTATTATTACGTAAGAAAGTTAAAAATATAAACTTAGTCATTCGCATATTTCGAATCTATTCTCTTTGGTACACGTGTTAACAATAATTTAATACGGCAAATTGAATGTTATAATAAAAATATGTACAAATATGCATAATAAAATTTTTTTTTATACAAAGTTCGATTATTAAAATATAATTTTAAAATTAGTTTCATCAGAAAACGTAATCAAAACCGCATTATTATATTCATTGTAACTGATAATTTATCAATAGTTTTTTGCGATGTAATATAAATAGCACAATTAAAAGACTGTTAATACTAATTTTAATACAACTATACGTACAAAATAATGACTGATATACGCTAATAATTCTACTATCACACGGCAATAATTGATTGATTCGGAAGATTCATGTAAATAGTGATTAACCGTCTACGTATATGACGTGACGTCCAAAAAATATAAAATATCACATGTACGACTGGTTATACAATCCTTTCGACATATATAAACCATATTTGTTACATATTTAGTATTTTAAATGGAATGTCGTTTTATCTCGTCGTAAATTCGGAAATATTGATAAACGGCGGCAGTGGTGAAATTATTCCCGGTAAACATACGTATATATCATTATTTATTATTACGTAAGAAAGTTAAAAATATAAACTTAGTCATTCGCATATTTCGAATCTATTCTCTTTGGTACACGTGTTAACAATAATTTAATACGGCAAATTGAATGTTATAATAAAAATATGTACAAATAGACATAATAAAATTTTTTTTTATACAATGTTCGATTATTAAAATATAATTTTAAAATTAGTTTCATCAGAAAACGTAATCAAAACCGCATTATTATATTCATTGTAACTGATAATTTATCAATAGTTTTTTGCGATGTAATATAAATAGCACAATTAAAAGACTGTTAATACTAATTTTAATACAACTATACGTACAAAATAATGACTGATATACGCTAATAATTCTACTATCACACGGCAATAATTGATTGATTCGGAAGATTCATGTAAATAGTGATTAACCGTCTACGTATATGACGTGACGTCGAAAAAATATAAAATATCACATGTACGACTGGTTATACAATCCTTTCGACATATATAAACCATATTTGTTACATATTTAGTATTTTAAATGGAATGTCGTTTTATCTCGTCGTAAATTCGGAAATATTGATAAACGGCGGCAGTGGTGAAATTATTCCCGGTAAACATACGTATATATCATTATTTATTATTACGTAAGAAAGTTAAAAATATAAACTTAGTCATTCGCATATTTCGAATCTATTCTCTTTGGTACACGTGTTAACAATAATTTAATACGGCAAATTGAATGTTATAATAAAAATATGTACAAATAAACATAATAAAATTTTTTTTTATACAATGTTCGATTATTAAAATATAATTTTAAAATTAGTTTCATCAGAAAACGTAATCAAAACCGCATTATTATATTCATTGTAACTGATAATTTATCAATAGTTTTTTGCGATGTAATATAAATAGCACAATAAAAAGATTGTTAATACTAATTTTAATACAACTATACGTACAAAATAATGACTGATATACGCTAATAATTCTACTATCATACGGCAATAATTGACTGATTCGGAAGATGCATGTAAATAGTGATTAACCGTCTACGTATATGACGTGACGTCGAAAAAATATAAAATATCACATGTACGACTGGTTATACAATCCTTTCGACATATATAAACCATATTTGTTACATATTTAGTATTTTAAATGGAATGTCGTTTTATCTCGTCGTAAATTCGGAATTATTGATAAACGGCGGCAGTGGTGAAATAAGTCCCGGTAAACATACGTATATATCATTATTTATTATTACGTAAGAAAGTTAAAAATATAAACTTAGTCATTCGCATATTTCGAATCTATTCTCTTTGGTACACGTGTTAACAATAATTTAATACGGCAAATTGAATGTTATAATAAAAATATGTACAAATATGCATAATAAAATTTTTTTTTATACAAAGTTCGATTATTAAAATATAATTTTAAAATTAGTTTCATCAGAAAACGTAATCAAAACCGCATTATTATATTCATTGTAACTGATAATTTATCAATAGTTTTTTGCGATGTAATATAAATAGCACAATTAAAAGACTGTTAATACTAATTTTAATACAACTATACGTACAAAATAATGACTGATATACGCTAATAATTCTACTATCACACGGCAATAATTGATTGATTCGGAAGATTCATGTAAATAGTGATTAACCGTCTACGTATATGACGTGACGTCGAAAAAATATAAAATATCACATGTACGACTGGTTATACAATCCTTTCGACATATATAAACCATATTTGTTACATATTTAGTATTTTAAATGGAATGTCGTTTTATCTCGTCGTAAATTCGGAATTATTGATAAACGGCGGCAGTGGTGAAATAAGTCCCGGTAAACATACGTATATATCATTATTTATTATTACGTAAGAAAGTTAAAAATATAAACTTAGTCATTCGCATATTTCGAATCTATTCTCTTTGGTACACGTGTTAACAATAATTTAATACGGCAAATTGAATGTTATAATAAAAATATGTACAAATATGCATAATAAAATTTTTTTTTATACAAAGTTCGATTATTAAAATATAATTTTAAAATTAGTTTCATCAGAAAACGTAATCAAAACCGCATTATTATATTCATTGTAACTGATAATTTATCAATAGTTTTTTGCGATGTAATATAAATAGCACAATTAAAAGACTGTTAATACTAATTTTAATACAACTATACGTACAAAATAATGACTGATATACGCTAATAATTCTACTATCATACGGCAATAATTGATTGATTCGGAAGATTCATGTAAATAGTGATTAACCGTCTACGTATATGACGTGACGTCGAAAAAATATAAAATATCACATGTACGACTGGTTATACAATCCTTTCGACATATATAAACCATATTTGTTACATATTTAGTATTTTAAATGGAATGTCGTTTTATCTCGTCGTAAATTCGGAAATATTGATAAACGGCGCCAGTGGTGAAATTATTCCCGGTAAACATACGTATATTTCATTATTTATTATTACGTAAGAAAGTTAAAAATATAAACTTAGTCATTCGCATATTTCGAATCTATTCTCTTTGGTACACGTGTTAACAATAATTTAATACGGCAAATTGAATGTTATAATAAAAATATGTACAAATATGCATAATAAAATTTTTTTTTATACAAAGTTCGATTATTCAAATATAATTTTAAAATTAGTTTCATCAGAAAACGTAATCAAAACCGCATTATTATATTCATTGTAACTGATAATTTATCAATAGTTTTTTGCGATGTAATATAAATAGCACAATTAAAAGACTGTTAATACTAATTTTAATACAACTATACGTACAAAATAATGACTGATATACGCTAATAATTCTACTATCACACGGCAATAATTGATTGATTCGGAAGATTCATGTAAATAGTGATTAACCGTCTACGTATATGACGTGACGTCGAAAAAATATAAAATATCACATGTACGACTGGTTATACAATCCTTTCGACATATATAAACCATATTTGTTACATATTTAGTATTTTAAATGGAATGTCGTTTTATCTCGTCGTAAATTCGGAAATATTGATAAACGGCGGCAGTGGTGAAATTATTCCCGGTAAACATACGTATATATCATTATTTATTATTACGTAAGAAAGTTAAAAATATAAACTTAGTCATTCGCATATTTCGAATCTATTCTCTTTGGTACACGTGTTAACAATAATTTAATACGGCAAATTGAATGTTATAATAAAAATATGTACAAATAAACATAATAAAATTTTTTTTTATACAATGTTCGATTATTAAAATATAATTTTAAAATTAGTTTCATCAGAAAACGTAATCAAAACCGCATTATTATATTCATTGTAACTGATAATTTATCAATAGTTTTTTGCGATGTAATATAAATAGCACAATAAAAAGATTGTTAATACTAATTTTAATACAACTATACGTACAAAATAATGACTGATATACGCTAATAATTCTACTATCATACGGCAATAATTGACTGATTCGGAAGATGCATGTAAATAGTGATTAACCGTCTACGTATATGACGTGACGTCGAAAAAATATAAAATATCACATGTACGACTGGTTATACAATCCTTTCGACATATATAAACCATATTTGTTACATATTTAGTATTTTAAATGGAATGTCGTTTTATCTCGTCGTAAATTCGGAATTATTGATAAACGGCGGCAGTGGTGAAATAAGTCCCGGTAAACATACGTATATATCATTATTTATTATTACGTAAGAAAGTTAAAAATATAAACTTAGTCATTCGCATATTTCGAATCTATTCTCTTTGGTACACGTGTTAACAATAATTTAATACGGCAAATTGAATGTTATAATAAAAATATGTACAAATATGCATAATAAAATTTTTTTTTATACAAAGTTCGATTATTAAAATATAATTTTAAAATTAGTTTCATCAGAAAACGTAATCAAAACCGCATTATTATATTCATTGTAACTGATAATTTATCAATAGTTTTTTGCGATGTAATATAAATAGCACAATTAAAAGACTGTTAATACTAATTTTAATACAACTATACGTACAAAATAATGACTGATATACGCTAATAATTCTACTATCACACGGCAATAATTGATTGATTCGGAAGATTCATGTAAATAGTGATTAACCGTCTACGTATATGACGTGACGTCCAAAAAATATAAAATATCACATGTACGACTGGTTATACAATCCTTTCGACATATATAAACCATATTTGTTACATATTTAGTATTTTAAATGGAATGTCGTTTTATCTCGTCGTAAATTCGGAAATATTGATAAACGGCGGCAGTGGTGAAATTATTCCCGGTAAACATACGTATATATCATTATTTATTATTACGTAAGAAAGTTAAAAATATAAACTTAGTCATTCGCATATTTCGAATCTATTCTCTTTGGTACACGTGTTAACAATAATTTAATACGGCAAATTGAATGTTATAATAAAAATATGTACAAATAGACATAATAAAATTTTTTTTTATACAATGTTCGATTATTAAAATATAATTTTAAAATTAGTTTCATCAGAAAACGTAATCAAAACCGCATTATTATATTCATTGTAACTGATAATTTATCAATAGTTTTTTGCGATGTAATATAAATAGCACAATTAAAAGACTGTTAATACTAATTTTAATACAACTATACGTACAAAATAATGACTGATATACGCTAATAATTCTACTATCACACGGCAATAATTGATTGATTCGGAAGATTCATGTAAATAGTGATTAACCGTCTACGTATATGACGTGACGTCGAAAAAATATAAAATATCACATGTACGACTGGTTATACAATCCTTTCGACATATATAAACCATATTTGTTACATATTTAGTATTTTAAATGGAATGTCGTTTTATCTCGTCGTAAATTCGGAAATATTGATAAACGGCGGCAGTGGTGAAATTATTCCCGGTAAACATACGTATATATCATTATTTATTATTACGTAAGAAAGTTAAAAATATAAACTTAGTCATTCGCATATTTCGAATCTATTCTCTTTGGTACACGTGTTAACAATAATTTAATACGGCAAATTGAATGTTATAATAAAATTATGTACAAATATGCATAATAAAATTTTTTTTTATACAAAGTTCGATTATTAAAATATAATTTTAAAATTAGTTTCATCAGAAAACGTAATCAAAACCGCATTATTATATTCATTGTAACTGATAATTTATCAATAGTTTTTTGCGATGTAATATAAATAGCACAATAAAATGATTGTTAATACTAATTTTAATACAACTATACGTACAAAATAATGACTGATATACGCTAATAATTCTACTATCATACGGCAATAATTGACTGATTCGGAAGATGCATGTAAATAGTGATTAACCGTCTACGTATATGACGTGACGTCGAAAAAATATAAAATATCACATGTACGACTGGTTATACAATCCTTTCGACATATATAAACCATATTTGTTACATATTTAGTATTTTAAATGGAATGTCGTTTTATCTCGTCGTAAATTCGGAATTATTGATAAACGGCGGCAGTGGTGAAATAAGTCCCGGTAAACATACGTATATATCATTATTTATTATTACGTAAGAAAGTTAAAAATATAAACTTAGTCATTCGCATATTTCGAATCTATTCTCTTTGGTACACGTGTTAACAATAATTTAATACGGCAAATTGAATGTTATAATAAAAATATGTACAAATATGCATAATAAAATTTTTTTTTATACAAAGTTCGATTATTAAAATATAATTTTAAAATTAGTTTCATCAGAAAACGTAATCAAAACCGCATTATTATATTCATTGTAACTGATAATTTATCAATAGTTTTTTGCGATGTAATATAAATAGCACAATTAAAAGACTGTTAATACTAATTTTAATACAACTATACGTACAAAATAATGACTGATATACGCTAATAATTCTACTATCATACGGCAATAATTGATTGATTCGGAAGATTCATGTAAATAGTGATTAACCGTCTACGTATATGACGTGACGTCGAAAAAATATAAAATATCACATGTACGACTGGTTATACAATCCTTTCGACATATATAAACCATATTTGTTACATATTTAGTATTTTAAATGGAATGTCGTTTTATCTCGTCGTAAATTCGGAATTATTGATAAACGGCGGCAGTGGTGAAATAAGTCCCGGTAAACATACGTATATATCATTATTTATTATTACGTAAGAAAGTTAAAAATATAAACTTAGTCATTCGCATATTTCGAATCTATTCTCTTTGGTACACGTGTTAACAATAATTTAATACGGCAAATTGAATGTTATAATAAAAATATGTACAAATATGCATAATAAAATTTTTTTTTATACAAAGTTCGATTATTAAAATATAATTTTAAAATTAGTTTCATCAGAAAACGTAATCAAAACCGCATTATTATATTCATTGTAACTGATAATTTATCAATAGTTTTTTGCGATGTAATATAAATAGCACAATAAAAAGATTGTTAATACTAATTTTAATACAACTATACGTACAAAATAATGACTGATATACGCTAATAATTCTACTATCATACGGCAATAATTGACTGATTCGGAAGATGCATGTAAATAGTGATTAACCGTCTACGTATATGACGTGACGTCGAAAAAATATAAAATATCACATGTACGACTGGTTATACAATCCTTTCGACATATATAAACCATATTTGTTACATATTTAGTATTTTAAATGGAATGTCGTTTTATCTCGTCGTAAATTCGGAATTATTGATAAACGGCGGCAGTGGTGAAATAAGTCCCGGTAAACATACGTATATATCATTATTTATTATTACGTAAGAAAGTTAAAAATATAAACTTAGTCATTCGCATATTTCGAATCTATTCTCTTTGGTACACGTGTTAACAATAATTTAATACGGCAAATTGAATGTTATAATAAAAATATGTACAAATATGCATAATAAAATTTTTTTTTATACAAAGTTCGATTATTAAAATATAATTTTAAAATTAGTTTCATCAGAAAACGTAATCAAAACCGCATTATTATATTCATTGTAACTGATAATTTATCAATAGTTTTTTGCGATGTAATATAAATAGCACAATTAAAAGACTGTTAATACTAATTTTAATACAACTATACGTACAAAATAATGACTGATATACGCTAATAATTCTACTATCATACGGCAATAATTGATTGATTCGGAAGATTCATGTAAATAGTGATTAACCGTCTACGTATATGACGTGACGTCGAAAAAATATAAAATATCACATGTACGACTGGTTATACAATCCTTTCGACATATATAAACCATATTTGTTACATATTTAGTATTTTAAATGGAATGTCGTTTTATCTCGTCGTAAATTCGGAAATATTGATAAACGGCGCCAGTGGTGAAATTATTCCCGGTAAACATACGTATATTTCATTATTTATTATTACGTAAGAAAGTTAAAAATATAAACTTAGTCATTCGCATATTTCGAATCTATTCTCTTTGGTACACGTGTTAACAATAATTTAATACGGCAAATTGAATGTTATAATAAAAATATGTACAAATATGCATAATAAAATTTTTTTTTATACAAAGTTCGATTATTAAAATATAATTTTAAAATTAGTTTCATCAGAAAACGTAATCAAAACCGCATTATTATATTCATTGTAACTGATAATTTATCAATAGTTTTTTGCGATGTAATATAAATAGCACAATTAAAAGATTGTTAATACTAATTTTAATACAACTATACGTACAAAATAATGACTGATATACGCTAATAATTCTACTATCATACGGCAATAATTGATTGATTCGGAAGATGCATGTAAATAGTGATTAACCGTCTACGTATATGACGTGACGTCGAAGAAATATAAAATATCACATGTACGACTGGTTATACAATCCTTTCGACATATATAAACCATATTTGTTACATATTTAGTATTTTAAATGGAATGTCGTTTTATCTCGTCGTAAATTCGGAAATATTGATAAACGGCGGCAGTGGTGAAATTATTCCCGGTAAACATACGTATATATCATTATTTATTATTACGTAAGAAAGTTAAAAATATAAACTTAGTCATTCGCATATTTCGAATCTATTCTCTTTGGTACACGTGTTAACAATAATTTAATACGGCAAATTGAATGTTATAATAAAAATATGTACAAATAGACATAATAAAATTTTTTTTTATACAATGTTCGATTATTAAAATATAATTTTAAAATTAGTTTCATCAGAAAACGTAATCAAAACCGCATTATTATATTCATTGTAACTGATAAATTATCAATAGTTTTTTGCGATGTAATATAAATAGCACAATAAAAAGATTGTTAATACTAATTTTAATACAACTATACGTACAAAATAATGACTGATATACGCTAATAATTCTACTATCATACGGCAATAATTGACTGATTCGGAAGATGCATGTAAATAGTGATTAACCGTCTACGTATATGACGTGACGTCGAAAAAATATAAAATATCACATGTACGACTGGTTATACAATCCTTTCGACATATATAAACCATATTTGTTACATATTTAGTATTTTAAATGGAATGTCGTTTTATCTCGTCGTAAATTCGGAAATATTGATAAACGGCGGCAGTGGTGAAATTATTCCCGGTAAACATACGTATATATCATTATTTATTATTACGTAAGAAAGTTAAAAATATAAACTTAGTCATTCGCATATTTCGAATCTATTCTCTTTGGTACACGTGTTAACAATAATTTAATACGGCAAATTGAATGTTATAATAAAAATATGTACAAATAGACATAATAAAATTTTTTTTTATACAATGTTCGATTATTAAAATATAATTTTAAAATTAGTTTTATCAGAAAACGTAATCAAAACCGCATTATTATATTCATTGTAACTGATAATTTATCAATAGTTTTTTGCGATGTAATATAAATAGCACAATAAAAAGATTGTTAATACTAATTTTAATACAACTATACGTACAAAATAATGACTGATATACGCTAATAATTCTACTATCATACGGCAATAATTGACTGATTCGGAAGATGCATGTAAATAGTGATTAACCGTCTACGTATATGACGTGACGTCGAAAAAATATAAAATATCACATGTACGACTGGTTATACAATCCTTTCGACATATATAAACCATATTTGTTACATATTTAGTATTTTAAATGGAATGTCGTTTTATCTCGTCGTAAATTCGGAATTATTGATAAACGGCGGCAGTGGTGAAATAAGTCCCGGTAAACATACGTATATATCATTATTTATTATTACGTAAGAAAGTTAAAAATATAAACTTAGTCATTCGCATATTTCGAATCTATTCTCTTTGGTACACGTGTTAACAATAATTTAATACGGCAAATTGAATGTTATAATAAAAATATGTACAAATATGCATAATAAAATTTTTTTTTATACAAAGTTCGATTATTAAAATATAATTTTAAAATTAGTTTCATCAGAAAACGTAATCAAAACCGCATTATTATATTCATTGTAACTGATAATTTATCAATAGTTTTTTGCGATGTAATATAAATAGCACAATTAAAAGATTGTTAATACTAATTTTAATACAACTATACGTACAAAATAATGACTGATATACGCTAATAATTCTACTATCATACGGCAATAATTGATTGATTCGGAAGATGCATGTAAATAGTGATTAACCGTCTACGTATATGACGTGACGTCGAAGAAATATAAAATATCACATGTACGACTGGTTATACAATCCTTTCGACATATATAAACCATATTTGTTACATATTTAGTATTTTAAATGGAATGTCGTTTTATCTCGTCGTAAATTCGGAAATATTGATAAACGGCGGCAGTGGTGAAATTATTCCCGGTAAACATACGTATATATCATTATTTATTATTACGTAAGAAAGTTAAAAATATAAACTTAGTCATTCGCATATTTCGAATCTATTCTCTTTGGTACACGTGTTAACAATAATTTAATACGGCAAATTGAATGTTATAATAAAAATATGTACAAATAGACATAATAAAATTTTTTTTTATACAATGTTCGATTATTAAAATATAATTTTAAAATTAGTTTTATCAGAAAACGTAATCAAAACCGCATTATTATATTCATTGTAACTGATAATTTATCAATAGTTTTTTGCGATGTAATATAAATAGCACAATAAAAAGATTGTTAATACTAATTTTAATACAACTATACGTACAAAATAATGACTGATATACGCTAATAATTCTACTATCATACGGCAATAATTGACTGATTCGGAAGATGCATGTAAATAGTGATTAACCGTCTACGTATATGACGTGACGTCGAAAAAATATAAAATATCACATGTACGACTGGTTATACAATCCTTTCGACATATATAAACCATATTTGTTACATATTTAGTATTTTAAATGGAATGTCGTTTTATCTCGTCGTAAATTCGGAATTATTGATAAACGGCGGCAGTGGTGAAATAAGTCCCGGTAAACATACGTATATATCATTATTTATTATTACGTAAGAAAGTTAAAAATATAAACTTAGTCATTCGCATATTTCGAATCTATTCTCTTTGGTACACGTGTTAACAATAATTTAATACGGCAAATTGAATGTTATAATAAAAATATGTACAAATATGCATAATAAAATTTTTTTTTATACAAAGTTCGATTATTAAAATATAATTTTAAAATTAGTTTCATCAGAAAACGTAATCAAAACCGCATTATTATATTCATTGTAACTGATAATTTATCAATAGTTTTTTGCGATGTAATATAAATAGCACAATTAAAAGATTGTTAATACTAATTTTAATACAACTATACGTACAAAATAATGACTGATATACGCTAATAATTCTACTATCATACGGCAATAATTGATTGATTCGGAAGATGCATGTAAATAGTGATTAACCGTCTACGTATATGACGTGACGTCGAAGAAATATAAAATATCACATGTACGACTGGTTATACAATCCTTTCGACATATATAAACCATATTTGTTACATATTTAGTATTTTAAATGGAATGTCGTTTTATCTCGTCGTAAATTCGGAAATATTGATAAACGGCGGCAGTGGTGAAATTATTCCCGGTAAACATACGTATATATCATTATTTATTATTACGTAAGAAAGTTAAAAATATAAACTTAGTCATTCGCATATTTCGAATCTATTCTCTTTGGTACACGTGTTAACAATAATTTAATACGGCAAATTGAATGTTATAATAAAAATATGTACAAATAGACATAATAAAATTTTTTTTTATACAATGTTCGATTATTAAAATATAATTTTAAAATTAGTTTCATCAGAAAACGTAATCAAAACCGCATTATTATATTCATTGTAACTGATAAATTATCAATAGTTTTTTGCGATGTAATATAAATAGCACAATAAAAAGATTGTTAATACTAATTTTAATACAACTATACGTACAAAATAATGACTGATATACGCTAATAATTCTACTATCATACGGCAATAATTGACTGATTCGGAAGATGCATGTAAATAGTGATTAACCGTCTACGTATATGACGTGACGTCGAAAAAATATAAAATATCACATGTACGACTGGTTATACAATCCTTTCGACATATATAAACCATATTTGTTACATATTTAGTATTTTAAATGGAATGTCGTTTTATCTCGTCGTAAATTCGGAAATATTGATAAACGGCGGCAGTGGTGAAATTATTCCCGGTAAACATACGTATATATCATTATTTATTATTACGTAAGAAAGTTAAAAATATAAACTTAGTCATTCGCATATTTCGAATCTATTCTCTTTGGTACACGTGTTAACAATAATTTAATACGGCAAATTGAATGTTATAATAAAAATATGTACAAATAGACATAATAAAATTTTTTTTTATACAATGTTCGATTATTAAAATATAATTTTAAAATTAGTTTTATCAGAAAACGTAATCAAAACCGCATTATTATATTCATTGTAACTGATAATTTATCAATAGTTTTTTGCGATGTAATATAAATAGCACAATAAAAAGATTGTTAATACTAATTTTAATACAACTATACGTACAAAAGAATGACTGATATACGCTAATAATTCTACTATCATACGGCAATAATTGACTGATTCGGAAGATGCATGTAAATAGTGATTAACCGTCTACGTATATGACGTGACGTCGAAAAAATATAAAATATCACATGTACGACTGGTTATACAATCCTTTCGACATATATAAACCATATTTGTTACATATTTAGTATTTTAAATGGAATGTCGTTTTATCTCGTCGTAAATTCGGAATTATTGATAAACGGCGGCAGTGGTGAAATAAGTCCCGGTAAACATACGTATATATCATTATTTATTATTACGTAAGAAAGTTAAAAATATAAACTTAGTCATTCGCATATTTCGAATCTATTCTCTTTGGTACACGTGTTAACAATAATTTAATACGGCAAATTGAATGTTATAATAAAAATATGTACAAATATGCATAATAAAATTTTTTTTTATACAAAGTTCGATTATTAAAATATAATTTTAAAATTAGTTTCATCAGAAAACGTAATCAAAACCGCATTATTATATTCATTGTAACTGATAATTTATCAATAGTTTTTTGCGATGTAATATAAATAGCACAATTAAAAGATTGTTAATACTAATTTTAATACAACTATACGTACAAAATAATGAATGATATACGCTAATAATTCTACTATCACACGGCAATAATTGATTGATTCGGAAGATGCATGTAAATAGTGATTAACCGTCTACGTATATGACGTGACGTCGAAAAAATATAAAATATCACATGTACGACTGGTTATACAATCTTTTCGACATATATAAACCATATTTGTTACATATTTAGTATTTTAAATGGAATGTCGTTTTATCTCGTCGTAAATTCGGAAATATTGATAAACGGCGGCAGTGGTGAAATTATTCCCGGTAAACATACGTATATATCATTATTTATTATTACGTAAGAAAGTTAAAAATATAAACTTAGTCATTCGCATATTTCGAATCTATTCTCTTTGGTACAAGTGTTAACAATAATTTAATACGGCATATTGAATGTTATAATAAAAATATGTACAAATATGCATAATAAAATTTTTTTTTATACAAAGTTCGATTATTAAAATATAATTTTAAAATTAGTTTCATCAGAAAACGTAATCAAAACCGCATTATTATATTCATTGTAACTGATAATTTATCAATAGTTTTTTGCGATGTAATATAAATAGCACAATTAAAAGATTGTTAATACTAATTTTAATACAACTATACGTACAAAATAATGACTGATATACGCTAATAATTCTACTATCATACGGCAATAATTGATTGATTCGGAAGATGCATGTAAATAGTGATTAACCGTCTACGTATATGACGTGACGTCGAAGAAATATAAAATATCACATGTACGACTGGTTATACAATCCTTTCGACATATATAAACCATATTTGTTACATATTTAGTATTTTAAATGGAATGTCGTTTTATCTCGTCGTAAATTCGGAAATATTGATAAACGGCGGCAGTGGTGAAATTATTCCCGGTAAACATACGTATATATCATTATTTATTATTACGTAAGAAAGTTAAAAATATAAACTTAGTCATTCGCATATTTCGAATCTATTCTCTTTGGTACACGTGTTAACAATAATTTAATACGGCAAATTGAATGTTATAATAAAAATATGTACAAATAGACATAATAAAATTTTTTTTTATACAATGTTCGATTATTAAAATATAATTTTAAAATTAGTTTCATCAGAAAACGTAATCAAAACCGCATTATTATATTCATTGTAACTGATAATTTATCAATAGTTTTTTGCGATGTAATATAAATAGCACAATTAAAAGACTGTTAATACTAATTTTAATACAACTATACGTACAAAATAATGACTGATATACGCTAATAATTCTACTATCACACGGCAATAATTGATTGATTCGGAAGATTCATGTAAATAGTGATTAACCGTCTACGTATATGACGTGACGTCGAAAAAATATAAAATATCACATGTACGACTGGTTATACAATCCTTTCGACATATATAAACCATATTTGTTACATATTTAGTATTTTAAATGGAATGTCGTTTTATCTCGTCGTAAATTCGGAAATATTGATAAACGGCGGCAGTGGTGAAATTATTCCCGGTAAACATACGTATATATCATTATTTATTATTACGTAAGAAAGTTAAAAATATAAACTTAGTCATTCGCATATTTCGAATCTATTCTCTTTGGTACACGTGTTAACAATAATTTAATACGGCAAATTGAATGTTATAATAAAAATATGTACAAATAGACATAATAAAATTTTTTTTTATACAATGTTCGATTATTAAAATATAATTTTAAAATTAGTTTTATCAGAAAACGTAATCAAAACCGCATTATTATATTCATTGTAACTGATAATTTATCAATAGTTTTTTGCGATGTAATATAAATAGCACAATAAAAAGATTGTTAATACTAATTTTAATACAACTATACGTACAAAATAATGACTGATATACGCTAATAATTCTACTATCATACGGCAATAATTGACTGATTCGGAAGATGCATGTAAATAGTGATTAACCGTCTACGTATATGACGTGACGTCGAAAAAATATAAAATATCACATGTACGACTGGTTATACAATCCTTTCGACATATATAAACCATATTTGTTACATATTTAGTATTTTAAATGGAATGTCGTTTTATCTCGTCGTAAATTCGGAATTATTGATAAACGGCGGCAGTGGTGAAATAAGTCCCGGTAAACATACGTATATATCATTATTTATTATTACGTAAGAAAGTTAAAAATATAAACTTAGTCATTCGCATATTTCGAATCTATTCTCTTTGGTACACGTGTTAACAATAATTTAATACGGCAAATTGAATGTTATAATAAAAATATGTACAAATATGCATAATAAAATTTTTTTTTATACAAAGTTCGATTATTAAAATATAATTTTAAAATTAGTTTCATCAGAAAACGTAATCAAAACCGCATTATTATATTCATTGTAACTGATAATTTATCAATAGTTTTTTGCGATGTAATATAAATAGCACAATTAAAAGATTGTTAATACTAATTTTAATACAACTATACGTACAAAATAATGAATGATATACGCTAATAATTCTACTATCACACGGCAATAATTGATTGATTCGGAAGATGCATGTAAATAGTGATTAACCGTCTACGTATATGACGTGACGTCGAAAAAATATAAAATATCACATGTACGACTGGTTATACAATCTTTTCGACATATATAAACCATATTTGTTACATATTTAGTATTTTAAATGGAATGTCGTTTTATCTCGTCGTAAATTCGGAAATATTGATAAACGGCGGCAGTGGTGAAATTATTCCCGGTAAACATACGTATATATCATTATTTATTATTACGTAAGAAAGTTAAAAATATAAACTTAGTCATTCGCATATTTCGAATCTATTCTCTTTGGTACAAGTGTTAACAATAATTTAATACGGCATATTGAATGTTATAATAAAAATATGTACAAATATGCATAATAAAATTTTTTTTTATACAAAGTTCGATTATTAAAATATAATTTTAAAATTAGTTTCATCAGAAAACGTAATCAAAACCGCATTATTATATTCATTGTAACTGATAATTTATCAATAGTTTTTTGCGATGTAATATAAATAGCACAATTAAAAGATTGTTAATACTAATTTTAATACAACTATACGTACAAAATAATGACTGATATACGCTAATAATTCTACTATCATACGGCAATAATTGATTGATTCGGAAGATGCATGTAAATAGTGATTAACCGTCTACGTATATGACGTGACGTCGAAGAAATATAAAATATCACATGTACGACTGGTTATACAATCCTTTCGACATATATAAACCATATTTGTTACATAATTAGTATTTTAAATGGAATGTCGTTTTATCTCGTCGTAAATTCGGAAATATTGATAAACGGCGGCAGTGGTGAAATTATTCCCGGTAAACATACGTATATATCATTATTTATTATTACGTAAGAAAGTTAAAAATATAAACTTAGTCATTCGCATATTTCGAATCTATTCTCTTTGGTACACGTGTTAACAATAATTTAATACGGCAAATTGAATGTTATAATAAAAATATGTACAAATAGACATAATAAAATTTTTTTTTATACAATGTTCGATTATTAAAATATAATTTTAAAATTAGTTTCATCAGAAAACGTAATCAAATCCGCATTATTATATTCATTGTAACTGATAATTTATCAATAGTTTTTTGCGATGTAATATAAATAGCACAATTAAAAGACTGTTAATACTAATTTTAATACAACTATACGTACAAAATAATGACTGATATACGCTAATAATTCTACTATCACACGGCAATAATTGATTGATTCGGAAGATTCATGTAAATAGTGATTAACCGTCTACGTATATGACGTGACGTCGAAAAAATATAAAATATCACATGTACGACTGGTTATACAATCCTTTCGACATATATAAACCATATTTGTTACATATTTAGTATTTTAAATGGAATGTCGTTTTATCTCGTCGTAAATTCGGAATTATTGATAAACGGCGGCAGTGGTGAAATAAGTCCCGGTAAACATACGTATATATCATTATTTATTATTACGTAAGAAAGTTAAAAATATAAACTTAGTCATTCGCATATTTCGAATCTATTCTCTTTGGTACACGTGTTAACAATAATTTAATACGGCAAATTGAATGTTATAATAAAAATATGTACAAATATGCATAATAAAATTTTTTTTTATACAAAGTTCGATTATTAAAATATAATTTTAAAATTAGTTTCATCAGAAAACGTAATCAAAACCGCATTATTATATTCATTGTAACTGATAATTTATCAATAGTTTTTTGCGATGTAATTTAAATAGCACAATTAAAAGATTGTTAATACTAATTTTAATACAACTATACGTACAAAATAATGACTGATATACGCTAATAATTCTACTATCATACGGCAATAATTGATTGATTCGGAAGATGCATGTAAATAGTGATTAACCGTCTACGTATATGACGTGACGTCGAAAAAATATAAAATATCACATGTACGACTGGTTATACAATCTTTTCGACATATATAAACCATATTTGTTACATATTTAGTATTTTAAATGGAATGTCGTTTTATCTCGTCGTAAATTCGGAAATATTGATAAACGGCGGCAGTGGTGAAATTATTCCCGGTAAACATACGTATATATCATTATTTATTATTACGTAAGAAAGTTAAAAATATAAACTTAGTCATTCGCATATTTCGAATCTATTCTCTTTGGTACAAGTGTTAACAATAATTTAATACGGCATATTGAATGTTATAATAAAAATATGTACAAATATGCATAATAAAATTTTTTTTTATACAAAGTTCGATTATTAAAATATAATTTTAAAATTAGTTTCATCAGAAAACGTAATCAAAACCGCATTATTATATTCATTGTAACTGATAATTTATCAATAGTTTTTTGCGATGTAATATAAATAGCACAATTAAAAGATTGTTAATACTAATTTTAATACAACTATACGTACAAAATAATGACTGATATACGCTAATAATTCTACTATCACACGGCAATAATTGATTGATTCGGAAGATGCATGTAAATAGTGATTAACCGTCTACGTATATGACGTGACGTCGAAAAAATATAAAATATCACATGTACGACTGGTTATACAATCTTTTCGACATATATAAACCATATTTGTTACATATTTAGTATTTTAAATGGAATGTCGTTTTATCTCGTCGTAAATTCGGAAATATTGATAAACGGCGGCAGTGGTGAAATTATTCCCGGTAAACATACGTATATATCATTATTTATTATTACGTAAGAAAGTTAAAAATATAAACTTAGTCATTCGCATATTTCGAATCTATTCTCTTTGGTACACGTGTTAACAATAATTTAATACGGCAAATTGAATGTTATAATAAAAATATGTACAAATAGACATAATAAAATTTTTTTTTATACAATGTTCGATTATTAAAATATAATTTTAAAATTAGTTTCATCAGAAAACGTAATCAAAACCGCATTATTATATTCATTGTAACTGATAATTTATCAATAGTTTTTTGCGATGTAATATAAATAGCACAATTAAAAGACTGTTAATACTAATTTTAATACAACTATACGTACAAAATAATGACTGATATACGCTAATAATTCTACTATCACACGGCAATAATTGATTGATTCGGAAGATTCATGTAAATAGTGATTAACCGTCTACGTATATGACGTGACGTCGAAGAAATATAAAATATCACATGTACGACTGGTTATACAATCCTTTCGACATATATAAACCATATTTGTTACATATTTAGTATTTTAAATGGAATGTCGTTTTATCTCGTCGTAAATTCGGAAATATTGATAAACGGCGGCAGTGGTGAAATTATTCCCGGTAAACATACGTATATATCATTATTTATTATTACGTAAGAAAGTTAAAAATATAAACTTAGTCATTCGCATATTTCGAATCTATTCTCTTTGGTACACGTGTTAACAATAATTTAATACGGCAAATTGAATGTTATAATAAAAATATGTACAAATAGACATAATAAAATTTTTTTTTATACAATGTTCGATTATTAAAATATAATTTTAAAATTAGTTTCATCAGAAAACGTAATCAAAACCGCATTATTATATTCATTGTAACTGATAATTTATCAATAGTTTTTTGCGATGTAATATAAATAGCACAATTAAAAGACTGTTAATACTAATTTTAATACAACTATACGTACAAAATAATGACTGATATACGCTAATAATTCTACTATCACACGGCAATAATTGATTGATTCGGAAGATTCATGTAAATAGTGATTAATTGTCTACGTATATGACGTGACGTCGAAAAAATATAAAATATCACATGTACGACTGGTTATACAATCCTTTCGACATATATAAACCATATTTGTTACATATTTAGTATTTTAAATGGAATGTCGTTTTATCTCGTCGTAAATTCGGAATTATTGATAAACGGCGGCAGTGGTGAAATAAGTCCCGGTAAACATACGTATATATCATTATTTATTATTACGTAAGAAAGTTAAAAATATAAACTTAGTCATTCGCATATTTCGAATCTATTCTCTTTGGTACACGTGTTAACAATAATTTAATACGGCAAATTGAATGTTATAATAAAAATATGTACAAATATGCATAATAAAATTTTTTTTTATACAAAGTTCGATTATTAAAATATAATTTTAAAATTAGTTTCATCAGAAAACGTAATCAAAACCGCATTATTATATTCATTGTAACTGATAATTTATCAATAGTTTTTTGCGATGTAATATAAATAGCACAATTAAAAGATTGTTAATACTAATTTTAATACAACTATACGTACAAAATAATGACTGATATACGCTAATAATTCTACTATCATACGGCAATAATTGATTGATTCGGAAGATGCATGTAAATAGTGATTAACCGTCTACGTATATGACGTGACGTCGAAAAAATATAAAATATCACATGTACGACTGGTTATACAATCTTTTCGACATATATAAATCATATTTGTTACATATTTAGTATTTTAAATGGAATGTCGTTTTATCTCGTCGTAAATTCGGAAATATTGATAAACGGCGGCAGTGGTGAAATTATTCCCGGTAAACATACTTATATATCATTATTTATTATTACGTAAGAAAGTTAAAAATATAAACTTAGTCATTCGCATATTTCGAATCTATTCTCTTTGGTACAAGTGTTAACAATAATTTAATACGGCATATTGAATGTTATAATAAAAATATGTACAAATATGCATAATAAAATTTTTTTTTTATACAAAGTTCGATTATTAAAATATAATTTTAAAATTAGTTTCATCAGAAAACGTAATCAAAACCGCATTATTATATTCATTGTAACTGATAATTTATCAATAGTTTTTTGCGATGTAATATAAATAGCACAATTAAAAGACTGTTAATACTAATTTTAATACAACTATACGTACAAAATAATGACTGATATACGCTAATAATTCTACTATCACACGGCAATAATTGATTGATTCGGAAGATTCATGTAAATAGTGATTAATTGTCTACGTATATGACGTGACGTCGAAAAAATATAAAATATCACATGTACGACTGGTTATACAATCCTTTCGACATATATAAACCATATTTGTTACATATTTAGTATTTTAAATGGAATGTCGTTTTATCTCGTCGTAAATTCGGAATTATTGATAAACGGCGGCAGTGGTGAAATAAGTCCCGGTAAACATACGTATATATCATTATTTATTATTACGTAAGAAAGTTAAAAATATAAACTTAGTCATTCGCATATTTCGAATCTATTCTCTTTGGTACACGTGTTAACAATAATTTAATACGGCAAATTGAATGTTATAATAAAAATATGTACAAATATGCATAATAAAATTTTTTTTTATACAAAGTTCGATTATTAAAATATAATTTTAAAATTAGTTTCATCAGAAAACGTAATCAAAACCGCATTATTATATTCATTGTAACTGATAATTTATCAATAGTTTTTTGCGATGTAATATAAATAGCACAATTAAAAGATTGTTAATACTAATTTTAATACAACTATACGTACAAAATAATGACTGATATACGCTAATAATTCTACTATCATACGGCAATAATTGATTGATTCGGAAGATGCATGTAAATAGTGATTAACCGTCTACGTATATGACGTGACGTCGAAAAAATATAAAATATCACATGTACGACTGGTTATACAATCTTTTCGACATATATAAACCATATTTGTTACATATTTAGTATTTTAAATGGAATGTCGTTTTATCTCGTCGTAAATTCGGAAATATTGATAAACGGCGGCAGTGGTGAAATTATTCCCGGTAAACATACTTATATATCATTATTTATTATTACGTAAGAAAGTTAAAAATATAAACTTAGTCATTCGCATATTTCGAATCTATTCTCTTTGGTACAAGTGTTAACAATAATTTAATACGGCATATTGAATGTTATAATAAAAATATGTACAAATATGCATAATAAAATTTTTTTTTTATACAAAGTTCGATTATTAAAATATAATTTTAAAATTAGTTTCATCAGAAAACGTAATCAAAACCGCATTATTATATTCATTGTAACTGATAATTTATCAATAGTTTTTTGCGATGTAATATAAATAGCACAATTAAAAGACTGTTAATACTAATTTTAATACAACTATACGTACAAAATAATGACTGATATACGCTAATAATTCTACTATCACACGGCAATAATTGATTGATTCGGAAGATTCATGTAAATAGTGATTAATTGTCTACGTATATGACGTGACGTCGAAAAAATATAAAATATCACATGTACGACTGGTTATACAATCCTTTCGACATATATAAACCATATTTGTTACATATTTAGTATTTTAAATGGAATGTCGTTTTATCTCGTCGTAAATTCGGAATTATTGATAAACGGCGGCAGTGGTGAAATAAGTCCCGGTAAACATACGTATATATCATTATTTATTATTACGTAAGAAAGTTAAAAATATAAACTTAGTCATTCGCATATTTCGAATCTATTCTCTTTGGTACACGTGTTAACAATAATTTAATACGGCAAATTGAATGTTATAATAAAAATATGTACAAATATGCATAATAAAATTTTTTTTTATACAAAGTTCGATTATTAAAATATAATTTTAAAATTAGTTTCATCAGAAAACGTAATCAAAACCGCATTATTATATTCATTGTAACTGATAATTTATCAATAGTTTTTTGCGATGTAATTTAAATAGCACAATTAAAAGATTGTTAATACTAATTTTAATACAACTATACGTACAAAATAATGACTGATATACGCTAATAATTCTACTATCATACGGCAATAATTGATTGATTCGGAAGATGCATGTAAATAGTGATTAACCGTCTACGTATATGACGTGACGTCGAAAAAATATAAAATATCACATGTACGACTGGTTATACAATCTTTTCGACATATATAAACCATATTTGTTACATATTTAGTATTTTAAATGGAATGTCGTTTTATCTCGTCGTAAATTCGGAAATATTGATAAACGGCGGCAGTGGTGAAATTATTCCCGGTAAACATACGTATATATCATTATTTATTATTACGTAAGAAAGTTAAAAATATAAACTTAGTCATTCGCATATTTCGAATCTATTCTCTTTGGTACAAGTGTTAACAATAATTTAATACGGCATATTGAATGTTATAATAAAAATATGTACAAATATGCATAATAAAATTTTTTTTTATACAAAGTTCGATTATTAAAATATAATTTTAAAATTAGTTTCATCAGAAAACGTAATCAAAACCGCATTATTATATTCATTGTAACTGATAATTTATCAATAGTTTTTTGCGATGTAATATAAATAGCACAATTAAAAGATTGTTAATACTAATTTTAATACAACTATACGTACAAAATAATGACTGATATACGCTAATAATTCTACTATCACACGGCAATAATTGATTGATTCGGAAGATGCATGTAAATAGTGATTAACCGTCTACGTATATGACGTGACGTCGAAAAAATATAAAATATCACATGTACGACTGGTTATACAATCTTTTCGACATATATAAACCATATTTGTTACATATTTAGTATTTTAAATGGAATGTCGTTTTATCTCGTCGTAAATTCGGAAATATTGATAAACGGCGGCAGTGGTGAAATTATTCCCGGTAAACATACGTATATATCATTATTTATTATTACGTAAGAAAGTTAAAAATATAAACTTAGTCATTCGCATATTTCGAATCTATTCTCTTTGGTACACGTGTTAACAATAATTTAATACGGCAAATTGAATGTTATAATAAAAATATGTACAAATAGACATAATAAAATTTTTTTTTATACAATGTTCGATTATTAAAATATAATTTTAAAATTAGTTTCATCAGAAAACGTAATCAAAACCGCATTATTATATTCATTGTAACTGATAATTTATCAATAGTTTTTTGCGATGTAATATAAATAGCACAATTAAAAGACTGTTAATACTAATTTTAATACAACTATACGTACAAAATAATGACTGATATACGCTAATAATTCTACTATCACACGGCAATAATTGATTGATTCGGAAGATTCATGTAAATAGTGATTAACCGTCTACGTATATGACGTGACGTCGAAGAAATATAAAATATCACATGTACGACTGGTTATACAATCCTTTCGACATATATAAACCATATTTGTTACATATTTAGTATTTTAAATGGAATGTCGTTTTATCTCGTCGTAAATTCGGAAATATTGATAAACGGCGGCAGTGGTGAAATTATTCCCGGTAAACATACGTATATATCATTATTTATTATTACGTAAGAAAGTTAAAAATATAAACTTAGTCATTCGCATATTTCGAATCTATTCTCTTTGGTACACGTGTTAACAATAATTTAATACGGCAAATTGAATGTTATAATAAAAATATGTACAAATAGACATAATAAAATTTTTTTTTATACAATGTTCGATTATTAAAATATAATTTTAAAATTAGTTTCATCAGAAAACGTAATCAAAACCGCATTATTATATTCATTGTAACTGATAATTTATCAATAGTTTTTTGCGATGTAATATAAATAGCACAATTAAAAGACTGTTAATACTAATTTTAATACAACTATACGTACAAAATAATGACTGATATACGCTAATAATTCTACTATCACACGGCAATAATTGATTGATTCGGAAGATTCATGTAAATAGTGATTAATTGTCTACGTATATGACGTGACGTCGAAAAAATATAAAATATCACATGTACGACTGGTTATACAATCCTTTCGACATATATAAACCATATTTGTTACATATTTAGTATTTTAAATGGAATGTCGTTTTATCTCGTCGTAAATTCGGAATTATTGATAAACGGCGGCAGTGGTGAAATAAGTCCCGGTAAACATACGTATATATCATTATTTATTATTACGTAAGAAAGTTAAAAATATAAACTTAGTCATTCGCATATTTCGAATCTATTCTCTTTGGTACACGTGTTAACAATAATTTAATACGGCAAATTGAATGTTATAATAAAAATATGTACAAATATGCATAATAAAATTTTTTTTTATACAAAGTTCGATTATTAAAATATAATTTTAAAATTAGTTTCATCAGAAAACGTAATCAAAACCGCATTATTATATTCATTGTAACTGATAATTTATCAATAGTTTTTTGCGATGTAATATAAATAGCACAATTAAAAGATTGTTAATACTAATTTTAATACAACTATACGTACAAAATAATGACTGATATACGCTAATAATTCTACTATCATACGGCAATAATTGATTGATTCGGAAGATGCATGTAAATAGTGATTAACCGTCTACGTATATGACGTGACGTCGAAAAAATATAAAATATCACATGTACGACTGGTTATACAATCTTTTCGACATATATAAATCATATTTGTTACATATTTAGTATTTTAAATGGAATGTCGTTTTATCTCGTCGTAAATTCGGAAATATTGATAAACGGCGGCAGTGGTGAAATTATTCCCGGTAAACATACTTATATATCATTATTTATTATTACGTAAGAAAGTTAAAAATATAAACTTAGTCATTCGCATATTTCGAATCTATTCTCTTTGGTACAAGTGTTAACAATAATTTAATACGGCATATTGAATGTTATAATAAAAATATGTACAAATATGCATAATAAAATTTTTTTTTTATACAAAGTTCGATTATTAAAATATAATTTTAAAATTAGTTTCATCAGAAAACGTAATCAAAACCGCATTATTATATTCATTGTAACTGATAATTTATCAATAGTTTTTTGCGATGTAATATAAATAGCACAATTAAAAGACTGTTAATACTAATTTTAATACAACTATACGTACAAAATAATGACTGATATACGCTAATAATTCTACTATCACACGGCAATAATTGATTGATTCGGAAGATTCATGTAAATAGTGATTAATTGTCTACGTATATGACGTGACGTCGAAAAAATATAAAATATCACATGTACGACTGGTTATACAATCCTTTCGACATATATAAACCATATTTGTTACATATTTAGTATTTTAAATGGAATGTCGTTTTATCTCGTCGTAAATTCGGAATTATTGATAAACGGCGGCAGTGGTGAAATAAGTCCCGGTAAACATACGTATATATCATTATTTATTATTACGTAAGAAAGTTAAAAATATAAACTTAGTCATTCGCATATTTCGAATCTATTCTCTTTGGTACACGTGTTAACAATAATTTAATACGGCAAATTGAATGTTATAATAAAAATATGTACAAATATGCATAATAAAATTTTTTTTTATACAAAGTTCGATTATTAAAATATAATTTTAAAATTAGTTTCATCAGAAAACGTAATCAAAACCGCATTATTATATTCATTGTAACTGATAATTTATCAATAGTTTTTTGCGATGTAATATAAATAGCACAATTAAAAGATTGTTAATACTAATTTTAATACAACTATACGTACAAAATAATGACTGATATACGCTAATAATTCTACTATCATACGGCAATAATTGATTGATTCGGAAGATGCATGTAAATAGTGATTAACCGTCTACGTATATGACGTGACGTCGAAAAAATATAAAATATCACATGTACGACTGGTTATACAATCTTTTCGACATATATAAACCATATTTGTTACATATTTAGTATTTTAAATGGAATGTCGTTTTATCTCGTCGTAAATTCGGAAATATTGATAAACGGCGGCAGTGGTGAAATTATTCCCGGTAAACATACTTATATATCATTATTTATTATTACGTAAGAAAGTTAAAAATATAAACTTAGTCATTCGCATATTTCGAATCTATTCTCTTTGGTACAAGTGTTAACAATAATTTAATACGGCATATTGAATGTTATAATAAAAATATGTACAAATATGCATAATAAAATTTTTTTTTTATACAAAGTTCGATTATTAAAATATAATTTTAAAATTAGTTTCATCAGAAAACGTAATCAAAACCGCATTATTATATTCATTGTAACTGATAATTTATCAATAGTTTTTTGCGATGTAATATAAATAGCACAATTAAAAGACTGTTAATACTAATTTTAATACAACTATACGTACAAAATAATGACTGATATACGCTAATAATTCTACTATCACACGGCAATAATTGATTGATTCGGAAGATTCATGTAAATAGTGATTAATTGTCTACGTATATGACGTGACGTCGAAAAAATATAAAATATCACATGTACGACTGGTTATACAATCCTTTCGACATATATAAACCATATTTGTTACATATTTAGTATTTTAAATGGAATGTCGTTTTATCTCGTCGTAAATTCGGAATTATTGATAAACGGCGGCAGTGGTGAAATAAGTCCCGGTAAACATACGTATATATCATTATTTATTATTACGTAAGAAAGTTAAAAATATAAACTTAGTCATTCGCATATTTCGAATCTATTCTCTTTGGTACACGTGTTAACAATAATTTAATACGGCAAATTGAATGTTATAATAAAAATATGTACAAATATGCATAATAAAATTTTTTTTTATACAAAGTTCGATTATTAAAATATAATTTTAAAATTAGTTTCATCAGAAAACGTAATCAAAACCGCATTATTATATTCATTGTAACTGATAATTTATCAATAGTTTTTTGCGATGTAATATAAATAGCACAATTAAAAGATTGTTAATACTAATTTTAATACAACTATACGTACAAAATAATGACTGATATACGCTAATAATTCTACTATCATACGGCAATAATTGATTGATTCGGAAGATGCATGTAAATAGTGATTAACCGTCTACGTATATGACGTGACGTCGAAAAAATATAAAATATCACATGTACGACTGGTTATACAATCTTTTCGACATATATAAACCATATTTGTTACATATTTAGTATTTTAAATGGAATGTCGTTTTATCTCGTCGTAAATTCGGAAATATTGATAAACGGCGGCAGTGGTGAAATTATTCCCGGTAAACATACTTATATATCATTATTTATTATTACGTAAGAAAGTTAAAAATATAAACTTAGTCATTCGCATATTTCGAATCTATTCTCTTTGGTACAAGTGTTAACAATAATTTAATACGGCATATTGAATGTTATAATAAAAATATGTACAAATATGCATAATAAAATTTTTTTTTTATACAAAGTTCGATTATTAAAATATAATTTTAAAATTAGTTTCATCAGAAAACGTAATCAAAACCGCATTATTATATTCATTGTAACTGATAATTTATCAATAGTTTTTTGCGATGTAATATAAATAGCACAATTAAAAGACTGTTAATACTAATTTTAATACAACTATACGTACAAAATAATGACTGATATACGCTAATAATTCTACTATCACACGGCAATAATTGATTGATTCGGAAGATTCATGTAAATAGTGATTAATTGTCTACGTATATGACGTGACGTCGAAAAAATATAAAATATCACATGTACGACTGGTTATACAATCCTTTCGACATATATAAACCATATTTGTTACATATTTAGTATTTTAAATGGAATGTCGTTTTATCTCGTCGTAAATTCGGAATTATTGATAAACGGCGGCAGTGGTGAAATAAGTCCCGGTAAACATACGTATATATCATTATTTATTATTACGTAAGAAAGTTAAAAATATAAACTTAGTCATTCGCATATTTCGAATCTATTCTCTTTGGTACACGTGTTAACAATAATTTAATACGGCAAATTGAATGTTATAATAAAAATATGTACAAATATGCATAATAAAATTTTTTTTTATACAAAGTTCGATTATTAAAATATAATTTTAAAATTAGTTTCATCAGAAAACGTAATCAAAACCGCATTATTATATTCATTGTAACTGATAATTTATCAATAGTTTTTTGCGATGTAATATAAATAGCACAATTAAAAGATTGTTAATACTAATTTTAATACAACTATACGTACAAAATAATGACTGATATACGCTAATAATTCTACTATCATACGGCAATAATTGATTGATTCGGAAGATGCATGTAAATAGTGATTAACCGTCTACGTATATGACGTGACGTCGAAAAAATATAAAATATCACATGTACGACTGGTTATACAATCTTTTCGACATATATAAACCATATTTGTTACATATTTAGTATTTTAAATGGAATGTCGTTTTATCTCGTCGTAAATTCGGAAATATTGATAAACGGCGGCAGTGGTGAAATTATTCCCGGTAAACATACTTATATATCATTATTTATTATTACGTAAGAAAGTTAAAAATATAAACTTAGTCATTCGCATATTTCGAATCTATTCTCTTTGGTACAAGTGTTAACAATAATTTAATACGGCATATTGAATGTTATAATAAAAATATGTACAAATATGCATAATAAAATTTTTTTTTTATACAAAGTTCGATTATTAAAATATAATTTTAAAATTAGTTTCATCAGAAAACGTAATCAAAACCGCATTATTATATTCATTGTAACTGATAATTTATCAATAGTTTTTTGCGATGTAATATAAATAGCACAATAAAAAGATTGTTAATACTAATTTTAATACAACTATACGTACAAAATAATGACTGATATTCGCTAATAATTCTACTATCATACGGCAATAATTGACTGATTCGGAAGATGCATGTAAATAGTGATTAACCGTCTACGTATATGACGTGACGTCGAAAAAATATAAAATATCACATGTACGACTGGTTATACAATCCTTTCGACATATATAAACCATACTTGTTACATATTTAGTATTTTAAATGGAATGTCGTTTTATCTCGTCGTAAATTCGGAAATATTGATAAACGGCGGCAGTGGTGAAATTATTCCCGGTAAACATACGTATATATCATTATTTATTATTACGTAAGAAAGTTAAAAATATAAACTTAGTCATTCGCATATTTCGAATCTATTCTCTTTGGTACACGTGTTAACAATAATTTAATACGGCAAATTGAATGTTATAATAAAAATATGTACAAATAGACATAATAAAATTTTTTTTTATACAATGTTCAATTATTAAAATATAATTTTAAAATTAGTTTTATCAGAAAACGTAATCAAAACCGCATTATTATATTCATTGTAACTGATAATTTATCAATAGTTTTTTGCGATGTAATATAAATAGCACAATAAAAAGATTGTTAATACTAATTTTAATACAACTATACGTACAAAATAATGACTGATATACGCTAATAATTCTACTATCATACGGCAATAATTGACTGATTCGGAAGATGCATGTAAATAGTGATTAACCGTCTACGTATATGATGTGACGTCGAAAAAATATAAAATATCACATGTACGACTGGTTATACAATCCTTTCGACATATATAAACCATATTTGTTACATATTTAGTATTTTAAATGGAATGTCGTTTTATCTCGTCGTAAATTCGGAATTATTGATAAACGGCGGCAGTGGTGAAATAAGTCCCGGTAAACATACGTATATATCATTATTTATTATTACGTAAGAAAGTTAAAAATATAAACTTAGTCATTCGCATATTTCGAATCTATTCTCTTTGGTACACGTGTTAACAATAATTTAATACGGCAAATTGAATGTTATAATAAAAATATGTACAAATATGCATAATAAAATTTTTTTTTATACAAAGTTCGATTATTAAAATATAATTTTAAAATTAGTTTCATCAGAAAACGTAATCAAAACCGCATTATTATATTCATTGTAACTGATAATTTATCAATAGTTTTTTGCGATGTAATATAAATAGCACAATTAAAAGACTGTTAATACTAATTTTAATACAACTATACGTACAAAATAATGACTGATATACGCTAATAATTCTACTATCATACGGCAATAATTGATTGATTCGGAAGATTCATGTAAATAGTGATTAACCGTCTACGTATATGACGTGACGTCGAAGAAATATAAAATATCACATGTACGACTGGTTATACAATCCTTTCGACATATATAAACCATATTTGTTACATATTTAGTATTTTAAATGGAATGTCGTTTTATCTCGTCGTAAATTCGGAAATATTGATAAACGGCGGCAGTGGTGAAATTATTCCCGGTAAACATACGTATATATCATTATTTATTATTACGTAAGAAAGTTAAAAATATAAACTTAGTCATTCGCATATTTCGAATCTATTCTCTTTGGTACACGTGTTAACAATAATTTAATACGGCAAATTGAATGTTATAATAAAAATATGTACAAATAGACATAATAAAATTTTTTTTTATACAATGTTCGATTATTAAAATATAATTTTAAAATTAGTTTCATCAGAAAACGTAATCAAAACCGCATTATTATATTCATTGTAACTGATAATTTATCAATAGTTATTTGCGATGTAATATAAATAGCACAATAAAAAGACTGTTAATACTAATTTTAATACAACTATACGTACAAAATAATGACTGATATACGCTAATAATTCTACTATCATACGGCAATAATTGACTGATTCGGAAGATGCATGTAAATAGTGATTAACCGTCTACGTATATGACGTGACGTCGAAAAAATATAAAATATCACATGTACGACTGGTTATACAATCCTTTCGACATATATAAACCATATTTGTTACATATTTAGTATTTTAAATGGAATGTCGTTTTATCTCGTCGTAAATTCGGAATTATTGATAAACGGCGGCAGTGGTGAAATAAGTCCCGGTAAACATACGTATATATCATTATTTATTATTACGTAAGAAAGTTAAAAATATAAACTTAGTCATTCGCATATTTCGAATCTATTCTCTTTGGTACACGTGTTAACAATAATTTAATACGGCAAATTGAATGTTATAATAAAAATATGTACAAATATGCATAATAAAATTTTTTTTTATACAAAGTTCGATTATTAAAATATAATTTTAAAATTAGTTTCATCAGAAAACGTAATCAAAACCGCATTATTATATTCATTGTAACTGATAATTTATCAATAGTTTTTTGCGATGTAATATAAATAGCACAATTAAAAGACTGTTAATACTAATTTTAATACAACTATACGTACAAAATAATGACTGATATACGCTAATAATTCTACTATCATACGGCAATAATTGATTGATTCGGAAGATTCATGTAAATAGTGATTAACCGTCTACGTATATGACGTGACGTCGAAGAAATATAAAATATCACATGTACGACTGGTTATACAATCCTTTCGACATATATAAACCATATTTGTTACATATTTAGTATTTTAAATGGAATGTCGTTTTATCTCGTCGTAAATTCGGAAATATTGATAAACGGCGGCTGTGGTGAAATTATTCCCGGTAAACATACGTATATATCATTATTTATTATTACGTAAGAAAGTTAAAAATATAAACTTAGTCATTCGCATATTTCGAATCTATTCTCTTTGGTACACGTGTTAACAATAATTTAATACGGCAAATTGAATGTTATAATAAAAATATGTACAAATATGCATAATAAAATTTTTTTTTATACAAAGTTCGATTATTAAAATATAATTTTAAAATTAGTTTCATCAGAAAACGTAATCAAAACCGCATTATTATATTCATTGTAACTGATAATTTATCAATAGTTTTTTGCGATGTAATATAAATAGCACAATAAAAAGATTGTTAATACTAATTTTAATACAACTATACGTACAAAATAATGACTGATATACGCTAATAATTCTACTATCATACGGCAATAATTGATTGATTCGGAAGATGCATGTAAATAGTGATTAACCGTCTACGTATATGACGTGAAGTCGAAAAAATATAAAATATCACATGTACGACTGGTTATACAATCTTTTCGACATATATAAACCATATTTGTTACATATTTAGTATTTTAAATGGAATGTCGTTTTATCTCGTCGTAAATTCGGAAATATTGATAAACGGCGGCAGTGGTGAAATTATTCCCGGTAAACATACGTATATATCATTATTTATTATTACGTAAGAAAGTTAAAAATATAAACTTAGTCATTCGCATATTTCGAATCTATTCTCTTTGGTACACGTGTTAACAATAATTTAATACAGCAAATTGAATGTTATAATAAAAATATGTACAAATATGCATAATAAAATTTTTTTTTATACAAAGTTCGATTATTCAAATATAATTTTAAAATTAGTTTCATCAGAAAACGTAATCAAAACCGCATTATTATATTCATTGTAACTGATAATTTATCAATAGTTTTTTGCGATGTAATATAAATAGCACAATAAAAAGATTGTTAATACTAATTTTAATACAACTATACGTACAAAATAATGACTGATATACGCTAATAATTCTACTATCATACGGCAATAATTGACTGATTCGGAAGATGCATGTAAATAGTGATTAACCGTCTACGTATATGACGTGACGTCGAAGAAATATAAAATATCACATGTACGACTGGTTATACAATCCTTTCGACATATATAAACCATATTTGTTACATATTTAGTATTTTAAATGGAATGTCGTTTTATCTCGTCGTAAATTCGGAATTATTGATAAACGGCGGCAGTGGTGAAATAAGTCCCGGTAAACATACGTATATATCATTATTTATTATTACGTAAGAAAGTTAAAAATATAAACTTAGTCATTCGCATATTTCGAATCTATTCTCTTTGGTACACGTGTTAACAATAATTTAATACGGCAAATTGAATGTTATAATAAAAATATGTACAAATATGCATAATAAAATTTTTTTTTATACAAAGTTCGATTATTAAAATATAATTTTAAAATTAGTTTCATCAGAAAACGTAATCAAAACCGCATTATTATATTCATTGTAACTGATAATTTATCAATAGTTTTTTGCGATGTAATATAAATAGCACAATTAAAAGACTGTTAATACTAATTTTAATACAACTATACGTACAAAATAATGACTGATATACGCTAATAATTCTACTATCATACGGCAATAATTGATTGATTCGGAAGATTCATGTAAATAGTGATTAACCGTCTACGTATATGACGTGACGTCGAAAAAATATAAAATATCACATGTACGACTGGTTATACAATCCTTTCGCCATATATAAACCATATTTGTTACATATTTAGTATTTTAAATGGAATGTCGTTTTATCTCGTCGTAAATTCGGAAATATTGATAAACGGCGCCAGTGGTGAAATTATTCCCGGTAAACATACGTATATTTCATTATTTATTATTACGTAAGAAAGTTAAAAATATAAACTTAGTCATTGGCATATTTCGAATCTATTCTCTTTGGTACACGTGTTAACAATAATTTAATACGGCAAATTGAATGTTATAATAAAAATATGTACAAATATGCATAATAAAATTTTTTTTTATACAAAGTTCGATTATTAAAATATAATTTTAAAATTAGTTTCATCAGAAAACGTAATCAAAACCGCATTATTATATTCATTGTAACTGATAATTTATCAATAGTTTTTTGCGATGTAATATAAATAGCACAATTAAAAGATTGTTAATACTAATTTTAATACAACTATACGTACAAAATAATGACTGATATACGCTAATAATTCTACTATCATACGGCAATAATTGATTGATTCGGAAGATGCATGTAAATAGTGATTAACCGTCTACGTATATGACGTGACGTCGAAAAAATATAAAATATCACATGTACGACTGGTTATACAATCCTTTCGACATATATAAACCATATTTGTTACATATTTAGTATTTTAAATGGAATGTCGTTTTATCTCGTCGTAAATTCGGAAATATTGATAAACGGCGGCAGTGGTGAAATTATTCCCGGTAAACATACGTATATATCATTATTTATTATTACGTAAGAAAGTTAAAAATATAAACTTAGTCATTCGCATATTTCGAATCTATTCTCTTTGGTACACGTGTTAACAATAATTTAATACGGCAAATTGAATGTTATAATAAAAATATGTACAAATATGCATAATAAAATTTTTTTTTATACAAAGTTCGATGATTCAAATTTAATTTTAAAATGAGTTTCATCAGAAAACGTAATCAAAACCGCATTATTATATTCATTGTAACTGATAATTTATCAATAGTTTTTTGCGATGTAATATAAATAGCACAATAAAAAGATTGTTAATACTAATTTTAATACAACTATACGTACAAAATAATGACTGATATACGCTAATAATTCTACTATCATACGGCAATAATTGATTGATTCGGAAGATGCATGTAAATAGTGATTAACCGTCTACGTATATGACGTGACGTCGAAAAAATATAAAATATCACATGTACGACTGGTTATACAATCTTTTCGACATATATAAACCATATTTGTTACATATTTAGTATTTTAAATGGAATGTCGTTTTATCTCGTCGTAAATTCGGAAATATTGATAAACGGCGGCAGTGGTGAAATTATTCCCGGTAAACATACGTATATATCATTATTTATTATTACGTAAGAAAGTTAAAAATATAAACTTAGTCATTCGCATATTTCGAATCTATTCTCTTTGGTACACGTGTTAACAATAATTTAATACAGCAAATTGAATGTTATAATAAAAATATGTACAAATATGCATAATAAAATTTTTTTTTATACAAAGTTCGATTATTCAAATATAATTTTAAAATTAGTTTCATCAGAAAACGTAATCAAAACCGCATTATTATATTCATTGTAACTGATAATTTATCAATAGTTTTTTGCGATGTAATATAAATAGCACAATAAAAAGATTGTTAATACTAATTTTAATACAACTATACGTACAAAATAATGACTGATATACGCTAATAATTCTACTATCATACGGCAATAATTGACTGATTCGGAAGATGCATGTAAATAGTGATTAACCGTCTACGTATATGACGTGACGTCGAAGAAATATAAAATATCACATGTACGACTGGTTATACAATCCTTTCGACATATATAAACCATATTTGTTACATATTTAGTATTTTAAATGGAATGTCGTTTTATCTCGTCGTAAATTCGGAATTATTGATAAACGGCGGCAGTGGTGAAATAAGTCCCGGTAAACATACGTATATATCATTATTTATTATTACGTAAGAAAGTTAAAAATATAAACTTAGTCATTCGCATATTTCGAATCTATTCTCTTTGGTACACGTGTTAACAATAATTTAATACGGCAAATTGAATGTTATAATAAAAATATGTACAAATATGCATAATAAAATTTTTTTTTATACAAAGTTCGATTATTAAAATATAATTTTAAAATTAGTTTCATCAGAAAACGTAATCAAAACCGCATTATTATATTCATTGTAACTGATAATTTATCAATAGTTTTTTGCGATGTAATATAAATAGCACAATTAAAAGACTGTTAATACTAATTTTAATACAACTATACGTACAAAATAATGACTGATATACGCTAATAATTCTACTATCATACGGCAATAATTGATTGATTCGGAAGATTCATGTAAATAGTGATTAACCGTCTACGTATATGACGTGACGTCGAAAAAATATAAAATATCACATGTACGACTGGTTATACAATCCTTTCGCCATATATAAACCATATTTGTTACATATTTAGTATTTTAAATGGAATGTCGTTTTATCTCGTCGTAAATTCGGAAATATTGATAAACGGCGCCAGTGGTGAAATTATTCCCGGTAAACATACGTATATTTCATTATTTATTATTACGTAAGAAAGTTAAAAATATAAACTTAGTCATTGGCATATTTCGAATCTATTCTCTTTGGTACACGTGTTAACAATAATTTAATACGGCAAATTGAATGTTATAATAAAAATATGTACAAATATGCATAATAAAATTTTTTTTTATACAAAGTTCGATTATTAAAATATAATTTTAAAATTAGTTTCATCAGAAAACGTAATCAAAACCGCATTATTATATTCATTGTAACTGATAATTTATCAATAGTTTTTTGCGATGTAATATAAATAGCACAATTAAAAGATTGTTAATACTAATTTTAATACAACTATACGTACAAAATAATGACTGATATACGCTAATAATTCTACTATCATACGGCAATAATTGATTGATTCGGAAGATGCATGTAAATAGTGATTAACCGTCTACGTATATGACGTGACGTCGAAAAAATATAAAATATCACATGTACGACTGGTTATACAATCCTTTCGACATATATAAACCATATTTGTTACATATTTAGTATTTTAAATGGAATGTCGTTTTATCTCGTCGTAAATTCGGAAATATTGATAAACGGCGGCAGTGGTGAAATTATTCCCGGTAAACATACGTATATATCATTATTTATTATTACGTAAGAAAGTTAAAAATATAAACTTAGTCATTCGCATATTTCGAATCTATTCTCTTTGGTACACGTGTTAACAATAATTTAATACGGCAAATTGAATGTTATAATAAAAATATGTACAAATATGCATAATAAAATTTTTTTTTATACAAAGTTCGATGATTCAAATTTAATTTTAAAATGAGTTTCATCAGAAAACGTAATCAAAACCGCATTATTATATTCATTGTAACTGATAATTTATCAATAGTTTTTTGCGATGTAATATAAATAGCACATTAAAAAGATTGTTAATACTAATTTTAATACAACTATACGTACAAAATAATGACTGATATACGCTAATAATTCTACTATCATACGGCAATAATTGATTGATTCGGAAGATGCATGTAAATAGTGATTAACCGTCTACGTATATGACGTGACGTCGAAAAAATATAAAATATCACATGTACGACTGGTTATACAATCTTTTCGACATATATAAACCATATTTGTTACATATTTAGTATTTTAAATGGAATGTCGTTTTATCTCGTCGTAAATTCGGAAATATTGATAAACGGCGGCAGTGGTGAAATTATTCCCGGTAAACATACGTATATATCATTATTTATTATTACGTAAGAAAGTTAAAAATATAAACTTAGTCATTCGCATATTTCGAATCTATTCTCTTTGGTACACGTGTTAACAATAATTTAATACAGCAAATTGAATGTTATAATAAAAATATGTACAAATATGCATAATAAAATTTTTTTTTATACAAAGTTCGATTATTAAAATATAATTTTAAAATTAGTTTCATCAGAAAACGTAATCAAAACCGCATTATTATATTCATTGTAACTGATAATTTATCAATAGTTTTTTGCGATGTAATATAAATAGCACAATAAAAAGATTGTTAATACTAATTTTAATACAACTATACGTACAAAATAATGACTGATATACGCTAATAATTCTACTATCATACGGCAATAATTGACTGATTCGGAAGATGCATGTAAATAGTGATTAACCGTCTACGTATATGACGTGACGTCGAAGAAATATAAAATATCACATGTACGACTAGTTATACAATCCTTTCGACATATATAAACCATATTTGTTACATATTTAGTATTTTAAATGGAATGTCGTTTTATCTCGTCGTAAATTCGGAAATATTGATAAACGGCGGCAGTGGTGAAATTATTCCCGGTAAACATACGTATATATCATTATTTATTATTACGTAAGAAAGTTAAAAATATAAACTTAGTCATTCGCATATTTCGAATCTATTCTCTTTGGTACACGTGTTAACAATAATTTAATACGGCAAATTGAATGTAATAATAAAAATATGTACAAATATGCATAATAAAATTTTTTTTTATACAAAGTTCGATGATTCAAATTTAATTTTAAAATGAGTTTCATCAGAAAACGTAATCAAAACCGCATTATTATATTCATTGTAACTGATAATTTATCAATAGTTTTTTGCAATGTAATATAAATAGCACAATAAAAAGATTGTTAATACTAATTTTAATACAACTATACGTACAAAATAATGACTGATATACGCTAATAATTCTACTATCATACGGCAATAATTGATTGATTCGGAAGATGCATGTAAATAGTGATTAACCGTCTACGTATATGACGTGACGTCGAAAAAATATAAAATATCACATGTACGACTGGTTATACAATCTTTTCGACATATATAAACCATATTTGTTACATATTTAGTATTTTAAATGGAATGTCGTTTTATCTCGTCGTAAATTCGGAAATATTGATAAACGGCGGCAGTGGTGAAATTATTCCCGGTAAACATACGTATATATCATTATTTATTATTACGTAAGAAAGTTAAAAATATAAACTTAGTCATTCGCATATTTCGAATCTATTCTCTTTGGTACACGTGTTAACAATAATTTAATACGGCAAATTGAATGTTATAATAAAAATATGTACAAATATGCATAATAAAATTTTTTTTTATACAAAGTTCGATGATTCAAATTTAATTTTAAAATGAGTTTCATCAGAAAACGTAATCAAAACCGCATTATTATATTCATTGTAACTGATAATTTATCAATAGTTTTTTGCGATGTAATATAAATAGCACAATAAAAAGATTGTTAATACTAATTTTAATACAACTATACGTACAAAATAATGACTGATATACGCTAATAATTCTACTATCATACGGCAATAATTGATTGATTCGGAAGATGCATGTAAATAGTGATTAACCGTCTACGTATATGACGTGACGTCGAAAAAATATAAAATATCACATGTACGACTGGTTATACAATCTTTTCGACATATATAAACCATATTTGTTACATATTTAGTATTTTAAATGGAATGTCGTTTTATCTCGTCGTAAATTCGGAAATATTGATAAACGGCGGCAGTGGTGAAATTATTCCCGGTAAACATACGTATATATCATTATTTATTATTACGTAAGAAAGTTAAAAATATAAACTTAGTCATTCGCATATTTCGAAACTATTCTCTTTGGTACACGTGTTAACAATAATTTAATACAGCAAATTGAATGTTATAATAAAAATATGTACAAATATGCATAATAAAATTTTTTTTTATACAAAGTTCGATTATTAAAATATAATTTTAAAATTAGTTTCATCAGAAAACGTAATCAAAACCGCATTATTATATTCATTGTAACTGATAATTTATCAATAGTTTTTTGCGACGTAATATAAATAGCACAATAAAAAGATTGTTAATACTAATTTTAATACAACTATACGTACAAAATAATGACTGATATACGCTAATAATTCTACTATCATACGGCAATAATTGACTGATTCGGAAGATGCATGTAAATAGTGATTAACCGTCTACGTATATGACGTGACGTCGAAGAAATATAAAATATCACATGTACGACTGGTTATACAATCCTTTCGACATATATAAACCATATTTGTTACATATTTAGTATTTTAAATGGAATGTCGTTTTATCTCGTCGTAAATTCGGAAATATTGATAAACGGCGGCTGTGGTGAAATTATTCCCGGTAAACATACGTATATATCATTATTTATTATTACGTAAGAAAGTTAAAAATATAAACTTAGTCATTCGCATATTTCGAATCTATTCTCTTTGGTACACGTGTTAACAATAATTTAATACGGCAAATTGAATGTTATAATAAAAATATGTACAAATATGCATAATAAAATTTTTTTTTATACAAAGTTCGATGATTCAAATTTAATTTTAAAATGAGTTTCATCAGAAAACGTAATCAAAACCGCATTATTATATTCATTGTAACTGATAATTTATCAATAGTTTTTTGCGATGTAATATAAATAGCACAATAAAAAGATTGTTAATACTAATTTTAATACAACTATACGTACAAAATAATGACTGATATACGCTAATAATTCTACTATCATACGGCAATAATTAATTGATTCGGAAGATGCATGTAAATAGTGATTAACCGTCTACGTATATGACGTGACGTCGAAAAAATATAAAATATCACATGTACGACTGGTTATACAATCTTTTCGACATATATAAACCATATTTGTTACATATTTAGTATTTTAAATGGAATGTCGTTTTATCTCGTCGTAAATTCGGAAATATTGATAAACGGCGGCAGTGGTGAAATTATTCCCGGTAAACATACGTATATATCATTATTTATTATTACGTAAGAAAGTTAAAAATATAAACTTAGTCATTCGCATATTTCGAATCTATTCTCTTTGGTACACGTGTTAACAATAATTTAATACGGCAAATTGAATGTTATAATAAAAATATGTACAAATATGCATAATAAAATTTTTTTTTATACAAAGTTCGATTATTAAAATATAATTTTAAAATTAGTTTCATCAGAAAACGTAATCAAAACCGCATTATTATATTCATTGTAACTGATAATTTATCAATAGTTTTTTGCGACGTAATATAAATAGCACAATAAAAAGATTGTTAATACTAATTTTAATACAACTATACGTACAAAATAATGACTGATATACGCTAATAATTCTACTATCATACGGCAATAATTGACTGATTCGGAAGATGCATGTAAATAGTGATTAACCGTCTACGTATATGACGTGACGTCGAAGAAATATAAAATATCACATGTACGACTGGTTATACAATCCTTTCGACATATATAAACCATATTTGTTACATATTTAGTATTTTAAATGGAATGTCGTTTTATCTCGTCGTAAATTCGGAAATATTGATAAACGGCGGCTGTGGTGAAATTATTCCCGGTAAACATACGTATATATCATTATTTATTATTACGTAAGAAAGTTAAAAATATAAACTTAGTCATTCGCATATTTCGAATCTATTCTCTTTGGTACACGTGTTAACAATAATTTAATACGGCAAATTGAATGTTATAATAAAAATATGTACAAATATGCATAATAAAATTTTTTTTTATACAAAGTTCGATTATTCAAATATAATTTTAAAATTAGTTTCATCAGAAAACGTAATCAAAACCGCATTATTATATTCATTGTAACTGATAATTTATCAATAGTTTTTTGCGATGTAATATAAATAGCACAATAAAAAGATTGTTAATACTAATTTTAATACAACTATACGTACAAAATAATGACTGATATACGCTAATAATTCTACTATCATACGGCAATAATTGACTGATTCGGAAGATGCATGTAAATAGTGATTAACCGTCTACGTATATGACGTGACGTCGAAGAAATATAAAATATCACATGTACGACTGGTTATACAATCCTTTCGACATATATAAACCATATTTGTTACATATTTAGTATTTTAAATGGAATGTCGTTTTATCTCGTCGTAAATTCGGAAATATTGATAAACGGCGGCAGTGGTGAAATTATTCCCGGTAAACATACGTATATATCATTATTTATTATTACGTAAGAAAGTTAAAAATATAAACTTAGTCATTCGCATATTTCGAATCTATTCTCTTTGGTACACGTGTTAACAATAATTTAATACGGCAAATTGAATGTTATAATAAAAATATGTACAAATATGCATAATAAAATTTTTTTTTATACAAAGTTCGATTATTCAAATATAATTTTAAAATTAGTTTCATCAGAAAACGTAATCAAAACCGCATTATTATATTCATTGTAACTGATAATTTATCAATAGTTTTTTGCGACGTAATATAAATAGCACAATAAAAAGATTGTTAATACTAATTTTAATACAACTATACGTACAAAATAATGACTGATATACGCTAATAATTCTACTATCATACGGCAATAATTGACTGATTCGGAAGATGCATGTAAATAGTGATTAACCGTCTACGTATATGACGTGACGTCGAAGAAATATAAAATATCACATGTACGACTGGTTATACAATCCTTTCGACATATATAAACCATATTTGTTACATATTTAGTATTTTAAATGGAATGTCGTTTTATCTCGTCGTAAATTCGGAAATATTGATAAACGGCGGCAGTGGTGAAATTATTCCCGGTAAACATACTTATATATCATTATTTATTATTACGTAAGAAAGTTAAAAATATAAACTTAGTCATTCGCATATTTCGAATCTATTCTCTTTGGTACACGTGTTAACAATAATTTAATACGGCAAATTGAATGTTATAATAAAAATATGTACAAATATGCATAATAAAATTTTTTTTTATACAAAGTTCGATTATTAAAATATAATTTTAAAATTAGTTTCATCAGAAAACGTAATCAAAACCGCATTATTATATTCATTGTAACTGATAATTTATCAATAGTTTTTTGCGATGTAATATAAATAGCACAATAAAAAGATTGTTAATACTAATTTTAATACAACTATACGTACAAAATAATGACTGATATACGCTAATAATTCTACTATCATACGGCAATAATTGATTGATTCGGAAGATGCATGTAAATAGTGATTAACCGTCTACGTATATGACGTGACGTCGAAAAAATATAAAATATCACATGTACGACTGGTTATACAATCTTTTCGACATATATAAACCATATTTGTTACATATTTAGTATTTTAAATGGAATGTCGTTTTATCTCGTCGTAAATTCGGAAATATTGATAAACGGCGGCAGTGGTGAAATTATTCCCGGTAAACATACGTATATATCATTATTTATTATTACGTAAGAAAGTTAAAAATATAAACTTAGTCATTCGCATATTTCGAATCTATTCTCTTTGGTACACGTGTTAACAATAATTTAATACGGCAAATTGAATGTTATAATAAAAATATGTACAAATATGCATAATAAAATTTTTTTTTATACAAAGTTCGATTATTCAAATATAATTTTAAAATTAGTTTCATCAGAAAACGTAATCAAAACCGCATTATTATATTCATTGTAACTGATAATTTATCAATAGTTTTTTGCGATGTAATATAAATAGCACAATAAAAAGATTGTTAATACTAATTTTAATACAACTATACGTACAAAATAATGACTGATATACGCTAATAATTCTACTATCATACGGCAATAATTGACTGATTCGGAAGATGCATGTAAATAGTGATTAACCGTCTACGTATATGACGTGACGTCGAAGAAATATAAAATATCACATGTACGACTGGTTATACAATCCTTTCGACATATATAAACCATATTTGTTACATATTTAGTATTTTAAATGGAATGTCGTTTTATCTCGTCGTAAATTCGAAAATATTGATAAACGGCGGCAGTGGTGAAATTATTCCCGGTAAACATACTTATATATCATTATTTATTATTACGTAAGAAAGTTAAAAATATAAACTTAGTCATTCGCATATTTCGAATCTATTCTCTTTGGTACACGTGTTAACAATAATTTAATACGGCAAATTGAATGTTATAATAAAAATATGTACAAATATGCATAATAAAATTTTTTTTTATACAAAGTTCGATTATTAAAATATAATTTTAAAATTAGTTTCATCAGAAAACGTAATCAAAACCGCATTATTATATTCATTGTAACTGATAATTTATCAATAGTTTTTTGCGACGTAATATAAATAGCACAATAAAAAGATTGTTAATACTAATTTTAATACAACTATACGTACAAAATAATGACTGATATACGCTAATAATTCTACTATCATACGGCAATAATTGACTGATTCGGAAGATGCATGTAAATAGTGATTAACCGTCTACGTATATGACGTGACGTCGAAGAAATATAAAATATCACATGTACGACTGGTTATACAATCCTTTCGACATATATAAACCATATTTGTTACATATTTAGTATTTTAAATGGAATGTCGTTTTATCTCGTCGTAAATTCGGAAATATTGATAAACGGCGGCTGTGGTGAAATTATTCCCGGTAAACATACGTATATATCATTATTTATTATTACGTAAGAAAGTTAAAAATATAAACTTAGTCATTCGCATATTTCGAATCTATTCTCTTTGGTACACGTGTTAACAATAATTTAATACGGCAAATTGAATGTTATAATAAAAATATGTACAAATATGCATAATAAAATTTTTTTTTATACAAAGTTCGATTATTCAAATATAATTTTAAAATTAGTTTCATCAGAAAACGTAATCAAAACCGCATTATTATATTCATTGTAACTGATAATTTATCAATAGTTTTTTGCGACGTAATATAAATAGCACAATAAAAAGATTGTTAATACTAATTTTAATACAACTATACGTACAAAATAATGACTGATATACGCTAATAATTCTACTATCATACGGCAATAATTGACTGATTCGGAAGATGCATGTAAATAGTGATTAACCGTCTACGTATATGACGTGACGTCGAAGAAATATAAAATATCACATGTACGACTGGTTATACAATCCTTTCGACATATATAAACCATATTTGTTACATATTTAGTATTTTAAATGGAATGTCGTTTTATCTCGTCGTAAATTCGGAAATATTGATAAACGGCGGCTGTGGTGAAATTATTCCCGGTAAACATACGTATATATCATTATTTATTATTACGTAAGAAAGTTAAAAATATAAACTTAGTCATTCGCATATTTCGAATCTATTCTCTTTGGTACACGTGTTAACAATAATTTAATACGGCAAATTGAATGTTATAATAAAAATATGTACAAATATGCATAATAAAATTTTTTTTTATACAAAGTTCGATGATTCAAATTTAATTTTAAAATGAGTTTCATCAGAAAACGTAATCAAAACCGCATTATTATATTCATTGTAACTGATAATTTATCAATAGTTTTTTGCGATGTAATATAAATAGCACAATAAAAAGATTGTTAATACTAATTTTAATACAACTATACGTACAAAATAATGACTGATATACGCTAATAATTCTACTATCATACGGCAATAATTGATTGATTCGGAAGATGCATGTAAATAGTGATTAACCGTCTACGTATATGACGTGACGTCGAAAAAATATAAAATATCACATGTACGACTGGTTATACAATCTTTTCGACATATATAAACCATATTTGTTACATATTTAGTATTTTAAATGGAATGTCGTTTTATCTCGTCGTAAATTCGGAAATATTGATAAACGGCGGCAGTGGTGAAATTATTCCCGGTAAACATACGTATATATCATTATTTATTATTACGTAAGAAAGTTAAAAATATAAACTTAGTCATTCGCATATTTCGAATCTATTCTCTTTGGTACACGTGTTAACAATAATTTAATACGGCAAATTGAATGTTATAATAAAAATATGTACAAATATGCATAATAAAATTTTTTTTTATACAAAGTTCGATTATTCAAATATAATTTTAAAATTAGTTTCATCAGAAAACGTAATCAAAACCGCATTATTATATTCATTGTAACTGATAATTTATCAATAGTTTTTTGCGATGTAATATAAATAGCACAATAAAAAGATTGTTAATACTAATTTTAATACAACTATACGTACAAAATAATGACTGATATACGCTAATAATTCTACTATCATACGGCAATAATTGACTGATTCGGAAGATGCATGTAAATAGTGATTAACCGTCTACGTATATGACGTGACGTCGAAGAAATATAAAATATCACATGTACGACTGGTTATACAATCCTTTCGACATATATAAACCATATTTGTTACATATTTAGTATTTTAAATGGAATGTCGTTTTATCTCGTCGTAAATTCGGAAATATTGATAAACGGCGGCAGTGGTGAAATTATTCCCGGTAAACATACTTATATATCATTATTTATTATTACGTAAGAAAGTTAAAAATATAAACTTAGTCATTCGCATATTTCGAATCTATTCTCTTTGGTACACGTGTTAACAATAATTTAATACGGCAAATTGAATGTTATAATAAAAATATGTACAAATATGCATAATAAAATTTTTTTTTATACAAAGTTCGATTATTAAAATATAATTTTAAAATTAGTTTCATCAGAAAACGTAATCAAAACCGCATTATTATATTCATTGTAACTGATAATTTATCAATAGTTTTTTGCGACGTAATATAAATAGCACAATAAAAAGATTGTTAATACTAATTTTAATACAACTATACGTACAAAATAATGACTGATATACGCTAATAATTCTACTATCATACGGCAATAATTGATTGATTCGGAAGATGCATGTAAATAGTGATTAACCGTCTACGTATATGACGTGACGTCGAAAAAATATAAAATATCACATGTACGACTGGTTATACAATCTTTTCGACATATATAAACCATATTTGTTACATATTTAGTATTTTAAATGGAATGTCGTTTTATCTCGTCGTAAATTCGGAAATATTGATAAACGGCGGCAGTGGTGAAATTATTCCCGGTAAACATACGTATATATCATTATTTATTATTACGTAAGAAAGTTAAAAATATAAACTTAGTCATTCGCATATTTCGAATCTATTCTCTTTGGTACACGTGTTAACAATAATTTAATACGGCAAATTGAATGTTATAATAAAAATATGTACAAATATGCATAATAAAATTTTTTTTTATACAAAGTTCGATTATTCAAATATAATTTTAAAATTAGTTTCATCAGAAAACGTAATCAAAACCGCATTATTATATTCATTGTAACTGATAATTTATCAATAGTTTTTTGCGACGTAATATAAATAGCACAATAAAAAGATTGTTAATACTAATTTTAATACAACTATACGTACAAAATAATGACTGATATACGCTAATAATTCTACTATCATACGGCAATAATTGACTGATTCGGAAGATGCATGTAAATAGTGATTAACCGTCTACGTATATGACGTGACGTCGAAGAAATATAAAATATCACATGTACGACTGGTTATACAATCCTTTCGACATATATAAACCATATTTGTTACATATTTAGTATTTTAAATGGAATGTCGTTTTATCTCGTCGTAAATTCGGAAATATTGATAAACGGCGGCAGTGGTGAAATTATTCCCGGTAATCATACTTATATATCATTATTTATTATTACGTAAGAAAGTTAAAAATATAAACTTAGTCATTCGCATATTTCGAATCTATTCTCTTTGGTACACGTGTTAACAATAATTTAATACGGCAAATTGAATGTTATAATAAAAATATGTACAAATATGCATAATAAAATTTTTTTTTATACAAAGTTCGATTATTAAAATATAATTTTAAAATTAGTTTCATCAGAAAACGTAATCAAAACCGCATTATTATATTCATTGTAACTGATAATTTATCAATAGTTTTTTGCGATGTAATATAAATAGCACAATAAAAAGATTGTTAATACTAATTTTAATACAACTATACGTACAAAATAATGACTGATATACGCTAATAATTCTACTATCATACGGCAATAATTGACTGATTCGGAAGATGCATGTAAATAGTGATTAACCGTCTACGTATATGACGTGACGTCGAAGAAATATAAAATATCACATGTACGACTGGTTATACAATCCTTTCGACATATATAAACCATATTTGTTACATATTTAGTATTTTAAATGGAATGTCGTTTTATCTCGTCGTAAATTCGGAAATATTGATAAACGGCCGCAGTGGTGAAATTATTCCCGGTAAACATACTTATATATCATTATTTATTATTACGTAAGAAAGTTAAAAATATAAACTTAGTCATTCGCATATTTCGAATCTATTCTCTTTGGTACACGTGTTAACAATAATTTAATACGGCAAATTGAATGTTATAATAAAAATATGTACAAATATGCATAATAAAATTTTTTTTTATACAAAGTTCGATTATTAAAATATAATTTTAAAATTAGTTTCATCAGAAAACGTAATCAAAACCGCATTATTATATTCATTGTAACTGATAATTTATCAATAGTTTTTTGCGATGTAATATAAATAGCACAATAAAAAGATTGTTAATACTAATTTTAATACAACTATACGTACAAAATAATGACTGATATACGCTAATAATTCTACTATCATACGGCAATAATTGATTGATTCGGAAGATGCATGTAAATAGTGATTAACCGTCTACGTATATGACGTGACGTCGAAAAAATATAAAATATCACATGTACGACTGGTTATACAATCTTTTCGACATATATAAACCATATTTGTTACATATTTAGTATTTTAAATGGAATGTCGTTTTATCTCGTCGTAAATTCGGAATTATTGATAAACGGCGGCAGTGGTGAAATAAGTCCCGGTAAACATACGTATATATCATTATTTATTATTACGTAAGAAAGTTAAAAATATAAACTTAGTCATTCGCATATTTCGAATCTATTCTCTTTGGTACACGTGTTAACAATAATTTAATACGGCAAATTGAATGTTATAATAAAAATATGTACAAATATGCATAATAAAATTTTTTTTTATACAAAGTTCGATTATTAAAATATAATTTTAAAATTAGTTTCATCAGAAAACGTAATCAAAACCGCATTATTATATTCATTGTAACTGATAATTTATCAATAGTTTTTTGCGATGTAATATAAATAGCACAATTAAAAGACTGTTAATACTAATTTTAATACAACTATACGTACAAAATAATGACTGATATACGCTAATAATTCTACTATCATACGGCAATAATTGATTGATTCGGAAGATTCATGTAAATAGTGATTAACCGTCTACGTATATGACGTGACGTCGAAAAAATATAAAATATCACATGTACGACTGGTTATACAATCCTTTCGACATATATAAACCATATTTGTTACATATTTAGTATTTTAAATGGAATGTCGTTTTATCTCGTCGTAAATTCGGAAATATTGATAAACGGCGCCAGTGGTGAAATTATTCCCGGTAAACATACGTATATTTCATTATTTATTATTACGTAAGAAAGTTAAAAATATAAACTTAGTCATTGGCATATTTCGAATCTATTCTCTTTGGTACACGTGTTAACAATAATTTAATACGGCAAATTGAATGTTATAATAAAAATATGTACAAATATGCATAATAAAATTTTTTTTTATACAAAGTTCGATTATTAAAATATAATTTTAAAATTAGTTTCATCAGAAAACGTAATCAAAACCGCATTATTATATTCATTGTAACTGATAATTTATCAATAGTTTTTTGCGATGTAATATAAATAGCACAATTAAAAGATTGTTAATACTAATTTTAATACAACTATACGTACAAAATAATGACTGATATACGCTAATAATTCTACTATCATACGGCAATAATTGATTGATTCGGAAGATGCATGTAAATAGTGATTAACCGTCTACGTATATGACGTGACGTCGAAAAAATATAAAATATCACATGTACGACTGGTTATACAATCCTTTCGACATATATAAACCATATTTGTTACATATTTAGTATTTTAAATGGAATGTCGTTTTATCTCGTCGTAAATTCGGAAATATTGATAAACGGCGGCAGTGGTGAAATTATTCCCGGTAAACATACGTATATATCATTATTTATTATTACGTAAGAAAGTTAAAAATATAAACTTAGTCATTCGCATATTTCGAATCTATTCTCTTTGGTACACGTGTTAACAATAATTTAATACGGCAAATTGAATGTTATAATAAAAATATGTACAAATATGCATAATAAAATTTTTTTTTATACAAAGTTCGATTATTCAAATATAATTTTAAAATTAGTTTCATCAGAAAACGTAATCAAAACCGCATTATTATATTCATTGTAACTGATAATTTATCAATAGTTTTTTGCGATGTAATATAAATAGCACAATAAAAAGATTGTTAATACTAATTTTAATACAACTATACGTACAAAATAATGACTGATATACGCTAATAATTCTACTATCATACGGCAATAATTGACTGATTCGGAAGATGCATGTAAATAGTGATTAACCGTCTACGTATATGACGTGACGTCGAAGAAATATAAAATATCACATGTACGACTGGTTATACAATCCTTTCGACATATATAAACCATATTTGTTACATATTTAGTATTTTAAATGGAATGTCGTTTTATCTCGTCGTAAATTCGGAAATATTGATAAACGGCGGCAGTGGTGAAATTATTCCCGGTAAACATACGTATATATCATTATTTATTATTACGTAAGAAAGTTAAAAATATAAACTTAGTCATTCGCATATTTCGAATCTATTCTCTTTGGTACACGTGTTAACAATAATTTAATACGGCAAATTGAATGTTATAATAAAAATATGTACAAATATGCATAATAAAATTTTTTTTTATACAAAGTTCGATTATTCAAATATAATTTTAAAATTAGTTTCATCAGAAAACGTAATCAAAACCGCATTATTATATTCATTGTAACTGATAATTTATCAATAGTTTTTTGCGACGTAATATAAATAGCACAATAAAAAGATTGTTAATACTAATTTTAATACAACTATACGTACAAAATAATGACTGATATACGCTAATAATTCTACTATCATACGGCAATAATTGACTGATTCGGAAGATGCATGTAAATAGTGATTAACCGTCTACGTATATGACGTGACGTCGAAGAAATATAAAATATCACATGTACGACTGGTTATACAATCCTTTCGACATATATAAACCATATTTGTTACATATTTAGTATTTTAAATGGAATGTCGTTTTATCTCGTCGTAAATTCGGAAATATTGATAAACGGCGGCTGTGGTGAAATTATTCCCGGTAAACATACGTATATATCATTATTTATTATTACGTAAGAAAGTTAAAAATATAAACTTAGTCATTCGCATATTTCGAATCTATTCTCTTTGGTACACGTGTTAACAATAATTTAATACGGCAAATTGAATGTTATAATAAAAATATGTACAAATATGAATAATAAAATTTTTTTTTATACAAAGTTCGATTATTCAAATATAATTTTAAAATTAGTTTCATCAGAAAACGTAATCAAAACCGCATTATTATATTCATTGTAACTGATAATTTATCAATAGTTTTTTGCGATGTAATATAAATAGCACAATAAAAAGATTGTTAATACTAATTTTAATACAACTATACGTACAAAATAATGACTGATATACGCTAATAATTCTACTATCATACGGCAATAATTGACTGATTCGGAAGATGCATGTAAATAGTGATTAACCGTCTACGTATATGACGTGACGTCGAAGAAATATAAAATATCACATGTACGACTGGTTATACAATCCTTTCGACATATATAAACCATATTTGTTACATATTTAGTATTTTAAATGGAATGTCGTTTTATCTCGTCGTAAATTCGGAAATATTGATAAACGGCGGCAGTGGTGAAATTATTCCCGGTAAACATACGTATATATCATTATTTATTATTACGTAAGAAAGTTAAAAATATAAACTTAGTCATTCGCATATTTCGAATCTATTCTCTTTGGTACACGTGTTAACAATAATTTAATACGGCAAATTGAATGTTATAATAAAAATATGTACAAATATGCATAATAAAATTTTTTTTTATACAAAGTTCGATTATTCAAATATAATTTTAAAATTAGTTTCATCAGAAAACGTAATCAAAACCGCATTATTATATTCATTGTAACTGATAATTTATCAATAGTTTTTTGCGACGTAATATAAATAGCACAATAAAAAGATTGTTAATACTAATTTTAATACAACTATACGTACAAAATAATGACTGATATACGCTAATAATTCTACTATCATACGGCAATAATTGACTGATTCGGAAGATGCATGTAAATAGTGATTAACCGTCTACGTATATGACGTGACGTCGAAGAAATATAAAATATCACATGTACGACTGGTTATACAATCCTTTCGACATATATAAACCATATTTGTTACATATTTAGTATTTTAAATGGAATGTCGTTTTATCTCGTCGTAAATTCGGAAATATTGATAAACGGCGGCTGTGGTGAAATTATTCCCGGTAAACATACGTATATATCATTATTTATTATTACGTAAGAAAGTTAAAAATATAAACTTAGTCATTCGCATATTTCGAATCTATTCTCTTTGGTACACGTGTTAACAATAATTTAATACGGCAAATTGAATGTTATAATAAAAATATGTACAAATATGAATAATAAAATTTTTTTTTATACAAAGTTCGATTATTCAAATATAATTTTAAAATTAGTTTCATCAGAAAACGTAATCAAAACCGCATTATTATATTCATTGTAACTGATAATTTATCAATAGTTTTTTGCGATGTAATATAAATAGCACAATAAAAAGATTGTTAATACTAATTTTAATACAACTATACGTACAAAATAATGACTGATATACGCTAATAATTCTACTATCATACGGCAATAATTGATTGATTCGGAAGATGCATGTAAATAGTGATTAACCGTCTACGTATATGACGTGACGTCGAAAAAATATAAAATATCACATGTACGACTGGTTATACAATCTTTTCGACATATATAAACCATATTTGTTACATATTTAGTATTTTAAATGGAATGTCGTTTTATCTCGTCGTAAATTCGGAAATATTGATAAACGGCGGCAGTGGTGAAATTATTCCCGGTAAACATACGTATATATCATTATTTATTATTACGTAAGAAAGTTAAAAATATAAACTTAGTCATTCGCATATTTCGAATCTATTCTCTTTGGTACACGTGTTAACAATAATTTAATACGGCAAATTGAATGTTATAATAAAAATATGTACAAATATGCATAATAAAATTTTTTTTTATACAAAGTTCGATTATTCAAATATAATTTTAAAATTAGTTTCATCAGAAAACGTAATCAAAACCGCATTATTATATTCATTGTAACTGATAATTTATCAATAGTTTTTTGCGATGTAATATAAATAGCACAATAAAAAGATTGTTAATACTAATTTTAATACAACTATACGTACAAAATAATGACTGATATACGCTAATAATTCTACTATCATACGGCAATAATTGACTGATTCGGAAGATGCATGTAAATAGTGATTAACCGTCTACGTATATGACGTGACGTCGAAGAAATATAAAATATCACATGTACGACTGGTTATACAATCTTTTCGACATATATAAACCATATTTGTTACATATTTAGTATTTTAAATGGAATGTCGTTTTATCTCGTCGTAAATTCGGAAATATTGATAAACGGCGGCAGTGGTGAAATTATTCCCGGTAAACATACGTATATATCATTATTTATTATTACGTAAGAAAGTTAAAAATATAAACTTAGTCATTCGCATATTTCGAATCTATTCTCTTTGGTACACGTGTTAACAATAATTTAATACGGCAAATTGAATGTTATAATAAAAATATGTACAAATATGCATAATAAAATTTTTTTTTATACAAAGTTCGATTATTCAAATATAATTTTAAAATTAGTTTCATCAGAAAACGTAATCAAAACCGCATTATTATATTCATTGTAACTGATAATTTATCAATAGTTTTTTGCGATGTAATATAAATAGCACAATAAAAAGATTGTTAATACTAATTTTAATACAACTATACGTACAAAATAATGACTGATATACGCTAATAATTCTACTATCATACGGCAATAATTGACTGATTCGGAAGATGCATGTAAATAGTGATTAACCGTCTACGTATATGACGTGACGTCGAAGAAATATAAAATATCACATGTACGACTGGTTATACAATCCTTTCGACATATATAAACCATATTTGTTACATATTTAGTATTTTAAATGGAATGTCGTTTTATCTCGTCGTAAATTCGGAAATATTGATAAACGGCGGCAGTGGTGAAATTATTCCCGGTAAACATACTTATATATCATTATTTATTATTACGTAAGAAAGTTAAAAATATAAACTTAGTCATTCGCATATTTCGAATCTATTCTCTTTGGTACACGTGTTAACAATAATTTAATACGGCAAATTGAATGTTATAATAAAAATATGTACAAATATGCATAATAAAATTTTTTTTTATACAAAGTTCGATTATTAAAATATAATTTTAAAATTAGTTTCATCAGAAAACGTAATCAAAACCGCATTATTATATTCATTGTAACTGATAATTTATCAATAGTTTTTTGCGACGTAATATAAATAGCACAATAAAAAGATTGTTAATACTAATTTTAATACAACTATACGTACAAAATAATGACTGATATACGCTAATAATTCTACTATCATACGGCAATAATTGACTGATTCGGAAGATGCATGTAAATAGTGATTAACCGTCTACGTATATGACGTGACGTCGAAGAAATATAAAATATCACATGTACGACTGGTTATACAATCCTTTCGACATATATAAACCATATTTGTTACATATTTAGTATTTTAAATGGAATGTCGTTTTATCTCGTCGTAAATTCGGAAATATTGATAAACGGCGGCAGTGGTGAAATTATTCCCGGTAAACATACGTATATATCATTATTTATTATTACGTAAGAAAGTTAAAAATATAAACTTAGTCATTCGCATATTTCGAATCTATTCTCTTTGGTACACGTGTTAACAATAATTTAATACGGCAAATTGAATGTTATAATAAAAATATGTACAAATATGCATAATAAAATTTTTTTTTATACAAAGTTCGATTATTCAAATATAATTTTAAAATTAGTTTCATCAGAAAACGTAATCAAAACCGCATTATTATATTCATTGTAACTGATAATTTATCAATAGTTTTTTGCGACGTAATATAAATAGCACAATAAAAAGATTGTTAATACTAATTTTAATACAACTATACGTACAAAATAATGACTGATATACGCTAATAATTCTACTATCATACGGCAATAATTGACTGATTCGGAAGATGCATGTAAATAGTGATTAACCGTCTACGTATATGACGTGACGTCGAAGAAATATAAAATATCACATGTACGACTGGTTATACAATCCTTTCGACATATATAAACCATATTTGTTACATATTTAGTATTTTAAATGGAATGTCGTTTTATCTCGTCGTAAATTCGGAAATATTGATAAACGGCGGCTGTGGTGAAATTATTCCCGGTAAACATACGTATATATCATTATTTATTATTACGTAAGAAAGTTAAAAATATAAACTTAGTCATTCTCTTATTTCGAATCTATTCTCTTTGGTACACGTGTTAACAATAATTTAATACGGCAAATTGAATGTTATAATAAAAATATGTACAAATATGAATAATAAAATTTTTTTTTATACAAAGTTCGATTATTCAAATATAATTTTAAAATTAGTTTCATCAGAAAACGTAATCAAAACCGCATTATTATATTCATTGTAACTGATAATTTATCAATAGTTTTTTGCGATGTAATATAAATAGCACAATAAAAAGATTGTTAATACTAATTTTAATACAACTATACGTACAAAATAATGACTGATATACGCTAATAATTCTACTATCATACGGCAATAATTGATTGATTCGGAAGATGCATGTAAATAGTGATTAACCGTCTACGTATATGACGTGACGTCGAAAAAATATAAAATATCACATGTACGACTGGTTATACAATCTTTTCGACATATATAAACCATATTTGTTACATATTTAGTATTTTAAATGGAATGTCGTTTTATCTCGTCGTAAATTCGGAAATATTGATAAACGGCGGCAGTGGTGAAATTATTCCCGGTAAACATACGTATATATCATTATTTATTATTACGTAAGAAAGTTAAAAATATAAACTTAGTCATTCGCATATTTCGAATCTATTCTCTTTGGTACACGTGTTAACAATAATTTAATACGGCAAATTGAATGTTATAATAAAAATATGTACAAATATGCATAATAAAATTTTTTTTTATACAAAGTTCGATTATTCAAATATAATTTTAAAATTAGTTTCATCAGAAAACGTAATCAAAACCGCATTATTATATTCATTGTAACTGATAATTTATCAATAGTTTTTTGCGATGTAATATAAATAGCACAATAAAAAGATTGTTAATACTAATTTTAATACAACTATACGTACAAAATAATGACTGATATACGCTAATAATTCTACTATCATACGGCAATAATTGACTGATTCGGAAGATGCATGTAAATAGTGATTAACCGTCTACGTATATGACGTGACGTCGAAGAAATATAAAATATCACATGTACGACTGGTTATACAATCCTTTCGACATATATAAACCATATTTGTTACATATTTAGTATTTTAAATGGAATGTCGTTTTATCTCGTCGTAAATTCGGAAATATTGATAAACGGCGGCAGTGGTGAAATTATTCCCGGTAAACATACTTATATATCATTATTTATTATTACGTAAGAAAGTTAAAAATATAAACTTAGTCATTCGCATATTTCGAATCTATTCTCTTTGGTACACGTGTTAACAATAATTTAATACGGCAAATTGAATGTTATAATAAAAATATGTACAAATATGCATAATAAAATTTTTTTTTATACAAAGTTCGATTATTAAAATATAATTTTAAAATTAGTTTCATCAGAAAACGTAATCAAAACCGCATTATTATATTCATTGTAACTGATAATTTATCAATAGTTTTTTGCGACGTAATATAAATAGCACAATAAAAAGATTGTTAATACTAATTTTAATACAACTATACGTACAAAATAATGACTGATATACGCTAATAATTCTACTATCATACGGCAATAATTGACTGATTCGGAAGATGCATGTAAATAGTGATTAACCGTCTACGTATATGACGTGACGTCGAAGAAATATAAAATATCACATGTACGACTGGTTATACAATCCTTTCGACATATATAAACCATATTTGTTACATATTTAGTATTTTAAATGGAATGTCGTTTTATCTCGTCGTAAATTCGGAAATATTGATAAACGGCGGCTGTGGTGAAATTATTCCCGGTAAACATACGTATATATCATTATTTATTATTACGTAAGAAAGTTAAAAATATAAACTTAGTCATTCGCATATTTCGAATCTATTCTCTTTGGTACACGTGTTAACAATAATTTAATACGGCAAATTGAATGTTATAATAAAAATATGTACAAATATGCATAATAAAATTTTTTTTTATACAAAGTTCGATTATTCAAATATAATTTTAAAATTAGTTTCATCAGAAAACGTAATCAAAACCGCATTATTATATTCATTGTAACTGATAATTTATCAATAGTTTTTTGCGACGTAATATAAATAGCACAATAAAAAGATTGTTAATACTAATTTTAATACAACTATACGTACAAAATAATGACTGATATACGCTAATAATTCTACTATCATACGGCAATAATTGACTGATTCGGAAGATGCATGTAAATAGTGATTAACCGTCTACGTATATGACGTGACGTCGAAGAAATATAAAATATCACATGTACGACTGGTTATACAATCCTTTCGACATATATAAACCATATTTGTTACATATTTAGTATTTTAAATGGAATGTCGTTTTATCTCGTCGTAAATTCGGAAATATTGATAAACGGCGGCTGTGGTGAAATTATTCCCGGTAAACATACGTATATATCATTATTTATTATTACGTAAGAAAGTTAAAAATATAAACTTAGTCATTCGCATATTTCGAATCTATTCTCTTTGGTACACGTGTTAACAATAATTTAATACGGCAAATTGAATGTTATAATAAAAATATGTACAAATATGCATAATAAAATTTTTTTTTATACAAAGTTCGATTATTCAAATATAATTTTAAAATTAGTTTCATCAGAAAACGTAATCAAAACCGCATTATTATATTCATTGTAACTGATAATTTATCAATAGTTTTTTGCGACGTAATATAAATAGCACAATAAAAAGATTGTTAATACTAATTTTAATACAACTATACGTACAAAATAATGACTGATATACGCTAATAATTCTACTATCATACGGCAATAATTGACTGATTCGGAAGATGCATGTAAATAGTGATTAACCGTCTACGTATATGACGTGACGTCGAAGAAATATAAAATATCACATGTACGACTGGTTATACAATCCTTTCGACATATATAAACCATATTTGTTACATATTTAGTATTTTAAATGGAATGTCGTTTTATCTCGTCGTAAATTCGGAAATATTGATAAACGGCGGCTGTGGTGAAATTATTCCCGGTAAACATACGTATATATCATTATTTATTATTACGTAAGAAAGTTAAAAATATAAACTTAGTCATTCGCATATTTCGAATCTATTCTCTTTGGTACACGTGTTAACAATAATTTAATACGGCAAATTGAATGTTATAATAAAAATATGTACAAATATGCATAATAAAATTTTTTTTTATACAAAGTTCGATGATTCAAATTTAATTTTAAAATGAGTTTCATCAGAAAACGTAATCAAAACCGCATTATTATATTCATTGTAACTGATAATTTATCAATAGTTTTTTGCGATGTAATATAAATAGCACAATAAAAAGATTGTTAATACTAATTTTAATACAACTATACGTACAAAATAATGACTGATATACGCTAATAATTCTACTATCATACGGCAATAATTGATTGATTCGGAAGATGCATGTAAATAGTGATTAACCGTCTACGTATATGACGTGACGTCGAAAAAATATAAAATATCACATGTACGACTGGTTATACAATCTTTTCGACATATATAAACCATATTTGTTACATATTTAGTATTTTAAATGGAATGTCGTTTTATCTCGTCGTAAATTCGGAAATATTGATAAACGGCGGCAGTGGTGAAATTATTCCCGGTAAACATACGTATATATCATTATTTATTATTACGTAAGAAAGTTAAAAATATAAACTTAGTCATTCGCATATTTCGAATCTATTCTCTTTGGTACACGTGTTAACAATAATTTAATACGGCAAATTGAATGTTATAATAAAAATATGTACAAATATGCATAATAAAATTTTTTTTTATACAAAGTTCGATTATTCAAATATAATTTTAAAATTAGTTTCATCAGAAAACGTAATCAAAACCGCATTATTATATTCATTGTAACTGATAATTTATCAATAGTTTTTTGCGACGTAATATAAATAGCACAATAAAAAGATTGTTAATACTAATTTTAATACAACTATACGTACAAAATAATGACTGATATACGCTAATAATTCTACTATCATACGGCAATAATTGACTGATTCGAAAGATGCATGTAAATAGTGATTAACCGTCTACGTATATGACGTGACGTCGAAGAAATATAAAATATCACATGTACGACTGGTTATACAATCCTTTCGACATATATAAACCATATTTGTTACATATTTAGTATTTTAAATGGAATGTCGTTTTATCTCGTCGTAAATTCGGAAATATTGATAAACGGCGGCTGTGGTGAAATTATTCCCGGTAAACATACGTGTATATCATTATTTATTATTACGTAAGAAAGTTAAAAATATAAACTTAGTCATTCGCATATTTCGAATCTATTCTCTTTGGTACACGTGTTAACAATAATTTAATACGGCAAATTGAATGTTATAATAAAAATATGTACAAATATGAATAATAAAATTTTTTTTTATACAAAGTTCGATTATTCAAATATAATTTTAAAATTAGTTTCATCAGAAAACGTAATCAAAACCGCATTATTATATTCATTGTAACTGATAATTTATCAATAGTTTTTTGCGATGTAATATAAATAGCACAATAAAAAGATTGTTAATACTAATTTTAATACAACTATACGTACAAAATAATGACTGATATACGCTAATAATTCTACTATCATACGGCAATAATTGATTGATTCGGAAGATGCATGTAAATAGTGATTAACCGTCTACGTATATGACGTGACGTCGAAAAAATATAAAATATCACATGTACGACTGGTTATACAATCTTTTCGACATATATAAACCATATTTGTTACATATTTAGTATTTTAAATGGAATGTCGTTTTATCTCGTCGTAAATTCGGAAATATTGATAAACGGCGGCAGTGGTGAAATTATTCCCGGTAAACATACGTATATATCATTATTTATTATTACGTAAGAAAGTTAAAAATATAAACTTAGTCATTCGCATATTTCGAATCTATTCTCTTTGGTACACGTGTTAACAATAATTTAATACGGCAAATTGAATGTTATAATAAAAATATGTACAAATATGCATAATAAAATTTTTTTTTATACAAAGTTCGATTATTCAAATATAATTTTAAAATTAGTTTCATCAGAAAACGTAATCAAAACCGCATTATTATATTCATTGTAACTGATAATTTATCAATAGTTTTTTGCGATGTAATATAAATAGCACAATAAAAAGATTGTTAATACTAATTTTAATACAACTATACGTACAAAATAATGACTGATATACGCTAATAATTCTACTATCATACGGCAATAATTGACTGATTCGGAAGATGCATGTAAATAGTGATTAACCGTCTACGTATATGACGTGACGTCGAAGAAATATAAAATATCACATGTACGACTGGTTATACAATCCTTTCGACATATATAAACCATATTTGTTACATATTTAGTATTTTAAATGGAATGTCGTTTTATCTCGTCGTAAATTCGGAAATATTGATAAACGGCGGCAGTGGTGAAATTATTCCCGGTAAACATACTTATATATCATTATTTATTATTACGTAAGAAAGTTAAAAATATAAACTTAGTCATTCGCATATTTCGAATCTATTCTCTTTGGTACACGTGTTAACAATAATTTAATACGGCAAATTGAATGTTATAATAAAAATATGTACAAATATGCATAATAAAATTTTTTTTTATACAAAGTTCGATTATTAAAATATAATTTTAAAATTAGTTTCATCAGAAAACGTAATCAAAACCGCATTATTATATTCATTGTAACTGATAATTTATCAATAGTTTTTTGCGACGTAATATAAATAGCACAATAAAAAGATTGTTAATACTAATTTTAATACAACTATACGTACAAAATAATGACTGATATACGCTAATAATTCTACTATCATACGGCAATAATTGACTGATTCGGAAGATGCATGTAAATAGTGATTAACCGTCTACGTATATGACGTGACGTCGAAGAAATATAAAATATCACATGTACGACTGGTTATACAATCCTTTCGACATATATAAACCATATTTGTTACATATTTAGTATTTTAAATGGAATGTCGTTTTATCTCGTCGTAAATTCGGAAATATTGATAAACGGCGGCTGTGGTGAAATTATTCCCGGTAAACATACGTATATATCATTATTTATTATTACGTAAGAAAGTTAAAAATATAAACTTAGTCATTCGCATATTTCGAATCTATTCTCTTTGGTACACGTGTTAACAATAATTTAATACGGCAAATTGAATGTTATAATAAAAATATGTACAAATATGCATAATAAAATTTTTTTTTATACAAAGTTCGATTATTCAAATATAATTTTAAAATTAGTTTCATCAGAAAACGTAATCAAAACCGCATTATTATATTCATTGTAACTGATAATTTATCAATAGTTTTTTGCGACGTAATATAAATAGCACAATAAAAAGATTGTTAATACTAATTTTAATACAACTATACGTACAAAATAATGACTGATATACGCTAATAATTCTACTATCATACGGCAATAATTGACTGATTCGGAAGATGCATGTAAATAGTGATTAACCGTCTACGTATATGACGTGACGTCGAAGAAATATAAAATATCACATGTACGACTGGTTATACAATCCTTTCGACATATATAAACCATATTTGTTACATATTTAGTATTTTAAATGGAATGTCGTTTTATCTCGTCGTAAATTCGGAAATATTGATAAACGGCGGCTGTGGTGAAATTATTCCCGGTAAACATACGTATATATCATTATTTATTATTACGTAAGAAAGTTAAAAATATAAACTTAGTCATTCGCATATTTCGAATCTATTCTCTTTGGTACACGTGTTAACAATAATTTAATACGGCAAATTGAATGTTATAATAAAAATATGTACAAATATGCATAATAAAATTTTTTTTTATACAAAGTTCGATTATTAAAATATAATTTTAAAATTAGTTTCATCAGAAAACGTAATCAAAACCGCATTATTATATTCATTGTAACTGATAATTTATCAATAGTTTTTTGCGATGTAATATAAATAGCACAATAAAAAGATTGTTAATACTAATTTTAATACAACTATACGTACAAAATAATGACTGATATACGCTAATAATTCTACTATCATACGGCAATAATTGACTGATTCGGAAGATGCATGTAAATAGTGATTAACCGTCTACGTATATGACGTGACGTCGAAGAAATATAAAATATCACATGTACGACTGGTTATACAATCCTTTCGACATATATAAACCATATTTGTTACATATTTAGTATTTTAAATGGAATGTCGTTTTATCTCGTCGTAAATTCGGAAATATTGATAAACGGCGGCTGTGGTGAAATTATTCCCGGTAAACATACGTATATATCATTATTTATTATTACGTAAGAAAGTTAAAAATATAAACTTAGTCATTCGCATATTTCGAATCTATTCTCTTTGGTACACGTGTTAACAATAATTTAATACGGCAAATTGAATGTTATAATAAAAATATGTACAAATATGCATAATAAAATTTTTTTTTATACAAAGTTCGATGATTCAAATTTAATTTTAAAATGAGTTTCATCAGAAAACGTAATCAAAACCGCATTATTATATTCATTGTAACTGATAATTTATCAATAGTTTTTTGCGATGTAATATAAATAGCACAATAAAAAGATTGTTAATACTAATTTTAATACAACTATACGTACAAAATAATGACTGATATACGCTAATAATTCTACTATCATACGGCAATAATTGATTGATTCGGAAGATGCATGTAAATAGTGATTAACCGTCTACGTATATGACGTGACGTCGAAAAAATATAAAATATCACATGTACGACTGGTTATACAATCTTTTCGACATATATAAACCATATTTGTTACATATTTAGTATTTTAAATGGAATGTCGTTTTATCTCGTCGTAAATTCGGAAATATTGATAAACGGCGGCAGTGGTGAAATTATTCCCGGTAAACATACGTATATATCATTATTTATTATTACGTAAGAAAGTTAAAAATATAAACTTAGTCATTCGCATATTTCGAATCTATTCTCTTTGGTACACGTGTTAACAATAATTTAATACGGCAAATTGAATGTTATAATAAAAATATGTACAAATATGCATAATAAAATTTTTTTTTATACAAAGTTCGATTATTCAAATATAATTTTAAAATTAGTTTCATCAGAAAACGTAATCAAAACCGCATTATTATATTCATTGTAACTGATAATTTATCAATAGTTTTTTGCGACGTAATATAAATAGCACAATAAAAAGATTGTTAATACTAATTTTAATACAACTATACGTACAAAATAATGACTGATATACGCTAATAATTCTACTATCATACGGCAATAATTGACTGATTCGAAAGATGCATGTAAATAGTGATTAACCGTCTACGTATATGACGTGACGTCGAAGAAATATAAAATATCACATGTACGACTGGTTATACAATCCTTTCGACATATATAAACCATATTTGTTACATATTTAGTATTTTAAATGGAATGTCGTTTTATCTCGTCGTAAATTCGGAAATATTGATAAACGGCGGCTGTGGTGAAATTATTCCCGGTAAACATACGTATATATCATTATTTATTATTACGTAAGAAAGTTAAAAATATAAACTTAGTCATTCGCATATTTCGAATCTATTCTCTTTGGTACACGTGTTAACAATAATTTAATACGGCAAATTGAATGTTATAATAAAAATATGTACAAATATGAATAATAAAATTTTTTTTTATACAAAGTTCGATTATTCAAATATAATTTTAAAATTAGTTTCATCAGAAAACGTAATCAAAACCGCATTATTATATTCATTGTAACTGATAATTTATCAATAGTTTTTTGCGATGTAATATAAATAGCACAATAAAAAGATTGTTAATACTAATTTTAATACAACTATACGTACAAAATAATGACTGATATACGCTAATAATTCTACTATCATACGGCAATAATTGATTGATTCGGAAGATGCATGTAAATAGTGATTAACCGTCTACGTATATGACGTGACGTCGAAAAAATATAAAATATCACATGTACGACTGGTTATACAATCTTTTCGACATATATAAACCATATTTGTTACATATTTAGTATTTTAAATGGAATGTCGTTTTATCTCGTCGTAAATTCGGAAATATTGATAAACGGCGGCAGTGGTGAAATTATTCCCGGTAAACATACGTATATATCATTATTTATTATTACGTAAGAAAGTTAAAAATATAAACTTAGTCATTCGCATATTTCGAATCTATTCTCTTTGGTACACGTGTTAACAATAATTTAATACGGCAAATTGAATGTTATAATAAAAATATGTACAAATATGCATAATAAAATTTTTTTTTATACAAAGTTCGATTATTCAAATATAATTTTAAAATTAGTTTCATCAGAAAACGTAATCAAAACCGCATTATTATATTCATTGTAACTGATAATTTATCAATAGTTTTTTGCGATGTAATATAAATAGCACAATAAAAAGATTGTTAATACTAATTTTAATACAACTATACGTACAAAATAATGACTGATATACGCTAATAATTCTACTATCATACGGCAATAATTGACTGATTCGGAAGATGCATGTAAATAGTGATTAACCGTCTACGTATATGACGTGACGTCGAAGAAATATAAAATATCACATGTACGACTGGTTATACAATCCTTTCGACATATATAAACCATATTTGTTACATATTTAGTATTTTAAATGGAATGTCGTTTTATCTCGTCGTAAATTCGGAAATATTGATAAACGGCGGCAGTGGTGAAATTATTCCCGGTAAACATACGTATATATCATTATTTATTATTACGTAAGAAAGTTAAAAATATAAACTTAGTCATTCGCATATTTCGAATCTATTCTCTTTGGTACACGTGTTAACAATAATTTAATACGGCAAATTGAATGTTATAATAAAAATATGTACAAATATGCATAATAAAATTTTTTTTTATACAAAGTTCGATTATTAAAATATAATTTTAAAATTAGTTTCATCAGAAAACGTAATCAAAACCGCATTATTATATTCATTGTAACTGATAATTTATCAATAGTTTTTTGCGATGTAATATAAATAGCACAATAAAAAGATTGTTAATACTAATTTTAATACAACTATACGTACAAAATAATGACTGATATACGCTAATAATTCTACTATCATACGGCAATAATTGACTGATTCGGAAGATGCATGTAAATAGTGATTAACCGTCTACGTATATGACGTGACGTCGAAGAAATATAAAATATCACATGTACGACTGGTTATACAATCCTTTCGACATAAATAAACCATATTTGTTACATATTTAGTATTTTAAATGGAATGTCGTTTTATCTCGTCGTAAATTCGGAAATATTGATAAACGGCGGCAGTGGTGAAATTATTCCCGGTAAACATACTTATATATCATTATTTATTATTACGTAAGAAAGTTAAAAATATAAACTTAGTCATTCGCATATTTCGAATCTATTCTCTTTGGTACACGTGTTAACAATAATTTAATACGGCAAATTGAATGTTATAATAAAAATATGTACAAATAGACATAATAAAATTTTTTTTTATACAATGTTCGATTATTAAAATATAATTTTAAAATTAGTTTCATTAGAAAACGTAATCAAAACCGCATTATTATATTCATTGTAACTGATAATTTATCAATAGTTTTTTGCGATGTAATATAAATAGCACAATTAAAAGACTGTTAATACTAATTTTAATACAACTATACGTACAAAATAATGACTGATATACGCTAATAATTCTACTATCATACGGCAATAATTGACTGATTCGGAAGATGCATGTAAATAGTGATTAACCGTCTACGTATATGACGTGACGTCGAAGAAATATAAAATATCACATGTACGACTGGTTATACAATCCTTTCGACATATATAAACCATATTTGTTACATATTTAGTATTTTAAATGGAATGTCGTTTTATCTCGTCGTAAATTCGGAAATATTGATAAACGGCGGCAGTGGTGAAATTATTCCCGGTAAACATACGTATATATCATTATTTATTATTACGTAAGAAAGTTAAAAATATAAACTTAGTCATTCGCATATTTCGAATCTATTCTCTTTGGTACACGTGTTAACAATAATTTAATACGGCAAATTGAATGTTATAATAAAAATATGTACAAATATGCATAATAAAATTTTTTTTTATACAAAGTTCGATGATTCAAATTTAATTTTAAAATGAGTTTCATCAGAAAACGTAATCAAAACCGCATTATTATATTCATTGTAACTGATAATTTATCAATAGTTTTTTGCGATGTAATATAAATAGCACAATAAAAAGATTGTTAATACTAATTTTAATACAACTATACGTACAAAATAATGACTGATATACGCTAATAATTCTACTATCATACGGCAATAATTGATTGATTCGGAAGATGCATGTAAATAGTGATTAACCGTCTACGTATATGACGTGACGTCGAAAAAATATAAAATATCACATGTACGACTGGTTATACAATCTTTTCGACATATATAAACCATATTTGTTACATATTTAGTATTTTAAATGGAATGTCGTTTTATCTCGTCGTAAATTCGGAAATATTGATAAACGGCGGCAGTGGTGAAATTATTCCCGGTAAACATACGTATATATCATTATTTATTATTACGTAAGAAAGTTAAAAATATAAACTTAGTCATTCGCATATTTCGAATCTATTCTCTTTGGTACACGTGTTAACAATAATTTAATACAGCAAATTGAATGTTATAATAAAAATATGTACAAATATGCATAATAAAATTTTTTTTTATACAAAGTTCGATTATTCAAATATAATTTTAAAATTAGTTTCATCAGAAAACGTAATCAAAACCGCATTATTATATTCATTGTAACTGATAATTTATCAATAGTTTTTTGCGATGTAATATAAATAGCACAATAAAAAGATTGTTAATACTAATTTTAATACAACTATACGTACAAAATAATGACTGATATACGCTAATAATTCTACTATCATACGGCAATAATTGACTGATTCGGAAGATGCATGTAAATAGTGATTAACCGTCTACGTATATGACGTGACGTCGAAGAAATATAAAATATCACATGTACGACTGGTTATACAATCCTTTCGACATATATAAACCATATTTGTTACATATTAAGTATTTTAAATGGAATGTCGTTTTATCTCGTCGTAAATTCGGAAATATTGATAAACGGCGGCAGTGGTGAAATTATTCCCGGTAAACATACGTATATATCATTATTTATTATTACGTAAGAAAGTTAAAAATATAAACTTAGTCATTCGCATATTTCGAATCTATTCTCTTTGGTACACGTGTTAACAATAATTTAATACGGCAAATTGAATGTTATAATAAAAATATGTACAAATATGCATAATAAAATTTTTTTTTATACAAAGTTCGATTATTCAAATATAATTTTAAAATTAGTTTCATCAGAAAACGTAATCAAAACCGCATTATTATATTCATTGTAACTGATAATTTATCAATAGTTTTTTGCGACGTAATATAAATAGCACAATAAAAAGATTGTTAATACTAATTTTAATACAACTATACGTACAAAATAATGACTGATATACGCTAATAATTCTACTATCATACGGCAATAATTGACTGATTCGGAAGATGCATGTAAATAGTGATTAACCGTCTACGTATATGACGTGACGTCGAAGAAATATAAAATATCACATGTACGACTGGTTATACAATCCTTTCGACATATATAAACCATATTTGTTACATATTTAGTATTTTAAATGGAATGTCGTTTTATCTCGTCGTAAATTCGGAAATATTGATAAACGGCGGCTGTGGTGAAATTATTCCCGGTAAACATACGTATATATCATTATTTATTATTACGTAAGAAAGTTAAAAATATAAACTTAGTCATTCGCATATTTCGAATCTATTCTCTTTGGTACACGTGTTAACAATAATTTAATACGGCAAATTGAATGTTATAATAAAAACATGTACAAATATGCATAATAAAATTTTTTTTTATACAAAGTTCGATGATTCAAATTTAATTTTAAAATGAGTTTCATCAGAAAACGTAATCAAAACCGCATTATTATATTCATTGTAACTGATAATTTATCAATAGTTTTTTGCGATGTAATATAAATAGCACAATAAAAAGATTGTTAATACTAATTTTAATACAACTATACGTACAAAATAATGACTGATATACGCTAATAATTCTACTATCATACGGCAATAATTGATTGATTCGGAAGATGCATGTAAATAGTGATTAACCGTCTACGTATATGACGTGACGTCGAAAAAATATAAAATATCACATGTACGACTGGTTATACAATCTTTTCGACATATATAAACCATATTTGTTACATATTTAGTATTTTAAATGGAATGTCGTTTTATCTCGTCGTAAATTCGGAAATATTGATAAACGGCGGCAGTGGTGAAATTATTCCCGGTAAACATACGTATATATCATTATTTATTATTACGTAAGAAAGTTAAAAATATAAACTTAGTCATTCGCATATTTCGAATCTATTCTCTTTGGTACACGTGTTAACAATAATTTAATACGGCAAATTGAATGTTATAATAAAAATATGTACAAATATGCATAATAAAATTTTTTTTTATACAAAGTTCGATTATTCAAATATAATTTTAAAATTAGTTTCATCAGAAAACGTAATCAAAACCGCATTATTATATTCATTGTAACTGATAATTTATCAATAGTTTTTTGCGATGTAATATAAATAGCACAATTAAAAGACTGTTAATACTAATTTTAATACAACTATACGTACAAAATAATGACTGATATACGCTAATAATTCTACTATCATACGGCAATAATTGACTGATTCGGAAGATGCATGTAAATAGTGATTAACCGTCTACGTATATGACGTGACGTCGAAGAAATATAAAATATCACATGTACGACTGGTTATACAATCCTTTCGACATATATAAACCATATTTGTTACATATTTAGTATTTTAAATGGAATGTCGTTTTATCTCGTCGTAAATTCGGAAATATTGATAAACGGCGGCAGTGGTGAAATTATTCCCGGTAAACATACGTATATATCATTATTTATTATTACGTAAGAAAGTTAAAAATATAAACTTAGTCATTCGCATATTTCGAATCTATTCTCTTTGGTACACGTGTTAACAATAATTTAATACGGCAAATTGAATGTTATAATAAAAATATGTACAAATAGACATAATAAAATTTTTTTTTATACAATGTTCGATTATTAAAATATAATTTTAAAATTAGTTTCATTAGAAAACGTAATCAAAACCGCATTATTATATTCATTGTAACTGATAATTTATCAATAGTTTTTTGCGATGTAATATAAATAGCACAATTAAAAGACTGTTAATACTAATTTTAATACAACTATACGTACAAAATAATGACTGATATACGCTAATAATTCTACTATCATACGGCAATAATTGATTGATTCGGAAGATGCATGTAAATAGTGATTAACCGTCTACGTATATGACATGACGTCGAAAAAATATAAAATATCACATGTACGACTGGTTATACAATCTTTTCGACATATATAAACCATATTTGTTACATATTTAGTATTTTAAATGGAATGTCGTTTTATCTCGTCGTAAATTCGGAAATATTGATAAACGGCGGCAGTGGTGAAATTATTCCCGGTAAACATACGTATATATCATTATTTATTATTACGTAAGAAAGTTAAAAATATAAACTTAGTCATTCGCATATTTCGAATCTATTCTCTTTGGTACACGTGTTAACAATAATTTAATACAGCAAATTGAATGTTATAAAAAAAATATGTACAAATATGCATAATAAAATTTTTTTTTATACAAAGTTCGATTATTCAAATATAATTTTAAAATTAGTTTCATCAGAAAACGTAATCAAAACCGCATTATTATATTCATTGTAACTGATAATTTATCAATAGTTTTTTGCGATGTAATATAAATAGCACAATAAAAAGATTGTTAATACTAATTTTAATACAACTATACGTACAAAATAATGACTGATATACGCTAATAATTCTACTATCATACGGCAATAATTGACTGATTCGGAAGATGCATGTAAATAGTGATTAACCGTCTACGTATATGACGTGACGTCGAAGAAATATAAAATATCACATGTACGACTGGTTATACAATCCTTTCGACATATATAAACCATATTTGTTACATATTTAGTATTTTAAATGGAATGTCGTTTTATCTCGTCGTAAATTCGGAAATATTGATAAACGGCGGCAGTGGTGAAATTATTCCCGGTAAACATACGTATATATCATTATTTATTATTACGTAAGAAAGTTAAAAATATAAACATAGTCATTCGCATATTTCGAATCTATTCTCTTTGGTACACGTGTTAACAATAATTTAATACGGCAAATTGAATGTTATAATAAAAATATGTACAAATAGACATAATAAAATTTTTTTTTATACAATGTTCGATTATTAAAATATAATTTTAAAATTAGTTTCATCAGAAAACGTAATCAAAACCGCATTATTATATTCATTGTAACTGATAATTTATCAATAGTTTTTTGCGATGTAATATAAATAGCACAATAAAAAGATTGTTAATACTAATTTTAATACAACTATACGTACAAAATAATGACTGATATACGCTAATAATTCTACTATCATACGGCAATAATTGACTGATTCGGAAGATGCATGTAAATAGTGATTAACCGTCTACGTATATGACGTGACGTCGAAGAAATATAAAATATCACATGTACGACTGGTTATACAATCCTTTCGACATATATAAACCATATTTGTTACATATTTAGTATTTTAAATGGAATGTCGTTTTATCTCGTCGTAAATTCGGAAATATTGATAAACGGCGGCAGTGGTGAAATTATTCCCGGTAAACATACGTATATATCATTATTTATTATTACGTAAGAAAGTTAAAAATATAAACTTAGTCATTCGCATATTTCGAATCTATTCTCTTTGGTACACGTGTTAACAATAATTTAATACGGCAAATTGAATGTTATAATAAAAATATGTACAAATATGCATAATAAAATTTTTTTTTATACAAAGTTCGATGATTCAAATTTAATTTTAAAATGAGTTTCATCAGAAAACGTAATCAAAACCGCATTATTATATTCATTGTAACTGATAATTTATCAATAGTTTTTTGCGATGTAATATAAATAGCACAATAAAAAGATTGTTAATACTAATTTTAATACAACTATACGTACAAAATAATGACTGATATACGCTAATAATTCTACTATCATACGGCAATAATTGATTGATTCGGAAGATGCATGTAAATAGTGATTAACCGTCTACGTATATGACGTGACGTCGAAAAAATATAAAATATCACATGTACGACTGGTTATACAATCTTTTCGACATATATAAACCATATTTGTTACATATTTAGTATTTTAAATGGAATGTCGTTTTATCTCGTCGTAAATTCGGAAATATTGATAAACGGCGGCAGTGGTGAAATTATTCCCGGTAAACATACGTATATATCATTATTTATTATTACGTAAGAAAGTTAAAAATATAAACTTAGTCATTCGCATATTTCGAATCTATTCTCTTTGGTACACGTGTTAACAATAATTTAATACAGCAAATTGAATGTTATAATAAAAATATGTACAAATATGCATAATAAAATTTTTTTTTATACAAAGTTCGATTATTCAAATATAATTTTAAAATTAGTTTCATCAGAAAACGTAATCAAAACCGCATTATTATATTCATTGTAACTGATAATTTATCAATAGTTTTTTGCGATGTAATATAAATAGCACAATAAAAAGATTGTTAATACTAATTTTAATACAACTATACGTACAAAATAATGACTGATATACGCTAATAATTCTACTATCATACGGCAATAATTGACTGATTCGGAAGATGCATGTAAATAGTGATTAACCGTCTACGTATATGACGTGACGTCGAAGAAATATAAAATATCACATGTACGACTGGTTATACAATCCTTTCGACATATATAAACCATATTTGTTACATATTAAGTATTTTAAATGGAATGTCGTTTTATCTCGTCGTAAATTCGGAAATATTGATAAACGGCGGCAGTGGTGAAATTATTCCCGGTAAACATACGTATATATCATTATTTATTATTACGTAAGAAAGTTAAAAATATAAACTTAGTCATTCGCATATTTCGAATCTATTCTCTTTGGTACACGTGTTAACAATAATTTAATACGGCAAATTGAATGTTATAATAAAAATATGTACAAATATGCATAATAAAATTTTTTTTTATACAAAGTTCGATTATTCAAATATAATTTTAAAATTAGTTTCATCAGAAAACGTAATCAAAACCGCATTATTATATTCATTGTAACTGATAATTTATCAATAGTTTTTTGCGACGTAATATAAATAGCACAATAAAAAGATTGTTAATACTAATTTTAATACAACTATACGTACAAAATAATGACTGATATACGCTAATAATTCTACTATCATACGGCAATAATTGACTGATTCGGAAGATGCATGTAAATAGTGATTAACCGTCTACGTATATGACGTGACGTCGAAGAAATATAAAATATCACATGTACGACTGGTTATACAATCCTTTCGACATATATAAACCATATTTGTTACATATTTAGTATTTTAAATGGAATGTCGTTTTATCTCGTCGTAAATTCGGAAATATTGATAAACGGCGGCTGTGGTGAAATTATTCCCGGTAAACATACGTATATATCATTATTTATTATTACGTAAGAAAGTTAAAAATATAAACTTAGTCATTCGCATATTTCGAATCTATTCTCTTTGGTACACGTGTTAACAATAATTTAATACGGCAAATTGAATGTTATAATAAAAACATGTACAAATATGCATAATAAAATTTTTTTTTATACAAAGTTCGATGATTCAAATTTAATTTTAAAATGAGTTTCATCAGAAAACGTAATCAAAACCGCATTATTATATTCATTGTAACTGATAATTTATCAATAGTTTTTTGCGATGTAATATAAATAGCACAATAAAAAGATTGTTAATACTAATTTTAATACAACTATACGTACAAAATAATGACTGATATACGCTAATAATTCTACTATCATACGGCAATAATTGATTGATTCGGAAGATGCATGTAAATAGTGATTAACCGTCTACGTATATGACGTGACGTCGAAAAAATATAAAATATCACATGTACGACTGGTTATACAATCTTTTCGACATATATAAACCATATTTGTTACATATTTAGTATTTTAAATGGAATGTCGTTTTATCTCGTCGTAAATTCGGAAATATTGATAAACGGCGGCAGTGGTGAAATTATTCCCGGTAAACATACGTATATATCATTATTTATTATTACGTAAGAAAGTTAAAAATATAAACTTAGTCATTCGCATATTTCGAATCTATTCTCTTTGGTACACGTGTTAACAATAATTTAATACGGCAAATTGAATGTTATAATAAAAATATGTACAAATATGCATAATAAAATTTTTTTTTATACAAAGTTCGATTATTCAAATATAATTTTAAAATTAGTTTCATCAGAAAACGTAATCAAAACCGCATTATTATATTCATTGTAACTGATAATTTATCAATAGTTTTTTGCGATGTAATATAAATAGCACAATTAAAAGACTGTTAATACTAATTTTAATACAACTATACGTACAAAATAATGACTGATATACGCTAATAATTCTACTATCATACGGCAATAATTGACTGATTCGGAAGATGCATGTAAATAGTGATTAACCGTCTACGTATATGACGTGACGTCGAAGAAATATAAAATATCACATGTACGACTGGTTATACAATCCTTTCGACATATATAAACCATATTTGTTACATATTTAGTATTTTAAATGGAATGTCGTTTTATCTCGTCGTAAATTCGGAAATATTGATAAACGGCGGCAGTGGTGAAATTATTCCCGGTAAACATACGTATATATCATTATTTATTATTACGTAAGAAAGTTAAAAATATAAACTTAGTCATTCGCATATTTCGAATCTATTCTCTTTGGTACACGTGTTAACAATAATTTAATACGGCAAATTGAATGTTATAATAAAAATATGTACAAATAGACATAATAAAATTTTTTTTTATACAATGTTCGATTATTAAAATATAATTTTAAAATTAGTTTCATTAGAAAACGTAATCAAAACCGCATTATTATATTCATTGTAACTGATAATTTATCAATAGTTTTTTGCGATGTAATATAAATAGCACAATTAAAAGACTGTTAATACTAATTTTAATACAACTATACGTACAAAATAATGACTGATATACGCTAATAATTCTACTATCATACGGCAATAATTGATTGATTCGGAAGATGCATGTAAATAGTGATTAACCGTCTACGTATATGACATGACGTCGAAAAAATATAAAATATCACATGTACGACTGGTTATACAATCTTTTCGACATATATAAACCATATTTGTTACATATTTAGTATTTTAAATGGAATGTCGTTTTATCTCGTCGTAAATTCGGAAATATTGATAAACGGCGGCAGTGGTGAAATTATTCCCGGTAAACATACGTATATATCATTATTTATTATTACGTAAGAAAGTTAAAAATATAAACTTAGTCATTCGCATATTTCGAATCTATTCTCTTTGGTACACGTGTTAACAATAATTTAATACAGCAAATTGAATGTTATAAAAAAAATATGTACAAATATGCATAATAAAATTTTTTTTTATACAAAGTTCGATTATTCAAATATAATTTTAAAATTAGTTTCATCAGAAAACGTAATCAAAACCGCATTATTATATTCATTGTAACTGATAATTTATCAATAGTTTTTTGCGATGTAATATAAATAGCACAATAAAAAGATTGTTAATACTAATTTTAATACAACTATACGTACAAAATAATGACTGATATACGCTAATAATTCTACTATCATACGGCAATAATTGACTGATTCGGAAGATGCATGTAAATAGTGATTAACCGTCTACGTATATGACGTGACGTCGAAGAAATATAAAATATCACATGTACGACTGGTTATACAATCCTTTCGACATATATAAACCATATTTGTTACATATTTAGTATTTTAAATGGAATGTCGTTTTATCTCGTCGTAAATTCGGAAATATTGATAAACGGCGGCAGTGGTGAAATTATTCCCGGTAAACATACGTATATATCATTATTTATTATTACGTAAGAAAGTTAAAAATATAAACATAGTCATTCGCATATTTCGAATCTATTCTCTTTGGTACACGTGTTAACAATAATTTAATACGGCAAATTGAATGTTATAATAAAAATATGTACAAATAGACATAATAAAATTTTTTTTTATACAATGTTCGATTATTAAAATATAATTTTAAAATTAGTTTCATCAGAAAACGTAATCAAAACCGCATTATTATATTCATTGTAACTGATAATTTATCAATAGTTTTTTGCGATGTAATATAAATAGCACAATAAAAAGATTGTTAATACTAATTTTAATACAACTATACGTACAAAATAATGACTGATATACGCTAATAATTCTACTATCATACGGCAATAATTGACTGATTCGGAAGATGCATGTAAATAGTGATTAACCGTCTACGTATATGACGTGACGTCGAAGAAATATAAAATATCACATGTACGACTGGTTATACAATCCTTTCGACATATATAAACCATATTTGTTACATATTTAGTATTTTAAATGGAATGTCGTTTTATCTCGTCGTAAATTCGGAAATATTGATAAACGGCGGCAGTGGTGAAATTATTCCCGGTAAACATACGTATATATCATTATTTATTATTACGTAAGAAAGTTAAAAATATAAACTTAGTCATTCGCATATTTCGAATCTATTCTCTTTGGTACACGTGTTAACAATAATTTAATACGGCAAATTGAATGTTATAATAAAAATATGTACAAATAGACATAATAAAATTTTTTTTTATACAATGTTCGATTATTAAAATATAATTTTAAAATTAGTTTCATTAGAAAACGTAATCAAAACCGCATTATTATATTCATTGTAACTGATAATTTATCAATAGTTTTTTGCGATGTAATATAAATAGCACAATTAAAAGACTGTTAATACTAATTTTAATACAACTATACGTACAAAATAATGACTGATATACGCTAATAATTCTACTATCATACGGCAATAATTGATTGATTCGGAAGATGCATGTAAATAGTGATTAACCGTCTACGTATATGACGTGACGTCGAAAAAATATAAAATATCACATGTACGACTGGTTATACAATCCTTTCGACATATATAAACCATATTTGTTACATATTTAGTATTTTAAATGGAATGTCGTTTTATCTCGTCGTAAATTCGGAAATATTGATAAACGGCGGCAGTGGTGAAATTATTCCCGGTAAACATACGTATATATCATTATTTATTATTACGTAAGAAAGTTAAAAATATAAACTTAGTCATTCGCATATTTCGAATCTATTCTCTTTGGTACACGTGTTAACAATAATTTAATACGGCAAATTGAATGTTATAATAAAAATATGTACAAATAGACATAATAAAATTTTTTTTTATACAATGTTCGATTATTAAAATATAATTTTAAAATTAGTTTCATTAGAAAACGTAATCAAAACCGCATTATTATATTCATTGTAACTGATAATTTATCAATAGTTTTTTGCGATGTAATATAAATAGCACAATTAAAAGACTGTTAATACTAATTTTAATACAACTATACGTACAAAATAATGACTGATATACGCTAATAATTCTACTATCATACGGCAATAATTGATTGATTCGGAAGATGCATGTAAATAGTGATTAACCGTCTACGTATATGACATGACGTCGAAAAAATATAAAATATCACATGTACGACTGGTTATACAATCTTTTCGACATATATAAACCATATTTGTTACATATTTAGTATTTTAAATGGAATGTCGTTTTATCTCGTCGTAAATTCGGAAATATTGATAAACGGCGGCAGTGGTGAAATTATTCCCGGTAAACATACGTATATATCATTATTTATTATTACGTAAGAAAGTTAAAAATATAAACTTAGTCATTCGCATATTTCGAATCTATTCTCTTTGGTACACGTGTTAACAATAATTTAATACAGCAAATTGAATGTTATAAAAAAAATATGTACAAATATGCATAATAAAATTTTTTTTTATACAAAGTTCGATTATTCAAATATAATTTTAAAATTAGTTTCATCAGAAAACGTAATCAAAACCGCATTATTATATTCATTGTAACTGATAATTTATCAATAGTTTTTTGCGATGTAATATAAATAGCACAATAAAAAGATTGTTAATACTAATTTTAATACAACTATACGTACAAAATAATGACTGATATACGCTAATAATTCTACTATCATACGGCAATAATTGACTGATTCGGAAGATGCATGTAAATAGTGATTAACCGTCTACGTATATGACGTGACGTCGAAGAAATATAAAATATCACATGTACGACTGGTTATACAATCCTTTCGACATATATAAACCATATTTGTTACATATTTAGTATTTTAAATGGAATGTCGTTTTATCTCGTCGTAAATTCGGAAATATTGATAAACGGCGGCAGTGGTGAAATTATTCCCGGTAAACATACGTATATATCATTATTTATTATTACGTAAGAAAGTTAAAAATATAAACATAGTCATTCGCATATTTCGAATCTATTCTCTTTGGTACACGTGTTAACAATAATTTAATACGGCAAATTGAATGTTATAATAAAAATATGTACAAATAGACATAATAAAATTTTTTTTTATACAAAGTTCGATGATTCAAATTTAATTTTAAAATGAGTTTCATCAGAAAACGTAATCAAAACCGCATTATTATATTCATTGTAACTGATAATTTATCAATAGTTTTTTGCGATGTAATATAAATAGCACAATAAAAAGATTGTTAATACTAATTTTAATACAACTATACGTACAAAATAATGACTGATATACGCTAATAATTCTACTATCATACGGCAATAATTGATTGATTCGGAAGATGCATGTAAATAGTGATTAACCGTCTACGTATATGACGTGACGTCGAAGAAATATAAAATATCACATGTACGACTGGTTATACAATCCTTTCGACATATATAAACCATATTTGTTACATATTTAGTATTTTAAATGGAATGTCGTTTTATCTCGTCGTAAATTCGGAAATATTGATAAACGGCGGCAGTGGTGAAATTATTCCCGGTAAACATACGTATATATCATTATTTATTATTACGTAAGAAAGTTAAAAATATAAACTTAGTCATTCGCATATTTCGAATCTATTCTCTTTGGTACACGTGTTAACAATAATTTAATACGGCAAATTGAATGTTATAATAAAAATATGTACAAATATGCATAATAAAATTTTTTTTTATACAAAGTTCGATTATTCAAATATAATTTTAAAATTAGTTTCATCAGAAAACGTAATCAAAACCGCATTATTATATTCATTGTAACTGATAATTTATCAATAGTTTTTTGCGATGTAATATAAATAGCACAATAAAAAGATTGTTAATACTAATTTTAATACAACTATACGTACAAAATAATGACTGATATACGCTAATAATTCTACTATCATACGGCAATAATTGACTGATTCGGAAGATGCATGTAAATAGTGATTAACCGTCTACGTATATGACGTGACGTCGAAGAAATATAAAATATCACATGTACGACTGGTTATACAATCCTTTCGACATATATAAACCATATTTGTTACATATTTAGTATTTTAAATGGAATGTCGTTTTATCTCGTCGTAAATTCGGAAATATTGATAAACGGCGGCAGTGGTGAAATTATTCCCGGTAAACATACGTATATATCATTATTTATTATTACGTAAGAAAGTTAAAAATATAAACTTAGTCATTCGCATATTTCGAATCTATTCTCTTTGGTACACGTGTTAACAATAATTTAATACGGCAAATTGAATGTTATAATAAAAATATGTACAAATATGCATAATAAAATTTTTTTTTATACAAAGTTCGATTATTCAAATATAATTTTAAAATTAGTTTCATCAGAAAACGTAATCAAAACCGCATTATTATATTCATTGTAACTGATAATTTATCAATAGTTTTTTGCGATGTAATATAAATAGCACAATAAAAAGATTGTTAATACTAATTTTAATACAACTATACGTACAAAATAATGACTGATATACGCTAATAATTCTACTATCATACGGCAATAATTGACTGATTCGGAAGATGCATGTAAATAGTGATTAACCGTCTACGTATATGACGTGACGTCGAAGAAATATAAAATATCACATGTACGACTGGTTATACAATCCTTTCGACATATATAAACCATATTTGTTACATATTTAGTATTTTAAATGGAATGTCGTTTTATCTCGTCGTAAATTCGGAAATATTGATAAACGGCGGCAGTGGTGAAATTATTCCCGGTAAACATACGTATATATCATTATTTATTATTACGTAAGAAAGTTAAAAATATAAACTTAGTCATTCGCATATTTCGAATCTATTCTATTTGGTACACGTGTTAACAATAATTTAATACGGCAAATTGAATGTTATAATAAAAATATGCACAAATAGACATAATAAAATTTTTTTTTATACAATGTTCGATTATTAAAATATAATTTTAAAATTAGTTTCATCAGAAAACGTAATCAAAACCGCATTATTATATTCATTGTAACTGATAATTTATCAATAGTTTTTTGCGATGTAATATAAATAGCACAATAAAAAGATTGTTAATACTAATTTTAATACAACTATACGTACAAAATAATGACTGATATACGCTAATAATTCTACTATCATACGGCAATAATTGACTGATTCGGAAGATGCATGTAAATAGTGATTAACCGTCTACGTATATGACGTGACGTCGAAAAAATATAAAATATCACATGTACGACTGGTTATACAATCCTTTCGACATATATAAACCATATTTGTTACATATTTAGTATTTTAAATGGAATGTCGTTTTATCTCGTCGTAAATTCGGAAATATTGATAAACGGCGGCAGTGGTGAAATTATTCCCGGTAAACATACTTATATATCATTATTTATTATTACGTAAGAAAGTTAAAAATATAAACTTAGTCATTCGCATATTTCGAATCTATTCTCTTTGGTACACGTGTTAACAATAATTTATTACGGCAAATTGAATGTTATAATAAAAATATGTACAAATATGCATAATGAAATTTTTTTTTATACAAAGTTCGATTATTCAAATATAATTTTAAAATTAGTTTCATCAGAAAACGTAATCAAAACCGCATTATTATATTCATTGTAACTGATAATTTATCAATAGTTTTTTGCGATGTAATATAAATAGCACAATTAAAAGATTGCTAATACTAATTTTAATACAACTATACGTACAAAATAATGACTGATATACGCTAATAATTCTAATATCATACGGCAATAATTGATTGATTCGGAAGATGCATGTAAATAGTGATTAACCGTCTACGTATATGACGTGACGTCGAAAAAATATAAAATATCACATGTACGACTGGTTATACAATCTTTTCGACATATATAAACCATATTTGTTACATATTTAGTATTTTAAATGGAATGTCGTTTTATCTCGTCGTAAATTCGGAAATATTGATAAACGGCGGCAGTGGTGAAATTATTCCCGGTAAACATACGTATATATCATTATTTATTATTACGTAAGAAAGTTAAAAATATAAACTTAGTCATTCGCATATTTCGAATCTATTCTCTTTGGTACACGTGTTAACAATAATTTAATACGGCAAATTGAATGTTATAATAAAAATATGTACAAATATGCATAATAAAATTTTTTTTTATACAAAGTTCGATTATTCAAATATAATTTTAAAATTAGTTTCATCAGAAAACGTAATCAAAACCGCATTATTATATTCATTGTAACTGATAATTTATCAATAGTTTTTTGCGATATAATATAAATAGCACAATTAAAAGATTGTTAATACTAATTTTAATACAACTATACGTACAAAATAATGACTGATATACGCTAATAATTCTACTATCATACGGCAATAATTGATTGATTCGGAAGATGCATGTAAATAGTGATTAACCGTCTACGAATATGACGTGACGTCGAAAAAATATAAAATATCACATGTACGACTGGTTATACAATCCTTTCGACATATATAAGCCATATTTGTTACATATTTAGTATTTTAAATGGAATGTCGTTTTATCTCGTCGTAAATTCGGAAATATTGATAAACGGCGCCAGTGGTGAAATTATTCCCGGTAAACATACGTATATATCATTATTTATTATTACGTAAGAAAGTTAAAAATATAAACTTAGTCATTCGCATATTTCGAATCTATTCTCTTTGGTACACGTGTTAACAATAATTTAATACAGCAAATTGAATGTTATAATAAAAATATGTACAAATATGCATAATAAAATTTTTTTTTATACAAAGTTCGATTATTCAAATATAATTTTAAAATTAGTTTCATCAGAAAACGTAATCAAAACCGCATTATTATATTCATTGTAACTGATAATTTATCAATAGTTTTTTGCGATGTAATATAAATAGCACAATAAAAAGATTGTTAATACTAATTTTAATACAACTATACGTACAAAATAATGACTGATATACGCTAATAATTCTACTATCATACGGCAATAATTGACTGATTCGGAAGATGCATGTAAATAGTGATTAACCGTCTACGTATATGACGTGACGTCGAAGAAATATAAAATATCACATGTACGACTGGTTATACAATCCTTTCGACATATATAAACCATATTTGTTACATATTTAGTATTTTAAATGGAATGTCGTTTTATCTCGTCGTAAATTCGGAAATATTGATAAACGGCGGCAGTGGTGAAATTATTCCCGGTAAACATACGTATATATCATTATTTATTATTACGTAAGAAAGTTAAAAATATAAACTTAGTCATTCGCATATTTCGAATCTATTCTATTTGGTACACGTGTTAACAATAATTTAATACGGCAAATTGAATGTTATAATAAAAATATGCACAAATAGACATAATAAAATTTTTTTTTATACAATGTTCGATTATTAAAATATAATTTTAAAATTAGTTTCATCAGAAAACGTAATCAAAACCGCATTATTATATTCATTGTAACTGATAATTTATCAATAGTTTTTTGCGATGTAATATAAATAGCACAATAAAAAGATTGTTAATACTAATTTTAATACAACTATACGTACAAAATAATGACTGATATACGCTAATAATTCTACTATCATACGGCAATAATTGACTGATTCGGAAGATGCATGTAAATAGTGATTAACCGTCTACGTATATGACGTGACGTCGAAAAAATATAAAATATCACATGTACGACTGGTTATACAATCCTTTCGACATATATAAACCATATTTGTTACATATTTAGTATTTTAAATGGAATGTCGTTTTATCTCGTCGTAAATTCGGAAATATTGATAAACGGCGGCAGTGGTGAAATTATTCCCGGTAAACATACTTATATATCATTATTTATTATTACGTAAGAAAGTTAAAAATATAAACTTAGTCATTCGCATATTTCGAATCTATTCTCTTTGGTACACGTGTTAACAATAATTTATTACGGCAAATTGAATGTTATAATAAAAATATGTACAAATATGCATAATGAAATTTTTTTTTATACAAAGTTCGATTATTCAAATATAATTTTAAAATTAGTTTCATCAGAAAACGTAATCAAAACCGCATTATTATATTCATTGTAACTGATAATTTATCAATAGTTTTTTGCGATGTAATATAAATAGCACAATTAAAAGATTGCTAATACTAATTTTAATACAACTATACGTACAAAATAATGACTGATATACGCTAATAATTCTAATATCATACGGCAATAATTGATTGATTCGGAAGATGCATGTAAATAGTGATTAACCGTCTACGTATATGACGTGACGTCGAAAAAATATAAAATATCACATGTACGACTGGTTATACAATCCTTTCGACATATATAAACCATATTTGTTACATATTTAGTATTTTAAATGGAATGTCGTTTTATCTCGTCGTAAATTCGGAAATATTGATAAACGGCGGCAGTGGTGAAATTATTCCCGGTAAACATACGTATATATCATTATTTATTATTACGTAAGAAAGTTAAAAATATAAACTTAGTCATTCGCATATTTCGAATCTATTCTCTTTGGTACACGTGTTAACAATAATTTAATACGGCAAATTGAATGTTATAATAAAAATATGTACAAATATGCATAATAAAATTTTTTTTTATACAAAGTTCGATTATTCAAATATAATTTTAAAATTAGTTTCATCAGAAAACGTAATCAAAACCGCATTATTATATTCATTGTAACTGATAATTTATCAATAGTTTTTTGCGATGTAATATAAATAGCACAATAAAAAGATTGTTAATACTAATTTTAATACAACTATACGTACAAAATAATGACTGATATACGCTAATAATTCTACTATCATACGGCAATAATTGATTGATTCGGAAGATGCATGTAAATAGTGATTAACCGTCTACGTATATGACGTGACGTCGAAAAAATATAAAATATCACATGTACGACTGGTTATACAATCTTTTCGACATATATAAACCATATTTGTTACATATTTAGTATTTTAAATGGAATGTCGTTTTATCTCGTCGTAAATTCGGAAATATTGATAAACGGCGGCAGTGGTGAAATTATTCCCGGTAAACATACGTATATATCATTATTTATTATTACGTAAGAAAGTTAAAAATATAAACTTAGTCATTCGCATATTTCGAATCTATTCTCTTTGGTACACGTGTTAACAATAATTTAATACGGCAAATTGAATGTTATAATAAAAATATGTACAAATATGCATAATAAAATTTTTTTTTATACAAAGTTCGATTATTCAAATATAATTTTAAAATTAGTTTCATCAGAAAACGTAATCAAAACCGCATTATTATATTCATTGTAACTGATAATTTATCAATAGTTTTTTGCGATATAATATAAATAGCACAATTAAAAGATTGTTAATACTAATTTTAATACAACTATACGTACAAAATAATGACTGATATACGCTAATAATTCTACTATCATACGGCAATAATTGATTGATTCGGAAGATGCATGTAAATAGTGATTAACCGTCTACGAATATGACGTGACGTCGAAAAAATATAAAATATCACATGTACGACTGGTTATACAATCCTTTCGACATATATAAGCCATATTTGTTACATATTTAGTATTTTAAATGGAATGTCGTTTTATCTCGTCGTAAATTCGGAAATATTGATAAACGGCGCCAGTGGTGAAATTATTCCCGGTAAACATACGTATATATCATTATTTATTATTACGTAAGAAAGTTAAAAATATAAACTTAGTCATTCGCATATTTCGAATCTATTCTCTTTGGTACACGTGTTAACAATAATTTAATACGGCAAATTGAATGTTATAATAAAAATATGTACAAATATGCATAATAAAATTTTTTTTTATACAAAGTTCGATTATTCAAATATAATTTTAAAATTAGTTTCATCAGAAAACGTAATCAAAACCGCATTATTATATTCATTGTAACTGATAATTTATCAATAGTTTTTTGCGATGTAATATAAATAGCACAATAAAAAGATTGTTAATACTAATTTTAATACAACTATACGTACAAAATAATGACTGATATACGCTAATAATTCTACTATCATACGGCAATAATTGATTCAACAATATAATCAACAAAACCCTAAATATATTAATACATTAAGCTTCTTGAGTGTTTTGACACCCAACATGCCAGGAAGATTTTTAATTTAAAAAAAATTAGCAATTAAAGAAAGTATTTAATGAGGAATATTAATGTTTAAATCCCCCCTCTAATTTAGCAGAATTCTACAATATGATCAACAAAACCCTAAATATATAAATACATTAAGCTTCTTGAGTGTTTTGACACCCAACATGCCAGGAAAATATTTAATTTAAAAAAAATTAGCAAATAAAGAAAGTATTTAATGAGGAATATTTTTTATTTAAATCCCCCCTCTAATTTAGCAGAATTCTACAATATGATCAACAAAACCCTAAATATATTATTACATTAAGCTTCTTGAGTGTTTTGACACCCAACATGCCAGGAAGATTTTAATTTAAAAAAAATTAGCAAATAAAGAAAGTATTTAATGAGGAATATTAATATTTAAATCCCCCCTCTAATTTAGCAGAATTCTACAATATGATCAACAAAACCCTAAATATATTAATACATAAAGCTTCTTGAGTGTTTTGACACCCAACATGCCAGGAAAATATTTAATTTAAAAAAAATTAGCAAATAAAGAAAGTATTTAATGAGGAATATTAATATTTAAATCCCCCCTCTAATTTAGCAGAATTCTACAATATGATCAACAAAACCCTAAATATATTAATACATTAAGCTTCTTGAGTGTTTTGAAACCCAACATGCCAGGAAAATATTTAATTTGAAAAAAATTAGCAATTAAAGAAAGTATTTAATGAGGAATATTAATATTTAAATCCCCCCTCTAATTTAGCAGAATTCTACAATATGATCAACAAAACCCTAAATATATTAAATCATTCAGCTTCATGAGTGTTTTGACACCCAACATGCCAGGAAAATATTTAATTTGAAAAAAATTAGCAAATAAAGAAAGTATTTAATGGGGAATATTAATATTTAAATCCCCCCTCTAATTTAGCAGAATTCTACAATATGACCAACAAAACCCTAAATATATTAATACATTAAGCTTATTGAGTGTTTTGACACCCAACATGCCAGGAAAATATTTAATTTGAAAAAATTTAGCAAATAAAGAAAGTATTTAATGAGGAATATTAATATTTAAATCCCCCCTCTAATTTAGCAGAATTCTACAATATGACCAACAAAACCCTAAATATATTAATACATTAAGCTTCTTGAGTGTTTTGACACCCAACATGCCAGGAAAATATTTAATTTGAAAAAAATTAGCAAATAAGGAAAGTATTTAATGAGGAATATTAATATTTAAATCCCCCCTCTAATTTAGCAGAATTCTACAATATGACCAACAAAACTCTTAATATATTAATACATTAAGCTTCTTGAGTGTTTTGACACCCAACATGCCAGGAAAATATTTAATTTGAAAAAAATTAGCAAATAAAGAAAGTATTTAATGAGGAATATTAATATTTAAATCCCCCCTCTAATTTAGCAGAATTCTACAATATGATCAACAAAACCCTAAATATATTAAAACATTAAGCTTCTTGAGTGTTTTGACACCCAACATGCCAGGAAGATTTTTAATTTAAAAAAAATTAGCAATTAAAGAAAGTATTTAATGAGGAATATTAATGTTTAAATCCCCCCTCTAATTTAGCAGAATTCTACAATATGACCAACAAAACCCTAAATATATTAATACATTAAGCTTCTTGAGTGTTTTGACACCCAACATGCCAGGAAAATATTTAATTTGAAAAAAATTTGCAAATAAAGAAAGTATTTAATGAGGAATATTAATATTTAAATCCCCCCTCTAATTTAGCAGAATTCTACAATATGATCAATAAAACCCTAAATATATTAAATCATTCAGCTTCATGAGTGTTTTGACACCCAACATGCCAGGAAGATATTTAATTTAAAAAAAATTAGCAAATAAAGAAAGTATTTAATGAGTAATATTAATATTTAAATCCCCCGTCTAATTTAGCAGAATTCTACAATATGATCAACAAAACCCTAAATATATTAATACATTAAGCTTCTTGAGTTTTTTGACACCCAACATGCCAGGAAAGTATTTAATTTAAAAAAATTAGCAAATAAAGGAAGTATTTAATGAGGAATATTTATATTTAAATCCCCCCTCTAATTTAGCAGAATTCTACAATATGATCAACAAAACCCTAAATATATTATTACATTAAGCTTCTTGAGTGTTTTGACACCCAACATGCCAGGAAGATTTTTAATTTAAAAAAAATTAGCAAATAAAGAAAGTATTTAATGAGGAATATTAATATTTAAATCCCCCCTCTAATTTAGCAGAATTCTACAATATGATCAACAAAACCCTAAATATATTAATACATTAAGCTTCTTGAGTGTTTTGACACCCAACATGCCAGGAAAATATTTAATTTAAAAAAAATTAGCAAATAAAGAAAGTATTTAATGAGGAATATTAATATTTAAATCCCCCCTCTAATTTAGCAGAATTCTACAATATGATCAACAAAACCCTAAATATATTAATACATTAAGCTTCTTGAGTGTTTTGAAACCCAACATGCCAGGAAAATATTTAATTTGAAAAAAATTAGCAATTAAAGAAAGTATTTAATGAGGAATATTAATATTTAAATCCCCCCTCTAATTTAGCAGAATTCTACAATATGATCAACAAAACCCTAAATATATTAAATCATTCAGCTTCATGAGTGTTTTGACACCCAACATGCCAGGAAAATATTTAATTTGAAAAAAATTAGCAAATAAAGAAAGTATTTAATGGGGAATATTAATATTTAAATCCCCCCTCTAATTTAGCAGAATTCTACAATATGACCAACAAAACCCTAAATATATTAATACATTAAGCTTATTGAGTGTTTTGACACCCAACATGCCAGGAAAATATTTAATTTGAAAAAATTTAGCAAATAAAGAAAGTATTTAATGAGGAATATTAATATTTAAATCCCCCCTCTAATTTAGCAGAATTCTACAATATGACCAACAAAACCCTAAATATATTAATACATTAAGCTTCTTGAGTGTTTTGACACCCAACATGCCAGGAAAATATTTAATTTGAAAAAAATTAGCAAATAAGGAAAGTATTTAATGAGGAATATTAATATTTAAATCCCCCCTCTAATTTAGCAGAATTCTACAATATGACCAACAAAACTCTTAATATATTAATACATTAAGCTTCTTGAGTGTTTTGACACCCAACATGCCAGGAAAATATTTAATTTGAAAAAAATTAGCAAATAAAGAAAGTATTTAATGAGGAATATTAATATTTAAATCCCCCCTCTAATTTAGTAGAATTCTACAATATGATCAACAAAACCCTAAATATATTAATACATTAAGCTTCTTGAGTGTTTTGACACCCAACATGCCAGGAAGATTTTTAATTTAAAAAAAATTAGCAATTAAAGAAAGTATTTAATGAGGAATATTAATGTTTAAATCCCCCCTCTAATTTAGCAGAATTCTACAATATGACCAACAAAACCCTAAATATATTAATACATTAAGCTTCTTGAGTGTTTTGACACCCAACATGCCAGGAAAATATTTAATTTGAAAAAAATTAGCAAATAAAGAAAGTATTTAATGAGGAATATTAATATTTAAATCCCCCCTCTAATTTAGCAGAATTCTACAATATGATCAACAAAACCCTAAATATATTAAATCATTCAGCTTCATGAGTGTTATGACACCCAACATGCCAGTAAGATTTTTAATTTAAAAAAAATTAGCAAATAAAGAAAGTATTTAATGAGGAATATTAATATTTAAATCCCCCCTCTAATTTAGCAGAATTCTACAATATGATCAACAAAACCCTAAATATATTAAATCATTCATCTTCATGAGTGTTTTGACACCCAACATGCCAGGAAAATATTTAATTTGAAAAAAATTAGCAAATAAAGAAAGTATTTAATGAGGAATATTAATATTTAAATCCCCCCTCTAATTTAGCAGAATTCTACAATATGATCAACAAAACCCTAAATATATTAATACATTAAGCTTCTTGAGTGTTTTGAAACCCAACATGCCAGGAAAATATTTAATTTGAAAAAAATTAGCAATTAAAGAAAGTATTTAATGAGGAATATTAATATTTAAATCCCCCCTCTAATTTAGCAGAATTCTACAATATGATCAACAAAACCCTAAATATATTAAATCATTCAGCTTCATGAGTGTTTTGACACCCAACATGCCAGGAAAATATTTAATTTGAAAAAAATTAGCAAATAAAGAAAGTATTTAATGGGGAATATTAATATTTAAATCCCCCCTCTAATTTAGCAGAATTCTACAATATGACCAACAAAACCCTAAATATATTAATACATTAAGCTTATTGAGTGTTTTGACACCCAACATGCCAGGAAAATATTTAATTTGAAAAAATTTAGCAAATAAAGAAAGTATTTAATGAGGAATATTAATATTTAAATCCCCCCTCTAATTTAGCAGAATTCTACAATATGATCAACAAAACCCTAAATATATTAAATCATTCAGCTTCTTGAGTGTTTTGACACCCAACATGCCAGGAAAATATTTAATTTGAAAAAAATTAGCAAATAAAGAAAGTATTTAATGAGGAATATTAATATTTAAATCCCCCCTCTAATTTAGCAGAATTCTACAATATGATCAACAAAACCCTAAATATATTAAATCATTCATCTTCATGAGTGTTTTGACACCCAACATGCCAGGAAAATATTTAATTTGAAAAAAATTAGCAAATAAAGAAAGTATTTAATGAGGAATATTAATATTTAAATCCCCCCTCTAATTTAGCAGAATTCTACAATATGATCAACAAAACCCTAAATATATTAAATCATTCAGCTTCATGAGTGTTATGACACCCAACATGCCAGGAAGATTTTTAATTTAAAAAAAATTAGCAAATAAAGAAAGTATTTAATGAGGAATATTAATATTTAAATCCCCCCTCTAATTTAGCAGAATTCTACAATATGATCAACAAAACCCTAAATATATTAAATCATTCATCTTCATGAGTGTTTTGACACCCAACATGCCAGGAAAATATTTAATTTGAAAAAAATTAGCAAATAAAGAAAGTATTTAATGAGGAATATTAATATTTAAATCCCCCCTCTAATTTAGCAGAATTCTACAATATGATCAACAAAACCCTAAATATATTAATACATTAAGCTTCTTGAGTGTTTTGAAACCCAACATGCCAGGAAAATATTTAATTTGAAAAAAATTAGCAATTAAAGAAAGTATTTAATGAGGAATATTAATATTTAAATCCCCCCTCTAATTTAGCAGAATTCTACAATATGATCAACAAAACCCTAAATATATTAAATCATTCAGCTTCATGAGTGTTTTGACACCCAACATGCCAGGAAAATATTTAATTTGAAAAAAATTAGCAAATAAAGAAAGTATTTAATGGGGAATATTAATATTTAAATCCCCCCTCTAATTTAGCAGAATTCTACAATATGACCAACAAAACCCTAAATATATTAATACATTAAGCTTATTGAGTGTTTTGACACCCAACATGCCAGGAAAATATTTAATTTGAAAAAATTTAGCAAATAAAGAAAGTATTTAATGAGGAATATTAATATTTAAATCCCCCCTCTAATTTAGCAGAATTCTACAATATGATCAACAAAACCCTAAATATATTAAATCATTCAGCTTCTTGAGTGTTTTGACACCCAACATGCCAGGAAAATATTTAATTTGAAAAAAATTAGCAAATAAAGAAAGTATTTAATGAGGAATATTAATATTTAAATCCCCCCTCTAATTTAGCAGAATTCTACAATATGATCAACAAAACCCTAAATATATTAAATCATTCAGCTTCATGAGTGTTTTGACACCTAACATGCCAGGAAGATTTTTAATTTAAAAAAAATTAGCAAATAAAGAAAGTATTTAATGAGGAATATTAATATTTAAATCCCCCCTCTAATTTAGCAGAATTCTACAATATGATCAACAAAACCCTAAATATATTAAATCATTCAGCTTCATGAGTGTTTTGACACCCAACATGCCAGGAAAATATTTAATTTGAAAAAAATTAGCAAATAAAGAAAGTATTTAATGAGGAATATTAATATTTAAATCCCCCCTCTAATTTAGCAGAATTCTACAATATGACCAACAAAACCCTAAATATATTAATACATTAAGCTTCTTGAGTGTTTTGACACCCAACATGCCAGGAAAATATTTAATTTGAAAAAAATTAGCAAATAAGGAAAGTATTTAATGAGGAATATTAATATTTAAATCCCCCCTCTAATTTAGCAGAATTCTACAATATGACCAACAAAACTCTAAATATATTAATACATTAAGCTTCTTGAGTGTTTTGACACCCAACATGCCAGGAAAATATTTAATTTGAAAAAAATTAGCAAATAAAGAAAGTATTTAATGAGGAATATTAATATTTAAATCCCCCCTCTAATTTAGCAGAATTCTACAATATGATCAACAAAACCCTAAATATATTAAAACATTAAGCTTCTTGAGTGTTTTGACACCCAACATGCCAGGAAGATTTTTAATTTAAAAAAAATTAGCAATTAAAGAAAGTATTTAATGAGGAATATTAATGTTTAAATCCCCCCTCTAATTTAGCAGAATTCTACAATATGACCAACAAAACCCTAAATATATTAATACATTAAGCTTCTTGAGTGTTTTGACACCCAACATGCCAGGAAAATATTTAATTTGAAAAAAATTTGCAAATAAAGAAAGTATTTAATGAGGAATATTAATATTTAAATCCCCCCTCTAATTTAGCAGAATTCTACAATATGATCAACAAAACCCTAAATATATTAAATCATTCAGCTTCATGAGTGTTTTGACACCCAACATGCCAGGAAGATATTTAATTTAAAAAAAATTAGCAAATAAAGAAAGTATTTAATGAGTAATATTAATATTTAAATCCCCCGTCTAATTTAGCAGAATTCTACAATATGATCAACAAAACCCTAAATATATTAATACATTAAGCTTCTTGAGTTTTTTGACACCCAACATGCCAGGAAAGTATTTAATTTAAAAAAAATTAGCAAATAAAGGAAGTATTTAATGAGGAATATTTATATTTAAATCCCCCCTCTAATTTAGCAGAATTCTACAATATGATCAACAAAACCCTAAATATATTATTACATTAAGCTTCTTGAGTGTTTTGACACCCAACATGCCAGGAAGATTTTTAATTTAAAAAAAATTAGCAAATAAAGAAAGTATTTAATGAGGAATATTAATATTTAAATCCCCCCTCTAATTTAGCAGAATTCTACAATATGATCAACAAAACCCTAAATATATTAAATCATTCAGCTTCATGAGTGTTTTGACACCCAACATGCCAGGAAAATATTTAATTTGAAAAAAATTAGCAAATAAAGAAAGTATTTAATGAGGAATATTAATATTTAAATCCCCCCTCTAATTTAGCAGAATTCTACAATATGATCAACAAAACCCTAAATATATTAATACATTAAGCTTCTTGAGTGTTTTGAAACCCAACATGCCAGGAAAATATTTAATTTGAAAAAAATTAGCAATTAAAGAAAGTATTTAATGAGGAATATTAATATTTAAATCCCCCCTCTAATTTAGCAGAATTCTACAATATGATCAACAAAACCCTAAATATATTAAATCATTCAGCTTCATGAGTGTTTTGACACCCAACATGCCAGGAAAATATTTAATTTGAAAAAAATTAGCAAATAAAGAAAGTATTTAATGAGGAATATTAATATTTAAATCCCCCCTCTAATTTAGCAGAATTCTACAATATGACCAACAAAACTCTTAATATATTAATACATTAAGCTTCTTGAGTGTTTTGACACCCAACATGCCAGGAAAATATTTAATTTGAAAAAAATTAGCAAATAAAGAAAGTATTTAATGAGGAATATTAATATTTAAATCCCCCCTCTAATTTAGCAGAATTCTACAATATGACCAACAAAACCCTAAATATATTAATACATTAAGCTTCTCGAGTGTTTTGACACCCAACATGCCAGGAAAATATTTAATTTGAAAAAAATTAGCAAATAAGGAAAGTATTTAATGAGGAATATTAATATTTAAATCCCCCCTCTAATTTAGCAGAATTCTACAATATGACCAACAAAACTCTTAATATATTAATACATTAAGCTTCTTGAGTGTTTTGACACCCAACATGCCAGGAAAATATTTAATTTGAAAAAAATTAGCAAATAAAGAAAGTATTTAATGAGGAATATTAATATTTAAATCCCCCCTCTAATTTAGCAGAATTCTACAATATGATCAACAAAACCCTAAATATATTAAATCATTCAGCTTCATGAGTGTTATGACACCCAACATGCCAGGAAGATTTTTAATTTAAAAAAAATTAGCAAATAAAGAAAGTATTTAATGAGGAATATTAATATTTAAATCCCCCCTCTAATTTAGCAGAATTCTACAATATGATCAACAAAACCCTAAATATATTAAATCATTCATCTTCATGAGTGTTTTGACACCCAACATGCCAGGAAAATATTTAATTTGAAAAAAATTAGCAAATAAAGAAAGTATTTAATGAGGAATATTAATATTTAAATCCCCCCTCTAATTTAGCAGAATTCTACAATATGATCAACAAAACCCTAAATATATTAATACATTAAGCTTCTTGAGTGTTTTGAAACCCAACATGCCAGGAAAATATTTAATTTGAAAAAAATTAGCAATTAAAGAAAGTATTTAATGAGGAATATTAATATTTAAATCCCCCCTCTAATTTAGCAGAATTCTACAATATGATCAACAAAACCCTAAATATATTAAATCATTCAGCTTCATGAGTGTTTTGACACCCAACATGCCAGGAAAATATTTAATTTGAAAAAAATTAGCAAATAAAGAAAGTATTTAATGGGGAATATTAATATTTAAATCCCCCCTCTAATTTAGCAGAATTCTACAATATGACCAACAAAACCCTAAATATATTAATACATTAAGCTTATTGAGTGTTTTGACACCCAACATGCCAGGAAAATATTTAATTTGAAAAAATTTAGCAAATAAAGAAAGTATTTAATGAGGAATATTAATATTTAAATCCCCCCTCTAATTTAGCAGAATTCTACAATATGACCAACAAAACCCTAAATATATTAATACATTAAGCTTCTTGAGTGTTTTGACACCCAACATGCCAGGAAAATATTTAATTTGAAAAAAATTAGCAAATAAGGAAAGTATTTAATGAGGAATATTAATATTTAAATCCCCCCTCTAATTTAGCAGAATTCTACAATATGACCAACAAAACTCTAAATATATTAATACATTAAGCTTCTTGAGTGTTTTGACACCCAACATGCCAGGAAAATATTTAATTTGAAAAAAATTAGCAAATAAAGAAAGTATTTAATGAGGAATATTAATATTTAAATCCCCCCTCTAATTTAGCAGAATTCTACAATATGATCAACAAAACCCTAAATATATTAATACATTAAGCTTCTTGAGTGTTTTGACACCCAACATGCCAGGAAGATTTTTAATTTAAAAAAAATTAGCAAATAAAGAAAGTATTTAATGAGGAATATTAATGTTTAAATCCCCCCTCTAATTTAGCAGAATTCTACAATATGACCAACAAAACCCTAAATATATTAATACATTAAGCTTCTTGAGTGTTTTGACACCCAACATGCCAGGAAAATATTTAATTTGAAAAAAATTAGCAAATAAAGAAAGTATTTAATGAGGAATATTAATATTTAAATCCCCCCTCTAATTTAGCAGAATTCTACAATATGATCAACAAAACCCTAAATATATTAAATCATTCAGCTTCATGAGTGTTTTGACACCCAACATGCCAGGAAGATATTTAATTTAAAAAAAATTAGCAAATAAAGAAAGTATTTAATGAGTAATATTAATATTTAAATCCCCCGTCTAATTTAGCAGAATTCTACAATATGATCAACAAAACCCTAAATATATTAATACATTAAGCTTCTTGAGTGTTTTGACACCCAACATGCCAGGAAAGTATTTAATTTAAAAAAAATTAGCAAATAAAGAAAGTATTTAATGAGGAATATTAATATTTAAATCCCCCCTCTAATTTAGCAGAATTCTACAATATGATCAACAAAACCCTAAATATATTAATACATTAAGCTTCTTGAGTGTTTTGACACCCAACATGCCAGGAAAATATTTAATTTAAAAAAAATTAGCTAATAAAGAAAGTATTTAATGAGGAATATTTATATTTAAATCCCCCCTCTAATTTAGCAGAATTCTACAATATGATCAACAAAACCCTAAATATATTAATACATTAAGCTTCTTGAATGTTTTGAAACCCAACATGCCAGGAAAATATTTAATTTGAAAAAAATTAGCAATTAAAGAAAGTATTTAATGAGGAATATTTATATTTAAATCCCCCCTCTAATTTAGCAGAATTCTACAATATGATCAACAAAACCCTAAATATATTAAATCATTCAGCTTCATGAGTGTTTTGACACCCAACATGCCAGGAAAATATTTAATTTGAAAAAAATTATCAATAAAGAAAGTATTTAATGAGGAATATTAATATTTAAATCCCCCCTCTAATTTAGCAGAATTCTACAATATGATCAACAAAACCCTAAATATATTAATACATTAAGCTTCTTGAGTGTTTTGACACCCAACATGCCAGGAAAATATTTAATTTAAAAAAAATTAGCAAATAAAGAAAGTATTTAATGAGGAATATTAATATTTAAATCCCCCCTCTAATTTAGCAGAATTCTACAATATGATCAACAAAACCCTAAATATATTATTACATTAAGCTTCTTGAGTGTTTTGACACCCAACATGCCAGGAAGATTTTTAATTTAAAAAAAATTAGCAAATAAAGAAAGTATTTAATGAGGAATATTAATATTTAAATCCCCCCTCTAATTTAGCAGAATTCTACAATATGATCAACAAAACCCTAAATATATTAAATCATTCAGCTTCATGAGTGTTTTGACACCCAACATGCCAGGAAGATTTTTAATTTAAAAAAAATTAGCAAATAAAGAAAGTATTTAATGAGGAATATTAATATTTAAATCCCCCCTCTAATTTAGCAGAATTCTACAATATGATCAACAAAACCCTAAATATATTAAATCATTCATCTTCATGAGTGTTTTGACACCCAACATGCCAGGAAAATATTTAATTTGAAAAAAATTAGCAAATAAAGAAAGTATTTAATGAGGAATATTAATATTTAAATCCCCCCTCTAATTTAGCAGAATTCTACAATATGATCAACAAAACCCTAAATATATTAATACATTAAGCTTCTTGAGTGTTTTGAAACCCAACATGCCAGGAAAATATTTAATTTGAAAAAAATTAGCAATTAAAGAAAGTATTTAATGAGGAATATTAATATTTAAATCCCCCCTCTAATTTAGCAGAATTCTACAATATGATCAACAAAACCCTAAATATATTAAATCATTCAGCTTCATGAGTGTTTTGACACCCAACATGCCAGGAAAATATTTAATTTGAAAAAAATTATCAATAAAGAAAGTATTTAATGAGGAATATTAATATTTAAATCCCCCCTCTAATTTAGCAGAATTCTACAATATGATCAACAAAACCCTAAATATATTAATACATTAAGCTTCTTGAGTGTTTTGACACCCAACATGCCAGGAAAATATTTAATTTAAAAAAAATTAGCAAATAAAGAAAGTATTTAATGAGGAATATTAATATTTAAATCCCCCCTCTAATTTAGCAGAATTCTACAATATGATCAACAAAACCCTAAATATATTATTACATTAAGCTTCTTGAGTGTTTTGACACCCAACATGCCAGGAAGATTTTTAATTTAAAAAAAATTAGCAAATAAAGAAAGTATTTAATGAGGAATATTAATATTTAAATCCCCCCTCTAATTTAGCAGAATTCTACAATATGATCAACAAAACCCTAAATATATTAAATCATTCAGCTTCATGAGTGTTTTGACACCCAACATGCCAGGAAGATTTTTAATTTAAAAAAAATTAGCAAATAAAGAAAGTATTTAATGAGGAATATTAATATTTAAATCCCCCCTCTAATTTAGCAGAATTCTACAATATGATCAACAAAACCCTAAATATATTAAATCATTCATCTTCATGAGTGTTTTGACACCCAACATGCCAGGAAAATATTTAATTTGAAAAAAATTAGCAAATAAAGAAAGTATTTAATGAGGAATATTAATATTTAAATCCCCCCTCTAATTTAGCAGAATTCTACAATATGATCAACAAAACCCTAAATATATTAATACATTAAGCTTCTTGAGTGTTTTGAAACCCAACATGCCAGGAAAATATTTAATTTGAAAAAAATTAGCAATTAAAGAAAGTATTTAATGAGGAATATTAATATTTAAATCCCCCCTCTAATTTAGCAGAATTCTACAATATGATCAACAAAACCCTAAATATATTAAATCATTCAGCTTCATGAGTGTTTTGACACCCAACATGCCAGGAAAATATTTAATTTGAAAAAAATTAGCAAATAAAGAAAGTATTTAATGGGGAATATTAATATTTAAATCCCCCCTCTAATTTAGCAGAATTCTACAATATGACCAACAAAACCCTAAATATATTAATACATTAAGCTTATTGAGTGTTTTGACACCCAACATGCCAGGAAAATATTTAATTTGAAAAAATTTAGCAAATAAAGAAAGTATTTAATGAGGAATATTAATATTTAAATCCCCCCTCTAATTTAGCAGAATTCTACAATATGATCAACAAAACCCTAAATATATTAAATCATTCAGCTTCTTGAGTGTTTTGACACCCAACATGCCAGGAAAATATTTAATTTGAAAAAAATTAGCAAATAAAGAAAGTATTTAATGAGGAATATTAATATTTAAATCCCCCCTCTAATTTAGCAGAATTCTACAATATGATCAACAAAACCCTAAATATATTAAATCATTCATCTTCATGAGTGTTTTGACACCCAACATGCCAGGAAAATATTTAATTTGAAAAAAATTAGCAAATAAAGAAAGTATTTAATGAGGAATATTAATATTTAAATCCCCCCTCTAATTTAGCAGAATTCTACAATATGATCAACAAAACCCTAAATATATTAAATCATTCAGCTTCATGAGTGTTATGACACCCAACATGCCAGGAAGATTTTTAATTTAAAAAAAATTAGCAAATAAAGAAAGTATTTAATGAGGAATATTAATATTTAAATCCCCCCTCTAATTTAGCAGAATTCTACAATATGATCAACAAAACCCTAAATATATTAAATCATTCATCTTCATGAGTGTTTTGACACCCAACATGCCAGGAAAATATTTAATTTGAAAAAAATTAGCAAATAAAGAAAGTATTTAATGAGGAATATTAATATTTAAATCCCCCCTCTAATTTAGCAGAATTCTACAATATGATCAACAAAACCCTAAATATATTAATACATTAAGCTTCTTGAGTGTTTTGAAACCCAACATGCCAGGAAAATATTTAATTTGAAAAAAATTAGCAATTAAAGAAAGTATTTAATGAGGAATATTAATATTTAAATCCCCCCTCTAATTTAGCAGAATTCTACAATATGATCAACAAAACCCTAAATATATTAAATCATTCAGCTTCATGAGTGTTTTGACACCCAACATGCCAGGAAAATATTTAATTTGAAAAAAATTAGCAAATAAAGAAAGTATTTAATGGGGAATATTAATATTTAAATCCCCCCTCTAATTTAGCAGAATTCTACAATATGACCAACAAAACCCTAAATATATTAATACATTAAGCTTATTGAGTGTTTTGACACCCAACATGCCAGGAAAATATTTAATTTGAAAAAATTTAGCAAATAAAGAAAGTATTTAATGAGGAATATTAATATTTAAATCCCCCCTCTAATTTAGCAGAATTCTACAATATGATCAACAAAACCCTAAATATATTAAATCATTCAGCTTCTTGAGTGTTTTGACACCCAACATGCCAGGAAAATATTTAATTTGAAAAAAATTAGCAAATAAAGAAAGTATTTAATGAGGAATATTAATATTTAAATCCCCCCTCTAATTTAGCAGAATTCTACAATATGATCAACAAAACCCTAAATATATTAAATCATTCAGCTTCATGAGTGTTTTGACACCTAACATGCCAGGAAGATTTTTAATTTAAAAAAAATTAGCAAATAAAGAAAGTATTTAATGAGGAATATTAATATTTAAATCCCCCCTCTAATTTAGCAGAATTCTACAATATGATCAACAAAACCCTAAATATATTAAATCATTCAGCTTCATGAGTGTTTTGACACCCAACATGCCAGGAAAATATTTAATTTGAAAAAAATTAGCAAATAAAGAAAGTATTTAATGAGGAATATTAATATTTAAATCCCCCCTCTAATTTAGCAGAATTCTACAATATGACCAACAAAACCCTAAATATATTAATACATTAAGCTTCTTGAGTGTTTTGACACCCAACATGCCAGGAAAATATTTAATTTGAAAAAAATTAGCAAATAAGGAAAGTATTTAATGAGGAATATTAATATTTAAATCCCCCCTCTAATTTAGCAGAATTCTACAATATGACCAACAAAACTCTAAATATATTAATACATTAAGCTTCTTGAGTGTTTTGACACCCAACATGCCAGGAAAATATTTAATTTGAAAAAAATTAGCAAATAAAGAAAGTATTTAATGAGGAATATTAATATTTAAATCCCCCCTCTAATTTAGCAGAATTCTACAATATGATCAACAAAACCCTAAATATATTAAATCATTCAGCTTCATGAGTGTTTTGACACCTAACATGCCAGGAAGATTTTTAATTTAAAAAAAATTAGCAAATAAAGAAAGTATTTAATGAGGAATATTAATATTTAAATCCCCCCTCTAATTTAGCAGAATTCTACAATATGATCAACAAAACCCTAAATATATTAAATCATTCAGCTTCATGAGTGTTTTGACACCCAACATGCCAGGAAAATATTTAATTTGAAAAAAATTAGCAAATAAAGAAAGTATTTAATGAGGAATATTAATATTTAAATCCCCCCTCTAATTTAGCAGAATTCTACAATATGACCAACAAAACCCTAAATATATTAATACATTAAGCTTCTTGAGTGTTTTGACACCCAACATGCCAGGAAAATATTTAATTTGAAAAAAATTAGCAAATAAGGAAAGTATTTAATGAGGAATATTAATATTTAAATCCCCCCTCTAATTTAGCAGAATTCTACAATATGACCAACAAAACTCTAAATATATTAATACATTAAGCTTCTTGAGTGTTTTGACACCCAACATGCCAGGAAAATATTTAATTTGAAAAAAATTAGCAAATAAAGAAAGTATTTAATGAGGAATATTAATATTTAAATCCCCCCTCTAATTTAGCAGAATTCTACAATATGATCAACAAAACCCTAAATATATTAAAACATTAAGCTTCTTGAGTGTTTTGACACCCAACATGCCAGGAAGATTTTTAATTTAAAAAAAATTAGCAATTAAAGAAAGTATTTAATGAGGAATATTAATGTTTAAATCCCCCCTCTAATTTAGCAGAATTCTACAATATGACCAACAAAACCCTAAATATATTAATACATTAAGCTTCTTGAGTGTTTTGACACCCAACATGCCAGGAAAATATTTAATTTGAAAAAAATTAGCAATTAAAGAAAGTATTTAATGAGGAATATTAATATTTAAATCCCCCCTCTAATTTAGCAGAATTCTACAATATGATCAACAAAACCCTAAATATATTAAATCATTCAGCTTCATGAGTGTTTTGACACCCAACATGCCAGGAAAATATTTAATTTGAAAAAAATTAGCAAATAAAGAAAGTATTTAATGGGGAATATTAATATTTAAATCCCCCCTCTAATTTAGCAGAATTCTACAATATGACCAACAAAACCCTAAATATATTAATACATTAAGCTTATTGAGTGTTTTGACACCCAACATGCCAGGAAAATATTTAATTTGAAAAAATTTAGCAAATAAAGAAAGTATTTAATGAGGAATATTAATATTTAAATCCCCCCTCTAATTTAGCAGAATTCTACAATATGATCAACAAAACCCTAAATATATTAAATCATTCAGCTTCTTGAGTGTTTTGACACCCAACATGCCAGGAAAATATTTAATTTGAAAAAAATTAGCAAATAAAGAAAGTATTTAATGAGGAATATTAATATTTAAATCCCCCCTCTAATTTAGCAGAATTCTACAATATGATCAACAAAACCCTAAATATATTAAATCATTCAGCTTCATGAGTGTTTTGACACCTAACATGCCAGGAAGATTTTTAATTTAAAAAAAATTAGCAAATAAAGAAAGTATTTAATGAGGAATATTAATATTTAAATCCCCCCTCTAATTTAGCAGAATTCTACAATATGATCAACAAAACCCTAAATATATTAAATCATTCAGCTTCATGAGTGTTTTGACACCCAACATGCCAGGAAAATATTTAATTTGAAAAAAATTAGCAAATAAAGAAAGTATTTAATGAGGAATATTAATATTTAAATCCCCCCTCTAATTTAGCAGAATTCTACAATATGACCAACAAAACCCTAAATATATTAATACATTAAGCTTCTTGAGTGTTTTGACACCCAACATGCCAGGAAAATATTTAATTTGAAAAAAATTAGCAAATAAGGAAAGTATTTAATGAGGAATATTAATATTTAAATCCCCCCTCTAATTTAGCAGAATTCTACAATATGACCAACAAAACTCTAAATATATTAATACATTAAGCTTCTTGAGTGTTTTGACACCCAACATGCCAGGAAAATATTTAATTTGAAAAAAATTAGCAAATAAAGAAAGTATTTAATGAGGAATATTAATATTTAAATCCCCCCTCTAATTTAGCAGAATTCTACAATATGATCAACAAAACCCTAAATATATTAAAACATTAAGCTTCTTGAGTGTTTTGACACCCAACATGCCAGGAAGATTTTTAATTTAAAAAAAATTAGCAATTAAAGAAAGTATTTAATGAGGAATATTAATGTTTAAATCCCCCCTCTAATTTAGCAGAATTCTACAATATGACCAACAAAACCCTAAATATATTAATACATTAAGCTTCTTGAGTGTTTTGACACCCAACATGCCAGGAAAATATTTAATTTGAAAAAAATTTGCAAATAAAGAAAGTATTTAATGAGGAATATTAATATTTAAATCCCCCCTCTAATTTAGCAGAATTCTACAATATGATCAACAAAACCCTAAATATATTAAATCATTCAGCTTCATGAGTGTTTTGACACCCAACATGCCAGGAAGATATTTAATTTAAAAAAAATTAGCAAATAAAGAAAGTATTTAATGAGTAATATTAATATTTAAATCCCCCGTCTAATTTAGCAGAATTCTACAATATGATCAACAAAACCCTAAATATATTAATACATTAAGCTTCTTGAGTTTTTTGACACCCAACATGCCAGGAAAGTATTTAATTTAAAAAAAATTAGCAAATAAAGGAAGTATTTAATGAGGAATATTTATATTTAAATCCCCCCTCTAATTTAGCAGAATTCTACAATATGATCAACAAAACCCTAAATATATTATTACATTAAGCTTCTTGAGTGTTTTGACACCCAACATGCCAGGAAGATTTTTAATTTAAAAAAAATTAGCAAATAAAGAAAGTATTTAATGAGGAATATTAATATTTAAATCCCCCCTCTAATTTAGCAGAATTCTACAATATGATCAACAAAACCCTAAATATATTAAATCATTCAGCTTCATGAGTGTTTTGACACCCAACATGCCAGGAAAATATTTAATTTGAAAAAAATTAGCAAATAAAGAAAGTATTTAATGAGGAATATTAATATTTAAATCCCCCCTCTAATTTAGCAGAATTCTACAATATGATCAACAAAACCCTAAATATATTAATACATTAAGCTTCTTGAGTGTTTTGAAACCCAACATGCCAGGAAAATATTTAATTTGAAAAAAATTAGCAATTAAAGAAAGTATTTAATGAGGAATATTAATATTTAAATCCCCCCTCTAATTTAGCAGAATTCTACAATATGATCAACAAAACCCTAAATATATTAAATCATTCAGCTTCATGAGTGTTTTGACACCCAACATGCCAGGAAAATATTTAATTTGAAAAAAATTAGCAAATAAAGAAAGTATTTAATGGGGAATATTAATATTTAAATCCCCCCTCTAATTTAGCAGAATTCTACAATATGACCAACAAAACCCTAAATATATTAATACATTGAGCTTATTGAGTGTTTTGACACCCAACATGCCAGGAAAATATTTAATTTGAAAAAATTTAGCAAATAAAGAAAGTATTTAATGAGGAATATTAATATTTAAATCCCCCCTCTAATTTAGCAGAATTCTACAATATGACCAACAAAACCCTAAATATATTAATACATTAAGCTTCTTGAGTGTTTTGACACCCAACATGCCAGGAAAATATTTAATTTGAAAAAAATTAGCAAATAAGGAAAGTATTTAATGAGGAATATTAATATTTAAATCCCCCCTCTAATTTAGCAGAATTCTACAATATGACCAACAAAACTCTTAATATATTAATACATTAAGCTTCTTGAGTGTTTTGACACCCAACATGCCAGGAAAATATTTAATTTGAAAAAAATTAGCAAATAAAGAAAGTATTTAATGAGGAATATTAATATTTAAATCCCCCCTCTAATTTAGCAGAATTCTACAATATGATCAACAAAACCCTAAATATATTAAATCATTCAGCTTCATGAGTGTTATGACACCCAACATGCCAGGAAGATTTTTAATTTAAAAAAAATTAGCAAATAAAGAAAGTATTTAATGAGGAATATTAATATTTAAATCCCCCCTCTAATTTAGCAGAATTCTACAATATGATCAACAAAACCCTAAATATATTAATACATTAAGCTTCTTGAGTGTTTTGAAACCCAACATGCCAGGAAAATATTTAATTTGAAAAAAATTAGCAATTAAAGAAAGTATTTAATGAGGAATATTAATATTTAAATCCCCCCTCTAATTTAGCAGAATTCTACAATATGATCAACAAAACCCTAAATATATTAATACATTAAGCTTCTTGAGTGTTTTGAAACCCAACATGCCAGGAAAATATTTAATTTGAAAAAAATTAGCAATTAAAGAAAGTATTTAATGAGGAATATTAATATTTAAATCCCCCCTCTAATTTAGCAGAATTCTACAATATGATCAACAAAACCCTAAATATATTAAATCATTCAGCTTCATGAGTGTTTTGACACCCAACATGCCAGGAAAATATTTAATTTGAAAAAAATTAGCAAATAAAGAAAGTATTTAATGGGGAATATTAATATTTAAATCCCCCCTCTAATTTAGCAGAATTCTACAATATGACCAACAAAACCCTAAATATATTAATACATTAAGCTTATTGAGTGTTTTGACACCCAACATGCCAGGAAAATATTTAATTTGAAAAAATTTAGCAAATAAAGAAAGTATTTAATGAGGAATATTAATATTTAAATCCCCCCTCTAATTTAGCAGAATTCTACAATATGACCAACAAAACCCTAAATATATTAATACATTAAGCTTCTTGAGTGTTTTGACACCCAACATGCCAGGAAAATATTTAATTTGAAAAAAATTAGCAAATAAGGAAAGTATTTAATGAGGAATATTAATATTTAAATCCCCCCTCTAATTTAGCAGAATTCTACAATATGACCAACAAAACTCTAAATATATTAATACATTAAGCTTCTTGAGTGTTTTGACACCCAACATGCCAGGAAAATATTTAATTTGCAAAAAATTAGCAAATAAAGAAAGTATTTAATGAGGAATATTAATATTTAAATCCCCCCTCTAATTTAGCAGAATTCTACAATATGATCAACAAAACCCTAAATATATTAATACATTAAGCTTCTTGAGTGTTTTGACACCCAACATGCCAGGAAGATTTTTAATTTAAAAAAAATTAGCAAATAAAGAAAGTATTTAATGAGGAATATTAATGTTTAAATCCCCCCTCTAATTTAGCAGAATTCTACAATATGATCAACAAAACCCTAAATATATTAATACATTAAGCTTCTTGAGTGTTTTGACACCCAACATGCCAGGAAAATATTTAATTTAAAAAAAATTAGCTAATAAAGAAAGTATTTAATGAGGAATATTTATATTTAAATCCCCCCTCTAATTTAGCAGAATTCTACAATATGATCAACAAAACCCTAAATATATTAATACATTAAGCTTCTTGAATGTTTTGAAACCCAACATGCCAGGAAAATATTTAATTTGAAAAAAATTAGCAATTAAAGAAAGTATTTAATGAGGAATATTTATATTTAAATCCCCCCTCTAATTTAGCAGAATTCTACAATATGATCAACAAAACCCTAAATATATTAAATCATTCAGCTTCATGAGTGTTTTGACACCCAACATGCCAGGAAAATATTTAATTTGAAAAAAATTATCAATAAAGAAAGTATTTAATGAGGAATATTAATATTTAAATCCCCCCTCTAATTTAGCAGAATTCTACAATATGATCAACAAAACCCTAAATATATTAATACATTAAGCTTCTTGAGTGTTTTGACACCCAACATGCCAGGAAAATATTTAATTTAAAAAAAATTAGCAAATAAAGAAAGTATTTAATGAGGAATATTAATATTTAAATCCCCCCTCTAATTTAGCAGAATTCTACAATATGATCAACAAAACCCTAAATATATTATTACATTAAGCTTCTTGAGTGTTTTGACACCCAACATGCCAGGAAGATTTTTAATTTAAAAAAAATTAGCAAATAAAGAAAGTATTTAATGAGGAATATTAATATTTAAATCCCCCCTCTAATTTAGCAGAATTCTACAATATGATCAACAAAACCCTAAATATATTAAATCATTCAGCTTCATGAGTGTTTTGACACCCAACATGCCAGGAAGATTTTTAATTTAAAAAAAATTAGCAAATAAAGAAAGTATTTAATGAGGAATATTAATATTTAAATCCCCCCTCTAATTTAGCAGAATTCTACAATATGATCAACAAAACCCTAAATATATTAAATCATTCATCTTCATGAGTGTTTTGACACCCAACATGCCAGGAAAATATTTAATTTGAAAAAAATTAGCAAATAAAGAAAGTATTTAATGAGGAATATTAATATTTAAATCCCCCCTCTAATTTAGCAGAATTCTACAATATGATCAACAAAACCCTAAATATATTAATACATTAAGCTTCTTGAGTGTTTTGAAACCCAACATGCCAGGAAAATATTTAATTTGAAAAAAATTAGCAATTAAAGAAAGTATTTAATGAGGAATATTAATATTTAAATCCCCCCTCTAATTTAGCAGAATTCTACAATATGATCAACAAAACCCTAAATATATTAAATCATTCAGCTTCATGAGTGTTTTGACACCCAACATGCCAGGAAAATATTTAATTTGAAAAAAATTAGCAAATAAAGAAAGTATTTAATGGGGAATATTAATATTTAAATCCCCCCTCTAATTTAGCAGAATTCTACAATATGACCAACAAAACCCTAAATATATTAATACATTAAGCTTATTGAGTGTTTTGACACCCAACATGCCAGGAAAATATTTAATTTGAAAAAATTTAGCAAATAAAGAAAGTATTTAATGAGGAATATTAATATTTAAATCCCCCCTCTAATTTAGCAGAATTCTACAATATGATCAACAAAACCCTAAATATATTAAATCATTCAGCTTCTTGAGTGTTTTGACACCCAACATGCCAGGAAAATATTTAATTTGAAAAAAATTAGCAAATAAAGAAAGTATTTAATGAGGAATATTAATATTTAAATCCCCCCTCTAATTTAGCAGAATTCTACAATATGATCAACAAAACCCTAAATATATTAAATCATTCATCTTCATGAGTGTTTTGACACCCAACATGCCAGGAAAATATTTAATTTGAAAAAAATTAGCAAATAAAGAAAGTATTTAATGAGGAATATTAATATTTAAATCCCCCCTCTAATTTAGCAGAATTCTACAATATGATCAACAAAACCCTAAATATATTAAATCATTCAGCTTCATGAGTGTTATGACACCCAACATGCCAGGAAGATTTTTAATTTAAAAAAAATTAGCAAATAAAGAAAGTATTTAATGAGGAATATTAATATTTAAATCCCCCCTCTAATTTAGCAGAATTCTACAATATGATCAACAAAACCCTAAATATATTAAATCATTCATCTTCATGAGTGTTTTGACACCCAACATGCCAGGAAAATATTTAATTTGAAAAAAATTAGCAAATAAAGAAAGTATTTAATGAGGAATATTAATATTTAAATCCCCCCTCTAATTTAGCAGAATTCTACAATATGATCAACAAAACCCTAAATATATTAATACATTAAGCTTCTTGAGTGTTTTGAAACCCAACATGCCAGGAAAATATTTAATTTGAAAAAAATTAGCAATTAAAGAAAGTATTTAATGAGGAATATTAATATTTAAATCCCCCCTCTAATTTAGCAGAATTCTACAATATGATCAACAAAACCCTAAATATATTAAATCATTCAGCTTCATGAGTGTTTTGACACCCAACATGCCAGGAAAATATTTAATTTGAAAAAAATTAGCAAATAAAGAAAGTATTTAATGGGGAATATTAATATTTAAATCCCCCCTCTAATTTAGCAGAATTCTACAATATGACCAACAAAACCCTAAATATATTAATACATTAAGCTTATTGAGTGTTTTGACACCCAACATGCCAGGAAAATATTTAATTTGAAAAAATTTAGCAAATAAAGAAAGTATTTAATGAGGAATATTAATATTTAAATCCCCCCTCTAATTTAGCAGAATTCTACAATATGATCAACAAAACCCTAAATATATTAAATCATTCAGCTTCTTGAGTGTTTTGACACCCAACATGCCAGGAAAATATTTAATTTGAAAAAAATTAGCAAATAAAGAAAGTATTTAATGAGGAATATTAATATTTAAATCCCCCCTCTAATTTAGCAGAATTCTACAATATGATCAACAAAACCCTAAATATATTAAATCATTCAGCTTCATGAGTGTTTTGACACCTAACATGCCAGGAAGATTTTTAATTTAAAAAAAATTAGCAAATAAAGAAAGTATTTAATGAGGAATATTAATATTTAAATCCCCCCTCTAATTTAGCAGAATTCTACAATATGATCAACAAAACCCTAAATATATTAAATCATTCAGCTTCATGAGTGTTTTGACACCCAACATGCCAGGAAAATATTTAATTTGAAAAAAATTAGCAAATAAAGAAAGTATTTAATGAGGAATATTAATATTTAAATCCCCCCTCTAATTTAGCAGAATTCTACAATATGACCAACAAAACCCTAAATATATTAATACATTAAGCTTCTTGAGTGTTTTGACACCCAACATGCCAGGAAAATATTTAATTTGAAAAAAATTAGCAAATAAGGAAAGTATTTAATGAGGAATATTAATATTTAAATCCCCCCTCTAATTTAGCAGAATTCTACAATATGACCAACAAAACTCTAAATATATTAATACATTAAGCTTCTTGAGTGTTTTGACACCCAACATGCCAGGAAAATATTTAATTTGAAAAAAATTAGCAAATAAAGAAAGTATTTAATGAGGAATATTAATATTTAAATCCCCCCTCTAATTTAGCAGAATTCTACAATATGATCAACAAAACCCTAAATATATTAAAACATTAAGCTTCTTGAGTGTTTTGACACCCAACATGCCAGGAAGATTTTTAATTTAAAAAAAATTAGCAATTAAAGAAAGTATTTAATGAGGAATATTAATGTTTAAATCCCCCCTCTAATTTAGCAGAATTCTACAATATGACCAACAAAACCCTAAATATATTAATACATTAAGCTTCTTGAGTGTTTTGACACCCAACATGCCAGGAAAATATTTAATTTGAAAAAAATTTGCAAATAAAGAAAGTATTTAATGAGGAATATTAATATTTAAATCCCCCCTCTAATTTAGCAGAATTCTACAATATGATCAACAAAACCCTAAATATATTAAATCATTCAGCTTCATGAGTGTTTTGACACCCAACATGCCAGGAAGATATTTAATTTAAAAAAAATTAGCAAATAAAGAAAGTATTTAATGAGTAATATTAATATTTAAATCCCCCGTCTAATTTAGCAGAATTCTACAATATGATCAACAAAACCCTAAATATATTAATACATTAAGCTTCTTGAGTTTTTTGACACCCAACATGCCAGGAAAGTATTTAATTTAAAAAAAATTAGCAAATAAAGGAAGTATTTAATGAGGAATATTTATATTTAAATCCCCCCTCTAATTTAGCAGAATTCTACAATATGATCAACAAAACCCTAAATATATTATTACATTAAGCTTCTTGAGTGTTTTGACACCCAACATGCCAGGAAGATTTTTAATTTAAAAAAAATTAGCAAATAAAGAAAGTATTTAATGAGGAATATTAATATTTAAATCCCCCCTCTAATTTAGCAGAATTCTACAATATGATCAACAAAACCCTAAATATATTAAATCATTCAGCTTCATGAGTGTTTTGACACCCAACATGCCAGGAAAATATTTAATTTGAAAAAAATTAGCAAATAAAGAAAGTATTTAATGAGGAATATTAATATTTAAATCCCCCCTCTAATTTAGCAGAATTCTACAATATGATCAACAAAACCCTAAATATATTAATACATTAAGCTTCTTGAGTGTTTTGAAACCCAACATGCCAGGAAAATATTTAATTTGAAAAAAATTAGCAATTAAAGAAAGTATTTAATGAGGAATATTAATATTTAAATCCCCCCTCTAATTTAGCAGAATTCTACAATATGATCAACAAAACCCTAAATATATTAAATCATTCAGCTTCATGAGTGTTTTGACACCCAACATGCCAGGAAAATATTTAATTTGAAAAAAATTAGCAAATAAAGAAAGTATTTAATGGGGAATATTAATATTTAAATCCCCCCTCTAATTTAGCAGAATTCTACAATATGACCAACAAAACCCTAAATATATTAATACATTGAGCTTATTGAGTGTTTTGACACCCAACATGCCAGGAAAATATTTAATTTGAAAAAATTTAGCAAATAAAGAAAGTATTTAATGAGGAATATTAATATTTAAATCCCCCCTCTAATTTAGCAGAATTCTACAATATGACCAACAAAACCCTAAATATATTAATACATTAAGCTTCTTGAGTGTTTTGACACCCAACATGCCAGGAAAATATTTAATTTGAAAAAAATTAGCAAATAAGGAAAGTATTTAATGAGGAATATTAATATTTAAATCCCCCCTCTAATTTAGCAGAATTCTACAATATGACCAACAAAACTCTTAATATATTAATACATTAAGCTTCTTGAGTGTTTTGACACCCAACATGCCAGGAAAATATTTAATTTGAAAAAAATTAGCAAATAAAGAAAGTATTTAATGAGGAATATTAATATTTAAATCCCCCCTCTAATTTAGCAGAATTCTACAATATGATCAACAAAACCCTAAATATATTAAATCATTCAGCTTCATGAGTGTTATGACACCCAACATGCCAGGAAGATTTTTAATTTAAAAAAAATTAGCAAATAAAGAAAGTATTTAATGAGGAATATTAATATTTAAATCCCCCCTCTAATTTAGCAGAATTCTACAATATGATCAACAAAACCCTAAATATATTAAATCATTCATCTTCATGAGTGTTTTGACACCCAACATGCCAGGAAAATATTTAATTTGAAAAAAATTAGCAAATAAAGAAAGTATTTAATGAGGAATATTAATATTTAAATCCCCCCTCTAATTTAGCAGAATTCTACAATATGATCAACAAAACCCTAAATATATTAATACATTAAGCTTCTTGAGTGTTTTGAAACCCAACATGCCAGGAAAATATTTAATTTGAAAAAAATTAGCAATTAAAGAAAGTATTTAATGAGGAATATTAATATTTAAATCCCCCCTCTAATTTAGCAGAATTCTACAATATGATCAACAAAACCCTAAATATATTAAATCATTCAGCTTCATGAGTGTTTTGACACCCAACATGCCAGGAAAATATTTAATTTGAAAAAAATTAGCAAATAAAGAAAGTATTTAATGGGGAATATTAATATTTAAATCCCCCCTCTAATTTAGCAGAATTCTACAATATGACCAACAAAACCCTAAATATATTAATACATTAAGCTTATTGAGTGTTTTGACACCCAACATGCCAGGAAAATATTTAATTTGAAAAAATTTAGCAAATAAAGAAAGTATTTAATGAGGAATATTAATATTTAAATCCCCCCTCTAATTTAGCAGAATTCTACAATATGACCAACAAAACCCTAAATATATTAATACATTAAGCTTCTTGAGTGTTTTGACACCCAACATGCCAGGAAAATATTTAATTTGAAAAAAATTAGCAAATAAGGAAAGTATTTAATGAGGAATATTAATATTTAAATCCCCCCTCTAATTTAGCAGAATTCTACAATATGACCAACAAAACTCTAAATATATTAATACATTAAGCTTCTTGAGTGTTTTGACACCCAACATGCCAGGAAAATATTTAATTTGAAAAAAATTAGCAAATAAAGAAAGTATTTAATGAGGAATATTAATATTTAAATCCCCCCTCTAATTTAGCAGAATTCTACAATATGATCAACAAAACCCTAAATATATTAATACATTAAGCTTCTTGAGTGTTTTGACACCCAACATGCCAGGAAGATTTTTAATTTAAAAAAAATTAGCAAATAAAGAAAGTATTTAATGAGGAATATTAATGTTTAAATCCCCCCTCTAATTTAGCAGAATTCTACAATATGACCAACAAAACCCTAAATATATTAATACATTAAGCTTCTTGAGTGTTTTGACACCCAACATGCCAGGAAAATATTTAATTTGAAAAAAATTAGCAAATAAAGAAAGTATTTAATGAGGAATATTAATATTTAAATCCCCCCTCTAATTTAGCAGAATTCTACAATATGATCAACAAAACCCTAAATATATTAAATCATTCAGCTTCATGAGTGTTTTGACACCCAACATGCCAGGAAGATATTTAATTTAAAAAAAATTAGCAAATAAAGAAAGTATTTAATGAGTAATATTAATATTTAAATCCCCCGTCTAATTTAGCAGAATTCTACAATATGATCAACAAAACCCTAAATATATTAATACATTAAGCTTCTTGAGTGTTTTGACACCCAACATGCCAGGAAAGTATTTAATTTAAAAAAAATTAGCAAATAAAGAAAGTATTTAATGAGGAATATTAATATTTAAATCCCCCCTCTAATTTAGCAGAATTCTACAATATGATCAACAAAACCCTAAATATATTAATACATTAAGCTTCTTGAGTGTTTTGACACCCAACATGCCAGGAAAATATTTAATTTAAAAAAAATTAGCTAATAAAGAAAGTATTTAATGAGGAATATTTATATTTAAATCCCCCCTCTAATTTAGCAGAATTCTACAATATGATCAACAAAACCCTAAATATATTAATACATTAAGCTTCTTGAATGTTTTGAAACCCAACATGCCAGGAAAATATTTAATTTGAAAAAAATTAGCAATTAAAGAAAGTATTTAATGAGGAATATTTATATTTAAATCCCCCCTCTAATTTAGCAGAATTCTACAATATGATCAACAAAACCCTAAATATATTAAATCATTCAGCTTCATGAGTGTTTTGACACCCAACATGCCAGGAAAATATTTAATTTGAAAAAAATTATCAATAAAGAAAGTATTTAATGAGGAATATTAATATTTAAATCCCCCCTCTAATTTAGCAGAATTCTACAATATGATCAACAAAACCCTAAATATATTAATACATTAAGCTTCTTGAGTGTTTTGACACCCAACATGCCAGGAAAATATTTAATTTAAAAAAAATTAGCAAATAAAGAAAGTATTTAATGAGGAATATTAATATTTAAATCCCCCCTCTAATTTAGCAGAATTCTACAATATGATCAACAAAACCCTAAATATATTATTACATTAAGCTTCTTGAGTGTTTTGACACCCAACATGCCAGGAAGATTTTTAATTTAAAAAAAATTAGCAAATAAAGAAAGTATTTAATGAGGAATATTAATATTTAAATCCCCCCTCTAATTTAGCAGAATTCTACAATATGATCAACAAAACCCTAAATATATTAAATCATTCAGCTTCATGAGTGTTTTGACACCCAACATGCCAGGAAAATATTTAATTTGAAAAAAATTAGCAAATAAAGAAAGTATTTAATGAGGAATATTAATATTTAAATCCCCCCTCTAATTTAGCAGAATTCTACAATATGATCAACAAAACCCTAAATATATTAATACATTAAGCTTCTTGAGTGTTTTGAAACCCAACATGCCAGGAAAATATTTAATTTGAAAAAAATTAGCAATTAAAGAAAGTATTTAATGAGGAATATTAATATTTAAATCCCCCCTCTAATTTAGCAGAATTCTACAATATGATCAACAAAACCCTAAATATATTAAATCATTCAGCTTCATGAGTGTTTTGACACCCAACATGCCAGGAAAATATTTAATTTGAAAAAAATTAGCAAATAAAGAAAGTATTTAATGGGGAATATTAATATTTAAATCCCCCCTCTAATTTAGCAGAATTCTACAATATGACCAACAAAACCCTAAATATATTAATACATTAAGCTTATTGAGTGTTTTGACACCCAACATGCCAGGAAAATATTTAATTTGAAAAAATTTAGCAAATAAAGAAAGTATTTAATGAGGAATATTAATATTTAAATCCCCCCTCTAATTTAGCAGAATTCTACAATATGACCAACAAAACCCTAAATATATTAATACATTAAGCTTCTTGAGTGTTTTGACACCCAACATGCCAGGAAAATATTTAATTTGAAAAAAATTAGCAAATAAGGAAAGTATTTAATGAGGAATATTAATATTTAAATCCCCCCTCTAATTTAGCAGAATTCTACAATATGACCAACAAAACTCTAAATATATTAATACATTAAGCTTCTTGAGTGTTTTGACACCCAACATGCCAGGAAAATATTTAATTTGAAAAAAATTAGCAAATAAAGAAAGTATTTAATGAGGAATATTAATATTTAAATCCCCCCTCTAATTTAGCAGAATTCTACAATATGATCAACAAAACCCTAAATATATTAAATCATTCAGCTTCATGAGTGTTTTGACACCCAACATGCCAGGAAAATATTTAATTTGAAAAAAATTAGCAAATAAAGAAAGTATTTAATGAGGAATATTAATATTTAAATCCCCCCTCTAATTTAGCAGAATTCTACAATATGATCAACAAAACCCTAAATATATTAATACATTAAGCTTCTTGAGTGTTTTGAAACCCAACATGCCAGGAAAATATTTAATTTGAAAAAAATTAGCAATTAAAGAAAGTATTTAATGAGGAATATTAATATTTAAATCCCCCCTCTAATTTAGCAGAATTCTACAATATGATCAACAAAACCCTAAATATATTAAATCATTCAGCTTCATGAGTGTTTTGACACCCAACATGCCAGGAAAATATTTAATTTGAAAAAAATTAGCAAATAAAGAAAGTATTTAATGGGGAATATTAATATTTAAATCCCCCCTCTAATTTAGCAGAATTCTACAATATGACCAACAAAACCCTAAATATATTAATACATTAAGCTTATTGAGTGTTTTGACACCCAACATGCCAGGAAAATATTTAATTTGAAAAAATTTAGCAAATAAAGAAAGTATTTAATGAGGAATATTAATATTTAAATCCCCCCTCTAATTTAGCAGAATTCTACAATATGTCCAACAAAACCCTAAATATATTAAATCATTCAGCTTCATGAGTGTTTTGACACCCAACATGCCAGGAAAATATTTAATTTGAAAAAAATTAGCAAATAAAGAAAGTATTTAATGGGGAATATTAATATTTAAATCCCCCCTCTAATTTAGCAGAATTCTACAATATGACCAACAAAACCCTAAATATATTAATACATTAAGCTTATTGAGTGTTTTGACACCCAACATGCCAGGAAAATATTTAATTTGAAAAAATTTAGCAAATAAAGAAAGTATTTAATGAGGAATATTAATATTTAAATCCCCCCTCTAATTTAGCAGAATTCTACAATATGACCAACAAAACCCTAAATATATTAATACATTAAGCTTCTTGAGTGTTTTGACACCCAACATGCCAGGAAAATATTTAATTTGAAAAAAATTAGCAAATAAGGAAAGTATTTAATGAGGAATATTAATATTTAAATCCCCCCTCTAATTTAGCAGAATTCTACAATATGACCAACAAAACTCTAAATATATTAATACATTAAGCTTCTTGAGTGTTTTGACACCCAACATGCCAGGAAAATATTTAATTTGAAAAAAATTAGCAAATAAAGAAAGTATTTAATGAGGAATATTAATATTTAAATCCCCCCTCTAATTTAGCAGAATTCTACAATATGATCAACAAAACCCTAAATATATTAAATCATTCAGCTTCATGAGTGTTTTGACACCCAACATGCCAGGAAAATATTTAATTTGAAAAAAATTAGCAAATAAAGAAAGTATTTAATGAGGAATATTAATATTTAAATCCCCCCTCTAATTTAGCAGAATTCTACAATATGATCAACAAAACCCTAAATATATTAATACATTAAGCTTCTTGAGTGTTTTGAAACCCAACATGCCAGGAAAATATTTAATTTGAAAAAAATTAGCAATTAAAGAAAGTATTTAATGAGGAATATTAATATTTAAATCCCCCCTCTAATTTAGCAGAATTCTACAATATGATCAACAAAACCCTAAATATATTAAATCATTCAGCTTCATGAGTGTTTTGACACCCAACATGCCAGGAAAATATTTAATTTGAAAAAAATTAGCAAATAAAGAAAGTATTTAATGGGGAATATTAATATTTAAATCCCCCCTCTAATTTAGCAGAATTCTACAATATGACCAACAAAACCCTAAATATATTAATACATTAAGCTTATTGAGTGTTTTGACACCCAACATGCCAGGAAAATATTTAATTTGAAAAAATTTAGCAAATAAAGAAAGTATTTAATGAGGAATATTAATATTTAAATCCCCCCTCTAATTTAGCAGAATTCTACAATATGTCCAACAAAACCCTAAATATATTAATACATTAAGCTTCTTGAGTGTTTTGACACCCAACATGCCAGGAAAATATTTAATTTAAAAAAAATTAGCTAATAAAGAAAGTATTTAATGAGGAATATTTATATTTAAATCCCCCCTCTAATTTAGCAGAATTCTACAATATGATCAACAAAACCCTAAATATATTAATACATTAAGCTTCTTGAATGTTTTGAAACCCAACATGCCAGGAAAATATTTAATTTAAAAAAAATTAGCAAATAAAGAAAGTATTTAATGAGGAATATTAATATTTAAATCCCCCCTCTAATTTAGCAGAATTCTACAATATGATCAACAAAACCCTAAATATATTAAATCATTCAGCTTCATGAGTGTTTTGACACCCAACATGCCAGGAAAATATTTAATTTGAAAAAAATTAGCAAATAAAGAAAGTATTTAATGAGGAATATTAATATTTAAATCCCCCCTCTAATTTAGCAGAATTCTACAATATGATCAACAAAACCCTAAATATATTAATACATTAAGCTTCTTGAGTGTTTTGAAACCCAACATGCCAGGAAAATATTTAATTTGAAAAAAATTAGCAATTAAAGAAAGTATTTAATGAGGAATATTAATAATTAAATCCCCCCTCTAATTTAGCAGAATTCTACAATATGATCAACAAAACCCTAAATATATTAAATCATTCAGCTTCATGAGTGTTTTGACACCCAACATGCCAGGAAAATATTTAATTTGAAAAAAATTAGCAAATAAAGAAAGTATTTAATGGGGAATATTAATATTTAAATCCCCCCTCTAATGTAGCAGAATTCTACAATATGACCAACAAAACCCTAAATATATTAATACATTAAGCTTATTGAGTGTTTTGACACCCATCATGCCAGGAAAATATTTAATTTGAAAAAATTTAGCAAATAAAGAAAGTATTTAATGAGGAATATTAATATTTAAATCCCCCCTCTAATTTAGCAGAATTCTACAATATGACCAACAAAACCCTAAATATATTAATACATTAAGCTTCTTGAGTGTTTTGACACCCAACATGCCAGGAAAATATTTAATTTGAAAAAAATTAGCAAATAAGGAAAGTATTTAATGAGGAATATTAATATTTAAATCCCCCCTCTAATTTAGCAGAATTCTACAATATGACCAACAAAACTCTAAATATATAAATACATTAAGCTTCTTGAGTGTTTTGACACCCAACATGCCAGGAAAATATTTAATTTGAAAAAAATTAGCAAATAAAGAAAGTATTTAATGAGGAATATTAATATTTAAATCCCCCCTCTAATTTAGCAGAATTCTACAATATGATCAACAAAACCCTAAATATATTATTACATTAAGCTTCTTGAGTGTTTTGACACCCAACATGCCAGGAAGATTTTTAATTTAAAAAAAATTAGCAAATAAAGAAAGTATTTAATGAGGAATATTAATATTTAAATCCCCCCTCTAATTTAGCAGAATTCTACAATATGATCAACAAAACCCTAAATATATTTAATCATTCAGTTTCATGAGTGTTTTGACACCCAACATGCCAGGAAAATATTTAATTTGAAAAAAATTAGCAAATAAAGAAAGTATTTAATGAGGAATATTAATATTTAAATCCCCCCTCTAATTTAGCAGAATTCTACAATATGATCAACAAAACCCTAAATATATTAATACATTAAGCTTCTTGAGTGTTTTGAAACCCAACATGCCAGGAAAATATTTAATTTGAAAAAAATTAGCAATTAAAGAAAGTATTTAATGAGGAATATTAATATTTAAATCCCCCCTCTAATTTAGCAGAATTCTACAATATGATCAACAAAACCCTAAATATATTAAATCATTCAGCTTCATGAGTGTTTTGACACCCAACATGCCAGGAAAATATTTAATTTGAAAAAAATTAGCAAATAAAGAAAGTATTTAATGGGGAATAATAATATTTAAATCCCCCCTCTAATTTAGCAGAATTCTACAATATGACCAACAAAACCCTAAATATATTAATACATTAAGCTTCTTGAGTGTTTTGACACCCAACATGCCAGGAAAATATTTAATTTGAAAAAAATTAGCAAATAAAGAAAGTATTTAATGAGGAATATTAATATTTAAATCCCCCCTCTAATTTAGCAGAATTCTACAATATGATCAACAAAACCCTAAATATATTAAATCATTCAGCTTCATGAGTGTTTTGACACCCAACATGCCAGGAAAATATTTAATTTGAAAAAAATTAGCAAATAAAGAAAGTATTTAATGGGGAATATTAATATTTAAATCCCCCCTCTAATTTAGCAGAATTCTACAATATGACCAACAAAACCCTAAATATATTAATACATTAAGCTTATTGAGTGTTTTGACACCCAACATGCCAGGAAAATATTTAATTTGAAAAAATTTAGCAAATAAAGAAAGTATTTAATGAGGAATATTAATATTTAAATCCCCCCTCTAATTTAGCAGAATTCTACAATATGTCCAACAAAACCCTAAATATATTAATACATTAAGCTTCTTGAGTGTTTTGACACCCAACATGCCAGGAAAATATTTAATTTGAAAAAAATTAGCAAATAAGGAAAGTATTTAATGAGGAATATTAATATTTAAATCCCCCCTCTAATTTAGCAGAATTCTACAATATGACCAACAAAACTCTAAATATATTAATACATTAAGCTTCTTGAGTGTTTTGACACCCAACATGCCAGGAAAATATTTAATTTGAAAAAAATTAGCAAATAAAGAAAGTATTTAATGAGGAATATTAATATTTAAATCCCCCCTCTAATTTAGCAGAATTCTACAATATGATCAACAAAACCCTAAATATATTAATACATTAAGCTTCTTGAGTGTTTTGACACCTAACATGCCAGGAAGATTTTTAATTTAAAAAAAATTAGCAATTAAAGAAAGTATTTAATGAGGAATATTAATGTTTAAATCCCCCCTCTAATTTAGCAGAATTCTACAATATGACCAACAAAACCCTAAATATATTAATACATTAAGCTTCTTGAGTGTTTTGACACCCAACATGCCAGAAAAATATTTAATTTGAAAAAAATTAGCAAATAAAGAAAGTATTTAATTAGGAATATTAATATTTAAATCCCCCCTCTAATTTAGCAGAATTCTACAATATGATCAACAAAACCCTAAATATATTAATACATTAAGCTTCTTGAGTGTTTTGACACCCAACATGCCAGGAAAATATTTAATTTGAAAAAAATTAGCAAATAAAGAAAGTATTTAATTAGGAATATTAATATTTAAATCCCCTCTCTAATTTAGCAGAATTCTACAATATGATCAACAAAACCCTAAATATATTAATACATTAAGCTTCTTGAGTGTTTTGACACCCAACATGCCAGGAAAATATTTAATTTAAAAAAAATTAGCAAATAAAGAAAGTATTTAATGAGGAATATTAATATTTAAATCCCCCCTCTAATTTAGCAGAATTCTACAATATGATCAACAAAACCCTAAATATATTAATACATTAAGCTTCTTGAGTGTTTTGACACCCAACATACCGGGAATATATTTAATTTAAAAAAAATTAGCAAATAAAGAAAGTATTTAATGAGGAATATTAATATTTAAATCCCCCCTCTAATTTAGCAGAATTCTACAATATGACCAACAAAACCCTAAATATATTATTACATTAAGCTTCTTGAGTGTTTTGACACCCAACATGCCAGGAAGATTTTTAATTTAAAAAAAATTAGCAAATAAAGAAAGTATTTAATGAGGAATATTAATATTTATTCCCCCCCTCTAATTTAGCAGAATTCTACAATATGACCAACAAAACCCTAAATATATTAATACATTAAGCTTCTTGAGTGTTTTGACACCCAACATGCCAGGAAGATTTTTAATTAAAAAAAAATTAGCAAATAAAGAAAGTATTTAATGAGGTATATTAATATTTATTCCCCCCCTCTAATTTAGCAGAATTCTACAATATGACCAACAAAACCCTAAATATATTAATACATTAAGCTTCTTGAGTGTTTTGACACCCAACATGCAGGAAAATATTTAATTTAAAAAAAATTAGCAAATAAAGAAAGTATTTAATGAGGAATATTAATAATTAAATCCCCCCTCTAATTTAGCAGAATTCTACAATATGATCAACAAAACCCTAAATATATTTAATCATTCAGTTTCATGAGTGTTTTGACACCCAACATGCCAGGAAAATATTTAATTTGAAAAAAATTAGCAAATAAAGAAAGTATTTAATGAGGAATATTAATATTTAAATCCCCCCTCTAATTTAGCAGAATTCTACAATATGATCAACAAAACCCTAAATATATTAATACATTAAGCTTCTTGAGTGTTTTGAAACCCAACATGCCAGGAAAATATTTAATTTGAAAAAAATTAGCAATTAAAGAAAGTATTTAATGAGGAATATTAATATTTAAATCCCCCCTCTAATTTAGCAGAATTCTACAATATGATCAACAAAACCCTAAATATATTAAATCATTCAGCTTCATGAGTGTTTTGACACCCAACATGCCAGGAAAATATTTAATTTGAAAAAAATTAGCAAATAAAGAAAGTATTTAATGGGGAATAATAATATTTAAATCCCCCCTCTAATTTAGCAGAATTCTACAATATGACCAACAAAACCCTAAATATATTAATACATTAAGCTTCTTGAGTGTTTTGACACCCAACATGCCAGGAAAATATTTAATTTGAAAAAAATTAGCAAATAAAGAAAGTATTTAATGAGGAATATTAATATTTAAATCCCCCCTCTAATTTAGCAGAATTCTACAATATGATCAACAAAACCCTAAATATATTAAATCATTCAGCTTCATGAGTGTTTTGATACCCAACATGCCAGGAAGATTTTTAATTTAAAAAAAATTAGCAAATAAAGAAAGTATTTAATGAGGAATATTAATATTTAAATCCCCCCTCTAATTTAGCAGAATTCTACAATATGATCAACAAAACCCTAAATATATTAAATCATTCATCTTCATGAGTGTTTTGACACCCAACATGCCAGGAAAATATTTAATTTAAAAAAAATTAGCAAATAAAGAAAGTATTTAATGAGGAATATTAATATTTAAATCCCCCCTCTAATTTAGCAGAATTCTACAATATGATCAACAAAACCCTAAATATATTAATACATTAAGCTTCTTGAGTGTTTTGACACCCAACATACCGGGAATATATTTAATTTAAAAAAAATTAGCAAATAAAGAAAGTATTTAATGAGGAATATTAATATTTAAATCCCCCCTCTAATTTAGCAGAATTCTACAATATGACCAACAAAACCCTAAATATATTATTACATTAAGCTTCTTGAGTGTTTTGACACCCAACATGCCAGGAAAATATTTAATTTGAAAAAAATTAGCAAATAAAGAAAGTATTTAATGAGGAATATTAATATTTAAATCCCCCCTCTAATTTAGCAGAATTCTACAATATGATCAACAAAACCCTAAATATATTAATACATTAAGCTTCTTGAGTGTTTTGACACCCAACATGCCAGGAAGATTTTTAATTTAAAAAAAATTAGCAATTAAAGAAAGTATTTAATGAGGAATATTAATGTTTAAATCCCCCCTCTAATTTAGCAGAATTCTACAATATGACCAACACAACCCTAAATATATTAATACATTAAGCTTCTTGAGTGTTTTGACACCCAACATGCCAGGAAAATATTTAATTTGAAAAAAATTAGCAAATAAAGAAAGTATTTAATGAGGAATATTAATATTTAAATCCCCCCTCTAATTTAGCAGAATTCTACAATATGATCAACAAAACCCTAAATATATTAAATCATTCAGCTTCATGAGTGTTTTGACACCCAACATGCCAGGAAGATATTTAATTTAAAAAAAATTAGCAAATAAAGAAAGTATTTAATGAGTAATATTAATATTTAAATCCCCCGTCTAATTTAGCAGAATTCTACAATATGATCAACAAAACCCTAAATATATTAATACATTAAGCTTCTTGAGTGTTTTGACACCCAACATGCCAGGAAAGTATTTAATTTAAAAAAAATTAGCAAATAAAGAAAGTATTTAATGAGGAATATTAATATTTAAATCCCCCCTCTAATTTAGCAGAATTCTACAATATGATCAACAAAACCCTAAATATATTAATACATTAAGCTTCTTGAGTGTTTTGACACCCAACATGCCAGGAAAATATTTAATTTAAAAAAAATTAGCAAATAAAGAAAGTATTTAATGAGGAATATTTATATTTAAATCCCCCCTCTAATTTAGCAGAATTCTACAATATGATCAACAAAACCCTAAATATATTAATACATTAAGCTTCTTGAATGTTTTGAAACCCAACATGCCAGGAAAATATTTAATTTGAAAAAAATTAGCAATTAAAGAAAGTATTTAATGAGGAATATTTATATTTAAATCCCCCCTCTAATTTAGCAGAATTCTACAATATGATCAACAAAACCCTAAATATATTAAATCATTCAGCTTCATGAGTGTTTTGACACCCAACATGCCAGGAAAATATTTAATTTGAAAAAAATTATCAATAAAGAAAGTATTTAATGAGGAATATTAATATTTAAATCCCCCCTCTAATTTAGCAGAATTCTACAATATGATCAACAAAACCCTAAATATATTAATACATTAAGCTTCTTGAGTGTTTTGACACCCAACATGCCAGGAAAATATTTAATTTAAAAAAAATTAGCAAATAAAGAAAGTATTTAATGAGGAATATTAATATTTAAATCCCCCCTCTAATTTAGCAGAATTCTACAATATGATCAACAAAACCCTAAATATATTATTACATTAAGCTTCTTGAGTGTTTTGACACCCAACATGCCAGGAAGATTTTTAATTTAAAAAAAATTAGCAAATAAAGAAAGTATTTAATGAGGAATATTAATCTTTAAATCCCCCCTCTAATTTAGCAGAATTCTACAATATGATCAACAAAACCCTAAATATATTAAATCATTCAGCTTCATGAGTGTTTTGACACCCAACATGCCAGGAAAATATTTAATTTGAAAAAAATTAGCAAATAAAGAAAGTATTTAATGAGGAATATTAATATTTAAATCCCCCCTCTAATTTAGCAGAATTCTACAATATGATCAACAAAACCCTAAATATATTAATACATTAAGCTTCTTGAGTGTTTTGAAACCCAACATGCCAGGAAAATATTTAATTTGAAAAAAATTAGCAATTAAAGAAAGTATTTAATGAGGAATATTAATATTTAAATCCCCCCTCTAATTTAGCAGAATTCTACAATATGATCAACAAAACCCTAAATATATTAAATCATTCAGCTTCATGAGTGTTTTGACACCCAACATGCCAGGAAAATATTTAATTTGAAAAAAATTAGCAAATAAAGAAAGTATTTAATGGGGAATATTAATATTTAAATCCCCCCTCTAATTTAGCAGAATTCTACAATATGACCAACAAAACCCTAAATATATTAATACATTAAGCTTATTGAGTGTTTTGACACCCAACATGCCAGGAAAATATTTAATTTGAAAAAATTTAGCAAATAAAGAAAGTATTTAATGAGGAATATTAATATTTAAATCCCCCCTCTAATTTAGCAGAATTCTACAATATGACCAACAAAACCCTAAATATATTAATACATTAAGCTTCTTGAGTGTTTTGACACCCAACATGCCAGGAAAATATTTAATTTGAAAAAAATTAGCAAATAAGGAAAGTATTTAATGAGGAATATTAATATTTAAATCCCCCCTCTAATTTAGCAGAATTCTACAATATGACCAACAAAACTCTAAATATATTAATACATTAAGCTTCTTGAGTGTTTTGACACCCAACATGCCAGGAAAATATTTAATTTGAAAAAAATTAGCAAATAAAGAAAGTATTTAATGAGGAATATTAATATTTAAATCCCCCCTCTAATTTAGCAGAATTCTACAATATGATCAACAAAACCCTAAATATATTATTACATTAAGCTTCTTGAGTGTTTTGACACCCAACATGCCAGGAAGATTTTTAATTTAAAAAAAATTAGCAAATAAAGAAAGTATTTAATGAGGAATATTAATATTTAAATCCCCCCTCTAATTTAGCAGAATTCTACAATATGATCAACAAAACCCTAAATATATTAAATCATTCAGCTTCATGAGTGTTTTGACACCCAACATGCCAGGAAAATATTTAATTTGAAAAAAATTAGCAAATAAAGAAAGTATTTAATGAGGAATATTAATATTTAAATCCCCCCTCTAATTTTGCAGAATTCTACAATATGATCAACAAAACCCTAAATATATTAATACATTAAGCTTCTTGAGTGTTATGAAACCCAACATGCCAGGAAAATATTTAATTTGAAAAAAATTAGCAATTAAAGAATGTATTTAATGAGGAATATTAATATTTAAATCCCCCCTCTAATTTAGCAGAATTCTACAATATGATCAACAAAACCCTAAATATATTAAATCATTCAGCTTCATGAGTGTTTTGACACCCAACATGCCAGGAAAATATTTAATTTGAAAAAAATTAGCAAATAAAGAAAGTATTTAATGGGGAATATTAATATTTAAATCCCCCCTCTAATTTAGCAGAATTCTACAATATGACCAACAAAACCCTAAATATATTAATACATTAAGCTTATTGAGTGTTTTGACACCCAACATGCTAGGAAAATATTTAATTTGAAAAAATTTAGCAAATAAAGAAAGTATTTAATGAGGAATATTAATATTTAAATCCCCCCTCTAATTTAGCAGAATTCTACAATATGACCAACAAAACCCTAAATATATTAATACATTAAGCTTCTTGAGTGTTTTGACACCCAACATGCCAGGAAAATATTTAATTTGAAAAAAATTAGCAAATAAGGAAAGTATTTAATGAGGAATATTAATATTTAAATCCCCCCTCTAATTTAGCAGAATTCTACAATATGACCAACAAAACTCTAAATATATTAATACATTAAGCTTCTTGAGTGTTTTGACACCCAACATGCCAGGAAAATATTTAATTTGAAAAAAATTAGCAAATAAAGAAAGTATTTAATGAGGAATATTAATATTTAAATCCCCCCTCTAATTTAGCAGAATTCTACAATATGATCAACAAAACCCTAAATATATTAATACATTAAGCTTCTTGAGTGTTTTGACACCCAACATGCCAGGAAAATATTTAATTTGAAAAAAATTAGCAAATAAAGAAAGTATTTAATGAGGAATATTAATATTTAAATCCCCCCTCTAATTTAGCAGAATTCTACAATATGATCAACAAAACCCTAAATATATTAAATCATTCAGCTTCATGAGTGTTTTGACACCCAACAAGCCAGGAAGATATTTAATTTAAAAAAAATTAGCAAATAAAGAAAGTATTTAATGAGTAATATTAATATTTAAATCCCCCGTCTAATTTAGCAGAATTCTACAATATGATCAACAAAACCCTAAATATATTAATACATTAAGCTTCTTGAGTGTTTTGACACCCAACATGCCAGGAAAGTATTTAATTTAAAAAAAATTAGCAAATAAAGGAAGTATTTAATGAGGAATATTTATATTTAAATCCCCCCTCTAATTTAGCAGAATTCTACAATATGATCAACAAAACCCTAAATATATTAAATCATTCAGCTTCATGAGTGTTTTGACACCCAACATGCCAGGAAAATATTTAATTTGAAAAAAATTAGCAAATAAAGAAAGTATTTAATGAGGAATATTAATATTTTAATCCCCCCTCTAATTTAGCAGAATTCTACAATATGATCAACAAAACCCTAAATATATTAATACATTAAGCTTCTTGAGTGTTTTGACACCCAACATGCCAGGAAAATATTTAATTTGAAAAAAATTAGCAAATAAAGAAAGTATTTAATTAGGAATATTAATATTTAAATCCCCCCTCTAATTTAGCAGAATTCTACAATATGATCAACAAAACCCTAAATATATTAATACATTAAGCTTCTTGAGTGTTTTGACACCCAACATGCCAGGAAAATATTTAATTTGAAAAAAATTAGCAAATAAAGAAAGTATTTAATTAGGAATATTAATATTTAAATCCCCTCTCTAATTTAGCAGAATTCTACAATATGATCAACAAAACCCTAAATATATTAATACATTAAGCTTCTTGAGTGTTTTGACACCCAACATGCCAGGAAAATATTTAATTTAAAAAAAATTAGCAAATAAAGAAAGTATTTAATGAGGAATATTAATATTTAAATCCCCCCTCTAATTTAGCAGAATTCTACAATATGATCAACAAAACCCTAAATATATTAATACATTAAGCTTCTTGAGTGTTTTGACACCCAACATACCGGGAATATATTTAATTTAAAAAAAATTAGCAAATAAAGAAAGTATTTAATGAGGAATATTAATATTTAAATCCCCCCTCTAATTTAGCAGAATTCTACAATATGACCAACAAAACCCTAAATATATTATTACATTAAGCTTCTTGAGTGTTTTGACACCCAACATGCCAGGAAGATTTTTAATTTAAAAAAAATTAGCAAATAAAGAAAGTATTTAATGAGGAATATTAATATTTATTCCCCCCCTCTAATTTAGCAGAATTCTACAATATGACCAACAAAACCCTAAATATATTAATACATTAAGCTTCTTGAGTGTTTTGACACCCAACATGCCAGGAAAATATTTAATTTAAAAAAAATTAGCAAATAAAGAAAGTATTTAATGAGGAATATTTATATTTAAATCCCCCCTCTAATTTAGCAGAATTCTACAATATGATCAACAAAACCCTAAATATATTAATACATTAAGCTTCTTGAATGTTTTGAAACCCAACATGCCAGGAAAATATTTAATTTGAAAAAAATTAGCAATTAAAGAAAGTATTTAATGAGGAATATTTATATTTAAATCCCCCCTCTAATTTAGCAGAATTCTACAATATGATCAACAAAACCCTAAATATATTAAATCATTCAGCTTCATGAGTGTTTTGACACCCAACATGCCAGGAAAATATTTAATTTGAAAAAAATTAGCAAATAAAGAAAGTATTTAATGAGGAATATTAATATTTAAATCCCCCCTCTAATTTAGCAGAATTCTACAATATGATCAACAAAACCCTAAATATATTATTACATTAAGCTTCTTGAGTGTTTTGACACCCAACATGCCAGGAAGATTTTTAATTTAAAAAAAATTAGCAAATAAAGAAAGTATTTAATGAGGAATATTAATATTTAAATCCCCCCTCTAATTTAGCAGAATTCTACAATATGATCAACAAAACCCTAAATATATTAAATCATTCAGCTTCATGAGTGTTTTGACACCCAACATGCCAGGAAAATATTTAATTTGAAAAAAATTAGCAAATAAAGAAAGTATTTAATGAGGAATATTAATATTTAAATCCCCCCTCTAATTTAGCAGAATTCTACAATATGATCAACAAAACCCTAAATATATTAATACATTAAGCTTCTTGAGTGTTTTGAAACCCAACATGCCAGGAAAATATTTAATTTGAAAAAAATTAGCAATTAAAGAAAGTATTTAATGAGGAATATTAATATTTAAATCCCCCCTCTAATTTAGCAGAATTCTACAATATGATCAACAAAACCCTAAATATATTAAATCATTCAGCTTCATGAGTGTTTTTACACCCAACATGCCGGGAAAATATTTAATTTGAAAAAAATTAGCAAATAAAGAAAGTATTTAATGGGGAATATTAATATTTAAATCCCCCCTCTAATTTAGCAGAATTCTACAATATGACCAACAAAACCCTAAATATATTAATACATTAAGCTTATTGAGTGTTTTGACACCCAACATGCCAGGAAAATATTTAATTTGAAAAAATTTAGCAAATAAAGAAAGTATTTAATGAGGAATATTAATATTTAAATCCCCCCTCTAATTTAGCAGAATTCTACAATATGACCAACAAAACCCTAAATATATTAAATCATTCAGCATCATGAGTGTTTTGACACCCAACATGCCAGGAAAATATTTAATTTGAAAAAAATTAGCAAATAAAGAAAGTATTTAATGAGGAATATTAATATTTAAATCCCCCCTCTAATTTTGCAGAATTCTACAATATGATCAACAAAACCCTAAATATATTAATACATTAAGCTTCTTGAGTGTTATGAAACCCAACATGCCAGGAAAATATTTAATTTGAAAAAAATTAGCAATTAAAGAAAGTATTTAATGAGGAATATTAATATTTAAATCCCCCCTCTAATTTAGCAGAATTCTACAATATGATCAACAAAACCCTAAATATATTAAATCATTCAGCTTCATGAGTGTTTTGACACCCAACATGCCAGGAAAATATTTAATTTGAAAAAAATTAGCAAATAAAGAAAGTATTTAATGGGGAATATTAATATTTAAATCCCCCCTCTAATTTAGCAGAATTCTACAATATGACCAACAAAACCCTAAATATATTAATACATTAAGCTTATTGAGTGTTTTGACACCCAACATGCCAGGAAAATATTTAATTTGAAAAAATTTAGCAAATAAAGAAAGTATTTAATGAGGAATATTAATATTTAAATCCCCCCTCTAATTTAGCAGAATTCTACAATATGACCAACAAAACCCTAAATATATTAATACATTAAGCTTCTTGAGTGTTTTGACACCCAACATGCCAGGAAAATATTTAATTTGAAAAAAATTAGCAAATAAGGAAAGTATTTAATGAGGAATATTAATATTTAAATCCCCCCTCTAATTTAGCAGAATTCTACAATATGACCAACAAAACTCTAAATATATTAATACATTAAGCTTCTTGAGTGTTTTGACACCCAACATGCCAGGAAAATATTTAATTTGAAAAAAATTAGCAAATAAAGAAAGTATTTAATGAGGAATATTAATATTTAAATCCCCCCTCTAATTTAGCAGAATTCTACAATATGATCAACAAAACCCTAAATATATTAATACATTAAGCTTCTTGAGTGTTTTGACACCCAACATGCCAGGAAGATTTTTAATTTAAAAAAAATTAGCAATTAAAGAAAGTATTTAATGAGGAATATTAATGTTTAAATCCCCCCTCTAATTTAGCAGAATTCTACAATATGACCAACAAAACCCTAAATATATTAATACATTAAGCTTCTTGAGTGTTTTGACACCCAACATGCCAGGAAAATATTTAATTTGAAAAAAATTAGCAAATAAAGAAAGTATTTAATGAGGAATATTAATATTTAAATCCCCCCTCTAATTTAGCAGAATTCTACAATATGATCAACAAAACCCTAAATATATTAAATCATTCAGCTTCATGAGTGTTTTGACACCCAACATGCCAGGAAGATATTTAATTTAAAAAAAATTAGCAAATAAAGAAAGTATTTAATGAGTAATATTAATATTTAAATCCCCCGTCTAATTTAGCAGAATTCTACAATATGATCAACAAAACCCTAAATATATTAATACATTAAGCTTCTTGAGTGTTTTGACACCCAACATGCCAGGAAAGTATTTAATTTAAAAAAAATTAGCAAATAAAGGAAGTATTTAATGAGGAATATTTATATTTAAATCCCCCCTCTAATTTAGCAGAATTCTACAATATGATCAACAAAACCCTAAATATATTAAATCATTCAGCTTCATGAGTGTTTTGACACCCAACATGCCAGGAAAATATTTAATTTGAAAAAAATTAGCAAATAAAGAAAGTATTTAATGAGGAATATTAATATTTTAATCCCCCCTCTAATTTAGCAGAATTCTACAATATGATCAACAAAACCCTAAATATATTAATACATTAAGCTTCTTGAATGTTTTGAAACCCAACATGCCAGGAAAATATTTAATTTGAAAAAAATTAGCAATTAAAGAAAGTATTTAATGAGGAATATTTATATTTAAATCCCCCCTCTAATTTAGCAGAATTCTACAATATGATCAACAAAACCCTAAATATATTAAATCATTCAGCTTCATGAGTGTTTTGACACCCAACATGCCAGGAAAATATTTAATTTGAAAAAAATTAGCAAATAAAGAAAGTATTTAATGAGGAATATTAATATTTAAATCCCCCCTCTAATTTAGCAGAATTCTACAATATGATCAACAAAACCCTAAATATATTAATACATTAAGCTTCTTGAGTGTTTTGACACCCAACATGCCAGGAAAATATTTAATTTAAAAAAAATTAGCAAATAAAGAAAGTATTTAATGAGGAATATTAATATTTAAATCCCCCCTCTAATTTAGCAGAATTCTACAATATGATCAACAAAACCCTAAATATATTAATACATTAAGCTTCTTGAGTGTTTTGACACCCAACATGCCAGGAAAATATTTAATTTGAAAAAAATTAGCAAATAAAGAAAGTATTTAATTAGGAATATTAATATTTAAATCCCCTCTCTAATTTAGCAGAATTCTACAATATGATCAACAAAACCCTAAATATATTAATACATTAAGCTTCTTGAGTGTTTTGACACCCAACATGCCAGGAAAATATTTAATTTAAAAAAAATTAGCAAATAAAGAAAGTATTTAATGAGGAATATTAATATTTAAATCCCCCCTCTAATTTAGCAGAATTCTACAATATGATCAACAAAACCCTAAATATATTAATACATTAAGCTTCTTGAGTGTTTTGACACCCAACATACCGGGAATATATTTAATTTAAAAAAAATTAGCAAATAAAGAAAGTATTTAATGAGGAATATTAATATTTAAATCCCCCCTCTAATTTAGCAGAATTCTACAATATGACCAACAAAACCCTAAATATATTATTACATTAAGCTTCTTGAGTGTTTTGACACCCAACATGCCAGGAAAATATTTAATTTGAAAAAAATTAGCAAATAAAGAAAGTATTTAATTAGGAATATTAATATTTAAATCCCCTCTCTAATTTAGCAGAATTCTACAATATGATCAACAAAACCCTAAATATATTAATACATTAAGCTTCTTGAGTGTTTTGACACCCAACATGCCAGGAAAATATTTAATTTAAAAAAAATTAGCAAATAAAGAAAGTATTTAATGAGGAATATTAATATTTAAATCCCCCCTCTAATTTAGCAGAATTCTACAATATGATCAACAAAACCCTAAATATATTAATACATTAAGCTTCTTGAGTGTTTTGACACCCAACATACCGGGAATATATTTAATTTAAAAAAAATTAGCAAATAAAGAAAGTATTTAATGAGGAATATTAATATTTAAATCCCCCCTCTAATTTAGCAGAATTCTACAATATGACCAACAAAACCCTAAATATATTATTACATTAAGCTTCTTGAGTGTTTTGACACCCAACATGCCAGGAAGATTTTTAATTTAAAAAAAATTAGCAAATAAAGAAAGTATTTAATGAGGAATATTAATATTTATTCCCCCCCTCTAATTTAGCAGAATTCTACAATATGACCAACAAAACCCTAAATATATTAATACATTAAGCTTCTTGAGTGTTTTGACACCCAACATGCCAGGAAAATATTTAATTTAAAAAAAATTAGCAAATAAAGAAAGTATTTAATGAGGAATATTTATATTTAAATCCCCCCTCTAATTTAGCAGAATTCTACAATATGATCAACAAAACCCTAAATATATTAATACATTAAGCTTCTTGAATGTTTTGAAACCCAACATGCCAGGAAAATATTTAATTTGAAAAAAATTAGCAATTAAAGAAAGTATTTAATGAGGAATATTTATATTTAAATCCCCCCTCTAATTTAGCAGAATTCTACAATATGATCAACAAAACCCTAAATATATTAAATCATTCAGCTTCATGAGTGTTTTGACACCCAACATGCCAGGAAAATATTTAATTTGAAAAAAATTAGCAAATAAAGAAAGTATTTAATGAGGAATATTAATATTTAAATCCCCCCTCTAATTTAGCAGAATTCTACAATATGATCAACAAAACCCTAAATATATTATTACATTAAGCTTCTTGAGTGTTTTGACACCCAACATGCCAGGAAGATTTTTAATTTAAAAAAAATTAGCAAATAAAGAAAGTATTTAATGAGGAATATTAATATTTAAATCCCCCCTCTAATTTAGCAGAATTCTACAATATGATCAACAAAACCCTAAATATATTAAATCATTCAGCTTCATGAGTGTTTTGACACCCAACATGCCAGGAAAATATTTAATTTGAAAAAAATTAGCAAATAAAGAAAGTATTTAATGAGGAATATTAATATTTAAATCCCCCCTCTAATTTAGCAGAATTCTACAATATGATCAACAAAACCCTAAATATATTAATACATTAAGCTTCTTGAGTGTTTTGAAACCCAACATGCCAGGAAAATATTTAATTTGAAAAAAATTAGCAATTAAAGAAAGTATTTAATGAGGAATATTAATATTTAAATCCCCCCTCTAATTTAGCAGAATTCTACAATATGATCAACAAAACCCTAAATATATTAAATCATTCAGCTTCATGAGTGTTTTTACACCCAACATGCCGGGAAAATATTTAATTTGAAAAAAATTAGCAAATAAAGAAAGTATTTAATGGGGAATATTAATATTTAAATCCCCCCTCTAATTTAGCAGAATTCTACAATATGACCAACAAAACCCTAAATATATTAATACATTAAGCTTATTGAGTGTTTTGACACCCAACATGCCAGGAAAATATTTAATTTGAAAAAATTTAGCAAATAAAGAAAGTATTTAATGAGGAATATTAATATTTAAATCCCCCCTCTAATTTAGCAGAATTCTACAATATGACCAACAAAACCCTAAATATATTAAATCATTCAGCATCATGAGTGTTTTGACACCCAACATGCCAGGAAAATATTTAATTTGAAAAAAATTAGCAAATAAAGAAAGTATTTAATGAGGAATATTAATATTTAAATCCCCCCTCTAATTTTGCAGAATTCTACAATATGATCAACAAAACCCTAAATATATTAATACATTAAGCTTCTTGAGTGTTATGAAACCCAACATGCCAGGAAAATATTTAATTTGAAAAAAATTAGCAATTAAAGAAAGTATTTAATGAGGAATATTAATATTTAAATCCCCCCTCTAATTTAGCAGAATTCTACAATATGATCAACAAAACCCTAAATATATTAAATCATTCAGCTTCATGAGTGTTTTGACACCCAACATGCCAGGAAAATATTTAATTTGAAAAAAATTAGCAAATAAAGAAAGTATTTAATGGGGAATATTAATATTTAAATCCCCCCTCTAATTTAGCAGAATTCTACAATATGACCAACAAAACCCTAAATATATTAATACATTAAGCTTATTGAGTGTTTTGACACCCAACATGCCAGGAAAATATTTAATTTGAAAAAATTTAGCAAATAAAGAAAGTATTTAATGAGGAATATTAATATTTAAATCCCCCCTCTAATTTAGCAGAATTCTACAATATGACCAACAAAACCCTAAATATATTAATACATTAAGCTTCTTGAGTGTTTTGACACCCAACATGCCAGGAAAATATTTAATTTGAAAAAAATTAGCAAATAAGGAAAGTATTTAATGAGGAATATTAATATTTAAATCCCCCCTCTAATTTAGCAGAATTCTACAATATGACCAACAAAACTCTAAATATATTAATACATTAAGCTTCTTGAGTGTTTTGACACCCAACATGCCAGGAAAATATTTAATTTGAAAAAAATTAGCAAATAAAGAAAGTATTTAATGAGGAATATTAATATTTAAATCCCCCCTCTAATTTAGCAGAATTCTACAATATGATCAACAAAACCCTAAATATATTAATACATTAAGCTTCTTGAGTGTTTTGACACCCAACATGCCAGGAAGATTTTTAATTTAAAAAAAATTAGCAATTAAAGAAAGTATTTAATGAGGAATATTAATGTTTAAATCCCCCCTCTAATTTAGCAGAATTCTACAATATGACCAACAAAACCCTAAATATATTAATACATTAAGCTTCTTGAGTGTTTTGACACCCAACATGCCAGGAAAATATTTAATTTGAAAAAAATTAGCAAATAAAGAAAGTATTTAATGAGGAATATTAATATTTAAATCCCCCCTCTAATTTAGCAGAATTCTACAATATGATCAACAAAACCCTAAATATATTAAATCATTCAGCTTCATGAGTGTTTTGACACCCAACATGCCAGGAAGATATTTAATTTAAAAAAAATTAGCAAATAAAGAAAGTATTTAATGAGTAATATTAATATTTAAATCCCCCGTCTAATTTAGCAGAATTCTACAATATGATCAACAAAACCCTAAATATATTAATACATTAAGCTTCTTGAGTGTTTTGACACCCAACATGCCAGGAAAGTATTTAATTTAAAAAAAATTAGCAAATAAAGGAAGTATTTAATGAGGAATATTTATATTTAAATCCCCCCTCTAATTTAGCAGAATTCTACAATATGATCAACAAAACCCTAAATATATTAAATCATTCAGCTTCATGAGTGTTTTGACACCCAACATGCCAGGAAAATATTTAATTTGAAAAAAATTAGCAAATAAAGAAAGTATTTAATGAGGAATATTAATATTTTAATCCCCCCTCTAATTTAGCAGAATTCTACAATATGATCAACAAAACCCTAAATATATTAATACATTAAGCTTCTTGAATGTTTTGAAACCCAACATGCCAGGAAAATATTTAATTTGAAAAAAATTAGCAATTAAAGAAAGTATTTAATGAGGAATATTTATATTTAAATCCCCCCTCTAATTTAGCAGAATTCTACAATATGATCAACAAAACCCTAAATATATTAAATCATTCAGCTTCATGAGTGTTTTGACACCCAACATGCCAGGAAAATATTTAATTTGAAAAAAATTAGCAAATAAAGAAAGTATTTAATGAGGAATATTAATATTTAAATCCCCCCTCTAATTTAGCAGAATTCTACAATATGATCAACAAAACCCTAAATATATTAATACATTAAGCTTCTTGAGTGTTTTGACACCCAACATGCCAGGAAAATATTTAATTTAAAAAAAATTAGCAAATAAAGAAAGTATTTAATGAGGAATATTAATATTTAAATCCCCCCTCTAATTTAGCAGAATTCTACAATATGATCAACAAAACCCTAAATATATTATTACATTAAGCTTCTTGAGTGTTTTGACACCCAACATGCCAGGAAGATTTTTAATTTAAAAAAAATTAGCAAATAAAGAAAGTATTTAATGAGGAATATTAATATTTAAATCCCCCCTCTAATTTAGCAGAATTCTACAATATGATCAACAAAACCCTAAATATATTAAATCATTCAGCTTCATGAGTGTTTTGACACCCAACATGCCAGGAAAATATTTAATTTGAAAAAAATTAGCAAATAAAGAAAGTATTTAATGAGGAATATTAATATTTAAATCCCCCCTCTAATTTAGCAGAATTCTACAATATGATCAACAAAACCCTAAATATATTAATACATTAAGCTTCTTGAGTGTTTTGAAACCCAACATGCCAGGAAAATATTTAATTTGAAAAAAATTAGCAATTAAAGAAAGTATTTAATGAGGAATATTAATATTTAAATCCCCCCTCTAATTTAGCAGAATTCTACAATATGACCAACAAAACTCTAAATATATTAATACATTAAGCTTCTTGAGTGTTTTGACACCCAACATGCCAGGAAAATATTTAATTTGAAAAAAATTAGCAAATAAAGAAAGTATTTAATGAGGAATATTAATATTTAAATCCCCCCTCTAATTTAGCAGAATTCTACAATATGATCAACAAAACCCTAAATATATTATTACATTAAGCTTCTTGAGTGTTTTGACACCCAACATGCCAGGAAGATTTTTAATTTAAAAAAAATTAGCAAATAAAGAAAGTATTTAATGAGGAATATTAATATTTAAATCCCCCCTCTAATTTAGCAGAATTCTACAATATGATCAACAAAACCCTAAATATATTAAATCATTCAGCTTCATGAGTGATTTGACACCCAACATGCCAGGAAAATATTTAATTTGAAAAAAATTAGCAAATAAAGAAAGTATTTAATGAGGAATGTTAATATTTAAATCCCCCCTCTAATTTAGCAGAATTCTACAATATGATCAACAAAACCCTAAATATATTAATACATTAAGCTTCTTGAGTGTTTTGAAACCCAACATGCCAGGAAAATATTTAATTTGAAAAAAATTAGCAATTAAAGAAAGTATTTAATGAGGAATATTAATATTTAAATCCCCCCTCTAATTTAGCAGAATTCTACAATATGATCAACAAAACCCTAAATATATTAAATCATTCAGCTCCATGAGTGTTTTGACACCCAACATGCCAGGAAAATATTTAATTTGAAAAAAATTAGCAAATAAAGAAAGTATTTAATGGGGAATATTAATATTTAAATCCCCCCTCTAATTTAGCAGAATTCTACAATATGACCAACAAAACCCTAAATATATTAATACATTAAGCTTATTGAGTGTTTTGACACCCAACATGCCAGGAAAATATTTAATTTGAAAAAATTTAGCAAATAAAGAAAGTATTTAATGAGGAATATTAATATTTAAATCCCCCCTCTAATTTAGCAGAATTCTACAATATGACCAACAAAACCCTAAATATATTAATACATTAAGCTTCTTGAGTGTTTTGACACCCAACATGCCAGGAAAATATTTAATTTGAAAAAAATTAGCAAATAAGGAAAGTATTTAATGAGGAATATTAATATTTAAATCCCCCCTCTAATTTAGCAGAATTCTACAATATGACCAACAAAACTCTAAATATATTAATACATTAAGCTTCTTGAGTGTTTTGACACCCAACATGCCAGGAAAATATTTAATTTGAAAAAAATTAGCAAATAAAGAAAGTATTTAATGAGGAATATTAATATTTAAATCCCCCCTCTAATTTAGCAGAATTCTACAATATGATCAACAAAACCCTAAATATATTAATACATTAAGCTTCTTGAGTGTTTTGACACCCAACATGCCAGGAAGATTTTTAATTTAAAAAAAATTAGCAATTAAAGAAAGTATTTAATGAGGAATATTAATGTTTAAATCCCCCCTCTAATTTAGCAGAATTCTACAATATGACCAACAAAACCCTAAATATATTAATACATTAAGCTTCTTGAGTGTTTTGACACCCAACATGCCAGGAAAATATTTAATTTGAAAAAAATTAGCAAATAAAGAAAGTATTTAATGAGGAATATTAATATTTAAATCCCCCCTCTAATTTAGCAGAATTCTACAATATGATCAACAAAACCCTAAATATATTAAATCATTCAGCTTCATGAGTGTTTTGACACCCAACATGCCAGGAAGATATTTAATTTAAAAAAAATTAGCAAATAAAGAAAGTATTTAATGAGTAATATTAATATTTAAATCCCCCGTCTAATTTAGCAGAATTCTACAATATGATCAACAAATCCCTAAATATATTAATACATTAAGCTTCTTGAGTGTTTTGACACCCAACATGCCAGGAAAGTATTTAATTTAAAAAAAATTAGCAAATAAAGGAAGTATTTAATGAGGAATATTTATATTTAAATCCCCCCTCTAATTTAGCAGAATTCTACAATATGATCAACAAAACCCTAAATATATTAAATCATTCAGCTTCATGAGTGTTTTGACACCCAACATGCCAGGAAAATATTTAATTTGAAAAAAATTAGCAAATAAAGAAAGTATTTAATGAGGAATATTAATATTTAAATCCCCCCTCTAATTTAGCAGAATTCTACAATATGATCAACAAAACCCTAAATATAATAATACATTAAGCTTCTTGAGTGTTTTGACACCCAACATGCCAGGAAAATATTTAATTTAAAAAAAATTAGCAAATAAAGAAAGTATTTAATGAGGAATATTAATATTTAAATCCCCCCTCTAATTTAGCAGAATTCTACAATATGATCAACAAAACCCTAAATATATTATTACATTAAGCTTCTTGAGTGTTTTGACACCCAACATGCCAGGAAGATTTTTAATTTAAAAAAAATTAGCAAATAAAGAAAGTATTTAATGAGGAATATTAATATTTAAATCCCCCCTCTAATTTAGCAGAATTCTACAATATGATCAACAAAACCCTAAATATATTAAATCATTCAGCTTCATGAGTGTTTTGACACCCAACATGCCAGGAAAATATTTAATTTGAAAAAAATTAGCAAATAAAGAAAGTATTTAATGAGGAATATTAATATTTAAATCCCCCCTCTAATTTAGCAGAATTCTACAATATGATCAACAAAACCCTAAATATATTAATACATTAAGCTTCTTGAGTGTTTTGACACCCAACATACCGGGAATATATTTAATTTAAAAAAAATTAGCAAATAAAGAAAGTATTTAATGAGGAATATAAATATTTATTCCCCCCCTCTAATTTAGCAGAATTCTACAATATGACCAACAAAACCCTAAATATATTAATACATTAAGCTTCTTGAGTGTTTTGACACCCAACATGCCAGGAAAATATTTAATTTGAAAAAAATTAGCAAATAAGGAAAGTATTTAATGAGGAATATTAATATTTAAATCCCCCCTCTAATTTAGCAGAATTCTACAATATGACCAACAAAACCCTAAATATATTAATACATTAAGCTTCTTGAGTGTTTTGACACCCAACATGCCAGGAATATATTTAATTTAAAAAAAATTAGCAAATAAAGAAAGTATTTAATGAGGAATATTAATATTTATTCCCCCCCTCTAATTTAGCAGAATTCTACAATATGACCAACAAAACCCTAAATATATTAATACATTAAGCTTCTTAAGTGTTTTGACACCCAACATACCAGGAATATATTTAATTTAAAAAAAATTAGCAAATAAAGAAAGTATTTAATGAGGAATATTAATATTTATTCCCCCCCTCTAATTTAGCAGAATTCTACAATATGAACAACAAAACCCTAAATATATTAATACATTAAGCTTCTTGAGTGTTTTGACACCCAACATGCCAGGAAAATATTTAATTTGAAAAAAATTAGCAAATAAGGAAAGTATTTAATGAGGAATATTAATATTTAAATCCCCCCTCTAATTTAGCAGAATTCTACAATATGACCAACAAAACCCTAAATATATTAATACATTAAGCTTCTTGAGTGTTTTGACACCCAACATGCCAGGAAAATATTTCATTTGAAAAAAATTAGCAAATAAAGAAAGTATTTAATGAGGAATATTAATATTTAAATCCCCCCTCAAATTTAGCAGAATTATACAATATAATCAACAAAACCCTAAATATATTAATACATAAAGCTTCTTGAGTGTTTTGACACCCAACATGCCAGGAAAATATTTAATTTAAAAAAAATTAGCAAATAAAAAAGTATTTAATGAGGAATATTAATATTTATTCCCCCCCTCTCATTTAGCAGAATTCTACAATATGACCAACAAAACCCTAAATATATTAATACATTAAGCTTCTTGAGTGTTTTGACACCCAACATGCCAGGAAAATATTTAATTTGAAAAAAATTAGCAAATAAGGAAAGTATTTAATGAGGAATATTAATATTTAAATCCCCCCTCTAATTTAGCAGAATTCTACAATATGACCAACAAAACCCTAAATATATTAATACATTAAGCTTCTTGAGTGTTTTGACACCCAACATGCCAGGAAAATATTTAATTTGAAAAAAATTAGCAAATAAAGAAAGTATTTAATGAGGAATATTAATATTTAAATCCCCCCTCTAATTTAGCAGAATTCTACAATATGATCAACAAAACCCTAAATATATTAATACATTAAGCTTCTTGAGTGTTTTGACACCCAACATACCAGGAATATATTTAATTTAAAAAAAATTAGCAAATAAAGAAAGTATTTAATGAGGAATATTAATATTTATTCCCCCCCTCTAATTTAGCAGAATTCTACAATATGACCAACAAAACCCTAAATATATTAATACATTAAGCTTCTTGAGTGTTTTGACACCCAACATGCCAGGAAAATATTTAATTTGAAAAAAATTAGCAAATAAAGAAAGTATTTAATTAGGAATATTAATATTTAAATCCCCCCTCTAATTTAGCAGAATTCTACAATATGATCAACAAAACCCTAAATATATTAATACATTAAGCTTCTTGAGTGTTTTGACACCCTACATGCCAGGAAAATATTTAATTTAAAAAAAATTAGCAAATAAAGAAAGTATTTAATGAGGAATATTAATATTTAAATCCCCCCTCTAATTTAGCAGAATTCTACAATATGATCAACAAAACCCTAAATATATTAATACATTAAGCTTCTTGAGTGTTTTGACACCCAACATGCCAGGAAAATATTTAATTTGAAAAAAATTAGCAAATAAAGAAAGTATTTAATGAGGAATATTAATATTTAAATCCCCCCTCTAATTTAGCAGAATTCTACAATATGAACAACAAAACCCTAAATATATTAATACATTAAGCTTCTTGAGTGTTTTGACACCCAACATGCCAGGAAAATATTTAATTTGAAAAAAATTGGCAAATAAAGAAAGTATTTAATTAGGAATATTAATATTTAAATCCCCCCTCTAATTTAGCAGAATTCTACAATATGATCAACAAAACCCTAAATATATTAATACATTAAGCTTCTTGAGTGTTTTGACACCCAACATGCCAGGAAAATATTTAATTTGAAAAAAATTAGCAAATAAAGAAAGTATTTAATTAGGAATATTAATATTTAAATCCCCCCTCTAATTTAGCAGAATTCTACAATATGATCAACAAAACCCTAAATATATTAAATCATTCAGCTTCATGAGTGTTTTGACACCCAACATGCCAGGAAGATATTTAATTTAAAAAAAATTAGCAAATAAAGAAAGTATTTAATGAGGAATATTAATATTTAAATCCCCCCTCTAATTTAGCAGAATTCTACAATATGATCAACAAAACCCTAAATATATTAATACATTAAGCTTCTTGAGTGTTTTGACACCCAACATACCAGGAATATATTTAATTTAAAAAAAATTAGCAAATAAAGAAAGTATTTAATGAGGAATATTAATATTTATTCCCCCCCTCTAATTTAGCAGAATTCTACAATATGACCAACAAAACCCTAAATATATTAATACATTAAGCTTCTTGAGTGTTTTGACACCCAACATGCCAGGAAAATATTTAATTTGAAAAAAATTAGCAAATAAGGAAAGTATTTAATGAGGAATATTAATATTTAAATCCCCCCTCTAATTTAGCAGAATTCTACAATATGATCAACAAAACCCTAAATATATTAAATCATTCAGCTTCATGAGTGTTTTGACACCCAACATGCCAGGAATATATTTAATTTAAAAAAAATAGCAAATAAAGAAAGTATTTAATGAGGAATATTAATATTTATTCCCCCCCTCTAATTTAGCAGAATTCTACAATATGACCAACAAAACCCTAAATATATTAATACATTAAGCTTCTTGAGTGTTTTGACACCCAACATGCCAGGAAAATATTTAATTTGAAAAAAATTAGCAAATAAAGAAAGTATTTAATTAGGAATATTAATATTTAAATCCCCCCTCTAATTTAGCAGAATTCTACAATATGATCAACAAAACCCTAAATATATTAAAACATTAAGCTTCTTGAGTGTTTTGACACCCAACATGCCAGGAAAATATTTAATTTGAAAAAAATTAGCAAATAAAGAAAGTATTTAATTAGGAATATTAATATTTAAATCCCCCCTCTAATTTAGCAGAATTCTACAATATGATCAACAAAACCCTAAATATATTAATACATTAAGCTTCTTGAGTGTTTTGACACCCAACATGCCAGGAAAATATTTAATTTAAAAAAAATTAGCAAATAAAGAAAGTATTTAATGAGGAATATTAATATTTAAATCCCCCCTCTAATTTAGCAGAATTCTACAATATGATCAACAAAACCCTAAATATATTAATACATTAAGCTTCTTGAGTGTTTTGACACCCAACATGCCAGGAAAATATTTAATTTGAAAAAAATTAGCAAATAAAGAAAGTATTTAATGAGGAATATTAATATTTAAATCCCTCTCTAATTTAGCAGAATTCTACAATATGAACAACAAAACCCTAAATATATTAATACATTAAGCTTCTTGAGTGTTTTGACACCCAACATGCCAGGAAAGTATTTAATTTAAAAAAAATTAGCAAATAAAGAAAGTATTTAATGAGGAATATTAATATTTAAATCCCCCCTCTAATTTAGCAGAATTCTACAATATGATCAACAAAACCCTAAATATATTAATACATTAAGCTTCTTGAGTGTTTTGACACCCAACATACCAGGAATATATTTAATTTAAAAAAAATTAGCAAATAAAGAAAGTATTTAATGAGGAATATTAATATTTATTCCCCCCCTCTAATTTAGCAGAATTCTACAATATGACCAACAAAACCCTAAATATATTAATACATTAAGCTTCTTGAGTGTTTTGACACCCAACATGCCAGGAAAATATTTAATTTGAAAAAAATTAGCAAATAAGGAAAGTATTTAATGAGGAATATTAATATTTAAATCCCCCCTCTAATTTAGCAGAATTCTACAATATGATCAACAAAACCCTAAATATATTAAATCATTCAGCTTCATGAGTGTTTTGACACCCAACATGCCAGGAATATATTTAATTTAAAAAAAATAGCAAATAAAGAAAGTATTTAAGGAGGAATATTAATATTTATTCCCCCCCTCTAATTTAGCAGAATTCTACAATATGACCAACAAAACCCTAAATATATTAATACATTAAGCTTCTTGAGTGTTTTGACACCCAACATGCCAGGAAAATATTTAATTTGAAAAAAATTAGCAAATAAGGAAAGTATTTAATGAGGAATATTAATATTTAAATCCCCCCTCTAATTTAGCAGAATTCTACAATATGACCAACAAAACCCTAAATATATTAATACATTAAGCTTCTTGAGTGTTTTGACACCCAACATGCCAGGAAAATATTTAATTTGAAAAAAATTAGCAAATAAGGAAAGTATTTAATGAGGAATATTAATATTTAAATCCCCCCTCTAATTTAGCAGAGTTCTACAATATGACCAACAAAACCCTAAATATATTAATACATTAAGCTTCTTGAGTGTTTTGACACCCAACATGCCAGGAAAATATTTAATTTGAAAAAAATTAGCAAATAAAGAAAGTATTTAATTAGGAATATTAATATTTAAATCCCCCCTCTAATTTAGCAGAATTCTACAATATGATCAACAAAACCCTAAATATATTAAATAATTCAGCTTCATGAGTGTTTTGACACCCAACATGCCAGGAAGATATTTAATTTAAAAAAAATTAGCAAATAAAGAAAGTATTTAATGAGGAATATTAATATTTAAATCCCCCCTCTAATTTAGCAGAATTCTACAATATGATCAACAAAACCCTAAATATATTAATACATTAAGCTTCTTGAGTGTTTTGACACCCAACATGCCAGGAAAGTATTTAATTTAAAAAAAATTAGCAAATAAAGAAAGTATTTAATGAGGAATATTTATATTTAAATCCCCCCTCTAATTTAGCAGAATTCTACAATATGATCAACAAAACCCTAAATATATTAAATCATTCAGCTTCATGAGTGTTTTGACACCCAACATGCCAGGAAAATATTTAATTTGAAAAAAATTAGCAAATAAAGAAAGTATTTAATGAGGAATATTAATATTTAAATCCCTCTCTAATTTAGCAGAATTCTACAATATGAACAACAAAACCCTAAATATATTAATACATTAAGCTTCTTGAGTGTTTTGACACCCAACATGCCAGGAAAGTATTTAATTTAAAAAAAATTAGCAAATAAAGAAAGTATTTAATGAGGAATATTAATATTTAAATCCCCCCTCTAATTTAGCAGAATTCTACAATATGATCAACAAAACCCTAAATATATTAATACATTAAGCTTCTTGAGTGTTTTGACACCCAACATACCAGGAATATATTTAATTTAAAAAAAATTAGCAAATAAAGAAAGTATTTAATGAGGAATATTAATATTTATTCCCCCCCTCTAATTTAGCAGAATTCTACAATATGACCAACAAAACCCTAAATATATTAATACATTAAGCTTCTTGAGTGTTTTGACACCCAACATGCCAGGAAAATATTTAATTTGAAAAAAATTAGCAAATAAGGAAAGTATTTAATGAGGAATATTAATATTTAAATCCCCCCTCTAATTTAGCAGAATTCTACAATATGATCAACAAAACCCTAAATATATTAAATCATTCAGCTTCATGAGTGTTTTGACACCCAACATGCCAGGAATATATTTAATTTAAAAAAAATAGCAAATAAAGAAAGTATTTAATGAGGAATATTAATATTTATTCCCCCCCTCTAATTTAGCAGAATTCTACAATATGACCAACAAAACCCTAAATATATTAATACATTAAGCTTCTTGAGTGTTTTGACACCCAACATGCCAGGAAAATATTTAATTTGAAAAAAATTAGCAAATAAGGAAAGTATTTAATGAGGAATATTAATATTTAAATCCCCCCTCTAATTTAGCAGAATTCTACAATATGACCAACAAAACCCTAAATATATTAATACATTAAGCTTCTTGAGTGTTTTGACACCCAACATGCCAGGAAAATATTTAATTTGAAAAAAATTAGCAAATAAGGAAAGTATTTAATGAGGAATATTAATATTTAAATCCCCCCTCTAATTTAGCAGAGTTCTACAATATGACCAACAAAACCCTAAATATATTAATACATTAAGCTTCTTGAGTGTTTTGACACCCAACATGCCAGGAAAATATTTAATTTGAAAAAAATTAGCAAATAAAGAAAGTATTTAATTAGGAATATTAATATTTAAATCCCCCCTCTAATTTAGCAGAATTCTACAATATGATCAACAAAACCCTAAATATATTAAATAATTCAGCTTCATGAGTGTTTTGACACCCAACATGCCAGGAAGATATTTAATTTAAAAAAAATTAGCAAATAAAGAAAGTATTTAATGAGGAATATTAATATTTAAATCCCCCCTCTAATTTAGCAGAATTCTACAATATGATCAACAAAACCCTAAATATATTAATACATTAAGCTTCTTGAGTGTTTTGACACCCAACATGCCAGGAAAGTATTTAATTTAAAAAAAATTAGCAAATAAAGAAAGTATTTAATGAGGAATATTTATATTTAAATCCCCCCTCTAATTTAGCAGAATTCTACAATATGATCAACAAAACCCTAAATATATTAAATCATTCAGCTTCATGAGTGTTTTGACACCCAACATGCCAGGAAAATATTTAATTTGAAAAAAATTAGCAAATAAAGAAAGTATTTAATGAGGAATATTAATATTTTAATCCCCCCTCTAATTTAGCAGAATTCTACAATATGATCAACAAAACCCTAAATATATTAATACATTAAGCTTCTTGAGTGTTTTGACACCCAACATGCCAGGAAAATATTTAATTTGAAAAAAATTAGCAAATAAAGAAAGTATTTAATTAGGAATATTAATATTTAAATCCCCCCTCTAATTTAGCAGAATTCTACAATATGATCAACAAAACCCTAAATATATTAATACATTAAGCTTCTTGAGTGTTTTGACACCCAACATGCCAGGAAAATATTTAATTTGAAAAAAATTAGCAAATAAAGAAAGTATTTAATTAGGAATATTAATATTTAAATCCCCTCTCTAATTTAGCAGAATTCTACAATATGATCAACAAAACCCTAAATATATTAATACATTAAGCTTCTTGAGTGTTTTGACACCCAACATGCCAGGAAAATATTTAATTTAAAAAAAATTAGCAAATAAAGAAAGTATTTAATGAGGAATATTAATATTTAAATCCCCCCTCTAATTTAGCAGAATTCTACAATATGATCAACAAAACCCTAAATATATTAATACATTAAGCTTCTTGAGTGTTTTGACACCCAACATACCGGGAATATATTTAATTTAAAAAAAATTAGCAAATAAAGAAAGTATTTAATGAGGAATATTAATATTTAAATCCCCCCTCTAATTTAGCAGAATTCTACAATATGACCAACAAAACCCTAAATATATTATTACATTAAGCTTCTTGAGTGTTTTGACACCCAACATGCCAGGAAGATTTTTAATTTAAAAAAAATTAGCAAATAAAGAAAGTATTTAATGAGGAATATTAATATTTATTCCCCCCCTCTAATTTAGCAGAATTCTACAATATGACCAACAAAACCCTAAATATATTAATACATTAAGCTTCTTGAGTGTTTTGACACCCAACATGCCAGGAAAATATTTAATTTAAAAAAAATTAGCAAATAAAGAAAGTATTTAATGAGGAATATTTATATTTAAATCCCCCCTCTAATTTAGCAGAATTCTACAATATGATCAACAAAACCCTAAATATATTAATACATTAAGCTTCTTGAGTGTTTTGACACCCAACATGCCAGGAAAATATTTAATTTGAAAAAAATTAGCAAATAAGGAAAGTATTTAATGAGGAATATTAATATTTAAATCCCCCCTCTAATTTAGCAGAATTCTACAATATGATCAACAAAACCCTAAATATATTAAATCATTCAGCTTCATGAGTGTTTTGACACCCAACATGCCAGGAATATATTTAATTTAAAAAAAATAGCAAATAAAGAAAGTATTTAATGAGGAATATTAATATTTATTCCCCCCCTCTAATTTAGCAGAATTCTACAATATGACCAACAAAACCCTAAATATATTAATACATTAAGCTTCTTGAGTGTTTTGACACCCAACATGCCAGGAAAATATTTAATTTGAAAAAAATTAGCAAATAAAGAAAGTATTTAATTAGGAATATTAATATTTAAATCCCCCCTCTAATTTAGCAGAATTCTACAATATGATCAACAAAACCCTAAATATATTAAAACATTAAGCTTCTTGAGTGTTTTGACACCCAACATGCCAGGAAAATATTTAATTTGAAAAAAATTAGCAAATAAAGAAAGTATTTAATTAGGAATATTAATATTTAAATCCCCCCTCTAATTTAGCAGAATTCTACAATATGATCAACAAAACCCTAAATATATTAATACATTAAGCTTCTTGAGTGTTTTGACACCCAACATGCCAGGAAAATATTTAATTTAAAAAAAATTAGCAAATAAAGAAAGTATTTAATGAGGAATATTAATATTTAAATCCCCCCTCTAATTTAGCAGAATTCTACAATATGATCAACAAAACCCTAAATATATTAATACATTAAGCTTCTTGAGTGTTTTGACACCCAACATGCCAGGAAAATATTTAATTTGAAAAAAATTAGCAAATAAAGAAAGTATTTAATGAGGAATATTAATATTTAAATCCCTCTCTAATTTAGCAGAATTCTACAATATGAACAACAAAACCCTAAATATATTAATACATTAAGCTTCTTGAGTGTTTTGACACCCAACATGCCAGGAAAGTATTTAATTTAAAAAAAATTAGCAAATAAAGAAAGTATTTAATGAGGAATATTAATATTTAAATCCCCCCTCTAATTTAGCAGAATTCTACAATATGATCAACAAAACCCTAAATATATTAATACATTAAGCTTCTTGAGTGTTTTGACACCCAACATACCAGGAATATATTTAATTTAAAAAAAATTAGCAAATAAAGAAAGTATTTAATGAGGAATATTAATATTTATTCCCCCCCTCTAATTTAGCAGAATTCTACAATATGACCAACAAAACCCTAAATATATTAATACATTAAGCTTCTTGAGTGTTTTGACACCCAACATGCCAGGAAAATATTTAATTTGAAAAAAATTAGCAAATAAGGAAAGTATTTAATGAGGAATATTAATATTTAAATCCCCCCTCTAATTTAGCAGAATTCTACAATATGATCAACAAAACCCTAAATATATTAAATCATTCAGCTTCATGAGTGTTTTGACACCCAACATGCCAGGAATATATTTAATTTAAAAAAAATAGCAAATAAAGAAAGTATTTAATGAGGAATATTAATATTTATTCCCCCCCTCTAATTTAGCAGAATTCTACAATATGACCAACAAAACCCTAAATATATTAATACATTAAGCTTCTTGAGTGTTTTGACACCCAACATGCCAGGAAAATATTTAATTTGAAAAAAATTAGCAAATAAGGAAAGTATTTAATGAGGAATATTAATATTTAAATCCCCCCTCTAATTTAGCAGAATTCTACAATATGACCAACAAAACCCTAAATATATTAATACATTAAGCTTCTTGAGTGTTTTGACACCCAACATGCCAGGAAAATATTTAATTTGAAAAAAATTAGCAAATAAGGAAAGTATTTAATGAGGAATATTAATATTTAAATCCCCCCTCTAATTTAGCAGAGTTCTACAATATGACCAACAAAACCCTAAATATATTAATACATTAAGCTTCTTGAGTGTTTTGACACCCAACATGCCAGGAAAATATTTAATTTGAAAAAAATTAGCAAATAAAGAAAGTATTTAATTAGGAATATTAATATTTAAATCCCCCCTCTAATTTAGCAGAATTCTACAATATGATCAACAAAACCCTAAATATATTAAATAATTCAGCTTCATGAGTGTTTTGACACCCAACATGCCAGGAAGATATTTAATTTAAAAAAAATTAGCAAATAAAGAAAGTATTTAATGAGGAATATTAATATTTAAATCCCCCCTCTAATTTAGCAGAATTCTACAATATGATCAACAAAACCCTAAATATATTAATACATTAAGCTTCTTGAGTGTTTTGACACCCAACATGCCAGGAAAGTATTTAATTTAAAAAAAATTAGCAAATAAAGAAAGTATTTAATGAGGAATATTTATATTTAAATCCCCCCTCTAATTTAGCAGAATTCTACAATATGATCAACAAAACCCTAAATATATTAAATCATTCAGCTTCATGAGTGTTTTGACACCCAACATGCCAGGAAAATATTTAATTTGAAAAAAATTAGCAAATAAAGAAAGTATTTAATGAGGAATATTAATATTTTAATCCCCCCTCTAATTTAGCAGAATTCTACAATATGATCAACAAAACCCTAAATATATTAATACATTAAGCTTCTTGAGTGTTTTGACACCCAACATGCCAGGAAAATATTTAATTTGAAAAAAATTAGCAAATAAAGAAAGTATTTAATTAGGAATATTAATATTTAAATCCCCCCTCTAATTTAGCAGAATTCTACAATATGATCAACAAAACCCTAAATATATTAATACATTAAGCTTCTTGAGTGTTTTGACACCCAACATGCCAGGAAAATATTTAATTTGAAAAAAATTAGCAAATAAAGAAAGTATTTAATTAGGAATATTAATATTTAAATCCCCTCTCTAATTTAGCAGAATTCTACAATATGATCAACAAAACCCTAAATATATTAATACATTAAGCTTCTTGAGTGTTTTGACACCCAACATGCCAGGAAAATATTTAATTTAAAAAAAATTAGCAAATAAAGAAAGTATTTAATGAGGAATATTAATATTTAAATCCCCCCTCTAATTTAGCAGAATTCTACAATATGATCAACAAAACCCTAAATATATTAATACATTAAGCTTCTTGAGTGTTTTGACACCCAACATACCGGGAATATATTTAATTTAAAAAAAATTAGCAAATAAAGAAAGTATTTAATGAGGAATATTAATATTTAAATCCCCCCTCTAATTTAGCAGAATTCTACAATATGACCAACAAAACCCTAAATATATTATTACATTAAGCTTCTTGAGTGTTTTGACACCCAACATGCCAGGAAGATTTTTAATTTAAAAAAAATTAGCAAATAAAGAAAGTATTTAATGAGGAATATTAATATTTATTCCCCCCCTCTAATTTAGCAGAATTCTACAATATGACCAACAAAACCCTAAATATATTAATACATTAAGCTTCTTGAGTGTTTTGACACCCAACATGCCAGGAAAATATTTAATTTAAAAAAAATTAGCAAATAAAGAAAGTATTTAATGAGGAATATTTATATTTAAATCCCCCCTCTAATTTAGCAGAATTCTACAATATGATCAACAAAACCCTAAATATATTAATACATTAAGCTTCTTGAATGTTTTGAAACCCAACATGCCAGGAAAATATTTAATTTGAAAAAAATTAGCAATTAAAGAAAGTATTTAATGAGGAATATTTATATTTAAATCCCCCCTCTAATTTAGCAGAATTCTACAATATGATCAACAAAACCCTAAATATATTAATACATTAAGCTTCTTGAGTGTTTTGACACCCAACATGCCAGGAAAATATTTAATTTAAAAAAAATTAGCAAATAAAGAAAGTATTTAATGAGGAATATTAATATTTAAATCCCCCCTCTAATTTAGCAGAATTCTACAATATGATCAACAAAACCCTAAATATATTAATACATTAAGCTTCTTGAGTGTTTTGACACCCAACATGCCAGGAAAATATTTAATTTGAAAAAAATTAGCAAATAAAGAAAGTATTTAATTAGGAATATTAATATTTAAATCCCCTCTCTAATTTAGCAGAATTCTACAATATGATCAACAAAACCCTAAATATATTAATACATTAAGCTTCTTGAGTGTTTTGACACCCAACATGCCAGGAAAATATTTAATTTAAAAAAAATTAGCAAATAAAGAAAGTATTTAATGAGGAATATTAATATTTAAATCCCCCCTCTAATTTAGCAGAATTCTACAATATGATCAACAAAACCCTAAATATATTAATACATTAAGCTTCTTGAGTGTTTTGACACCCAACATACCGGGAATATATTTAATTTAAAAAAAATTAGCAAATAAATAAAGTATTTAATGAGGAATATTAATATTTAAATCCCCCCTCTAATTTAGCAGAATTCTACAATATGACCAACAAAACCCTAAATATATTATTACATTAAGCTTCTTGAGTGTTTTGACACCCAACATGCCAGGAAGATTTTTAATTTAAAAAAAATTAGCAAATAACGAAAGTATTTAATGAGGAATATTAATATTTATTCCCCCCCTCTAATTTAGCAGAATTCTACAATATGACCAACAAAACCCTAAATATATTAATACATTAAGCTTCTTGAGTGTTTTGACACCCAACATGCCAGGAAAATATTTAATTTAAAAAAAATTAGCAAATAAAGAAAGTATTTAATGAGGAATATTTATATTTAAATCCCCCCTCTAATTTAGCAGAATTCTACAATATGATCAACAAAACCCTAAATATATTAATACATTAAGCTTCTTGAATGTTTTGAAACCCAACATGCCAGGAAAATATTTAATTTAAAAAAAATAGCAAATAAAGAAAGTATTTAATGAGGAATATTAATATTTATTCCCCCCCTCTAATTTAGCAGAATTCTACAATATGACCAACAAAACCCTAAATATATTAATACATTAAGCTTCTTGAGTGTTTTGACACCCAACATGCCAGGAAAATATTTAATTTGAAAAAAATTAGCAAATAAGGAAAGTATTTAATGAGGAATATTAATATTTAAATCCCCCCTCTAATTTAGCAGAATTCTACAATATGACCAACAAAACCCTAAATATATTAATACATTAAGCTTCTTGAGTGTTTTGACACCCAACATGCCAGGAAAATATTTAATTTGAAAAAAATTAGCAAATAAGGAAAGTATTTAATGAGGAATATTAATATTTAAATCCCCCCTCTAATTTAGCAGAGTTCTACAATATGACCAACAAAACCCTAAATATATTAATACATTAAGCTTCTTGAGTGTTTTGACACCCAACATGCCAGGAAAATATTTAATTTGAAAAAAATTAGCAAATAAAGAAAGTATTTAATTAGGAATATTAATATTTAAATCCCCCCTCTAATTTAGCAGAATTCTACAATATGATCAACAAAACCCTAAATATATTAAATAATTCAGCTTCATGAGTGTTTTGACACCCAACATGCCAGGAAGATATTTAATTTAAAAAAAATTAGCAAATAAAGAAAGTATTTAATGAGGAATATTAATATTTAAATCCCCCCTCTAATTTAGCAGAATTCTACAATATGATCAACAAAACCCTAAATATATTAATACATTAAGCTTCTTGAGTGTTTTGACACCCAACATGCCAGGAAAGTATTTAATTTAAAAAAAATTAGCAAATAAAGAAAGTATTTAATGAGGAATATTTATATTTAAATCCCCCCTCTAATTTAGCAGAATTCTACAATATGATCAACAAAACCCTAAATATATTAAATCATTCAGCTTCATGAGTGTTTTGACACCCAACATGCCAGGAAAATATTTAATTTGAAAAAAATTAGCAAATAAAGAAAGTAATTAATGAGGAATATTAATATTTTAATCCCCCCTCTAATTTAGCAGAATTCTACAATATGATCAACAAAACCCTAAATATATTAATACATTAAGCTTCTTGAGTGTTTTGACACCCAACATGCCAGGAAAATATTTAATTTGAAAAAAATTAGCAAATAAAGAAAGTATTTAATTAGGAATATTAATATTTAAATCCCCCCTCTAATTTAGCAGAATTCTACAATATGATCAACAAAACCCTAAATATATTAATACATTAAGCTTCTTGAGTGTTTTGACACCCAACATGCCAGGAAAATATTTAATTTGAAAAAAATTAGCAAATAAAGAAAGTATTTAATTAGGAATATTAATATTTAAATCCCCTCTCTAATTTAGCAGAATTCTACAATATGATCAACAAAACCCTAAATATATTAATACATTAAGCTTCTTGAGTGTTTTGACACCCAACATGCCAGGAAAATATTTAATTTAAAAAAAATTAGCAAATAAAGAAAGTATTTAATGAGGAATATTAATATTTAAATCCCCCCTCTAATTTAGCAGAATTCTACAATATGATCAACAAAACCCTAAATATATTAATACATTAAGCTTCTTGAGTGTTTTGACACCCAACATACCGGGAATATATTTAATTTAAAAAAAATTAGCAAATAAAGAAAGTATTTAATGAGGAATATTAATATTTAAATCCCCCCTCTAATTTAGCAGAATTCTACAATATGACCAACAAAACCCTAAATATATTATTACATTAAGCTTCTTGAGTGTTTTGACACCCAACATGCCAGGAAGATTTTTAATTTAAAAAAAATTAGCAAATAAAGAAAGTATTTAATGAGGAATATTAATATTTATTCCCCCCCTCTAATTTAGCAGAATTCTACAATATGACCAACAAAACCCTAAATATATTAATACATTAAGCTTCTTGAGTGTTTTGACACCCAACATGCCAGGAAAATATTTAATTTAAAAAAAATTAGCAAATAAAGAAAGTATTTAATGAGGAATATTTATATTTAAATCCCCCCTCTAATTTAGCAGAATTCTACAATATGATCAACAAAACCCTAAATATATTAATACATTAAGCTTCTTGAATGTTTTGAAACCCAACATGCCAGGAAAATATTTAATTTGAAAAAAATTAGCAATTAAAGAAAGTATTTAATGAGGAATATTTATATTTAAATCCCCCCTCTAATTTAGCAGAATTCTACAATATGATCAACAAAACCCTAAATATATTAATACATTAAGCTTCTTGAGTGTTTTGACACCCAACATGCCAGGAAAATATTTAATTTAAAAAAAATTAGCAAATAAAGAAAGTATTTAATGAGGAATATTAATATTTAAATCCCCCCTCTAATTTAGCAGAATTCTACAATATGATCAACAAAACCCTAAATATATTAATACATTAAGCTTCTTGAGTGTTTTGACACCCAACATGCCAGGAAAATATTTAATTTGAAAAAAATTAGCAAATAAAGAAAGTATTTAATTAGGAATATTAATATTTAAATCCCCTCTCTAATTTAGCAGAATTCTACAATATGATCAACAAAACCCTAAATATATTAATACATTAAGCTTCTTGAGTGTTTTGACACCCAACATGCCAGGAAAATATTTAATTTGAAAAAAATTAGCAAATAAAGAAAGTATTTAATTAGGAATATTAATATTTAAATCCCCTCTCTAATTTAGCAGAATTCTACAATATGATCAACAAAACCCTAAATATATTAATACATTAAGCTTCTTGAGTGTTTTGACACCCAACATGCCAGGAAAATATTTAATTTAAAAAAAATTAGCAAATAAAGAAAGTATTTAATGAGGAATATTAATATTTATTCCCCCCCTCTAATTTAGCAGAATTCTACAATATGACCAACAAAACCCTAAATATATTAATACATTAAGCTTCTTGAGTGTTTTGACACCCAACATGCCAGGAAAATATTTAATTTAAAAAAAATTAGCAAATAAAGAAAGTATTTAATGAGGAATATTTATATTTAAATCCCCCCTCTAATTTAGCAGAATTCTACAATATGATCAACAAAACCCTAAATATATTAATACATTAAGCTTCTTGAATGTTTTGAAACCCAACATGCCAGGAAAATATTTAATTTGAAAAAAATTAGCAATTAAAGAAAGTATTTAATGAGGAATATTTATATTTAAATCCCCCCTCTAATTTAGCAGAATTCTACAATATGATCAACAAAACCCTAAATATATTAATACATTAAGCTTCTTGAGTGTTTTGACACCCAACATGCCAGGAAAATATTTAATTTAAAAAAAATTAGCAAATAAAGAAAGTATTTAATGAGGAATATTAATATTTAAATCCCCCCTCTAATTTAGCAGAATTCTACAATATGATCAACAAAACCCTAAATATATTAATACATTAAGCTTCTTGAGTGTTTTGACACCCAACATGCCAGGAAAATATTTAATTTGAAAAAAATTAGCAAATAAAGAAAGTATTTAATTAGGAATATTAATATTTAAATCCCCTCTCTAATTTAGCAGAATTCTACAATATGATCAACAAAACCCTAAATATATTAATACATTAAGCTTCTTGAGTGTTTTGACACCCAACATGCCAGGAAAATATTTAATTTAAAAAAAATTAGCAAATAAAGAAAGTATTTAATGAGGAATATTAATATTTAAATCCCCCCTCTAATTTAGCAGAATTCTACAATATGATCAACAAAACCCTAAATATATTAATACATTAAGCTTCTTGAGTGTTTTGACACCCAACATACCGGGAATATATTTAATTTAAAAAAAATTAGCAAATAAAGAAAGTATTTAATGAGGAATATTAATATTTAAATCCCCCCTCTAATTTAGCAGAATTCTACAATATGACCAACAAAACCCTAAATATATTATTACATTAAGCTTCTTGAGTGTTTTGACACCCAACATGCCAGGAAGATTTTTAATTTAAAAAAAATTAGCAAATAAAGAAAGTATTTAATGAGGAATATTAATATTTAAATCCCCCCTCTAATTTAGCAGAATTCTACAATATGATCAACAAAACCCTAAATATATTAAATCATTCAGCTTCATGAGTGTTTTGACACCCAACATGCCAGGAAAATATTTAATTTGAAAAAAATTAGCAAATAAAGAAAGTATTTAATGAGGAATATTAATATTTTAATCCCCCCTCTAATTTAGCAGAATTGTACAATATGATCAACAAAACCCTAAATATATTAATACATTAAGCTTCTTGAGTGTTTTGACACCCAACATGCCAGGAAAATATTTAATTTGAAAAAAATTAGCAAATAAAGAAAGTATTTAATTAGGAATATTAATATTTAAATCCCCCCTCTAATTTAGCAGAATTCTACAATATGATCAACAAAACCCTAAATATATTAATACATTAAGCTTCTTGAGTGTTTTGACACCCAACATGCCAGGAAAATATTTAATTTGAAAAAAATTAGCAAATAAAGAAAGTATTTAATTAGGAATATTAATATTTAAATCCCCTCTCTAATTTAGCAGAATTCTACAATATGATCAACAAAACCCTAAATATATTAATACATTAAGCTTCTTGAGTGTTTTGACACCCAACATGCCAGGAAAATATTTAATTTAAAAAAAATTAGCAAATAAAGAAAGTATTTAATGAGGAATATTAATATTTAAATCCCCCCTCTAATTTAGCAGAATTCTACAATATGATCAACAAAACCCTAAATATATTAATACATTAAGCTTCTTGAGTGTTTTGACACCCAACATACCGGGAATATATTTAATTTAAAAAAAATTAGCAAATAAAGAAAGTATTTAATGAGGAATATTAATATTTATTCCCCCCCTCTAATTTAGCAGAATTCTACAATATGACCAACAAAACCCTAAATATATTAATACATTAAGCTTCTTGAGTGTTTTGACACCCAACATACCAGGAATATATTTAATTTAAAAAAAATTAGCAAATAAAGAAAGTATTTAATGAGGAATATTAATATTTATTCCCCCCCTCTAATTTAGCAGAATTCTACAATATGACCAACAAAACCCTAAATATATTAATACATTAAGCTTCTTAAGTGTTTTGACACCCAACATACCAGGAATATATTTAATTTAATAAAAATTAGCAAATAAAGAAAGTATTTAATGAGGAATATTAATATTTATTCCCCCCCTCTAATTTAGCAGAATTCTACAATATGAACAACAAAACCCTAAATATATTAATACATTAAGCTTCTTGAGTGTTTTGACACCCAACATGCCAGGAAAATATTTAATTTGAAAAAAATTAGCAAATAAGGAAAGTATTTAATGAGGAATATTAATATTTAAATCCCCCCTCTAATTTAGCAGAATTCTACAATATGACCAACAAAACCCTAAATATATTAATACATTAAGCTTCTTGAGTGTTTTGACACCTAACATGCCAGGAAAATATTTCATTTGAAAAAAATTAGCAAATAAAGAAAGTATTTAATGAGGAATATTAATATTTAAATCCCCCCTCAAATTTAGCAGAATTATACAATATAATCAACAAAACCCTAAATATATTAATACATAAAGCTTCTTGAGTGTTTTGACACCCAACATGCCAGGAAAATATTTAATTTAAAAAAAATTAGCAAATAAAGAAAGTATTTAATGAGGAATATTAATATTTAATTCCCCCTCTAATTTAGCAGAATTCTACAATATGATCAACAAAACCCTAAATATATTAATACATTAAGCTTCTTGATTGTTTTGACACCCAACATGCCAGGAAAATATTTAATTTAAAAAAAATTAGCAAATAAAGAAAGTATTTAATGAGGAATATTTATATTTAAATCCCCCCTCTAATTTAGCAGAATTCTACAATATGATCAACAAAACCCTAAATATATTAAATCATTCAGCTTCATGAGTGTTTTGACACCCAACATGCCAGGAAAATATTTAATTTGAAAAAAATTAGCAAATAAAGAAAGTATTTAATGAGGAATATTAATATTTAAATCCCCCCTCTAATTTAGCAGAATTCTACAATATGATCAACAAAACCCTAAATATAATAATACATTAAGCTTCTTGAGTGTTTTGACACCCAACATGCCAGGAAAATATTTAATTTAAAAAAAATTAGCAAATAAAGAAAGTATTTAATGAGGAATATTAATATTTAAATCCCCCCTCTAATTTAGCAGAATTCTACAATATGATCAACAAAACCCTAAATATATTATTACATTAAGCTTCTTGAGTGTTTTGACACCCAACATGCCAGGAAGATTTTTAATTTAAAAAAAATTAGCAAATAAAGAAAGTATTTAATGAGGAATATTAATATTTAAATCCCCCCTCTAATTTAGCAGAATTCTACAATATGATCAACAAAACCCTAAATATATTAAATCATTCAGCTTCATGAGTGTTTTGACACCCAACATGCCAGGAAAATATTTAATTTGAAAAAAATTAGCAAATAAAGAAAGTATTTAATGAGGAATATTAATATTTATTCCCCCCCTCTAATTTAGCAGAATTCTACAATATGACCAACAAAACCCTAAATATATTAATACATTAAGCTTCTTGAGTGTTTTGACACCCAACATGCCAGGAAAATATTTAATTTGAAAAAAATTAGCAAATAAGGAAAGTATTTAATGAGGAATATTAATATTTAAATCCCCCCTCTAATTTAGCAGAATTCTACAATATGACCAACAAAACCCTAAATATATTAATACATTAAGCTTCTTGAGTGTTTTGACACCCAACATGCCAGGAAAATATTTAATTTGAAAAAAATTAGCAAATAAAGAAAGTATTTAATGAGGAATATTAATATTTAAATCCCCCCTCTAATTTAGCAGAATTCTACAATACGATCAACAAAACCCTAAATATATTAATACATTAAGCTTCTTGAGTGTTTTGACACCCAACATACCAGGAATATATTTAATTTAAAAAAAATTAGCAAATAAAGAAAGTATTTAATGAGGAATATTAATATTTATTCCCCCCCTCTAATTTAGCAGAATTCTACAATATGACCAACAAAACCCTAAATATATTAATACATTAAGCTTCTTGAGTGTTTTGACACCCAACATGCCAGGAAAATATTTAATTTGAAAAAAATTAGCAAATAAAGAAAGTATTTAATTAGGAATATTAATATTTAAATCCCCCCTCTAATTTAGCAGAATTCTACAATATGATCAACAAAACCCTAAATATATTAAAACATTAAGCTTCTTGAGTGTTTTGACACCCAACATGCCAGGAAAATATTTAATTTGAAAAAAATTAGCAAATAAAGAAAGTATTTAATTAGGAATATTAATATTTAAATCCCCCCTCTAATTTAGCAGAATTCTACAATATGACCAACAAAACCCTAAATATATTAATACATTAAGCTTCTTGAGTGTTTTGACACCCAACATGCCAGGAAAATATTTAATTTAAAAAAAATTAGCAAATAAAGAAAGTATTTAATGAGGAATATTAATATTTAAATCCCCCCTCTAATTTAGCAGAATTCTACAATATGATCAACAAAACCCTAAATATATTAATACATTAAGCTTCTTGAGTGTTTTGACACCCAACATGCCAGGAAAATATTTAATTTGAAAAAAATTAGCAAATAAAGAAAGTATTTAATGAGGAATATTAATATTTAAATCCCCCCTCTAATTTAGCAGAATTCTACAATATGAACAACAAAACCCTAAATATATTAATACATTAAGCTTCTTGAGTGTTTTGACACCCAACATGCCAGGAAAATATTTAATTTGAAAAAAATTAGCAAATAAGGAAAGTATTTAATGAGGAATATTAATATTTAAATCCCCCCTCTAATTTAGCAGAATTCTACAATATGACCAACAAAACTCTAAATATATTAATACATTAAGCTTCTTGAGTGTTTTGACACCCAACATGCCAGGAAAATATTTAATTTGAAAAAAATTAGCAAATAAAGAAAGTATTTAATGAGGAATATTAATATTTAAATCCCCCCTCTAATTTAGCAGAATTCTACAATATGACCAACAAAACTCTAAATATATTAATACATTAAGCTTCTTGAGTGTTTTGACACCCAACATGCCAGGAAAATATTTAATTTGAAAAAAATTAGCAAATAAAGAAAGTATTTAATGAGGAATATTAATATTTAAATTTCCCCTCTAATTTAGCAGAATTCTACAATATGATCAACAAAACCCTAAATATATTAATACATTAAGCTTCTTGAGTGTTTTGACACCCAACATGCCAGGAAGATTTTTAATTTAAAAAAAATTAGCAAATAAAGAAAGTATTTAATGAGGAATATTAATATTTAAATCCCCCCTCTAATTTAGCAGAATTCTACAATATGATCAACAAAACCCTAAATATATTAAATCATTCAGCTTCATGAGTGTTTTGACACCCAACATGCCAGGAAAATATTTAATTTGAAAAAAATTAGCAAATAAATAAAGTATTTAATGAGGAATATTAATATTTTAATCCCCCCTCTAATTTAGCAGAATTCTACAATATGATCAACAAAACCCTAAATATATTAATACATTAAGCTTCTTGAGTGTTTTGACACCCAACATGCCAGGAAAATATTTAATTTGAAAAAAATTAGCAAATAAAGAAAGTATTTAATTAGGAATATTAATATTTAAATCCCCCCTCTAATTTAGCAGAATTCTACAATATGATCAACAAAACCCTAAATATATTAATACATTAAGCTTCTTGAGTGTTTTGACACCCAACATGCCAGGAAAATATTTAATTTGAAAAAAATTAGCAAATAAAGAAAGTATTTAATTAGGAATATTAATATTTAAATCCCCTCTCTAATTTAGCAGAATTCTACAATATGATCAACAAAACCCTAAATATATTAATACATTAAGCTTCTTGAGTGTTTTGACACCCAACATGCCAGGAAAATATTTAATTTAAAAAAAATTAGCAAATAAAGAAAGTATTTAATGAGGAATATTAATATTTAAATCCCCCCTCTAATTTAGCAGAATTCTACAATATGATCAACAAAACCCTAAATATATTAATACATTAAGCTTCTTGAGTGTTTTGACACCCAACATACCGGGAATATATTTAATTTAAAAAAAATTAGCAAATAAAGAAAGTATTTAATGAGGAATATTAATATTTAAATCCCCCCTCTAATTTAGCAGAATTCTACAATATGACCAACAAAACCCTAAATATATTATTACATTAAGCTTCTTGAGTGTTTTGACACCCAACATGCCAGGAAGATTTTTAATTTAAAAAAAATTAGCAAATAAAGAAAGTATTTAATGAGGAATATTAATATTTATTCCCCCCCCTCTAATTTAGCAGAATTCTACAATATGACCAACAAAACCCTAAATATATTAATACATTAAGCTTCTTGAGTGTTTTGACACCCAACATACCAGGAATATATTTAATTTAAAAAAAATTAGCAAATAAAGAAAGTATTTAATGAGGAATATTAATATTTATTCCCCCCCTCTAATTTAGCAGAATTCTACAATATGACCAACAAAACCCTAAATATATTAATACATTAAGCTTCTTAAGTGTTTTGACACCCAACATACCAGGAATATATTTAATTTAATAAAAATTAGCAAATAAAGAAAGTATTTAATGAGGAATATTAATATTTAAATCCCCCCTCTAATTTAGCAGAATTCTACAATATGACCAACAAAACCCTAAATATATTAATACATTAAGCTTCTTGAGTGTTTTGACACCTAACATGCCAGGAAAATATTTCATTTGAAAAAAATTAGCAAATAAAGAAAGTATTTAATGAGGAATATTAATATTTAAATCCCCCCTCAAATTTAGCAGAATTATACAATATAATCAACAAAACCCTAAATATATTAATACATAAAGCTTCTTGAGTGTTTTGACACCCAACATGCCAGGAAAATATTTAATTTAAAAAAAATTAGCAAATAAAGAAAGTATTTAATGAGGAATATTAATATTTAATTCCCCCTCTAATTTAGCAGAATTCTACAATATGATCAACAAAACCCTAAATATATTAATACATTAAGCTTCTTGAGTGTTTTGACACCCAACATGCCAGGAAAATATTTAATTTGAAAAAAATTAGCAAATAAAGAAAGTATTTAATGAGGAATATTAATATTTAAATCCCCCCTCTAATTTAGCAGAATTCTACAATATGATCAACAAAACCCTAAATATAATAATACATTAAGCTTCTTGAGTGTTTTGACACCCAACATGCCAGGAAAATATTTAATTTAAAAAAAATTAGCAAATAAAGAAAGTATTTAATGAGGAATATTAATATTTAAATCCCCCCTCTAATTTAGCAGAATTCTACAATATGATCAACAAAACCCTAAATATATTATTACATTAAGCTTCTTGAGTGTTTTGACACCCAACATGCCAGGAAGATTTTTAATTTAAAAAAAATTAGCAAATAAAGAAAGTATTTAATGAGGAATATTAATATTTAAATCCCCCCTCTAATTTAGCAGAATTCTACAATATGATCAACAAAACCCTAAATATATTAAATCATTCAGCTTCATGAGTGTTTTGACACCCAACATGCCAGGAAAATATTTAATTTGAAAAAAATTAGCAAATAAAGAAAGTATTTAATGAGGAATATTAATATTTAAATCCCCCCTCTAATTTAGCAGAATTCTACAATATGATCAACAAAACCCTAAATATATTAATACATTAAGCTTCTTGAGTGTTTTGACACCCAACATACCAGGAATATATTTAATTTAAAAAAAATTAGCAAATAAAGAAAGTATTTAATGAGGAATATTAATATTTATTCCCCCCCTCTAATTTAGCAGAATTCTACAATATGACCAACAAAACCCTAAATATATTAATACATTAAGCTTCTTGAGTGTTTTGACACCCAACATGCCAGGAAAATATTTAATTTGAAAAAAATTAGCAAATAAGGAAAGTATTTAATGAGGAATATTAATATTTAAATCCCCCCTCTAATTTAGCAGAATTCTACAATATGACCAACAAAACCCTAAATATATTAATACATTAAGCTTCTTGAGTGTTTTGACACCCAACATGCCAGGAAAATATTTAATTTGAAAAAAATTAGCAAATAAAGAAAGTATTTAATGAGGAATATTAATATTTAAATCCCCCCTCTAATTTAGCAGAATTCTACAATATGATCAACAAAACCCTAAATATATTAATACATTAAGCTTCTTGAGTGTTTTGACACCCAACATACCAGGAATATATTTAATTTAAAAAAAATTAGCAAATAAAGAAAGTATTTAATGAGGAATATTAATATTTATTCCCCCCCTCTAATTTAGCAGAATTCTACAATATGACCAACAAAACCCTAAATATATTAATACATTAAGCTTCTTGAGTGTTTTGACACCCAACATGCCAGAAAAATATTTAATTTGAAAAAAATTAGCAAATAAAGAAAGTATTTAATGAGGAATATTAATATTTAAATCCCCCCTCTAATTTAGCAGAATTCTACAATATGATCAACAAAACCCTAAATATATTAATACATTAAGCTTCTTGAGTGTTTTGACACCCAACATACCAGGAATATATTTAATTTAAAAAAAATTAGCAAATAAAGAAAGTATTTAATGAGGAATATTAATATTTATTCCCCCCCTCTAATTTAGCAGAATTCTACAATATGACCAACAAAACCCTAAATATATTAATACATTAAGCTTCTTGAGTGTTTTGACACCCAACATGCCAGGAAAATATTTAATTTGAAAAAAATTAGCAAATAAGGAAAGTATTTAATGAGGAATATTAATATTTAAATCCCCCCTCTAATTTAGCAGAATTCTACAATATGACCAACAAAACCCTAAATATATTAATACATTAAGCTTCTTGAGTGTTTTGACACCCAACATGCCAGGAAAATATTTAATTTGAAAAAAATTAGCAAATAAAGAAAGTATTTAATGAGGAATATTAATATTTAAATCCCCCCTCTAATTTAGCAGAATTCTACAATACGATCAACAAAACCCTAAATATATTAATACATTAAGCTTCTTGAGTGTTTTGACACCCAACATACCAGGAATATATTTAATTTAAAAAAAATTAGCAAATAAAGAAAGTATTTAATGAGGAATATTAATATTTATTCCCCCCCTCTAATTTAGCAGAATTCTACAATATGACCAACAAAACCCTAAATATATTAATACATTAAGCTTCTTGAGTGTTTTGACACCCAACATGCCAGGAAAATATTTAATTTGAAAAAAATTAGCAAATAAAGAAAGTATTTAATTAGGAATATTAATATTTAAATCCCCCCTCTAATTTAGCAGAATTCTACAATATGATCAACAAAACCCTAAATATATTAAAACATTAAGCTTCTTGAGTGTTTTGACACCCAACATGCCAGGAAAATATTTAATTTGAAAAAAATTAGCAAATAAAGAAAGTATTTAATTAGGAATATTAATATTTAAATCCCCCCTCTAATTTAGCAGAATTCTACAATATGATCAACAAAACCCTAAATATATTAATACATTAAGCTTCTTGAGTGTTTTGACACCCAACATGCCAGGAAAATATTTAATTTAAAAAAAATTAGCAAATAAAGAAAGTATTTAATGAGGAATATTAATATTTAAATCCCCCCTCTAATTTAGCAGAATTCTACAATATGATCAACAAAACCCTAAATATATTAATACATTAAGCTTCTTGAGTGTTTTGACACCCAACATGCCAGGAAAATATTTAATTTGAAAAAAATTAGCAAATAAAGAAAGTATTTAATGAGGAATATTAATATTTAAATCCCCCCTCTAATTTAGCAGAATTCTACAATATGAAGAACAAAACCCTAAATATATTAATACATTAAGCTTCTTGAGTGTTTTGACACCCAACATGCCAGGAAAATATTTAATTTGAAAAAAATTAGCAAATAAGGAAAGTATTTAATGAGGAATATTAATATTTAAATCCCCCCTCTAATTTAGCAGAATTCTACAATATGACCAACAAAACTCTAAATATATTAATACATTAAGCTTCTTGAGTGTTTTGACACCCAACATGCCAGGAAAATATTTAATTTGAAAAAAATTAGCAAATAAAGAAAGTATTTAATGAGGAATATTAATATTTAAATCCCCCCTCTAATTTAGCAGAATTCTACAATATGACCAACAAAACTCTAAATATATTAATACATTAAGCTTCTTGAGTGTTTTGACACCCAACATGCCAGGAAAATATTTAATTTGAAAAAAATTAGCAAATAAAGAAAGTATTTAATGAGGAATATTAATATTTAAATTTCCCCTCTAATTTAGCAGAATTCTACAATATGATCAACAAAACCCTAAATATATTAATACATTAAGCTTCTTGAGTGTTTTGACACCCAACATGCCAGGAAGATTTTTAATTTAAAAAAAATTAGCAAATAAAGAAAGTATTTAATGAGGAATATTAATATTTAAATCCCCCCTCTAATTTAGCAGAATTCTACAATATGATCAACAAAACCCTAAATATATTAAATCATTCAGCTTCATGAGTGTTTTGACACCCAACATGCCAGGAAAATATTTAATTTGAAAAAAATTAGCAAATAAAGAAAGTATTTAATGAGGAATATTAATATTTAAATCCCCCCTCTAATTTAGCAGAATTCTACAATATGATCAACAAAACCCTAAATATATTAAATCATTCAGCTTCATGAGTGTTTTGACACCCAACATGCCAGGAAAATATTTAATTTGAAAAAAATTAGCAAATAAAGAAAGTATTTAATGAGGAATATTAATATTTAAATCCCCCCTCTAATTTAGCAGAATTCTACAATATGATCAACAAAACCCTAAATATATTATTACATTAAGCTTCTTGAGTGTTTTGACACCCAACATGCCAGGAAGATTTTTAATTTAAAAAAAATTAGCAAATAAAGAAAGTATTTAATGAGGAATATTAATATTTAAATCCCCCCTCTAATTTAGCAGAATTCTACAATATGATCAACAAAACCCTAAATATATTAAATCATTCAGCTTCATGAGTGTTTTGACACCCAACATGCCAGGAAAATATTTAATTTGAAAAAAATTAGCAAATAAAGAAAGTATTTAATGAGGAATATTAATATTTAAATCCCCCCTCTAATATAGCAGAATTCTACAATATGATCAACAAAACCCTAAATATATTAATACATTAAGCTTCTTGAGTGTTTTGAAACCCAACATGCCAGGAAAATATTTAATTTGAAAAAAATTAGCAATTAAAGAAAGTATTTAATGAGGAATATTAATATTTAAATCCCCCCTCTAATTTAGCAGAATTCTACAATATGATCAACAAAACCCTAAATATATTAAATCATTCAGCTTCATGAGTGTTTTTACACCCAACATGCCGGGAAAATATTTAATTTGAAAAAAATTAGCAAATAAAGAAAGTATTTAATGGGGAATATTAATATTTAAATCCCCCCTCTAATTTAGCAGAATTCTACAATATGACCAACAAAACCCTAAATATATTAATACATTAAGCTTATTGAGTGTTTTGACACCCAACATGCCAGGAAAATATTTAATTTGAAAAAATTTAGCAAATAAAGAAAGTATTTAATGAGGAATATTAATATTTAAATCCCCCCTCTAATTTAGCAGAATTCTACAATATGACCAACAAAACCCTAAATATATTAATACATTAAGCTTATTGAGTGTTTTGACACCCAACATGCCAGGAAAATATTTAATTTGAAAAAATTTAGCAAATAAAGAAAGTATTTAATGAGGAATATTAATATTTAAATCCCCCCTCTAATTTAGCAGAATTCTACAATATGACCAACAAAACCCTAAATATATTAATACATTAAGCTTCTTGAGTGTTTTGACACCCAACATGCCAGGAAAATATTTAATTTGAAAAAAATTAGCAAATAAGGAAAGTATTTAATGAGGAATATTAATATTTAAATCCCCCCTCTAATTTAGCAGAATTCTACAATATGATCAACAAAACCCTAAATATATTATTACATTAAGCTTCTTGAGTGTTTTGACACCCAACATGCCAGGAAGATTTTTAATTTAAAAAAAATTAGCAAATAAAGAAAGTATTTAATGAGGAATATTAATATTTAAATCCCCCCTCTAATTTAGCAGAATTCTACAATATGATCAACAAAACCCTAAATATATTAAATCATTCAGCTTCATGAGTGTTTTGACACCCAACATGCCAGGAAAATATTTAATTTGAAAAAAATTAGCAAATAAAGAAAGTATTTAATGGGGAATATTAATATTTAAATCCCCCCTCTAATTTAGCAGAATTCTACAATATGACCAACAAAACCCTAAATATATTAATACATTAAGCTTATTGAGTGTTTTGACACCCAACATGCCAGGAAAATATTTAATTTGAAAAAATTTAGCAAATAAAGAAAGTATTTAATGAGGAATATTAATATTTAAATCCCCCCTCTAATTTAGCAGAATTCTACAATATGACCAACAAAACCCTAAATATATTAATACATTAAGCTTCTTGAGTGTTTTGACACCCAACATGCCAGGAAAATATTTAATTTGAAAAAAATTAGCAAATAAGGAAAGTATTTAATGAGGAATATTAATATTTAAATCCCCCCTCTAATTTAGCAGAATTCTACAATATGACCAACAAAACTCTAAATATATTAATACATTAAGCTTCTTGAGTGTTTTGACACCCAACATGCCAGGAAAATATTTAATTTGAAAAAAATTAGCAAATAAAGAAAGTATTTAATGAGGAATATTAATATTTAAATCCCCCCTCTAATTTAGCAGAATTCTACAATATGATCAACAAAACCCTAAATATATTAATACATTAAGCTTCTTGAGTGTTTTGACACCCAACATGCCAGGAAGATTTTTAATTTAAAAAAAATTAGCAATTAAAGAAAGTATTTAATGAGGAATATTTATATTTAAATCCCCCCTCTAATTTAGCAGAATTCTACAATATGATCAACAAAACCCTAAATATATTAAATCATTCAGCTTCATGAGTGTTTTGACACCCAACATGCCAGGAAAATATTTAATTTGAAAAAAATTAGCAAATAAAGAAAGTATTTAATGAGGAATATTAATATTTAAATCCCCCCTCTAATTTAGCAGAATTCTACAATATGATCAACAAAACCCTAAATATATTAATACATTAAGCTTCTTGAGTGTTTTGACACCCAACATGCCAGGAAAATATTTAATTTAAAAAAAATTAGCAAATAAAGAAAGTATTTAATGAGGAATATTAATATTTAAATCCCCCCTCTAATTTAGCAGAATTCTACAATATGATCAACAAAACCCTAAATATATTATTACATTAAGCTTCTTGAGTGTTTTGACACCCAACATGCCAGGAAGATTTTTAATTTAAAAAAAATTAGCAAATAAAGAAAGTATTTAATGAGGAATATTAATATTTAAATCCCCCCTCTAATTTAGCAGAATTCTACAATATGATCAACAAAACCCTAAATATATTAAATCATTCAGCTTCATGAGTGTTTTGACACCCAACATGCCAGGAAAATATTTAATTTGAAAAAAATTAGCAAATAAAGAAAGTATTTAATGAGGAATATTAATATTTAAATCCCCCCTCTAATTTAGCAGAATTCTACAATATGATCAACAAAACCCTAAATATATTAATACATTAAGCTTCTTGAGTGTTTTGAAACCCAACATGCCAGGAAAATATTTAATTTGAAAAAAATTAGCAATTAAAGAAAGTATTTAATGAGGAATATTAATATTTAAATCCCCCCTCTAATTTAGCAGAATTCTACAATATGACCAACAAAACTCTAAATATATTAATACATTAAGCTTCTTGAGTGTTTTGACACCCAACATGCCAGGAAAATATTTAATTTGAAAAAAATTAGCAAATAAAGAAAGTATTTAATGAGGAATATTAATATTTAAATCCCCCCTCTAATTTAGCAGAATTCTACAATATGATCAACAAAACCCTAAATATATTATTACATTAAGCTTCTTGAGTGTTTTGACACCCAACATGCCAGGAAGATTTTTAATTTAAAAAAAATTAGCAAATAAAGAAAGTATTTAATGAGGAATATTAATATTTAAATCCCCCCTCTAATTTAGCAGAATTCTACAATATGATCAACAAAACCCTAAATATATTAAATCATTCAGCTTCATGAGTGATTTGACACCCAACATGCCAGGAAAATATTTAATTTGAAAAAAATTAGCAAATAAAGAAAGTATTTAATGAGGAATGTTAATATTTAAATCCCCCCTCTAATTTAGCAGAATTCTACAATATGATCAACAAAACCCTAAATATATTAATACATTAAGCTTCTTGAGTGTTTTGAAACCCAACATGCCAGGAAAATATTTAATTTGAAAAAAATTAGCAATTAAAGAAAGTATTTAATGAGGAATATTAATATTTAAATCCCCCCTCTAATTTAGCAGAATTCTACAATATGATCAACAAAACCCTAAATATATTAAATCATTCAGCTCCATGAGTGTTTTGACACCCAACATGCCAGGAAAATATTTAATTTGAAAAAAATTAGCAAATAAAGAAAGTATTTAATGGGGAATATTAATATTTAAATCCCCCCTCTAATTTAGCAGAATTCTACAATATGACCAACAAAACCCTAAATATATTAATACATTAAGCTTATTGAGTGTTTTGACACCCAACATGCCAGGAAAATATTTAATTTGAAAAAATTTAGCAAATAAAGAAAGTATTTAATGAGGAATATTAATATTTAAATCCCCCCTCTAATTTAGCAGAATTCTACAATATGACCAACAAAACCCTAAATATATTAATACATTAAGCTTCTTGAGTGTTTTGACACCCAACATGCCAGGAAAATATTTAATTTGAAAAAAATTAGCAAATAAGGAAAGTATTTAATGAGGAATATTAATATTTAAATCCCCCCTCTAATTTAGCAGAATTCTACAATATGACCAACAAAACTCTAAATATATTAATACATTAAGCTTCTTGAGTGTTTTGACACCCAACATGCCAGGAAAATATTTAATTTGAAAAAAATTAGCAAATAAAGAAAGTATTTAATGAGGAATATTAATATTTAAATCCCCCCTCTAATTTAGCAGAATTCTACAATATGATCAACAAAACCCTAAATATATTAATACATTAAGCTTCTTGAGTGTTTTGACACCCAACATGCCAGGAAGATTTTTAATTTAAAAAAAATTAGCAAATAAAGAAAGTATTTAATGAGGAATATTAATATTTAAATCCCCCCTCTAATTTAGCAGAATTCTACAATATGATCAACAAAACCCTAAATATATTAAATCATTCAGCTTCATGAGTGTTTTGACACCCAACATGCCAGGAAAATATTTAATTTGAAAAAAATTAGCAAATAAAGAAAGTATTTAATGAGGAATATTAATATTTAAATCCCCCCTCTAATATAGCAGAATTCTACAATATGATCAACAAAACCCTAAATATATTAATACATTAAGCTTCTTGAGTGTTTTGAAACCCAACATGCCAGGAAAATATTTAATTTGAAAAAAATTAGCAATTAAAGAAAGTATTTAATGAGGAATATTAATATTTAAATCCCCCCTCTAATTTAGCAGAATTCTACAATATGATCAACAAAACCCTAAATATATTAAATCATTCAGCTTCATGAGTGTTTTTACACCCAACATGCCGGGAAAATATTTAATTTGAAAAAAATTAGCAAATAAAGAAAGTATTTAATGGGGAATATTAATATTTAAATCCCCCCTCTAATTTAGCAGAATTCTACAATATGACCAACAAAACCCTAAATATATTAATACATTAAGCTTATTGAGTGTTTTGACACCCAACATGCCAGGAAAATATTTAATTTGAAAAAATTTAGCAAATAAAGAAAGTATTTAATGAGGAATATTAATATTTAAATCCCCCCTCTAATTTAGCAGAATTCTACAATATGACCAACAAAACCCTAAATATATTAATACATTAAGCTTATTGAGTGTTTTGACACCCAACATGCCAGGAAAATATTTAATTTGAAAAAATTTAGCAAATAAAGAAAGTATTTAATGAGGAATATTAATATTTAAATCCCCCCTCTAATTTAGCAGAATTCTACAATATGACCAACAAAACCCTAAATATATTAATACATTAAGCTTCTTGAGTGTTTTGACACCCAACATGCCAGGAAAATATTTAATTTGAAAAAAATTAGCAAATAAGGAAAGTATTTAATGAGGAATATTAATATTTAAATCCCCCCTCTAATTTAGCAGAATTCTACAATATGATCAACAAAACCCTAAATATATTATTACATTAAGCTTCTTGAGTGTTTTGACACCCAACATGCCAGGAAGATTTTTAATTTAAAAAAAATTAGCAAATAAAGAAAGTATTTAATGAGGAATATTAATATTTAAATCCCCCCTCTAATTTAGCAGAATTCTACAATATGATCAACAAAACCCTAAATATATTAAATCATTCAGCTTCATGAGTGTTTTGACACCCAACATGCCAGGAAAATATTTAATTTGAAAAAAATTAGCAAATAAAGAAAGTATTTAATGGGGAATATTAATATTTAAATCCCCCCTCTAATTTAGCAGAATTCTACAATATGACCAACAAAACCCTAAATATATTAATACATTAAGCTTATTGAGTGTTTTGACACCCAACATGCCAGGAAAATATTTAATTTGAAAAAATTTAGCAAATAAAGAAAGTATTTAATGAGGAATATTAATATTTAAATCCCCCCTCTAATTTAGCAGAATTCTACAATATGACCAACAAAACCCTAAATATATTAATACATTAAGCTTCTTGAGTGTTTTGACACCCAACATGCCAGGAAAATATTTAATTTGAAAAAAATTAGCAAATAAGGAAAGTATTTAATGAGGAATATTAATATTTAAATCCCCCCTCTAATTTAGCAGAATTCTACAATATGACCAACAAAACTCTAAATATATTAATACATTAAGCTTCTTGAGTGTTTTGACACCCAACATGCCAGGAAAATATTTAATTTGAAAAAAATTAGCAAATAAAGAAAGTATTTAATGAGGAATATTAATATTTAAATCCCCCCTCTAATTTAGCAGAATTCTACAATATGATCAACAAAACCCTAAATATATTAATACATTAAGCTTCTTGAGTGTTTTGACACCCAACATGCCAGGAAGATTTTTAATTTAAAAAAAATTAGCAATTAAAGAAAGTATTTAATGAGGAATATTTATATTTAAATCCCCCCTCTAATTTAGCAGAATTCTACAATATGATCAACAAAACCCTAAATATATTAAATCATTCAGCTTCATGAGTGTTTTGACACCCAACATGCCAGGAAAATATTTAATTTGAAAAAAATTAGCAAATAAAGAAAGTATTTAATGAGGAATATTAATATTTAAATCCCCCCTCTAATTTAGCAGAATTCTACAATATGATCAACAAAACCCTAAATATATTAATACATTAAGCTTCTTGAGTGTTTTGACACCCAACATGCCAGGAAAATATTTAATTTAAAAAAAATTAGCAAATAAAGAAAGTATTTAATGAGGAATATTAATATTTAAATCCCCCCTCTAATTTAGCAGAATTCTACAATATGATCAACAAAACCCTAAATATATTATTACATTAAGCTTCTTGAGTGTTTTGACACCCAACATGCCAGGAAGATTTTTAATTTAAAAAAAATTAGCAAATAAAGAAAGTATTTAATGAGGAATATTAATATTTAAATCCCCCCTCTAATTTAGCAGAATTCTACAATATGATCAACAAAACCCTAAATATATTAAATCATTCAGCTTCATGAGTGTTTTGACACCCAACATGCCAGGAAAATATTTAATTTGAAAAAAATTAGCAAATAAAGAAAGTATTTAATGAGGAATATTAATATTTAAATCCCCCCTCTAATTTAGCAGAATTCTACAATATGATCAACAAAACCCTAAATATATTAATACATTAAGCTTCTTGAGTGTTTTGAAACCCAACATGCCAGGAAAATATTTAATTTGAAAAAAATTAGCAATTAAAGAAAGTATTTAATGAGGAATATTAATATTTAAATCCCCCCTCTAATTTAGCAGAATTCTACAATATGACCAACAAAACTCTAAATATATTAATACATTAAGCTTCTTGAGTGTTTTGACACCCAACATGCCAGGAAAATATTTAATTTGAAAAAAATTAGCAAATAAAGAAAGTATTTAATGAGGAATATTAATATTTAAATCCCCCCTCTAATTTAGCAGAATTCTACAATATGATCAACAAAACCCTAAATATATTATTACATTAAGCTTCTTGAGTGTTTTGACACCCAACATGCCAGGAAGATTTTTAATTTAAAAAAAATTAGCAAATAAAGAAAGTATTTAATGAGGAATATTAATATTTAAATCCCCCCTCTAATTTAGCAGAATTCTACAATATGATCAACAAAACCCTAAATATATTAAATCATTCAGCTTCATGAGTGATTTGACACCCAACATGCCAGGAAAATATTTAATTTGAAAAAAATTAGCAAATAAAGAAAGTATTTAATGAGGAATGTTAATATTTAAATCCCCCCTCTAATTTAGCAGAATTCTACAATATGATCAACAAAACCCTAAATATATTAATACATTAAGCTTCTTGAGTGTTTTGAAACCCAACATGCCAGGAAAATATTTAATTTGAAAAAAATTAGCAATTAAAGAAAGTATTTAATGAGGAATATTAATATTTAAATCCCCCCTCTAATTTAGCAGAATTCTACAATATGATCAACAAAACCCTAAATATATTAAATCATTCAGCTCCATGAGTGTTTTGACACCCAACATGCCAGGAAAATATTTAATTTGAAAAAAATTAGCAAATAAAGAAAGTATTTAATGGGGAATATTAATATTTAAATCCCCCCTCTAATTTAGCAGAATTCTACAATATGACCAACAAAACCCTAAATATATTAATACATTAAGCTTATTGAGTGTTTTGACACCCAACATGCCAGGAAAATATTTAATTTGAAAAAATTTAGCAAATAAAGAAAGTATTTAATGAGGAATATTAATATTTAAATCCCCCCTCTAATTTAGCAGAATTCTACAATATGACCAACAAAACCCTAAATATATTAATACATTAAGCTTCTTGAGTGTTTTGACACCCAACATGCCAGGAAAATATTTAATTTGAAAAAAATTAGCAAATAAGGAAAGTATTTAATGAGGAATATTAATATTTAAATCCCCCCTCTAATTTAGCAGAATTCTACAATATGACCAACAAAACTCTAAATATATTAATACATTAAGCTTCTTGAGTGTTTTGACACCCAACATGCCAGGAAAATATTTAATTTGAAAAAAATTAGCAAATAAAGAAAGTATTTAATGAGGAATATTAATATTTAAATCCCCCCTCTAATTTAGCAGAATTCTACAATATGATCAACAAAACCCTAAATATATTAATACATTAAGCTTCTTGAGTGTTTTGACACCCAACATGCCAGGAAGATTTTTAATTTAAAAAAAATTAGCAATTAAAGAAAGTATTTAATGAGGAATATTAATGTTTAAATCCCCCCTCTAATTTAGCAGAATTCTACAATATGACCAACAAAACCCTAAATATATTAATACATTAAGCTTCTTGAGTGTTTTGACACCCAACATGCCAGGAAAATATTTAATTTGAAAAAAATTAGCAAATAAAGAAAGTATTTAATGAGGAATATTAATATTTAAATCCCCCCTCTAATTTAGCAGAATTCTACAATATGATCAACAAAACCCTAAATATATTAAATCATTCAGCTTCATGAGTGTTTTGACACCCAACATGCCAGGAAGATATTTAATTTAAAAAAAATTAGCAAATAAAGAAAGTATTTAATGAGTAATATTAATATTTAAATCCCCCGTCTAATTTAGCAGAATTCTACAATATGATCAACAAATCCCTAAATATATTAATACATTAAGCTTCTTGAGTGTTTTGACACCCAACATGCCAGGAAAGTATTTAATTTAAAAAAAATTAGCAAATAAAGGAAGTATTTAATGAGGAATATTTATATTTAAATCCCCCCTCTAATTTAGCAGAATTCTACAATATGATCAACAAAACCCTAAATATATTAAATCATTCAGCTTCATGAGTGTTTTGACACCCAACATGCCAGGAAAATATTTAATTTGAAAAAAATTAGCAAATAAAGAAAGTATTTAATGAGGAATATTAATATTTAAATCCCCCCTCTAATTTAGCAGAATTCTACAATATGATCAACAAAACCCTAAATATAATAATACATTAAGCTTCTTGAGTGTTTTGACACCCAACATGCCAGGAAAATATTTAATTTAAAAAAAATTAGCAAATAAAGAAAGTATTTAATGAGGAATATTAATATTTAAATCCCCCCTCTAATTTAGCAGAATTCTACAATATGATCAACAAAACCCTAAATATATTATTACATTAAGCTTCTTGAGTGTTTTGACACCCAACATGCCAGGAAGATTTTTAATTTAAAAAAAATTAGCAAATAAAGAAAGTATTTAATGAGGAATATTAATATTTAAATCCCCCCTCTAATTTAGCAGAATTCTACAATATGATCAACAAAACCCTAAATATATTAAATCATTCAGCTTCATGAGTGTTTTGACACCCAACATGCCAGGAAAATATTTAATTTGAAAAAAATTAGCAAATAAAGAAAGTATTTAATGAGGAATATTAATATTTAAATCCCCCCTCTAATTTAGCAGAATTCTACAATATGATCAACAAAACCCTAAATATATTAATACATTAAGCTTCTTGAGTGTTTTGACACCCAACATACAGGGAATATATTTAATTTAAAAAAAATTAGCAAATAAAGAAAGTATTTAATGAGGAATATAAATATTTATTCCCCCCCTCTAATTTAGCAGAATTCTACAATATGACCAACAAAACCCTAAATATATTAATACATTAAGCTTCTTGAGTGTTTTGACACCCAACATGCCAGGAAAATATTTAATTTGAAAAAAATTAGCAAATAAGGAAAGTATTTAATGAGGAATATTAATATTTAAATCCCCCCTCTAATTTAGCAGAATTCTACAATATGACCAACAAAACCCTAAATATATTAATACATTAAGCTTCTTGAGTGTTTTGACACCCAACATGCCAGGAATATATTTAATTTAAAAAAAATTAGCAAATAAAGAAAGTATTTAATGAGGAATATTAATATTTATTCCCCCCCTCTAATTTAGCAGAATTCTACAATATGACCAACAAAACCCTAAATATATTAATACATTAAGCTTCTTAAGTGTTTTGACACCCAACATACCAGGAATATATTTAATTTAAAAAAAATTAGCAAATAAAGAAAGTATTTAATGAGGAATATTAATATTTATTCCCCCCCTCTAATTTAGCAGAATTCTACAATATGAACAACAAAACCCTAAATATATTAATACATTAAGCTTCTTGAGTGTTTTGACACCCAACATGCCAGGAAAATATTTAATTTGAAAAAAATTAGCAAATAAGGAAAGTATTTAATGAGGAATATTAATATTTAAATCCCCCCTCTAATTTAGCAGAATTCTACAATATGACCAACAAAACCCTAAATATATTAATACATTAAGCTTCTTGAGTGTTTTGACACCCAACATGCCAGGAAAATATTTCATTTGAAAAAAATTAGCAAATAAAGAAAGTATTTAATGAGGAATATTAATATTTAAATCCCCCCTCAAATTTAGCAGAATTATACAATATAATCAACAAAACCCTAAATATATTAATACATAAAGCTTCTTGAGTGTTTTGACACCCAACATGCCAGGAAAATATTTAATTTAAAAAAAATTAGCAAATAAAGAAAGTATTTAATGAGGAATATTAATATTTAAATCCCCCTCTAATTTAGCAGAATTCTACAATATGATCAACAAAACCCTAAATATATTAATACATTAAGCTTCTTGAGTGTTTTGACACCCAACATGCCAGGAAAATATTTAATTTAAAAAAAATTAGCAAATAAAGAAAGTATTTAATGAGGAATATTTATATTTAAATCCCCCCTCTAATTTAGCAGAATTCTACAATATGATCAACAAAACCCTAAATATATTAAATCATTCAGCTTCATGAGTGTTTTGACACCCAACATGCCAGGAAAATATTTAATTTGAAAAAAATTAGCAAATAAAGAAAGTATTTAATGAGGAATATTAATATTTAAATCCCCCCTCTAATTTAGCAGAATTCTACAATATGATCAACAAAACCCTAAATATAATAATACATTAAGCTTCTTGAGTGTTTTGACACCCAACATGCCAGGAAAATATTTAATTTAAAAAAAATTAGCAAATAAAGAAAGTATTTAATGAGGAATATTAATATTTATTCCCCCCCTCTAATTTAGCAGAATTCTACAATATGAACAACAAAACCCTAAATATATTATTACATTAAGCTTCTTGAGTGTTTTGACACCCAACATGCCAGGAAGATTTTTAATTTAAAAAAAATTAGCAAATAAAGAAAGTATTTAATGAGGAATATTAATATTTAAATCCCCCCTCTAATTTAGCAGAATTCTACAATATGATCAACAAAACCCTAAAGATATTAAATCATTCAGCTTCATGAGTGTTTTGACACCCAACATGCCAGGAAAATATTTAATTTGAAAAAAATTAGCAAATAAAGAAAGTATTTAATGAGGAATATTAATATTTAAATCCCCCCTCTAATTTAGCAGAATTCTACAATATGATCAACAAAACCCTAAATATATTATTACATTAAGCTTCTTGAGTGTTTTGACACCCAACATGCCAGGAAGATTTTTAATTTAAAAAAAATTAGCAAATAAAGAAAGTATTTAATGAGGAATATTAATATTTAAATCCCCCCTCTAATTTAGCAGAATTCTACAATATGATCAACAAAACCCTAAATATATTAAATCATTCAGCTTCATGAGTGATTTGACACCCAACATGCCAGGAAAATATTTAATTTGAAAAAAATTAGCAAATAAAGAAAGTATTTAATGAGGAATGTTAATATTTAAATCCCCCCTCTAATTTAGCAGAATTCTACAATATGATCAACAAAACCCTAAATATATTAATACATTAAGCTTCTTGAGTGTTTTGAAACCCAACATGCCAGGAAAATATTTAATTTGAAAAAAATTAGCAATTAAAGAAAGTATTTAATGAGGAATATTAATATTTAAATCCCCCCTCTAATTTAGCAGAATTCTACAATATGATCAACAAAACCCTAAATATATTAAATCATTCAGCTCCATGAGTGTTTTGACACCCAACATGCCAGGAAAATATTTAATTTGAAAAAAATTAGCAAATAAAGAAAGTATTTAATGGGGAATATTAATATTTAAATCCCCCCTCTAATTTAGCAGAATTCTACAATATGACCAACAAAACCCTAAATATATTAATACATTAAGCTTATTGAGTGTTTTGACACCCAACATGCCAGGAAAATATTTAATTTGAAAAAATTTAGCAAATAAAGAAAGTATTTAATGAGGAATATTAATATTTAAATCCCCCCTCTAATTTAGCAGAATTCTACAATATGACCAACAAAACCCTAAATATATTAATACATTAAGCTTCTTGAGTGTTTTGACACCCAACATGCCAGGAAAATATTTAATTTGAAAAAAATTAGCAAATAAGGAAAGTATTTAATGAGGAATATTAATATTTAAATCCCCCCTCTAATTTAGCAGAATTCTACAATATGACCAACAAAACTCTAAATATATTAATACATTAAGCTTCTTGAGTGTTTTGACACCCAACATGCCAGGAAAATATTTAATTTGAAAAAAATTAGCAAATAAAGAAAGTATTTAATGAGGAATATTAATATTTAAATCCCCCCTCTAATTTAGCAGAATTCTACAATATGATCAACAAAACCCTAAATATATTAATACATTAAGCTTCTTGAGTGTTTTGACACCCAACATGCCAGGAAGATTTTTAATTTAAAAAAAATTAGCAATTAAAGAAAGTATTTAATGAGGAATATTAATGTTTAAATCCCCCCTCTAATTTAGCAGAATTCTACAATATGACCAACAAAACCCTAAATATATTAATACATTAAGCTTCTTGAGTGTTTTGACACCCAACATGCCAGGAAAATATTTAATTTGAAAAAAATTAGCAAATAAAGAAAGTATTTAATGAGGAATATTAATATTTAAATCCCCCCTCTAATTTAGCAGAATTCTACAATATGATCAACAAAACCCTAAATATATTAAATCATTCAGCTTCATGAGTGTTTTGACACCCAACATGCCAGGAAGATATTTAATTTAAAAAAAATTAGCAAATAAAGAAAGTATTTAATGAGTAATATTAATATTTAAATCCCCCGTCTAATTTAGCAGAATTCTACAATATGATCAACAAATCCCTAAATATATTAATACATTAAGCTTCTTGAGTGTTTTGACACCCAACATGCCAGGAAAGTATTTAATTTAAAAAAAATTAGCAAATAAAGGAAGTATTTAATGAGGAATATTTATATTTAAATCCCCCCTCTAATTTAGCAGAATTCTACAATATGATCAACAAAACCCTAAATATATTAAATCATTCAGCTTCATGAGTGTTTTGACACCCAACATGCCAGGAAAATATTTAATTTGAAAAAAATTAGCAAATAAAGAAAGTATTTAATGAGGAATATTAATATTTAAATCCCCCCTCTAATTTAGCAGAATTCTACAATATGATCAACAAAACCCTAAATATAATAATACATTAAGCTTCTTGAGTGTTTTGACACCCAACATGCCAGGAAAATATTTAATTTAAAAAAAATTAGCAAATAAAGAAAGTATTTAATGAGGAATATTAATATTTAAATCCCCCCTCTAATTTAGCAGAATTCTACAATATGATCAACAAAACCCTAAATATATTATTACATTAAGCTTCTTGAGTGTTTTGACACCCAACATGCCAGGAAGATTTTTAATTTAAAAAAAATTAGCAAATAAAGAAAGTATTTAATGAGGAATATTAATATTTAAATCCCCCCTCTAATTTAGCAGAATTCTACAATATGATCAACAAAACCCTAAATATATTAAATCATTCAGCTTCATGAGTGTTTTGACACCCAACATGCCAGGAAAATATTTAATTTGAAAAAAATTAGCAAATAAAGAAAGTATTTAATGAGGAATATTAATATTTAAATCCCCCCTCTAATTTAGCAGAATTCTACAATATGATCAACAAAACCCTAAATATATTAATACATTAAGCTTCTTGAGTGTTTTGACACCCAACATACCGGGAATATATTTAATTTAAAAAAAATTAGCAAATAAAGAAAGTATTTAATGAGGAATATAAATATTTATTCCCCCCCTCTAATTTAGCAGAATTCTACAATATGACCAACAAAACCCTAAATATATTAATACATTAAGCTTCTTGAGTGTTTTGACACCCAACATGCCAGGAAAATATTTAATTTGAAAAAAATTAGCAAATAAGGAAAGTATTTAATGAGGAATATTAATATTTAAATCCCCCCTCTAATTTAGCAGAATTCTACAATATGACCAACAAAACCCTAAATATATTAATACATTAAGCTTCTTGAGTGTTTTGACACCCAACATGCCAGGAATATATTTAATTTAAAAAAAATTAGCAAATAAAGAAAGTATTTAATGAGGAATATTAATATTTATTCCCCCCCTCTAATTTAGCAGAATTCTACAATATGACCAACAAAACCCTAAATATATTAATACATTAAGCTTCTTAAGTGTTTTGACACCCAACATACCAGGAATATATTTAATTTAAAAAAAATTAGCAAATAAAGAAAGTATTTAATGAGGAATATTAATATTTATTCCCCCCCTCTAATTTAGCAGAATTCTACAATATGAACAACAAAACCCTAAATATATTAAATCATTCAGCTTCATGAGTGTTTTTACACCCAACATGCCGGGAAAATATTTAATTTGAAAAAATTTAGCAAATAAAGAAAGTATTTAATGAGGAATATTAATATTTAAATCCCCCCTCTAATTTAGCAGAATTCTACAATATGACCAACAAAACCCTAAATATATTAATACATTAAGCTTATTGAGTGTTTTGACACCCAACATGCCAGGAAAATATTTAATTTGAAAAAATTTAGCAAATAAAGAAAGTATTTAATGAGGAATATTAATATTTAAATCCCCCCTCTAATTTAGCAGAATTCTACAATATGACCAACAAAACCCTAAATATATTAATACATTAAGCTTCTTGAGTGTTTTGACACCCAACATGCCAGGAAAATATTTAATTTGAAAAAAATTAGCAAATAAGGAAAGTATTTAATGAGGAATATTAATATTTAAATCCCCCCTCTAATTTAGCAGAATTCTACAATATGATCAACAAAACCCTAAATATATTATTACATTAAGCTTCTTGAGTGTTTTGACACCCAACATGCCAGGAAGATTTTTAATTTAAAAAAAATTAGCAAATAAAGAAAGTATTTAATGAGGAATATTAATATTTAAATCCCCCCTCTAATTTAGCAGAATTCTACAATATGATCAACAAAACCCTAAATATATTAAATCATTCAGCTTCATGAGTGTTTTGACACCCAACATGCCAGGAAAATATTTAATTTGAAAAAAATTAGCAAATAAAGAAAGTATTTAATGGGGAATATTAATATTTAAATCCCCCCTCTAATTTAGCAGAATTCTACAATATGACCAACAAAACCCTAAATATATTAATACATTAAGCTTATTGAGTGTTTTGACACCCAACATGCCAGGAAAATATTTAATTTGAAAAAATTTAGCAAATAAAGAAAGTATTTAATGAGGAATATTAATATTTAAATCCCCCCTCTAATTTAGCAGAATTCTACAATATGACCAACAAAACCCTAAATATATTAATACATTAAGCTTCTTGAGTGTTTTGACACCCAACATGCCAGGAAAATATTTAATTTGAAAAAAATTAGCAAATAAGGAAAGTATTTAATGAGGAATATTAATATTTAAATCCCCCCTCTAATTTAGCAGAATTCTACAATATGACCAACAAAACTCTAAATATATTAATACATTAAGCTTCTTGAGTGTTTTGACACCCAACATGCCAGGAAAATATTTAATTTGAAAAAAATTAGCAAATAAAGAAAGTATTTAATGAGGAATATTAATATTTAAATCCCCCCTCTAATTTAGCAGAATTCTACAATATGATCAACAAAACCCTAAATATATTAATACATTAAGCTTCTTGAGTGTTTTGACACCCAACATGCCAGGAAGATTTTTAATTTAAAAAAAATTAGCAATTAAAGAAAGTATTTAATGAGGAATATTAATGTTTAAATCCCCCCTCTAATTTAGCAGAATTCTACAATATGACCAACAAAACCCTAAATATATTAATACATTAAGCTTCTTGAGTGTTTTGACACCCAACATGCCAGGAAAATATTTAATTTGAAAAAAATTAGCAAATAAAGAAAGTATTTAATGAGGAATATTAATATTTAAATCCCCCCTCTAATTTAGCAGAATTCTACAATATGATCAACAAAACCCTAAATATATTAAATCATTCAGCTTCATGAGTGTTTTGACACCCAACATGCCAGGAAGATATTTAATTTAAAAAAAATTAGCAAATAAAGAAAGTATTTAATGAGTAATATTAATATTTAAATCCCCCGTCTAATTTAGCAGAATTCTACAATATGATCAACAAAACCCTAAATATATTAATACATTAAGCTTCTTGAGTGTTTTGACACCCAACATGCCAGGAAAGTATTTAATTTAAAAAAAATTAGCAAATAAAGGAAGTATTTAATGAGGAATATTTATATTTAAATTCCCCCTCTAATTTAGCAGAATTCTACAATATGATCAACAAAACCCTAAATATATTAAATCATTCAGCTTCATGAGTGTTTTGACACCCAACATGCCAGGAAAATATTTAATTTGAAAAAAATTAGCAAATAAAGAAAGTATTTAATGAGGAATATTAATATTTTAATCCCCCCTCTAATTTAGCAGAATTCTACAATATGATCAACAAAACCCTAAATATATTAATACATTAAGCTTCTTGAATGTTTTGAAACCCAACATGCCAGGAAAATATTTAATTTGAAAAAAATTAGCAATTAAAGAAAGTATTTAATGAGGAATATTTATATTTAAATCCCCCCTCTAATTTAGCAGAATTCTACAATATGATCAACAAAACCCTAAATATATTAAATCATTCAGCTTCATGAGTGTTTTGACACCCAACATGCCAGGAAAATATTTAATTTGAAAAAAATTAGCAAATAAAGAAAGTATTTAATGAGGAATATTAATATTTAAATCCCCCCTCTAATTTAGCAGAATTCTACAATATGATCAACAAAACCCTAAATATATTAATACATTAAGCTTCTTGAGTGTTTTGACACCCAACATGCCAGGAAAATATTTAATTTAAAAAAAATTAGCAAATAAAGAAAGTATTTAATGAGGAATATTAATATTTAAATCCCCCCTCTAATTTAGCAGAATTCTACAATATGATCAACAAAACCCTAAATATATTATTACATTAAGCTTCTTGAGTGTTTTGACACCCAACATGCCAGGAAGATTTTTAATTTAAAAAAAATTAGCAAATAAAGAAAGTATTTAATGAGGAATATTAATATTTAAATCCCCCCTCTAATTTAGCAGAATTCTACAATATGATCAACAAAACCCTAAATATATTAAATCATTCAGCTTCATGAGTGTTTTGACACCCAACATGCCAGGAAAATATTTAATTTGAAAAAAATTAGCAAATAAAGAAAGTATTTAATGAGGAATATTAATATTTAAATCCCCCCTCTAATTTAGCAGAATTCTACAATATGATCAACAAAACCCTAAATATATTAATACATTAAGCTTCTTGAGTGTTTTGAAACCCAACATGCCAGGAAAATATTTAATTTGAAAAAAATTAGCAATTAAAGAAAGTATTTAATGAGGAATATTAATATTTAAATCCCCCCTCTAATTTAGCAGAATTCTACAATATGACCAACAAAACTCTAAATATATTAATACATTAAGCTTCTTGAGTGTTTTGACACCCAACATGCCAGGAAAATATTTAATTTGAAAAAAATTAGCAAATAAAGAAAGTATTTAATGAGGAATATTAATATTTAAATCCCCCCTCTAATTTAGCAGAATTCTACAATATGATCAACAAAACCCTAAATATATTATTACATTAAGCTTCTTGAGTGTTTTGACACCCAACATGCCAGGAAGATTTTTAATTTAAAAAAAATTAGCAAATAAAGAAAGTATTTAATGAGGAATATTAATATTTAAATCCCCCCTCTAATTTAGCAGAATTCTACAATATGATCAACAAAACCCTAAATATATTAAATCATTCAGCTTCATGAGTGATTTGACACCCAACATGCCAGGAAAATATTTAATTTGAAAAAAATTAGCAAATAAAGAAAGTATTTAATGAGGAATGTTAATATTTAAATCCCCCCTCTAATTTAGCAGAATTCTACAATATGATCAACAAAACCCTAAATATATTAATACATTAAGCTTCTTGAGTGTTTTGAAACCCAACATGCCAGGAAAATATTTAATTTGAAAAAAATTAGCAATTAAAGAAAGTATTTAATGAGGAATATTAATATTTAAATCCCCCCTCTAATTTAGCAGAATTCTACAATATGATCAACAAAACCCTAAATATATTAAATCATTCAGCTCCATGAGTGTTTTGACACCCAACATGCCAGGAAAATATTTAATTTGAAAAAAATTAGCAAATAAAGAAAGTATTTAATGGGGAATATTAATATTTAAATCCCCCCTCTAATTTAGCAGAATTCTACAATATGACCAACAAAACCCTAAATATATTAATACATTAAGCTTATTGAGTGTTTTGACACCCAACATGCCAGGAAAATATTTAATTTGAAAAAATTTAGCAAATAAAGAAAGTATTTAATGAGGAATATTAATATTTAAATCCCCCCTCTAATTTAGCAGAATTCTACAATATGACCAACAAAACCCTAAATATATTAATACATTAAGCTTCTTGAGTGTTTTGACACCCAACATGCCAGGAAAATATTTAATTTGAAAAAAATTAGCAAATAAGGAAAGTATTTAATGAGGAATATTAATATTTAAATCCCCCCTCTAATTTAGCAGAATTCTACAATATGACCAACAAAACTCTAAATATATTAATACATTAAGCTTCTTGAGTGTTTTGACACCCAACATGCCAGGAAAATATTTAATTTGAAAAAAATTAGCAAATAAAGAAAGTATTTAATGAGGAATATTAATATTTAAATCCCCCCTCTAATTTAGCAGAATTCTACAATATGATCAACAAAACCCTAAATATATTAATACATTAAGCTTCTTGAGTGTTTTGACACCCAACATGCCAGGAAGATTTTTAATTTAAAAAAAATTAGCAATTAAAGAAAGTATTTAATGAGGAATATTAATGTTTAAATCCCCCCTCTAATTTAGCAGAATTCTACAATATGACCAACAAAACCCTAAATATATTAATACATTAAGCTTCTTGAGTGTTTTGACACCCAACATGCCAGGAAAATATTTAATTTGAAAAAAATTAGCAAATAAAGAAAGTATTTAATGAGGAATATTAATATTTAAATCCCCCCTCTAATTTAGCAGAATTCTACAATATGATCAACAAAACCCTAAATATATTAAATCATTCAGCTTCATGAGTGTTTTGACACCCAACATGCCAGGAAGATATTTAATTTAAAAAAAATTAGCAAATAAAGAAAGTATTTAATGAGTAATATTAATATTTAAATCCCCCGTCTAATTTAGCAGAATTCTACAATATGATCAACAAATCCCTAAATATATTAATACATTAAGCTTCTTGAGTGTTTTGACACCCAACATGCCAGGAAAGTATTTAATTTAAAAAAAATTAGCAAATAAAGGAAGTATTTAATGAGGAATATTTATATTTAAATCCCCCCTCTAATTTAGCAGAATTCTACAATATGATCAACAAAACCCTAAATATATTAAATCATTCAGCTTCATGAGTGTTTTGACACCCAACATGCCAGGAAAATATTTAATTTGAAAAAAATTAGCAAATAAAGAAAGTATTTAATGAGGAATATTAATATTTAAATCCCCCCTCTAATTTAGCAGAATTCTACAATATGATCAACAAAACCCTAAATATAATAATACATTAAGCTTCTTGAGTGTTTTGACACCCAACATGCCAGGAAAATATTTAATTTAAAAAAAATTAGCAAATAAAGAAAGTATTTAATGAGGAATATTAATATTTAAATCCCCCCTCTAATTTAGCAGAATTCTACAATATGATCAACAAAACCCTAAATATATTATTACATTAAGCTTCTTGAGTGTTTTGACACCCAACATGCCAGGAAGATTTTTAATTTAAAAAAAATTAGCAAATAAAGAAAGTATTTAATGAGGAATATTAATATTTAAATCCCCCCTCTAATTTAGCAGAATTCTACAATATGATCAACAAAACCCTAAATATATTAAATCATTCAGCTTCATGAGTGTTTTGACACCCAACATGCCAGGAAAATATTTAATTTGAAAAAAATTAGCAAATAAAGAAAGTATTTAATGAGGAATATTAATATTTAAATCCCCCCTCTAATTTAGCAGAATTCTACAATATGATCAACAAAACCCTAAATATATTAATACATTAAGCTTCTTGAGTGTTTTGACACCCAACATACCGGGAATATATTTAATTTAAAAAAAATTAGCAAATAAAGAAAGTATTTAATGAGGAATATAAATATTTATTCCCCCCCTCTAATTTAGCAGAATTCTACAATATGACCAACAAAACCCTAAATATATTAATACATTAAGCTTCTTGAGTGTTTTGACACCCAACATGCCAGGAAAATATTTAATTTGAAAAAAATTAGCAAATAAGGAAAGTATTTAATGAGGAATATTAATATTTAAATCCCCCCTCTAATTTAGCAGAATTCTACAATATGACCAACAAAACCCTAAATATATTAATACATTAAGCTTCTTGAGTGTTTTGACACCCAACATGCCAGGAATATATTTAATTTAAAAAAAATTAGCAAATAAAGAAAGTATTTAATGAGGAATATTAATATTTATTCCCCCCCTCTAATTTAGCAGAATTCTACAATATGACCAACAAAACCCTAAATATATTAATACATTAAGCTTCTTAAGTGTTTTGACACCCAACATACCAGGAATATATTTAATTTAAAAAAAATTAGCAAATAAAGAAAGTATTTAATGAGGAATATTAATATTTATTCCCCCCCTCTAATTTAGCAGAATTCTACAATATGAACAACAAAACCCTAAATATATTAATACATTAAGCTTCTTGAGTGTTTTGACACCCAACATGCCAGGAAAATATTTAATTTGAAAAAAATTAGCAAATAAGGAAAGTATTTAATGAGGAATATTAATATTTAAATCCCCCCTCTAATTTAGCAGAATTCTACAATATGACCAACAAAACCCTAAATATATTAATACATTAAGCTTCTTGAGTGTTTTGACACCCAACATGCCAGGAAAATATTTCATTTGAAAAAAATTAGCAAATAAAGAAAGTATTTAATGAGGAATATTAATATTTAAATCCCCCCTCAAATTTAGCAGAATTATACAATATAATCAACAAAACCCTAAATATATTAATACATAAAGCTTCTTGAGTGTTTTGACACCCAACATGCCAGGAAAATATTTAATTTAAAAAAAATTAGCAAATAAAGAAAGTATTTAATGAGGAATATTAATATTTAAATCCCCCTCTAATTTAGCAGAATTCTACAATATGATCAACAAAACCCTAAATATATTAATACATTAAGCTTCTTGAGTGTTTTGACACCCAACATGCCAGGAAAATATTTAATTTAAAAAAAATTAGCAAATAAAGAAAGTATTTAATGAGGAATATTTATATTTAAATCCCCCCTCTAATTTAGCAGAATTCTACAATATGATCAACAAAACCCTAAATATATTAAATCATTCAGCTTCATGAGTGTTTTGACACCCAACATGCCAGGAAAATATTTAATTTGAAAAAAATTAGCAAATAAAGAAAGTATTTAATGAGGAATATTAATATTTAAATCCCCCCTCTAATTTAGCAGAATTCTACAATATGATCAACAAAACCCTAAATATAATAATACATTAAGCTTCTTGAGTGTTTTGACACCCAACATGCCAGGAAAATATTTAATTTAAAAAAAATTAGCAAATAAAGAAAGTATTTAATGAGGAATATTAATATTTATTCCCCCCCTCTAATTTAGCAGAATTCTACAATATGAACAACATAACCCTAAATATATTATTACATTAAGCTTCTTGAGTGTTTTGACACCCAACATGCCAGGAAGATTTTTAATTTAAAAAAAATTAGCAAATAAAGAAAGTATTTAATGAGGAATATTAATATTTAAATCCCCCCTCTAATTTAGCAGAATTCTACAATATGATCAACAAAACCCTAAAGATATTAAATCATTCAGCTTCATGAGTGTTTTGACACCCAACATGCCAGGAAAATATTTAATTTGAAAAAAATTAGCAAATAAAGAAAGTATTTAATGAGGAATATTAATATTTAAATCCCCCCTCTAATTTAGCAGAATTCTACAATATGATCAACAAAACCCTAAATATATTATTACATTAAGCTTCTTGAGTGTTTTGACACCCAACATGCCAGGAAGATTTTTAATTTAAAAAAAATTAGCAAATAAAGAAAGTATTTAATGAGGAATATTAATATTTAAATCCCCCCTCTAATTTAGCAGAATTCTACAATATGATCAACAAAACCCTAAATATATTAAATCATTCAGCTTCATGAGTGATTTGACACCCAACATGCCAGGAAAATATTTAATTTGAAAAAAATTAGCAAATAAAGAAAGTATTTAATGAGGAATGTTAATATTTAAATCCCCCCTCTAATTTAGCAGAATTCTACAATATGATCAACAAAACCCTAAATATATTAATACATTAAGCTTCTTGAGTGTTTTGAAACCCAACATGCCAGGAAAATATTTAATTTGAAAAAAATTAGCAATTAAAGAAAGTATTTAATGAGGAATATTAATATTTAAATCCCCCCTCTAATTTAGCAGAATTCTACAATATGATCAACAAAACCCTAAATATATTAAATCATTCAGCTCCATGAGTGTTTTGACACCCAACATGCCAGGAAAATATTTAATTTGAAAAAAATTAGCAAATAAAGAAAGTATTTAATGGGGAATATTAATATTTAAATCCCCCCTCTAATTTAGCAGAATTCTACAATATGACCAACAAAACCCTAAATATATTAATACATTAAGCTTATTGAGTGTTTTGACACCCAACATGCCAGGAAAATATTTAATTTGAAAAAATTTAGCAAATAAAGAAAGTATTTAATGAGGAATATTAATATTTAAATCCCCCCTCTAATTTAGCAGAATTCTACAATATGACCAACAAAACCCTAAATATATTAATACATTAAGCTTCTTGAGTGTTTTGACACCCAACATGCCAGGAAAATATTTAATTTGAAAAAAATTAGCAAATAAGGAAAGTATTTAATGAGGAATATTAATATTTAAATCCCCCCTCTAATTTAGCAGAATTCTACAATATGACCAACAAAACTCTAAATATATTAATACATTAAGCTTCTTGAGTGTTTTGACACCCAACATGCCAGGAAAATATTTAATTTGAAAAAAATTAGCAAATAAAGAAAGTATTTAATGAGGAATATTAATATTTAAATCCCCCCTCTAATTTAGCAGAATTCTACAATATGATCAACAAAACCCTAAATATATTAATACATTAAGCTTCTTGAGTGTTTTGACACCCAACATGCCAGGAAGATTTTTAATTTAAAAAAAATTAGCAATTAAAGAAAGTATTTAATGAGGAATATTAATGTTTAAATCCCCCCTCTAATTTAGCAGAATTCTACAATATGACCAACAAAACCCTAAATATATTAATACATTAAGCTTCTTGAGTGTTTTGACACCCAACATGCCAGGAAAATATTTAATTTGAAAAAAATTAGCAAATAAAGAAAGTATTTAATGAGGAATATTAATATTTAAATCCCCCCTCTAATTTAGCAGAATTCTACAATATGATCAACAAAACCCTAAATATATTAAATCATTCAGCTTCATGAGTGTTTTGACACCCAACATGCCAGGAAGATATTTAATTTAAAAAAAATTAGCAAATAAAGAAAGTATTTAATGAGTAATATTAATATTTAAATCCCCCGTCTAATTTAGCAGAATTCTACAATATGATCAACAAATCCCTAAATATATTAATACATTAAGCTTCTTGAGTGTTTTGACACCCAACATGCCAGGAAAGTATTTAATTTAAAAAAAATTAGCAAATAAAGGAAGTATTTAATGAGGAATATTTATATTTAAATCCCCCCTCTAATTTAGCAGAATTCTACAATATGATCAACAAAACCCTAAATATATTAAATCATTCAGCTTCATGAGTGTTTTGACACCCAACATGCCAGGAAAATATTTAATTTGAAAAAAATTAGCAAATAAAGAAAGTATTTAATGAGGAATATTAATATTTAAATCCCCCCTCTAATTTAGCAGAATTCTACAATATGATCAACAAAACCCTAAATATAATAATACATTAAGCTTCTTGAGTGTTTTGACACCCAACATGCCAGGAAAATATTTAATTTAAAAAAAATTAGCAAATAAAGAAAGTATTTAATGAGGAATATTAATATTTAAATCCCCCCTCTAATTTAGCAGAATTCTACAATATGATCAACAAAACCCTAAATATATTATTACATTAAGCTTCTTGAGTGTTTTGACACCCAACATGCCAGGAAGATTTTTAATTTAAAAAAAATTAGCAAATAAAGAAAGTATTTAATGAGGAATATTAATATTTAAATCCCCCCTCTAATTTAGCAGAATTCTACAATATGATCAACAAAACCCTAAATATATTAAATCATTCAGCTTCATGAGTGTTTTGACACCCAACATGCCAGGAAAATATTTAATTTGAAAAAAATTAGCAAATAAAGAAAGTATTTAATGAGGAATATTAATATTTAAATCCCCCCTCTAATTTAGCAGAATTCTACAATATGATCAACAAAACCCTAAATATATTAATACATTAAGCTTCTTGAGTGTTTTGACACCCAACATACCGGGAATATATTTAATTTAAAAAAAATTAGCAAATAAAGAAAGTATTTAATGAGGAATATAAATATTTATTCCCCCCCTCTAATTTAGCAGAATTCTACAATATGACCAACAAAACCCTAAATATATTAATACATTAAGCTTCTTGAGTGTTTTGACACCCAACATGCCAGGAAAATATTTAATTTGAAAAAAATTAGCAAATAAGGAAAGTATTTAATGAGGAATATTAATATTTAAATCCCCCCTCTAATTTAGCAGAATTCTACAATATGACCAACAAAACCCTAAATATATTAATACATTAAGCTTCTTGAGTGTTTTGACACCCAACATGCCAGGAATATATTTAATTTAAAAAAAATTAGCAAATAAAGAAAGTATTTAATGAGGAATATTAATATTTATTCCCCCCCTCTAATTTAGCAGAATTCTACAATATGACCAACAAAACCCTAAATATATTAATACATTAAGCTTCTTAAGTGTTTTGACACCCAACATACCAGGAATATATTTAATTTAAAAAAAATTAGCAAATAAAGAAAGTATTTAATGAGGAATATTAATATTTATTCCCCCCCTCTAATTTAGCAGAATTCTACAATATGAACAACAAAACCCTAAATATATTAATACATTAAGCTTCTTGAGTGTTTTGACACCCAACATGCCAGGAAAATATTTAATTTGAAAAAAATTAGCAAATAAGGAAAGTATTTAATGAGGAATATTAATATTTAAATCCCCCCTCTAATTTAGCAGAATTCTACAATATGACCAACAAAACCCTAAATATATTAATACATTAAGCTTCTTGAGTGTTTTGACACCCAACATGCCAGGAAAATATTTCATTTGAAAAAAATTAGCAAATAAAGAAAGTATTTAATGAGGAATATTAATATTTAAATCCCCCCTCAAATTTAGCAGAATTATACAATATAATCAACAAAACCCTAAATATATTAATACATAAAGCTTCTTGAGTGTTTTGACACCCAACATGCCAGGAAAATATTTAATTTAAAAAAAATTAGCAAATAAAGAAAGTATTTAATGAGGAATATTAATATTTAAATCCCCCTCTAATTTAGCAGAATTCTACAATATGATCAACAAAACCCTAAATATATTAATACATTAAGCTTCTTGAGTGTTTTGACACCCAACATGCCAGGAAAATATTTAATTTAAAAAAAATTAGCAAATAAAGAAAGTATTTAATGAGGAATATTTATATTTAAATCCCCCCTCTAATTTAGCAGAATTCTACAATATGATCAACAAAACCCTAAATATATTAAATCATTCAGCTTCATGAGTGTTTTGACACCCAACATGCCAGGAAAATATTTAATTTGAAAAAAATTAGCAAATAAAGAAAGTATTTAATGAGGAATATTAATATTTAAATCCCCCCTCTAATTTAGCAGAATTCTACAATATGATCAACAAAACCCTAAATATAATAATACATTAAGCTTCTTGAGTGTTTTGACACCCAACATGCCAGGAAAATATTTAATTTAAAAAAAATTAGCAAATAAAGAAAGTATTTAATGAGGAATATTAATATTTATTCCCCCCCTCTAATTTAGCAGAATTCTACAATATGAACAACAAAACCCTAAATATATTATTACATTAAGCTTCTTGAGTGTTTTGACACCCAACATGCCAGGAAGATTTTTAATTTAAAAAAAATTAGCAAATAAAGAAAGTATTTAATGAGGAATATTAATATTTAAATCCCCCCTCTAATTTAGCAGAATTCTACAATATGATCAACAAAACCCTAAAGATATTAAATCATTCAGCTTCATGAGTGTTTTGACACCCAACATGCCAGGAAAATATTTAATTTGAAAAAAATTAGCAAATAAAGAAAGTATTTAATGAGGAATATTAATATTTAAATCCCCCCTCTAATTTAGCAGAATTCTACAATATGATCAACAAAACCCTAAATATATTAATACATTAAGCTTCTTGAGTGTTTTGACACCCAACATACCAGGAATATATTTAATTTAAAAAAAATTAGCAAATAAAAAAGTATTTAATGAGGAATATTAATATTTATTCCCCCCCTCTCATTTAGCAGAATTCTACAATATGACCAACAAAACCCTAAATATATTAATACATTAAGCTTCTTGAGTGTTTTGACACCCAACATGCCAGGAAAATATTTAATTTGAAAAAAATTAGCAAATAAGGAAAGTATTTAATGAGGAATATTAATATTTAAATCCCCCCTCTAATTTAGCAGAATTCTACAATATGACCAACAAAACCCTAAATATATTAATACATTAAGCTTCTTGAGTGTTTTGACACCCAACATGCCAGGAAAATATTTAATTTGAAAAAAATTAGCAAATAAAGAAAGTATTTAATGAGGAATATTAATATTTAAATCCCCCCTCTAATTTAGCAGAATTCTACAATATGATCAACAAAACCCTAAATATATTAATACATTAAGCTTCTTGAGTGTTTTGACACCCAACATACCAGGAATATATTTAATTTAAAAAAAATTAGCAAATAAAGAAAGTATTTAATGAGGAATATTAATATTTATTCCCCCCCTCTAATTTAGCAGAATTCTACAATATGACCAACAAAACCCTAAATATATTAATACATTAAGCTTCTTGAGTGTTTTGACACCCAACATGCCAGGAAAATATTTAATTTGAAAAAAATTAGCAAATAAAGAAAGTATTTAATTAGGAATATTAATATTTAAATCCCCCCTCTAATTTAGCAGAATTCTACAATATGATCAACAAAACCCTAAATATATTAATACATTAAGCTTCTTGAGTGTTTTGACACCCTACATGCCAGGAAAATATTTAATTTAAAAAAAATTAGCAAATAAAGAAAGTATTTAATGAGGAATATTAATATTTAAATCCCCCCTCTAATTTAGCAGAATTCTACAATATGATCAACAAAACCCTAAATATATTAATACATTAAGCTTCTTGAGTGTTTTGACACCCAACATGCCAGGAAAATATTTAATTTGAAAAAAATTAGCAAATAAAGAAAGTATTTAATGAGGAATATTAATATTTAAATCCCCCCTCTAATTTAGCAGAATTCTACAATATGAACAACAAAACCCTAAATATATTAATACATTAAGCTTCTTGAGTGTTTTGACACCCAACATGCCAGGAAAATATTTAATTTGAAAAAAATTGGCAAATAAAGAAAGTATTTAATTAGGAATATTAATATTTAAATCCCCCCTCTAATTTAGCAGAATTCTACAATATGATCAACAAAACCCTAAATATATTAATACATTAAGCTTCTTGAGTGTTTTGACACCCAACATGCCAGGAAAATATTTAATTTGAAAAAAATTAGCAAATAAAGAAAGTATTTAATTAGGAATATTAATATTTAAATCCCCCCTCTAATTTAGCAGAATTCTACAATATGATCAACAAAACCCTAAATATATTAAATCATTCAGCTTCATGAGTGTTTTGACACCCAACATGCCAGGAAGATATTTAATTTAAAAAAAATTAGCAAATAAAGAAAGTATTTAATGAGGAATATTAATATTTAAATCCCCCCTCTAATTTAGCAGAATTCTACAATATGATCAACAAAACCCTAAATATATTAATACATTAAGCTTCTTGAGTGTTTTGACACCCAACATACCAGGAATATATTTAATTTAAAAAAAATTAGCAAATAAAGAAAGTATTTAATGAGGAATATTAATATTTATTCCCCCCCTCTAATTTAGCAGAATTCTACAATATGACCAACAAAACCCTAAATATATTAATACATTAAGCTTCTTGAGTGTTTTGACACCCAACATGCCAGGAAAATATTTAATTTGAAAAAAATTAGCAAATAAGGAAAGTATTTAATGAGGAATATTAATATTTAAATCCCCCCTCTAATTTAGCAGAATTCTACAATATGATCAACAAAACCCTAAATATATTAAATCATTCAGCTTCATGAGTGTTTTGACACCCAACATGCCAGGAATATATTTAATTTAAAAAAAATAGCAAATAAAGAAAGTATTTAATGAGGAATATTAATATTTATTCCCCCCCTCTAATTTAGCAGAATTCTACAATATGACCAACAAAACCCTAAATATATTAATACATTAAGCTTCTTGAGTGTTTTGACACCCAACATGCCAGGAAAATATTTAATTTGAAAAAAATTAGCAAATAAAGAAAGTATTTAATTAGGAATATTAATATTTAAATCCCCCCTCTAATTTAGCAGAATTCTACAATATGATCAACAAAACCCTAAATATATTAAAACATTAAGCTTCTTGAGTGTTTTGACACCCAACATGCCAGGAAAATATTTAATTTGAAAAAAATTAGCAAATAAAGAAAGTATTTAATTAGGAATATTAATATTTAAATCCCCCCTCTAATTTAGCAGAATTCTACAATATGATCAACAAAACCCTAAATATATTAATACATTAAGCTTCTTGAGTGTTTTGACACCCAACATGCCAGGAAAATATTTAATTTAAAAAAAATTAGCAAATAAAGAAAGTATTTAATGAGGAATATTAATATTTAAATCCCCCCTCTAATTTAGCAGAATTCTACAATATGATCAACAAAACCCTAAATATATTAATACATTAAGCTTCTTGAGTGTTTTGACACCCAACATGCCAGGAAAATATTTAATTTGAAAAAAATTAGCAAATAAAGAAAGTATTTAATGAGGAATATTAATATTTAAATCCCTCTCTAATTTAGCAGAATTCTACAATATGAACAACAAAACCCTAAATATATTAATACATTAAGCTTCTTGAGTGTTTTGACACCCAACATGCCAGGAAAGTATTTAATTTAAAAAAAATTAGCAAATAAAGAAAGTATTTAATGAGGAATATTAATATTTAAATCCCCCCTCTAATTTAGCAGAATTCTACAATATGATCAACAAAACCCTAAATATATTAATACATTAAGCTTCTTGAGTGTTTTGACACCCAACATACCAGGAATATATTTAATTTAAAAAAAATTAGCAAATAAAGAAAGTATTTAATGAGGAATATTAATATTTATTCCCCCCCTCTAATTTAGCAGAATTCTACAATATGACCAACAAAACCCTAAATATATTAATACATTAAGCTTCTTGAGTGTTTTGACACCCAACATGCCAGGAAAATATTTAATTTGAAAAAAATTAGCAAATAAGGAAAGTATTTAATGAGGAATATTAATATTTAAATCCCCCCTCTAATTTAGCAGAATTCTACAATATGATCAACAAAACCCTAAATATATTAAATCATTCAGCTTCATGAGTGTTTTGACACCCAACATGCCAGGAATATATTTAATTTAAAAAAAATAGCAAATAAAGAAAGTATTTAATGAGGAATATTAATATTTATTCCCCCCCTCTAATTTAGCAGAATTCTACAATATGACCAACAAAACCCTAAATATATTAATACATTAAGCTTCTTGAGTGTTTTGACACCCAACATGCCAGGAAAATATTTAATTTGAAAAAAATTAGCAAATAAGGAAAGTATTTAATGAGGAATATTAATATTTAAATCCCCCCTCTAATTTAGCAGAATTCTACAATATGACCAACAAAACCCTAAATATATTAATACATTAAGCTTCTTGAGTGTTTTGACACCCAACATGCCAGGAAAATATTTAATTTGAAAAAAATTAGCAAATAAGGAAAGTATTTAATGAGGAATATTAATAATTAAATCCCCCCTCTAATTTAGCAGAGTTCTACAATATGACCAACAAAACCCTAAATATATTAATACATTAAGCTTCTTGAGTGTTTTGACACCCAACATGCCAGGAAAATATTTAATTTGAAAAAAATTAGCAAATAAAGAAAGTATTTAATTAGGAATATTAATATTTAAATCCCCCCTCTAATTTAGCAGAATTCTACAATATGATCAACAAAACCCTAAATATATTAAATAATTCAGCTTCATGAGTGTTTTGACACCCAACATGCCAGGAAGATATTTAATTTAAAAAAAATTAGCAAATAAAGAAAGTATTTAATGAGGAATATTAATATTTAAATCCCCCCTCTAATTTAGCAGAATTCTACAATATGATCAACAAAACCCTAAATATATTAATACATTAAGCTTCTTGAGTGTTTTGACACCCAACATGCCAGGAAAGTATTTAATTTAAAAAAAATTAGCAAATAAAGAAAGTATTTAATGAGGAATATTTATATTTAAATCCCCCCTCTAATTTAGCAGAATTCTACAATATGATCAACAAAACCCTAAATATATTAAATCATTCAGCTTCATGAGTGTTTTGACACCCAACATGCCAGGAAAATATTTAATTTGAAAAAAATTAGCAAATAAAGAAAGTATTTAATGAGGAATATTAATATTTTAATCCCCCCTCTAATTTAGCAGAATTCTACAATATGATCAACAAAACCCTAAATATATTAATACATTAAGCTTCTTGAGTGTTTTGACACCCAACATGCCAGGAAAATATTTAATTTGAAAAAAATTAGCAAATAAAGAAAGTATTTAATTAGGAATATTAATATTTAAATCCCCCCTCTAATTTAGCAGAATTCTACAATATGATCAACAAAACCCTAAATATATTAATACATTAAGCTTCTTGAGTGTTTTGACACCCAACATGCCAGGAAAATATTTAATTTGAAAAAAATTAGCAAATAAAGAAAGTATTTAATTAGGAATATTAATATTTAAATCCCCTCTCTAATTTAGCAGAATTCTACAATATGATCAACAAAACCCTAAATATATTAATACATTAAGCTTCTTGAGTGTTTTGACACCCAACATGCCAGGAAAATATTTAATTTAAAAAAAATTAGCAAATAAAGAAAGTATTTAATGAGGAATATTAATATTTAAATCCCCCCTCTAATTTAGCAGAATTCTACAATATGATCAACAAAACCCTAAATATATTAATACATTAAGCTTCTTGAGTGTTTTGACACCCAACATACCGGGAATATATTTAATTTAAAAAAAATTAGCAAATAAAGAAAGTATTTAATGAGGAATATTAATATTTAAATCCCCCCTCTAATTTAGCAGAATTCTACAATATGACCAACAAAACCCTAAATATATTATTACATTAAGCTTCTTGAGTGTTTTGACACCCAACATGCCAGGAAGATTTTTAATTTAAAAAAAATTAGCAAATAAAGAAAGTATTTAATGAGGAATATTAATATTTATTCCCCCCCTCTAATTTAGCAGAATTCTACAATATGACCAACAAAACCCTAAATATATTAATACATTAAGCTTCTTGAGTGTTTTGACACCCAACATGCCAGGAAAATATTTAATTTAAAAAAAATTAGCAAATAAAGAAAGTATTTAATGAGGAATATTTATATTTAAATCCCCCCTCTAATTTAGCAGAATTCTACAATATGATCAACAAAACCCTAAATATATTAATACATTAAGCTTCTTGAATGTTTTGAAACCCAACATGCCAGGAAAATATTTAATTTGAAAAAAATTAGCAATTAAAGAAAGTATTTAATGAGGAATATTTATATTTAAATCCCCCCTCTAATTTAGCAGAATTCTACAATATGATCAACAAAACCCTAAATATATTAATACATTAAGCTTCTTGAGTGTTTTGACACCCAACATGCCAGGAAAATATTTAATTTAAAAAAAATTAGCAAATAAAGAAAGTATTTAATGAGGAATATTAATATTTAAATCCCCCCTCTAATTTAGCAGAATTCTACAATATGATCAACAAAACCCTAAATATATTAATACATTAAGCTTCTTGAGTGTTTTGACACCCAACATGCCAGGAAAATATTTAATTTGAAAAAAATTAGCAAATAAAGAAAGTATTTAATTAGGAATATTAATATTTAAATCCCCTCTCTAATTTAGCAGAATTCTACAATATGATCAACAAAACCCTAAATATATTAATACATTAAGCTTCTTGAGTGTTTTGACACCCAACATGCCAGGAAAATATTTAATTTAAAAAAAATTAGCAAATAAAGAAAGTATTTAATGAGGAATATTAATATTTAAATCCCCCCTCTAATTTAGCAGAATTCTACAATATGATCAACAAAACCCTAAATATATTAATACATTAAGCTTCTTGAGTGTTTTGACACCCAACATACCGGGAATATATTTAATTTAAAAAAAATTAGCAAATAAAGAAAGTATTTAATGAGGAATATTAATATTTAAATCCCCCCTCTAATTTAGCAGAATTCTACAATATGACCAACAAAACCCTAAATATATTATTACATTAAGCTTCTTGAGTGTTTTGACACCCAACATGCCAGGAAGATTTTTAATTTAAAAAAAATTAGCAAATAACGAAAGTATTTAATGAGGAATATTAATATTTATTCCCCCCCTCTAATTTAGCAGAATTCTACAATATGACCAACAAAACCCTAAATATATTAATACATTAAGCTTCTTGAGTGTTTTGACACCCAACATGCCAGGAAAATATTTAATTTAAAAAAAATTAGCAAATAAAGAAAGTATTTAATGAGGAATATTTATATTTAAATCCCCCCTCTAATTTAGCAGAATTCTACAATATGATCAACAAAACCCTAAATATATTAATACATTAAGCTTCTTGAATGTTTTGAAACCCAACATGCCAGGAAAATATTTAATTTAAAAAAAATAGCAAATAAAGAAAGTATTTAATGAGGAATATTAATATTTATTCCCCCCCTCTAATTTAGCAGAATTCTACAATATGACCAACAAAACCCTAAATATATTAATACATTAAGCTTCTTGAGTGTTTTGACACCCAACATGCCAGGAAAATATTTAATTTGAAAAAAATTAGCAAATAAGGAAAGTATTTAATGAGGAATATTAATATTTAAATCCCCCCTCTAATTTAGCAGAATTCTACAATATGACCAACAAAACCCTAAATATATTAATACATTAAGCTTCTTGAGTGTTTTGACACCCAACATGCCAGGAAAATATTTAATTTGAAAAAAATTAGCAAATAAGGAAAGTATTTAATGAGGAATATTAATATTTAAATCCCCCCTCTAATTTAGCAGAGTTCTACAATATGACCAACAAAACCCTAAATATATTAATACATTAAGCTTCTTGAGTGTTTTGACACCCAACATGCCAGGAAAATATTTAATTTGAAAAAAATTAGCAAATAAAGAAAGTATTTAATTAGGAATATTAATATTTAAATCCCCCCTCTAATTTAGCAGAATTCTACAATATGATCAACAAAACCCTAAATATATTAAATAATTCAGCTTCATGAGTGTTTTGACACCCAACATGCCAGGAAGATATTTAATTTAAAAAAAATTAGCAAATAAAGAAAGTATTTAATGAGGAATATTAATATTTAAATCCCCCCTCTAATTTAGCAGAATTCTACAATATGATCAACAAAACCCTAAATATATTAATACATTAAGCTTCTTGAGTGTTTTGACACCCAACATGCCAGGAAAGTATTTAATTTAAAAAAAATTAGCAAATAAAGAAAGTATTTAATGAGGAATATTTATATTTAAATCCCCCCTCTAATTTAGCAGAATTCTACAATATGATCAACAAAACCCTAAATATATTAAATCATTCAGCTTCATGAGTGTTTTGACACCCAACATGCCAGGAAAATATTTAATTTGAAAAAAATTAGCAAATAAAGAAAGTATTTAATGAGGAATATTAATATTTTAATCCCCCCTCTAATTTAGCAGAATTCTACAATATGATCAACAAAACCCTAAATATATTAATACATTAAGCTTCTTGAGTGTTTTGACACCCAACATGCCAGGAAAATATTTAATTTGAAAAAAATTAGCAAATAAAGAAAGTATTTAATTAGGAATATTAATATTTAAATCCCCCCTCTAATTTAGCAGAATTCTACAATATGATCAACAAAACCCTAAATATATTAATACATTAAGCTTCTTGAGTGTTTTGACACCCAACATGCCAGGAAAATATTTAATTTGAAAAAAATTAGCAAATAAAGAAAGTATTTAATTAGGAATATTAATATTTAAATCCCCTCTCTAATTTAGCAGAATTCTACAATATGATCAACAAAACCCTAAATATATTAATACATTAAGCTTCTTGAGTGTTTTGACACCCAACATGCCAGGAAAATATTTAATTTAAAAAAAATTAGCAAATAAAGAAAGTATTTAATGAGGAATATTAATATTTAAATCCCCCCTCTAATTTAGCAGAATTCTACAATATGATCAACAAAACCCTAAATATATTAATACATTAAGCTTCTTGAGTGTTTTGACACCCAACATACCGGGAATATATTTAATTTAAAAAAAATTAGCAAATAAAGAAAGTATTTAATGAGGAATATTAATATTTAAATCCCCCCTCTAATTTAGCAGAATTCTACAATATGACCAACAAAACCCTAAATATATTATTACATTAAGCTTCTTGAGTGTTTTGACACCCAACATGCCAGGAAGATTTTTAATTTAAAAAAAATTAGCAAATAAAGAAAGTATTTAATGAGGAATATTAATATTTATTCCCCCCCTCTAATTTAGCAGAATTCTACAATATGACCAACAAAACCCTAAATATATTAATACATTAAGCTTCTTGAGTGTTTTGACACCCAACATGCCAGGAAAATATTTAATTTAAAAAAAATTAGCAAATAAAGAAAGTATTTAATGAGGAATATTTATATTTAAATCCCCCCTCTAATTTAGCAGAATTCTACAATATGATCAACAAAACCCTAAATATATTAATACATTAAGCTTCTTGAATGTTTTGAAACCCAACATGCCAGGAAAATATTTAATTTGAAAAAAATTAGCAATTAAAGAAAGTATTTAATGAGGAATATTTATATTTAAATCCCCCCTCTAATTTAGCAGAATTCTACAATATGATCAACAAAACCCTAAATATATTAATACATTAAGCTTCTTGAGTGTTTTGACACCCAACATGCCAGGAAAATATTTAATTTAAAAAAAATTAGCAAATAAAGAAAGTATTTAATGAGGAATATTAATATTTAAATCCCCCCTCTAATTTAGCAGAATTCTACAATATGATCAACAAAACCCTAAATATATTAATACATTAAGCTTCTTGAGTGTTTTGACACCCAACATGCCAGGAAAATATTTAATTTGAAAAAAATTAGCAAATAAAGAAAGTATTTAATTAGGAATATTAATATTTAAATCCCCTCTCTAATTTAGCAGAATTCTACAATATGATCAACAAAACCCTAAATATATTAATACATTAAGCTTCTTGAGTGTTTTGACACCCAACATGCCAGGAAAATATTTAATTTAAAAAAAATTAGCAAATAAAGAAAGTATTTAATGAGGAATATTAATATTTAAATCCCCCCTCTAATTTAGCAGAATTCTACAATATGATCAACAAAACCCTAAATATATTAATACATTAAGCTTCTTGAGTGTTTTGACACCCAACATACCGGGAATATATTTAATTTAAAAAAAATTAGCAAATAAAGAAAGTATTTAATGAGGAATATTAATATTTAAATCCCCCCTCTAATTTAGCAGAATTCTACAATATGACCAACAAAACCCTAAATATATTATTACATTAAGCTTCTTGAGTGTTTTGACACCCAACATGCCAGGAAGATTTTTAATTTAAAAAAAATTAGCAAATAAAGAAAGTATTTAATGAGGAATATTAATATTTATTCCCCCCCTCTAATTTAGCAGAATTCTACAATATGACCAACAAAACCCTAAATATATTAATACATTAAGCTTCTTGAGTGTTTTGACACCCAACATGCCAGGAAAATATTTAATTTAAAAAAAATTAGCAAATAAAGAAAGTATTTAATGAGGAATATTTATATTTAAATCCCCCCTCTAATTTAGCAGAATTCTACAATATGATCAACAAAACCCTAAATATATTAATACATTAAGCTTCTTGAATGTTTTGAAACCCAACATGCCAGGAAAATATTTAATTTGAAAAAAATTAGCAATTAAAGAAAGTATTTAATGAGGAATATTTATATTTAAATCCCCCCTCTAATTTAGCAGAATTCTACAATATGATCAACAAAACCCTAAATATATTAAATCATTCAGCTTCATGAGTGTTTTGACACCCAACATGCCAGGAAAATATTTAATTTGAAAAAAATTAGCAAATAAAGAAAGTATTTAATGAGGAATATTAATATTTTAATCCCCCCTCTAATTTAGCAGAATTCTACAATATGATCAACAAAACCCTAAATATATTAATACATTAAGCTTCTTGAGTGTTTTGACACCCAACATGCCAGGAAAATATTTAATTTGAAAAAAATTAGCAAATAAAGAAAGTATTTAATTAGGAATATTAATATTTAAATCCCCCCTCTAATTTAGCAGAATTCTACAATATGATCAACAAAACCCTAAATATATTAATACATTAAGCTTCTTGAGTGTTTTGACACCCAACATGCCAGGAAAATATTTAATTTGAAAAAAATTAGCAAATAAAGAAAGTATTTAATTAGGAATATTAATATTTAAATCCCCTCTCTAATTTAGCAGAATTCTACAATATGATCAACAAAACCCTAAATATATTAATACATTAAGCTTCTTGAGTGTTTTGACACCCAACATGCCAGGAAAATATTTAATTTAAAAAAAATTAGCAAATAAAGAAAGTATTTAATGAGGAATATTAATATTTATTCCCCCCCTCTAATTTAGCAGAATTCTACAATATGACCAACAAAACCCTAAATATATTAATACATTAAGCTTCTTGAGTGTTTTGACACCCAACATGCCAGGAAAATATTTAATTTAAAAAAAATTAGCAAATAAAGAAAGTATTTAATGAGGAATATTTATATTTAAATCCCCCCTCTAATTTAGCAGAATTCTACAATATGATCAACAAAACCCTAAATATATTAATACATTAAGCTTCTTGAATGTTTTGAAACCCAACATGCCAGGAAAATATTTAATTTGAAAAAAATTAGCAATTAAAGAAAGTATTTAATGAGGAATATTTATATTTAAATCCCCCCTCTAATTTAGCAGAATTCTACAATATGATCAACAAAACCCTAAATATATTAATACATTAAGCTTCTTGAGTGTTTTGACACCCAACATGCCAGGAAAATATTTAATTTAAAAAAAATTAGCAAATAAAGAAAGTATTTAATGAGGAATATTAATATTTAAATCCCCCCTCTAATTTAGCAGAATTCTACAATATGATCAACAAAACCCTAAATATATTAATACATTAAGCTTCTTGAGTGTTTTGACACCCAACATGCCAGGAAAATATTTAATTTGAAAAAAATTAGCAAATAAAGAAAGTATTTAATTAGGAATATTAATATTTAAATCCCCTCTCTAATTTAGCAGAATTCTACAATATGATCAACAAAACCCTAAATATATTAATACATTAAGCTTCTTGAGTGTTTTGACACCCAACATGCCAGGAAAATATTTAATTTAAAAAAAATTAGCAAATAAAGAAAGTATTTAATGAGGAATATTAATATTTAAATCCCCCCTCTAATTTAGCAGAATTCTACAATATGATCAACAAAACCCTAAATATATTAATACATTAAGCTTCTTGAGTGTTTTGACACCCAACATACCGGGAATATATTTAATTTAAAAAAAATTAGCAAATAAAGAAAGTATTTAATGAGGAATATTAATATTTAAATCCCCCCTCTAATTTAGCAGAATTCTACAATATGACCAACAAAACCCTAAATATATTATTACATTAAGCTTCTTGAGTGTTTTGACACCCAACATGCCAGGAAGATTTTTAATTTAAAAAAAATTAGCAAATAACGAAAGTATTTAATGAGGAATATTAATATTTATTCCCCCCCTCTAATTTAGCAGAATTCTACAATATGACCAACAAAACCCTAAATATATTAATACATTAAGCTTCTTGAGTGTTTTGACACCCAACATGCCAGGAAAATATTTAATTTAAAAAAAATTAGCAAATAAAGAAAGTATTTAATGAGGAATATTTATATTTAAATCCCCCCTCTAATTTAGCAGAATTCTACAATATGATCAACAAAACCCTAAATATATTAATACATTAAGCTTCTTGAATGTTTTGAAACCCAACATGCCAGGAAAATATTTAATTTAAAAAAAATAGCAAATAAAGAAAGTATTTAATGAGGAATATTAATATTTATTCCCCCCCTCTAATTTAGCAGAATTCTACAATATGACCAACAAAACCCTAAATATATTAATACATTAAGCTTCTTGAGTGTTTTGACACCCAACATGCCAGGAAAATATTTAATTTGAAAAAAATTAGCAAATAAGGAAAGTATTTAATGAGGAATATTAATATTTAAATCCCCCCTCTAATTTAGCAGAATTCTACAATATGACCAACAAAACCCTAAATATATTAATACATTAAGCTTCTTGAGTGTTTTGACACCCAACATGCCAGGAAAATATTTAATTTGAAAAAAATTAGCAAATAAGGAAAGTATTTAATGAGGAATATTAATATTTAAATCCCCCCTCTAATTTAGCAGAGTTCTACAATATGACCAACAAAACCCTAAATATATTAATACATTAAGCTTCTTGAGTGTTTTGACACCCAACATGCCAGGAAAATATTTAATTTGAAAAAAATTAGCAAATAAAGAAAGTATTTAATTAGGAATATTAATATTTAAATCCCCCCTCTAATTTAGCAGAATTCTACAATATGATCAACAAAACCCTAAATATATTAAATAATTCAGCTTCATGAGTGTTTTGACACCCAACATGCCAGGAAGATATTTAATTTAAAAAAAATTAGCAAATAAAGAAAGTATTTAATGAGGAATATTAATATTTAAATCCCCCCTCTAATTTAGCAGAATTCTACAATATGATCAACAAAACCCTAAATATATTAATACATTAAGCTTCTTGATTGTTTTGACACCCAACATGCCAGGAAAATATTTAATTTAAAAAAAATTAGCAAATAAAGAAAGTATTTAATGAGGAATATTTATATTTAAATCCCCCCTCTAATTTAGCAGAATTCTACAATATGATCAACAAAACCCTAAATATATTAAATCATTCAGCTTCATGAGTGTTTTGACACCCAACATGCCAGGAAAATATTTAATTTGAAAAAAATTAGCAAATAAAGAAAGTATTTAATGAGGAATATTAATATTTAAATCCCCCCTCTAATTTAGCAGAATTCTACAATATGATCAACAAAACCCTAAATATAATAATACATTAAGCTTCTTGAGTGTTTTGACACCCAACATGCCAGGAAAATATTTAATTTAAAAAAAATTAGCAAATAAAGAAAGTATTTAATGAGGAATATTAATATTTAAATCCCCCCTCTAATTTAGCAGAATTCTACAATATGATCAACAAAACCCTAAATATATTATTACATTAAGCTTCTTGAGTGTTTTGACACCCAACATGCCAGGAAGATTTTTAATTTAAAAAAAATTAGCAAATAAAGAAAGTATTTAATGAGGAATATTAATATTTAAATCCCCCCTCTAATTTAGCAGAATTCTACAATATGATCAACAAAACCCTAAATATATTAAATCATTCAGCTTCATGAGTGTTTTGACACCCAACATGCCAGGAAAATATTTAATTTGAAAAAAATTAGCAAATAAAGAAAGTATTTAATGAGGAATATTAATATTTTAATCCCCCCTCTAATTTAGCAGAATTCTACAATATGATCAACAAAACCCTAAATATATTAATACATTAAGCTTCTTGAGTGTTTTGACACCCAACATGCCAGGAAAATATTTAATTTGAAAAAAATTAGCAAATAAAGAAAGTATTTAATTAGGAATATTAATATTTAAATCCCCCCTCTAATTTAGCAGAATTCTACAATATGATCAACAAAACCCTAAATATATTAATACATTAAGCTTCTTGAGTGTTTTGACACCCAACATGCCAGGAAAATATTTAATTTGAAAAAAATTAGCAAATAAAGAAAGTATTTAATTAGGAATATTAATATTTAAATCCCCTCTCTAATTTAGCAGAATTCTACAATATGATCAACAAAACCCTAAATATATTAATACATTAAGCTTCTTGAGTGTTTTGACACCCAACATGCCAGGAAAATATTTAATTTAAAAAAAATTAGCAAATAAAGAAAGTATTTAATGAGGAATATTAATATTTAAATCCCCCCTCTAATTTAGCAGAATTCTACAATATGATCAACAAAACCCTAAATATATTAATACATTAAGCTTCTTGAGTGTTTTGACACCCAACATACCGGGAATATATTTAATTTAAAAAAAATTAGCAAATAAAGAAAGTATTTAATGAGGAATATTAATATTTAAATCCCCCCTCTAATTTAGCAGAATTCTACAATATGACCAACAAAACCCTAAATATATTATTACATTAAGCTTCTTGAGTGTTTTGACACCCAACATGCCAGGAAGATTTTTAATTTAAAAAAAATTAGCAAATAAAGAAAGTATTTAATGAGGAATATTAATATTTATTCCCCCCCTCTAATTTAGCAGAATTCTACAATATGACCAACAAAACCCTAAATATATTAATACATTAAGCTTCTTGAGTGTTTTGACACCCAACATACCAGGAATATATTTAATTTAAAAAAAATTAGCAAATAAAGAAAGTATTTAATGAGGAATATTAATATTTATTCCCCCCCTCTAATTTAGCAGAATTCTACAATATGACCAACAAAACCCTAAATATATTAATACATTAAGCTTCTTAAGTGTTTTGACACCCAACATACCAGGAATATATTTAATTTAATAAAAATTAGCAAATAAAGAAAGTATTTAATGAGGAATATTAATATTTATTCCCCCCCTCTAATTTAGCAGAATTCTACAATATGAACAACAAAACCCTAAATATATTAATACATTAAGCTTCTTGAGTGTTTTGACACCCAACATGCCAGGAAAATATTTAATTTGAAAAAAATTAGCAAATAAGGAGAGTATTTAATGAGGAATATTAATATTTAAATCCCCCCTCTAATTTAGCAGAATTCTACAATATGACCAACAAAACCCTAAATATATTAATACATTAAGCTTCTTGAGTGTTTTGACACCTAACATGCCAGGAAAATATTTCATTTGAAAAAAATTAGCAAATAAAGAAAGTATTTAATGAGGAATATTAATATTTAAATCCCCCCTCAAATTTAGCAGAATTATACAATATAATCAACAAAACCCTAAATATATTAATACATAAAGCTTCTTGAGTGTTTTGACACCCAACATGCCAGGAAAATATTTAATTTAAAAAAAATTAGCAAATAAAGAAAGTATTTAATGAGGAATATTAATATTTAATTCCCCCTCTAATTTAGCAGAATTCTACAATATGATCAACAAAACCCTAAATATATTAATACATTAAGCTTCTTGATTGTTTTGACACCCAACATGCCAGGAAAATATTTAATTTAAAAAAAATTAGCAAATAAAGAAAGTATTTAATGAGGAATATTTATATTTAAATCCCCCCTCTAATTTAGCAGAATTCTACAATATGATCAACAAAACCCTAAATATATTAAATCATTCAGCTTCATGAGTGTTTTGACACCCAACATGCCAGGAAAATATTTAATTTGAAAAAAATTAGCAAATAAAGAAAGTATTTAATGAGGAATATTAATATTTAAATCCCCCCTCTAATTTAGCAGAATTCTACAATATGATCAACAAAACCCTAAATATAATAATACATTAAGCTTCTTGAGTGTTTTGACACCCAACATGCCAGGAAAATATTTAATTTAAAAAAAATTAGCAAATAAAGAAAGTATTTAATGAGGAATATTAATATTTATTCCCCCCCTCTAATTTAGCAGAATTCTACAATATGACCAACAAAACCCTAAATATATTAATACATTAAGCTTCTTGAGTGTTTTGACACCCAACATGCCAGGAAAATATTTAATTTGAAAAAAATTAGCAAATAAGGAAAGTATTTAATGAGGAATATTAATATTTAAATCCCCCCTCTAATTTAGCAGAATTCTACAATATGACCAACAAAACCCTAAATATATTAATACATTAAGCTTCTTGAGTGTTTTGACACCCAACATGCCAGGAAAATATTTAATTTGAAAAAAATTAGCAAATAAAGAAAGTATTTAATGAGGAATATTAATATTTAAATCCCCCCTCTAATTTAGCAGAATTCTACAATACGATCAACAAAACCCTAAATATATTAATACATTAAGCTTCTTGAGTGTTTTGACACCCAACATACCAGGAATATATTTAATTTAAAAAAAATTAGCAAATAAAGAAAGTATTTAATGAGGAATATTAATATTTATTCCCCCCCTCTAATTTAGCAGAATTCTACAATATGACCAACAAAACCCTAAATATATTAATACATTAAGCTTCTTGAGTGTTTTGACACCCAACATGCCAGGAAAATATTTAATTTGAAAAAAATTAGCAAATAAAGAAAGTATTTAATTAGGAATATTAATATTTAAAGCCCCCCTCTAATTTAGCAGAATTCTACAATATGATCAACAAAACCCTAAATATATTAAAACATTAAGCTTCTTGAGTGTTTTGACACCCAACATGCCAGGAAAATATTTAATTTGAAAAAAATTAGCAAATAAAGAAAGTATTTAATTAGGAATATTAATATTTAAATCCCCCCTCTAATTTAGCAGAATTCTACAATATGATCAACAAAACCCTAAATATATTAATACATTAAGCTTCTTGAGTGTTTTGACACCCAACATGCCAGGAAAATATTTAATTTAAAAAAAATTAGCAAATAAAGAAAGTATTTAATGAGGAATATTAATATTTAAATCCCCCCTCTAATTTAGCAGAATTCTACAATATGATCAACAAAACCCTAAATATATTAATACATTAAGCTTCTTGAGTGTTTTGACACCCAACATGCCAGGAAAATATTTAATTTGAAAAAAATTAGCAAATAAAGAAAGTATTTAATGAGGAATATTAATATTTAAATCCCCCCTCTAATTTAGCAGAATTCTACAATATGAACAACAAAACCCTAAATATATTAATACATTAAGCTTCTTGAGTGTTTTGACACCCAACATGCCAGGAAAATATTTAATTTGAAAAAAATTAGCAAATAAGGAAAGTATTTAATGAGGAATATTAATATTTAAATCCCCCCTCTAATTTAGCAGAATTCTACAATATGACCAACAAAACTCTAAATATATTAATACATTAAGCTTCTTGAGTGTTTTGACACCCAACATGCCAGGAAAATATTTAATTTGAAAAAAATTAGCAAATAAAGAAAGTATTTAATGAGGAATATTAATATTTAAATCCCCCCTCTAATTTAGCAGAATTCTACAATATGACCAACAAAACTCTAAATATATTAATACATTAAGCTTCTTGAGTGTTTTGACACCCAACATGCCAGGAAAATATTTAATTTGAAAAAAATTAGCAAATAAAGAAAGTATTTAATGAGGAATATTAATATTTAAATTTCCCCTCTAATTTAGCAGAATTCTACAATATGATCAACAAAACCCTAAATATATTAATACATTAAGCTTCTTGAGTGTTTTGACACCCAACATGCCAGGAAGATTTTTAATTTAAAAAAAATTAGCAAATAAAGAAAGTATTTAATGAGGAATATTAATATTTAAATCCCCCCTCTAATTTAGCAGAATTCTACAATATGATCAACAAAACCCTAAATATATTAAATCATTCAGCTTCATGAGTGTTTTGACACCCAACATGCCAGGAAAATATTTAATTTGAAAAAAATTAGCAAATAAATAAAGTATTTAATGAGGAATATTAATATTTTAATCCCCCCTCTAATTTAGCAGAATTCTACAATATGATCAACAAAACCCTAAATATATTAATACATTAAGCTTCTTGAGTGTTTTGACACCCAACATGCCAGGAAAATATTTAATTTGAAAAAAATTAGCAAATAAAGAAAGTATTTAATTAGGAATATTAATATTTAAATCCCCCCTCTAATTTAGCAGAATTCTACAATATGATCAACAAAACCCTAAATATATTAATACATTAAGCTTCTTGAGTGTTTTGACACCCAACATGCCAGGAAAATATTTAATTTGAAAAAAATTAGCAAATAAAGAAAGTATTTAATTAGGAATATTAATATTTAAATCCCCTCTCTAATTTAGCAGAATTCTACAATATGATCAACAAAACCCTAAATATATTAATACATTAAGCTTCTTGAGTGTTTTGACACCCAACATGCCAGGAAAATATTTAATTTAAAAAAAATTAGCAAATAAAGAAAGTATTTAATGAGGAATATTAATATTTAAATCCCCCCTCTAATTTAGCAGAATTCTACAATATGATCAACAAAACCCTAAATATATTAATACATTAAGCTTCTTGAGTGTTTTGACACCCAACATACCGGGAATATATTTAATTTAAAAAAAATTAGCAAATAAAGAAAGTATTTAATGAGGAATATTAATATTTAAATCCCCCCTCTAATTTAGCAGAATTCTACAATATGACCAACAAAACCCTAAATATATTATTACATTAAGCTTCTTGAGTGTTTTGACACCCAACATGCCAGGAAGATTTTTAATTTAAAAAAAATTAGCAAATAAAGAAAGTATTTAATGAGGAATATTAATATTTATTCCCCCCCCTCTAATTTAGCAGAATTCTACAATATGACCAACAAAACCCTAAATATATTAATACATTAAGCTTCTTGAGTGTTTTGACACCCAACATACCAGGAATATATTTAATTTAAAAAAAATTAGCAAATAAAGAAAGTATTTAATGAGGAATATTAATATTTATTCCCCCCCTCTAATTTAGCAGAATTCTACAATATGACCAACAAAACCCTAAATATATTAATACATTAAGCTTCTTAAGTGTTTTGACACCCAACATACCAGGAATATATTTAATTTAATAAAAATTAGCAAATAAAGAAAGTATTTAATGAGGAATATTAATATTTAAATCCCCCCTCTAATTTAGCAGAATTCTACAATATGACCAACAAAACCCTAAATATATTAATACATTAAGCTTCTTGAGTGTTTTGACACCTAACATGCCAGGAAAATATTTCATTTGAAAAAAATTAGCAAATAAAGAAAGTATTTAATGAGGAATATTAATATTTAAATCCCCCCTCAAATTTAGCAGAATTATACAATATAATCAACAAAACCCTAAATATATTAATACATAAAGCTTCTTGAGTGTTTTGACACCCAACATGCCAGGAAAATATTTAATTTAAAAAAAATTAGCAAATAAAGAAAGTATTTAATGAGGAATATTAATATTTAATTCCCCCTCTAATTTAGCAGAATTCTACAATATGATCAACAAAACCCTAAATATATTAATACATTAAGCTTCTTGAGTGTTTTGACACCCAACATGCCAGGAAAATATTTAATTTGAAAAAAATTAGCAAATAAAGAAAGTATTTAATGAGGAATATTAATATTTAAATCCCCCCTCTAATTTAGCAGAATTCTACAATATGATCAACAAAACCCTAAATATAATAATACATTAAGCTTCTTGAGTGTTTTGACACCCAACATGCCAGGAAAATATTTAATTTAAAAAAAATTAGCAAATAAAGAAAGTATTTAATGAGGAATATTAATATTTAAATCCCCCCTCTAATTTAGCAGAATTCTACAATATGATCAACAAAACCCTAAATATATTATTACATTAAGCTTCTTGAGTGTTTTGACACCCAACATGCCAGGAAGATTTTTAATTTAAAAAAAATTAGCAAATAAAGAAAGTATTTAATGAGGAATATTAATATTTAAATCCCCCCTCTAATTTAGCAGAATTCTACAATATGATCAACAAAACCCTAAATATATTAAATCATTCAGCTTCATGAGTGTTTTGACACCCAACATGCCAGGAAAATATTTAATTTGAAAAAAATTAGCAAATAAAGAAAGTATTTAATGAGGAATATTAATATTTAAATCCCCCCTCTAATTTAGCAGAATTCTACAATATGATCAACAAAACCCTAAATATATTAATACATTAAGCTTCTTGAGTGTTTTGACACCCAACATACCAGGAATATATTTAATTTAAAAAAAATTAGCAAATAAAGAAAGTATTTAATGAGGAATATTAATATTTATTCCCCCCCTCTAATTTAGCAGAATTCTACAATATGACCAACAAAACCCTAAATATATTAATACATTAAGCTTCTTGAGTGTTTTGACACCCAACATGCCAGGAAAATATTTAATTTGAAAAAAATTAGCAAATAAGGAAAGTATTTAATGAGGAATATTAATATTTAAATCCCCCCTCTAATTTAGCAGAATTCTACAATATGACCAACAAAACCCTAAATATATTAATACATTAAGCTTCTTGAGTGTTTTGACACCCAACATGCCAGGAAAATATTTAATTTGAAAAAAATTAGCAAATAAAGAAAGTATTTAATGAGGAATATTAATATTTAAATCCCCCCTCTAATTTAGCAGAATTCTACAATATGATCAACAAAACCCTAAATATATTAATACATTAAGCTTCTTGAGTGTTTTGACACCCAACATACCAGGAATATATTTAATTTAAAAAAAATTAGCAAATAAAGAAAGTATTTAATGAGGAATATTAATATTTATTCCCCCCCTCTAATTTAGCAGAATTCTACAATATGACCAACAAAACCCTAAATATATTAATACATTAAGCTTCTTGAGTGTTTTGACACCCAACATGCCAGGAAAATATTTAATTTGAAAAAAATTAGCAAATAAAGAAAGTATTTAATGAGGAATATTAATATTTAAATCCCCCCTCTAATTTAGCAGAATTCTACAATATGATCAACAAAACCCTAAATATATTAATACATTAAGCTTCTTGAGTGTTTTGACACCCAACATACCAGGAATATATTTAATTTAAAAAAAATTAGCAAATAAAGAAAGTATTTAATGAGGAATATTAATATTTATTCCCCCCCTCTAATTTAGCAGAATTCTACAATATGACCAACAAAACCCTAAATATATTAATACATTAAGCTTCTTGAGTGTTTTGACACCCAACATGCCAGGAAAATATTTAATTTGAAAAAAATTAGCAAATAAGGAAAGTATTTAATGAGGAATATTAATATTTAAATCCCCCCTCTAATTTAGCAGAATTCTACAATATGACCAACAAAACCCTAAATATATTAATACATTAAGCTTCTTGAGTGTTTTGACACCCAACATGCCAGGAAAATATTTAATTTGAAAAAAATTAGCAAATAAAGAAAGTATTTAATGAGGAATATTAATATTTAAATCCCCCCTCTAATTTAGCAGAATTCTACAATACGATCAACAAAACCCTAAATATATTAATACATTAAGCTTCTTGAGTGTTTTGACACCCAACATACCAGGAATATATTTAATTTAAAAAAAATTAGCAAATAAAGAAAGTATTTAATGAGGAATATTAATATTTATTCCCCCCCTCTAATTTAGCAGAATTCTACAATATGACCAACAAAACCCTAAATATATTAATACATTAAGCTTCTTGAGTGTTTTGACACCCAACATGCCAGGAAAATATTTAATTTGAAAAAAATTAGCAAATAAAGAAAGTATTTAATTAGGAATATTAATATTTAAATCCCCCCTCTAATTTAGCAGAATTCTACAATATGATCAACAAAACCCTAAATATATTAAAACATTAAGCTTCTTGAGTGTTTTGACACCCAACATGCCAGGAAAATATTTAATTTGAAAAAAATTAGCAAATAAAGAAAGTATTTAATTAGGAATATTAATATTTAAATCCCCCCTCTAATTTAGCAGAATTCTACAATATGATCAACAAAACCCTAAATATATTAATACATTAAGCTTCTTGAGTGTTTTGACACCCAACATGCCAGGAAAATATTTAATTTAAAAAAAATTAGCAAATAAAGAAAGTATTTAATGAGGAATATTAATATTTAAATCCCCCCTCTAATTTAGCAGAATTCTACAATATGATCAACAAAACCCTAAATATATTAATACATTAAGCTTCTTGAGTGTTTTGACACCCAACATGCCAGGAAAATATTTAATTTGAAAAAAATTAGCAAATAAAGAAAGTATTTAATGAGGAATATTAATATTTAAATCCCCCCTCTAATTTAGCAGAATTCTACAATATGAAGAACAAAACCCTAAATATATTAATACATTAAGCTTCTTGAGTGTTTTGACACCCAACATGCCAGGAAAATATTTAATTTGAAAAAAATTAGCAAATAAGGAAAGTATTTAATGAGGAATATTAATATTTAAATCCCCCCTCTAATTTAGCAGAATTCTACAATATGACCAACAAAACTCTAAATATATTAATACATTAAGCTTCTTGAGTGTTTTGACACCCAACATGCCAGGAAAATATTTAATTTGAAAAAAATTAGCAAATAAAGAAAGTATTTAATGAGGAATATTAATATTTAAATCCCCCCTCTAATTTAGCAGAATTCTACAATATGACCAACAAAACTCTAAATATATTAATACATTAAGCTTCTTGAGTGTTTTGACACCCAACATGCCAGGAAAATATTTAATTTGAAAAAAATTAGCAAATAAAGAAAGTATTTAATGAGGAATATTAATATTTAAATTTCCCCTCTAATTTAGCAGAATTCTACAATATGATCAACAAAACCCTAAATATATTAATACATTAAGCTTCTTGAGTGTTTTGACACCCAACATGCCAGGAAGATTTTTAATTTAAAAAAAATTAGCAAATAAAGAAAGTATTTAATGAGGAATATTAATATTTAAATCCCCCCTCTAATTTAGCAGAATTCTACAATATGATCAACAAAACCCTAAATATATTAAATCATTCAGCTTCATGAGTGTTTTGACACCCAACATGCCAGGAAAATATTTAATTTGAAAAAAATTAGCAAATAAAGAAAGTATTTAATGAGGAATATTAATATTTTAATCCCCCCTCTAATTTAGCAGAATTCTACAATATGATCAACAAAACCCTAAATATATTAATACATTAAGCTTCTTGAGTGTTTTGACACCCAACATGCCAGGAAAATATTTAATTTGAAAAAAATTAGCAAATAAAGAAAGTATTTAATTAGGAATATTAATATTTAAATCCCCCCTCTAATTTAGCAGAATTCTACAATATGATCAACAAAACCCTAAATATATTAATACATTAAGCTTCTTGAGTGTTTTGACACCCAACATGCCAGGAAAATATTTAATTTGAAAAAAATTAGCAAATAAAGAAAGTATTTAATTAGGAATATTAATATTTAAATCCCCTCTCTAATTTAGCAGAATTCTACAATATGATCAACAAAACCCTAAATATATTAATACATTAAGCTTCTTGAGTGTTTTGACACCCAACATGCCAGGAAAATATTTAATTTAAAAAAAATTAGCAAATAAAGAAAGTATTTAATGAGGAATATTAATATTTAAATCCCCCCTCTAATTTAGCAGAATTCTACAATATGATCAACAAAACCCTAAATATATTAATACATTAAGCTTCTTGAGTGTTTTGACACCCAACATACCGGGAATATATTTAATTTAAAAAAAATTAGCAAATAAAGAAAGTATTTAATGAGGAATATTAATATTTAAATCCCCCCTCTAATTTAGCAGAATTCTACAATATGACCAACAAAACCCTAAATATATTATTACATTAAGCTTCTTGAGTGTTTTGACACCCAACATGCCAGGAAGATTTTTAATTTAAAAAAAATTAGCAAATAAAGAAAGTATTTAATGAGGAATATTAATATTTATTCCCCCCCCTCTAATTTAGCAGAATTCTACAATATGACCAACAAAACCCTAAATATATTAATACATTAAGCTTCTTGAGTGTTTTGACACCCAACATACCAGGAATATATTTAATTTAAAAAAAATTAGCAAATAAAGAAAGTATTTAATGAGGAATATTAATATTTATTCCCCCCCTCTAATTTAGCAGAATTCTACAATATGACCAACAAAACCCTAAATATATTAATACATTAAGCTTCTTAAGTGTTTTGACACCCAACATACCAGGAATATATTTAATTTAATAAAAATTAGCAAATAAAGAAAGTATTTAATGAGGAATATTAATATTTAAATCCCCCCTCTAATTTAGCAGAATTCTACAATATGACCAACAAAACCCTAAATATATTAATACATTAAGCTTCTTGAGTGTTTTGACACCTAACATGCCAGGAAAATATTTCATTTGAAAAAAATTAGCAAATAAAGAAAGTATTTAATGAGGAATATTAATATTTAAATCCCCCCTCAAATTTAGCAGAATTATACAATATAATCAACAAAACCCTAAATATATTAATACATAAAGCTTCTTGAGTGTTTTGACACCCAACATGCCAGGAAAATATTTAATTTAAAAAAAATTAGCAAATAAAGAAAGTATTTAATGAGGAATATTAATATTTAATTCCCCCTCTAATTTAGCAGAATTCTACAATATGATCAACAAAACCCTAAATATATTAATACATTAAGCTTCTTGAGTGTTTTGACACCCAACATGCCAGGAAAATATTTAATTTGAAAAAAATTAGCAAATAAAGAAAGTATTTAATGAGGAATATTAATATTTAAATCCCCCCTCTAATTTAGCAGAATTCTACAATATGATCAACAAAACCCTAAATATAATAATACATTAAGCTTCTTGAGTGTTTTGACACCCAACATGCCAGGAAAATATTTAATTTAAAAAAAATTAGCAAATAAAGAAAGTATTTAATGAGGAATATTAATATTTAAATCCCCCCTCTAATTTAGCAGAATTCTACAATATGATCAACAAAACCCTAAATATATTATTACATTAAGCTTCTTGAGTGTTTTGACACCCAACATGCCAGGAAGATTTTTAATTTAAAAAAAATTAGCAAATAAAGAAAGTATTTAATGAGGAATATTAATATTTAAATCCCCCCTCTAATTTAGCAGAATTCTACAATATGATCAACAAAACCCTAAATATATTAAATCATTCAGCTTCATGAGTGTTTTGACACCCAACATGCCAGGAAAATATTTAATTTGAAAAAAATTAGCAAATAAAGAAAGTATTTAATGAGGAATATTAATATTTAAATCCCCCCTCTAATTTAGCAGAATTCTACAATATGATCAACAAAACCCTAAATATATTAATACATTAAGCTTCTTGAGTGTTTTGACACCCAACATACCAGGAATATATTTAATTTAAAAAAAATTAGCAAATAAAGAAAGTATTTAATGAGGAATATTAATATTTATTCCCCCCCTCTAATTTAGCAGAATTCTACAATATGACCAACAAAACCCTAAATATATTAATACATTAAGCTTCTTGAGTGTTTTGACACCCAACATGCCAGGAAAATATTTAATTTGAAAAAAATTAGCAAATAAGGAAAGTATTTAATGAGGAATATTAATATTTAAATCCCCCCTCTAATTTAGCAGAATTCTACAATATGACCAACAAAACCCTAAATATATTAATACATTAAGCTTCTTGAGTGTTTTGACACCCAACATGCCAGGAAAATATTTAATTTGAAAAAAATTAGCAAATAAAGAAAGTATTTAATGAGGAATATTAATATTTAAATCCCCCCTCTAATTTAGCAGAATTCTACAATATGATCAACAAAACCCTAAATATATTAATACATTAAGCTTCTTGAGTGTTTTGACACCCAACATACCAGGAATATATTTAATTTAAAAAAAATTAGCAAATAAAGAAAGTATTTAATGAGGAATATTAATATTTATTCCCCCCCTCTAATTTAGCAGAATTCTACAATATGACCAACAAAACCCTAAATATATTAATACATTAAGCTTCTTGAGTGTTTTGACACCCAACATGCCAGGAAAATATTTAATTTGAAAAAAATTAGCAAATAAAGAAAGTATTTAATTAGGAATATTAATATTTAAATCCCCCCTCTAATTTAGCAGAATTCTACAATATGATCAACAAAACCCTAAATATATTAAAACATTAAGCTTCTTGAGTGTTTTGACACCCAACATGCCAGGAAAATATTTAATTTGAAAAAAATTAGCAAATAAAGAAAGTATTTAATTAGGAATATTAATATTTAAATCCCCCCTCTAATTTAGCAGAATTCTACAATATGATCAACAAAACCCTAAATATATTAATACATTAAGCTTCTTGAGTGTTTTGACACCCAACATGCCAGGAAAATATTTAATTTGAAAAAAATTAGCAAATAAAGAAAGTATTTAATTAGGAATATTAATATTTAAATCCCCCCTCTAATTTAGCAGAATTCTACAATATGATCAACAAAACCCTAAATATATTAAATCATTCAGCTTCATGAGTGTTTTGACACCCAACATGCCAGGAAGATATTTAATTTAAAAAAAATTAGCAAATAAAGAAAGTATTTAATGAGGAATATTAATATTTAAATCCCCCCTCTAATTTAGCAGAATTCTACAATATGATCAACAAAACCCTAAATATATTAATACATTAAGCTTCTTGAGTGTTTTGACACCCAACATGCCAGGAAAGTATTTAATTTAAAAAAAATTAGCAAATAAAGAAAGTATTTAATGAGGAATATTAATATTTAAATCCCCCCTCTAATTTAGCAGAATTCTACAATATGATCAACAAAACCCTAAATATATTAATACATTAAGCTTCTTGAGTGTTTTGACACCCAACATACCAGGAATATATTTAATTTAAAAAAAATTAGCAAATAAAGAAAGTATTTAATGAGGAATATTAATATTTATTCCCCCCCTCTAATTTAGCAGAATTCTACAATATGACCAACAAAACCCTAAATATATTAATACATTAAGCTTCTTGAGTGTTTTGACACCCAACATGCCAGGAAAATATTTAATTTGAAAAAAATTAGCAAATAAGGAAAGTATTTAATGAGGAATATTAATATTTAAATCCCCCCTCTAATTTAGCAGAATTCTACAATATGATCAACAAAACCCTAAATATATTAAATCATTCAGCTTCATGAGTGTTTTGACACCCAACATGCCAGGAATATATTTAATTTAAAAAAAATAGCAAATAAAGAAAGTATTTAATGAGGAATATTAATATTTAAATCCCCCCTCTAATTTAGCAGAATTCTACAATATGATCAACAAAACCCTAAATATATTAATACATTAAGCTTCTTGAGTGTTTTGACACCCAACATGCCAGGAAAATATTTAATTTGAAAAAAATTAGCAAATAAAGAAAGTATTTAATTAGGAATATTAATATTTAAATCCCCCCTCTAATTTAGCAGAATTCTACAATATGATCAACAAAACCCTAAATATATTAAAACATTAAGCTTCTTGAGTGTTTTGACACCCAACATGCCAGGAAAATATTTAATTTGAAAAAAATTAGCAAATAAAGAAAGTATTTAATTAGGAATATTAATATTTAAATCCCCCCTCTAATTTAGCAGAATTCTACAATATGATCAACAAAACCCTAAATATATTAATACATTAAGCTTCTTGAGTGTTTTGACACCAAACATGCCAGGAAAATATTTAATTTAAAAAAAATTAGCAAATAAAGAAAGTATTTAATGAGGAATATTAATATTTAAATCCCCCCTCTAATTTAGCAGAATTCTACAATATGATCAACAAAACCCTAAATATATTAATACATTAAGCTTCTTGAGTGTTTTGACACCCAACATGCCAGGAAAATATTTAATTTGAAAAAAATTAGCAAATAAGGAAAGTATTTAATGAGGAATATTAATATTTAAATCCCCCCTCTAATTTAGCAGAATTCTACAATATGACCAACAAAACCCTAAATATATTAATACATTAAGCTTCTTGAGTGTTTTGACACCCAACATGCCAGGAAAATATTTAATTTGAAAAAAATTAGCAAATAAGGAAAGTATTTAATGAGGAATATTAATATTTAAATCCCCCCTCTAATTTAGCAGAGTTCTACAATATGACCAACAAAACCCTAAATATATTAATACATTAAGCTTCTTGAGTGTTTTGACACCCAACATGCCAGGAAAATATTTAATTTGAAAAAAATTAGCAAATAAAGAAAGTATTTAATTAGGAATATTAATATTTAAATCCCCCCTCTAATTTAGCAGAATTCTACAATATGATCAACAAAACCCTAAATATATTAAATAATTCAGCTTCATGAGTGTTTTGACACCCAACATGCCAGGAAGATATTTAATTTAAAAAAAATTAGCAAATAAAGAAAGTATTTAATGAGGAATATTAATATTTAAATCCCCCCTCTAATTTAGCAGAATTCTACAATATGATCAACAAAACCCTAAATATATTAATACATTAAGCTTCTTGAGTGTTTTGACACCCAACATGCCAGGAAAGTATTTAATTTAAAAAAAATTAGCAAATAAAGAAAGTATTTAATGAGGAATATTTATATTTAAATCCCCCCTCTAATTTAGCAGAATTCTACAATATGATCAACAAAACCCTAAATATATTAAATCATTCAGCTTCATGAGTGTTTTGACACCCAACATGCCAGGAAAATATTTAATTTGAAAAAAATTAGCAAATAAAGAAAGTATTTAATGAGGAATATTAATATTTTAATCCCCCCTCTAATTTAGCCGAATTCTACAATATGATCAACAAAACCCTAAATATATTAATACATTAAGCTTCTTGAGTGTTTTGACACCCAACATGCCAGGAAAATATTTAATTTGAAAAAAATTAGCAAATAAAGAAAGTATTTAATTAGGAATATTAATATTTAAATCCCCCCTCTAATTTAGCAGAATTCTACAATATGATCAACAAAACCCTAAATATATTAATACATTAAGCTTCTTGAGTGTTTTGACACCCAACATGCCAGGAAAATATTTAATTTGAAAAAAATTAGCAAATAAAGAAAGTATTTAATTAGGAATATTAATATTTAAATCCCCTCTCTAATTTAGCAGAATTCTACAATATGATCAACAAAACCCTAAATATATTAATACATTAAGCTTCTTGAGTGTTTTGACACCCAACATGCCAGGAAAATATTTAATTTAAAAAAAATTAGCAAATAAAGAAAGTATTTAATGAGGAATATTAATATTTAAATCCCCCCTCTAATTTAGCAGAATTCTACAATATGATCAACAAAACCCTAAATATATTAATACATTAAGCTTCTTGAGTGTTTTGACACCCAACATACCGGGAATATATTTAATTTAAAAAAAATTAGCAAATAAAGAAAGTATTTAATAAGGAATATTAATATTTAAATCCCCCCTCTAATTTAGCAGAATTCTACAATATGACCAACAAAACCCTAAATATATTATTACATTAAGCTTCTTGAGTGTTTTGACACCCAACATGCCAGGAAGATTTTTAATTTAAAAAAAATTAGCAAATAAAGAAAGTATTTAATGAGGAATATTAATATTTATTCCCCCCCTCTAATTTAGCAGAATTCTACAATATGACCAACAAAACCCTAAATATATTAATACATTAAGCTTCTTGAGTGTTTTGACACCCAACATACCAGGAATATATTTAATTTAAAAAAAATTAGCAAATAAAGAAAGTATTTAATGAGGAATATTAATATTTATTCCCCCCCTCTAATTTAGCAGAATTCTACAATATGACCAACAAAACCCTAAATATATTAATACATTAAGCTTCTTAAGTGTTTTGACACCCAACATACCAGGAATATATTTAATTTAAAAAAAATTAGCAAATAAAAAAGTATTTAATGAGGAATATTAATATTTATTCCCCCCCTCTAATTTAGCAGAATTCTACAATATGACCAACAAAACCCTAAATATATTAATACATTAAGCTTCTTGAGTGTTTTGACACCCAACATGCCAGGAAAATATTTAATTTGAAAAAAATTAGCAAATAAGGAAAGTATTTAATGAGGAATATTAATATTTAAATCCCCCCTCTAATTTAGCAGAATTCTACAATATGACCAACAAAACCCTAAATATATTAATACATTAAGCTTCTTGAGTGTTTTGACACCCAACATGCCAGGAAAATATTTAATTTGAAAAAAATTAGCAAATAAAGAAAGTATTTAATGAGGAATATTAATATTTAAATCCCCCCTCTAATTTAGCAGAATTCTACAATATGATCAACAAAACCCTAAATATATTAATACATTAAGCTTCTTGAGTGTTTTGACACCCAACATGCCAGGAAGATTTTTAATTTAAAAAAAATTAGCAAATAAAGAAAGTATTTAATGAGGAATATTAATATTTAAATCCCCCCTCAAATCTAGCAGAATTATACAATATAATCAACAAAACCCTAAATATATTAATACATAAAGCTTCTTGAGTGTTTTGACACCCAACATGCCAGGAAAATATTTAATTTAAAAAAAATTAGCAAATAAAGAATGTATTTAATGAGGAATATTAATATTTAAATCCCCCCTCTAATTTAGTAGAATTCTACAATATGATCAACAAAACCCTAAATATATTAATACATTAAGCTTCTTGAGTGTTTTGACACCCAACATGCCAGGAAAATATTTAATTTAAAAAAAATTAGCAAATAAAGAAAGTATTTAATGAGGAATATTTATATTTAAATCCCCCCTCTAATTTAGCAGAATTCTACAATATGATCAACAAAACCCTAAATATATTAATACATTAAGCTTCTTGAGTGTTTTGAAACCCAACATGCCAGGAAAATATTTAATTTGAAAAAAATTAGCAATTAAAGAAAGTATTTAATGAGGAATATTTATATTTAAATCCCCCCTCTAATTTAGCAGAATTCTACAATATGATCAACAAAACCCTAAATATATTAAATCATTCAGCTTCATGAGTGTTTTGACACCCAACATGCCAGGAAAATATTTAATTTGAAAAAAATTAGCAAATAAAGAAAGTATTTAATGAGGAATATTAATATTTAAATCCCCCCTCTAATTTAGCAGAATTCTACAATATGATCAACAAAACCCTAAATATAATAATACATTAAGCTTCTTGAGTGTTTTGACACCCAACATGCCAGGAAAATATTTAATTTAAAAAAAATTAGCAAATAAAGAAAGTATTTAATGAGGAATATTAATATTTAAATCCCCCCTCTAATTTAGCAGAATTCTACAATATGATCAACAAAACCCTAAATATATTATTACATTCAGCTTTATGAGTGTTTTGACACCCAACATGCCAGGAAAATATTTAATTTGAAAAAAATTAGCAAATAAAGAAAGTATTTAATGAGGAATATTAATATTTATTCCCCCCCTCTAATTTAGCAGAATTCTACAATATGACCAACAAAACCCTAAATATATTAATACATTAAGCTTCTTGAGTGTTTTGACACCCAACATGCCAGGAAAATATTTAATTTGAAAAAAATTAGCAAATAAGGAAAGTATTTAATGAGGAATATTAATATTTAAATCCCCCCTCTAATTTAGCAGAATTCTACAATATGACCAACAAAACCCTAAATATATTAATACATTAAGCTTCTTGAGTGTTTTGACACCCAACATGCCAGGAAAATATTTAATTTGAAAAAAATTAGCAAATAAAGAAAGTATTTAATGAGGAATATTAATATTTAAATCCCCCCTCTAATTTAGCAGAATTCTACAATATGATCAACAAAACCCTAAATATATTAATACATTAAGCTTCTTGAGTGTTTTGACACCCAACATACCAGGAATATATTTAATTTAAAAAAAATTAGCAAATAAAGAAAGTATTTAATGAGGAATATTAATATTTATTCCCCCCCTCTAATTTAGCAGAATTCTACAATATGACCAACAAAACCCTAAATATATTAATACATTAAGCTTCTTGAGTGTTTTGACACCCAACATGCCAGGAAAATATTTAATTTGAAAAAAATTAGCAAATAAGGAAAGTATTTAATGAGGAATATTAATATTTAAATCCCCCCTCTAATTTAGCAGAATTCAACAATATGATCAACAAAACCCTAAATATATTAAATCATTCAGCTTCATGAGTGTTTTGACACCCAACATGCCAGGAATATATTTAATTTAAAAAAAATAGCAAATAAAGAAAGTATTTAATGAGGAATATTAATATTTATTCCCCCCCTCTAATTTAGCAGAATTCTACAATATGACCAACAAAACCCTAAATATATTAATACATTAAGCTTCTTGAGTGTTTTGACACCCAACATGCCAGGAAAATATTTAATTTGAAAAAAATTAGCAAATAAAGAAAGTATTTAATTAGGAATATTAATATTTAAATCCCCCCTCTAATTTAGCAGAATTCTACAATATGAACAACAAAACCCTAAATATATTAATACATTAAGCTTCTTGAGTGTTTTGACACCCAACATGCCAGGAAAATATTTAATTTGAAAAAAATTAGCAAATAAAGAAAGTATTTAATTAGGAATATTAATATTTAAATCCCCCCTCTAATTTAGCAGAATTCTACAATATGATCAACAAAACCCTAAATATATTAATACATTAAGCTTCTTGAGTGTTTTGACACCCAACATGCCAGGAAAATATTTAATTTGAAAAAAATTAGCAAATAAAGAAAGTATTTAATTAGGAATATTAATATTTAAATCCCCCCTCTAATTTAGCAGAATTCTACAATATGATCAACAAAACCCTAAATATATTAAATCATTCAGCTTCATGAGTGTTTTGACACCCAACATGCCAGGAAGATATTTAATTTAAAAAAAATTAGCAAATAAAGAAAGTATTTAATGAGGAATATTAATATTTAAATCCCCCCTCTAATTTAGCAGAATTCTACAATATGATCAACAAAACCCTAAATATATTAATACATTAAGCTTCTTGAGTGTTTTGACACCCAACATGCCAGGAAAGTATTTAATTTAAAAAAAATTAGCAAATAAAGAAAGTATTTAATGAGGAATATTAATATTTAAATCCCCCCTCTAATTTAGCAGAATTCTACAATATGATCAACAAAACCCTAAATATATTAATACATTAAGCTTCTTGAGTGTTTTGACACCCAACATACCAGGAATATATTTAATTTAAAAAAAATTAGCAAATAAAGAAAGTATTTAATGAGGAATATTAATATTTATTCCCCCCCTCTAATTTAGCAGAATTCTACAATATGACCAACAAAACCCTAAATATATTAATACATTAAGCTTCTTGAGTGTTTTGACACCCAACATGCCAGGAAAATATTTAATTTGAAAAAAATTAGCAAATAAGGAAAGTATTTAATGAGGAATATTAATATTTAAATCCCCCCTCTAATTTAGCAGAATTCTACAATATGATCAATAAAACCCTAAATATATTAAATCATTCAGCTTCATGAGTGTTTTGACACCCAACATGCCAGGAATATATTTAATTTAAAAAAAATAGCAAATAAAGAAAGTATTTAATGAGGAATATTAATATTTATTCCCCCCCTCTAATTTAGCAGAATTCTACAATATGACCAACAAAACCCTAAATATATTAATACATTAAGCTTCTTGAGTGTTTTGACACCCAACATGCCAGGAAAATATTTAATTTGAAAAAAATTAGCAAATAAGGAAAGTATTTAATGAGGAATATTAATATTTAAATCCCCCCTCTAATTTAGCAGAATTCTACAATATGACCAACAAAACCCTAAATATATTAATACATTAAGCTTCTTGAGTGTTTTGACACCCAACATGCCAGGAAAATATTTAATTTGAAAAAAATTAGCAAATAAGGAAAGTATTTAATGAGGAATATTAATATTTAAATCCCCCCTCTAATTTAGCAGAGTTCTACAATATGACCAACAAAACCCTAAATATATTAATACATTAAGCTTCTTGAGTGTTTTGACACCCAACATGCCAGGAAAATATTTAATTTAAAAAAAATTAGCAAATAAAGAAATTATTTAATGAGGAATATTAATATTTAAATCCCCCCTCTAATTTAGCAGAATTCTACAATATGATCAACAAAACCCTAAATATATTAATACATTAAGCTTCTTGAGTGTTTTGACACCCAACATGCCAGGAAAATATTTAATTTGAAAAAAATTAGCAAATAAAGAAAGTATTTAATTAGGAATATTAATATTTAAATCCCCCCTCTAATTTAGCAGAATTCTACAATATGATCAACAAAACCCTAAATATATTAATACATTAAGCTTCTTGAGTGTTTTGACACCCAACATGCCAGGAAAATATTTAATTTAAAAAAAATAGCAAATAAAGAAAGTATTTAATTAGGAATATTAATATTTAAATCCCCCCTCTAATTTAGCAGAATTCTACAATATGATCAACAAAACCCTAAATATATTAATACATTAAGCTTCTTGAGTGTTTTGACACCCAACATGCCAGGAAAGTATTTAATTTAAAAAAAATTAGCAAATATAGAAAGTATTTAATGAGGAATATTAATATTTAAATCCCCCCTCTAATTTAGCAGAATTCTACAATATGATCAACAAAACCCTAAATATATTAATACATTAAGCTTCTTGAGTGTTTTGACACCCAACATACCAGGAATATATTTAATTTAAAAAAAATTAGCAAATAAAGAAAGTATTTAATGAGGAATATTAATATTTATTCCCCCCCTCTAATTTAGCAGAATTCTACAATATGACCAACAAAACCCTAAATATATTAATACATTAAGCTTCTTGAGTGTTTTGACACCCAACATGCCAGGAAAATATTTAATTTGAAAAAAATTAGCAAATAAGGAAAGTATTTAATGAGGAATATTAATATTTAAATCCCCCCTCTAATTTAGCAGAATTCTACAATATGATCAACAAAACCCTAAATATATTAAATCATTCAGCTTCATGAGTGTTTTGACACCCAACATGCCAGGAATATATTTAATTTAAAAAAAATAGCAAATAAAGAAAGTATTTAATGAGGAATATTAATATTTATTCCCCCCCTCTAATTTAGCAGAATTCTACAATATGACCAACAAAACCCTAAATATATTAATACATTAAGCTTCTTGAGTGTTTTGACACCCAACATGCCAGGAAAATATTTAATTTGAAAAAAATTAGCAAATAAGGAAAGTATTTAATGAGGAATATTAATATTTAAATCCCCCCTCTAATTTAGCAGAATTCTACAATATGACCAACAAAACCCTAAATATATTAATACATTAAGCTTCTTGAGTGTTTTGACACCCAACATGCCAGGAAAATATTTAATTTGAAAAAAATTAGCAAATAAGGAAAGTATTTAATGAGGAATATTAATATTTAAATCCCCCCTCTAATTTAGCAGAGTTCTACAATATGACCAACAAAACCCTAAATATATTAATACATTAAGCTTCTTGAGTGTTTTGACACCCAACATGCCAGGAAAATATTTAATTTGAAAAAAATTAGCAAATAAAGAAAGTATTTAATTAGGAATATTAATATTTAAATCCCCCCTCTAATTTAGCAGTATTCTACAATATGATCAACAAAACCCTAAATATATTAAATAATTCAGCTTCATGAGTGTTTTGACACCCAACATGCCAGGAAGATATTTAATTTAAAAAAAATTAGCAAATAAAGAAAGTATTTAATGAGGAATATTAATATTTAAATCCCCCCTCTAATTTAGCAGAATTCTACAATATGATCAACAAAACCCTAAATATATTAATACATTAAGCTTCTTGAGTGTTTTGACACCCAACATGCCAGGAAAGTATTTAATTTAAAAAAAATTAGCAAATAAAGAAAGTATTTAATTAGGAATATTAATATTTAAATCCCCCCTCTAATTTAGCAGAATTCTACAATATGATCAACAAAACCCTAAATATATTAAATTATTCAGCTTCATGAGTGTTTTGACACCCAACATGCCAGGAAGATATTTAATTTAAAAAAAATTAGCAAATAAAGAAAGTATTTAATGAGGAATATTAATATTTAAATCCCCCCTCTAATTTAGCAGAATTCTACAATATGATCAACAAAACCCTAAATATATTAATACATTAAGCTTCTTGAGTGTTTTGACACCTAACATGCCAGGAAAGTATTTAATTTAAAAAAAATTAGCAAATAAAGAAAGTATTTAATGAGGAATATTAATATTTAAATCCCCCCTCTAATTTAGCAGAATTCTACAATATGATCAACAAAACCCTAAATATATTAATACATTAAGCTTCTTGAGTGTTTTGACACCCAACATACCAGGAATATATTTAATTTAAAAAAAATTAGCAAATAAAGAAAGTATTTAATGAGGAATATTAATATTTATTCCCCCCCTCTAATTTAGCAGAATTCTACAATATGACCAACAAAACCCTAAATATATTAATACATTAAGCTTCTTGAGTGTTTTGACACCCAACATGCCAGGAAAATATTTAATTTGAAAAAAATTAGCAAATAAGGAAAGTATTTAATGAGGAATATTAATATTTAAATCCCCCCTCTAATTTAGCAGAATTCTACAATATGATCAATAAAACCCTAAATATATTAAATCATTCAGCTTCATGAGTGTTTTGACACCCAACATGCCAGGAATATATTTAATTTAAAAAAAATAGCAAATAAAGAAAGTATTTAATGAGGAATATTAATATTTATTCCCCCCCTCTAATTTAGCAGAATTCTACAATATGACCAACAAAACCCTAAATATATTAATACATTAAGCTTCTTGAGTGTTTTGACACCCAACATGCCAGGAAAATATTTAATTTGAAAAAAATTAGCAAATAAGGAAAGTATTTAATGAGGAATATTAATATTTAAATCCCCCCTCTAATTTAGCAGAATTCTACAATATGACCAACAAAACCCTAAATATATTAATACATTAAGCTTCTTGAGTGTTTTGACACCCAACATGCCAGGAAAATATTTAATTTGAAAAAAATTAGCAAATAAGGAAAGTATTTAATGAGGAATATTAATATTTATTCCCCCCCTCTAATTTAGCAGAATTCTACAATATGACCAACAAAACCCTAAATATATTAATACATAAAGCTTCTTGAGTGTTTTGACACCCAACATGCCAGGAAAATATTTAATTTAAAAAAAATTAGCAAATAAAGAAAGTATTTAATGAGGAATATTAATATTTAAATCCCCCCTCTAATTTAGCAGAATTCAAAAATATGATCAACAAAACCCTAAATATATTAATACATTAAGCTTCTTGAGTGTTTTGACACCCAACATGCCAGGAAAATATTTAATTTAAAAAAAATTAGCAAATAAAGAAAGTATTTAATGAGGAATATTTATATTTAAATCCCCCCTCTAATTTAGCAGAATTCTACAATATGATCAACAAAACCCTAAATATATTAATACATTAAGCTTCTTGAGTGTTTTGAAACCCAACATGCCAGGAAAATATTTAATTTGAAAAAAATTAGCAATTAAAGAAAGTATTTAATGAGGAATATTTATATTTAAATCCCCCCTCTAATTTAGCAGAATTCTACAATATGATCAACAAAACCCTAAATATATTAAATCATTCAGCTTCATGAGTGTTTTGACACCCAACATGCCAGGAAAATATTTAATTTGAAAAAAATTAGCAAATAAAGAAAGTATTTAATGAGGAATATTAATATTTAAATCCCCCCTCTAATTTAGCAGAATTCTACAATATGATCAACAAAACCCTAAATATAATAATACATTAAGCTTCTTGAGTGTTTTGACACCCAACATGCCAGGAAAATATTTAATTTAAAAAAAATTAGCAAATAAAGAAAGTATTTAATGAGGAATATTAATATTTAAATCCCCCCTCTAATTTAGCAGAATTCTACAATATGATCAACAAAACCCTAAATATATTATTACATTAAGCTTCTTGAGTGTTTTGACACCCAACATGCCAGGAAAATATTTAATTTGAAAAAAATTAGCAAATAAGGAAAGTATTTAATGAGGAATATTAATATTTAAATCCCCCCTCTAATTTAGCAGAATTCTACAATATGATCAATAAAACCCTAAATATATTAAATCATTCAGCTTCATGAGTGTTTTGACACCCAACATGCCAGGAATATATTTAATTTAAAAAAAATAGCAAATAAAGAAAGTATTTAATGAGGAATATTAATATTTATTCCCCCCCTCTAATTTAGCAGAATTCTACAATATGACCAACAAAACCCTAAATATATTAATACATTAAGCTTCTTGAGTGTTTTGACACCCAACATGCCAGGAAAATATTTAATTTGAAAAAAATTAGCAAATAAGGAAAGTATTTAATGAGGAATATTAATATTTAAATCCCCCCTCTAATTTAGCAGAATTCTACAATATGACCAACAAAACCCTAAATATATTAATACATTAAGCTTCTTGAGTGTTTTGACACCCAACATGCCAGGAAAATATTTAATTTGAAAAAAATTAGCAAATAAGGAAAGTATTTAATGAGGAATATTAATATTTAAATCCCCCCTCTAATTTAGCAGAGTTCTACAATATGACCAACAAAACCCTAAATATATTAATACATTAAGCTTCTTGAGTGTTTTGACACCCAACATGCCAGGAAAATATTTAATTTAAAAAAAATTAGCAAATAAAGAAATTATTTAATGAGGAATATTAATATTTAAATCCCCCCTCTAATTTAGCAGAATTCTACAATATGATCAACAAAACCCTAAATATATTAATACATTAAGCTTCTTGAGTGTTTTGACACCCAACATGCCAGGAAAATATTTAATTTGAAAAAAATTAGCAAATAAAGAAAGTATTTAATTAGGAATATTAATATTTAAATCCCCCCTCTAATTTAGCAGAATTCTACAATATGATCAACAAAACCCTAAATATATTAATACATTAAGCTTCTTGAGTGTTTTGACACCCAACATGCCAGGAAAATATTTAATTTAAAAAAAATAGCAAATAAAGAAAGTATTTAATTAGGAATATTAATATTTAAATCCCCCCTCTAATTTAGCAGAATTCTACAATATGATCAACAAAACCCTAAATATATTAATACATTAAGCTTCTTGAGTGTTTTGACACCCAACATGCCAGGAAAGTATTTAATTTAAAAAAAATTAGCAAATATAGAAAGTATTTAATGAGGAATATTAATATTTAAATCCCCCCTCTAATTTAGCAGAATTCTACAATATGATCAACAAAACCCTAAATATATTAATACATTAAGCTTCTTGAGTGTTTTGACACCCAACATACCAGGAATATATTTAATTTAAAAAAAATTAGCAAATAAAGAAAGTATTTAATGAGGAATATTAATATTTATTCCCCCCCTCTAATTTAGCAGAATTCTACAATATGACCAACAAAACCCTAAATATATTAATACATTAAGCTTCTTGAGTGTTTTGACACCCAACATGCCAGGAAAATATTTAATTTGAAAAAAATTAGCAAATAAGGAAAGTATTTAATGAGGAATATTAATATTTAAATCCCCCCTCTAATTTAGCAGAATTCTACAATATGATCAACAAAACCCTAAATATATTAAATCATTCAGCTTCATGAGTGTTTTGACACCCAACATGCCAGGAATATATTTAATTTAAAAAAAATAGCAAATAAAGAAAGTATTTAATGAGGAATATTAATATTTATTCCCCCCCTCTAATTTAGCAGAATTCTACAATATGACCAACAAAACCCTAAATATATTAATACATTAAGCTTCTTGAGTGTTTTGACACCCAACATGCCAGGAAAATATTTAATTTGAAAAAAATTAGCAAATAAGGAAAGTATTTAATGAGGAATATTAATATTTAAATCCCCCCTCTAATTTAGCAGAATTCTACAATATGACCAACAAAACCCTAAATATATTAATACATTAAGCTTCTTGAGTGTTTTGACACCCAACATGCCAGGAAAATATTTAATTTGAAAAAAATTAGCAAATAAGGAAAGTATTTAATGAGGAATATTAATATTTAAATCCCCCCTCTAATTTAGCAGAGTTCTACAATATGACCAACAAAACCCTAAATATATTAATACATTAAGCTTCTTGAGTGTTTTGACACCCAACATGCCAGGAAAATATTTAATTTGAAAAAAATTAGCAAATAAAGAAAGTATTTAATTAGGAATATTAATATTTAAATCCCCCCTCTAATTTAGCAGTATTCTACAATATGATCAACAAAACCCTAAATATATTAAATAATTCAGCTTCATGAGTGTTTTGACACCCAACATGCCAGGAAGATATTTAATTTAAAAAAAATTAGCAAATAAAGAAAGTATTTAATGAGGAATATTAATATTTAAATCCCCCCTCTAATTTAGCAGAATTCTACAATATGATCAACAAAACCCTAAATATATTAATACATTAAGCTTCTTGAGTGTTTTGACACCCAACATGCCAGGAAAGTATTTAATTTAAAAAAAATTAGCAAATAAAGAAAGTATTTAATTAGGAATATTAATATTTAAATCCCCCCTCTAATTTAGCAGAATTCTACAATATGATCAACAAAACCCTAAATATATTAAATTATTCAGCTTCATGAGTGTTTTGACACCCAACATGCCAGGAAGATATTTAATTTAAAAAAAATTAGCAAATAAAGAAAGTATTTAATGAGGAATATTAATATTTAAATCCCCCCTCTAATTTAGCAGAATTCTACAATATGATCAACAAAACCCTAAATATATTAATACATTAAGCTTCTTGAGTGTTTTGACACCTAACATGCCAGGAAAGTATTTAATTTAAAAAAAATTAGCAAATAAAGAAAGTATTTAATGAGGAATATTAATATTTAAATCCCCCCTCTAATTTAGCAGAATTCTACAATATGATCAACAAAACCCTAAATATATTAATACATTAAGCTTCTTGAGTGTTTTGACACCCAACATACCAGGAATATATTTAATTTAAAAAAAATTAGCAAATAAAGAAAGTATTTAATGAGGAATATTAATATTTATTCCCCCCCTCTAATTTAGCAGAATTCTACAATATGACCAACAAAACCCTAAATATATTAATACATTAAGCTTCTTGAGTGTTTTGACACCCAACATGCCAGGAAAATATTTAATTTGAAAAAAATTAGCAAATAAGGAAAGTATTTAATGAGGAATATTAATATTTAAATCCCCCCTCTAATTTAGCAGAATTCTACAATATGATCAATAAAACCCTAAATATATTAAATCATTCAGCTTCATGAGTGTTTTGACACCCAACATGCCAGGAATATATTTAATTTAAAAAAAATAGCAAATAAAGAAAGTATTTAATGAGGAATATTAATATTTATTCCCCCCCTCTAATTTAGCAGAATTCTACAATATGACCAACAAAACCCTAAATATATTAATACATTAAGCTTCTTGAGTGTTTTGACACCCAACATGCCAGGAAAATATTTAATTTGAAAAAAATTAGCAAATAAGGAAAGTATTTAATGAGGAATATTAATATTTAAATCCCCCCTCTAATTTAGCAGAATTCTACAATATGACCAACAAAACCCTAAATATATTAATACATTAAGCTTCTTGAGTGTTTTGACACCCAACATGCCAGGAAAATATTTAATTTGAAAAAAATTAGCAAATAAGGAAAGTATTTAATGAGGAATATTAATATTTAAATCCCCCCTCTAATTTAGCAGAGTTCTACAATATGACCAACAAAACCCTAAATATATTAATACATTAAGCTTCTTGAGTGTTTTGACACCCAACATGCCAGGAAAATATTTAATTTAAAAAAATTAGCAAATAAAGAAATTATTTAATGAGGAATATTAATATTTAAATCCCCCCTCTAATTTAGCAGAATTCTACAATATGATCAACATAACCCTAAATATATTAATACATTAAGCTTCTTGAGTGTTTTGACACCCAACATGCCAGGAAAATATTTAATTTGAAAAAAATTAGCAAATAAAGAAAGTATTTAATTAGGAATATTAATATTTAAATCCCCCCTCTAATTTAGCAGAATTCTACAATATGATCAACAAAACCCTAAATATATTAATACATTAAGCTTCTTGAGTGTTTTGACACCCAACATGCCAGGAAAATATTTAATTTGAAAAAAATTAGCAAATAAAGAAAGTATTTAATTAGGAATATTAATATTTAAATCCCCCCTCTAATTTAGCAGAATTCTACAATATGATCAACAAAACCCTAAATATATTAAATCATTCAGCTTCATGAGTGTTTTGACACCCAACATGCCAGGAAGATATTTAATTTAAAAAAAATTAGCAAATAAAGAAAGTATTTAATGAGGAATATTAATATTTAAATCCCCCCTCTAATTTAGCAGAATTCTACAATATGATCAACAAAACCCTAAATATATTAATACATTAAGCTTCTTGAGTGTTTTGACACCCAACATGCCAGGAAAGTAATTAATTTAAAAAAAATTAGCAAATAAAGAAAGTATTTAATGAGGAATATTAATATTTAAATCCCCCCTCTAATTTAGCAGAATTCTACAATATGATCAACAAAACCCTAAATATATTAATACATTAAGCTTCTTGAGTGTTTTGACACCCAACATACCAGGAATATATTTAATTTAAAAAAAATTAGCAAATAAAGAAAGTATTTAATGAGGAATATTAATATTTATTCCCCCCCTCTAATTTAGCAGAATTCTACAATATGACCAACAAAACCCTAAATATATTAATACATTAAGCTTCTTGAGTGTTTTGACACCCAACATGCCAGGAAAATATTTAATTTGAAAAAAATTAGCAAATAAGGAAAGTATTTAATGAGGAATATTAATATTTAAATCCCCCCTCTAATTTAGCAGAATTCTACAATATGATCAACAAAACCCTAAATATATTAAATCATTCAGCTTCATGAGTGTTTTGACACCCAACATGCCAGGAATATATTTAATTTAAAAAAAATAGCAAATAAAGAAAGTATTTAATGAGGAATATTAATATTTATTCCCCCCCTCTAATTTAGCAGAATTCTACAATATGACCAACAAAACCCTAAATATATTAATACATTAAGCTTCTTGAGTGTTTTGACACCCAACATGCCAGGAAAATATTTAATTTGAAAAAAATTAGCAAATAAGGAAAGTATTTAATGAGGAATATTAATATTTAAATCCCCCCTCTAATTTAGCAGAATTCTACAATATGACCAACAAAACCCTAAATATATTAATACATTAAGCTTCTTGAGTGTTTTGACACCCAACATGCCAGGAAAATATTTAATTTGAAAAAAATTAGCAAATAAGGAAAGTATTTAATGAGGAATATTAATATTTAAATCCCCCCTCTAATTTAGCAGAGTTCTACAATATGACCAACAAAACCCTAAATATATTAATACATTAAGCTTCTTGAGTGTTTTGACACCCAACATGCCAGGAAAATATTTAATTTGAAAAAAATTAGCAAATAAAGAAAGTATTTAATTAGGAATATTAATATTTAAATCCCCCCTCTAATTTAGCAGTATTCTACAATATGATCAACAAAACCCTAAATATATTAAATAATTCAGCTTCATGAGTGTTTTGACACCCAACATGCCAGGAAGATATTTAATTTAAAAAAAATTAGCAAATAAAGAAAGTATTTAATGAGGAATATTAATATTTAAATCCCCCCTCTAATTTAGCAGAATTCTACAATATGATCAACAAAACCCTAAATATATTAATACATTAAGCTTCTTGAGTGTTTTGACACCCAACATGCCAGGAAAGTATTTAATTTAAAAAAAATTAGCAAATAAAGAAAGTATTTAATGAGGAATATTTATATTTAAATCCCCCCTCTAATTTAGCAGAATTCTACAATATGATCAACAAAACCCTAAATATATTAAATCATTCAGCTTCATGAGTGTTTTGACACCCAACATGCCAGGAAAATATTTAATTTGAAAAAAATTAGCAAATAAAGAAAGTATTTAATGAGGAATATTAATATTTTAATCCCCCCTCTAATTTAGCAGAATTCTACAATATGATCAACAAAACCCTAAATATATTAATACATTAAGCTTCTTGAGTGTTTTGACACCCAACATGCCAGGAAAATATTTAATTTGAAAAAAATTAGCAAATAAAGAAAGTATTTAATTAGGAATATTAATATTTAAATCCCCCCTCTAATTTAGCAGAATTCTACAATATGATCAACAAAACCCTAAATATATTAATACATTAAGCTTCTTGAGTGTTTTGACACACAACATGCCAGGAAAATATTTAATTTGAAAAAAATTAGCAAATAAAGAAAGTATTTAATTAGGAATATTAATATTTAAATCCCCTCTCTAATTTAGCAGAATTCTACAATATGATCAACAAAACCCTAAATATATTAATACATTAAGCTTCTTGAGTGTTTTGACACCCAACATGCCAGGAAAATATTTAATTTAAAAAAAATTAGCAAATAAAGAAAGTATTTAATGAGGAATATTAATATTTAAATCCCCCCTCTAATTTAGCAGAATTCTACAATATGATCAACAAAACCCTAAATATATTAATACATTAAGCTTCTTGAGTGTTTTGACACCCAACATACCGGGAATATATTTAATTTAAAAAAAATTAGCAAATAAAGAAAGTATTTAATGAGGAATATTAATATTTAAATCCCCCCTCTAATTTAGCAGAATTCTACAATATGACCAACAAAACCCTAAATATATTATTACATTAAGCTTCTTGAGTGTTTTGACACCCAACATGCCAGGAAGATTTTTAATTTAAAAAAAATTAGCAAATAAAGAAGTATTTAATGAGGAATATTAATATTTATTCCCCCCCTCTAATTTAGCAGAATTCTACAATATGACCAACAAAACCCTAAATATATTAATACATTAAGCTTCTTGAGTGTTTTGACACCCAACATACCAGGAATATATTTAATTTAAAAAAAATTAGCAAATAAAGAAAGTATTTAATGAGGAATATTAATATTTATTCCCCCCCTCTAATTTAGCAGAATTCTACAATATGACCAACAAAACCCTAAATATATTAATACATAAAGCTTCTTGAGTGTTTTGACACCCAACATGCCAGGAAAATATTTAATTTAAAAAAAATTAGCAAATAAAGAAAGTATTTAATGAGGAATATTAATATTTAAATCCCCCCTCTAATTTAGCAGAATTCAAAAATATGATCAACAAAACCCTAAATATATTAATACATTAAGCTTCTTGAGTGTTTTGACACCCAACATGCCAGGAAAATATTTAATTTAAAAAAAATTAGCAAATAAAGAAAGTATTTAATGAGGAATATTAATATTTAAATCCCCCCTCTAATTTAGCAGAATTCTACAATATGATCAACAAAACCCTAAATATATTATTACATTAAGCTTCTTGAGTGTTTTGACACCCAACATGCCAGGAAGATTTTTAATTTAAAAAAAATTAGCAAATAAAGAAAGTATTTAATGAGGAATATTAATATTTAAATCCCCCCTCTAATTTAGCAGAATTCTACAATATGATCAACAAAACCCTAAATATATTAAATCATTCAGCTTCATGAGTGTTTTGACACCCAACATGCCGGGAAAATATTTAATTTGAAAAAAATTAGCAAATAAAGAAAGTATTTAATGAGGAATATTAATATTTATTCCCCCCCTCTAATTTAGCAGAATTCTACAATATGACCAACAAAACCCTAAATATATTAATACATTAAGCTTCTTGAGTGTTTTGACACCCAACATGCCAGGAAAATATTTAATTTGAAAAAAATTAGCAAATAAGGAAAGTATTTAATGAGGAATATTAATATTTAAATCCCCCCTCTAATTTAGCAGAATTCTACAATATGACCAACAAAACCCTAAATATATTAATACATTAAGCTTCTTGAGAGTTTTGACACCCAACATGCCAGGAAAATATTTAATTTGAAAAAAATTAGCAAATAAAGAAAGTATTTAATGAGGAATATTAATATTTAAATCCCCCCTCTAATTTAGCAGAATTCTACAATATGATCAACAAAACCCTAAATATATTAATACATTAAGCTTCTTGAGTGTTTTGACACCCAACATACCAGGAATATATTTAATTTAAAAAAAATTAGCAAATAAAGAAAGTATTTAATGAGGAATATTAATATTTATTCCCCCCCTCTAATTTAGCAGAATTCTACAATATGACCAACAAAACCCTAAATATATTAATACATTAAGCTTCTTGAGTGTTTTGACACCCAACATGCCAGGAAAATATTTAATTTGAAAAAAATTAGCAAATAAAGAAAGTATTTAATTAGGAATATTAATATTTAAATCCCCCCTCTAATTTAGCAGAATTCTACAATATGATCAACAAAACCCTAAATATATTAAAACATTAAGCTTCTTGAGTGTTTTGACACCCAACATGCCAGGAAAATATTTAATTTGAAAAAAATTAGCAAATAAAGAAAGTATTTAATTAGGAATATTAATATTTAAATCCCCCCTCTAATTTAGCAGAATTCTACAATATGATCAACAAAACCCTAAATATATTAATACATTAAGCTTCTTGAGTGTTTTGACACCCAACATGCCAGGAAAATATTTAATTTAAAAAAAATTAGCAAATAAAGAAAGTATTTAATGAGGAATATTAATATTTAAATCCCCCCTCTAATTTAGCAGAATTCTACAATATGATCAACAAAACCCTAAATATATTAATACATTAAGCTTCTTGAGTGTTTTGACACCAAACATACCAGGAATATATTTAATTTAAAAAAAATTAGCAAATAAAGAAAGTATTTAATGAGGAATATTAATATTTATTCCCCCCCTCTAATTTAGCAGAATTCTACAATATGACCAACAAAACCCTAAATATATTAATACATTAAGCTTCTTGAGTGTTTTGACACCCAACATGCCAGGAAAATATTTAATTTGAAAAAAATTAGCAAATAAGGAAAGTATTTAATGAGGAATATTAATATTTAAATCCCCCCTCTAATTTAGCAGAATTCTACAATATGATCAACAAAACCCTAAATATATTAAATCATTCAGCTTCATGAGTGTTTTGACACCCAACATGCCAGGAATATATTTAATTTAAAAAAAATAGCAAATAAAGAAAGTATTTAATGAGGAATATTAATATTTATTCCCCCCCTCTAATTTAGCAGAATTCTACAATATGACCAACAAAACCCTAAATATATTAATACATTAAGCTTCTTGAGTGTTTTGACACCCAACATGCCAGGAAAATATTTAATTTGAAAAAAATTAGCAAATAAAGAATGTATTTAATTAGGAATATTAATATTTAAATCCCCCCTCTAATTTAGCAGAATTCTACAATATGATCAACAAAACCCTAAATATATTAAAACATTAAGCTTCTTGAGTGTTTTGACACCCAACATGCCAGGAAAATGTTTAATTTGAAAAAAATTAGCAAATAAAGAAAGTATTTAATTAGGAATATTAATATTTATTCCCCCCCTCTAATTTAGCAGAATTCTACAATATGACCAACAAAACCCTAAATATATTAATACATTAAGCTTCTTGAGTGTTTTGACACCCAACATGCCAGGAAAATATTTAATTTGAAAAAAATTAGCAAATAAAGAAAGTATTTAATTAGGAATATTAATATTTAAATCCCCCCTCTAATTTAGCAGAATTCTACAATATGATCAACAAAACCCTAAATATATTAAAACATTAAGCTTCTTGAGTGTTTTGACACCCAACATGCCAGGAAAATGTTTAATTTGAAAAAAATTAGCAAATAAAGAAAGTATTTAATTAGGAATATTAATATTTAAATCCCCCCTCTAATTTAGCAGAATTCTACAATATGATCAACAAAACCCTAAATATATTAATACATTAAGCTTCTTGAGTGTTTTGACACCCAACATGCCAGGAAAATATTTAATTTGAAAAAAATTAGCAAATAAAGAAAAAATTTAATGAGGAAAATTAATATTTAAATCCCCCCTCCAATTTAGCAGAATTCTACAATATGAACAACAAAACCCTAAATATATTAATACATTAAGCTTCTTGAGTGTTTTGACACCCAACATGCCAGGAAAATATTTAATTTGAAAAAAATTAGCAAATAAAGAAAGTATTTAATTAGGAATATTAATATTTAAATCCCCCCTCTAATTTAGCAGAATTCTACAATATGATCAACAAAACCCTAAATATATTAATACATTAAGCTTCTTGAGTGTTTTGACACCCAACATGCCAGGAAAATATTTAATTTGAAAAAAATTAGCAAATAAAGAAAGTATTTAATTAGGAATATTAATATTTAAATCCCCCCTCTAATTTAGCAGAATTCTACAATATGATCAACAAAACCCTAAATATATTAAATCATTCAGCTTCATGAGTGTTTTGACACCCAACATGCCAGGAAGATATTTAATTTAAAAAAAATTAGCAAATAAAGAAAGTATTTAATGAGGAATATTAATATTTAAATCCCCCCTCTAATTTAGCAGAATTCTACAATATGATCAACAAAACCCTAAATATATTAATACATTAAGCTTCTTGAGTGTTTTGACACCCAACATGCCAGGAAAGTATTTAATTTAAAAAAAATTAGCAAATAAAGAAAGTATTTAATGAGGAATATTAATATTTAAATCCCCCCTCTAATTTAGCAGAATTCTACAATATGATCAACAAAACCCTAAATATATTAATACATTAAGCTTCTTGAGTGTTTTGACACCCAACATACCGGGAATATATTTAATTTAAAAAAAATTAGCAAATAAAGAAAGTATTTAATGAGGAATATTAATATTTAAATCCCCCCTCTAATTTAGCAGAATTCTACAATATGACCAACAAAACCCTAAATATATTATTACATTAAGCTTCTTGAGTGTTTTGACACCCAACATGCCAGGAAGATTTTTAATTTAAAAAAAATTAGCAAATAAAGAAGTATTTAATGAGGAATATTAATATTTATTCCCCCCCTCTAATTTAGCAGAATTCTACAATATGACCAACAAAACCCTAAATATATTAATACATTAAGCTTCTTGAGTGTTTTGACACCCAACATACCAGGAATATATTTAATTTAAAAAAAATTAGCAAATAAAGAAAGTATTTAATGAGGAATATTAATATTTATTCCCCCCCTCTAATTTAGCAGAATTCTACAATATGACCAACAAAACCCTAAATATATTAATACATAAAGCTTCTTGAGTGTTTTGACACCCAACATGCCAGGAAAATATTTAATTTAAAAAAAATTAGCAAATAAAGAAAGTATTTAATGAGGAATATTAATATTTAAATCCCCCCTCTAATTTAGCAGAATTCAAAAATATGATCAACAAAACCCTAAATATATTAATACATTAAGCTTCTTGAGTGTTTTGACACCCAACATGCCAGGAAAATATTTAATTTAAAAAAAATTAGCAAATAAAGAAAGTATTTAATGAGGAATATTTATATTTAAATCCCCCCTCTAATTTAGCAGAATTCTACAATATGATCAACAAAACCCTAAATATATTAATACATTAAGCTTCTTGAGTGTTTTGAAACCCAACATGCCAGGAAAATATTTAATTTGAAAAAAATTAGCAATTAAAGAAAGTATTTAATGAGGAATATTTATATTTAAATCCCCCCTCTAATTTAGCAGAATTCTACAATATGATCAACAAAACCCTAAATATATTAAATCATTCAGCTTCATGAGTGTTTTGACACCCAACATGCCAGGAAAATATTTAATTTGAAAAAAATTAGCAAATAAAGAAAGTATTTAATGAGGAATATTAATATTTAAATCCCCCCTCTAATTTAGCAGAATTCTACAATATGATCAACAAAACCCTAAATATAATAATACATTAAGCTTCTTGAGTGTTTTGACACCCAACATGCCAGGAAAATATTTAATTTAAAAAAAATTAGCAAATAAAGAAAGTATTTAATGAGGAATATTAATATTTAAATCCCCCCTCTAATTTAGCAGAATTCTACAATATGATCAACAAAACCCTAAATATATTATTACATTAAGCTTCTTGAGTGTTTTGACACCCAACATGCCAGGAAGATTTTTAATTTAAAAAAAATTAGCAAATAAAGAAAGTATTTAATGAGGAATATTAATATTTAAATCCCCCCTCTAATTTAGCAGAATTCTACAATATGATCAACAAAACCCTAAATATATTAAATCATTCAGCTTCATGAGTGTTTTGACACCCAACATGCCGGGAAAATATTTAATTTGAAAAAAATTAGCAAATAAAGAAAGTATTTAATGAGGAATATTAATATTTATTCCCCCCCTCTAATTTAGCAGAATTCTACAATATGACCAACAAAACCCTAAATATATTAATACATTAAGCTTCTTGAGTGTTTTGACACTCAACATGCCAGGAAAATATTTAATTTGAAAAAAATTAGCAAATAAGGAAAGTATTTAATGAGGAATATTAATATTTAAATCCCCCCTCTAATTTAGCAGAATTCTACAATATGACCAACAAAACCCTAAATATATTAATACATTAAGCTTCTTGAGTGTTTTGACACCCAACATGCCAGGAAAATATTTAATTTGAAAAAAATTAGCAAATAAAGAAAGTATTTAATGAGGAATATTAATATTTAAATCCCCCCTCTAATTTAGCAGAATTCTACAATATGATCAACAAAACCCTAAATATATTAATACATTAAGCTTCTTGAGTGTTTTGACACCCAACATACCAGGAATATATTTAATTTAAAAAAAATTAGCAAATAAAGAAAGTATTTAATGAGGAATATTAATATTTATTCCCCCCCTCTAATTTAGCAGAATTCTACAATATGACCAACAAAACCCTAAATATATTAATACATTAAGCTTCTTGAGTGTTTTGACACCCAACATGCCAGGAAAATATTTAATTTGAAAAAAATTAGCAAATAAAGAAAGTATTTAATTAGGAATATTAATATTTAAATCCCCCCTCTAATTTAGCAGAATTCTACAATATGATCAACAAAACCCTAAATATATTAAAACATTAAGCTTCTTGAGTGTTTTGACACCCAACATGCCAGGAAAATATTTAATTTGAAAAAAATTAGCAAATAAAGAAAGTATTTAATTAGGAATATTAATATTTAAATCCCCCCTCTAATTTAGCAGAATTCTACAATATGATCAACAAAACCCTAAATATATTAATACATTAAGCTTCTTGAGTGTTTTGACACCCAACATGCCAGGAAAATATTTAATTTAAAAAAAATTAGCAAATAAAGAAAGTATTTAATGAGGAATATTAATATTTAAATCCCCCCTCTAATTTAGCAGAATTCTACAATATGATCAACAAAACCCTAAATATATTAATACATTAAGCTTCTTGAGTGTTTTGACACCAAACATACCAGGAATATATTTAATTTAAAAAAAATTAGCAAATAAAGAAAGTATTTAATGAGGAATATTAATATTTATTCCCCCCCTCTAATTTAGCAGAATTCTACAATATGACCAACAAAACCCTAAATATATTAATACATTAAGCTTCTTGAGTGTTTTGACACCCAACATGCCAGGAAAATATTTAATTTGAAAAAAATTAGCAAATAAGGAAAGTATTTAATGAGGAATATTAATATTTAAATCCCCCCTCTAATTTAGCAGAATTCTACAATATGATCAACAAAACCCTAAATATATTAAATCATTCAGCTTCATGAGTGTTTTGACACCCAACATGCCAGGAATATATTTAATTTAAAAAAAATAGCAAATAAAGAAAGTATTTAATGAGGAATATTAATATTTATTCCCCCCCTCTAATTTAGCAGAATTCTACAATATGACCAACAAAACCCTAAATATATTAATACATTAAGCTTCTTGAGTGTTTTGACACCCAACATGCCAGGAAAATATTTAATTTGAAAAAAATTAGCAAATAAAGAATGTATTTAATTAGGAATATTAATATTTAAATCCCCCCTCTAATTTAGCAGAATTCTACAATATGATCAACAAAACCCTAAATATATTAAAACATTAAGCTTCTTGAGTGTTTTGACACCCAACATGCCAGGAAAATGTTTAATTTGAAAAAAATTAGCAAATAAAGAAAGTATTTAATTAGGAATATTAATATTTATTCCCCCCCTCTAATTTAGCAGAATTCTACAATATGACCAACAAAACCCTAAATATATTAATACATTAAGCTTCTTGAGTGTTTTGACACCCAACATGCCAGGAAAATATTTAATTTGAAAAAAATTAGCAAATAAAGAAAGTATTTAATTAGGAATATTAATATTTAAATCCCCCCTCTAATTTAGCAGAATTCTACAATATGATCAACAAAACCCTAAATATATTAAAACATTAAGCTTCTTGAGTGTTTTGACACCCAACATGCCAGGAAAATGTTTAATTTGAAAAAAATTAGCAAATAAAGAAAGTATTTAATTAGGAATATTAATATTTAAATCCCCCCTCTAATTTAGCAGAATTCTACAATATGATCAACAAAACCCTAAATATATTAATACATTAAGCTTCTTGAGTGTTTTGACACCCAACATGCCAGGAAAATATTTAATTTGAAAAAAATTAGCAAATAAAGAAAAAATTTAATGAGGAAAATTAATATTTAAATCCCCCCTCCAATTTAGCAGAATTCTACAATATGAACAACAAAACCCTAAATATATTAATACATTAAGCTTCTTGAGTGTTTTGACACCCAACATGCCAGGAAAATATTTAATTTGAAAAAAATTAGCAAATAAAGAAAGTATTTAATTAGGAATATTAATATTTAAATCCCCCCTCTAATTTAGCAGAATTCTACAATATGATCAACAAAACCCTAAATATATTAATACATTAAGCTTCTTGAGTGTTTTGACACCCAACATGCCAGGAAAATATTTAATTTGAAAAAAATTAGCAAATAAAGAAAGTATTTAATTAGGAATATTAATATTTAAATCCCCCCTCTAATTTAGCAGAATTCTACAATATGATCAACAAAACCCTAAATATATTAAATCATTCAGCTTCATGAGTGTTTTGACACCCAACATGCCAGGAAGATATTTAATTTAAAAAAAATTAGCAAATAAAGAAAGTATTTAATGAGGAATATTAATATTTAAATCCCCCCTCTAATTTAGCAGAATTCTACAATATGATCAACAAAACCCTAAATATATTAAAACATTAAGCTTCTTGAGTGTTTTGACACCCAACATGCCAGGAAAGTATTTAATTTAAAAAAAATTAGCAAATAAAGAAAGTATTTAATGAGGAATATTAATATTTAAATCCCCCCTCTAATTTAGCAGAATTCTACAATATGATCAACAAAACCCTAAATATATTAATACATTAAGCTTCTTGAGTGTTTTGACACCCAACATACCAGGAATATATTTAATTTAAAAAAAATTAGCAAATAAAGAAAGTATTTAATGAGGAATATTAATATTTATTCCCCCCCTCTAATTTAGCAGAATTCTACAATATGACCAACAAAACCCTAAATATATTAATACATTAAGCTTCTTGAGTGTTTTGACACCCAACATGCCAGGAAGATTTTTAATTTAAAAAAAATTAGCAAATAAAGAAAGTATTTAATGAGGAATATTTATATTTAAATCCCCCCTCTAATTTAGCAGAATTCTACAATATGATCAACAAAACCCTAAATATATTAATACATTAAGCTTCTTGAGTGTTTTGAAACCCAACATGCCAGGAAAATATTTAATTTGAAAAAAATTAGCAATTAAAGAAAGTATTTAATGAGGAATATTTATATTTAAATCCCCCCTCTAATTTAGCAGAATTCTACAATATGATCAACAAAACCCTAAATATATTAAATCATTCAGCTTCATGAGTGTTTTGACACCCAACATGCCAGGAAAATATTTAATTTGAAAAAAATTAGCAAATAAAGAAAGTATTTAATGAGGAATATTAATATTTAAATCCCCCCTCTAATTTAGCAGAATTCTACAATATGATCAACAAAACCCTAAATATAATAATACATTAAGCTTCTTGAGTGTTTTGACACCCAACATGCCAGGAAAATATTTAATTTAAAAAAAATTAGCAAATAAAGAAAGTATTTAATGAGGAATATTAATATTTAAATCCCCCCTCTAATTTAGCAGAATTCTACAATATGATCAACAAAACCCTAAATATATTATTACATTAAGCTTCTTGAGTGTTTTGACACCCAACATGCCAGGAAGATTTTTAATTTAAAAAAAATTAGCAAATAAAGAAAGTATTTAATGAGGAATATTAATATTTAAATCCCCCCTATAATTTAGCAGAATTCTACAATATGATCAACAAAACCCTAAATATATTAAATCATTCAGCTTCATGAGTGTTTTGACACCCAACATGCCAGGAAAATATTTAATTTGAAAAAAATTAGCAAATAAAGAAAGTATTTAATGAGGAATATTAATATTTATTCCCCCCCTCTAATTTAGCAGAATTCTACAATATGACCAACAAAACCCTAAATATATTAATACATTAAGCTTCTTGAGTGTTTTGACACCCAACATGCCAGGAAAATATTTAATTTGAAAAAAATTAGCAAATAAGGAAAGTATTTAATGAGGAATATTAATATTTAAATCCCCCCTCTAATTTAGCAGAATTCTACAATATGACCAACAAAACCCTAAATATATTAATACATTAAGCTTCTTGAGTGTTTTGACACCCAACATGCCAGGAAAATATTTAATATGAAAAAAATTAGCAAATAAAGAAAGTATTTAATGAGGAATATTAATATTTAAATCCCCCCTCTAATTTAGCAGAATTCTACAATATGATCAACAAAACCCTAAATATATTAATACATTAAGCTTCTTGAGTGTTTTGACACCCAACATACCAGGAATATATTTAATTTAAAAAAAATTAGCAAATAAAGAAAGTATTTAATGAGGAATATTAATATTTATTCCCCCCTCTAATTTAGCAGAATTCTACAATATGACCAACAAAACCCTAAATATATTAATACATTAAGCTTCTTGAGTGTTTTGACACCCAACATGCCAGGAAAATATTTAATTTGAAAAAAATTAGCAAATAAAGAAAGTATTTAATTAGGAATATTAATATTTAAATCCCCCCTCTAATTTAGCAGAATTCTACAATATGATCAACAAAACCCTAAATATATTAATACATTAAGCTTCTTGAGTGTTTTGACACCCAACATGCCAGGAAAATATTTAATTTAAAAAAAATTAGCAAATAAAGAAAGTATTTAATGAGGAATATTAATATTTAAATCCCCCCTCTAATTTAGCAGAATTCTACAATATGATCAACAAAACCCTAAATATATTAAATCATTCAGCTTCATGAGTGTTTTGACACCTAACATGCCAGGAAGATATTTAATTTAAAAAAAATTAGCAAATAAAGAAAGTATTTAATGAGGAATATTAATATTTAAATCCCCCCTCTAATTTAGCAGAATTCTACAATATGATCAACAAAACCCTAAATATATTAATACATTAAGCTTCTTGAGTGTTTTGACACCCAACATGCCAGGAAAGTATTTAATTTAAAAAAAATTAGCAAATAAAGAAAGTATTTAATGAGGAATATTAATATTTAAATCCCCCCTATAATTTAGCAGAATTCTACAATATGATCAACAAAACCCTAAATATATTAATACATTAAGCTTCTTGAGTGTTTTGACACCCAACATACCAGGAATATATTTAATTTAAAAAAAATTAGCAAATAAAGAAAGTATTTAATGAGGAATATTAATATTTATTCCCCCCCTCTAATTTAGCAGAATTCTACAATATGACCAACAAAACCCTAAATATATTAATACATTAAGCTTCTTGAGTGTTTTGACACCCAACATGCCAGGAAAATATTTAATTTGAAAAAAATTAGCAAATAAGGAAAGTATTTAATGAGGAATATTAATATTTAAATCCCCCCTCTAATTTAGCAGAATTCTACAATATGATCAACAAAACCCTAAATATATTAAATCATTCAGCTTCTTGAGTGTTTTGACACCCAACATGCCAGGAAAGTATTTAATTTAAAAAAAATTAGCAAATAAAGAAAGTATTTAATGAGGAATATTAATATTTAAATCCCCCCTCTAATTTAGCAGAATTCTACAATATGATCAACAAAACCCTAAATATATTAATACATTAAGCTTCTTGAGTGTTTTGACACCCAACATACCAGGAATATATTTAATTTAAAAAAAATTAGCAAATAAAGAAAGTATTTAATGAGGAATATTAATATTTATTCCCCCCCTCTAATTTAGCAGAATTCTACAATATGACCAACAAAACCCTAAATATATTAATACATTAAGCTTCTTGAGTGTTTTGACACCCAACATGCCAGGAAAATATTTAATTTGAAAAAAATTAGCAAATAAGGAAAGTATTTAATGAGGAATATTAATATTTAAATCCCCCCTCTAATTTAGCAGAATTCTACAATATGACCAACAAAACCCTAAATATATTAATACATTAAGCTTCTTGAGTGTTTTGACACCCAACATACCAGGAATATATTTAATTTAAAAAAAATTAGCAAATAAAGAAAGTATTTAATGAGGAATATTAATATTTATTCCCCCCCTCTAATTTAGCAGAATTCTACAATATGACCAACAAAACCCTAAATATATTAATACATAAAGCTTCTTGAGTGTTTTGACACCCAACATGCCAGGAAAATATTTAATTTAAAAAAAATTAGCAAATAAAGTAAGTATTTAATGAGGAATATTAATATTTAAATCCCCCCTCTAATTTAGCAGAATTCTACAATATGATCAACAAAACCCTAAATATATTAATACATTAAGCTTCTTGAGTGTTTTGACACCCAACATGCCAGGAAAATATTTAATTTAAAAAAAATTAGCAAATAAAGAAAGTATTTAATGAGGAATATTTATATTTAAATCCCCCCTCTAATTTATCAGAATTCTACAATATGATCAACAAAACCCTAAATATATTAATACATTAAGCTTCTTGAGTGTTTTGAAACCCAACATGCCAGGAAAATATTTAATTTGAAAAAAATTAGCAATTAAAGAAAGTATTTAATGAGGAATATTTATATTTAAATCCCCCCTCTAATTTAGCAGAATTCTACAATATGATCAACAAAACCCTAAATATATTAAATCATTCAGCTTCATGAGTGTTTTGACACCCAACATGCCAGGAAAATATTTAATTTGAAAAAAATTAGCAAATAAAGAAAGTATTTAATGAGGAATATTAATATTTAAATCCCCCCTCTAATTTAGCAGAATTCTACAATATGATCAACAAAACCCTAAATATAATAATACATTAAGCTTCTTGAGTGTTTTGACACCCAACATGCCAGGAAAATATTTAATTTAAAAAAAATTAGCAAATAAAGAAAGTATTTAATGAGGAATATTAATATTTAAATCCCCCCTCTAATTTAGCAGAATTCTACAATATGATCAACAAAACCCTAAATATATTATTACATTAAGCTTCTTGAGTGTTTTGACACCCAACATGCCAGGAAGATTTTTAATTTAAAAAAAATTAGCAAATAAAGAAAGTATTTAATGAGGAATATTAATATTTAAATCCCCCCTCTAATTTAGCAGAATTCTACAATATGATCAACAAAACCCTAAATATATTAAATCATTCAGCTTCATGAGTGTTTTGACACCCAACATGCCGGGAAAATATTTAATTTGAAAAAAATTAGCAAATAAAGAAAGTATTTAATGAGGAATATTAATATTTATTCCCCCCCTCTAATTTAGCAGAATTCTACAATATGACCAACAAAACCCTAAATATATTAATACATTAAGCTTCTTGAGTGTTTTGACACCCAACATGCCAGGAAAATATTTAATTTGAAAAAAATTAGCAAATAAGGAAAGTATTTAATGAGGAATATTAATATTTAAATCCCCCCTCTAATTTAGCAGAATTCTACAATATGACCAACAAAACCCTAAATATATTAATACATTAAGCTTCTTGAGTGTTTTGACACCCAACATGCCAGGAAAATATTTAATTTGAAAAAAATTAGCAAATAAAGAAAGTATTTAATGAGGAATATTAATATTTAAATCCCCCCTCTAATTTAGCAGAATTCTACAATATGATCAACAAAACCCTAAATATATTAATACATTAAGCTTCTTGAGTGTTTTGACACCCAACATACCAGGAATATATTTAATTTAAAAAAAATTAGCAAATAAAGAAAGTATTTAATGAGGAATATTAATATTTATTCCCCCCCTCTAATTTAGCAGAATTCTACAATATGACCAACAAAACCCTAAATATATTAATACATTAAGCTTCTTGAGTGTTTTGACACCCAACATGCCAGGAAAATATTTAATTTGAAAAAAATTAGCAAATAAAGAAAGTATTTAATGAGGAATATTAATATTTAAATCCCCCCTCTAATTTAGCAGAATTCTACAATATGATCAACAAAACCCTAAATATATTAATACATTAAGCTTCTTGAGTGTTTTGACACCCAACATACCAGGAATATATTTAATTTAAAAAAAATTAGCAAATAAAGAAAGTATTTAATGAGGAATATTAATATTTATTCCCCCCCTCTAATTTAGCAGAATTCTACAATATGACCAACAAAACCCTAAATATATTAATACATTAAGCTTCTTGAGTGTTTTGACACCCAACATGCCAGGAAGATTTTTAATTTAAAAAAAATTAGCAAATAAAGAAAGTATTTAATGAGGAATATTTATATTTAAATCCCCCCTCTAATTTAGCAGAATTCTACAATATGATCAACAAAACCCTAAATATATTAATACATTAAGCTTCTTGAGTGTTTTGAAACCCAACATGCCAGGAAAATATTTAATTTGAAAAAAATTAGCAATTAAAGAAAGTATTTAATGAGGAATATTTATATTTAAATCCCCCCTCTAATTTAGCAGAATTCTACAATATGATCAACAAAACCCTAAATATATTAAATCATTCAGCTTCATGAGTGTTTTGACACCCAACATGCCAGGAAAATATTTAATTTGAAAAAAATTAGCAAATAAAGAAAGTATTTAATGAGGAATATTAATATTTAAATCCCCCCTCTAATTTAGCAGAATTCTACAATATGATCAACAAAACCCTAAATATAATAATACATTAAGCTTCTTGAGTGTTTTGACACCCAACATGCCAGGAAAATATTTAATTTAAAAAAAATTAGCAAATAAAGAAAGTATTTAATGAGGAATATTAATATTTAAATCCCCCCTCTAATTTAGCAGAATTCTACAATATGATCAACAAAACCCTAAATATATTATTACATTAAGCTTCTTGAGTGTTTTGACACCCAACATGCCAGGAAGATTTTTAATTTAAAAAAAATTAGCAAATAAAGAAAGTATTTAATGAGGAATATTAATATTTAAATCCCCCCTATAATTTAGCAGAATTCTACAATATGATCAACAAAACCCTAAATATATTAAATCATTCAGCTTCATGAGTGTTTTGACACCCAACATGCCAGGAAAATATTTAATTTGAAAAAAATTAGCAAATAAAGAAAGTATTTAATGAGGAATATTAATATTTATTCCCCCCCTCTAATTTAGCAGAATTCTACAATATGACCAACAAAACCCTAAATATATTAATACATTAAGCTTCTTGAGTGTTTTGACACCCAACATGCCAGGAAAATATTTAATTTGAAGAAAATTAGCAAATAAGGAAAGTATTTAATGAGGAATATTAATATTTAAATCCCCCCTCTAATTTAGCAGAATTCTACAATATGACCAACAAAACCCTAAATATATTAATACATTAAGCTTCTTGAGTGTTTTGACACCCAACATGCCAGGAAAATATTTAATATGAAAAAAATTAGCAAATAAAGAAAGTATTTAATGAGGAATATTAATATTTAAATCCCCCCTCTAATTTAGCAGAATTCTACAATATGATCAACAAAACCCTAAATATATTAATACATTAAGCTTCTTGAGTGTTTTGACACCCAACATACCAGGAATATATTTAATTTAAAAAAAATTAGCAAATAAAGAAAGTATTTAATGAGGAATATTAATATTTATTCCCCCCTCTAATTTAGCAGAATTCTACAATATGACCAACAAAACCCTAAATATATTAATACATTAAGCTTCTTGAGTGTTTTGACACCCAACATGCCAGGAAAATATTTAATTTGAAAAAAATTAGCAAATAAAGAAAGTATTTAATTAGGAATATTAATATTTAAATCCCCCCTCTAATTTAGCAGAATTCTACAATATGATCAACAAAACCCTAAATATATTAATACATTAAGCTTCTTGAGTGTTTTGACACCCAACATGCCAGGAAAATATTTAATTTAAAAAAAATTAGCAAATAAAGAAAGTATTTAATGAGGAATATTAATATTTAAATCCCCCCTCTAATTTAGCAGAATTCTACAATATGATCAACAAAACCCTAAATATATTAAATCATTCAGCTTCATGAGTGTTTTGACACCTAACATGCCAGGAAGATATTTAATTTAAAAAAAATTAGCAAATAAAGAAAGTATTTAATGAGGAATATTAATATTTAAATCCCCCCTCTAATTTAGCAGAATTCTACAATATGATCAACAAAACCCTAAATATATTAATACATTAAGCTTCTTGAGTGTTTTGACACCCAACATGCCAGGAAAGTATTTAATTTAAAAAAAATTAGCAAATAAAGAAAGTATTTAATGAGGAATATTAATATTTAAATCCCCCCTCTAATTTAGCAGAATTCTACAATATGATCAACAAAACCCTAAATATATTAATACATTAAGCTTCTTGAGTGTTTTGACACCCAACATACCAGGAATATATTTAATTTAAAAAAAATTAGCAAATAAAGAAAGTATTTAATGAGGAATATTAATATTTATTCCCCCCCTCTAATTTAGCAGAATTCTACAATATGACCAACAAAACCCTAAATATATTAATACATTAAGCTTCTTGAGTGTTTTGACACCCAACATGCCAGGAAAATATTTAATTTGAAAAAAATTAGCAAATAAGGAAAGTATTTAATGAGGAATATTAATATTTAAATCCCCCCTCTAATTTAGCAGAATTCTACAATATGATCAACAAAACCCTAAATATATTAAATCATTCAGCTTCTTGAGTGTTTTGACACCCAACATGCCAGGAAAGTATTTAATTTAAAAAAAATTAGCAAATAAAGAAAGTATTTAATGAGGAATATTAATATTTAAATCCCCCCTCTAATTTAGCAGAATTCTACAATATGATCAACAAAACCCTAAATATATTAATACATTAAGCTTCTTGAGTGTTTTGACACCCAACATACCAGGAATATATTTAATTTAAAAAAAATTAGCAAATAAAGAAAGTATTTAATGAGGAATATTAATATTTATTCCCCCCCTCTAATTTAGCAGAATTCTACAATATGACCAACAAAACCCTAAATATATTAATACATTAAGCTTCTTGAGTGTTTTGACACCCAACATGCCAGGAAAATATTTAATTTGAAAAAAATTAGCAAATAAGGAAAGTATTTAATGAGGAATATTAATATTTAAATCCCCCCTCTAATTTAGCAGAATTCTACAATATGACCAACAAAACCCTAAATATATTAATACATTAAGCTTCTTGAGTGTTTTGACACCCAACATACCAGGAATATATTTAATTTAAAAAAAATTAGCAAATAAAGAAAGTATTTAATGAGGAATATTAATATTTATTCCCCCCCTCTAATTTAGCAGAATTCTACAATATGACCAACAAAACCCTAAATATATTAATACATAAAGCTTCTTGAGTGTTTTGACACCCAACATGCCAGGAAAATATTTAATTTAAAAAAAATTAGCAAATAAAGTAAGTATTTAATGAGGAATATTAATATTTAAATCCCCCCTCTAATTTAGCAGAATTCTACAATATGATCAACAAAACCCTAAATATATTAATACATTAAGCTTCTTGAGTGTTTTGACACCCAACATGCCAGGAAAATATTTAATTTAAAAAAAATTAGCAAATAAAGAAAGTATTTAATGAGGAATATTTATATTTAAATCCCCCCTCTAATTTATCAGAATTCTACAATATGATCAACAAAACCCTAAATATATTAATACATTAAGCTTCTTGAGTGTTTTGAAACCCAACATGCCAGGAAAATATTTAATTTGAAAAAAATTAGCAATTAAAGAAAGTATTTAATGAGGAATATTTATATTTAAATCCCCCCTCTAATTTAGCAGAATTCTACAATATGATCAACAAAACCCTAAATATATTAAATCATTCAGCTTCATGAGTGTTTTGACACCCAACATGCCAGGAAAATATTTAATTTGAAAAAAATTAGCAAATAAAGAAAGTATTTAATGAGGAATATTAATATTTAAATCCCCCCTCTAATTTAGCAGAATTCTACAATATGATCAACAAAACCCTAAATATAATAATACATTAAGCTTCTTGAGTGTTTTGACACCCAACATGCCAGGAAAATATTTAATTTAAAAAAAATTAGCAAATAAAGAAAGTATTTAATGAGGAATATTAATATTTAAATCCCCCCTCTAATTTAGCAGAATTCTACAATATGATCAACAAAACCCTAAATATATTATTACATTAAGCTTCTTGAGTGTTTTGACACCCAACATGCCAGGAAGATTTTTAATTTAAAAAAAATTAGCAAATAAAGAAAGTATTTAATGAGGAATATTAATATTTAAATCCCCCCTCTAATTTAGCAGAATTCTACAATATGATCAACAAAACCCTAAATATATTAAATCATTCAGCTTCATGAGTGTTTTGACACCCAACATGCCGGGAAAATATTTAATTTGAAAAAAATTAGCAAATAAAGAAAGTATTTAATGAGGAATATTAATATTTATTCCCCCCCTCTAATTTAGCAGAATTCTACAATATGACCAACAAAACCCTAAATATATTAATACATTAAGCTTCTTGAGTGTTTTGACACCCAACATGCCAGGAAAATATTTAATTTGAAAAAAATTAGCAAATAAGGAAAGTATTTAATGAGGAATATTAATATTTAAATCCCCCCTCTAATTTAGCAGAATTCTACAATATGACCAACAAAACCCTAAATATATTAATACATTAAGCTTCTTGAGTGTTTTGACACCCAACATGCCAGGAAAATATTTAATTTGAAAAAAATTAGCAAATAAAGAAAGTATTTAATGAGGAATATTAATATTTAAATCCCCCCTCTAATTTAGCAGAATTCTACAATATGATCAACAAAACCCTAAATATATTAATACATTAAGCTTCTTGAGTGTTTTGACACCCAACATACCAGGAATATATTTAATTTAAAAAAAATTAGCAAATAAAGAAAGTATTTAATGAGGAATATTAATATTTATTCCCCCCCTCTAATTTAGCAGAATTCTACAATATGACCAACAAAACCCTAAATATATTAATACATTAAGCTTCTTGAGTGTTTTGACACCCAACATGCCAGGAAAATATTTAATTTGAAAAAAATTAGCAAATAAAGAAAGTATTTAATTAGGAATATTAATATTTAAATCCCCCCTCTAATTTAGCAGAATTCTACAATATGATCAACAAAACCCTAAATATATTAATACATTAAGCTTCTTGAGTGTTTTGACACCCAACATGCCAGGAAAATATTTAATTTAAAAAAAATTAGCAAATAAAGAAAGTATTTAATGAGGAATATTAATATTTAAATCCCCCCTCTAATTTAGCAGAATTCTACAATATGATCAACAAAACCCTAAATATATTAATACATTAAGCTTCTTGAGTGTTTTGACACCAAACATACCAGGAATATATTTAATTTAAAAAAAATTAGCAAATAAAGAAAGTATTTAATGAGGAATATTAATATTTATTCCCCCCCTCTAATTTAGCAGAATTCTACAATATGACCAACAAAACCCTAAATATATTAATACATTAAGCTTCTTGAGTGTTTTGACACCCAACATGCCAGGAAAATATTTAATTTGAAAAAAATTAGCAAATAAGGAAAGTATTTAATGAGGAATATTAATATTTAAATCCCCCCTCTAATTTAGCAGAATTCTACAATATGATCAACAAAACCCTAAATATATTAAATCATTCAGCTTCATGAGTGTTTTGACACCCAACATGCCAGGAATATATTTAATTTAAAAAAAATAGCAAATAAAGAAAGTATTTAATGAGGAATATTAATATTTATTCCCCCCCTCTAATTTAGCAGAATTCTACAATATGACCAACAAAACCCTAAATATATTAATACATTAAGCTTCTTGAGTGTTTTGACACCCAACATGCCAGGAAAATATTTAATTTGAAAAAAATTAGCAAATAAAGAATGTATTTAATTAGGAATATTAATATTTAAATCCCCCCTCTAATTTAGCAGAATTCTACAATATGATCAACAAAACCCTAAATATATTAAAACATTAAGCTTCTTGAGTGTTTTGACACCCAACATGCCAGGAAAATGTTTAATTTGAAAAAAATTAGCAAATAAAGAAAGTATTTAATTAGGAATATTAATATTTATTCCCCCCCTCTAATTTAGCAGAATTCTACAATATGACCAACAAAACCCTAAATATATTAATACATTAAGCTTCTTGAGTGTTTTGACACCCAACATGCCAGGAAAATATTTAATTTGAAAAAAATTAGCAAATAAAGAAAGTATTTAATTAGGAATATTAATATTTAAATCCCCCCTCTAATTTAGCAGAATTCTACAATATGATCAACAAAACCCTAAATATATTAAAACATTAAGCTTCTTGAGTGTTTTGACACCCAACATGCCAGGAAAATGTTTAATTTGAAAAAAATTAGCAAATAAAGAAAGTATTTAATTAGGAATATTAATATTTAAATCCCCCCTCTAATTTAGCAGAATTCTACAATATGATCAACAAAACCCTAAATATATTAATACATTAAGCTTCTTGAGTGTTTTGACACCCAACATGCCAGGAAAATATTTAATTTGAAAAAAATTAGCAAATAAAGAAAAAATTTAATGAGGAAAATTAATATTTAAATCCCCCCTCCAATTTAGCAGAATTCTACAATATGAACAACAAAACCCTAAATATATTAATACATTAAGCTTCTTGAGTGTTTTGACACCCAACATGCCAGGAAAATATTTAATTTGAAAAAAATTAGCAAATAAAGAAAGTATTTAATTAGGAATATTAATATTTAAATCCCCCCTCTAATTTAGCAGAATTCTACAATATGATCAACAAAACCCTAAATATATTAATACATTAAGCTTCTTGAGTGTTTTGACACCCAACATGCCAGGAAAATATTTAATTTGAAAAAAATTAGCAAATAAAGAAAGTATTTAATTAGGAATATTAATATTTAAATCCCCCCTCTAATTTAGCAGAATTCTACAATATGATCAACAAAACCCTAAATATATTAAATCATTCAGCTTCATGAGTGTTTTGACACCCAACATGCCAGGAAAATATTTAATTTGAAAAAAATTAGCAAATAAAGAAAGTATTTAATGAGGAATATTAATATTTAAATCCCCCCTCTAATTTAGCAGAATTCTACAATATGATCAACAAAACCCTAAATATAATAATACATTAAGCTTCTTGAGTGTTTTGACACCCAACATGCCAGGAAAATATTTAATTTAAAAAAAATTAGCAAATAAAGAAAGTATTTAATGAGGAATATTAATATTTAAATCCCCCCTCTAATTTAGCAGAATTCTACAATATGATCAACAAAACCCTAAATATATTATTACATTAAGCTTCTTGAGTGTTTTGACACCCAACATGCCAGGAAGATTTTTAATTTAAAAAAAATTAGCAAATAAAGAAAGTATTTAATGAGGAATATTAATATTTAAATCCCCCCTCTAATTTAGCAGAATTCTACAATATGATCAACAAAACCCTAAATATATTAAATCATTCAGCTTCATGAGTGTTTTGACACCCAACATGCCAGGAAAATATTTAATTTGAAAAAAATTAGCAAATAAAGAAAGTATTTAATGAGGAATATTAATATTTATTCCCCCCCTCTAATTTAGCAGAATTCTACAATATGACCAACAAAACCCTAAATATATTAATACATTAAGCTTCTTGAGTGTTTTGACACCCAACATGCCAGGAAAATATTTAATTTGAAAAAAATTAGCAAATAAGGAAAGTATTTAATGAGGAATATTAATATTTAAATCCCCCCTCTAATTTAGCAGAATTCTACAATATGACCAACAAAACCCTAAATATATTAATACATTAAGCTTCTTGAGTGTTTTGACACCCAACATGCCAGGAAAATATTTAATTTGAAAAAAATTAGCAAATAAAGAAAGTATTTAATGAGGAATATTAATATTTAAATCCCCCCTCTAATTTAGCAGAATTCTACAATATGATCAACAAAACCCTAAATATATTAATACATTAAGCTTCTTGAGTGTTTTGACACCCAACATACCAGGAATATATTTAATTTAAAAAAAATTAGCAAATAAAGAAAGTATTTAATGAGGAATATTAATATTTATTCCCCCCTCTAATTTAGCAGAATTCTACAATATGACCAACAAAACCCTAAATATATTAATACATTAAGCTTCTTGAGTGTTTTGACACCCAACATGCCAGGAAAATATTTAATTTGAAAAAAATTAGCAAATAAAGAAAGTATTTAATTAGGAATATTAATATTTAAATCCCCCCTCTAATTTAGCAGAATTCTACAATATGATCAACAAAACCCTAAATATATTAAAACATTAAGCTTCTTGAGTGTTTTGACACCCAACATGCCAGGAAAATATTTAATTTGAAAAAAATTAGCAAATAAAGAAAGTATTTAATTAGGAATATTAATATTTAAATCCCCCCTCTAATTTAGCAGAATTCTACAATATGATCAACAAAACCCTAAATATATTAATACATTAAGCTTCTTGAGTGTTTTGACACCCAACATGCCAGGAAAATATTTAATTTAAAAAAAATTAGCAAATAAAGAAAGTATTTAATGAGGAATATTAATATTTAAATCCCCCCTCTAATTTAGCAGAATTCTACAATATGATCAACAAAACCCTAAATATATTAAAACATTAAGCTTCTTGAGTGTTTTGACACCCAACATGCCAGGAAAATGTTTAATTTGAAAAAAATTAGCAAATAAAGAAAGTATTTAATTAGGAATATTAATATTTAAATCCCCCCTCTAATTTAGCAGAATTCTACAATATGATCAACAAAACCCTAAATATATTAATACATTAAGCTTCTTGAGTGTTTTGACACCCAACATGCCAGGAAAATATTTAATTTGAAAAAAATTAGCAAATAAAGAAAAAATTTAATGAGGAAAATTAATATTTAAATCCCCCCTCCAATTTAGCAGAATTCTACAATATGAACAACAAAACCCTAAATATATTAATACATTAAGCTTCTTGAGTGTTTTGACACCCAACATGCCAGGAAAATATTTAATTTGAAAAAAATTAGCAAATAAAGAAAGTATTTAATTAGGAATATTAATATTTAAATCCCCCCTCTAATTTAGCAGAATTCTACAATATGATCAACAAAACCCTAAATATATTAATACATTAAGCTTCTTGAGTGTTTTGACACCCAACATGCCAGGAAAATATTTAATTTGAAAAAAATTAGCAAATAAAGAAAGTATTTAATTAGGAATATTAATATTTAAATCCCCCCTCTAATTTAGCAGAATTCTACAATATGATCAACAAAACCCTAAATATATTAAATCATTCAGCTTCATGAGTGTTTTGACACCCAACATGCCAGGAAAATATTTAATTTGAAAAAAATTAGCAAATAAAGAAAGTATTTAATGAGGAATATTAATATTTAAATCCCCCCTCTAATTTAGCAGAATTCTACAATATGATCAACAAAACCCTAAATATAATAATACATTAAGCTTCTTGAGTGTTTTGACACCCAACATGCCAGGAAAATATTTAATTTAAAAAAAATTAGCAAATAAAGAAAGTATTTAATGAGGAATATTAATATTTAAATCCCCCCTCTAATTTAGCAGAATTCTACAATATGATCAACAAAACCCTAAATATATTATTACATTAAGCTTCTTGAGTGTTTTGACACCCAACATGCCAGGAAGATTTTTAATTTAAAAAAAATTAGCAAATAAAGAAAGTATTTAATGAGGAATATTAATATTTAAATCCCCCCTCTAATTTAGCAGAATTCTACAATATGATCAACAAAACCCTAAATATATTAAATCATTCAGCTTCATGAGTGTTTTGACACCCAACATGCCAGGAAAATATTTAATTTGAAAAAAATTAGCAAATAAAGAAAGTATTTAATGAGGAATATTAATATTTATTCCCCCCCTCTAATTTAGCAGAATTCTACAATATGACCAACAAAACCCTAAATATATTAATACATTAAGCTTCTTGAGTGTTTTGACACCCAACATGCCAGGAAAATATTTAATTTGAAAAAAATTAGCAAATAAGGAAAGTATTTAATGAGGAATATTAATATTTAAATCCCCCCTCTAATTTAGCAGAATTCTACAATATGACCAACAAAACCCTAAATATATTAATACATTAAGCTTCTTGAGTGTTTTGACACCCAACATGCCAGGAAAATATTTAATTTGAAAAAAATTAGCAAATAAAGAAAGTATTTAATGAGGAATATTAATATTTAAATCCCCCCTCTAATTTAGCAGAATTCTACAATATGACCAACAAAACCCTAAATATATTAATACATTAAGCTTCTTGAGTGTTTTGACACCCAACATGCCAGGAAAATATTTAATTTGAAAAAAATTAGCAAATAAGGAAAGTATTTAATGAGGAATATTAATATTTAAATCCCCCCTCTAATTTAGCAGAATTCTACAATATGACCAACAAAACCCTAAATATATTAATACATTAAGCTTCTTGAGTGTTTTGACACCCAACATGCCAGGAAAATATTTAATTTGAAAAAAATTAGCAAATAAAGAAAGTATTTAATGAGGAATATTAATATTTAAATCCCCCCTCTAATTTAGCAGAATTCTACAATATGATCAACAAAACCCTAAATATATTAATACATTAAGCTTCTTGAGTGTTTTGACACCCAACATACCAGGAATATATTTAATTTAAAAAAAATTAGCAAATAAAGAAAGTATTTAATGAGGAATATTAATATTTATTCCCCCCTCTAATTTAGCAGAATTCTACAATATGACCAACAAAACCCTAAATATATTAATACATTAAGCTTCTTGAGTGTTTTGACACCCAACATGCCAGGAAAATATTTAATTTGAAAAAAATTAGCAAATAAAGAAAGTATTTAATTAGGAATATTAATATTTAAATCCCCCCTCTAATTTAGCAGAATTCTACAATATGATCAACAAAACCCTAAATATATTAAAACATTAAGCTTCTTGAGTGTTTTGACACCCAACATGCCAGGAAAATATTTAATTTGAAAAAAATTAGCAAATAAAGAAAGTATTTAATTAGGAATATTAATATTTAAATCCCCCCTCTAATTTAGCAGAATTCTACAATATGATCAACAAAACCCTAAATATATTAATACATTAAGCTTCTTGAGTGTTTTGACACCCAACATGCCAGGAAAATATTTAATTTAAAAAAAATTAGCAAATAAAGAAAGTATTTAATGAGGAATATTAATATTTAAATCCCCCCTCTAATTTAGCAGAATTCTACAATATGATCAACAAAACCCTAAATATATTAAAACATTAAGCTTCTTGAGTGTTTTGACACCCAACATGCCAGGAAAATGTTTAATTTGAAAAAAATTAGCAAATAAAGAAAGTATTTAATTAGGAATATTAATATTTAAATCCCCCCTCTAATTTAGCAGAATTCTACAATATGATCAACAAAACCCTAAATATATTAATACATTAAGCTTCTTGAGTGTTTTGACACCCAACATGCCAGGAAAATATTTAATTTGAAAAAAATTAGCAAATAAAGAAAAAATTTAATGAGGAAAATTAATATTTAAATCCCCCCTCCAATTTAGCAGAATTCTACAATATGAACAACAAAACCCTAAATATATTAATACATTAAGCTTCTTGAGTGTTTTGACACCCAACATGCCAGGAAAATATTTAATTTGAAAAAAATTAGCAAATAAAGAAAGTATTTAATTAGGAATATTAATATTTAAATCCCCCCTCTAATTTAGCAGAATTCTACAATATGATCAACAAAACCCTAAATATATTAATACATTAAGCTTCTTGAGTGTTTTGACACCCAACATGCCAGGAAAATATTTAATTTGAAAAAAATTAGCAAATAAAGAAAGTATTTAATTAGGAATATTAATATTTAAATCCCCCCTCTAATTTAGCAGAATTCTACAATATGATCAACAAAACCCTAAATATATTAAATCATTCAGCTTCATGAGTGTTTTGACACCCAACATGCCAGGAAAATATTTAATTTGAAAAAAATTAGCAAATAAAGAAAGTATTTAATGAGGAATATTAATATTTAAATCCCCCCTCTAATTTAGCAGAATTCTACAATATGATCAACAAAACCCTAAATATAATAATACATTAAGCTTCTTGAGTGTTTTGACACCCAACATGCCAGGAAAATATTTAATTTAAAAAAAATTAGCAAATAAAGAAAGTATTTAATGAGGAATATTAATATTTAAATCCCCCCTCTAATTTAGCAGAATTCTACAATATGATCAACAAAACCCTAAATATATTATTACATTAAGCTTCTTGAGTGTTTTGACACCCAACATGCCAGGAAGATTTTTAATTTAAAAAAAATTAGCAAATAAAGAAAGTATTTAATGAGGAATATTAATATTTAAATCCCCCCTCTAATTTAGCAGAATTCTACAATATGATCAACAAAACCCTAAATATATTAAATCATTCAGCTTCATGAGTGTTTTGACACCCAACATGCCAGGAAAATATTTAATTTGAAAAAAATTAGCAAATAAAGAAAGTATTTAATGAGGAATATTAATATTTATTCCCCCCCTCTAATTTAGCAGAATTCTACAATATGACCAACAAAACCCTAAATATATTAATACATTAAGCTTCTTGAGTGTTTTGACACCCAACATGCCAGGAAAATATTTAATTTGAAAAAAATTAGCAAATAAGGAAAGTATTTAATGAGGAATATTAATATTTAAATCCCCCCTCTAATTTAGCAGAATTCTACAATATGACCAACAAAACCCTAAATATATTAATACATTAAGCTTCTTGAGTGTTTTGACACCCAACATGCCAGGAAAATATTTAATTTGAAAAAAATTAGCAAATAAAGAAAGTATTTAATGAGGAATATTAATATTTAAATCCCCCCTCTAATTTAGCAGAATTCTACAATATGATCAACAAAACCCTAAATATATTAATACATTAAGCTTCTTGAGTGTTTTGACACCCAACATACCAGGAATATATTTAATTTAAAAAAAATTAGCAAATAAAGAAAGTATTTAATGAGGAATATTAATATTTATTCCCCCCTCTAATTTAGCAGAATTCTACAATATGACCAACAAAACCCTAAATATATTAATACATTAAGCTTCTTGAGTGTTTTGACACCCAACATGCCAGGAAAATATTTAATTTGAAAAAAATTAGCAAATAAAGAAAGTATTTAATTAGGAATATTAATATTTAAATCCCCCCTCTAATTTAGCAGAATTCTACAATATGATCAACAAAACCCTAAATATATTAAAACATTAAGCTTCTTGAGTGTTTTGACACCCAACATGCCAGGAAAATATTTAATTTGAAAAAAATTAGCAAATAAAGAAAGTATTTAATTAGGAATATTAATATTTAAATCCCCCCTCTAATTTAGCAGAATTCTACAATATGATCAACAAAACCCTAAATATATTAATACATTAAGCTTCTTGAGTGTTTTGACACCCAACATGCCAGGAAAATATTTAATTTGAAAAAAATTAGCAAATAAAGAAAGTATTTAATTAGGAATATTAATATTTAAATCCCCCCTCTAATTTAGCAGAATTCTACAATATGATCAACAAAACCCTAAATATATTAAATCATTCAGCTTCATGAGTGTTTTGACACCTAACATGCCAGGAAGATATTTAATTTAAAAAAAATTAGCAAATAAAGAAAGTATTTAATGAGGAATATTAATATTTAAATCCCCCCTCTAATTTAGCAGAATTCTACAATATGATCAACAAAACCCTAAATATATTAAATCATTCAGCTTCTTGAGTGTTTTGACACCCAACATGCCAGGAAAGTATTTAATTTAAAAAAAATTAGCAAATAAAGAAAGTATTTAATGAGGAATATTAATATTTAAATCCCCCCTCTAATTTAGCAGAATTCTACAATATGATCAACAAAACCCTAAATATATTAAATCATTCAGCTTCATGAGTGTTTTGACACCTAACATGCCAGGAAGATATTTAATTTAAAAAAAATTAGCAAATAAAGAAAGTATTTAATGAGGAATATTAATATTTAAATCCCCCCTCTAATTTAGCAGAATTCTACAATATGATCAACAAAACCCTAAATATATTAAATCATTCAGCTTCTTGAGTGTTTTGACACCCAACATGCCAGGAAAGTATTTAATTTAAAAAAAATTAGCAAATAAAGAAAGTATTTAATGAGGAATATTAATATTTAAATCCCCCCTCTAATTTAGCAGAATTCTACAATATGATCAACAAAACCCTAAATATATTAATACATTAAGCTTCTTGAGTGTTTTGACACCCAACATACCAGGAATATATTTAATTTAAAAAAAATTAGCAAATAAAGAAAGTATTTAATGAGGAATATTAATATTTATTCCCCCCCTCTAATTTAGCAGAATTCTACAATATGACCAACAAAACCCTAAATATATTAATACATTAAGCTTCTTGAGTGTTTTGACACCCAACATGCCAGGAAAATATTTAATTTGAAAAAAATTAGCAAATAAGGAAAGTATTTAATGAGGAATATTAATATTTAAATCCCCCCTCTAATTTAGCAGAATTCTACAATATGACCAACAAAACCCTAAATATATTAATACATTAAGCTTCTTGAGTGTTTTGACACCCAACATGCCAGGAAAATATTTAATTTGAAAAAAATTAGCAAATAAAGAAAGTATTTAATGAGGAATATTAATATTTAAATCCCCCCTCTAATTTAGCAGAATTCTACAATATGATCAACAAAACCCTAAATATATTAATACATTAAGCTTCTTGAGTGTTTTGACACCCAACATACCAGGAATATATTTAATTTAAAAAAAATTAGCAAATAAAGAAAGTATTTAATGAGGAATATTAATATTTATTCCCCCCCTCTAATTTAGCAGAATTCTACAATATGACCAACAAAACCCTAAATATATTAATACATTAAGCTTCTTGAGTGTTTTGACACCCAACATGCCAGGAAAATATTTAATTTGAAAAAAATTAGCAAATAAAGAAAGTATTTAATTAGGAATATTAATATTTAAATCCCCCCTCTAATTTAGCAGAATTCTACAATATGATCAACAAAACCCTAAATATATTAAAACATTAAGCTTCTTGAGTGTTTTGACACCCAACATGCCAGGAAAATATTTAATTTGAAAAAAATTAGCAAATAAAGAAAGTATTTAATTAGGAATATTAATATTTAAATCCCCCCTCTAATTTAGCAGAATTCTACAATATGATCAACAAAACCCTAAATATATTAATACATTAAGCTTCTTGAGTGTTTTGACACCCAACATGCCAGGAAAATATTTAATTTAAAAAAAATTAGCAAATAAAGAAAGTATTTAATGAGGAATATTAATATTTAAATCCCCCCTCTAATTTAGCAGAATTCTACAATATGATCAACAAAACCCTAAATATATTAATACATTAAGCTTCTTGAGTGTTTTGACACCCAACATGCCAGGAAAATATTTAATTTGAAAAAAATTAGCAAATAAAGAAAGTATTTAATGAGGAATATTAATATTTAAATCCCCCCTCTAATTTAGCAGAATTCTACAATATGAACAACAAAACCCTAAATATATTAATACATTAAGCTTCTTGAGTGTTTTGACACCCAACATGCCAGGAAAATATTTAATTTGAAAAAAATTAGCAAATAAAGAAAGTATTTAATTAGGAATATTAATATTTAAATCCCCCCTCTAATTTAGCAGAATTCTACAATATGATCAACAAAACCCTAAATATATTAATACATTAAGCTTCTTGAGTGTTTTGACACCCAACATGCCAGGAAAATATTTAATTTGAAAAAAATTAGCAAATAAAGAAAGTATTTAATTAGGAATATTAATATTTAAATCCCCCCTCTAATTTAGCAGAATTCTACAATATGATCAACAAAACCCTAAATATATTAAATCATTCAGCTTCATGAGTGTTTTGACACCTAACATGCCAGGAAGATATTTAATTTAAAAAAAATTAGCAAATAAAGAAAGTATTTAATGAGGAATATTAATATTTAAATCCCCCCTCTAATTTAGCAGAATTCTACAATATGATCAACAAAACCCTAAATATATTAATACATTAAGCTTCTTGAGTGTTTTGACACCCAACATGCCAGGAAAGTATTTAATTTAAAAAAAATTAGCAAATAAAGAAAGTATTTAATGAGGAATATTAATATTTAAATCCCCCCTCTAATTTAGCAGAATTCTACAATATGATCAACAAAACCCTAAATATATTAATACATTAAGCTTCTTGAGTGTTTTGACACCCAACATACCAGGAATATATTTAATTTAAAAAAAATTAGCAAATAAAGAAAGTATTTAATGAGGAATATTAATATTTATTCCCCCCCTCTAATTTAGCAGAATTCTACAATATGACCAACAAAACCCTAAATATATTAATACATTAAGCTTCTTGAGTGTTTTGACACCCAACATGCCAGGAAAATATTTAATTTGAAAAAAATTAGCAAATAAGGAAAGTATTTAATGAGGAATATTAATATTTAAATCCCCCCTCTAATTTAGCAGAATTCTACAATATGATCAACAAAACCCTAAATATATTAAATCATTCAGCTTCTTGAGTGTTTTGACACCCAACATGCCAGGAAAGTATTTAATTTAAAAAAAATTAGCAAATAAAGAAAGTATTTAATGAGGAATATTAATATTTAAATCCCCCCTCTAATTTAGCAGAATTCTACAATATGATCAACAAAACCCTAAATATATTAATACATTAAGCTTCTTGAGTGTTTTGACACCCAACATACCAGGAATATATTTAATTTAAAAAAAATTAGCAAATAAAGAAAGTATTTAATGAGGAATATTAATATTTATTCCCCCCCTCTAATTTAGCAGAATTCTACAATATGACCAACAAAACCCTAAATATATTAATACATTAAGCTTCTTGAGTGTTTTGACACCCAACATGCCAGGAAAATATTTAATTTGAAAAAAATTAGCAAATAAGGAAAGTATTTAATGAGGAATATTAATATTTAAATCCCCCCTCTAATTTAGCAGAATTCTACAATATGATCAACAAAACCCTAAATATATTAAATCATTCAGCTTCATGAGTGTTTTGACACCCAACATGCCAGGAATATATTTAATTTGAAAAAAATTAGCAAATAAAGAAAGTATTTAATGAGGAATATTAATATTTAAATCCCCCCTCCAATTTAGCAGAATTCTACAATATGAACAACAAAACCCTAAATATATTAATACATTAAGCTTCTTGAGTGTTTTGACACCCAACATGCCAGGAAAATATTTAATTTGAAAAAAATTAGCAAATAAAGAAAGTATTTAATTAGGAATATTAATATTTAAATCCCCCCTCTAATTTAGCAGAATTCTACAATATGATCAACAAAACCCTAAATATATTAAATCATTCAGCTTCATGAGTGTTTTGACACCTAACATGCCAGGAAGATATTTAATTTAAAAAAAATTAGCAAATAAAGAAAGTATTTAATGAGGAATATTAATATTTAAATCCCCCCTCTAATTTAGCAGAATTCTACAATATGATCAACAAAACCCTAAATATATTAAATCATTCAGCTTCTTGAGTGTTTTGACACCCAACATGCCAGGAAAGTATTTAATTTAAAAAAAATTAGCAAATAAAGAAAGTATTTAATGAGGAATATTAATATTTAAATCCCCCCTCTAATTTAGCAGAATTCTACAATATGATCAACAAAACCCTAAATATATTAAATCATTCAGCTTCATGAGTGTTTTGACACCTAACATGCCAGGAAGATATTTAATTTAAAAAAAATTAGCAAATAAAGAAAGTATTTAATGAGGAATATTAATATTTAAATCCCCCCTCTAATTTAGCAGAATTCTACAATATGATCAACAAAACCCTAAATATATTAAATCATTCAGCTTCTTGAGTGTTTTGACACCCAACATGCCAGGAAAGTATTTAATTTAAAAAAAATTAGCAAATAAAGAAAGTATTTAATGAGGAATATTAATATTTAAATCCCCCCTCTAATTTAGCAGAATTCTACAATATGATCAACAAAACCCTAAATATATTAATACATTAAGCTTCTTGAGTGTTTTGACACCCAACATACCAGGAATATATTTAATTTAAAAAAAATTAGCAAATAAAGAAAGTATTTAATGAGGAATATTAATATTTATTCCCCCCCTCTAATTTAGCAGAATTCTACAATATGACCAACAAAACCCTAAATATATTAATACATTAAGCTTCTTGAGTGTTTTGACACCCAACATGCCAGGAAAATATTTAATTTGAAAAAAATTAGCAAATAAGGAAAGTATTTAATGAGGAATATTAATATTTAAATCCCCCCTCTAATTTAGCAGAATTCTACAATATGACCAACAAAACCCTAAATATATTAATACATTAAGCTTCTTGAGTGTTTTGACACCCAACATGCCAGGAAAATATTTAATTTGAAAAAAATTAGCAAATAAAGAAAGTATTTAATGAGGAATATTAATATTTAAATCCCCCCTCTAATTTAGCAGAATTCTACAATATGATCAACAAAACCCTAAATATATTAATACATTAAGCTTCTTGAGTGTTTTGACACCCAACATACCAGGAATATATTTAATTTAAAAAAAATTAGCAAATAAAGAAAGTATTTAATGAGGAATATTAATATTTATTCCCCCCCTCTAATTTAGCAGAATTCTACAATATGACCAACAAAACCCTAAATATATTAATACATTAAGCTTCTTGAGTGTTTTGACACCCAACATGCCAGGAAAATATTTAATTTGAAAAAAATTAGCAAATAAAGAAAGTATTTAATTAGGAATATTAATATTTAAATCCCCCCTCTAATTTAGCAGAATTCTACAATATGATCAACAAAACCCTAAATATATTAAAACATTAAGCTTCTTGAGTGTTTTGACACCCAACATGCCAGGAAAATATTTAATTTGAAAAAAATTAGCAAATAAAGAAAGTATTTAATTAGGAATATTAATATTTAAATCCCCCCTCTAATTTAGCAGAATTCTACAATATGATCAACAAAACCCTAAATATATTAATACATTAAGCTTCTTGAGTGTTTTGACACCCAACATGCCAGGAAAATATTTAATTTAAAAAAAATTAGCAAATAAAGAAAGTATTTAATGAGGAATATTAATATTTAAATCCCCCCTCTAATTTAGCAGAATTCTACAATATGATCAACAAAACCCTAAATATATTAATACATTAAGCTTCTTGAGTGTTTTGACACCCAACATGCCAGGAAAATATTTAATTTGAAAAAAATTAGCAAATAAAGAAAGTATTTAATGAGGAATATTAATATTTAAATCCCCCCTCTAATTTAGCAGAATTCTACAATATGAACAACAAAACCCTAAATATATTAATACATTAAGCTTCTTGAGTGTTTTGACACCCAACATGCCAGGAAAATATTTAATTTGAAAAAAATTAGCAAATAAAGAAAGTATTTAATTAGGAATATTAATATTTAAATCCCCCCTCTAATTTAGCAGAATTCTACAATATGATCAACAAAACCCTAAATATATTAATACATTAAGCTTCTTGAGTGTTTTGACACCCAACATGCCAGGAAAATATTTAATTTGAAAAAAATTAGCAAATAAAGAAAGTATTTAATTAGGAATATTAATATTTAAATCCCCCCTCTAATTTAGCAGAATTCTACAATATGATCAACAAAACCCTAAATATATTAAATCATTCAGCTTCATGAGTGTTTTGACACCTAACATGCCAGGAAGATATTTAATTTAAAAAAAATTAGCAAATAAAGAAAGTATTTAATGAGGAATATTAATATTTAAATCCCCCCTCTAATTTAGCAGAATTCTACAATATGATCAACAAAACCCTAAATATATTAATACATTAAGCTTCTTGAGTGTTTTGACACCCAACATGCCAGGAAAGTATTTAATTTAAAAAAAATTAGCAAATAAAGAAAGTATTTAATGAGGAATATTAATATTTAAATCCCCCCTCTAATTTAGCAGAATTCTACAATATGATCAACAAAACCCTAAATATATTAATACATTAAGCTTCTTGAGTGTTTTGACACCCAACATACCAGGAATATATTTAATTTAAAAAAAATTAGCAAATAAAGAAAGTATTTAATGAGGAATATTAATATTTATTCCCCCCCTCTAATTTAGCAGAATTCTACAATATGACCAACAAAACCCTAAATATATTAATACATTAAGCTTCTTGAGTGTTTTGACACCCAACATGCCAGGAAAATATTTAATTTGAAAAAAATTAGCAAATAAGGAAAGTATTTAATGAGGAATATTAATATTTAAATCCCCCCTCTAATTTAGCAGAATTCTACAATATGATCAACAAAACCCTAAATATATTAAATCATTCAGCTTCTTGAGTGTTTTGACACCCAACATGCCAGGAAAGTATTTAATTTAAAAAAAATTAGCAAATAAAGAAAGTATTTAATGAGGAATATTAATATTTAAATCCCCCCTCTAATTTAGCAGAATTCTACAATATGATCAACAAAACCCTAAATATATTAATACATTAAGCTTCTTGAGTGTTTTGACACCCAACATACCAGGAATATATTTAATTTAAAAAAAATTAGCAAATAAAGAAAGTATTTAATGAGGAATATTAATATTTATTCCCCCCCTCTAATTTAGCAGAATTCTACAATATGACCAACAAAACCCTAAATATATTAATACATTAAGCTTCTTGAGTGTTTTGACACCCAACATGCCAGGAAAATATTTAATTTGAAAAAAATTAGCAAATAAGGAAAGTATTTAATGAGGAATATTAATATTTAAATCCCCCCTCTAATTTAGCAGAATTCTACAATATGATCAACAAAACCCTAAATATATTAAATCATTCAGCTTCATGAGTGTTTTGACACCCAACATGCCAGGAATATATTTAATTTGAAAAAAATTAGCAAATAAAGAAAGTATTTAATGAGGAATATTAATATTTAAATCCCCCCTCCAATTTAGCAGAATTCTACAATATGAACAACAAAACCCTAAATATATTAATACATTAAGCTTCTTGAGTGTTTTGACACCCAACATGCCAGGAAAATATTTAATTTGAAAAAAATTAGCAAATAAAGAAAGTATTTAATTAGGAATATTAATATTTAAATCCCCCCTCTAATTTAGCAGAATTCTACAATATGATCAACAAAACCCTAAATATATTAATACATTAAGCTTCTTGAGTGTTTTGACACCCAACATGCCAGGAAAATATTTAATTTGAAAAAAATTAGCAAATAAAGAAAGTATTTAATGAGGAATATTAATATTTAAATCCCCCCTCTAATTTAGCAGAATTCTACAATATGATCAACAAAACCCTAAATATATTAATACATTAAGCTTCTTGAGTGTTTTGACACCCAACATGCCAGGAAAGTATTTAATTTAAAAAAAATTAGCAAATAAAGAAAGTATTTAATGAGGAATATTAATATTTAAATCCCCCCTCTAATTTAGCAGAATTCTACAATATGATCAACAAAACCCTAAATATATTAATACATTAAGCTTCTTGAGTGTTTTGACACCCAACATACCAGGAATATATTTAATTTAAAAAAAATTAGCCAATAAAGAAAGTATTTAATGAGGAATATTAATATTTATTCCCCCCCTCTAATTTAGCAGAATTCTACAATATGACCAACAAAACCCTAAATATATTAATACATTAAGCTTCTTGAGTGTTTTGACACCCAACATGCCAGGAAAATATTTAATTTGAAAAAAATTAGCAAATAAGGAAAGTATTTAATGAGGAATATTAATATTTAAATCCCCCCTCTAATTTAGCAGAATTCTACAATATGATCAACAAAACCCTAAATATATTAAATCATTCAGCTTCTTGAGTGTTTTGACACCCAACATGCCAGGAAAGTATTTAATTTAAAAAAAATTAGCAAATAAAGAAAGTATTTAATGAGGAATATTAATATTTAAATCCCCCCTCTAATTTAGCAGAATTCTACAATATGATCAACAAAACCCTAAATATATTAATACATTAAGCTTCTTGAGTGTTTTGACACCCAACATACCAGGAATATATTTAATTTAAAAAAAATTAGCAAATAAAGAAAGTATTTAATGAGGAATATTAATATTTATTCCCCCCCTCTAATTTAGCAGAATTCTACAATATGACCAACAAAACCCTAAATATATTAATACATTAAGCTTCTTGAGTGTTTTGACACCCAACATGCCAGGAAAATATTTAATTTGAAAAAAATTAGCAAATAAGGAAAGTATTTAATGAGGAATATTAATATTTAAATCCCCCCTCTAATTTAGCAGAATTCTACAATATGATCAACAAAACCCTAAATATATTAAATCATTCAGCTTCATGAGTGTTTTGACACCCAACATGCCAGGAATATATTTAATTTGAAAAAAATTAGCAAATAAAGAAAGTATTTAATGAGGAATATTAATATTTAAATCCCCCCTCCAATTTAGCAGAATTCTACAATATGAACAACAAAACCCTAAATATATTAATACATTAAGCTTCTTGAGTGTTTTGACACCCAACATGCCAGGAAAATATTTAATTTGAAAAAAATTAGCAAATAAAGAAAGTATTTAATTAGGAATATTAATATTTAAATCCCCCCTCTAATTTAGCAGAATTCTACAATATGATCAACAAAACCCTAAATATATTAATACATTAAGCTTCTTGAGTGTTTTGACACCCAACATGCCAGGAAAATATTTAATTTGAAAAAAATTAGCAAATAAAGAAAGTATTTAATTAGGAATATTAATATTTAAATCCCCCCTCTAATTTAGCAGAATTCTACAATATGATCAACAAAACCCTAAATATATTAAATCATTCAGCTTCATGAGTGTTTTGACACCCAACATGCCAGGAAGATATTTAATTTAAAAAAAATTAGCAAATAAAGAAATTATTTAATGAGGAATATTAATATTTAAATCCCCCCTCTAATTTAGCAGAATTCTACAATATGATCAACAAAACCCTAAATATATTAATACATTAAGCTTCTTGAGTGTTTTGACACCCAACATGCCAGGAAAGTATTTAATTTAAAAAAAATTAGCAAATAAAGAAAGTATTTAATGAGGAATATTAATATTTAAATCCCCCCTCTAATTTAGCAGAATTCTACAATATGATCAACAAAACCCTAAATATATTAATACATTAAGCTTCTTGAGTGTTTTGACACCCAACATACCAGGAATATATTTAATTTAAAAAAAATTAGCAAATAAAGAAAGTATTTAATGAGGAATATTAATATTTATTCCCCCCCCCTCTAATTTAGCAGAATTCTACAATATGACCAACAAAACCCTAAATATATTAATACATTAAGCTTCTTGAGTGTTTTGACACCCAACATGCCAGGAAAATATTTAATTTGAAAAAAATTAGCAAATAAAGAAAGTATTTAATTAGGAATATTAATATTTAAATCCCCCCTCTAATTTAGCAGAATTCTACAATATGATCAACAAAACCCTAAATATATTAATACATTAAGCTTCTTGAGTGTTTTGACACCCAACATGCCAGGAAAATATTTAATTTAAAAAAAATTAGCAAATAAAGAAAGTATTTAATGAGGAATATTAATATTTATTCCCCCCCTCTAATTTAGCAGAATTCTACAATATGACCAACAAAACCCTAAATATATTAATACATTAAGCTTCTTGAGTGTTTTGACACCCAACATGCCAGGAAAATATTTAATTTGAAAAAAATTAGCAAATAAGGAAAGTATTTAATGAGGAATATTAATATTTAAATCCCCCCTCTAATTTAGCAGAATTCTACAATATGATCAACAAAACCCTAAATATATTAAATCATTCAGCTTCATGAGTGTTTTGACACCCAACATGCCAGGAATATATTTAATTTGAAAAAAATTAGCAAATAAAGAAAGTATTTAATGAGGAATATTAATATTTAAATCCCCCCTCCAATTTAGCAGAATTCTACAATATGAACAACAAAACCCTAAATATATTAATACATTAAGCTTCTTGAGTGTTTTGACACCCAACATGCCAGGAAAATATTTAATTTGAAAAAAATTAGCAAATAAAGAAAGTATTTAATTAGGAATATTAATATTTAAATCCCCCCTCTAATTTAGCAGAATTCTACAATATGATCAACAAAACCCTAAATATATTAATACATTAAGCTTCTTGAGTGTTTTGACACCCAACATGCCAGGAAAATATTTAATTTGAAAAAAATTAGCAAATAAAGAAAGTATTTAATGAGGAATATTAATATTTAAATCCCCCCTCTAATTTAGCAGAATTCTACAATATGATCAACAAAACCCTAAATATATTAATACATTAAGCTTCTTGAGTGTTTTGACACCCAACATGCCAGGAAAGTATTTAATTTAAAAAAAATTAGCAAATAAAGAAAGTATTTAATGAGGAATATTAATATTTAAATCCCCCCTCTAATTTAGCAGAATTCTACAATATGATCAACAAAACCCTAAATATATTAATACATTAAGCTTCTTGAGTGTTTTGACACCCAACATACCAGGAATATATTTAATTTAAAAAAAATTAGCCAATAAAGAAAGTATTTAATGAGGAATATTAATATTTATTCCCCCCCTCTAATTTAGCAGAATTCTACAATATGACCAACAAAACCCTAAATATATTAATACATTAAGCTTCTTGAGTGTTTTGACACCCAACATGCCAGGAAAATATTTAATTTGAAAAAAATTAGCAAATAAGGAAAGTATTTAATGAGGAATATTAATATTTAAATCCCCCCTCTAATTTAGCAGAATTCTACAATATGATCAACAAAACCCTAAATATATTAAATCATTCAGCTTCTTGAGTGTTTTGACACCCAACATGCCAGGAAAGTATTTAATTTAAAAAAAATTAGCAAATAAAGAAAGTATTTAATGAGGAATATTAATATTTAAATCCCCCCTCTAATTTAGCAGAATTCTACAATATGATCAACAAAACCCTAAATATATTAATACATTAAGCTTCTTGAGTGTTTTGACACCCAACATACCAGGAATATATTTAATTTAAAAAAAATTAGCAAATAAAGAAAGTATTTAATGAGGAATATTAATATTTATTCCCCCCCTCTAATTTAGCAGAATTCTACAATATGACCAACAAAACCCTAAATATATTAATACATTAAGCTTCTTGAGTGTTTTGACACCCAACATGCCAGGAAAATATTTAATTTGAAAAAAATTAGCAAATAAGGAAAGTATTTAATGAGGAATATTAATATTTAAATCCCCCCTCTAATTTAGCAGAATTCTACAATATGATCAACAAAACCCTAAATATATTAAATCATTCAGCTTCATGAGTGTTTTGACACCCAACATGCCAGGAATATATTTAATTTGAAAAAAATTAGCAAATAAAGAAAGTATTTAATGAGGAATATTAATATTTAAATCCCCCCTCCAATTTAGCAGAATTCTACAATATGAACAACAAAACCCTAAATATATTAATACATTAAGCTTCTTGAGTGTTTTGACACCCAACATGCCAGGAAAATATTTAATTTGAAAAAAATTAGCAAATAAAGAAAGTATTTAATTAGGAATATTAATATTTAAATCCCCCCTCTAATTTAGCAGAATTCTACAATATGATCAACAAAACCCTAAATATATTAATACATTAAGCTTCTTGAGTGTTTTGACACCCAACATGCCAGGAAAATATTTAATTTGAAAAAAATTAGCAAATAAAGAAAGTATTTAATTAGGAATATTAATATTTAAATCCCCCCTCTAATTTAGCAGAATTCTACAATATGATCAACAAAACCCTAAATATATTAAATCATTCAGCTTCATGAGTGTTTTGACACCCAACATGCCAGGAAGATATTTAATTTAAAAAAAATTAGCAAATAAAGAAATTATTTAATGAGGAATATTAATATTTAAATCCCCCCTCTAATTTAGCAGAATTCTACAATATGATCAACAAAACCCTAAATATATTAATACATTAAGCTTCTTGAGTGTTTTGACACCCAACATGCCAGGAAAGTATTTAATTTAAAAAAAATTAGCAAATAAAGAAAGTATTTAATGAGGAATATTAATATTTAAATCCCCCCTCTAATTTAGCAGAATTCTACAATATGATCAACAAAACCCTAAATATATTAATACATTAAGCTTCTTGAGTGTTTTGACACCCAACATACCAGGAATATATTTAATTTAAAAAAAATTAGCAAATAAAGAAAGTATTTAATGAGGAATATTAATATTTATTCCCCCCCCCTCTAATTTAGCAGAATTCTACAATATGACCAACAAAACCCTAAATATATTAATACATTAAGCTTCTTGAGTGTTTTGACACCCAACATGCCAGGAAAATATTTAATTTGAAAAAAATTAGCAAATAAAGAAAGTATTTAATTAGGAATATTAATATTTAAATCCCCCCTCTAATTTAGCAGAATTCTACAATATGATCAACAAAACCCTAAATATATTAATACATTAAGCTTCTTGAGTGTTTTGACACCCAACATGCCAGGAAAATATTTAATTTGAAAAAAATTAGCAAATAAAGAAAGTATTTAATTAGGAATATTAATATTTAAATCCCCCCTCTAATTTAGCAGAATTCTACAATATGATCAACAAAACCCTAAATATATTAAATCATTCAGCTTCATGAGTGTTTTGACACCCAACATGCCAGGAAGATATTTAATTTAAAAAAAATTAGCAAATAAAGAAAGTATTTAATGAGGAATATTAATATTTAAATCCCCCCTCTAATTTAGCAGAATTCTACAATATGATCAACAAAACCCTAAATATATTAATACATTAAGCTTCTTGAGTGTTTTGACACCCAACATGCCAGGAAAGTATTTAATTTAAAAAAAATTAGCAAATAAAGAAAGTATTTAATGAGGAATATTAATATTTAAATCCCCCCTCTAATTTAGCAGAATTCTACAATATGATCAACAAAACCCTAAATATATTAATACATTAAGCTTCTTGAGTGTTTTGACACCCAACATACCAGGAATATATTTAATTTAAAAAAAATTAGCAAATAAAGAAAGTATTTAATGAGGAATATTAATATTTATTCCCCCCCTCTAATTTAGCAGAATTCTACAATATGACCAACAAAACCCTAAATATATTAATACATTAAGCTTCTTGAGTGTTTTGACACCCAACATGCCAGGAAAATATTTAATTTGAAAAAAATTAGCAAATAAGGAAAGTATTTAATGAGGAATATTAATATTTAAATCCCCCCTCTAATTTAGCAGAATTCTACAATATGATCAACAAAACCCTAAATATATTAAATCATTCAGCTTCATGAGTGTTTTGACACCCAACATGCCAGGAATATATTTAATTTAAAAAAAATAGCAAATAAAGAAAGTATTTAATGAGGAATATTAATATTTATTCCCCCCCTCTAATTTAGCAGAATTCTACAATATGACCAACAAAACCCTAAATATATTAATACATTAAGCTTCTTGAGTGTTTTGACACCCAACATGCCAGGAAAATATTTAATTTGAAAAAAATTAGCAAATAAGGAAAGTATTTAATGAGGAATATTAATATTTAAATCCCCCCTCTAATTTAGCAGAATTCTACAATATGATCAACAAAACCCTAAATATATTAAATCATTCAGCTTCATGAGTGTTTTGACACCCAACATGCCAGGAATATATTTAATTTGAAAAAAATTAGCAAATAAAGAAAGTATTTAATGAGGAATATTAATATTTAAATCCCCCCTCCAATTTAGCAGAATTCTACAATATGAACAACAAAACCCTAAATATATTAATACATTAAGCTTCTTGAGTGTTTTGACACCCAACATGCCAGGAAAATATTTAATTTGAAAAAAATTAGCAAATAAAGAAAGTATTTAATTAGGAATATTAATATTTAAATCCCCCCTCTAATTTAGCAGAATTCTACAATATGATCAACAAAACCCTAAATATATTAATACATTAAGCTTCTTGAGTGTTTTGACACCCAACATGCCAGGAAAATATTTAATTTGAAAAAAATTAGCAAATAAAGAAAGTATTTAATTAGGAATATTAATATTTAAATCCCCCCTCTAATTTAGCAGAATTCTACAATATGATCAACAAAACCCTAAATATATTAAATCATTCAGCTTCATGAGTGTTTTGACACCCAACATGCCAGGAAGATATTTAATTTAAAAAAAATTAGCAAATAAAGAAATTATTTAATGAGGAATATTAATATTTAAATCCCCCCTCTAATTTAGCAGAATTCTACAATATGATCAACAAAACCCTAAATATATTAATACATTAAGCTTCTTGAGTGTTTTGACACCCAACATGCCAGGAAAGTATTTAATTTAAAAAAAATTAGCAAATAAAGAAAGTATTTAATGAGGAATATTAATATTTAAATCCCCCCTCTAATTTAGCAGAATTCTACAATATGATCAACAAAACCCTAAATATATTAATACATTAAGCTTCTTGAGTGTTTTGACACCCAACATACCAGGAATATATTTAATTTAAAAAAAATTAGCAAATAAAGAAAGTATTTAATGAGGAATATTAATATTTATTCCCCCCCCTCTAATTTAGCAGAATTCTACAATATGACCAACAAAACCCTAAATATATTAATACATTAAGCTTCTTGAGTGTTTTGACACCCAACATGCCAGGAAAATATTTAATTTGAAAAAAATTAGCAAATAAAGAAAGTATTTAATTAGGAATATTAATATTTAAATCCCCCCTCTAATTTAGCAGAATTCTACAATATGATCAACAAAACCCTAAATATATTAATACATTAAGCTTCTTGAGTGTTTTGACACCCAACATGCCAGGAAAATATTTAATTTGAAAAAAATTAGCAAATAAAGAAAGTATTTAATTAGGAATATTAATATTTAAATCCCCCCTCTAATATAGCAGAATTCTACAATATGATCAACAAAACCCTAAATATATTAAATCATTCAGCTTCATGAGTGTTTTGACACCCAACATGCCAGGAAGATATTTAATTTAAAAAAAATTAGCAAATAAAGAAAGTATTTAATGAGGAATATTAATATTTAAATCCCCCCTCTAATTTAGCAGAATTCTACAATATGATCAACAAAACCCTAAATATATTAATACATTAAGCTTCTTGAGTGTTTTGACACCCAACATGCCAGGAAAGTATTTAATTTAAAAAAAATTAGCAAATAAAGAAAGTATTTAATGAGGAATATTAATATTTAAATCCCCCCTCTAATTTAGCAGAATTCTACAATATGATCAACAAAACCCTAAATATATTAATACATTAAGCTTCTTGAGTGTTTTGACACCCAACATACCAGGAATATATTTAATTTAAAAAAAATTAGCAAATAAAGAAAGTATTTAATGAGGAATATTAATATTTATTCCCCCCCTCTAATTTAGCAGAATTCTACAATATGACCAACAAAACCCTAAATATATTAATACATTAAGCTTCTTGAGTGTTTTGACACCCAACATGCCAGGAAAATATTTAATTTGAAAAAAATTAGCAAATAAGGAAAGTATTTAATGAGGAATATTAATATTTAAATCCCCCCTCTAATTTAGCAGAATTCTACAATATGATCAACAAAACCCTAAATATATTAAATCATTCAGCTTCATGAGTGTTTTGACACCCAACATGCCAGGAATATATTTAATTTAAAAAAAATAGCAAATAAAGAAAGTATTTAATGAGGAATATTAATATTTATTCCCCCCCTCTAATTTAGCAGAATTCTACAATATGACCAACAAAACCCTAAATATATTAATACATTAAGCTTCTTGAGTGTTTTGACACCCAACATGCCAGGAAAATATTTAATTTGAAAAAAATTAGCAAATAAAGAAAGTATTTAATTAGGAATATTAATATTTAAATCCCCCCTCTAATTTAGCAGAATTCTACAATATGATCAACAAAACCCTAAATATATTAAAACATTAAGCTTCTTGAGTGTTTTGACACCCAACATGCCAGGAAAATGTTTAATTTGAAAAAAATTAGCAAATAAAGAAAGTATTTAATTAGGAATATTAATATTTAAATCCCCCCTCTAATTTAGCAGAATTCTACAATATGATCAACAAAACCCTAAATATATTAATACATTAAGCTTCTTGAGTGTTTTGACACCCAACATGCCAGGAAAATATTTAATTTAAAAAAAATTAGCAAATAAAGAAAGTATTTAATGAGGAATATTAATATTTAAATCCCCCCTCTAATTTAGCAGAATTCTACAATATGATCAACAAAACCCTAAATATATTAATACATTAAGCTTCTTGAGTGTTTTGACACCCAACATGCCAGGAAAGTATTTAATTTAAAAAAAATTAGCAAATAAAGAAAGTATTTAATGAGGAATATTAATATTTAAATCCCCCCTCCAATTTAGCAGAATTCTACAATATGAACAACAAAACCCTAAATATATTAATACATTAAGCTTCTTGAGTGTTTTGACACCCAACATACCAGGAATATATTTAATTTAAAAAAAATTAGCAAATAAAGAAAGTATTTAATGAGGAATATTAATATTTATTCCCCCCCTCTAATTTAGCAGAATTCTACAATATGACCAACAAAACCCTAAATATATTAATACATTAAGCTTCTTGAGTGTTTTGACACCCAACATGCCAGGAAAATATTTAATTTGAAAAAAATTAGCAAATAAAGAAAGTATTTAATGAGGAATATTAATATTTAAATCCCCCCTCTAATTTAGCAGAATTCTACAATATGAACAACAAAACCCTAAATATATTAATACATTAAGCTTCTTGAGTGTTTTGACACCCAACATGCCAGGAAAATATTTAATTTGAAAAAAATTAGCAAATAAAGAAAGTATTTAATTAGGAATATTAATATTTAAATCCCCCCTCTAATTTAGCAGAATTCTACAATATGATCAACAAAACCCTAAATATATTAATACATTAAGCTTCTTGAGTGTTTTGACACCCAACATGCCAGGAAAATATTTAATTTGAAAAAAATTAGCAAATAAAGAAAGTATTTAATTAGGAATATTAATATTTAAATCCCCCCTCTAATTTAGCAGAATTCTACAATATGATCAACAAAACCCTAAATATATTAAATCATTCAGCTTCATGAGTGTTTTGACACCCAACATGCCAGGAAGATATTTAATTTAAAAAAAATTAGCAAATAAAGAAAGTATTTAATGAGGAATATTAATATTTAAATCCCCCCTCTAATTTAGCAGAATTCTACAATATGATCAACAAAACCCTAAATATATTAATACATTAAGCTTCTTGAGTGTTTTGACACCCAACATGCCAGGAAAGTATTTAATTTAAAAAAAATTAGCAAATAAAGAAAGTATTTAATGAGGAATATTAATATTTAAATCCCCCCTCTAATTTAGCAGAATTCTACAATATGATCAACAAAACCCTAAATATATTAATACATTAAGCTTCTTGAGTGTTTTGACACCCAACATACCAGGAATATATTTAATTTAAAAAAAATTAGCAAATAAAGAAAGTATTTAATGAGGAATATTAATATTTATTCCCCCCCTCTAATTTAGCAGAATTCTACAATATGATCAACAAAACCCTAAATATATTAAATCATTCAGCTTCATGAGTGTTTTGACACCCAACATGCCAGGAAGATATTTAATTTAAAAAAAATTAGCAAATAAAGAAAGTATTTAATGAGGAATATTAATATTTAAATCCCCCCTCTAATTTAGCAGAATTCTACAATATGATCAACAAAACCCTAAATATATTAAATCATTCAGCTTCATGAGTGTTTTGTCACCCAACATGCCAGGAAAATATTTAATTTGAAAAAAATTAGCAAATAAAGAAAGTATTTAATGAGGAATATTAATATTTAAATCCCCCCTCTAATTTAGCAGAATTCTACAATATGATCAACAAAACCCTAAATATATTAATACATTAAGCTTCTTGAGTGTTTTGACACCCAACATGCCAGGAAGATATTTAATTTAAAAAAAATAGGCAAATAAAGAAAGTATTTAATGAGGAATATTAATATTTAAATCCCCCCTCTAATTTAGCAGAATTCTACAATATGATCAACAAAACCTTAAATATATTAATACATTAAGCTTCTTGAGTGTTTTGACACCCAACATGCCAGGAAAGTATTTAATTTAAAAAAAATTAGCAAATAAAGAAAGTATTTAATGAGGAATATTAATATTTATTCCCCCCCTCTAATTTAGCAGAATTCTACAATATGACCAACAAAACCCTAAATATATTAATACATTAAGCTTCTTGAGTGTTTTGACACCCAACATGCCAGGAAAATATTTAATTTGAAAAAAATTAGCAAATAAAGAAAGTATTTAATTAGGAATATTAATATTTAAATCCCCCCTCTAATTTAGCAGAATTCTACTATATGATCAACAAAACCCTAAATATATTAAAACATTAAGCTTCTTGAGTGTTTTGACACCCAACATGCCAGGAAAATATTTAATTTGAAAAAAATTAGCAAATAAAGAAAGTATTTAATTAGGAATATTAATATTTAAATCCCCCCTCTAATTTAGCAGAATTCTACAATATGATCAACAAAACCCTAAATATATTAATACATTAAGCTTCTTGAGTGTTTTGACACCCAACATGCCAGGAAAATATTTAATTTAAAAAAAATTAGCAAATAAAGAAAGTATTTAATGAGGAATATTAATATTTAAATCCCCCCTCTAATTTAGCAGAATTCTACAATATGATCAACAAAACCCTAAATATATTAATACATTAAGCTTCTTGAGTGTTTTGACACCCAACATGCCAGGAAAATATTTAATTTGAAAAAAATTAGCAAATAAAGAAAGTATTTAATGAGGAATATTAATATTTAAATCCCCCCTCTAATTTAGCAGAATTCTACAATATGAACAACAAAACCCTAAATATATTAATACATTAAGCTTCTTGAGTGTTTTGACACCCAACATGCCAGGAAAATATTTAATTTGAAAAAAATTAGCAAATAAAGAAAGTATTTAATTAGGAATATTAATATTTAAATCCCCCCTCTAATTTAGCAGAATTCTACAATATGATCAACAAAACCCTAAATATATTAATACATTAAGCTTCTTGAGTGTTTTGACACCCAACATGCCAGGAAAATATTTAATTTGAAAAAAATTAGCAAATAAAGAAAGTATTTAATTAGGAATATTAATATTTAAATCCCCCCTCTAATTTAGCAGAATTCTACAATATGATCAACAAAACCCTAAATATATTAAATCATTCAGCTTCATGAGTGTTTTGACACCCAACATGCCAGGAAGATATTTATTTTAAAAAAAATTAGCAAATAAAGAAAGTATTTAATGAGGAATATTAATATTTAAATCCCCCCTCTAATTTAGCAGAATTCTACAATATGATCAACAAAACCCTAAATATATTAATACATTAAGCTTCTTGAGTGTTTTGACACCCAACATGCCAGGAAAGTATTTAATTTAAAAAAAATTAGCAAATAAAGAAAGTATTTAATGAGGAATATTAATATTTAAATCCCCCCTCTAATTTAGCAGAATTCTACAATATGATCAACAAAACCCTAAATATATTAATACATTAAGCTTCTTGAGTGTTTTGACACCCAACATACCAGGAATATATTTAATTTAAAAAAAATTAGCAAATAAAGAAAGTATTTAATTAGGAATATTAATATTTAAATCCCCCCTCTAATTTAGCAGAATTCTACAATATGATCAACAAAACCCTAAATATATTAATACATTAAGCTTCTTGAGTGTTTTGACACCCAACATGCCAGGAAAATATTTAATTTAAAAAAAATTAGCAAATAAAGAAAGTATTTAATGAGGAATATTAATATTTAAATCCCCCTCTAATTTAGCAGAATTCTACAATATGATCAACAAAACCCTAAATATATTAATACATTAAGCTTCTTGAGTGTTTTGACACCCAACATGCCAGGAAAATATTTAATTTGAAAAAAATTAGCAAATAAAGAAAGTATTTAATGAGGAATATTAATATTTAAATCCCCCCTCCAATTTAGCAGAATTCTACAATATGAACAACAAAACCCTAAATATATTAATACATTAAGCTTCTTGAGTGTTTTGACACCCAACATGCCAGGAAAATATTTAATTTGAAAAAAATTAGCAAATAAAGAAAGTATTTAATTAGGAATATTAATATTTAAATCCCCCCTCTAATTTAGCAGAATTCTACAATATGATCAACAAAACCCTAAATATATTAATACATTAAGCTTCTTGAGTGTTTTGACACCCAACATGCCAGGAAAATATTTAATTTGAAAAAAATTAGCAAATAAAGAAAGTATTTAATTAGGAATATTAATATTTAAATCCCCCCTCTAATTTAGCAGAATTCTACAATATGATCAACAAAACCCTAAATATATTAATACATTAAGCTTCTTGAGTGTTTTGACACCCAACATGCCAGGAATATATTTAATTTAAAAAAAATAGCAAATAAAGAAAGTATTTAATGAGGAATATTAATATTTATTCCCCCCCTCTAATTTAGCAGAATTCTACAATATGACCAACAAAACCCTAAATATATTAATACATTAAGCTTCTTGAGTGTTTTGACACCCAACATGCCAGGAAAATATTTAATTTGAAAAAAATTAGCAAATAAGGAAAGTATTTAATGAGGAATATTAATATTTAAATCCCCCCTCTAATTTAGCAGAGTTCTACAATATGACCAACAAAACCCTAAATATATTAATACATTAAGCTTCTTGAGTGTTTTGACACCCAACATGCCAGGAAAGTATTTAATTTAAAAAAAATTAGCAAATAAAGAAAGTATTTAATGAGGAATATTAATATTTATTCCCCCCCTCTAATTTAGCAGAATTCTACAATATGACCAACAAAACCCTAAATATATTAATACATTAAGCTTCTTGAGTGTTTTGACACCCAACATGCCAGGAAAATATTTAATTTGAAAAAAATTAGCAAATAAAGAAAGTATTTAATTAGGAATATTAATATTTAAATCCCCCCTCTAATTTAGCAGAATTCTACAATATGATCAACAAAACCCTAAATATATTAAAACATTAAGCTTCTTGAGTGTTTTGACACCCAACATGCCAGGAAAATATTTAATTTGAAAAAAATTAGCAAATAAAGAAAGTATTTAATTAGGAATATTAATATTTAAATCCCCCCTCTAATTTAGCAGAATTCTACAATATGATCAACAAAACCCTAAATATATTAATACATTAAGCTTCTTGAGTGTTTTGACACCCAACATGCCAGGAAAATATTTAATTTGAAAAAAATTAGCAAATAAAGAAAGTATTTAATGAGGAATATTAATATTTAAATCCTCCCTCTAATTTAGCAGAATTCTACAATATGAACAACAAAACCCTAAATATATTAATACATTAAGCTTCTTGAGTGTTTTGACACCCAACATGCCAGGAAAATATTTAATTTGAAAAAAATTAGCAAATAAAGAAAGTATTTAATTAGGAATATTAATATTTAAATCCCCCCTCTAATTTAGCAGAATTCTACAATATGATCAACAAAACCCTAAATATATTAATACATTAAGCTTCTTGAGTGTTTTGACACCCAACATGCCAGGAAAATATTTAATTTGAAAAAAATTAGCAAATAAAGAAAGTATTTAATTAGGAATATTAATATTTAAATCCCCCCTCTAATTTAGCAGAATTCTACAATATGATCAACAAAACCCTAAATATATTAAATCATTCAGCTTCATGAGTGTTTTGACACCCAACATGCCAGGAAGATATTTAATTTAAAAAAAATTAGCAAATAAAGAAAGTATTTAATGAGGAATATTAATATTTAAATCCCCCCTCTAATTTAGCAGAATTCTACAATATGATCAACAAAACCCTAAATATATTAATACATTAAGCTTCTTGAGTGTTTTGACACCCAACATGCCAGGAAAGTATTTAATTTAAAAAAAATTAGCAAATAAAGAAAGTATTTAATGAGGAATATTAATATTTAAATCCCCCCTCTAATTTAGCAGAATTCTACAATATGATCAACAAAACCCTAAATATATTAATACATTAAGCTTCTTGAGTGTTTTGACACCCAACATACCAGGAATATATTTAATTTAAAAAAAATTAGCAAATAAAGAAAGTATTTAATGAGGAATATTAATATTTATTCCCCCCCTCTAATTTAGCAGAATTCTACAATATGATCAACAAAACCCTAAATATATTAAATCATTCAGCTTCATGAGTGTTTTGACACCCAACATGCCAGGAAGATATTTAATTTAAAAAAAATTAGCAAATAAAGAAAGTATTTAATGAGGAATATTAATATTTAAATCCCCCCTCTAATTTAGCAGAATTCTACAATATGATCAACAAAACCCTAAATATATTAAATCATTCAGCTTCATGAGTGTTTTGTCACCCAACATGCCAGGAAAATATTTAATTTGAAAAAAATTAGCAAATAAAGAAAGTATTTAATGAGGAATATTAATATTTAAATCCCCCCTCTAATTTAGCAGAATTCTACAATATGATCAACAAAACCCTAAATATATTAATACATTAAGCTTCTTGAGTGTTTTGACACCCAACATGCCAGGAAGATATTTAATTTAAAAAAAATAGGCAAATAAAGAAAGTATTTAATGAGGAATATTAATATTTAAATCCCCCCTCTAATTTAGCAGAATTCTACAATATGATCAACAAAACCTTAAATATATTAATACATTAAGCTTCTTGAGTGTTTTGACACCCAACATGCCAGGAAAGTATTTAATTTAAAAAAAATTAGCAAATAAAGAAAGTATTTAATGAGGAATATTAATATTTATTCCCCCCCTCTAATTTAGCAGAATTCTACAATATGACCAACAAAACCCTAAATATATTAATACATTAAGCTTCTTGAGTGTTTTGACACCCAACATGCCAGGAAAATATTTAATTTGAAAAAAATTAGCAAATAAAGAAAGTATTTAATTAGGAATATTAATATTTAAATCCCCCCTCTAATTTAGCAGAATTCTACTATATGATCAACAAAACCCTAAATATATTAAAACATTAAGCTTCTTGAGTGTTTTGACACCCAACATGCCAGGAAAATATTTAATTTGAAAAAAATTAGCAAATAAAGAAAGTATTTAATTAGGAATATTAATATTTAAATCCCCCCTCTAATTTAGCAGAATTCTACAATATGATCAACAAAACCCTAAATATATTAATACATTAAGCTTCTTGAGTGTTTTGACACCCAACATGCCAGGAAAATATTTAATTTAAAAAAAATTAGCAAATAAAGAAAGTATTTAATGAGGAATATTAATATTTAAATCCCCCCTCTAATTTAGCAGAATTCTACAATATGATCAACAAAACCCTAAATATATTAATACATTAAGCTTCTTGAGTGTTTTGACACCCAACATGCCAGGAAAATATTTAATTTGAAAAAAATTAGCAAATAAAGAAAGTATTTAATGAGGAATATTAATATTTAAATCCCCCCTCTAATTTAGCAGAATTCTACAATATGAACAACAAAACCCTAAATATATTAATACATTAAGCTTCTTGAGTGTTTTGACACCCAACATGCCAGGAAAATATTTAATTTGAAAAAAATTAGCAAATAAAGAAAGTATTTAATTAGGAATATTAATATTTAAATCCCCCCTCTAATTTAGCAGAATTCTACAATATGATCAACAAAACCCTAAATATATTAATACATTAAGCTTCTTGAGTGTTTTGACACCCAACATGCCAGGAAAATATTTAATTTGAAAAAAATTAGCAAATAAAGAAAGTATTTAATTAGGAATATTAATATTTAAATCCCCCCTCTAATTTAGCAGAATTCTACAATATGATCAACAAAACCCTAAATATATTAAATCATTCAGCTTCATGAGTGTTTTGACACCCAACATGCCAGGAAGATATTTAATTTAAAAAAAATTAGCAAATAAAGAAAGTATTTAATGAGGAATATTAATATTTAAATCCCCCCTCTAATTTAGCAGAATTCTACAATATGATCAACAAAACCCTAAATATATTAATACATTAAGCTTCTTGAGTGTTTTGACACCCAACATGCCAGGAAAGTATTTAATTTAAAAAAAATTAGCAAATAAAGAAAGTATTTAATGAGGAATATTAATATTTAAATCCCCCCTCTAATTTAGCAGAATTCTACAATATGATCAACAAAACCCTAAATATATTAATACATTAAGCTTCTTGAGTGTTTTGACACCCAACATACCAGGAATATATTTAATTTAAAAAAAATTAGCAAATAAAGAAAGTATTTAATTAGGAATATTAATATTTAAATCCCCCCTCTAATTTAGCAGAATTCTACAATATGATCAACAAAACCCTAAATATATTAATACATTAAGCTTCTTGAGTGTTTTGACACCCAACATGCCAGGAAAATATTTAATTTGAAAAAAATTAGCAAATAAAGAAAGTATTTAATGAGGAATATTAATATTTAAATCCCCCCTCCAATTTAGCAGAATTCTACAATATGAACAACAAAACCCTAAATATATTAATACATTAACCTTCTTGAGTGTTTTGACACCCAACATGCCAGGAAAATATTTAATTTGAAAAAAATTAGCAAATAAAGAAAGTATTTAATTAGGAATATTAATATTTAAATCCCCCCTCTAATTTAGCAGAATTCTACAATATGATCAACAAAACCCTAAATATATTAATACATTAAGCTTCTTGAGTGTTTTGACACCCAACATGCCAGGAAAATATTTAATTTGAAAAAAATTAGCAAATAAAGAAAGTATTTAATTAGGAATATTAATATTTAAATCCCCCCTCTAATTTAGCAGAATTCTACAATATGATCAACAAAACCCTAAATATATTAAATCATTCAGCTTCATGAGTGTTTTGACACCCAACATGCCAGGAAGATATTTAATTTAAAAAAAATTAGCAAATAAAGAAAGTATTTAATGAGGAATATTAATATTTAAATCCCCCCTCTAATTTAGCAGAATTCTACAATATGATCAACAAAACCCTAAATATATTAATACATTAAGCTTCTTGAGTGTTTTGACACCCAACATGCCAGGAAAGTATTTAATTTAAAAAAAATTAGCAAATAAAGAAAGTATTTAATGAGGAATATTAATATTTAAATCCCCCCTCTAATTTAGCAGAATTCTACAATATGATCAACAAAACCCTAAATATATTAATACATTAAGCTTCTTGAGTGTTTTGACACCCAACATACCAGGAATATATTTAATTTAAAAAAAATTAGCAAATAAAGAAAGTATTTAATGAGGAATATTAATATTTAAATCCCCCCTCTAATTTAGCAGAATTCTACAATATGACCAACAAAACCCTAAATATATTAATACATTAAGCTTCTTGAGTGTTTTGACACCCAACATGCCAGGAAAATATTTAATTTGAAAAAAATTAGCAAATAAGGAAAGTATTTAATGAGGAATATTAATATTTAAATCCCCCCTCTAATTTAGCAGAATTCTACAATATGATCAACAAAACCCTAAATATATTAAATCATTCAGCTTCATGAGTGTTTTGACACCCAACATGCCAGGAATATATTTAATTTAAAAAAAATAGCAAATAAAGAAATTATTTAATGAGGAATATTAATATTTATTCCCCCCCTCTAATTTAGCAGAATTCTACAATATGACCAACAAAACCCTAAATATATTAATACATTAAGCTTCTTGAGTGTTTTGACACCCAACATGCCAGGAAAATATTTAATTTGAAAAAAATTAGCAAATAAGGAAAGTATTTAATGAGGAATATTAATATTTAAATCCCCCCTCTAATTTAGCAGAATTCTACAATATGACCAACAACACCCAAAAAATATTAAATCATTCAGCTTCATGAGTGTTTTGACACCCAACATGCCAGGAAAATATTTAATTTGAAAAAAATTAGCAAATAAAGAAAGTATTTAATGAGGAATATTAATATTTAAATCCCCCCTCTAATTTAGCAGAATTCTACAAAATGATCAACAACACCCAAAAAATATTAAATCATTCAGCTTCTTGAGTGTTTTGACACCCAACATGCCAGGAAAATATTTAATTTAAAAAAAATTAGCAAATAAAGAAAGTATTTAATGAGGAATATTAATATTTAAATCCCCCCTCTAATTTAGCAGAATTCTACAATATGATCAACAACACCCAAAAAATATTAAATCATTCAGCTTCATGAGTGTTTTGACACCCAACATGCCAGGAAAATATTTAATTTGACAAAAATTAGCAAATAAAGAAAGTATTTAATGAGGAATATTAATATTTAAATCCCCCCTCTAATTTAGCAGAATTCTACAATATGATCAACAACACCCAAAAAATATTAAATCATTCAGCTTCATGAGTGTTTTGACACCCAACATGCCAGGAATATATTTAATTTAAAAAAAATTAGCAAATAAAGAAAGTATTTAATGAGGAATATTAATATTTAAATCCCCCCTCTAATTTAGCAGAATTCTACAATATGATCAACAAAACCCTAAATATATTAATACATTAGGCTTCTTGAGTGATTTGACACCCAACATGCCAGGAAAATATTTAATTTAAAAAAAATTAGCAAATAAAGAAAGTATTTAATGAGGAATATTAATATTTAAATCCCCCCTCTAATTTAGCAGAATTCTACAATATGATCAACAACACCCAAAAAATATTAAATCATTCAGCTTTATGAGTGTTTTGACACCCAACATGCCAGGAGAATATTTAATTTAAAAAAAATTAGCAAATAATGAAAGTAATTAATGAGGAATATTAATATTTAAATCCCCCCTCTAATTTAGCAGAATTCTACAATATGATCAACAAGACTCTAAAAATATTAAATCATTCAGTTTCATGAGTGTTTTGACACCCAACATGCCAGGAAAATATTTAATTTAAAAAAAATTAGCAAATAAAGAAAGTATTTAATGAGGAATATTAATATTTAAATCCCCCCTCTAATTTAGCAGAATTCTACAATATGATCAACAACACCCAAAAAATATTAAATCATTCAGCTTCATGAGTGTTTTGAAACCCAACATGCCAGGAAAATATTTAATTTGAAAAAAATTAGCAAATAAAGAAAGTATTTAATGAGGAATATTAATATTTAAATCCCCCCTCTAATTTAGCAGAATTTTACAATATGATCAACAACACCCAAAAAATATTAAATCATTCAGCTTCATGAGTGTTTTGACACCCAACATGCCAGAAAAATATTTAATTTAAAAAAATTAGCAAATAAAAAAGTATTTAATGAGGAATATTAATATTTAAATCCCCCCTCTAATTTAGTAGAATTCTACAATATGGTCAACAAATCCTAAAAAATATTAAATCATTCAGCTTCATGATTGTTTTGACACCCAACATGCCAGGAAAATATTTAATTTAAAAAAAATTAGCAAATAAAGAAAGTATTTAATGAGGAATATTAATAATTAAATCCCCCCTCTAATTTAGCAGAATTCTACAATATGATCAACAAGACTCTAAAAATATTAAATCATTCAGTTTCATGAGTGTTTTGACACCCAACATGCCAGGAAAATATTTAATTTAAAAAAAATAGGCAAATAAAGAAAGTATTTAATGAGGAATATTAATATTTAAATCCCCCCTCTAATTTAGCAGAATTCTACAATATGATCAACAAAACCTTAAATATATTAATACATTAAGCTTCTTGAGTGTTTTGACACCCAACATGCCAGGAAAGTATTTAATTTAAAAAAAATTAGCAAATAAAGAAAGTATTTAATGAGGAATATTAATATTTATTCCCCCCCTCTAATTTAGCAGAATTCTACAATATGACCAACAAAACCCTAAATATATTAATACATTAAGCTTCTTGAGTGTTTTGACACCCAACATGCCAGGAAAATATTTAATTTGAAAAAAATTAGCAAATAAAGAAAGTATTTAATTAGGAATATTAATATTTAAATCCCCCCTCTAATTTAGCAGAATTCTACTATATGATCAACAAAACCCTAAATATATTAAAACATTAAGCTTCTTGAGTGTTTTGACACCCAACATGCCAGGAAAATATTTAATTTGAAAAAAATTAGCAAATAAAGAAAGTATTTAATTAGGAATATTAATATTTAAATCCCCCCTCTAATTTAGCAGAATTCTACAATATGATCAACAAAACCCTAAATATATTAATACATTAAGCTTCTTGAGTGTTTTGACACCCAACATGCCAGGAAAATATTTAATTTAAAAAAAATTAGCAAATAAAGAAAGTATTTAATGAGGAATATTAATATTTAAATCCCCCCTCTAATTTAGCAGAATTCTACAATATGATCAACAAAACCCTAAATATATTAATACATTAAGCTTCTTGAGTGTTTTGACACCCAACATGCCAGGAAAATATTTAATTTGAAAAAAATTAGCAAATAAAGAAAGTATTTAATGAGGAATATTAATATTTAAATCCCCCCTCTAATTTAGCAGAATTCTACAATATGAACAACAAAACCCTAAATATATTAATACATTAAGCTTCTTGAGTGTTTTGACACCCAACATGCCAGGAAAATATTTAATTTGAAAAAAATTAGCAAATAAAGAAAGTATTTAATTAGGAATATTAATATTTAAATCCCCCCTCTAATTTAGCAGAATTCTACAATATGATCAACAAAACCCTAAATATATTAATACATTAAGCTTCTTGAGTGTTTTGACACCCAACATGCCAGGAAAATATTTAATTTGAAAAAAATTAGCAAATAAAGAAAGTATTTAATTAGGAATATTAATATTTAAATCCCCCCTCTAATTTAGCAGAATTCTACAATATGATCAACAAAACCCTAAATATATTAAATCATTCAGCTTCATGAGTGTTTTGACACCCAACATGCCAGGAAGATATTTAATTTAAAAAAAATTAGCAAATAAAGAAAGTATTTAATGAGGAATATTAATATTTAAATCCCCCCTCTAATTTAGCAGAATTCTACAATATGATCAACAAAACCCTAAATATATTAATACATTAAGCTTCTTGAGTGTTTTGACACCCAACATGCCAGGAAAGTATTTAATTTAAAAAAAATTAGCAAATAAAGAAAGTATTTAATGAGGAATATTAATATTTAAATCCCCCCTCTAATTTAGCAGAATTCTACAATATGATCAACAAAACCCTAAATATATTAATACATTAAGCTTCTTGAGTGTTTTGACACCCAACATACCAGGAATATATTTAATTTAAAAAAAATTAGCAAATAAAGAAAGTATTTAATTAGGAATATTAATATTTAAATCCCCCCTCTAATTTAGCAGAATTCTACAATATGATCAACAAAACCCTAAATATATTAATACATTAAGCTTCTTGAGTGTTTTGACACCCAACATGCCAGGAAAATATTTAATTTGAAAAAAATTAGCAAATAAAGAAAGTATTTAATGAGGAATATTAATATTTAAATCCCCCCTCCAATTTAGCAGAATTCTACAATATGAACAACAAAACCCTAAATATATTAATACATTAACCTTCTTGAGTGTTTTGACACCCAACATGCCAGGAAAATATTTAATTTGAAAAAAATTAGCAAATAAAGAAAGTATTTAATTAGGAATATTAATATTTAAATCCCCCCTCTAATTTAGCAGAATTCTACAATATGATCAACAAAACCCTAAATATATTAATACATTAAGCTTCTTGAGTGTTTTGACACCCAACATGCCAGGAAAATATTTAATTTGAAAAAAATTAGCAAATAAAGAAAGTATTTAATTAGGAATATTAATATTTAAATCCCCCCTCTAATTTAGCAGAATTCTACAATATGATCAACAAAACCCTAAATATATTAAATCATTCAGCTTCATGAGTGTTTTGACACCCAACATGCCAGGAAGATATTTAATTTAAAAAAAATTAGCAAATAAAGAAAGTATTTAATGAGGAATATTAATATTTAAATCCCCCCTCTAATTTAGCAGAATTCTACAATATGATCAACAAAACCCTAAATATATTAATACATTAAGCTTCTTGAGTGTTTTGACACCCAACATGCCAGGAAAGTATTTAATTTAAAAAAAATTAGCAAATAAAGAAAGTATTTAATGAGGAATATTAATATTTAAATCCCCCCTCTAATTTAGCAGAATTCTACAATATGATCAACAAAACCCTAAATATATTAATACATTAAGCTTCTTGAGTGTTTTGACACCCAACATACCAGGAATATATTTAATTTAAAAAAAATTAGCAAATAAAGAAAGTATTTAATGAGGAATATTAATATTTAAATCCCCCCTCTAATTTAGCAGAATTCTACAATATGACCAACAAAACCCTAAATATATTAATACATTAAGCTTCTTGAGTGTTTTGACACCCAACATGCCAGGAAAATATTTAATTTGAAAAAAATTAGCAAATAAGGAAAGTATTTAATGAGGAATATTAATATTTAAATCCCCCCTCTAATTTAGCAGAATTCTACAATATGATCAACAAAACCCTAAATATATTAAATCATTCAGCTTCATGAGTGTTTTGACACCCAACATGCCAGGAATATATTTAATTTAAAAAAAATAGCAAATAAAGAAATTATTTAATGAGGAATATTAATATTTATTCCCCCCCTCTAATTTAGCAGAATTCTACAATATGACCAACAAAACCCTAAATATATTAATACATTAAGCTTCTTGAGTGTTTTGACACCCAACATGCCAGGAAAATATTTAATTTGAAAAAAATTAGCAAATAAGGAAAGTATTTAATGAGGAATATTAATATTTAAATCCCCCCTCTAATTTAGCAGAATTCTACAATATGACCAACAACACCCAAAAAATATTAAATCATTCAGCTTCATGAGTGTTTTGACACCCAACATGCCAGGAAAATATTTAATTTGAAAAAAATTAGCAAATAAAGAAAGTATTTAATGAGGAATATTAATATTTAAATCCCCCCTCTAATTTAGCAGAATTCTACAAAATGATCAACAACACCCAAAAAATATTAAATCATTCAGCTTCTTGAGTGTTTTGACACCCAACATGCCAGGAAAATATTTAATTTAAAAAAAATTAGCAAATAAAGAAAGTATTTAATGAGGAATATTAATATTTAAATCCCCCCTCTAATTTAGCAGAATTCTACAATATGATCAACAACACCCAAAAAATATTAAATCATTCAGCTTCATGAGTGTTTTGACACCCAACATGCCAGGAATATATTTAATTTAAAAAAAATAGCAAATAAAGAAATTATTTAATGAGGAATATTAATATTTATTCCCCCCCTCTAATTTAGCAGAATTCTACAATATGACCAACAAAACCCTAAATATATTAATACATTAAGCTTCTTGAGTGTTTTGACACCCAACATGCCAGGAAAATATTTAATTTGAAAAAAATTAGCAAATAAGGAAAGTATTTAATGAGGAATATTAATATTTAAATCCCCCCTCTAATTTAGCAGAATTCTACAATATGACCAACAACACCCAAAAAATATTAAATCATTCAGCTTCATGAGTGTTTTGACACCCAACATGCCAGGAAAATATTTAATTTGAAAAAAATTAGCAAATAAAGAAAGTATTTAATGAGGAATATTAATATTTAAATCCCCCCTCTAATTTAGCAGAATTCTACAAAATGATCAACAACACCCAAAAAATATTAAATCATTCAGCTTCTTGAGTGTTTTGACACCCAACATGCCAGGAAAATATTTAATTTAAAAAAAATTAGCAAATAAAGAAAGTATTTAATGAGGAATATTAATATTTAAATCCCCCCTCTAATTTAGCAGAATTCTACAATATGATCAACAACACCCAAAAAATATTAAATCATTCAGCTTCATGAGTGTTTTGACACCCAACATGCCAGGAAAATATTTAATTTGACAAAAATTAGCAAATAAAGAAAGTATTTAATGAGGAATATTAATATTTAAATCCCCCCTCTAATTTAGCAGAATTCTACAATATGATCAACAACACCCAAAAAATATTAAATCATTCAGCTTCATGAGTGTTTTGACACCCAACATGCCAGGAATATATTTAATTTAAAAAAAATTAGCAAATAAAGAAAGTATTTAATGAGGAATATTAATATTTAAATCCCCCCTCTAATTTAGCAGAATTCTACAATATGATCAACAAAACCCTAAATATATTAATACATTAGGCTTCTTGAGTGATTTGACACCCAACATGCCAGGAAAATATTTAATTTAAAAAAAATTAGCAAATAAAGAAAGTATTTAATGAGGAATATTAATATTTAAATCCCCCCTCTAATTTAGCAGAATTCTACAATATGATCAACAACACCCAAAAAATATTAAATCATTCAGCTTTATGAGTGTTTTGACACCCAACATGCCAGGAGAATATTTAATTTAAAAAAAATTAGCAAATAATGAAAGTAATTAATGAGGAATATTAATATTTAAATCCCCCCTCTAATTTAGCAGAATTCTACAATATGATCAACAAGACTCTAAAAATATTAAATCATTCAGTTTCATGAGTGTTTTGACACCCAACATGCCAGGAAAATATTTAATTTAAAAAAAATTAGCAAATAAAGAAAGTATTTAATGAGGAATATTAATATTTAAATCCCCCCTCTAATTTAGCAGAATTCTACAATATGATCAACAACACCCAAAAAATATTAAATCATTCAGCTTCATGAGTGTTTTGAAACCCAACATGCCAGGAAAATATTTAATTTGAAAAAAATTAGCAAATAAAGAAAGTATTTAATGAGGAATATTAATATTTAAATCCCCCCTCTAATTTAGCAGAATTTTACAATATGATCAACAACACCCAAAAAATATTAAATCATTCAGCTTCATGAGTGTTTTGACACCCAACATGCCAGAAAAATATTTAATTTAAAAAAATTAGCAAATAAAAAAGTATTTAATGAGGAATATTAATATTTAAATCCCCCCTCTAATTTAGTAGAATTCTACAATATGGTCAACAAATCCTAAAAAATATTAAATCATTCAGCTTCATGATTGTTTTGACACCCAACATGCCAGGAAAATATTTAATTTAAAAAAAATTAGCAAATAAAGAATGTATTTAATGAGGAATATTAATAATTAAATCCCCCCTCTAATTTAGCAGAATTCTACAATATGATCAACAAGACTCTAAAAATATTAAATCATTCAGTTTCATGAGTGTTTTGACACCCAACATGCCAGGAAAATATTTAATTTAAAAAAAATAGGCAAATAAAGAAAGTATTTAATGAGGAATATTAATATTTAAATCCCCCCTCTAATTTAGCAGAATTCTACAATATGATCAACAAAACCTTAAATATATTAATACATTAAGCTTCTTGAGTGTTTTGACACCCAACATGCCAGGAAAGTATTTAATTTAAAAAAAATTAGCAAATAAAGAAAGTATTTAATGAGGAATATTAATATTTATTCCCCCCCTCTAATTTAGCAGAATTCTACAATATGACCAACAAAACCCTAAATATATTAATACATTAAGCTTCTTGAGTGTTTTGACACCCAACATGCCAGGAAAATATTTAATTTGAAAAAAATTAGCAAATAAAGAAAGTATTTAATTAGGAATATTAATATTTAAATCCCCCCTCTAATTTAGCAGAATTCTACTATATGATCAACAAAACCCTAAATATATTAAAACATTAAGCTTCTTGAGTGTTTTGACACCCAACATGCCAGGAAAATATTTAATTTGAAAAAAATTAGCAAATAAAGAAAGTATTTAATTAGGAATATTAATATTTAAATCCCCCCTCTAATTTAGCAGAATTCTACAATATGATCAACAAAACCCTAAATATATTAATACATTAAGCTTCTTGAGTGTTTTGACACCCAACATGCCAGGAAAATATTTAATTTAAAAAAAATTAGCAAATAAAGAAAGTATTTAATGAGGAATATTAATATTTAAATCCCCCCTCTAATTTAGCAGAATTCTACAATATGATCAACAAAACCCTAAATATATTAATACATTAAGCTTCTTGAGTGTTTTGACACCCAACATGCCAGGAAAATATTTAATTTGAAAAAAATTAGCAAATAAAGAAAGTATTTAATGAGGAATATTAATATTTAAATCCCCCCTCTAATTTAGCAGAATTCTACAATATGAACAACAAAACCCTAAATATATTAATACATTAAGCTTCTTGAGTGTTTTGACACCCAACATGCCAGGAAAATATTTAATTTGAAAAAAATTAGCAAATAAAGAAAGTATTTAATTAGGAATATTAATATTTAAATCCCCCCTCTAATTTAGCAGAATTCTACAATATGATCAACAAAACCCTAAATATATTAATACATTAAGCTTCTTGAGTGTTTTGACACCCAACATGCCAGGAAAATATTTAATTTGAAAAAAATTAGCAAATAAAGAAAGTATTTAATTAGGAATATTAATATTTAAATCCCCCCTCTAATTTAGCAGAATTCTACAATATGATCAACAAAACCCTAAATATATTAAATCATTCAGCTTCATGAGTGTTTTGACACCCAACATGCCAGGAAGATATTTAATTTAAAAAAAATTAGCAAATAAAGAAAGTATTTAATGAGGAATATTAATATTTAAATCCCCCCTCTAATTTAGCAGAATTCTACAATATGATCAACAAAACCCTAAATATATTAATACATTAAGCTTCTTGAGTGTTTTGACACCCAACATGCCAGGAAAGTATTTAATTTAAAAAAAATTAGCAAATAAAGAAAGTATTTAATGAGGAATATTAATATTTAAATCCCCCCTCTAATTTAGCAGAATTCTACAATATGATCAACAAAACCCTAAATATATTAATACATTAAGCTTCTTGAGTGTTTTGACACCCAACATACCAGGAATATATTTAATTTAAAAAAAATTAGCAAATAAAGAAAGTATTTAATTAGGAATATTAATATTTAAATCCCCCCTCTAATTTAGCAGAATTCTACAATATGATCAACAAAACCCTAAATATATTAATACATTAAGCTTCTTGAGTGTTTTGACACCCAACATGCCAGGAAAATATTTAATTTGAAAAAAATTAGCAAATAAAGAAAGTATTTAATGAGGAATATTAATATTTAAATCCCCCCTCCAATTTAGCAGAATTCTACAATATGAACAACAAAACCCTAAATATATTAATACATTAACCTTCTTGAGTGTTTTGACACCCAACATGCCAGGAAAATATTTAATTTGAAAAAAATTAGCAAATAAAGAAAGTATTTAATTAGGAATATTAATATTTAAATCCCCCCTCTAATTTAGCAGAATTCTACAATATGATCAACAAAACCCTAAATATATTAATACATTAAGCTTCTTGAGTGTTTTGACACCCAACATGCCAGGAAAATATTTAATTTGAAAAAAATTAGCAAATAAAGAAAGTATTTAATTAGGAATATTAATATTTAAATCCCCCCTCTAATTTAGCAGAATTCTACAATATGATCAACAAAACCCTAAATATATTAAATCATTCAGCTTCATGAGTGTTTTGACACCCAACATGCCAGGAAGATATTTAATTTAAAAAAAATTAGCAAATAAAGAAAGTATTTAATGAGGAATATTAATATTTAAATCCCCCCTCTAATTTAGCAGAATTCTACAATATGATCAACAAAACCCTAAATATATTAATACATTAAGCTTCTTGAGTGTTTTGACACCCAACATGCCAGGAAAGTATTTAATTTAAAAAAAATTAGCAAATAAAGAAAGTATTTAATGAGGAATATTAATATTTAAATCCCCCCTCTAATTTAGCAGAATTCTACAATATGATCAACAAAACCCTAAATATATTAATACATTAAGCTTCTTGAGTGTTTTGACACCCAACATACCAGGAATATATTTAATTTAAAAAAAATTAGCAAATAAAGAAAGTATTTAATGAGGAATATTAATATTTAAATCCCCCCTCTAATTTAGCAGAATTCTACAATATGACCAACAAAACCCTAAATATATTAATACATTAAGCTTCTTGAGTGTTTTGACACCCAACATGCCAGGAAAATATTTAATTTGAAAAAAATTAGCAAATAAGGAAAGTATTTAATGAGGAATATTAATATTTAAATCCCCCCTCTAATTTAGCAGAATTCTACAATATGATCAACAAAACCCTAAATATATTAAATCATTCAGCTTCATGAGTGTTTTGACACCCAACATGCCAGGAATATATTTAATTTAAAAAAAATAGCAAATAAAGAAATTATTTAATGAGGAATATTAATATTTATTCCCCCCCTCTAATTTAGCAGAATTCTACAATATGACCAACAAAACCCTAAATATATTAATACATTAAGCTTCTTGAGTGTTTTGACACCCAACATGCCAGGAAAATATTTAATTTGAAAAAAATTAGCAAATAAGGAAAGTATTTAATGAGGAATATTAATATTTAAATCCCCCCTCTAATTTAGCAGAATTCTACAATATGACCAACAACACCCAAAAAATATTAAATCATTCAGCTTCATGAGTGTTTTGACACCCAACATGCCAGGAAAATATTTAATTTGAAAAAAATTAGCAAATAAAGAAAGTATTTAATGAGGAATATTAATATTTAAATCCCCCCTCTAATTTAGCAGAATTCTACAAAATGATCAACAACACCCAAAAAATATTAAATCATTCAGCTTCTTGAGTGTTTTGACACCCAACATGCCAGGAAAATATTTAATTTAAAAAAAATTAGCAAATAAAGAAAGTATTTAATGAGGAATATTAATATTTAAATCCCCCCTCTAATTTAGCAGAATTCTACAATATGATCAACAACACCCAAAAAATATTAAATCATTCAGCTTCATGAGTGTTTTGACACCCAACATGCCAGGAAAATATTTAATTTGACAAAAATTAGCAAATAAAGAAAGTATTTAATGAGGAATATTAATATTTAAATCCCCCCTCTAATTTAGCAGAATTCTACAATATGATCAACAACACCCAAAAAATATTAAATCATTCAGCTTCATGAGTGTTTTGACACCCAACATGCCAGGAATATATTTAATTTAAAAAAAATTAGCAAATAAAGAAAGTATTTAATGAGGAATATTAATATTTAAATCCCCCCTCTAATTTAGCAGAATTCTACAATATGATCAACAAAACCCTAAATATATTAATACATTAGGCTTCTTGAGTGATTTGACACCCAACATGCCAGGAAAATATTTAATTTAAAAAAAATTAGCAAATAAAGAAAGTATTTAATGAGGAATATTAATATTTAAATCCCCCCTCTAATTTAGCAGAATTCTACAATATGATCAACAACACCCAAAAAATATTAAATCATTCAGCTTTATGAGTGTTTTGACACCCAACATGCCAGGAGAATATTTAATTTAAAAAAAATTAGCAAATAATGAAAGTAATTAATGAGGAATATTAATATTTAAATCCCCCCTCTAATTTAGCAGAATTCTACAATATGATCAACAAGACTCTAAAAATATTAAATCATTCAGTTTCATGAGTGTTTTGACACCCAACATGCCAGGAAAATATTTAATTTAAAAAAAATTAGCAAATAAAGAAAGTATTTAATGAGGAATATTAATATATAAATCCCCCCTCTAATTTAGCAGAATTCTACAATATGATCAACAACACCCAAAAAATATTAAATCATTCAGCTTCATGAGTGTTTTGAAACCCAACATGCCAGGAAAATATTTAATTTGAAAAAAATTAGCAAATAAAGAAAGTATTTAATGAGGAATATTAATATTTAAATCCCCCCTCTAATTTAGCAGAATTTTACAATATGATCAACAACACCCAAAAAATATTAAATCATTCAGCTTCATGAGTGTTTTGACACCCAACATGCCAGAAAAATATTTAATTTAAAAAAATTAGCAAATAAAAAAGTATTTAATGAGGAATATTAATATTTAAATCCCCCCTCTAATTTAGTAGAATTCTACAATATGGTCAACAAATCCTAAAAAATATTAAATCATTCAGCTTCATGATTGTTTTGACACCCAACATGCCAGGAAAATATTTAATTTAAAAAAAATTAGCAAATAAAGAAAGTAATTAATGAGGAATATTAATAATTAAATCCCCCCTCTAATTTAGCAGAATTCTACAATATGATCAACAAGACTCTAAAAATATTAAATCATTCAGTTTCATGAGTGTTTTGACACCCAACATGCCAGGAAAATATTTAATTTAAAAAAAATTAGCAATTAAAGAAAGTATTTAATGAGGAATATTAATATTTAAATCCCCCCTCTAATTTAGTAGAATTCTACAATATGGTCAACAAATCCTAAAAAATATTAAATCATTCAGCTTCATGAGTGTTTTGACACCCAACATGCCAGGAAAATATTTAATTTGAAAAAAATTAGCAAATAAAGAAATTATTTAATGAGGAATATTAATATTTAAATCCCCCCTCTAATTTAGCAGAATTCTACAATATGATCAACAACACCCTAAATATATTAATACATTAAGCTTCTTGAGTGTTTTGACACCCAACATACCAGGAATATATTTAATTTAAAAAAAATTAGCAAATAAAGAAAGTATTTAATTAGGAATATTAATATTTAAATCCCCCCTCTAATTTAGCAGAATTCTACAATATGATCAACAAAACCCTAAATATATTAATACATTAAGCTTCTTGAGTGTTTTGACACCCAACATGCCAGGAAAATATTTAATTTAAAAAAAATTAGCAAATAAAGAAAGTATTTAATGAGGAATATTAATATTTAAATCCCCCCTCTAATTTAGCAGAATTCTACAATATGATCAACAAAACCCTAAATATATTAATACATTAAGCTTCTTGAGTGTTTTGACACCCAACATGCCAGGAAAATATTTAATTTGAAAAAAATTAGCAAATAAAGAAAGTATTTAATGAGGAATATTAATATTTAAATCCCCCCTCCAATTTAGCAGAATTCTACAATATGAACAACAAAACCCTAAATATATTAATACATTAAGCTTCTTGAGTGTTTTGACACCCAACATGCCAGGAAAATATTTAATTTGAAAAAAATTAGCAAATAAAGAAAGTATTTAATTAGGAATATTAATATTTAAATCCCCCCTCTAATTTAGCAGAATTCTACAATATGATCAACAAAACCCTAAATATATTAATACATTAAGCTTCTTGAGTGTTTTGACACCCAACATGCCAGGAAAATATTTAATTTGAAAAAAATTAGCAAATAAAGAAAGTATTTAATTAGGAATATTAATATTTAAATCCCCCCTCTAATTTAGCAGAATTCTACAATATGATCAACAAAACCCTAAATATATTAAATCATTCAGCTTCATGAGTGTTTTGACACCCAACATGCCAGGAAGATATTTAATTTAAAAAAAATTAGCAAATAAAGAAAGTATTTAATGAGGAATATTAATATTTAAATCCCCCCTCTAATTTAGCAGAATTCTACAATATGATCAACAAAACCCTAAATATATTAATACATTAAGCTTCTTGAGTGTTTTGACACCCAACATGCCAGGAAAGTATTTAATTTAAAAAAAATTAGCAAATAAAGAAAGTATTTAATGAGGAATATTAATATTTAAATCCCCCCTCTAATTTAGCAGAATTCTACAATATGATCAACAAAACCCTAAATATATTAATACATTAAGCTTCTTGAGTGTTTTGACACCCAACATACCAGGAATATATTTAATTTAAAAAAAATTAGCAAATAAAGAAAGTATTTAATGAGGAATATTAATATTTAAATCCCCCCTCTAATTTAGCAGAATTCTACAATATGACCAACAAAACCCTAAATATATTAATACATTAAGCTTCTTGAGTGTTTTGACACCCAACATGCCAGGAAAATATTTAATTTGAAAAAAATTAGCAAATAAGGAAAGTATTTAATGAGGAATATTAATATTTAAATCCCCCCTCTAATTTAGCAGAATTCTACAATATGATCAACAAAACCCTAAATATATTAAATCATTCAGCTTCATGAGTGTTTTGACACCCAACATGCCAGGAATATATTTAATTTAAAAAAAATAGCAAATAAAGAAATTATTTAATGAGGAATATTAATATTTATTCCCCCCCTCTAATTTAGCAGAATTCTACAATATGACCAACAAAACCCTAAATATATTAATACATTAAGCTTCTTGAGTGTTTTGACACCCAACATGCCAGGAAAATATTTAATTTGAAAAAAATTAGCAAATAAGGAAAGTATTTAATGAGGAATATTAATATTTAAATCCCCCCTCTAATTTAGCAGAATTCTACAATATGACCAACAACACCCAAAAAATATTAAATCATTCAGCTTCATGAGTGTTTTGACACCCAACATGCCAGGAAAATATTTAATTTGAAAAAAATTAGCAAATAAAGAAAGTATTTAATGAGGAATATTAATATTTAAATCCCCCCTCTAATTTAGCAGAATTCTACAAAATGATCAACAACACCCAAAAAATATTAAATCATTCAGCTTCTTGAGTGTTTTGACACCCAACATGCCAGGAAAATATTTAATTTAAAAAAAATTAGCAAATAAAGAAAGTATTTAATGAGGAATATTAATATTTAAATCCCCCCTCTAATTTAGCAGAATTCTACAATATGATCAACAACACCCAAAAAATATTAAATCATTCAGCTTCATGAGTGTTTTGACACCCAACATGCCAGGAAAATATTTAATTTGAAAAAAATTAGCAAATAAAGAAAGTATTTAATGAGGAATATTAATATTTAAATCCCCCCTCTAATTTAGCAGAATTCTACAATATGATCAACAACACCCAAAAAATATTAAATCATTCAGCTTCATGAGTGTTTTGACACCCAACATGCCAGGAAAATATTTAATTTAAAAAAAATTAGCAAATAAAGAAAGTATTTAATGAGGAATATTAATATTTAAATCCCCCCTCTAATTTAGCAGAATTCTACAATATGATCAACAAAACCCTAAATATATTAATACATTAGGCTTCTTGAGTGATTTGACACCCAACATGCCAGGAAAATATTTAATTTAAAAAAAATTAGCAAATAAAGAAAGTATTTAATGAGGAATATTAATATTTAAATCCCCCCTCTAATTTAGCAGAATTCTACAATATGATCAACAACACCCAAAAAATATTAAATCATTCAGCTTTATGAGTGTTTTGACACCCAACATGCCAGGAAAATATTTAATTTAAAAAAAATTAGCAAATAATGAAAGTAATTAATGAGGAATATTAATATTTAAATCCCCCCTCTAATTTAGCAGAATTCTACAATATGATCAACAAGACTCTAAAAATATTAAATCATTCAGTTTCATGAGTGTTTTGACACCCAACATGCCAGGAAAATATTTAATTTAAAAAAAATTAGCAAATAAAGAAAGTATTTAATGAGGAATATTAATATTTAAATCCCCCCTCTAATTTAGCAGAATTCTACAATATGATCAACAACACCCAAAAAATATTAAATCATTCAGCTTCATGAGTGTTTTGAAACCCAACATGCCAGGAAAATATTTAATTTGAAAAAAATTAGCAAATAAAGAAAGTATTTAATGAGGAATATTAATATTTAAATCCCCCCTCTAATTTAGCAGAATTTTACAATATGATCAACAACACCCAAAAAATATTAAATCATTCAGCTTCATGAGTGTTTTGACACCCAACATGCCAGAAAAATATTTAATTTAAAAAAATTAGCAAATAAAAAAGTATTTAATGAGGAATATTAATATTTAAATCCCCCCTCTAATTTAGTAGAATTCTACAATATGGTCAACAAATCCTAAAAAATATTAAATCATTCAGCTTCATGATTGTTTTGACACCTAACATGCCAGGAAAATATTTAATTTAAAAAAAATTAGCAAATAAAGAAAGTAATTAATGAGGAATATTAATAATTAAATCCCCCCTCTAATTTAGCAGAATTCTACAATATGATCAACAAGACTCTAAAAATATTAAATCATTCAGTTTCATGAGTGTTTTGACACCCAACATGCCAGGAAAATATTTAATTTAAAAAAAATTAGCAATTAAAGAAAGTATTTAATGAGGAATATTAATATTTAAATCCCCCCTCTAATTTAGTAGAATTCTACAATATGGTCAACAAATCCTAAAAAATATTAAATCATTCAGCTTCATGAGTGTTTTGACACCCAACATGCCAGGAAAATATTTAATTTGAAAAAAATTAGCAAATAAAGAAAGTATTTAATGAGGAATATTAATATTTAAATCCCCCCTCTAATTTAGCAGAATTCTACAATATGATCAACAACACCCAAAAAATATTAAATCATTCAGCTTCATGAGTGTTTTGAAACCCAACATGCCAGGAAAATAATTAATTTGAAAAAAATTAGCAAATAAAGAAAGTATTTAATGAGGAATATTAATATTTAAATCCCCCCTCTAATTTAGCAGAATTCTACAATATGATCAACAAAACCCTAAATATATTAATACATTAAGCTTCTTGAGTGTTTTGACACCCAACATGCCAGGAAAGTATTTAATTTAAAAAAAATTAGCAAATAAAGAAAGTATTTAATGAGGAATATTAATATTTAAATCCCCCCTCTAATTTAGCAGAATTCTACAATATGATCAACAACACCCAAAAAATATTAAATCATTCAGCTTCATGAGTGTTTTGACACCCAACATGCCAGGAAAATATTTAATTTGAAAAAAATTAGCAAATAAAGAAAGTATTTAATGAGGAATATTAATATTTAAATCCCCCCTCTAATTTAGCAGAATTCTACAATATGATCAACAACACCCAAAAAATATTAAATCATTCAGCTTCATGAGTGTTTTGACACCCAACATGCCAGGAATATATTTAATTTAAAAAAAATTAGCAAATAAAGAAAGTATTTAATGAGGAATATTAATATTTAAATCCCCCCTCTAATTTAGCAGAATTCTACAATATGATCAACAAAACCCTAAATATATTAATACATTAGGCTTCTTGAGTGATTTGACACCCAACATGCCAGGAAAATATTTAATTTAAAAAAAATTAGCAAATAAAGAAAGTATTTAATGAGGAATATTAATATTTAAATCCCCCCTCTAATTTAGCAGAATTCTACAATATGATCAACAACACCCAAAAAATATTAAATCATTCAGCTTTATGAGTGTTTTGACACCCAACATGCCAGGAAAATATTTAATTTAAAAAAAATTAGCAAATAATGAAAGTAATTAATGAGGAATATTAATATTTAAATCCCCCCTCTAATTTAGCAGAATTCTACAATATGATCAACAAGACTCTAAAAATATTAAATCATTCAGTTTCATGAGTGTTTTGACACCCAACATGCCAGGAAAATATTTAATTTAAAAAAAATTAGCAAATAAAGAAAGTATTTAATGAGGAATATTAATATTTAAATCCCCCCTCTAATTTAGCAGAATTCTACAATATGATCAACAACACCCAAAAAATATTAAATCATTCAGCTTCATGAGTGTTTTGAAACCCAACATGCCAGGAAAATATTTAATTTGAAAAAAATTAGCAAATAAAGAAAGTATTTAATGAGGAATATTAATATTTAAATCCCCCCTCTAATTTAGCAGAATTTTACAATATGATCAACAACACCCAAAAAAAATTAAATCATTCAGCTTCATGAGTGTTTTGACACCCAACATGCCAGAAAAATATTTAATTTAAAAAAATTAGCAAATAAAAAAGTATTTAATGAGGAATATTAATATTTAAATCCCCCCTCTAATTTAGTAGAATTCTACAATATGGTCAACAAATCCTAAAAAATATTAAATCATTCAGCTTCATGATTGTTTTGACACCCAACATGCCAGGAAAATATTTAATTTAAAAAAAATTAGCAAATAAAGAAAGTAATTAATGAGGAATATTAATAATTAAATCCCCCCTCTAATTTAGCAGAATTCTACAATATGATCAACAAGACTCTAAAAATATTAAATCATTCAGTTTCATGAGTGTTTTGACACCCAACATGCCAGGAAAATATTTAATTTAAAAAAAATTAGCAATTAAAGAAAGTATTTAATGAGGAATATTAATATTTAAATCCCCCCTCTAATTTAGTAGAATTCTACAATATGGTCAACAAATCCTAAAAAATATTAAATCATTCAGCTTCATGAGTGTTTTGACACCCAACATGCCAGGAAAATATTTAATTTGAAAAAAATTAGCAAATAAAGAAAGTATTTAATGAGGAATATTAATATTTAAATCCCCCCTCTAATTTAGCAGAATTCTACAATATGATCAACAACACCCAAAAAATATTAAATCATTCAGCTTCATGAGTGTTTTGAAACCCAACATGCCAGGAAAATAATTAATTTGAAAAAAATTAGCAAATAAAGAAAGTATTTAATGAGGAATATTAATATTTAAATCCCCCCTCTAATTTAGCAGAATTCTACAATATGATCAACAAGACTCTAAAAATATTAAATCATTCAGTTTCATGAGTGTTTTGACACCCAACATGCCAGGAAAATATTTAATTTAAAAAAAATTAGCAAATAAAGAAAGTATTTAATGAGGAATATTAATATTTAAATCCCCCCTCTAATTTAGTAGAATTCTACAATATGGTCAACAAATCCTAAAAAATATTAAATCATTCAGCTTCATGAGTGTTTTGACACCCAACATGCCAGGAAAATATTTAATTTGAAAAAAATTAGCAAATAAAGAAAGTATTTAATGAGGAATATTAATATTTAAATCCCCCCTCTAATTTAGCAGAATTCTACAATATGATCAACAACACCCAAAAAATATTAAATCATTCAGATTCATGAGTGTTTTGAAACCCAACATGCCAGGAAAATAATTAATTTGAAAAAAATTAGCAAATAAAGAAAGTATTTAATGAGGAATATTAATATTTAAATCCCCCCTCTAATTTAGCAGAATTTTACAATATGATCAACAACACCCAAAAAATATTAAATCATTCAGCTTCATGAGTGTTTTGACACCCAACATGCCAGGAAAATATTTAATTTAAAAAAAATTAGCAAATAAAGAAAGTATTTAATGAGGAATATTAATATTTAAATCCCCCCTCTAATTTAACAGAATTCTACAATATTATAAACAAAACCCTAAATATATTAATACATTAAGCTTCTTGAGTGATTTGACACCCAACATGCCAGGAAAATATTTAATTTAAAAAAAATTAACAAATAAAGAAAGTATTTAATGAGGAATATTAATATTTAAATCCCCCCTCTAATTTAGTAGAATTCTACAATATGGTCAACAAATCCTAAAAAATATTAAATCATTCAGCTTCATGAGTGTTTTGAAACCCAACATGCCAGGAAAATATTTAATTTAAAAAAAATTAGCAAAGAAAGAAAGTATTTAATGAGGAATATTAATATTTAAATCCCCCCTCTAATTTAGTAGAATTCTACAATATGGTCAACAAATCCTAAAAAATATTAAATCATTCAGCTTCATGATTGTTTTGACACCCAACATGCCAGGAAAATATTTAATTTAAAAAAAATTAGCAAATAAAGAAAGTAATTAATGAGGAATATTAATAATTAAATCCCCCCTCTAATTTAGCAGAATTCTACAATATGATCAACAAGACTCTAAAAATATTAAATCATTCAGTTTCATGAGTGTTTTGACACCCAACATGCCAGGAAAATATTTAATTTAAAAAAAATTAGCAAATAAAGAAAGTATTTAATGAGGAATATTAATATTTAAATCCCCCCTCTAATTTAGTAGAATTCTACAATATGGTCAACAAATCCTAAAAAATATTAAATCATTCAGCTTCATGAGTGTTTTGACACCCAACATGCCAGGAAAATATTTAATTTGAAAAAAATTAGCAAATAAAGAAAGTATTTAATGAGGAATATTAATATTTAAATCCCCCCTCTAATTTAGCAGAATTCTACAATATGATCAACAACACCCAAAAAATATTAAATCATTCAGCTTCATGAGTGTTTTGAAACCCAACATGCCAGGAAAATATTTAATTTAAAAAAAATTAACAAATAAAGAAAGTATTTAATGAGGAATATTAATATTTAAATCCCCCCTTTAATTTAGCAGAATTCTACAATATGATAAACAAAACCCTAAATATATTAATACATTAAGCTTCTTGAGTGATTTGACACCCAACATGCCAGGAAAATATTTAATTTAAAAAAAATTAACAAATAAAGAAAGTATTTAATGAGGAATATTAATATTTAAATCCCCCCTCTAATTTAGTAGAATTCTACAATATGGTCAACAAATCCTAAAAAATATTAAATCATTCAACTTCATGAGTGTTTTGACACCCAACATGCCAGGAAAATATTTAATTTAAAAAAAATTAGCAAATAAAGAAAGTATTTAATGAGGAATATTAATATTTAAATCCCCCCTCTAATTTAGCAGAATTCTACAATATGATCAACAAAACCCTAAATATATTAATACATTAAGCTTCTTGAGTGATTTGACACCCAACATGCCAGGAAAATATTTAATTTAAAAAAAATTAGCAAATAAAGAAAGTAATTAATGAGGAATATTAATATTTAAATCCCCCCTCTAATTTAGCAGAATTCTACAATATGATCAACAAGACTCTAAAAATATTAAATCATTCAGTTTCATGAGTGTTTTGACACCCAACATGCCAGGAAAATATTTAATTTGAAAAAAATTAGCAAATAAAGAAAGTATTTAATGAGGAATATTAATATTTAAATCCCCCCTCTAATTTAGCAGAATTCTACAATATGATCAACAACACCCAAAAAATATTAAATCATTCAGCTTCATGAGTGTTTTGAAACCCAACATGCCAGGAAAATAATTAATTTGAAAAAAATTAGCAAATAAAGAAAGTATTTAATGAGGAATATTAATATTTAAATCCCCCCTCTAATTTAGCAGAATTCTACAATATGATCAACAACACCCAAAAAATATTAAATCATTCAGCTTCATGAGTGTTTTGACACCCAACATGCCAGAAAAATATTTAATTTAAAAAAATTAGCAAATAAAAAAGTATTTAATGAGGAATATTAATATTTAAATCCCCCCTCTAATTTAGTAGAATTCTACAATATGGTCAACAAATCCTAAAAAATATTAAATCATTCAGCTTCATGATTGTTTTGACACCCAACATGCCAGGAAAATATTTAATTTAAAAAAAATTAGCAAATAAAGAAAGTAATTAATGAGGAATATTAATAATTAAATCCCCCCTCTAATTTAGCAGAATTCTACAATATGATCAACAAGACTCTAAAAATATTAAATCATTCAGTTTCATGAGTGTTTTGACACCCAACATGCCAGGAAAATATTTAATTTAAAAAAAATTAGCAATTAAAGAAAGTATTTAATGAGGAATATTAATATTTAAATCCCCCCTCTAATTTAGTAGAATTCTACAATATGGTCAACAAATCCTAAAAAATATTAAATCATTCAGCTTCATGAGTGTTTTGACACCCAACATGCCAGGAAAATATTTAATTTGAAAAAAATTAGCAAATAAAGAAAGTATTTAATGAGGAATATTAATATTTAAATCCCCCCTCTAATTTAGCAGAATTCTACAATATGATCAACAAAACCCTAAATATATTAATACATTAAGCTTCTTGAGTGATTTGACACCCAACATGCCAGGAAAATATTTAATTTAAAAAAAATTAGCAAATAAAGAAAGTAATTAATGAGGAATATTAATATTTAAATCCCCCCTCTAATTTAGCAGAATTCTACAATATGATCAACAAGACTCTAAAAATATTAAATCATTCAGTTTCATGAGTGTTTTGACACCCAACATGCCAGGAAAATATTTAATTTGAAAAAAATTAGCAAATAAAGAAAGTATTTAATGAGGAATATTAATATTTAAATCCCCCCTCTAATTTAGCAGAATTCTACAATATGATCAACAACACCCAAAAAATATTAAATCATTCAGCTTCATGAGTGTTTTGAAACCCAACATGCCAGGAAAATAATTAATTTGAAAAAAATTAGCAAATAAAGAAAGTATTTAATGAGGAATATTAATATTTAAATCCCCCCTCTAATTTAGCAGAATTCTACAATATGATCAACAACACCCAAAAAATATTAAATCATTCAGCTTCATGAGTGTTTTGACACCCAACATGCCAGAAAAATATTTAATTTAAAAAAATTAGCAAATAAAAAAGTATTTAATGAGGAATATTAATATTTAAATCCCCCCTCTAATTTAGTAGAATTCTACAATATGGTCAACAAATCCTAAAAAATATTAAATCATTCAGCTTCATGATTGTTTTGACACCCAACATGCCAGGAAAATATTTAATTTAAAAAAAATTAGCAAATAAAGAAAGTAATTAATGAGGAATATTAATAATTAAATCCCCCCTCTAATTTAGCAGAATTCTACAATATGATCAACAAGACTCTAAAAATATTAAATCATTCAGTTTCATGAGTGTTTTGACACCCAACATGCCAGGAAAATATTTAATTTAAAAAAAATTAGCAATTAAAGAAAGTATTTAATGAGGAATATTAATATTTAAATCCCCCCTCTAATTTAGTAGAATTCTACAATATGGTCAACAAATCCTAAAAAATATTAAATCATTCAGCTTCATGAGTGTTTTGACACCCAACATGCCAGGAAAATATTTAATTTGAAAAAAATTAGCAAATAAAGAAAGTATTTAATGAGGAATATTAATATTTAAATCCCCCCTCTAATTTAGCAGAATTCTACAATATGATCAACAACACCCAAAAAATATTAAATCATTCAGCTTCATGAGTGTTTTGAAACCCAACATGCCAGGAAAATAATTAATTTGAAAAAAATTAGCAAATAAAGAAAGTATTTAATGAGGAATATTAATATTTAAATCCCCCCTCTAATTTAGCAGAATTCTACAATATGATCAACAAAACCCTAAATATATTAATACATTAAGCTTCTTGAGTGTTTTGACACCCAACATGCCAGGAAAGTATTTAATTTAAAAAAAATTAGCAAATAAAGAAAGTATTTAATGAGGAATATTAATATTTAAATCCCCCCTCTAATTTAGCAGAATTCTACAATATGATCAACAAGACTCTTAAAATATTAAATCATTCAGTTTCATGAGTGTTTTGACACCCAACATGCCAGGAAAATATTTAATTTAAAAAAAATTAGCAAATAAAGAAAGTATTTAATGAGGAATATTAATATTTAAATCCCCCCTCTAATTTAGCAGAATTCTACAATATGATCAACAACACCCAAAAAATATTAAATCATTCAGCTTCATGAGTGTTTTGAAACCCAACATGCCAGGAAAATATTTAATTTGAAAAAAATTAGCAAATAAAGAAAGTATTTAATGAGGAATATTAATATTTAAATCCCCCCTCTAATTTAGCAGAATTTTACAATATGATCAACAACACCCAAAAAATATTAAATCATTCAGCTTCATGAGTGTTTTGACACCCAACATGCCAGAAAAATATTTAATTTAAAAAAATTAGCAAATAAAAAAGTATTTAATGAGGAATATTAATATTTAAATCCCCCCTCTAATTTAACAGAATTCTACAATATTATAAACAAAACCCTAAATATATTAATACATTAAGCTTCTTGAGTGATTTGACACCCAACATGCCAGGAAAATATTTAATTTAAAAAAAATTAACAAATAAAGAAAGTATTTAATGAGGAATATTAATATTTAAATCCCCCCTCTAATTTAGTAGAATTCTACAATATGGTCAACAAATCCTAAAAAATATTAAATCATTCAGCTTCATGAGTGTTTTGAAACCCAACATGCCAGGAAAATATTTAATTTAAAAAAAATTAGCAAAGAAAGAAAGTATTTAATGAGGAATATTAATATTTAAATCCCCCCTCTAATTTAGTAGAATTCTACAATATGGTCAACAAATCCTAAAAAATATTAAATCATTCAGCTTCATGATTGTTTTGACACCCAACATGCCAGGAAAATATTTAATTTAAAAAAAATTAGCAAATAAAGAAAGTAATTAATGAGGAATATTAATAATTAAATCCCCCCTCTAATTTAGCAGAATTCTACAATATGATCAACAAGACTCTAAAAATATTAAATCATTCAGTTTCATGAGTGTTTTGACACCCAACATGCCAGGAAAATATTTAATTTAAAAAAAATTAGCAAATAAAGAAAGTATTTAATGAGGAATATTAATATTTAAATCCCCCCTCTAATTTAGTAGAATTCTACAATATGGTCAACAAATCCTAAAAAATATTAAATCATTCAGCTTCATGAGTGTTTTGACACCCAACATGCCAGGAAAATATTTAATTTGAAAAAAATTAGCAAATAAAGAAAGTATTTAATGAGGAATATTAATATTTAAATCCCCCCTCTAATTTAGCAGAATTCTACAATATGATCAACAACACCCAAAAAATATTAAATCATTCAGCTTCATGAGTGTTTTGAAACCCAACATGCCAGGAAAATATTTAATTTAAAAAAAATTAACAAATAAAGAAAGTATTTAATGAGGAATATTAATATTTAAATCCCCCCTTTAATTTAGCAGAATTCTACAATATGATAAACAAAACCCTAAATATATTAATACATTAAGCTTCTTGAGTGATTTGACACCCAACATGCCAGGAAAATATTTAATTTAAAAAAAATTAACAAATAAAGAAAGTATTTAATGAGGAATATTAATATTTAAATCCCCCCTCTAATTTAGTAGAATTCTACAATATGGTCAACAAATCCTAAAAAATATTAAATCATTCAACTTCATGAGTGTTTTGACACCCAACATGCCAGGAAAATATTTAATTTAAAAAAAATTAGCAAATAAAGAAAGTATTTAATGAGGAATATTAATATTTAAATCCCCCCTCTAATTTAGCAGAATTCTACAATATGATCAACAAAACCCTAAATATATTAATACATTAAGCTTCTTGAGTGATTTGACACCCAACATGCCAGGAAAATATTTAATTTAAAAAAAATTAGCAAATAAAGAAAGTAATTAATGAGGAATATTAATATTTAAATCCCCCCTCTAATTTAGCAGAATTCTACAATATGATCAACAAGACTCTAAAAATATTAAATCATTCAGTTTCATGAGTGTTTTGACACCCAACATGCCAGGAAAATATTTAATTTGAAAAAAATTAGCAAATAAAGAAAGTATTTAATGAGGAATATTAATATTTAAATCCCCCCTCTAATTTAGCAGAATTCTACAATATGATCAACAACACCCAAAAAATATTAAATCATTCAGCTTCATGAGTGTTTTGAAACCCAACATGCCAGGAAAATAATTAATTTGAAAAAAATTAGCAAATAAAGAAAGTATTTAATGAGGAATATTAATATTTAAATCCCCCCTCTAATTTAGCAGAATTCTACAATATGATCAACAACACCCAAAAAATATTAAATCATTCAGCTTCATGAGTGTTTTGACACCCAACATGCCAGAAAAATATTTAATTTAAAAAAATTAGCAAATAAAAAAGTATTTAATGAGGAATATTAATATTTAAATCCCCCCTCTAATTTAGTAGAATTCTACAATATGGTCAACAAATCCTAAAAAATATTAAATCATTCAGCTTCATGATTGTTTTGACACCCAACATGCCAGGAAAATATTTAATTTAAAAAAAATTAGCAAATAAAGAAAGTAATTAATGAGGAATATTAATAATTAAATCCCCCCTCTAATTTAGCAGAATTCTACAATATGATCAACAAGACTCTAAAAATATTAAATCATTCAGTTTCATGAGTGTTTTGACACCCAACATGCCAGGAAAATATTTAATTTAAAAAAAATTAGCAATTAAAGAAAGTATTTAATGAGGAATATTAATATTTAAATCCCCCCTCTAATTTAGTAGAATTCTACAATATGGTCAACAAATCCTAAAAAATATTAAATCATTCAGCTTCATGAGTGTTTTGACACCCAACATGCCAGGAAAATATTTAATTTGAAAAAAATTAGCAAATAAAGAAAGTATTTAATGAGGAATATTAATATTTAAATCCCCCCTCTAATTTAGCAGAATTCTACAATATGATCAACAAAACCCTAAATATATTAATACATTAAGCTTCTTGAGTGATTTGACACCCAACATGCCAGGAAAATATTTAATTTAAAAAAAATTAGCAAATAAAGAAAGTAATTAATGAGGAATATTAATATTTAAATCCCCCCTCTAATTTAGCAGAATTCTACAATATGATCAACAAGACTCTAAAAATATTAAATCATTCAGTTTCATGAGTGTTTTGACACCCAACATGCCAGGAAAATATTTAATTTGAAAAAAATTAGCAAATAAAGAAAGTATTTAATGAGGAATATTAATATTTAAATCCCCCCTCTAATTTAGCAGAATTCTACAATATGATCAACAACACCCAAAAAATATTAAATCATTCAGCTTCATGAGTGTTTTGAAACCCAACATGCCAGGAAAATAATTAATTTGAAAAAAATTAGCAAATAAAGAAAGTATTTAATGAGGAATATTAATATTTAAATCCCCCCTCTAATTTAGCAGAATTCTACAATATGATCAACAACACCCAAAAAATATTAAATCATTCAGCTTCATGAGTGTTTTGACACCCAACATGCCAGAAAAATATTTAATTTAAAAAAATTAGCAAATAAAAAAGTATTTAATGAGGAATATTAATATTTAAATCCCCCCTCTAATTTAGTAGAATTCTACAATATGGTCAACAAATCCTAAAAAATATTAAATCATTCAGCTTCATGATTGTTTTGACACCCAACATGCCAGGAAAATATTTAATTTAAAAAAAATTAGCAAATAAAGAAAGTAATTAATGAGGAATATTAATAATTAAATCCCCCCTCTAATTTAGCAGAATTCTACAATATGATCAACAAGACTCTAAAAATATTAAATCATTCAGTTTCATGAGTGTTTTGACACCCAACATGCCAGGAAAATATTTAATTTAAAAAAAATTAGCAATTAAAGAAAGTATTTAATGAGGAATATTAATATTTAAATCCCCCCTCTAATTTAGTAGAATTCTACAATATGGTCAACAAATCCTAAAAAATATTAAATCATTCAGCTTCATGAGTGTTTTGACACCCAACATGCCAGGAAAATATTTAATTTGAAAAAAATTAGCAAATAAAGAAAGTATTTAATGAGGAATATTAATATTTAAATCCCCCCTCTAATTTAGCAGAATTCTACAATATGATCAACAACACCCAAAAAATATTAAATCATTCAGCTTCATGAGTGTTTTGAAACCCAACATGCCAGGAAAATAATTAATTTGAAAAAAATTAGCAAATAAAGAAAGTATTTAATGAGGAATATTAATATTTAAATCCCCCCTCTAATTTAGCAGAATTCTACAATATGATCAACAAAACCCTAAATATATTAATACATTAAGCTTCTTGAGTGTTTTGACACCCAACATGCCAGGAAAGTATTTAATTTAAAAAAAATTAGCAAATAAAGAAAGTATTTAATGAGGAATATTAATATTTAAATCCCCCCTCTAATTTAGCAGAATTCTACAATATGATCAACAAGACTCTTAAAATATTAAATCATTCAGTTTCATGAGTGTTTTGACACCCAACATGCCAGGAAAATATTTAATTTAAAAAAAATTAGCAAATAAAGAAAGTATTTAATGAGGAATATTAATATTTAAATCCCCCCTCTAATTTAGCAGAATTCTACAATATGATCAACAACACCCAAAAAATATTAAATCATTCAGCTTCATGAGTGTTTTGAAACCCAACATGCCAGGAAAATATTTAATTTGAAAAAAATTAGCAAATAAAGAAAGTATTTAATGAGGAATATTAATATTTAAATCCCCCCTCTAATTTAGCAGAATTTTACAATATGATCAACAACACCCAAAAAATATTAAATCATTCAGCTTCATGAGTGTTTTGACACCCAACATGCCAGAAAAATATTTAATTTAAAAAAATTAGCAAATAAAAAAGTATTTAATGAGGAATATTAATATTTAAATCCCCCCTCTAATTTAGTAGAATTCTACAATATGGTCAACAAATCCTAAAAAATATTAAATCATTCAGCTTCATGATTGTTTTGATACCCAACATGCCAGGAAAATATTTAATTTAAAAAAAATTAGCAAATAAAGAAAGTAATTAATGAGGAATATTAATAATTAAATCCCCCCTCTAATTTAGCAGAATTCTACAATATGATCAACAAGACTCTAAAAATATTAAATCATTCAGTTTCATGAGTGTTTTGACACCCAACATGCCAGGAAAATATTTAATTTAAAAAAAATTAGCAATTAAAGAAAGTATTTAATGAGGAATATTAATATTTAAATCCCCCCTCTAATTTAGTAGAATTCTACAATATGGTCAACAAATCCTAAAAAATATTAAATCATTCAGCTTCATGAGTGTTTTGACACCCAACATGCCAGGAAAATATTTAATTTGAAAAAAATTAGCAAATAAAGAAAGTATTTAATGAGGAATATTAATATTTAAATCCCCCCTCTAATTTAGCAGAATTCTACAATATGATCAACAACACCCAAAAAATATTAAATCATTCAGCTTCATGAGTGTTTTGAAACCCAACATGCCAGGAAAATAATTAATTTGAAAAAAATTAGCAAATAAAGAAAGTATTTAATGAGGAATATTAATATTTAAATCCCCCCTCTAATTTAGCAGAATTCTACAATATGATCAACAAAACCCTAAATATATTAATACATTAAGCTTCTTGAGTGATTTGACACCCAACATGCCAGGAAAATATTTAATTTGAAAAAAATTAGCAAATAAAGAAAGTATTTAATGAGGAATATTAATATTTAAATCCCCCCTCTAATTTAGCAGAATTCTACAATATGATCAACAAAACCCTAAATATATTAATACATTAAGCTTCTTGAGTGATTTGACACCCAACATGCCAGGAAAATATTTAATTTAAAAAAAATTAGCAAATAAAGAAAGTAATTAATGAGGAATATTAATATTTAAATCCCCCCTCTAATTTAGCAGAATTCTACAATATGATCAACAAGACTCTAAAAATATTAAATCATTCAGTTTCATGAGTGTTTTGACACCCAACATGCCAGGAAAATATTTAATTTGAAAAAAATTAGCAAATAAAGAAAGTATTTAATGAGGAATATTAATATTTAAATCCCCCCTCTAATTTAGCAGAATTCTACAATATGATCAACAACACCCAAAAAATATTAAATCATTCAGCTTCATGAGTGTTTTGAAACCCAACATGCCAGGAAAATAATTAATTTGAAAAAAATTAGCAAATAAAGAAAGTATTTAATGAGGAATATTAATATTTAAATCCCCCCTCTAATTTAGCAGAATTCTACAATATGATCAACAACACCCAAAAAATATTAAATCATTCAGCTTCATGAGTGTTTTGACACCCAACATGCCAGAAAAATATTTAATTTAAAAAAATTAGCAAATAAAAAAGTATTTAATGAGGAATATTAATATTTAAATCCCCCCTCTAATTTAGTAGAATTCTACAATATGGTCAACAAATCCTAAAAAATATTAAATCATTCAGCTTCATGATTGTTTTGACACCCAACATGCCAGGAAAATATTTAATTTAAAAAAAATTAGCAAATAAAGAAAGTAATTAATGAGGAATATTAATAATTAAATCCCCCCTCTAATTTAGCAGAATTCTACAATATGATCAACAAGACTCTAAAAATATTAAATCATTCAGTTTCATGAGTGTTTTGACACCCAACATGCCAGGAAAATATTTAATTTAAAAAAAATTAGCAATTAAAGAAAGTATTTAATGAGGAATATTAATATTTAAATCCCCCCTCTAATTTAGTAGAATTCTACAATATGGTCAACAAATCCTAAAAAATATTAAATCATTCAGCTTCATGAGTGTTTTGACACCCAACATGCCAGGAAAATATTTAATTTGAAAAAAATTAGCAAATAAAGAAAGTATTTAATGAGGAATATTAATATTTAAATCCCCCCTCTAATTTAGCAGAATTCTACAATATGATCAACAACACCCAAAAAATATTAAATCATTCAGCTTCATGAGTGTTTTGAAACCCAACATGCCAGGAAAATAATTAATTTGAAAAAAATTAGCAAATAAAGAAAGTATTTAATGAGGAATATTAATATTTAAATCCCCCCTCTAATTTAGCAGAATTCTACAATATGATCAACAAAACCCTAAATATATTAATACATTAAGCTTCTTGAGTGTTTTGACACCCAACATGCCAGGAAAGTATTTAATTTAAAAAAAATTAGCAAATAAAGAAAGTATTTAATGAGGAATATTAATATTTAAATCCCCCCTCTAATTTAGCAGAATTCTACAATATGATCAACAAGACTCTTAAAATATTAAATCATTCAGTTTCATGAGTGTTTTGACACCCAACATGCCAGGAAAATATTTAATTTAAAAAAAATTAGCAAATAAAGAAAGTATTTAATGAGGAATATTAATATTTAAATCCCCCCTCTAATTTAGCAGAATTCTACAATATGATCAACAAGACTCTAAAAATATTAAATCATTCAGTTTCATGAGTGTTTTGACACCCAACATGCCAGGAAAATATTTAATTTAAAAAAAATTAGCAAATAAAGAAAGTATTTAATGAGGAATATTAATATTTAAATCCCCCCTCTAATTTAGTAGAATTCTACAATATGGTCAACAAATCCTAAAAAATATTAAATCATTCAGCTTCATGAGTGTTTTGACACCCAACATGCCAGGAAAATATTTAATTTGAAAAAAATTAGCAAATAAAGAAAGTATTTAATGAGGAATATTAATATTTAAATCCCCCCTCTAATTTAGCAGAATTCTACAATATGATCAACAACACCCAAAAAATATTAAATCATTCAGCTTCATGAGTGTTTTGAAACCCAACATGCCAGGAAAATAATTAATTTGAAAAAAATTAGCAAATAAAGAAAGTATTTAATGAGGAATATTAATATTTAAATCCCCCCTCTAATTTAGCAGAATTTTACAATATGATCAACAACACCCAAAAAATATTAAATCATTCAGCTTCATGAGTGTTTTGACACCCAACATGCCAGGAAAATATTTAATTTAAAAAAAATTAGCAAATAAAGAAAGTATTTAATGAGGAATATTAATATTTAAATCCCCCCTCTAATTTAACAGAATTCTACAATATGATCAACAACACCCAAAAAATATTAAATCATTCAGCTTCATGAGTGTTTTGACACCCAACATGCCAGGAAAATATTTAATTTAAAAAAAATTAGCAAATAAAGAAAGTATTTAATGAGGAATATTAATATTTAAATCCCCCCTTTAATTTAGCAGAATTCTACAATATGATAAACAAAACCCTAAATATATTAATACATTAAGCTTCTTGAGTGATTTGACACCCAACATGCCAGGAAAATATTTAATTTAAAAAAAATTAACAAATAAAGAAAGTATTTAATGAGGAATATTAATATTTAAATCCCCCCTCTAATTTAGTAGAATTCTACAATATGGTCAACAAATCCTAAAAAATATTAAATCATTCAGCTTCATGAGTGTTTTGACACCCAACATGCCAGGAAAATATTTAATTTAAAAAAAATTAGCAAATAAAGAAAGTATTTAATGAGGAATATTAATATTTAAATCCCCCCTCTAATTTAGCAGAATTCTACAATATGATCAACAAAACCCTAAATATATTAATACATTAAGCTTCTTGAGTGATTTGACACCCAACATGCCAGGAAAATATTTAATTTAAAAAAAATTAGCAAATAAAGAAAGTAATTAATGAGGAATATTAATATTTAAATCCCCCCTCTAATTTAGCAGAATTCTACAATATGATCAACAAGACTCTAAAAATATTAAATCATTCAGTTTCATGAGTGTTTTGACACCCAACATGCCAGGAAAATATTTAATTTGAAAAAAATTAGCAAATAAAGAAAGTATTTAATGAGGAATATTAATATTTAAATCCCCCCTCTAATTTAGCAGAATTCTACAATATGATCAACAACACCCAAAAAATATTAAATCATTCAGCTTCATGAGTGTTTTGAAACCCAACATGCCAGGAAAATAATTAATTTGAAAAAAATTAGCAAATAAAGAAAGTATTTAATGAGGAATATTAATATTTAAATCCCCCCTCTAATTTAGCAGAATTTTACAATATGATCAACAACACCCAAAAAATATTAAATCATTCAGCTTCATGAGTGTTTTGAAACCCAACATGCCAGGAAAATATTTAATTTAAAAAAAATTAGCAAAGAAAGAAAGTATTTAATGAGGAATATTAATATTTAAATCCCCCCTCTAATTTAGTAGAATTCTACAATATGGTCAACAAATCCTAAAAAATATTAAATCATTCAGCTTCATGATTGTTTTGACACCCAACATGCCAGGAAAATATTTAATTTAAAAAAAATTAGCAAATAAAGAAAGTAATTAATGAGGAATATTAATAATTAAATCCCCCCTCTAATTTAGTAGAATTCTACAATATGGTCAACAAATCCTAAAAAATATTAAATCATTCAGTTTCATGAGTGTTTTGACACCCAACATGCCAGGAAAATATTTAATTTAAAAAAAATTTGCAAATAAAGAAAGTATTTAATGAGGAATATTAATATTTAAATCCCCCCTCTAATTTAGTAGAATTCTACAATATGGTCAACAAATCCTAAAAAATATTAAATCATTCAGCTTCATGAGTGTTTTGACACCCAACATGCCAGGAAAATATTTAATTTGAAAAAAATTAGCAAATAAAGAAAGTATTTAATGAGGAATATTAATATTTAAATCCCCCCTCTAATTTAGCAGAATTCTACAATATGATCAACAACACCAAAAAATATTAAATCATTCAGCTTCATGAGTGTTTTGAAACCCAACATGCCAGGAAAATAATTAATTTGAAAAAAATTAGCAATTAAAGAAAGTATTTAATGAGGAATATTAATATTTAAATCCCCCCTCTAATTTAGTAGAATTCTACAATATGGTCAACAAATCCTAAAAAATATTAAATCATTCAGCTTCATGAGTGTTTTGACACCCAACATGCCAGGAAAATATTTAATTTAAAAAAATTAGCAAATAAAAAAGTATTTAATGAGGAATATTAATATTTAAATCCCCCCTCTAATTTAGTAGAATTCTACAATATGGTCAACAAATCCTAAAAAATATTAAATCATTCAGCTTCATGATTGTTTTGATACCCAACATGCCAGGAAAATATTTAATTTAAAAAAAATTAGCAAATAAAGAAAGTAATTAATGAGGAATATTAATAATTAAATCCCCCCTCTAATTTAGCAGAATTCTACAATATGATCAACAAGACTCTAAAAATATTAAATCATTCAGTTTCATGAGTGTTTTGACACCCAACATGCCAGGAAAATATTTAATTTAAAAAAAATTAGCAATTAAAGAAAGTATTTAATGAGGAATATTAATATTTAAATCCCCCCTCTAATTTAGTAGAATTCTACAATATGGTCAACAAATCCTAAAAAATATTAAATCATTCAGCTTCATGAGTGTTTTGACACCCAACATGCCAGGAAAATATTTAATTTGAAAAAAATTAGCAAATAAAGAAAGTATTTAATGAGGAATATTAATATTTAAATCCCCCCTCTAATTTAGCAGAATTCTACAATATGATCAACAACACCCAAAAAATATTAAATCATTCAGCTTCATGAGTGTTTTGAAACCCAACATGCCAGGAAAATAATTAATTTGAAAAAAATTAGCAAATAAAGAAAGTATTTAATGAGGAATATTAATATTTAAATCCCCCCTCTAATTTAGCAGAATTCTACAATATGATCAACAAAACCCTAAATATATTAATACATTAAGCTTCTTGAGTGATTTGACACCCAACATGCCAGGAAAATATTTAATTTGAAAAAAATTAGCAAATAAAGAAAGTATTTAATGAGGAATATTAATATTTAAATCCCCCCTCTAATTTAGCAGAATTCTACAATATGATCAACAAAACCCTAAATATATTAATACATTAAGCTTCTTGAGTGATTTGACACCCAACATGCCAGGAAAATATTTAATTTAAAAAAAATTAGCAAATAAAGAAAGTAATTAATGAGGAATATTAATATTTAAATCCCCCCTCTAATTTAGCAGAATTCTACAATATGATCAACAAGACTCTAAAAATATTAAATCATTCAGTTTCATGAGTGTTTTGACACCCAACATGCCAGGAAAATATTTAATTTGAAAAAAATTAGCAAATAAAGAAAGTATTTAATGAGGAATATTAATATTTAAATCCCCCCTCTAATTTAGCAGAATTCTACAATATGATCAACAACACCCAAAAAATATTAAATCATTCAGCTTCATGAGTGTTTTGAAACCCAACATGCCAGGAAAATAATTAATTTGAAAAAAATTAGCAAATAAAGAAAGTATTTAATGAGGAATATTAATATTTAAATCCCCCCTCTAATTTAGCAGAATTCTACAATATGATCAACAACACCCAAAAAATATTAAATCATTCAGCTTCATGAGTGTTTTGACACCCAACATGCCAGAAAAATATTTAATTTAAAAAAATTAGCAAATAAAAAAGTATTTAATGAGGAATATTAATATTTAAATCCCCCCTCTAATTTAGTAGAATTCTACAATATGGTCAACAAATCCTAAAAAATATTAAATCATTCAGCTTCATGATTGTTTTGACACCCAACATGCCAGGAAAATATTTAATTTAAAAAAAATTAGCAAATAAAGAAAGTAATTAATGAGGAATATTAATAATTAAATCCCCCCTCTAATTTAGCAGAATTCTACAATATGATCAACAAGACTCTAAAAATATTAAATCATTCAGTTGCATGAGTGTTTTGACACCCAACATGCCAGGAAAATATTTAATTTAAAAAAAATTAGCAATTAAAGAAAGTATTTAATGAGGAATATTAATATTTAAATCCCCCCTCTAATTTAGTAGAATTCTACAATATGGTCAACAAATCCTAAAAAATATTAAATCATTCAGCTTCATGAGTGTTTTGACACCCAACATGCCAGGAAAATATTTAATTTGAAAAAAATTAGCAAATAAAGAAAGTATTTAATGAGGAATATTAATATTTAAATCCCCCCTCTAATTTAGCAGAATTCTACAATATGATCAACAACACCCAAAAAATATTAAATCATTCAGCTTCATGAGTGTTTTGAAACCCAACATGCCAGGAAAATAATTAATTTGAAAAAAATTAGCAAATAAAGAAAGTATTTAATGAGGAATATTAATATTTAAATCCCCCCTCTAATTTAGCAGAATTCTACAATATGATCAACAAAACCCTAAATATATTAATACATTAAGCTTCTTGAGTGTTTTGACACCCAACATGCCAGGAAAGTATTTAATTTAAAAAAAATTAGCAAATAAAGAAAGTATTTAATGAGGAATATTAATATTTAAATCCCCCCTCTAATTTAGCAGAATTCTACAATATGATCAACAAGACTCTTAAAATATTAAATCATTCAGTTTCATGAGTGTTTTGACACCCAACATGCCAGGAAAATATTTAATTTAAAAAAAATTAGCAAATAAAGAAAGTATTTAATGAGGAATATTAATATTTAAATCCCCCCTCTAATTTAGCAGAATTCTACAATATGATCAACAACACCCAAAAAATATTAAATCATTCAGCTTCATGAGTGTTTTGAAACCCAACATGCCAGGAAAATATTTAATTTGAAAAAAATTAGCAAATAAAGAAAGTATTTAATGAGGAATATTAATATTTAAATCCCCCCTCTAATTTAGCAGAATTTTACAATATGATCAACAACACCCAAAAAATATTAAATCATTCAGCTTCATGAGTGTTTTGACACCCAACATGCCAGAAAAATATTTAATTTAAAAAAATTAGCAAATAAAAAAGTATTTAATGAGGAATATTAATATTTAAATCCCCCCTCTAATTTAGTAGAATTCTACAATATGGTCAACAAATCCTAAAAAATATTAAATCATTCAGCTTCATGATTGTTTTGACACCCAACATGCCAGGAAAATATTTAATTTAAAAAAAATTAGCAAATAAAGAAAGTAATTAATGAGGAATATTAATAATTAAATCCCCCCTCTAATTTAGCAGAATTCTACAATATGATCAACAAGACTCTAAAAATATTAAATCATTCAGTTTCATGAGTGTTTTGACACCCAACATGCCAGGAAAATATTTAATTTAAAAAAAATTAGCAATTAAAGAAAGTATTTAATGAGGAATATTAATATTTAAATCCCCCCTCTAATTTAGTAGAATTCTACAATATGGTCAACAAATCCTAAAAAATATTAAATCATTCAGCTTCATGAGTGTTTTGACACCCAACATGCCAGGAAAATATTTAATTTGAAAAAAATTAGCAAATAAAGAAAGTATTTAATGAGGAATATTAATATTTAAATCCCCCCTCTAATTTAGCAGAATTCTACAATATGATCAACAACACCCAAAAAATATTAAATCATTCAGCTTCATGAGTGTTTTGAAACCCAACATGCCAGGAAAATAATTAATTTGAAAAAAATTAGCAAATAAAGAAAGTATTTAATGAGGAATATTAATATTTAAATCCCCCCTCTAATTTAGCAGAATTCTACAATATGATCAACAAGACTCTAAAAATATTAAATCATTCAGTTTCATGAGTGTTTTGACACCCAACATGCCAGGAAAATATTTAATTTAAAAAAAATTAGCAAATAAAGAAAGTATTTAATGAGGAATATTAATATTTAAATCCCCCCTCTAATTTAGTAGAATTCTACAATATGGTCAACAAATCCTAAAAAATATTAAATCATTCAGCTTCATGAGTGTTTTGACACCCAACATGCCAGGAAAATATTTAATTTGAAAAAAATTAGCAAATAAAGAAAGTATTTAATGAGGAATATTAATATTTAAATCCCCCCTCTAATTTAGCAGAATTCTACAATATGATCAACAACACCCAAAAAATATTAAATCATTCAGCTTCATGAGTGTTTTGAAACCCAACATGCCAGGAAAATAATTAATTTGAAAAAAATTAGCAAATAAAGAAAGTATTTAATGAGGAATATTAATATTTAAATCCCCCCTCTAATTTAGCAGAATTTTACAATATGATCAACAACACCCAAAAAATATTAAATCATTCAGCTTCATGAGTGTTTTGACACCCAACATGCCAGGAAAATATTTAATTTAAAAAAAATTAGCAAATAAAGAAAGTATTTAATGAGGAATATTAATATTTAAATCCCCCCTCTAATTTAACAGAATTCTACAATATGATCAACAACACCCAAAAAATATTAAATCATTCAGCTTCATGAGTGTTTTGACACCCAACATGCCAGGAAAATATTTAATTTAAAAAAAATTAGCAAATAAAGAAAGTATTTAATGAGGAATATTAATATTTAAATCCCCCCTTTAATTTAGCAGAATTCTACAATATGATAAACAAAACCCTAAATATATTAATACATTAAGCTTCTTGAGTGATTTGACACCCAACATGCCAGGAAAATATTTAATTTAAAAAAAATTAACAAATAAAGAAAGTATTTAATGAGGAATATTAATATTTAAATCCCCCCTCTAATTTAGTAGAATTCTACAATATGGTCAACAAATCCTAAAAAATATTAAATCATTCAGCTTCATGAGTGTTTTGACACCCAACATGCCAGGAAAATATTTAATTTAAAAAAAATTAGCAAATAAAGAAAGTATTTAATGAGGAATATTAATATTTAAATCCCCCCTCTAATTTAGCAGAATTCTACAATATGATCAACAAAACCCTAAATATATTAATACATTAAGCTTCTTGAGTGATTTGACACCCAACATGCCAGGAAAATATTTAATTTAAAAAAAATTAGCAAATAAAGAAAGTAATTAATGAGGAATATTAATATTTAAATCCCCCCTCTAATTTAGCAGAATTCTACAATATGATCAACAAGACTCTAAAAATATTAAATCATTCAGTTTCATGAGTGTTTTGACACCCAACATGCCAGGAAAATATTTAATTTGAAAAAAATTAGCAAATAAAGAAAGTATTTAATGAGGAATATTAATATTTAAATCCCCCCTCTAATTTAGCAGAATTCTACAATATGATCAACAACACCCAAAAAATATTAAATCATTCAGCTTCATGAGTGTTTTGAAACCCAACATGCCAGGAAAATAATTAATTTGAAAAAAATTAGCAAATAAAGAAAGTATTTAATGAGGAATATTAATATTTAAATCCCCCCTCTAATTTAGCAGAATTTTACAATATGATCAACAACACCCAAAAAATATTAAATCATTCAGCTTCATGAGTGTTTTGAAACCCAACATGCCAGGAAAATATTTAATTTAAAAAAAATTAGCAAAGAAAGAAAGTATTTAATGAGGAATATTAATATTTAAATCCCCCCTCTAATTTAGTAGAATTCTACAATATGGTCAACAAATCCTAAAAAATATTAAATCATTCAGCTTCATGATTGTTTTGACACCCAACATGCCAGGAAAATATTTAATTTAAAAAAAATTAGCAAATAAAGAAAGTAATTAATGAGGAATATTAATAATTAAATCCCCCCTCTAATTTAGTAGAATTCTACAATATGGTCAACAAATCCTAAAAAATATTAAATCATTCAGTTTCATGAGTGTTTTGACACCCAACATGCCAGGAAAATATTTAATTTAAAAAAAATTTGCAAATAAAGAAAGTATTTAATGAGGAATATTAATATTTAAATCCCCCCTCTAATTTAGTAGAATTCTACAATATGGTCAACAAATCCTAAAAAATATTAAATCATTCAGCTTCATGAGTGTTTTGACACCCAACATGCCAGGAAAATATTTAATTTGAAAAAAATTAGCAAATAAAGAAAGTATTTAATGAGGAATATTAATATTTAAATCCCCCCTCTAATTTAGCAGAATTCTACAATATGATCAACAACACCAAAAAATATTAAATCATTCAGCTTCATGAGTGTTTTGAAACCCAACATGCCAGGAAAATAATTAATTTGAAAAAAATTAGCAAATAAAGAAAGTATTTAATGAGGAATATTAATATTTAAATCCCCCCTCTAATTTAGCAGAATTTTACAATATGATCAACAACACCCAAAAAATATTAAATCATTCAGCTTCATGAGTGTTTTGACACCCAACATGCCAGGAAAATATTTAATTTAAAAAAAATTAGCAAATAAAGAAAGTATTTAATGAGGAATATTAATATTTAAATCCCCCCTTTAATTTAGCAGAATTCTACAATATGATAAACAAAACCCTAAATATATTAATACATTAAGCTTCTTGAGTGATTTGACACCCAACATGCCAGGAAAATATTTAATTTAAAAAAAATTAACAAATAAAGAAAGTATTTAATGAGGAATATTAATATTTAAATCCCCCCTCTAATTTAGTAGAATTCTACAATATGGTCAACAAATCCTAAAAAATATTAAATCATTCAGCTTCATGAGTGTTTTGAAACCCAACATGCCAGGAAAATAATTTATTTGAAAAAAATTAGCAAATAAAGAAAGTATTTAATGAGGAATATTAATATTTAAATCCCCCCTCTAATTTAGCAGAATTCTACAATATGATCAACAACACCCAAAAAATATTAAATCATTCAGCTTCATGAGTGTTTTGACACCCAACATGCCAGGAAAATATTTAATTTAAAAAAAATTAGCAATTAAAGAAAGTATTTAATGAGGAATATTAATATTTAAATCCCCCCTCTAATTTAGTAGAATTCTACAATATGGTCAACAAATCCTAAAAAATATTAAATCATTCAGCTTCATGAGTGTTTTGACACCCAACATGCCAGGAAAATATTTAATTTGAAAAAAATTAGCAAATAAAGAAAGTATTTAATGAGGAATATTAATATTTAAATCCCCCCTCTAATTTAGCAGAATTCTACAATATGATCAACAACACCCAAAAAATATTAAATCATTCAACTTCATGAGTGTTTTGAAACCCAACATGCCAGGAAAATAATTAATTTGAAAAAAATTAGCAAATAAAGAAAGTATTTAATGAGGAATATTAATATTTAAATCCCCCCTCTAATTTAGCAGAATTTTACAATATGATCAACAACACCCAAAAAATATTAAATCATTCAGCTTCATGAGTGTTTTGACACCCAACATGCCAGGAAAATATTTAATTTAAAAAAAATTAGCAAATAAAGAAAGTATTTAATGAGGAATATTAATATTTAAATCCCCCCTTTAATTTAGCAGAATTCTACAATATGATAAACAAAACCCTAAATATATTAATACATTAAGCTTCTTGAGTGATTTGACACCCAACATGCCAGGAAAATATTTAATTTAAAAAAAATTAACAAATAAAGAAAGTATTTAATGAGGAATAATAATATTTAAATCCCCCCTCTAATTTAGCAGAATTCTACAATATGATCAACAAAACCCTAAATATATTAATACATTAAGCTTCTTGAGTGATTTGACACCCAACATGCCAGGAAAATATTTAATTTAAAAAAAATTAGCAAATAAAGAAAGTAATTAATGAGGAATATTAATATTTAAATCCCCCCTCTAATTTAGCAGAATTCTACAATATGATCAACAAGACTCTAAAAATATTAAATCATTCAGTTTCATGAGTGTTTTGACACCCAACATGCCAGGAAAATATTTAATTTAAAAAAAATTAGCAAATAAAGAAAGTATTTAATGAGGAATATTAATATTTAAATCCCCCCTCTAATTTAGTAGAATTCTACAATATGGTCAACAAATCCTAAAAAATATTAAATCATTCAGCTTCATGAGTGTTTTGACACCCAACATGCCAGGAAAATATTTAATTTGAAAAGAATTAGCAAATAAAGATAGTATTTAATGAGGAATATTAATATTTAAATCCCCTCTCTAATTTAGCAGAATTCTACAATATGATCAACAAAACCCTAAATATATTAATACATTAAGCTTCTTGAGTGATTTGACACCCAACATGCCAGGAAAATATTTAATTTAAAAAAAATTAGCAAATAAAGAAAGTAATTAATGAGGAATATTAATAATTAAATCCCCCCTCTAATTTAGCAGAATTCTACAATATGATCAACAAGACTCTAAAAATATGAAATCATTCAGTTTCATGAGTGTTTTGACACCCAACATGCCAGGAAAATATTTAATTTAAAAAAAATTAGCAAATAAAGAAAGTATTTAATGAGGAATATTAATATTTAAATCCCCCCTCTAATTTAGTAGAATTCTACAATATGGTCAACAAATCCTAAAAAATATTAAATCATTCAGCTTCATGAGTGTTTTGACACCCAACATGCCAGGAAAATATTTAATTTAAAAAAAATTAGCAAATAAAGAAAGTATTTAATGAGGAATATTAATATTTAAATCCCCCCTTTAATTTAGCAGAATTCTACAATATGATAAACAAAACCCTAAATATATTAATACATTAAGCTTCTTGAGTGATTTGACACCCAACATGCCAGGAAAATATTTAATTTAAAAAAAATTAACGAATAAAGAAAGTATTTAATGAGGAATATTAATATTTAAATCCCCCCTCTAATTTAGTAGAATTCTACAATATGGTCAACAAATCCTAAAAAATATTAAATCATTCAGCTTCATGAGTGTTTTGAAACCCAACATGCCAGGAAAATAATTTATTTGAAAAAAATTAGCAAATAAAGAAAGTATTTAATGAGGAATATTAATATTTAAATCCCCCCTCTAATTTAGCAGAATTCTACAATATGATCAACAACACCCAAAAAATATTAAATCATTCAGCTTCATGAGTGTTTTGACACCCAACATGCCAGGAAAATATTTAATTTAAAAAAAATTAGCAATTAAAGAAAGTATTTAATGAGGAATATTAATATTTAAATCCCCCCTCTAATTTAGTAGAATTCTACAATATGGTCAACAAATCCTAAAAAATATTAAATCATTCAGCTTCATGAGTGTTTTGACACCCAACATGCCAGGAAAATATTTAATTTGAAAAAAATTAGCAAATAAAGAAAGTATTTAATGAGGAATATTAATATTTAAATCCCCCCTCTAATTTAGCAGAATTCTACAATATGGTCAACAACACCCAAAAAATATTAAATCATTCAGCTTCATGAGTGTTTTGAAACCCAACATGCCAGGAAAATAATTAATTTGAAAAAAATTAGCAAATAAAGAAAGTATTTAATGAGGAATATTAATATTTAAATCCCCCCTCTAATTTAGCAGAATTTTACAATATGATCAACAACACCCAAAAAATATTAAATCATTCAGCTTCATGAGTGTTTTGACACCCAACATGCCAGGAAAATATTTAATTTAAAAAAAATTAGCAAATAAAGAAAGTATTTAATGAGGAATATTAATATTTAAATCCCCCCTTTAATTTAGCAGAATTCTACAATATGATAAACAAAACCCTAAATATATTAATACATTAAGCTTCTTGAGTGATTTGACACCCAACATGCCAGGAAAATATTTAATTTAAAAAAAATTAACAAATAAAGAAAGTATTTAATGAGGAATATTAATATTTAAATCCCCCCTCTAATTTAGCAGAATTCTACAATATGATCAACAAAACCCTAAATATATTAATACATTAAGCTTCTTGAGTGATTTGACACCTAACATGCCAGGAAAATATTTAATTTAAAAAAAATTAGCAAATAAAGAAAGTAATTAATGAGGAATATTAATATTTAAATCCCCCCTCTAATTTAGCAGAATTCTACAATATGATCAACAAGACTCTAAAAATATTAAATCATTCAGTTTCATGAGTGTTTTGACACCCAACATGCCAGGAAAATATTTAATTTAAAAAAAATTAGCAAATAAAGAAAGTATTTAATGAGGAATATTAATATTTAAATCCCCCCTCTAATTTAGTAGAATTCTACAATATGGTCAACAAATCCTAAAAAATATTAAATCATTCAGCTTCATGAGTGTTTTGACACCCAACATGCCAGGAAAATATTTAATTTGAAAAGAATTAGCAAATAAAGATAGTATTTAATGAGGAATATTAATATTTAAATCCCCTCTCTAATTTAGCAGAATTCTACAATATGATCAACAAAACCCTAAATATATTAATACATTAAGCTTCTTGAGTGATTTGACACCCAACATGCCAGGAAAATATTTAATTTAAAAAAAATTAGCAAATAAAGAAAGTAATTAATGAGGAATATTAATAATTAAATCCCCCCTCTAATTTAGCAGAATTCTACAATATGATCAACAAGACTCTAAAAATATTAAATCATTCAGTTTCATGAGTGTTTTGACACCCAACATGCCAGGAAAATATTTAATTTAAAAAAAATTAGCAAATAAAGAAAGTATTTAATGAGGAATATTAATATTTAAATCCCCCCTCTAATTTAGTAGAATTCTACAATATGGTCAACAAATCCTAAAAAATATTAAATCATTCAGCTTCATGAGTGTTTTGACACCCAACATGCCAGGAAAATATTTAATTTGAAAAAAATTAGCAAATAAAGAAAGTATTTAATGAGGAATATTAATATTTAAATCCCCCCTCTAATTTAGCAGAATTCTACAATATGATCAACAACACCCAAAAAATATTAAATCATTCAGCTTCATGAGTGTTTTGAAACCCAACATGCCAGGAAAATAATTAATTTGAAAAAAATTAGCAAATAAAGAAAGTATTTAATGAGGAATATTAATATTTAAATCCCCCCTCTAATTTAGCAGAATTTTACAATATGATCAACAACAACCAAAAAATATTAAATCATTCAGCTTCATGAGTGTTTTGACACCCAACATGCCAGGAAAATATTTAATTTAAAAAAAATTAGCAAATAAAGAAAGTATTTAATGAGGAATATTAATATTTAAATCCCCCCTCTAATTTAGCAGAATTCTACAATATGATCAACAACACCAAAAAATATTAAATCATTCAGCTTCATGAGTGTTTTGAAACCCAACATGCCAGGAAAATAATTAATTTGAAAAAAATTAGCAAATAAAGAAAGTATTTAATGAGGAATATTAATATTTAAATCCCCCCTCTAATTTAGCAGAATTTTACAATATGATCAACAACACCCAAAAAATATTAAATCATTCAGCTTCATGAGTGTTTTGACACCCAACATGCCAGGAAAATATTTAATTTAAAAAAAATTAGCAAATAAAGAAAGTATTTAATGAGGAATATTAATATTTAAATCCCCCCTTTAATTTAGCAGAATTCTACAATATGATAAACAAAACCCTAAATATATTAATACATTAAGCTTCTTGAGTGATTTGACACCCAACATGCCAGGAAAATATTTAATTTAAAAAAAATTAGCAATTAAAGAAAGTATTTAATGAGGAATATTAATATTTAAATCCCCCCTCTAATTTAGTAGAATTCTACAATATGGTCAACAAATCCTAAAAAATATTAAATCATTCAGCTTCATGAGTGTTTTGACACCCAACATGCCAGGAAAATATTTAATTTGAAAAAAATTAGCAAATAAAGAAAGTATTTAATGAGGAATATTAATATTTAAATCCCCCCTCTAATTTAGCAGAATTCTACAATATGATAAACAAAACCCTAAATATATTAATACATTAAGCTTCTTGAGTGATTTGACACCCAACATGCCAGGAAAATATTTAATTTAAAAAAAATTAACAAATAAAGAAAGTATTTAATGAGGAATAATAATATTTAAATCCCCCCTCTAATTTAGCAGAATTCTACAATATGGTCAACAAAACCCTAAATATATTAATACATTAAGCTTCTTGAGTGATTTGACACCCAACATGCCAGGAAAATATTTAATTTAAAAAAAATTAGCAAATAAAGAAAGTAATTAATGAGGAATATTAATAATTAAATCCCCCCTCTAATTTAGCAGAATTCTACAATATGATCAACAAGACTCTAAAAATATGAAATCATTCAGTTTCATGAGTGTTTTGACACCCAACATGCCAGGAAAATATTTAATTTAAAAAAAATTAGCAAATAAAGAAAGTATTTAATGAGGAATATTAATATTTAAATCCCCCCTCTAATTTAGTAGAATTCTACAATATGGTCAACAAATCCTAAAAAATATTAAATCATTCAGCTTCATGAGTGTTTTGACACCCAACATGCCAGGAAAATATTTAATTTAAAAAAAATTAGCAAATAAAGAAAGTATTTAATGAGGAATATTAATATTTAAATCCCCCCTTTAATTTAGCAGAATTCTACAATATGATAAACAAAACCCTAAATATATTAATACATTAAGCTTCTTGAGTGATTTGACACCCAACATGCCAGGAAAATATTTAATTTAAAAAAAATTAACGAATAAAGAAAGTATTTAATGAGGAATATTAATATTTAAATCCCCCCTCTAATTTAGTAGAATTCTACAATATGGTCAACAAATCCTAAAAAATATTAAATCATTCAGCTTCATGAGTGTTTTGAAACCCAACATGCCAGGAAAATAATTTATTTGAAAAAAATTAGCAAATAAAGAAAGTATTTAATGAGGAATATTAATATTTAAATCCCCCCTCTAATTTAGCAGAATTCTACAATATGATCAACAACACCCAAAAAATATTAAATCATTCAGCTTCATGAGTGTTTTGACACCCAACATGCCAGGAAAATATTTAATTTAAAAAAAATTAGCAATTAAAGAAAGTATTTAATGAGGAATATTAATATTTAAATCCCCCCTCTAATTTAGTAGAATTCTACAATATGGTCAACAAATCCTAAAAAATATTAAATCATTCAGCTTCATGAGTGTTTTGACACCCAACATGCCAGGAAAATATTTAATTTGAAAAAAATTAGCAAATAAAGAAAGTATTTAATGAGGAATATTAATATTTAAATCCCCCCTCTAATTTAGCAGAATTCTACAATATGATCAACAACACCCAAAAAATATTAAATCATTCAACTTCATGAGTGTTTTGAAACCCAACATGCCAGGAAAATAATTAATTTGAAAAAAATTAGCAAATAAAGAAAGTATTTAATGAGGAATATTAATATTTAAATCCCCCCTCTAATTTAGCAGAATTTTACAATATGATCAACAACACCCAAAAAATATTAAATCATTCAGCTTCATGAGTGTTTTGACACCCAACATGCCAGGAAAATATTTAATTTAAAAAAAATTAGCAAATAAAGAAAGTATTTAATGAGGAATATTAATATTTAAATCCCCCCTTTAATTTAGCAGAATTCTACAATATGATAAACAAAACCCTAAATATATTAATACATTAAGCTTCTTGAGTGATTTGACACCCAACATGCCAGGAAAATATTTAATTTAAAAAAAATTAACAAATAAAGAAAGTATTTAATGAGGAATAATAATATTTAAATCCCCCCTCTAATTTAGCAGAATTCTACAATATGATCAACAAAACCCTAAATATATTAATACATTAAGCTTCTTGAGTGATTTGACACCCAACATGCCAGGAAAATATTTAATTTAAAAAAAATTAGCAAATAAAGAAAGTAATTAATGAGGAATATTAATATTTAAATCCCCCCTCTAATTTAGCAGAATTCTACAATATGATCAACAAGACTCTAAAAATATTAAATCATTCAGTTTCATGAGTGTTTTGACACCCAACATGCCAGGAAAATATTTAATTTAAAAAAAATTAGCAAATAAAGAAAGTATTTAATGAGGAATATTAATATTTAAATCCCCCCTCTAATTTAGTAGAATTCTACAATATGGTCAACAAATCCTAAAAAATATTAAATCATTCAGCTTCATGAGTGTTTTGACACCCAACATGCCAGGAAAATATTTAATTTGAAAAGAATTAGCAAATAAAGATAGTATTTAATGAGGAATATTAATATTTAAATCCCCTCTCTAATTTAGCAGAATTCTACAATATGATCAACAAAACCCTAAATATATTAATACATTAAGCTTCTTGAGTGATTTGACACCCAACATGCCAGGAAAATATTTAATTTAAAAAAAATTAGCAAATAAAGAAAGTAATTAATGAGGAATATTAATAATTAAATCCCCCCTCTAATTTAGCAGAATTCTACAATATGATCAACAAGACTCTAAAAATATGAAATCATTCAGTTTCATGAGTGTTTTGACACCCAACATGCCAGGAAAATATTTAATTTAAAAAAAATTAGCAAATAAAGAAAGTATTTAATGAGGAATATTAATAATTAAATCCCCCCTCTAATTTAGCAGAATTCTACAATATGATCAACAAGACTCTAAAAATATGAAATCATTCAGTTTCATGAGTGTTTTGACACCCAACATGCCAGGAAAATATTTAATTTAAAAAAAATTAGCAAATAAAGAAAGTATTTAATGAGGAATATTAATATTTAAATCCCCCCTCTAATTTAGTAGAATTCTACAATATGGTCAACAAATCCTAAAAAATATTAAATCATTCAGCTTCATGAGTGTTTTGACACCCAACATGCCAGGAAAATATTTAATTTAAAAAAAATTAGCAAATAAAGAAAGTATTTAATGAGGAATATTAATATTTAAATCCCCCCTTTAATTTAGCAGAATTCTACAATATGATAAACAAAACCCTAAATATATTAATACATTAAGCTTCTTGAGTGATTTGACACCCAACATGCCAGGAAAATATTTAATTTAAAAAAAATTAACGAATAAAGAAAGTATTTAATGAGGAATATTAATATTTAAATCCCCCCTCTAATTTAGTAGAATTCTACAATATGGTCAACAAATCCTAAAAAATATTAAATCATTCAGCTTCATGAGTGTTTTGAAACCCAACATGCCAGGAAAATAATTTATTTGAAAAAAATTAGCAAATAAAGAAAGTATTTAATGAGGAATATTAATATTTAAATCCCCCCTCTAATTTAGCAGAATTCTACAATATGATCAACAACACCCAAAAAATATTAAATCATTCAGCTTCATGAGTGTTTTGACACCCAACATGCCAGGAAAATATTTAATTTAAAAAAAATTAGCAATTAAAGAAAGTATTTAATGAGGAATATTAATATTTAAATCCCCCCTCTAATTTAGTAGAATTCTACAATATGGTCAACAAATCCTAAAAAATATTAAATCATTCAGCTTCATGAGTGTTTTGACACCCAACATGCCAGGAAAATATTTAATTTGAAAAAAATTAGCAAATAAAGAAAGTATTTAATGAGGAATATTAATATTTAAATCCCCCCTCTAATTTAGCAGAATTCTACAATATGATCAACAACACCCAAAAAATATTAAATCATTCAACTTCATGAGTGTTTTGAAACCCAACATGCCAGGAAAATAATTAATTTGAAAAAAATTAGCAAATAAAGAAAGTATTTAATGAGGAATATTAATATTTAAATCCCCCCTCTAATTTAGCAGAATTTTACAATATGATCAACAACACCCAAAAAATATTAAATCATTCAGCTTCATGAGTGTTTTGACACCCAACATGCCAGGAAAATATTTAATTTAAAAAAAATTAGCAAATAAAGAAAGTATTTAATGAGGAATATTAATATTTAAATCCCCCCTTTAATTTAGCAGAATTCTACAATATGATAAACAAAACCCTAAATATATTAATACATTAAGCTTCTTGAGTGATTTGACACCCAACATGCCAGGAAAATATTTAATTTAAAAAAAATTAACAAATAAAGAAAGTATTTAATGAGGAATAATAATATTTAAATCCCCCCTCTAATTTAGCAGAATTCTACAATATGATCAACAAAACCCTAAATATATTAATACATTAAGCTTCTTGAGTGATTTGACACCCAACATGCCAGGAAAATATTTAATTTAAAAAAAATTAGCAAATAAAGAAAGTAATTAATGAGGAATATTAATATTTAAATCCCCCCTCTAATTTAGCAGAATTCTACAATATGATCAACAAGACTCTAAAAATATTAAATCATTCAGTTTCATGAGTGTTTTGACACCCAACATGCCAGGAAAATATTTAATTTAAAAAAAATTAGCAAATAAAGAAAGTATTTAATGAGGAATATTAATATTTAAATCCCCCCTCTAATTTAGTAGAATTCTACAATATGGTCAACAAATCCTAAAAAATATTAAATCATTCAGCTTCATGAGTGTTTTGACACCCAACATGCCAGGAAAATATTTAATTTGAAAAGAATTAGCAAATAAAGATAGTATTTAATGAGGAATATTAATATTTAAATCCCCTCTCTAATTTAGCAGAATTCTACAATATGATCAACAAAACCCTAAATATATTAATACATTAAGCTTCTTGAGTGATTTGACACCCAACATGCCAGGAAAATATTTAATTTAAAAAAAATTAGCAAATAAAGAAAGTAATTAATGAGGAATATTAATAATTAAATCCCCCCTCTAATTTAGCAGAATTCTACAATATGATCAACAAGACTCTAAAAATATGAAATCATTCAGTTTCATGAGTGTTTTGACACCCAACATGCCAGGAAAATATTTAATTTAAAAAAAATTAGCAAATAAAGAAAGTATTTAATGAGGAATATTAATATTTAAATCCCCCCTCTAATTTAGTAGAATTCTACAATATGGTCAACAAATCCTAAAAAATATTAAATCATTCAGCTTCATGAGTGTTTTGACACCCAACATGCCAGGAAAATATTTAATTTAAAAAAAATTAGCAAATAAAGAAAGTATTTAATGAGGAATATTAATATTTAAATCCCCCCTTTAATTTAGCAGAATTCTACAATATGATAAACAAAACCCTAAATATATTAATACATTAAGCTTCTTGAGTGATTTGACACCCAACATGCCAGGAAAATATTTAATTTAAAAAAAATTAACGAATAAAGAAAGTATTTAATGAGGAATATTAATATTTAAATCCCCCCTCTAATTTAGTAGAATTCTACAATATGGTCAACAAATCCTAAAAAATATTAAATCATTCAGCTTCATGAGTGTTTTGAAACCCAACATGCCAGGAAAATAATTTATTTGAAAAAAATTAGCAAATAAAGAAAGTATTTAATGAGGAATATTAATATTTAAATCCCCCCTCTAATTTAGCAGAATTCTACAATATGATCAACAAGACTCTAAAAATATTAAATCATTCAGTTTCATGAGTGTTTTGACACCCAACATGCCAGGAAAATATTTAATTTAAAAAAAATTAGCAAAGAAAGAAAGTATTTAATGAGGAATAATAATATTTAAATCCCCCCTCTAATTTAGCAGAATTCTACAATATGATCAACAAAACCCTAAATATATTAATACATTAAGCTTCTTGAGTGATTTGACACCCAACATGCCAGGAAAATATTTAATTTAAAAAAAATTAGCAAATAAAGAAAGTAATTAATGAGGAATATTAATATTTAAATCCCCCCTCTAATTTAGCAGAATTCTACAATATGATCAACAAGACTCTAAAAATATTAAATCATTCAGTTTCATGAGTGTTTTGACACCCAACATGCCAGGAAAATATTTAATTTAAAAAAAATTAGCAAATAAAGAAAGTATTTAATGAGGAATATTAATATTTAAATCCCCCCTCTAATTTAGTAGAATTCTACAATATGGTCAACAAATCCTAAAAAATATTAAATCATTCAGCTTCATGAGTGTTTTGACACCCAACATGCCAGGAAAATATTTAATTTGAAAAGAATTAGCAAATAAAGATAGTATTTAATGAGGAATATTAATATTTAAATCCCCTCTCTAATTTAGCAGAATTCTACAATATGATCAACAAAACCCTAAATATATTAATACATTAAGCTTCTTGAGTGATTTGACACCCAACATGCCAGGAAAATATTTAATTTAAAAAAAATTAGCAAATAAAGAAAGTAATTAATGAGGAATATTAATAATTAAATCCCCCCTCTAATTTAGCAGAATTCTACAATATGATCAACAAGACTCTAAAAATATGAAATCATTCAGTTTCATGAGTGTTTTGACACCCAACATGCCAGGAAAATATTTAATTTAAAAAAAATTAGCAAATAAAGAAAGTATTTAATGAGGAATATTAATATTTAAATCCCCCCTCTAATTTAGTAGAATTCTACAATATGGTCAACAAATCCTAAAAAATATTAAATCATTCAGCTTCATGAGTGTTTTGACACCCAACATGCCAGGAAAATATTTAATTTAAAAAAAATTAGCAAATAAAGAAAGTATTTAATGAGGAATATTAATATTTAAATCCCCCCTTTAATTTAGCAGAATTCTACAATATGATAAACAAAACCCTAAATATATTAATACATTAAGCTTCTTGAGTGATTTGACACCCAACATGCCAGGAAAATATTTAATTTAAAAAAAATTAACGAATAAAGAAAGTATTTAATGAGGAATATTAATATTTAAATCCCCCCTCTAATTTAGTAGAATTCTACAATATGGTCAACAAATCCTAAAAAATATTAAATCATTCAGCTTCATGAGTGTTTTGAAACCCAACATGCCAGGAAAATAATTTATTTGAAAAAAATTAGCAAATAAAGAAAGTATTTAATGAGGAATATTAATATTTAAATCCCCCCTCTAATTTAGCAGAATTCTACAATATGATCAACAACACCCAAAAAATATTAAATCATTCAGCTTCATGAGTGTTTTGACACCCAACATGCCAGGAAAATATTTAATTTAAAAAAAATTAGCAATTAAAGAAAGTATTTAATGAGGAATATTAATATTTAAATCCCCCCTCTAATTTAGTAGAATTCTACAATATGGTCAACAAATCCTAAAAAATATTAAATCATTCAGCTTCATGAGTGTTTTGACACCCAACATGCCAGGAAAATATTTAATTTGAAAAAAATTAGCAAATAAAGAAAGTATTTAATGAGGAATATTAATATTTAAATCCCCCCTCTAATTTAGCAGAATTCTACAATATGGTCAACAACACCCAAAAAATATTAAATCATTCAGCTTCATGAGTGTTTTGAAACCCAACATGCCAGGAAAATAATTAATTTGAAAAAAATTAGCAAATAAAGAAAGTATTTAATGAGGAATATTAATATTTAAATCCCCCCTCTAATTTAGCAGAATTTTACAATATGATCAACAACACCCAAAAAATATTAAATCATTCAGCTTCATGAGTGTTTTGACACCCAACATGCCAGGAAAATATTTAATTTAAAAAAAATTAGCAAATAAAGAAAGTATTTAATGAGGAATATTAATATTTAAATCCCCCCTTTAATTTAGCAGAATTCTACAATATGATAAACAAAACCCTAAATATATTAATACATTAAGCTTCTTGAGTGATTTGACACCCAACATGCCAGGAAAATATTTAATTTAAAAAAAATTAACAAATAAAGAAAGTATTTAATGAGGAATATTAATATTTAAATCCCCCCTCTAATTTAGCAGAATTCTACAATATGATCAACAAAACCCTAAATATATTAATACATTAAGCTTCTTGAGTGATTTGACACCCAACATGCCAGGAAAATATTTAATTTAAAAAAAATTAGCAAATAAAGAAAGTAATTAATGAGGAATATTAATATTTAAATCCCCCCTCTAATTTAGCAGAATTCTACAATATGATCAACAAGACTCTAAAAATATTAAATCATTCAGTTTCATGAGTGTTTTGACACCCAACATGCCAGGAAAATATTTAATTTAAAAAAAATTAGCAAATAAAGAAAGTATTTAATGAGGAATATTAATATTTAAATCCCCCCTCTAATTTAGTAGAATTCTACAATATGGTCAACAAATCCTAAAAAATATTAAATCATTCAGCTTCATGAGTGTTTTGACACCCAACATGCCAGGAAAATATTTAATTTGAAAAGAATTAGCAAATAAAGATAGTATTTAATGAGGAATATTAATATTTAAATCCCCTCTCTAATTTAGCAGAATTCTACAATATGATCAACAAAACCCTAAATATATTAATACATTAAGCTTCTTGAGTGATTTGACACCCAACATGCCAGGAAAATATTTAATTTAAAAAAAATTAGCAAATAAAGAAAGTAATTAATGAGGAATATTAATAATTAAATCCCCCCTCTAATTTAGCAGAATTCTACAATATGATCAACAAGACTCTAAAAATATTAAATCATTCAGTTTCATGAGTGTTTTGACACCCAACATGCCAGGAAAATATTTAATTTAAAAAAAATTAGCAAATAAAGAAAGTATTTAATGAGGAATATTAATATTTAAATCCCCCCTCTAATTTAGTAGAATTCTACAATATGGTCAACAAATCCTAAAAAATATTAAATCATTCAGCTTCATGAGTGTTTTGACACCCAACATGCCAGGAAAATATTTAATTTGAAAAAAATTAGCAAATAAAGAAAGTATTTAATGAGGAATATTAATATTTAAATCCCCCCTCTAATTTAGCAGAATTCTACAATATGATCAACAACACCCAAAAAATATTAAATCATTCAGCTTCATGAGTGTTTTGAAACCCAACATGCCAGGAAAATAATTAATTTGAAAAAAATTAGCAAATAAAGAAAGTATTTAATGAGGAATATTAATATTTAAATCCCCCCTCTAATTTAGCAGAATTTTACAATATGATCAACAACACCCAAAAAATATTAAATCATTCAGCTTCATGAGTGTTTTGACACCCAACATGCCAGGAAAATATTTAATTTAAAAAAAATTAGCAAATAAAGAAAGTATTTAATGAGGAATATTAATATTTAAATCCCCCCTCTAATTTAGCAGAATTCTACAATATGATCAACAACACCAAAAAATATTAAATCATTCAGCTTCATGAGTGTTTTGAAACCCAACATGCCAGGAAAATAATTAATTTGAAAAAAATTAGCAAATAAAGAAAGTATTTAATGAGGAATATTAATATTTAAATCCCCCCTCTAATTTAGCAGAATTTTACAATATGATCAACAACACCCAAAAAATATTAAATCATTCAGCTTCATGAGTGTTTTGACACCCAACATGCCAGGAAAATATTTAATTTAAAAAAAATTAGCAAATAAAGAAAGTATTTAATGAGGAATATTAATATTTAAATCCCCCCTTTAATTTAGCAGAATTCTACAATATGATAAACAAAACCCTAAATATATTAATACATTAAGCTTCTTGAGTGATTTGACACCCAACATGCCAGGAAAATATTTAATTTAAAAAAAATTAGCAATTAAAGAAAGTATTTAATGAGGAATATTAATATTTAAATCCCCCCTCTAATTTAGTAGAATTCTACAATATGGTCAACAAATCCTAAAAAATATTAAATCATTCAGCTTCATGAGTGTTTTGACACCCAACATGCCAGGAAAATATTTAATTTGAAAAAAATTAGCAAATAAAGAAAGTATTTAATGAGGAATATTAATATTTAAATCCCCCCTCTAATTTAGCAGAATTCTACAATATGATAAACAAAACCCTAAATATATTAATACATTAAGCTTCTTGAGTGATTTGACACCCAACATGCCAGGAAAATATTTAATTTAAAAAAAATTAACAAATAAAGAAAGTATTTAATGAGGAATAATAATATTTAAATCCCCCCTCTAATTTAGCAGAATTCTACAATATGGTCAACAAAACCCTAAATATATTAATACATTAAGCTTCTTGAGTGATTTGACACCCAACATGCCAGGAAAATATTTAATTTAAAAAAAATTAGCAAATAAAGAAAGTAATTAATGAGGAATATTAATAATTAAATCCCCCCTCTAATTTAGCAGAATTCTACAATATGATCAACAAGACTCTAAAAATATGAAATCATTCAGTTTCATGAGTGTTTTGACACCCAACATGCCAGGAAAATATTTAATTTAAAAAAAATTAGCAAATAAAGAAAGTATTTAATGAGGAATATTAATATTTAAATCCCCCCTCTAATTTAGTAGAATTCTACAATATGGTCAACAAATCCTAAAAAATATTAAATCATTCAGCTTCATGAGTGTTTTGACACCCAACATGCCAGGAAAATATTTAATTTAAAAAAAATTAGCAAATAAAGAAAGTATTTAATGAGGAATATTAATATTTAAATCCCCCCTTTAATTTAGCAGAATTCTACAATATGATAAACAAAACCCTAAATATATTAATACATTAAGCTTCTTGAGTGATTTGACACCCAACATGCCAGGAAAATATTTAATTTAAAAAAAATTAACGAATAAAGAAAGTATTTAATGAGGAATATTAATATTTAAATCCCCCCTCTAATTTAGTAGAATTCTACAATATGGTCAACAAATCCTAAAAAATATTAAATCATTCAGCTTCATGAGTGTTTTGAAACCCAACATGCCAGGAAAATAATTTATTTGAAAAAAATTAGCAAATAAAGAAAGTATTTAATGAGGAATATTAATATTTAAATCCCCCCTCTAATTTAGCAGAATTCTACAATATGATCAACAACACCCAAAAAATATTAAATCATTCAGCTTCATGAGTGTTTTGACACCCAACATGCCAGGAAAATATTTAATTTAAAAAAAATTAGCAATTAAAGAAAGTATTTAATGAGGAATATTAATATTTAAATCCCCCCTCTAATTTAGTAGAATTCTACAATATGGTCAACAAATCCTAAAAAATATTAAATCATTCAGCTTCATGAGTGTTTTGACACCCAACATGCCAGGAAAATATTTAATTTGAAAAAAATTAGCAAATAAAGAAAGTATTTAATGAGGAATATTAATATTTAAATCCCCCCTCTAATTTAGCAGAATTCTACAATATGATCAACAACACCCAAAAAATATTAAATCATTCAACTTCATGAGTGTTTTGAAACCCAACATGCCAGGAAAATAATTAATTTGAAAAAAATTAGCAAATAAAGAAAGTATTTAATGAGGAATATTAATATTTAAATCCCCCCTCTAATTTAGCAGAATTTTACAATATGATCAACAACACCCAAAAAATATTAAATCATTCAGCTTCATGAGTGTTTTGACACCCAACATGCCAGGAAAATATTTAATTTAAAAAAAATTAGCAAATAAAGAAAGTATTTAATGAGGAATATTAATATTTAAATCCCCCCTTTAATTTAGCAGAATTCTACAATATGATAAACAAAACCCTAAATATATTAATACATTAAGCTTCTTGAGTGATTTGACACCCAACATGCCAGGAAAATATTTAATTTAAAAAAAATTAGCAAATAAAGAAAGTAATTAATGAGGAATATTAATATTTAAATCCCCCCTCTAATTTAGCAGAATTCTACAATATGATCAACAAGACTCTAAAAATATTAAATCATTCAGTTTCATGAGTGTTTTGACACCCAACATGCCAGGAAAATATTTAATTTAAAAAAAATTAGCAAATAAAGAAAGTATTTAATGAGGAATATTAATATTTAAATCCCCCCTCTAATTTAGTAGAATTCTACAATATGGTCAACAAATCCTAAAAAATATTAAATCATTCAGCTTCATGAGTGTTTTGACACCCAACATGCCAGGAAAATATTTAATTTGAAAAGAATTAGCAAATAAAGATAGTATTTAATGAGGAATATTAATATTTAAATCCCCTCTCTAATTTAGCAGAATTCTACAATATGATCAACAAAACCCTAAATATATTAATACATTAAGCTTCTTGAGTGATTTGACACCCAACATGCCAGGAAAATATTTAATTTAAAAAAAATTAGCAAATAAAGAAAGTAATTAATGAGGAATATTAATAATTAAATCCCCCCTCTAATTTAGCAGAATTCTACAATATGATCAACAAGACTCTAAAAATATGAAATCATTCAGTTTCATGAGTGTTTTGACACCCAACATGCCAGGAAAATATTTAATTTAAAAAAAATTAGCAAATAAAGAAAGTATTTAATGAGGAATATTAATATTTAAATCCCCCCTCTAATTTAGTAGAATTCTACAATATGGTCAACAAATCCTAAAAAATATTAAATCATTCAGCTTCATGAGTGTTTTGACACCCAACATGCCAGGAAAATATTTAATTTAAAAAAAATTAGCAAATAAAGAAAGTATTTAATGAGGAATATTAATATTTAAATCCCCCCTTTAATTTAGCAGAATTCTACAATATGATAAACAAAACCCTAAATATATTAATACATTAAGCTTCTTGAGTGATTTGACACCCAACATGCCAGGAAAATATTTAATTTAAAAAAAATTAACGAATAAAGAAAGTATTTAATGAGGAATATTAATATTTAAATCCCCCCTCTAATTTAGTAGAATTCTACAATATGGTCAACAAATCCTAAAAAATATTAAATCATTCAGCTTCATGAGTGTTTTGAAACCCAACATGCCAGGAAAATAATTTATTTGAAAAAAATTAGCAAATAAAGAAAGTATTTAATGAGGAATATTAATATTTAAATCCCCCCTCTAATTTAGCAGAATTCTACAATATGATCAACAAGACTCTAAAAATATTAAATCATTCAGTTTCATGAGTGTTTTGACACCCAACATGCCAGGAAAATATTTAATTTAAAAAAAATTAGCAAAGAAAGAAAGTATTTAATGAGGAATATTAATATTTAAATCCCCCCTCTAATTTAGTAGAATTCTACAATATGGTCAACAAATCCTAAAAAATATTAAATCATTCAGCTTCATGATTGTTTTGACACCCAACATGCCAGGAAAATATTTAATTTAAAAAAAATTAGCAAATAAAGAAAGTAATTAATGAGGAATATTAATAATTAAATCCCCCCTCTAATTTAGCAGAATTCTACAATATGATCAACAAGACTCTAAAAATATTAAATCATTCAGTTTCATGAGTGTTTTGACACCCAACATGCCAGGAAAATATTTAATTTAAAAAAAATTAGCAAATAAAGAAAGTATTTAATGAGGAATATTAATATTTAAATCCCCCCTCTAATTTAGTAGAATTCTACAATATGGTCAACAAATCCTAAAAAATATTAAATCATTCAGCTTCATGAGTGTTTTGACACCCAACATGCCAGGAAAATATTTAATTTGAAAAAAATTAGCAAATAAAGAAAGTATTTAATGAGGAATATTAATATTTAAATCCCCCCTCTAATTTAGCAGAATTCTACAATATGATCAACAACACCCAAAAAATATTAAATCATTCAGCTTCATGAGTGTTTTGAAACCCAACATGCCAGGAAAATAATTAATTTGAAAAAAATTAGCAAATAAAGAAAGTATATAATGAGGAATATTAATATTTAAATCCCCCCTCTAATTTAGCAGAATTTTACAATATGATCAACAACACCCAAAAAATATTAAATCATTCAGCTTCATGAGTGTTTTGACACCCAACATGCCAGGAAAATATTTAATTTAAAAAAAATTAGCAAATAAAGAAAGTATTTAATGAGGAATATTAATATTTAAATCCCCCCTTTAATTTAGCAGAATTCTACAATATGATAAACAAAACCCTAAATATATTAATACATTAAGCTTCTTGAGTGATTTGACACCCAACATGCCAGGAAAATATTTAATTTAAAAAAAATTAACAAATAAAGAAAGTATTTAATGAGGAATATTAATATTTAAATCCCCCCTCTAATTTAGTAGAATTCTACAATATGGTCAACAAATCCTAAAAAATATTAAATCATTCAGCTTCATGAGTGTTTTGAAACCCAACATGCCAGGAAAATAATTTATTTGAAAAAAATTAGCAAATAAAGAAAGTATTTAATGAGGAATATTAATATTTAAATCCCCCCTCTAATTTAGCAGAATTCTACAATATGATCAACAACACCCAAAAAATATTAAATCATTCAGCTTCATGAGTGTTTTGACACCCAACATGCCAGAAAAATATTTAATTTAAAAAAAATTAGCAATTAAAGAAAGTATTTAATGAGGAATATTAATATTTAAATCCCCCCTCTAATTTAGTAGAATTCTACAATATGGTCAACAAATCCTAAAAAATATTAAATCATTCAGCTTCATGAGTGTTTTGACACCCAACATGCCAGGAAAATATTTAATTTGAAAAAAATTAGCAAATAAAGAAATTATTTAATGAGGAATATTAATATTTTAATCCCCCCTCTAATTTAGCAGAATTCTACAATATGATCAACAACACCCAAAAAATATTAAATCATTCAGCTTCATGAGTGTTTTGAAACCCAACATGCCAGGAAAATAATTAATTTGAAAAAAATTAGCAAATAAAGAAAGTATTTAATGAGGAATATTAATATTTAAATCCCCCCTCTAATTTAGCAGAATTTTACAATATGATCAACAACACCCAAAAAATATTAAATCATTCAGCTTCATGAGTGTTTTGACACCCAACATGCCAGGAAAATATTTAATTTAAAAAAAATTAGCAAATAAAGAAAGTATTTAATGAGGAATATTAATATTTAAATCCCCCCTTTAATTTAGCAGAATTCTACAATATGATAAACAAAACCCTAAATATATTAATACATTAAGCTTCTTGAGTGATTTGACACCCAACATGCCAGGAAAATATTTAATTTAAAAAAAATTAACAAATAAAGAAAGTATTTAATGAGGAATATTAATATTTAAATCCCCCCTCTAATTTAGTAGAATTCTACAATATGGTCAACAAATCCTAAAAAATATTAAATCATTCAGCTTCATGAGTGTTTTGAAACCCAACATGCCTGGAAAATAATTTATTTGAAAAAAATTAGCAAATAAAGAAAGTATTTAATGAGGAATATTAATATTTAAATCCCCCCTCTAATTTAGCAGAATTCTACAATATGATCAACAACACCCAAAAAATATTAAATCATTCAGCTTCATGAGTGTTTTGACACCCAACATGCCAGGAAAATATTTAATTTAAAAAAAATTAGCAAATAAAGAAAGTATTTAATGAGGAATATTAATATTTAAATCCCCCCTCTAATTTAGCAGAATTCTACAATATGATCAACAAAACCCTAAATATATTAATACATTAAGCTTCTTGAGTGATTTGACACCCAACATGCCAGGAAAATATTTAATTTAAAAAAAATTAGCAAATAAAGAAAGTAATTAATGAGGAATATTAATATTTAAATCCCCCCTCTTATTTAGCAGAATTCTACAATATGATCAACAAGACTCTAAAAATATTAAATCATTCAGTTTCATGAGTGTTTTGACACCCAACATGCCAGGAAAATATTTAATTTAAAAAAAATTAGCAAATAAAGAAAGTAATTAATGAGGAATATTAATATTTAAATCCCCCCTCTTATTTAGCAGAATTCTACAATATGATCAACAAGACTCTAAAAATATTAAATCATTCAGTTTCATGAGTGTTTTGACACCCAACATGCCAGGAAAATATTTAATTTAAAAAAAATTAGCAAATAAAGAAAGTATTTAATGAGGAATATTAATATTTAAATCCCCCCTCTAATTTAGCAGAATTCTACAATATGATCAACAAAACCCTAAATATATTAATACATTAAGCTTCTTGAGTGATTTGACACCCAACATGCCAGGAAAATATTTAATTTAAAAAAAATTAGCAAATAAAGAAAGTAATTAATGAGGAATATTAATATTTAAATCCCCCCTCTAATTTAGCAGAATTCTACAATATGATCAACAAGACTCTAAAAATATTAAATCATTCAGTTTCATGAGTGTTTTGACACCCAACATGCCAGGAAAATATTTAATTTAAAAAAAATTAGCAAATAAAGAAAGTATTTAATGAGGAATATTAATATTTAAATCCCCCCTCTAATTTAGCAGAATTCTACAATATGATCAACAAAACCCTAAATATATTAATACATTAAGCTTCTTGAGTGATTTGACACCCAACATGCCAGGAAAATATTTAATTTAAAAAAAATTAGCAAATAAAGAAAGTATTTAATGAGGAATATTAATATTTAAATCCCCCCTCTAATTTAGCAGAATTCTACAATATGATCAACAACACCCAAAAAATATTAAATCATTCAGCTTCATGAGTGTTTTGACACCCAACATGCCAGGAAAATATTTAATTTAAAAAAAATTAGCAAATAAAGAAAGTATTTAATGAGGAATATTAATATTTAAATCCCCCCTCTAATTTAGCAGAATTCTACAATATGATCAACAAAACCCTAAATATATTAATACATTAAGCTTCTTGAGTGATTTGACACCCAACATGCCAGGAAAATATTTAATTTAAAAAAAATTAGCAAATAAAGAAAGTAATTAATGAGGAATATTAATATTTAAATCCCCCCTCTTATTTAGCAGAATTCTACAATATGATCAACAAGACTCTAAAAATATTAAATCATTCAGTTTCATGAGTGTTTTGACACCCAACATGCCAGGAAAATATTTAATTTAAAAAAAATTAGCAAATAAAGAAAGTATTTAATGAGGAATATTAATATTTAAATCCCCCCTCTAATTTAGCAGAATTCTACAATATGATCAACAAAACCCTAAATATATTAATACATTAAGCTTCTTGAGTGATTTGACACCCAACATGCCAGGAAAATATTTAATTTAAAAAAAATTAGCAAATAAAGAAAGTAATTAATGAGGAATATTAATATTTAAATCCCCCCTCTAATTTAGCAGAATTCTACAATATGATCAACAAGACTCTAAAAATATTAAATCATTCAGTTTCATGAGTGTTTTGACACCCAACATGCCAGGAAAATATTTAATTTGAAAAGAATTAGCAAATAAAGATAGTATTTAATGAGGAATATTAATATTTAAATCCCCTCTCTAATTTAGCAGAATTCTACAATATGATCAACAAAACCCTAAATATATTAATACATTAAGCTTCATGAGTGTTTTGAAACCCAACATGCCAGGAAAATAATTAATTTGAAAAAAATTAGCAAATAAAGAATGTATTTAATGAGGAATATTAATATTTAAATCCCCCCTCTAATTTAGCAGAATTTTACAATATGATCAACAACACCCAAAAAATATTAAATCATTCAGCTTCATGAGTGTTTTGACACCCAACATGCCAGGAAAATATTTAATTTAAAAAAAATTAGCAAATGAAGAAAGTATTTAATGAGGAATATTAATATTTAAATCCCCCCTTTAATTTAGCAGAATTCTACAATATGATAAACAAAACCCTAAATATATTAATACATTAAGCTTCTTGAGTGATTTGACACCCAACATGCCAGGAAAATATTTAATTTAAAAAAAATTAACAAATAAAGAAAGTATTTAATGAGGAATATTAATATTTAAATCCCCCCTCTAATTTAGTAGAATTCTACAATATGGTCAACAAATCCTAAAAAATATTAAATCATTCAGCTTCATGAGTGTTTTGAAACCCAACATGCCAGGAAAATAATTTATTTGAAAAAAATTAGCAAATAAAGAAAGTATTTAATGAGGAATATTAATATTTAAATCCCCCCTCTAATTTAGCAGAATTCTACAATATGATCAACAACACCCAAAAAATATTAAATCATTCAGCTTCATGAGTGTTTTGACACCCAACATGCCAGGAAAATATTTAATTTAAAAAAAATTAGCAAATAAAGAAAGTATTTAATGAGGAATATTAATATTTAAATCCCCCCTCTAATTTAGCAGAATTCTACAATATGATCAACAAAACCCTAAATATATTAATACATTAAGCTTCTTGAGTGATTTGACACCCAACATGCCAGGAAAATATTTAATTTAAAAAAAATTAGCAAATAAAGAAAGTAATTAATGAGGAATATTAATATTTAAATCCCCCCTCTTATTTAGCAGAATTCTACAATATGATCAACAAGACTCTAAAAATATTAAATCATTCAGTTTCATGAGTGTTTTGACACCCAACATGCCAGGAAAATATTTAATTTAAAAAAAATTAGCAAATAAAGAAAGTATTTAATGAGGAATATTAATATTTAAATCCCCCCTCTAATTTAGCAGAATTCTACAATATGATCAACAAAACCCTAAATATATTAATACATTAAGCTTCTTGAGTGATTTGACACCCAACATGCCAGGAAAATATTTAATTTAAAAAAAATTAGCAAATAAAGAAAGTAATTAATGAGGAATATTAATATTTAAATCCCCCCTCTAATTTAGCAGAATTCTACAATATGATCAACAAGACTCTAAAAATATTAAATCATTCAGTTTCATGAGTGTTTTGACACCCAACATGCCAGGAAAATATTTAATTTAAAAAAAATTAGCAAATAAAGAAAGTATTTAATGAGGAATATTAATATTTAAATCCCCCCTCTAATTTAGCAGAATTTTACAATATGATCAACAACACCCAAAAAATATTAAATCATTCAGCTTCATGAGTGTTTTGACACCCAACATGCCAGGAAAATATTTAATTTAAAAAAAATTAGCAAATAAAGAAAGTATTTAATGAGGAATATTAATATTTAAATCCCCCCTCTAATTTAACAGAATTCTACAATATTATAAACAAAACCCTAAATATATTAATACATTAAGCTTCTTGAGTGATTTGACACCCAACATGCCAGGAAAATATTTAATTTAAAAAAAATTAACAAATAAAGAAAGTATTTAATGAGGAATATTAATATTTAAATCCCCCCTCTAATTTAGTAGAATTCTACAATATGATCAACAACACCCAAAAAATATTAAATCATTCAGCTTCATGAGTGTTTTGACACCCAACATGCCAGGAAAATATTTAATTTAAAAAAAATTAGCAATTAAAGAAAGTATTTAATGAGGAATATTAATATTTAAATCCCCCCTCTAATTTAGTAGAATTCTACAATATGGTCAACAAATCCTAAAAAATATTAAATCATTCAGCTTCATGAGTGTTTTGACACCCAACATGCCAGGAAAATATTTAATTTGAAAAAAATTAGCAAATAAAGAAAGTATTTAATGAGGAATATTAATATTTAAATCCCCCCTCTAATTTAGCAGAATTTTACAATATGATCAACAACACCCAAAAAATATTAAATCATTCAGCTTCATGAGTGTTTTGACACCCAACATGCCAGGAAAATATTTAATTTAAAAAAAATTAGCAAATAAAGAAAGTATTTAATGAGGAATATTAATATTTAAATCCCCCCTCTAATTTAACAGAATTCTACAATATTATAAACAAAACCCTAAATATATTAATACATTAAGCTTCTTGAGTGATTTGACACCCAACATGCCAGGAAAATATTTAATTTAAAAAAAATTAACAAATAAAGAAAGTATTTAATGAGGAATATTAATATTTAAATCCCCCCTCTAATTTAGTAGAATTCTACAATATGGTCAACAAATCCTAAAAAATATTAAATCATTCAGCTTCAAGAGTGTTTTGAAACCCAACATGCCAGGAAAATATTTAATTTAAAAAAAATTAGCAAAGAAAGAAAGTATTTAATGAGGAATATTAATATTTAAATCCCCCCTCTAATTTAGTAGAATTCTACAATATGGTCAACAAATCCTAAAAAATATTAAATCATTCAGCTTCATGATTGTTTTGACACCCAACATGCCAGGAAAATATTTAATTTAAAAAAAATTAGCAAAGAAAGAAAGTATTTAATGAGGAATATTAATATTTAAATCCCCCCTCTAATTTAGTAGAATTCTACAATATGGCCAACAAATCCTGAAAAATATTAAATCATTCAGCTTCATGAGTGTTTTGACACCCAACATGCCAGGAAAATATTTAATTTGAAAAAAATTAGCAAATAAAGAAAGTATTTAATGAGGAATATTAATATTTAAATCCCCCCTCTAATTTAGCAGAATTCTACAATATGATCAACAACACCCAAAAAATATTAAATCATTCAGCTTCATGAGTGTTTTGACACCGAACATGCCAGGAATATATTTAATTTAAAACAAATTAGCAAATAAAGAAAGTATTTAATGAGGAATATTAATATTTAAATCCCCCCTCTAATTTAGCAGAATTCTACAATATGATCAACAAAACCCTAAATATATTAATACATTAAGCTTCTTGAGTGTTTTGAAACCCAACATGCCAGGAAAATAATTAATTTGAAAAAAATTAGCAAATAAAGAAAGTATTTAATTAGGAATATTAATATTTAAATCCCCCCTCTAATTTAGCAGAATTTTACAATATTATCAACAACACCCAAAAAATATTAAATCATTCAGCTTCATGAGTGTTTTGACACCCAACATGCCAGGAAAATATTTAATTTAAAAAAAATTAGCAAATAAAGAAAGTATTTAATGAGGAATATTAATATTTAAATCCCCCCTCTAATTTAACAGAATTCTACAATATTATAAACAAAACCCTAAATATATTAATACATTAAGCTTCTTGAGTGATTTGACACCCAACATGCCAGGAAAATATTTAATTTAAAAAAAATTAGCAAATAAAGATAGTATTTAATGAGGAATATTAATATTTAAATCCCCTCTCTAATTTAGCAGAATTCTACAATATGATCAACAAAACCCTAAATATATTAATACATTAAGCTTCTTGAGTGATTTGACACCCAACATGCCAGGAAAATATTTAATTTAAAAAAAATTAGCAAAGAAAGAAAGTATTTAATGAGGAATATTAATATTTAAATCCCCCCTCTAATTTAGTAGAATTCTACAATATGGTCAACAAATCCTAAAAAATATTAAATCATTCAGCTTCATGAGTGTTTTGACACCCAACATGCCAGGAAAATATTTAATTTGAAAAAAATTAGCAAATAAAGAAAGTATTTAATGAGGAATATTAATATTTAAATCCCCCCTCTAATTTAGTAGAATTCTACAATATGGTCAACAAATCCTAAAAAATATTAAATCATTCAGCTTCATGATTGTTTTGACACCCAACATGCCAGGAAAATATTTAATTTAAAACAAATTAGCAAATAAAGAAAGTAATTAATGAGGAATATTAATAATTAAATCCCCCCTCTAATTTAGCAGAATTCTACAATATGATCAACAAGACTCTAAAAATATTAAATCATTCAGTTTCATGAGTGTTTTGACACCCAACATGCCAGGAAAATATTTAATTTAAAAAAAATTAACAAATAAAGAAAGTATTTAATGAGGAATATTAATATTTAAATCCCCCCTCTAATTTAGTAGAATTCTACAATATGGTCAACAAATCCTAAAAAATATTAAATCATTCAGCTTCATGAGTGTTTTGAAACCCAACATGCCAGGAAAATAATTTATTTGAAAAAAATTAGCAAATAAAGAAAGTATTTAATGAGGAATATTAATATTTAAATCCCCCCTCTAATTTAGCAGAATTCTACAATATGATCAACAACACCCAAAAAATATTAAATCATTCAGCTTCATGAGTGTTTTGACACCCAACATGCCAGGAAAATATTTAATTTAAAAAAAATTAGCAAATAAAGAAAGTATTTAATGAGGAATATTAATATTTAAATCCCCCCTCTAATTTAGCAGAATTCTACAATATGATCAACAAAACCCTAAATATATTAATACATTAAGCTTCTTGAGTGATTTGACACCCAACATGCCAGGAAAATATTTAATTTAAAAAAAATTAGCAAATAAAGAAAGTAATTAATGAGGAATATTAATAATTAAATCCCCCCTCTAATTTAGCAGAATTCTACAATATGATCAACAAGACTCTAAAAATATTAAATCATTCAGTTTCATGAGTGTTTTGACACCCAACATGCCAGGAAAATATTTAATTTAAAAAAAATTAGCAAATAAAGAAAGTATTTAATGAGGAATATTAATATTTAAATCCCCCCTCTAATTTAGCAGAATTCTACAATATGATCAACAAAACCCTAAATATATTAAATCATTCAGCTTCATGAGTGTTTTGACACCCAACATGCCAGGAAAATATTTAATTTGAAAAAAATTAGCAAATAAAGAAAGTATTTAATGAGGAATATTAATATTTAAATCCCCCCTCTAATTTAGCAGAATTCTACAATATGATCAACAAGACTCTAAAAATATTAAATCATTCAGTTTCATGAGTGTTTTGACACCCAACATGCCAGGAAAATATTTAATTTAAAAAAAATTAGCAAATAAAGAAAGTATTTAATGAGGAATATTAATATTTAAATCCCCCCTCTAATTTAGTAGAATTCTACAATATGGTCAACAAATCCTAAAAAATATTAAATCATTCAGCTTCATGAGTGTTTTGACACCCAACATGCCAGGAAAATATTTAATTTGAAAAGAATTAGCAAATAAAGATAGTATTTAATGAGGAATATTAATATTTAAATCCCCCCTCTAATTTAGTAGAATTCTACAATATGGTCAACAAATCCTAAAAAATATTAAATCATTCAGCTTCATGAGTGTTTTGACACCCAACATGCCAGGAAAATATTTAATTTGAAAAGAATTAGCAAATAAAGATAGTATTTAATGAGGAATATTAATATTTAAATCCCCTCTCTAATTTAGCAGAATTCTACAATATGATCAACAAAACCCTAAATATATTAATACATTAAGCTTCTTGAGTGATTTGACACCCAACATGCCAGGAAAATATTTAATTTAAAAAAAATTAGCAAATAAAGAAAGTAATTAATGAGGAATATTAATAATTAAATCCCCCCTCTAATTTAGCAGAATTCTACAATATGATCAACAAGACTCTAAAAATATTAAATCATTCAGTTTCATGAGTGTTTTGACACCCAACATGCCAGGAAAATATTTAATTTAAAAAAAATTAACAAATAAAGAAAGTATTTAATGAGGAATATTAATATTTAAATCCCCCCTCTAATTTAGTAGAATTCTACAATATGATCAACAACACCCAAAAAATATTAAATCATTCAGCTTCATGAGTGTTTTGACACCCAACATGCCAGGAAAATATTTAATTTAAAAAAAATTAGCAATTAAAGAAAGTATTTAATGAGGAATATTAATATTTAAATCCCCCCTCTAATTTAGTAGAATTCTACAATATGGTCAACAAATCCTAAAAAATATTAAATCATTCAGCTTCATGAGTGTTTTGACACCCAACATGCCAGGAAAATATTTAATTTGAAAAAAATTAGCAAATAAAGAAAGTATTTAATGAGGAATATTAATATTTAAATCCCCCCTCTAATTTAGCAGAATTCTACAATATGATCAACAAAACCCTAAATATATTAATACATTAAGCTTCTTGAGTGATTTGACACCCAACATGCCAGGAAAATATTTAATTTAAAAAAAATTAGCAAAGAAAGAAAGTATTTAATGAGGAATATTAATATTTAAATCCCCCCTCTAATTTAGTAGAATTCTACAATATGGTCAACAAATCCTAAAAAATATTAAATCATTCAGCTTCATGAGTGTTTTGACACCCAACATGCCAGGAAAATATTTAATTTGAAAAAAATTAGCAAATAAAGAAAGTATTTAATGAGGAATATTAATATTTAAATCCCCCCTCTAATTTAGTAGAATTCTACAATATGGTCAACAAATCCTAAAAAATATTAAATCATTCAGCTTCATGATTGTTTTGACACCCAACATGCCAGGAAAATATTTAATTTAAAACAAATTAGCAAATAAAGAAAGTAATTAATGAGGAATATTAATAATTAAATCCCCCCTCTAATTTAGCAGAATTCTACAATATGATCAACAAGACTCTAAAAATATTAAATCATTCAGTTTCATGAGTGTTTTGACACCCAACATGCCAGGAAAATATTTAATTTAAAAAAAATTAGCAAATAAAGAAAGTATTTAATGAGGAATATTAATATTTAAATCCCCCCTTTAATTTAGCAGAATTCTACAATATGATAAACAAAACCCTAAATATATTAATACATTAAGCTTCTTGAGTGATTTGACACCCAACATGCCAGGAAAATATTTAATTTAAAAAAAATTAACAAATAAAGAAAGTATTTAATGAGGAATATTAATATTTAAATCCCCCCTCTAATTTAGTAGAATTCTACAATATGGTCAACAAATCCTAAAAAATATTAAATCATTCAGCTTCATGAGTGTTTTGAAACCCAACATGCCAGGAAAATAATTTATTTGAAAAAAATTAGCAAATAAAGAAAGTATTTAATGAGGAATATTAATATTTAAATCCCCCCTCTAATTTAGCAGAATTCTACAATATGATCAACAACACCCAAAAAATATTAAATCATTCAGCTTCATGAGTGTTTTGACACCCAACATGCCAGGAAAATATTTAATTTAAAAAAAATTAGCAAATAAAGAAAGTATTTAATGAGGAATATTAATATTTAAATCCCCCCTCTAATTTAGCAGAATTCTACAATATGATCAACAAAACCCTAAATATATTAATACATTAAGCTTCTTGAGTGATTTGACACCCAACATGCCAGGAAAATATTTAATTTAAAAAAAATTAGCAAATAAAGAAAGTAATTAATGAGGAATATTAATAATTAAATCCCCCCTCTAATTTAGCAGAATTCTACAATATGATCAACAAGACTCTAAAAATATTAAATCATTCAGTTTCATGAGTGTTTTGACACCCAACATGCCAGGAAAATATTTAATTTAAAAAAAATTAGCAAATAAAGAAAGTATTTAATGAGGAATATTAATATTTAAATCCCCCCTCTAATTTAGCAGAATTCTACAATATGATCAACAAAACCCTAAATATATTAAATCATTCAGCTTCATGAGTGTTTTGACACCCAACATGCCAGGAAAATATTTAATTTGAAAAAAATTAGCAAATAAAGAAAGTATTTAATGAGGAATATTAATATTTAAATCCCCCCTCTAATTTAGCAGAATTCTACAATATGATCAACAAGACTCTAAAAATATTAAATCATTCAGTTTCATGAGTGTTTTGACACCCAACATGCCAGGAAAATATTTAATTTAAAAAAAATTAGCAAATAAAGAAAGTATTTAATGAGGAATATTAATATTTAAATCCCCCCTCTAATTTAGTAGAATTCTACAATATGGTCAACAAATCCTAAAAAATATTAAATCATTCAGCTTCATGAGTGTTTTGACACCCAACATGCCAGGAAAATATTTAATTTGAAAAGAATTAGCAAATAAAGATAGTATTTAATGAGGAATATTAATATTTAAATCCCCCCTCTAATTTAGTAGAATTCTACAATATGGTCAACAAATCCTAAAAAATATTAAATCATTCAGCTTCATGAGTGTTTTGACACCCAACATGCCAGGAAAATATTTAATTTGAAAAGAATTAGCAAATAAAGATAGTATTTAATGAGGAATATTAATATTTAAATCCCCTCTCTAATTTAGCAGAATTCTACAATATGATCAACAAAACCCTAAATATATTAATACATTAAGCTTCTTGAGTGATTTGTCACCCAACATGCCAGGAAAATATTTAATTTAAAAAAAATTAGCAAATAAAGAAAGTAATTAATGAGGAATATTAATAATTAAATCCCCCCTCTAATTTAGCAGAATTCTACAATATGATCAACAAGACTCTAAAAATATTAAATCATTCAGTTTCATGAGTGTTTTGACACCCAACATGCCAGGAAAATATTTAATTTAAAAAAAATTAGCAAATAAAGAAAGTATTTAATGAGGAATATTAATATTTAAATCCCCCCTCTAATTTAGTAGAATTCTACAATATGGTCAACAAATCCTAAAAAATATTAAATCATTCAGCTTCATGAGTGTTTTGACACCCAACATGTCAGGAAAATAATTAATTTGAAAAAAATTAGCAAATAAAGAAAGTATTTAATGAGGAATATTAATATTTAAATCCCCCCTCTAATTTAGCAGAATTTTACAATATGATCAACAACACCCAAAAAATATTAAATCATTCAGCTTCATGAGTGTTTTGACACCCAACATGCCAGGAAAATATTTAATTTAAAAAAAATTAGCAAATAAAGAAAGTATTTAATGAGGAATATTAATATTTAAATCCCCCCTCTAATTTAACAGAATTCTACAATATTATAAACAAAACCCTAAATATATTAATACATTAAGCTTCTTGAGTGATTTGACACCCAACATGCCAGGAAAATATTTAATTTAAAAAAAATTAACAAATAAAGAAAGTATTTAATGAGGAATATTAATATTTAAATCCCCCCTCTAATTTAGTAGAATTCTACAATATGGTCAACAAATCCTAAAAAATATTAAATCATTCAGCTTCAAGAGTGTTTTGAAACCCAACATGCCAGGAAAATATTTAATTTAAAAAAAATTAGCAAAGAAAGAAAGTATTTAATGAGGAATATTAATATTTAAATCCCCCCTCTAATTTAGTAGAATTCTACAATATGGTCAACAAATCCTAAAAAATATTAAATCATTCAGCTTCATGATTGTTTTGACACCCAACATGCCAGGAAAATATTTAATTTAAAAAAAATTAGCAAAGAAAGAAAGTATTTAATGAGGAATATTAATATTTAAATCCCCCCTCTAATTTAGTAGAATTCTACAATATGGTCAACAAATCCTAAAAAATATTAAATCATTCAGCTTCATGATTGTTTTGACACCCAACATGCCAGGAAAATATTTAATTTAAAAAAAATTAGCAAAGAAAGAAAGTATTTAATGAGGAATATTAATATTTAAATCCCCCCTCTAATTTAGTAGAATTCTACAATATGGTCAACAAATCCTAAAAAATATTAAATCATTCAGCTTCATGAGTGTTTTGACACCCAACATGCCAGGAAAATATTTAATTTGAAAAGAATTAGCAAATAAAGATAGTATTTAATGAGGAATATTAATATTTAAATCCCCTCTCTAATTTAGCAGAATTCTACAATATGATCAACAAAACCCTAAATATATTAATACATTAAGCTTCTTGAGTGATTTGACACCCAACATGCCAGGAAAATATTTAATTTAAAAAAAATTAGCAAATAAAGAAAGTAATTAATGAGGAATATTAATAATTAAATCCCCCCTCTAATTTAGCAGAATTCTACAATATGATCAACAAGACTCTAAAAATATTAAATCATTCAGTTTCATGAGTGTTTTGACACCCAACATGCCAGGAAAATATTTAATTTAAAAAAAATTAGCAAATAAAGAAAGTATTTAATGAGGAATATTAATATTTAAATCCCCCCTCTAATTTAGTAGAATTCTACAATATGGTCAACAAATCCTAAAAAATATTAAATCATTCAGCTTCATGAGTGTTTTGACACCCAACATGTCAGGAAAATAATTAATTTGAAAAAAATTAGCAAATAAAGAAAGTATTTAATGAGGAATATTAATATTTAAATCCCCCCTCTAATTTAGCAGAATTTTACAATATGATCAACAACACCCAAAAAATATTAAATCATTCAGCTTCATGAGTGTTTTGACACCCAACATGCCAGGAAAATATTTAATTTAAAAAAAATTAGCAAATAAAGAAAGTATTTAATGAGGAATATTAATATTTAAATCCCCCCTCTAATTTAGTAGAATTCTACAATATGGTCAACAAATCCTAAAAAATATTAAATCATTCAGCTTCAAGAGTGTTTTGAAACCCAACATGCCAGGAAAATATTTAATTTAAAAAAAATTAGCAAAGAAAGAAAGTATTTAATGAGGAATATTAATATTTAAATCCCCCCTCTAATTTAGTAGAATTCTACAATATGGTCAACAAATCCTAAAAAATATTAAATCATTCAGCTTCATGATTGTTTTGACACCCAACATGCCAGGAAAATATTTAATTTAAAAAAAATTAGCAAAGAAAGAAAGTATTTAATGAGGAATATTAATATTTAAATCCCCCCTCTAATTTAGTAGAATTCTACAATATGGTCAACAAATCCTAAAAAATATTAAATCATTCAGCTTCATGATTGTTTTGACACCCAACATGCCAGGAAAATATTTAATTTAAAAAAAATTAGCAAAGAAAGAAAGTATTTAATGAGGAATATTAATATTTAAATCCCCCCTCTAATTTAGTAGAATTCTACAATATGGTCAACAAATCCTAAAAAATATTAAATCATTCAGCTTCATGAGTGTTTTGACACCCAACATGCCAGGAAAATATTTAATTTGAAAAAAATTATCAAATAAAGAAAGTATTTAATGAGGAATATTAATATTTAAATCCCCCCTCTAATTTAGCAGAATTCTACAATATGATCAACAACACCCAAAAAATATTAAATCATTCAGCTTCATGAGTGTTTTGACACCCAACATGCCAGGAATATATTTAATTTAAAACAAATTAGCAAATAAAGAAAGTATTTAATGAGGAATATTAATATTTAAATCCCCCCTCTAATTTAGCAGAATTCTACAATATGATCAACAAAACCCTAAATATATTAATACATTAAGCTTCTTGAGTGTTTTGACACCCAACATACCAGGAATATATTTAATTTAAAAAAAATTAGCAAATAAAGAAAGTATTTAATGAGGAATATTAATATTTAAATCCCCCCTCTAATTTAGCAGAATTCTACAATATGATCAACAACACCCAAAAAATATTAAATCATTCAGCTTCATGAGTGTTTTGAAACCCAACATGCCAGGAAAATATTTAATTTAAAAAAAATTAGCAAATAAAGATAGTATTTAATGAGGAATATTAATATTTAAATCCCCTCTCTAATTTAGCAGAATTCTACAATATGATCAACAAAACCCTAAATATATTAATACATTAAGCTTCTTGAGTGATTTGACACCCAACATGCCAGGAAAATATTTAATTTAAAAAAAATTAGCAAATAAAGAAAGTAATTAATGAGGAATATTTATATTTAAATCCCCCCTCTAATTTAGCAGAATTCTACAATATGATCAACAAGACTCTAAAAATATTAAATCATTCAGTTTCATGAGTGTTTTGACACCCAACATGCCAGGAAAATATTTAATTTAAAAAAAATTAGCAAATAAAGAAAGTATTTAATGAGGAATATTAATATTTAAATCCCCCCTCTAATTTAGTAGAATTCTACAATATGGTCAACAAATCCTAAAAAATATTAAATCATTCAGCTTCTTGAGTGATTTGACACCCAACATGCCAGGAAAATATTTAATTTAAAAAAAATTAGCAAATAAAGATAGTATTTAATGAGGAATATTAATATTTAAATCCCCTCTCTAATTTAGCAGAATTCTACAATATGATCAACAAAACCCTAAATATATTAATACATTAAGCTTCTTGAGTGATTTGACACCCAACATGCCAGGAAAATATTTAATTTAAAAAAAATTAGCAAATAAAGAAAGTATTTAATGAGGAATATTAATATTTAAATCCCCCTTCTAATTTAGTAGAATTCTACAATATGGTCAACAAATCCTAAAAAATATTAAATCATTCAGCTTCATGAGTGTTTTGACACCCAACATGCCAGGAAAATATTTAATTTGAAAAGAATTAGCAAATAAAGATAGTATTTAATGAGGAATATTAATATTTAAATCCCCTCTCTAATTTAGCAGAATTCTACAATATGATCAACAAAACCCTAAATATATTAATACATTAAGCTTCTTGAGTGATTTGACACCCAACATGCCAGGAAAATATTTAATTTAAAAAAAATTAGCAAATAAAGAAAGTATTTAATGAGGAATATTAATATTTAAATCCCCCCTCTAATTTAGTAGAATTCTACAATATGGTCAACAAATCCTAAAAAATATTAAATCATTCAGCTTCATGAGTGTTTTGACACCCAACATGCCAGGAAAATATTTAATTTGAAAAAAATTAGCAAATAAAGAAAGTATTTAATGAGGAATATTAATATTTAAATCCCCCCTCTAATTTAGCAGAATTCTACAATATGATCAACAACACCCAAAAAATATTAAATCATTCAGCTTCATGAGTGTTTTCAAACCCAACATGCCAGGAAAATAATTAATTTGAAAAAAATTAGCAAATAAAGAAAGTATTTAATGAGGAATATTAATATTTAAATCCCCCCTCTAATTTAGTAGAATTCTACAATATGGTCAACAAATCCTAAAAAATTTTAATCATTCAGCTTCATGATTGTTTTGACACCCAACATGCCAGGAAAATATTTAATTTAAAACAAATTAGCAAATAAAGAAAGTAATTAATGAGGAATATTAATAATTAAATCCCCCCTCTAATTTAGCAGAATTCTACAATATGATCAACAAGACTCTAAAAATATTAAATCATTCAGTTTCATGAGTGTTTTGACACCCAACATGCCAGGAAAATATTTAATTTAAAAAAAATTAGCAAATAAAGAAAGTATTTAATGAGGAATATTAATATTTAAATCCCCCCTTTAATTTAGCAGAATTCTACAATATGATAAACAAAACCCTAAATATATTAATACATTAAGCTTCTTGAGTGATTTGACACCCAACATGCCAGGAAAATATTTAATTTAAAAAAAATTAACAAATAAAGAAAGTATTTAATGAGGAATATTAATATTTAAATCCCCCCTCTAATTTAGTAGAATTCTACAATATGGTCAACAAATCCTAAAAAATATTAAATCATTCAGCTTCATGAGTGTTTTGAAACCCAACATGCCAGGAAAATAATTTATTTGAAAAAAATTAGCAAATAAAGAAAGTATTTAATGAGGAATATTAATATTTAAATCCCCCATCTAATTTAGCAGAATTCTACAATATGATCAACAACACCCAAAAAATTTTAAATCATTCAGCTTCATGAGTGTTTTGACACCCAACATGCCAGGAAAATATTTAATTTAAAAAAAATTAGCAAATAAAGAAAGTATTTAATGAGGAATATTAATATTTAAATCCCCCCTCTAATTTAGCAGAATTCTACAATATGATCAACAAAACCCTAAATATATTAATACATTAAGCTTCTTGAGTGATTTGACACCCAACATGCCAGGAAAATATTTAATTTAAAAAAAATTAGCAAATAAAGAAAGTAATTAATGAGGAATATTAATAATTAAATCCCCCCTCTAATTTAGCAGAATTCTACAATATGATCAACAAGACTCTAAAAATATTAAATCATTCAGTTTCATGAGTGTTTTGTCACCCAACATGCCAGGAAAATATTTAATTTAAAAAAAATTAGCAAATAAAGAAAGTATTTAATGAGGAATATTAATATTTAAATCCCCCCTCTAATTTAGCAGAATTCTACAATATGATCAACAAAACCCTAAATATATTAAATCATTCAGCTTCATGAGTGTTTTGACACCCAACATGCCAGGAAAATATTTAATTTGAAAAAAATTAGCAAATAAAGATAGTATTTAATGAGGAATATTAATATTTAAATCCCCTCTCTAATTTAAAAGAATTCTACAATATGATCAACAAAACCCTAAATATATTAATACATTAAGCTTCTTGAGTGATTTGACACCCAACATGCCAGGAAAATATTTAATTTAAAAAAAATTAGCAAATAAAGAAAGTATTTAATGAGGAATATTAATATTTAAATCCCCCCTCTAATTTAGTAGAATTCTACAATATGGTCAACAAATCCTAAAAAATATTAAATCATTCAGCTTCATGAGTGTTTTGACACCCAACATGCCAGGAAAATATTTAATTTGAAAAAAATTAGCAAATAAAGAAAGTATTTAATGAGGAATATTAATATTTAAATCCCCCCTCTAATTTAGCAGAATTCTACAATATGATCAACAACACCCAAAAAATATTAAACCATTCAGCTTCATGAGTGTTTTGAAACCCAACATGCCAGGAAAATAATTAATTTGAAAAAAATTAGCAAATAAAGAAAGTATTTAATGAGGAATATTAATATTTAAATCCCCCCTCTAATTTAGCAGAATTTTACAATATGATCAACAACACCCAAAAAATATTAAATCATTCAGCTTCATGAGTGTTTTGACACCCAACATGCCAGGAAAATATTTAATTTAAAAAAAATTAGCAAATAAAGAAAGTATTTAATGAGGAATATTAATATTTAAATCCCCCCTCTAATTTAACAGAATTCTACAATATTATAAACAAAACCCTAAATATATTAATACATTAAGCTTCTTGAGTGATTTGACACCCAACATGCTAGGAAAATATTTAATTTAAAAAAAATTAACAAATAAAGAAAGTATTTAATGAGGAATATTAATATTTAAATCCCCCCTCTAATTTAGTAGAATTCTACAATATGGTCAACAAATCCTAAAAAATATTAAATCATTCAGCTTCATGAGTGTTTTGAAACCCAACATGCCAGGAAAATATTTAATTTAAAAAAAATTAGCAAATAAAGAAAGTATTTAATGAGGAATATTAATATTTAAATCCCCCCTCTAATTTAGCAGAATTCTACAATATCATCAACAACACCCAAAAAATATTAAATCATTCAGCTTCATGAGTGTTTTGAAACCCAACATGCCAGGAAAATAATTAATTTGAAAAAAATTAGCAAATAAAGAAAGTATTTAATTAGGAATATTAATATTTAAATCCCCCCTCTAATTTAGCAGAATTTTACAATATGATCAACAACACCCAAAAAATATTAAATCATTCAGCTTCATGAGTGTTTTGACACCCAACATGCCAGGAAAATATTTAATTTAAAAAAAATTAGCAAATAAAGAAAGTATTTAATGAGGAATATTAATATTTAAATCCCCCCTCTAATTTAGCAGAATTCTACAATATGATCAACAAAACCCTAAATATATTAATACATTAAGCTTCTTGAGTGATTTGACACCCAACATGCCAGGAAAATATTTAATTTAAAAAAAATTAGCAAATAAAGAAAGTAATTAATGAGGAATATTAATAATTAAATCCCCCCTCTAATTTAGCAGAATTCTACAATATGATCAACAAGACTCTAAAAATATTAAATCATTCAGTTTCATGAGTGTTTTGTCACCCAACATGCCAGGAAAATATTTAATTTAAAAAAAATTAGCAAATAAAGAAAGTATTTAATGAGGAATATTAATATTTAAATCCCCCCTCTAATTTAGCAGAATTCTACAATATGATCAACAAAACCCTAAATATATTAAATCATTCAGCTTCATGAGTGTTTTGACACCCAACATGCCAGGAAAATATTTAATTTGAAAAAAATTAGCAAATAAAGAAAGTATTTAATGAGGAATATTAATATTTAAATCCCCCCTCTAATTTAGCAGAATTCTACAATATGATCAACAAGACTCTAAAAATATTAAATCATTCAGTTTCATGAGTGTTTTGACACCCAACATGCCAGGAAAATATTTAATTTAAAAAAAATTAGCAAATAAAGAAAGTATTTAATGAGGAATATTAATATTTAAATCCCCCCTCTAATTTAGTAGAATTCTACAATATGGTCAACAAATCCTAAAAAATATTAAATCATTCAGCTTCATGAGTGTTTTGACACCCAACATGCCAGGAAAATATTTAATTTGAAAAGAATTAGCAAATAAAGATAGTATTTAATGAGGAATATTAATATTTAAATCCCCCCTCTAATTTAGTAGAATTCTACAATATGGTCAACAAATCCTAAAAAATATTAAATCATTCAGCTTCATGAGTGTTTTGACACCCAACATGCCAGGAAAATATTTAATTTGAAAAGAATTAGCAAATAAAGATAGTATTTAATGAGGAATATTAATATTTAAATCCCCTCTCTAATTTAAAAGAATTCTACAATATGATCAACAAAACCCTAAATATATTAATACATTAAGCTTCTTGAGTGATTTGACACCCAACATGCCAGGAAAATATTTAATTTAAAAAAAATTAGCAAATAAAGAAAGTATTTAATGAGGAATATTAATATTTAAATCCCCCCTCTAATTTAGTAGAATTCTACAATATGGTCAACAAATCCTAAAAAATATTAAATCATTCAGCTTCATGAGTGTTTTGACACCCAACATGCCAGGAAAATATTTAATTTGAAAAAAATTAGCAAATAAAGAAAGTATTTAATGAGGAATATTAATATTTAAATCCCCCCTCTAATTTAGCAGAATTCTACAATATGATCAACAACACCCAAAAAATATTAAACCATTCAGCTTCATGAGTGTTTTGAAACCCAACATGCCAGGAAAATAATTAATTTGAAAAAAATTAGCAAATAAAGAAAGTATTTAATGAGGAATATTAATATTTAAATCCCCCCTCTAATTTAGCAGAATTTTACAATATGATCAACAACACCCAAAAAATATTAAATCATTCAGCTTCATGAGTGTTTTGACACCCAACATGCCAGGAAAATATTTAATTTAAAAAAAATTAGCAAATAAAGAAAGTATTTAATGAGGAATATTAATATTTAAATCCCCCCTCTAATTTAACAGAATTCTACAATATTATAAACAAAACCCTAAATATATTAATACATTAAGCTTCTTGAGTGATTTGACACCCAACATGCTAGGAAAATATTTAATTTAAAAAAAATTAACAAATAAAGAAAGTATTTAATGAGGAATATTAATATTTAAATCCCCCCTCTAATTTAGTAGAATTCTACAATATGGTCAACAAATCCTAAAAAATATTAAATCATTCAGCTTCATGAGTGTTTTGAAACCCAACATGCCAGGAAAATATTTAATTTAAAAAAAATTAGCAAATAAAGAAAGTATTTAATGAGGAATATTAATATTTAAATCCCCCCTCTAATTTAGCAGAATTCTACAATATCATCAACAACACCCAAAAAATATTAAATCATTCAGCTTCATGAGTGTTTTGAAACCCAACATGCCAGGAAAATAATTAATTTGAAAAAAATTAGCAAATAAAGAAAGTATTTAATTAGGAATATTAATATTTAAATCCCCCCTCTAATTTAGCAGAATTTTACAATATGATCAACAACACCCAAAAAATATTAAATCATTCAGCTTCATGAGTGTTTTGACACCCAACATGCCAGGAAAATATTTAATTTAAAAAAAATTAGCAAATAAAGAAAGTATTTAATGAGGAATATTAATATTTAAATCCCCCCTCTAATTTAACAGAATTCTACAATATTATAAACAAAACCCTAAATATATTAATACATTAAGCTTCTTGAGTGATTTGACACCCAACATGCCAGGAAAATATTTAATTTAAAAAAAATTAGCAAATAAAGATAGTATTTAATGAGGAATATTAATATTTAAATCCCCTCTCTAATTTAGCAGAATTCTACAATATGATCAACAAAACCCTAAATATATTAATACATTAAGCTTCTTGAGTGATTTGACACCCAACATGCCAGGAAAATATTTAATTTAAAAAAAATTAGCAAATAAAGAAAGTAATTAATGAGGAATATTTATATTTAAATCCCCCCTCTAATTTAGCAGAATTCTACAATATGATCAACAAGACTCTAAAAATATTAAATCATTCAGTTTCATGAGTGTTTTGACACCCAACATGCCAGGAAAATATTTAATTTAAAAAAAATTAGCAAATAAAGAAAGTATTTAATGAGGAATATTAATATTTAAATCCCCCCTCTAATTTAGTAGAATTCTACAATATGGTCAACAAATCCTAAAAAATATTAAATCATTCAGCTTCATGAGTGTTTTGACACCCAACATGCCAGGAAAATATTTAATTTGAAAAGAATTAGCAAATAAAGATAGAATTTAATGAGGAATATTAATATTTAAATCCCCTCTCTAATTTAGCAGAATTCTACAATATGATCAACAAAACCCTAAATATATTAATACATTAAGCTTCTTGAGTGATTTGACACCCAACATGCCAGGAAAATATTTAATTTAAAAAAAATTAGCAAATAAAGAAAGTATTTAATGAGGAATATTAATATTTAAATCCCCCCTCTAATTTAGTAGAATTCTACAATATGGTCAACAAATCCTAAAAAATATTAAATCATTCAGCTTCATGAGTGTTTTGACACCCAACATGCCAGGAAAATATTTAATTTGAAAAAAATTAGCAAATAAAGAAAGTATTTAATGAGGAATATTAATATTTAAATCCCCCCTCTAATTTAGCAGAATTCTACAATATGATCAACAACACCCAAAAAATATTAAATCATTCAGCTTCATGAGTGTTTTGAAACCCAACATGCCAGGAAAATAATTAATTTGAAAAAAATTAGCAAATAAAGAAAGTATTTAATGAGGAATATTAATATTTAAATCCCCCCTCTAATTTAGCAGAATTTTACAATATGATCAACAACACCCAAAAAATATTAAATCATTCAGCTTCATGAGTGTTTTGACACCCAACATGCCAGGAAAATATTTAATTTAAAAAAAATTAGCAAATAAAGAAAGTATTTAATGAGGAATATTAATATTTAAATCCCCCCTCTAATTTAACAGAATTCTACAATATTATAAACAAAACCCTAAATATATTAATACATTAAGCTTCTTGAGTGATTTGACACCCAACATGCCAGGAAAATATTTAATTTAAAAAAAATTAACAAATAAAGAAAGTATTTAATGAGGAATATTAATATTTAAATCCCCCCTCTAATTTAGTAGAATTCTACAATATGGTCAACAAATCCTAAAAAATATTAAATCATTCAGCTTCATGAGTTTTTTGAAACCCAAAATGCCAGGAAAATATTTAATTTAAAAAAAATTAGCAAAGAAAGAAAGTATTTAATGAGGAATATTAATATTTAAATCCCCCCTCTAATTTAGTAGAATTCTACAATATGGTCAACAAATCCTAAAAAATATTAAATCATTCAGCTTCATGAGTGTTTTGACACCCAACATGCCAGGAAAATATTTAATTTGAAAAAAATTAGCAAATAAAGAAAGTATTTAATGAGGAATATTAATATTTAAATCCCCCCTCTAATTTAGTAGAATTCTACAATATGGTCAACAAATCCTAAAAAATATTAAATCATTCAGCTTCATGATTGTTTTGACACCCAACATGCCAGGAAAATATTTAATTTAAAACAAATTAGCAAATAAAGAAAGTAATTAATGAGGAATATTAATAATTAAATCCCCCCTCTAATTTAGCAGAATTCTACAATATGATCAACAAGACTCTAAAAATATTAAATCATTCAGTTTCATGAGTGTTTTGACACCCAACATGCCAGGAAAATATTTAATTTAAAAAAAATTAGCAAATAAAGAAAGTATTTAATGAGGAATATTAATATTTAAATCCCCCCTTTAATTTAGCAGAATTCTACAATATGATAAACAAAACCCTAAATATATTAATACATTAAGCTTCTTGAGTGATTTGACACCCAACATGCCAGGAAAATATTTAATTTAAAAAAAATTAACAAATAAAGAAAGTATTTAATGAGGAATATTAATATTTAAATCCCCCCTCTAATTTAGTAGAATTCTACAATATGGTCAACAAATCCTAAAAAATATTAAATCATTCAGCTTCATGAGTGTTTTGAAACCCAACATGCCAGGAAAATAATTTATTTGAAAAAAATTAGCAAATAAAGAAAGTATTTAATGAGGAATATTAATATTTAAATCCCCCCTCTAATTTAGCAGAATTCTACAATATGATCAACAACACCCAAAAAATATTAAATCATTCAGCTTCATGAGTGTTTTGACACCCAACATGCCAGGAAAATATTTAATTTAAAAAAAATTAGCAAATAAAGAAAGTATTTAATGAGGAATATTAATATTTAAATCCCCCCTCTAATTTAGCAGAATTCTACAATATGATCAACAAAACCCTAAATATATTAATACATTAAGCTTCTTGAGTGATTTGACACCCAACATGCCAGGAAAATATTTAATTTAAAAAAAATTAGCAAATAAAGAAAGTAATTAATGAGGAATATTAATAATTAAATCCCCCCTCTAATTTAGCAGAATTCTACAATATGATCAACAAGACTCTAAAAATATTAAATCATTCAGTTTCATGAGTGTTTTGACACCCAACATGCCAGGAAAATATTTAATTTAAAAAAAATTAGCAAATAAAGAAAGTATTTAATGAGGAATATTAATATTTAAATCCCCCCTCTAATTTAGCAGAATTCTACAATATGATCAACAAAACCCTAAATATATTAAATCATTCAGCTTCATGAGTGTTTTGAAACCCAACATGCCAGGAAAATATTTAATTTGAAAAAAATTAGCAAATAAAGAAAGTATTTAATGAGGAATATTAATATTTAAATCCCCCCTCTAATTTAGCAGAATTCTACAATATGATCAACAAGACTCTAAAAATATTAAATCATTCAGTTTCATGAGTGTTTTGACACCCAACATGCCAGGAAAATATTTAATTTAAAAAAAATTAGCAAATAAAGAAAGTATTTAATGAGGAATATTAATATTTAAATCCCCCCTCTAATTTAGTAGAATTCTACAATATGGTCAACAAATCCTAAAAAATATTAAATCATTCAGCTTCATGAGTGTTTTGACACCCAACATGCCAGGAAAATATTTAATTTGAAAAGAATTAGCAAATAAAGATAGTATTTAATGAGGAATATTAATATTTAAATCCCCTCTCTAATTTAGCAGAATTCTACAATATGATCAACAAAACCCTAAATATATTAATACATTAAGCTTCTTGAGTGATTTGACACCCAACATGCCAGGAAAATATTTAATTTAAAAAAAATTAACAAATAAAGAAAGTATTTAATGAGGAATATTAATATTTAAATCCCCCCTCTAATTTAGTAGAATTCTACAATATGGTCAACAAATCCTAAAAAATATTAAATCATTCAGCTTCATGAGTGTTTTGAAACCCAACATGCCAGGAAAATATTTAATTTAAAAAAAATTAGCAAAGAATAAAAGTATTTAATGAGGAATATTAATATTTAAATCCCCCCTCTAATTTAGTAGAATTCTACAATATGGTCAACAAATCCTAAAAAATATTAAATCATTCAGCTTCATGAGTGTTTTGACACCCAACATGCCAGGAAAATATTTAATTTGAAAAAAATTAGCAAATAAAGAAAGTATTTAATGAGGAATATTAATATTTAAATCCCCCCTCTAATTTAGCAGAATTCTACAATATGATCAACAACACCCAAAAAATATTAAATCATTCAGCTTCATGAGTGTTTTGACACCCAACATGCCAGGAATATATTTAATTTAAAACAAATTAGCAAATAAAGAAAGTATTTAATGAGGAATATTAATATTTAAATCCCCCTCTAATTTAGCAGAATTCTACAATATGATCAACAAAACCCTAAATATATTAATACATTAAGCTTCTTGAGTGATTTGACACCCAACATGCCAGGAAAATATTTAATTTAAAAAAAATTAGCAAATAAAGATAGTATTTAATGAGGAATATTAATATTTAAATCCCCTCTCTAATTTAGCAGAATTCTACAATATGATCAACAAAACCCTAAATATATTAATACATTAAGCTTCTTGAGTGATTTGACACCCAACATGCCAGGAAAATATTTAATTTAAAAAAAATTAGCAAATAAAGAAAGTAATTAATGAGGAATATTAATATTTAAATCCCCCCTCTAATTTAGTAGAATTCTACAATATGGTCAACAAATCCTAAAAAATATTAAATCATTCAGCTTCAAGAGTGTTTTGAAACCCAACATGCCAGGAAAATATTTAATTTAAAAAAAATTAGCAAAGAAAGAAAGTATTTAATGAGGAATATTAATATTTAAATCCCCCCTCTAATTTAGTAGAATTCTACAATATGGTCAACAAATCCTAAAAAATATTAAATCATTCAGCTTCATGATTGTTTTGACACCCAACATGCCAGGAAAATATTTAATTTAAAAAAAATTAGCAAAGAAAGAAAGTATTTAATGAGGAATATTAATATTTAAATCCCCCCTCTAATTTAGTAGAATTCTACAATATGGTCAACAAATCCTAAAAAATATTAAATCATTCAGCTTCATGAGTGTTTTGACACCCAACATGCCAGGAAAATATTTAATTTGAAAAAAATTAGCAAATAAAGAAAGTATTTAATGAGGAATATTAATATTTAAATCCCCCCTCTAATTTAGCAGAATTCTACAATATGATCAACAACACCCAAAAAATATTAAATCATTCAGCTTCATGAGTGTTTTGACACCCAACATGCCAGGAATATATTTAATTTAAAACAAATTAGCAAATAAAGAAAGTATTTAATGAGGAATATTAATATTTAAATCCCCCCTCTAATTTAGCAGAATTCTACAATATGATCAACAAAACCCTAAATATATTAATACATTAAGCTTCTTGAGTGTTTTGACACCCAACATACCAGGAAAATATTTAATTTAAAAAAAATTAGCAAAGAATAAAAGTATTTAATGAGGAATATTAATATTTAAATCCCCCCTCTAATTTAGTAGAATTCTACAATATGGTCAACAAATCCTAAAAAATATTAAATCATTCAGCTTCATGAGTGTTTTGACACCCAACATGCCAGGAAAATATTTAATTTGAAAAAAATTAGCAAATAAAGAAAGTATTTAATGAGGAATATTAATATTTAAATCCCCCCTCTAATTTAGCAGAATTCTACAATATGATCAACAACACCCAAAAAATATTAAATCATTCAGCTTCATGAGTGTTTTGACACCCAACATGCCAGGAATATATTTAATTTAAAACAAATTAGCAAATAAAGAAATTATTTAATGAGGAATATTAATATTTAAATCCCCCCTCTAATTTAGCAGAATTCTACAATATGATCAACAAAACCCTAAATATATTAATACATTAAGCTTCTTGAGTGATTTGACACCCAACATGCCAGGAAAATATTTAATTTAAAAAAAATTAGCAAATAAAGATAGTATTTAATGAGGAATATTAATATTTAAATCCCCTCTCTAATTTAGCAGAATTCTACAATATGATCAACAAAACCCTAAATATATTAATACATTAAGCTTCTTGAGTGATTTGACACCCAACATGCCAGGAAAATATTTAATTTAAAAAAAATTAGCAAATAAAGAAAGTAATTAATGAGGAATATTAATATTTAAATCCCCCCTCTAATTTAGTAGAATTCTACAATATGGTCAACAAATCCTAAAAAATATTAAATCATTCAGCTTCAAGAGTGTTTTGAAACCCAACATGCCAGGAAAATATTTAATTTAAAAAAAATTAGCAAAGAAAGAAAGTATTTAATGAGGAATATTAATATTTAAATCCCCCCTCTAATTTAGTAGAATTCTACAATATGGTCAACAAATCCTAAAAAATATTAAATCATTCAGCTTCATGATTGTTTTGACACCCAACATGCCAGGAAAATATTTAATTTAAAAAAAATTAGCAAAGAAAGAAAGTATTTAATGAGGAATATTAATATTTAAATCCCCCCTCTAATTTAGTAGAATTCTACAATATGGTCAACAAATCCTAAAAAATATTAAATCATTCAGCTTCATGAGTGTTTTGACACCCAACATGCCAGGAAAATATTTAATTTGAAAAAAATTAGCAAATAAAGAAAGTATTTAATGAGGAATATTAATATTTAAATCCCCCCTCTAATTTAGCAGAATTCTACAATATGATCAACAACACCCAAAAAATATTAAATCATTCAGCTTCATGAGTGTTTTGACACCCAACATGCCAGGAATATATTTAATTTAAAACAAATTAGCAAATAAAGAAAGTATTTAATGAGGAATATTAATATTTAAATCCCCCCTCTAATTTAGCAGAATTCTACAATATGATCAACAAAACCCTAAATATATTAATACATTAAGCTTCTTGAGTGTTTTGACACCCAACATACCAGGAATATATTTAATTTAAAAAAAATTAGCAAATAAAGAAAGTATTTAATGAGGAATATTAATATTTAAATCCCCCCTCTAATTTAGCAGAATTCTACAATATGATCAACAACACCCAAAAAATATTAAATCATTCAGCTTCATGAGTGTTTTGAAACCCAACATGCCAGGAAAATATTTAATTTAAAAAAAATTAGCAAATAAAGATAGTATTTAATGAGGAATATTAATATTTAAATCCCCTCTCTAATTTAGCAGAATTCTACAATATGATCAACAAAACCCTAAATATATTAATACATTAAGCTTCTTGAGTGATTTGACACCCAACATGCCAGGAAAATATTTAATTTAAAAAAAATTAGCAAATAAAGAAAGTAATTAATGAGGAATATTTATATTTAAATCCCCCCTCTAATTTAGCAGAATTCTACAATATGATCAACAAGACTCTAAAAATATTAAATCATTCAGTTTCATGAGTGTTTTGACACCCAACATGCCAGGAAAATATTTAATTTAAAAAAAATTAGCAAATAAAGAAAGTATTTAATGAGGAATATTAATATTTAAATCCCCCCTCTAATTTAGTAGAATTCTACAAAATGGTCAACAAATCCTAAAAAATATTAAATCATTCAGCTTCTTGAGTGATTTGACACCCAACATGCCAGGAAAATATTTAATTTAAAAAAAATTAGCAAATAAAGATAGTATTTAATGAGGAATATTAATATTTAAATCCCCTCTCTAATTTAGCAGAATTCTACAATATGATCAACAAAACCCTAAATATATTAATACATTAAGCTTCTTGAGTGATTTGACACCCAACATGCCAGGAAAATATTTAATTTAAAAAAAATTAGCAAATAAAGAAAGTATTTAATGAGGAATATTAATATTTAAATCCCCCCTCTAATTTAGTAGAATTCTACAATATGGTCAACAAATCCTAAAAAATATTAAATCATTCAGCTTCATGAGTGTTTTGACACCCAACATGCCAGGAAAATATTTAATTTGAAAAGAATTAGCAAATAAAGATAGTATTTAATGAGGAATATTAATATTTAAATCCCCTCTCTAATTTAGCAGAATTCTACAATATGATCAACAAAACCCTAAATATATTAATACATTAAGCTTCTTGAGTGATTTGACACCCAACATGCCAGGAAAATATTTAATTTAAAAAAAATTAGCAAATAAAGAAAGTATTTAATGAGGAATATTAATATTTAAATCCCCCCTCTAATTTAGTAGAATTCTACAATATGGTCAACAAATCCTAAAAAATATTAAATCATTCAGCTTCATGAGTGTTTTGACACCCAACATGCCAGGAAAATATTTAATTTGAAAAAAATTAGCAAATAAAGAAAGTATTTAATGAGGAATATTAATATTTAAATCCCCCCTCTAATTTAGCAGAATTCTACAATATGATCAACAACACCCAAAAAATATTAAATCATTCAGCTTCATGAGTGTTTTCAAACCCAACATGCCAGGAAAATAATTAATTTGAAAAAAATTAGCAAATAAAGAAAGTATTTAATGAGGAATATTAATATTTAAATCCCCCCTCTAATTTAACAGAATTCTACAATATTATAAACAAAACCCTAAATATATTAATACATTAAGCTTCTTGAGTGATTTGACACCCAACATGCCAGGAAAATATTTAATTTAAAAAAAATTAACAAATAAAGAAAGTATTTAATGAGGAATATTAATATTTAAATCCCCCCTCTAATTTAGTAGAATTCTACAATATGGTCAACAAATCCTAAAAAATATTAAATCATTCAGCTTCATGAGTGTTTTGAAACCCAACATGCCAGGAAAATATTTAATTTAAAAAAAATTAGCAAAGAAAGAAAGTATTTAATGAGGAATATTAATATTTAAATCCCCCCTCTAATTTAGTAGAATTCTACAATATGGTCAACAAATCCTAAAAAATATTAAATCATTCAGCTTCATGAGTGTTTTGACACCCAACATGCCAGGAAAATATTTAATTTGAAAAAAATTAGCAAATAAAGAAAGTATTTAATGAGGAATATTAATATTTAAATCCCCCCTCTAATTTAGTAGAATTCTACAATATGGTCAACAAATCCTAAAAAATATTAAATCATTCAGCTTCATGATTGTTTTGACACCCAACATGCCAGGAAAATATTTAATTTAAAAAAAATTAGCAAAGAAAGAAAGTATTTAATGAGGAATATTAATATTTAAATCCCCCCTCTAATTTAGTAGAATTCTACAATATGGTCAACAAATCCTAAAAAATATTAAATCATTCAGCTTCATGAGTGTTTTGACACCCAACATGCCAGGAAAATATTTAATTTGAAAAAAATTAGCAAATAAAGAAAGTATTTAATGAGGAATATTAATATTTAAATCCCCCCTCTAATTTAGCAGAATTCTACAATATGATCAACAACACCCAAAAAATATTAAATCATTCAGCTTCATGAGTGTTTTGACACCCAACATGCCAGGAATATATTTAATTTAAAACAAATTAGCAAATAAAGAAAGTATTTAATGAGGAATATTAATATTTAAATCCCCCCTCTAATTTAGCAGAATTCTACAATATGATCAACAACACCCAAAAAATATTAAATCATTCAGCTTCATGAGTGTTTTCAAACCCAACATGCCAGGAAAATAATTAATTTGAAAAAAATTAGCAAATAAAGAAAGTATTTAATGAGGAATATTAATATTTAAATCCCCCCTCTAATTTAACAGAATTCTACAATATTATAAACAAAACCCTAAATATATTAATACATTAAGCTTCTTGAGTGATTTGACACCCAACATGCCAGGAAAATATTTAATTTAAAAAAAATTAACAAATAAAGAAAGTATTTAATGAGGAATATTAATATTTAAATCCCCCCTCTAATTTAGTAGAATTCTACAATATGGTCAACAAATCCTAAAAAATATTAAATCATTCAGCTTCAAGAGTGTTTTGAAACCCAACATGCCAGGAAAATATTTAATTTAAAAAAAATTAGCAAAGAAAGAAAGTATTTAATGAGGAATATTAATATTTAAATCCCCCCTCTAATTTAGTAGAATTCTACAATATGGTCAACAAATCCTAAAAAATATTAAATCATTCAGCTTCATGATTGTTTTGACACCCAACATGCCAGGAAAATATTTAATTTAAAAAAAATTAGCAAAGAAAGAAAGTATTTAATGAGGAATATTAATATTTAAATCCCCCCTCTAATTTAGTAGAATTCTACAATATGGTCAACAAATCCTAAAAAATATTAAATCATTCAGCTTCATGAGTGTTTTGACACCCAACATGCCAGGAAAATATTTAATTTGAAAAAAATTAGCAAATAAAGAAAGTATTTAATGAGGAATATTAATATTTAAATCCCCCCTCTAATTTAGCAGAATTCTACAATATGATCAACAACACCCAAAAAATATTAAATCATTCAGCTTCATGAGTGTTTTGACACCCAACATGCCAGGAATATATTTAATTTAAAACAAATTAGCAAATAAAGAAAGTATTTAATGAGGAATATTAATATTTAAATCCCCCCTCTAATTTAGCAGAATTCTACAATATGATCAACAAAACCCTAAATATATTAATACATTAAGCTTCTTGAGTGTTTTGACACCCAACATACCAGGAAAATATTTAATTTAAAAAAAATTAGCAAAGAATAAAAGTATTTAATGAGGAATATTAATATTTAAATCCCCCCTCTAATTTAGTAGAATTCTACAATATGGTCAACAAATCCTAAAAAATATTAAATCATTCAGCTTCATGAGTGTTTTGACACCCAACATGCCAGGAAAATATTTAATTTGAAAAAAATTAGCAAATAAAGAAAGTATTTAATGAGGAATATTAATATTTAAATCCCCCCTCTAATTTAGCAGAATTCTACAATATGATCAACAACACCCAAAAAATATTAAATCATTCAGCTTCATGAGTGTTTTGACACCCAACATGCCAGGAATATATTTAATTTAAAACAAATTAGCAAATAAAGAAAGTATTTAATGAGGAATATTAATATTTAAATCCCCCCTCTAATTTAGCAGAATTCTACAATATGATCAACAAAACCCTAAATATATTAATACATTAAGCTTCTTGAGTGTTTTGACACCCAACATACCAGGAATATATTTAATTTAAAAAAAATTAGCAAATAAAGAAAGTATTTAATGAGGAATATTAATATTTAAATCCCCCCTCTAATTTAGCAGAATTCTACAATATGATCAACAACACCCAAAAAATATTAAATCATTCAGCTTCATGAGTGTTTTGAAACCCAACATGCCAGGAAAATATTTAATTTAAAAAAAATTAGCAAATAAAGATAGTATTTAATGAGGAATATTAATATTTAAATCCCCTCTCTAATTTAGCAGAATTCTACAATATGATCAACAAAACCCTAAATATATTAATACATTAAGCTTCTTGAGTGATTTGACACCCAACATGCCAGGAAAATATTTAATTTAAAAAAAATTAGCAAATAAAGAAAGTAATTAATGAGGAATATTTATATTTAAATCCCCCCTCTAATTTAGCAGAATTCTACAATATGATCAACAAGACTCTAAAAATATTAAATCATTCAGTTTCATGAGTGTTTTGACACCCAACATGCCAGGAAAATATTTAATTTAAAAAAAATTAGCAAATAAAGAAAGTATTTAATGAGGAATATTAATATTTAAATCCCCCCTCTAATTTAGTAGAATTCTACAAAATGGTCAACAAATCCTAAAAAATATTAAATCATTCAGCTTCTTGAGTGATTTGACACCCAACATGCCAGGAAAATATTTAATTTAAAAAAAATTAGCAAATAAAGATAGTATTTAATGAGGAATATTAATATTTAAATCCCCTCTCTAATTTAGCAGAATTCTACAATATGATCAACAAAACCCTAAATATATTAATACATTAAGCTTCTTGAGTGATTTGACACCCAACATGCCAGGAAAATATTTAATTTAAAAAAAATTAGCAAATAAAGAAAGTATTTAATGAGGAATATTAATATTTAAATCCCCCCTCTAATTTAGTAGAATTCTACAATATGGTCAACAAATCCTAAAAAATATTAAATCATTCAGCTTCATGAGTGTTTTGACACCCAACATGCCAGGAAAATATTTAATTTGAAAAGAATTAGCAAATAAAGATAGTATTTAATGAGGAATATTAATATTTAAATCCCCTCTCTAATTTAGCAGAATTCTACAATATGATCAACAAAACCCTAAATATATTAATACATTAAGCTTCTTGAGTGATTTGACACCCAACATGCCAGGAAAATATTTAATTTAAAAAAAATTAGCAAATAAAGAAAGTATTTAATGAGGAATATTAATATTTAAATCCCCCCTCTAATTTAGTAGAATTCTACAATATGGTCAACAAATCCTAAAAAATATTAAATCATTCAGCTTCATGAGTGTTTTGACACCCAACATGCCAGGAAAATATTTAATTTGAAAAAAATTAGCAAATAAAGAAAGTATTTAATGAGGAATATTAATATTTAAATCCCCCCTCTAATTTAGCAGAATTCTACAATATGATCAACAACACCCAAAAAATATTAAATCATTCAGCTTCATGAGTGTTTTCAAACCCAACATGCCAGGAAAATAATTAATTTGAAAAAAATTAGCAAATAAAGAAAGTATTTAATGAGGAATATTAATATTTAAATCCCCCCTCTAATTTAACAGAATTCTACAATATTATAAACAAAACCCTAAATATATTAATACATTAAGCTTCTTGAGTGATTTGACACCCAACATGCCAGGAAAATATTTAATTTAAAAAAAATTAACAAATAAAGAAAGTATTTAATGAGGAATATTAATATTTAAATCCCCCCTCTAATTTAGTAGAATTCTACAATATGGTCAACAAATCCTAAAAAATATTAAATCATTCAGCTTCATGAGTGTTTTGAAACCCAACATGCCAGGAAAATATTTAATTTAAAAAAAATTAGCAAAGAAAGAAAGTATTTAATGAGGAATATTAATATTTAAATCCCCCCTCTAATTTAGTAGAATTCTACAATATGGTCAACAAATCCTAAAAAATATTAAATCATTCAGCTTCATGAGTGTTTTGACACCCAACATGCCAGGAAAATATTTAATTTGAAAAAAATTAGCAAATAAAGAAAGTATTTAATGAGGAATATTAATATTTAAATCCCCCCTCTAATTTAGTAGAATTCTACAATATGGTCAACAAATCCTAAAAAATATTAAATCATTCAGCTTCATGATTGTTTTGACACCCAACATGCCAGGAAAATATTTAATTTAAAACAAATTAGCAAATAAAGAAAGTAATTAATGAGGAATATTAATAATTAAATCCCCCCTCTAATTTAGCAGAATTCTACAATATGATCAACAAGACTCTAAAAATATTAAATCATTCAGTTTCATGAGTGTTTTGACACCCAACATGCCAGGAAAATATTTAATTTAAAAAAAATTAGCAAATAAAGAAAGTATTTAATGAGGAATATTAATATTTAAATCCCCCCTTTAATTTAGCAGAATTCTACAATATGATAAACAAAACCCTAAATATATTAATACATTAAGCTTCTTGAGTGATTTGACACCCAACATGCCAGGAAAATATTTAATTTAAAAAAAATTAACAAATAAAGAAAGTATTTAATGAGGAATATTAATATTTAAATCCCCCCTCTAATTTAGTAGAATTCTACAATATGGTCAACAAATCCTAAAAAATATTAAATCATTCAGCTTCATGAGTGTTTTGAAACCCAACATGCCAGGAAAATAATTTATTTGAAAAAAATTAGCAAATAAAGAAAGTATTTAATGAGGAATATTAATATTTAAATCCCCCCTCTAATTTAGCAGAATTCTACAATATGATCAACAACACCCAAAAAATATTAAATCATTCAGTTTCATGAGTGTTTTGACACCCAACATGCCAGGAAAATATTTAATTTAAAAAAAATTAGCAAATAAAGAAAGTATTTAATGAGGAATATTAATATTTAAATCCCCCCTCTAATTTAGCAGAATTCTACAATATGATCAACAAAACCCTAAATATATTAATACATTAAGCTTCTTGAGTGATTTGACACCCAACATGCCAGGAAAATATTTAATTTAAAAAAAATTAGCAAATAAAGAAAGTAATTAATGAGGAATATTAATAATTAAATCCCCCCTCTAATTTAGCAGAATTCTACAATATGATCAACAAGACTCTAAAAATATTAAATCATTCAGTTTCATGAGTGTTTTGTCACCCAACATGCCAGGAAAATATTTAATTTAAAAAAAATTAGCAAATAAAGAAAGTATTTAATGAGGAATATTAATATTTAAATCCCCCCTCTAATTTAGCAGAATTCTACAATATGATCAACAAAACCCTAAATATATTAAATCATTCAGCTTCATGAGTGTTTTGACACCCAACATGCCAGGAAAATATTTAATTTAAAAAAAATTAGCAAATAAAGAAAGTATTTAATGAGGAATATTAATATTTAAATCCCCCCTCTAATTTAGTAGAATTCTACAATATGGTCAACAAATCCTAAAAAATATTAAATCATTCAGCTTCATGAGTGTTTTGACACCCAACATGCCAGGAAAATATTTAATTTGAAAAGAATTAGCAAATAAAGATAGTATTTAATGAGGAATATTAATATTTAAATCCCCCCTCTAATTTAGTAGAATTCTACAATATGGTCAACAAATCCTAAAAAATATTAAATCATTCAGCTTCATGAGTGTTTTGACACCCAACATGCCAGGAAAATATTTAATTTGAAAAGAATTAGCAAATAAAGATAGTATTTAATGAGGAATATTAATATTTAAATCCCCTCTCTAATTTAGCAGAATTCTACAATATGATCAACAAAACCCTAAATATATTAATACATTAAGCTTCTTGAGTGATTTGACACCCAACATGCCAGGAAAATATTTAATTTAAAAAAAATTAGCAAATAAAGAAAGTAATTAATGAGGAATATTAATAATTAAATCCCCCCTCTAATTTAGCAGAATTCTACAATATGATCAACAAGACTCTAAAAATATTAAATCATTCAGTTTCATGAGTGTTTTGACACCCAACATGCCAGGAAAATATTTAATTTAAAAAAAATTAGCAAATAAAGAAAGTATTTAATGAGGAATATTAATATTTAAATCCCCCCTCTAATTTAGTAGAATTCTACAATATGGTCAACAAATCCTAAAAAATATTAAATCATTCAGCTTCATGAGTGTTTTGACACCCAACATGTCAGGAAAATAATTAATTTGAAAAAAATTAGCAAATAAAGAAAGTATTTAATGAGGAATATTAATATTTAAATCCCCCCTCTAATTTAGCAGAATTTTACAATATGATCAACAACACCCAAAAAATATTAAATCATTCAGCTTCATGAGTGTTTTGACACCCAACATGCCAGGAAAATATTTAATTTAAAAAAAATTAGCAAATAAAGAAAGTATTTAATGAGGAATATTAATATTTAAATCCCCCCTCTAATTTAACAGAATTCTACAATATTATAAACAAAACCCTAAATATATTAATACATTAAGCTTCTTGAGTGATTTGACACCCAACATGCCAGGAAAATATTTAATTTAAAAAAAATTAACAAATAAAGAAAGTATTTAATGAGGAATATTAATATTTAAATCCCCCCTCTAATTTAGTAGAATTCTACAATATGGTCAACAAATCCTAAAAAATATTAAATCATTCAGCTTCAAGAGTGTTTTGAAACCCAACATGCCAGGAAAATATTTAATTTAAAAAAAATTAGCAAAGAAAGAAAGTATTTAATGAGGAATATTAATATTTAAATCCCCCCTCTAATTTAGTAGAATTCTACAATATGGTCAACAAATCCTAAAAAATATTAAATCATTCAGCTTCATGATTGTTTTGACACCCAACATGCCAGGAAAATATTTAATTTAAAAAAAATTAGCAAAGAAAGAAAGTATTTAATGAGGAATATTAATATTTAAATCCCCCCTCTAATTTAGTAGAATTCTACAATATGATCAACAAAACCCTAAATATATTAATACATTAAGCTTCTTGAGTGATTTGACACCCAACATGCCAGGAAAATATTTAATTTAAAAAAAATTAGCAAATAAAGAAAGTAATTAATGAGGAATATTAATAATTAAATCCCCCCTCTAATTTAGCAGAATTCTACAATATGATCAACAAGACTCTAAAAATATTAAATCATTCAGTTTCATGAGTGTTTTGACACCCAACATGCCAGGAAAATATTTAATTTAAAAAAAATTAGCAAATAAAGAAAGTATTTAATGAGGAATATTAATATTTAAATCCCCCCTCTAATTTAGTAGAATTCTACAATATGGTCAACAAATCCTAAAAAATATTAAATCATTCAGCTTCATGAGTGTTTTGACACCCAACATGTCAGGAAAATAATTAATTTGAAAAAAATTAGCAAATAAAGAAAGTATTTAATGAGGAATATTAATATTTAAATCCCCCCTCTAATTTAGCAGAATTTTACAATATGATCAACAACACCCAAAAAATATTAAATCATTCAGCTTCATGAGTGTTTTGACACCCAACATGCCAGGAAAATATTTAATTTAAAAAAAATTAGCAAATAAAGAAAGTATTTAATGAGGAATATTAATATTTAAATCCCCCCTCTAATTTAACAGAATTCTACAATATTATAAACAAAACCCTAAATATATTAATACATTAAGCTTCTTGAGTGATTTGACACCCAACATGCCAGGAAAATATTTAATTTAAAAAAAATTAACAAATAAAGAAAGTATTTAATGAGGAATATTAATATTTAAATCCCCCCTCTAATTTAGTAGAATTCTACAATATGGTCAACAAATCCTAAAAAATATTAAATCATTCAGCTTCAAGAGTGTTTTGAAACCCAACATGCCAGGAAAATATTTAATTTAAAAAAAATTAGCAAAGAAAGAAAGTATTTAATGAGGAATATTAATATTTAAATCCCCCCTCTAATTTAGTAGAATTCTACAATATGGTCAACAAATCCTAAAAAATATTAAATCATTCAGCTTCATGATTGTTTTGACACCCAACATGCCAGGAAAATATTTAATTTAAAAAAAATTAGCAAAGAAAGAAAGTATTTAATGAGGAATATTAATATTTAAATCCCCCCTCTAATTTAGTAGAATTCTACAATATGGTCAACAAATCCTAAAAAATATTAAATCATTCAGCTTCATGATTGTTTTGACACCCAACATGCCAGGAAAATATTTAATTTAAAAAAAATTAGCAAAGAAAGAAAGTATTTAATGAGGAATATTAATATTTAAATCCCCCCTCTAATTTAGTAGAATTCTACAATATGGTCAACAAATCCTAAAAAATATTAAATCATTCAGCTTCATGAGTGTTTTGACACCCAACATGCCAGGAAAATATTTAATTTGAAAAAAATTAGCAAATAAAGAAAGTATTTAATGAGGAATATTAATATTTAAATCCCCCCTCTAATTTAGCAGAATTCTACAATATGATCAACAACACCCAAAAAATATTAAATCATTCAGTTTCATGAGTGTTTTGACACCCAACATGCCAGGAAAATATTTAATTTAAAAAAAATTAGCAAATAAAGAAAGTATTTAATGAGGAATATTAATATTTAAATCCCCCCTCTAATTTAGCAGAATTCTACAATATGATCAACAAAACCCTAAATATATTAATACATTAAGCTTCTTGAGTGATTTGACACCCAACATGCCAGGAAAATATTTAATTTAAAAAAAATTAGCAAATAAAGAAAGTAATTAATGAGGAATATTAATAATTAAATCCCCCCTCTAATTTAGCAGAATTCTACAATATGATCAACAAGACTCTAAAAATATTAAATCATTCAGTTTCATGAGTGTTTTGTCACCCAACATGCCAGGAAAATATTTAATTTAAAAAAAATTAGCAAATAAAGAAAGTATTTAATGAGGAATATTAATATTTAAATCCCCCCTCTAATTTAGCAGAATTCTACAATATGATCAACAAAACCCTAAATATATTAAATCATTCAGCTTCATGAGTGTTTTGACACCCAACATGCCAGGAAAATATTTAATTTAAAAAAAATTAGCAAATAAAGAAAGTATTTAATGAGGAATATTAATATTTAAATCCCCCCTCTAATTTAGTAGAATTCTACAATATGGTCAACAAATCCTAAAAAATATTAAATCATTCAGCTTCATGAGTGTTTTGACACCCAACATGCCAGGAAAATATTTAATTTGAAAAGAATTAGCAAATAAAGATAGTATTTAATGAGGAATATTAATATTTAAATCCCCCCTCTAATTTAGTAGAATTCTACAATATGGTCAACAAATCCTAAAAAATATTAAATCATTCAGCTTCATGAGTGTTTTGACACCCAACATGCCAGGAAAATATTTAATTTGAAAAGAATTAGCAAATAAAGATAGTATTTAATGAGGAATATTAATATTTAAATCCCCTCTCTAATTTAGCAGAATTCTACAATATGATCAACAAAACCCTAAATATATTAATACATTAAGCTTCTTGAGTGATTTGACACCCAACATGCCAGGAAAATATTTAATTTAAAAAAAATTAGCAAATAAAGAAAGTAATTAATGAGGAATATTAATAATTAAATCCCCCCTCTAATTTAGCAGAATTCTACAATATGATCAACAAGACTCTAAAAATATTAAATCATTCAGTTTCATGAGTGTTTTGACACCCAACATGCCAGGAAAATATTTAATTTAAAAAAAATTAGCAAATAAAGAAAGTATTTAATGAGGAATATTAATATTTAAATCCCCCCTCTAATTTAGTAGAATTCTACAATATGGTCAACAAATCCTAAAAAATATTAAATCATTCAGCTTCATGAGTGTTTTGACACCCAACATGTCAGGAAAATAATTAATTTGAAAAAAATTAGCAAATAAAGAAAGTATTTAATGAGGAATATTAATATTTAAATCCCCCCTCTAATTTAGCAGAATTTTACAATATGATCAACAACACCCAAAAAATATTAAATCATTCAGCTTCATGAGTGTTTTGACACCCAACATGCCAGGAAAATATTTAATTTAAAAAAAATTAGCAAATAAAGAAAGTATTTAATGAGGAATATTAATATTTAAATCCCCCCTCTAATTTAACAGAATTCTACAATATTATAAACAAAACCCTAAATATATTAATACATTAAGCTTCTTGAGTGATTTGACACCCAACATGCCAGGAAAATATTTAATTTAAAAAAAATTAACAAATAAAGAAAGTATTTAATGAGGAATATTAATATTTAAATCCCCCCTCTAATTTAGTAGAATTCTACAATATGGTCAACAAATCCTAAAAAATATTAAATCATTCAGCTTCAAGAGTGTTTTGAAACCCAACATGCCAGGAAAATATTTAATTTAAAAAAAATTAGCAAAGAAAGAAAGTATTTAATGAGGAATATTAATATTTAAATCCCCCCTCTAATTTAGTAGAATTCTACAATATGGTCAACAAATCCTAAAAAATATTAAATCATTCAGCTTCATGATTGTTTTGACACCCAACATGCCAGGAAAATATTTAATTTAAAAAAAATTAGCAAAGAAAGAAAGTATTTAATGAGGAATATTAATATTTAAATCCCCCCTCTAATTTAGTAGAATTCTACAATATGGTCAACAAATCCTAAAAAATATTAAATCATTCAGCTTCATGATTGTTTTGACACCCAACATGCCAGGAAAATATTTAATTTAAAAAAAATTAGCAAAGAAAGAAAGTATTTAATGAGGAATATTAATATTTAAATCCCCCCTCTAATTTAGTAGAATTCTACAATATGGTCAACAAATCCTAAAAAATATTAAATCATTCAGCTTCATGAGTGTTTTGACACCCAACATGCCAGGAAAATATTTAATTTGAAAAAAATTAGCAAATAAAGAAAGTATTTAATGAGGAATATTAATATTTAAATCCCCCCTCTAATTTAGCAGAATTCTACAATATGATCAACAACACCCAAAAAATATTAAATCATTCAGCTTCATGAGTGTTTTGACACCCAACATGCCAGGAATATATTTAATTTAAAACAAATTAGCAAATAAAGAAAGTATTTAATGAGGAATATTAATATTTAAATCCCCCCTCTAATTTAGCAGAATTCTACAATATGATCAACAAAACCCTAAATATATTAATACATTAAGCTTCTTGAGTGTTTTGACACCCAACATACCAGGAATATATTTAATTTAAAAAAAATTAGCAAATAAAGAAAGTATTTAATGAGGAATATTAATATTTAAATCCCCCCTCTAATTTAGCAGAATTCTACAATATGATCAACAACACCCAAAAAATATTAAATCATTCAGCTTCATGAGTGTTTTGAAACCCAACATGCCAGGAAAATATTTAATTTAAAAAAAATTAGCAAATAAAGATAGTATTTAATGAGGAATATTAATATTTAAATCCCCTCTCTAATTTAGCAGAATTCTACAATATGATCAACAAAACCCTAAATATATTAATACATTAAGCTTCTTGAGTGATTTGACACCCAACATGCCAGGAAAATATTTAATTTAAAAAAAATTAGCAAATAAAGAAAGTAATTAATGAGGAATATTTATATTTAAATCCCCCCTCTAATTTAGCAGAATTCTACAATATGATCAACAAGACTCTAAAAATATTAAATCATTCAGTTTCATGAGTGTTTTGACACCCAACATGCCAGGAAAATATTTAATTTAAAAAAAATTAGCAAATAAAGAAAGTATTTAATGAGGAATATTAATATTTAAATCCCCCCTCTAATTTAGTAGAATTCTACAATATGGTCAACAAATCCTAAAAAATATTAAATCATTCAGCTTCATGAGTGTTTTGACACCCAACATGCCAGGAAAATATTTAATTTGAAAAGAATTAGCAAATAAAGATAGTATTTAATGAGGAATATTAATATTTAAATCCCCTCTCTAATTTAGCAGAATTCTACAATATGATCAACAAAACCCTAAATATATTAATACATTAAGCTTCTTGAGTGATTTGACACCCAACATGCCAGGAAAATATTTAATTTAAAAAAAATTAGCAAATAAAGAAAGTATTTAATGAGGAATATTAATATTTAAATCCCCCCTCTAATTTAGTAGAATTCTACAATATGGTCAACAAATCCTAAAAAATATTAAATCATTCAGCTTCATGAGTGTTTTGAAACCCAACATGCCAGGAAAATATTTAATTTAAAAAAAATTAGCAAATAAAGAAAGTATTTAATGAGGAATATTAATATTTAAATCCCCCCTCTAATTTAGCAGAATTCTACAATATGATCAACAACACCCAAAAAATATTAAATCATTCAGCTTCATGAGTGTTTTGAAACCCAACATGCCAGGAAAATAATTAATTTGAAAAAAATTAGCAAATAAAGAAAGTATTTAATTAGGAATATTAATATTTAAATCCCCCCTCTAATTTAGCAGAATTTTACAATATGATCAACAACACCCAAAAAATATTAAATCATTCAGCTTCATGAGTGTTTTGACACCCAACATGCCAGGAAAATATTTAATTTAAAAAAAATTAGCAAATAAAGAAAGTATTTAATGAGGAATATTAATATTTAAATCCCCCCTCTAATTTAACAGAATTCTACAATATTATAAACAAAACCCTAAATATATTAATACATTAAGCTTCTTGAGTGATTTGACACCCAACATGCCAGGAAAATATTTAATTTAAAAAAAATTAGCAAATAAAGATAGTATTTAATGAGGAATATTAATATTTAAATCCCCTCTCTAATTTAGCAGAATTCTACAATATGATCAACAAAACCCTAAATATATTAATACATTAAGCTTCTTGAGTGATTTGACACCCAACATGCCAGGAAAATATTTAATTTAAAAAAAATTAGCAAATAAAGAAAGTAATTAATGAGGAATATTTATATTTAAATCCCCCCTCTAATTTAGCAGAATTCTACAATATGATCAACAAGACTCTAAAAATATTAAATCATTCAGTTTCATGAGTGTTTTGACACCCAACATGCCAGGAAAATATTTAATTTAAAAAAAATTAGCAAATAAAGAAAGTATTTAATGAGGAATATTAATATTTAAATCCCCCCTCTAATTTAGTAGAATTCTACAATATGGTCAACAAATCCTAAAAAATATTAAATCATTCAGCTTCATGAGTGTTTTGACACCCAACATGCCAGGAAAATATTTAATTTGAATAGAATTAGCAAATAAAGATAGTATTTAATGAGGAATATTAATATTTAAATCCCCTCTCTAATTTAGCAGAATTCTACAATATGATCAACAAAACCCTAAATATATTAATACATTAAGCTTCTTGAGTGATTTGACACCCAACATGCCAGGAAAATATTTAATTTAAAAAAAATTAGCAAATAAAGAAAGTATTTAATGAGGAATATTAATATTTAAATCCCCCCTCTAATTTAGTAGAATTCTACAATATGGTCAACAAATCCTAAAAAATATTAAATCATTCAGCTTCATGAGTGTTTTGACACCCAACATGCCAGGAAAATATTTAATTTGAAAAAAATTAGCAAATAAAGAAAGTATTTAATGAGGAATATTAATATTTAAATCCCCCCTCTAATTTAGCAGAATTCTACAATATGATCAACAACACCCAAAAAATATTAAATCATTCAGCTTCATGAGTGTTTTGAAACCCAACATGCCAGGAAAATAATTAATTTGAAAAAAATTAGCAAATAAAGAAAGTATTTAATGAGGAATATTAATATTTAAATCCCCCCTCTAATTTAGCAGAATTTTACAATATGATCAACAACACCCAAAAAATATTAAATCATTCAGCTTCATGAGTGTTTTGACACCCAACATGCCAGGAAAATATTTAATTTAAAAAAAATTAGCAAATAAAGAAAGTATTTAATGAGGAATATTAATATTTAAATCCCCCCTCTAATTTAACAGAATTCTACAATATTATAAACAAAACCCTAAATATATTAATACATTAAGCTTCTTGAGTGATTTGACACCCAACATGCCAGGAAAATATTTAATTTAAAAAAAATTAACAAATAAAGAAAGTATTTAATGAGGAATATTAATATTTAAATCCCCCCTCTAATTTAGTAGAATTCTACAATATGGTCAACAAATCCTAAAAAATATTAAATCATTCAGCTTCATGAGTTTTTTGAAACCCAAAATGCCAGGAAAATATTTAATTTAAAAAAAATTAGCAAAGAAAGAAAGTATTTAATGAGGAATATTAATATTTAAATCCCCCCTCTAATTTAGTAGAATTCTACAATATGGTCAACAAATCCTAAAAAATATTAAATCATTCAGCTTCATGAGTGTTTTGACACCCAACATGCCAGGAAAATATTTAATTTGAAAAAAATTAGCAAATAAAGAAAGTATTTAATGAGGAATATTAATATTTAAATCCCCCTCTAATTTAGTAGAATTCTACAATATGGTCAACAAATCCTAAAAAATATTAAATCATTCAGCTTCATGAGTGTTTTGACACCCAACATGCCAGGAAAATATTTAATTTGAAAAGAATTAGCAAATAAAGATAGTATTTAATGGGGAATATTAATATTTAAATCCCCTCTCTAATTTAGCAGAATTCTACAATATGATCAACAAAACCCTAAATATATTAATACATTAAGCTTCTTGAGTGATTTGACACCCAACATGCCAGGAAAATATTTAATTTAAAAAAAATTAACAAATAAAGAAAGTATTTAATGAGGAATATTAATATTTAAATCCCCCCTCTAATTTAGTAGAATTCTACAATATGGTCAACAAATCCTAAAAAATATTAAATCATTCAGCTTCATGAGTGTTTTGAAACCCAACATGCCAGGAAAATATTTAATTTAAAAAAAATTAGCAAAGAATAAAAGTATTTAATGAGGAATATTAATATTTAAATCCCCCCTCTAATTTAGTAGAATTCTACAATATGGTCAACAAATCCTAAAAAATATTAAATCATTCAGCTTCATGAGTGTTTTGACACCCAACATGCCAGGAAAATATTTAATTTGAAAAAAATTAGCAAATAAAGAAAGTATTTAATGAGGAATATTAATATTTAAATCCCCCCTCTAATTTAGCAGAATTCTACAATATGATCAACAACACCCAAAAAATATTAAATCATTCAGCTTCATGAGTGTTTTGACACCCAACATGCCAGGAATATATTTAATTTAAAACAAATTAGCAAATAAAGAAAGTATTTAATGAGGAATATTAATATTTAAATCCCCCCTCTAATTTAGCAGAATTCTACAATATGATCAACAAAACCCTAAATATATTAATACATTAAGCTTCTTGAGTGATTTGACACCCAACATGCCAGGAAAATATTTAATTTAAAAAAAATTAGCAAATAAAGATAGTATTTAATGAGGAATATTAATATTTAAATCCCCTCTCTAATTTAGCAGAATTCTACAATATGATCAACAAAACCCTAAATATATTAATACATTAAGCTTCTTGAGTGATTTGACACCCAACATGCCAGGAAAATATTTAATTTAAAAAAAATTAGCAAATAAAGAAAGTAATTAATGAGGAATATTTATATTTAAATCCCCCCTCTAATTTAGCAGAATTCTACAATATGATCAACAAGACTCTAAAAATATTAAATCATTCAGTTTCATGAGTGTTTTGACACCCAACATGCCAGGAAAATATTTAATTTAAAAAAAATTAGCAAATAAAGAAAGTATTTAATGAGGAATATTAATATTTAAATCCCCCCTCTAATTTAGTAGAATTCTACAATATGGTCAACAAATCCTAAAAAATATTAAATCATTCAGCTTCATGAGTGTTTTGACACCCAACATGCCAGGAAAATATTTAATTTGAAAAGAATTAGCAAATAAAGATAGTATTTAATGAGGAATATTAATATTTAAATCCCCTCTCTAATTTAGCAGAATTCTACAATATGATCAACAAAACCCTAAATATATTAATACATTAAGCTTCTTGAGTGATTTGACACCCAACATGCCAGGAAAATATTTAATTTAAAAAAAATTAGCAAATAAAGAAAGTATTTAATGAGGAATATTAATATTTAAATCCCCCCTCTAATTTAGTAGAATTCTACAATATGGTCAACAAATCCTAAAAAATATTAAATCATTCAGCTTCATGAGTGTTTTGACACCCAACATGCCAGGAAAATATTTAATTTGAAAAAAATTAGCAAATAAAGAAAGTATTTAATGAGGAATATTAATATTTAAATCCCCCCTCTAATTTAGCAGAATTCTACAATATGATCAACAACACCCAAAAAATATTAAATCATTCAGCTTCATGAGTGTTTTGAAACCCAACATGCCAGGAAAATAATTAATTTGAAAAAAATTAGCAAATAAAGAAAGTATTTAATGAGGAATATTAATATTTAAATCCCCCCTCTAATTTAGCAGAATTTTACAATATGATCAACAACACCCAAAAAATATTAAATCATTCAGCTTCATGAGTGTTTTGACACCCAACATGCCAGGAAAATATTTAATTTAAAAAAAATTAGCAAATAAAGAAAGTATTTAATGAGGAATATTAATATTTAAATCCCCCCTCTAATTTAACAGAATTCTACAATATTATAAACAAAACCCTAAATATATTAATACATTAAGCTTCTTGAGTGATTTGACACCCAACATGCCAGGAAAATATTTAATTTAAAAAAAATTAACAAATAAAGAAAGTATTTAATGAGGAATATTAATATTTAAATCCCCCCTCTAATTTAGTAGAATTCTACAATATGGTCAACAAATCCTAAAAAATATTAAATCATTCAGCTTCATGAGTGTTTTGAAACCCAACATGCCAGGAAAATATTTAATTTAAAAAAAATTAGCAAAGAAAGAAAGTATTTAATGAGGAATATTAATATTTAAATCCCCCCTCTAATTTAGTAGAATTCTACAATATGGTCAACAAATCCTAAAAAATATTAAATCATTCAGCTTCATGAGTGTTTTGACACCCAACATGCCAGGAAAATATTTAATTTGAAAAAAATTAGCAAATAAAGAAAGTATTTAATGAGGAATATTAATATTTAAATCCCCCCTCTAATTTAGCAGAATTCTACAATATGATCAACAACACCCAAAAAATATTAAATCATTCAGCTTCATGAGTGTTTTGAAACCCAACATGCCAGGAAAATATTTAATTTAAAAAAAATTAGCAAAGAAAGAAAGTATTTAATGAGGAATATTAATATTTAAATCCCCCCTCTAATTTAGTAGAATTCTACAATATGGTCAACAAATCCTAAAAAATATTAAATCATTCAGCTTCATGATTGTTTTGACACCCAACATGCCAGGAAAATATTTAATTTAAAACAAATTAGCAAATAAAGAAAGTAATTAATGAGGAATATTAATAATTAAATCCCCCCTCTAATTTAGCAGAATTCTACAATATGATCAACAAGACTCTAAAAATATTAAATCATTCAGTTTCATGAGTGTTTTGACACCCAACATGCCAGGAAAATATTTAATTTAAAAAAAATTAGCAAATAAAGAAAGTATTTAATGAGGAATATTAATATTTAAATCCCCCCTTTAATTTAGCAGAATTCTACAATATGATAAACAAAACCCTAAATATATTAATACATTAAGCTTCTTGAGTGATTTGACACCCAACATGCCAGGAAAATATTTAATTTAAAAAAAATTAACAAATAAAGAAAGTATTTAATGAGGAATATTAATATTTAAATCCCCCCTCTAATTTAGTAGAATTCTACAATATGGTCAACAAATCCTAAAAAATATTAAATCATTCAGCTTCATGAGTGTTTTGAAACCCAACATGCCAGGAAAATAATTTATTTGAAAAAAATTAGCAAATAAAGAAAGTATTTAATGAGGAATATTAATATTTAAATCCCCCCTCTAATTTAGCAGAATTCTACAATATGATCAACAACACCCAAAAAATATTAAATCATTCAGCTTCATGAGTGTTTTGACACCCAACATGCCAGGAAAATATTTAATTTAAAAAAAATTAGCAAATAAAGAAAGTATTTAATGAGGAATATTAATATTTAAATCCCCCCTCTAATTTAGCAGAATTCTACAATATGATCAACAAAACCCTAAATATATTAATACATTAAGCTTCTTGAGTGATTTGACACCCAACATGCCAGGAAAATATTTAATTTAAAAAAAATTAGCAAATAAAGAAAGTATTTAATGAGGAATATTAATATTTAAATCCCCCCTCTAATTTAGCAGAATTCTACAATATGATCAACAAAACCCTAAATATATTAATACATTAAGCTTCTTGAGTGATTTGACACCCAACATGCCAGGAAAATATTTAATTTAAAAAAAATTAGCAAATAAAGAAAGTAATTAATGAGGAATATTAATATTTAAATCCCCCCTCTAATTTAGCAGAATTCTACAATATGATCAACAAGACTCTAAAAATATTAAATCATTCAGTTTCATGAGTGTTTTGACACCCAACATGCCAGGAAAATATTTAATTTAAAAAAAATTAGCAAATAAAGAAAGTATTTAATGAGGAATATTAATATTTAAATCCCCCCTCTAATTTAGCAGAATTCTACAATATGATCAACAAAACCCTAAATATATTAAATCATTCAGCTTCATGAGTGTTTTGACACCCAACATGCCAGGAAAATATTTAATTTGAAAAAAATTAGCAAATAAAGAAAGTATTTAATGAGGAATATTAATATTTAAATCCCCCCTCTAATTTAGCAGAATTCTACAATATGATCAACAAGACTCTAAAAATATTAAATCATTCAGTTTCATGAGTGTTTTGACACCCAACATGCCAGGAAAATATTTAATTTAAAAAAAATTAGCAAATAAAGAAAGTATTTAATGAGGAATATTAATATTTAAATCCCCCCTCTAATTTAGTAGAATTCTACAATATGGTCAACAAATCCTAAAAAATATTAAATCATTCAGCTTCATGAGTGTTTTGACACCCAACATGCCAGGAAAATATTTAATTTGAAAAGAATTAGCAAATAAAGATAGTATTTAATGAGGAATATTAATATTTAAATCCCCTCTCTAATTTAGCAGAATTCTACAATATGATCAACAAAACCCTAAATATATTAATACATTAAGCTTCTTGAGTGATTTGACACCCAACATGCCAGGAAAATATTTAATTTAAAAAAAATTAACAAATAAAGAAAGTATTTAATGAGGAATATTAATATTTAAATCCCCCCTCTAATTTAGTAGAATTCTACAATATGGTCAACAAATCCTAAAAAATATTAAATCATTCAGCTTCATGAGTGTTTTGAAACCCAACATGCCAGGAAAATATTTAATTTAAAAAAAATTAGCAAAGAAAGAAAGTATTTAATGAGGAATATTAATATTTAAATCCCCCCTCTAATTTAGTAGAATTCTACAATATGGTCAACAAATCCTAAAAAATATTAAATCATTCAGCTTCATGAGTGTTTTGACACCCAACATGCCAGGAAAATATTTAATTTGAAAAAAATTAGCAAATAAAGAAAGTATTTAATGAGGAATATTAATATTTAAATCCCCCCTCTAATTTAGCAGAATTCTACAATATGATCAACAACACCCAAAAAATATTAAATCATTCAGCTTCATGAGTGTTTTGACACCCAACATGCCAGGAATATATTTAATTTAAAACAAATTAGCAAATAAAGAAAGTATTTAATGAGGAATATTAATATTTAAATCCCCCCTCTAATTTAGCAGAATTCTACAATATGATCAACAAAACCCTAAATATATTAATACATTAAGCTTCTTGAGTGTTTTGACACCCAACATACCAGGAATATATTTAATTTAAAAAAAATTAGCAAATAAAGAAAGTATTTAATGAGGAATATTAATATTTAAATCCCCCCTCTAATTTAGCAGAATTCTACAATATGATCAACAACACCCAAAAATATTAAATCATTCAGCTTCATGAGTGTTTTGAAACCCAACATGCCAGGAAAATAATTAATTTGAAAAAAATTAGCAAATAAAGAAAGTATTTAATGAGGAATATTAATATTTAAATCCCCCCTCTAATTTAGCAGAATTTTACAATATGATCAACAACACCCAAAAAATATTAAATCATTCAGCTTCATGAGTGTTTTGACACCCAACATGCCAGGAAAATATTTAATTTAAAAAAAATTAGCAAATAAAGAAAGTATTTAATGAGGAATATTAATATTTAAATCCCCCCTCTAATTTAACAGAATTCTACAATATTATAAACAAAACCCTAAATATATTAATACATTAAGCTTCTTGAGTGATTTGACACCCAACATGCCAGGAAAATATTTAATTTAAAAAAAATTAGCAAATAAAGATAGTATTTAATGAGGAATATTAATATTTAAATCCCCTCTCTAATTTAGCAGAATTCTACAATATGATCAACAAAACCCTAAATATATTAATACATTAAGCTTCTTGAGTGATTTGACACCCAACATGCCAGGAAAATATTTAATTTAAAAAAAATTAGCAAATAAAGAAAGTAATTAATGAGGAATATTTATATTTAAATCCCCCCTCTAATTTAGCAGAATTCTACAATATGATCAACAAGACTCTAAAAATATTAAATCATTCAGTTTCATGAGTGTTTTGACACCCAACATGCCAGGAAAATATTTAATTTAAAAAAAATTAGCAAATAAAGAAAGTATTTAATGAGGAATATTAATATTTAAATCCCCCCTCTAATTTAGTAGAATTCTACAATATGGTCAACAAATCCTAAAAAATATTAAATCATTCAGCTTCATGAGTGTTTTGACACCCAACATGCCAGGAAAATATTTAATTTAAAAAAAATTAGCAAATAAAGAAAGTATTTAATGAGGAATATTAATATTTAAATCCCCCCTCTAATTTAACAGAATTCTACAATATTATAAACAAAACCCTAAATATATTAATACATTAAGCTTCTTGAGTGATTTGACACCCAACATGCCAGGAAAATATTTAATTTAAAAAAAATTAGCAAATAAAGATAGTATTTAATGAGGAATATTAATATTTAAATCCCCTCTCTAATTTAGCAGAATTCTACAATATGATCAACAAAACCCTAAATATATTAATACATTAAGCTTCTTGAGTGATTTGACACCCAACATGCCAGGAAAATATTTAATTTAAAAAAAATTAGCAAATAAAGAAAGTAATTAATGAGGAATATTAATAATTAAATCCCCCTTCTAATTTAGCAGAATTCTACAATATGATCAACAAGACTCTAAAAATATTAAATCATTCAGCTTCATGAGTGTTTTGACACCCAACATGCCAGGAAAATATTTAATTTAAAAAAAATTAGCAAATAAAGAAAGTATTTAATGAGGAATATTAATATTTAAATCCCCCCTCTAATTTAACAGAATTCTACAATATTATAAACAAAACCCTAAATATATTAATACATTAAGCTTCTTGAGTGATTTGACACCCAACATGCCAGGAAAATATTTAATTTAAAAAAAATTAACAAATAAAGAAAGTATTTAATGAGGAATATTAATATTTAAATCCCCCCTCTAATTTAGTAGAATTCTACAATATGGTCAACAAATCCTAAAAAATATTAAATCATTCAGCTTCATGAGTGTTTTGACACCCAACATGCCAGGAAAATATTTAATTTGAAAAAAATTAGCAAATAAAGAAAGTATTTAATGAGGAATATTAATATTTAAATCCCCCCTCTAATTTAGCAGAATTCTACAATATGATCAACAACACCCAAAAAATATTAAATCATTCAGCTTCATGAGTGTTTTGACACCCAACATGCCAGGAATATATTTAATTTAAAACAAATTAGCAAATAAAGAAAGTATTTAATGAGGAATATTAATATTTAAATCCCCCCTCTAATTTAGCAGAATTCTACAATATGATCAACAAAACCCTAAATATATTAATACATTAAGCTTCTTGAGTGTTTTGACACCCAACATACCAGGAATATATTTAATTTAAAAAAAATTAGCAAATAAAGAAAGTATTTAATGAGGAATATTAATATTTAAATCCCCCCTCTAATTTAGCAGAATTCTACAATATGATCAACAACACCCAAAAAATATTAAATCATTCAGCTTCATGAGTGTTTTGAAACCCAACATGCCAGGAAAATAATTAATTTGAAAAAAATTAGCAAATAAAGAAAGTATTTAATGAGGAATATTAATATTTAAATCCCCCCTCTAATTTAGCAGAATTTTACAATATGATCAACAACACCCAAAAAATATTAAATCATTCAGTTTCATGAGTGTTTTGACACCCAACATGCCAGGAAAATATTTAATTTAAAAAAAATTAGCAAATAAAGAAAGTATTTAATGAGGAATATTAATATTTAAATCCCCCCTCTAATTTAGTAGAATTCTACAATATGGTCAACAAATCCTAAAAAATATTAAATCATTCAGCTTCATGAGTGTTTTGACACCCAACATGCCAGGAAAATATTTAATTTGAAAAGAATTAGCAAATAAAGATAGTATTTAATGAGGAATATTAATATTTAAATCCCCTCTCTAATTTAGAAGAATTCTACAATATGATCAACAAAACCCTAGATATATTAATACATTAAGCTTCTTGAGTGATTTGACACCCAACATGCCAGGTAAATATTTAATTTAAAAAAAATTAACAAATAAAGAAAGTATTTAATGAGGAATATTAATATTTAAATCCCCCCTCTAATTTAGTAGAATTCTACAATATGGTCAACAAATCCTAAAAAATATTAAATCATTCAGCTTCATGAGTGTTTTGACACCCAACATGCCAGGAATATATTTAATTTAAAACAAATTAGCAAATAAAGAAAGTATTCAATGAGGAATATTAATATTTAAATCCCCCCTCTAATTTAGCAGAATTCTACAATATGATCAACAAAACCCTAAATATATTAATACATTAAGCTTCTTGAGTGTTTTGACACCCAACATACCAGGAATATATTTAATTTAAAAAAAATTAGCAAATAAAGAAAGTATTTAATGAGGAATATTAATATTTAAATCCCCCCTCTAATTTAGCAGAATTCTACAATATGATCAACAACACCCAAAAAATATTAAATCATTCAGCTTCATGAGTGTTTTGAAACCCAACATGCCAGGAAAATAATTAATTTGAAAAAAATTAGCAAATAAAGAAAGTATTTAATGAGGAATATTAATATTTAAATCCCCCCTCTAATTTAGCAGAATTTTACAATATGATCAACAACACCCAAAAAATATTAAATCATTCAGCTTCATGAGTGTTTTGACACCCAACATGCCAGGAAAATATTTAATTTAAAAAAAATTAGCAAATAAAGAAAGTATTTAATGAGGAATATTAATATTTAAATCCCCCCTCTAATTTAACAGAATTCTACAATATTATAAACAAAACCCTAAATATATTAATACATTAAGCTTCTTGAGTGATTTGACACCCAACATGCCAGGAAAATATTTAATTTAAAAAAAATTAGCAAATAAAGATAGTATTTAATGAGGAATATTAATATTTAAATCCCCTCTCTAATTTAGCAGAATTCTACAATATGATCAACAAAACCCTAAATATATTAATACATTAAGCTTCTTGAGTGATTTGACACCCAACATGCCAGGAAAATATTTAATTTAAAAAAAATTAGCAAATAAAGAAAGTAATTAATGAGGAATATTTATATTTAAATCCCCCCTCTAATTTAGCAGAATTCTACAATATGATCAACAAGACTCTAAAAATATTAAATCATTCAGTTTCATGAGTGTTTTGACACCCAACATGCCAGGAAAATATTTAATTTAAAAAAAATTAGCAAATAAAGAAAGTAATTAATGAGGAATATTTATATTTAAATCCCCCCTCTAATTTAGCAGAATTCTACAATATGATCAACAAGACTCTAAAAATATTAAATCATTCAGTTTCATGAGTGTTTTGACACCCAACATGCCAGGAAAATATTTAATTTAAAAAAAATTAGCAAATAAAGAAAGTATTTAATGAGGAATATTAATATTTAAATCCCCCCTCTAATTTAGTAGAATTCTACAATATGGTCAACAAATCCTAAAAAATATTAAATCATTCAGCTTCATGAGTGTTTTGACACCCAACATACCAGGAAAATATTTAATTTGAAAAGAATTAGCAAATAAAGATAGTATTTAATGAGGAATATTAATATTTAAATCCCCTCTCTAATTTAGCAGAATTCTACAATATGATCAACAAAACCCTAAATATATTAATACATTAAGCTTCTTGAGTGATTTGACACCCAACATGCCAGGAAAATATTTAATTTAAAAAAAATTAGCAAATAAAGAAAGTAATTAATGAGGAATATTAATAATTAAATCCCCCTTCTAATTTAGCAGAATTCTACAATATGATCAACAAGACTCTAAAAATATTAAATCATTCAGCTTCTTGAGTGATTTGACACCCAACATGCCAGGAAAATATTTAATTTAAAAAAAATTAACAAATAAAGAAAGTATTTAATGAGGAATATTAATATTTAAATCCCCCCTCTAATTTAGTAGAATTCTACAATATGGTCAACAAATCCTAAAAAATATTAAATCATTCAGCTTCATGAGTGTTTTGACACCCAACATGCCAGGAAAATATTTAATTTGAAAATAATTAGCAAATAAAGAAAGTATTTAATGAGGAATATTAATATTTAAATCCCCCCTCTAATTTAGCAGAATTCTACAATATGATCAACAACACCCAAAAAATATTAAATCATTCAGCTTCATGAGTGTTTTGACACCCAACATGCCAGGAATATATTTAATTTAAAACAAATTAGCAAATAAAGAAAGTATTTAATGAGGAATATTAATATTTAAATCCCCCCTCTAATTTAGCAGAATTCTACAATATGATCAACAAAACCCTAAATATATTAATACATTAAGCTTCTTGAGTGTTTTGACACCCAACATACCAGGAATATATTTAATTTAAAAAAAATTAGCAAATAAAGAAAGTATTTAATGAGGAATATTAATATTTAAATCCCCCCTCTAATTTAGCAGAATTCTACAATATGATCAACAACACCCAAAAAATATTAAATCATTCAGCTTCATGAGTGTTTTGAAACCCAACATGCCAGGAAAATAATTAATTTGAAAAAAATTAGCAAATAAAGAAAGTATTTAATGAGGAATATTAATATTTAAATCCCCCCTCTAATTTAGCAGAATTTTACAATATGATCAACAACACCCAAAAAATATTAAATCATTCAGTTTCATGAGTGTTTTGACACCCAACATGCCAGGAAAATATTTAATTTAAAAAAAATTAGCAAATAAAGAAAGTATTTAATGAGGAATATTAATATTTAAATCCCCCCTCTAATTTAGTAGAATTCTACAATATGGTCAACAAATCCTAAAAAATATTAAATCATTCAGCTTCATGAGTGTTTTGACACCCAACATGCCAGGAAAATATTTAATTTGAAAAGAATTAGCAAATAAAGATAGTATTTAATGAGGAATATTAATATTTAAATCCCCTCTCTAATTTAGCAGAATTCTACAATATGATCAACAAAACCCTAAATATATTAATACATTAAGCTTCTTGAGTGATTTGACACCCAACATGCCAGGTAAATATTTAATTTAAAAAAAATTAACAAATAAAGAAAGTATTTAATGAGGAATATTAATATTTAAATCCCCCCTCTAATTTAGTAGAATTCTACAATATGGTCAACAAATCCTAAAAAATATTAAATCATTCAGCTTCATGAGTGTTTTGACACCCAACATGCCAGGAATATATTTAATTTAAAACAAATTAGCAAATAAAGAAAGTATTTAATGAGGAATATTAATATTTAAATCCCCCCTCTAATTTAGCAGAATTCTACAATATGATCAACAAAACCCTAAATATATTAATACATTAAGCTTCTTGAGTGTTTTGACACCCAACATACCAGGAATATATTTAATTTAAAAAAAATTAGCAAATAAAGAAAGTATTTAATGAGGAATATTAATATTTAAATCCCCCCTCTAATTTAGCAGAATTCTACAATATGATCAACAACACCCAAAAAATATTAAATCATTCAGCTTCATGAGTGTTTTGAAACCCAACATGCCAGGAAAATAATTAATTTGAAAAAAATTAGCAAATAAAGAAAGTATTTAATGAGGAATATTAATATTTAAATCCCCCCTCTAATTTAGCAGAATTTTACAATATGATCAACAACACCCAAAAAATATTAAATCATTCAGCTTCATGAGTGTTTTGACACCCAACATGCCAGGAAAATATTTAATTTAAAAAAAATTAGCAAATAAAGAAAGTATTTAATGAGGAATATTAATATTTAAATCCCCCCTCTAATTTAACAGAATTCTACAATATTATAAACAAAACCCTAAATATATTAATACATTAAGCTTCTTGAGTGATTTGACACCCAACATGCCAGGAAAATATTTAATTTAAAAAAAATTAGCAAATAAAGATAGTATTTAATGAGGAATATTAATATTTAAATCCCCTCTCTAATTTAGCAGAATTCTACAATATGATCAACAAAACCCTAAATATATTAATACATTAAGCTTCTTGAGTGATTTGACACCCAACATGCCAGGAAAATATTTAATTTAAAAAAAATTAGCAAATAAAGAAAGTAATTAATGAGGAATATTTATATTTAAATCCCCCCTCTAATTTAGCAGAATTCTACAATATGATCAACAAGACTCTAAAAATATTAAATCATTCAGTTTCATGAGTGTTTTGACACCCAACATGCCAGGAAAATATTTAATTTAAAAAAAATTAGCAAATAAAGAAAGTATTTAATGAGGAATATTAATATTTAAATCCCCCCTCTAATTTAGTAGAATTCTACAATATGGTCAACAAATCCTAAAAAATATTAAATCATTCAGCTTCATGAGTGTTTTGACACCCAACATGCCAGGAAAATATTTAATTTGAAAAGAATTAGCAAATAAAGATAGTATTTAATGAGGAATATTAATATTTAAATCCCCTCTCTAATTTAGCAGAATTCTACAATATGATCAACAAAACCCTAAATATATTAATACATTAAGCTTCTTGAGTGATTTGACACCCAACATGCCAGGAAAATATTTAATTTAAAAAAAATTAGCAAATAAAGAAAGTAATTAATGAGGAATATTAATAATTAAATCCCCCTTCTAATTTAGCAGAATTCTACAATATGATCAACAAGACTCTAAAAATATTAAATCATTCAGCTTCATGAGTGTTTTGACACCCAACATGCCAGGAAAATATTTAATTTAAAAAAAATTAGCAAATAAAGAAAGTATTTAATGAGGAATATTAATATTTAAATCCCCCCTCTAATTTAACAGAATTCTACAATATTATAAACAAAACCCTAAATATATTAATACATTAAGCTTCTTGAGTGATTTGACACCCAACATGCCAGGAAAATATTTAATTTAAAAAAAATTAACAAATAAAGAAAGTATTTAATGAGGAATATTAATATTTAAATCCCCCCTCTAATTTAGTAGAATTCTACAATATGGTCAACAAATCCTAAAAAATATTAAATCATTCAGCTTCATGAGTGTTTTGACACCCAACATGCCAGGAAAATATTTAATTTGAAAAAAATTAGCAAATAAAGAAAGTATTTAATGAGGAATATTAATATTTAAATCCCCCCTCTAATTTAGCAGAATTCTACAATATGATCAACAACACCCAAAAAATATTAAATCATTCAGCTTCATGAGTGTTTTGACACCCAACATGCCAGGAATATATTTAATTTAAAACAAATTAGCAAATAAAGAAAGTATTTAATGAGGAATATTAATATTTAAATCCCCCCTCTAATTTAGCAGAATTCTACAATATGATCAACAAAACCCTAAATATATTAATACATTAAGCTTCTTGAGTGTTTTGACACCCAACATACCAGGAATATATTTAATTTAAAAAAAATTAGCAAATAAAGAAAGTATTTAATGAGGAATATTAATATTTAAATCCCCCCTCTAATTTAGCAGAATTCTACAATATGATCAACAACACCCAAAAAATATTAAATCATTCAGCTTCATGAGTGTTTTGAAACCCAACATGCCAGGAAAATAATTAATTTGAAAAAAATTAGCAAATAAAGAAAGTATTTAATGAGGAATATTAATATTTAAATCCCCCCTCTAATTTAGCAGAATTTTACAATATGATCAACAACACCCAAAAAATATTAAATCATTCAGCTTCATGAGTGTTTTGACACCCAACATGCCAGGAAAATATTTAATTTAAAAAAAATTAGCAAATAAAGAAAGTATTTAATGAGGAATATTAATATTTAAATCCCCCCTCTAATTTAACAGAATTCTACAATATTATAAACAAAACCCTAAATATATTAATACATTAAGCTTCTTGAGTGATTTGACACCCAACATGCCAGGAAAATATTTAATTTAAAAAAAATTAGCAAATAAAGAAAGTATTTAATGAGGAATATTAATATTTAAATCCCCCCTCTAATTTAACAGAATTCTACAATATTATAAACAAAACCCTAAATATATTAATACATTAAGCTTCTTGAGTGATTTGACACCCAACATGCCAGGAAAATATTTAATTTAAAAAAAATTAGCAAATAAAGATAGTATTTAATGAGGAATATTAATATTTAAATCCCCTCTCTAATTTAGCAGAATTCTACAATATGATCAACAAAACCCTAAATATATTAATACATTAAGCTTCTTGAGTGATTTGACACCCAACATGCCAGGAAAATATTTAATTTAAAAAAAATTAGCAAATAAAGAAAGTAATTAATGAGGAATATTTATATTTAAATCCCCCCTCTAATTTAGCAGAATTCTACAATATGATCAACAAGACTCTAAAAATATTAAATCATTCAGTTTCATGAGTGTTTTGACACCCAACATGCCAGGAAAATATTTAATTTAAAAAAAATTAACAAATAAAGAAAGTATTTAATGAGGAATATTAATATTTAAATCCCCCCTCTAATTTAGTAGAATTCTACAATATGGTCAACAAATCCTAAAAAATATTAAATCATTCAGCTTCATGAGTGTTTTGACACCCAACATGCCAGGAAAATATTTAATTTGAAAAAAATTAGCAAATAAAGAAAGTATTTAATGAGGAATATTAATATTTAAATCCCCCCTCTAATTTAGCAGAATTCTACAATATGATCAACAACACCCAAAAAATATTAAATCATTCAGCTTCATGAGTGTTTTGACACCCAACATGCCAGGAATATATTTAATTTAAAACAAATTAGCAAATAAAGAAAGTATTTAATGAGGAATATTAATATTTAAATCCCCCCTCTAATTTAGCAGAATTCTACAATATGATCAACAAAACCCTAAATATATTAATACATTAAGCTTCTTGAGTGTTTTGACACCCAACATACCAGGAATATATTTAATTTAAAAAAAATTAGCAAATAAAAAAGTATTTAATGAGGAATATTAATATTTAAATCCCCCCTCTAATTTAGCAGAATTCTACAATATGATCAACAACACCCAAAAAATATTAAATCATTCAGCTTCATGAGTGTTTTGAAACCCAACATGCCAGGAAAATATTTAATTTGAAAAGAATTAGCAAATAAAGATAGTATTTAATGAGGAATATTAATATTTAAATCCCCTCTCTAATTTAGCAGAATTCTACAATATGATCAACAAAACCCTAAATATATTAATACATTAAGCTTCTTGAGTGATTTGACACCCAACATGCCAGGAAAATATTTAATTTAAAAAAAATTAGCAAATAAAGAAAGTAATTAATGAGGAATATTAATAATTAAATCCCCCTTCTAATTTAGCAGAATTCTACAATATGATCAACAAGACTCTAAAAATATTAAATCATTCAGCTTCATGAGTGTTTTGACACCCAACATGCCAGGAAAATATTTAATTTAAAAAAAATTAGCAAATAAAGAAAGTATTTAATGAGGAATATTAATATTTAAATCCCCCCTCTAATTTAGTAGAATTCTACAATATGGTCAACAAATCCTAAAAAATATTAAATCATTCAGCTTCATGAGTGTTTTGACACCCAACATGCCAGGAAAATATTTAATTTAAAAAAAATTAGCAAATAAAGATAGTATTTAATGAGGAATATTAATATTTAAATCCCCTCTCTAATTTAGCAGAATTCTACAATATGATCAACAACACCCAAAAAATATTAAATCATTCAGCTTCATGAGTGTTTTGACACCCAACATGCCAGGAATATATTTAATTTAAAACAAATTAGCAAATAAAGAAAGTATTTAATGAGGAATATTAATATTTAAATCCCCCCTCTAATTTAGCAGAATTCTACAATATGATCAACAAAACCCTAAATATATTAATACATTAAGCTTCTTGAGTGTTTTGACACCCAACATACCAGGAATATATTTAATTTAAAAAAAATTAGCAAATAAAGAAAGTATTTAATGAGGAATATTAATATTTAAATCCCCCCTCTAATTTAGCAGAATTCTACAATATGATCAACAACACCCAAAAAATATTAAATCATTCAGCTTCATGAGTGTTTTGAAACCCAACATGCCAGGAAAATAATTAATTTGAAAAAAATTAGCAAATAAAGAAAGTATTTAATGAGGAATATTAATATTTAAATCCCCCCTCTAATTTAGCAGAATTTTACAATATGATCAACAACACCCAAAAAATATTAAATCATTCAGTTTCATGAGTGTTTTGACACCCAACATGCCAGGAAAATATTTAATTTAAAAAAAATTAGCAAATAAAGAAAGTATTTAATGAGGAATATTAATATTTAAATCCCCCCTCTAATTTAGTAGAATTCTACAATATGGTCAACAAATCCTAAAAAATATTAAATCATTCAGCTTCATGAGTGTTTTGACACCCAACATGCCAGGAAAATATTTAATTTGAAAAGAATTAGCAAATAAAGATAGTATTTAATGAGGAATATTAATATTTAAATCCCCTCTCTAATTTAGCAGAATTCTACAATATGATCAACAAAACCCTAAATATATTAATACATTAAGCTTCTTGAGTGATTTGACACCCAACATGCCAGGAAAATATTTAATTTAAAAAAAATTAACAAATAAAGAAAGTATTTAATGAGGAATATTAATATTTAAATCCCCCCTCTAATTTAGTAGAATTCTACAATATGGTCAACAAATCCTAAAAAATATTAAATCATTCAGCTTCATGAGTGTTTTGAAACCCAACATGCCAGGAAAATATTTAATTTAAAAAAAATTAGCAAAGAAAGAAAGTATTTAATGAGGAATATTAATATTTAAATCCCCCCTCTAATTTAGTAGAATTCTACAATATGGTCAACAAATCCTAAAAAATATTAAATCATTCAGCTTCATGAGTGTTTTGAAACCCAACATGCCAGGAAAATAATTAATTTGAAAAAAATTAGCAAATAAAGAAAGTATTTAATGAGGAATATTAATATTTAAATCCCCCCTCTAATTTAGCAGAATTTTACAATATGATCAACAACACCCAAAAAATATTAAATCATTCAGCTTCATGAGTGTTTTGACACCCAACATGCCAGGAAAATATTTAATTTAAAAAAAATTAGCAAATAAAGAAAGTATTTAATGAGGAATATTAATATTTAAATCCCCCCTCTAATTTAACAGAATTCTACAATATTATAAACAAAACCCTAAATATATTAATACATTAAGCTTCTTGAGTGATTTGACACCCAACATGCCAGGAAAATATTTAATTTAAAAAAAATTAGCAAATAAAGATAGTATTTAATGAGGAATATTAATATTTAAATCCCCTCTCTAATTTAGCAGAATTCTACAATATGATCAACAAAACCCTAAATATATTAATACATTAAGCTTCTTGAGTGATTTGACACCCAACATGCCAGGAAAATATTTAATTTAAAAAAAATTAGCAAATAAAGAAAGTAATTAATGAGGAATATTTATATTTAAATCCCCCCTCTAATTTAGCAGAATTCTACAATATGATCAACAAGACTCTAAAAATATTAAATCATTCAGTTTCATGAGTGTTTTGACACCCAACATGCCAGGAAAATATTTAATTTAAAAAAAATTAGCAAATAAAGAAAGTAATTAATGAGGAATATTTATATTTAAATCCCCCCTCTAATTTAGCAGAATTCTACAATATGATCAACAAGACTCTAAAAATATTAAATCATTCAGTTTCATGAGTGTTTTGACACCCAACATGCCAGGAAAATATTTAATTTAAAAAAAATTAGCAAATAAAGAAAGTAATTAATGAGGAATATTTATATTTAAATCCCCCCTCTAATTTAGCAGAATTCTACAATATGATCAACAAGACTCTAAAAATATTAAATCATTCAGTTTCATGAGTGTTTTGACACCCAACATGCCAGGAAAATATTTAATTTAAAAAAAATTAGCAAATAAAGAAAGTATTTAATGAGGAATATTAATATTTAAATCCCCCCTCTAATTTAGTAGAATTCTACAATATGGTCAACAAATCCTAAAAAATATTAAATCATTCAGCTTCATGAGTGTTTTGACACCCAACATACCAGGAAAATATTTAATTTGAAAAGAATTAGCAAATAAAGATAGTATTTAATGAGGAATATTAATATTTAAATCCCCTCTCTAATTTAGCAGAATTCTACAATATGATCAACAAAACCCTAAATATATTAATACATTAAGCTTCTTGAGTGATTTGACACCCAACATGCCAGGAAAATATTTAATTTAAAAAAAATTAGCAAATAAAGAAAGTAATTAATGAGGAATATTAATAATTAAATCCCCCTTCTAATTTAGCAGAATTCTACAATATGATCAACAAGACTCTAAAAATATTAAATCATTCAGCTTCTTGAGTGATTTGACACCCAACATGCCAGGAAAATATTTAATTTAAAAAAAATTAACAAATAAAGAAAGTATTTAATGAGGAATATTAATATTTAAATCCCCCCTCTAATTTAGTAGAATTCTACAATATGGTCAACAAATCCTAAAAAATATTAAATCATTCAGCTTCATGAGTGTTTTGACACCCAACATGCCAGGAAAATATTTAATTTGAAAATAATTAGCAAATAAAGAAAGTATTTAATGAGGAATATTAATATTTAAATCCCCCCTCTAATTTAGCAGAATTCTACAATATGATCAACAACACCCAAAAAATATTAAATCATTCAGCTTCATGAGTGTTTTGACACCCAACATGCCAGGAATATATTTAATTTAAAACAAATTAGCAAATAAAGAAAGTATTTAATGAGGAATATTAATATTTAAATCCCCCCTCTAATTTAGCAGAATTCTACAATATGATCAACAAAACCCTAAATATATTAATACATTAAGCTTCTTGAGTGTTTTGACACCCAACATACCAGGAATATATTTAATTTAAAAAAAATTAGCAAATAAAGAAAGTATTTAATGAGGAATATTAATATTTAAATCCCCCCTCTAATTTAGCAGAATTCTACAATATGATCAACAACACCCAAAAAATATTAAATCATTCAGCTTCATGAGTGTTTTGAAACCCAACATGCCAGGAAAATAATTAATTTGAAAAAAATTAGCAAATAAAGAAAGTATTTAATGAGGAATATTAATATTTAAATCCCCCCTCTAATTTAGCAGAATTTTACAATATGATCAACAACACCCAAAAAATATTAAATCATTCAGTTTCATGAGTGTTTTGACACCCAACATGCCAGGAAAATATTTAATTTAAAAAAAATTAGCAAATAAAGAAAGTATTTAATGAGGAATATTAATATTTAAATCCCCCCTCTAATTTAGTAGAATTCTACAATATGGTCAACAAATCCTAAAAAATATTAAATCATTCAGCTTCATGAGTGTTTTGACACCCAACATGCCAGGAAAATATTTAATTTGAAAAGAATTAGCAAATAAAGATAGTATTTAATGAGGAATATTAATATTTAAATCCCCTCTCTAATTTAGCAGAATTCTACAATATGATCAACAAAACCCTAAATATATTAATACATTAAGCTTCTTGAGTGATTTGACACCCAACATGCCAGGTAAATATTTAATTTAAAAAAAATTAACAAATAAAGAAAGTATTTAATGAGGAATATTAATATTTAAATCCCCCCTCTAATTTAGTAGAATTCTACAATATGGTCAACAAATCCTAAAAAATATTAAATCATTCAGCTTCATGAGTGTTTTGACACCCAACATGCCAGGAATATATTTAATTTAAAACAAATTAGCAAATAAAGAAAGTATTTAATGAGGAATATTAATATTTAAATCCCCCCTCTAATTTAGCAGAATTCTACAATATGATCAACAAAACCCTAAATATATTAATACATTAAGCTTCTTGAGTGTTTTGACACCCAACATACCAGGAATATATTTAATTTAAAAAAAATTAGCAAATAAAGAAAGTATTTAATGAGGAATATTAATATTTAAATCCCCCCTCTAATTTAGCAGAATTCTACAATATGATCAACAACACCCAAAAAATATTAAATCATTCAGCTTCATGAGTGTTTTGAAACCCAACATGCCAGGAAAATAATTAATTTGAAAAAAATTAGCAAATAAAGAAAGTATTTAATGAGGAATATTAATATTTAAATCCCCCCTCTAATTTAGCAGAATTTTACAATATGATCAACAACACCCAAAAAATATTAAATCATTCAGCTTCATGAGTGTTTTGACACCCAACATGCCAGGAAAATATTTAATTTAAAAAAAATTAGCAAATAAAGAAAGTATTTAATGAGGAATATTAATATTTAAATCCCCCCTCTAATTTAACAGAATTCTACAATATTATAAACAAAACCCTAAATATATTAATACATTAAGCTTCTTGAGTGATTTGACACCCAACATGCCAGGAAAATATTTAATTTAAAAAAAATTAGCAAATAAAGATAGTATTTAATGAGGAATATTAATATTTAAATCCCCTCTCTAATTTAGCAGAATTCTACAATATGATCAACAAAACCCTAAATATATTAATACATTAAGCTTCTTGAGTGATTTGACACCCAACATGCCAGGAAAATATTTAATTTAAAAAAAATTAGCAAATAAAGAAAGTAATTAATGAGGAATATTTATATTTAAATCCCCCCTCTAATTTAGCAGAATTCTACAATATGATCAACAAGACTCTAAAAATATTAAATCATTCAGTTTCATGAGTGTTTTGACACCCAACATGCCAGGAAAATATTTAATTTAAAAAAAATTAGCAAATAAAGAAAGTATTTAATGAGGAATATTAATATTTAAATCCCCCCTCTAATTTAGTAGAATTCTACAATATGGTCAACAAATCCTAAAAAATATTAAATCATTCAGCTTCATGAGTGTTTTGACACCCAACATGCCAGGAAAATATTTAATTTGAAAAGAATTAGCAAATAAAGATAGTATTTAATGAGGAATATTAATATTTAAATCCCCTCTCTAATTTAGCAGAATTCTACAATATGATCAACAAAACCCTAAATATATTAATACATTAAGCTTCTTGAGTGATTTGACACCCAACATGCCAGGAAAATATTTAATTTAAAAAAAATTAGCAAATAAAGAAAGTAATTAATGAGGAATATTAATAATTAAATCCCCCTTCTAATTTAGCAGAATTCTACAATATGATCAACAAGACTCTAAAAATATTAAATCATTCAGCTTCATGAGTGTTTTGACACCCAACATGCCAGGAAAATATTTAATTTAAAAAAAATTAGCAAATAAAGAAAGTATTTAATGAGGAATATTAATATTTAAATCCCCCCTCTAATTTAACAGAATTCTACAATATTATAAACAAAACCCTAAATATATTAATACATTAAGCTTCTTGAGTGATTTGACACCCAACATGCCAGGAAAATATTTAATTTGAAAAGAATTAGCAAATAAAGATAGTATTTAATGAGGAATATTAATATTTAAATCCCCTCTCTAATTTAGCAGAATTCTACAATATGATCAACAAAACCCTAAATATATTAATACATTAAGCTTCTTGAGTGATTTGACACCCAACATGCCAGGTAAATATTTAATTTAAAAAAAATTAACAAATAAAGAAAGTATTTAATGAGGAATATTAATATTTAAATCCCCCCTCTAATTTAGTAGAATTCTACAATATGGTCAACAAATCCTAAAAAATATTAAATCATTCAGCTTCATGAGTGTTTTGACACCCAACATGCCAGGAATATATTTAATTTAAAACAAATTAGCAAATAAAGAAAGTATTTAATGAGGAATATTAATATTTAAATCCCCCCTCTAATTTAGCAGAATTCTACAATATGATCAACAAAACCCTAAATATATTAATACATTAAGCTTCTTGAGTGTTTTGACACCCAACATACCAGGAATATATTTAATTTAAAAAAAATTAGCAAATAAAGAAAGTATTTAATGAGGAATATTAATATTTAAATCCCCCCTCTAATTTAGCAGAATTCTACAATATGATCAACAACACCCAAAAAATATTAAATCATTCAGCTTCATGAGTGTTTTGAAACCCAACATGCCAGGAAAATAATTAATTTGAAAAAAATTAGCAAATAAAGAAAGTATTTAATGAGGAATATTAATATTTAAATCCCCCCTCTAATTTAGCAGAATTTTACAATATGATCAACAACACCCAAAAAATATTAAATCATTCAGCTTCATGAGTGTTTTGACACCCAACATGCCAGGAAAATATTTAATTTAAAAAAAATTAGCAAATAAAGAAAGTATTTAATGAGGAATATTAATATTTAAATCCCCCCTCTAATTTAACAGAATTCTACAATATTATAAACAAAACCCTAAATATATTAATACATTAAGCTTCTTGAGTGATTTGACACCCAACATGCCAGGAAAATATTTAATTTAAAAAAAATTAGCAAATAAAGATAGTATTTAATGAGGAATATTAATATTTAAATCCCCTCTCTAATTTAGCAGAATTCTACAATATGATCAACAAAACCCTAAATATATTAATACATTAAGCTTCTTGAGTGATTTGACACCCAACATGCCAGGAAAATATTTAATTTAAAAAAAATTAGCAAATAAAGAAAGTAATTAATGAGGAATATTTATATTTAAATCCCCCCTCTAATTTAGCAGAATTCTACAATATGATCAACAAGACTCTAAAAATATTAAATCATTCAGTTTCATGAGTGTTTTGACACCCAACATGCCAGGAAAATATTTAATTTAAAAAAAATTAGCAAATAAAGAAAGTATTTAATGAGGAATATTAATATTTAAATCCCCCCTCTAATTTAGTAGAATTCTACAATATGGTCAACAAATCCTAAAAAATATTAAATCATTCAGCTTCATGAGTGTTTTGACACCCAACATGCCAGGAAAATATTTAATTTGAAAAGAATTAGCAAATAAAGATAGTATTTAATGAGGAATATTAATATTTAAATCCCCTCTCTAATTTAGCAGAATTCTACAATATGATCAACAAAACCCTAAATATATTAATACATTAAGCTTCTTGAGTGATTTGACACCCAACATGCCAGGAAAATATTTAATTTAAAAAAAATTAGCAAATAAAGAAAGTAATTAATGAGGAATATTAATAATTAAATCCCCCTTCTAATTTAGCAGAATTCTACAATATGATCAACAAGACTCTAAAAATATTAAATCATTCAGCTTCATGAGTGTTTTGACACCCAACATGCCAGGAAAATATTTAATTTAAAAAAAATTAGCAAATAAAGAAAGTATTTAATGAGGAATATTAATATTTAAATCCCCCCTCTAATTTAACAGAATTCTACAATATTATAAACAAAACCCTAAATATATTAATACATTAAGCTTCTTGAGTGATTTGACACCCAACATGCCAGGAAAATATTTAATTTAAAAAAAATTAACAAATAAAGAAAGTATTTAATGAGGAATATTAATATTTAAATCCCCCCTCTAATTTAGTAGAATTCTACAATATGGTCAACAAATCCTAAAAAATATTAAATCATTCAGCTTCATGAGTGTTTTGACACCCAACATGCCAGGAAAATATTTAATTTGAAAAAAATTAGCAAATAAAGAAAGTATTTAATGAGGAATATTAATATTTAAATCCCCCCTCTAATTTAGCAGAATTCTACAATATGATCAACAACACCCAAAAAATATTAAATCATTCAGCTTCATGAGTGTTTTGACACCCAACATGCCAGGAATATATTTAATTTAAAACAAATTAGCAAATAAAGAAAGTATTTAATGAGGAATATTAATATTTAAATCCCCCCTCTAATTTAGCAGAATTCTACAATATGATCAACAAAACCCTAAATATATTAATACATTAAGCTTCTTGAGTGTTTTGACACCCAACATACCAGGAATATATTTAATTTAAAAAAAATTAGCAAATAAAGAAAGTATTTAATGAGGAATATTAATATTTAAATCCCCCCTCTAATTTAGCAGAATTCTACAATATGATCAACAACACCCAAAAAATATTAAATCATTCAGCTTCATGAGTGTTTTGAAACCCAACATGCCAGGAAAATAATTAATTTGAAAAAAATTAGCAAATAAAGAAAGTATTTAATGAGGAATATTAATATTTAAATCCCCCCTCTAATTTAGCAGAATTTTACAATATGATCAACAACACCCAAAAAATATTAAATCATTCAGCTTCATGAGTGTTTTGACACCCAACATGCCAGGAAAATATTTAATTTAAAAAAAATTAGCAAATAAAGAAAGTATTTAATGAGGAATATTAATATTTAAATCCCCCCTCTAATTTAACAGAATTCTACAATATTATAAACAAAACCCTAAATATATTAATACATTAAGCTTCTTGAGTGATTTGACACCCAACATGCCAGGAAAATATTTAATTTAAAAAAAATTAGCAAATAAAGAAAGTATTTAATGAGGAATATTAATATTTAAATCCCCCCTCTAATTTAACAGAATTCTACAATATTATAAACAAAACCCTAAATATATTAATACATTAAGCTTCTTGAGTGATTTGACACCCAACATGCCAGGAAAATATTTAATTTAAAAAAAATTAGCAAATAAAGATAGTATTTAATGAGGAATATTAATATTTAAATCCCCTCTCTAATTTAGCAGAATTCTACAATATGATCAACAAAACCCTAAATATATTAATACATTAAGCTTCTTGAGTGATTTGACACCCAACATGCCAGGAAAATATTTAATTTAAAAAAAATTAGCAAATAAAGAAAGTAATTAATGAGGAATATTTATATTTAAATCCCCCCTCTAATTTAGCAGAATTCTACAATATGATCAACAAGACTCTAAAAATATTAAATCATTCAGTTTCATGAGTGTTTTGACACCCAACATGCCAGGAAAATATTTAATTTAAAAAAAATTAACAAATAAAGAAAGTATTTAATGAGGAATATTAATATTTAAATCCCCCCTCTAATTTAGTAGAATTCTACAATATGGTCAACAAATCCTAAAAAATATTAAATCATTCAGCTTCATGAGTGTTTTGACACCCAACATGCCAGGAAAATATTTAATTTGAAAAAAATTAGCAAATAAAGAAAGTATTTAATGAGGAATATTAATATTTAAATCCCCCCTCTAATTTAGCAGAATTCTACAATATGATCAACAACACCCAAAAAATATTAAATCATTCAGCTTCATGAGTGTTTTGACACCCAACATGCCAGGAATATATTTAATTTAAAACAAATTAGCAAATAAAGAAAGTATTTAATGAGGAATATTAATATTTAAATCCCCCCTCTAATTTAGCAGAATTCTACAATATGATCAACAAAACCCTAAATATATTAATACATTAAGCTTCTTGAGTGTTTTGACACCCAACATACCAGGAATATATTTAATTTAAAAAAAATTAGCAAATAAAAAAGTATTTAATGAGGAATATTAATATTTAAATCCCCCCTCTAATTTAGCAGAATTCTACAATATGATCAACAACACCCAAAAAATATTAAATCATTCAGCTTCATGAGTGTTTTGAAACCCAACATGCCAGGAAAATATTTAATTTGAAAAGAATTAGCAAATAAAGATAGTATTTAATGAGGAATATTAATATTTAAATCCCCTCTCTAATTTAGCAGAATTCTACAATATGATCAACAAAACCCTAAATATATTAATACATTAAGCTTCTTGAGTGATTTGACACCCAACATGCCAGGAAAATATTTAATTTAAAAAAAATTAGCAAATAAAGAAAGTAATTAATGAGGAATATTAATAATTAAATCCCCCTTCTAATTTAGCAGAATTCTACAATATGATCAACAAGACTCTAAAAATATTAAATCATTCAGCTTCATGAGTGTTTTGACACCCAACATGCCAGGAAAATATTTAATTTAAAAAAAATTAGCAAATAAAGAAAGTATTTAATGAGGAATATTAATATTTAAATCCCCCCTCTAATTTAGTAGAATTCTACAATATGGTCAACAAATCCTAAAAAATATTAAATCATTCAGCTTCATGAGTGTTTTGACACCCAACATGCCAGGAAAATATTTAATTTAAAAAAAATTAGCAAATAAAGATAGTATTTAATGAGGAATATTAATATTTAAATCCCCTCTCTAATTTAGCAGAATTCTACAATATGATCAACAACACCCAAAAAATATTAAATCATTCAGCTTCATGAGTGTTTTGACACCCAACATGCCAGGAATATATTTAATTTAAAACAAATTAGCAAATAAAGAAAGTATTTAATGAGGAATATTAATATTTAAATCCCCCCTCTAATTTAGCAGAATTCTACAATATGATCAACAAAACCCTAAATATATTAATACATTAAGCTTCTTGAGTGTTTTGACACCCAACATACCAGGAATATATTTAATTTAAAAAAAATTAGCAAATAAAGAAAGTATTTAATGAGGAATATTAATATTTAAATCCCCCCTCTAATTTAGCAGAATTCTACAATATGATCAACAACACCCAAAAAATATTAAATCATTCAGCTTCATGAGTGTTTTGAAACCCAACATGCCAGGAAAATAATTAATTTGAAAAAAATTAGCAAATAAAGAAAGTATTTAATGAGGAATATTAATATTTAAATCCCCCCTCTAATTTAGCAGAATTTTACAATATGATCAACAACACCCAAAAAATATTAAATCATTCAGTTTCATGAGTGTTTTGACACCCAACATGCCAGGAAAATATTTAATTTAAAAAAAATTAGCAAATAAAGAAAGTATTTAATGAGGAATATTAATATTTAAATCCCCCCTCTAATTTAGTAGAATTCTACAATATGGTCAACAAATCCTAAAAAATATTAAATCATTCAGCTTCATGAGTGTTTTGACACCCAACATGCCAGGAAAATATTTAATTTGAAAAGAATTAGCAAATAAAGATAGTATTTAATGAGGAATATTAATATTTAAATCCCCTCTCTAATTTAGCAGAATTCTACAATATGATCAACAAAACCCTAAATATATTAATACATTAAGCTTCTTGAGTGATTTGACACCCAACATGCCAGGAAAATATTTAATTTAAAAAAAATTAACAAATAAAGAAAGTATTTAATGAGGAATATTAATATTTAAATCCCCCCTCTAATTTAGTAGAATTCTACAATATGGTCAACAAATCCTAAAAAATATTAAATCATTCAGCTTCATGAGTGTTTTGAAACCCAACATGCCAGGAAAATATTTAATTTAAAAAAAATTAGCAAAGAAAGAAAGTATTTAATGAGGAATATTAATATTTAAATCCCCCCTCTAATTTAGTAGAATTCTACAATATGGTCAACAAATCCTAAAAAATATTAAATCATTCAGCTTCATGAGTGTTTTGAAACCCAACATGCCAGGAAAATAATTAATTTGAAAAAAATTAGCAAATAAAGAAAGTATTTAATGAGGAATATTAATATTTAAATCCCCCCTCTAATTTAGCAGAATTTTACAATATGATCAACAACACCCAAAAAATATTAAATCATTCAGCTTCATGAGTGTTTTGACACCCAACATGCCAGGAAAATATTTAATTTAAAAAAAATTAGCAAATAAAGAAAGTATTTAATGAGGAATATTAATATTTAAATCCCCCCTCTAATTTAACAGAATTCTACAATATTATAAACAAAACCCTAAATATATTAATACATTAAGCTTCTTGAGTGATTTGACACCCAACATGCCAGGAAAATATTTAATTTAAAAAAAATTAGCAAATAAAGATAGTATTTAATGAGGAATATTAATATTTAAATCCCCTCTCTAATTTAGCAGAATTCTACAATATGATCAACAAAACCCTAAATATATTAATACATTAAGCTTCTTGAGTGATTTGACACCCAACATGCCAGGAAAATATTTAATTTAAAAAAAATTAGCAAATAAAGAAAGTAATTAATGAGGAATATTTATATTTAAATCCCCCCTCTAATTTAGCAGAATTCTACAATATGATCAACAAGACTCTAAAAATATTAAATCATTCAGTTTCATGAGTGTTTTGACACCCAACATGCCAGGAAAATATTTAATTTAAAAAAAATTAGCAAATAAAGAAAGTATTTAATGAGGAATATTAATATTTAAATCCCCCCTCTAATTTAGTAGAATTCTACAATATGGTCAACAAATCCTAAAAAATATTAAATCATTCAGCTTCATGAGTGTTTTGACACCCAACATGCCAGGAAAATATTTAATTTGAAAAAAATTAGCAAATAAAGAAAGTATTTAATGAGGAATATTAATATTTAAATCCCCCCTCTAATTTAGCAGAATTCTACAATATGATCAACAACACCCAAAAAATATTAAATCATTCAGCTTCATGAGTGTTTTGACACCCAACATGCCAGGAATATATTTAATTTAAAACAAATTAGCAAATAAAGAAAGTATTTAATGAGGAATATTAATATTTAAATCCCCCCTCTAATTTAGCAGAATTCTACAATATGATCAACAAAACCCTAAATATATTAATACATTAAGCTTCTTGAGTGTTTTGACACCCAACATACCAGGAATATATTTAATTTAAAAAAAATTAGCAAATAAAGAAAGTATTTAATGAGGAATATTAATATTTAAATCCCCCCTCTAATTTAGCAGAATTCTACAATATGATCAACAACACCCAAAAAATATTAAATCATTCAGCTTCATGAGTGTTTTGAAACCCAACATGCCAGGAAAATAATTAATTTGAAAAAAATTAGCAAATAAAGAAAGTATTTAATGAGGAATATTAATATTTAAATCCCCCCTCTAATTTAGCAGAATTTTACAATATGATCAACAACACCCAAAAAATATTAAATCATTCAGTTTCATGAGTGTTTTGACACCCAACATGCCAGGAAAATATTTAATTTAAAAAAAATTAGCAAATAAAGAAAGTATTTAATGAGGAATATTAATATTTAAATCCCCCCTCTAATTTAGTAGAATTCTACAATATGGTCAACAAATCCTAAAAAATATTAAATCATTCAGCTTCATGAGTGTTTTGACACCCAACATGCCAGGAAAATATTTAATTTGAAAAGAATTAGCAAATAAAGATAGTATTTAATGAGGAATATTAATATTTAAATCCCCTCTCTAATTTAGCAGAATTCTACAATATGATCAACAAAACCCTAAATATATTAATACATTAAGCTTCTTGAGTGATTTGACACCCAACATGCCAGGAAAATATTTAATTTAAAAAAAATTAACAAATAAAGAAAGTATTTAATGAGGAATATTAATATTTAAATCCCCCCTCTAATTTAGTAGAATTCTACAATATGGTCAACAAATCCTAAAAAATATTAAATCATTCAGCTTCATGAGTGTTTTGAAACCCAACATGCCAGGAAAATATTTAATTTAAAAAAAATTAGCAAAGAAAGAAAGTATTTAATGAGGAATATTAATATTTAAATCCCCCCTCTAATTTAGTAGAATTCTACAATATGGTCAACAAATCCTAAAAAATATTAAATCATTCAGCTTCATGAGTGTTTTGAAACCCAACATGCCAGGAAAATAATTAATTTGAAAAAAATTAGCAAATAAAGAAAGTATTTAATGAGGAATATTAATATTTAAATCCCCCCTCTAATTTAGCAGAATTTTACAATATGATCAACAACACCCAAAAAATATTAAATCATTCAGCTTCATGAGTGTTTTGACACCCAACATGCCAGGAAAATATTTAATTTAAAAAAAATTAGCAAATAAAGAAAGTATTTAATGAGGAATATTAATATTTAAATCCCCCCTCTAATTTAACAGAATTCTACAATATTATAAACAAAACCCTAAATATATTAATACATTAAGCTTCTTGAGTGATTTGACACCCAACATGCCAGGAAAATATTTAATTTAAAAAAAATTAGCAAATAAAGATAGTATTTAATGAGGAATATTAATATTTAAATCCCCTCTCTAATTTAGCAGAATTCTACAATATGATCAACAAAACCCTAAATATATTAATACATTAAGCTTCTTGAGTGATTTGACACCCAACATGCCAGGAAAATATTTAATTTAAAAAAAATTAGCAAATAAAGAAAGTAATTAATGAGGAATATTTATATTTAAATCCCCCCTCTAATTTAGCAGAATTCTACAATATGATCAACAAGACTCTAAAAATATTAAATCATTCAGTTTCATGAGTGTTTTGACACCCAACATGCCAGGAAAATATTTAATTTAAAAAAAATTAGCAAATAAAGAAAGTATTTAATGAGGAATATTAATATTTAAATCCCCCCTCTAATTTAGTAGAATTCTACAATATGGTCAACAAATCCTAAAAAATATTAAATCATTCAGCTTCATGAGTGTTTTGACACCCAACATGCCAGGAAAATATTTAATTTGAAAAGAATTAGCAAATAAAGATAGTATTTAATGAGGAATATTAATATTTAAATCCCCTCTCTAATTTAGCAGAATTCTACAATATGATCAACAAAACCCTAAATATATTAATACATTAAGCTTCTTGAGTGATTTGACACCCAACATGCCAGGAAAATATTTAATTTAAAAAAAATTAGCAAATAAAGAAAGTAATTAATGAGGAATATTAATAATTAAATCCCCCTTCTAATTTAGCAGAATTCTACAATATGATCAACAAGACTCTAAAAATATTAAATCATTCAGCTTCATGAGTGTTTTGACACCCAACATGCCAGGAAAATATTTAATTTAAAAAAAATTAGCAAATAAAGAAAGTATTTAATGAGGAATATTAATATTTAAATCCCCCCTCTAATTTAACAGAATTCTACAATATTATAAACAAAACCCTAAATATATTAATACATTAAGCTTCTTGAGTGATTTGACACCCAACATGCCAGGAAAATATTTAATTTAAAAAAAATTAACAAATAAAGAAAGTATTTAATGAGGAATATTAATATTTAAATCCCCCCTCTAATTTAGTAGAATTCTACAATATGGTCAACAAATCCTAAAAAATATTAAATCATTCAGCTTCATGAGTGTTTTGACACCCAACATGCCAGGAAAATATTTAATTTGAAAAAAATTAGCAAATAAAGAAAGTATTTAATGAGGAATATTAATATTTAAATCCCCCCTCTAATTTAGCAGAATTCTACAATATGATCAACAACACCCAAAAAATATTAAATCATTCAGCTTCATGAGTGTTTTGACACCCAACATGCCAGGAATATATTTAATTTAAAACAAATTAGCAAATAAAGAAAGTATTTAATGAGGAATATTAATATTTAAATCCCCCCTCTAATTTAGCAGAATTCTACAATATGATCAACAAAACCCTAAATATATTAATACATTAAGCTTCTTGAGTGTTTTGACACCCAACATACCAGGAATATATTTAATTTAAAAAAAATTAGCAAATAAAGAAAGTATTTAATGAGGAATATTAATATTTAAATCCCCCCTCTAATTTAGCAGAATTCTACAATATGATCAACAACACCCAAAAAATATTAAATCATTCAGCTTCATGAGTGTTTTGAAACCCAACATGCCAGGAAAATAATTAATTTGAAAAAAATTAGCAAATAAAGAAAGTATTTAATGAGGAATATTAATATTTAAATCCCCCCTCTAATTTAGCAGAATTTTACAATATGATCAACAACACCCAAAAAATATTAAATCATTCAGCTTCATGAGTGTTTTGACACCCAACATGCCAGGAAAATATTTAATTTAAAAAAAATTAGCAAATAAAGAAAGTATTTAATGAGGAATATTAATATTTAAATCCCCCCTCTAATTTAACAGAATTCTACAATATTATAAACAAAACCCTAAATATATTAATACATTAAGCTTCTTGAGTGATTTGACACCCAACATGCCAGGAAAATATTTAATTTAAAAAAAATTAACAAATAAAGAAAGTATTTAATGAGGAATATTAATATTTAAATCCCCCCTCTAATTTAGTAGAATTCTACAATATGGTCAACAAATCCTAAAAAATATTAAATCATTCAGCTTCATGAGTGTTTTGAAACCCAACATGCCAGGAAAATATTTAATTTAAAAAAAATTAGCAAAGAAAGAAAGTATTTAATGAGGAATATTAATATTTAAATCCCCCCTCTAATTTAGTAGAATTCTACAATATGGTCAACAAATCCTAAAAAATATTAAATCATTCAGCTTCATGATTGTTTTGACACCCAACATGCCAGGAAAATATTTAATTTAAAACAAATTAGCAAATAAAGAAAGTAATTAATGAGGAATATTAATAATTAAATCCCCCCTCTAATTTAGCAGAATTCTACAATATGATCAACAAGACTCTAAAAATATTAAATCATTCAGTTTCATGAGTGTTTTGACACCCAACATGCCAGGAAAATATTTAATTAAAAAAAAATTAGCAAATAAAGAAAGTATTTAATGAGGAATATTAATATTTAAATCCCCCCTTTAATTTAGCAGAATTCTACAATATGATAAACAAAACCCTAAATATATTAATACATTAAGCTTCTTGAGTGATTTGACACCCAACATGCCAGGAAAATATTTAATTTAAAAAAAATTAACAAATAAAGAAAGTATTTAATGAGGAATATTAATATTTAAATCCCCCCTCTAATTTAGTAGAATTCTACAATATGGTCAACAAATCCTAAAAAATATTAAATCATTCAGCTTCATGAGTGTTTTGACACCCAACATGCCAGGAAAATATTTAATTTGAAAAGAATTAGCAAATAAAGATAGTATTTAATGAGGAATATTAATATTTAAATCCCCTCTCTAATTTAGCAGAATTCTACAATATGATCAACAAAACCCTAAATATATTAATACATTAAGCTTCTTGAGTGATTTGACACCCAACATGCCAGGAAAATATTTAATTTAAAAAAAATTAGCAAATAAAGAAAGTAATTAATGAGGAATATTAATAATTAAATCCCCCTTCTAATTTAGCAGAATTCTACAATATGATCAACAAGACTCTAAAAATATTAAATCATTCAGCTTCATGAGTGTTTTGACACCCAACATGCCAGGAAAATATTTAATTTAAAAAAAATTAGCAAATAAAGAAAGTATTTAATGAGGAATATTAATATTTAAATCCCCCCTCTAATTTAACAGAATTCTACAATATTATAAACAAAACCCTAAATATATTAATACATCAAGCTTCTTGAGTGATTTGACACCCAACATGCCAGGAAAATATTTAATTTAAAAAAAATTAACAAATAAAGAAAGTATTTAATGAGGAATATTAATATTTAAATCCCCCCTCTAATTTAGTAGAATTCTACAATATGGTCAACAAATCCTAAAAAATATTAAATCATTCAGCTTCATGAGTGTTTTGACACCCAACATGCCAGGAAAATATTTAATTTGAAAAAAATTAGCAAATAAAGAAAGTATTTAATGAGGAATATTAATATTTAAATCCCCCCTCTAATTTAGCAGAATTCTACAATATGATCAACAACACCCAAAAAATATTAAATCATTCAGCTTCATGAGTGTTTTGACACCCAACATGCCAGGAATATATTTAATTTAAAACAAATTAGCAAATAAAGAAAGTATTTAATGAGGAATATTAATATTTAAATCCCCCCTCTAATTTAGCAGAATTCTACAATATGATCAACAAAACCCTAAATATATTAATACATTAAGCTTCTTGAGTGTTTTGACACCCAACATACCAGGAATATATTTAATTTAAAAAAAATTAGCAAATAAAGAAAGTATTTAATGAGGAATATTAATATTTAAATCCCCCCTCTAATTTAGCAGAATTCTACAATATGATCAACAACACCCAAAAAATATTAAATCATTCAGCTTCATGAGTGTTTTGAAACCCAACATGCCAGGAAAATAATTAATTTGAAAAAAATTAGCAAATAAAGAAAGTATTTAATGAGGAATATTAATATTTAAATCCCCCCTCTAATTTAGCAGAATTTTACAATATGATCAACAACACCCAAAAAATATTAAATCATTCAGCTTCATGAGTGTTTTGACACCCAACATGCCAGGAAAATATTTAATTTAAAAAAAATTAGCAAATAAAGAAAGTATTTAATGAGGAATATTAATATTTAAATCCCCCCTCTAATTTAACAGAATTCTACAATATTATAAACAAAACCCTAAATATATTAATACATTAAGCTTCTTGAGTGATTTGACACCCAACATGCCAGGAAAATATTTAATTTAAAAAAAATTAGCAAATAAAGAAAGTATTTAATGAGGAATATTAATATTTAAATCCCCCCTCTAATTTAACAGAATTCTACAATATTATAAACAAAACCCTAAATATATTAATACATTAAGCTTCTTGAGTGATTTGACACCCAACATGCCAGGAAAATATTTAATTTAAAAAAAATTAGCAAATAAAGATAGTATTTAATGAGGAATATTAATATTTAAATCCCCTCTCTAATTTAGCAGAATTCTACAATATGATCAACAAAACCCTAAATATATTAATACATTAAGCTTCTTGAGTGATTTGACACCCAACATGCCAGGAAAATATTTAATTTAAAAAAAATTAGCAAATAAAGAAAGTAATTAATGAGGAATATTTATATTTAAATCCCCCCTCTAATTTAGCAGAATTCTACAATATGATCAACAAGACTCTAAAAATATTAAATCATTCAGTTTCATGAGTGTTTTGACACCCAACATGCCAGGAAAATATTTAATTTAAAAAAAATTAACAAATAAAGAAAGTATTTAATGAGGAATATTAATATTTAAATCCCCCCTCTAATTTAGTAGAATTCTACAATATGGTCAACAAATCCTAAAAAATATTAAATCATTCAGCTTCATGAGTGTTTTGACACCCAACATGCCAGGAAAATATTTAATTTGAAAAAAATTAGCAAATAAAGAAAGTATTTAATGAGGAATATTAATATTTAAATCCCCCCTCTAATTTAGCAGAATTCTACAATATGATCAACAACACCCAAAAAATATTAAATCATTCAGCTTCATGAGTGTTTTGACACCCAACATGCCAGGAATATATTTAATTTAAAACAAATTAGCAAATAAAGAAAGTATTTAATGAGGAATATTAATATTTAAATCCCCCCTCTAATTTAGCAGAATTCTACAATATGATCAACAAAACCCTAAATATATTAATACATTAAGCTTCTTGAGTGTTTTGACACCCAACATACCAGGAATATATTTAATTTAAAAAAAATTAGCAAATAAAGAAAGTATTTAATGAGGAATATTAATATTTAAATCCCCCCTCTAATTTAGCAGAATTCTACAATATGATCAACAACACCCAAAAAATATTAAATCATTCAGCTTCATGAGTGTTTTGAAACCCAACATGCCAGGAAAATAATTAATTTGAAAAAAATTAGCAAATAAAGAAAGTATTTAATGAGGAATATTAATATTTAAATCCCCCCTCTAATTTAGCAGAATTTTACAATATGATCAACAACACCCAAAAAATATTAAATCATTCAGTTTCATGAGTGTTTTGACACCCAACATGCCAGGAAAATATTTAATTTAAAAAAAATTAGCAAATAAAGAAAGTATTTAATGAGGAATATTAATATTTAAATCCCCCCTCTAATTTAGTAGAATTCTACAATATGGTCAACAAATCCTAAAAAATATTAAATCATTCAGCTTCATGAGTGTTTTGACACCCAACATGCCAGGAAAATATTTAATTTGAAAAGAATTAGCAAATAAAGATAGTATTTAATGAGGAATATTAATATTTAAATCCCCTCTCTAATTTAGCAGAATTCTACAATATGATCAACAAAACCCTAAATATATTAATACATTAAGCTTCTTGAGTGATTTGACACCCAACATGCCAGGAAAATATTTAATTTAAAAAAAATTAACAAATAAAGAAAGTATTTAATGAGGAATATTAATATTTAAATCCCCCCTCTAATTTAGTAGAATTCTACAATATGGTCAACAAATCCTAAAAAATATTAAATCATTCAGCTTCATGAGTGTTTTGAAACCCAACATGCCAGGAAAATATTTAATTTAAAAAAAATTAGCAAAGAAAGAAAGTATTTAATGAGGAATATTAATATTTAAATCCCCCCTCTAATTTAGTAGAATTCTACAATATGGTCAACAAATCCTAAAAAATATTAAATCATTCAGCTTCATGAGTGTTTTGACACCCAACATGCCAGGAAAATATTTAATTTGAAAAAAATTAGCAAATAAAGAAAGTATTTAATGAGGAATATTAATATTTAAATCCCCCCTCTAATTTAGCAGAATTCTACAATATGATCAACAACACCCAAAAAATATTAAATCAATTAGCTTCATGAGTGTTTTGACACCCAACATGCCAGGAATATATTTAATTTAAAACAAATTAGCAAATAAAGAAAGTATTTAATGAGGAATATTAATATTTAAATCCCCCCTCTAATTTAGCAGAATTCTACAATATGATCAACAAAACCCTAAATATATTAATACATTAAGCTTCTTGAGTGTTTTGACACCCAACATACCAGGAATATATTTAATTTAAAAAAAATTAGCAAATAAAGAAAGTATTTAATGAGGAATATTAATATTTAAATCCCCCCTCTAATTTAGCAGAATTCTACAATATGATCAACAACACCCAAAAAATATTAAATCATTCAGCTTCATGAGTGTTTTGAAACCCAACATGCCAGGAAAATAATTAATTTGAAAAAAATTAGCAAATAAAGAAAGTATTTAATGAGGAATATTAATATTTAAATCCCCCCTCTAATTTAGCAGAATTTTACAATATGATCAACAACACCCAAAAAATATTAAATCATTCAGCTTCATGAGTGTTTTGACACCCAACATGCCAGGAAAATATTTAATTTAAAAAAAATTAGCAAATAAAGAAAGTATTTAATGAGGAATATTAATATTTAAATCCCCCCTCTAATTTAACAGAATTCTACAATATTATAAACAAAACCCTAAATATATTAATACATTAAGCTTCTTGAGTGATTTGACACCCAACATGCCAGGAAAATATTTAATTTAAAAAAAATTAGCAAATAAAGATAGTATTTAATGAGGAATATTAATATTTAAATCCCCTCTCTAATTTAGCAGAATTCTACAATATGATCAACAAAACCCTAAATATATTAATACATTAAGCTTCTTGAGTGATTTGACACCCAACATGCCAGGAAAATATTTAATTTAAAAAAAATTAGCAAATAAAGAAAGTAATTAATGAGGAATATTTATATTTAAATCCCCCCTCTAATTTAGCAGAATTCTACAATATGATCAACAAGACTCTAAAAATATTAAATCATTCAGTTTCATGAGTGTTTTGACACCCAACATGCCAGGAAAATATTTAATTTAAAAAAAATTAGCAAATAAAGAAAGTATTTAATGAGGAATATTAATATTTAAATCCCCCCTCTAATTTAGTAGAATTCTACAATATGGTCAACAAATCCTAAAAAATATTAAATCATTCAGCTTCATGAGTGTTTTGACACCCAACATGCCAGGAAAATATTTAATTTGAAAAGAATTAGCAAATAAAGATAGTATTTAATGAGGAATATTAATATTTAAATCCCCTCTCTAATTTAGCAGAATTCTACAATATGATCAACAAAACCCTAAATATATTAATACATTAAGCTTCTTGAGTGATTTGACACCCAACATGCCAGGAAAATATTTAATTTAAAAAAAATTAGCAAATAAAGAAAGTAATTAATGAGGAATATTAATAATTAAATCCCCCTTCTAATTTAGCAGAATTCTACAATATGATCAACAAGACTCTAAAAATATTAAATCATTCAGCTTCATGAGTGTTTTGACACCCAACATGCCAGGAAAATATTTAATTTAAAAAAAATTAGCAAATAAAGAAAGTATTTAATGAGGAATATTAATATTTAAATCCCCCCTCTAATTTAACAGAATTCTACAATATTATAAACAAAACCCTAAATATATTAATACATTAAGCTTCTTGAGTGATTTGACACCCAACATGCCAGGAAAATATTTAATTTAAAAAAAATTAACAAATAAAGAAAGTATTTAATGAGGAATATTAATATTTAAATCCCCCCTCTAATTTAGTAGAATTCTACAATATGGTCAACAAATCCTAAAAAATATTAAATCATTCAGCTTCATGAGTGTTTTGACACCCAACATGCCAGGAAAATATTTAATTTGAAAAAAATTAGCAAATAAAGAAAGTATTTAATGAGGAATATTAATATTTAAATCCCCCCTCTAATTTAGCAGAATTCTACAATATGATCAACAACACCCAAAAAATATTAAATTATTCAGCTTCATGAGTGTTTTGACACCCAACATGCCAGGAATATATTTAATTTAAAACAAATTAGCAAATAAAGAAAGTATTTAATGAGGAATATTAATATTTAAATCCCCCCTCTAATTTAGCAGAATTCTACAATATGATCAACAAAACCCTAAATATATTAATACATTAAGCTTCTTGAGTGTTTTGACACCCAACATACCAGGAATATATTTAATTTAAAAAAAATTAGCAAATAAAGAAAGTATTTAATGAGGAATATTAATATTTAAATCCCCCCTCTAATTTAGCAGAATTCTACAATATGATCAACAACACCCAAAAAATATTAAATCATTCAGCTTCATGAGTGTTTTGAAACCCAACATGCCAGGAAAATAATTAATTTGAAAAAAATTAGCAAATAAAGAAAGTATTTAATGAGGAATATTAATATTTAAATCCCCCCTCTAATTTAGCAGAATTTTACAATATGATCAACAACACCCAAAAAATATTAAATCATTCAGCTTCATGAGTGTTTTGACACCCAACATGCCAGGAAAATATTTAATTTAAAAAAAATTAGCAAATAAAGAAAGTATTTAATGAGGAATATTAATATTTAAATCCCCCCTCTAATTTAACAGAATTCTACAATATTATAAACAAAACCCTAAATATATTAATACATTAAGCTTCTTGAGTGATTTGACACCCAACATGCCAGGAAAATATTTAATTTAAAAAAAATTAACAAATAAAGAAAGTATTTAATGAGGAATATTAATATTTAAATCCCCCCTCTAATTTAGTAGAATTCTACAATATGGTCAACAAATCCTAAAAAATATTAAATCATTCAGCTTCATGAGTGTTTTGAAACCCAACATGCCAGGAAAATATTTAATTTAAAAAAAATTAGCAAAGAAAGAAAGTATTTAATGAGGAATATTAATATTTAAATCCCCCCTCTAATTTAGTAGAATTCTACAATATGGTCAACAAATCCTAAAAAATATTAAATCATTCAGCTTCATGATTGTTTTGACACCCAACATGCCAGGAAAATATTTAATTTAAAACAAATTAGCAAATAAAGAAAGTAATTAATGAGGAATATTAATAATTAAATCCCCCCTCTAATTTAGCAGAATTCTACAATATGATCAACAAGACTCTAAAAATATTAAATCATTCAGTTTCATGAGTGTTTTGACACCCAACATGCCAGGAAAATATTTAATTAAAAAAAAATTAGCAAATAAAGAAAGTATTTAATGAGGAATATTAATATTTAAATCCCCCCTTTAATTTAGCAGAATTCTACAATATGATAAACAAAACCCTAAATATATTAATACATTAAGCTTCTTGAGTGATTTGACACCCAACATGCCAGGAAAATATTTAATTTAAAAAAAATTAACAAATAAAGAAAGTATTTAATGAGGAATATTAATATTTAAATCCCCCCTCTAATTTAGTAGAATTCTACAATATGGTCAACAAATCCTAAAAAATATTAAATCATTCAGCTTCATGAGTGTTTTGACACCCAACATGCCAGGAAAATATTTAATTTGAAAAGAATTAGCAAATAAAGATAGTATTTAATGAGGAATATTAATATTTAAATCCCCTCTCTAATTTAGCAGAATTCTACAATATGATCAACAAAACCCTAAATATATTAATACATTAAGCTTCTTGAGTGATTTGACACCCAACATGCCAGGAAAATATTTAATTTAAAAAAAATTAGCAAATAAAGAAAGTAATTAATGAGGAATATTAATAATTAAATCCCCCTTCTAATTTAGCAGAATTCTACAATATGATCAACAAGACTCTAAAAATATTAAATCATTCAGCTTCATGAGTGTTTTGACACCCAACATGCCAGGAAAATATTTAATTTAAAAAAAATTAGCAAATAAAGAAAGTATTTAATGAGGAATATTAATATTTAAATCCCCCCTCTAATTTAACAGAATTCTACAATATTATAAACAAAACCCTAAATATATTAATACATTAAGCTTCTTGAGTGTTTTGACACCCAACATACCAGGAATATATTTAATTTAAAAAAAATTAGCAAATAAAGAAAGTATTTAATGAGGAATATTAATATTTAAATCCCCCCTCTAATTTAGCAGAATTCTACAATATGATCAACAACACCCAAAAAATATTAAATCATTCAGCTTCATGAGTGTTTTGAAACCCAACATGCCAGGAAAATAATTAATTTGAAAAAAATTAGCAAATAAAGAAAGTATTTAATGAGGAATATTAATATTTAAATCCCCCCTCTAATTTAGCAGAATTTTACAATATGATCAACAACACCCAAAAAATATTAAATCATTCAGCTTCATGAGTGTTTTGACACCCAACATGCCAGGAAAATATTTAATTTAAAAAAAATTAGCAAATAAAGAAAGTATTTAATGAGGAATATTAATATTTAAATCCCCCCTCTAATTTAACAGAATTCTACAATATTATAAACAAAACCCTAAATATATTAATACATTAAGCTTCTTGAGTGATTTGACACCCAACATGCCAGGAAAATATTTAATTTAAAAAAAATTAACAAATAAAGAAAGTATTTAATGAGGAATATTAATATTTAAATCCCCCCTCTAATTTAGTAGAATTCTACAATATGGTCAACAAATCCTAAAAAATATTAAATCATTCAGCTTCATGAGTGTTTTGAAACCCAACATGCCAGGAAAATATTTAATTTAAAAAAAATTAGCAAAGAAAGAAAGTATTTAATGAGGAATATTAATATTTAAATCCCCCCTCTAATTTAGTAGAATTCTACAATATGGTCAACAAATCCTAAAAAATATTAAATCATTCAGCTTCATGATTGTTTTGACACCCAACATGCCAGGAAAATATTTAATTTAAAACAAATTAGCAAATAAAGAAAGTAATTAATGAGGAATATTAATAATTAAATCCCCCCTCTAATTTAGCAGAATTCTACAATATGATCAACAAGACTCTAAAAATATTAAATCATTCAGTTTCATGAGTGTTTTGACACCCAACATGCCAGGAAAATATTTAATTTAAAAAAAATTAGCAAATAAAGAAAGTATTTAATGAGGAATATTAATATTTAAATCCCCCCTTTAATTTAGCAGAATTCTACAATATGATAAACAAAACCCTAAATATATTAATACATTAAGCTTCTTGAGTGATTTGACACCCAACATGCCAGGAAAATATTTAATTTAAAAAAAATTAACAAATAAAGAAAGTATTTAATGAGGAATATTAATATTTAAATCCCCCCTCTAATTTAGTAGAATTCTACAATATGGTCAACAAATCCTAAAAAATATTAAATCATTCAGCTTCATGAGTGTTTTGACACCCAACATGCCAGGAAAATATTTAATTTAAAAAAAATTAACAAATAAAGAAAGTATTTAATGAGGAATATTAATATTTAAATCCCCCCTCTAATTTAGTAGAATTCTACAATATGGTCAACAAATCCTAAAAAATATTAAATCATTCAGCTTCATGAGTGTTTTGAAACCCAACATGCCAGGAAAATATTTAATTTAAAAAAAATTAGCAAAGAAAGAAAGTATTTAATGAGGAATATTAATATTTAAATCCCCCCTCTAATTTAGTAGAATTCTACAATATGGTCAACAAATCCTAAAAAATATTAAATCATTCAGCTTCATGATTGTTTTGACACCCAACATGCCAGGAAAATATTTAATTTAAAACAAATTAGCAAATAAAGAAAGTAATTAATGAGGAATATTAATAATTAAATCCCCCCTCTAATTTAGCAGAATTCTACAATATGATCAACAAGACTCTAAAAATATTAAATCATTCAGTTTCATGAGTGTTTTGACACCCAACATGCCAGGAAAATATTTAATTAAAAAAAAATAAGCAAATAAAGAAAGTATTTAATGAGGAATATTAATATTTAAATCCCCCCTTTAATTTAGCAGAATTCTACAATATGATAAACAAAACCCTAAATATATTAATACATTAAGCTTCTTGAGTGATTTGACACCCAACATGCCAGGAAAATATTTAATTTAAAAAAAATTAACAAATAAAGAAAGTATTTAATGAGGAATATTAATATTTAAATCCCCCCTCTAATTTAGTAGAATTCTACAATATGGTCAACAAATCCTAAAAAATATTAAATCATTCAGCTTCATGAGTGTTTTGACACCCAACATGCCAGGAAAATATTTAATTTGAAAAGAATTAGCAAATAAAGATAGTATTTAATGAGGAATATTAATATTTAAATCCCCTCTCTAATTTAGCAGAATTCTACAATATGATCAACAAAACCCTAAATATATTAATACATTAAGCTTCTTGAGTGATTTGACACCCAACATGCCAGGAAAATATTTAATTTAAAAAAAATTAGCAAATAAAGAAAGTAATTAATGAGGAATATTAATAATTAAATCCCCCTTCTAATTTAGCAGAATTCTACAATATGATCAACAAGACTCTAAAAATATTAAATCATTCAGCTTCATGAGTGTTTTGACACCCAACATGCCAGGAAAATATTTAATTTAAAAAAAATTAGCAAATAAAGAAAGTATTTAATGAGGAATATTAATATTTAAATCCCCCCTCTAATTTAACAGAATTCTACAATATTATAAACAAAACCCTAAATATATTAATACATTAAGCTTCTTGAGTGATTTGACACCCAACATGCCAGGAAAATATTTAATTTAAAAAAAATTAACAAATAAAGAAAGTATTTAATGAGGAATATTAATATTTAAATCCCCCCTCTAATTTAGTAGAATTCTACAATATGGTCAACAAATCCTAAAAAATATTAAATCATTCAGCTTCATGAGTGTTTTGACACCCAACATGCCAGGAAAATATTTAATTTGAAAAAAATTAGCAAATAAAGAAAGTATTTAATGAGGAATATTAATATTTAAATCCCCCCTCTAATTTAGCAGAATTCTACAATATGATCAACAACACCCAAAAAATATTAAATCATTCAGCTTCATGAGTGTTTTGACACCCAACATGCCAGGAATATATTTAATTTAAAACAAATTAGCAAATAAAGAAAGTATTTAATGAGGAATATTAATATTTAAATCCCCCCTCTAATTTAGCAGAATTCTACAATATGATCAACAAAACCCTAAATATATTAATACATTAAGCTTCTTGAGTGTTTTGACACCCAACATACCAGGAATATATTTAATTTAAAAAAAATTAGCAAATAAAGAAAGTATTTAATGAGGAATATTAATATTTAAATCCCCCCTCTAATTTAGCAGAATTCTACAATATGATCAACAACACCCAAAAAATATTAAATCATTCAGCTTCATGAGTGTTTTGAAACCCAACATGCCAGGAAAATAATTAATTTGAAAAAAATTAGCAAATAAAGAAAGTATTTAATGAGGAATATTAATATTTAAATCCCCCCTCTAATTTAGCAGAATTTTACAATATGATCAACAACACCCAAAAAATATTAAATCATTCAGCTTCATGAGTGTTTTGACACCCAACATGCCAGGAAAATATTTAATTTAAAAAAAATTAGCAAATAAAGAAAGTATTTAATAAGGAATATTAATATTTAAATCCCCCCTCTAATTTAACAGAATTCTACAATATTATAAACAAAACCCTAAATATATTAATACATTAAGCTTCTTGAGTGATTTGACACCCAACATGCCAGGAAAATATTTAATTTAAAAAAAATTAACAAATAAAGAAAGTATTTAATGAGGAATATTAATATTTAAATCCCCCCTCTAATTTAGTAGAATTCTACAATATGGTCAACAAATCCTAAAAAATATTAAATCATTCAGCTTCATGAGTGTTTTGAAACCCAACATGCCAGGAAAATATTTAATTTAAAAAAAATTAGCAAAGAAAGAAAGTATTTAATGAGGAATATTAATATTTAAATCCCCCCTCTAATTTAGTAGAATTCTACAATATGGTCAACAAATCCTAAAAAATATTAAATCATTCAGCTTCATGATTGTTTTGACACCCAACATGCCAGGAAAATATTTAATTTAAAACAAATTAGCAAATAAAGAAAGTAATTAATGAGGAATATTAATAATTAAATCCCCCCTCTAATTTAGCAGAATTCTACAATATGATCAACAAGACTCTAAAAATATTAAATCATTCAGTTTCATGAGTGTTTTGACACCCAACATGCCAGGAAAATATTTAATTTAAAAAAAATTAGCAAATAAAGAAAGTATTTAATGAGGAATATTAATATTTATATCCCCCCTTTAATTTAGCAGAATTCTACAATATGATAAACAAAACCCTAAATATATTAATACATTAAGCTTCTTGAGTGATTTGACACCCAACATGCCAGGAAAATATTTAATTTAAAAAAAATTAACAAATAAAGAAAGTATTTAATGAGGAATATTAATATTTAAATCCCCCCTCTAATTTAGTAGAATTCTACAATATGGTCAACAAATCCTAAAAAATATTAAATCATTCAGCTTCATGAGTGTTTTGAAACCCAACATGCCAGGAAAATAATTTATTTGAAAAAAATTAGCAAATAAAGAAAGTATTTAATGAGGAATATTAATATTTAAATCCCCCCTCTAATTTAGCAGAATTCTACAATATGATCAACAACACCCAAAAAATATTAAATCATTCAGCTTCATGAGTGTTTTGACACCCAACATGCCAGGAAAATATTTAATTTAAAAAAAATTAGCAAATAAAGAAAGTATTTAATGAGGAATATTAATATTTAAATCCCCCCTCTAATTTAGCAGAATTCTACAATATGATCAACAAAACCCTAAATATATTAATACATTAAGCTTCTTGAGTGATTTGACACCCAACATGCCAGGAAAATATTTAATTTAAAAAAAATTAGCAAATAAAGAAAGTAATTAATGAGGAATATTAATAATTAAATCCCCCCTCTAATTTAGCAGAATTCTACAATATGATCAACAAGACACTAAAAATATTAAATCATTCAGTTTCATGAGTGTTTTGACACCCAACATGCCAGGAAAATATTTAATTTAAAAAAAATTAGCAAATAAAGAAAGTATTTAATGAGGAATATTAATATTTAAATCCCCCCTCTAATTTAGTAGAATTCTACAATATGGTCAACAAATCCTAAAAAATATTAAATCATTCAGCTTCATGAGTGTTTTGACACCCAACATGCCAGGAAAATATTTAATTTGAAAAGAATTAGCAAATAAAGATAGTATTTAATGAGGAATATTAATATTTAAATCCCCTCTCTAATTTAGCAGAATTCTACAATATGATCAATAAAACCCTAAATATATTAATACATTAAGCTTCTTGAGTGATTTGACACCCAACATGCCAGGAAAATATTTAATTTAAAAAAAATTAACAAATAAAGAAAGTATTTAATGAGGAATATTAATATTTAAATCCCCCCTCTAATTTAGTAGAATTCTACAATATGGTCAACAAATCCTAAAAAATATTAAATCATTCAGCTTCATGAGTGTTTTGAAACCCAACATGCCAGGAAAATATTTAATTTAAAAAAAATTAGCAAAGAAAGAAAGTATTTAATGAGGAATATTAATATTTAAATCCCCCCTCTAATTTAGTAGAATTCTACAATATGGTCAACAAATCCTAAAAAATATTAAATCATTCAGCTTCATGAGTGTTTTGACACCCAACATGCCAGGAAAATATTTAATTTGAAAAAAATTAGCAAATAAAGAAAGTATTTAATGAGGAATATTATTATTTAAATCCCCCCTCTAATTTAGCAGAATTCTACAATATGATCAACAACACCCAAAAAATATTAAATCATTCAGCTTCATGAGTGTTTTGACACCCAACATGCCAGGAATATATTTAATTTAAAACAAATTAGCAAATAAAGAAAGTATTTAATGAGGAATATTAATATTTAAATCCCCCCTCTAATTTAGCAGAATTCTACAATATGATCAACAAAACCCTAAATATATTAATACATTAAGCTTCTTGAGTGTTTTGACACCCAACATACCAGGAATATATTTAATTTAAAAAAAATTAGCAAATAAAGAAAGTATTTAATGAGGAATATTAATATTTAAATCCCCCCTCTAATTTAGCAGAATTCTACAATATGATCAACAACACCCAAAAAATATTAAATCATTCAGCTTCATGAGTGTTTTGAAACCCAACATGCCAGGAAAATAATTAATTTGAAAAAAATTAGCAAATAAAGAAAGTATTTAATGAGGAATATTAATATTTAAATCCCCCCTCTAATTTAGCAGAATTTTACAATATGATCAACAACACCCAAAAAATATTAAATCATTCAGCTTCATGAGTGTTTTGACACCCAACATGCCAGGAAAATATTTAATTTAAAAAAAATTAGCAAATAAAGAAAGTATTTAATGAGGAATATTAATATTTAAATCCCCCCTCTAATTTAACAGAATTCTACAATATTATAAACAAAACCCTAAATATATTAATACATTAAGCTTCTTGAGTGATTTGACACCCAACATGCTAGGAAAATATTTAATTTAAAAAAAATTAGCAAATAAAGATAGTATTTAATGAGGAATATTAATATTTAAATCCCCTCTCTAATTTAGCAGAATTCTACAATATGATCAACAAAACCCTAAATATATTAATACATTAAGCTTCTTGAGTGATTTGACACCCAACATGCCAGAAAAATATTTAATTTAAAAAAAATTAGCAAATAAAGAAAGTAATTAATGAGGAATATTTATATTTAAATCCCCCCTCTAATTTAGCAGAATTCTACAATATGATCAACAAGACTCTAAAAATATTAAATCATTCAGTTTCATGAGTGTTTTGACACCCAACATGCCAGGAAAATATTTAATTTAAAAAAAATTAGCAAATAAAGAAAGTATTTAATGAGGAATATTAATATTTAGATCCCCCCTCTAATTTAGTAGAATTCTACAATATGGTCAACAAATCCTAAAAAATATTAAATCATTCAGCTTCATGAGTGTTTTGACACCCAACATGCCAGGAAAATATTTAATTTGAAAAGAATTAGCAAATAAAGATAGTATTTAATGAGGAATATTAATATTTAAATCCCCTCTCTAATTTAGCAGAATTCTACAATATGATCAACAAAACCCTAAATATATTAATACATTAAGCTTCTTGAGTGATTTGACACCCAACATGCCAGGAAAATATTTAATTTAAAAAAAATTAGCAAATAAAGAAAGTAATTAATGAGGAATATTAATAATTAAATCCCCCTTCTAATTTAGCAGAATTCTACAATATGATCAACAAGACTCTAAAAATATTAAATCATTCAGCTTCATGAGTGTTTTGACACCCAACATGCCAGGAAAATATTTAATTTAAAAAAAATTAGCAAATAAAGAAAGTATTTAATGAGGAATATTAATATTTAAATCCCCCCTCTAATTTAACAGAATTCTACAATATTATAAACAAAACCCTAAATATATTAATACATTAAGCTTCTTGAGTGATTTGACACCCAACATGCCAGGAAAATATTTAATTTAAAAAAAATTAACAAATAAAGAAAGTATTTAATGAGGAATATTAATATTTAAATCCCCCCTCTAATTTAGTAGAATTCTACAATATGGTCAACAAATCCTAAAAAATATTAAATCATTCAGCTTCATGAGTGTTTTGACACCCAACATGCCAGGAAAATATTTAATTTGAAAAAAATTAGCAAATAAAGAAAGTATTTAATGAGGAATATTAATATTTAAATCCCCCCTCTAATTTAGCAGAATTCTACAATATGATCAACAACACCCAAAAAATATTAAATCATTCAGCTTCATGAGTGTTTTGACACCCAACATGCCAGGAATATATTTAATTTAAAACAAATTAGCAAATAAAGAAAGTATTTAATGAGGAATATTAATATTTAAATCCCCCCTCTAATTTAGCAGAATTCTACAATATGATCAACAAAACCCTAAATATATTAATACATTAAGCTTCTTGAGTGTTTTGACACCCAACATACCAGGAATATATTTAATTTAAAAAAAATTAGCAAATAAAGAAAGTATTTAATGAGGAATATTAATATTTAAATCCCCCCTCTAATTTAGCAGAATTCTACAATATGATCAACAACACCCAAAAAATATTAAATCATTCAGCTTCATGAGTGTTTTGAAACCCAACATGCCAGGAAAATAATTAATTTGAAAAAAATTAGCAAATAAAGAAAGTATTTAATGAGGAATATTAATATTTAAATCCCCCCTCTAATTTAGCAGAATTTTACAATATGATCAACAACACCCAAAAAATATTAAATCATTCAGCTTCATGAGTGTTTTGACACCCAACATGCCAGGAAAATATTTAATTTAAAAAAAATTAGCAAATAAAGAAAGTATTTAATGAGGAATATTAATATTTAAATCCCCCCTCTAATTTAACAGAATTCTACAATATTATAAACAAAACCCTAAATATATTAATACATTAAGCTTCTTGAGTGATTTGACACCCAACATGCCAGGAAAATATTTAATTTAAAAAAAATTAACAAATAAAGAAAGTATTTAATGAGGAATATTAATATTTAAATCCCCCCTCTAATTTAGTAGAATTCTACAATATGGTCAACAAATCCTAAAAAATATTAAATCATTCAGCTTCATGAGTGTTTTGAAACCCAACATGCCAGGAAAATATTTAATTTAAAAAAAATTAGCAAAGAAAGAAAGTATTTAATGAGGAATATTAATATTTAAATCCCCCCTCTAATTTAGTAGAATTCTACAATATGGTCAACAAATCCTAAAAAATATTAAATCATTCAGCTTCATGATTGTTTTGACACCCAACATGCCAGGAAAATATTTAATTTAAAACAAATTAGCAAATAAAGAAAGTAATTAATGAGGAATATTAATAATTAAATCCCCCCTCTAATTTAGCAGAATTCTACAATATGATCAACAAGACTCTAAAAATATTAAATCATTCAGTTTCATGAGTGTTTTGACACCCAACATGCCAGGAAAATATTTAATTTAAAAAAAATTAGCAAATAAAGAAAGTATTTAATGAGGAATATTAATATTTAAATCCCCCCTTTAATTTAGCAGAATTCTACAATATGATAAACAAAACCCTAAATATATTAATACATTAAGCTTCTTGAGTGATTTGACACCCAACATGCCAGGAAAATATTTAATTTAAAAAAAATTAACAAATAAAGAAAGTATTTAATGAGGAATATTAATATTTAAATCCCCCCTCTAATTTAGTAGAATTCTACAATATGGTCAACAAATCCTAAAAAATATTAAATCATTCAGCTTCATGAGTGTTTTGAAACCCAACATGCCAGGAAAATATTTAATTTGAAAAGAATTAGCAAATAAAGATAGTATTTAATGAGGAATATTAATATTTAAATCCCCTCTCTAATTTAGCAGAATTCTACAATATGATCAACAAAACCCTAAATATATTAATACATTAAGCTTCTTGAGTGATTTGACACCCAACATGCCAGGAAAATATTTAATTTAAAAAAAATTAACAAATAAAGAAAGTATTTAATGAGGAATATTAATATTTAAATCCCCCCTCTAATTTAGTAGAATTCTACAATATGGTCAACAAATCCTAAAAAATATTAAATCATTCAGCTTCATGAGTGTTTTGAAACCCAACATGCCAGGAAAATATTTAATTTAAAAAAAATTAGCAAAGAAAGAAAGTATTTAATGAGGAATATTAATATTTAAATCCCCCCTCTAATTTAGTAGAATTCTACAATATGGTCAACAAATCCTAAAAAATATTAAATCATTCAGCTTCATGAGTGTTTTGACACCCAACATGCCAGGAAAATATTTAATTTGAAAAAAATTAGCAAATAAAGAAAGTATTTAATGAGGAATATTAATATTTAAATCCCCCCTCTAATTTAGCAGAATTCTACAATATGATCAACAACACCCAAAAAATATTAAATCATTCAGCTTCATGAGTGTTTTGACACCCAACATGCCAGGAATATATTTAATTTAAAACAAATTAGCAAATAAAGAAAGTATTTAATGAGGAATATTAATATTTAAATCCCCCCTCTAATTTAGCAGAATTCTACAATATGATCAACAAAACCCTAAATATATTAATACATTAAGCTTCTTGAGTGTTTTGACACCCAACATACCAGGAATATATTTAATTTAAAAAAAATTAGCAAATAAAGAAAGTATTTAATGAGGAATATTAATATTTAAATCCCCCCTCTAATTTAGCAGAATTCTACAATATGATCAACAACACCCAAAAAATATTAAATCATTCAGCTTCATGAGTGTTTTGAAACCCAACATGCCAGGAAAATAATTAATTTGAAAAAAATTAGCAAATAAAGAAAGTATTTAATGAGGAATATTAATATTTAAATCCCCCCTCTAATTTAGCAGAATTTTACAATATGATCAACAACACCCAAAAAATATTAAATCATTCAGCTTCATGAGTGTTTTGACACCCAACATGCCAGGAATATATTTAATTTAAAAAAAATTAGCAAATAAAGAAAGTATTTAATGAGGAATATTAATATTTAAATCCCCCCTCTAATTTAGCAGAATTCTACAATATGGTCAACAAATCCTAAAAAATATTAAATCATTCAGCTTCATGAGTGTTTTGAAACCCAACATGCCAGGAAAATATTTAATTTAAAAAAAATTAGCAAAGAAAGAAAGTATTTAATGAGGAATATTAATATTTAAATCCCCCCTCTAATTTAGTAGAATTCTACAATATGGTCAACAAATCCTAAAAAATATTAAATCATTCAGCTTCATGATTGTTTTGACACCCAACATGCCAGGAAAATATTTAATTTAAAACAAATTAGCAAATAAAGAAAGTAATTAATGAGGAATATTAATAATTAAATCCCCCCTCTAATTTAGCAGAATTCTACAATATGATCAACAAGACTCTAAAAATATTAAATCATTCAGTTTCATGAGTGTTTTGACACCCAACATGCCAGGAAAATATTTAATTTAAAAAAAATTAGCAAATAAAGAAAGTATTTAATGAGGAATATTAATATTTAAATCCCCCCTTTAATTTAGCAGAATTCTACAATATGATAAACAAAACCCTAAATATATTAATACATTAAGCTTCTTGAGTGATTTGACACCCAACATGCCAGGAAAATATTTAATTTAAAAAAAATTAACAAATAAAGAAAGTATTTAATGAGGAATATTAATATTTAAATCCCCCCTCTAATTTAGTAGAATTCTACAATATGGTCAACAAATCCTAAAAAATATTAAATCATTCAGCTTCATGAGTGTTTTGAAACCCAACATGCCAGGAAAATAATTTATTTGAAAAAAATTAGCAAATAAAGAAAGTATTTAATGAGGAATATTAATATTTAAATCCCCCCTCTAATTTAGCAGAATTCTACAATATGATCAACAACACCCAAAAAATATTAAATCATTCAGCTTCATGAGTGTTTTGACACCCAACATGCCAGGAAAATATTTAATTTAAAAAAAATTAGCAAATAAAGAAAGTATTTAATGAGGAATATTAATATTTAAATCCCCCCTCTAATTTAGCAGAATTCTACAATATGATCAACAAAACCCTAAATATATTAATACATTAAGCTTCTTGAGTGATTTGACACCCAACATGCCAGGAAAATATTTAATTTAAAAAAAATTAGCAAATAAAGAAAGTAATTAATGAGGAATATTAATAATTAAATCCCCCCTCTAATTTAGCAGAATTCTACAATATGATCAACAAGACTCTAAAAATATTAAATCATTCAGTTTCATGAGTGTTTTGACACCCAACATGCCAGGAAAATATTTAATTTAAAAAAAATTAGCAAATAAAGAAAGTATTTAATGAGGAATATTAATATTTAAATCCCCCCTCTAATTTAGCAGAATTCTACAATATGATCAACAAAACCCTAAATATATTAAATCATTAAGCTTCTTGAGTGATTTGACACCCAACATGCCAGGAAAATATTTAATTTAAAAAAAATTAACAAATAAAGAAAGTATTTAATGAGGAATATTAATATTTAAATCCCCCCTCTAATTTAGTAGAATTCTACAATATGGTCAACAAATCCTAAAAAATATTAAATCATTCAGCTTCATGAGTGTTTTGAAACCCAACATGCCAGGAAAATATTTAATTTAAAAAAAATTAGCAAAGAAAGAAAGTATTTAATGAGGAATATTAATATTTAAATCCCCCCTCTAATTTAGCAGAATTCTACAATATGATCAACAACACCCAAAAAATATTAAATCATTCAGCTTCATGAGTGTTTTGACACCCAACATGCCAGGAATATATTTAATTTAAAACAAATTAGCAAATAAAGAAAGTATTTAATGAGGAATATTAATATTTAAATCCCCCCTCTAATTTAGCAGAATTCTACAATATGATCAACAAAACCCTAAATATATTAATACATTAAGCTTCTTGAGTGTTTTGACACCCAACATACCAGGAATATATTTAATTTAAATAAAATTAGCAAATAAAGAAAGTATTTAATGAGGAATATTAATATTTAAATCCCCCCTCTAATTTAGTAGAATTCTACAATATGGTCAACAAATCCTAAAAAATATTAAATCATTCAGCTTCATGTGTGTTTTGACACCCAACATGCCAGGAAAATATTTAATTTGAAAAAAATTAGCAAATAAAGAAAGTATTTAATGAGGAATATTAATATTTAAATCCCCCCTCTAATTTAGCAGAATTCTACAATATGATCAACAACACCCAAAAAATATTAAATCATTCAGCTTCATGAGTGTTTTGAAACCCAACATGCCAGGAAAATAATTAATTTGAAAAAAATTAGCAAATAAAGAAAGTATTTAATGAGGAATATTAATATTTAAATCCCCCCTCTAATTTAGCAGAATTTTACAATATGATCAACAACTCCCAAAAAATATTAAATCATTCAGCTTCATGAGTGTTTTGACACCCAACATGCCAGGAAAATATTTAATTTAAAAAAAATTAGCAAATAAAGAAAGTATTTAATGAGGAATATTAATATTTAAATCCCCCCTCTAATTTAACAGAATTCTACAATATTATAAACAAAACCCTAAATATATTAATACATTAAGCTTCTTGAGTGATTTGACACCCAACATGCCAGGAAAATATTTAATTTAAAAAAAATTAACAAATAAAGAAAGTATTTAATGAGGAATATTAATATTTAAATCCCCCCTCTAATTTAGCAGAATTCTACAATATGATCAACAACACCCAAAAAATATTAAATCATTCAGCTTCATGAGTGTTTTGACACCCAACATGCCAGGAATATATTTAATTTAAAAAAAATTAGCAAATAAAGAATGTATTTAATGAGGAATATTAATATTTAAATCCCCCCTCTAATTTAGCAGAATTCTACAATATGATCAACAAAACCCTAAATATATTAATACATTAAGCTTCTTGAGTGTTTTGACACCCAACATACCAGGAATATATTTAATTTAAAAAAAATTAGCAAATAAAGAAAGTATTTAATGAGGAATATTAATATTTATTCCCCCACTCTAATTTAGCAGAATTCTACAATATGACCAACAAAACCCTAAATATATTAATACATTAAGCTTCTTGAGTGTTTTGACACCCAACATGCCAGGAAAATATTTAATTTGAAAAAAATTAGCAAATAAGGAAAGTATTTAATGAGGAATATTCATATTTAAATCCCCCCTCTAATTTAGCAGAATTCTACAATATGACCAACAAAACCCTAAATATATTAATACATTAAGCTTCTTGAGTGTTTTGACACCCAACATGCCAGGAAAATATTTAATTTGAAAAAAATTAGCAAATAAAGAAAGTATTTAATGAGGAATATTAATATTTAAATCCCCCCTCTAATTTAGCAGAATTCTACAATATGATCAACAAAACCCTAAATATATTAATACATTAAGCTTCTTGAGTGTTTTGACACCCAACATGCCAGGAAGATTTTTAATTTAAAAAAAATTAGCAAATAAAGAAAGTATTTAATGAGGAATATTAATATTTAAATCCCCCCTCTAATTTAGCAGAATTCTACAATATGACCAACAAAACCCTAAATATATTAATACATTAAGCTTCTTGAGTGTTTTGACACCCAACATGCCAGGAAAATATTTAATTTGAAAAAAATTAGCAAATAAGGAAAGTATTTAATGAGGAATATTAATATTTAAATCCCCCCTCTAATTTAGCAGAATTCTACAATATGACCAACAAAACCCTAAATATATTAATACATTAAGCTTCTTGAGTGTTTTGACACCCAACATACCAGGAAAATATTTAATTTGAAAAAAATTAGCAAATACAGAAAGTATTTAATGAGGAATATTAATATTTAAATCCCCCCTCTAATTTAGCAGAATTCTACAATATGATCAACAAAACCCTAAATATATTAATACATTAAGCTTCTTGAGTGTTTTGACACCCAACATGCCAGGAAGATATTTAATTTAAAAAAAATTAGCAAATAAAGAAAGTATTTAATGAGGAATATTAATATTTAAATCCCCCCTCTAATTTAGCAGAATTCTACAATATGACCAACAAAACCCTAAATATATTAATACATTAAGCTTCTTGAGTGTTTTGACACCCAACATGCCAGGAAAATATTTAATTTGAAAAAAATTAGCAAATAAAGAAAGTATTTAATGAGGAATATTAATATTTAAATCCCCCCTCTAATTTAGCAGAATTCTACAATATGATCAACAAAACCCTAAATATATTAATACATTAAGCTTCTTGAGTGTTTTGACACCCAACATGCCAGGAAGATTTTTAATTTAAAAAAAATTAGCAAATAAAGAAAGTATTTAATGAGGAATATTAATATTTAAATCCCCCCTCTAATTTAGCAGAATTCTACAATATGATCAACAACACCCAAAAAATATTAAATCATTCAGCTTCATGAGTGTTTTGACACCCAACATGCCAGGAAAATATTTAATTTGAAAAAAATTAGCAAATAAGGAAAGTATTTAATGAGGAATATTAATATTTAAATCCCCCCTTTAATTTAGCAGAATTCTACAATATGACCAACAAAACCCTAAATATATTAATACATTAAGCTTCTTGAGTGTTTTGACACCCAACATGCCAGGAAAATATTTAATTTGAAAAAAATTAGCAAATAAAGAAAGTATTTAATGAGGAATATTAATATTTAAATCCCCCCTCTAATTTAGCAGAATTCTACAATATGATCAACAAAACCCTAAATATATTAATACATTAAGCTTCTTGAGTGTTTTGACACCCAACATGCCAGGAAGATTTTTAATTTAAAAAAAATTAGCAAATAAAGAAAGTATTTAATGAGGAATATTAATATTTAAATCCCCCTCTAATTTAGTAGAATTCTACAATATGATCAACAAAACCCTAAATATATTAATACATTAAGCTTCTTGAGTGTTTTGACACCCAACATGCCAGGAAGATTTTTAATTTAAAAAAAATTAGCAAATAAAGAAAGTATTTAATGAGGAATATTAATATTTAAATCCCCCCTCTAATTTAGCAGAATTCTACAATATGATCAACAACACCCAAAAAATATTAAATCATTCAGCTTCATGAGTGTTTTGACACCCAACATGCCAGGAAAATATTTAATTTGAAAAAAATTAGCAAATAAGGAAAGTATTTAATGAGGAATATTAATATTTAAATCCCCCCTCTAATTTAGCAGAATTTTACAATATGATCAACAACACCCAAAAAATATTAAATCATTCAGCTTCATGAGTGTTTTGACACCCAACATGCCAGGAAAATATTTAATTTAAAAAAAATTAGCAAATAAAGAAAGTATTTAATGAGGAATATTAATATTTAAATCCCCCCTCTAATTTAACAGAATTCTACAATATTATAAACAAAACCCTAAATATATTAATACATTAAGCTTCTTGAGTGATTTGACACCCAACATGCCAGGAAAATATTTAATTTAAAAAAAATTAGCAAATAAAGATAGTATTTAATGAGGAATATTAATATTTAAATCCCCTCTCTAATTTAGCAGAATTCTACAATATGATCAACAAAACCCTAAATATATTAATACATTAAGCTTCTTGAGTGATTTGACACCCAACATGCCAGGAAAATATTTAATTTAAAAAAAATTAGCAAATAAAGAAAGTAATTAATGAGGAATATTTATATTTAAATCCCCCCTCTAATTTAGCAGAATTCTACAATATGATCAACAAGACTCTAAAAATATTAAATCATTCAGTTTCATGAGTGTTTTGACACCCAACATGCCAGGAAAATATTTAATTTAAAAAAAATTAGCAAATAAAGAAAGTATTTAATGAGGAATATTAATATTTAAATCCCCCCTCTAATTTAGTAGAATTCTACAATATGGTCAACAAATCCTAAAAAATATTAAATCATTCAGCTTCATGAGTGTTTTGACACCCAACATGCCAGGAAAATATTTAATTTGAAAAGAATTAGCAAATAAAGATAGTATTTAATGAGGAATATTAATATTTAAATCCCCTCTCTAATTTAGCAGAATTCTACAATATGATCAACAAAACCCTAAATATATTAATACATTAAGCTTCTTGAGTGATTTGACACCCAACATGCCAGGAAAATATTTAATTTAAAAAAAATTAGCAAATAAAGAAAGTAATTAATGAGGAATATTAATAATTAAATCCCCCCTCTAATTTAGCAGAATTCTACAATATGATCAACAAAACCCTAAATATATTAATACATTAAGCTTCTTGAGTGTTTTGACACCCAACATGCCAGGAAGATTTTTAATTTAAAAAAAATTAGCAAATAAAGAAAGTATTTAATGAGGAATATTAATATTTAAATCCCCCCTCTAATTTAGCAGAATTCTACAATATGATCAACAACACCCAAAAAATATTAAATCATTCAGCTTCATGAGTGTTTTGACACCCAACATGCCAGGAAAATATTTAATTTGAAAAAAATTAGCAAATAAGGAAAGTATTTAATGAGGAATATTAATATTTAAATCCCCCCTCTAATTTAGCAGAATTCTACAATATGACCAACAAAACCCTAAATATATTAATACATTAAGCTTCTTGAGTGTTTTGACACCCAACATGCCAGGAAAATATTTAATTTGAAAAAAATTAGCAAATAAAGAAAGTATTTAATGAGGAATATTAATATTTAAATCCCCCCTCTAATTTAGCAGAATTCTACAATATGATCAACAAAACCCTAAATATATTAATACATTAAGCTTCTTGAGTGTTTTGACACCCAACATGCCAGGAAGATTTTTAATTTAAAAAAAATTAGCAAATAAAGAAAGTATTTAATGAGGAATATTAATATTTAAATCCCCCTCTAATTTAGTAGAATTCTACAATATGATCAACAAAACCCTAAATATATTAATACATTAAGCTTCTTGAGTGTTTTGACACCCAACATGCCAGGAAGATTTTTAATTTAAAAAAAATTAGCAAATAAAGAAAGTATTTAATGAGGAATATTAATATTTAAATCCCCCCTCTAATTTAGCAGAATTCTACAATATGATCAACAACACCCAAAAAATATTAAATCATTCAGCTTCATGAGTGTTTTGACACCCAACATGCCAGGAAAATATTTAATTTGAAAAAAATTAGCAAATAAGGAAAGTATTTAATGAGGAATATTAATATTTAAATCCCCCCTCTAATTTAGCAGAATTTTACAATATGATCAACAACACCCAAAAAATATTAAATCATTCAGCTTCATGAGTGTTTTGACACCCAACATGCCAGGAAAATATTTAATTTAAAAAAAATTAGCAAATAAAGAAAGTATTTAATGAGGAATATTAATATTTAAATCCCGCCTCTAATTTAACAGAATTCTACAATATTATAAACAAAACCCTAAATATATTAATACATTAAGCTTCTTGAGTGATTTGACACCCAACATGCCAGGAAAATATTTAATTTAAAAAAAATTAGCAAATAAAGATAGTATTTAATGAGGAATATTAATATTTAAATCCCCTCTCTAATTTAGCAGAATTCTACAATATGATCAACAAAACCCTAAATATATTAATACATTAAGCTTCTTGAGTGATTTGACACCCAACATGCCAGGAAAATATTTAATTTAAAAAAAATTAGCAAATAAAGAAAGTAATTAATGAGGAATATTTATATTTAAATCCCCCCTCTAATTTAGCAGAATTCTACAATATGATCAACAACACCCAAAAAATATTAAATCATTCAGCTTCATGAGTGTTTTGAAACCCAACATGCCAGGAAAATAATTAATTTGAAAAAAATTAGCAAATAAAGAAAGTATTTAATGAGGAATATGAATATTTAAATCCCCCCTCTAATTTAGCAGAATTTTACAATATGATCAACAACTCCCAAAAAATATTAAATCATTCAGCTTCATGAGTGTTTTGACACCCAACATGCCAGGAAAATATTTAATTTAAAAAAAATTAGCAAATAAAGAAAGTATTTAATGAGGAATATTAATATTTAAATCCCCCCTCTAATTTAACAGAATTCTACAATATTATAAACAAAACCCTAAATATATTAATACATTAAGCTTCTTGAGTGATTTGACACCCAACATGCCAGGAAAATATTTAATTTAAAAAAAATTAACAAATAAAGAAAGTATTTAATGAGGAATATTAATATTTAAATCCCCCCTCTAATTTAGCAGAATTCTACAATATGATCAACAACACCCAAAAAATATTAAATCATTCAGCTTCATGAGTGTTTTGACACCCAACATGCCAGGAATATATTTAATTTAAAAAAAATTAGCAAATAAAGAATGTATTTAATGAGGAATATTAATATTTAAATCCCCCCTCTAATTTAGCAGAATTCTACAATATGATCAACAAAACCCTAAATATATTAATACATTAAGCTTCTTGAGTGTTTTGACACCCAACATACCAGGAATATATTTAATTTAAAAAAAATTAGCAAATAAAGAAAGTATTTAATGAGGAATATTAATATTTATTCCCCCACTCTAATTTAGCAGAATTCTACAATATGACCAACAAAACCCTAAATATATTAATACATTAAGCTTCTTGAGTGTTTTGACACCCAACATGCCAGGAAAATATTTAATTTGAAAAAAATTAGCAAATAAGGAAAGTATTTAATGAGGAATATTCATATTTAAATCCCCCCTCTAATTTAGCAGAATTCTACAATATGACCAACAAAACCCTAAATATATTAATACATTAAGCTTCTTGAGTGTTTTGACACCCAACATGCCAGGAAAATATTTAATTTGAAAAAAATTAGCAAATAAAGAAAGTATTTAATGAGGAATATTAATATTTAAATCCCCCCTCTAATTTAGCAGAATTCTACAATATGATCAACAAAACCCTAAATATATTAATACATTAAGCTTCTTGAGTGTTTTGACACCCAACATGCCAGGAAGATTTTTAATTTAAAAAAAATTAGCAAATAAAGAAAGTATTTAATGAGGAATATTAATATTTAAATCCCCCCTCTAATTTAGCAGAATTCTACAATATGACCAACAAAACCCTAAATATATTAATACATTAAGCTTCTTGAGTGTTTTGACACCCAACATGCCAGGAAAATATTTAATTTGAAAAAAATTAGCAAATAAGGAAAGTATTTAATGAGGAATATTAATATTTAAATCCCCCCTCTAATTTAGCAGAATTCTACAATATGACCAACAAAACCCTAAATATATTAATACATTAAGCTTCTTGAGTGTTTTGACACCCAACATACCAGGAAAATATTTAATTTGAAAAAAATTAGCAAATAAAGAAAGTATTTAATGAGGAATATTAATATTTAAATCCCCCCTCTAATTTAGCAGAATTCTACAATATGATCAACAAAACCCTAAATATATTAATACATTAAGCTTCTTGAGTGTTTTGACACCCAACATGCCAGGAAGATATTTAATTTAAAAAAAATTAGCAAATAAAGAAAGTATTTAATGAGGAATATTAATATTTAAATCCCCCCTCTAATTTAGCAGAATTCTACAATATGACCAACAAAACCCTAAATATATTAATACATTAAGCTTCTTGAGTGTTTTGACACCCAACATGCCAGGAAAATATTTAATTTGAAAAAAATTAGCAAATAAAGAAAGTATTTAATGAGGAATATTAATATTTAAATCCCCCCTCTAATTTAGCAGAATTCTACAATATGATCAACAAAACCCTAAATATATTAATACATTAAGCTTCTTGAGTGTTTTGACACCCAACATGCCAGGAAGATTTTTAATTTAAAAAAAATTAGCAAATAAAGAAAGTATTTAATGAGGAATATTAATATTTAAATCCCCCCTCTAATTTAGCAGAATTCTACAATATGATCAACAACACCCAAAAAATATTAAATCATTCAGCTTCATGAGTGTTTTGACACCCAACATGCCAGGAAAATATTTAATTTGAAAAAAATTAGCAAATAAGGAAAGTATTTAATGAGGAATATTAATATTTAAATCCCCCCTCTAATTTAGCAGAATTCTACAATATGACCAACAAAACCCTAAATATATTAATACATTAAGCTTCTTGAGTGTTTTGACACCCAACATGCCAGGAAAATATTTAATTTGAAAAAAATTAGCAAATAAAGAAAGTATTTAATGAGGAATATTAATATTTAAATCCCCCCTCTAATTTAGCAGAATTCTACAATATGATCAACAAAACCCTAAATATATTAATACATTAAGCTTCTTGAGTGTTTTGACACCCAACATGCCAGGAAGATTTTTAATTTAAAAAAAATTAGCAAATAAAGAAAGTATTTAATGAGGAATATTAATATTTAAATCCCCCTCTAATTTAGTAGAATTCTACAATATGATCAACAAAACCCTAAATATATTAATACATTAAGCTTCTTGAGTGTTTTGACACCCAACATGCCAGGAAGATTTTTAATTTAAAAAAAATTAGCAAATAAAGAAAGTATTTAATGAGGAATATTAATATTTAAATCCCCCCTCTAATTTAGCAGAATTCTACAATATGACCAACAAAACCCTAAATATATTAATACATTAAGCTTCTTGAGTGTTTTGACACCCAACATGCCAGGAAAATATTTAATTTGAAAAAAATTAGCAAATAAAGAAAGTATTTAATGAGGAATATTAATATTTAAATCCCCCCTCTAATTTAGCAGAATTCTACAATATGATCAACAAAACCCTAAATATATTAATACATTAAGCTTCTTGAGTGTTTTGACACCCAACATGCCAGGAAGATTTTTAATTTAAAAAAAATTAGCAAATAAAGAAAGTATTTAATGAGGAATATTAATATTTAAATCCCCCTCTAATTTAGTAGAATTCTACAATATGATCAACAAAACCCTAAATATATTAATACATTAAGCTTCTTGAGTGTTTTGACACCCAACATGCCAGGAAGATTTTTAATTTAAAAAAAATTAGCAAATAAAGAAAGTATTTAATGAGGAATATTAATATTTAAATCCCCCCTCTAATTTAGCAGAATTCTACAATATGATCAACAACACCCAAAAAATATTAAATCATTCAGCTTCATGAGTGTTTTGACACCCAACATGCCAGGAAAATATTTAATTTGAAAAAAATTAGCAAATAAGGAAAGTATTTAATGAGGAATATTAATATTTAAATCCCCCCTCTAATTTAGCAGAATTCTACAATATGATCAACAACACCCAAAAAATATTAAATCATTCAGCTTTATGAGTGTTTTGACACCCAACATGCCAGGAAAATATTTAATTTAAAAAAAATTAGCAAATAATGAAAGTAATTAATGAAGAATATTAATATTTAAATCCCCCCTCTAATTTAGCAGAATTCTACAATATTGTCAACAAGACTCTAAAAATATTAAATCATTCAGTTTCATGAGTGTTTTGACACCCAACATGCCAGGAAAATATTTAATTTAAAAAAAATTAGCAAATAAAGAAAGTATTTAATGAGGAATATTAATATTTAAATCCCCCCTCTAATTTAGCAGAATTCTACAATATGATCAACAACACCCAAAAAATATTAAATCATTCAGCTTCATGAGTGTTTTGACACCCAACATGCCAGGAAAATATTTAATTTGAAAAAAATTAGCAAATAAAGAAAGTATTTAATGAGGAATATTAATATTTAAATCCCCCCTCTAATTTAGCAGAATTCTACAATATGACCAACAAAACCCTAAATATATTAATACATTAAGCTTCTTGAGTGTTTTGACACCCAACATGCCAGGAAAATATTTAATTTGAAAAAAATTAGCAAATAAAGAAACTATTTAATGAGGAATATTAATATTTAAATCCCCCCTCTAATTTAGCAGAATTCTACAATATGATCAACAAAACCCTAAATATATTAATACATTAAGCTTCTTGAGTGTTTTGACACCCAACATGCCAGGAAAATATTTAATTTGAAAAAAATTAGCAAATAAAGAAAGTATTTAATGAGGAATCTTAATATTTAAATCCCCCCTCTAATTTAGCAGAATTCTACAATATGATCAACAAAACCCTAAATATATTAATACATTAAGCTTCTTGAGTGTTTTGACACCCAACATGCCAGGAAGATTTTTAATTTAAAAAAAATTAGCAAATAAAGAAAGTATTTAATGAGGAATATTAATATTTAAATCCCCCCTCTAATTTAGCAGAATTCTACAATATGACCAACAAAACCCTTAATATATTAATACATTAAGCTTCTTGAGTGTTTTGACACCCAACATGCCAGGAAAATATTTAATTTGAAAAAAATTAGCAAATAAAGAAAGTATTTAATGAGGAATATTAATATTTAAATCCCCCCTCTAATTTAGCAGAATTCTACAATATGATCAACAAAACCCTAAATATATTAATACATTAAGCTTCTTGAGTGTTTTGACACCCAACATGCCAGGAAGATTTTTAATTTAAAAAAAATTAGCAAATAAAGAAAGTATTTAATGAGGAATATTAATATTTAAATCCCCCCTCTAATTTAGCAGAATTCTACAATATGACCAACAAAACCCTAAATATATTAATACATTAAGCTTCTTGAGTGTTTTGACACCCAACATACCAGGAAAATATTTAATTTGAAAAAAATTAGCAAATAAAGAAAGTATTTAATGAGGAATATTAATATTTAAATCCCCCCTCTAATTTAGCAGAATTCTACAATATGATCAACAAAACCCTAAATATATTAATACATTAAGCTTCTTGAGTGTTTTGACACCCAACATGCCAGGAAGATTTTTAATTTAAAAAAAATTAGCAAATAAAGAATGTATTTAATGAGGAATATTAATATTTAAATCCCCCCTCTAATTTAGCAGAATTCTACAATATGACCAACAAAACCCTAAATATATTAATACATTAAGCTTCTTGAGTGTTTTGACACCCAACATGCCAGGAAAATATTTAATTTGAAAAAAATTAGCAAATAAGGAAAGTATTTAATGAGGAATATTAATATTTAAATCCCCCCTCTAATTTAGCAGAATTCTACAATATGACCAACAAAACCCTAAATATATTAATACATTAAGCTTCTTGAGTGTTTTGACACCCAACATGCCAGGAAAATATTTAATTTGAAAAAAATTAGCAAATAAAGAAATTATTTAATGAGGAATATTAATATTTAAATCCCCCCTCTAATTTAGCAGAATTCTACAATATGATCAACAAAACCCTAAATATATTAATACATTAAGCTTCTTGAGTGTTTTGACACCCAACATGCCAGGAAGATTTTTAATTTAAAAAAAATTAGCAAATAAAGAAAGTATTTAATGAGGAATATTAATATTTAAATCCCCCCTCTAATTTAGCAGAATTCTACAATATGATCAACAACACCCAAAAAATATTAAATCATTCAGCTTCATGAGTGTTTTGACACCCAACATGCCAGGAAAATATTTAATTTGAAAAAAATTAGCAAATAAAAAAGTATTTAATGAGGAATATTAATATTTAAATCCCCCCTCTAATTTAGCAGAATTCTACAATATGATCAACAACACCCAAAAAATATTAAATCATTCAGCTTCATGAGTGTTTTGACACCCAACATGCCAGGAAAATATTTAATTTGAAAAAAATTAGCAAATAAAGAAAGTATTTAAAGAGGAATATTAATATTTAAATCCCCCCTCTAATTTAGCAGAATTCTACAATATGATCAACAACACCCAAAAAATATTAAATCATTCAGCTTCATGAGTGTTTTGACACCCAACATGCCAGGAATATATTTAATTTAAAAAAAATTAGCAAATAAAGAAAGTATTTAATGAGGAATATTAATATTTAAATCCCCCCTCTAATTTAGCAGAATTCTACAATATGATCAACAAAACCCTAAATATATTAATACATTCAGTTTCATGAGTGTTTTGACACCCAACATGCCAGGAAAATATTTAATTTAAAAAAAATTAGCAAATAAAGAAAGTATTTAATGAGGAATATTAATATTTAAATCCCTCCTCTAATTTAGCAGAATTCTACAATATGATCAACAACACCCAAAAAATATTAAATCATTCAGCTTCATGAGTGTTTTGACACCCAACATGCCAGGAATATATTTAATTTAAAAAAAATTAGCAAATAAAGAAAGTATTTAATGAGGAATATTAATATTTATTCCCCCACTCTAATTTAGCAGAATTCTACAATATGACCAACAAAACCCTAAATATATTAATACATTAAGCTTCTTGAGTGTTTTGACACCCAACATGCCAGGAAAATATTTAATTTGAAAAAAATTAGCAAATAAAGAAAGTATTTAATGAGGAATATTAATATTTAAATCCCCCCTCTAATTTAGCAGAATTCTACAATATGATCAACAAAACCCTAAATATATTAATACATTAAGCTTCTTGAGTGTTTTGACACCCAACATGCCAGGAAGATTTTTAATTTAAAAAAAATTAGCAAATAAAGAAAGTATTTAATGAGGAATATTAATATTTAAATCCCCCTCTAATTTAGTAGAATTCTACAATATGATCAACAAAACCCTAAATATATTAATACATTAAGCTTCTTGAGTGTTTTGACACCCAACATGCCAGGAAGATTTTTAATTTAAAAAAAATTAGCAAATAAAGAAAGTATTTAATGAGGAATATTAATATTTAAATCCCCCCTCTAATTTAGCAGAATTCTACAATATGACCAACAAAACCCTAAATATATTAATACATTAAGCTTCTTGAGTGTTTTGACACCCAACATGCCAGGAAAATATTTAATTTGAAAAAAATTAGCAAATAAAGAAAGTATTTAATGAGGAATATTAATATTTAAATCCCCCCTCTAATTTAGCAGAATTCTACAATATGATCAACAAAACCCTAAATATATTAATACATTAAGCTTCTTGAGTGTTTTGACACCCAACATGCCAGGAAGATTTTTAATTTAAAAAAAATTAGCAAATAAAGAAAGTATTTAATGAGGAATATTAATATTTAAATCCCCCTCTAATTTAGTAGAATTCTACAATATGATCAACAAAACCCTAAATATATTAATACATTAAGCTTCTTGAGTGTTTTGACACCCAACATGCCAGGAAGATTTTTAATTTAAAAAAAATTAGCAAATAAAGAAAGTATTTAATGAGGAATATTAATATTTAAATCCCCCCTCTAATTTAGCAGAATTCTACAATATGATCAACAACACCCAAAAAATATTAAATCATTCAGCTTCATGAGTGTTTTGACACCCAACATGCCAGGAAAATATTTAATTTGAAAAAAATTAGCAAATAAGGAAAGTATTTAATGAGGAATATTAATATTTAAATCCCCCCTCTAATTTAGCAGAATTCTACAATATGATCAACAACACCCAAAAAATATTAAATCATTCAGCTTTATGAGTGTTTTGACACCCAACATGCCAGGAAAATATTTAATTTAAAAAAAATTAGCAAATAATGAAAGTAATTAATGAAGAATATTAATATTTAAATCCCCCCTCTAATTTAGCAGAATTCTACAATATTGTCAACAAGACTCTAAAAATATTAAATCATTCAGTTTCATGAGTGTTTTGACACCCAACATGCCAGGAAAATATTTAATTTAAAAAAAATTAGCAAATAAAGAAAGTATTTAATGAGGAATATTAATATTTAAATCCCCCCTCTAATTTAGCAGAATTCTACAATATGATCAACAACACCCAAAAAATATTAAATCATTCAGCTTCATGAGTGTTTTGACACCCAACATGCCAGGAAAATATTTAATTTGAAAAAAATTAGCAAATAAAGAAAGTATTTAATGAGGAATATTAATATTTAAATCCCCCCTCTAATTTAGCAGAATTCTACAATATGATCAACAACACCCAAAAAATATTAAATCATTCAGCTTCATGAGTGTTTTGACACCCAACATGCCAGGAATATATTTAATTTAAAAAAAATTAGCAAATAAAGAAAGTATTTAATGAGGAATATTAATATTTAAATCCCCCCTCTAATTTAGCAGAATTCTACAATATGATCAACAAAACCCTAAATATATTAATACATTAAGCTTCTTGAGTGTTTTGACACCCAACATACCAGGAATATATTTAATTTAAAAAAAATTAGCAAATAAAGAAAGTATTTAATGAGGAATATTAATATTTATTCCCCCACTCTAATTTAGCAGAATTCTACAATATGACCAACAAAACCCTAAATATATTAATACATTAAGCTTCTTGAGTGTTTTGACACCCAACATGCCAGGAAAATATTTAATTTGAAAAAAATTAGCAAATAAGGAAAGTATTTAATGAGGAATATTAATATTTAAATCCCCCCTCTAATTTAGCAGAATTCTACAATATGACCAACAAAACCCTAAATATATTAATACATTAAGCTTCTTGAGTGTTTTGACACCCAACATGCCAGGAAAATATTTAATTTGAAAAAAATTAGCAAATAAAGAAACTATTTAATGAGGAATATTAATATTTAAATCCCCCCTCTAATTTAGCAGAATTCTACAATATGATCAACAAAACCCTAAATATATTAATACATTAAGCTTCTTGAGTGTTTTGACACCCAACATGCCAGGAAAATATTTAATTTGAAAAAAATTAGCAAATAAAGAAAGTATTTAATGAGGAATCTTAATATTTAAATCCCCCCTCTAATTTAGCAGAATTCTACAATATGATCAACAAAACCCTAAATATATTAATACATTAAGCTTCTTGAGTGTTTTGACACCCAACATGCCAGGAAGATTTTTAATTTAAAAAAAATTAGCAAATAAAGAAAGTATTTAATGAGGAATATTAATATTTAAATCCCCCCTCTAATTTAGCAGAATTCTACAATATGACCAACAAAACCCTTAATATATTAATACATTAAGCTTCTTGAGTGTTTTGACACCCAACATGCCAGGAAAATATTTAATTTGAAAAAAATTAGCAAATAAAGAAAGTATTTAATGAGGAATATTAATATTTAAATCCCCCCTCTAATTTAGCAGAATTCTACAATATGATCAACAAAACCCTAAATATATTAATACATTAAGCTTCTTGAGTGTTTTGACACCCAACATGCCAGGAAGATTTTTAATTTAAAAAAAATTAGCAAATAAAGAAAGTATTTAATGAGGAATATTAATATTTAAATCCCCCCTCTAATTTAGCAGAATTCTACAATATGACCAACAAAACCCTAAATATATTAATACATTAAGCTTCTTGAGTGTTTTGACACCCAACATACCAGGAAAATATTTAATTTGAAAAAAATTAGCAAATAAAGAAAGTATTTAATGAGGAATATTAATATTTAAATCCCCCCTCTAATTTAGCAGAATTCTACAATATGATCAACAAAACCCTAAATATATTAATACATTAAGCTTCTTGAGTGTTTTGACACCCAACATGCCAGGAAGATTTTTAATTTAAAAAAAATTAGCAAATAAAGAATGTATTTAATGAGGAATATTAATATTTAAATCCCCCCTCTAATTTAGCAGAATTCTACAATATGACCAACAAAACCCTAAATATATTAATACATTAAGCTTCTTGAGTGTTTTGACACCCAACATGCCAGGAAAATATTTAATTTGAAAAAAATTAGCAAATAAGGAAAGTATTTAATGAGGAATATTAATATTTAAATCCCCCCTCTAATTTAGCAGAATTCTACAATATGACCAACAAAACCCTAAATATATTAATACATTAAGCTTCTTGAGTGTTTTGACACCCAACATGCCAGGAAAATATTTAATTTGAAAAAAATTAGCAAATAAAGAAATTATTTAATGAGGAATATTAATATTTAAATCCCCCCTCTAATTTAGCAGAATTCTACAATATGATCAACAAAACCCTAAATATATTAATACATTAAGCTTCTTGAGTGTTTTGACACCCAACATGCCAGGAAGATTTTTAATTTAAAAAAAATTAGCAAATAAAGAAAGTATTTAATGAGGAATATTAATATTTAAATCCCCCCTCTAATTTAGCAGAATTCTACAATATGATCAACAACACCCAAAAAATATTAAATCATTCAGCTTCATGAGTGTTTTGACACCCAACATGCCAGGAAAATATTTAATTTGAAAAAAATTAGCAAATAAAAAAGTATTTAATGAGGAATATTAATATTTAAATCCCCCCTCTAATTTAGCAGAATTCTACAATATGATCAACAACACCCAAAAAATATTAAATCATTCAGCTTCATGAGTGTTTTGACACCCAACATGCCAGGAAAATATTTAATTTGAAAAAAATTAGCAAATAAAGAAAGTATTTAAAGAGGAATATTAATATTTAAATCCCCCCTCTAATTTAGCAGAATTCTACAATATGATCAACAACACCCAAAAAATATTAAATCATTCAGCTTCATGAGTGTTTTGACACCCAACATGCCAGGAATATATTTAATTTAAAAAAAATTAGCAAATAAAGAAAGTATTTAATGAGGAATATTAATATTTAAATCCCCCCTCTAATTTAGCAGAATTCTACAATATGATCAACAAAACCCTAAATATATTAATACATTCAGTTTCATGAGTGTTTTGACACCCAACATGCCAGGAAAATATTTAATTTAAAAAAAATTAGCAAATAAAGAAAGTATTTAATGAGGAATATTAATATTTAAATCCCTCCTCTAATTTAGCAGAGTTTTACAATATGATCAACAACACCCAAAAAATATTAAATCATTCAGCTTCATGAGTGTTTTGACACCCAACATGCCAGGAAAATATTTAATTTGAAAAAAATTAGCAAATAAAGAAAGTATTTAATGAGGAATATTAATATTTAAATCCCCCCTCTAATTTAGCAGAATTCTACAATATGATCAACAACACCCAAAAAATATTAAATCATTCAGCTTCATGAGTGTTTTGACACCCAACATGCCAGGAATATATTTAATTTAAAAAAAATTAGCAAATAAAGAAAGTATTTAATGAGGAATATTAATATTTATTCCCCCACTCTAATTTAGCAGAATTCTACAATATGACCAACAAAACCCTAAATATATTAATACATTAAGCTTCTTGAGTGTTTTGACACCCAACATGCCAGGAAGATTTTTAATTTAAAAAAAATTAGCAAATAAAGAAAGTATTTAATGAGGAATATTAATATTTAAATCCCCCCTCTAATTTAGCAGAATTCTACAATATGACCAACAAAACCCTAAATATATTAATACATTAAGCTTCTTGAGTGTTTTGACACCCAACATACCAGGAAAATATTTAATTTGAAAAAAATTAGCAAATAAAGAAAGTATTTAATGAGGAATATTAATATTTAAATCCCCCCTCTAATTTAGCAGAATTCTACAATATGATCAACAAAACCCTAAATATATTAATACATTAAGCTTCTTGAGTGTTTTGACACCCAACATGCCAGGAAGATTTTTAATTTAAAAAAAATTAGCAAATAAAGAAAGTATTTAATGAGGAATATTAATATTTAAATCCCCCCTCTAATTTAGCAGAATTCTACAATATGACCAACAAAACCCTAAATATATTAATACATTAAGCTTCTTGAGTGTTTTGACACCCAACATGCCAGGAAAATATTTAATTTGAAAAAAATTAGCAAATAAGGAAAGTATTTAATGAGGAATATTAATATTTAAATCCCCCCTCTAATTTAGCAGAATTCTACAATATGACCAACAAAACCCTAAATATATTAATACATTAAGCTTCTTGAGTGTTTTGACACCCAACATGCCAGGAAAATATTTAATTTGAAAAAAATTAGCAAATAAAGAAAGTATTTAATGAGGAATATTAATATTTAAATCCCCCCTCTAATTTAGCAGAATTCTACAATATGATCAACAAAACCCTAAATATATTAATACATTAAGCTTCTTGAGTGTTTTGACACCCAACATGCCAGGAAGATTTTTAATTTAAAAAAAATTAGCAAATAAAGAAAGTATTTAATGAGGAATATTAATATTTAAATCCCCCCTCTAATTTAGCAGAATTCTACAATATGATCAACAACACCCAAAAAATATTAAATCATTCAGCTTCATGAGTGTTTTGACACCCAACATGCCAGGAAAATATTTAATTTGAAAAAAATTAGCAAATAAAAAAGTATTTAATGAGGAATATTAATATTTAAATCCCCCCTCTAATTTAGCAGAATTCTACAATATGATCAACAACACCCAAAAAATATTAAATCATTCAGCTTCATGAGTGTTTTGACACCCAACATGCCAGGAAAATATTTAATTTGAAAAAAATTAGCAAATAAAGAAAGTATTTAAAGAGGAATATTAATATTTAAATCCCCCCTCTAATTTAGCAGAATTCTACAATATGATCAACAACACCCAAAAAATATTAAATCATTCAGCTTCATGAGTGTTTTGACACCCAACATGCCAGGAATATATTTAATTTAAAAAAAATTAGCAAATAAAGAAAGTATTATTGAGGAATATTAATATTTAAATCCCCCCTCTAATTTAGCAGAATTCTACAATATGATCAACAAAACCCTAAATATATTAATACATTAAGCTTCTTGAGTGATTTGACACCCAACATGCCAGGAAAATATTTAATTTAAAAAAAATTAGCAAATAAAGAAAGTATTTAATGAGGAATATTAATATTTAAATCCCCCCTCTAATTTAGCAGAATTCTACAATATGATCAACAACACCCAAAAAATATTAAATCATTCAGCTTTATGAGTGTTTTGACACCCAACATGCCAGGAAAATATTTAATTTAAAAAAAATTAGCAAATAATGAAAGTAATTAATGAGGAATATTAATATTTAAATCCCCCCTCTAATTTAGCAGAATTCTACAATATGATCAACAAGACTCTAAAAATATTAAATCATTCAGTTTCATGAGTGTTTTGACACCCAACATGCCAGGAAAATATTTAATTTAAAAAAAATTAGCAAATAAAGAAAGTATTTAATGAGGAATATTAATATTTAAATCCCCCCTCTAATTTAGCAGAATTCTACAATATGATCAACAACACCCAAAAAATATTAAATCATTCAGCTTCATGAGTGTTTTGACACCCAACATGCCAGGAAAATATTTAATTTGAAAAAAATTAGCAAATAAAGAAAGTATTTAATGAGGAATATTAATATTTAAATCCCCCCTCTAATTTAGCAGAATTCTACAATATGATCAACAACACCCAAAAAATATTAAATCATTCAGCTTCATGAGTGTTTTGACACCCAACATACCAGGAATATATTTAATTTAAAAAAAATTAGCAAATAAAGAAAGTATTTAATGAGGAATATTAATATTTATTCCCCCACTCTAATTTAGCAGAATTCTACAATATGACCAACAAAACCCTAAATATATTAATACATTAAGCTTCTTGAGTGTTTTGACACCCAACATGCCAGGAAAATATTTAATTTGAAAAAAATTAGCAAATAAGGAAAGTATTTAATGAGGAATATTAATATTTAAATCCCCCCTCTAATTTAGCAGAATTCTACAATATGACCAACAAAACCCTTAATATATTAATACATTAAGCTTCTTGAGTGTTTTGACACCCAACATGCCAGGAAAATATTTAATTTGAAAAAAATTAGCAAATAAAGAAAGTATTTAATGAGGAATATTAATATTTAAATCCCCCCTCTAATTTAGCAGAATTCCACAATATGATCAACAAAACCCTAAATATATTAATACATTAAGCTTCTTGAGTGTTTTGACACCCAACATGCCAGGAAGATTTTTAATTTAAAAAAAATTAGCAAATAAAGAAAGTATTTAATGAGGAATATTAATAATTAAATCCCCCCTCTAATTTAGCAGAATTCTACAATATGCTCAACAACACCCAAAAAATATTAAATCATTCAGCTTCATGAGTGTTTTGACACCAAACATGCCAGGAAAATATTTAATTTGAAAAAAATTAGCAAATAAAATAGTATTTAATGAGGAATATTAATATTTAAATCCCCCCTCTAATTTAGCAGAATTCTACAATATGATCAACAACACCCAAAAAATATTAAATCATTCAGCTTCATGAGTGTTTTGACACCCAACATGCCAGGAAAATATTTAATTTGAAAAAAATTAGCAAATAAAGAAAGTATTTAATGAGGAATATTAATATTTAAATCCCCCCTCTAATTTAGCAGAATTCTACAATATGATCAACAACACCCAAAAAATATTAAATCATTCAGCTTCATGAGTGTTTTGACACCCAACATGCCAGGAATATATTTAATTTAAAAAAAATTAGCAAAAAAGAAATTATTTAATGAGGAATATTAATATTTAAATCCCCCCTCTAATTTAGCAGAATTCTACAATATGATCAACAAAACCCTAAATATATTAATACATTAAGCTTCTTGAGTGTTTTGACACCCAACATGCCAGGAAGATTTTTAATTTAAAAAAAATTAGCAAATAAAGAAAGTATTTAATGAGGAATATTAATATTTAAATCCCCCCTCTAATTTAGCAGAATTCTACAATATGACCAACAAAACCCTTAATATATTAATACATTAAGCTTCTTGAGTGTTTTGACACCCAACATGCCAGGAAAATATTTAATTTGAAAAAAATTAGCAAATAAAGAAAGTATTTAATGAGGAATATTAATATTTAAATCCCCCCTCTAATTTAGCAGAATTCTACAATATGATCAACAAAACCCTAAATATATTAATACATTAAGCTTCTTGAGTGTTTTGACACCCAACATGCCAGGAAGATTTTTAATTTAAAAAAAATTAGCAAATAAAGAAAGTATTTAATGAGGAATATTAATATTTAAATCCCCCCTCTAATTTAGCAGAATTCTACAATATGACCAACAAAACCCTAAATATATTAATACATTAAGCTTCTTGAGTGTTTTGACACCCAACATACCAGGAAAATATTTAATTTGAAAAAAATTAGCAAATAAAGAAAGTATTTAATGAGGAATATTAATATTTAAATCCCCCCTCTAATTTAGCAGAATTCTACAATATGATCAACAAAACCCTAAATATATTAATACATTAAGCTTCTTGAGTGTTTTGACACCCAACATGCCAGGAAGATTTTTAATTTAAAAAAAATTAGCAAATAAAGAATGTATTTAATGAGGAATATTAATATTTAAATCCCCCCTCTAATTTAGCAGAATTCTACAATATGACCAACAAAACCCTAAATATATTAATACATTAAGCTTCTTGAGTGTTTTGACACCCAACATGCCAGGAAAATATTTAATTTGAAAAAAATTAGCAAATAAGGAAAGTATTTAATGAGGAATATTAATATTTAAATCCCCCCTCTAATTTAGCAGAATTCTACAATATGACCAACAAAACCCTAAATATATTAATACATTAAGCTTCTTGAGTGTTTTGACACCCAACATGCCAGGAAAATATTTAATTTGAAAAAAATTAGCAAATAAAGAAATTATTTAATGAGGAATATTAATATTTAAATCCCCCCTCTAATTTAGCAGAATTCTACAATATGATCAACAAAACCCTAAATATATTAATACATTAAGCTTCTTGAGTGTTTTGACACCCAACATGCCAGGAAGATTTTTAATTTAAAAAAAATTAGCAAATAAAGAAAGTATTTAATGAGGAATATTAATATTTAAATCCCCCCTCTAATTTAGCAGAATTCTACAATATGATCAACAACACCCAAAAAATATTAAATCATTCAGCTTCATGAGTGTTTTGACACCCAACATGCCAGGAAAATATTTAATTTGAAAAAAATTAGCAAATAAAAAAGTATTTAATGAGGAATATTAATATTTAAATCCCCCCTCTAATTTAGCAGAATTCTACAATATGATCAACAACACCCAAAAAATATTAAATCATTCAGCTTCATGAGTGTTTTGACACCCAACATGCCAGGAAAATATTTAATTTGAAAAAAATTAGCAAATAAAGAAAGTATTTAAAGAGGAATATTAATATTTAAATCCCCCCTCTAATTTAGCAGAATTCTACAATATGATCAACAACACCCAAAAAATATTAAATCATTCAGCTTCATGAGTGTTTTGACACCCAACATGCCAGGAATATATTTAATTTAAAAAAATTAGCAAATAAAGAAAGTATTTAATGAGGAATATTAATATTTAAATCCCCCCTCTAATTTAGCAGAATTCTACAATATGATCAACAAAACCCTAAATATATTAATACATTCAGTTTCATGAGTGTTTTGACACCCAACATGCCAGGAAAATATTTAATTTAAAAAAAATTAGCAAATAAAGAAAGTATTTAATGAGGAATATTAATATTTAAATCCCTCCTCTAATTTAGCAGAGTTTTACAATATGATCAACAACACCCAAAAAATATTAAATCATTCAGCTTCATGAGTGTTTTGACACCCAACATGCCAGGAAAATATTTAATTTGAAAAAAATTAGCAAATAAAGAAAGTATTTAATGAGGAATATTAATATTTAAATCCCCCCTCTAATTTAGCAGAATTCTACAATATGATCAACAACACCCAAAAAATATTAAATCATTCAGCTTCATGAGTGTTTTGACACCCAACATGCCAGGAATATATTTAATTTAAAAAAAATTAGCAAATAAAGAAAGTATTTAATGAGGAATATTAATATTTATTCCCCCACTCTAATTTAGCAGAATTCTACAATATGACCAACAAAACCCTAAATATATTAATACATTAAGCTTCTTGAGTGTTTTGACACCCAACATGCCAGGAAGATTTTTAATTTAAAAAAAATTAGCAAATAAAGAAAGTATTTAATGAGGAATATTAATATTTAAATCCCCCCTCTAATTTAGCAGAATTCTACAATATGACCAACAAAACCCTAAATATATTAATACATTAAGCTTCTTGAGTGTTTTGACACCCAACATACCAGGAAAATATTTAATTTGAAAAAAATTAGCAAATAAAGAAAGTATTTAATGAGGAATATTAATATTTAAATCCCCCCTCTAATTTAGCAGAATTCTACAATATGATCAACAAAACCCTAAATATATTAATACATTAAGCTTCTTGAGTGTTTTGACACCCAACATGCCAGGAAGATTTTTAATTTAAAAAAAATTAGCAAATAAAGAAAGTATTTAATGAGGAATATTAATATTTAAATCCCCCCTCTAATTTAGCAGAATTCTACAATATGACCAACAAAACCCTAAATATATTAATACATTAAGCTTCTTGAGTGTTTTGACACCCAACATGCCAGGAAAATATTTAATTTGAAAAAAATTAGCAAATAAGGAAAGTATTTAATGAGGAATATTAATATTTAAATCCCCCCTCTAATTTAGCAGAATTCTACAATATGACCAACAAAACCCTAAATATATTAATACATTAAGCTTCTTGAGTGTTTTGACACCCAACATGCCAGGAAAATATTTAATTTGAAAAAAATTAGCAAATAAAGAAAGTATTTAATGAGGAATATTAATATTTAAATCCCCCCTCTAATTTAGCAGAATTCTACAATATGATCAACAAAACCCTAAATATATTAATACATTAAGCTTCTTGAGTGTTTTGACACCCAACATGCCAGGAAGATTTTTAATTTAAAAAAAATTAGCAAATAAAGAAAGTATTTAATGAGGAATATTAATATTTAAATCCCCCCTCTAATTTAGCAGAATTCTACAATATGATCAACAACACCCAAAAAATATTAAATCATTCAGCTTCATGAGTGTTTTGACACCCAACATGCCAGGAAAATATTTAATTTGAAAAAAATTAGCAAATAAAAAAGTATTTAATGAGGAATATTAATATTTAAATCCCCCCTCTAATTTAGCAGAATTCTACAATATGATCAACAACACCCAAAAAATATTAAATCATTCAGCTTCATGAGTGTTTTGACACCCAACATGCCAGGAAAATATTTAATTTGAAAAAAATTAGCAAATAAAGAAAGTATTTAAAGAGGAATATTAATATTTAAATCCCCCCTCTAATTTAGCAGAATTCTACAATATGATCAACAACACCCAAAAAATATTAAATCATTCAGCTTCATGAGTGTTTTGACACCCAACATGCCAGGAATATATTTAATTTAAAAAAAATTAGCAAATAAAGAAAGTATTATTGAGGAATATTAATATTTAAATCCCCCCTCTAATTTAGCAGAATTCTACAATATGATCAACAAAACCCTAAATATATTAATACATTAAGCTTCTTGAGTGATTTGACACCCAACATGCCAGGAAAATATTTAATTTAAAAAAAATTAGCAAATAAAGAAAGTATTTAATGAGGAATATTAATATTTAAATCCCCCCTCTAATTTAGCAGAATTCTACAATATGATCAACAACACCCAAAAAATATTAAATCATTCAGCTTTATGAGTGTTTTGACACCCAACATGCCAGGAAAATATTTAATTTAAAAAAAATTAGCAAATAATGAAAGTAATTAATGAGGAATATTAATATTTAAATCCCCCCTCTAATTTAGCAGAATTCTACAATATGATCAACAAGACTCTAAAAATATTAAATCATTCAGTTTCATGAGTGTTTTGACACCCAACATGCCAGGAAAATATTTAATTTAAAAAAAATTAGCAAATAAAGAAAGTATTTAATGAGGAATATTAATATTTAAATCCCCCCTCTAATTTAGCAGAATTCTACAATATGATCAACAACACCCAAAAAATATTAAATCATTCAGCTTCATGAGTGTTTTGACACCCAACATGCCAGGAAAATATTTAATTTGAAAAAAATTAGCAAATAAAGAAAGTATTTAATGAGGAATATTAATATTTAAATCCCCCCTCTAATTTAGCAGAATTCTACAATATGATCAACAACACCCAAAAAATATTAAATCATTCAGCTTCATGAGTGTTTTGACACCCAACATACCAGGAATATATTTAATTTAAAAAAAATTAGCAAATAAAGAAAGTATTTAATGAGGAATATTAATATTTATTCCCCCACTCTAATTTAGCAGAATTCTACAATATGACCAACAAAACCCTAAATATATTAATACATTAAGCTTCTTGAGTGTTTTGACACCCAACATGCCAGGAAAATATTTAATTTGAAAAAAATTAGCAAATAAGGAAAGTATTTAATGAGGAATATTAATATTTAAATCCCCCCTCTAATTTAGCAGAATTCTACAATATGACCAACAAAACCCTAAATATATTAATACATTAAGCTTCTTGAGTGTTTTGACACCCAACATGCCAGGAAAAAATTTAATTTGAAAAAAATTAGCAAATAAAGAAAGTATTTAATGAGGAATATTAATATTTAAATCCCCCCTCTAATTTAGCAGAATTCTACAATATGATCAACAAAACCCTAAATATATTAATACATTAAGCTTCTTGAGTATTTTGACACCCAACATGCCAGGAAAATATTTAATTTGAAAAAAATTAGCAAATAAAGAAAGTATTTAATGAGGAATATTAATATTTATTTCCCCCCTCTAATTTAGCAGAATTCTACAATATGATCAACAAAACCCTAAATATATTAATACATTAAGCTTCTTGAGTGTTTTGACACCCAACATGCCAGGAAGATTTTTAATTTAAAAAAATTATCAAATAAAGAAAGTATTTAATGAGGAATATTAATATTTAAATCCCCCCTCTAATTTAGCAGAATTCTACAATATGACCAACAAAACCCTAAATATATTAATACATTAAGCTTCTTGAGTGTTTTGACACCCAACATGCCAGGAAAATATTTAATTTGAAAAAAATTAGCAAATAAGGAAAGTATTTAATGAGGAATATTAATATTTAAATCCCCCCTCTAATTTAGCAGAATTCTACAATATGACCAACAAAACCCTTAATATATTAATACATTAAGCTTCTTGAGTGTTTTGACACCCAACATGCCAGGAAAATATTTAATTTGAAAAAAATTAGCAAATAAAGAAAGTATTTAATGAGGAATATTAATATTTAAATCCCCCCTCTAATTTAGCAGAATTCTACAATATGATCAACAAAACCCTAAATATATTAATACATTAAGCTTCTTGAGTGTTTTGACACCCAACATGCCAGGAAGATTTTTAATTTAAAAAAAATTAGCAAATAAAGAAAGTATTTAATGAGGAATATTAATAATTAAATCCCCCCTCTAATTTAGCAGAATTCTACAATATGCTCAACAACACCCAAAAAATATTAAATCATTCAGCTTCATGAGTGTTTTGACACCAAACATGCCAGGAAAATATTTAATTTGAAAAAAATTAGCAAATAAAATTGTATTTAATGAGGAATATTAATATTTAAATCCCCCCTCTAATTTAGCAGAATTCTACAATATGATCAACAACACCCAAAAAATATTAAATCATTCAGCTTCATGAGTGTTTTGACACCCAACATGCCAGGAAAATATTTAATTTGAAAAAAATTAGCAAATAAAGAAAGTATTTAATGAGGAATATTAATATTTAAATCCCCCCTCTAATTTAGCAGAATTCTACAATATGATCAACAACACCCAAAAAATATTAAATCATTCAGCTTCATGAGTGTTTTGACACCCAACATGCCAGGAATATATTTAATTTAAAAAAAATTAGCAAAAAAGAAATTATTTAATGAGGAATATTAATATTTAAATCCCCCCTCTAATTTAGCAGAATTCTACAATATGATCAACAAAACCCTAAATATAATAATACATTAAGCTTCTTGAGTGATTTTACACCCAACATGCCAGGAAAATATTTAATTTAAAAAAAATTAGCAAATAAAGAAAGTATTTAATGAGGAATATTAATATTTATATCCCCCCTCTAATTTAGTAGAATTCTACAATATGGTCAACAAATCCTAAAAAATATTAAATCATTCAGCTTCATGAGTGTTTTGACACCCAACATGCCAGGAAAATATTTAATTTGAAAAAAATTAGCAAATAAAGAAAGTATTTAATGAGGAATATTAATATTTAAATCCCCCCTCTAATTTAGCAGAATTCTACAATATGACCAACAAAACCCTAAATATATTAATACATTAAGCTTCTTGAGTGTTTTGACACCCAACATGCCAGGAAAATATTTAATTTGAAAAAAATTAGCAAATAAGGAAAGTATTTAATGAGGAATATTAATATTTAAATCCCCCCTCTAATTTAGCAGAATTCTACAATATGACCAACAAAACCCTTAATATATTAATACATTAAGCTTCTTGAGTGTTTTGACACCCAACATGCCAGGAAAATATTTAATTTGAAAAAAATTAGCAAATAAAGAAAGTATTTAATGAGGAATATTAATATTTAAATCCCCCCTCTAATTTAGCAGAATTCTACAATATGATCAACAAAACCCTAAATATATTAATACATTAAGCTTCTTGAGTGTTTTGACACCCAACATGCCAGGAAGATTTTTAATTTAAAAAAAATTAGCAAATAAAGAAAGTATTTAATGAGGAATATTAATAATTAAATCCCCCCTCTAATTTAGCAGAATTCTACAATATGCTCAACAACACCCAAAAAATATTAAATCATTCAGCTTCATGAGTGTTTTGACACCAAACATGCCAGGAAAATATTTAATTTGAAAAAAATTAGCAAATAAAATAGTATTTAATGAGGAATATTAATATTTAAATCCCCCCTCTAATTTAGCAGAATTCTACAATATGATCAACAACACCCAAAAAATATTAAATCATTCAGCTTCATGAGTGTTTTGACACCCAACATGCCAGGAAAATATTTAATTTGAAAAAAATTAGCAAATAAAGAAAGTATTTAATGAGGAATATTAATATTTAAATCCCCCCTCTAATTTAGCAGAATTCTACAATATGATCAACAACACCCAAAAAATATTAAATCATTCAGCTTCATGAGTGTTTTGACACCCAACATGCCAGGAATATATTTAATTTAAAAAAAATTAGCAAAAAAGAAATTATTTAATGAGGAATATTAATATTTAAATCCCCCCTCTAATTTAGCAGAATTCTACAATATGATCAACAAAACCCTAAATATATTAATACATTAAGCTTCTTGAGTGATTTTACACCCAACATGCCAGGAAAATATTTAATTTAAAAAAAATTAGCAAATAAAGAAAGTATTTAATGAGGAATATTAATATTTATATCCCCCCTCTAATTTAGCAGAATTCTACAATATGACCAACAAAACCCTAAATATATTAATACATTAAGCTTCTTGAGTGTTTTGACACCCAACATGCCAGGATAATATTTAATTTGAAAAAAATTAGCAAATAAAGAAAGTATTTAATGAGGAATATTAATATTTAAATCCCCCCTCTAATTTAGCAGAATTCTACAATATGATCAACAAAACCCTAAATATATTAATACATTAAGCTTCTTGAGTGTTTTGACACCCAACATACCAGGAATATATTTAATTTAAAAAAAATTAGCAAATAAAGAAAGTATTTAATGAGGAATATTAATATTTATTCCCCCACTCTAATTTAGCAGAATTCTACAATATGACCAACAAAACCCTAAATATATTAATACATTAAGCTTCTTGAGTGTTTTGACACCCAACATGCCAGGAAAATATTTAATTTGAAAAAAATTAGCAAATAAGGAAAGTATTTAATGAGGAATATTAATATTTAAATCCCCCCTCTAATTTAGCAGAATTCTACAATATGACTTACAAAACCCTAAATATATTAATACATTAAGCTTCTTGAGTGTTTTGACACCCAACATGCCAGGAAAATATTTAATTTAAAAAAAATTAGCAAATAAAGAAAGTATTTAATGAGGAATATTAATATTTAAATCCCCCCTCTAATTTAGCAGAATTCTACAATATGACCAACAAAACCCTAAATATATTAATACATTAAGCTTCTTGAGTGTTTTGACACCCAACATGCCAGGATAATATTTAATTTGAAAAAAATTAGCAAATAAAGAAAGTATTTAATGAGGAATATTAATATTTAAATCCCCCCTCTAATTTAGCAGAATTCTACAATATGATCAACAAAACCCTAAATATATTAATACATTAAGCTTCTTGAGTGTTTTGACACCCAACATGCCAGGAAGATTTTTAATTTAAAAAAAATTAGCAAATAAAGAAAGTATTTAATGAGGAATATTAATAATTAAATCCCCCCTCTAATTTAGCAGAATTCTACAATATGCTCAACAACACCCAAAAAATATTAAATCATTCAGCTTCATGAGTGTTTTGACACCAAACATGCCAGGAAAATATTTAATTTGAAAAAAATTAGCAAATAAAATAGTATTTAATGAGGAATATTAATATTTAAATCCCCCCTCTAATTTAGCAGAATTCTACAATATGATCAACAACACCCAAAAAATATTAAATCATTCAGCTTCATGAGTGTTTTGACACCCAACATGCCAGGAAAATATTTAATTTGAAAAAAATTAGCAAATAAAGAAAGTATTTAATGAGGAATATTAATATTTAAATCCCCCCTCTAATTTAGCAGAATTCTACAATATGATCAACAACACCCAAAAAATATTAAATCATTCAGCTTCATGAGTGTTTTGACACCCAACATGCCAGGAAAATATTTAATTTGAAAAAAATTAGCAAATAAAGAAAGTATTTAATGAGGAATATTAATATTTAAATCCCCCCTCTAATTTAGCAGAATTCTACAATATGATCAACAACACCCAAAAAATATTAAATCATTCAGCTTCATGAGTGTTTTGACACCCAACATGCCAGGAATATATTTAATTTAAAAAAAATTAGCAAAAAAGAAATTATTTAATGAGGAATATTAATATTTAAATCCCCCCTCTAATTTAGCAGAATTCTACAATATGATCAACAAAACCCTAAATATATTAATACATTAAGCTTCTTGAGTGATTTTACACCCAACATGCCAGGAAAATATTTAATTTAAAAAAAATTAGCAAATAAAGAAAGTATTTAATGAGGAATATTAATATTTATATCCCCCCTCTAATTTAGCAGAATTCTACAATATGACCAACAAAACCCTAAATATATTAATACATTAAGCTTCTTGAGTGTTTTGACACCCAACATGCCAGGATAATATTTAATTTGAAAAAAATTAGCAAATAAAGAAAGTATTTAATGAGGAATATTAATATTTAAATCCCCCCTCTAATTTAGCAGAATTCTACAATATGATCAACAAAACCCTAAATATATTAATACATTAAGCTTCTTGAGTGTTTTGACACCCAACATACCAGGAATATATTTAATTTAAAAAAAATTAGCAAATAAAGAAAGTATTTAATGAGGAATATTAATATTTATTCCCCCACTCTAATTTAGCAGAATTCTACAATATGACCAACAAAACCCTAAATATATTAATACATTAAGCTTCTTGAGTGTTTTGACACCCAACATGCCAGGAAAATATTTAATTTGAAAAAAATTAGCAAATAAGGAAAGTATTTAATGAGGAATATTAATATTTAAATCCCCCCTCTAATTTAGCAGAATTCTACAATATGACTTACAAAACCCTAAATATATTAATACATTAAGCTTCTTGAGTGTTTTGACACCCAACATGCCAGGAAAATATTTAATTTAAAAAAAATTAGCAAATAAAGAAAGTATTTAATGAGGAATATTAATATTTAAATCCCCCCTCTAATTTAGCAGAATTCTACAATATGACCAACAAAACCCTAAATATATTAATACATTAAGCTTCTTGAGTGTTTTGACACCCAACATGCCAGGATAATATTTAATTTGAAAAAAATTAGCAAATAAAGAAAGTATTTAATGAGGAATATTAATATTTAAATCCCCCCTCTAATTTAGCAGAATTCTACAATATGATCAACAAAACCCTAAATATATTAATACATTAAGCTTCTTGAGTGTTTTGACACCCAACATGCCAGGAAGATTTTTAATTTAAAAAAAATTAGCAAATAAAGAAAGTATTTAATGAGGAATATTAATAATTAAATCCCCCCTCTAATTTAGCAGAATTCTACAATATGCTCAACAACACCCAAAAAATATTAAATCATTCAGCTTCATGAGTGTTTTGACACCAAACATGCCAGGAAAATATTTAATTTGAAAAAAATTAGCAAATAAAATAGTATTTAATGAGGAATATTAATATTTAAATCCCCCCTCTAATTTAGCAGAATTCTACAATATGATCAACAACACCCAAAAAATATTAAATCATTCAGCTTCATGAGTGTTTTGACACCCAACATGCCAGGAAAATATTTAATTTGAAAAAAATTAGCAAATAAAGAAAGTATTTAATGAGGAATATTAATATTTAAATCCCCCCTCTAATTTAGCAGAATTCTACAATATGATCAACAACACCCAAAAAATATTAAATCATTCAGCTTCATGAGTGTTTTGACACCCAACATGCCAGGAATATATTTAATTTAAAAAAAATTAGCAAAAAAGAAATTATTTAATGAGGAATATTAATATTTAAATCCCCCCTCTAATTTAGCAGAATTCTACAATATGATCAACAAAACCCTAAATATATTAATACATTAAGCTTCTTGAGTGATTTTACACCCAACATGCCAGGAAAATATTTAATTTAAAAAAAATTAGCAAATAAAGAAAGTATTTAATGAGGAATATTAATATTTATATCCCCCCTCTAATTTAGTAGAATTCTACAATATGGTCAACAAATCCTAAAAAATATTAAATCATTCAGCTTCATGAGTGTTTTGACACCCAACATGCCAGGAAAATATTTAATTTGAAAAAAATTAGCAAATAAAGAAAGTATTTAATGAGGAATATTAATATTTAAATCCCCCCTCTAATTTAGCAGAATTCTACAATATGACCAACAAAACCCTAAATATATTAATACATTAAGCTTCTTGAGTGTTTTGACACCCAACATGCCAGGAAAATATTTAATTTGAAAAAAATTAGCAAATAAGGAAAGTATTTAATGAGGAATATTAATATTTAAATCCCCCCTCTAATTTAGCAGAATTCTACAATATGACCAACAAAACCCTTAATATATTAATACATTAAGCTTCTTGAGTGTTTTGACACCCAACATGCCAGGAAAATATTTAATTTGAAAAAAATTAGCAAATAAAGAAAGTATTTAATGAGGAATATTAATATTTAAATCCCCCCTCTAATTTAGCAGAATTCTACAATATGATCAACAAAACCCTAAATATATTAATACATTAAGCTTCTTGAGTGTTTTGACACCCAACATGCCAGGAAGATTTTTAATTTAAAAAAAATTAGCAAATAAAGAAAGTATTTAATGAGGAATATTAATAATTAAATCCCCCCTCTAATTTAGCAGAATTCTACAATATGCTCAACAACACCCAAAAAATATTAAATCATTCAGCTTCATGAGTGTTTTGACACCAAACATGCCAGGAAAATATTTAATTTGAAAAAAATTAGCAAATAAAATAGTATTTAATGAGGAATATTAATATTTAAATCCCCCCTCTAATTTAGCAGAATTCTACAATATGATCAACAACACCCAAAAAATATTAAATCATTCAGCTTCATGAGTGTTTTGACACCCAACATGCCAGGAAAATATTTAATTTGAAAAAAATTAGCAAATAAAGAAAGTATTTAATGAGGAATATTAATATTTAAATCCCCCCTCTAATTTAGCAGAATTCTACAATATGATCAACAACACCCAAAAAATATTAAATCATTCAGCTTCATGAGTGTTTTGACACCCAACATGCCAGGAATATATTTAATTTAAAAAAAATTAGCAAAAAAGAAATTATTTAATGAGGAATATTAATATTTAAATCCCCCTCTAATTTAGCAGAATTCTACAATATGATCAACAAAACCCTAAATATATTAATACATTAAGCTTCTTGAGTGATTTTACACCCAACATGCCAGGAAAATATTTAATTTAAAAAAAATTAGCAAATAAAGAAAGTATTTAATGAGGAATATTAATATTTATATCCCCCCTCTAATTTAGCAGAATTCTACAATATGACCAACAAAACCCTAAATATATTAATACATTAAGCTTCTTGAGTGTTTTGACACCCAACATGCCAGGATAATATTTAATTTGAAAAAAATTAGCAAATAAAGAAAGTATTTAATGAGGAATATTAATATTTAAATCCCCCCTCTAATTTAGCAGAATTCTACAATATGATCAACAAAACCCTAAATATATTAATACATTAAGCTTCTTGAGTGTTTTGACACCCAACATACCAGGAATATATTTAATTTAAAAAAAATTAGCAAATAAAGAAAGTATTTAATGAGGAATATTAATATTTATTCCCCCACTCTAATTTAGCAGAATTCTACAATATGACCAACAAAACCCTAAATATATTAATACATTAAGCTTCTTGAGTGTTTTGACACCCAACATGCCAGGAAAATATTTAATTTGAAAAAAATTAGCAAATAAGGAAAGTATTTAATGAGGAATATTAATATTTAAATCCCCCCTCTAATTTAGCAGAATTCTACAATATGACTTACAAAACCCTAAATATATTAATACATTAAGCTTCTTGAGTGTTTTGACACCCAACATGCCAGGAAAATATTTAATTTAAAAAAAATTAGCAAATAAAGAAAGTATTTAATGAGGAATATTAATATTTAAATCCCCCCTCTAATTTAGCAGAATTCTACAATATGACCAACAAAACCCTAAATATATTAATACATTAAGCTTCTTGAGTGTTTTGACACCCAACATGCCAGGATAATATTTAATTTGAAAAAAATTAGCAAATAAAGAAAGTATTTAATGAGGAATATTAATATTTAAATCCCCCCTCTAATTTAGCAGAATTCTACAATATGATCAACAAAACCCTAAATATATTAATACATTAAGCTTCTTGAGTGATTTGACACCCAACATGCCAGGAAAATATTTAATTTAAAAAAAATTAGCAAATAATGAAAGTAATTAATGAGGAATATTAATATTTAAATCCCCCCTCTAATTTAGCAGAATTCTACAATATGACCAACAAAACCCTAAATATATTAATACATTAAGCTTCTTGAGTGTTTTGACACCCAACATGCCAGGAAAAAATTTAATTTGAAAAAAATTAGCAAATAAAGAAAGTATTTAATGAGGAATATTAATATTTAAATCCCCCCTCTAATTTAGCAGAATTCTACAATATGATCAACAAAACCCTAAATATATTAATACATTAAGCTTCTTGAGTATTTTGACACCCAACATGCCAGGAAAATATTTAATTTGAAAAAAATTAGCAAATAAAGAAAGTATTTAATGAGGAATATTAATATTTATTTCCCCCCTCTAATTTAGCAGAATTCTACAATATGATCAACAAAACCCTAAATATATTAATACATTAAGCTTCTTGAGTGTTTTGACACCCAACATGCCAGGAAGATTTTTAATTTAAAAAAAATTATCAAATAAAGAAAGTATTTAATGAGGAATATTAATATTTAAATACCCCCTCTAATTTAGCAGAATTCTACAATATGACCAACAAAACCCTAAATATATTAATACATTAAGCTTCTTGAGTGTTTTGACACCCAACATGCCAGGAAAATATTTAATTTGAAAAAAATTAGCAAATAAGGAAAGTATTTAATGAGGAATATTAATATTTAAATCCCCCCTCTAATTTAGCAGAATTCTACAATATGACCAACAAAACCCTTAATATATTAATACATTAAGCTTCTTGAGTGTTTTGACACCCAACATGCCAGGAAAATATTTAATTTGAAAAAAATTAGCAAATAAAGAAAGTATTTAATGAGGAATATTAATATTTAAATCCCCCCTCTAATTTAGCAGAATTCTACAATATGATCAACAAAACCCTAAATATATTAATACATTAAGCTTCTTGAGTGTTTTGACACCCAACATGCCAGGAAGATTTTTAATTTAAAAAAAATTAGCAAATAAAGAAAGTATTTAATGAGGAATATTAATAATTAAATCCCCCCTCTAATTTAGCAGAATTCTACAATATGCTCAACAACACCCAAAAAATATTAAATCATTCAGCTTCATGAGTGTTTTGACACCAAACATGCCAGGAAAATATTTAATTTGAAAAAAATTAGCAAATAAAATAGTATTTAATGAGGAATATTAATATTTAAATCCCCCCTCTAATTTAGCAGAATTCTACAATATGATCAACAACACCCAAAAAATATTAAATCATTCAGCTTCATGAGTGTTTTGACACCCAACATGCCAGGAAAATATTTAATTTGAAAAAAATTAGCAAATAAAGAAAGTATTTAATGAGGAATATTAATATTTAAATCCCCCCTCTAATTTAGCAGAATTCTACAATATGATCAACAACACCCAAAAAATATTAAATCATTCAGCTTCATGAGTGTTTTGACACCCAACATGCCAGGAATATATTTAATTTAAAAAAAATTAGCAAAAAAGAAATTATTTAATGAGGAATATTAATATTTAAATCCCCCCTCTAATTTAGCAGAATTCTACAATATGATCAACAAAACCCTAAATATATTAATACATTAAGCTTCTTGAGTGATTTTACACCCAACATGCCAGGAAAATATTTAATTTAAAAAAAATTAGCAAATAAAGAAAGTATTTAATGAGGAATATTAATATTTATATCCCCCCTCTAATTTAGTAGAATTCTACAATATGGTCAACAAATCCTAAAAAATATTAAATCATTCAGCTTCATGAGTGTTTTGACACCCAACATGCCAGGAAAATATTTAATTTGAAAAAAATTAGCAAATAAAGAAAGTATTTAATGAGGAATATTAATATTTAAATCCCCCCTCTAATTTAGCAGAATTCTACAATATGACCAACAAAACCCTAAATATATTAATACATTAAGCTTCTTGAGTGTTTTGACACCCAACATGCCAGGAAAATATTTAATTTGAAAAAAATTAGCAAATAAGGAAAGTATTTAATGAGGAATATTAATATTTAAATCCCCCCTCTAATTTAGCAGAATTCTACAATATGACCAACAAAACCCTTAATATATTAATACATTAAGCTTCTTGAGTGTTTTGACACCCAACATGCCAGGAAAATATTTAATTTGAAAAAAATTAGCAAATAAAGAAAGTATTTAATGAGGAATATTAATATTTAAATCCCCCCTCTAATTTAGCAGAATTCTACAATATGATCAACAAAACCCTAAATATATTAATACATTAAGCTTCTTGAGTGTTTTGACACCCAACATGCCAGGAAGATTTTTAATTTAAAAAAAATTAGCAAATAAAGAAAGTATTTAATGAGGAATATTAATAATTAAATCCCCCCTCTAATTTAGCAGAATTCTACAATATGCTCAACAACACCCAAAAAATATTAAATCATTCAGCTTCATGAGTGTTTTGACACCAAACATGCCAGGAAAATATTTAATTTGAAAAAAATTAGCAAATAAAATAGTATTTAATGAGGAATATTAATATTTAAATCCCCCCTCTAATTTAGCAGAATTCTACAATATGATCAACAACACCCAAAAAATATTAAATCATTCAGCTTCATGAGTGTTTTGACACCCAACATGCCAGGAAAATATTTAATTTGAAAAAAATTAGCAAATAAAGAAAGTATTTAATGAGGAATATTAATATTTAAATCCCCCCTCTAATTTAGCAGAATTCTACAATATGATCAACAACACCCAAAAAATATTAAATCATTCAGCTTCATGAGTGTTTTGACACCCAACATGCCAGGAATATATTTAATTTAAAAAAAATTAGCAAAAAAGAAATTATTTAATGAGGAATATTAATATTTAAATCCCCCCTCTAATTTAGCAGAATTCTACAATATGATCAACAAAACCCTAAATATATTAATACATTAAGCTTCTTGAGTGATTTTACACCCAACATGCCAGGAAAATATTTAATTTAAAAAAAATTAGCAAATAAAGAAAGTATTTAATGAGGAATATTAATATTTATATCCCCCCTCTAATTTAGTAGAATTCTACAATATGGTCAACAAATCCTAAAAAATATTAAATCATTCAGCTTCATGAGTGTTTTGACACCCAACATGCCAGGAAAATATTTAATTTGAAAAAAATTAGCAAATAAAGAAAGTATTTAATGAGGAATATTAATATTTAAATCCCCCCTCTAATTTAGCAGAATTTTACAATATGATCAATAACACCCAAAAAATATTAAAATATTCAGCTTCATGAGTGTTTTGAAACCCAACATGCCAGGAAAATAATTTATTTGAAAAAAATTAGCAAATAAAGAAAGTATTTAATGAGGAATATTAATATTTAAATCCCCCCTCTAATTTAGCAGAATTCTACAATATGACCAACAAAACCCTAAATATATTAATACATTAAGCTTCTTGAGTGTTTTGACACCCAACATACCAGGAAAATATTTAATTTGAAAAAAATTAGCAAATAAAGAAAGTATTTAATGAGGAATATTAATATTTAAATCCCCCCTCTAATTTAGCAGAATTCTACAATATGATCAACAAAACCCTAAATATATTAATACATTAAGCTTCTTGAGTGTTTTGACACCCAACATGCCAGGAAGATTTTTAATTTAAAAAAAATTAGCAAATAAAGAAAGTATTTAATGAGGAATATTAATATTTAAATCCCCCCTCTAATTTAGCAGAATTCTACAATATGACCAACAAAACCCTAAATATATTAATACATTAAGCTTCTTGAGTGTTTTGACACCCAACATGCCAGGAAAATATTTAATTTGAAAAAAATTAGCAAATAAGGAAAGTATTTAATGAGGAATATTAATATTTAAATCCCCCCTCTAATTTAGCAGAATTCTACAATATGACCAACAAAACCCTAAATATATTAATACATTAAGCTTCTTGAGTGTTTTGACACCCAACATGCCAGGAAAATATTTAATTTGAAAAAAATTAGCAAATAAAGAAAGTATTTAATGAGGAATATTAATATTTAAATCCCCCCTCTAATTTAGCAGAATTCTACAATATGATCAACAAAACCCTAAATATATTAATACATTAAGCTTCTTGAGTGTTTTGACACCCAACATGCCAGGAAAATATTTAATTTGAAAAAAATTAGCAAATAAAAAAGTATTAAATGAGGAATATTAATATTTAAATCCCCCCTCTAATTTAGCAGAATTCTACAATATGATCAACAACACCCAAAAAATATTAAATCATTCAGCTTCATGAGTGTTTTGACACCCAACATGCCAGGAAAATATTTAATTTGAAAAAAATTAGCAAATAAAGAAAGTATTTAAAGAGGAATATTAATATTTAAATCCCCCCTCTAATTTAGCAGAATTCTACAATATGATCAACAACACCCAAAAAATATTAAATCATTCAGCTTCATGAGTGTTTTGACACCCAACATGCCAGGAATATATTTAATTTAAAAAAAATTAGCAATTAAAGAATGTATTTAATGAGGAATATTAATATTTAAATCCCCCCTCTAATTTAGCAGAATTCTACAATATGATCAACAAAACCCTAAATATATTAATACATTAAGCTTCTTGAGTGATTTGACACCCAACATGCCAGGAAAATATTTAATTTAAAAAAAATTAGCAAATAAAGAAAGTATTTAATGAGGAATATTAATATTTAAATCCCCCCTCTAATTTAGCAGAATTCTACAATATGATCAACAACACCCAAAAAATATTAAATCATTCAGCTTTATGAGTGTTTTGACACCCAACATGCCAGGAAAATATTTAATTAAAAAAAAATTAGCAAATAATGAAAGTAATTAATGAGGAATATTAATATTTAAATCCCCACTCTAATTTAGCAGAATTCTACAATATGATCAACAAGACTCTAAAAATATTAAATCATTCAGTTTCATGAGTGTTTTGACACCCAACATGCCAGGAAAATATTTAATTTAAAAAAAATTAGCAAATAAAGAAAGTATTTAATGAGGAATATTAATATTTAAATCCCCCTCTAATTTAGCAGAATTCTACAATATGATCAACAACACCCAAAAAAATATTAAATCATTCAGCTTCATGAGTGTTTTGACACCCAACATGCCAGGAAAATATTTAATTTGAAAGAAATTAGCAAATAAAGAAAGTATTTAATGAGGAATATTAATATTTAAATCCCCCCTCTAATTTAGCAGAATTCTACAATATGATCAACAACACCTAAAAAATATTAAATCATTCAGCTTCATGAGTGTTTTGACACCCAACATGCCAGGAATATATTTAATTTAAAAAAAATTAGCAAATAAAGAAAGTATTTAATGAGGAATATTAATATTTAAATCCCCCCTCTAATTTAGCAGAATTCTACAATATGATCAACAAAACCCTAAATATATTAATACATTAAGCTTCTTGAGTGTTTTGACACCCAACATACCAGGAATATATTTAATTTAAAAAAAATTAGCAAATAAAGAAAGTATTTAATGAGGAATATTAATATTTATTCCCCCACTCTAATTTAGCAGAATTCTACAATATGACCAACAAAACCCTAAATATATTAATACATTAAGCTTCTTGAGTGTTTTGACACCCAACATGCCAGGAAAATATTTAATTTGAAAAAAATTAGCAAATAAGGAAAGTATTTAATGAGGAATATTAATATTTAAATCCCCCCTCTAATTTAGCAGAATTCTACAATATGACTTACAAAACCCTAAATATATTAATACATTAAGCTTCTTGAGTGTTTTGACACCCAACATGCCAGGAAAATATTTAATTTAAAAAAAATTAGCAAATAAAGAAAGTATTTAATGAGGAATATTAATATTTAAATCCCCCCTCTAATTTAGCAGAATTCTACAATATGACCAACAAAACCCTAAATATATTAATACATTAAGCTTCTTGAGTGTTTTGACACCCAACATGCCAGGATAATATTTAATTTGAAAAAAATTAGCAAATAAAGAAAGTATTTAATGAGGAATATTAATATTTAAATCCCCCCTCTAATTTAGCAGAATTCTACAATATGATCAACAAAACCCTAAATATATTAATACATTAAGCTTCTTGAGTGATTTGACACCCAACATGCCAGGAAAATATTTAATTTAAAAAAAATTAGCAAATAATGAAAGTAATTAATGAGGAATATTAATATTTAAATCCCCCCTCTAATTTAGCAGAATTCTACAATATGATCAACAACACCCAAAAAATATTAAATCATTCAGTTTCATGAGTGTTTTGACACCCAACATGCCAGGAAAATATTTAATTTAAAAAAAATTAGCAAATAAAGAAAGTATTTAATGAGGAATATTAATATTTAAATCCCCCCTCTAATTTAGCAGAATTCTACAATATGATCAACAACACCCAAAAAATATTAAATCATTCAGCTTCATGAGTGTTTTGAAACCCAACATGCCAGGAAAATATTTAATTTAAAAAAAATTAGCAAATAAAGAATGTATTTAATGAGGAATATTAATATTTAAATCCCCCCTCTAATTTAGCAGAATTCTACAATATGATCAACAACACCCAAAAAATATTAAATCATTCAGCTTTATGAGTGTTTTGACACCTAACATGCCAGGAAAATATTTAATTTGAAAAAAATTAGCAAATAAAGAAAGTATTTAATGAGGAATATTAATATTTAAATCCCCCCTCTAATTTAGCAGAATTCTACAATATGATCAACAACACCCAAAAAATATTAAATCATTCAGCTTCATGAGTGTTTTGACACCCAACATGCCAGGAAAATATTTAATTTAAAAAAAATTAGCAAATAAAGAAAGTATTTAATGAGGAATATTAATATTTAAATCCCCCCTCTAATTTAGCAGAATTCTACAATATGATCAACAAAACCCTAAATATATTAATACATTAAGCTTCTTGAGTGATTTGACACCCAACATGCCAGGAAAATATTTAATTTAAAAAAAATTAGCAAATAAAGAAAGTAATTAATGAGGAATATTAATATTTAAATCCCCCCTCTAATTTAGCAGAATTCTACAATATGATCAACAAGACTCTAAAAATATTAAATCATTCAGTTTCATGAGTGTTTTGACACCCAACATGCCAGGAAAATATTTAATTTAAAAAAAATTAGCAAATAAAGAAAGTATTTAATGAGGAATATTAATATTTAAATCCCCCCTCTAATTTAGTAGAATTCTACAATATGGTCAACAAATCCTAAAAAATATTAAATCATTCAGCTTCATGAGTGTTTTGACACCCAACATGCCAGGAAAATATTTAATTTGAAAAGAATTAGCAAATAAAGAAAGTATTTAATGAGGAATATTAATATTTAAATCCCCCCTCTAATTTAGCAGAATTCTACAATATGATCAACAAAACCCTAAATATATTAATACATTAAGCTTCTTGAGTGATTTGACACCCAACATGCCAGGAAAATATTTAATTTAAAAAAAATTAGCAAATAAAGAAAGTAATTAATGAGGAATATTAATAATTAAATCCCCCCTCTAATTTAGCAGAATTCTACAATATGATCAACAAGACTCTAAAAATATTAAATCATTCAGTTTCATGAGTGTTTTGACACCCAACATGCCAGGAAAATATTTAATTTAAAAAAAATTAGCAAATAAAGAAAGTATTTAATGAGGAATATTAATATTTAAATCCCCCCTCTAATTTAGTAGAATTCTACAATATGGTCAACAAATCCTAAAAAATATTAAATCATTCAGCTTCATGAGTGTTTTGACACCCAACATGCCAGGAAAATATTTAATTTGAAAAAAATTAGCAAATAAAGAAAGTATTTAATGAGGAATATTAATATTTAAATCCCCCCTCTAATTTAGCAGAATTCTACAATATGATCAACAACACCCAAAAAATATTAAATCATTCAGCTTCATGAGTGTTTTGAAACCCAACATGCCAGGAAAATAATTAATTTGAAAAAAATTACCAAATAAAGAAAGTATTTAATGAGGAATATTAATATTTATTCCCCCACTCTAATTTAGCAGAATTCTACAATATGACCAACAAAACCCTAAATATATTAATACATTAAGCTTCTTGAGTGTTTTGACACCCAACATGCCAGGAAGATTTTTAATTTAAAAAAAATTAGCAAATAAAGAAAGTATTTAATGAGGAATATTAATATTTAAATCCCCCCTCTAATTTAGCAGAATTCTACAATATGACCAACAAAACCCTAAATATATTAATACATTAAGCTTCTTGAGTGTTTTGACACCCAACATGCCAGGAAAATATTTAATTTGAAAAAAATTAGCAAATAAGGAAAGTATTTAATGAGGAATATTAATATTTAAATCCCCCCTCTAATTTAGCAGAATTCTACAATATGACCAACAAAACCCTAAATATATTAATACATTAAGCTTCTTGAGTGTTTTGACACCCAACATGCCAGGAAAATATTTAATTTGAAAAAAATTAGCAAATAAAGAAAGTATTTAATGAGGAATATTAATATTTAAATCCCCCCTCTAATTTAGCAGAATTCTACAATATGATCAACAAAACCCTAAATATATTAATACATTAAGCTTCTTGAGTGTTTTGACACCCAACATGCCAGGAAGATTTTTAATTTAAAAAAAATTAGCAAATAAAGAAAGTATTTAATGAGGAATATTAATATTTAAATCCCCCCTCTAATTTAGCAGAATTCTACAATATGACTTACAAAACCCTAAATATTTTAAATCATTCAGCTTCATGAGTGTTTTGACACCCAACATGCCAGGAAAATATTTAATTTGAAAAAAATTAGCAAATAAAAAAGTATTAAATGAGGAATATTAATATTTAAATCCCCCCTCTAATTTAGCAGAATTCTACAATATGATCAACAACACCCAAAAAATATTAAATCATTCAGCTTCATGAGTGTTTTGACACCCAAAACATGCCAGGAAAATATTTAATTTGAAAAAAATTAGCAAATAAAGAAAGTATTTAAAGAGGAATATTAATATTTAAATCCCCCCTCTAATTTAGCAGAATTCTACAATATGATCAACAACACCCAAAAAATATTAAATCATTCAGCTTCATGAGTGTTTTGACACCCAACATGCCAGGAATATATTTAATTTAAAAAAAATTAGCAAATAAAGAAAGTATTTAATGAGGAATATTAATATTTAAATCCCCCCTCTAATTTAGCAGAATTCTACAATATGATCAACAAAACCCTAAATATATTAATACATTAAGCTTCTTGAGTGATTTGACACCCAATACGCCAGGAAAATATTTAATTTAAAAAAAATTAGCAAATAAAGAAAGTATTTAATGAGGAATATTAATATTTAAATCCCCCCTCTAATTTAGCAGAATTCTACAATATGATCAACAACACCCAAAAAATATTAAATCATTCAGCTTTATGAGTGTTTTGACACCCAACATGCCAGGAAAATATTTAATTTAAAAAAAATTAGCAAATAATGAAAGTAATTAATGAGGAATATTAATATTTAAATCCCCCCTCTAATTTAGCAGAATTCTACAATATGATCAACAAGACTCTAAAAATATTAAATCATTCAGTTTCATGAGTGTTTTGACACCCAACATGCCAGGAAAATATTTAATTTAAAAAAAATTAGCAAATAAAGAAAGTATTTAATGAGGAATATTAATATTTAAATCCCCCCTCTAATTTAGCAGAATTCTACAATATGATCAACAACACCCAAAAAAATATTAAATCATTCAGCTTCATGAGTGTTTTGACACCCAACATGCCAGGAAAATATTTAATTTGAAAGAAATTAGCAAATAAAGAAAGTATTTAATGAGGAATATTAATATTTAAATCCCCCCTCTAATTTAGCAGAATTCTACAATATGATCAACAACACCTAAAAAATATTAAATCATTCAGCTTCATGAGTGTTTTGACACCCAACATGCCAGGAATATATTTAATTTAAAAAAAATTAGCAAATAAAGAAAGTATTTAATGAGGAATATTAATATTTAAATCCCCCCTCTAATTTAGCAGAATTCTACAATATGATCAACAAAACCCTAAATATATTAATACATTAAGCTTCTTGAGTGTTTTGACACCCAACATACCAGGAATATATTTAATTTAAAAAAAATTAGCAAATAAAGAAAGTATTTAATGAGGAATATTAATATTTATTCCCCCACTCTAATTTAGCAGAATTCTACAATATGACCAACAAAACCCTAAATATATTAATACATTAAGCTTCTTGAGTGTTTTGACACCCAACATGCCAGGAAAATATTTAATTTGAAAAAAATTAGCAAATAAGGAAAGTATTTAGTGAGGAATATTAATATTTAAATCCCCCCTCTAATTTAGCAGAATTCTACAATATGATCAACAACACCCAAAAAATATTAAATCATTTAGCTTCATGAGTGTTTTGACACCCAACATGCCAGGAAAATATTTAATTTGAAAAAAATTAGCAAATAAAAAAGTATTTAATGAGGAATATTAATATTTAAATCCCCCCTCTAATTTAGCAGAATTCTACAATATGATCAACAAAACCCTAAATATATTAATACATTAAGCTTCTTGAGTGATTTGACACCCAATACGCCAGGAAAATATTTAATTTAAAAAAAATTAGCAAATAAAGAAAGTATTTAATGAGGAATATTAATATTTAAATCCCCCCTCTAATTTAGCAGAATTCTACAATATGATCAACAACACCCAAAAAATATTAAATCATTCAGCTTTATGAGTGTTTTGACACCCAACATGCCAGGAAAATATTTAATTTAAAAAAAATTAGCAAATAATGAAAGTAATTAATGAGGAATATTAATATTTAAATCCCCCCTCTAATTTAGCAGAATTCTACAATATGATCAACAAGACTCTAAAAATATTAAATCATTCAGTTTCATGAGTGTTTTGACACCCAACATGCCAGGAAAATATTTAATTTAAAAAAAATTAGCAAATAAAGAAAGTATTTAATGAGGAATATTAATATTTAAATCCCCCCTCTAATTTAGCAGAATTCTACAATATGATCAACAACACCCAAAAAAATATTAAATCATTCAGCTTCATGAGTGTTTTGACACCCAACATGCCAGGAAAATATTTAATTTGAAAGAAATTAGCAAATAAAGAAAGTATTTAATGAGGAATATTAATATTTAAATCCCCCCTCTAATTTAGCAGAATTCTACAATATGATCAACAACACCTAAAAAATATTAAATCATTCAGCTTCATGAGTGTTTTGACACCCAACATGCCAGGAATATATTTAATTTAAAAAAAATTAGCAAATAAAGAAAGTATTTAATGAGGAATATTAATATTTAAATCCCCCCTCTAATTTAGCAGAATTCTACAATATGATCAACAAAACCCTAAATATATTAATACATTAAGCTTCTTGAGTGTTTTGACACCCAACATACCAGGAATATATTTAATTTAAAAAAAATTAGCAAATAAAGAAAGTATTTAATGAGGAATATTAATATTTATTCCCCCACTCTAATTTAGCAGAATTCTACAATATGACCAACAAAACCCTAAATATATTAATACATTAAGCTTCTTGAGTGTTTTGACACCCAACATGCCAGGAAAATATTTAATTTGAAAAAAATTAGCAAATAAGGAAAGTATTTAGTGAGGAATATTAATATTTAAATCCCCCCTCTAATTTAGCAGAATTCTACAATATGATCAACAACACCCAAAAAATATTAAATCATTTAGCTTCATGAGTGTTTTGACACCCAACATGCCAGGAAAATATTTAATTTGAAAAAAATTAGCAAATAAAAAAGTATTTAATGAGGAATATTAATATTTAAATCCCCCCTCTAATTTAGCAGAATTCTACAATATGATCAACAACACCCAAAAAATATTAAATCATTCAGCTTCATGAGTGTTTTGACACCCAACATGCCAGGAAAATATTTAATTTGAAAAAAATTAGCAAATAAAGAAAGTATTTAATGAGGAATATTAATATTTAAATCCCCCCTCTAATTTAGCAGAATTCTACAATATGATCAACAACACCCAAAAAATATTAAATCATTCGGCTTCATGAGTGTTTTGACACCCAACATGCCAGGAATATATTTAATTTAAAAAAAATTAGCAAAAAAGAAATTATTTAATGAGGAATATTAATATTTAAATCCCCCCTCTAATTTAGCAGAATTCTACAATATGATCAACAAAACCCTAAATATATTAATACATTAAGCTTCTTGAGTGATTTGACACCCAACATGCCAGGAAAATATTTAATTTAAAAAAAATTAGCAAATAATGAAAGTAATTAATGAGGAATATTAATATTTAAATCCCCCCTCTAATTTAGCAGAATTCTACAATATGATCAACAACACCCAAAAAATATTAAATCATTCAGTTTCATGAGTGTTTTGACACCCAACATGCCAGGAAAATATTTAATTTAAAAAAAATTAGCAAATAAAGAAAGTATTTAATGAGGAATATTAATATTTAAATCCCCCCTCTAATTTAGCAGAATTCTACAATATGATCAACAACACCCAAAAAATATTAAATCATTCAGCTTCATGAGTGTTTTGAAACCCAACATGCCAGGAAAATATTTAATTTAAAAAAAATTAGCAAATAAAGAATGTATTTAATGAGGAATATTAATATTTAAATCCCCCCTCTAATTTAGCAGAATTCTACAATATGATCAACAACACCCAAAAAATATTAAATCATTCAGCTTTATGAGTGTTTTGACACCTAACATGCCAGGAAAATATTTAATTTGAAAAAAATTAGCAAATAAAGAAAGTATTTAATGAGGAATATTAATATTTAAATCCCCCCTCTAATTTAGCAGAATTCTACAATATGATCAACAACACCCAAAAAATATTAAATCATTCAGCTTCATGAGTGTTTTGACACCCAACATGCCAGGAAAATATTTAATTTAAAAAAAATTAGCAAATAAAGAAAGTATTTAATGAGGAATATTAATATTTAAATCCCCCCTCTAATTTAGCAGAATTCTACAATATGATCAACAAAACCCTAAATATATTAATACATTAAGCTTCTTGAGTGATTTGACACCCAACATGCCAGGAAAATATTTAATTTAAAAAAAATTAGCAAATAATGAAAGTAATTAATGAGGAATATTAATATTTAAATCCCCCCTCTAATTTAGCAGAATTCTACAATATGATCAACAACACCCAAAAAATATTAAATCATTCAGTTTCATGAGTGTTTTGACACCCAACATGCCAGGAAAATATTTAATTTAAAAAAAATTAGCAAATAAAGAAAGTATTTAATGAGGAATATTAATATTTAAATCCCCCCTCTAATTTAGCAGAATTCTACAATATGATCAACAACACCCAAAAAATATTAAATCATTCAGCTTCATGAGTGTTTTGAAACCCAACATGCCAGGAAAATATTTAATTTAAAAAAAATTAGCAAATAAAGAATGTATTTAATGAGGAATATTAATATTTATATCCCCCCTCTAATTTAGCAGAATTCTACAATATGATCAACAACACCCAAAAAATATTAAATCATTCAGCTTTATGAGTGTTTTGACACCTAACATGCCAGGAAAATATTTAATTTGAAAAAAATTAGCAAATAAAGAAAGTATTTAATGAGGAATATTAATATTTAAATCCCCCCTCTAATTTAGCAGAATTCTACAATATGATCAACAACACCCAAAAAATATTAAATCATTCAGCTTCATGAGTGTTTTGACACCCAACATGCCAGGAAAATATTTAATTTGAAAAAAATTAGCAAATAAAAAAGTATTTAATGAGGAATATTAATATTTAAATCCCCCCTCTAATTTAGCAGAATTCTACAATATGATCAACAACACCCAAAAAATATTAAATCATTCAGCTTCATGAGTGTTTTGACACCCAACATGCCAGGAAAATATTTAATTTGAAAAAAATTAGCAAATAAAGAAAGTATTTAATGAGGAATATTAATATTTAAATCCCCCCTCTAATTTAGCAGAATTCTACAATATGATCAACAACACCCAAAAAATATTAAATCATTCGGCTTCATGAGTGTTTTGACACCCAACATGCCAGGAATATATTTAATTTAAAAAAAATTAGCATAAAAGAAATTATTTAATGAGGAATATTAATATTTAAATCCCCCCTCTAATTTAGCAGAATTCTACAATATGATCAACAAAACCCTAAATATATTAATACATTAAGCTTCTTGAGTGATTTGACACCCAACATGCCAGGAAAATATTTAATTTAAAAAAAATTAGCAAATAATGAAAGTAATTAATGAGGAATATTAATATTTAAATCCCCCCTCTAATTTAGCAGAATTCTACAATATGATCAACAACACCCAAAAAATATTAAATCATTCAGTTTCATGAGTGTTTTGACACCCAACATGCCAGGAAAATATTTAATTTAAAAAAAATTAGCAAATAAAGAAAGTATTTAATGAGGAATATTAATATTTAAATCCCCCCTCTAATTTAGCAGAATTCTACAATATGATCAACAACACCCAAAAAATATTAAATCATTCAGCTTCATGAGTGTTTTGAAACCCAACATGCCAGGAAAATATTTAATTTAAAAAAAATTAGCAAATAAAGAATGTATTTAATGAGGAATATTAATATTTAAATCCCCCCTCTAATTTAGCAGAATTCTACAATATGATCAACAACACCCAAAAAATATTAAATCATTCAGCTTTATGAGTGTTTTGACACCTAACATGCCAGGAAAATATTTAATTTGAAAAAAATTAGCAAATAAAGAAAGTATTTAATGAGGAATATTAATATTTAAATCCCCCCTCTAATTTAGCAGAATTCTACAATATGATCAACAACACCCAAAAAATATTAAATCATTCAGCTTCATGAGTGTTTTGACACCCAACATGCCAGGAAAATATTTAATTTAAAAAAAATTAGCAAATAAAGAAAGTATTTAATGAGGAATATTAATATTTAAATCCCCCCTCTAATTTAGCAGAATTCTACAATATGATCAACAAAACCCTAAATATATTAATACATTAAGCTTCTTGAGTGATTTGACACCCAACATGCCAGGAAAATATTTAATTTAAAAAAAATTAGCAAATAATGAAAGTAATTAATGAGGAATATTAATATTTAAATCCCCCCTCTAATTTAGCAGAATTCTACAATATGATCAACAACACCCAAAAAATATTAAATCATTCAGTTTCATGAGTGTTTTGACACCCAACATGCCAGGAAAATATTTAATTTAAAAAAAATTAGCAAATAAAGAAAGTATTTAATGAGGAATATTAATATTTAAATCCCCCCTCTAATTTAGCAGAATTCTACAATATGATCAACAACACCCAAAAAATATTAAATCATTCAGCTTCATGAGTGTTTTGAAACCCAACATGCCAGGAAAATATTTAATTTAAAAAAAATTAGCAAATAAAGAATGTATTTAATGAGGAATATTAATATTTATATCCCCCCTCTAATTTAGCAGAATTCTACAATATGATCAACAACACCCAAAAAATATTAAATCATTCAGCTTTATGAGTGTTTTGACACCTAACATGCCAGGAAAATATTTAATTTGAAAAAAATTAGCAAATAAAGAAAGTATTTAATGAGGAATATTAATATTTAAATCCCCCCTCTAATTTAGCAGAATTCTACAATATGATCAACAACACCCAAAAAATATTAAATCATTCAGCTTCATGAGTGTTTTGACACCCAACATGCCAGGAAAATATTTAATTTAAAAAAAATTAGCAAATAAAGAAAGTATTTAATGAGGAATATTAATATTTAAATCCCCCCTCTAATTTAGCAGAATTCTACAATATGATCAACAAAACCCTAAATATATTAATACATTAAGCTTCTTGAGTGATTTGACACCCAACATGCCAGGAAAATATTTAATTTAAAAAAAATTAGCAAATAATGAAAGTAATTAATGAGGAATATTAATATTTAAATCCCCCCTCTAATTTAGCAGAATTCTACAATATGATCAACAACACCCAAAAAATATTAAATCATTCAGTTTCATGAGTGTTTTGACACCCAACATGCCAGGAAAATATTTAATTTAAAAAAAATTAGCAAATAAAGAAAGTATTTAATGAGGAATATTAATATTTAAATCCCCCCTCTAATTTAGCAGAATTCTACAATATGATCAACAACACCCAAAAAATATTAAATCATTCAGCTTCATGAGTGTTTTGAAACCCAACATGCCAGGAAAATATTTAATTTAAAAAAAATTAGCAAATAAAGAATGTATTTAATGAGGAATATTAATATTTATATCCCCCCTCTAATTTAGCAGAATTCTACAATATGATCAACAACACCCAAAAAATATTAAATCATTCAGCTTTATGAGTGTTTTGACACCTAACATGCCAGGAAAATATTTAATTTGAAAAAAATTAGCAAATAAAGAAAGTATTTAATGAGGAATATTAATATTTAAATCCCCCCTCTAATTTAGCAGAATTCTACAATATGATCAACAACACCCAAAAAATATTAAATCATTCAGCTTCATGAGTGTTTTGACACCCAACATGCCAGGAAAATATTTAATTTGAAAAAAATTAGCAAATAAAAAAGTATTTAATGAGGAATATTAATATTTAAATCCCCCCTCTAATTTAGCAGAATTCTACAATATGATCAACAACACCCAAAAAATATTAAATCATTCAGCTTCATGAGTGTTTTGACACCCAACATGCCAGGAAAATATTTAATTTGAAAAAAATTAGCAAATAAAGAAAGTATTTAATGAGGAATATTAATATTTAAATCCCCCCTCTAATTTAGCAGAATTCTACAATATGATCAACAACACCCAAAAAATATTAAATCATTCGGCTTCATGAGTGTTTTGACACCCAACATGCCAGGAATATATTTAATTTAAAAAAAATTAGCAAAAAAGAAATTATTTAATGAGGAATATTAATATTTAAATCCCCCCTCTAATTTAGCAGAATTCTACAATATGATCAACAAAACCCTAAATATATTAATACATTAAGCTTCTTGAGTGATTTGACACCCAACATGCCAGGAAAATATTTAATTTAAAAAAAATTAGCAAATAATGAAAGTAATTAATGAGGAATATTAATATTTAAATCCCCCCTCTAATTTAGCAGAATTCTACAATATGATCAACAACACCCAAAAAATATTAAATCATTCAGTTTCATGAGTGTTTTGACACCCAACATGCCAGGAAAATATTTAATTTAAAAAAAATTAGCAAATAAAGAAAGTATTTAATGAGGAATATTAATATTTAAATCCCCCCTCTAATTTAGCAGAATTCTACAATATGATCAACAACACCCAAAAAATATTAAATCATTCAGCTTCATGAGTGTTTTGAAACCCAACATGCCAGGAAAATATTTAATTTAAAAAAAATTAGCAAATAAAGAATGTATTTAATGAGGAATATTAATATTTAAATCCCCCCTCTAATTTAGCAGAATTCTACAATATGATCAACAACACCCAAAAAATATTAAATCATTCAGCTTTATGAGTGTTTTGACACCTAACATGCCAGGAAAATATTTAATTTGAAAAAAATTAGCAAATAAAGAAAGTATTTAATGAGGAATATTAATATTTAAATCCCCCCTCTAATTTAGCAGAATTCTACAATATGATCAACAACACCCAAAAAATATTAAATCATTCAGCTTCATGAGTGTTTTGACACCCAACATGCCAGGAAAATATTTAATTTAAAAAAAATTAGCAAATAAAGAAAGTATTTAATGAGGAATATTAATATTTAAATCCCCCCTCTAATTTAGCAGAATTCTACAATATGATCAACAAAACCCTAAATATATTAATACATTAAGCTTCTTGAGTGATTTGACACCCAACATGCCAGGAAAATATTTAATTTAAAAAAAATTAGCAAATAATGAAAGTAATTAATGAGGAATATTAATATTTAAATCCCCCCTCTAATTTAGCAGAATTCTACAATATGATCAACAACACCCAAAAAATATTAAATCATTCAGTTTCATGAGTGTTTTGACACCCAACATGCCAGGAAAATATTTAATTTAAAAAAAATTAGCAAATAAAGAAAGTATTTAATGAGGAATATTAATATTTAAATCCCCCCTCTAATTTAGCAGAATTCTACAATATGATCAACAACACCCAAAAAATATTAAATCATTCAGCTTCATGAGTGTTTTGAAACCCAACATGCCAGGAAAATATTTAATTTAAAAAAAATTAGCAAATAAAGAATGTATTTAATGAGGAATATTAATATTTATATCCCCCCTCTAATTTAGCAGAATTCTACAATATGATCAACAACACCCAAAAAATATTAAATCATTCAGCTTTATGAGTGTTTTGACACCTAACATGCCAGGAAAATATTTAATTTGAAAAAAATTAGCAAATAAAGAAAGTATTTAATGAGGAATATTAATATTTAAATCCCCCCTCTAATTTAGCAGAATTCTACAATATGATCAACAACACCCAAAAAATATTAAATCATTCAGCTTCATGAGTGTTTTGACACCCAACATGCCAGGAAAATATTTAATTTAAAAAAAATTAGCAAATAAAGAAAGTATTTAATGAGGAATATTAATATTTAAATCCCCCCTCTAATTTAGCAGAATTCTACAATATGATCAACAAAACCCTAAATATATTAATACATTAAGCTTCTTGAGTGATTTGACACCCAACATGCCAGGAAAATATTTAATTTAAAAAAAATTAGCAAATAAAGAAAGTAATTAATGAGGAATATTAATATTTAAATCCCCCCTCTAATTTAGCAGAATTCTACAATATGATCAACAAGACTCTAAAAATATTAAATCATTCAGTTTCATGAGTGTTTTGACACCCAACATGCCAGGAAAATATTTAATTTAAAAAAAATTAGCAAATAAAGAAAGTATTTAATGAGGAATATTAATATTAAAATCCCCCCTCTAATTTAGTAGAATTCTACAATATGGTCAACAAATCCTAAAAAATATTAAATCATTCAGCTTCATGAGTGTTTTGACACCCAACATGCCAGGAAAATATTTAATTTGAAAAGAATTAGCAAATAAAGAAAGTATTTAATGAGGAATATTAATATTTAAATCCCCCCTCTAATTTAGCAGAATTCTACAATATGATCAACAACACCCAAAAAATATTAAATCATTCAGCTTCATGAGTGTTTTGACACCCAACATGCCAGGAAAATATTTAATTTAAAAAAAATTAGCAAATAAAGAAAGTATTTAATGAGGAATATTAATATTTAAATCCCCCCTCTAATTTAGCAGAATTCTACAATATGATCAACAAAACCCTAAATATATTAATACATTAAGCTTCTTGAGTGATTTGACACCCAACATGCCAGGAAAATATTTAATTTAAAAAAAATTAGCAAATAATGAAAGTAATTAATGAGGAATATTAATATTTAAATCCCCCCTCTAATTTAGCAGAATTCTACAATATGATCAACAACACCCAAAAAATATTAAATCATTCAGTTTCATGAGTGTTTTGACACCCAACATGCCAGGAAAATATTTAATTTAAAAAAAATTAGCAAATAAAGAAAGTATTTAATGAGGAATATTAATATTTAAATCCCCCCTCTAATTTAGCAGAATTCTACAATATGATCAACAACACCCAAAAAATATTAAATCATTCAGCTTCATGAGTGTTTTGAAACCCAACATGCCAGGAAAATATTTAATTTAAAAAAAATTAGCAAATAAAGAATGTATTTAATGAGGAATATTAATATTTATATCCCCCCTCTAATTTAGCAGAATTCTACAATATGATCAACAACACCCAAAAAATATTAAATCATTCAGCTTTATGAGTGTTTTGACACCTAACATGCCAGGAAAATATTTAATTTGAAAAAAATTAGCAAATAAAGAAAGTATTTAATGAGGAATATTAATATTTAAATCCCCCCCTAATTTAGCAGAATTCTACAATATGATCAACAACACCCAAAAAATATTAAATCATTCAGCTTCATGAGTGTTTTGACACCCAACATGCCAGGAAAATATTTAATTTAAAAAAAATTAGCAAATAAAGAAAGTATTTAATGAGGAATATTAATATTTAAATCCCCCCTCTAATTTAGCAGAATTCTACAATATGATCAACAAAACCCTAAATATATTAATACATTAAGCTTCTTGAGTGATTTGACACCCAACATGCCAGGAAAATATTTAATTTAAAAAAAATTAGCAAATAAAGAAAGTAATTAATGAGGAATATTAATATTTAAATCCCCCCTCTAATTTAGCAGAATTCTACAATATGATCAACAAGACTCTAAAAATATTAAATCATTCAGTTTCATGAGTGTTTTGACACCCAACATGCCAGGAAAATATTTAATTTAAAAAAAATTAGCAAATAAAGAAAGTATTTAATGAGGAATATTAATATTTAAATCCCCCCTCTAATTTAGTAGAATTCTACAATATGACCAACAAAACCCTAAATATATTAATACATTAAGCTTCTTGAGTGTTTTGACACCCAACATGCCAGGAAAATATTTAATTTGAAAAAAATTAGCAAATAAGGAAAGTATTTAATGAGGAATATTCATATTTAAATCCCCCCTCTAATTTAGCAGAATTCTACAATATGACCAACAAAACCCTAAATATATTAATACATTAAGCTTCTTGAGTGTTTTGACACCCAACATGCCAGGAAAATATTTAATTTGAAAAAAATTAGCAAATAAAGAAAGTATTTAATGAGGAATATTAATATTTAAATCCCCCCTCTAATTTAGCAGACTTCTACAATATGATCAACAGAACCCTAAATATATTAATACATTAAGCTTCTTGAGTGTTTTGACACCCAACATGCCGGGAAGATTTTTAATTTAAAAAAAATTAGCAAATAAAGAAAGTATTTAATGAGGAATATTAATATTTAAATCCCCCCTCTAATTTAGCAGAATTCTACAATATGACCAACAAAACCCTAAATATATTAATACATTAAGCTTCTTGAGTGTTTTGACACCCAACATGCCAGGAAAATATTTAATTTGAAAAAAATTAGCAAATAAGGAAAGTATTTAATGAGGAATATTAATATTTAAATCCCCCCTCTAATTTAGCAGAATTCTACAATATGACCAACAAAACCCTAAATATATTAATACATTAAGCTTCTTGAGTGTTTTGACACCCAACATACCAGGAAAATATTTAATTTGAAAAAAATTAGCAAATAAAGAAAGTATTTAATGAGGAATATTAATATTTAAATCCCCCCTCTAATTTAGCAGAATTCTACAATATGATCAACAAAACCCTAAATATATTAATACATTAAGCTTCTTGAGTGTTTTGACACCCAACATGCCAGGAAGATTTTTAATTTAAAAAAAATTAGCAAATAAAGAAAGTATTTAATGAGGAATATTAATATTTAAATCCCCCCTCTAATTTAGCAGAATTCTACAATATGACCAACAAAACCCTAAATATATTAATACATTAAGCTTCTTGAGTGTTTTGACACCCAACATGCCAGGAACATATTTAATTTGAAAAAAATTAGCAAATAAGGAAAGTATTTAATGAGGAATATTAATATTTAATTCCCCCCTCTAATTTAGCAGAATTCTACAATATGACCAACAAAACCCTAAATATATTAATACATTAAGCTTCTTGAGTGTTTTGACACCCAACATGCCAGGAAAATATTTAATTTGAAAAAAATTAGCAAATAAAGAAAGTATTTAATGAGGAATATTAATGTTTAAATCCCCCCTCTAATTTAGCAGAATTCTACAATATGATCAACAAAACCCTAAATATATTAATACATTAAGCTTCTTGAGTGTTTTGACACCCCACATGCCAGGAAGATTTTTAATTTAAAAAAAATTAGCAAATAAAGAAAGTATTTAATGAGGAATATTAATATTTAAATCCCCCCTCTAATTTAGCAGAATTCTACAATATGACTTACAAAACCCTAAATATTTTAAATCATTCAGCTTCATGAGTGTTTTGACACCCAACATGCCAGGAAAATATTTAATTTGAAAAAAATTAGCAAATAAAAAAGTATTAAATGAGGAATATTAATATTTAAATCCCCCCTCTAATTTAGCAGAATTCTACAATATGATCAACAACACCCAAAAAATATTAAATCATTCAGCTTCATGAGTGTTTTGACACCCAACATGCCAGGAATATATTTAATTTAAAAAAAATTAGCAAATAAAGAAAGTATTTAATGAGGAATATTAATATTTAAATCCCCCCTCTAATTTAGCAGAATTCTACAATATGATCAACAAAACCCTAAATATATTAATACATTAAGCTTCTTGAGTGATTTGACACCCAACATGCCAGGAAAATATTTAATTTAAAAAAAATTAGCAAATAAAGAAAGTATTTAATGAGGAATATTAATATTTAAATCCCCCCTCTAATTTAGCAGAATTCTACAATATGATCAACAACACCCAAAAAATATTAAATCATTCAGCTTTATGAGTGTTTTGACACCCAACATGCCAGGAAAATATTTAATTTAAAAAAAATTAGCAAATAATGAAAGTAATTAATGAGGAATATTAATATTTAAATCCCCCCTCTAATTTAGCAGAATTCTACAATATGATCAACAAGACTCTAAAAATATTAAATCATTCAGTTTCATGAGTGTTTTGACACCCAACATGCCAGGAAAATATTTAATTTAAAAAAAATTAGCAAATAAAGAAAGTATTTAATGAGGAATATTAATATTTAAATCCCCCCTCTAATTTAGCAGAATTCTACAATATGATCAACAACACCCAAAAAAATATTAAATCATTCAGCTTCATGAGTGTTTTGACACCCAACATGCCAGGAAAATATTTAATTTGAAAGAAATTAGCAAATAAAGAAAGTATTTAATGAGGAATATTAATATTTAAATCCCCCCCTCTAATTTAGCAGAATTCTACAATATGATCAACAACACCTAAAAAATATTAAATCATTCAGCTTCATGAGTGTTTTGACACCCAACATGCCAGGAATATATTTAATTTAAAAAAAATTAGCAAATAAAGAAAGTATTTAATGAGGAATATTAATATTTAAATCCCCCCTCTAATTTAGCAGAATTCTACAATATGATCAACAAAACCCTAAATATATTAATACATTAAGCTTCTTGAGTGTTTTGACACCCAACATACCAGGAATATATTTAATTTAAAAAAAATTAGCAAATAAAGAAAGTATTTAATGAGGAATATTAATATTTATTCCCCCACTCTAATTTAGCAGAATTCTACAATATGACCAACAAAACCCTAAATATATTAATACATTAAGCTTCTTGAGTGTTTTGACACCCAACATGCCAGGAAAATATTTAATTTGAAAAAAATTAGCAAATAAGGAAAGTATTTAATGAGGAATATTAATATTTAAATCCCCCCTCTAATTTAGCAGAATTCTACAATATGACTTACAAAACCCTAAATATATTAATACATTAAGCTTCTTGAGTGTTTTGACACCCAACATGCCAGGAAAATATTTAATTTAAAAAAAATTAGCAAATAAAGAAAGTATTTAATGAGGAATATTAATATTTAAATCCCCCCTCTAATTTAGCAGAATTCTACAATATGACCTACAAAACCCTAAATATATTAATACATTAAGCTTCTTGAGTGTTTTGACACCCAACATGCCAGGATAATATTTAATTTGAAAAAAATTAGCAAATAAGGAAAGTATTTAATGAGGAATATTAATATTTAAATCCCCCCTCTAATTTAGCAGAATTCTACAATATGACCAACAAAACCCTTAATATATTAATACATTAAGCTTCTTGAGTGTTTTGACACCCAACATGCCAGGAAAATATTTAATTTGAAAAAAATTAGCAAATAAAGAAAGTATTTAATGAGGAATATTAATATTTAAATCCCCCCTCTAATTTAGCAGAATTCTACAATATGATCAACAAAACCCTAAATATATTAATACATTAAGCTTCTTGAGTGTTTTGACACCCATCATGCCAGGAAAATATTTAATTTGAAAAAAATTAGCAAATAAAAAAGTATTTAATGAGGAATATTAATATTTAAATCCCCCCTCTAATTTAGCAGAATTCTACAATATGATCAACAACACCCAAAAAATATTAAATCATTCAGCTTCATGAGTGTTTTGACACCCAACATGCCAGGAAAATATTTAATTTGAAAAAAATTAGCAAATAAAGAAAGTATTTAATGAGGAATATTAATATTTAAATCCCCCCTCTAATTTAGCAGAATTCTACAATATGATCAACAACACCCAAAAAATATTAAATCATTCGGCTTCATGAGTGTTTTGACACCCAACATGCCAGGAATATATTTAATTTAAAAAAAATTAGCAAAAAAGAAATTATTTAATGAGGAATATTAATATTTAAATCCCCCCTCTAATTTAGCAGAATTCTACAATATGATCAACAAAACCCTAAATATATTAATACATTAAGCTTCTTGAGTGATTTGACACCCAACATGCCAGGAAAATATTTAATTTAAAAAAAATTAGCAAATAATGAAAGTAATTAATGAGGAATATTAATATTTAAATCCCCCCTCTAATTTAGCAGAATTCTACAATATGATCAACAACACCCAAAAAATATTAAATCATTCAGTTTCATGAGTGTTTTGACACCCAACATGCCAGGAAAATATTTAATTTAAAAAAAATTAGCAAATAAAGAAAGTATTTAATGAGGAATATTAATATTTAAATCCCCCCTCTAATTTAGCAGAATTCTACAATATGATCAACAACACCCAAAAAATATTAAATCATTCAGCTTCATGAGTGTTTTGAAACCCAACATGCCAGGAAAATATTTAATTTAAAAAAAATTAGCAAATAAAAATGTATTTAATGAGGAATATTAATATTTAAATCCCCCCTCTAATTTAGCAGAATTCTACAATATGATCAACAACACCCAAAAAATATTAAATCATTCAGCTTTATGAGTGTTTTGACACCTAACATGCCAGGAAAATATTTAATTTGAAAAAAATTAGCAAATAAAGAAAGTATTTAATGAGGAATATTAATATTTATATCCCCCCTCTAATTTAGCAGAATTCTACAATATGATCAACAACACCCAAAAAATATTAAATCATTCAGCTTCATGAGTGTTTTGACACCCAACATGCCAGGAAAATATTTAATTTAAAAAAAATTAGCAAATAAAGAAAGTATTTAATGAGGAATATTAATATTTAAATCCCCCCTCTAATTTAGCAGAATTCTACAATATGATCAACAAAACCCTAAATATATTAATACATTAAGCTTCTTGAGTGATTTGACACCCAACATGCCAGGAAAATATTTAATTTAAAAAAAATTAGCAAATAATGAAAGTAATTAATGAGGAATATTAATATTTAAATCCCCCCTCTAATTTAGCAGAATTCTACAATATGATCAACAAAACCCTAAATATATTAATACATTAAGCTTCTTGAGTGATTTGACACCCAACATGCCAGGAAAATATTTAATTTAAAAAAAATTAGCAAATAATGAAAGTAATTAATGAGGAATATTAATATTTAAATCCCCCCTCTAATTTAGCAGAATTCTACAATATGATCAACAACACCCAAAAAATATTAAATCATTCAGTTTCATGAGTGTTTTGACACCCAACATGCCAGGAAAATATTTAATTTAAAAAAAATTAGCAAATAAAGAAAGTATTTAATGAGGAATATTAATATTTAAATCCCCCCTCTAATTTAGCAGAATTCTACAATATGATCAACAATACCCAAAAAATATTAAATCATTCAGCTTCATGAGTGTTTTGAAACCCAACATGCCAGGAAAATATTTAATTTAAAAAAAATTAGCAAATAAAGAATGTATTTAATGAGGAATATTAATATTTAAATCCCCCCTCTAATTTAGCAGAATTCTACAATATGATCAACAACACCCAAAAAATATTAAATCATTCAGCTTTATGAGTGTTTTGACACCTAACATGCCAGGAAAATATTTAATTTGAAAAAAATTAGCAAATAAAGAAAGTATTTAATGAGGAATATTAATATTTAAATCCCCCCTCTAATTTAGCAGAATTCTACAATATGATCAACAACACCCAAAAAATATTAAATCATTCAGCTTCATGAGTGTTTTGACACCCAACATGCCAGGAAAATATTTAATTTAAAAAAAATTAGCAAATAAAGAAAGTATTTAATGAGGAATATTAATATTTAAATCCCCCCTCTAATTTAGCAGAATTCTACAATATGATCAACAAAACCCTAAATATATTAATACATTAAGCTTCTTGAGTGATTTGACACCCAACATGCCAGGAAAATATTTAATTTAAAAAAAATTAGCAAATAATGAAAGTAATTAATGAGGAATATTAATATTTAAATCCCCCCTCTAATTTAGCAGAATTCTACAATATGATCAACAACACCCAAAAAATATTAAATCATTCAGTTTCATGAGTGTTTTGACACCCAACATGCCAGGAAAATATTTAATTTAAAAAAAATTAGCAAATAAAGAAAGTATTTAATGAGGAATATTAATATTTAAATCCCCCCTCTAATTTAGCAGAATTCTACAATATGATCAACAACACCCAAAAAATATTAAATCATTCAGCTTCATGAGTGTTTTGAAACCCAACATGCCAGGAAAATATTTAATTTAAAAAAAATTAGCAAATAAAGAATGTATTTAATGAGGAATATTAATATTTATATCTCCGGTCTAATTTAGCAGAATTCTACAATATGATCAACAACACCCAAAAAATATTAAATCATTCAGCTTTATGAGTGTTTTGACACCTAACATGCCAGGAAAATATTTAATTTGAAAAAAATTAGCAAATAAAGAAAGTATTTAATGAGGAATATTAATATTTAAATCCCCCCTCTAATTTAGCAGAATTCTACAATATGATCAACAAAACCCTAAATATATTAATACATTAAGCTTCTTGAGTGATTTGACACCCAACATGCCAGGAAAATATTTAATTTAAAAAAAATTAGCAAATAAAGAAAGTAATTAATGAGGAATATTAATATTTAAATCCCCCCTCTAATTTAGCAGAATTCTACAATATGATCAACAAGACTCTAAAAATATTAAATCATTCAGTTTCATGAGTGTTTTGACACCCAACATGCCAGGAAAATATTTAATTTAAAAAAAATTAGCAAATAAAGAAAGTATTTAATGAGGAATATTAATATTAAAATCCCCCCTCTAATTTAGTAGAATTCTACAATATGGTCAACAAATCCTAAAAAATATTAAATCATTCAGCTTCATGAGTGTTTTGACACCCAACATGCCAGGAAAATATTTAATTTGAAAAGAATTAGCAAATAAAGAAAGTATTTAATGAGGAATATTAATATTTAAATCCCCCCTCTAATTTAGCAGAATTCTACAATATGATCAACAACACCCAAAAAATATTAAATCATTCAGCTTCATGAGTGTTTTGACACCCAACATGCCAGGAAAATATTTAATTTAAAAAAAATTAGCAAATAAAGAAAGTATTTAATGAGGAATATTAATATTTAAATCCCCCCTCTAATTTAGCAGAATTCTACAATATGATCAACAAAACCCTAAATATATTAATACATTAAGCTTCTTGAGTGATTTGACACCCAACATGCCAGGAAAATATTTAATTTAAAAAAAATTAGCAAATAATGAAAGTAATTAATGAGGAATATTAATATTTAAATCCCCCCTCTAATTTAGCAGAATTCTACAATATGATCAACAACACCCAAAAAATATTAAATCATTCAGTTTCATGAGTGTTTTGACACCCAACATGCCAGGAAAATATTTAATTTAAAAAAAATTAGCAAATAAAGAAAGTATTTAATGAGGAATATTAATATTTAAATCCCCCCTCTAATTTAGCAGAATTCTACAATATGATCAACAACACCCAAAAAATATTAAATCATTCAGCTTCATGAGTGTTTTGAAACCCAACATGCCAGGAAAATATTTAATTTAAAAAAAATTAGCAAATAAAGAATGTATTTAATGAGGAATATTAATATTTATATCCCCCCTCTAATTTAGCAGAATTCTACAATATGATCAACAACACCCAAAAAATATTAAATCATTCAGCTTTATGAGTGTTTTGACACCTAACATGCCAGGAAAATATTTAATTTGAAAAAAATTAGCAAATAAAGAAAGTATTTAATGAGGAATATTAATATTTAAATCCCCCCTCTAATTTAGCAGAATTCTACAATATGATCAACAACACCCAAAAAATATTAAATCATTCAGCTTCATGAGTGTTTTGACACCCAACATGCCAGGAAAATATTTAATTTAAAAAAAATTAGCAAATAAAGAAAGTATTTAATGAGGAATATTAATATTTAAATCCCCCCTCTAATTTAGCAGAATTCTACAATATGATCAACAAAACCCTAAATATATTAATACATTAAGCTTCTTGAGTGATTTGACACCCAACATGCCAGGAAAATATTTAATTTAAAAAAAATTAGCAAATAAAGAAAGTAATTAATGAGGAATATTAATATTTAAATCCCCCCTCTAATTTAGCAGAATTCTACAATATGATCAACAAGACTCTAAAAATATTAAATCATTCAGTTTCATGAGTGTTTTGACACCCAACATGCCAGGAAAATATTTAATTTAAAAAAAATTAGCAAATAAAGAAAGTATTTAATGAGGAATATTAATATTTAAATCCCCCCTCTAATTTAGTAGAATTCTACAATATGGTCAACAAATCCTAAAAAATATTAAATCATTCAGCTTCATGAGTGTTTTGACACCCAACATGCCAGGAAAATATTTAATTTGAAAAGAATTAGCAAATAAAGAAAGTATTTAATGAGGAATATTAATATTTAAATCCCCCCTCTAATTTAGCAGAATTCTACAATATGATCAACAAAACCCTAAATATATTAATACATTAAGCTTCTTGAGTGATTTGACACCCAACATGCCAGGAAAATATTTAATTTAAAAAAAATTAGCAAATAAAGAAAGTAATTAATGAGGAATATTAATAATTAAATCCCCCCTCTAATTTAGCAGAATTCTACAATATGATCAACAAGACTCTAAAAATATTAAATCATTCAGTTTCATGAGTGTTTTGACACCCAACATGCCAGGAAAATATTTAATTTAAAAAAAATTAGCAAATAAAGAAAGTATTTAATGAGGAATATTAATATTTAAATCCCCCCTCTAATTTAGTAGAATTCTACAATATGGTCAACAAATCCTAAAAAATATTAAATCATTCAGCTTCATGAGTGTTTTGACACCCAACATGCCAGGAAAATATTTAATTTGAAAAAAATTAGCAAATAAAGAAAGTATTTAATGAGGAATATTAATATTTAAATCCCCCCTCTAATTTAGCAGAATTCTACAATATGATCAACAACACCCAAAAAATATTAAATCATTCAGCTTCATGAGTGTTTTGAAACCCAACATGCCAGGAAAATAATTAATTTGAAAAAAATTAGCAAATAAAGAAAGTATTTAATGAGGAATATTAATATTTATTCCCCCACTCTAATTTAGCAGAATTCTACAATATGACCAACAAAACCCTAAATATATTAATACATTAAGCTTCTTGAGTGTTTTGACACCCAACATGCCAGGAAAATATTTAATTTGAAAAAAATTAGCAAATAAGGAAAGTATTTAATGAGGAATATTCATATTTAAATCCCCCCTCTAATTTAGCAGAATTCTACAATATGATCAACAAAACCCTAAATATATTAATACATTAAGCTTCTTGAGTGATTTGACACCCAACATGCCAGGAAAATATTTAATTTAAAAAAAATTAGCAAATAATGAAAGTAATTAATGAGGAATATTAATATTTAAATCCCCCCTCTAATTTAGCAGAATTCTACAATATGATCAACAAAACCCTAAATATATTAATACATTAAGCTTCTTGAGTGATTTGACACCCAACATGCCAGGAAAATATTTAATTTAAAAAAAATTAGCAAATAATGAAAGTAATTAATGAGGAATATTAATATTTAAATCCCCCCTCTAATTTAGCAGAATTCTACAATATGATCAACAACACCCAAAAAATATTAAATCATTCAGTTTCATGAGTGTTTTGACACCCAACATGCCAGGAAAATATTTAATTTAAAAAAAATTAGCAAATAAAGAAAGTATTTAATGAGGAATATTAATATTTAAATCCCCCCTCTAATTTAGCAGAATTCTACAATATGATCAACAATACCCAAAAAATATTAAATCATTCAGCTTCATGAGTGTTTTGAAACCCAACATGCCAGGAAAATATTTAATTTAAAAAAAATTAGCAAATAAAGAATGTATTTAATGAGGAATATTAATATTTAAATCCCCCCTCTAATTTAGCAGAATTCTACAATATGATCAACAACACCCAAAAAATATTAAATCATTCAGCTTTATGAGTGTTTTGACACCTAACATGCCAGGAAAATATTTAATTTGAAAAAAATTAGCAAATAAAGAAAGTATTTAATGAGGAATATTAATATTTAAATCCCCCCTCTAATTTAGCAGAATTCTACAATATGATCAACAACACCCAAAAAATATTAAATCATTCAGCTTCATGAGTGTTTTGACACCCAACATGCCAGGAAAATATTTAATTTAAAAAAAATTAGCAAATAAAGAAAGTATTTAATGAGGAATATTAATATTTAAATCCCCCCTCTAATTTAGCAGAATTCTACAATATGATCAACAAAACCCTAAATATATTAATACATTAAGCTTCTTGAGTGATTTGACACCCAACATGCCAGGAAAATATTTAATTTAAAAAAAATTAGCAAATAATGAAAGTAATTAATGAGGAATATTAATATTTAAATCCCCCCTCTAATTTAGCAGAATTCTACAATATGATCAACAACACCCAAAAAATATTAAATCATTCAGTTTCATGAGTGTTTTGACACCCAACATGCCAGGAAAATATTTAATTTAAAAAAAATTAGCAAATAAAGAAAGTATTTAATGAGGAATATTAATATTTAAATCCCCCCTCTAATTTAGCAGAATTCTACAATATGATCAACAACACCCAAAAAATATTAAATCATTCAGCTTCATGAGTGTTTTGAAACCCAACATGCCAGGAAAATATTTAATTTAAAAAAAATTAGCAAATAAAGAATGTATTTAATGAGGAATATTAATATTTATATCTCCGGTCTAATTTAGCAGAATTCTACAATATGATCAACAACACCCAAAAAATATTAAATCATTCAGCTTTATGAGTGTTTTGACACCTAACATGCCAGGAAAATATTTAATTTGAAAAAAATTAGCAAATAAAGAAAGTATTTAATGAGGAATATTAATATTTAAATCCCCCCTCTAATTTAGCAGAATTCTACAATATGATCAACAAAACCCTAAATATATTAATACATTAAGCTTCTTGAGTGATTTGACACCCAACATGCCAGGAAAATATTTAATTTAAAAAAAATTAGCAAATAAAGAAAGTAATTAATGAGGAATATTAATATTTAAATCCCCCCTCTAATTTAGCAGAATTCTACAATATGATCAACAAGACTCTAAAAATATTAAATCATTCAGTTTCATGAGTGTTTTGACACCCAACATGCCAGGAAAATATTTAATTTAAAAAAAATTAGCAAATAAAGAAAGTATTTAATGAGGAATATTAATATTAAAATCCCCCCTCTAATTTAGTAGAATTCTACAATATGGTCAACAAATCCTAAAAAATATTAAATCATTCAGCTTCATGAGTGTTTTGACACCCAACATGCCAGGAAAATATTTAATTTGAAAAGAATTAGCAAATAAAGAAAGTATTTAATGAGGAATATTAATATTTAAATCCCCCCTCTAATTTAGCAGAATTCTACAATATGATCAACAACACCCAAAAAATATTAAATCATTCAGCTTCATGAGTGTTTTGACACCCAACATGCCAGGAAAATATTTAATTTAAAAAAAATTAGCAAATAAAGAAAGTATTTAATGAGGAATATTAATATTTAAATCCCCCCTCTAATTTAGCAGAATTCTACAATATGATCAACAAAACCCTAAATATATTAATACATTAAGCTTCTTGAGTGATTTGACACCCAACATGCCAGGAAAATATTTAATTTAAAAAAAATTAGCAAATAATGAAAGTAATTAATGAGGAATATTAATATTTAAATCCCCCCTCTAATTTAGCAGAATTCTACAATATGATCAACAACACCCAAAAAATATTAAATCATTCAGTTTCATGAGTGTTTTGACACCCAACATGCCAGGAAAATATTTAATTTAAAAAAAATTAGCAAATAAAGAAAGTATTTAATGAGGAATATTAATATTTAAATCCCCCCTCTAATTTAGCAGAATTCTACAATATGATCAACAACACCCAAAAAATATTAAATCATTCAGCTTCATGAGTGTTTTGAAACCCAACATGCCAGGAAAATATTTAATTTAAAAAAAATTAGCAAATAAAGAATGTATTTAATGAGGAATATTAATATTTATATCCCCCCTCTAATTTAGCAGAATTCTACAATATGATCAACAACACCCAAAAAATATTAAATCATTCAGCTTTATGAGTGTTTTGACACCTAACATGCCAGGAAAATATTTAATTTGAAAAAAATTAGCAAATAAAGAAAGTATTTAATGAGGAATATTAATATTTAAATCCCCCCTCTAATTTAGCAGAATTCTACAATATGATCAACAACACCCAAAAAATATTAAATCATTCAGCTTCATGAGTGTTTTGACACCCAACATGCCAGGAAAATATTTAATTTAAAAAAAATTAGCAAATAAAGAAAGTATTTAATGAGGAATATTAATATTTAAATCCCCCCTCTAATTTAGCAGAATTCTACAATATGATCAACAAAACCCTAAATATATTAATACATTAAGCTTCTTGAGTGATTTGACACCCAACATGCCAGGAAAATATTTAATTTAAAAAAAATTAGCAAATAAAGAAAGTAATTAATGAGGAATATTAATATTTAAATCCCCCCTCTAATTTAGCAGAATTCTACAATATGATCAACAAGACTCTAAAAATATTAAATCATTCAGTTTCATGAGTGTTTTGACACCCAACATGCCAGGAAAATATTTAATTTAAAAAAAATTAGCAAATAAAGAAAGTATTTAATGAGGAATATTAATATTTAAATCCCCCCTCTAATTTAGTAGAATTCTACAATATGGTCAACAAATCCTAAAAAATATTAAATCATTCAGCTTCATGAGTGTTTTGACACCCAACATGCCAGGAAAATATTTAATTTGAAAAGAATTAGCAAATAAAGAAAGTATTTAATGAGGAATATTAATATTTAAATCCCCCCTCTAATTTAGCAGAATTCTACAATATGATCAACAAAACCCTAAATATATTAATACATTAAGCTTCTTGAGTGATTTGACACCCAACATGCCAGGAAAATATTTAATTTAAAAAAAATTAGCAAATAAAGAAAGTAATTAATGAGGAATATTAATAATTAAATCCCCCCTCTAATTTAGCAGAATTCTACAATATGATCAACAAGACTCTAAAAATATTAAATCATTCAGTTTCATGAGTGTTTTGACACCCAACATGCCAGGAAAATATTTAATTTAAAAAAAATTAGCAAATAAAGAAAGTATTTAATGAGGAATATTAATATTTAAATCCCCCCTCTAATTTAGTAGAATTCTACAATATGGTCAACAAATCCTAAAAAATATTAAATCATTCAGCTTCATGAGTGTTTTGACACCCAACATGCCAGGAAAATATTTAATTTGAAAAAAATTAGCAAATAAAGAAAGTATTTAATGAGGAATATTAATATTTAAATCCCCCCTCTAATTTAGCAGAATTCTACAATATGATCAACAACACCCAAAAAATATTAAATCATTCAGCTTCATGAGTGTTTTGAAACCCAACATGCCAGGAAAATAATTAATTTGAAAAAAATTAGCAAATAAAGAAAGTATTTAATGAGGAATATTAATATTTATTCCCCCACTCTAATTTAGCAGAATTCTACAATATGACCAACAAAACCCTAAATATATTAATACATTAAGCTTCTTGAGTGTTTTGACACCCAACATGCCAGGAAAATATTTAATTTGAAAAAAATTAGCAAATAAGGAAAGTATTTAATGAGGAATATTCATATTTAAATCCCCCCTCTAATTTAGCAGAATTCTACAATATGACCAACAAAACCCTAAATATATTAATACATTAAGCTTCTTGAGTGTTTTGACACCCAACATGCCAGGAAAATATTTAATTTGAAAAAAATTAGCAAATAAAGAAAGTATTTAATGAGGAATATTAATATTTAAATCCCCCCTCTAATTTAGCAGACTTCTACAATATGATCAACAAAACCCTAAATATATTAATACATTAAGCTTCTTGAGTGTTTTGACACCCAACATGCCAGGAAGATTTTTAATTTAAAAAAAATTAGCAAATAAAGAAAGTATTTAATGAGGAATATTAATATTTAAATCCCCCCTCTAATTTAGCAGAATTCTACAATATGACCAACAAAACCCTAAATATATTAATACATTAAGCTTCTTGAGTGTTTTGACACCCAACATGCCAGGAAAATATTTAATTTGAAAAAAATTAGCAAATAAGGAAAGTATTTAATGAGGAATATTAATATTTAAATCCCCCCTCTAATTTAGCAGAATTCTACAATATGACCAACAAAACCCTAAATATATTAATACATTAAGCTTCTTGAGTGTTTTGACACCCAACATACCAGGAAAATATTTAATTTGTAAAAAATTAGCAAATAAAGAAAGTATTTAATGCGGAATATTAATATTTAAATCCCCCCTCTAATTTAGCAGAATTCTACAATATGATCAACAAAACCCTAAATATATTAATACATTAAGCTTCTTGAGTGTTTTGACACCCAACATGCCAGGAAGATTTTTAATTTAAAAAAAATTAGCAAATAAAGAAAGTATTTAATAAGGAATATTAATATTTAAATCCCCCCTCTAATTTAGCAGAATTCTACAATATGACCAACAAAACCCTAAATATATTAATACATTAAGCTTCTTGAGTGTTTTGACACCCAACATGCCAGGAAAATATTTAATTTGAAAAAAATTAGCAAATAAGGAAAGTATTTAATGAGGAATATTAATATTTAATTCCCCCCTCTAATTTAGCAGAATTCTACAATATGACCAACAAAACCCTAAATATATTAATACATTAAGCTTCTTGAGTGTTTTGACACCCAACATGCCAGGAAAATATTTAATTTGAAAAAAATTAGCAAATAAAGAAAGTATTTAATGAGGAATATTAATGTTTAAATCCCCCCTCTAATTTAGCAGAATTCTACAATATGATCAACAAAACCCTAAATATATTAATACATTAAGCTTCTTGAGTGTTTTGACACCCCACATGCCAGGAAGATTTTTAATTTAAAAAAAATTAGCAAATAAAGAAAGTATTTAATGAGGAATATTAATATTTAAATCCCCCCTCTAATTTAGCAGAATTCTACAATATGACTTACAAAACCCTAAATATTTTAAATCATTCAGCTTCATGAGTGTTTTGACACCCAACATGCCAGGAAAATATTTAATTTGAAAAAAATTAGCAAATAAAAAAGTATTAAATGAGGAATATTAATATTTAAATCCCCCCTCTAATTTAGCAGAATTCTACAATATGATCAACAACACCCAAAAAATATTAAATCATTCAGCTTCATGAGTGTTTTGACACCCAACATGCCAGGAATATATTTAATTTAAAAAAAATTAGCAAATAAAGAAAGTATTTAATGAGGAATATTAATATTTAAATCCCCCCTCTAATTTAGCAGAATTCTACAATATGATCAACAAAACCCTAAATATATTAATACATTAAGCTTCTTGAGTGATTTGACACCCAACATGCCAGGAAAATATTTAATTTAAAAAAAATTAGCAAATAAAGAAAGTATTTAATGAGGAATATTAATATTTAAATCCCCCCTCTAATTTAGCAGAATTCTACAATATGATCAACAACACCCAAAAAATATTAAATCATTCAGCTTTATGAGTGTTTTGACACCCAACATGCCAGGAAAATATTTAATTTAAAAAAAATTAGCAAATAATGAAAGTAATTAATGAGGAATATTAATATTTAAATCCCCCCTCTAATTTAGCAGAATTCTACAATATGATCAACAAGACTCTAAAAATATTAAATCATTCAGTTTCATGAGTGTTTTGACACCCAACATGCCAGGAAAATATTTAATTTAAAAAAAATTAGCAAATAAAGAAAGTATTTAATGAGGAATATTAATATTTAAATCCCCCCTCTAATTTAGCAGAATTCTACAATATGATCAACAACACCCAAAAAAATATTAAATCATTCAGCTTCATGAGTGTTTTGACACCCAACATGCCAGGAAAATATTTAATTTGAAAGAAATTAGCAAATAAAGAAAGTATTTAATGAGGAATATTAATATTTAAATCCCCCCCTCTAATTTAGCAGAATTCTACAATATGATCAACAACACCTAAAAAATATTAAATCATTCAGCTTCATGAGTGTTTTGACACCCAACATGCCAGGAATATATTTAATTTAAAAAAAATTAGCAAATAAAGAAAGTATTTAATGAGGAATATTAATATTTAAATCCCCCCTCTAATTTAGCAGAATTCTACAATATGATCAACAAAACCCTAAATATATTAATACATTAAGCTTCTTGAGTGTTTTGACACCCAACATACCAGGAATATATTTAATTTAAAAAAAATTAGCAAATAAAGAAAGTATTTAATGAGGAATATTAATATTTATTCCCCCACTCTAATTTAGCAGAATTCTACAATATGACCAACAAAACCCTAAATATATTAATACATTAAGCTTCTTGAGTGTTTTGACACCCAACATGCCAGGAAAATATTTAATTTGAAAAAAATTAGCAAATAAGGAAAGTATTTAATGAGGAATATTAATATTTAAATCCCCCCTCTAATTTAGCAGAATTCTACAATATGACTTACAAAACCCTAAATATATTAATACATTAAGCTTCTTGAGTGTTTTGACACCCAACATGCCAGGAAAATATTTAATTTAAAAAAAATTAGCAAATAAAGAAAGTATTTAATGAGGAATATTAATATTTAAATCCCCCCTCTAATTTAGCAGAATTCTACAATATGACCTACAAAACCCTAAATATATTAATACATTAAGCTTCTTGAGTGTTTTGACACCCAACATGCCAGGATAATATTTAATTTGAAAAAAATTAGCAAATAAGGAAAGTATTTAATGAGGAATATTAATATTTAAATCCCCCCTCTAATTTAGCAGAATTCTACAATATGACCAACAAAACCCTTAATATATTAATACATTAAGCTTCTTGAGTGTTTTGACACCCAACATGCCAGGAAAATATTTAATTTGAAAAAAATTAGCAAATAAAGAAAGTATTTAATGAGGAATATTAATATTTAAATCCCCCCTCTAATTTAGCAGAATTCTACAATATGATCAACAAAACCCTAAATATATTAATACATTAAGCTTCTTGAGTGTTTTGACACCCAACATGCCAGGAAAATATTTAATTTGAAAAAAATTAGCAAATAAAAAAGTATTTAATGAGGAATATTAATATTTAAATCCCCCCTCTAATTTAGCAGAATTCTACAATATGATCAACAACACCCAAAAAATATTAAATCATTCAGCTTCATGAGTGTTTTGACACCCAACATGCCAGGAAAATATTTAATTTGAAAAAAATTAGCAAATAAAGAAAGTATTTAATGAGGAATATTAATATTTAAATCCCCCCTCTAATTTAGCAGAATTCTACAATATGATCAACAACACCCAAAAAATATTAAATCATTCGGCTTCATGAGTGTTTTGACACCCAACATGCCAGGAATATATTTAATTTAAAAAAAATTAGCAAAAAAGAAATTATTTAATGAGGAATATTAATATTTAAATCCCCCCTCTAATTTAGCAGAATTCTACAATATGATCAACAAAACCCTAAATATATTAATACATTAAGCTTCTTGAGTGATTTGACACCCAACATGCCAGGAAAATATTTAATTTAAAAAAAATTAGCAAATAATGAAAGTAATTAATGAGGAATATTAATATTTAAATCCCCCCTCTAATTTAGCAGAATTCTACAATATGATCAACAACACCCAAAAAATATTAAATCATTCAGTTTCATGAGTGTTTTGACACCCAACATGCCAGGAAAATATTTAATTTAAAAAAAATTAGCAAATAAAGAAAGTATTTAATGAGGAATATTAATATTTAAATCCCCCTCTAATTTAGCAGAATTCTACAATATGATCAACAACACCCAAAAAATATTAAATCATTCAGCTTCATGAGTGTTTTGAAACCCAACATGCCAGGAAAATATTTAATTTAAAAAAAATTAGCAAATAAAAATGTATTTAATGAGGAATATTAATATTTAAATCCCCCCTCTAATTTAGCAGAATTCTACAATATGATCAACAACACCCAAAAAATATTAAATCATTCAGCTTTATGAGTGTTTTGACACCTAACATGCCAGGAAAATATTTAATTTGAAAAAAATTAGCAAATAAAGAAAGTATTTAATGAGGAATATTAATATTTAAATCCCCCCTCTAATTTAGCAGAATTCTACAATATGATCAACAACACCCAAAAAATATTAAATCATTCAGTTTCATGAGTGTTTTGACACCCAACATGCCAGGAAAATATTTAATTTAAAAAAAATTAGCAAATAAAGAAAGTATTTAATGAGGAATATTAATATTTAAATCCCCCCTCTAATTTAGCAGAATTCTACAATATGATCAACAACACCCAAAAAATATTAAATCATTCAGCTTCATGAGTGTTTTGAAACCCAACATGCCAGGAAAATATTTAATTTAAAAAAAATTAGCAAATAAAGAATGTATTTAATGAGGAATATTAATATTTATATCCCCCCTCTAATTTAGCAGAATTCTACAATATGATCAACAACACCCAAAAAATATTAAATCATTCAGCTTTATGAGTGTTTTGACACCTAACATGCCAGGAAAATATTTAATTTGAAAAAAATTAGCAAATATAGAAAGTATTTAATGAGGAATATTAATATTTAAATCCCCCCTCTAATTTAGCAGAATTCTACAATATGATCAACAACACCCAAAAAATATTAAATCATTCAGTTTCATGAGTGTTTTGACACCCAACATGCCAGGAAAATATTTAATTTAAAAAAAATTAGCAAATAAAGAAAGTATTTAATGAGGAATATTAATATTTAAATCCCCCCTCTAATTTAGTAGAATTCTACAATATGGTCAACAAATCCTAAAAAATATTAAATCATTCAGCTTCATGAGTGTTTTGACACCCAACATGCCAGGAAAATATTTAATTTGAAAAGAATTAGCAAATAAAGAAAGTATTTAATGAGGAATATTAATATTTAAATCCCCCCTCTAATTTAGCAGAATTCTACAATATGATCAACAAAACCCTAAATATATTAATACATTAAGCTTCTTGAGTGATTTGACACCCAACATGCCAGGAAAATATTTAATTTAAAAAAAATTAGCAAATAAAGAAAGTAATTAATGAGGAATATTAATAATTAAATCCCCCCTCTAATTTAGCAGAATTCTACAATATGATCAACAAGACTCTAAAAATATTAAATCATTCAGTTTCATGAGTGTTTTGACACCCAACATGCCAGGAAAATATTTAATTTGAAAAAAATTAGCAAATAAAGAAAGTATTTAATGAGGAATATTAATATTTAAATCCCCCCTCTAATTTAGCAGAATTCTACAATATGATCAACAACACCCAAAAAATATTAAATAATTCAGCTTCATGAGTGTTTTGAAACCCAACATGCCAGGAAAATAATTAATTTGAAAAAAATTAGCAAATAAAGAAAGTATTTAATGAGGAATATTAATATTTATTCCCCCACTCTAATTTAGCAGAATTCTACAATATGACCAACAAAACCCTAAATATATTAATACATTAAGCTTCTTGAGTGTTTTGACACCCAACATGCTAGGAAAATATTTAGTTTGAAAAAAATTAGCAAATAAGGAAAGTATTTAATGAGGAATATTCATATTTAAATCCCCCCTCTAATTTAGCAGAATTCTACAATATGACCAACAAAACCCTAAATATATTAATACATTAAGCTTCTTGAGTGTTTTGACACCCAACATGCCAGGAAAATATTTAATTTGAAAAAAATTAGCAAATAAAGATAGTATTTAATGAGGAATATTAATATTTAAATCCCCCCTCTAATTTAGCAGACTTCTACAATATGATCAACAAAACCCTAAATATATTAATACATTAAGCTTCTTGAGTGTTTTGACACCCAACATGCCAGGAAGATTTTTAATTTAAAAAAAATTAGCAAATAAAGAAAGTATTTAATGAGGAATATTAATATTTAAATCCCCCCTCTAATTTAGCAGAATTCTACAATATGACCAACAAAACCCTAAATATATTAATACATTAAGCTTCTTGAGTGTTTTGACACCCAACATGCCAGGAAAATATTTAATTTGAAAAAAATTAGCAAATAAGGAAAGTATTTAATGAGGAATATTAATATTTAAATCCCCCCTCTAATTTAGCAGAATTCTACAATATAACCAACAAAACCCTAAATATATTAATACATTAAGCTTCTTGAGTGTTTTGACACCCAACATACCAGGAAAATATTTAATTTGAAAAAAATTAGCAAATAAAGAAAGTATTTAATGAGGAATATTAATATTTAAATCCCCCCTCTAATTTAGCAGAATTCTACCATATGATCAACAAAACCCTAAATATATTAATACATTAAGCTTCTTGAGTGTTTTGACACCCAACATGCCAGGAAGATTTTTAATTTAAAAAAAATTAGCAAATAAAGAAAGTATTTAATGAGGAATATTAATATTTAAATCCCCCCTCTAATTTAGCAGAATTCTACAATATGACCAACAAAACCCTAAATATATTAATACATTAAGCTTCTTGAGTGTTTTGACACCCAACATGCCAGGAAAATATTTAATTTGAAAAAAATTAGCAAATAAGGAAAGTATTTAATGAGGAATATTAATATTTAAATCCCCCCTCTAATTTAGCAGAATTCTACAATATGACCAACAAAACCCTAAATATATTAATACATTAAGCTTCTTGAGTGTTTTGACACCCAACATGCCAGGAAAATATTTAATTTGAAAAAAATTAGCAAATAAAGAAAGTATTTAATGAGGAATATTAATGTTTAAATCCCCCCTCTAATTTAGCAGAATTCTACAATATGATCAACAAAACCCTAAATATATTAATACATTAAGCTTCTTGAGTGTTTTGACACCCCACATGCCAGGAAGATTTTTAATTTAAAAAAAATTAGCAAATAAAGAAAGTATTTAATGAGGAATATTAATATTTAAATCCCCCCTCTAATTTAGCAGAATTCTACAATATGACTTACAAAACCCTAAATATTTTAAATCATTCAGCTTCATGAGTGTTTTGACACCCAACATGCCAGGAAAATATTTAATTTGAAAAAAATTAGCAAATAAAGAAAGTATTTAATGAGGAATATTAATATTTAAATCCCCCCTCTAATTTAGCAGAATTCTACAATATGATCAACAACACCCAAAAAATATTAAATCATTCAGCTTCATGAGTGTTTTGACACCCAACATGCCAGGAAAATATTTAATTTAAAAAAAATTAGCAAATAAAGAAAGTATTTAATGAGGAATATTAATATTTAAATCCCCCCTCTAATTTAACAGAATTCTACAATATGATCAACAAAACCCTAAATATATTAATACATTAAGCTTCTTGAGTGATTTGACACCCAACATGCCAGGAAAATATTTAATTTAAAAAAAATTAGCAAATAAAGAAAGTAATTAATGAGGAATATTAATATTTAAATCCCCCCTCTAATTTAGCAGAATTCTACAATATGATCAACAAGACTCTAAAAATATTAAATCATTCAGTTTCATGAGTGTTTTGACACCCAACATGCCAGGAAAATATTTAATTTAAAAAAAATTAGCAAATAAAGAAAGTATTTAATGAGGAATATTAATATTTAAATCCCCCCTCTAATTTAGTAGAATTCTACAATATGGTCAACAAATCCTAAAAAATATTAAATCATTCAGCTTCATGAGTGTTTTGACACCCAACATGCCAGGAAAATATTTAATTTGAAAAGAATTAGCAAATAAAGAAAGTATTTAATGAGGAATATTAATATTTAAATCCCCCCTCTAATTTAGCAGAATTCTACAATATGATCAACAAAACCCTAAATATATTAATACATTAAGCTTCTTGAGTGATTTGACACCCAACATGCCAGGAAAATATTTAATTTAAAAAAAATTAGCAAATAAAGAAAGTAATTAATGAGGAATATTAATAATTAAATCCCCCCTCTAATTTAGCAGAATTCTACAATATGATCAACAAGACTCTAAAAATATTAAATCATTCAGTTTCATGAGTGTTTTGACACCCAACATGCCAGGAAAATATTTAATTTAAAAAAAATTAGCAAATAAAGAAAGTATTTAATGAGGAATATTAATATTTAAATCCCCCCTCTAATTTAGTAGAATTCTACAATATGGTCAACAAATCCTAAAAAATATTAAATCATTCAGCTTCATGAGTGTTTTGACACCCAACATGCCAGGAAAATATTTAATTTGAAAAAAATTAGCAAATAAAGAAAGTATTTAATGAGGAATATTAATATTTAAATCCCCCCTCTAATTTAGCAGAATTCTACAATATGATCAACAACACCCAAAAAATATTAAATCATTCAGCTTCATGAGTGTTTTGAAACCCAACATGCCAGGAAAATAATTAATTTGAAAAAAATTAGCAAATAAAGAAAGTATTTAATGAGGAATATTAATATTTATTCCCCCACTCTAATTTAGCAGAATTCTACAATATGACCAACAAAACCCTAAATATATTAATACATTAAGCTTCTTGAGTGTTTTGACACCCAACATGCCAGGAAAATATTTAATTTGAAAAAAATTAGCAAATAAGGAAAGTATTTAATGAGGAATATTCATATTTAAATCCCCCCTCTAATTTAGCAGAATTCTACAATATGACCAACAAAACCCTAAATATATTAATACATTAAGCTTCTTGAGTGTTTTGACACCCAACATGCCAGGAAAATATTTAATTTGAAAAAAATTAGCAAATAAAGATAGTATTTAATGAGGAATATTAATATTTAAATCCCCCCTCTAATTTAGCAGACTTCTACAATATGATCAACAAAACCCTAAATATATTAATACATTAAGCTTCTTGAGTGTTTTGACACCCAACATGCCAGGAAGATTTTTAATTTAAAAAAAATTAGCAAATAAAGAAAGTATTTAATGAGGAATATTAATATTTAAATCCCCCCTCTAATTTAGCAGAATTCTACAATATGACCAACAAAACCCTAAATATATTAATACATTAAGCTTCTTGAGTGTTTTGACACCCAACATGCCAGGAAAATATTTAATTTGAAAAAAATTAGCAAATAAGGAAAGTATTTAATGAGGAATATTAATATTTAAATCCCCCCTCTAATTTAGCAGAATTCTACAATATAACCAACAAAACCCTAAATATATTAATACATTAAGCTTCTTGAGTGTTTTGACACCCAACATACCAGGAAAATATTTAATTTGAAAAAAATTAGCAAATAAAGAAAGTATTTAATGAGGAATATTAATATTTAAATCCCCCCTCTAATTTAGCAGAATTCTACAATATGATCAACAAAACCCTAAATATATTAATACATTAAGCTTCTTGAGTGTTTTGACACCCAACATGCCAGGAAGATTTTTAATTTAAAAAAAATTAGCAAATAAAGAAAGTATTTAATGAGGAATATTAATATTTAAATCCCCCCTCTAATTTAGCAGAATTCTACAATATGACCAACAAAACCCTAAATATATTAATACATTAAGCTTCTTGAGTGTTTTGACACCCAACATGCCAGGAAAATATTTAATTTGAAAAAAATTAGGAAATAAGGAAAGTATTTAATGAGGAATATTAATATTTAAATCCCCCCTCTAATTTAGCAGAATTCTACAATATGACCAACAAAACCCTAAATATATTAATACATTAAGCTTCTTGAGTGTTTTGACACCCAACATGCCAGGAAAATATTTAATTTGAAAAAAATTAGCAAATAAAGAAAGTATTTAATGAGGAATATTAATGTTTAAATCCCCCCTCTAATTTAGCAGAATTCTACAATATGATCAACAAAACCCTAAATATATTAATACATTAAGCTTCTTGAGTGTTTTGACACCCCACATGCCAGGAAGATTTTTAATTTAAAAAAAATTAGCAAATAAAGAAAGTATTTAATGAGGAATATTAATATTTAAATCCCCCCTCTAATTTAGCAGAATTCTACAATATGACTTACAAAACCCTAAATATTTTAAATCATTCAGCTTCATGAGTGTTTTGACACCCAACATGCCAGGAAAATATTTAATTTGAAAAAAATTAGCAAATAAAAAAGTATTAAATGAGGAATATTAATATTTAAATCCCCCCTCTAATTTAGCAGAATTCTACAATATGATCAACAACACCCAAAAAATATTAAATCATTCAGCTTCATGAGTGTTTTGACACCCAACATGCCAGGAAAATATTTAATTTGAAAAAAATTAGCAAATAAAGAAAGTATTTAAAGAGGAATATTAATATTTAAATCCCCCCTCTAATTTAGCAGAATTCTACAATATAATCAACAACACCCAAAAAATATTAAATCATTCAGCTTCATGAGTGTTTTGACACCCAACATGCCAGGAATATATTTAATTTAAAAAAAATTAGCAAATAAAGAAAGTATTTAATGAGGAATATTAATATTTAAATCCCCCCTCTAATTTAGCAGAATTCTACAATATGATCAACAAAACCCTAAATATATTAATACATTAAGCTTCTTGAGTGATTTGACACCCAACATGCCAGGAAAATATTTAATTTAAAAAAAATTAGCAAATAAAGAAAGTATTTAATGAGGAATATTAATATTTAAATCCCCCCTCTAATTTAGCAGAATTCTACAATATGATCAACAACACCCAAAAAATATTAAATCATTCAGCTTTATGAGTGTTTTGACACCCAACATGCCAGGAAAATATTTAATTTAAAAAAAATTAGCAAATAATGAAAGTAATTAATGAGGAATATTAATATTTAAATCCCCCCTCTAATTTAGCAGAATTCTACAATATGACTTACAAAACCCTAAATATATTAATACATTAAGCTTCTTGAGTGTTTTGACACCCAACATGCCAGGAAAATATTTAATTTAAAAAAAATTAGCAAATAAAGAAAGTAATTAATGAGGAATATTAATATTTAAATCCCCCCTCTAATTTAGCAGAATTCTACAATATGATCAACAAGACTCTAAAAATATTAAATCATTCAGTTTCATGAGTGTTTTGACACCCAACATGCCAGGAAAATATTTAATTTAAAAAAAATTAGCAAATAAAGAAAGTATTTAATGAGGAATATTAATATTTAAATCCCCCCTCTAATTTAGTAGAATTCTACAATATGGTCAACAAATCCTAAAAAATATTAAATCATTCAGCTTCATGAGTGTTTTGACACCCAACATGCCAGGAAAATATTTAATTTGAAAAGAATTAGCAAATAAAGAAAGTATTTAATGAGGAATATTAATATTTAAATCCCCCCTCTAATTTAGCAGAATTCTACAATATGATCAACAAAACCCTAAATATATTAATACATTAAGCTTCTTGAGTGATTTGACACCCAACATGCCAGGAAAATATTTAATTTAAAAAAAATTAGCAAATAAAGAAAGTAATTAATGAGGAATATTAATAATTAAATCCCCCCTCTAATTTAGCAGAATTCTACAATATGATCAACAAGACTCTAAAAATATTAAATCATTCAGTTTCATGAGTGTTTTGACACCCAACATGCCAGGAAAATATTTAATTTAAAAAAAATTAGCAAATAAAGAAAGTATTTAATGAGGAATATTAATATTTAAATCCCCCCTCTAATTTAGTAGAATTCTACAATATGGTCAACAAATCCTAAAAAATATTAAATCATTCAGCTTCATGAGTGTTTTGACACCCAACATGCCAGGAAAATATTTAATTTGAAAAAAATTAGCAAATAAGGAAAGTATTTAATGAGGAATATTCATATTTAAATCCCCCCTCTAATTTAGCAGAATTCTACAATATGACCAACAAAACCCTAAATATATTAATACATTAAGCTTCTTGAGTGTTTTGACACCCAACATGCCAGGAAAATATTTAATTTGAAAAAAATTAGGAAATAAGGAAAGTATTTAATGAGGAATATTAATATTTAAATCCCCCCTCTAATTTAGCAGAATTCTACAATATGACCAACAAAACCCTAAATATATTAATACATTAAGCTTCTTGAGTGTTTTGACACCCAACATGCCAGGAAAATATTTAATTTGAAAAAAATTAGCAAATAAAGAAAGTATTTAATGAGGAATATTAATGTTTAAATCCCCCCTCTAATTTAGCAGAATTCTACAATATGATCAACAAAACCCTAAATATATTAATACATTAAGCTTCTTGAGTGTTTTGACACCCCACATGCCAGGAAGATTTTTAATTTAAAAAAAATTAGCAAATAAAGAAAGTATTTAATGAGGAATATTAATATTTAAATCCCCCCTCTAATTTAGCAGAATTCTACAATATGACTTACAAAACCCTAAATATTTTAAATCATTCAGCTTCATGAGTGTTTTGACACCCAACATGCCAGGAAAATATTTAATTTGAAAAAAATTAGCAAATAAAAAAGTATTAAATGAGGAATATTAATATTTAAATCCCCCCTCTAATTTAGCAGAATTCTACAATATGACCAACAAAACCCTAAATATATTAATACATTAAGCTTCTTGAGTGTTTTGACACCCAACATGCCAGGAAAATATTTAATTTGAAAAAAATTAGCAAATAAAGAAAGTATTTAATGAGGAATATTAATATTTAAATCCCCCCTCTAATTTAGCAGAATTCTACAATATGACTTACAAAACCCTAAATATTTTAAATCATTCAGCTTCATGAGTGTTTTGACACCCAACATGCCAGGAAAATATTTAATTTGAAAAAAATTAGCAAATAAAAAAGTATTAAATGAGGAATATTAATATTTAAATCCCCCCTCTAATTTAGCAGAATTCTACAATATGATCAACAACACCCAAAAAATATTAAATCATTCAGCTTCATGAGTGTTTTGACACCCAACATGCCAGGAAAATATTTAATTTGAAAAAAATTAGCAAATAAAGAAAGTATTTAAAGAGGAATATTAATATTTAAATCCCCCCTCTAATTTAGCAGAATTCTACAATATGATCAACAACACCCAAAAAATATTAAATCATTCAGCTTCATGAGTGTTTTGACACCCAACATGCCAGGAATATATTTAATTTAAAAAAAATTAGCAAATAAAGAAAGTATTTAATGAGGAATATTAATATTTAAATCCCCCCTCTAATTTAGCAGAATTCTACAATATGATCAACAAAACCCTAAATATATTAATACATTAAGCTTCTTGAGTGATTTGACACCCAACATGCCAGGAAAATATTTAATTTAAAAAAAATTAGCAAATAAAGAAAGTATTTAATGAGGAATATTAATATTTAAATCCCCCCTCTAATTTAGCAGAATTCTACAATATGATCAACAACACCCAAAAAATATTAAATCATTCAGCTTTATGAGTGTTTTGACACCCAACATGCCAGGAAAATATTTAATTTAAAAAAAATTAGCAAATAATGAAAGTAATTAATGAGGAATATTAATATTTAAATCCCCCCTCTAATTTAGCAGAATTCTACAATATGACTTACAAAACCCTAAATATATTAATACATTAAGCTTCTTGAGTGTTTTGACACCCAACATGCCAGGAAAATATTTAATTTGAAAAAAATTAGCAAATAAAGAAAGTATTTAATGAGGAATATTAATATTTAAATCCCCCCTCTAATTTAGCAGAATTCTACAATATGATCAACAACACCCAAAAAATATTAAATCATTCAGCTTCATGAGTGTTTTGACACCCAACATGCCAGGAAAATATTTAATTTGAAAAAAATTAGCAAATAAAGAATGTATTTAATGAGGAATATTAATATTTAAATCCCCCCTCTAATTTAGCAGAATTCTACAATTTGATCAACAACACCCAAAAAATATTAAATCATTCGGCTTCATGAGTGTTTTGACACCCAACATGCCAGGAATATATTTAATTTAAAAAAAATTAGCAAAAAAGAAATTATTTAATGAGGAATATTAATATTTAAATCCCCCCTCTAATTTAGCAGAATTCTACAATATGATCAACAAAACCCTAAATATATTAATACATTAAGCTTCTTGAGTGATTTGACACCCAACATGCCAGGAAAATATTTAATTTAAAAAAAATTAGCAAATAATGAAAGTAATTAATGAGGAATATTAATATTTAAATCCCCCCTCTAATTTAGCAGAATTCTACAATATGATCAACAACACCCAAAAAATATTAAATCATTCAGTTTCATGAGTGTTTTGACACCCAACATGCCAGGAAAATATTTAATTTAAAAAAAATTAGCAAATAAAGAAAGTATTTAATGAGGAATATTAATATTTAAATCCCCCCTCTAATTTAGCAGAATTCTACAATATGATCAACAACACCCAAAAAATATTAAATCATTCAGCTTCATGAGTGTTTTGAAACCCAACATGCCAGGAAAATATTTAATTTAAAAAAAATTAGCAAATAAAGAATGTATTTAATGAGGAATATTAATATTTAAATCCCCCCTCTAATTTAGCAGAATTCTACAATATAACCAACAAAACCCTAAATATATTAATACATTAAGCTTCTTGAGTGTTTTGACACCCAACATGCCAGGAAAATATTTAATTTGAAAAAAATTAGCAAATAAAGAAAGTATTTAATGAGGAATATTAATGTTTAAATCCCCCCTCTAATTTAGCAGAATTCTACAATATGATCAACAAAACCCTAAATATATTAATACATTAAGCTTCTTGAGTGTTTTGACACCCCACATGCCAGGAAGATTTTTAATTTAAAAAAAATTAGCAAATAAAGAAAGTATTTAATGAGGAATATTAATATTTAAATCCCCCCTCTAATTTAGCAGAATTCTACAATATGACTTACAAAACCCTAAATATTTTAAATCATTCAGCTTCATGAGTGTTTTGACACCCAACATGCCAGGAAAATATTTAATTTGAAAAAAATTAGCAAATAAAAAAGTATTAAATGAGGAATATTAATATTTAAATCCCCCCTCTAATTTAGCAGAATTCTACAATATGATCAACAACACCCAAAAAATATTAAATCATTCAGCTTCATGAGTGTTTTGACACCCAACATGCCAGGAAAATATTTAATTTGAAAAAAATTAGCAAATAAAGAAAGTATTTAAAGAGGAATATTAATATTTAAATCCCCCCTCTAATTTAGCAGAATTCTACAATATGATCAACAACACCCAAAAAATATTAAATCATTCAGCTTCATGAGTGTTTTGACACCCAACATGCCAGGAATATATTTAATTTAAAAAAAATTAGCAAATAAAGAAAGTATTTAATGAGGAATATTAATATTTAAATCCCCCCTCTAATTTAGCAGAATTCTACAATATGATCAACAAAACCCTAAATATATTAATACATTAAGCTTCTTGAGTGATTTGACACCCAACATGCCAGGAAAATATTTAATTTAAAAAAAATTAGCAAATAAAGAAAGTATTTAATGAGGAATATTAATATTTAAATCCCCCCTCTAATTTAGCAGAATTCTACAATATGATCAACAACACCCAAAAAATATTAAATCATTCAGCTTCATGAGTGTTTTGAAACCCAACATGCCAGGAAAATATTTAATTTAAAAAAAATTAGCAAATAAAGAATGTATTTAATGAGGAATATTAATATTTAAATCCCCCCTCTAATTTAGCAGAATTCTACAATATAACCAACAAAACCCTAAATATATTAATACATTAAGCTTCTTGAGTGTTTTGACACCCAACATGCCAGGAAAATATTTAATTTGAAAAAAATTAGCAAATAAAGAAAGTATTTAATGAGGAATATTAATGTTTAAATCCCCCCTCTAATTTAGCAGAATTCTACAATATGATCAACAAAACCCTAAATATATTAATACATTAAGCTTCTTGAGTGTTTTGACACCCCACATGCCAGGAAGATTTTTAATTTAAAAAAAATTAGCAAATAAAGAAAGTATTTAATGAGGAATATTAATATTTAAATCCCCCCTCTAATTTAGCAGAATTCTACAATATGATCAACAACACCCAAAAAATATTAAATCATTCAGCTTTATGAGTGTTTTGACACCCAACATGCCAGGAAAATATTTAATTTAAAAAAAATTAGCAAATAATGAAAGTAATTAATGAGGAATATTAATATTTAAATCCCCCCTCTAATTTAGCAGAATTCTACAATATGACTTACAAAACCCTAAATATATTAATACATTAAGCTTCTTGAGTGTTTTGACACCCAACATGCCAGGAAAATATTTAATTTAAAAAAAATTAGCAAATAAAGAAAGTAATTAATGAGGAATATTAATATTTAAATCCCCCCTCTAATTTAGCAGAATTCTACAATATGATCAACAAGACTCTAAAAATATTAAATCATTCAGTTTCATGAGTGTTTTGACACCCAACATGCCAGGAAAATATTTAATTTAAAAAAAATTAGCAAATAAAGAAAGTATTTAATGAGGAATATTAATATTTAAATCCCCCCTCTAATTTAGTAGAATTCTACAATATGGTCAACAAATCCTAAAAAATATTAAATCATTCAGCTTCATGAGTGTTTTGACACCCAACATGCCAGGAAAATATTTAATTTGAAAAGAATTAGCAAATAAAGAAAGTATTTAATGAGGAATATTAATATTTAAATCCCCCCTCTAATTTAGCAGAATTCTACAATATGATCAACAAAACCCTAAATATATTAATACATTAAGCTTCTTGAGTGATTTGACACCCAACATGCCAGGAAAATATTTAATTTAAAAAAAATTAGCAAATAAAGAAAGTAATTAATGAGGAATATTAATAATTAAATCCCCCCTCTAATTTAGCAGAATTCTACAATATGATCAACAAGACTCTAAAAATATTAAATCATTCAGTTTCATGAGTGTTTTGACACCCAACATGCCAGGAAAATATTTAATTTAAAAAAAATTAGCAAATAAAGAAAGTATTTAATGAGGAATATTAATATTTAAATCTCCCCTCTAATTTAGTAGAATTCTACAATATGGTCAACAAATCCTAAAAAATATTAAATCATTCAGCTTCATGAGTGTTTTGACACCCAACATGCCAGGAAAATATTTAATTTGAAAAAAATTAGCAAATAAGGAAAGTATTTAATGAGGAATATTCATATTTAAATCCCCCCTCTAATTTAGCAGAATTCTACAATATGACCAACAAAACCCTAAATATATTAATACATTAAGCTTCTTGAGTGTTTTGACACCCAACATGCCAGGAAAATATTTAATTTGAAAAAAATTAGGAAATAAGGAAAGTATTTAATGAGGAATATTAATATTTAAATCCCCCCTCTAATTTAGCAGAATTCTACAATATGACCAACAAAACCCTAAATATATTAATACATTAAGCTTCTTGAGTGTTTTGACACCCAACATGCCAGGAAAATATTTAATTTGAAAAAAATTAGCAAATAAAGAAAGTATTTAATGAGGAATATTAATGTTTAAATCCCCCCTCTAATTTAGCAGAATTCTACAATATGATCAACAAAACCCTAAATATATTAATACATTAAGCTTCTTGAGTGTTTTGACACCCCACATGCCAGGAAGATTTTTAATTTAAAAAAAATTAGCAAATAAAGAAAGTATTTAATGAGGAATATTAATATTTAAATCCCCCCTCTAATTTAGCAGAATTCTACAATATGACTTACAAAACCCTAAATATTTTAAATCATTCAGCTTCATGAGTGTTTTGACACCCAACATGCCAGGAAAATATTTAATTTGAAAAAAATTAGCAAATAAAAAAGTATTAAATGAGGAATATTAATATTTAAATCCCCCCTCTAATTTAGCAGAATTCTACAATATGACCAACAAAACCCTAAATATATTAATACATTAAGCTTCTTGAGTGTTTTGACACCCAACATGCCAGGAAAATATTTAATTTGAAAAAAATTAGCAAATAAAGAAAGTATTTAATGAGGAATATTAATATTTAAATCCCCCCTCTAATTTAGCAGAATTCTACAATATGACTTACAAAACCCTAAATATTTTAAATCATTCAGCTTCATGAGTGTTTTGACACCCAACATGCCAGGAAAATATTTAATTTGAAAAAAATTAGCAAATAAAAAAGTATTAAATGAGGAATATTAATATTTAAATCCCCCCTCTAATTTAGCAGAATTCTACAATATGATCAACAACACCCAAAAAATATTAAATCATTCAGCTTCATGAGTGTTTTGACACCCAACATGCCAGGAAAATATTTAATTTGAAAAAAATTAGCAAATAAAGAAAGTATTTAAAGAGGAATATTAATATTTAAATCCCCCCTCTAATTTAGCAGAATTCTACAATATGATCAACAACACCCAAAAAATATTAAATCATTCAGCTTCATGAGTGTTTTGACACCCAACATGCCAGGAATATATTTAATTTAAAAAAAATTAGCAAATAAAGAAAGTATTTAATGAGGAATATTAATATTTAAATCCCCCCTCTAATTTAGCAGAATTCTACAATATGATCAACAAAACCCTAAATATATTAATACATTAAGCTTCTTGAGTGTTTTGACACCCAACATGCCAGGAAAATATTTAATTTGAAAAAAATTAGCAAATAAAGAAAGTATTTAATGAGGAATATTAATATTTAAATCCCCCCTCTAATTTAGCAGAATTCTACAATATGATCAACAACACCCAAAAAATATTAAATCATTCAGCTTCATGAGTGTTTTGACACCCAACATGCCAGGAAAATATTTAATTTGAAAAAAATTAGCAAATAAAGAATGTATTTAATGAGGAATATTAATATTTAAATCCCCCCTCTAATTTAGCAGAATTCTACAATATGATCAACAACACCCAAAAAATATTAAATCATTCGGCTTCATGAGTGTTTTGACACCCAACATGCCAGGAATATATTTAATTTAAAAAAAATTAGCAAAAAAGAAATTATTTAATGAGGAATATTAATATTTAAATCCCCCCTCTAATTTAGCAGAATTCTACAATATGATCAACAAAACCCTAAATATATTAATACATTAAGCTTCTTGAGTGATTTGACACCCAACATGCCAGGAAAATATTTAATTTAAAAAAAATTAGCAAATAATGAAAGTAATTAATGAGGAATATTAATATTTAAATCCCCCCTCTAATTTAGCAGAATTCTACAATATGATCAACAACACCCAAAAAATATTAAATCATTCAGTTTCATGAGTGTTTTGACACCCAACATGCCAGGAAAATATTTAATTTAAAAAAAATTAGCAAATAAAGAAAGTATTTAATGAGGAATATTAATATTTAAATCCCCCCTCTAATTTAGCAGAATTCTACAATATGATCAACAACACCCAAAAAATATTAAATCATTCAGCTTCATGAGTGTTTTGAAACCCAACATGCCAGGAAAATATTTAATTTAAAAAAAATTAGCAAATAAAGAATGTATTTAATGAGGAATATTAATATTTAAATCCCCCCTCTAATTTAGCAGAATTCTACAATATAACCAACAAAACCCTAAATATATTAATACATTAAGCTTCTTGAGTGTTTTGACACCCAACATGCCAGGAAAATATTTAATTTGAAAAAAATTAGCAAATAAAGAAAGTATTTAATGAGGAATATTAATGTTTAAATCCCCCCTCTAATTTAGCAGAATTCTACAATATGATCAACAAAACCCTAAATATATTAATACATTAAGCTTCTTGAGTGTTTTGACACCCCACATGCCAGGAAGATTTTTAATTTAAAAAAAATTAGCAAATAAAGAAAGTATTTAATGAGGAATATTAATATTTAAATCCCCCCTCTAATTTAGCAGAATTCTACAATATGACTTACAAAACCCTAAATATTTTAAATCATTCAGCTTCATGAGTGTTTTGACACCCAACATGCCAGGAAAATATTTAATTTGAAAAAAATTAGCAAATAAAAAAGTATTAAATGAGGAATATTAATATTTAAATCCCCCCTCTAATTTAGCAGAATTCTACAATATGATCAACAACACCCAAAAAATATTAAATCATTCAGCTTCATGAGTGTTTTGACACCCAACATGCCAGGAAAATATTTAATTTGAAAAAAATTAGCAAATAAAGAAAGTATTTAAAGAGGAATATTAATATTTAAATCCCCCCTCTAATTTAGCAGAATTCTACAATATGATCAACAACACCCAAAAAATATTAAATCATTCAGCTTCATGAGTGTTTTGACACCCAACATGCCAGGAATATATTTAATTTAAAAAAAATTAGCAAATAAAGAAAGTATTTAATGAGGAATATTAATATTTAAATCCCCCCTCTAATTTAGCAGAATTCTACAATATGATCAACAAAACCCTAAATATATTAATACATTAAGCTTCTTGAGTGATTTGACACCCAACATGCCAGGAAAATATTTAATTTAAAAAAAATTAGCAAATAAAGAAAGTATTTAATGAGGAATATTAATATTTAAATCCCCCCTCTAATTTAGCAGAATTCTACAATATGATCAACAACACCCAAAAAATATTAAATCATTCAGCTTTATGAGTGTTTTGACACCCAACATGCCAGGAAAATATTTAATTTAAAAAAAATTAGCAAATAATGAAAGTAATTAATGAGGAATATTAATATTTAAATCCCCCCTCTAATTTAGCAGAATTCTACAATATGACTTACAAAACCCTAAATATATTAATACATTAAGCTTCTTGAGTGTTTTGACACCCAACATGCCAGGAAAATATTTAATTTAAAAAAAATTAGCAAATAAAGAAAGTATTTAATGAGGAATATTAATATTTAAATCCCCCCTCTAATTTAGCAGAATTCTACAATATGACCAACAAAACCCTAAATATATTAATACATTAAGCTTCTTCAGTGTTTTGACACCCAACATGCCAGGATAATATTTAATTTGAAAAAAATTAGCAAATAAGGAAAGTATTTAATGAGGAATATTAATATTTAAATCCCCCCTCTAATTTAGCAGAATTCTACAATATGACCAACAAAACCCTTAATATATTAATACATTAAGCTTCTTGAGTGTTTTGACACCCAACATGCCAGGAAAATATTTAATTTGAAAAAAATTAGCAAATAAAGAAAGTATTTAATGAGGAATATTAATATTTAAATCCCCCCTCTAATTTAGCAGAATTCTACAATATGATCAACAACACCCAAAAAATATTAAATCATTCAGCTTCATGAGTGTTTTGACACCCAACATGCCAGGAAAATATTTAATTTGAAAAAAATTAGCAAATAAAGAATGTATTTAATGAGGAATATTAATATTTAAATCCCCCCTCTAATTTAGCAGAATTCTACAATATGATCAACAACACCCAAAAAATATTAAATCATTCGGCTTCATGAGTGTTTTGACACCCAACATGCCAGGAATATATTTAATTTAAAAAAAATTAGCAAAAAAGAAATTATTTAATGAGGAATATTAATATTTAAATCCCCCCTCTAATTTAGCAGAATTCTACAATATGATCAACAAAACCCTAAATATATTAATACATTAAGCTTCTTGAGTGATTTGACACCCAACATGCCAGGAAAATATTTAATTTAAAAAAAATTAGCAAATAATGAAAGTAATTAATGAGGAATATTAATATTTAAATCCCCCCTCTAATTTAGCAGAATTCTACAATATGATCAACAACACCCAAAAAAATATTAAATCATTCAGCTTCATGAGTGTTTTGACACCCAACATGCCAGGAAAATATTTAATTTGAAAGAAATTAGCAAATAAAGAAAGTATTTAATGAGGAATATTAATATTTAAATCCCCCCTCTAATTTAGCAGAATTCTACAATATGATCAACAACACCTAAAAAATATTAAATCATTCAGCTTCATGAGTGTTTTGACACCCAACATGCCAGGAATATATTTAATTTAAAAAAAATTAGCAAATAAAGAAAGTATTTAATGAGGAATATTAATATTTAAATTCCCCCTCTAATTTAGCAGAATTCTACAATATGATCAACAAAACCCTAAATATATTAATACATTAAGCTTCTTGAGTGTTTTGACACCCAACATACCAGGAATATATTTAATTTAAAAAAAATTAGCAAATAAAGAAAGTATTTAATGAGGAATATTAATATTTATTCCCCCACTCTAATTTAGCAGAATTCTACAATATGACCAACAAAACCCTAAATATATTAATACATTAAGCTTCTTGAGTGTTTTGACACCCAACATGCCAGGAAAATATTTAATTTGAAAAAAATTAGCAAATAAGGAAAGTATTTAATGAGGAATATTAATATTTAAATCCCCCCTCTAATTTAGCAGAATTCTACAATATGACTTACAAAACCCTAAATATATTAATACATTAAGCTTCTTGAGTGTTTTGACACCCAACATGCCAGGAAAATATTTAATTTAAAAAAAATTAGCAAATAATGAAAGTAATTAATGAGGAATATTAATATTTAAATCCCCCCTCTAATTTAGCAGAATTCTACAATATGACCAACAAAACCCTAAATATATTAATACATTAAGCTTCTTGAGTGTTTTGACACCCAACATGCCAGGAAAATATTTAATTTAAAAAAAATTAGCAAATAAAGAAAGTAATTAATGAGGAATATTAATATTTAAATCCCCCCTCTAATTTAGCAGAATTCTACAATATGATCAACAAGACTCTAAAAATATTAAATCATTCAGTTTCATGAGTGTTTTGACACCCAACATGCCAGGAAAATATTTAATTTAAAAAAAATTAGCAAATAAAGAAAGTATTTAATGAGGAATATTAATATTTAAATCCCCCCTCTAATTTAGTAGAATTCTACAATATGGTCAACAAATCCTAAAAAATATTAAATCATTCAGCTTCATGAGTGTTTTGACACCCAACATGCCAGGAAAATATTTAATTTGAAAAGAATTAGCAAATAAAGAAAGTATTTAATGAGGAATATTAATATTTAAATCCCCCCTCTAATTTAGCAGAATTCTACAATATGATCAACAAAACCCTAAATATATTAATACATTAAGCTTCTTGAGTGATTTGACACCCAACATGCCAGGAAAATATTTAATTTAAAAAAAATTAGCAAATAAAGAAAGTAATTAATGAGGAATATTAATAATTAAATCCCCCCTCTAATTTAGCAGAATTCTACAATATGATCAACAAGACTCTAAAAATATTAAATCATTCAGTTTCATGAGTGTTTTGACACCCAACATGCCAGGAAAATATTTAATTTAAAAAAAATTAGCAAATAAAGAAAGTATTTAATGAGGAATATTAATATTTAAATCCCCCCTCTAATTTAGTAGAATTCTACAATATGGTCAACAAATCCTAAAAAATATTAAATCATTCAGCTTCATGAGTGTTTTGACACCCAACATGCCAGGAAAATATTTAATTTGAAAAAAATTAGCAAATAAGGAAAGTATTTAATGAGGAATATTCATATTTAAATCCCCCCTCTAATTTAGCAGAATTCTACAATATGACCAACAAAACCCTAAATATATTAATACATTAAGCTTCTTGAGTGTTTTGACACCCAACATGCCAGGAAAATATTTAATTTGAAAAAAATTAGCAAATAAAGATAGTATTTAATGAGGAATATTAATATTTAAATCCCCCCTCTAATTTAGCAGACTTCTACAATATGATCAACAAAACCCTAAATATATTAATACATTAAGCTTCTTGAGTGTTTTGACACCCAACATGCCAGGAAGATTTTTAATTTAAAAAAAATTAGCAAATAAAGAAAGTATTTAATGAGGAATATTAATATTTAAATCCCCCCTCTAATTTAGCAGAATTCTACAATATGACCAACAAAACCCTAAATATATTAATACATTAAGCTTCTTGAGTGTTTTGACACCCAACATGCCAGGAAAATATTTAATTTGAAAAAAATTAGGAAATAAGGAAAGTATTTAATGAGGAATATTAATATTTAAATCCCCCCTCTAATTTAGCAGAATTCTACAATATGACCAACAAAACCCTAAATATATTAATACATTAAGCTTCTTGAGTGTTTTGACACCCAACATGCCAGGAAAATATTTAATTTGAAAAAAATTAGCAAATAAAGAAAGTATTTAATGAGGAATATTAATGTTTAAATCCCCCCTCTAATTTAGCAGAATTCTACAATATGACCAACAAAACCCTAAATATATTAATACATTAAGCTTCTTGAGTGTTTTGACACCCAACATGCCAGGAAAATATTTAATTTGAAAAAAATTAGCAAATAAAAAAGTATTAAATGAGGAATATTAATATTTAAATCCCCCCTCTAATTTAGCAGAATTCTACAATATGACCAACAAAACCCTAAATATATTAATACATTAAGCTTCTTGAGTGTTTTGACACCCAACATGCCAGGAAAATATTTAATTTGAAAAAAATTAGCAAATAAAGAAAGTATTTAATGAGGAATATTAATGTTTAAATCCCCCCTCTAATTTAGCAGAATTCTACAATATGATCAACAAAACCCTAAATATATTAATACATTAAGCTTCTTGAGTGTTTTGACACCCCACATGCCAGGAAGATTTTTAATTTAAAAAAAATTAGCAAATAAAGAAAGTATTTAATGAGGAATATTAATATTTAAATCCCCCCTCTAATTTAGCAGAATTCTACAATATGACTTACAAAACCCTAAATATTTTAAATCATTCAGCTTCATGAGTGTTTTGACACCCAACATGCCAGGAAAATATTTAATTTGAAAAAAATTAGCAAATAAAAAAGTATTAAATGAGGAATATTAATATTTAAATCCCCCCTCTAATTTAGCAGAATTCTACAATATGATCAACAACACCCAAAAAATATTAAATCATTCAGCTTCATGAGTGTTTTGACACCCAACATGCCAGGAAAATATTTAATTTGAAAAAAATTAGCAAATAAAGAAAGTATTTAAAGAGGAATATTAATATTTAAATCCCCCCTCTAATTTAGCAGAATTCTACAATATAATCAACAACACCCAAAAAATATTAAATCATTCAGCTTCATGAGTGTTTTGACACCCAACATGCCAGGAATATATTTAATTTAAAAAAAATTAGCAAATAAAGAAAGTATTTAATGAGGAATATTAATATTTAAATCCCCCCTCTAATTTAGCAGAATTCTACAATATGATCAACAAAACCCTAAATATATTAATACATTAAGCTTCTTGAGTGATTTGACACCCAACATGCCAGGAAAATATTTAATTTAAAAAAAATTAGCAAATAAAGAAAGTATTTAATGAGGAATATTAATATTTAAATCCCCCCTCTAATTTAGCAGAATTCTACAATATGATCAACAACACCCAAAAAATATTAAATCATTCAGCTTTATGAGTGTTTTGACACCCAACATGCCAGGAAAATATTTAATTTAAAAAAAATTAGCAAATAATGAAAGTAATTAATGAGGAATATTAATATTTAAATCCCCCCTCTAATTTAGCAGAATTCTACAATATGACTTACAAAACCCTAAATATATTAATACATTAAGCTTCTTGAGTGTTTTGACACCCAACATGCCAGGAAAATATTTAATTTGAAAAAAATTAGCAAATAAAGAAAGTATTTAATGAGGAATATTAATATTTAAATCCCCCCTCTAATTTAGCAGAATTCTACAATATGATCAACAACACCCAAAAAATATTAAATCATTCAGCTTCATGAGTGTTTTGACACCCAACATGCCAGGAAAATATTTAATTTGAAAAAAATTAGCAAATAAAGAATGTATTTAATGAGGAATATTAATATTTAAATCCCCCCTCTAATTTAGCAGAATTCTACAATATGATCAACAACACCCAAAAAATATTAAATCATTCGGCTTCATGAGTGTTTTGACACCCAACATGCCAGGAATATATTTAATTTAAAAAAAATTAGCAAAAAAGAAATTATTTAATGAGGAATATTAATATTTAAATCCCCCCTCTAATTTAGCAGAATTCTACAATATGATCAACAAAACCCTAAATATATTAATACATTAAGCTTCTTGAGTGATTTGACACCCAACATGCCAGGAAAATATTTAATTTAAAAAAAATTAGCAAATAATGAAAGTAATTAATGAGGAATATTAATATTTAAATCCCCCCTCTAATTTAGCAGAATTCTACAATATGATCAACAACACCCAAAAAATATTAAATCATTCAGTTTCATGAGTGTTTTGACACCCAACATGCCAGGAAAATATTTAATTTAAAAAAAATTAGCAAATAAAGAAAGTATTTAATGAGGAATATTAATATTTAAATCCCCCCTCTAATTTAGCAGAATTCTACAATATGATCAACAACACCCAAAAAATATTAAATCATTCAGCTTCATGAGTGTTTTGAAACCCAACATGCCAGGAAAATATTTAATTTAAAAAAAATTAGCAAATAAAGAATGTATTTAATGAGGAATATTAATATTTAAATCCCCCCTCTAATTTAGCAGAATTCTACAATATAACCAACAAAACCCTAAATATATTAATACATTAAGCTTCTTGAGTGTTTTGACACCCAACATGCCAGGAAAATATTTAATTTGAAAAAAATTAGCAAATAAAGAAAGTATTTAATGAGGAATATTAATGTTTAAATCCCCCCTCTAATTTAGCAGAATTCTACAATATGATCAACAAAACCCTAAATATATTAATACATTAAGCTTCTTGAGTGTTTTGACACCCCACATGCCAGGAAGATTTTTAATTTAAAAAAAATTAGCAAATAAAGAAAGTATTTAATGAGGAATATTAATATTTAAATCCCCCCTCTAATTTAGCAGAATTCTACAATATGACTTACAAAACCCTAAATATTTTAAATCATTCAGCTTCATGAGTGTTTTGACACCCAACATGCCAGGAAAATATTTAATTTGAAAAAAATTAGCAAATAAAAAAGTATTAAATGAGGAATATTAATATTTAAATCCCCCCTCTAATTTAGCAGAATTCTACAATATGATCAACAACACCCAAAAAATATTAAATCATTCAGCTTCATGAGTGTTTTGACACCCAACATGCCAGGAAAATATTTAATTTGAAAAAAATTAGCAAATAAAGAAAGTATTTAAAGAGGAATATTAATATTTAAATCCCCCCTCTAATTTAGCAGAATTCTACAATATGATCAACAACACCCAAAAAATATTAAATCATTCAGCTTCATGAGTGTTTTGACACCCAACATGCCAGGAATATATTTAATTTAAAAAAAATTAGCAAATAAAGAAAGTATTTAATGAGGAATATTAATATTTAAATCCCCCCTCTAATTTAGCAGAATTCTACAATATGATCAACAAAACCCTAAATATATTAATACATTAAGCTTCTTGAGTGATTTGACACCCAACATGCCAGGAAAATATTTAATTTAAAAAAAATTAGCAAATAAAGAAAGTATTTAATGAGGAATATTAATATTTAAATCCCCCCTCTAATTTAGCAGAATTCTACAATATGATCAACAACACCCAAAAAATATTAAATCATTCAGCTTTATGAGTGTTTTGACACCCAACATGCCAGGAAAATATTTAATTTAAAAAAAATTAGCAAATAATGAAAGTAATTAATGAGGAATATTAATATTTAAATCCCCCCTCTAATTTAGCAGAATTCTACAATATGACTTACAAAACCCTAAATATATTAATACATTAAGCTTCTTGAGTGTTTTGACACCCAACATGCCAGGAAAATATTTAATTTAAAAAAAATTAGCAAATAAAGAAAGTATTTAATGAGGAATATTAATATTTAAATCCCCCCTCTAATTTAGCAGAATTCTACAATATGACCAACAAAACCCTAAATATATTAATACATTAAGCTTCTTCAGTGTTTTGACACCCAACATGCCAGGATAATATTTAATTTGAAAAAAATTAGCAAATAAGGAAAGTATTTAATGAGGAATATTAATATTTAAATCCCCCCTCTAATTTAGCAGAATTCTACAATATGACCAACAAAACCCTTAATATATTAATACATTAAGCTTCTTGAGTGTTTTGACACCCAACATGCCAGGAAAATATTTAATTTGAAAAAAATTAGCAAATAAAGAAAGTATTTAATGAGGAATATTAATATTTAAATCCCCCCTCTAATTTAGCAGAATTCTACAATATGATCAACAACACCCAAAAAATATTAAATCATTCAGCTTCATGAGTGTTTTGACACCCAACATGCCAGGAAAATATTTAATTTGAAAAAAATTAGCAAATAAAGAATGTATTTAATGAGGAATATTAATATTTAAATCCCCCCTCTAATTTAGCAGAATTCTACAATATGATCAACAACACCCAAAAAATATTAAATCATTCGGCTTCATGAGTGTTTTGACACCCAACATGCCAGGAATATATTTAATTTAAAAAAAATTAGCAAAAAAGAAATTATTTAATGAGGAATATTAATATTTAAATCCCCCCTCTAATTTAGCAGAATTCTACAATATGATCAACAAAACCCTAAATATATTAATACATTAAGCTTCTTGAGTGATTTGACACCCAACATGCCAGGAAAATATTTAATTTAAAAAAAATTAGCAAATAATGAAAGTAATTAATGAGGAATATTAATATTTAAATCCCCCCTCTAATTTAGCAGAATTCTACAATATGATCAACAACACCCAAAAAAATATTAAATCATTCAGCTTCATGAGTGTTTTGACACCCAACATGCCAGGAAAATATTTAATTTGAAAGAAATTAGCAAATAAAGAAAGTATTTAATGAGGAATATTAATATTTAAATCCCCCCTCTAATTTAGCAGAATTCTACAATATGATCAACAACACCTAAAAAATATTAAATCATTCAGCTTCATGAGTGTTTTGACACCCAACATGCCAGGAATATATTTAATTTAAAAAAAATTAGCAAATAAAGAAAGTATTTAATGAGGAATATTAATATTTAAATTCCCCCTCTAATTTAGCAGAATTCTACAATATGATCAACAAAACCCTAAATATATTAATACATTAAGCTTCTTGAGTGTTTTGACACCCAACATACCAGGAATATATTTAATTTAAAAAAAATTAGCAAATAAAGAAAGTATTTAATGAGGAATATTAATATTTATTCCCCCACTCTAATTTAGCAGAATTCTACAATATGACCAACAAAACCCTAAATATATTAATACATTAAGCTTCTTGAGTGTTTTGACACCCAACATGCCAGGAAAATATTTAATTTGAAAAAAATTAGCAAATAAGGAAAGTATTTAATGAGGAATATTAATATTTAAATCCCCCCTCTAATTTAGCAGAATTCTACAATATGACTTACAAAACCCTAAATATATTAATACATTAAGCTTCTTGAGTGTTTTGACACCCAACATGCCAGGAAAATATTTAATTTAAAAAAAATTAGCAAATAAAGAAAGTATTTAATGAGGAATATTAATATTTAAATCCCCCCTCTAATTTAGCAGAATTCTACAATATGACCAACAAAACCCTAAATATATTAATACATTAAGCTTCTTGAGTGTTTTGACACCCAACATGCCAGGATAATATTTAATTTGAAAAAAATTAGCAAATAAGGAATGTATTTAATGAGGAATATTAATATTTAAATCCCCCCTCTAATTTAGCAGAATTCTACAATATGATCAACAACACCCAAAAAATATTAAATCATTCAGTTTCATGAGTGTTTTGACACCCAACATGCCAGGAAAATATTTAATTTAAAAAAAATTAGCAAATAAAGAAAGTATTTAATGAGGAATATTAATATTTAAATCCCCCCTCTAATTTAGCAGAATTCTACAATATGATCAACAACACCCAAAAAATATTAAATCATTCAGCTTCATGAGTGTTTTGAAACCCAACATGCCAGGAAAATATTTAATTAAAAAAAAATTAGCAAATAAAGAATGTATTTAATGAGGAATATTAATATTTAAATCCCCCCTCTAATTTAGCAGAATTCTACAATATGATCAACAACACCCAAAAAATATTAAATCATTCAGCTTTATGAGTGTTTTGACACCTAACATGCCAGGAAAATATTTAATTTGAAAAAAATTAGCAAATAAAGAAAGTATTTAATGAGGAATATTAATATTTAAATCCCCCCTCTAATTTAGCAGAATTCTACAATATGATCAACAACACCCAAAAAATATTAAATCATTCAGCTTCATGAGTGTTTTGACACCCAACATGCCAGGAAAATATTTAATTTAAAAAAAATTAGCAAATAAAGAAAGTATTTAATGAGGAATATTAATATTTAAATCCCCCCTCTAATTTAGCAGAATTCTACAATATGATCAACAAAACCCTAAATATATTAATACATTAAGCTTCTTGAGTGATTTGACACCCAACATGCCAGGAAAATATTTAATTTAAAAAAAATTAGCAAATAAAGAAAGTATTTAATGAGGAATATTAATATTTAAATCCCCCCTCTAATTTAGCAGAATTCTACAATATGATCAACAAAACCCTAAATATATTAATACATTAAGCTTCTTGAGTGATTTGACACCCAACATGCCAGGAAAATATTTAATTTAAAAAAAATTAGCAAATAAAGAAAGTAATTAATGAGGAATATTAATATTTAAATCCCCCCTCTAATTTAGCAGAATTCTACAATATGATCAACAAGACTCTAAAAATATTAAATCATTCAGTTTCATGAGTGTTTTGACACCCAACATGCCAGGAAAATATTTAATTTAAAAAAAATTAGCAAATAAAGAAAGTATTTAATGAGGAATATTAATATTTAAATCCCCCCTCTAATTTAGTAGAATTCTACAATATGGTCAACAAATCCTAAAAAATATTAAATCATTCAGCTTCATGAGTGTTTTGACACCCAACATGCCAGGAAAATATTTAATTTGAAAAGAATTAGCAAATAAAGAAAGTATTTAATGAGGAATATTAATATTTAAATCCCCCCTCTAATTTAGCAGAATTCTACAATATGATCAACAAAACCCTAAATATATTAATACATTAAGCTTCTTGAGTGATTTGACACCCAACATGCCAGGAAAATATTTAATTTAAAAAAAATTAGCAAATAAAGAAAGTAATTAATGAGGAATATTAATAATTAAATCCCCCCTCTAATTTAGCAGAATTCTACAATATGATCAACAAGACTCTAAAAATATTAAATCATTCAGTTTCATGAGTGTTTTGACACCCAACATGCCAGGAAAATATTTAATTTAAAAAAAATTAGCAAATAAAGAAAGTATTTAATGAGGAATATTAATATTTAAATCCCCCCTCTAATTTAGTAGAATTCTACAATATGGTCAACAAATCCTAAAAAATATTAAATCATTCAGCTTCATGAGTGTTTTGACACCCAACATGCCAGGAAAATATTTAATTTGAAAAAAATTAGCAAATAAAGAAAGTATTTAATGAGGAATATTAATATTTAAATCCCCCCTCTAATTTAGCAGAATTCTACAATATGATCAACAACACCCAAAAAATATTAAATCATTCAGCTTCATGAGTGTTTTGAAACCCAACATGCCAGGAAAATAATTAATTTGAAAAAAATTAGCAAATAAAGAAAGTATTTAATGAGGAATATTTATATTTAAATCCCCCCTCTAATTTAGCAGAATTTTACAATATGATCAACAACACCCAAAAAATATTAAATCATTCAGCTTCATGAGTGTTTTGACACCCAACATGCCAGAAAAATATTTAATTTGAAAAAAATTAGCAAATAAAGAAAGTATTTAATGAGGAATATTAATATTTAAATCCCCCCTCTAATTTAGCAGAATTCTACAATATGATCAACAAAACCCTAAATATATTAATACATTAAGCTTCTTGAGTGATTTGACACCCAACATGCCAGGAAAATATTTAATTTAAAAAAAATTAGCAAATAATGAAAGTAAATAATGAGGAATATTAATATTTAAATCCCCCCTCTAATTTAGCAGAATTCTACAATATGATCAACAACACCCAAAAAATATTAAATCATTCAGCTTCATGAGTGTTTTGAAACCCAACATGCCAGGAAAATATTTAATTTGAAAAAAATTAGCAAATAAAGAAAGTATTTAATGAGGAATATTAATATTTAAATCCCCCCTCTAATTTAGCAGAATTTTACAATATGATCAACAACACCCAAAAAATATTAAATCATTCAGCTTCATGAGTGTTTTGACACCCAACATGCCAGGAAAATATTTAATTTAAAAAAAATTAGCAAATAAAGAAAGTATTTAATGAGGAATATTAATATTTAAATCCCCCCTCTAATTTAGCAGAATTCTACAATATGATCAACAAAACCCTAAATATATTAATACATTAAGCTTCTTGAGTGATTTGACACCCAACATGCCAGGAAAATATTTAATTTAAAAAAAATTAGCAAATAAAGAATGTATTTAATGAGGAATATTAATATTTAAATCCCCCCTCTAATTTAGCAGAATTCTACAATATGATCAACAACACCCAAAAAATATTAAATCATTCAGCTTTATGAGTGTTTTGACACCTAACATGCCAGGAAAATATTTAATTTGAAAAAAATTAGCAAATAAAGAAAGTATTTAATGAGGAATATTAATATTTAAATCCCCCCTCTAATTTAGCAGAATTCTACAATATGATCAACAACACCCAAAAAATATTAAATCATTCAGCTTCATGAGTGTTTTGACACCCAACATGCCAGGAAAATATTTAATTTAAAAAAAATTAGCAAATAAAGAAAGTATTTAATGAGGAATATTAATATTTAAATCCCCCCTCTAATTTAGCAGAATTCTACAATATGATCAACAACACCCAAAAAATATTAAATCATTCAGCTTCATGAGTGTTTTGACACCCAACATGCCAGGAAAATATTTAATTTAAAAAAAATTAGCAAATAAAGAAAGTATTTAATGAGGAATATTAATATTTAAATCCCCCCTCTAATTTAGCAGAATTCTACAATATGATCAACAAAACCCTAAATATATTAATACATTAAGCTTCTTGAGTGATTTGACACCCAACATGCCAGGAAAATATTTAATTTAAAAAAAATTAGCAAATAAAGAAAGTAATTAATGAGGAATATTAATATTTAAATCCCCCCTCTAATTTAGCAGAATTCTACAATATGATCAACAAGACTCTAAAAATATTAAATCATTCAGTTTCATGAGTGTTTTGACACCCAACATGCCAGGAAAATATTTAATTTAAAAAAAATTAGCAAATAAAGAAAGTATTTAATGAGGAATATTAATATTTAAATCCCCCCTCTAATTTAGTAGAATTCTACAATATGGTCAACAAATCCTAAAAAATATTAAATCATTCAGCTTCATGAGTGTTTTGACACCCAACATGCCAGGAAAATATTTAATTTGAAAAGAATTAGCAAATAAAGAAAGTATTTAATGAGGAATATTAATATTTAAATCCCCCCTCTAATTTAGCAGAATTCTACAATATGATCAACAAAACCCTAAATATATTAATACATTAAGCTTCCTGAGTGATTTGACACCCAACATGCCAGGAAAATATTTAATTTAAATAAAATTAGCAAATAAAGAAAGTAATTAATGAGGAATATTAATAATTAAATCCCCCCTCTAATTTAGCAGAATTCTACAATATGATCAACAAGACTCTAAAAATATTAAATCATTCAGTTTCACGAGTGTTTTGACACCCAACATGCCAGGAAAATATTTAATTTAAAAAAAATTAGCAAATAAAGAAAGTATTTAATGAGGAATATTAATATTTAAATCCCCCCTCTAATTTAGTAGAATTCTACAATATGGTCAACAAATCCTAAAAAATATTAAATCATTCAGCTTCATGAGTGTTTTGACACCCAACATGCCAGGAAAATATTTAATTTGAAAAGAATTAGCAAATAAAGAAAGTATTTAATGAGGAATATTAATATTTAAATCCCCCCTCTAATTTAGCAGAATTCTACAATATGATCAACAAAACCCTAAATATATTAATACATTAAGCTTCCTGAGTGATTTGACACCCAACATGCCAGGAAAATATTTAATTTAAATAAAATTAGCAAATAAAGAAAGTAATTAATGAGGAATATTAATAATTAAATCCCCCCTCTAATTTAGCAGAATTCTACAATATGATCAACAAGACTCTAAAAATATTAAATCATTCAGTTTCACGAGTGTTTTGACACCCAACATGCCAGGAAAATATTTAATTTAAAAAAAATTAGCAAATAAAGAAAGTATTTAATGAGGAATATTAATATTTAAATCCCCCCTCTAATTTAGTAGAATTCTACAATATGGTCAACAGATCCTAAAAAATATTAAATCATTCAGCTTCATGAGTGTTTTGACACCCAACATGCCAGGAAAATATTTAATTTGAAAAAAATTAGCAAATAAAGAAAGTATTTAATGAGGAATATTAATATTTAAATCCCCCCTCTAATTTAGCAGAATTCTACAATATGATCAACAACACCCAAAAAATATTAAATCATTCAGCTTCATGAGTGTTTTGAAACCCAACATGCCAGGAAAATAATTAATTTGAAAAAAATTAGCAAATAAAGAAAGTATTTAATGAGGTATATTAATATTTAAATCCCCCCTCTAATTTAGCAGAATTCTACAATATGATAAACAAAACCCTAAATATATTAATACATTAAGCTTCTTGAGTGATTTGACACCCAACATGCCAGGAAAATATTTAATTTAAAAAAAATTAACAAATAAAGAAAGTATTTAATGAGGAATATTAATATTTAAATCCCCCCTCTAATTTAGTAGAATTCTACAATATGGTCAACAAATCCTAAAAAATATTAAATCATTCAGCTTCATGAGTGTTTTGAAACCCAACATGCCAGGAAAATAATTTATTTGAAAAAAATTAGCAAATAAAGAAAGTATTTAATGAGGAAAATTAATATTTAAATCCCCCCTCTAATTTAGCAGAATTCTACAATATGATCAACAAAACCCTAAATATATTAATACATTAAGCTTCTTGAGTGATTTGACACCCAACATGCCAGGAAAATATTTAATTTAAAAAAAATTAGCAAATAAAGAAAGTATTTAATGAGGAATATTAATATTTAAATCCCCCCTCTAATTTAGCAGAATTCTACAATATGATCAACAACACCCAAAAAATATTAAATCATTCAGCTTCATGAGTGTTTTGACTCCCAACATGCCAGGAAAATATTTAATTTAAAAAAAAATTAGCAAATAAAGAAAGTATTTAATGAGGAATATTAATATTTAAATCCCCCCTCTAATTTAGCAGAATTCTACAATATGATCAACAAAACCCTAAATATATTAATACATTAAGCTTCTTGAGTGTTTTGACACCCAACATGCCTGGAAAATATTTAATTTAAAAAAAATTAGCAAATAAGGAAAGTATTTAATGAGGAATATTAATATTTAAATCCCCCCTCTAATTTAGCAGAATTCTACAATATGACCAACAAAACCCAAAAAATATTAAATCATTCAGCTTCATGAGTGTTTTAACACCCAACATGCCTGGAAAATATTTAATTTAAAAAAAATTAGCAAATAAGGAAAGTATTTAATGAGGAATATTAATATTTAAATCCCCCCTCTAATTTAGCAGAATTCTACAATATGATCAACAAAACCCTAAATATATTAATACATTAAGCTTCTTGAGTGTTTTGACACCCAACATGCCTGGAAAATATTTAATTTAAAAAAAATTAGCAAATAAGGAAAGTATTTAATGAGGAATATTAATATTTAAATCCCCCCTCTAATTTAGCAGAATTCTACAATATGATCAACAAAACCCTAAATATATTAATACATTAGGCTTCTTGAGTGTTTTGACACCCAACATGCCAGGAAAATATTTAATTTAAAAAAAATTAGCAAATAAAGAAAGTATTTAATGAGGAATATTAATATTTAAATCCCCCCTCTAATTTAGCAGAATTCTACAATATGATCAACAAAACCCAAAATATATTAAATCATTCAGCTTCATGAGTGTTTTGACACCCAACATGCCAGGAAAATATTTAATTTGAAAAAAATTAGCAAATAAAGAAAGTATTTAATGAGGAATATTAATATTTAAATCCCCCCTCTAATTTAGCAGAATTCTACAATATGATCAACAAAACCCTAAATATATTAATACATTAAGCTTCTTGAGTGATTTGACACCCAACATGCCAGGAAAATATTTAATTTAAAAAAAATTAGCAAATAATGAAAGTAATTAATGAGGAATATTAATATTTAAATCCCCCCTCTAATTTAGCAGAATTCTACAATATGATCAACAACACCCAAAAAATATTAAATCATTCAGTTTCATGAGTGTTTTGACACCCAACATGCCAGGAAAATATTTAATTTAAAAAAAATTAGCAAATAAAGAAAGTATTTAATGAGGAATATTAATATTTAAATCCCCCCTCTAATTTAGCAGAATTCTACAATATGATCAACAACACCCAAAAAATATTAAATCATTCAGCTTCATGAGTGTTTTGAAACCCAACATGCCAGGAAAATATTTAATTTAAAAAAAATTAGCAAATAAAGAATGTATTTAATGAGGAATATTAATATTTAAATCCCCCCTCTAATTTAGCAGAATTCTACAATATGATCAACAACACCCAAAAAATATTAAATCATTCAGCTTTATGAGTGTTTTGACACCTAACATGCCAGGAAAATATTTAATTTGAAAAAAATTAGCAAATAAAGAAAGTATTTAATGAGGAATATTAATATTTAAATCCCCCCTCTAATTTAGCAGAATTCTACAATATGATCAACAACACCCAAAAAATATTAAATCATTCAGCTTCATGAGTGTTTTGACACCCAACATGCCAGGAAAATATTTAATTTAAAAAAAATTAGCAAATAAAGAAAGTATTTAATGAGGAATATTAATATTTAAATCCCCCCTCTAATTTAGCAGAATTCTACAATATGATCAACAAAACCCTAAATATATTAATACATTAAGCTTCTTGAGTGATTTGACACCCAACATGCCAGGAAAATATTTAATTTAAAAAAAATTAGCAAATAAAGAAAGTAATTAATGAGGAATATTAATATTTAAATCCCCCCTCTAATTTAGCAGAATTCTACAATATGATCAACAAGACTCTAAAAATATTAAATCATTCAGTTTCATGAGTGTTTTGACACCCAACATGCCAGGAAAATATTTAATTTAAAAAAAATTAGCAAATAAAGAAAGTATTTAATGAGGAATATTAATATTTAAATCCCCCCTCTAATTTAGTAGAATTCTACAATATGGTCAACAAATCCTAAAAAATATTAAATCATTCAGCTTCATGAGTGTTTTGACACCCAACATGCCAGGAAAATATTTAATTTGAAAAGAATTAGCAAATAAAGAAAGTATTTAATGAGGAATATTAATATTTAAATCCCCCCTCTAATTTAGCAGAATTCTACAATATGATCAACAAAACCCTAAATATATTAATACATTAAGCTTCTTGAGTGATTTGACACCCAACATGCCAGGAAAATATTTAATTTAAAAAAAATTAGCAAATAAAGAAAGTAATTAATGAGGAATATTAATAATTAAATCCCCCCTCTAATTTAGCAGAATTCTACAATATGATCAACAAGACTCTAAAAATATTAAATCATTCAGTTTCATGAGTGTTTTGACACCCAACATGCCAGGAAAATATTTAATTTAAAAAAAATTAGCAAATAAAGAAAGTATTTAATGAGGAATATTAATATTTAAATCCCCCCTCTAATTTAGTAGAATTCTACAATATGGTCAACAAATCCTAAAAAATATTAAATCATTCAGCTTCATGAGTGTTTTGACACCCAACATGCCAGTAAAATATTTAATTTGAAAAAAATTAGCAAATAATGAAAGTAAATAATGAGGAATATTAATATTTAAATCCCCCCTCTAATTTAGCAGAATTCTACAATATGATCAACAACACCCAAAAAATATTAAATCATTCAGTTTCATGAGTGTTTTGACACCCAACATGCCAGGAAAATATTTAATTTAAAAAAAATTAGCAAATAAAGAAAGTATTTAATGAGGAATATTAATATTTAAATCCCCCCTCTAATTTAGCAGAATTCTACAATATGATCAACAACACCCAAAAAATATTAAATCATTCAGCTTCATGAGTGTTTTGAAACCCAACATGCCAGGAAAATATTTAATTTGAAAAAAATTAGCAAATAAAGAAAGTATTTAATGAGGAATATTAATATTTAAATCCCCCCTCTAATTTAGCAGAATTCTACAATATGATCAACAACACCCAAAAAATATTAAATCATTCAGCTTCATGAGTGTTTTGACACCCAACATGCCAGGAAAATATTTAATTTAAAAAAAATTAGCAAATAAAGAAAGTATTTAATGAGGAATATTAATATTTAAATCCCCCCTCTAATTTAGCAGAATTCTACAATATGACCAACAAAACCCTAAATATATTAATACATTAAGCTTCTTGAGTGATTTGACACCCAACATGCCAGGAAAATATTTAATTTAAAAAAAATTAACAAATAAAGAAAGTATTTAATGAGGAATATTAATATTTAAATCCCCCCTCTAATTTAGTAGAATTCTACAATATGGTCAACAAATCCTAAAAAATATTAAATCATTCAGCTTCATGAGTGTTTTGAAACCCAACATGCCAGGAAAATAATTTATTTGAAAAAAATTAGCAAATAAAGAAAGTATTTAATGAGGAATATTAATATTTAAATCCCCCCTCTAATTTAGCAGAATTCTACAATATGATCAACAAAACCCTAAATATATTAAATCATTCAGCTTCATGAGTGTTTTGACACCCAACATGCCAGGAAAATATTTAATTTAAAAAAAATTAGCAAATAAAGAAAGTATTTAATGAGGAATATTAATATTTAAATCCCCCCTCTAATTTAGCAGAATTCTACAATATGATCAACAAAACCCTAAATATATTAATACATTAAGCTTCTTGAGTGATTTGACACCCAACATGCCAGGAAAATATTTAATTTAAAAAAAATTAGCAAATAACGAAAGTACTTAATGAGGAATATTAATATTTAAATCCCCCCTCTAATTTAGCAGAATTCTACAATATGATCAACAACACCCAAAAAATATTAAATCATTCAGTTTCATGAGTGTTTTGACACCCAACATGCCAGGAAAATATTTAATTTAAAAAAAATTAGCAAATAAAGAAAGTATTTAATGAGGAATATTAATATTTAAATCCCCCCTCTAATTTAGCAGAATTCTACAATATGATCAACAACACCCAAAAAATATTAAATCATTCAGCTTCATGAGTGTTTTGAAACCCAACATGCCAGGAAAATATTTAATTTAAAAAAAATTAGCAAATAAAGAATGTATTTAATGAGGAATATTAATATTTAAATCCCCCCTCTAATTTAGCAGAATTCTACAATATGATCAACAACACCCAAAAAATATTAAATCATTCAGCTTTATGAGCTTTTTGACACCTAACATGCCAGGAAAATATTTAATTTGAAAAAAATTAGCAAATAAAGAAAGTATTTAATGAGGAATATTAATATTTAAATCCCCCCTCTAATTTAGCAGAATTCTACAATATGATCAACAACACCCAAAAAATATTAAATCATTCAGCTTCATGAGTGTTTTGACACCCAACATGCCAGGAAAATATTTAATTTAAAAAAAATTAGCAAATAAAGAAAGTATTTAATGAGGAATATTAATATTTAAATCCCCCCTCTAATTTAGCAGAATTCTACAATATGATCAACAAAACCCTAAATATATTAATACATTAAGCTTCCTGAGTGATTTGACACCCAACATGCCAGGAAAATATTTAATTTAAATAAAATTAGCAAATAAAGAAAGTAATTAATGAGGAATATTAATAATTAAATCCCCCCTCTAATTTAGCAGAATTCTACAATATGATCAACAACACCCAAAAAATATTAAATCATTCAGCTTCATGAGTGTTTTGAAACCCAACATGCCAGGAAAATAATTAATTTGAAAAAAATTAGCAAATAAAGAAAGTATTTAATGAGGAATATTAATATTTAAATCCCCCCTCTAATTTAGCAGAATTCTACAATATGATAAACAAAACCCTAAATATATTAATACATTAAGCTTCTTGAGTGATTTGACACCCAACATGCCAGGAAAATATTTAATTTAAAAAAAATTAACAAATAAAGAAAGTATTTAATGAGGAATATTAATATTTAAATCCCCCCTCTAATTTAGTAGAATTCTACAATATGGTCAACAAATCCTAAAAAATATTAAATCATTCAGCTTCATGAGTGTTTTGAAACCCAACATGCCAGGAAAATAATTTATTTGAAAAAAATTAGCAAATAAAGAAAGTATTTAATGAGGAATATTAATATTTAAATCCCCCCTCTAATTTAGCAGAATTCTACAATATGATCAACAAAACCCTAAATATATTAAATCATTCAGCTTCATGAGTGTTTTGACACCCAACATGCCAGGAAAATATTTAATTTAAAAAAAATTAGCAAATAAAGAAAGTATTTAATGAGGGATATTAATATTTAAATCCCCCCTCTAATTTAGCAGAATTCTACAATATGATCAACAAAACCCTAAATATATTAATACATTAAGCTTCTTGAGTGATTTGACACCCAACATGCCAGGAAAATATTTAATTTAAAAAAAATTAGCAAATAATGAAAGTAATTAATGAGGAATATTAATATTTAAATCCCCCCTCTAATTTAGCAGAATTCTACAATATGATCAACAACACCCAAAAAATATTAAATCATTCAGTTTCATGAGTGTTTTGACACCCAACATGCCAGGAAAATATTTAATTTAAAAAAAATTAGCAAATAAAGAAAGTATTTAATGAGGAATATTAATATTTAAATCCCCCCTCTAATTTAGCAGAATTCTACAATATGATCAACAACACCCAAAAAATATTAAATCATTCAGCTTCATGAGTGTTTTGAAACCCAACATGCCAGGAAAATATTTAATTTAAAAAAAATTAGCAAATAAAGAATGTATTTAATGAGGAATATTAATATTTAAATCCCCCCTCTAATTTAGCAGAATTCTACAATATGATCAACAACACCCAAAAAATATTAAATCATTCAGCTTTATGAGTGTTTTGACACCTAACATGCCAGGAAAATATTTAATTTGAAAAAAATTAGCAAATAAAGAAAGTATTTAATGAGGAATATTAATATTTAAATCCCCCCTCTAATTTAGCAGAATTCTACAATATGATCAACAACACCCAAAAAATATTAAATCATTCAGCTTCATGAGTGTTTTGACACCCAACATGCCAGGAAAATATTTAATTTAAAAAAAATTAGCAAATAAAGAAAGTATTTAATGAGGAATATTAATATTTAAATCCCCCCTCTAATTTAGCAGAATTCTACAATATGATCAACAAAACCCTAAATATATTAATACATTAAGCTTCTTGAGTGATTTGACACCCAACATGCCAGGAAAATATTTAATTTAAAAAAAATTAGCAAATAAAGAAAGTAATTAATGAGGAATATTAATATTTAAATCCCCCCTCTAATTTAGCAGAATTCTACAATATGATCAACAAGACTCTAAAAATATTAAATCATTCAGTTTCATGAGTGTTTTGACACCCAACATGCCAGGAAAATATTTAATTTAAAAAAAATTAGCAAATAAAGAAAGTATTTAATGAGGAATATTAATATTTAAATCCCCCCTCTAATTTAGTAGAATTCTACAATATGGTCAACAAATCCTAAAAAATATTAAATCATTCAGCTTCATGAGTGTTTTGACACCCAACATGCCAGGAAAATATTTAATTTGAAAAGAATTAGCAAATAAAGAAAGTATTTAATGAGGAATATTAATATTTAAATCCCCCCTCTAATTTAGCAGAATTCTACAATATGATCAACAAAACCCTAAATATATTAATACATTAAGCTTCTTGAGTGATTTGACACCCAACATGCCAGGAAAATATTTAATTTAAAAAAAATTAGCAAATAAAGAAAGTAATTAATGAGGAATATTAATAATTAAATCCCCCCTCTAATTTAGCAGAATTCTACAATATGATCAACAAGACTCTAAAAATATTAAATCATTCAGTTTCATGAGTGTTTTGACACCCAACATGCCAGGAAAATATTTAATTTAAAAAAAATTAGCAAATAAAGAAAGTATTTAATGAGGAATATTAATATTTAAATCCCCCCTCTAATTTAGTAGAATTCTACAATATGGTCAACAAATCCTAAAAAATATTAAATCATTCAGCTTCATGAGTGTTTTGACACCCAACATGCCAGTAAAATATTTAATTTGAAAAAAATTAGCAAATAAAGAAAGTATTTAATGAGGAATATTAATATTTAAATCCCCCCTCTAATTTAGCAGAATTCTACAATATGATCAACAAAACCCTAAATATATTAATACATTAAGCTTCCTGAGTGATTTGACACCCAACATGCCAGGAAAATATTTAATTTAAATAAAATTAGCAAATAAAGAAAGTAATTAATGAGGAATATTAATAATTAAATCCCCCCTCTAATTTAGCAGAATTCTACAATATGATCAACAAGACTCTAAAAATATTAAATCATTCAGTTTCACGAGTGTTTTGACACCCAACATGCCAGGAAAATATTTAATTTAAAAAAAATTAGCAAATAAAGAAAGTATTTAATGAGGAATATTAATATTTAAATCCCCCCTCTAATTTAGTAGAATTCTACAATATGGTCAACAGATCCTAAAAAATATTAAATCATTCAGCTTCATGAGTGTTTTGACACCCAACATGCCAGGAAAATATTTAATTTGAAAAAAATTAGCAAATAAAGAAAGTATTTAATGAGGAATATTAATATTTAAATCCCCCCTCTAATTTAGCAGAATTCTACAATATGATCAACAACACCCAAAAAATATTAAATCATTCAGCTTCATGAGTGTTTTGAAACCCAACATGCCAGGAAAATAATTAATTTGAAAAAAATTAGCAAATAAAGAAAGTATTTAATGAGGTATATTAATATTTAAATCCCCCCTCTAATTTAGCAGAATTCTACAATATGATAAACAAAACCCTAAATATATTAATACATTAAGCTTCTTGAGTGATTTGACACCCAACATGCCAGGAAAATATTTAATTTAAAAAAAATTAACAAATAAAGAAAGTATTTAATGAGGAATATTAATATTTAAATCCCCCCTCTAATTTAGTAGAATTCTACAATATGGTCAACAAATCCTAAAAAATATTAAATCATTCAGCTTCATGAGTGTTTTGAAACCCAACATGCCAGGAAAATAATTTATTTGAAAAAAATTAGCAAATAAAGAAAGTATTTAATGAGGAAAATTAATATTTAAATCCCCCCTCTAATTTAGCAGAATTCTACAATATGATCAACAAAACCCTAAATATATTAATACATTAAGCTTCTTGAGTGATTTGACACCCAACATGCCAGGAAAATATTTAATTTAAAAAAAATTAGCAAATAAAGAAAGTATTTAATGAGGAATATTAATATTTAAATCCCCCCTCTAATTTAGCAGAATTCTACAATATGATCAACAACACCCAAAAAATATTAAATCATTCAGCTTCATGAGTGTTTTGACTCCCAACATGCCAGGAAAATATTTAATTTAAAAAAAAATTAGCAAATAAAGAAAGTATTTAATGAGGAATATTAATATTTAAATCCCCCCTCTAATTTAGCAGAATTCTACAATATGATCAACAAAACCCTAAATATATTAATACATTAAGCTTCTTGAGTGTTTTGACACCCAACATGCCTGGAAAATATTTAATTTAAAAAAAATTAGCAAATAAGGAAAGTATTTAATGAGGAATATTAATATTTAAATCCCCCCTCTAATTTAGCAGAATTCTACAATATGACCAACAAAACCCAAAAAATATTAAATCATTCAGCTTCATGAGTGTTTTAACACCCAACATGCCTGGAAAATATTTAATTTAAAAAAAATTAGCAAATAAGGAAAGTATTTAATGAGGAATATTAATATTTAAATCCCCCCTCTAATTTAGCAGAATTCTACAATATGATCAACAAAACCCTAAATATATTAATACATTAAGCTTCTTGAGTGTTTTGACACCCAACATGCCTGGAAAATATTTAATTTAAAAAAAATTAGCAAATAAGGAAAGTATTTAATGAGGAATATTAATATTTAAATCCCCCCTCTAATTTAGCAGAATTCTACAATATGATCAACAAAACCCTAAATATATTAATACATTAGGCTTCTTGAGTGTTTTGACACCCAACATGCCAGGAAAATATTTAATTTAAAAAAAATTAGCAAATAAAGAAAGTATTTAATGAGGAATATTAATATTTAAATCCCCCCTCTAATTTAGCAGAATTCTACAATATGATCAACAAAACCCAAAATATATTAAATCATTCAGCTTCATGAGTGTTTTGACACCCAACATGCCAGGAAAATATTTAATTTGAAAAAAATTAGCAAATAAAGAAAGTATTTAATGAGGAATATTAATATTTAAATCCCCCCTCTAATTTAGCAGAATTCTACAATATGATCAACAAAACCCTAAATATATTAATACATTAAGCTTCTTGAGTGATTTGACACCCAACATGCCAGGAAAATATTTAATTTAAAAAAAATTAGCAAATAATGAAAGTAATTAATGAGGAATATTAATATTTAAATCCCCCCTCTAATTTAGCAGAATTCTACAATATGATCAACAACACCCAAAAAATATTAAATCATTCAGTTTCATGAGTGTTTTGACACCCAACATGCCAGGAAAATATTTAATTTAAAAAAAATTAGCAAATAAAGAAAGTATTTAATGAGGAATATTAATATTTAAATCCCCCCTCTAATTTAGCAGAATTCTACAATATGATCAACAACACCCAAAAAATATTAAATCATTCAGCTTCATGAGTGTTTTGAAACCCAACATGCCAGGAAAATATTTAATTTAAAAAAAATTAGCAAATAAAGAATGTATTTAATGAGGAATATTAATATTTAAATCCCCCCTCTAATTTAGCAGAATTCTACAATATGATCAACAACACCCAAAAAATATTAAATCATTCAGCTTTATGAGTGTTTTGACACCTAACATGCCAGGAAAATATTTAATTTGAAAAAAATTAGCAAATAAAGAAAGTATTTAATGAGGAATATTAATATTTAAATCCCCCCTCTAATTTAGCAGAATTCTACAATATGATCAACAACACCCAAAAAATATTAAATCATTCAGCTTCATGAGTGTTTTGACACCCAACATGCCAGGAAAATATTTAATTTAAAAAAAATTAGCAAATAAAGAAAGTATTTAATGAGGAATATTAATATTTAAATCCCCCCTCTAATTTAGCAGAATTCTACAATATGATCAACAAAACCCTAAATATATTAATACATTAAGCTTCTTGAGTGATTTGACACCCAACATGCCAGGAAAATATTTAATTTAAAAAAAATTAGCAAATAAAGAAAGTAATTAATGAGGAATATTAATATTTAAATCCCCCCTCTAATTTAGCAGAATTCTACAATATGATCAACAAGACTCTAAAAATATTAAATCATTCAGTTTCATGAGTGTTTTGACACCCAACATGCCAGGAAAATATTTAATTTAAAAAAAATTAGCAAATAAAGAAAGTATTTAATGAGGAATATTAATATTTAAATCTCCCCTCTAATTTAGTAGAATTCTACAATATGGTCAACAAATCCTAAAAAATATTAAATCATTCAGCTTCATGAGTGTTTTGACACCCAACATGCCAGGAAAATATTTAATTTGAAAAGAATTAGCAAATAAAGAAAGTATTTAATGAGGAATATTAATATTTAAATCCCCCCTCTAATTTAGCAGAATTCTACAATATGATCAACAAAACCCTAAATATATTAATACATTAAGCTTCTTGAGTGATTTGACACCCAACATGCCAGGAAAATATTTAATTTAAAAAAAATTAGCAAATAAAGAAAGTAATTAATGAGGAATATTAATAATTAAATCCCCCCTCTAATTTAGCAGAATTCTACAATATGATCAACAAAACCCTAAATATATTAATACATTAAGCTTCTTGAGTGATTTGACACCCAACATGCCAGGAAAATATTTAATTTAAAAAAAATTAGCAAATAATGAAAGTAATTAATGAGGAATATTAATATTTAAATCCCCCCTCTAATTTAGCAGAATTCTACAATATGATCAACAACACCCAAAAAATATTAAATCATTCAGTTTCATGAGTGTTTTGACACCCAACATGCCAGGAAAATATTTAATTTAAAAAAAATTAGCAAATAAAGAAAGTATTTAATGAGGAATATTAATATTTAAATCCCCCCTCTAATTTAGCAGAATTCTACAATATGATCAACAACACCCAAAAAATATTAAATCATTCAGCTTCATGAGTGTTTTGAAACCCAACATGCCAGGAAAATATTTAATTTAAAAAAAATTAGCAAATAAAGAATGTATTTAATGAGGAATATTAATATTTAAATCCCCCCTCTAATTTAGCAGAATTCTACAATATGATCAACAACACCCAAAAAATATTAAATCATTCAGCTTTATGAGTGTTTTGACACCTAACATGCCAGGAAAATATTTAATTTGAAAAAAATTAGCAAATAAAGAAAGTATTTAATGAGGAATATTAATATTTAAATCCCCCCTCTAATTTAGCAGAATTCTACAATATGATCAACAACACCCAAAAAATATTAAATCATTCAGCTTCATGAGTGTTTTGACACCCAACATGCCAGGAAAATATTTAATTTAAAAAAAATTAGCAAATAAAGAAAGTATTTAATGAGGAATATTAATATTTAAATCCCCCCTCTAATTTAGCAGAATTCTACAATATGATCAACAAAACCCTAAATATATTAATACATTAAGCTTCTTGAGTGATTTGACACCCAACATGCCAGGAAAATATTTAATTTAAAAAAAATTAGCAAATAAAGAAAGTAATTAATGAGGAATATTAATATTTAAATCCCCCCTCTAATTTAGCAGAATTCTACAATATGATCAACAAGACTCTAAAAATATTAAATCATTCAGTTTCATGAGTGTTTTGACACCCAACATGCCAGGAAAATATTTAATTTAAAAAAAATTAGCAAATAAAGAAAGTATTTAATGAGGAATATTAATATTTAAATCCCCCCTCTAATTTAGTAGAATTCTACAATATGGTCAACAAATCCTAAAAAATATTAAATCATTCAGCTTCATGAGTGTTTTGACACCCAACATGCCAGGAAAATATTTAATTTGAAAAGAATTAGCAAATAAAGAAAGTATTTAATGAGGAATATTAATATTTAAATCCCCCCTCTAATTTAGCAGAATTCTACAATATGATCAACAAAACCCTAAATATATTAATACATTAAGCTTCTTGAGTGATTTGACACCCAACATGCCAGGAAAATATTTAATTTAAAAAAAATTAGCAAATAAAGAAAGTAATTAATGAGGAATATTAATAATTAAATCCCCCCTCTAATTTAGCAGAATTCTACAATATGATCAACAAGACTCTAAAAATATTAAATCATTCAGTTTCATGAGTGTTTTGACACCCAACATGCCAGGAAAATATTTAATTTAAAAAAAATTAGCAAATAAAGAAAGTATTTAATGAGGAATATTAATATTTAAATCCCCCCTCTAATTTAGTAGAATTCTACAATATGGTCAACAAATCCTAAAAAATATTAAATCATTCAGCTTCATGAGTGTTTTGACACCCAACATGCCAGTAAAATATTTAATTTGAAAAAAATTAGCAAATAAAGAAAGTATTTAATGAGGAATATTAATATTTAAATCCCCCCTCTAATTTAGCAGAATTCTACAATATGATCAACAAAACCCTAAATATATTAATACATTAAGCTTCCTGAGTGATTTGACACCCAACATGCCAGGAAAATATTTAATTTAAATAAAATTAGCAAATAAAGAAAGTAATTAATGAGGAATATTAATAATTAAATCCCCCCTCTAATTTAGCAGAATTCTACAATATGATCAACAAGACTCTAAAAATATTAAATCATTCAGTTTCACGAGTGTTTTGACACCCAACATGCCAGGAAAATATTTAATTTAAAAAAAATTAGCAAATAAAGAAAGTATTTAATGAGGAATATTAATATTTAAATCCCCCCTCTAATTTAGTAGAATTCTACAATATGGTCAACAGATCCTAAAAAATATTAAATCATTCAGCTTCATGAGTGTTTTGACACCCAACATGCCAGGAAAATATTTAATTTGAAAAAAATTAGCAAATAAAGAAAGTATTTAATGAGGAATATTAATATTTAAATCCCCCCTCTAATTTAGCAGAATTCTACAATATGATCAACAACACCCAAAAAATATTAAATCATTCAGCTTCATGAGTGTTTTGAAACCCAACATGCCAGGAAAATAATTAATTTGAAAAAAATTAGCAAATAAAGAAAGTATTTAATGAGGTATATTAATATTTAAATCCCCCCTCTAATTTAGCAGAATTCTACAATATGATAAACAAAACCCTAAATATATTAATACATTAAGCTTCTTGAGTGATTTGACACCCAACATGCCAGGAAAATATTTAATTTAAAAAAAATTAACAAATAAAGAAAGTATTTAATGAGGAATATTAATATTTAAATCCCCCCTCTAATTTAGTAGAATTCTACAATATGGTCAACAAATCCTAAAAAATATTAAATCATTCAGCTTCATGAGTGTTTTGAAACCCAACATGCCAGGAAAATAATTTATTTGAAAAAAATTAGCAAATAAAGAAAGTATTTAATGAGGAAAATTAATATTTAAATCCCCCCTCTAATTTAGCAGAATTCTACAATATGATCAACAAAACCCTAAATATATTAATACATTAAGCTTCTTGAGTGATTTGACACCCAACATGCCAGGAAAATATTTAATTTAAAAAAAATTAGCAAATAAAGAAAGTATTTAATGAGGAATATTAATATTTAAATCCCCCCTCTAATTTAGCAGAATTCTACAATATGATCAACAACACCCAAAAAATATTAAATCATTCAGCTTCATGAGTGTTTTGACTCCCAACATGCCAGGAAAATATTTAATTTAAAAAAAAATTAGCAAATAAAGAAAGTATTTAATGAGGAATATTAATATTTAAATCCCCCCTCTAATTTAGCAGAATTCTACAATATGATCAACAAAACCCTAAATATATTAATACATTAAGCTTCTTGAGTGTTTTGACACCCAACATGCCTGGAAAATATTTAATTTAAAAAAAATTAGCAAATAAGGAAAGTATTTAATGAGGAATATTAATATTTAAATCCCCCCTCTAATTTAGCAGAATTCTACAATATGACCAACAAAACCCAAAAAATATTAAATCATTCAGCTTCATGAGTGTTTTAACACCCAACATGCCTGGAAAATATTTAATTTAAAAAAAATTAGCAAATAAGGAAAGTATTTAATGAGGAATATTAATATTTAAATCCCCCCTCTAATTTAGCAGAATTCTACAATATGATCAACAAAACCCTAAATATATTAATACATTAAGCTTCTTGAGTGTTTTGACACCCAACATGCCTGGAAAATATTTAATTTAAAAAAAATTAGCAAATAAGGAAAGTATTTAATGAGGAATATTAATATTTAAATCCCCCCTCTAATTTAGCAGAATTCTACAATATGATCAACAAAACCCTAAATATATTAATACATTAGGCTTCTTGAGTGTTTTGACACCCAACATGCCAGGAAAATATTTAATTTAAAAAAAATTAGCAAATAAAGAAAGTATTTAATGAGGAATATTAATATTTAAATCCCCCCTCTAATTTAGCAGAATTCTACAATATGATCAACAAAACCCAAAATATATTAAATCATTCAGCTTCATGAGTGTTTTGACACCCAACATGCCAGGAAAATATTTAATTTGAAAAAAATTAGCAAATAAAGAAAGTATTTAATGAGGAATATTAATATTTAAATCCCCCCTCTAATTTAGCAGAATTCTACAATATGATCAACAAAACCCTAAATATATTAATACATTAAGCTTCTTGAGTGATTTGACACCCAACATGCCAGGAAAATATTTAATTTAAAAAAAATTAGCAAATAATGAAAGTAATTAATGAGGAATATTAATATTTAAATCCCCCCTCTAATTTAGCAGAATTCTACAATATGATCAACAACACCCAAAAAATATTAAATCATTCAGTTTCATGAGTGTTTTGACACCCAACATGCCAGGAAAATATTTAATTTAAAAAAAATTAGCAAATAAAGAAAGTATTTAATGAGGAATATTAATATTTAAATCCCCCCTCTAATTTAGCAGAATTCTACAATATGATCAACAACACCCAAAAAATATTAAATCATTCAGCTTCATGAGTGTTTTGAAACCCAACATGCCAGGAAAATATTTAATTTAAAAAAAATTAGCAAATAAAGAATGTATTTAATGAGGAATATTAATATTTAAATCCCCCCTCTAATTTAGCAGAATTCTACAATATGATCAACAACACCCAAAAAATATTAAATCATTCAGCTTTATGAGTGTTTTGACACCTAACATGCCAGGAAAATATTTAATTTGAAAAAAATTAGCAAATAAAGAAAGTATTTAATGAGGAATATTAATATTTAAATCCCCCCTCTAATTTAGCAGAATTCTACAATATGATCAACAACACCCAAAAAATATTAAATCATTCAGCTTCATGAGTGTTTTGACACCCAACATGCCAGGAAAATATTTAATTTAAAAAAAATTAGCAAATAAAGAAAGTATTTAATGAGGAATATTAATATTTAAATCCCCCCTCTAATTTAGCAGAATTCTACAATATGATCAACAAAACCCTAAATATATTAATACATTAAGCTTCTTGAGTGATTTGACACCCAACATGCCAGGAAAATATTTAATTTAAAAAAAATTAGCAAATAAAGAAAGTAATTAATGAGGAATATTAATATTTAAATCCCCCCTCTAATTTAGCAGAATTCTACAATATGATCAACAAGACTCTAAAAATATTAAATCATTCAGTTTCATGAGTGTTTTGACACCCAACATGCCAGGAAAATATTTAATTTAAAAAAAATTAGCAAATAAAGAAAGTATTTAATGAGGAATATTAATATTTAAATCCCCCCTCTAATTTAGTAGAATTCTACAATATGGTCAACAAATCCTAAAAAATATTAAATCATTCAGCTTCATGAGTGTTTTGACACCCAACATGCCAGGAAAATATTTAATTTGAAAAGAATTAGCAAATAAAGAAAGTATTTAATGAGGAATATTAATATTTAAATCCCCCCTCTAATTTAGCAGAATTCTACAATATGATCAACAAAACCCTAAATATATTAATACATTAAGCTTCTTGAGTGATTTGACACCCAACATGCCAGGAAAATATTTAATTTAAAAAAAATTAGCAAATAAAGAAAGTAATTAATGAGGAATATTAATAATTAAATCCCCCCTCTAATTTAGCAGAATTCTACAATATGATCAACAAGACTCTAAAAATATTAAATCATTCAGTTTCATGAGTGTTTTGACACCCAACATGCCAGGAAAATATTTAATTTAAAAAAAATTAGCAAATAAAGAAAGTATTTAATGAGGAATATTAATATTTAAATCCCCCCTCTAATTTAGTAGAATTCTACAATATGGTCAACAAATCCTAAAAAATATTAAATCATTCAGCTTCATGAGTGTTTTGACACCCAACATGCCAGTAAAATATTTAATTTGAAAAAAATTAGCAAATAATGAAAGTAAATAATGAGGAATATTAATATTTAAATCCCCCCTCTAATTTAGCAGAATTCTACAATATGATCAACAACACCCAAAAAATATTAAATCATTCAGTTTCATGAGTGTTTTGACACCCAACATGCCAGGAAAATATTTAATTTAAAAAAAATTAGCAAATAAAGAAAGTATTTAATGAGGAATATTAATATTTAAATCCCCCCTCTAATTTAGCAGAATTCTACAATATGATCAACAACACCCAAAAAATATTAAATCATTCAGCTTCATGAGTGTTTTGAAACCCAACATGCCAGGAAAATATTTAATTTGAAAAAAATTAGCAAATAAAGAAAGTATTTAATGAGGAATATTAATATTTAAATCCCCCCTCTAATTTAGCAGAATTCTACAATATGATCAACAACACCCAAAAAATATTAAATCATTCAGCTTCATGAGTGTTTTGACACCCAACATGCCAGGAAAATATTTAATTTAAAAAAAATTAGCAAATAAAGAAAGTATTTAATGAGGAATATTAATATTTAAATCCCCCCTCTAATTTAGCAGAATTCTACAATATGACCAACAAAACCCTAAATATATTAATACATTAAGCTTCTTGAGTGATTTGACACCCAACATGCCAGGAAAATATTTAATTTAAAAAAAATTAACAAATAAAGAAAGTATTTAATGAGGAATATTAATATTTAAATCCCCCCTCTAATTTAGTAGAATTCTACAATATGGTCAACAAATCCTAAAAAATATTAAATCATTCAGCTTCATGAGTGTTTTGAAACCCAACATGCCAGGAAAATAATTTATTTGAAAAAAATTAGCAAATAAAGAAAGTATTTAATGAGGAATATTAATATTTAAATCCCCCCTCTAATTTAGCAGAATTCTACAATATGATCAACAAAACCCTAAATATATTAAATCATTCAGCTTCATGAGTGTTTTGACACCCAACATGCCAGGAAAATATTTAATTTAAAAAAAATTAGCAAATAAAGAAAGTATTTAATGAGGAATATTAATATTTAAATCCCCCCTCTAATTTAGCAGAATTCTACAATATGATCAACAAAACCCTAAATATATTAATACATTAAGCTTCTTGAGTGATTTGACACCCAACATGCCAGGAAAATATTTAATTTAAAAAAAATTAGCAAATAACGAAAGTACTTAATGAGGAATATTAATATTTAAATCCCCCCTCTAATTTAGCAGAATTCTACAATATGATCAACAACACCCAAAAAATATTAAATCATTCAGTTTCATGAGTGTTTTGACACCCAACATGCCAGGAAAATATTTAATTTAAAAAAAATTAGCAAATAAAGAAAGTATTTAATGAGGAATATTAATATTTAAATCCCCCCTCTAATTTAGCAGAATTCTACAATATGATCAACAACACCCAAAAAATATTAAATCATTCAGCTTCATGAGTGTTTTGAAACCCAACATGCCAGGAAAATATTTAATTTAAAAAAAATTAGCAAATAAAGAATGTATTTAATGAGGAATATTAATATTTAAATCCCCCCTCTAATTTAGCAGAATTCTACAATATGATCAACAACACCCAAAAAATATTAAATCATTCAGCTTTATGAGCTTTTTGACACCTAACATGCCAGGAAAATATTTAATTTGAAAAAAATTAGCAAATAAAGAAAGTATTTAATGAGGAATATTAATATTTAAATCCCCCCTCTAATTTAGCAGAATTCTACAATATGATCAACAACACCCAAAAAATATTAAATCATTCAGCTTCATGAGTGTTTTGACACCCAACATGCCAGGAAAATATTTAATTTAAAAAAAATTAGCAAATAAAGAAAGTATTTAATGAGGAATATTAATATTTAAATCCCCCCTCTAATTTAGCAGAATTCTACAATATGATCAACAAAACCCTAAATATATTAATACATTAAGCTTCCTGAGTGATTTGACACCCAACATGCCAGGAAAATATTTAATTTAAATAAAATTAGCAAATAAAGAAAGTAATTAATGAGGAATATTAATAATTAAATCCCCCCTCTAATTTAGCAGAATTCTACAATATGATCAACAACACCCAAAAAATATTAAATCATTCAGCTTCATGAGTGTTTTGAAACCCAACATGCCAGGAAAATAATTAATTTGAAAAAAATTAGCAAATAAAGAAAGTATTTAATGAGGAATATTAATATTTAAATCCCCCCTCTAATTTAGCAGAATTCTACAATATGATAAACAAAACCCTAAATATATTAATACATTAAGCTTCTTGAGTGATTTGACACCCAACATGCCAGGAAAATATTTAATTTAAAAAAAATTAACAAATAAAGAAAGTATTTAATGAGGAATATTAATATTTAAATCCCCCCTCTAATTTAGTAGAATTCTACAATATGGTCAACAAATCCTAAAAAATATTAAATCATTCAGCTTCATGAGTGTTTTGAAACCCAACATGCCAGGAAAATAATTTATTTGAAAAAAATTAGCAAATAAAGAAAGTATTTAATGAGGAATATTAATATTTAAATCCCCCCTCTAATTTAGCAGAATTCTACAATATGATCAACAAAACCCTAAATATATTAAATCATTCAGCTTCATGAGTGTTTTGACACCCAACATGCCAGGAAAATATTTAATTTAAAAAAAATTAGCAAATAAAGAAAGTATTTAATGAGGGATATTAATATTTAAATCCCCCCTCTAATTTAGCAGAATTCTACAATATGATCAACAAAACCCTAAATATATTAATACATTAAGCTTCTTGAGTGATTTGACACCCAACATGCCAGGAAAATATTTAATTTAAAAAAAATTAGCAAATAATGAAAGTAATTAATGAGGAATATTAATATTTAAATCCCCCCTCTAATTTAGCAGAATTCTACAATATGATCAACAACACCCAAAAAATATTAAATCATTCAGTTTCATGAGTGTTTTGACACCCAACATGCCAGGAAAATATTTAATTTAAAAAAAATTAGCAAATAAAGAAAGTATTTAATGAGGAATATTAATATTTAAATCCCCCCTCTAATTTAGCAGAATTCTACAATATGATCAACAACACCCAAAAAATATTAAATCATTCAGCTTCATGAGTGTTTTGAAACCCAACATGCCAGGAAAATATTTAATTTAAAAAAAATTAGCAAATAAAGAATGTATTTAATGAGGAATATTAATATTTAAATCCCCCCTCTAATTTAGCAGAATTCTACAATATGATCAACAACACCCAAAAAATATTAAATCATTCAGCTTTATGAGTGTTTTGACACCTAACATGCCAGGAAAATATTTAATTTGAAAAAAATTAGCAAATAAAGAAAGTATTTAATGAGGAATATTAATATTTAAATCCCCCCTCTAATTTAGCAGAATTCTACAATATGATCAACAACACCCAAAAAATATTAAATCATTCAGCTTCATGAGTGTTTTGACACCCAACATGCCAGGAAAATATTTAATTTAAAAAAAATTAGCAAATAAAGAAAGTATTTAATGAGGAATATTAATATTTAAATCCCCCCTCTAATTTAGCAGAATTCTACAATATGATCAACAAAACCCTAAATATATTAATACATTAAGCTTCTTGAGTGATTTGACACCCAACATGCCAGGAAAATATTTAATTTAAAAAAAATTAGCAAATAAAGAAAGTAATTAATGAGGAATATTAATATTTAAATCCCCCCTCTAATTTAGCAGAATTCTACAATATGATCAACAAGACTCTAAAAATATTAAATCATTCAGTTTCATGAGTGTTTTGACACCCAACATGCCAGGAAAATATTTAATTTAAAAAAAATTAGCAAATAAAGAAAGTATTTAATGAGGAATATTAATATTTAAATCCCCCCTCTAATTTAGTAGAATTCTACAATATGGTCAACAAATCCTAAAAAATATTAAATCATTCAGCTTCATGAGTGTTTTGACACCCAACATGCCAGGAAAATATTTAATTTGAAAAGAATTAGCAAATAAAGAAAGTATTTAATGAGGAATATTAATATTTAAATCCCCCCTCTAATTTAGCAGAATTCTACAATATGATCAACAAAACCCTAAATATATTAATACATTAAGCTTCTTGAGTGATTTGACACCCAACATGCCAGGAAAATATTTAATTTAAAAAAAATTAGCAAATAAAGAAAGTAATTAATGAGGAATATTAATAATTAAATCCCCCCTCTAATTTAGCAGAATTCTACAATATGATCAACAAGACTCTAAAAATATTAAATCATTCAGTTTCATGAGTGTTTTGACACCCAACATGCCAGGAAAATATTTAATTTAAAAAAAATTAGCAAATAAAGAAAGTATTTAATGAGGAATATTAATATTTAAATCCCCCCTCTAATTTAGTAGAATTCTACAATATGGTCAACAAATCCTAAAAAATATTAAATCATTCAGCTTCATGAGTGTTTTGACACCCAACATGCCAGTAAAATATTTAATTTGAAAAAAATTAGCAAATAATGAAAGTAAATAATGAGGAATATTAATATTTAAATCCCCCCTCTAATTTAGCAGAATTCTACAATATGATCAACAACACCCAAAAAATATTAAATCATTCAGTTTCATGAGTGTTTTGACACCCAACATGCCAGGAAAATATTTAATTTAAAAAAAATTAGCAAATAAAGAAAGTATTTAATGAGGAATATTAATATTTAAATCCCCCCTCTAATTTAGCAGAATTCTACAATATGATCAACAACACCCAAAAAATATTAAATCATTCAGCTTCATGAGTGTTTTGAAACCCAACATGCCAGGAAAATATTTAATTTGAAAAAAATTAGCAAATAAAGAAAGTATTTAATGAGGAATATTAATATTTAAATCCCCCCTCTAATTTAGCAGAATTCTACAATATGATCAACAACACCCAAAAAATATTAAATCATTCAGCTTCATGAGTGTTTTGACACCTAACATGCCAGGAAAATATTTAATTTAAAAAAAATTAGCAAATAAAGAAAGTATTTAATGAGGAATATTAATATTTAAATCCCCCCTCTAATTTAGCAGAATTCTACAATATGACCAACAAAACCCTAAATATATTAATACATTAAGCTTCTTGAGTGTTTTGACACCCAACATGCCAGGAAAATATTTAATTTAAAAAAAATTAGCAAATAAAGAATGTATTTAATGAGGAATATTAATATTTAAATCCCCCCTCTAATTTAGCAGAATTCTACAATATGATCAACAACACCCAAAAAATATTAAATCATTCAGCTTTATGAGTGTTTTGACACCTAACATGCCAGGAAAATATTTAATTTGAAAAAAATTAGCAAATAAAGAAAGTATTTAATGAGGAATATTAATATTTAAATCCCCCCTCTAATTTAGCAGAATTCTACAATATGATCAACAACACCCAAAAAATATTAAATCATTCAGCTTCATGAGTGTTTTGACACCCAACATGCCAGGAAAATATTTAATTTAAAAAAAATTAGCAAATAAAGAAAGTATTTAATGAGGAATATTAATATTTAAATCCCCCCTCTAATTTAGCAGAATTCTACAATATGATCAACAAAACCCTAAATATATTAATACATTAAGCTTCCTGAGTGATTTGACACCCAACATGCCAGGAAAATATTTAATTTAAATAAAATTAGCAAATAAAGAAAGTAATTAATGAGGAATATTAATAATTAAATCCCCCCTCTAATTTAGCAGAATTCTACAATATGATCAACAACACCCAAAAAATATTAAATCATTCAGCTTCATGAGTGTTTTGAAACCCAACATGCCAGGAAAATAATTAATTTGAAAAAAATTAGCAAATAAAGAAAGTATTTAATGAGGAATATTAATATTTAAATCCCCCCTCTAATTTAGCAGAATTCTACAATATGATAAACAAAACCCTAAATATATTAATACATTAAGCTTCTTGAGTGATTTGACACCCAACATGCCAGGAAAATATTTAATTTAAAAAAAATTAACAAATAAAGAAAGTATTTAATGAGGAATATTAATATTTAAATCCCCCCTCTAATTTAGTAGAATTCTACAATATGGTCAACAAATCCTAAAAAATATTAAATCATTCAGCTTCATGAGTGTTTTGAAACCCAACATGCCAGGAAAATAATTTATTTGAAAAAAATTAGCAAATAAAGAAAGTATTTAATGAGGAATATTAATATTTAAATCCCCCCTCTAATTTAGCAGAATTCTACAATATGATCAACAAAACCCTAAATATATTAAATCATTCAGCTTCATGAGTGTTTTGACACCCAACATGCCAGGAAAATATTTAATTTAAAAAAAATTAGCAAATAAAGAAAGTATTTAATGAGGAATATTAATATTTAAATCCCCCCTCTAATTTAGCAGAATTCTACAATATGATCAACAAAACCCTAAATATATTAATACATTAAGCTTCTTGAGTGATTTGACACCCAACATGCCAGGAAAATATTTAATTTAAAAAAAATTAGCAAATAATGAAAGTACTTAATGAGGAATATTAATATTTAAATCCCCCCTCTAATTTAGCAGAATTCTACAATATGATCAACAACACCCAAAAAATATTAAATCATTCAGTTTCATGAGTGTTTTGACACCCAACATGCCAGGAAAATATTTAATTTAAAAAAAATTAGCAAATAAAGAAAGTATTTAATGAGGAATATTAATATTTAAATCCCCCCTCTAATTTAGCAGAATTCTACAATATGATCAACAACACCCAAAAAATATTAAATCATTCAGCTTCATGAGTGTTTTGAAACCCAACATGCCAGGAAAATATTTAATTTAAAAAAAATTAGCAAATAAAGAATGTATTTAATGAGGAATATTAATATTTAAATCCCCCCTCTAATTTAGCAGAATTCTACAATATGATCAACAACACCCAAAAAATATTAAATCATTCAGCTTTATGAGCTTTTTGACACCTAACATGCCAGGAAAATATTTAATTTGAAAAAAATTAGCAAATAAAGAAAGTATTTAATGAGGAATATTAATATTTAAATCCCCCCTCTAATTTAGCAGAATTCTACAATATGATCAACAACACCCAAAAAATATTAAATCATTCAGCTTCATGAGTGTTTTGACACCCAACATGCCAGGAAAATATTTAATTTAAAAAAAATTAGCAAATAAAGAAAGTATTTAATGAGGAATATTAATATTTAAATCCCCCCTCTAATTTAGCAGAATTCTACAATATGATCAACAAAACCCTAAATATATTAATACATTAAGCTTCCTGAGTGATTTGACACCCAACATGCCAGGAAAATATTTAATTTAAATAAAATTAGCAAATAAAGAAAGTAATTAATGAGGAATATTAATAATTAAATCCCCCCTCTAATTTAGCAGAATTCTACAATATGATCAACAACACCCAAAAAATATTAAATCATTCAGCTTCATGAGTGTTTTGAAACCCAACATGCCAGGAAAATAATTAATTTGAAAAAAATTAGCAAATAAAGAAAGTATTTAATGAGGAATATTAATATTTAAATCCCCCCTCTAATTTAGCAGAATTCTACAATATGATAAACAAAACCCTAAATATATTAATACATTAAGCTTCTTGAGTGATTTGACACCCAACATGCCAGGAAAATATTTAATTTAAAAAAAATTAACAAATAAAGAAAGTATTTAATGAGGAATATTAATATTTAAATCCCCCCTCTAATTTAGTAGAATTCTACAATATGGTCAACAAATCCTAAAAAATATTAAATCATTCAGCTTCATGAGTGTTTTGAAACCCAACATGCCAGGAAAATAATTTATTTGAAAAAAATTAGCAAATAAAGAAAGTATTTAATGAGGAATATTAATATTTAAATCCCCCCTCTAATTTAGCAGAATTCTACAATATGATCAACAAAACCCTAAATATATTAAATCATTCAGCTTCATGAGTGTTTTGACACCCAACATGCCAGGAAAATATTTAATTTAAAAAAAATTAGCAAATAAAGAAAGTATTTAATGAGGGATATTAATATTTAAATCCCCCCTCTAATTTAGCAGAATTCTACAATATGATCAACAAAACCCTAAATATATTAATACATTAAGCTTCTTGAGTGATTTGACACCCAACATGCCAGGAAAATATTTAATTTAAAAAAAATTAGCAAATAATGAAAGTAATTAATGAGGAATATTAATATTTAAATCCCCCCTCTAATTTAGCAGAATTCTACAATATGATCAACAACACCCAAAAAATATTAAATCATTCAGTTTCATGAGTGTTTTGACACCCAACATGCCAGGAAAATATTTAATTTAAAAAAAATTAGCAAATAAAGAAAGTATTTAATGAGGAATATTAATATTTAAATCCCCCCTCTAATTTAGCAGAATTCTACAATATGACCAACAAAACCCTAAATATATTAATACATTAAGCTTCTTGAGTGTTTTGACACCCAACATGCCAGGAAAATATTTAATTTAAAAAAAATTAGCAAATAAAGAATGTATTTAATGAGGAATATTAATATTTAAATCCCCCCTCTAATTTAGCAGAATTCTACAATATGATCAACAACACCCAAAAAATATTAAATCATTCAGCTTTATGAGTGTTTTGACACCTAACATGCCAGGAAAATATTTAATTTGAAAAAAATTAGCAAATAAAGAAAGTATTTAATGAGGAATATTAATATTTAAATCCCCCCTCTAATTTAGCAGAATTCTACAATATGATCAACAACACCCAAAAAATATTAAATCATTCAGCTTCATGAGTGTTTTGACACCCAACATGCCAGGAAAATATTTAATTTAAAAAAAATTAGCAAATAAAGAAAGTATTTAATGAGGAATATTAATATTTAAATCCCCCCTCTAATTTAGCAGAATTCTACAATATGATCAACAAAACCCTAAATATATTAATACATTAAGCTTCCTGAGTGATTTGACACCCAACATGCCAGGAAAATATTTAATTTAAATAAAATTAGCAAATAAAGAAAGTAATTAATGAGGAATATTAATAATTAAATCCCCCCTCTAATTTAGCAGAATTCTACAATATGATCAACAACACCCAAAAAATATTAAATCATTCAGCTTCATGAGTGTTTTGAAACCCAACATGCCAGGAAAATAATTAATTTGAAAAAAATTAGCAAATAAAGAAAGTATTTAATGAGGAATATTAATATTTAAATCCCCCCTCTAATTTAGCAGAATTCTACAATATGATAAACAAAACCCTAAATATATTAATACATTAAGCTTCTTGAGTGATTTGACACCCAACATGCCAGGAAAATATTTAATTTAAAAAAAATTAACAAATAAAGAAAGTATTTAATGAGGAATATTAATATTTAAATCCCCCCTCTAATTTAGTAGAATTCTACAATATGGTCAACAAATCCTAAAAAATATTAAATCATTCAGCTTCATGAGTGTTTTGAAACCCAACATGCCAGGAAAATAATTTATTTGAAAAAAATTAGCAAATAAAGAAAGTATTTAATGAGGAATATTAATATTTAAATCCCCCCTCTAATTTAGCAGAATTCTACAATATGATCAACAAAACCCTAAATATATTAAATCATTCAGCTTCATGAGTGTTTTGACACCCAACATGCCAGGAAAATATTTAATTTAAAAAAAATTAGCAAATAAAGAAAGTATTTAATGAGGAATATTAATATTTAAATCCCCCCTCTAATTTAGCAGAATTCTACAATATGATCAACAAAACCCTAAATATATTAATACATTAAGCTTCTTGAGTGATTTGACACCCAACATGCCAGGAAAATATTTAATTTAAAAAAAATTAGCAAATAATGAAAGTACTTAATGAGGAATATTAATATTTAAATCCCCCCTCTAATTTAGCAGAATTCTACAATATGATCAACAACACCCAAAAAATATTAAATCATTCAGTTTCATGAGTGTTTTGACACCCAACATGCCAGGAAAATATTTAATTTAAAAAAAATTAGCAAATAAAGAAAGTATTTAATGAGGAATATTAATATTTAAATCCCCCCTCTAATTTAGCAGAATTCTACAATATGATCAACAACACCCAAAAAATATTAAATCATTCAGCTTCATGAGTGTTTTGAAACCCAACATGCCAGGAAAATATTTAATTTAAAAAAAATTAGCAAATAAAGAATGTATTTAATGAGGAATATTAATATTTAAATCCCCCCTCTAATTTAGCAGAATTCTACAATATGATCAACAACACCCAAAAAATATTAAATCATTCAGCTTTATGAGCTTTTTGACACCTAACATGCCAGGAAAATATTTAATTTGAAAAAAATTAGCAAATAAAGAAAGTATTTAATGAGGAATATTAATATTTAAATCCCCCCTCTAATTTAGCAGAATTCTACAATATGATCAACAACACCCAAAAAATATTAAATCATTCAGCTTCATGAGTGTTTTGACACCCAACATGCCAGGAAAATATTTAATTTAAAAAAAATTAGCAAATAAAGAAAGTATTTAATGAGGAATATTAATATTTAAATCCCCCCTCTAATTTAGCAGAATTCTACAATATGATCAACAAAACCCTAAATATATTAATACATTAAGCTTCCTGAGTGATTTGACACCCAACATGCCAGGAAAATATTTAATTTAAATAAAATTAGCAAATAAAGAAAGTAATTAATGAGGAATATTAATAATTAAATCCCCCCTCTAATTTAGCAGAATTCTACAATATGATCAACAACACCCAAAAAATATTAAATCATTCAGCTTCATGAGTGTTTTGAAACCCAACATGCCAGGAAAATAATTAATTTGAAAAAAATTAGCAAATAAAGAAAGTATTTAATGAGGAATATTAATATTTAAATCCCCCCTCTAATTTAGCAGAATTCTACAATATGATAAACAAAACCCTAAATATATTAATACATTAAGCTTCTTGAGTGATTTGACACCCAACATGCCAGGAAAATATTTAATTTAAAAAAAATTAACAAATAAAGAAAGTATTTAATGAGGAATATTAATATTTAAATCCCCCCTCTAATTTAGTAGAATTCTACAATATGGTCAACAAATCCTAAAAAATATTAAATCATTCAGCTTCATGAGTGTTTTGAAACCCAACATGCCAGGAAAATAATTTATTTGAAAAAAATTAGCAAATAAAGAAAGTATTTAATGAGGAATATTAATATTTAAATCCCCCCTCTAATTTAGCAGAATTCTACAATATGATCAACAAAACCCTAAATATATTAAATCATTCAGCTTCATGAGTGTTTTGACACCCAACATGCCAGGAAAATATTTAATTTAAAAAAAATTAGCAAATAAAGAAAGTATTTAATGAGGGATATTAATATTTAAATCCCCCCTCTAATTTAGCAGAATTCTACAATATGATCAACAAAACCCTAAATATATTAATACATTAAGCTTCTTGAGTGATTTGACACCCAACATGCCAGGAAAATATTTAATTTAAAAAAAATTAGCAAATAATGAAAGTAATTAATGAGGAATATTAATATTTAAATCCCCCCTCTAATTTAGCAGAATTCTACAATATGATCAACAACACCCAAAAAATATTAAATCATTCAGTTTCATGAGTGTTTTGACACCCAACATGCCAGGAAAATATTTAATTTAAAAAAAATTAGCAAATAAAGAAAGTATTTAATGAGGAATATTAATATTTAAATCCCCCCTCTAATTTAGCAGAATTCTACAATATGATCAACAACACCCAAAAAATATTAAATCATTCAGCTTCATGAGTGTTTTGAAACCCAACATGCCAGGAAAATATTTAATTTAAAAAAAATTAGCAAATAAAGAATGTATTTAATGAGGAATATTAATATTTAAATCCCCCCTCTAATTTAGCAGAATTCTACAATATGATCAACAACACCCAAAAAATATTAAATCATTCAGCTTTATGAGTGTTTTGACACCTAACATGCCAGGAAAATATTTAATTTGAAAAAAATTAGCAAATAAAGAAAGTATTTAATGAGGAATATTAATATTTAAATCCCCCCTCTAATTTAGCAGAATTCTACAATATGATCAACAACACCCAAAAAATATTAAATCATTCAGCTTCATGAGTGTTTTGACACCCAACATGCCAGGAAAATATTTAATTTAAAAAAAATTAGCAAATAAAGAAAGTATTTAATGAGGAATATTAATATTTAAATCCCCCCTCTAATTTAGCAGAATTCTACAATATGATCAACAAAACCCTAAATATATTAATACATTAAGCTTCTTGAGTGATTTGACACCCAACATGCCAGGAAAATATTTAATTTAAAAAAAATTAGCAAATAAAGAAAGTAATTAATGAGGAATATTAATATTTAAATCCCCCCTCTAATTTAGCAGAATTCTACAATATGATCAACAAGACTCTAAAAATATTAAATCATTCAGTTTCATGAGTGTTTTGACACCCAACATGCCAGGAAAATATTTAATTTAAAAAAAATTAGCAAATAAAGAAAGTATTTAATGAGGAATATTAATATTTAAATCCCCCCTCTAATTTAGTAGAATTCTACAATATGGTCAACAAATCCTAAAAAATATTAAATCATTCAGCTTCATGAGTGTTTTGACACCCAACATGCCAGGAAAATATTTAATTTGAAAAAAATTAGCAAATAAAGAAAGTATTTAATGAGGAATATTAATATTTAAATCCCCCCTCTAATTTAGCAGAATTCTACAATATGATCAACAACACCCAAAAAATATTAAATCATTCAGCTTCATGAGTGTTTTGAAACCCAACATGCCAGGAAAATAATTAATTTGAAAAAAATTAGCAAATAAAGAAAGTATTTAATGAGGAATATTTATATTTAAATCCCCCCTCTAATTTAGCAGAATTTTACAATATGATCAACAACACCCAAAAAATATTAAATCATTCAGCTTCATGAGTGTTTTGACACCCAACATGCCAGGAAAATATTTAATTTGAAAAAAATTAGCAAATAAAGAAAGTATTTAATGAGGAATATTAATATTTAAATCCCCCCTCTAATTTAGCAGAATTCTACAATATGATCAACAACACCCAAAAAATATTAAATCATTCAGCTTTATGAGCTTTTTGACACCTAACATGCCAGGAAAATATTTAATTTGAAAAAAATTAGCAAATAAAGAAAGTATTTAATGAGGAATATTAATATTTAAATCCCCCCTCTAATTTAGCAGAATTCTACAATATGATCAACAACACCCAAAAAATATTAAATCATTCAGCTTCATGAGTGTTTTGACACCCAACATGCCAGGAAAATATTTAATTTAAAAAAAATTAGCAAATAAAGAAAGTATTTAATGAGGAATATTAATATTTAAATCCCCCCTCTAATTTAGCAGAATTCTACAATATGATCAACAAAACCCTAAATATATTAATACATTAAGCTTCCTGAGTGATTTGACACCCAACATGCCAGGAAAATATTTAATTTAAATAAAATTAGCAAATAAAGAAAGTAATTAATGAGGAATATTAATAATTAAATCCCCCCTCTAATTTAGCAGAATTCTACAATATGATCAACAACACCCAAAAAATATTAAATCATTCAGCTTCATGAGTGTTTTGAAACCCAACATGCCAGGAAAATAATTAATTTGAAAAAAATTAGCAAATAAAGAAAGTATTTAATGAGGAATATTAATATTTAAATCCCCCCTCTAATTTAGTAGAATTCTACAATATGGTCAACAAATCCTAAAAAATATTAAATCATTCAGCTTCATGAGTGTTTTGAAACCCAACATGCCAGGAAAATAATTTATTTGAAAAAAATTAGCAAATAAAGAAAGTATTTAATGAGGAATATTAATATTTAAATCCCCCCTCTAATTTAGCAGAATTCTACAATATGATCAACAAAACCCTAAATATATTAAATCATTCAGCTTCATGAGTGTTTTGACACCCAACATGCCAGGAAAATATTTAATTTAAAAAAAATTAGCAAATAAAGAAAGTATTTAATGAGGAATATTAATATTTAAATCCCCCCTCTAATTTAGCAGAATTCTACAATATGATCAACAAAACCCTAAATATATTAATACATTAAGCTTCTTGAGTGATTTGACACCCAACATGCCAGGAAAATATTTAATTTAAAAAAAATTAGCAAATAATGAAAGTAATTAATGAGGAATATTAATATTTAAATCCCCCCTCTAATTTAGCAGAATTCTACAATATGATCAACAACACCCAAAAAATATTAAATCATTCAGTTTCATGAGTGTTTTGACACCCAACATGCCAGGAAAATATTTAATTTAAAAAAAATTAGCAAATAAAGAAAGTATTTAATGAGGAATATTAATATTTAAATCCCCCCTCTAATTTAGCAGAATTCTACAATATGATCAACAACACCCAAAAAATATTAAATCATTCAGCTTCATGAGTGTTTTGAAACCCAACATGCCAGGAAAATATTTAATTTAAAAAAAATTAGCAAATAAAGAATGTATTTAATGAGGAATATTAATATTTAAATCCCCCCTCTAATTTAGCAGAATTCTACAATATGATCAACAACACCCAAAAAATATTAAATCATTCAGCTTTATGAGTGTTTTGACACCTAACATGCCAGGAAAATATTTAATTTGAAAAAAATTAGCAAATAAAGAAAGTATTTAATGAGGAATATTAATATTTAAATCCCCCCTCTAATTTAGCAGAATTCTACAATATGATCAACAACACCCAAAAAATATTAAATCATTCAGCTTCATGAGTGTTTTGACACCCAACATGCCAGGAAAATATTTAATTTAAAAAAAATTAGCAAATAAAGAAAGTATTTAATGAGGAATATTAATATTTAAATCCCCCCTCTAATTTAGCAGAATTCTACAATATGATCAACAAAACCCTAAATATATTAATACATTAAGCTTCTTGAGTGATTTGACACCCAACATGCCAGGAAAATATTTAATTTAAAAAAAATTAGCAAATAAAGAAAGTAATTAATGAGGAATATTAATATTTAAATCCCCCCTCTAATTTAGCAGAATTCTACAATATGATCAACAAGACTCTAAAAATATTAAATCATTCAGTTTCATGAGTGTTTTGACACCCAACATGCCAGGAAAATATTTAATTTAAAAAAAATTAGCAAATAAAGAAAGTATTTAATGAGGAATATTAATATTTAAATCCCCCCTCTAATTTAGTAGAATTCTACAATATGGTCAACAAATCCTAAAAAATATTAAATCATTCAGCTTCATGAGTGTTTTGACACCCAACATGCCAGGAAAATATTTAATTTGAAAAGAATTAGCAAATAAAGAAAGTATTTAATGAGGAATATTAATATTTAAATCCCCCCTCTAATTTAGCAGAATTCTACAATATGATCAACAAAACCCTAAATATATTAATACATTAAGCTTCTTGAGTGATTTGACACCCAACATGCCAGGAAAATATTTAATTTAAAAAAAATTAGCAAATAAAGAAAGTAATTAATGAGGAATATTAATAATTAAATCCCCCCTCTAATTTAGCAGAATTCTACAATATGATCAACAAGACTCTAAAAATATTAAATCATTCAGTTTCATGAGTGTTTTGACACCCAACATGCCAGGAAAATATTTAATTTAAAAAAAATTAGCAAATAAAGAAAGTATTTAATGAGGAATATTAATATTTAAATCCCCCCTCTAATTTAGTAGAATTCTACAATATGGTCAACAAATCCTAAAAAATATTAAATCATTCAGCTTCATGAGTGTTTTGACACCCAACATGCCAGGAAAATATTTAATTTGAAAAAAATTAGCAAATAAAGAAAGTATTTAATGAGGAATATTAATATTTAAATCCCCCCTCTAATTTAGCAGAATTCTACAATATGATCAACAACACCCAAAAAATATTAAATCATTCAGCTTCATGAGTGTTTTGAAACCCAACATGCCAGGAAAATAATTAATTTGAAAAAAATTAGCAAATAAAGAAAGTATTTAATGAGGAATATTTATATTTAAATCCCCCCTCTAATTTAGCAGAATTTTACAATATGATCAACAACACCCAAAAAATATTAAATCATTCAGCTTCATGAGTGTTTTGACACCCAACATGCCAGGAAAATATTTAATTTGAAAAAAATTAGCAAATAAAGAAAGTATTTAATGAGGAATATTAATATTTAAATCCCCCCTCTAATTTAGCAGAATTCTACAATATGATCAACAAAACCCTAAATATATTAATACATTAAGCTTCTTGAGTGATTTGACACCCAACATGCCAGGAAAATATTTAATTTAAAAAAAATTAGCAAATAATGAAAGTAAATAATGAGGAATATTAATATTTAAATCCCCCCTCTAATTTAGCAGAATTCTACAATATGATCAACAACACCCAAAAAATATTAAATCATTCAGTTTCATGAGTGTTTTGACACCCAACATGCCAGGAAAATATTTAATTTAAAAAAAATTAGCAAATAAAGAAAGTATTTAATGAGGAATATTAATATTTAAATCCCCCCTCTAATTTAGCAGAATTCTACAATATGATCAACAACACCCAAAAAATATTAAATCATTCAGCTTCATGAGTGTTTTGAAACCCAACATGCCAGGAAAATATTTAATTTGAAAAAAATTAGCAAATAAAGAAAGTATTTAATGAGGAATATTAATATTTAAATCCCCCCTCTAATTTAGCAGAATTTTACAATATGATCAACAACACCCAAAAAATATTAAATCATTCAGCTTCATGAGTGTTTTGACACCCAACATGCCAGGAAAATATTTAATTTAAAAAAAATTAGCAAATAAAGAAAGTATTTAATGAGGAATATTAATATTTAAATCCCCCCTCTAATTTAGCAGAATTCTACAATATGACCAACAAAACCCTAAATATATTAATACATTAAGCTTCTTGAGTGTTTTGACACCCAACATGCCAGGAAAATATTTAATTTAAAAAAAATTAGCAAATAAAGAATGTATTTAATGAGGAATATTAATATTTAAATCCCCCCTCTAATTTAGCAGAATTCTACAATATGATCAACAACACCCAAAAAATATTAAATCATTCAGCTTTATGAGTGTTTTGACACCTAACATGCCAGGAAAATATTTAATTTGAAAAAAATTAGCAAATAAAGAAAGTATTTAATGAGGAATATTAATATTTAAATCCCCCCTCTAATTTAGCAGAATTCTACAATATGATCAACAACACCCAAAAAATATTAAATCATTCAGCTTCATGAGTGTTTTGACACCCAACATGCCAGGAAAATATTTAATTTAAAAAAAATTAGCAAATAAAGAAAGTATTTAATGAGGAATATTAATATTTAAATCCCCCCTCTAATTTAGCAGAATTCTACAATATGACCAACAAAACCCTAAATATATTAATACATTAAGCTTCTTGAGTGTTTTGACACCCAACATGCCAGGAAAATATTTAATTTAAAAAAAATTAGCAAATAAAGAATGTATTTAATGAGGAATATTAATATTTAAATCCCCCCTCTAATTTAGCAGAATTCTACAATATGATCAACAACACCCAAAAAATATTAAATCATTCAGCTTTATGAGTGTTTTGACACCTAACATGCCAGGAAAATATTTAATTTGAAAAAAATTAGCAAATAAAGAAAGTATTTAATGAGGAATATTAATATTTAAATCCCCCCTCTAATTTAGCAGAATTCTACAATATGATCAACAACACCCAAAAAATATTAAATCATTCAGCTTCATGAGTGTTTTGACACCCAACATGCCAGGAAAATATTTAATTTAAAAAAAATTAGCAAATAAAGAAAGTATTTAATGAGGAATATTAATATTTAAATCCCCCCTCTAATTTAGCAGAATTCTACAATATGATCAACAAAACCCTAAATATATTAATACATTAAGCTTCCTGAGTGATTTGACACCCAACATGCCAGGAAAATATTTAATTTAAATAAAATTAGCAAATAAAGAAAGTAATTAATGAGGAATATTAATAATTAAATCCCCCCTCTAATTTAGCAGAATTCTACAATATGATCAACAACACCCAAAAAATATTAAATCATTCAGCTTCATGAGTGTTTTGAAACCCAACATGCCAGGAAAATAATTAATTTGAAAAAAATTAGCAAATAAAGAAAGTATTTAATGAGGAATATTAATATTTAAATCCCCCCTCTAATTTAGCAGAATTCTACAATATGATAAACAAAACCCTAAATATATTAATACATTAAGCTTCTTGAGTGATTTGACACCCAACATGCCAGGAAAATATTTAATTTAAAAAAAATTAACAAATAAAGAAAGTATTTAATGAGGAATATTAATATTTAAATCCCCCCTCTAATTTAGTAGAATTCTACAATATGGTCAACAAATCCTAAAAAATATTAAATCATTCAGCTTCATGAGTGTTTTGAAACCCAACATGCCAGGAAAATAATTTATTTGAAAAAAATTAGCAAATAAAGAAAGTATTTAATGAGGAATATTAATATTTAAATCCCCCCTCTAATTTAGCAGAATTCTACAATATGATCAACAAAACCCTAAATATATTAAATCATTCAGCTTCATGAGTGTTTTGACACCCAACATGCCAGGAAAATATTTAATTTAAAAAAAATTAGCAAATAAAGAAAGTATTTAATGAGGAATATTAATATTTAAATCCCCCCTCTAATTTAGCAGAATTCTACAATATGATCAACAAAACCCTAAATATATTAATACATTAAGCTTCTTGAGTGATTTGACACCCAACATGCCAGGAAAATATTTAATTTAAAAAAAATTAGCAAATAATGAAAGTACTTAATGAGGAATATTAATATTTAAATCCCCCCTCTAATTTAGCAGAATTCTACAATATGATCAACAACACCCAAAAAATATTAAATCATTCAGTTTCATGAGTGTTTTGACACCCAACATGCCAGGAAAATATTTAATTTAAAAAAAATTAGCAAATAAAGAAAGTATTTAATGAGGAATATTAATATTTAAATCCCCCCTCTAATTTAGCAGAATTCTACAATATGATCAACAACACCCAAAAAATATTAAATCATTCAGCTTCATGAGTGTTTTGAAACCCAACATGCCAGGAAAATATTTAATTTAAAAAAAATTAGCAAATAAAGAATGTATTTAATGAGGAATATTAATATTTAAATCCCCCCTCTAATTTAGCAGAATTCTACAATATGATCAACAACACCCAAAAAATATTAAATCATTCAGCTTTATGAGCTTTTTGACACCTAACATGCCAGGAAAATATTTAATTTGAAAAAAATTAGCAAATAAAGAAAGTATTTAATGAGGAATATTAATATTTAAATCCCCCCTCTAATTTAGCAGAATTCTACAATATGATCAACAACACCCAAAAAATATTAAATCATTCAGCTTCATGAGTGTTTTGACACCCAACATGCCAGGAAAATATTTAATTTAAAAAAAATTAGCAAATAAAGAAAGTATTTAATGAGGAATATTAATATTTAAATCCCCCCTCTAATTTAGCAGAATTCTACAATATGATCAACAAAACCCTAAATATATTAATACATTAAGCTTCCTGAGTGATTTGACACCCAACATGCCAGGAAAATATTTAATTTAAATAAAATTAGCAAATAAAGAAAGTAATTAATGAGGAATATTAATAATTAAATCCCCCCTCTAATTTAGCAGAATTCTACAATATGATCAACAACACCCAAAAAATATTAAATCATTCAGCTTCATGAGTGTTTTGAAACCCAACATGCCAGGAAAATAATTAATTTGAAAAAAATTAGCAAATAAAGAAAGTATTTAATGAGGAATATTAATATTTAAATCCCCCCTCTAATTTAGCAGAATTCTACAATATGATAAACAAAACCCTAAATATATTAATACATTAAGCTTCTTGAGTGATTTGACACCCAACATGCCAGGAAAATATTTAATTTAAAAAAAATTAACAAATAAAGAAAGTATTTAATGAGGAATATTAATATTTAAATCCCCCCTCTAATTTAGTAGAATTCTACAATATGGTCAACAAATCCTAAAAAATATTAAATCATTCAGCTTCATGAGTGTTTTGAAACCCAACATGCCAGGAAAATAATTTATTTGAAAAAAATTAGCAAATAAAGAAAGTATTTAATGAGGAATATTAATATTTAAATCCCCCCTCTAATTTAGCAGAATTCTACAATATGATCAACAAAACCCTAAATATATTAAATCATTCAGCTTCATGAGTGTTTTGACACCCAACATGCCAGGAAAATATTTAATTTAAAAAAAATTAGCAAATAAAGAAAGTATTTAATGAGGGATATTAATATTTAAATCCCCCCTCTAATTTAGCAGAATTCTACAATATGATCAACAAAACCCTAAATATATTAATACATTAAGCTTCTTGAGTGATTTGACACCCAACATGCCAGGAAAATATTTAATTTAAAAAAAATTAGCAAATAATGAAAGTAATTAATGAGGAATATTAATATTTAAATCCCCCCTCTAATTTAGCAGAATTCTACAATATGATCAACAACACCCAAAAAATATTAAATCATTCAGTTTCATGAGTGTTTTGACACCCAACATGCCAGGAAAATATTTAATTTAAAAAAAATTAGCAAATAAAGAAAGTATTTAATGAGGAATATTAATATTTAAATCCCCCCTCTAATTTAGCAGAATTCTACAATATGATCAACAACACCCAAAAAATATTAAATCATTCAGCTTCATGAGTGTTTTGAAACCCAACATGCCAGGAAAATATTTAATTTAAAAAAAATTAGCAAATAAAGAATGTATTTAATGAGGAATATTAATATTTAAATCCCCCCTCTAATTTAGCAGAATTCTACAATATGATCAACAACACCCAAAAAATATTAAATCATTCAGCTTTATGAGTGTTTTGACACCTAACATGCCAGGAAAATATTTAATTTGAAAAAAATTAGCAAATAAAGAAAGTATTTAATGAGGAATATTAATATTTAAATCCCCCCTCTAATTTAGCAGAATTCTACAATATGATCAACAACACCCAAAAAATATTAAATCATTCAGCTTCATGAGTGTTTTGACACCCAACATGCCAGGAAAATATTTAATTTAAAAAAAATTAGCAAATAAAGAAAGTATTTAATGAGGAATATTAATATTTAAATCCCCCCTCTAATTTAGCAGAATTCTACAATATGATCAACAAAACCCTAAATATATTAATACATTAAGCTTCTTGAGTGATTTGACACCCAACATGCCAGGAAAATATTTAATTTAAAAAAAATTAGCAAATAAAGAAAGTAATTAATGAGGAATATTAATATTTAAATCCCCCCTCTAATTTAGCAGAATTCTACAATATGATCAACAAGACTCTAAAAATATTAAATCATTCAGTTTCATGAGTGTTTTGACACCCAACATGCCAGGAAAATATTTAATTTAAAAAAAATTAGCAAATAAAGAAAGTATTTAATGAGGAATATTAATATTTAAATCCCCCCTCTAATTTAGTAGAATTCTACAATATGGTCAACAAATCCTAAAAAATATTAAATCATTCAGCTTCATGAGTGTTTTGACACCCAACATGCCAGGAAAATATTTAATTTGAAAAGAATTAGCAAATAAAGAAAGTATTTAATGAGGAATATTAATATTTAAATCCCCCCTCTAATTTAGCAGAATTCTACAATATGATCAACAAAACCCTAAATATATTAATACATTAAGCTTCTTGAGTGATTTGACACCCAACATGCCAGGAAAATATTTAATTTAAAAAAAATTAGCAAATAAAGAAAGTAATTAATGAGGAATATTAATAATTAAATCCCCCCTCTAATTTAGCAGAATTCTACAATATGATCAACAAGACTCTAAAAATATTAAATCATTCAGTTTCATGAGTGTTTTGACACCCAACATGCCAGGAAAATATTTAATTTAAAAAAAATTAGCAAATAAAGAAAGTATTTAATGAGGAATATTAATATTTAAATCCCCCCTCTAATTTAGTAGAATTCTACAATATGGTCAACAAATCCTAAAAAATATTAAATCATTCAGCTTCATGAGTGTTTTGACACCCAACATGCCAGGAAAATATTTAATTTGAAAAAAATTAGCAAATAAAGAAAGTATTTAATGAGGAATATTAATATTTAAATCCCCCCTCTAATTTAGCAGAATTCTACAATATGATCAACAACACCCAAAAAATATTAAATCATTCAGCTTCATGAGTGTTTTGAAACCCAACATGCCAGGAAAATAATTAATTTGAAAAAAATTAGCAAATAAAGAAAGTATTTAATGAGGAATATTTATATTTAAATCCCCCCTCTAATTTAGCAGAATTTTACAATATGATCAACAACACCCAAAAAATATTAAATCATTCAGCTTCATGAGTGTTTTGACACCCAACATGCCAGGAAAATATTTAATTTGAAAAAAATTAGCAAATAAAGAAAGTATTTAATGAGGAATATTAATATTTAAATCCCCCCTCTAATTTAGCAGAATTCTACAATATGATCAACAAAACCCTAAATATATTAATACATTAAGCTTCTTGAGTGATTTGACACCCAACATGCCAGGAAAATATTTAATTTAAAAAAAATTAGCAAATAATGAAAGTAATTAATGAGGAATATTAATATTTAAATCCCCCCTCTAATTTAGCAGAATTCTACAATATGATCAACAACACCCAAAAAATATTAAATCATTCAGTTTCATGAGTGTTTTGACACCCAACATGCCAGGAAAATATTTAATTTAAAAAAAATTAGCAAATAAAGAAAGTATTTAATGAGGAATATTAATATTTAAATCCCCCCTCTAATTTAGCAGAATTCTACAATATGATCAACAACACCCAAAAAATATTAAATCATTCAGCTTCATGAGTGTTTTGAAACCCAACATGCCAGGAAAATATTTAATTTAAAAAAAATTAGCAAATAAAGAATGTATTTAATGAGGAATATTAATATTTAAATCCCCCCTCTAATTTAGCAGAATTCTACAATATGATCAACAACACCCAAAAAATATTAAATCATTCAGCTTTATGAGTGTTTTGACACCTAACATGCCAGGAAAATATTTAATTTGAAAAAAATTAGCAAATAAAGAAAGTATTTAATGAGGAATATTAATATTTAAATCCCCCCTCTAATTTAGCAGAATTCTACAATATGATCAACAACACCCAAAAAATATTAAATCATTCAGCTTCATGAGTGTTTTGACACCCAACATGCCAGGAAAATATTTAATTTAAAAAAAATTAGCAAATAAAGAAAGTATTTAATGAGGAATATTAATATTTAAATCCCCCCTCTAATTTAGCAGAATTCTACAATATGATCAACAAAACCCTAAATATATTAATACATTAAGCTTCTTGAGTGATTTGACACCCAACATGCCAGGAAAATATTTAATTTAAAAAAAATTAGCAAATAAAGAAAGTAATTAATGAGGAATATTAATATTTAAATCCCCCCTCTAATTTAGCAGAATTCTACAATATGATCAACAAGACTCTAAAAATATTAAATCATTCAGTTTCATGAGTGTTTTGACACCCAACATGCCAGGAAAATATTTAATTTAAAAAAAATTAGCAAATAAAGAAAGTATTTAATGAGGAATATTAATATTTAAATCCCCCCTCTAATTTAGTAGAATTCTACAATATGGTCAACAAATCCTAAAAAATATTAAATCATTCAGCTTCATGAGTGTTTTGACACCCAACATGCCAGGAAAATATTTAATTTGAAAAGAATTAGCAAATAAAGAAAGTATTTAATGAGGAATATTAATATTTAAATCCCCCCTCTAATTTAGCAGAATTCTACAATATGATCAACAAAACCCTAAATATATTAATACATTAAGCTTCTTGAGTGATTTGACACCCAACATGCCAGGAAAATATTTAATTTAAAAAAAATTAGCAAATAAAGAAAGTAATTAATGAGGAATATTAATAATTAAATCCCCCCTCTAATTTAGCAGAATTCTACAATATGATCAACAAGACTCTAAAAATATTAAATCATTCAGTTTCATGAGTGTTTTGACACCCAACATGCCAGGAAAATATTTAATTTAAAAAAAATTAGCAAATAAAGAAAGTATTTAATGAGGAATATTAATATTTAAATCCCCCCTCTAATTTAGTAGAATTCTACAATATGGTCAACAAATCCTAAAAAATATTAAATCATTCAGCTTCATGAGTGTTTTGACACCCAACATGCCAGGAAAATATTTAATTTGAAAAAAATTAGCAAATAAAGAAAGTATTTAATGAGGAATATTAATATTTAAATCCCCCCTCTAATTTAGCAGAATTCTACAATATGATCAACAACACCCAAAAAATATTAAATCATTCAGCTTCATGAGTGTTTTGAAACCCAACATGCCAGGAAAATAATTAATTTGAAAAAAATTAGCAAATAAAGAAAGTATTTAATGAGGAATATTTATATTTAAATCCCCCCTCTAATTTAGCAGAATTTTACAATATGATCAACAACACCCAAAAAATATTAAATCATTCAGCTTCATGAGTGTTTTGACACCCAACATGCCAGGAAAATATTTAATTTGAAAAAAATTAGCAAATAAAGAAAGTATTTAATGAGGAATATTAATATTTAAATCCCCCCTCTAATTTAGCAGAATTCTACAATATGATCAACAAAACCCTAAATATATTAATACATTAAGCTTCTTGAGTGATTTGACACCCAACATGCCAGGAAAATATTTAATTTAAAAAAAATTAGCAAATAATGAAAGTAATTAATGAGGAATATTAATATTTAAATCCCCCCTCTAATTTAGCAGAATTCTACAATATGATCAACAACACCCAAAAAATATTAAATCATTCAGTTTCATGAGTGTTTTGACACCCAACATGCCAGGAAAATATTTAATTTAAAAAAAATTAGCAAATAAAGAAAGTATTTAATGAGGAATATTAATATTTAAATCCCCCCTCTAATTTAGCAGAATTCTACAATATGATCAACAACACCCAAAAAATATTAAATCATTCAGCTTCATGAGTGTTTTGAAACCCAACATGCCAGGAAAATATTTAATTTAAAAAAAATTAGCAAATAAAGAATGTATTTAATGAGGAATATTAATATTTAAATCCCCCCTCTAATTTAGCAGAATTCTACAATATGATCAACAACACCCAAAAAATATTAAATCATTCAGCTTTATGAGTGTTTTGACACCTAACATGCCAGGAAAATATTTAATTTGAAAAAAATTAGCAAATAAAGAAAGTATTTAATGAGGAATATTAATATTTAAATCCCCCCTCTAATTTAGCAGAATTCTACAATATGATCAACAACACCCAAAAAATATTAAATCATTCAGCTTCATGAGTGTTTTGACACCCAACATGCCAGGAAAATATTTAATTTAAAAAAAATTAGCAAATAAAGAAAGTATTTAATGAGGAATATTAATATTTAAATCCCCCCTCTAATTTAGCAGAATTCTACAATATGATCAACAAAACCCTAAATATATTAATACATTAAGCTTCTTGAGTGATTTGACACCCAACATGCCAGGAAAATATTTAATTTAAAAAAAATTAGCAAATAAAGAAAGTAATTAATGAGGAATATTAATATTTAAATCCCCCCTCTAATTTAGCAGAATTCTACAATATGATCAACAAGACTCTAAAAATATTAAATCATTCAGTTTCATGAGTGTTTTGACACCCAACATGCCAGGAAAATATTTAATTTAAAAAAAATTAGCAAATAAAGAAAGTATTTAATGAGGAATATTAATATTTAAATCCCCCCTCTAATTTAGTAGAATTCTACAATATGGTCAACAAATCCTAAAAAATATTAAATCATTCAGCTTCATGAGTGTTTTGACACCCAACATGCCAGGAAAATATTTAATTTGAAAAGAATTAGCAAATAAAGAAAGTATTTAATGAGGAATATTAATATTTAAATCCCCCCTCTAATTTAGCAGAATTCTACAATATGATCAACAAAACCCTAAATATATTAATACATTAAGCTTCTTGAGTGATTTGACACCCAACATGCCAGGAAAATATTTAATTTAAAAAAAATTAGCAAATAAAGAAAGTAATTAATGAGGAATATTAATAATTAAATCCCCCCTCTAATTTAGCAGAATTCTACAATATGATCAACAAGACTCTAAAAATATTAAATCATTCAGTTTCATGAGTGTTTTGACACCCAACATGCCAGGAAAATATTTAATTTAAAAAAAATTAGCAAATAAAGAAAGTATTTAATGAGGAATATTAATATTTAAATCCCCCCTCTAATTTAGTAGAATTCTACAATATGGTCAACAAATCCTAAAAAATATTAAATCATTCAGCTTCATGAGTGTTTTGACACCCAACATGCCAGGAAAATATTTAATTTGAAAAAAATTAGCAAATAAAGAAAGTATTTAATGAGGAATATTAATATTTAAATCCCCCCTCTAATTTAGCAGAATTCTACAATATGATCAACAACACCCAAAAAATATTAAATCATTCAGCTTCATGAGTGTTTTGAAACCCAACATGCCAGGAAAATAATTAATTTGAAAAAAATTAGCAAATAAAGAAAGTATTTAATGAGGAATATTTATATTTAAATCCCCCCTCTAATTTAGCAGAATTTTACAATATGATCAACAACACCCAAAAAATATTAAATCATTCAGCTTCATGAGTGTTTTGACACCCAACATGCCAGGAAAATATTTAATTTGAAAAAAATTAGCAAATAAAGAAAGTATTTAATGAGGAATATTAATATTTAAATCCCCCCTCTAATTTAGCAGAATTCTACAATATGATCAACAAAACCCTAAATATATTAATACATTAAGCTTCTTGAGTGATTTGACACCCAACATGCCAGGAAAATATTTAATTTAAAAAAAATTAGCAAATAATGAAAGTAAATAATGAGGAATATTAATATTTAAATCCCCCCTCTAATTTAGCAGAATTCTACAATATGATCAACAAAACCCTAAATATATTAATACATTAAGCTTCTTGAGTGATTTGACACCCAACATGCCAGGAAAATATTTAATTTAAAAAAAATTAGCAAATAATGAAAGTAATTAATGAGGAATATTAATATTTAAATCCCCCCTCTAATTTAGCAGAATTCTACAATATGATCAACAACACCCAAAAAATATTAAATCATTCAGTTTCATGAGTGTTTTGACACCCAACATGCCAGGAAAATATTTAATTTAAAAAAAATTAGCAAATAAAGAAAGTATTTAATGAGGAATATTAATATTTAAATCCCCCCTCTAATTTAGCAGAATTCTACAATATGATCAACAACACCCAAAAAATATTAAATCATTCAGCTTCATGAGTGTTTTGAAACCCAACATGCTAGGAAAATATTTAATTTAAAAAAAATTAGCAAATAAAGAATGTATTTAATGAGGAATATTAATATTTAAATCCCCCCTCTAATTTAGCAGAATTCTACAATATGATCAACAACACCCAAAAAATATTAAATCATTCAGCTTTATGAGCTTTTTGACACCTAACATGCCAGGAAAATATTTAATTTGAAAAAAATTAGCAAATAAAGAAAGTATTTAATGAGGAATATTAATATTTAAATCCCCCCTCTAATTTAGCAGAATTCTACAATATGATCAACAACACCCAAAAAATATTAAATCATTCAGCTTCATGAGTGTTTTGACACCCAACATGCCAGGAAAATATTTAATTTAAAAAAAATTAGCAAATAAAGAAAGTATTTAATGAGGAATATTAATATTTAAATCCCCCCTCTAATTTAGCAGAATTCTACAATATGATCAACAAAACCCTAAATATATTAATACATTAAGCTTCCTGAGTGATTTGACACCCAACATGCCAGGAAAATATTTAATTTAAATAAAATTAGCAAATAAAGAAAGTAATTAATGAGGAATATTAATAATTAAATCCCCCCTCTAATTTAGCAGAATTCTACAATATGATCAACAACACCCAAAAAATATTAAATCATTCAGCTTCATGAGTGTTTTGAAACCCAACATGCCAGGAAAATAATTAATTTGAAAAAAATTAGCAAATAAAGAAAGTATTTAATGAGGAATATTAATATTTAAATCCCCCCTCTAATTTAGCAGAATTCTACAATATGATAAACAAAACCCTAAATATATTAATACATTAAGCTTCTTGAGTGATTTGACACCCAACATGCCAGGAAAATATTTAATTTAAAAAAAATTAACAAATAAAGAAAGTATTTAATGAGGAATATTAATATTTAAATCCCCCCTCTAATTTAGTAGAATTCTACAATATGGTCAACAAATCCTAAAAAATATTAAATCATTCAGCTTCATGAGTGTTTTGAAACCCAACATGCCAGGAAAATAATTTATTTGAAAAAAATTAGCAAATAAAGAAAGTATTTAATGAGGAATATTAATATTTAAATCCCCCCTCTAATTTAGCAGAATTCTACAATATGATCAACAAAACCCTAAATATATTAAATCATTCAGCTTCATGAGTGTTTTGACACCCAACATGCCAGGAAAATATTTAATTTAAAAAAAATTAGCAAATAAAGAAAGTATTTAATGAGGAATATTAATATTTAAATCCCCCCTCTAATTTAGCAGAATTCTACAATATGATCAACAAAACCCTAAATATATTAATACATTAAGCTTCTTGAGTGATTTGACACCCAACATGCCAGGAAAATATTTAATTTAAAAAAAATTAGCAAATAATGAAAGTAATTAATGAGGAATATTAATATTTAAATCCCCCCTCTAATTTAGCAGAATTCTACAATATGATCAACAACACCCAAAAAATATTAAATCATTCAGTTTCATGAGTGTTTTGACACCCAACATGCCAGGAAAATATTTAATTTAAAAAAAATTAGCAAATAAAGAAAGTATTTAATGAGGAATATTAATATTTAAATCCCCCCTCTAATTTAGCAGAATTCTACAATATGATCAACAACACCCAAAAAATATTAAATCATTCAGCTTCATGAGTGTTTTGAAACCCAACATGCCAGGAAAATATTTAATTTAAAAAAAATTAGCAAATAAAGAATGTATTTAATGAGGAATATTAATATTTAAATCCCCCCTCTAATTTAGCAGAATTCTACAATATGATCAACAACACCCAAAAAATATTAAATCATTCAGCTTTATGAGTGTTTTGACACCTAACATGCCAGGAAAATATTTAATTTGAAAAAAATTAGCAAATAAAGAAAGTATTTAATGAGGAATATTAATATTTAAATCCCCCCTCTAATTTAGCAGAATTCTACAATATGATCAACAACACCCAAAAAATATTAAATCATTCAGCTTCATGAGTGTTTTGACACCCAACATGCCAGGAAAATATTTAATTTAAAAAAAATTAGCAAATAAAGAAAGTATTTAATGAGGAATATTAATATTTAAATCCCCCCTCTAATTTAGCAGAATTCTACAATATGATCAACAAAACCCTAAATATATTAATACATTAAGCTTCTTGAGTGATTTGACACCCAACATGCCAGGAAAATATTTAATTTAAAAAAAATTAGCAAATAAAGAAAGTAATTAATGAGGAATATTAATATTTAAATCCCCCCTCTAATTTAGCAGAATTCTACAATATGATCAACAAGACTCTAAAAATATTAAATCATTCAGTTTCATGAGTGTTTTGACACCCAACATGCCAGGAAAATATTTAATTTAAAAAAAATTAGCAAATAAAGAAAGTATTTAATGAGGAATATTAATATTTAAATCCCCCCTCTAATTTAGTAGAATTCTACAATATGGTCAACAAATCCTAAAAAATATTAAATCATTCAGCTTCATGAGTGTTTTGACACCCAACATGCCAGGAAAATATTTAATTTGAAAAGAATTAGCAAATAAAGAAAGTATTTAATGAGGAATATTAATATTTAAATCCCCCCTCTAATTTAGCAGAATTCTACAATATGATCAACAAAACCCTAAATATATTAATACATTAAGCTTCTTGAGTGATTTGACACCCAACATGCCAGGAAAATATTTAATTTAAAAAAAATTAGCAAATAAAGAAAGTAATTAATGAGGAATATTAATAATTAAATCCCCCCTCTAATTTAGCAGAATTCTACAATATGATCAACAAGACTCTAAAAATATTAAATCATTCAGTTTCATGAGTGTTTTGACACCCAACATGCCAGGAAAATATTTAATTTAAAAAAAATTAGCAAATAAAGAAAGTATTTAATGAGGAATATTAATATTTAAATCCCCCCTCTAATTTAGTAGAATTCTACAATATGGTCAACAAATCCTAAAAAATATTAAATCATTCAGCTTCATGAGTGTTTTGACACCCAACATGCCAGGAAAATATTTAATTTGAAAAAAATTAGCAAATAAAGAAAGTATTTAATGAGGAATATTAATATTTAAATCCCCCCTCTAATTTAGCAGAATTCTACAATATGATCAACAACACCCAAAAAATATTAAATCATTCAGCTTCATGAGTGTTTTGAAACCCAACATGCCAGGAAAATAATTAATTTGAAAAAAATTAGCAAATAAAGAAAGTATTTAATGAGGAATATTTATATTTAAATCCCCCCTCTAATTTAGCAGAATTTTACAATATGATCAACAACACCCAAAAAATATTAAATCATTCAGCTTCATGAGTGTTTTGACACCCAACATGCCAGGAAAATATTGAATTTGAAAAAAATTAGCAAATAAAGAAAGTATTTAATGAGGAATATTAATATTTAAATCCCCCCTCTAATTTAGCAGAATTCTACAATATGATCAACAAAACCCTAAATATATTAATACATTAAGCTTCTTGAGTGATTTGACACCCAACATGCCAGGAAAATATTTAATTTAAAAAAAATTAGCAAATAATGAAAGTAAATAATGAGGAATATTAATATTTAAATCCCCCCTCTAATTTAGCAGAATTCTACAATATGATCAACAACACCCAAAAAATATTAAATCATTCAGTTTCATGAGTGTTTTGACACCCAACATGCCAGGAAAATATTTAATTTAAAAAAAATTAGCAAATAAAGGAAGTATTTAATGAGGAATATTAATATTTAAATCCCCCCTCTAATTTAGCAGAATTCTACAATATGATCAACAACACCCAAAAAATATTAAATCATTCAGCTTCATGAGTGTTTTGAAACCCAACATGCCAGGAAAATATTTAATTTGAAAAAAATTAGCAAATAAAGAAAGTATTTAATGAGGAATATTAATATTTAAATCCCCCCTCTAATTTAGCAGAATTTTACAATATGATCAACAACACCCAAAAAATATTAAATCATTCAGCTTCATGAGTGTTTTGACACCCAACATGCCAGGAAAATATTTAATTTAAAAAAAATTAGCAAATAAAGAAAGTATTTAATGAGGAATATTAATATTTAAATCCCCCCTCTAATTTAGCAGAATTCTACAATATGACCAACAAAACCCTAAATATATTAATACATTAAGCTTCTTGAGTGTTTTGACACCCAACATGCCAGGAAAATATTTAATTTAAAAAAAATTAGCAAATAAAGAATGTATTTAATGAGGAATATTAATATTTAAATCCCCCCTCTAATTTAGCAGAATTCTACAATATGATCAACAACACCCAAAAAATATTAAATCATTCAGCTTTATGAGTGTTTTGACACCTAACATGCCAGGAAAATATTTAATTTGAAAAAAATTAGCAAATAAAGAAAGTATTTAATGAGGAATATTAATATTTAAATCCCCCCTCTAATTTAGCAGAATTCTACAATATGATCAACAACACCCAAAAAATATTAAATCATTCAGCTTCATGAGTGTTTTGACACCCAACATGCCAGGAAAATATTTAATTTAAAAAAAATTAGCAAATAAAGAAAGTATTTAATGAGGAATATTAATATTTAAATCCCCCCTCTAATTTAGCAGAATTCTACAATATGATCAACAAAACCCTAAATATATTAATACATTAAGCTTCTTGAGTGATTTGACACCCAACATGCCAGGAAAATATTTAATTTAAAAAAAATTAGCAAATAAAGAAAGTAATTAATGAGGAATATTTATATTTAAATCCCCCCTCTAATTTAGCAGAATTCTACAATATGATCAACAAGACTCTAAAAATATTAAATCATTCAGTTTCATGAGTGTTTTGACACCCAACATGCCAGGAAAATATTTAATTTAAAAAAAATTAGCAAATAAAGAAAGTATTTAATGAGGAATATTAATATTTAAATCCCCCCTCTAATTTAGTAGAATTCTACAATATGGTCAACAAATCCTAAAAAATATTAAATCATTCAGCTTCATGAGTGTTTTGACACCCAACATGCCAGGAAAATATTTAATTTGAAAAGAATTAGCAAATAAAGAAAGTATTTAATGAGGAATATTAATATTTAAATCCCCCCTCTAATTTAGCAGAATTCTACAATATGATCAACAAAACCCTAAATATATTAATACATTAAGCTTCCTGAGTGATTTGACACCCAACATGCCAGGAAAATATTTAATTTAAATAAAATTAGCAAATAAAGAAAGTAATTAATGAGGAATATTAATAATTAAATCCCCCCTCTAATTTAGCAGAATTCTACAATATGATCAACAAGACTCTAAAAATATTAAATCATTCAGTTTCACGAGTGTTTTGACACCCAACATGCCAGGAAAATATTTAATTTAAAAAAAATTAGCAAATAAAGAAAGTATTTAATGAGGAATATTAATATTTAAATCCCCCCTCTAATTTAGTAGAATTCTACAATATGGTCAACAGATCCTAAAAAATATTAAATCATTCAGCTTCATGAGTGTTTTGACACCCAACATGCCAGGAAAATATTTAATTTGAAAAAAATTAGCAAATAAAGAAAGTATTTAATGAGGAATATTAATATTTAAATCCCCCCTCTAATTTAGCAGAATTCTACAATATGATCAACAACACCCAAAAAATATTAAATCATTCAGCTTCATGAGTGTTTTGAAACCCAACATGCCAGGAAAATAATTAATTTGAAAAAAATTAGCAAATAAAGAAAGTATTTAATGAGGTATATTAATATTTATATCCCCCCTCTAATTTAGCAGAATTCTACAATATGATAAACAAAACCCTAAATATATTAATACATTAAGCTTCTTGAGTGATTTGACACCCAACATGCCAGGAAAATATTTAATTTAAAAAAAATTAACAAATAAAGAAAGTATTTAATGAGGAATATTAATATTTAAATCCCCCCTCTAATTTAGTAGAATTCTACAATATGGTCAACAAATCCTAAAAAATATTAAATCATTCAGCTTCATGAGTGTTTTGAAACCCAACATGCCAGGAAAATAATTTATTTGAAAAAAATTAGCAAATAAAGAAAGTATTTAATGAGGAAAATTAATATTTAAATCCCCCCTCTAATTTAGCAGAATTCTACAATATGATCAACAAAACCCTAAATATATTAATACATTAAGCTTCTTGAGTGATTTGACATCCAACATGCCAGGAAAATATTTAATTTAAAAAAAATTAGCAAATAAAGAAAGTATTTAATGAGGAATATTAATATTTAAATCCCCCCTCTAATTTAGCAGAATTCTACAATATGATCAACAACACCCAAAAAATATTAAATCATTCAGCTTCATGAGTGTTTTGAAACCCAACATGCCAGGAAAATATTTAATTTAAAAAAAATTAGCAAATAAAGAATGTATTTAATGAGGAATATTAATATTTAAATCCCCCCTCTAATTTAGCAGAATTCTACAATATGATCAACAACACCCAAAAAATATTAAATCATTCAGCTTTATGAGTGTTTTGACACCTAACATGCCAGGAAAATATTTAATTTGAAAAAAATTAGCAAATAAAGAAAGTATTTAATGAGGAATATTAATATTTAAATCCCCCCTCTAATTTAGCAGAATTCTACAATATGATCAACAACACCCAAAAAATATTAAATCATTCAGCTTCATGAGTGTTTTGACACCCAACATGCCAGGAAAATATTTAATTTAAAAAAAATTAGCAAATAAAGAAAGTATTTAATGAGGAATATTAATATTTAAATCCCCCCTCTAATTTAGCAGAATTCTACAATATGATCAACAAAACCCTAAATATATTAATACATTAAGCTTCTTGAGTGATTTGACACCCAACATGCCAGGAAAATATTTAATTTAAAAAAAATTAGCAAATAAAGAAAGTAATTAATGAGGAATATTAATATTTAAATCCCCCCTCTAATTTAGCAGAATTCTACAATATGATCAACAAGACTCTAAAAATATTAAATCATTCAGTTTCATGAGTGTTTTGACACCCAACATGCCAGGAAAATATTTAATTTAAAAAAAATTAGCAAATAAAGAAAGTATTTAATGAGGAATATTAATATTTAAATCCCCCCTCTAATTTAGTAGAATTCTACAATATGGTCAACAAATCCTAAAAAATATTAAATCATTCAGCTTCATGAGTGTTTTGACACCCAACATGCCAGGAAAATATTTAATTTGAAAAGAATTAGCAAATAAAGAAAGTATTTAATGAGGAATATTAATATTTAAATCCCCCCTCTAATTTAGCAGAATTCTACAATATGATCAACAAAACCCTAAATATATTAATACATTAAGCTTCTTGAGTGATTTGACACCCAACATGCCAGGAAAATATTTAATTTAAAAAAAATTAGCAAATAAAGAAAGTAATTAATGAGGAATATTAATAATTAAATCCCCCCTCTAATTTAGCAGAATTCTACAATATGATCAACAAGACTCTAAAAATATTAAATCATTCAGTTTCATGAGTGTTTTGACACCCAACATGCCAGGAAAATATTTAATTTAAAAAAAATTAGCAAATAAAGAAAGTATTTAATGAGGAATATTAATATTTAAATCCCCCCTCTAATTTAGTAGAATTCTACAATATGGTCAACAAATCCTAAAAAATATTAAATCATTCAGCTTCATGAGTGTTTTGACACCCAACATGCCAGGAAAATATTTAATTTGAAAAAAATTAGCAAATAAAGAAAGTATTTAATGAGGAATATTAATATTTAAATCCCCCCTCTAATTTAGCAGAATTCTACAATATGATCAACAACACCCAAAAAATATTAAATCATTCAGCTTCATGAGTGTTTTGAAACCCAACATGCCAGGAAAATAATTAATTTGAAAAAAATTAGCAAATAAAGAAAGTATTTAATGAGGAATATTTATATTTAAATCCCCCCTCTAATTTAGCAGAATTTTACAATATGATCAACAACACCCAAAAAATATTAAATCATTCAGCTTCATGAGTGTTTTGACACCCAACATGCCAGGAAAATATTGAATTTGAAAAAAATTAGCAAATAAAGAAAGTATTTAATGAGGAATATTAATATTTAAATCCCCCCTCTAATTTAGCAGAATTCTACAATATGATCAACAAAACCCTAAATATATTAATACATTAAGCTTCTTGAGTGATTTGACACCCAACATGCCAGGAAAATATTTAATTTAAAAAAAATTAGCAAATAATGAAAGTAAATAATGAGGAATATTAATATTTAAATCCCCCCTCTAATTTAGCAGAATTCTACAATATGATCAACAACACCCAAAAAATATTAAATCATTCAGTTTCATGAGTGTTTTGACACCCAACATGCCAGGAAAATATTTAATTTAAAAAAAATTAGCAAATAAAGGAAGTATTTAATGAGGAATATTAATATTTAAATCCCCCCTCTAATTTAGCAGAATTCTACAATATGATCAACAACACCCAAAAAATATTAAATCATTCAGCTTCATGAGTGTTTTGAAACCCAACATGCCAGGAAAATATTTAATTTGAAAAAAATTAGCAAATAAAGAAAGTATTTAATGAGGAATATTAATATTTAAATCCCCCCTCTAATTTAGCAGAATTTTACAATATGATCAACAACACCCAAAAAATATTAAATCATTCAGCTTCATGAGTGTTTTGACACCCAACATGCCAGGAAAATATTTAATTTAAAAAAAATTAGCAAATAAAGAAAGTATTTAATGAGGAATATTAATATTTAAATCCCCCCTCTAATTTAGCAGAATTCTACAATATGACCAACAAAACCCTAAATATATTAATACATTAAGCTTCTTGAGTGTTTTGACACCCAACATGCCAGGAAAATATTTAATTTAAAAAAAATTAGCAAATAAAGAATGTATTTAATGAGGAATATTAATATTTAAATCCCCCCTCTAATTTAGCAGAATTCTACAATATGATCAACAACACCCAAAAAATATTAAATCATTCAGCTTTATGAGTGTTTTGACACCTAACATGCCAGGAAAATATTTAATTTGAAAAAAATTAGCAAATAAAGAAAGTATTTAATGAGGAATATTAATATTTAAATCCCCCCTCTAATTTAGCAGAATTCTACAATATGATCAACAACACCCAAAAAATATTAAATCATTCAGCTTCATGAGTGTTTTGACACCCAACATGCCAGGAAAATATTTAATTTAAAAAAAATTAGCAAATAAAGAAAGTATTTAATGAGGAATATTAATATTTAAATCCCCCCTCTAATTTAGCAGAATTCTACAATATGATCAACAAAACCCTAAATATATTAATACATTAAGCTTCTTGAGTGATTTGACACCCAACATGCCAGGAAAATATTTAATTTAAAAAAAATTAGCAAATAAAGAAAGTAATTAATGAGGAATATTTATATTTAAATCCCCCCTCTAATTTAGCAGAATTCTACAATATGATCAACAAGACTCTAAAAATATTAAATCATTCAGTTTCATGAGTGTTTTGACACCCAACATGCCAGGAAAATATTTAATTTAAAAAAAATTAGCAAATAAAGAAAGTATTTAATGAGGAATATTAATATTTAAATCCCCCCTCTAATTTAGTAGAATTCTACAATATGGTCAACAAATCCTAAAAAATATTAAATCATTCAGCTTCATGAGTGTTTTGACACCCAACATGCCAGGAAAATATTTAATTTGAAAAGAATTAGCAAATAAAGAAAGTATTTAATGAGGAATATTAATATTTAAATCCCCCCTCTAATTTAGCAGAATTCTACAATATGATCAACAAAACCCTAAATATATTAATACATTAAGCTTCCTGAGTGATTTGACACCCAACATGCCAGGAAAATATTTAATTTAAATAAAATTAGCAAATAAAGAAAGTAATTAATGAGGAATATTAATAATTAAATCCCCCCTCTAATTTAGCAGAATTCTACAATATGATCAACAAGACTCTAAAAATATTAAATCATTCAGTTTCACGAGTGTTTTGACACCCAACATGCCAGGAAAATATTTAATTTAAAAAAAATTAGCAAATAAAGAAAGTATTTAATGAGGAATATTAATATTTAAATCCCCCCTCTAATTTAGTAGAATTCTACAATATGGTCAACAGATCCTAAAAAATATTAAATCATTCAGCTTCATGAGTGTTTTGACACCCAACATGCCAGGAAAATATTTAATTTGAAAAAAATTAGCAAATAAAGAAAGTATTTAATGAGGAATATTAATATTTAAATCCCCCCTCTAATTTAGCAGAATTCTACAATATGATCAACAACACCCAAAAAATATTAAATCATTCAGCTTCATGAGTGTTTTGAAACCCAACATGCCAGGAAAATAATTAATTTGAAAAAAATTAGCAAATAAAGAAAGTATTTAATGAGGTATATTAATATTTATATCCCCCCTCTAATTTAGCAGAATTCTACAATATGATAAACAAAACCCTAAATATATTAATACATTAAGCTTCTTGAGTGATTTGACACCCAACATGCCAGGAAAATATTTAATTTAAAAAAAATTAACAAATAAAGAAAGTATTTAATGAGGAATATTAATATTTAAATCCCCCCTCTAATTTAGTAGAATTCTACAATATGGTCAACAAATCCTAAAAAATATTAAATCATTCAGCTTCATGAGTGTTTTGAAACCCAACATGCCAGGAAAATAATTTATTTGAAAAAAATTAGCAAATAAAGAAAGTATTTAATGAGGAAAATTAATATTTAAATCCCCCCTCTAATTTAGCAGAATTCTACAATATGATCAACAAAACCCTAAATATATTAATACATTAAGCTTCTTGAGTGATTTGACATCCAACATGCCAGGAAAATATTTAATTTAAAAAAAATTAGCAAATAAAGAAAGTATTTAATGAGGAATATTAATATTTAAATCCCCCCTCTAATTTAGCAGAATTCTACAATATGATCAACAACACCCAAAAAATATTAAATCATTCAGCTTAATGAGTGTTTTGACACCCAACATGCCAGGAAAATATTTAATTTGAAAAAAATTAGCAAATAAAGAAAGTATTTAATGAGGAATATTAATATTTAAATCCCCCCTCTAATTTAGCAGAATTCTACAATATGATCAACAACACCCAAAAAATATTAAATCATTCAGCTTCATGAGTGTTTTGAAACCCAACATGCCAGGAAAATAATTAATTTGAAAAAAATTAGCAAATAAAGAAAGTATTTAATGAGGAATATTTATATTTAAATCCCCCCTCTAATTTAGCAGAATTTTACAATATGATCAACAACACCCAAAAAATATTAAATCATTCAGCTTCATGAGTGTTTTGACACCCAACATGCCAGGAAAATATTTAATTTGAAAAAAATTAGCAAATAAAGAAAGTATTTAATGAGGAATATTAATATTTAAATCCCCCCTCTAATTTAGCAGAATTCTACAATATGATCAACAAAACCCTAAATATATTAATACATTAAGCTTCTTGAGTGATTTGACACCCAACATGCCAGGAAAATATTTAATTTAAAAAAAATTAGCAAATAATGAAAGTAAATAATGAGGAATATTAATATTTAAATCCCCCCTCTAATTTAGCAGAATTCTACAATATGATCAACAACACCCAAAAAATATTAAATCATTCAGTTTCATGAGTGTTTTGACACCCAACATGCCAGGAAAATATTTAATTTAAAAAAAATTAGCAAATAAAGAAAGTATTTAATGAGGAATATTAATATTTAAATCCCCCCTCTAATTTAGCAGAATTCTACAATATGATCAACAACACCCAAAAAATATTAAATCATTCAGCTTCATGAGTGTTTTGAAACCCAACATGCCAGGAAAATATTTAATTTGAAAAAAATTAGCAAATAAAGAAAGTATTTAATGAGGAATATTAATATTTAAATCCCCCCTCTAATTTAGCAGAATTTTACAATATGATCAACAACACCCAAAAAATATTAAATCATTCAGCTTCATGAGTGTTTTGACACCCAACATGCCAGGAAAATATTTAATTTAAAAAAAATTAGCAAATAAAGAAAGTATTTAATGAGGAATATTAATATTTAAATCCCCCCTCTAATTTAGCAGAATTCTACAATATGACCAACAAAACCCTAAATATATTAATACATTAAGCTTCTTGAGTGTTTTGACACCCAACATGCCAGGAAAATATTTAATTTAAAAAAAATTAGCAAATAAAGAATGTATTTAATGAGGAATATTAATATTTAAATCCCCCCTCTAATTTAGCAGAATTCTACAATATGATCAACAACACCCAAAAAATATTAAATCATTCAGCTTTATGAGTGTTTTGACACCTAACATGCCAGGAAAATATTTAATTTGAAAAAAATTAGCAAATAAAGAAAGTATTTAATGAGGAATATTAATATTTAAATCCCCCCTCTAATTTAGAAGAATTCTACAATATGGTCAACAAATCCTAAAAAATATTAAATCATTCAGCTTCATGAGTGTTTTGACACCCAACATGCCAGGAAAATATTTAATTTGAAAAGAAATAGCAAATAAAGAAAGTATTTAATGAGGAATATTAATATTTAAATCCCCCCTCTAATTTAGCAGAATTCTACAATATGATCAACAAAACCCTAAATATATTAATACATTAAGCTTCCTGAGTGATTTGACACCCAACATGCCAGGAAAATATTTAATTTAAATAAAATTAGCAAATAAAGAAAGTATTTAATGAGGAATATTAATATTTAAATCCCCCCTCTAATTTAGTAGAATTCTACAATATGGTCAACAGATCCTAAAAAATATTAAATCATTCAGCTTCATGAGTGTTTTGACACCCAACATGCCAGGAAAATATTTAATTTGAAAAAAATTAGCAAATAAAGAAAGTATTTAATGAGGAATATTAATATTTAAATCCCCCCTCTAATTTAGCAGAATTCTACAATATGATCAACAACACCCAAAAAATATTAAATCATTCAGCTTCATGAGTGTTTTGAAACCCAACATGCCAGGAAAATAATTAATTTGAAAAAAATTAGCAAATAAAGAAAGTATTTAATGAGGTATATTAATATTTATATCCCCCCTCTAAATTAGCAGAATTCTACAATATGATAAACAAAACCCTAAATATATTAATACATTAAGCTTCTTGAGTGATTTGACACCCAACATGCCAGGAAAATATTTAATTTAAAAAAAATTAACAAATAAAGAAAGTATTTAATGAGGAATATTAATATTTAAATCCCCCCTCTAATTTAGTAGAATTCTACAATATGGTCAACAAATCCTAAAAAATATTAAATCATTCAGCTTCATGAGTGTTTTGAAACCCAACATGCCAGGAAAATAATTTATTTGAAAAAAATTAGCAAATAAAGAAAGTATTTAATGAGGAAAATTAATATTTAAATCCCCCCTCTAATTTAGCAGAATTCTACAATATGATCAACAAAACCCTAAATATATTAATACATTAAGCTTCTTGAGTGATTTGACATCCAACATGCCAGGAAAATATTTAATTTAAAAAAAATTAGCAAATAAAGAAAGTATTTAATGAGGAATATTAATATTTAAATCCCCCCTCTAATTTAGCAGAATTCTACAATATGATCAACAACACCCAAAAAATATTAAATCATTCAGCTTAATGAGTGTTTTGAAACCCAACATGCCAGGAAAATATTTAATTTAAAAAAAATTAGCAAATAAAGAAAGTATTTAATGAGGAATATTAATATTTAAATCCCCCCTCTAATTTAGTAGAATTCTACAATATGGTCAACAGATCCTAAAAAATATTAAATCATTCAGCTTCATGAGTGTTTTGACACCCAACATGCCAGGAAAATATTTAATTTGAAAAAAATTAGCAAATAAAGAAAGTATTTAATGAGGAATATTAATATTTAAATCCCCCCTCTAATTTAGCAGAATTCTACAATATGATCAACAACACCCAAAAAATATTAAATCATTCAGCTTCATGAGTGTTTTGAAACCCAACATGCCAGGAAAATAATTAATTTGAAAAAAATTAGCAAATAAAGAAAGTATTTAATGAGGTATATTAATATTTATATCCCCCCTCTAATTTAGCAGAATTCTACAATATGATAAACAAAACCCTAAATATATTAATACATTAAGCTTCTTGAGTGATTTGACACCCAACATGCCAGGAAAATATTTAATTTAAAAAAAATTAACAAATAAAGAAAGTATTTAATGAGGAATATTAATATTTAAATCCCCCCTCTAATTTAGTAGAATTCTACAATATGGTCAACAAATCCTAAAAAATATTAAATCATTCAGCTTCATGAGTGTTTTGAAACCCAACATGCCAGGAAAATAATTTATTTGAAAAAAATTAGCAAATAAAGAAAGTATTTAATGAGGAAAATTAATATTTAAATCCCCCCTCTAATTTAGCAGAATTCTACAATATGATCAACAAAACCCTAAATATATTAATACATTAAGCTTCTTGAGTGATTTGACATCCAACATGCCAGGAAAATATTTAATTTAAAAAAAATTAGCAAATAAAGAAAGTATTTAATGAGGAATATTAATATTTAAATCCCCCCTCTAATTTAGCAGAATTCTACAATATGATCAACAACACCCAAAAAATATTAAATCATTCAGCTTAATGAGTGTTTTGACACCCAACATGCCAGGAAAATATTTAATTTGAAAAAAATTAGCAAATAAAGAAAGTATTTAATGAGGAATATTAATATTTAAATCCCACCTCTAATTTAGCAGAATTCTACAATATGATCAACAACACCCAAAAAATATTAAATCATTCAGCTTCATGAGTGTTTTGAAACCCAACATGCCAGGAAAATAATTAATTTGAAAAAAATTAGCAAATAAAGAAAGTATTTAATGAGGAATATTTATATTTAAATCCCCCCTCTAATTTAGCAGAATTTTACAATATGATCAACAACACCCAAAAAATATTAAATCATTCAGCTTCATGAGTGTTTTGACACCCAACATGCCAGGAAAATATTTAATTTGAAAAAAATTAGCAAATAAAGAAAGTATTTAATGAGGAATATTAATATTTAAATCCCCCCTCTAATTTAGCAGAATTCTACAATATGATCAACAAAACCCTAAATATATTAATACATTAAGCTTCTTGAGTGATTTGACACCCAACATGCCAGGAAAATATTTAATTTAAAAAAAATTAGCAAATAATGAAAGTAAATAATGAGGAATATTAATATTTAAATCCCCCCTCTAATTTAGCAGAATTCTACAATATGATCAACAACACCCAAAAAATATTAAATCATTCAGTTTCATGAGTGTTTTGACACCCAACATGCCAGGAAAATATTTAATTTAAAAAAAATTAGCAAATAAAGAAAGTATTTAATGAGGAATATTAATATTTAAATCCCCCCTCTAATTTAGTAGAATTCTACAATATGGTCAACAGATCCTAAAAAATATTAAATCATTCAGCTTCATGAGTGTTTTGACACCCAACATGCCAGGAAAATATTTAATTTGAAAAAAATTAGCAAATAAAGAAAGTATTTAATGAGGAATATTAATATTTAAATCCCCCCTCTAATTTAGCAGAATTCTACAATATGATCAACAACACCCAAAAAATATTAAATCATTCAGCTTCATGAGTGTTTTGAAACCCAACATGCCAGGAAAATAATTAATTTGAAAAAAATTAGCAAATAAAGAAAGTATTTAATGAGGTATATTAATATTTATATCCCCCCTCTAATTTAGCAGAATTCTACAATATGATAAACAAAACCCTAAATATATTAATACATTAAGCTTCTTGAGTGATTTGACACCCAACATGCCAGGAAAATATTTAATTTAAAAAAAATTAACAAATAAAGAAAGTATTTAATGAGGAATATTAATATTTAAATCCCCCCTCTAATTTAGTAGAATTCTACAATATGGTCAACAAATCCTAAAAAATATTAAATCATTCAGCTTCATGAGTGTTTTGAAACCCAACATGCCAGGAAAATAATTTATTTGAAAAAAATTAGCAAATAAAGAAAGTATTTAATGAGGAAAATTAATATTTAAATCCCCCCTCTAATTTAGCAGAATTCTACAATATGATCAACAAAACCCTAAATATATTAATACATTAAGCTTCTTGAGTGATTTGACATCCAACATGCCAGGAAAATATTTAATTTAAAAAAAATTAGCAAATAAAGAAAGTATTTAATGAGGAATATTAATATTTAAATCCCCCCTCTAATTTAGCAGAATTCTACAATATGATCAACAACACCCAAAAAATATTAAATCATTCAGCTTAATGAGTGTTTTGACACCCAACATGCCAGGAAAATATTTAATTTGAAAAAAATTAGCAAATAAAGAAAGTATTTAATGAGGAATATTAATATTTAAATCCCCCCTCTAATTTAGCAGAATTCTACAATATGATCAACAACACCCAAAAAATATTAAATCATTCAGCTTCATGAGTGTTTTGAAACCCAACATGCCAGGAAAATAATTAATTTGAAAAAAATTAGCAAATAAAGAAAGTATTTAATGAGGAATATTTATATTTAAATCCCCCCTCTAATTTAGCAGAATTTTACAATATGATCAACAACACCCAAAAAATATTAAATCATTCAGCTTCATGAGTGTTTTGACACCCAACATGCCAGGAAAATATTTAATTTGAAAAAAATTAGCAAATAAAGAAAGTATTTAATGAGGAATATTAATATTTAAATCCCCCCTCTAATTTAGCAGAATTCTACAATATGATCAACAAAACCCTAAATATATTAATACATTAAGCTTCTTGAGTGATTTGACACCCAACATGCCAGGAAAATATTTAATTTAAAAAAAATTAGCAAATAATGAAAGTAAATAATGAGGAATATTAATATTTAAATCCCCCCTCTAATTTAGCAGAATTCTACAATATGATCAACAACACCCAAAAAATATTAAATCATTCAGTTTCATGAGTGTTTTGACACCCAACATGCCAGGAAAATATTTAATTTAAAAAAAATTAGCAAATAAAGAAAGTATTTAATGAGGAATATTAATATTTAAATCCCCCCTCTAATTTAGCAGAATTCTACAATATGATCAACAACACCCAAAAAATATTAAATCATTCAGCTTCATGAGTGTTTTGAAACCCAACATGCCAGGAAAATATTTAATTTGAAAAAAATTAGCAAATAAAGAAAGTATTTAATGAGGAATATTAATATTTAAATCCCCCCTCTAATTTAGCAGAATTTTACAATATGATCAACAACACCCAAAAAATATTAAATCATTCAGCTTCATGAGTGTTTTGACACCCAACATGCCAGGAAAATATTTAATTTAAAAAAAATTAGCAAATAAAGAAAGTATTTAATGAGGAATATTAATATTTAAATCCCCCCTCTAATTTAGCAGAATTCTACAATATGACCAACAAAACCCTAAATATATTAATACATTAAGCTTCTTGAGTGTTTTGACACCCAACATGCCAGGAAAATATTTAATTTAAAAAAAATTAGCAAATAAAGAATGTATTTAATGAGGAATATTAATATTTAAATCCCCCCTCTAATTTAGCAGAATTCTACAATATGATCAACAACACCCAAAAAATATTAAATCATTCAGCTTTATGAGTGTTTTGACACCTAACATGCCAGGAAAATATTTAATTTGAAAAAAATTAGCAAATAAAGAAAGTATTTAATGAGGAATATTAATATTTAAATCCCCCCTCTAATTTAGTAGAATTCTACAATATGGTCAACAAATCCTAAAAAATATTAAATCATTCAGCTTCATGAGTGTTTTGACACCCAACATGCCAGGAAAATATTTAATTTGAAAAGAAATAGCAAATAAAGAAAGTATTTAATGAGGAATATTAATATTTAAATCCCCCCTCTAATTTAGCAGAATTCTACAATATGATCAACAAAACCCTAAATATATTAATACATTAAGCTTCCTGAGTGATTTGACACCCAACATGCCAGGAAAATATTTAATTTAAATAAAATTAGCAAATAAAGAAAGTATTTAATGAGGAATATTAATATTTAAATCCCCCCTCTAATTTAGTAGAATTCTACAATATGGTCAACAGATCCTAAAAAATATTAAATCATTCAGCTTCATGAGTGTTTTGACACCCAACATGCCAGGAAAATATTTAATTTGAAAAAAATTAGCAAATAAAGAAAGTATTTAATGAGGAATATTAATATTTAAATCCCCCCTCTAATTTAGCAGAATTCTACAATATGATCAACAACACCCAAAAAATATTAAATCATTCAGCTTCATGAGTGTTTTGAAACCCAACATGCCAGGAAAATAATTAATTTGAAAAAAATTAGCAAATAAAGAAAGTATTTAATGAGGTATATTAATATTTATATCCCCCCTCTAAATTAGCAGAATTCTACAATATGATAAACAAAACCCTAAATATATTAATACATTAAGCTTCTTGAGTGATTTGACACCCAACATGCCAGGAAAATATTTAATTTAAAAAAAATTAACAAATAAAGAAAGTATTTAATGAGGAATATTAATATTTAAATCCCCCCTCTAATTTAGTAGAATTCTACAATATGGTCAACAAATCCTAAAAAATATTAAATCATTCAGCTTCATGAGTGTTTTGAAACCCAACATGCCAGGAAAATAATTTATTTGAAAAAAATTAGCAAATAAAGAAAGTATTTAATGAGGAAAATTAATATTTAAATCCCCCCTCTAATTTAGCAGAATTCTACAATATGATCAACAAAACCCTAAATATATTAATACATTAAGCTTCTTGAGTGATTTGACATCCAACATGCCAGGAAAATATTTAATTTAAAAAAAATTAGCAAATAAAGAAAGTATTTAATGAGGAATATTAATATTTAAATCCCCCCTCTAATTTAGCAGAATTCTACAATATGATCAACAACACCCAAAAAATATTAAATCATTCAGCTTAATGAGTGTTTTGAAACCCAACATGCCAGGAAAATATTTAATTTAAAAAAAATTAGCAAATAAAGAAAGTATTTAATGAGGAATATTAATATTTAAATCCCCCCTCTAATTTAGTAGAATTCTACAATATGGTCAACAGATCCTAAAAAATATTAAATCATTCAGCTTCATGAGTGTTTTGACACCCAACATGCCAGGAAAATATTTAATTTGAAAAAAATTAGCAAATAAAGAAAGTATTTAATGAGGAATATTAATATTTAAATCCCCCCTCTAATTTAGCAGAATTCTACAATATGATCAACAACACCCAAAAAATATTAAATCATTCAGCTTCATGAGTGTTTTGAAACCCAACATGCCAGGAAAATAATTAATTTGAAAAAAATTAGCAAATAAAGAAAGTATTTAATGAGGTATATTAATATTTATATCCCCCCTCTAATTTAGCAGAATTCTACAATATGATAAACAAAACCCTAAATATATTAATACATTAAGCTTCTTGAGTGATTTGACACCCAACATGCCAGGAAAATATTTAATTTAAAAAAAATTAACAAATAAAGAAAGTATTTAATGAGGAATATTAATATTTAAATCCCCCCTCTAATTTAGTAGAATTCTACAATATGGTCAACAAATCCTAAAAAATATTAAATCATTCAGCTTCATGAGTGTTTTGAAACCCAACATGCCAGGAAAATAATTTATTTGAAAAAAATTAGCAAATAAAGAAAGTATTTAATGAGGAAAATTAATATTTAAATCCCCCCTCTAATTTAGCAGAATTCTACAATATGATCAACAAAACCCTAAATATATTAATACATTAAGCTTCTTGAGTGATTTGACATCCAACATGCCAGGAAAATATTTAATTTAAAAAAAATTAGCAAATAAAGAAAGTATTTAATGAGGAATATTAATATTTAAATCCCCCCTCTAATTTAGCAGAATTCTACAATATGATCAACAACACCCAAAAAATATTAAATCATTCAGCTTAATGAGTGTTTTGACACCCAACATGCCAGGAAAATATTTAATTTGAAAAAAATTAGCAAATAAAGAAAGTATTTAATGAGGAATATTAATATTTAAATCCCACCTCTAATTTAGCAGAATTCTACAATATGATCAACAACACCCAAAAAATATTAAATCATTCAGCTTCATGAGTGTTTTGAAACCCAACATGCCAGGAAAATAATTAATTTGAAAAAAATTAGCAAATAAAGAAAGTATTTAATGAGGAATATTTATATTTAAATCCCCCCTCTAATTTAGCAGAATTTTACAATATGATCAACAACACCCAAAAAATATTAAATCATTCAGCTTCATGAGTGTTTTGACACCCAACATGCCAGGAAAATATTTAATTTGAAAAAAATTAGCAAATAAAGAAAGTATTTAATGAGGAATATTAATATTTAAATCCCCCCTCTAATTTAGCAGAATTCTACAATATGATCAACAAAACCCTAAATATATTAATACATTAAGCTTCTTGAGTGATTTGACACCCAACATGCCAGGAAAATATTTAATTTAAAAAAAATTAGCAAATAATGAAAGTAAATAATGAGGAATATTAATATTTAAATCCCCCCTCTAATTTAGCAGAATTCTACAATATGATCAACAACACCCAAAAAATATTAAATCATTCAGTTTCATGAGTGTTTTGACACCCAACATGCCAGGAAAATATTTAATTTAAAAAAAATTAGCAAATAAAGAAAGTATTTAATGAGGAATATTAATATTTAAATCCCCCCTCTAATTTAGCAGAATTCTACAATATGATCAACAACACCCAAAAAATATTAAATCATTCAGCTTCATGAGTGTTTTGAAACCCAACATGCCAGGAAAATATTTAATTTGAAAAAAATTAGCAAATAAAGAAAGTATTTAATGAGGAATATTAATATTTAAATCCCCCCTCTAATTTAGCAGAATTTTACAATATGATCAACAACACCCAAAAAATATTAAATCATTCAGCTTCATGAGTGTTTTGACACCCAACATGCCAGGAAAATATTTAATTTAAAAAAAATTAGCAAATAAAGAAAGTATTTAATGAGGAATATTAATATTTAAATCCCCCCTCTAATTTAGCAGAATTCTACAATATGACCAACAAAACCCTAAATATATTAATACATTAAGCTTCTTGAGTGTTTTGACACCCAACATGCCAGGAAAATATTTAATTTAAAAAAAATTAGCAAATAAAGAATGTATTTAATGAGGAATATTAATATTTAAATCCCCCCTCTAATTTAGCAGAATTCTACAATATGATCAACAACACCCAAAAAATATTAAATCATTCAGCTTTATGAGTGTTTTGACACCTAACATGCCAGGAAAATATTTAATTTGAAAAAAATTAGCAAATAAAGAAAGTATTTAATGAGGAATATTAATATTTAAATCCCCCCTCTAATTTAGTAGAATTCTACAATATGGTCAACAAATCCTAAAAAATATTAAATCATTCAGCTTCATGAGTGTTTTGACACCCAACATGCCAGGAAAATATTTAATTTGAAAAGAAATAGCAAATAAAGAAAGTATTTAATGAGGAATATTAATATTTAAATCCCCCCTCTAATTTAGCAGAATTCTACAATATGATCAACAAAACCCTAAATATATTAATACATTAAGCTTCCTGAGTGATTTGACACCCAACATGCCAGGAAAATATTTAATTTAAATAAAATTAGCAAATAAAGAAAGTATTTAATGAGGAATATTAATATTTAAATCCCCCCTCTAATTTAGTAGAATTCTACAATATGGTCAACAGATCCTAAAAAATATTAAATCATTCAGCTTCATGAGTGTTTTGACACCCAACATGCCAGGAAAATATTTAATTTGAAAAAAATTAGCAAATAAAGAAAGTATTTAATGAGGAATATTAATATTTAAATCCCCCCTCTAATTTAGCAGAATTCTACAATATGATCAACAACACCCAAAAAATATTAAATCATTCAGCTTCATGAGTGTTTTGAAACCCAACATGCCAGGAAAATAATTAATTTGAAAAAAATTAGCAAATAAAGAAAGTATTTAATGAGGTATATTAATATTTATATCCCCCCTCTAAATTAGCAGAATTCTACAATATGATAAACAAAACCCTAAATATATTAATACATTAAGCTTCTTGAGTGATTTGACACCCAACATGCCAGGAAAATATTTAATTTAAAAAAAATTAACAAATAAAGAAAGTATTTAATGAGGAATATTAATATTTAAATCCCCCCTCTAATTTAGTAGAATTCTACAATATGGTCAACAAATCCTAAAAAATATTAAATCATTCAGCTTCATGAGTGTTTTGAAACCCAACATGCCAGGAAAATAATTTATTTGAAAAAAATTAGCAAATAAAGAAAGTATTTAATGAGGAAAATTAATATTTAAATCCCCCCTCTAATTTAGCAGAATTCTACAATATGATCAACAAAACCCTAAATATATTAATACATTAAGCTTCTTGAGTGATTTGACATCCAACATGCCAGGAAAATATTTAATTTAAAAAAAATTAGCAAATAAAGAAAGTATTTAATGAGGAATATTAATATTTAAATCCCCCCTCTAATTTAGCAGAATTCTACAATATGATCAACAACACCCAAAAAATATTAAATCATTCAGCTTAATGAGTGTTTTGAAACCCAACATGCCAGGAAAATATTTAATTTAAAAAAAATTAGCAAATAAAGAAAGTATTTAATGAGGAATATTAATATTTAAATCCCCCCTCTAATTTAGCAGAATTCTACAATATGATCAACAAAACCCTAAATATATTAATACATTAAGCTTCTTGAGTGTTTTGACACCCAACATGCCAGGAAAATATTTAATTTAAAAAAAATTAGCAAATAAAGAAAGTATTTAATGAGGAATATTAATATTTAAATCCCCCCTCTAATTTAGCAGAATTCTACAATATGATCAACAAAACCCAAAATATATTAAATCATTCAGCTTCATGAGTGTTTTGACTCCCAACATGCCAGGAAAATATTTAATTTAAAAAAAAATTAGCAAATAAAGAAAGTATTTAATGAGGAATATTAATATTTAAATCCCCCCTCTAATTTAGCAGAATTCTACAATATGATCAACAAAACCCTAAATATATTAATACATTAAGCTTCTTGAGTGTTTTGACACCCAACATGCCTGGAAAATATTTAATTTAAAAAAAATTAGCAAATAAGGAAAGTATTTAATGAGGAATATTAATATTTAAATCCCCCCTCTAATTTAGCAGAATTCTACAATATGACCAACAAAACCCAAAAAATATTAAATCATTCAGCTTCATGAGTGTTTTAACACCCAACATGCCTGGAAAATATTTAATTTAAAAAAAATTAGCAAATAAGGAAAGTATTTAATGAGGAATATTAATATTTAAATCCCCCCTCTAATTTAGCAGAATTCTACAATATGATCAACAAAACCCTAAATATATTAATACATTAAGCTTCTTGAGTGTTTTGACACCCAACATGCCTGGAAAATATTTAATTTAAAAAAAATTAGCAAATAAGGAAAGTATTTAATGAGGAATATAAATATTTAAATCCCCCCTCTAATTTAGCAGAATTCTACAATATGATCAACAAAACCCTAAATATATTAATACATTAAGCTTCATGAGTGTTTTGACACCCAACATGCCAGGAAAATATTTAATTTAGAAAAAATTAGCAAATAAAGAAAGTATTTAATGAGGAATATTAATATTTAAATCCCCCCTCTAATTTAGCAGAATTCTACAATATGATCAACAAAACCCTAAATATATTAATACATTAAGCTTCTTGAGTGTTTTGACACCCAACATGCCTGGAAAATATTTAATTTAAAAAAAATTAGCAAATAAGGAAAGTATTTAATGAGGAATATTAATTTTTAAATCCCCCCTCTAATTTAGCAGAATTCTACAATATGATCAACAAAACCCTAAATATATAATTACATTAAGCTTCATGAGTGTTTTGACACCCAACATGCCTGGAAAATATTTAATTTAAAAAAAATTAGCAAATAAGGAAAGTATTTAATGAGGAATATTAATATTTAAATCCCCCCTCTAATTTAGCAGAATTCTACAATATGACCAACAAAACCCAAAAAATATTAAATCATTCAGCTTCATGAGTGTTTTGACACCCAACATGCCAGGAAAATATTTAATTTAAAAAAAATTAGCAAATAAAGAAAGTATTTAATGAGGAATATTAATATTTAAATCCCCCCTCTAATTTAGCAGAATTCTACAATATGATCAACAAAACCCTAAATATATTAATACATTAAGCTTCTTGAGTGTTTTGACACCCAACATGCCTGGAAAATATTTAATTTAAAAAAAATTAGCAAATAAGGAAAGTATTTAATGAGGAATATTAATATTTAAATCCCCCCTCTAATTTAGCAGAATTCTACAATATGATCAACAAAACCCTAAATATATTAATACATTAAGCTTCTTGAGTGTTTTGACACCCAACATGCCTGGAAAATATTTAATTTAAAAAAAATTAGCAAATAAGGAAAGTATTTAATGAGGAATATTAATATTTAAATCCCCCCTCTAATTTAGCAGAATTCTACAATATGACCAACAAAACCCAAAAAATATTAAATCATTCAGCTTCATGAGTGTTTTAACACCCAACATGCCTGGAAAATATTTAATTTAAAAAAAATTAGCAAATAAGGAAAGTATTTAATGAGGAATATTAATATTTAAATCCCCCCTCTAATTTAGCAGAATTCTACAATATGATCAACAAAACCCTAAATATATTAATACATTAAGCTTCTTGAGTGTTTTGACACCCAACATGCCTGGAAAATATTTAATTTAAAAAAAATTAGCAAATAAGGAAAGTATTTAATGAGGAATATAAATATTTAAATCCCCCCTCTAATTTAGCAGAATTCTACAATATGATCAACAAAACCCTAAATATATTAATACATTAGGCTTCTTGAGTGTTTTGACACCCAACATGCCAGGAAAATATTTAATTTAAAAAAAATTAGCAAATAAAGAAAGTATTTAATGAGGAATATTAATATTTAAATCCCCCCTCTAATTTAGCAGAATTCTACAATATGATCAACAAAACCCAAAATATATTAAATCATTCAGCTTCATGAGTGTTTTGACACCCAACATGCCAGGAAAATATTTAATTTGAAAAAAATTTGCAAATAAAGAAAGTATTTAATGAGGAATATTAATATTTAAATCCCCCCTCTAATTTAGCAGAATTCTACAATATGATCAACAAAACCCAAAATATATTAAATCATTCAGCTTCATGAGTGTTTTGACTCCCAACATGCCAGGAAAATATTTAATTTAAAAAAAAATTAGCAAATAAAGAAAGTATTTAATGAGGAATATTAATATTTAAATCCCCCCTCTAATTTAGCAGAATTCTACAATATGATCAACAAAACCCTAAATATATTAATACATTAAGCTTCATGAGTGTTTTGACACCCAACATGCCAGGAAAATATTTAATTTAGAAAAAATTAGCAAATAAAGAAAGTATTTAATGAGGAATATTAATATTTAAATCCCCCCTCTAATTTAGCAGAATTCTACAATATGATCAACAAAACCCTAAATATATTAATACATTAAGCTTCTTGAGTGTTTTGACACCCAACATGCCTGGAAAATATTTAATTTAAAAAAAATTAGCAAATAAGGAAAGTATTTAATGAGGAATATTAATTTTTAAATCCCCCCTCTAATTTAGCAGAATTCTACAATATGATCAACAAAACCCTAAATATATAATTACATTAAGCTTCATGAGTGTTTTGACACCCAACATGCCAGGAAAATATTTAATTAAAAAAAAATTAGCAAATAAAGAAAGTATTTAATGAGGAATATTAATATTTAAATCCCCCCTCTAATTTAGCAGAATTCTACAATATGATCAACAAAACCCTAAATATATTAATACATTAGGCTTCTTGAGTGTTTTGACACCCAACATGCCAGGAAAATATTTAATTTAAAAAAAATTAGCAAATAAAGAAAGTATTTAATGAGGAATATTAATATTTAAATCCCCCCTCTAATTTAGCAGAATTCTACAATATGATCAACAAAACCCTAAATATATTAATACATTAAGCTTCTTGAGTGTTTTGACACCCAACATGCCTGGAAAATATTTAATTTAAAAAAAATTAGCAAATAAGGAAAGTATTTAATGAGGAATATTAATATTTAAATCCCCCCTCTAATTTAGCAGAATTCTACAATATGACCAACAAAACCCAAAAAATATTAAATCATTCAGCTTCATGAGTGTTTTGACACCCAACATGCCAGGAAAATATTTAATTTAAAAAAAATTAGCAAATAAAGAAAGTATTTAATGAGGAATATTAATATTTAAATCCCCCCTCTAATTTAGCAGAATTCTACAATATGATCAACAAAACCCTAAATATATTAATACATTAAGCTTCTTGAGTGTTTTGACACCCAACATGCCTGGAAAATATTTAATTTAAAAAAAATTAGCAAATAAGGAAAGTATTTAATGAGGAATATTAATATTTAAATCCCCCCTCTAATTTAGCAGAATTCTACAATATGATCAACAAAACCCTAAATATATAATTACATTAAGCTTCTTGAGTGTTTTGACACCCAACATGCCTGGAAAATATTTAATTTAAAAAAAATTAGCAAATAAAGAAAGTATTTAATCAGGAATATTAATATTTAAATCCCCCCTCTAATTTAGCAGAATTCTACAATATGATCAACAAAACCCAAAAAATTTTAAATCATTCAGCTTCATGAGTGTTTTGACACCCAACATGCCAGGAAAATATTTAATTTGAAAAAAATTAGCAAATAAAGAAAGTATTTAATGAGGAATATTAATATTTAAATCCCCCCTCTAATTTAGCAGAATTCTACAATATGATCAACAAAACCCTAAATATATTAATACATTAAGCTTCTTGAGTGTTTTGACACTCAACATGCCTGGAAAATATTTAATTTAAAAAAAATTAGCAAATAAGGAAAGTATTTAATGAGGAATATTAATATTTAAATCCCCCCTCTAATTTAGCAGAATTCTACAATATGATCAACAAAACCCTAAATATATAATTACATTGAGCTTCATGAGTGTGTTGACACCCAACATGCCAGGAAAATATTTAATTTAAAAAAAATTAGCAAATAAAGAAAGTATTTAATGAGGAATATTAATATTTAAATCCCCCCTCTAATTTAGCAGAATTCTACAATATGATCAACAAAACCCTAAATATATTTATACATTAAGCTTCTTGAGTGTTTTGACACCCAACATGCCTGGAAAATATTTAATTTAAAAAAAATTAGCAAATAAGGAAAGTATTTAATGAGGAATATTAATATTTAAATCCCCCCTCTAATTTAGCAGAATTCTACAATATGACCAACAAAACCCAAAAAATATTAAATCATTCAGCTTCATGAGTGTTTTAACACCCAACATGCCTGGAAAATATTTAATTTAAAAAAAATTAGCAAATAAGGAAAGTATTTAATGAGGAATATTAATATTTAAATCCCCCCTCTAATTTAGCAGAATTCTACAATATGATCAACAAAACCCTAAATATATTAATACATTAAGCTTCTTGAGTGTTTTGACACCCAACATGCCTGGAAAATATTTAATTTAAAAAAAATTAGCAAATAAGGAAAGTATTTAATGAGGAATATTAATATTTAAATCCCCCCTCTAATTTAGCAGAATTCTACAATATGATCAACAAAACCCTAAATATATTAATACATTAGGCTTCTTGAGTGTTTTGACACCCAACATGCCAGGAAAATATTTAATTAAAAAAAAATTAGCAAATAAAGAAAGTATTTAATGAGGAATATTAATATTTAAATCCCCCCTCTAATTTAGCAGAATTCTACAATATGATCAACAAAACCCAAAATATAATAAATCATTCAGCTTCATGAGTGTTTTGACACCCAACATGCCAGGAAAATATTTAATTTGAAAAAAATTAGCAAATAAAGAAAGTATTTAATGAGGAATATTAATATTTAAATCCCCCCTCTAATTTAGCAGAATTCTACAATATGATCAACAAAACCCAAAATATATTAAATCATTCAGCTTCATGAGTGTTTTGACTCCCAACATGCCAGGAAAATATTTAATTTAAAAAAAAATTAGCAAATAAAGAAAGTATTTAATGAGGAATATTAATATTTAAATCCCCCCTCTAATTTAGCAGAATTCTACAATATGATCAACAAAACCCTAAATATATAATTACATTAAGCTTCTTGAGTGTTTTGACACCCAACATGCCTGGAAAATATTTAATTTAAAAAAAATTAGCAAATAAAGAAAGTATTTAATCAGGAATATTAATATTTAAATCCCCCCTCTAATTTAGCAGAATTCTACAATATGATGAACAAAACCCAAAAAATTTTAAATCATTCAGCTTCATGAGTGTTTTGACACCCAACATGCCAGGAAAATATTTAATTTGAAAAAAATTAGCAAATAAAGAAAGTATTTAATGAGGAATATTAATATTTAAATCCCCCCTCTAATTTAGCAGAATTCTACAATATGATCAACAAAACCCTAAATATATTAATACATTAAGCTTCTTGAGTGTTTTGACACTCAACATGCCTGGAAAATATTTAATTTAAAAAAAATTAGCAAATAAGGAAAGTATTTAATGAGGAATATTAATATTTAAATCCCCCCTCTAATTTAGCAGAATTCTACAATATGATCAACAAAACCCTAAATATATAATTACATTGAGCTTCATGAGTGTGTTGACACCCAACATGCCAGGAAAATATTTAATTTAAAAAAAATTAGCAAATAAAGAAAGTATTTAATGAGGAATATTAATATTTAAATCCCCCCTCTAATTTAGCAGAATTCTACAATATGATCAACAAAACCCTAAATATATTTATACATTAAGCTTCTTGAGTGTTTTGACACCCAACATGCCTGGAAAATATTTAATTTAAAAAAAATTAGCAAATAAGGAAAGTATTTAATGAGGAATATTAATATTTAAATCCCCCCTCTAATTTAGCAGAATTCTACAATATGACCAACAAAACCCAAAAAATATTAAATCATTCAGCTTCATGAGTGTTTTAACACCCAACATGCCTGGAAAATATTTAATTTAAAAAAAATTAGCAAATAAGGAAAGTATTTAATGAGGAATATTAATATTTAAATCCCCCCTCTAATTTAGCAGAATTCTACAATATGATCAACAAAACCCTAAATATATTAATACATTAAGCTTCTTGAGTGTTTTGACACCCAACATGCCTGGAAAATATTTAATTTAAAAAAAATTAGCAAATAAGGAAAGTATTTAATGAGGAATATTAATATTTAAATCCCCCCTCTAATTTAGCAGAATTCTACAATATGATCAACAAAACCCTAAATATATTAATACATTAGGCTTCTTGAGTGTTTTGACACCCAACATGCCAGGAAAATATTTAATTAAAAAAAAATTAGCAAATAAAGAAAGTATTTAATGAGGAATATTAATATTTAAATCCCCCCTCTAATTTAGCAGAATTCTACAATATGATCAACAAAACCCAAAATATAATAAATCATTCAGCTTCATGAGTGTTTTGACACCCAACATGCCAGGAAAATATTTAATTTGAAAAAAATTAGCAAATAAAGAAAGTATTTAATGAGGAATATTAATATTTAAATCCCCCCTCTAATTTAGCAGAATTCTACAATATGATCAACAAAACCCTAAATATATTAATACATTAAGCTTCATGAGTGTTTTGACACCCAACATGCCAGGAAAATATTTAATTTAGAAAAAATTAGCAAATAAAGAAAGTATTTAATGAGGAATATTAATATTTAAATCCCCCCTCTAATTTAGCAGAATTCTACAATATGATCAACAAAACCCTAAATATATTAATACATTAAGCTTCTTGAGTGTTTTGACACCCAACATGCCTGGAAAATATTTAATTTAAAAAAAATTAGCAAATAAGGAAAGTATTTAATGAGGAATATTAATTTTTAAATCCCCCCTCTAATTTAGCAGAATTCTACAATATGATCAACAAAACCCTAAATATATAATTACATTAAGCTTCATGAGTGTTTTGACACCCAACATGCCAGGAAAATATTTAATTAAAAAAAAATTAGCAAATAAAGAAAGTATTTAATGAGGAATATTAATATTTAAATCCCCCCTCTAATTTAGCAGAATTCTACAATATGATCAACAAAACCCTAAATATATTAATACATTAGGCTTCTTGAGTGTTTTGACACCCAACATGCCAGGAAAATATTTAATTTAAAAAAAATTAGCAAATAAAGAAAGTATTTAATGAGGAATATTAATATTTAAATCCCCCCTCTAATTTAGCAGAATTCTACAATATGATCAACAAAACCCTAAATATATTAATACATTAAGCTTCTTGAGTGTTTTGACACCCAACATGCCTGGAAAATATTTAATTTAAAAAAAATTAGCAAATAAGGAAAGTATTTAATGAGGAATATTAATATTTAAATCCCCCCTCTAATTTAGCAGAATTCTACAATATGACCAACAAAACCCAAAAAATATTAAATCATTCAGCTTCATGAGTGTTTTGACACCCAACATGCCAGGAAAATATTTAATTTAAAAAAAATTAGCAAATAAAGAAAGTATTTAATGAGGAATATTAATATTTAAATCCCCCCTCTAATTTAGCAGAATTCTACAATATGATCAACAAAACCCTAAATATATTAATACATTAAGCTTCTTGAGTGTTTTGACACCCAACATGCCTGGAAAATATTTAATTTAAAAAAAATTAGCAAATAAGGAAAGTATTTAATGAGGAATATTAATATTTAAATCCCCCCTCTAATTTAGCAGAATTCTACAATATGACCAACAAAACCCAAAAAATATTAAATCATTCAGCTTCATGAGTGTTTTAACACCCAACATGCCTGGAAAATATTTAATTTAGAAAAAATTAGCAAATAAAGAAAGTATTTAATGAGGAATATTAATATTTAAATCCCCCCTCTAATTTAGCAGAATTCTACAATATGATCAACAAAACCCTAAATATATTAATACATTAAGCTTCTTGAGTGTTTTGACACCCAACATGCCTGGAAAATATTTAATTTAAAAAAAATTAGCAAATAAGGAAAGTATTTAATGAGGAATATTAATATTTAAATCCCCCCACTAATTTAGCAGAATTCTACAATATGATCAACAAAACCCTAAATATATTAATACATTAGGCTTCTTGAGTGTTTTGACACCCAACATGCCAGGAAAATATTTAATTTAAAAAAAATTAGCAAATAAAGAAAGTATTTAATGAGGAATATTAATATTTAAATCCCCCCTCTAATTTAGCAGAATTCTACAATATGATCAACAAAACCCAAAATATATTAAATCATTCAGCTTCATGAGTGTTTTGACTCCCAACATGCCAGGAAAATATTTAATTTAAAAAAAAATTAGCAAATAAAGAAAGTATTTAATGAGGAATATTAATATTTAAATCCCCCCTCTAATTTAGCAGAATTCTACAATATGATCAACAAAACCCTAAATATATTAATACATTAAGCTTCATGAGTGTTTTGACACCCAACATGCCAGGAAAATATTTAATTTAGAAAAAATTAGCAAATAAAGAAAGTATTTAATGAGGAATATTAATATTTAAATCCCCCCTCTAATTTAGCAGAATTCTACAATATGATCAACAAAACCCAATATATATTAAATCATTCAGCTTCATGAGTGTTTTGACTCCCAACATGCCAGGAAAATATTTAATTTAAAAAAAAATTAGCAAATAAAGAAAGTATTTAATGAGGAATATTAATATTTAAATCCCCCCTCTAATTTAGCAGAATTCTACAATATGATCAACAAAACCCTAAATATATTAATACATTAAGCTTCATGAGTGTTTTGACACCCAACATGCCAGGAAAATATTTAATTTAGAAAAAATTAGCAAATAAAGAAAGTATTTAATGAGGAATATTAATATTTAAATCCCCCCTCTAATTTAGCAGAATTCTACAATATGATCAACAAAACCCTAAATATATTAATACATTAAGCTTCTTGAGTGTTTTGACACCCAACATGCCTGGAAAATATTTAATTTAAAAAAAATTAGCAAATAAGGAAAGTATTTAATGAGGAATATTAATATTTAAATCCCCCCTCTAATTTAGCAGAATTCTACAATATGACCAACAAAACCCAAAAAATATTAAATCATTCAGCTTCATGAGTGTTTTGACACCCAACATGCCAGGAAAATATTTAATTTAAAAAAAATTAGCAAATAAAGAAAGTATTTAATGAGGAATATTAATATTTAAATCCCCCCTCTAATTTAGCAGAATTCTACAATATGATCAACAAAACCCTAAATATATTAATACATTAAGCTTCTTGAGTGTTTTGACACCCAACATGCCTGGAAAATATTTAATTTAAAAAAAATTAGCAAATAAGGAAAGTATTTAATGAGGAATATTAATATTTAAATCCCCCCTCTAATTTAGCAGAATTCTACAATATGATCAACAAAACCCTAAATATATAATTACATTAAGCTTCTTGAGTGTTTTGACACCCAACATGCCTGGAAAATATTTAATTTAAAAAAAATTAGCAAAAAAAGAAAGTATTTAATCAGGAATATTAATATTTAAATCCCCCCTCTAATTTAGCAGAATTCTACAATATGATCAACAAAACCCAAAAAATTTTAAATCATTCAGCTTCATGAGTGTTTTGACACCCAACATGCCAGGAAAATATTTAATTTGAAAAAAATTAGCAAATAAAGAAAGTATTTAATGAGGAATATTAATATTTAAATCCCCCCTCTAATTTAGCAGAATTCTACAATATGATCAACAAAACCCTAAATATATTAATACATTAAGCTTCTTGAGTGTTTTGACACTCAACATGCCTGGAAAATATTTAATTTAAAAAAAATTAGCAAATAAGGAAAGTATTTAATGAGGAATATTAATATTTAAATCCCCCCTCTAATTTAGCAGAATTCTACAATATGATCAACAAAACCCTAAATATATAATTACATTGAGCTTCATGAGTGTTTTGACACCCAACATGCCAGGAAAATATTTAATTTAAAAAAAATTAGCAAATAAAGAAAGTATTTAATGAGGAATATTAATATTTAAATCCCCCCTCTAATTTAGCAGAATTCTACAATATGATCAACAAAACCCTAAATATATTTATACATTAAGCTTCTTGAGTGATTTGACACCCAACATGCCAGGAAAATATTTAATTTGAAAAAAATTAGCAAATAAAGAAAGTATTTAATGAGGAATATTAATATTTAAATCCCCCCTCTAATTTAGCAGAATTCTACAATATGATCAACAAAACCCAAAATATATTAAATCATTCAGCTTCATGAGTGTTTTGACTCCCAACATGCCAGGAAAATATTTAATTTAAAAAAAAATTAGCAAATAAGGAAAGTATTTAATGAGGAATATTAATATTTAAATCCCCCCTCTAATTTAGCAGAATTCTACAATATGATCAACAAAACCCAAAATATATTAAATCATTCAGCTTCATGAGTGTTTTGACTCCCAACATGCCAGGAAAATATTTAATTTAAAAAAAAATTAGCAAATAAAGAAAGTATTTAATGAGGAATATTAATATTTAAATCCCCCCTCAAATTTAGCAGAATTCTACAATATGATCAACAAAACCCTAAATATATTAATACATTAGGCTTCTTGAGTGTTTTGACACCCAACATGCCAGGAAAATATTTAATTAAAAAAAAATTAGCAAATAAAGAAAGTATTTAATGAGGAATATTAATATTTAAATCCCCCCTCTAATTTAGCAGAATTCTACAATATGATCAACAAAACCCAAAATATAATAAATCATTCAGCTTCATGAGTGTTTTGACACCCAACATGCCAGGAAAATATTTAATTTGAAAAAAATTAGCAAATAAAGAAAGTATTTAATGAGGAATATTAATATTTAAATCCCCCCTCTAATTTAGCAGAATTTTACAATATGATCAACAACACCCAAAAAATATTAAATCATTCAGCTTCATGAGTGTTTTGACACCCAACATGCCAGGAAAATATTTAATTTAAAAAAAATTAGCAAATAAAGAAAGTATTTAATGAGGAATATTAATATTTAAATCCCCCCTCTAATTTAGCAGAATTCTACAATATGACCAACAAAACCCTAAATATATTAATACATTAAGCTTCTTGAGTGTTTTGACACCCAACATGCCAGGAAAATATTTAATTTAAAAAAAATTAGCAAATAAAGAATGTATTTAATGAGGAATATTAATATTTAAATCCCCCCTCTAATTTAGCAGAATTCTACAATATGATCAACAAAACCCTAAATATATTAATACATTAAGCTTCTTGAGTGATTTGACACCCAACATGCCAGGAAAATATTTAATTTAAAAAAAATTAGCAAATAATGAAAGTAAATAATGAGGAATATTAATATTTAAATCCCCCCTCTAATTTAGCAGAATTCTACAATATGATCAACAACACCCAAAAAATATTAAATCATTCAGTTTCATGAGTGTTTTGACACCCAACATGCCAGGAAAATATTTAATTTAAAAAAAATTAGCAAATAAAGAAAGTATTTAATGAGGAATATTAATATTTAAATCCCCCCTCTAATTTAGCAGAATTCTACAATATGATCAACAACACCCAAAAAATATTAAATCATTCAGCTTCATGAGTGTTTTGAAACCCAACATGCCAGGAAAATATTTAATTTGAAAAAAATTAGCAAATAAAGAAAGTATTTAATGAGGAATATTAATATTTAAATCCCCCCTCTAATTTAGCAGAATTTTACAATATGATCAACAACACCCAAAAAATATTAAATCATTCAGCTTCATGAGTGTTTTGACACCCAACATGCCAGGAAAATATTTAATTTAAAAAAAATTAGCAAATAAAGAAAGTATTTAATGAGGAATATTAATATTTAAATCCCCCCTCTAATTTAGTAGAATTCTACAATATGGTCAACAAATCCTAAAAAATATTAAATCATTCAGCTTCATGAGTGTTTTGACACCCAACATGCCAGGAAAATATTTAATTTGAAAAGAATTAGCAAATAAAGAAAGTATTTAATGAGGAATATTAATATTTAAATCCCCCCTCTAATTTAGCAGAATTCTACAATATGATCAACAAAACCCTAAATATATTAATACATTAAGCTTCCTGAGTGATTTGACACCCAACATGCCAGGAAAATATTTAATTTAAATAAAATTAGCAAATAAAGAAAGTAATTAATGAGGAATATTAATAATTAAATCCCCCCTCTAATTTAGCAGAATTCTACAATATGATCAACAAGACTCTAAAAATATTAAATCATTCAGTTTCACGAGTGTTTTGACACCCAACATGCCAGGAAAATATTTAATTTAAAAAAAATTAGCAAATAAAGAAAGTATTTAATGAGGAATATTAATATTTAAATCCCCCCTCTAATTTAGTAGAATTCTACAATATGGTCAACAGATCCTAAAAAATATTAAATCATTCAGCTTCATGAGTGTTTTGACACCCAACATGCCAGGAAAATATTTAATTTGAAAAAAATTAGCAAATAAAGAAAGTATTTAATGAGGAATATTAATATTTAAATCCCCCCTCTAATTTAGCAGAATTCTACAATATGATCAACAACACCCAAAAAATATTAAATCATTCAGCTTCATGAGTGTTTTGAAACCCAACATGCCAGGAAAATAATTAATTTGAAAAAAATTAGCAAATAAAGAAAGTATTTAATGAGGTATATTAATATTTATATCCCCCCTCTAATTTAGCAGAATTCTACAATATGATAAACAAAACCCTAAATATATTAATACATTAAGCTTCTTGAGTGATTTGACACCCAACATGCCAGGAAAATATTTAATTTAAAAAAAATTAACAAATAAAGAAAGTATTTAATGAGGAATATTAATATTTAAATCCCCCCTCTAATTTAGCAGAATTCTACAATATGACCAACAAAACCCTAAATATATTAATACATTAAGCTTCTTGAGTGTTTTGACACCCAACATGCCAGGAAAATATTTAATTTAAAAAAAATTAGCAAATAAAGAATGTATTTAATGAGGAATATTAATATTTAAATCCCCCCTCTAATTTAGCAGAATTCTACAATATGATCAACAACACCCAAAAAATATTAAATCATTCAGCTTTATGAGTGTTTTGACACCTAACATGCCAGGAAAATATTTAATTTGAAAAAAATTAGCAAATAAAGAAAGTATTTAATGAGGAATATTAATATTTAAATCCCCCCTCTAATTTAGCAGAATTCTACAATATGATCAACAACACCCAAAAAATATTAAATCATTCAGCTTCATGAGTGTTTTGACACCCAACATGCCAGGAAAATATTTAATTTAAAAAAAATTAGCAAATAAAGAAAGTATTTAATGAGGAATATTAATATTTAAATCCCCCCTCTAATTTAGCAGATTTCTACAATATGATCAACAAAACCCTAAATATATTAATACATTAAGCTTCTTGAGTGATTTGACACCCAACATGCCAGGAAAATATTTAATTTAAAAAAAATTAGCAAATAAAGAAAGTAATTAATGAGGAATATTAATATTTAAATCCCCCCTCTAATTTAGCAGAATTCTACAATATGATCAACAAGACTCTAAAAATATTAAATCATTCAGTTTCATGAGTGTTTTGACACCCAACATGCCAGGAAAATATTTAATTTAAAAAAAATTAGCAAATAAAGAAAGTATTTAATGAGGAATATTAATATTTAAATCCCCCCTCTAATTTAGTAGAATTCTACAATATGGTCAACAAATCCTAAAAAATATTAAATCATTCAGCTTCATGAGTGTTTTGACACCCAACATGCCAGGAAAATATTTAATTTGAAAAGAATTAGCAAATAAAGAAAGTATTTAATGAGGAATATTAATATTTAAATCCCCCCTCTAATTTAGCAGAATTCTACAATATGATCAACAAAACCCTAAATATATTAATACATTAAGCTTCCTGAGTGATTTGACACCCAACATGCCAGGAAAATATTTAATTTAAATAAAATTAGCAAATAAAGAAAGTAATTAATGAGGAATATTAATAATTAAATCCCCCCTCTAATTTAGCAGAATTCTACAATATGATCAACAAGACTCTAAAAATATTAAATCATTCAGTTTCACGAGTGTTTTGACACCCAACATGCCAGGAAAATATTTAATTTAAAAAAAATTAGCAAATAAAGAAAGTATTTAATGAGGAATATTAATATTTAAATCCCCCCTCTAATTTAGTAGAATTCTACAATATGGTCAACAGATCCTAAAAAATATTAAATCATTCAGCTTCATGAGTGTTTTGACACCCAACATGCCAGTAAAATATTTAATTTGAAAAAAATTAGCAAATAAAGAAAGTATTTAATGAGGAATATTAATATTTAAATCCCCCCTCTAATTTAGCAGAATTCTACAATATGATCAACAACACCCAAAAAATATTAAATCATTCAGCTTCATGAGTGTTTTGAAACCCAACATGCCAGGAAAATAATTAATTTGAAAAAAATTAGCAAATAAAGAAAGTATTTAATGAGGTATATTAATATTTATATCCCCCCTCTAATTTAGCAGAATTCTACAATATGATAAACAAAACCCTAAATATATTAATACATTAAGCTTCTTGAGTGATTTGACACCCAACATGCCAGGAAAATATTTAATTTAAAAAAAATTAACAAATAAAGAAAGTATTTAATGAGGAATATTAATATTTAAATCCCCCCTCTAATTTAGTAGAATTCTACAATATGGTCAACAAATCCTAAAAAATATTAAATCATTCAGCTTCATGAGTGTTTTGAAACCCAACATGCCAGGAAAATAATTTATTTGAAAAAAATTAGCAAATAAAGAAAGTATTTAATGAGGAAAATTAATATTTAAATCCCCCCTCTAATTTAGCAGAATTCTACAATATGATCAACAAAACCCTAAATATATTAATACATTAAGCTTCTTGAGTGATTTGACATCCAACATGCCAGGAAAATATTTAATTTAAAAAAAATTAGCAAATAAAGAAAGTATTTAATGAGGAATATTAATATTTAAATCCCCCCTCTAATTTAGCAGAATTCTACAATATGATCAACAACACCCAAAAAATATTAAATCATTCAGCTTAATGAGTGTTTTGACACCCAACATGCCAGGAAAATATTTAATTTGAAAAAAATTAGCAAATAAAGAAAGTATTTAATGAGGAATATTAATATTTAAATCCCCCCTCTAATTTAGCAGAATTCTACAATATGATCAACAACACCCCCCTAAAAATATTAAATCATTCAGCTTCATGAGTGTTTTGAAACCCAACATGCCAGGAAAATAATTAATTTGAAAAAAATTAGCAAATAAAGAAAGTATTTAATGAGGAATATTTATATTTAAATCCCCCCTCTAATTTAGCAGAATTTTACAATATGATCAACAACACCCAAAAAATATTAAATCATTCAGCTTCATGAGTGTTTTGACACCCAACATGCCAGGAAAATATTTAATTTGAAAAAAATTAGCAAATAAAGAAAGTATTTAATGAGGAATATTAATATTTAAATCCCCCCTCTAATTTAGCAGAATTCTACAATATGATCAACAAAACCCTAAATATATTAATACATTAAGCTTCTTGAGTGATTTGACACCCAACATGCCAGGAAAATATTTAATTTAAAAAAAATTAGCAAATAATGAAAGTAAATAATGAGGAATATTAATATTTAAATCCCCCCTCTAATTTAGCAGAATTCTACAATATGATCAACAACACCCAAAAAATATTAAATCATTCAGTTTCATGAGTGTTTTGACACCCAACATGCCAGGAAAATATTTAATTTAAAAAAAATTAGCAAATAAAGAAAGTATTTAATGAGGAATATTAATATTTAAATCCCCCCTCTAATTTAGCAGAATTCTACAATATGATCAACAACACCCAAAAAATATTAAATCATTCAGCTCCATGAGTGTTTTGAAACCCAACATGCCAGGAAAATATTTAATTTGAAAAAAATTAGCAAATAAAGAAAGTATTTAATGAGGAATATTAATATTTAAATCCCCCCTCTAATTTAGCAGAATTTTACAATATGATCAACAACACCCAAAAAATATTAAATCATTCAGCTTCATGAGTGTTTTGACACCCAACATGCCAGGAAAATATTTAATTTAAAAAAAATTAGCAAATAAAGAAAGTATTTAATGAGGAATATTAATATTTAAATCCCCCCTCTAATTTAGCAGAATTCTACAATATGACCAACAAAACCCTAAATATATTAATACATTAAGCTTCTTGAGTGTTTTGACACCCAACATGCCAGGAAAATATTTAATTTAAAAAAAATTAGCAAATAAAGAATGTATTTAATGAGGAATATTAATATTTAAATCCCCCCTCTAATTTAGCAGAATTCTACAATATGATCAACAACACCCAAAAAATATTAAATCATTCAGCTTTATGAGTGTTTTGACACCTAACATGCCAGGAAAATATTTAATTTGAAAAAAATTAGCAAATAAAGAAAGTATTTAATGAGGAATATTAATATTTAAATCCCCCCTCTAATTTAGTAGAATTCTACAATATGGTCAACAAATCCTAAAAAATATTAAATCATTCAGCTTCATGAGTGTTTTGACACCCAACATGCCAGGAAAATATTTAATTTGAAAAGAATTAGCAAATAAAGAAAGTATTTAATGAGGAATATTAATATTTAAATCCCCCCTCTAATTTAGCAGAATTCTACAATATGATCAACAAAACCCTAAATATATTAATACATTAAGCTTCCTGAGTGATTTGACACCCAACATGCCAGGAAAATATTTAATTTAAATAAAATTAGCAAATAAAGAAAGTATTTAATGAGGAATATTAATATTTAAATCCCCCCTCTAATTTAGTAGAATTCTACAATATGGTCAACAGATCCTAAAAAATATTAAATCATTCAGCTTCATGAGTGTTTTGACACCCAACATGCCAGGAAAATATTTAATTTAAAAAAAATTAACAAATAAAGAAAGTATTTAATGAGGAATATTAATATTTAAATCCCCCCTCTAATTTAGTAGAATTCTACAATATGGTCAACAAATCCTAAAAAATATTAAATCATTCAGCTTCATGAGTGTTTTGAAACCCAACATGCCAGGAAAATAATTTATTTGAAAAAAATTAGCAAATAAAGAAAGTATTTAATGAGGAAAATTAATATTTAAATCCCCCCTCTAATTTAGCAGAATTCTACAATATGATCAACAAAACCCTAAATATATTAATACATTAAGCTTCTTGAGTGATTTGACATCCAACATGCCAGGAAAATATTTAATTTAAAAAAAATTAGCAAATAAAGAAAGTATTTAATGAGGAATATTAATATTTAAATCCCCCCTCTAATTTAGCAGAATTCTACAATATGATCAACAACACCCAAAAAATATTAAATCATTCAGCTTAATGAGTGTTTTGAAACCCAACATGCCAGGAAAATATTTAATTTAAAAAAAATTAGCAAATAAAGAAAGTATTTAATGAGGAATATTAATATTTAAATCCCCCCTCTAATTTAGCAGAATTCTACAATATGATCAACAAAACCCTAAATATATTAATACATTAAGCTTCTTGAGTGTTTTGACACCCAACATGCCAGGAAAATATTTAATTTAAAAAAAATTAGCAAATAAAGAAAGTATTTAATGAGGAATATTAATATTTAAATCCCCCCTCTAATTTAGCAGAATTCTACAATATGATCAACAAAACCCAAAATATATTAAATCATTCAGCTTCATGAGTGTTTTGACTCCCAACATGCCAGGAAAATATTTAATTTAAAAAAAAATTAGCAAATAAAGAAAGTATTTAATGAGGAATATTAATATTTAAATCCCCCCTCTAATTTAGCAGAATTCTACAATATGATCAACAAAACCCTAAATATATTAATACATTAAGCTTCTTGAGTGTTTTGACACCCAACATGCCTGGAAAATATTTAATTTAAAAAAAATTAGCAAATAAGGAAAGTATTTAATGAGGAATATTAATATTTAAATCCCCCCTCTAATTTAGCAGAATTCTACAATATGACCAACAAAACCCAAAAAATATTAAATCATTCAGCTTCATGAGTGTTTTAACACCCAACATGCCTGGAAAATATTTAATTTAAAAAAAATTAGCAAATAAGGAAAGTATTTAATGAGGAATATTAATATTTAAATCCCCCCTCTAATTTAGCAGAATTCTACAATATGATCAACAAAACCCTAAATATATTAATACATTAAGCTTCTTGAGTGTTTTGACACCCAACATGCCTGGAAAATATTTAATTTAAAAAAAATTAGCAAATAAGGAAAGTATTTAATGAGGAATATTAATATTTAAATCCCCCCTCTAATTTAGCAGAATTCTACAATATGATCAACAAAACCCTAAATATATTAATACATTAAGCTTCTTGAGTGATTTGACACCCAACATGCCAGGAAAATATTTAATTTAAAAAAAATTAGCAAATAATGAAAGTAAATAATGAGGAATATTAATATTTAAATCCCCCCTCTAATTTAGCAGAATTCTACAATATGATCAACAACACCCAAAAAATATTAAATCATTCAGTTTCATGAGTGTTTTGACACCCAACATGCCAGGAAAATATTTAATTTAAAAAAAATTAGCAAATAAAGAAAGTATTTAATGAGGAATATTAATATTTAAATCCCCCCTCTAATTTAGCAGAATTCTACAATATGATCAACAACACCCAAAAAATATTAAATCATTCAGCTTCATGAGTGTTTTGAAACCCAACATGCCAGGAAAATATTTAATTTGAAAAAAATTAGCAAATAAAGAAAGTATTTAATGAGGAATATTAATATTTAAATCCCCCCTCTAATTTAGCAGAATTTTACAATATGATCAACAACACCCAAAAAATATTAAATCATTCAGCTTCATGAGTGTTTTGACACCCAACATGCCAGGAAAATATTTAATTTAAAAAAAATTAGCAAATAAAGAAAGTATTTAATGAGGAATATTAATATTTAAATCCCCCCTCTAATTTAGTAGAATTCTACAATATGGTCAACAAATCCTAAAAAATATTAAATCATTCAGCTTCATGAGTGTTTTGACACCCAACATGCCAGGAAAATATTTAATTTGAAAAGAATTAGCAAATAAAGAAAGTATTTAATGAGGAATATTAATATTTAAATCCCCCCTCTAATTTAGCAGAATTCTACAATATGATCAACAAAACCCTAAATATATTAATACATTAAGCTTCCTGAGTGATTTGACACCCAACATGCCAGGAAAATATTTAATTTAAATAAAATTAGCAAATAAAGAAAGTAATTAATGAGGAATATTAATAATTAAATCCCCCCTCTAATTTAGCAGAATTCTACAATATGATCAACAAGACTCTAAAAATATTAAATCATTCAGTTTCACGAGTGTTTTGACACCCAACATGCCAGGAAAATATTTAATTTAAAAAAAATTAGCAAATAAAGAAAGTATTTAATGAGGAATATTAATATTTAAATCCCCCCTCTAATTTAGTAGAATTCTACAATATGGTCAACAGATCCTAAAAAATATTAAATCATTCAGCTTCATGAGTGTTTTGACACCCAACATGCCAGGAAAATATTTAATTTGAAAAAAATTAGCAAATAAAGAAAGTATTTAATGAGGAATATTAATATTTAAATCCCCCCTCTAATTTAGCAGAATTCTACAATATGATCAACAACACCCAAAAAATATTAAATCATTCAGCTTCATGAGTGTTTTGAAACCCAACATGCCAGGAAAATAATTAATTTGAAAAAAATTAGCAAATAAAGAAAGTATTTAATGAGGTATATTAATATTTATATCCCCCCTCTAATTTAGCAGAATTCTACAATATGATAAACAAAACCCTAAATATATTAATACATTAAGCTTCTTGAGTGATTTGACACCCAACATGCCAGGAAAATATTTAATTTAAAAAAAATTAACAAATAAAGAAAGTATTTAATGAGGAATATTAATATTTAAATCCCCCCTCTAATTTAGCAGAATTCTACAATATGACCAACAAAACCCTAAATATATTAATACATTAAGCTTCTTGAGTGTTTTGACACCCAACATGCCAGGAAAATATTTAATTTAAAAAAAATTAGCAAATAAAGAATGTATTTAATGAGGAATATTAATATTTAAATCCCCCCTCTAATTTAGCAGAATTCTACAATATGATCAACAACACCCAAAAAATATTAAATCATTCAGCTTTATGAGTGTTTTGACACCTAACATGCCAGGAAAATATTTAATTTGAAAAAAATTAGCAAATAAAGAAAGTATTTAATGAGGAATATTAATATTTAAATCCCCCCTCTAATTTAGCAGAATTCTACAATATGATCAACAACACCCAAAAAATATTAAATCATTCAGCTTCATGAGTGTTTTGACACCCAACATGCCAGGAAAATATTTAATTTAAAAAAAATTAGCAAATAAAGAAAGTATTTAATGAGGAATATTAATATTTAAATCCCCCCTCTAATTTAGCAGATTTCTACAATATGATCAACAAAACCCTAAATATATTAATACATTAAGCTTCTTGAGTGATTTGACACCCAACATGCCAGGAAAATATTTAATTTAAAAAAAATTAGCAAATAAAGAAAGTAATTAATGAGGAATATTAATATTTAAATCCCCCCTCTAATTTAGCAGAATTCTACAATATGATCAACAAGACTCTAAAAATATTAAATCATTCAGTTTCATGAGTGTTTTGACACCCAACATGCCAGGAAAATATTTAATTTAAAAAAAATTAGCAAATAAAGAAAGTATTTAATGAGGAATATTAATATTTAAATCCCCCCTCTAATTTAGTAGAATTCTACAATATGGTCAACAAATCCTAAAAAATATTAAATCATTCAGCTTCATGAGTGTTTTGACACCCAACATGCCAGGAAAATATTTAATTTGAAAAGAATTAGCAAATAAAGAAAGTATTTAATGAGGAATATTAATATTTAAATCCCCCCTCTAATTTAGCAGAATTCTACAATATGATCAACAAAACCCTAAATATATTAATACATTAAGCTTCCTGAGTGATTTGACACCCAACATGCCAGGAAAATATTTAATTTAAATAAAATTAGCAAATAAAGAAAGTAATTAATGAGGAATATTAATAATTAAATCCCCCCTCTAATTTAGCAGAATTCTACAATATGATCAACAAGACTCTAAAAATATTAAATCATTCAGTTTCACGAGTGTTTTGACACCCAACATGCCAGGAAAATATTTAATTTAAAAAAAATTAGCAAATAAAGAAAGTATTTAATGAGGAATATTAATATTTAAATCCCCCCTCTAATTTAGTAGAATTCTACAATATGGTCAACAGATCCTAAAAAATATTAAATCATTCAGCTTCATGAGTGTTTTGACACCCAACATGCCAGTAAAATATTTAATTTGAAAAAAATTAGCAAATAAAGAAAGTATTTAATGAGGAATATTAATATTTAAATCCCCCCTCTAATTTAGCAGAATTCTACAATATGATCAACAACACCCAAAAAATATTAAATCATTCAGCTTCATGAGTGTTTTGAAACCCAACATGCCAGGAAAATAATTAATTTGAAAAAAATTAGCAAATAAAGAAAGTATTTAATGAGGTATATTAATATTTATATCCCCCCTCTAATTTAGCAGAATTCTACAATATGATAAACAAAACCCTAAATATATTAATACATTAAGCTTCTTGAGTGATTTGACACCCAACATGCCAGGAAAATATTTAATTTAAAAAAAATTAACAAATAAAGAAAGTATTTAATGAGGAATATTAATATTTAAATCCCCCCTCTAATTTAGTAGAATTCTACAATATGGTCAACAAATCCTAAAAAATATTAAATCATTCAGCTTCATGAGTGTTTTGAAACCCAACATGCCAGGAAAATAATTTATTTGAAAAAAATTAGCAAATAAAGAAAGTATTTAATGAGGAAAATTAATATTTAAATCCCCCCTCTAATTTAGCAGAATTCTACAATATGATCAACAAAACCCTAAATATATTAATACATTAAGCTTCTTGAGTGATTTGACATCCAACATGCCAGGAAAATATTTAATTTAAAAAAAATTAGCAAATAAAGAAAGTATTTAATGAGGAATATTAATATTTAAATCCCCCCTCTAATTTAGCAGAATTCTACAATATGATCAACAACACCCAAAAAATATTAAATCATTCAGCTTAATGAGTGTTTTGACACCCAACATGCCAGGAAAATATTTAATTTGAAAAAAATTAGCAAATAAAGAAAGTATTTAATGAGGAATATTAATATTTAAATCCCCCCTCTAATTTAGCAGAATTCTACAATATGATCAACAACACCCCCCTAAAAATATTAAATCATTCAGCTTCATGAGTGTTTTGAAACCCAACATGCCAGGAAAATAATTAATTTGAAAAAAATTAGCAAATAAAGAAAGTATTTAATGAGGAATATTTATATTTAAATCCCCCCTCTAATTTAGCAGAATTTTACAATATGATCAACAACACCCAAAAAATATTAAATCATTCAGCTTCATGAGTGTTTTGACACCCAACATGCCAGGAAAATATTTAATTTGAAAAAAATTAGCAAATAAAGAAAGTATTTAATGAGGAATATTAATATTTAAATCCCCCCTCTAATTTAGCAGAATTCTACAATATGATCAACAAAACCCTAAATATATTAATACATTAAGCTTCTTGAGTGATTTGACACCCAACATGCCAGGAAAATATTTAATTTAAAAAAAATTAGCAAATAATGAAAGTAAATAATGAGGAATATTAATATTTAAATCCCCCCTCTAATTTAGCAGAATTCTACAATATGATCAACAACACCCAAAAAATATTAAATCATTCAGTTTCATGAGTGTTTTGACACCCAACATGCCAGGAAAATATTTAATTTAAAAAAAATTAGCAAATAAAGAAAGTATTTAATGAGGAATATTAATATTTAAATCCCCCCTCTAATTTAGCAGAATTCTACAATATGATCAACAACACCCAAAAAATATTAAATCATTCAGCTCCATGAGTGTTTTGAAACCCAACATGCCAGGAAAATATTTAATTTGAAAAAAATTAGCAAATAAAGAAAGTATTTAATGAGGAATATTAATATTTAAATCCCCCCTCTAATTTAGCAGAATTTTACAATATGATCAACAACACCCAAAAAATATTAAATCATTCAGCTTCATGAGTGTTTTGACACCCAACATGCCAGGAAAATATTTAATTTAAAAAAAATTAGCAAATAAAGAAAGTATTTAATGAGGAATATTAATATTTAAATCCCCCCTCTAATTTAGCAGAATTCTACAATATGACCAACAAAACCCTAAATATATTAATACATTAAGCTTCTTGAGTGTTTTGACACCCAACATGCCAGGAAAATATTTAATTTAAAAAAAATTAGCAAATAAAGAATGTATTTAATGAGGAATATTAATATTTAAATCCCCCCTCTAATTTAGCAGAATTCTACAATATGATCAACAACACCCAAAAAATATTAAATCATTCAGCTTTATGAGTGTTTTGACACCTAACATGCCAGGAAAATATTTAATTTGAAAAAAATTAGCAAATAAAGAAAGTATTTAATGAGGAATATTAATATTTAAATCCCCCCTCTAATTTAGTAGAATTCTACAATATGGTCAACAAATCCTAAAAAATATTAAATCATTCAGCTTCATGAGTGTTTTGACACCCAACATGCCAGGAAAATATTTAATTTGAAAAGAATTAGCAAATAAAGAAAGTATTTAATGAGGAATATTAATATTTAAATCCCCCCTCTAATTTAGCAGAATTCTACAATATGATCAACATAACCCTAAATATATTAATACATTAAGCTTCCTGAGTGATTTGACACCCAACATGCCAGGAAAATATTTAATTTAAATAAAATTAGCAAATAAAGAAAGTATTTAATGAGGAATATTAATATTTAAATCCCCCCTCTAATTTAGTAGAATTCTACAATATGGTCAACAGATCCTAAAAAATATTAAATCATTCAGCTTCATGAGTGTTTTGACACCCAACATGCCAGGAAAATATTTAATTTGAAAAAAATTAGCAAATAAAGAAAGTATTTAATGAGGAATATTAATATTTAAATCCCCCCTCTAATTTAGCAGAATTCTACAATATGATCAACAACACCCAAAAAATATTAAATCATTCAGCTTCATGAGTGTTTTGAAACCCAACATGCCAGGAAAATAATTAATTTGAAAAAAATTAGCAAATAAAGAAAGTATTTAATGAGGTATATTAATATTTATATCCCCCCTCTAAATTAGCAGAATTCTACAATATGATAAACAAAACCCTAAATATATTAATACATTAAGCTTCTTGAGTGATTTGACACCCAACATGCCAGGAAAATATTTAATTTAAAAAAAATTAACAAATAAAGAAAGTATTTAATGAGGAATATTAATATTTAAATCCCCCCTCTAATTTAGTAGAATTCTACAATATGGTCAACAAATCCTAAAAAATATTAAATCATTCAGCTTCATGAGTGTTTTGAAACCCAACATGCCAGGAAAATAATTTATTTGAAAAAAATTAGCAAATAAAGAAAGTATTTAATGAGGAAAATTAATATTTAAATCCCCCCTCTAATTTAGCAGAATTCTACAATATGATCAACAAAACCCTAAATATATTAATACATTAAGCTTCTTGAGTGATTTGACATCCAACATGCCAGGAAAATATTTAATTTAAAAAAAATTAGCAAATAAAGAAAGTATTTAATGAGGAATATTAATATTTAAATCCCCCCTCTAATTTAGCAGAATTCTACAATATGATCAACAACACCCAAAAAATATTAAATCATTCAGCTTAATGAGTGTTTTGAAACCCAACATGCCAGGAAAATATTTAATTTAAAAAAAATTAGCAAATAAAGAAAGTATTTAATGAGGAATATTAATATTTAAATCCCCCCTCTAATTTAGCAGAATTCTACAATATGATCAACAAAACCCTAAATATATTAATACATTAAGCTTCTTGAGTGTTTTGACACCCAACATGCCAGGAAAATATTTAATTTAAAAAAAATTAGCAAATAAAGAAAGTATTTAATGAGGAATATTAATATTTAAATCCCCCCTCTAATTTAGCAGAATTCTACAATATGATCAACAAAACCCAAAATATATTAAATCATTCAGCTTCATGAGTGTTTTGACTCCCAACATGCCAGGAAAATATTTAATTTAAAAAAAAATTAGCAAATAAAGAAAGTATTTAATGAGGAATATTAATATTTAAATCCCCCCTCTAATTTAGCAGAATTCTACAATATGATCAACAAAACCCTAAATATATTAATACATTAAGCTTCTTGAGTGTTTTGACACCCAACATGCCTGGAAAATATTTAATTTAAAAAAAATTAGCAAATAAGGAAAGTATTTAATGAGGAATATTAATATTTAAATCCCCCCTCTAATTTAGCAGAATTCTACAATATGACCAACAAAACCCAAAAAATATTAAATCATTCAGCTTCATGAGTGTTTTAACACCCAACATGCCTGGAAAATATTTAATTTAAAAAAAATTAGCAAATAAGGAAAGTATTTAATGAGGAATATTAATATTTAAATCCCCCCTCTAATTTAGCAGAATTCTACAATATGATCAACAAAACCCTAAATATATTAATACATTAAGCTTCTTGAGTGTTTTGACACCCAACATGCCTGGAAAATATTTAATTTAAAAAAAATTAGCAAATAAGGAAAGTATTTAATGAGGAATATTAATATTTAAATCCCCCCTCTAATTTAGCAGAATTCTACAATATGATCAACAAAACCCTAAATATATTAATACATTAGGCTTCTTGAGTGTTTTGACACCCAACATGCCAGGAAAATATTTAATTTAAAAAAAATTAGCAAATAAAGAAAGTATTTAATGAGGAATATTAATATTTAAATCCCCCCTCTAATTTAGCAGAATTCTACAATATGATCAACAAAACCTAAAATATATTAAATCATTCAGCTTCATGAGTGTTTTGACACCCAACATGCCAGGAAAATATTTAATTTGAAAAAAATTAGCAAATAAAGAAAGTATTTAATGAGGAATATTAATATTTAAATCCCCCCTCTAATTTAGCAGAATTCTACAATATGATCAACAAAACCCAAAATATATTAAATCATTCAGCTTCATGAGTGTTTTGACTCCCAACATGCCAGGAAAATATTTAATTTAAAAAAAAATTAGCAAATAAAGAAAGTATTTAATGAGGAATATTAATATTTAAATCCCCCCTCTAATTTAGCAGAATTCTACAATATGATCAACAAAACCCTAAATATATTAATACATTAAGCTTCATGAGTGTTTTGACACCCAACATGCCAGGAAAATATTTAATTTAGAAAAAATTAGCAAATAAAGAAAGTATTTAATGAGGAATATTAATATTTAAATCCCCCCTCTAATTTAGCAGAATTCTACAATATGATCAACAAAACCCTAAATATATTAATACATTAAGCTTCTTGAGTGTTTTGACACCCAACATGCCTGGAAAATATTTAATTTAAAAAAAATTAGCAAATAAGGAAAGTATTTAATGAGGAATATTAATTTTTAAATCCCCCCTCTAATTTAGCAGAATTCTACAATATGATCAACAAAACCCTAAATATATAATTACATTAAGCTTCATGAGTGTTTTGACACCCAACATGCCAGGAAAATATTTAATTAAAAAAAAATTAGCAAATAAAGAAAGTATTTAATGAGGAATATTAATATTTAAATCCCCCCTCTAATTTAGCAGAATTCTACAATATGATCAACAAAACCCTAAATATATTAATACATTAGGCTTCTTGAGTGTTTTGACACCCAACATGCCAGGAAAATATTTAATTTAAAAAAAATTAGCAAATAAAGAAAGTATTTAATGAGGAATATTAATATTTAAATCCCCCCTCTAATTTAGCAGAATTCTACAATATGATCAACAAAACCCTAAATATATTAATACATTAAGCTTCTTGAGTGTTTTGACACCCAACATGCCTGGAAAATATTTAATTTAAAAAAAATTAGCAAATAAGGAAAGTATTTAATGAGGAATATTAATATTTAAATCCCCCCTCTAATTTAGCAGAATTCTACAATATGACCAACAAAACCCAAAAAATATTAAATCATTCAGCTTCATGAGTGTTTTGACACCCAACATGCCAGGAAAATATTTAATTTAAAAAAAATTAGCAAATAAAGAAAGTATTTAATGAGGAATATTAATATTTAAATCCCCCCTCTAATTTAGCAGAATTCTACAATATGATCAACAAAACCCTAAATATATTAATACATTAAGCTTCTTGAGTGTTTTGACACCCAACATGCCTGGAAAATATTTAATTTAAAAAAAATTAGCAAATAAGGAAAGTATTTAATGAGGAATATTAATATTTAAATCCCCCCTCTAATTTAGCAGAATTCTACAATATGATCAACAAAACCCTAAATATATAATTACATTAAGCTTCTTGAGTGTTTTGACACCCAACATGCCTGGAAAATATTTAATTTAAAAAAAATTAGCAAATAAAGAAAGTATTTAATCAGGAATATTAATATTTAAATCCCCCCTCTAATTTAGCAGAATTCTACAATATGATCAACAAAACCCAAAAAATTTTAAATCATTCAGCTTCATGAGTGTTTTGACACCCAACATGCCAGGAAAATATTTAATTTGAAAAAAATTAGCAAATAAAGAAAGTATTTAATGAGGAATATTAATATTTAAATCCCCCCTCTAATTTAGCAGAATTCTAAAATATGATCAACAAAACCCTAAATATATTAATACATTAAGCTTCTTGAGTGTTTTGACACCCAACATGCCTGGAAAATATTTAATTTAAAAAAAATTAGCAAATAAGGAAAGTATTTAATGAGGAATATTAATATTTAAATCCCCCCACTAATTTAGCAGAATTCTACAATATGATCAACAAAACCCTAAATATATTAATACATTAGGCTTCTTGAGTGTTTTGACACCCAACATGCCAGGAAAATATTTAATTTAAAAAAAATTAGCAAATAAAGAAAGTATTTAATGAGGAATATTAATATTTAAATCCCCCCTCTAATTTAGCAGAATTCTACAATATGATCAACAAAACCCAAAATATATTAAATCATTCAGCTTCATGAGTGTTTTGACTCCCAACATGCCAGGAAAATATTTAATTTAAAAAAAAATTAGCAAATAAAGAAAGTATTTAATGAGGAATATTAATATTTAAATCCCCCCTCTAATTTAGCAGAATTCTACAATATGATCAACAAAACCCTAAATATATTAATACATTAAGCTTCATGAGTGTTTTGACACCCAACATGCCAGGAAAATATTTAATTTAGAAAAAATTAGCAAATAAAGAAAGTATTTAATGAGGAATATTAATATTTAAATCCCCCCTCTAATTTAGCAGAATTCTACAATATGATCAACAAAACCCAATATATATTAAATCATTCAGCTTCATGAGTGTTTTGACTCCCAACATGCCAGGAAAATATTTAATTTAAAAAAAAATTAGCAAATAAAGAAAGTATTTAATGAGGAATATTAATATTTAAATCCCCCCTCTAATTTAGCAGAATTCTACAATATGATCAACAAAACCCTAAATATATTAATACATTAAGCTTCATGAGTGTTTTGACACCCAACATGCCAGGAAAATATTTAATTTAGAAAAAATTAGCAAATAAAGAAAGTATTTAATGAGGAATATTAATATTTAAATCCCCCCTCTAATTTAGCAGAATTCTACAATATGATCAACAAAACCCTAAATATATTAATACATTAAGCTTCTTGAGTGTTTTGACACCCAACATGCCTGGAAAATATTTAATTTAAAAAAAATTAGCAAATAAGGAAAGTATTTAATGAGGAATATTAATATTTAAATCCCCCCTCTAATTTAGCAGAATTCTACAATATGACCAACAAAACCCAAAAAATATTAAATCATTCAGCTTCATGAGTGTTTTGACACCCAACATGCCAGGAAAATATTTAATTTAAAAAAAATTAGCAAATAAAGAAAGTATTTAATGAGGAATATTAATATTTAAATCCCCCCTCTAATTTAGCAGAATTCTACAATATGATCAACAAAACCCTAAATATATTAATACATTAAGCTTCTTGAGTGTTTTGACACTCAACATGCCTGGAAAATATTTAATTTAAAAAAAATTAGCAAATAAGGAAAGTATTTAATGAGGAATATTAATATTTAAATCCCCCCTCTAATTTAGCAGAATTCTACAATATGATCAACAAAACCCTAAATATATAATTACATTGAGCTTCATGAGTGTTTTGACACCCAACATGCCAGGAAAATATTTAATTTAAAAAAAATTAGCAAATAAAGAAAGTATTTAATGAGGAATATTAATATTTAAATCCCCCCTCTAATTTAGCAGAATTCTACAATATGATCAACAAAACCCTAAATATATTTATACATTAAGCTTCTTGAGTGATTTGACACCCAACATGCCAGGAAAATATTTAATTTGAAAAAAATTAGCAAATAAAGAAAGTATTTAATGAGGAATATTAATATTTAAATCCCCCCTCTAATTTAGCAGAATTCTACAATATGATCAACAAAACCCAAAATATATTAAATCATTCAGCTTCATGAGTGTTTTGACTCCCAACATGCCAGGAAAATATTTAATTTAAAAAAAAATTAGCAAATAAGGAAAGTATTTAATGAGGAATATTAATATTTAAATCCCCCCTCTAATTTAGCAGAATTCTACAATATGATCAACAAAACCCAAAATATATTAAATCATTCAGCTTCATGAGTGTTTTGACTCCCAACATGCCAGGAAAATATTTAATTTAAAAAAAAATTAGCAAATAAAGAAAGTATTTAATGAGGAATATTAATATTTAAATCCCCCCTCAAATTTAGCAGAATTCTACAATATGATCAACAAAACCCTAAATATATTAATACATTAGGCTTCTTGAGTGTTTTGACACCCAACATGCCAGGAAAATATTTAATTAAAAAAAAATTAGCAAATAAAGAAAGTATTTAATGAGGAATATTAATATTTAAATCCCCCCTCTAATTTAGCAGAATTCTACAATATGATCAACAAAACCCAAAATATAATAAATCATTCAGCTTCATGAGTGTTTTGACACCCAACATGCCAGGAAAATATTTAATTTGAAAAAAATTAGCAAATAAAGAAAGTATTTAATGAGGAATATTAATATTTAAATCCCCCCTCTAATTTAGCAGAATTTTACAATATGATCAACAACACCCAAAAAATATTAAATCATTCAGCTTCATGAGTGTTTTGACACCCAACATGCCAGGAAAATATTTAATTTAAAAAAAATTAGCAAATAAAGAAAGTATTTAATGAGGAATATTAATATTTAAATCCCCCCTCTAATTTAGCAGAATTCTACAATATGACCAACAAAACCCTAAATATATTAATACATTAAGCTTCTTGAGTGTTTTGACACCCAACATGCCAGGAAAATATTTAATTTAAAAAAAATTAGCAAATAAAGAATGTATTTAATGAGGAATATTAATATTTAAATCCCCCCTCTAATTTAGCAGAATTCTACAATATGATCAACAACACCCAAAAAATATTAAATCATTCAGCTTTATGAGTGTTTTGACACCTAACATGCCAGGAAAATATTTAATTTGAAAAAAATTAGCAAATAAAGAAAGTATTTAATGAGGAATATTAATATTTAAATCCCCCCTCTAATTTAGCAGAATTCTACAATATGATCAACAACACCCAAAAAATATTAAATCATTCAGCTTCATGAGTGTTTTGACACCCAACATGCCAGGAAAATATTTAATTTAAAAAAAATTAGCAAATAAAGAAAGTATTTAATGAGGAATATTAATATTTAAATCCCCCCTCTAATTTAGCAGAATTCTACAATATGATCAACAAAACCCTAAATATATTAATACATTAAGCTTCTTGAGTGATTTGACACCCAACATGCCAGGAAAATATTTAATTTAAAAAAAATTAGCAAATAAAGAAAGTAATTAATGAGGAATATTAATATTTAAATCCCCCCTCTAATTTAGCAGAATTCTACAATATGATCAACAAGACTCTAAAAATATTAAATCATTCAGTTTCATGAGTGTTTTGACACCCAACATGCCAGGAAAATATTTAATTTAAAAAAAATTAGCAAATAAAGAAAGTATTTAATGAGGAATATTAATATTTAAATCCCCCCTCTAATTTAGTAGAATTCTACAATATGGTCAACAAATCCTAAAAAATATTAAATCATTCAGCTTCATGAGTGTTTTGACACCCAACATGCCAGGAAAATATTTAATTTGAAAAGAATTAGCAAATAAAGAAAGTATTTAATGAGGAATATTAATATTTAAATCCCCCCTCTAATTTAGCAGAATTCTACAATATGATCAACAAAACCCTAAATATATTAATACATTAAGCTTCCTGAGTGATTTGACACCCAACATGCCAGGAAAATATTTAATTTAAATAAAATTAGCAAATAAAGAAAGTAATTAATGAGGAATATTAATAATTAAATCCCCCCTCTAATTTAGCAGAATTCTACAATATGATCAACAAGACTCTAAAAATATTAAATCATTCAGTTTCACGAGTGTTTTGACACCCAACATGCCAGGAAAATATTTAATTTAAAAAAAATTAGCAAATAAAGAAAGTATTTAATGAGGAATATTAATATTTAAATCCCCCCTCTAATTTAGTAGAATTCTACAATATGGTCAACAGATCCTAAAAAATATTAAATCATTCAGCTTCATGAGTGTTTTGACACCCAACATGCCAGGAAAATATTTAATTTGAAAAAAATTAGCAAATAAAGAAAGTATTTAATGAGGAATATTAATATTTAAATCCCCCCTCTAATTTAGCAGAATTCTACAATATGATCAACAACACCCAAAAAATATTAAATCATTCAGCTTCATGAGTGTTTTGAAACCCAACATGCCAGGAAAATAATTAATTTGAAAAAAATTAGCAAATAAAGAAAGTATTTAATGAGGTATATTAATATTTATATCCCCCCTCTAATTTAGCAGAATTCTACAATATGATAAACAAAACCCTAAATATATTAATACATTAAGCTTCTTGAGTGATTTGACACCCAACATGCCAGGAAAATATTTAATTTAAAAAAAATTAACAAATAAAGAAAGTATTTAATGAGGAATATTAATATTTAAATCCCCCCTCTAATTTAGCAGAATTCTACAATATGACCAACAAAACCCTAAATATATTAATACATTAAGCTTCTTGAGTGTTTTGACACCTAACATGCCAGGAAAATATTTAATTTGAAAAAAATTAGCAAATAAAGAAAGTATTTAATGAGGAATATTAATATTTAAATCCCCCCTCTAATTTAGCAGAATTCTACAATATGATCAACAACACCCAAAAAATATTAAATCATTCAGCTTCATGAGTGTTTTGACACCCAACATGCCAGGAAAATATTTAATTTAAAAAAAATTAGCAAATAAAGAAAGTATTTAATGAGGAATATTAATATTTAAATCCCCCCTCTAATTTAGCAGAATTCTACAATATGATCAACAAAACCCTAAATATATTAATACATTAAGCTTCTTGAGTGATTTGACACCCAACATGCCAGGAAAATATTTAATTTAAAAAAAATTAGCAAATAAAGAAAGTAATTAATGAGGAATATTAATATTTAAATCCCCCCTCTAATTTAGCAGAATTCTACAATATGATCAACAAGACTCTAAAAATATTAAATCATTCAGTTTCATGAGTGTTTTGACACCCAACATGCCAGGAAAATATTTAATTTAAAAAAAATTAGCAAATAAAGAAAGTATTTAATGAGGAATATTAATATTTAAATCCCCCCTCTAATTTAGTAGAATTCTACAATATGGTCAACAAATCCTAAAAAATATTAAATCATTCAGCTTCATGAGTGTTTTGACACCCAACATGCCAGGAAAATATTTAATTTGAAAAGAATTAGCAAATAAAGAAAGTATTTAATGAGGAATATTAATATTTAAATCCCCCCTCTAATTTAGCAGAATTCTACAATATGATCAACAAAACCCTAAATATATTAATACATTAAGCTTCCTGAGTGATTTGACACCCAACATGCCAGGAAAATATTTAATTTAAATAAAATTAGCAAATAAAGAAAGTAATTAATGAGGAATATTAATAATTAAATCCCCCCTCTAATTTAGCAGAATTCTACAATATGATCAACAAGACTCTAAAAATATTAAATCATTCAGTTTCACGAGTGTTTTGACACCCAACATGCCAGGAAAATATTTAATTTAAAAAAAATTAGCAAATAAAGAAAGTATTTAATGAGGAATATTAATATTTAAATCCCCCCTCTAATTTAGTAGAATTCTACAATATGGTCAACAGATCCTAAAAAATATTAAATCATTCAGCTTCATGAGTGTTTTGACACCCAACATGCCAGGAAAATATTTAATTTGAAAAAAATTAGCAAATAAAGAAAGTATTTAATGAGGAATATTAATATTTAAATCCCCCCTCTAATTTAGCAGAATTCTACAATATGATCAACAACACCCAAAAAATATTAAATCATTCAGCTTCATGAGTGTTTTGAAACCCAACATGCCAGGAAAATAATTAATTTGAAAAAAATTAGCAAATAAAGAAAGTATTTAATGAGGTATATTAATATTTATATCCCCCCTCTAATTTAGCAGAATTCTACAATATGATAAACAAAACCCTAAATATATTAATACATTAAGCTTCTTGAGTGATTTGACACCCAACATGCCAGGAAAATATTTAATTTAAAAAAAATTAACAAATAAAGAAAGTATTTAATGAGGAATATTAATATTTAAATCCCCCCTCTAATTTAGTAGAATTCTACAATATGGTCAACAAATCCTAAAAAATATTAAATCATTCAGCTTCATGAGTGTTTTGAAACCCAACATGCCAGGAAAATAATTTATTTGAAAAAAATTAGCAAATAAAGAAAGTATTTAATGAGGAAAATTAATATTTAAATCCCCCCTCTAATTTAGCAGAATTCTACAATATGATCAACAAAACCCTAAATATATTAATACATTAAGCTTCTTGAGTGATTTGACATCCAACATGCCAGGAAAATATTTAATTTAAAAAAAATTAGCAAATAAAGAAAGTATTTAATGAGGAATATTAATATTTAAATCCCCCCTCTAATTTAGCAGAATTCTACAATATGATCAACAACACCCAAAAAATATTAAATCATTCAGCTTAATGAGTGTTTTGACACCCAACATGCCAGGAAAATATTTAATTTGAAAAAAATTAGCAAATAAAGAAAGTATTTAATGAGGAATATTAATATTTAAATCCCCCCTCTAATTTAGCAGAATTCTACAATATGATCAACAACACCCCCCTAAAAATATTAAATCATTCAGCTTCATGAGTGTTTTGAAACCCAACATGCCAGGAAAATAATTAATTTGAAAAAAATTAGCAAATAAAGAAAGTATTTAATGAGGAATATTTATATTTAAATCCCCCCTCTAATTTAGCAGAATTTTACAATATGATCAACAACACCCAAAAAATATTAAATCATTCAGCTTCATGAGTGTTTTGACACCCAACATGCCAGGAAAATATTTAATTTGAAAAAAATTAGCAAATAAAGAAAGTATTTAATGAGGAATATTAATATTTAAATCCCCCCTCTAATTTAGCAGAATTCTACAATATGATCAACAAAACCCTAAATATATTAATACATTAAGCTTCTTGAGTGATTTGACACCCAACATGCCAGGAAAATATTTAATTTAAAAAAAATTAGCAAATAATGAAAGTAAATAATGAGGAATATTAATATTTAAATCCCCCCTCTAATTTAGCAGAATTCTACAATATGATCAACAACACCCAAAAAATATTAAATCATTCAGTTTCATGAGTGTTTTGACACCCAACATGCCAGGAAAATATTTAATTTAAAAAAAATTAGCAAATAAAGAAAGTATTTAATGAGGAATATTAATATTTAAATCCCCCATCTAATTTAGCAGAATTCTACAATATGATCAACAACACCCAAAAAATATTAAATCATTCAGCTCCATGAGTGTTTTGAAACCCAACATGCCAGGAAAATATTTAATTTGAAAAAAATTAGCAAATAAAGAAAGTATTTAATGAGGAATATTAATATTTAAATCCCCCCTCTAATTTAGCAGAATTTTACAATATGATCAACAACACCCAAAAAATATTAAATCATTCAGCTTCATGAGTGTTTTGACACCCAACATGCCAGGAAAATATTTAATTTAAAAAAAATTAGCAAATAAAGAAAGTATTTAATGAGGAATATTAATATTTAAATCCCCCCTCTAATTTAGCAGAATTCTACAATATGACCAACAAAACCCTAAATATATTAATACATTAAGCTTCTTGAGTGTTTTGACACCCAACATGCCAGGAAAATATTTAATTTAAAAAAAATTAGCAAATAAAGAATGTATTTAATGAGGAATATTAATATTTAAATCCCCCCTCTAATTTAGCAGAATTCTACAATATGATCAACAACACCCAAAAAATATTAAATCATTCAGCTTTATGAGTGTTTTGACACCTAACATGCCAGGAAAATATTTAATTTGAAAAAAATTAGCAAATAAAGAAAGTATTTAATGAGGAATATTAATATTTAAATCCCCCCTCTAATTTAGTAGAATTCTACAATATGGTCAACAAATCCTAAAAAATATTAAATCATTCAGCTTCATGAGTGTTTTGACACCCAACATGCCAGGAAAATATTTAATTTGAAAAGAATTAGCAAATAAAGAAAGTATTTAATGAGGAATATTAATATTTAAATCCCCCCTCTAATTTAGCAGAATTCTACAATATGATCAACAAAACCCTAAATATATTAATACATTAAGCTTCCTGAGTGATTTGACACCCAACATGCCAGGAAAATATTTAATTTAAATAAAATTAGCAAATAAAGAAAGTATTTAATGAGGAATATTAATATTTAAATCCCCCCTCTAATTTAGTAGAATTCTACAATATGGTCAACAGATCCTAAAAAATATTAAATCATTCAGCTTCATGAGTGTTTTGACACCCAACATGCCAGGAAAATATTTAATTTGAAAAAAATTAGCAAATAAAGAAAGTATTTAATGAGGAATATTAATATTTAAATCCCCCCTCTAATTTAGCAGAATTCTACAATATGATCAACAACACCCAAAAAATATTAAATCATTCAGCTTCATGAGTGTTTTGAAACCCAACATGCCAGGAAAATAATTAATTTGAAAAAAATTAGCAAATAAAGAAAGTATTTAATGAGGTATATTAATATTTATATCCCCCCTCTAAATTAGCAGAATTCTACAATATGATAAACAAAACCCTAAATATATTAATACATTAAGCTTCTTGAGTGATTTGACACCCAACATGCCAGGAAAATATTTAATTTAAAAAAAATTAACAAATAAATAAAGTATTTAATGAGGAATATTAATATTTAAATCCCCCCTCTAATTTAGTAGAATTCTACAATATGGTCAACAAATCCTAAAAAATATTAAATCATTCAGCTTCATGAGTGTTTTGAAACCCAACATGCCAGGAAAATAATTTATTTGAAAAAAATTAGCAAATAAAGAAAGTATTTAATGAGGAAAATTAATATTTAAATCCCCCCTCTAATTTAGCAGAATTCTACAATATGATCAACAAAACCCTAAATATATTAATACATTAAGCTTCTTGAGTGATTTGACATCCAACATGCCAGGAAAATATTTAATTTAAAAAAAATTAGCAAATAAAGAAAGTATTTAATGAGGAATATTAATATTTAAATCCCCCCTCTAATTTAGCAGAATTCTACAATATGATCAACAACACCCAAAAAATATTAAATCATTCAGCTTAATGAGTGTTTTGAAACCCAACATGCCAGGAAAATATTTAATTTAAAAAAAATTAGCAAATAAAGAAAGTATTTAATGAGGAATATTAATATTTAAATCCCCCCTCTAATTTAGCAGAATTCTACAATATGATCAACAAAACCCTAAATATATTAATACATTAAGCTTCTTGAGTGTTTTGACACCCAACATGCCAGGAAAATATTTAATTTAAAAAAAATTAGCAAATAAAGAAAGTATTTAATGAGGAATATTAATATTTAAATCCCCCCTCTAATTTAGCAGAATTCTACAATATGATCAACAAAACCCAAAATATATTAAATCATTCAGCTTCATGAGTGTTTTGACTCCCAACATGCCAGGAAAATATTTAATTTAAAAAAAAATTAGCAAATAAAGAAAGTATTTAATGAGGAATATTAATATTTAAATCCCCCCTCTAATTTAGCAGAATTCTACAATATGATCAACAAAACCCTAAATATATTAATACATTAAGCTTCTTGAGTGTTTTGACACCCAACATGCCTGGAAAATATTTAATTTAAAAAAAATTAGCAAATAAGGAAAGTATTTAATGAGGAATATTAATATTTAAATCCCCCCTCTAATTTAGCAGAATTCTACAATATGACCAACAAAACCCAAAAAATATTAAATCATTCAGCTTCATGAGTGTTTTAACACCCAACATGCCTGGAAAATATTTAATTTAAAAAAAATTAGCAAATAAGGAAAGTATTTAATGAGGAATATTAATATTTAAATCCCCCCTCTAATTTAGCAGAATTCTACAATATGATCAACAAAACCCTAAATATATTAATACATTAAGCTTCTTGAGTGTTTTGACACCCAACATGCCTGGAAAATATTTAATTTAAAAAAAATTAGCAAATAAGGAAAGTATTTAATGAGGAATATTAATATTTAAATCCCCCCTCTAATTTAGCAGAATTCTACAATATGATCAACAAAACCCTAAATATATTAATACATTAGGCTTCTTGAGTGTTTTGACACCCAACATGCCAGGAAAATATTTAATTTAAAAAAAATTAGCAAATAAAGAAAGTATTTAATGAGGAATATTAATATTTAAATCCCCCCTCTAATTTAGCAGAATTCTACAATATGATCAACAAAACCTAAAATATATTAAATCATTCAGCTTCATGAGTGTTTTGACACCCAACATGCCAGGAAAATATTTAATTTGAAAAAAATTAGCAAATAAAGAAAGTATTTAATGAGGAATATTAATATTTAAATCCCCCCTCTAATTTAGCAGAATTCTACAATATGATCAACAAAACCCAAAATATATTAAATCATTCAGCTTCATGAGTGTTTTGACTCCCAACATGCCAGGAAAATATTTAATTTAAAAAAAAATTAGCAAATAAAGAAAGTATTTAATGAGGAATATTAATATTTAAATCCCCCCTCTAATTTAGCAGAATTCTACAATATGATCAACAAAACCCTAAATATATTAATACATTAAGCTTCATGAGTGTTTTGACACCCAACATGCCAGGAAAATATTTAATTTAGAAAAAATTAGCAAATAAAGAAAGTATTTAATGAGGAATATTAATATTTAAATCCCCCCTCTAATTTAGCAGAATTCTACAATATGATCAACAAAACCCTAAATATATTAATACATTAAGCTTCTTGAGTGTTTTGACACCCAACATGCCTGGAAAATATTTAATTTAAAAAAAATTAGCAAATAAGGAAAGTATTTAATGAGGAATATTAATTTTTAAATCCCCCCTCTAATTTAGCAGAATTCTACAATATGATCAACAAAACCCTAAATATATAATTACATTAAGCTTCATGAGTGTTTTGACACCCAACATGCCAGGAAAATATTTAATTAAAAAAAAATTAGCAAATAAAGAAAGTATTTAATGAGGAATATTAATATTTAAATCCCCCCTCTAATTTAGCAGAATTCTACAATATGATCAACAAAACCCTAAATATATTAATACATTAGGCTTCTTGAGTGTTTTGACACCCAACATGCCAGGAAAATATTTAATTTAAAAAAAATTAGCAAATAAAGAAAGTATTTAATGAGGAATATTAATATTTAAATCCCCCCTCTAATTTAGCAGAATTCTACAATATGATCAACAAAACCCTAAATACATTAATACATTAAGCTTCTTGAGTGTTTTGACACCCAACATGCCTGGAAAATATTTAATTTAAAAAAAATTAGCAAATAAGGAAAGTATTTAATGAGGAATATTAATATTTAAATCCCCCCTCTAATTTAGCAGAATTCTACAATATGACCAACAAAACCCAAAAAATATTAAATCATTCAGCTTCATGAGTGTTTTGACACCCAACATGCCAGGAAAATATTTAATTTAAAAAAAATTAGCAAATAAAGAAAGTATTTAATGAGGAATATTAATATTTAAATCCCCCCTCTAATTTAGCAGAATTCTACAATATGATCAACAAAACCCTAAATATATTAATACATTAAGCTTCTTGAGTGTTTTGACACCCAACATGCCTGGAAAATATTTAATTTAAAAAAAATTAGCAAATAAGGAAAGTATTTAATGAGGAATATTAATATTTAAATCCCCCCTCTAATTTAGCAGAATTCTACAATATGATCAACAAAACCCTAAATATATAATTACATTAAGCTTCTTGAGTGTTTTGACACCCAACATGCCTGGAAAATATTTAATTTAAAAAAAATTAGCAAATAAAGAAAGTATTTAATCAGGAATTTTAATATTTAAATCCCCCCTCTAATTTAGCAGAATTCTACAATATGATCAACAAAACCCAAAAAATTTTAAATCATTCAGCTTCATGAGTGTTTTGACACCCAACATGCCAGGAAAATATTTAATTTGAAAAAAATTAGCAAATAAAGAAAGTATTTAATGAGGAATATTAATATTTAAATCCCCCCTCTAATTTAGCAGAATTCTACAATATGATCAACAAAACCCTAAATATATTAATACATTAAGCTTCTTGAGTGTTTTGACACTCAACATGCCTGGAAAATATTTAATTTAAAAAAAATTAGCAAATAAGGAAAGTATTTAATGAGGAATATTAATATTTAAATCCCCCCTCTAATTTAGCAGAATTCTACAATATGATCAACAAAACCCTAAATATATAATTACATTGAGCTTCATGAGTGTGTTGACACCCAACATGCCAGGAAAATATTTAATTTAAAAAAAATTAGCAAATAAAGAAAGTATTTAATGAGGAATATTAATATTTAAATCCCCCCTCTAATTTAGCAGAATTCTACAATATGATCAACAAAACCCTAAATATATTTATACATTAAGCTTCTTGAGTGTTTTGACACCCAACATGCCTGGAAAATATTTAATTTAAAAAAAATTAGCAAATAAGGAAAGTATTTAATGAGGAATATTAATATTTAAATCCCCCCTCTAATTTAGCAGAATTCTACAATATGACCAACAAAACCCAAAAAATATTAAATCATTCAGCTTCATGAGTGTTTTAACACCCAACATGCCTGGAAAATATTTAATTTAAAAAAAATTAGCAAATAAGGAAAGTATTTAATGAGGAATATTAATATTTAAATCCCCCCTCTAATTTAGCAGAATTCTACAATATGATCAACAAAACCCTAAATATATTAATACATTAAGCTTCTTGAGTGTTTTGACACCCAACATGCCTGGAAAATATTTAATTTAAAAAAAATTAGCAAATAAGGAAAGTATTTAATGAGGAATATTAATATTTAAATCCCCCCTCTAATTTAGCAGAATTCTACAATATGATCAACAAAACCCTAAATATATTAATACATTAGGCTTCTTGAGTGTTTTGACACCCAACATGCCAGGAAAATATTTAATTAAAAAAAAATTAGCAAATAAAGAAAGTATTTAATGAGGAATATTAATATTTAAATCCCCCCTCTAATTTAGCAGAATTCTACAATATGATCAACAAAACCCAAAATATAATAAATCATTCAGCTTCATGAGTGTTTTGACACCCAACATGCCAGGAAAATATTTAATTTGAAAAAAATTAGCAAATAAAGAAAGTATTTAATGAGGAATATTAATATTTAAATCCCCCCTCTAATTTAGCAGAATTCTACAATATGATCAACAAAACCCAAAATATATTAAATCATTCAGCTTCATGAGTGTTTTGACACCCAACATGCCTGGAAAATATTTAATTTAAAAAAAATTAGCAAATAAGGAAAGTATTTAATGAGGAATATTAATATTTAAATCCCCCCTCTAATTTAGCAGAATTCTACAATATGACCAACAAAACCCAAAAAATATTAAATCATTCAGCTTCATGAGTGTTTTGACACCCAACATGCCAGGAAAATATTTAATTTAAAAAAAATTAGCAAATAAAGAAAGTATTTAATGAGGAATATTAATATTTAAATCCCCCCTCTAATTTAGCAGAATTCTACAATATGATCAACAAAACCCTAAATATATTAATACATTAAGCTTCTTGAGTGTTTTGACACCCAACATGCCTGGAAAATATTTAATTTAAAAAAAATTAGCAAATAAGGAAAGTATTTAATGAGGAATATTAATATTTAAATCCCCCCTCTAATTTAGCAGAATTCTACAATATGATCAACAAAACCCTAAATATATAATTACATTAAGCTTCTTGAGTGTTTTGACACCCAACATGCCTGGAAAATATTTAATTTAAAAAAAATTAGCAAATAAAGAAAGTATTTAATCAGGAATATTAATATTTAAATCCCCCCTCTAATTTAGCAGAATTCTACAATATGATCAACAAAACCCAAAAAATTTTAAATCATTCAGCTTCATGAGTGTTTTGACACCCAACATGCCAGGAAAATATTTAATTTGAAAAAAATTAGCAAATAAAGAAAGTATTTAATGAGGAATATTAATATTTAAATCCCCCCTCTAATTTAGCAGAATTCTACAATATGATCAACAAAACCCTAAATATATTAATACATTAAGCTTCTTGAGTGTTTTGACACTCAACATGCCTGGAAAATATTTAATTTAAAAAAAATTAGCAAATAAGGAAAGTATTTAATGAGGAATATTAATATTTAAATCCCCCCTCTAATTTAGCAGAATTCTACAATATGATCAACAAAACCCTAAATATATAATTACATTGAGCTTCATGAGTGTGTTGACACCCAACATGCCAGGAAAATATTTAATTTAAAAAAAATTAGCAAATAAAGAAAGTATTTAATGAGGAATATTAATATTTAAATCCCCCCTCTAATTTAGCAGAATTCTACAATATGATCAACAAAACCCTAAATATATTTATACATTAAGCTTCTTGAGTGTTTTGACACCCAACATGCCTGGAAAATATTTAATTTAAAAAAAATTAGCAAATAAGGAAAGTATTTAATGAGGAATATTAATATTTAAATCCCCCCTCTAATTTAGCAGAATTCTACAATATGACCAACAAAACCCAAAAAATATTAAATCATTCAGCTTCATGAGTGTTTTAACACCCAACATGCCTGGAAAATATTTAATTTAAAAAAAATTAGCAAATAAGGAAAGTATTTAATGAGGAATATTAATATTTAAATCCCCCCTCTAATTTAGCAGAATTCTACAATATGATCAACAAAACCCTAAATATATTAATACATTAAGCTTCTTGAGTGTTTTGACACCCAACATGCCTGGAAAATATTTAATTTAAAAAAAATTAGCAAATAAGGAAAGTATTTAATGAGGAATATTAATATTTAAATCCCCCCTCTAATTTAGCAGAATTCTACAATATGATCAACAAAACCCTAAATATATTAATACATTAGGCTTCTTGAGTGTTTTGACACCCAACATGCCAGGAAAATATTTAATTAAAAAAAAATTAGCAAATAAAGAAAGTATTTAATGAGGAATATTAATATTTAAATCCCCCCTCTAATTTAGCAGAATTCTACAATATGATCAACAAAACCCAAAATATAATAAATCATTCAGCTTCATGAGTGTTTTGACACCCAACATGCCAGGAAAATATTTAATTTGAAAAAAATTAGCAAATAAAGAAAGTATTTAATGAGGAATATTAATATTTAAATCCCCCCTCTAATTTAGCAGAATTCTACAATATGATCAACAAAACCCAAAATATATTAAATCATTCAGCTTCATGAGTGTTTTGACTCCCAACATGCCAGGAAAATATTTAATTTAAAAAAAAATTAGCAAATAAAGAAAGTATTTAATGAGGAATATTAATATTTAAATCCCCCCTCTAATTTAGCAGAATTCTACAATATGATCAACAAAACCCTAAATATATAATTACATTAAGCTTCTTGAGTGTTTTGACACCCAACATGCCTGGAAAATATTTAATTTAAAAAAAATTAGCAAATAAAGAAAGTATTTAATCAGGAATATTAATATTTAAATCCCCCCTCTAATTTAGCAGAATTCTACAATATGATCAACAAAACCCAAAAAATTTTAAATCATTCAGCTTCATGAGTGTTTTGACACCCAACATGCCAGGAAAATATTTAATTTGAAAAAAATTAGCAAATAAAGAAAGTATTTAATGAGGAATATTAATATTTAAATCCCCCCTCTAATTTAGCAGAATTCTACAATATGATCAACAAAACCCTAAATATATTAATACATTAAGCTTCTTGAGTGTTTTGACACTCAACATGCCTGGAAAATATTTAATTTAAAAAAAATTAGCAAATAAGGAAAGTATTTAATGAGGAATATTAATATTTAAATCCCCCCTCTAATTTAGCAGAATTCTACAATATGATCAACAAAACCCTAAATATATAATTACATTGAGCTTCATGAGTGTGTTGACACCCAACATGCCAGGAAAATATTTAATTTAAAAAAAATTAGCAAATAAAGAAAGTATTTAATGAGGAATATTAATATTTAAATCCCCCCTCTAATTTAGCAGAATTCTACAATATGATCAACAAAACCCTAAATATATTTATACATTAAGCTTCTTGAGTGTTTTGACACCCAACATGCCTGGAAAATATTTAATTTAAAAAAAATTAGCAAATAAGGAAAGTATTTAATGAGGAATATTAATATTTAAATCCCCCCTCTAATTTAGCAGAATTCTACAATATGACCAACAAAACCCAAAAAATATTAAATCATTCAGCTTCATGAGTGTTTTAACACCCAACATGCCTGGAAAATATTTAATTTAAAAAAAATTAGCAAATAAGGAAAGTATTTAATGAGGAATATTAATATTTAAATCCCCCCTCTAATTTAGCAGAATTCTACAATATGATCAACAAAACCCTAAATATATTAATACATTAAGCTTCTTGAGTGTTTTGACACCCAACATGCCTGGAAAATATTTAATTTAAAAAAAATTAGCAAATAAGGAAAGTATTTAATGAGGAATATTAATATTTAAATCCCCCCTCTAATTTAGCAGAATTCTACAATATGATCAACAAAACCCTAAATATATTAATACATTAGGCTTCTTGAGTGTTTTGACACCCAACATGCCAGGAAAATATTTAATTAAAAAAAAATTAGCAAATAAAGAAAGTATTTAATGAGGAATATTAATATTTAAATCCCCCCTCTAATTTAGCAGAATTCTACAATATGATCAACAAAACCCAAAATATAATAAATCATTCAGCTTCATGAGTGTTTTGACACCCAACATGCCAGGAAAATATTTAATTTGAAAAAAATTAGCAAATAAAGAAAGTATTTAATGAGGAATATTAATATTTAAATCCCCCCTCTAATTTAGCAGAATTCTACAATATGATCGACAAAACCCTAAATATATTAATACATTAAGCTTCATGAGTGTTTTGACACCCAACATGCCAGGAAAATATTTAATTTAGAAAAAATTAGCAAATAAAGAAAGTATTTAATGAGGAATATTAATATTTAAATCCCCCCTCTAATTTAGCAGAATTCTACAATATGATCAACAAAACCCTAAATATATTAATACATTAAGCTTCTTGAGTGTTTTGACACCCAACATGCCTGGAAAATATTTAATTTAAAAAAAATTAGCAAATAAGGAAAGTATTTAATGAGGAATATTAATTTTTAAATCCCCCCTCTAATTTAGCAGAATTCTACAATATGATCAACAAAACCCTAAATATATAATTACATTAAGCTTCATGAGTGTTTTGACACCCAACATGCCAGGAAAATATTTAATTAAAAAAAAATTAGCAAATAAAGAAAGTATTTAATGAGGAATATTAATATTTAAATCCCCCCTCTAATTTAGCAGAATTCTACAATATGATCAACAAAACCCTAAATATATTAATACATTAGGCTTCTTGAGTGTTTTGACACCCAACATGCCAGGAAAATATTTAATTTAAAAAAAATTAGCAAATAAAGAAAGTATTTAATGAGGAATATTAATATTTAAATCCCCCCTCTAATTTAGCAGAATTCTACAATATGATCAACAAAACCCTAAATATATTAATACATTAAGCTTCTTGAGTGTTTTGACACCCAACATGCGTGGAAAATATTTAATTTAAAAAAAATTAGCAAATAAGGAAAGTATTTAATGAGGAATATTAATATTTAAATCCCCCCTCTAATTTAGCAGAATTCTACAATATGACCAACAAAACCCAAAAAATATTAAATCATTCAGCTTCATGAGTGTTTTGACACCCAACATGCCAGGAAAATATTTAATTTAAATAAAATTAGCAAATAAAGAAAGTATTTAATGAGGAATATTAATATTTAAATCCCCCCTCTAATTTAGCAGAATTCTACAATATGATCAACAAAACCCTAAATATATTAATACATTAAGCTTCTTGAGTGTTTTGACACCCAACATGCCTGGAAAATATTTAATTTAAAAAAAATTAGCAAATAAGGAAAGTATTTAATGAGGAATATTAATATTTAAATCCCCCCTCTAATTTAGCAGAATTCTACAATATGACCAACAAAACCCAAAAAATATTAAATCATTCAGCTTCATGAGTGTTTTAACACCCAACATGCCTGGAAAATATTTAATTTAGAAAAAATTAGCAAATAAAGAAAGTATTTAATGAGGAATATTAATATTTAAATCCCCCCTCTAATTTAGCAGAATTCTACAATATGATCAACAAAACCCTAAATATATTAATACATTAAGCTTCTTGAGTGTTTTGACACCCAACATGCCTGGAAAATATTTAATTTAAAAAAAATTAGCAAATAAGGAAAGTATTTAATGAGGAATATTAATATTTAAATCCCCCCACTAATTTAGCAGAATTCTACAATATGATCAACAAAACCCTAAATATATTAATACATTAGGCTTCTTGAGTGTTTTGACACCCAACATGCCAGGAAAATATTTAATTTAAAAAAAATTAGCAAATAAAGAAAGTATTTAATGAGGAATATTAATATTTAAATCCCCGCTCTAATTTAGCAGAATTCTACAATATGATCAACAAAACCCAAAATATATTAAATCATTCAGCTTCATGAGTGTTTTGACTCCCAACATGCCAGGAAAATATTTAATTTAAAAAAAAATTAGCAAATAAAGAAAGTATTTAATGAGGAATATTAATATTTAAATCCCCCCTCTAATTTAGCAGAATTCTACAATATGATCAACAAAACCCTAAATATATTAATACATTAAGCTTCATGAGTGTTTTGACACCCAACATGCCAGGAAAATATTTAATTTAGAAAAAATTAGCAAATAAAGAAAGTATTTAATGAGGAATATTAATATTTAAATCCCCCCTCTAATTTAGCAGAATTCTACAATATGATCAACAAAACCCAATATATATTAAATCATTCAGCTTCATGAGTGTTTTGACTCCCAACATGCCAGGAAAATATTTAATTTAAAAAAAAATTAGCAAATAAAGAAAGTATTTAATGAGGAATATTAATATTTAAATCCCCCCTCTAATTTAGCAGAATTCTACAATATGATCAACAAAACCCTAAATATATTAATACATTAAGCTTCATGAGTGTTTTGACACCCAACATGCCAGGAAAATATTTAATTTAGAAAAAATTAGCAAATAAAGAAAGTATTTAATGAGGAATATTAATATTTAAATCCCCCCTCTAATTTAGCAGAATTCTACAATATGATCAACAAAACCCTAAATATATTAATACATTAAGCTTCTTGAGTGTTTTGACACCCAACATGCCTGGAAAATATTTAATTTAAAAAAAATTAGCAAATAAGGAAAGTATTTAATGAGGAATATTAATATTTAAATCCCCCCTCTAATTTAGCAGAATTCTACAATATGACCAACAAAACCCAAAAAATATTAAATCATTCAGCTTCATGAGTGTTTTGACACCCAACATGCCAGGAAAATATTTAATTTAAAAAAAATTAGCAAATAAAGAAAGTATTTAATGAGGAATATTAATATTTAAATCCCCCCTCTAATTTAGCAGAATTCTACAATATGATCAACAAAACCCTAAATATATTAATACATTAAGCTTCTTGAGTGTTTTGACACCCAACATGCCTGGAAAATATTTAATTTAAAAAAAATTAGCAAATAAGGAAAGTATTTAATGAGGAATATTAATATTTAAATCCCCCCTCTAATTTAGCAGAATTCTACAATATGATCAACAAAACCCTAAATATATAATTACATTAAGCTTCTTGAGTGTTTTGACACCCAACATGCCTGGAAAATATTTAATTTAAAAAAAATTAGCAAAAAAAGAAAGTATTTAATCAGGAATATTAATATTTAAATCCCCCCTCTAATTTAGCAGAATTCTACAATATGATCAACAAAACCCAAAAAATTTTAAATCATTCAGCTTCATGAGTGTTTTGACACCCAACATGCCAGGAAAATATTTAATTTGAAAAAAATTAGCAAATAAAGAAAGTATTTAATGAGGAATATTAATATTTAAATCCCCCCTCTAATTTAGCAGAATTCTACAATATGATCAACAAAACCCTAAATATATTAATACATTAAGCTTCTTGAGTGTTTTGACACTCAACATGCCTGGAAAATATTTAATTTAAAAAAAATTAGCAAATAAGGAAAGTATTTAATGAGGAATATTAATATTTAAATCCCCCCTCTAATTTAGCAGAATTCTACAATATGATCAACAAAACCCTAAATATATAATTACATTGAGCTTCATGAGTGTTTTGACACCCAACATGCCAGGAAAATATTTAATTTAAAAAAAATTAGCAAATAAAGAAAGTATTTAATGAGGAATATTAATATTTAAATCCCCCCTCTAATTTAGCAGAATTCTACAATATGATCAACAAAACCCTAAATATATTTATACATTAAGCTTCTTGAGTGATTTGACACCCAACATGCCAGGAAAATATTTAATTTGAAAAAAATTAGCAAATAAAGAAAGTATTTAATGAGGAATATTAATATTTAAATCCCCCCTCTAATTTAGCAGAATTCTACAATATGATCAACAAAACCCAAAATATATTAAATCATTCAGCTTCATGAGTGTTTTGACTCCCAACATGCCAGGAAAATATTTAATTTAAAAAAAAATTAGCAAATAAGGAAAGTATTTAATGAGGAATATTAATATTTAAATCCCCCCTCTAATTTAGCAGAATTCTACAATATGATCAACAAAACCCAAAATATATTAAATCATTCAGCTTCATGAGTGTTTTGACTCCCAACATGCCAGGAAAATATTTAATTTAAAAAAAAATTAGCAAATAAAGAAAGTATTTAATGAGGAATATTAATATTTAAATCCCCCCTCAAATTTAGCAGAATTCTACAATATGATCAACAAAACCCTAAATATATTAATACATTAGGCTTCTTGAGTGTTTTGACACCCAACATGCCAGGAAAATATTTAATTAAAAAAAAATTAGCAAATAAAGAAAGTATTTAATGAGGAATATTAATATTTAAATCCCCCCTCTAATTTAGCAGAATTCTACAATATGATCAACAAAACCCAAAATATAATAAATCATTCAGCTTCATGAGTGTTTTGACACCCAACATGCCAGGAAAATATTTAATTTGAAAAAAATTAGCAAATAAAGAAAGTATTTAATGAGGAATATTAATATTTAAATCCCCCCTCTAATTTAGCAGAATTCTACAATATGATCAACAAAACCCAAAATATATTAAATCATTCAGCTTCATGAGTGTTTTGACTCCCAACATGCCAGGAAAATATTTAATTTAAAAAAAAATTAGCAAATAAAGAAAGTATTTAATGAGGAATATTAATATTTAAATCCCCCCTCTAATTTAGCAGAATTCTACAATATGATCAACAAAACCCTAAATATATAATTACATTAAGCTTCTTGAGTGTTTTGACACCCAACATGCCTGGAAAATATTTAATTTAAAAAAAATTAGCAAATAAAGAAAGTATTTAATCAGGAATATTAATATTTAAATCCCCCCTCTAATTTAGCAGAATTCTACAATATGATCAACAAAACCCTAAATATATTAATACATTAAGCTTCTTGAGTGTTTTGACACTCAACATGCCTGGAAAATATTTAATTTAAAAAAAATTAGCAAATAAGGAAAGTATTTAATGAGGAATATTAATATTTAAATCCCCCCTCTAATTTAGCAGAATTCTACAATATGATCAACAAAACCCTAAATATATAATTACATTGAGCTTCATGAGTGTGTTGACACCCAACATGCCAGGAAAATATTTAATTTAAAAAAAATTAGCAAATAAAGAAAGTATTTAATGAGGAATATTAATATTTAAATCCCCCCTCTAATTTAGCAGAATTCTACAATATGATCAACAAAACCCTAAATATATTTATACATTAAGCTTCTTGAGTGTTTTGACACCCAACATGCCTGGAAAATATTTAATTTAAAAAAAATTAGCAAATAAGGAAAGTATTTAATGAGGAATATTAATATTTAAATCCCCCCTCTAATTTAGCAGAATTCTACAATATGACCAACAAAACCCAAAAAATATTAAATCATTCAGCTTCATGAGTGTTTTAACACCCAACATGCCTGGAAAATATTTAATTTAAAAAAAATTAGCAAATAAGGAAAGTATTTAATGAGGAATATTAATATTTAAATCCCCCCTCTAATTTAGCAGAATTCTACAATATGATCAACAAAACCCTAAATATATTAATACATTAAGCTTCTTGAGTGTTTTGACACCCAACATGCCTGGAAAATATTTAATTTAAAAAAAATTAGCAAATAAGGAAAGTATTTAATGAGGAATATTAATATTTAAATCCCCCCTCTAATTTAGCAGAATTCTACAATATGATCAACAAAACCCTAAATATATTAATACATTAGGCTTCTTGAGTGTTTTGACACCCAACATGCCAGGAAAATATTTAATTAAAAAAAAATTAGCAAATAAAGAAAGTATTTAATGAGGAATATTAATATTTAAATCCCCCCTCTAATTTAGCAGAATTCTACAATATGATCAACAAAACCCAAAATATAATAAATCATTCAGCTTCATGAGTGTTTTGACACCCAACATGCCAGGAAAATATTTAATTTGAAAAAAATTAGCAAATAAAGAAAGTATTTAATGAGGAATATTAATATTTAAATCCCCCCTCTAATTTAGCAGAATTCTACAATATGATCAACAAAACCCTAAATATATTAATACATTAAGCTTCATGAGTGTTTTGACACCCAACATGCCAGGAAAATATTTAATTTAGAAAAAATTAGCAAATAAAGAAAGTATTTAATGAGGAATATTAATATTTAAATCCCCCCTCTAATTTAGCAGAATTCTACAATATGATCAACAAAACCCTAAATATATTAATACATTAAGCTTCTTGAGTGTTTTGACACCCAACATGCCTGGAAAATATTTAATTTAAAAAAAATTAGCAAATAAGGAAAGTATTTAATGAGGAATATTAATTTTTAAATCCCCCCTCTAATTTAGCAGAATTCTACAATATGATCAACAAAACCCTAAATATATAATTACATTAAGCTTCATGAGTGTTTTGACACCCAACATGCCAGGAAAATATTTAATTAAAAAAAAATTAGCAAATAAAGAAAGTATTTAATGAGGAATATTAATATTTAAATCCCCCCTCTAATTTAGCAGAATTCTACAATATGATTAACAAAACCCTAAATATATTAATACATTAGGCTTCTTGAGTGTTTTGACACCCAACATGCCAGGAAAATATTTAATTTAAAAAAAATTAGCAAATAAAGAAAGTATTTAATGAGGAATATTAATATTTAAATCCCCCCTCTAATTTAGCAGAATTCTACAATATGATCAACAAAACCCTAAATATATTAATACATTAAGCTTCTTGAGTGTTTTGACACCCAACATGCCTGGAAAATATTTAATTTAAAAAAAATTAGCAAATAAGGAAAGTATTTAATGAGGAATATTAATATTTAAATCCCCCCTCTAATTTAGCAGAATTCTACAATATGACCAACAAAACCCAAAAAATATTAAATCATTCAGCTTCATGAGTGTTTTAACACCCAACATGCCTGGAAAATATTTAATTTAGAAAAAATTAGCAAATAAAGAAAGTATTTAATGAGGAATATTAATATTTAAATCCCCCCTCTAATTTAGCAGAATTCTACAATATGATCAACAAAACCCTAAATATATTAATACATTAAGCTTCTTGAGTGTTTTGACACCCAACATGCCTGGAAAATATTTAATTTAAAAAAAATTAGCAAATAAGGAAAGTATTTAATGAGGAATATTAATATTTAAATCCCCCCACTAATTTAGCAGAATTCTACAATATGATCAACAAAACCCTAAATATATTAATACATTAGGCTTCTTGAGTGTTTTGACACCCAACATGCCAGGAAAATATTTAATTTAAAAAAAATTAGCAAATAAAGAAAGTATTTAATGAGGAATATTAATATTTAAATCCCCCCTCTAATTTAGCAGAATTCTACAATATGATCAACAAAACCCAAAATATATTAAATCATTCAGCTTCATGAGTGTTTTGACTCCCAACATGCCAGGAAAATATTTAATTTAAAAAAAAATTAGCAAATAAAGAAAGTATTTAATGAGGAATATTAATATTTAAATCCCCCCTCTAATTTAGCAGAATTCTACAATATGATCAACAAAACCCTAAATATATTAATACATTAAGCTTCATGAGTGTTTTGACACCCAACATGCCAGGAAAATATTTAATTTAGAAAAAATTAGCAAATAAAGAAAGTATTTAATGAGGAATATTAATATTTAAATCCCCCCTCTAATTTAGCAGAATTCTACAATATGATCAACAAAACCCAATATATATTAAATCATTCAGCTTCATGAGTGTTTTGACTCCCAACATGCCAGGAAAATATTTAATTTAAAAAAAAATTAGCAAATAAAGAAAGTATTTAATGAGGAATATTAATATTTAAATCCCCCCTCTAATTTAGCAGAATTCTACAATATGATCAACAAAACCCTAAATATATTAATACATTAAGCTTCATGAGTGTTTTGACACCCAACATGCCAGGAAAATATTTAATTTAGAAAAAATTAGCAAATAAAGAAAGTATTTAATGAGGAATATTAATATTTAAATCCCCCCTCTAATTTAGCAGAATTCTACAATATGATCAACAAAACCCTAAATATATTAATACATTAAGCTTCTTGAGTGTTTTGACACCCAACATGCCTGGAAAATATTTAATTTAAAAAAAATTAGCAAATAAGGAAAGTATTTAATGAGGAATATTAATATTTAAATCCCCCCTCTAATTTAGCAGAATTCTACAATATGATCAACAAAACCCTAAATATATTAATACATTAAGCTTCTTGAGTGTTTTGACACTCAACATGCCTGGAAAATATTTAATTTAAAAAAAATTAGCAAATAAGGAAAGTATTTAATGAGGAATATTAATATTTAAATCCCCCCTCTAATTTAGCAGAATTCTACAATATGATCAACAAAACCCTAAATATATAATTACATTGAGCTTCATGAGTGTTTTGACACCCAACATGCCAGGAAAATATTTAATTTAAAAAAAATTAGCAAATAAAGAAAGTATTTAATGAGGAATATTAATATTTAAATCCCCCCTCTAATTTAGCAGAATTCTACAATATGATCAACAAAACCCTAAATATATTTATACATTAAGCTTCTTGAGTGATTTGACACCCAACATGCCAGGAAAATATTTAATTTGAAAAAAATTAGCAAATAAAGAAAGTATTTAATGAGGAATATTAATATTTAAATCCCCCCTCTAATTTAGCAGAATTCTACAATATGATCAACAAAACCCAAAATATATTAAATCATTCAGCTTCATGAGTGTTTTGACTCCCAACATGCCAGGAAAATATTTAATTTAAAAAAAAATTAGCAAATAAGGAAAGTATTTAATGAGGAATATTAATATTTAAATCCCCCCTCTAATTTAGCAGAATTCTACAATATGATCAACAAAACCCTAAATATATTAATACATTAAGCTTCTTGAGTGTTTTGACACCCAACATGCCAGGAAAATATTTAATTTAAAAAAAATTAGCAAATAAAGAAAGTATTTAATGAGGAATATTAATATTTAAATCCCCCCTCTAATTTAGCAGAATTCTACAATATGATCAACAAAACCCTAAATATATTAATACATTAAGCTTCTTGAGTGTTTTGACACCCAACATGCCAGGAAAATATTTAATTTAAAAAAAATTAGCAAATAAAGAAAGTATTTAATGAGGAATATTAATATTTAAATCCCCCCTCTAATTTAGCAGAATTCTACAATATGATCAACAAAACCCAAAATATATTAAATCATTCAGCTTCATGAGTGTTTTGACTCCCAACATGCCAGGAAAATATTTAATTTAAAAAAAAATTAGCAAATAAAGAAAGTATTTAATGAGGAATATTAATATTTAAATCCCCCCTCAAATTTAGCAGAATTCTACAATATGATGAACAAAACCCTAAATATATTAATACATTAGGCTTCTTGAGTGTTTTGACACCCAACATGCCAGGAAAATATTTAATTAAAAAAAAATTAGCAAATAAAGAAAGTATTTAATGAGGAATATTAATATTTAAATCCCCCCTCTAATTTAGCAGAATTCTACAATATGATCAACAAAACCCAAAATATAATAAATCATTCAGCTTCATGAGTGTTTTGACACCCAACATGCCAGGAAAATATTTAATTTAGAAAAAATTAGCAAATAAAGAAAGTATTTAATGAGGAATATTAATATTTAAATCCCCCCTCTAATTTAGCAGAATTCTACAATATGATCAACAAAACCCAAAATATATTAAATCATTCAGCTTCATGAGTGTTTTGACTCCCAACATGCCAGGAAAATATTTAATTTAAAAAAAAATTAGCAAATAAGGAAAGTATTTAATGAGGAATATTAATATTTAAATCCCCCCTCTAATTTAGCAGAATTCTACAATATGATCAACAAAACCCTAAATATATTAATACATTAAGCTTCTTGAGTGTTTTGACACCCAACATGCCAGGAAAATATTTAATTTAAAAAAAATTAGCAAATAAAGAAAGTATTTAATGAGGAATATTAATATTTAAATCCCCCCTCTAATTTAGCAGAATTCTACAATATGATCAACAAAACCCTAAATATATTAATACATTAAGCTTCTTGAGTGTTTTGACACCCAACATGCCAGGAAAATATTTAATTTAAAAAAAATTAGCAAATAAAGAAAGTATTTAATGAGGAATATTAATATTTAAATCCCCCCTCTAATTTAGCAGAATTCTACAATATGATCAACAAAACCCAAAATATATTAAATCATTCAGCTTCATGAGTGTTTTGACTCCCAACATGCCAGGAAAATATTTAATTTAAAAAAAAATTAGCAAATAAAGAAAGTATTTAATGAGGAATATTAATATTTAAATCCCCCCTCAAATTTAGCAGAATTCTACAATATGATCAACAAAACCCTAAATATATTAATACATTAGGCTTCTTGAGTGTTTTGACACCCAACATGCCAGGAAAATATTTAATTAAAAAAAAATTAGCAAATAAAGAAAGTATTTAATGAGGAATATTAATATTTAAATCCCCCCTCTAATTTAGCAGAATTCTACAATATGATCAACAAAACCCAAAATATAATAAATCATTCAGCTTCATGAGTGTTTTGACACCCAACATGCCAGGAAAATATTTAATTTAGAAAAAATTAGCAAATAAAGAAAGTATTTAATGAGGAATATTAATATTTAAATCCCCCCTCTAATTTAGCAGAATTCTACAATATGATCAACAAAACCCTAAATATATTAATACATTAAGCTTCTTGAGTGTTTTGACACCCAACATGCCTGGAAAATATTTAATTTAAAAAAAATTAGCAAATAAGGAAAGTATTTAATGAGGAATATTAATATTTAAATCCCCCCACTAATTTAGCAGAATTCTACAATATGATCAACAAAACCCTAAATATATTAATACATTAGGCTTCTTGAGTGTTTTGACACCCAACATGCCAGGAAAATATTTAATTTAAAAAAAATTAGCAAATAAAGAAAGTATTTAATGAGGAATATTAATATTTAAATCCCCCCTCTAATTTAGCAGAATTCTACAATATGATCAACAAAACCCAAAATATATTAAATCATTCAGCTTCATGAGTGTTTTGACACCCAACATGCCAGGAAAATATTTAATTTGAAAAAAATTAGCAAATAAAGAAAGTATTTAATGAGGAATATTAATATTTAAATCCCCCCTCTAATTTAGCAGAATTCTACAATATGATCAACAAAACCCAAAATATATTAAATCATTCAGCTTCATAAGTGTTTTGACTCCCAACATGCCAGGAAAATATTTAATTTAAAAAAAAATTAGCAAATAAAGAAAGTATTTAATGAGGAATATTAATATTTAAATCCCCCCTCTAATTTAGCAGAATTCTACAATATGATCAACAAAACCCTAAATATATTAATACATTAAGCTTCTTGAGTGTTTTGACACCCAACATGCCTGGAATATATTTAATTTAAAAAAAATTAGCAAATAAGGAAAGTATTTAATGAGGAATATTAATATTTAAATCCCCCCTCTAATTTAGCAGAATTCTACAATATGACCAACAAAACCCAAAAAATATTAAATCATTCAGCTTCATGAGTGTTTTGACACCCAACATGCCAGGAAAATATTTAATTTAGAAAAAATTAGCAAATAAAGAAAGTATTTAATGAGGAATATTAATATTTAAATCCCCCCTCTAATTTAGCAGAATTCTACAATATGATCAACAAAACCCTAAATATATTAATACATTAAGCTTCTTGAGTGTTTTGACACCCAACATGCCAGGAAAATATTTAATTTAAAAAAAATTAGCAAATAAAGAAAGTATTTAATGAGGAATATTAATATTTAAATCCCCCCTCTAATTTAGCAGAATTCTACAATATGACCAACAAAACCCAAAAATATTAAATCATTCAGCTTCATGAGTGTTTTGACACCCAACATGCCAGGAAAATATTTAATTTGAAAAAAATTAGTAAATAAAGAAAGTATTTAATCAGGAATATTAATATTTAAATCCCCCCTCTAATTTAGCAGAATTCTACAATATGATCATCAAAACCCAAAAAATTTTAAATAATTCAGCTTCATGAGTGTTTTGACACCCAACATGCCAGGAAAATATTTAATTAAAAAAAAATTAGCAAATAAAGAAAGTATTTAATGAGGAATATTAATATTTAAATCCCCCCTCTAATTTAGCAGAATTCTACAATATGATCAACAAAACCCAAAATATAATAAATCATTCAGCTTCATGAGTGTTTTGACACCCAACATGCCAGGAAAATATTTAATTTAGAAAAAATTAGCAAATAAAGAAAGTATTTAATGAGGAATATTAATATTTAAATCCCCCCTCTAATTTAGCAGAATTCTACAATATGATCAACAAAACCCTAAATATATTAATACATTAAGCTTCTTGAGTGTTTTGACACCCAACATGCCTGGAAAATATTTAATTTAAAAAAAATTAGCAAATAAGGAAAGTATTTAATGAGGAATATTAATATTTAAATCCCCCCACTAATTTAGCAGAATTCTACAATATGATCAACAAAACCCTAAATATATTAATACATTAGGCTTCTTGAGTGTTTTGACACCCAACATGCCAGGAAAATATTTAATTTAAAAAAAATTAGCAAATAAAGAAAGTATTTAATGAGGAATATTAATATTTAAATCCCCCCTCTAATTTAGCAGAATTCTACAATATGATCAACAAAACCCAAAATATATTAAATCATTCAGCTTCATGAGTGTTTTGACACCCAACATGCCAGGAAAATATTTAATTTGAAAAAAATTAGCAAATAAAGAAAGTATTTAATGAGGAATATTAATATTTAAATCCCCCCTCTAATTTAGCAGAATTCTACAATATGATCAACAAAACCCAAAATATATTAAATCATTCAGCTTCATAAGTGTTTTGACTCCCAACATGCCAGGAAAATATTTAATTTAAAAAAAAATTAGCAAATAAAGAAAGTATTTAATGAGGAATATTAATATTTAAATCCCCCCTCTAATTTAGCAGAATTCTACAATATGATCAACAAAACCCTAAATATATTAATACATTAAGCTTCTTGAGTGTTTTGACACCCAACATGCCTGGAATATATTTAATTTAAAAAAAATTAGCAAATAAGGAAAGTATTTAATGAGGAATATTAATATTTAAATCCCCCCTCTAATTTAGCAGAATTCTACAATATGACCAACAAAACCCAAAAAATATTAAATCATTCAGCTTCATGAGTGTTTTGACACCCAACATGCCAGGAAAATATTTAATTTAGAAAAAATTAGCAAATAAAGAAAGTATTTAATGAGGAATATTAATATTTAAATCCCCCCTCTAATTTAGCAGAATTCTACAATATGATCAACAAAACCCTAAATATATTAATACATTAAGCTTCTTGAGTGTTTTGACACCCAACATGCCAGGAAAATATTTAATTTAAAAAAAATTAGCAAATAAAGAAAGTATTTAATGAGGAATATTAATATTTAAATCCCCCCTCTAATTTAGCAGAATTCTACAATATGACCAACAAAACCCAAAAATATTAAATCATTCAGCTTCATGAGTGTTTTGACACCCAACATGCCAGGAAAATATTTAATTTGAAAAAAATTAGTAAATAAAGAAAGTATTTAATCAGGAATATTAATATTTAAATCCCCCCTCTAATTTAGCAGAATTCTACAATATGATCATCAAAACCCAAAAAATTTTAAATAATTCAGCTTCTTGAGTGTTTTGACACCCAACATGCCAGGAAAATATTTAATTTGAAAAAAATTAGCAAATAAAGAAAGTATTTAATGAGGAATATTAATATTTAAATCCCCCCTCTAATTTAGCAGAATTCTACAATATGATCAACAAAACCCAAAATATATTAAATCATTCAGCTTCATGAGTGTTTTGACTCCCAACATGCCAGGAAAATATTTAATTTAAAAAAAAATTAGCAAATAAAGAAAGTATTTAATGAGGAATATTAATATTTAAATCCCCCCTCTAATTTAGCAGAATTCTACAATATGACCAACAAAACCCAAAAAATATTAAATCATTCAGCTTCATGAGTGTTTTGACACCCAACATGCCAGGAAAATATTTAATTTAGAAAAAATTAGCAAATAAAGAAAGTATTTAATGAGGAATATTAATATTTAAATCCCCCCTCTAATTTAGCAGAATTCTACAATATGATCAACAAAACCCTAAATATATTAATACATTAAGCTTCTTGAGTGTTTTGACACCCAACATGCCTGGAAAATATTTAATTTAAAAAAAATTAGCAAATAAAGAAAGTATTTAATCAGGAATATTAATATTTAAATCCCCTCTCTAATTTAGCAGAATTCTACAATATGATCAACAAAACCCTAAATATATTAATACATTAAGCTTCTTGAGTGTTTTGACACCCAACATGCCAGGAAAATATTTAATTTAAAAAAAATTAGCAAATAAAGAAAGTATTTAATGAGGAATATTAATATTTAAATCCCCCCTCTAATTTAGCAGAATTCTACAATATGACCAACAAAACCCAAAAATATTAAATCATTCAGCTTCATGAGTGTTTTGACACCCAACATGCCAGGAAAATATTTAATTTGAAAAAAATTAGTAAATAAAGAAAGTATTTAATCAGGAATATTAATATTTAAATCCCCCCTCTAATTTAGCAGAATTCTACAATATGATCATCAAAACCCAAAAAATTTTAAATCATTCAGCTTCCTGAGTGTTTTGACACCCAACATGCCAGGAAAATATTTAATTTAAAAAAAAATTAGCAAATAAAGAAAGTATTTAATGAGGAATATTAATATTTAAATCCCCCCTCTAATTTAGCAGAATTCTACAATATGATCAACAAAACCCTAAATATATTAATACATTAAGCTTCTTGAGTGTTTTGACACCCAACATGCCTGGAAAATATTTAATTTAAAAAAAATTAGCAAATAAGGAAAGTATTTAATGAGGAATATTAATATTTAAATCCCCCCTCTAATTTAGCAGAATTCTACAATATGACCAACAAAACCCAAAAAATATTAAATCATTCAGCTTCATGAGTGTTTTGACACCCAACATGCCTGGAAAATATTTAATTTAAAAAAAATTAGCAAATAAGGAAAGTATTTAATGAGGAATATTAATATTTAAATCCCCCCTCTAATTTAGCAGAATTCTACAATATGATCAACAAAACCCTAAATATATTAATACATTAAGCTTCTTGAGTGTTTTGACACCCAACATGCCAGGAAAATATTTAATTTAAAAAAAATTAGCAAATAAAGAAAGTATTTAATGAGGAATATTAATATTTAAATCCCCCCTCTAATTTAGCAGAATTCTACAATATGACCAACAAAACCCAAAAATATTAAATCATTCAGCTTCATGAGTGTTTTGACACCCAACATGCCAGGAAAATATTTAATTTGAAAAAAATTAGTAAATAAAGAAAGTATTTAATCAGGAATATTAATATTTAAATCCCCCCTCTAATTTAGCAGAATTCTACAATATGATCATCAAAACCCAAAAAATTTTAAATCATTCAGCTTCCTGAGTGTTTTGACACCCAACATGCCAGGAAAATATTTAATTTAAAAAAAAATTAGCAAATAAAGAAAGTATTTAATGAGGAATATTAATATTTAAATCCCCCCTCTAATTTAGCAGAATTCTACAATATGATCAACAAAACCCTAAATATATAATTACATTAAGCTTCATGAGTGTTTTGACACCCAACATGCCAGGAAAATATTTAATTTAAAAAAAATTAGCAAATAAAGAAAGTATTTAATGAGGAATATTAATATTTAAATCCCCCCTCTAATTTAGCAGAATTCTACAATATGATCAACAAAACCCTAAATATATTAATACATTAGGCTTCTTGAGTGTTTTGACACCCAACATGCCAGGAAAATATTTAATTTAAAAAAAATTAGCAAATAAAGAAAGTATTTAATGAGGAATATTAATATTTAAATCCCCCCTCTAATTTAGCAGAATTCTACAATATGATCAACAAAACCCAAAATATATTAAATCATTCAGCTTCATGAGTGTTTTGACACCCAACATGCCAGGAAAATATTTAATTTGAAAAAAATTAGCAAATAAAGAAAGTATTTAATGAGGAATATTAATATTTAAATCCCCCCTCTAATTTAGCAGAATTCTACAATATGATCAACAAAACCCAAAATATATTAAATCATTCAGCTTCATGAGTGTTTTGACTCCCAACATGCCAGGAAAATATTTAATTTAAAAAAAAATTATTAAATAAAGAAAGTATTTAATGAGGAATATTAATATTTAAATCCCCCCTCTAATTTAGCAGAATTCTACAATATGATCAACAAAACCTTAAATATATTAATACATTAAGCTTCTTGAGTGTTTTGACACCCAACATGCCAGGAAAATATTTAATTTAAAAAAAATTAGCAAATAAAGAAAGTATTTAATGAGGAATATTAATATTTAAATCCCCCCTCTAATTTAGCAGAATTCTACAATATGATCAACAAAACCCTAAATATATTAATACATTAAGCTTCTTGAGTGTTTTGACACCCAACATGCCAGGAAAATATTTAATTTAAAAAAAATTAGCAAATAAAGAAAGTATTTAATGAGGAATATTAATATTTAAATCCCCCCACTAATTTAGCAGAATTCTACAATATGATCAACAAAACCCAAAATATATTAAATCATTCAGCTTCATGAGTGTTTTGACTCCCAACATGCCAGGAAAATATTTAATTTAAAAAAAAATTAGCAAATAAAGAAAGTATTTAATGAGGAATATTAATATTTAAATCCCCCCTCTAATTTAGCAGAATTCTACAATATGATCAACAAAACCCTAAATATATTAATACATTAAGCTTCTTGAGTGTTTTGACACCCAACATGCCTGGAAAATATTTAATTTAAAAAAAATTAGCAAATAAGGAAAGTATTTAATGAGGAATATTAATATTTAAATCCCCCCTCTAATTTAGCAGAATTCTACAATATGACCAACAAAACCCAAAAAATATTAAATCATTCAGCTTCATGAGTGTTTTAACACCCAACATGCCTGGAAAATATTTAATTTAAAAAAAATTAGCAAATAAGGAAAGTATTTAATGAGGAATATTAATATTTAAATCCCCCCTCTAATTTAGCAGAATTCTACAATATGATCAACAAAACCCTAAATATATTAATACATTAAGCTTCTTGAGTGTTTTGACACCCAACATGCCTGGAAAATATTTAATTTAAAAAAAATTAGCAAATAAGGAAAGTATTTAATGAGGAATATTAATATTTAAATCCCCCCTCTAATTTAGCAGAATTCTACAATATGATCAACAAAACCCTAAATATATTAATACATTAGGCTTCTTGAGTGTTTTGACACCCAACATGCCAGGAAAATATTTAATTTAAAAAAAATTAGCAAATAAAGAATGTATTTAATGAGGAATATTAATATTTAAATCCCCCCTCTAATTTAGCAGAATTCTACAATATGATCAACAAAACCCAAAATATATTAAATCATTCAGCTTCATGAGTGTTTTGACACCCAACATGCCAGGAAAATATTTAATTTGAAAAAAATTAGCAAATAAAGAAAGTATTTAATGAGGAATATTAATATTTAAATCCCCCCTCTAATTTAGCAGAATTCTACAATATGATCAACAAAACCCAAAATATATTAAATCATTCAGCTTCATGAGTGTTTTGACTCCCAACATGCCAGGAGAATATTTAATTTAAAAAAAAATTAGCAAATAAAGAAAGTATTTAATGAGGAATATTAATATTTAAATCCCCCCTCTAATTTAGCAGAATTCTACAATATGACCAACAAAACCCAAAAAATATTAAATCATTCAGCTTCATGAGTGTTTTGACACCCAACATGCCAGGAAAATATTTAATTTAGAAAAAATTAGCAAATAAAGAAAGTATTTAATGAGGAATATTAATATTTAAATCCCCCCTCTAATTTAGCAGAATTCTACAATATGATCAACAAAACCCTAAATATATTAATACATTAAGCTTCTTGAGTGTTTTGACACCCAACATGCCTGGAAAATATTTAATTTAAAAAAAATTAGCAAATAAAGAAAGTATTTAATCAGGAATATTAATATTTAAATCCCCCCTCTAATTTAGCAGAATTCTACAATATGATCAACAAAACCCAAAAAATTTTAAATCATTCAGCTTCATGAGTGTTTTGACACCCAACATGCCAGGAAAATATTTAATTTGAAAAAAATTAGCAAATAAAGAAAGTATTTAATGAGGAATATTAATATTTAAATCCCCCCTCTAATTTAGCAGAATTCTACAATATGATCAACAAAACCCTAAATATATTAATACATTAAGCTTCTTGAGTGTTTTGACACCCAACATGCCAGGAAAATATTTAATTTAAAAAAAATTAGCAAATAAAGAAAGTATTTAATGAGGAATATTAATATTTAAATCCCCCCTCTAATTTAGCAGAATTCTACAATATGACCAACAAAACCCAAAAATATTAAATCATTCAGCTTCATGAGTGTTTTGACACCCAACATGCCAGGAAAATATTTAATTTGAAAAAAATTAGTAAATAAAGAAAGTATTTAATCAGGAATATTAATATTTAAATCCCCCCTCTAATTTAGCAGAATTCTACAATATGATCATCAAAACCCAAAAAATTTTAAATCATTCAGCTTCCTGAGTGTTTTGACACCCAACATGCCAGGAAAATATTTAATTTAAAAAAAAATTAGCAAATAAAGAAAGTATTTAATGAGGAATATTAATATTTAAATCCCCCCTCTAATTTAGCAGAATTCTACAATATGATCAACAAAACCCTAAATATATTAATACATTAAGCTTCTTGAGTGTTTTGACACCCAACATGCCTGGAAAATATTTAATTTAAAAAAAATTAGCAAATAAGGAAAGTATTTAATGAGGAATATTAATATTTAAATCCCCCCTCTAATTTAGCAGAATTCTACAATATGACCAACAAAACCCAAAAAATATTAAATCATTCAGCTTCATGAGTGTTTTGACACCCAACATGCCTGGAAAATATTTAATTTAAAAAAAATTAGCAAATAAGGAAAGTATTTAATGAGGAATATTAATATTTAAATCCCCCCTCTAATTTAGCAGAATTCTACAATATGATCAACAAAACCCTAAATATATTAATACATTAAGCTTCTTGAGTGTTTTGACACCCAACATGCCTGGAAAATATTTAATTTAAAAAAAATTAGCAAATAAGGAAAGTATTTAATGAGGAATATTAATATTTAAATCCCCCCTCTAATTTAGCAGAATTCTACAATATGATCAACAAAACCCTAAATATATAATTACATTAAGCTTCATGAGTGTTTTGACACCCAACATGCCAGGAAAATATTTAATTTAAAAAAAATTAGCAAATAAAGAAAGTATTTAATGAGGAATATTAATATTTAAATCCCCCCTCTAATTTAGCAGAATTCTACAATATGATCAACAAAACCCTAAATATATTAATACATTAGGCTTCTTGAGTGTTTTGACACCCAACATGCCAGGAAAATATTTAATTTAAAAAAAATTAGCAAATAAAGAAAGTATTTAATGAGGAATATTAATATTTAAATCCCCCCTCTAATTTAGCAGAATTCTACAATATGATCAACAAAACCCAAAATATATTAAATCATTCAGCTTCATGAGTGTTTTGACACCCAACATGCCAGGAAAATATTTAATTTGAAAAAAATTAGCAAATAAAGAAAGTATTTAATGAGGAATATTAATATTTAAATCCCCCCTCTAATTTAGCAGAATTCTACAATATGATCAACAAAACCCAAAATATATTAAATCATTCAGCTTCATGAGTGTTTTGACTCCCAACATGCCAGGAAAATATTTAATTTAAAAAAAAATTATTAAATAAAGAAAGTATTTAATGAGGAATATTAATATTTAAATCCCCCCTCTAATTTAGCAGAATTCTACAATATGATCAACAAAACCTTAAATATATTAATACATTAAGCTTCTTGAGTGTTTTGACACCCAACATGCCAGGAAAATATTTAATTTAAAAAAAATTAGCAAATAAAGAAAGTATTTAATGAGGAATATTAATATTTAAATCCCCCCTCTAATTTAGCAGAATTCTACAATATGATCAACAAAACCCTAAATATATTAATACATTAAGCTTCTTGAGTGTTTTGACACCCAACATGCCAGGAAAATATTTAATTTAAAAAAAATTAGCAAATAAAGAAAGTATTTAATGAGGAATATTAATATTTAAATCCCCCCTCTAATTTAGCAGAATTCTACAATATGATCAACAAAACCCAAAATATATTAAATCATTCAGCTTCATGAGTGTTTTGACTCCCAACATGCCAGGAAAATATTTAATTTAAAAAAAAATTAGCAAATAAAGAAAGTATTTAATGAGGAATATTAATATTTAAATCCCCCCTCTAATTTAGCAGAATTCTACAATATGATCAACAAAACCCTAAATATATTAATACATTAAGCTTCTTGAGTGTTTTGACACCCAACATGCCTGGAAAATATTTAATTTAAAAAAAATTAGCAAATAAGGAAAGTATTTAATGAGGAATATTAATATTTAAATCCCCCCTCTAATTTAGCAGAATTCTACAATATGACCAACAAAACCCAAAAAATATTAAATCATTCAGCTTCATGAGTGTTTTAACACCCAACATGCCTGGAAAATATTTAATTTAAAAAAAATTAGCAAATAAGGAAAGTATTTAATGAGGAATATTAATATTTAAATCCCCCCTCTAATTTAGCAGAATTCTACAATATGATCAACAAAACCCTAAATATATTAATACATTAAGCTTCTTGAGTGTTTTGACACCCAACATGCCTGGAAAATATTTAATTTAAAAAAAATTAGCAAATAAGGAAAGTATTTAATGAGGAATATTAATATTTAAATCCCCCCTCTAATTTAGCAGAATTCTACAATATGATCAACAAAACCCTAAATATATTAATACATTAGGCTTCTTGAGTGTTTTGACACCCAACATGCCAGGAAAATATTTAATTTAAAAAAAATTAGCAAATAAAGAAAGTATTTAATGAGGAATATTAATATTTAAATCCCCCCTCTAATTTAGCAGAATTCTACAATATGATCAACAAAACCCAAAATATATTAAATCATTCAGCTTCATGAGTGTTTTGACACCCAACATGCCAGGAAAATATTTAATTTGAAAAAAATTAGCAAATAAAGAAATTATTTAATGAGGAATATTAATATTTAAATCCCCCCTCTAATTTAGCAGAATTCTACAATATGATCAACAAAACCCAAAATATATTAAATCATTCAGCTTCATGAGTGTTTTGACTCCCAACATGCCAGGAAAATATTTAATTTAAAAAAAAATTAGCAAATAAAGAAAGTATTTAATGAGGAATATTAATATTTAAATCCCCCCTCTAATTTAGCAGAATTCTACAATATGATCAACAAAACCCTAAATATATTAATACATTAAGCTTCTTGAGTGTTTTGACACCCAACATGCCTGGAAAATATTTAATTTAAAAAAAATTAGCAAATAAGGAAAGTATTTAATGAGGAATATTAATATTTAAATCCCCCCTCTAATTTAGCAGAATTCTACAATATGACCAACAAAACCCAAAAAATATTAAATCATTCAGCTTCATGAGTGTTTTGACACCCAACATGCCAGGAAAATATTTAATTTAGAAAAAATTAGCAAATAAAGAAAGTATTTAATGAGGAATATTAATATTTAAATCCCCCCTCTAATTTAGCAGAATTCTACAATATGATCAACAAAACCCTAAATATATTAATACATTAAGCTTCTTGAGTGTTTTGACACCCAACATGCCTGGAAAATATTTAATTTAAAAAAAATTAGCAAATAAGGAAAGTATTTAATGAGGAATATTAATTTTTAAATCCCCCCTCTAATTTAGCAGAATTCTACAATATGATCAACAAAACCCTAAATATATAATTACATTAAGCTTCATGAGTGTTTTGACACCCAACATGCCAGGAAAATATTTAATTAAAAAAAAATTAGCAAATAAAGAAAGTATTTAATGAGGAATATTAATATTTAAATCCCCCCTCTAATTTAGCAGAATTCTACAATATGATCAACAAAACCCTAAATATATTAATACATTAAGCTTCATGAGTGTTTTGACACCCAACATGCCTGGAAAATATTTAATTTAAAAAAAATTAGCAAATAAGGAAAGTATTTAATGAGGAATATTAATATTTAAATCCCCCCTCTAATTTAGCAGAATTCTACAATATGACCAACAAAACCCAAAAAATATTAAATCATTCAGCTTCATGAGTGTTTTGACACCCAACATGCCAGGAAAATATTTAATTTAAAAAAAATTAGCAAATAAAGAAAGTATTTAATGAGGAATATTAATATTTAAATCCCCCCTCTAATTTAGCAGAATTCTACAATATGATCAACAAAACCCTAAATATATTAATACATTAAGCTTCTTGAGTGTTTTGACACCCAACATGCCTGGAAAATATTTAATTTTAAAAAAATTAGCAAATAAAGAAAGTATTTAATCAGGAATATTAATATTTAAATCCCCCCTCTAATTTAGCAGAATTCTACAATATGATCAACAAAACCCAAAAAATTTTAAATCATTCAGCTTCATGAGTGTTTTGACACCCAACATGCCAGGAAAATATTTAATTTGAAAAAAATTAGCAAATAAAGAAAGTATTTAATGAGGAATATTAATATTTAAATCCCCCCTCTAATTTAGCAGAATTCTACAATATGATCAACAAAACCCTAAATATATTAATACATTAAGCTTCTTGAGTGTTTTGACACTCAACATGCCTGGAAAATATTTAATTTAAAAAAAATTAGCAAATAAGGAAAGTATTTAATGAGGAATATTAATATTTAAATCCCCCCTCTAATTTAGCAGAATTCTACAATATGATCAACAAAACCCAAAATATATTAAATCATTCAGCTTCATGAGTGTTTTGACTCCCAACATGCCAGGAAAATATTTAATTTAAAAAAAAATTAGCAAATAAAGAAAGTATTTAATGAGGAATATTAATATTTAAATCCCCCCTCTAATTTAGCAGAATTCTACAATATGATCAACAAAACCCTAAATATATTAATACATTAAGCTTCTTGAGTGTTTTGACACCCAACATGCCTGGAAAATATTTAATTTAAAAAAAATTAGCAAATAAGGAAAGTATTTAATGAGGAATATTAATATTTAAATCCCCCCTCTAATTTAGCAGAATTCTACAATATGACCAACAAAACCCAAAAAATATTAAATCATTCAGCTTCATGAGTGTTTTGACACCCAACATGCCTGGAAAATATTTAATTTAAAAAAAATTAGCAAATAAGGAAAGTATTTAATGAGGAATATTAATATTTAAATCCCCCCTCTAATTTAGCAGAATTCTACAATATGATCAACAAAACCCTAAATATATTAATACATTAAGCTTCTTGAGTGTTTTGACACCCAACATGCCTGGAAAATATTTAATTTAAAAAAAATTAGCAAATAAGGAAAGTATTTAATGAGGAATATTAATATTTAAATCCCCCCTCTAATTTAGCAGAATTCTACAATATGATCAACAAAACCCTAAATATATAATTACATTAAGCTTCATGAGTGTTTTGACACCCAACATGCCAGGAAAATATTTAATTTAAAAAAAATTAGCAAATAAAGAAAGTATTTAATGAGGAATATTAATATTTAAATCCCCCCTCTAATTTAGCAGAATTCTACAATATGATCAACAAAACCCTAAATATATTAATACATTAAGCTTCTTGAGTGTTTTGACACCCAACATGCCTGGAAAATATTTAATTTAAAAAAAATTAGCAAATAAGGAAAGTATTTAATGAGGAATATTAATTTTTAAATCCCCCCTCTAATTTAGCAGAATTCTACAATATGATCAACAAAACCCTAAATATATAATTACATTAAGCTTCATGAGTGTTTTGACACCCAACATGCCAGGAAAATATTTAATTAAAAAAAAATTAGCAAATAAAGAAAGTATTTAATGAGGAATATTAATATTTAAATCCCCCCTCTAATTTAGCAGAATTCTACAATATGATCAACAAAACCCTAAATATATTAATACATTAAGCTTCTTGAGTGTTTTGACACCCAACATGCCTGGAAAATATTTAATTTAAAAAAAATTAGCAAATAAGGAAAGTATTTAATGAGGAATATTAATATTTAAATCCCCCCTCTAATTTAGCAGAATTCTACAATATGACCAACAAAACCCAAAAAATATTAAATCATTCAGCTTCATGAGTGTTTTGACACCCAACATGCCAGGAAAATATTTAATTTAAAAAAAATTAGCAAATAAAGAAAGTATTTAATGAGGAATATTAATATTTAAATCCCCCCTCTAATTTAGCAGAATTCTACAATATGATCAACAAAACCCTAAATATATTAATACATTAAGCTTCTTGAGTGTTTTGACACCCAACATGCCTGGAAAATATTTAATTTAAAAAAAATTAGCAAATAAGGAAAGTATTTAATGAGGAATATTAATATTTAAATCCCCCCTCTAATTTAGCAGAATTCTACAATATGATCAACAAAACCCAAAATATATTAAATCATTCAGCTTCATGAGTGTTTTGACACCCAACATGCCAGGAAAATATTTAATTTGAAAAAAATTAGCAAATAAAGAAAGTATTTAATGAGGAATATTAATATTTAAATCCCCCCTCTAATTTAGCAGAATTCTACAATATGATCAACAAAACCCAAAATATATTAAATCATTCAGCTTCATGAGTGTTTTGACTCCCAACATGCCAGGAAAATATTTAATTTAAAAAAAAATTATTAAATAAAGAAAGTATTTAATGAGGAATATTAATATTTAAATCCCCCCTCTAATTTAGCAGAATTCTACAATATGATCAACAAAACCTTAAATATATTAATACATTAAGCTTCTTGAGTGTTTTGACACCCAACATGCCAGGAAAATATTTAATTTAAAAAAAATTAGCAAATAAAGAAAGTATTTAATGAGGAATATTAATATTTAAATCCCCCCTCTAATTTAGCAGAATTCTACAATATGATCAACAAAACCCTAAATATATTAATACATTAAGCTTCTTGAGTGTTTTGACACCTAACATGCCAGGAAAATATTTAATTTAAAAAAAATTAGCAAATAAAGAAAGTATTTAATGAGGAATATTAATATTTAAATCCCCCCTCTAATTTAGCAGAATTCTACAATATGATCAACAAAACCCAAAATATATTAAATCATTCAGCTTCATGAGTGTTTTGACTCCCAACATGCCAGGAAAATATTTAATTTAAAAAAAAATTAGCAAATAAAGAAAGTATTTAATGAGGAATATTAATATTTAAATCCCCCCTCTAATTTAGCAGAATTCTACAATATGATCAACAAAACCCTAAATATATTAATACATTAAGCTTCTTGAGTGTTTTGACACCCAACATGCCTGGAAAATATTTAATTTAAAAAAAATTAGCAAATAAGGAAAGTATTTAATGAGGAATATTAATATTTAAATCCCCCCTCTAATTTAGCAGAATTCTACAATATGACCAACAAAACCCAAAAAATATTAAATCATTCAGCTTCATGAGTGTTTTAACACCCAACATGCCTGGAAAATATTTAATTTAAAAAAAATTAGCAAATAAGGAAAGTATTTAATGAGGAATATTAATATTTAAATCCCCCCTCTAATTTAGCAGAATTCTACAATATGATCAACAAAACCCTAAATATATTAATACATTAAGCTTCTTGAGTGTTTTGACACCCAACATGCCTGGAAAATATTTAATTTAAAAAAAATTAGCAAATAAGGAAAGTATTTAATGAGGAATATTAATATTTAAATCCCCCCTCTAATTTAGCAGAATTCTACAATATGATCAACAAAACCCTAAATATATTAATACATTAGGCTTCTTGAGTGTTTTGACACCCAACATGCCAGGAAAATATTTAATTTAAAAAAAATTAGCAAATAAAGAAAGTATTTAATGAGGAATATTAATATTTAAATCCCCCCTCTAATTTAGCAGAATTCTACAATATGATCAACAAAACCCAAAATATATTAAATCATTCAGCTTCATGAGTGTTTTGACACCCAACATGCCAGGAAAATATTTAATTTGAAAAAAATTAGCAAATAAAGAAAGTATTTAATGAGGAATATTAATATTTAAATCCCCCCTCTAATTTAGCAGAATTCTACAATATGATCAACAAAACCCAAAATATATTAAATCATTCAGCTTCATGAGTGTTTTGACTCCCAACATGCCAGGAAAATATTTAATTTAAAAAAAAATTAGCAAATAAAGAAAGTATTTAATGAGGAATATTAATATTTAAATCCCCCCTCTAATTTAGCAGAATTCTACAATATGATCAACAAAACCCTAAATATATTAATACATTAAGCTTCTTGAGTGTTTTGACACCCAACATGCCTGGAAAATATTTAATTTAAAAAAAATTAGCAAATAAGGAAAGTATTTAATGAGGAATATTAATATTTAAATCCCCCCTCTAATTTAGCAGAATTCTACAATATGACCAACAAAACCCAAAAAATATTAAATCATTCAGCTTCATGAGTGTTTTGACACCCAACATGCCAGGAAAATATTTAATTTAGAAAAAATTAGCAAATAAAGAAAGTATTTAATGAGGAATATTAATATTTAAATCCCCCCTCTAATTTAGCAGAATTCTACAATATGATCAACAAAACCCTAAATATATTAATACATTAAGCTTCTTGAGTGTTTTGACACCCAACATGCCTGGAAAATATTTAATTTAAAAAAAATTAGCAAATAAGGAAAGTATTTAATGAGGAATATTAATTTTTAAATCCCCCCTCTAATTTAGCAGAATTCTACAATATGATCAACAAAACCCTAAATATATAATTACATTAAGCTTCATGAGTGTTTTGACACCCAACATGCCAGGAAAATATTTAATTAAAAAAAAATTAGCAAATAAAGAAAGTATTTAATGAGGAATATTAATATTTAAATCCCCCCTCTAATTTAGCAGAATTCTACAATATGATCAACAAAACCCTAAATATATTAATACATTAAGCTTCTTGAGTGTTTTGACACCCAACATGCCTGGAAAATATTTAATTTAAAAAAAATTAGCAAATAAGGAAAGTATTTAATGAGGAATATTAATATTTAAATCCCCCCTCTAATTTAGCAGAATTCTACAATATGACCAACAAAACCCAAAAAATATTAAATCATTCAGCTTCATGAGTGTTTTGACACCCAACATGCCAGGAAAATATTTAATTTAAAAAAAATTAGCAAATAAAGAAAGTATTTAATGAGGAATATTAATATTTAAATCCCCCCTCTAATTTAGCAGAATTCTACAATATGATCAACAAAACCCTAAATATATTAATACATTAAGCTTCTTGAGTGTTTTGACACCCAACATGCCTGGAAAATATTTAATTTTAAAAAAATTAGCAAATAAAGAAAGTATTTAATCAGGAATATTAATATTTAAATCCCCCCTCTAATTTAGCAGAATTCTACAATATGATCAACAAAACCCAAAAAATTTTAAATCATTCAGCTTCATGAGTGTTTTGACACCCAACATGCCAGGAAAATATTTAATTTGAAAAAAATTAGCAAATAAAGAAAGTATTTAATGAGGAATATTAATATTTAAATCCCCCCTCTAATTTAGCAGAATTCTACAATATGATCAACAAAACCCTAAATATATTAATACATTAAGCTTCTTGAGTGTTTTGACACTCAACATGCCTGGAAAATATTTAATTTAAAAAAAATTAGCAAATAAGGAAAGTATTTAATGAGGAATATTAATATTTAAATCCCCCCTCTAATTTAGCAGAATTCTACAATATGATCAACAAAACCCAAAATATATTAAATCATTCAGCTTCATGAGTGTTTTGACTCCCAACATGCCAGGAAAATATTTAATTTAAAAAAAAATTAGCAAATAAAGAAAGTATTTAATGAGGAATATTAATATTTAAATCCCCCCTCTAATTTAGCAGAATTCTACAATATGATCAACAAAACCCTAAATATATTAATACATTAAGCTTCTTGAGTGTTTTGACACCCAACATGCCTGGAAAATATTTAATTTAAAAAAAATTAGCAAATAAGGAAAGTATTTAATGAGGAATATTAATATTTAAATCCCCCCTCTAATTTAGCAGAATTCTACAATATGACCAACAAAACCCAAAAAATATTAAATCATTCAGCTTCATGAGTGTTTTGACACCCAACATGCCTGGAAAATATTTAATTTAAAAAAAATTAGCAAATAAGGAAAGTATTTAATGAGGAATATTAATATTTAAATCCCCCCTCTAATTTAGCAGAATTCTACAATATGATCAACAAAACCCTAAATATATTAATACATTAAGCTTCTTGAGTGTTTTGACACCCAACATGCCTGGAAAATATTTAATTTAAAAAAAATTAGCAAATAAGGAAAGTATTTAATGAGGAATATTAATATTTAAATCCCCCCTCTAATTTAGCAGAATTCTACAATATGATCAACAAAACCCTAAATATATAATTACATTAAGCTTCATGAGTGTTTTGACACCCAACATGCCAGGAAAATATTTAATTTAAAAAAAATTAGCAAATAAAGAAAGTATTTAATGAGGAATATTAATATTTAAATCCCCCCTCTAATTTAGCAGAATTCTACAATATGATCAACAAAACCCTAAATATATTAATACATTAAGCTTCTTGAGTGTTTTGACACCCAACATGCCTGGAAAATATTTAATTTAAAAAAAATTAGCAAATAAGGAAAGTATTTAATGAGGAATATTAATTTTTAAATCCCCCCTCTAATTTAGCAGAATTCTACAATATGATCAACAAAACCCTAAATATATAATTACATTAAGCTTCATGAGTGTTTTGACACCCAACATGCCAGGAAAATATTTAATTAAAAAAAAATTAGCAAATAAAGAAAGTATTTAATGAGGAATATTAATATTTAAATCCCCCCTCTAATTTAGCAGAATTCTACAATATGATCAACAAAACCCTAAATATATTAATACATTAAGCTTCTTGAGTGTTTTGACACCCAACATGCCTGGAAAATATTTAATTTAAAAAAAATTAGCAAATAAGGAAAGTATTTAATGAGGAATATTAATATTTAAATCCCCCCTCTAATTTAGCAGAATTCTACAATATGACCAACAAAACCCAAAAAATATTAAATCATTCAGCTTCATGAGTGTTTTGACACCCAACATGCCAGGAAAATATTTAATTTAAAAAAAATTAGCAAATAAAGAAAGTATTTAATGAGGAATATTAATATTTAAATCCCCCCTCTAATTTAGCAGAATTCTACAATATGATCAACAAAACCCTAAATATATTAATACATTAAGCTTCTTGAGTGTTTTGACACCCAACATGCCTGGAAAATATTTAATTTAAAAAAAATTAGCAAATAAGGAAAGTATTTAATGAGGAATATTAATATTTAAATCCCCCCTCTAATTTAGCAGAATTCTACAATATGATCAACAAAACCCAAAATATATTAAATCATTCAGCTTCATGAGTGTTTTGACACCCAACATGCCAGGAAAATATTTAATTTGAAAAAAATTAGCAAATAAAGAAAGTATTTAATGAGGAATATTAATATTTAAATCCCCCCTCTAATTTAGCAGAATTCTACAATATGATCAACAAAACCCAAAATATATTAAATCATTCAGCTTCATGAGTGTTTTGACTCCCAACATGCCAGGAAAATATTTAATTTAAAAAAAAATTATTAAATAAAGAAAGTATTTAATGAGGAATATTAATATTTAAATCCCCCCTCTAATTTAGCAGAATTCTACAATATGATCAACAAAACCTTAAATATATTAATACATTAAGCTTCTTGAGTGTTTTGACACCCAACATGCCAGGAAAATATTTAATTTAAAAAAAATTAGCAAATAAAGAAAGTATTTAATGAGGAATATTAATATTTAAATCCCCCCTCTAATTTAGCAGAATTCTACAATATGATCAACAAAACCCTAAATATATTAATACATTAAGCTTCTTGAGTGTTTTGACACCCAACATGCCAGGAAAATATTTAATTTAAAAAAAATTAGCAAATAAAGAAAGTATTTAATGAGGAATATTAATATTTAAATCCCCCCTCTAATTTAGCAGAATTCTACAATATGATCAACAAAACCCAAAATATATTAAATCATTCAGCTTCATGAGTGTTTTGACTCCCAACATGCCAGGAAAATATTTAATTTAAAAAAAATTAGCAAATAAAGAAAGTATTTAATGAGGAATATTAATATTTAAATCCCCCCTCTAATTTAGCAGAATTCTACAATATGATCAACAAAACCCTAAATATATTAATACATTAAGCTTCTTGAGTGTTTTGACACCCAACATGCCTGGAAAATATTTAATTTAAAAAAAATTAGCAAATAAGGAAAGTATTTAATGAGGAATATTAATATTTAAATCCCCCCTCTAATTTAGCAGAATTCTACAATATGACCAACAAAACCCAAAAAATATTAAATCATTCAGCTTCATGAGTGTTTTAACACCCAACATGCCTGGAAAATATTTAATTTAAAAAAAATTAGCAAATAAGGAAAGTATTTAATGAGGAATATTAATATTTAAATCCCCCCTCTAATTTAGCAGAATTCTACAATATGATCAACAAAACCCTAAATATATTAATACATTAAGCTTCTTGAGTGTTTTGACACCCAACATGCCTGGAAAATATTTAATTTAAAAAAAATTAGCAAATAAGGAAAGTATTTAATGAGGAATATTAATATTTAAATCCCCCCTCTAATTTAGCAGAATTCTACAATATGATCAACAAAACCCTAAATATATTAATACATTAGGCTTCTTGAGTGTTTTGACACCCAACATGCCAGGAAAATATTTAATTTAAAAAAAATTAGCAAATAAAGAAAGTATTTAATGAGGAATATTAATATTTAAATCCCCCCTCTAATTTAGCAGAATTCTACAATATGATCAACAAAACCCAAAATATATTAAATCATTCAGCTTCATGAGTGTTTTGACACCCAACATGCCAGGAAAATATTTAATTTGAAAAAAATTAGCAAATAAAGAAAGTATTTAATGAGGAATATTAATATTTAAATCCCCCCTCTAATTTAGCAGAATTCTACAATATGATCAACAAAACCCAAAATATATTAAATCATTCAGCTTCATGAGTGTTTTGACTCCCAACATGCCAGGAAAATATTTAATTTAAAAAAAAATTAGCAAATAAAGAAAGTATTTAATGAGGAATATTAATATTTAAATCCCCCCTCTAATTTAGCAGAATTCTACAATATGATCAACAAAACCCTAAATATATTAATACATTAAGCTTCTTGAGTGTTTTGACACCCAACATGCCTGGAAAATATTTAATTTAAAAAAAATTAGCAAATAAGGAAAGTATTTAATGAGGAATATTAATATTTAAATCCCCCCTCTAATTTAGCAGAATTCTACAATATGACCAACAAAACCCAAAAAATATTAAATCATTCAGCTTCATGAGTGTTTTGACACCCAACATGCCAGGAAAATATTTAATTTAGAAAAAATTAGCAAATAAAGAAAGTATTTAATGAGGAATATTAATATTTAAATCCCCCCTCTAATTTAGCAGAATTCTACAATATGATCAACAAAACCCTAAATATATTAATACATTAAGCTTCTTGAGTGTTTTGACACCCAACATGCCTGGAAAATATTTAATTTAAAAAAAATTAGCAAATAAGGAAAGTATTTAATGAGGAATATTAATTTTTAAATCCCCCCTCTAATTTAGCAGAATTCTACAATATGATCAACAAAACCCTAAATATATAATTACATTAAGCTTCATGAGTGTTTTGACACCCAACATGCCAGGAAAATATTTAATTAAAAAAAAATTAGCAAATAAAGAAAGTATTTAATGAGGAATATTAATATTTAAATCCCCCCTCTAATTTAGCAGAATTCTACAATATGATCAACAAAACCCTAAATATATTAATACATTAAGCTTCTTGAGTGTTTTGACACCCAACATGCCTGGAAAATATTTAATTTAAAAAAAATTAGCAAATAAGGAAAGTATTTAATGAGGAATATTAATATTTAAATCCCCCCTCTAATTTAGCAGAATTCTACAATATGACCAACAAAACCCAAAAAATATTAAATCATTCAGCTTCATGAGTGTTTTGACACCCAACATGCCAGGAAAATATTTAATTTAAAAAAAATTAGCAAATAAAGAAAGTATTTAATGAGGAATATTAATATTTAAATCCCCCCTCTAATTTAGCAGAATTCTACAATATGATCAACAAAACCCTAAATATATTAATACATTAAGCTTCTTGAGTGTTTTGACACCCAACATGCCTGGAAAATATTTAATTTTAAAAAAATTAGCAAATAAAGAAAGTATTTAATCAGGAATATTAATATTTAAATCCCCCCTCTAATTTAGCAGAATTCTACAATATGATCAACAAAACCCAAAAAATTTTAAATCATTCAGCTTCATGAGTGTTTTGACACCCAACATGCCAGGAAAATATTTAATTTGAAAAAAATTAGCAAATAAAGAAAGTATTTAATGAGGAATATTAATATTTAAATCCCCCCTCTAATTTAGCAGAATTCTACAATATGATCAACAAAACCCTAAATATATTAATACATTAAGCTTCTTGAGTGTTTTGACACTCAACATGCCTGGAAAATATTTAATTTAAAAAAAATTAGCAAATAAGGAAAGTATTTAATGAGGAATATTAATATTTAAATCCCCCCTCTAATTTAGCAGAATTCTACAATATGATCAACAAAACCCTAAATATATAATTACATTGAGCTTCATGAGTGTTTTGACACCCAACATGCCAGGAAAATATTTAATTTAAAAAAAATTAGCAAATAAAGAAAGTATTTAATGAGGAATATTAATATTTAAATCCCCCCTCTAATTTAGCAGAATTCTACAATATGATCAACAAAACCCTAAATATATTAATATATTAAGCTTCTTGAGTGTTTTGACACCCAACATGCCAGGAAAATATTTAATTTAAAAAAAATTAGCAAATAAAGAAAGTATTTAATGAGGAATATTAATATTTAAATCCCCCCTCTAATTTAGCAGAATTCTACAATATGACCAACAAAACCCAAAAATATTAAATCATTCAGCTTCATGAGTGTTTTGACACCCAACATGCCAGGAAAATATTTAATTTGAAAAAAATTAGTAAATAAAGAAAGTATTTAATCAGGAATATTAATATTTAAATCCCCCCTCTAATTTAGCAGAATTCTACAATATGATCAACAAAACCCAAAAAATTTTAAATCATTCAGCTTCATGAGTGTTTTGACACCCAACATGCCAGGAAAATATTTAATTTGAAAAAAATTAGCAAATAAAGAAAGTATTTAATGAGGAATATTAATATTTAAATCCCCCCTCTAATTTAGCAGAATTCTACAATATGATCAACAAAACCCAAAATATATTAAATCATTCAGCTTCATGAGTGTTTTGACTCCCAACATGCCAGGAAAATATTTAATTTAAAAAAAAATTAGCAAATAAAGAAAGTATTTAATGAGGAATATTAATATTTAAATCCCCCCTCTAATTTAGCAGAATTCTACAATATGATCAACAAAACCCTAAATATATTAATACATTAAGCTTCTTGAGTGTTTTGACACCCAACATGCCTGGAAAATATTTAATTTAAAAAAAATTAGCAAATAAGGAAAGTATTTAATGAGGAATATTAATATTTAAATCCCCCCTCTAATTTAGCAGAATTCTACAATATGACCAACAAAACCCAAAAAATATTAAATCATTCAGCTTCATGAGTGTTTTGACACCCAACATGCCTGGAAAATATTTAATTTAAAAAAAATTAGCAAATAAGGAAAGTATTTAATGAGGAATATTAATATTTAAATCCCCCCTCTAATTTAGCAGAATTCTACAATATGATCAACAAAACCCTAAATATATTAATACATTAAGCTTCTTGAGTGTTTTGACACCCAACATGCCTGGAAAATATTTAATTTAAAAAAAATTAGCAAATAAGGAAAGTATTTAATGAGGAATATTAATATTTAAATCCCCCCTCTAATTTAGCAGAATTCTACAATATGATCAACAAAACCCTAAATATATAATTACATTAAGCTTCATGAGTGTTTTGACACCCAACATGCCAGGAAAATATTTAATTTAAAAAAAATTAGCAAATAAAGAAAGTATTTAATGAGGAATATTAATATTTAAATCCCCCCTCTAATTTAGCAGAATTCTACAATATGATCAACAAAACCCTAAATATATTAATACATTAAGCTTCTTGAGTGTTTTGACACCCAACATGCCTGGAAAATATTTAATTTAAAAAAAATTAGCAAATAAGGAAAGTATTTAATGAGGAATATTAATTTTTAAATCCCCCCTCTAATTTAGCAGAATTCTACAATATGATCAACAAAACCCTAAATATATAATTACATTAAGCTTCATGAGTGTTTTGACACCCAACATGCCAGGAAAATATTTAATTAAAAAAAAATTAGCAAATAAAGAAAGTATTTAATGAGGAATATTAATATTTAAATCCCCCCTCTAATTTAGCAGAATTCTACAATATGATCAACAAAACCCTAAATATATTAATACATTAAGCTTCTTGAGTGTTTTGACACCCAACATGCCTGGAAAATATTTAATTTAAAAAAAATTAGCAAATAAGGAAAGTATTTAATGAGGAATATTAATATTTAAATCCCCCCTCTAATTTAGCAGAATTCTACAATATGATCAACAAAACCCTAAATATATAATTACATTAAGCTTCATGAGTGTTTTGACACCCAACATGCCAGGAAAATATTTAATTTAAAAAAAATTAGCAAATAAAGAAAGTATTTAATGAGGAATATTAATATTTAAATCCCCCCTCTAATTTAGCAGAATTCTACAATATGATCAACAAAACCCTAAATATATTAATACATTAAGCTTCTTGAGTGTTTTGACACCCAACATGCCTGGAAAATATTTAATTTAAAAAAAATTAGCAAATAAGGAAAGTATTTAATGAGGAATATTAATTTTTAAATCCCCCCTCTAATTTAGCAGAATTCTACAATATGATCAACAAAACCCTAAATATATAATTACATTAAGCTTCATGAGTGTTTTGACACCCAACATGCCAGGAAAATATTTAATTAAAAAAAAATTAGCAAATAAAGAAAGTATTTAATGAGGAATATTAATATTTAAATCCCCCCTCTAATTTAGCAGAATTCTACAATATGATCAACAAAACCCTAAATATATTAATACATTAAGCTTCTTGAGTGTTTTGACACCCAACATGCCTGGAAAATATTTAATTTAAAAAAAATTAGCAAATAAGGAAAGTATTTAATGAGGAATATTAATATTTAAATCCCCCCTCTAATTTAGCAGAATTCTACAATATGACCAACAAAACCCAAAAAATATTAAATCATTCAGCTTCATGAGTGTTTTGACACCCAACATGCCAGGAAAATATTTAATTTAAAAAAAATTAGCAAATAAAGAAAGTATTTAATGAGGAATATTAATATTTAAATCCCCCCTCTAATTTAGCAGAATTCTACAATATGATCAACAAAACCCTAAATATATTAATACATTAAGCTTCTTGAGTGTTTTGACACCCAACATGCCTGGAAAATATTTAATTTAAAAAAAATTAGCAAATAAGGAAAGTATTTAATGAGGAATATTAATATTTAAATCCCCCCTCTAATTTAGCAGAATTCTACAATATGATCAACAAAACCCTAAATATATAATTACATTAAGCTTCTTGAGTGTTTTGACACCCAACATGCCTGGAAAATATTTAATTTAAAAAAAATTAGCAAATAAAGAAAGTATTTAATCAGGAATATTAATATTTAAATCCCCCCTCTAATTTAGCAGAATTCTACAATATGATCAACAAAACCCAAAATATATTAAATCATTCAGCTTCATGAGTGTTTTGACACCCAACATGCCAGGAAAATATTTAATTTGAAAAAAATTAGCAAATAAAGAAAGTATTTAATGAGGAATATTAATATTTAAATCCCCCCTCTAATTTAGCAGAATTCTACAATATGATCAACAAAACCCTAAATATATTAATACATTAAGCTTCTTGAGTGTTTTGACACTCAACATGCCTGGAAAATATTTAATTTAAAAAAAATTAGCAAATAAGGAAAGTATTTAATGAGGAATATTAATATTTAAATCCCCCCTCTAATTTAGCAGAATTCTACAATATGATCAACAAAACCCTAAATATATAATTACATTGAGCTTCATGAGTGTTTTGACACCCAACATGCCAGGAAAATATTTAATTTGAAAAAAATTAGCAAATAAAGAAAGTATTTAATGAGGAATATTAATATTTAAATCCCCCCTCTAATTTAGCAGAATTCTACAATATGATCAACAAAACCCTAAATATATTAATACATTAAGCTTCTTGAGTGTTTTGACACTCAACATGCCTGGAAAATATTTAATTTAAAAAAAATTAGCAAATAAGGAAAGTATTTAATGAGGAATATTAATATTTAAATCCCCCCTCTAATTTAGCAGAATTCTACAATATGATCAACAAAACCCTAAATATATAATTACATTGAGCTTCATGAGTGTTTTGACACCCAACATGCCAGGAAAATATTTAATTTAAAAAAAATTAGCAAATAAAGAAAGTATTTAATGAGGAATATTAATATTTAAATCCCCCCTCTAATTTAGCAGAATTCTACAATATGATCAACAAAACCCTAAATATATTAATATATTAAGCTTCTTGAGTGTTTTGACACCCAACATGCCAGGAAAATATTTAATTTAAAAAAAATTAGCAAATAAAGAAAGTATTTAATGAGGAATATTAATATTTAAATCCCCCCTCTAATTTAGCAGAATTCTACAATATGACCAACAAAACCCAAAAATATTAAATCATTCAGCTTCATGAGTGTTTTGACACCCAACATGCCAGGAAAATATTTAATTTGAAAAAAATTAGTAAATAAAGAAAGTATTTAATCAGGAATATTAATATTTAAATCCCCCCTCTAATTTAGCAGAATTCTACAATATGATCAACAAAACCCAAAAAATTTTAAATCATTCAGCTTCATGAGTGTTTTGACACCCAACATGCCAGGAAAATATTTAATTTGAAAAAAATTAGCAAATAAAGAAAGTATTTAATGAGGAATATTAATATTTAAATCCCCCCTCTAATTTAGCAGAATTCTACAATATGATCAACAAAACCCTAAATATATTAAATCATTCAGCTTCATGAGTGTTTTGACTCCCAACATGCCAGGAAAATATTTAATTTAAAAAAAAATTAGCAAATAAAGAAAGTATTTAATGAGGAATATTAATATTTAAATCCCCCCTCTAATTTAGCAGAATTCTACAATATGATCAACAAAACCCTAAATATATTAATACATTAAGCTTCTTGAGTGTTTTGACACCCAACATGCCTGGAAAATATTTAATTTAAAAAAAATTAGCAAATAAGGAAAGTATTTAATGAGGAATATTAATATTTAAATCCCCCCTCTAATTTAGCAGAATTCTACAATATGACCAACAAAACCCAAAAAATATTAAATCATTCAGCTTCATGAGTGTTTTGACACCCAACATGCCTGGAAAATATTTAATTTAAAAAAAATTAGCAAATAAGGAAAGTATTTAATGAGGAATATTAATATTTAAATCCCCCCTCTAATTTAGCAGAATTCTACAATATGATCAACAAAACCCTAAATATATTAATACATTAAGCTTCTTGAGTGTTTTGACACCCAACATGCCTAGAAAATATTTAATTTAAAAAAAATTAGCAAATAAGGAAAGTATTTAATGAGGAATATTAATATTTAAATCCCCCCTCTAATTTAGCAGAATTCTACAATATGATCAACAAAACCCTAAATATATAATTACATTAAGCTTCATGAGTGTTTTGACACCCAACATGCCAGGAAATTATTTAATTTAAAAAAAATTAGCAAATAAAGAAAGTATTTAATGAGGAATATTAATATTTAAATCCCCCCTCTAATTTAGCAGAATTCTACAATATGATCAACAAAACCCAAAAAATTTTAAATCATTCAGCTTCATGAGTGTTTTGACACCCAACATGCCAGGAAAATATTTAATTTGAAAAAAATTAGCAAATAAGGAAAGTATTTAATGAGGAATATTAATATTTAAATCCCCCCTCTAATTTAGCAGAATTCTACAATATGATCAACAAAACCCTAAATATATTAATACATTAAGCTTCTTGAGTGTTTTGACACCCAACATGCCTGGAAAATATTTAATTTAAAAAAAATTAGCAAATAAGGAAATTATTTAATGAGGAATATTAATATTTAAATCCCCCCTCTAATTTAGCAGAATTCTACAATATGATCAACAAAACCCTAAATATATAATTACATTAAGCTTCATGAGTGTTTTGACACCCAACATGCCAGGAAAATATTTAATTTAAAAAAAATTAGCAAATAAAGAAAGTATTTAATGAGGAATATTAATATTTAAATCCCCCCTCTAATTTAGCAGAATTCTACAATATGATCAACAAAACCCTAAATATATTAATACATTAAGCTTCATGAGTGTTTTGACACCCAACATGCCAGGAAAATATTTAATTTGAAAAAAATTAGCAAATAAAGAAATTATTTAATGAGGAATATTAATATTTAAATCCCCCCTCTAATTTAGCAGAATTCTACAATATGATCAACAAAACCCAAAATATATTAAATCATTCAGCTTCATGAGTGTTTTGACTCCCAACATGCCAGGAAAATATTTAATTTAAAAAAAAATTAGCAAATAAAGAAAGTATTTAATGAGGAATATTAATATTTAAATCCCCCCTCTAATTTAGCAGAATTCTACAATATGATCAACAAAACCCAAAATATATTAAATCATTCAGCTTCATGAGTGTTTTGACTCCCAACATGCCAGGAAAATATTTAATTTAAAAAAAAATTAGCAAATAAAGAAAGTATTTAATGAGGAATATTAATATTTAAATCCCCCCTCTAATTTAGCAGAATTCTACAATATGATCAACAAAACCCTAAATATATTAATACATTAAGCTTCTTGAGTGTTTTGACACCCAACATGCCTGGAAAATATTTAATTTAAAAAAAATTAGCAAATAAGGAAAGTATTTAATGAGGAATATTAATATTTAAATCCCCCCTCTAATTTAGCAGAATTCTACAATATGACCAACAAAACCCAAAAAATATTAAATCATTCAGCTTCATGAGTGTTTTGACACCCAACATGCCTGGAAAATATTTAATTTAAAAAAAATTAGCAAATAAGGAAAGTATTTAATGAGGAATATTAATATTTAAATCCCCCCTCTAATTTAGCAGAATTCTACAATATGATCAACAAAACCCTAAATATATTAATACATTAAGCTTCTTGAGTGTTTTGACACCCAACATGCCTGGAAAATATTTAATTTAAAAAAAATTAGCAAATAAGGAAAGTATTTAATGAGGAATATTAATATTTAAATCCCCCCTCTAATTTAGCAGAATTCTACAATATGATCAACAAAACCCTAAATATATAATTACATTAAGCTTCATGAGTGTTTTGACACCCAACATGCCAGGAAAATATTTAATTTAAAAAAAATTAGCAAATAAAGAAAGTATTTAATGAGGAATATTAATATTTAAATCCCCCCTCTAATTTAGCAGAATTCTACAATATGATCAACAAAACCCTAAATATATTAATACATTAAGCTTCTTGAGTGTTTTGACACCCAACATGCCTGGAAAATATTTAATTTAAAAAAAATTAGCAAATAAGGAAAGTATTTAATGAGGAATATTAATTTTTAAATCCCCCCTCTAATTTAGCAGAATTCTACAATATGATCAACAAAACCCTAAATATATAATTACATTAAGCTTCATGAGTGTTTTGACACCCAACATGCCAGGAAAATATTTAATTAAAAAAAAATTAGCAAATAAAGAAAGTATTTAATGAGGAATATTAATATTTAAATCCCCCCTCTAATTTAGCAGAATTCTACAATATGATCAACAAAACCCTAAATATATTAATACATTAAGCTTCTTGAGTGTTTTGACACCCAACATGCCTGGAAAATATTTAATTTAAAAAAAATTAGCAAATAAGGAAAGTATTTAATGAGGAATATTAATATTTAAATCCCCCCTCTAATTTAGCAGAATTCTACAATATGATCAACAAAACCCTAAATATATAATTACATTAAGCTTCATGAGTGTTTTGACACCCAACATGCCAGGAAAATATTTAATTTAAAAAAAATTAGCAAATAAAGAAAGTATTTAATGAGGAATATTAATATTTAAATCCCCCCTCTAATTTAGCAGAATTCTACAATATGATCAACAAAACCCTAAATATATTAATACATTAAGCTTCTTGAGTGTTTTGACACCCAACATGCCTGGAAAATATTTAATTTAAAAAAAATTAGCAAATAAGGAAAGTATTTAATGAGGAATATTAATTTTTAAATCCCCCCTCTAATTTAGCAGAATTCTACAATATGATCAACAAAACCCTAAATATATAATTACATTAAGCTTCATGAGTGTTTTGACACCCAACATGCCAGGAAAATATTTAATTAAAAAAAAATTAGCAAATAAAGAAAGTATTTAATGAGGAATATTAATATTTAAATCCCCCCTCTAATTTAGCAGAATTCTACAATATGATCAACAAAACCCTAAATATATTAATACATTAAGCTTCTTGAGTGTTTTGACACCCAACATGCCTGGAAAATATTTAATTTAAAAAAAATTAGCAAATAAGGAAAGTATTTAATGAGGAATATTAATATTTAAATCCCCCCTCTAATTTAGCAGAATTCTACAATATGACCAACAAAACCCAAAAAATATTAAATCATTCAGCTTCATGAGTGTTTTGACACCCAACATGCCAGGAAAATATTTAATTTAAAAAAAATTAGCAAATAAAGAAAGTATTTAATGAGGAATATTAATATTTAAATCCCCCCTCTAATTTAGCAGAATTCTACAATATGATCAACAAAACCCTAAATATATTAATACATTAAGCTTCTTGAGTGTTTTGACACCCAACATGCCTGGAAAATATTTAATTTAAAAAAAATTAGCAAATAAGGAAAGTATTTAATGAGGAATATTAATATTTAAATCCCCCCTCTAATTTAGCAGAATTCTACAATATGATCAACAAAACCCTAAATATATAATTACATTAAGCTTCTTGAGTGTTTTGACACCCAACATGCCTGGAAAATATTTAATTTAAAAAAAATTAGCAAATAAAGAAAGTATTTAATCAGGAATATTAATATTTAAATCCCCCCTCTAATTTAGCAGAATTCTACAATATGATCAACAAAACCCAAAATATATTAAATCATTCAGCTTCATGAGTGTTTTGACACCCAACATGCCAGGAAAATATTTAATTTGAAAAAAATTAGCAAATAAAGAAAGTATTTAATGAGGAATATTAATATTTAAATCCCCCCTCTAATTTAGCAGAATTCTACAATATGATCAACAAAACCCTAAATATATTAATACATTAAGCTTCTTGAGTGTTTTGACACTCAACATGCCTGGAAAATATTTAATTTAAAAAAAATTAGCAAATAAGGAAAGTATTTAATGAGGAATATTAATATTTAAATCCCCCCTCTAATTTAGCAGAATTCTACAATATGATCAACAAAACCCTAAATATATAATTACATTGAGCTTCATGAGTGTTTTGACACCCAACATGCCAGGAAAATATTTAATTTGAAAAAAATTAGCAAATAAAGAAAGTATTTAATGAGGAATATTAATATTTAAATCCCCCCTCTAATTTAGCAGAATTCTACAATATGATCAACAAAACCCTAAATATATTAATACATTAAGCTTCTTGAGTGTTTTGACACTCAACATGCCTGGAAAATATTTAATTTAAAAAAAATTAGCAAATAAGGAAAGTATTTAATGAGGAATATTAATATTTAAATCCCCCCTCTAATTTAGCAGAATTCTACAATATGATCAACAAAACCCTAAATATATAATTACATTGAGCTTCATGAGTGTTTTGACACCCAACATGCCAGGAAAATATTTAATTTAAAAAAAATTAGCAAATAAAGAAAGTATTTAATGAGGAATATTAATATTTAAATCCCCCCTCTAATTTAGCAGAATTCTACAATATGATCAACAAAACCCTAAATATATTAATATATTAAGCTTCTTGAGTGTTTTGACACCCAACATGCCAGGAAAATATTTAATTTAAAAAAAATTAGCAAATAAAGAAAGTATTTAATGAGGAATATTAATATTTAAATCCCCCCTCTAATTTAGCAGAATTCTACAATATGACCAACAAAACCCAAAAATATTAAATCATTCAGCTTCATGAGTGTTTTGACACCCAACATGCCAGGAAAATATTTAATTTGAAAAAAATTAGTAAATAAAGAAAGTATTTAATCAGGAATATTAATATTTAAATCCCCCCTCTAATTTAGCAGAATTCTACAATATGATCAACAAAACCCAAAAAATTTTAAATCATTCAGCTTCATGAGTGTTTTGACACCCAACATGCCAGGAAAATATTTAATTTGAAAAAAATTAGCAAATAAAGAAAGTATTTAATGAGGAATATTAATATTTAAATCCCCCCTCTAATTTAGCAGAATTCTACAATATGATCAACAAAACCCTAAATATATTAAATCATTCAGCTTCATGAGTGTTTTGACTCCCAACATGCCAGGAAAATATTTAATTTAAAAAAAAATTAGCAAATAAAGAAAGTATTTAATGAGGAATATTAATATTTAAATCCCCCCTCTAATTTAGCAGAATTCTACAATATGATCAACAAAACCCTAAATATATTAATACATTAAGCTTCTTGAGTGTTTTGACACCCAACATGCCTGGAAAATATTTAATTTAAAAAAAATTAGCAAATAAGGAAAGTATTTAATGAGGAATATTAATATTTAAATCCCCCCTCTAATTTAGCAGAATTCTACAATATGACCAACAAAACCCAAAAAATATTAAATCATTCAGCTTCATGAGTGTTTTGACACCCAACATGCCTGGAAAATATTTAATTTAAAAAAAATTAGCAAATAAGGAAAGTATTTAATGAGGAATATTAATATTTAAATCCCCCCTCTAATTTAGCAGAATTCTACAATATGATCAACAAAACCCTAAATATATTAATACATTAAGCTTCTTGAGTGTTTTGACACCCAACATGCCTAGAAAATATTTAATTTAAAAAAAATTAGCAAATAAGGAAAGTATTTAATGAGGAATATTAATATTTAAATCCCCCCTCTAATTTAGCAGAATTCTACAATATGATCAACAAAACCCTAAATATATAATTACATTAAGCTTCATGAGTGTTTTGACACCCAACATGCCAGGAAATTATTTAATTTAAAAAAAATTAGCAAATAAAGAAAGTATTTAATGAGGAATATTAATATTTAAATCCCCCCTCTAATTTAGCAGAATTCTACAATATGATCAACAAAACCCAAAAAATTTTAAATCATTCAGCTTCATGAGTGTTTTGACACCCAACATGCCAGGAAAATATTTAATTTGAAAAAAATTAGCAAATAAGGAAAGTATTTAATGAGGAATATTAATATTTAAATCCCCCCTCTAATTTAGCAGAATTCTACAATATGATCAACAAAACCCTAAATATATTAATACATTAAGCTTCTTGAGTGTTTTGACACCCAACATGCCTGGAAAATATTTAATTTAAAAAAAATTAGCAAATAAGGAAATTATTTAATGAGGAATATTAATATTTAAATCCCCCCTCTAATTTAGCAGAATTCTACAATATGATCAACAAAACCCTAAATATATAATTACATTAAGCTTCATGAGTGTTTTGACACCCAACATGCCAGGAAAATATTTAATTTAAAAAAAATTAGCAAATAAAGAAAGTATTTAATGAGGAATATTAATATTTAAATCCCCCCTCTAATTTAGCAGAATTCTACAATATGATCAACAAAACCCTAAATATATTAATACATTAAGCTTCATGAGTGTTTTGACACCCAACATGCCAGGAAAATATTTAATTTGAAAAAAATTAGCAAATAAAGAAATTATTTAATGAGGAATATTAATATTTAAATCCCCCCTCTAATTTAGCAGAATTCTACAATATGATCAACAAAACCCAAAATATATTAAATCATTCAGCTTCATGAGTGTTTTGACTCCCAACATGCCAGGAAAATATTTAATTTAAAAAAAAATTAGCAAATAAAGAAAGTATTTAATGAGGAATATTAATATTTAAATCCCCCCTCTAATTTAGCAGAATTCTACAATATGATCAACAAAACCCAAAATATATTAAATCATTCAGCTTCATGAGTGTTTTGACTCCCAACATGCCAGGAAAATATTTAATTTAAAAAAAAATTAGCAAATAAAGAAAGTATTTAATGAGGAATATTAATATTTAAATCCCCCCTCTAATTTAGCAGAATTCTACAATATGATCAACAAAACCCTAAATATATTAATACATTAAGCTTCTTGAGTGTTTTGACACCCAACATGCCTGGAAAATATTTAATTTAAAAAAAATTAGCAAATAAGGAAAGTATTTAATGAGGAATATTAATATTTAAATCCCCCCTCTAATTTAGCAGAATTCTACAATATGACCAACAAAACCCAAAAAATATTAAATCATTCAGCTTCATGAGTGTTTTGACACCCAACATGCCTGGAAAATATTTAATTTAAAAAAAATTAGCAAATAAGGAAAGTATTTAATGAGGAATATTAATATTTAAATCCCCCCTCTAATTTAGCAGAATTCTACAATATGATCAACAAAACCCTAAATATATTAATACATTAAGCTTCTTGAGTGTTTTGACACCCAACATGCCTGGAAAATATTTAATTTAAAAAAAATTAGCAAATAAGGAAAGTATTTAATGAGGAATATTAATATTTAAATCCCCCCTCTAATTTAGCAGAATTCTACAATATGATCAACAAAACCCTAAATATATAATTACATTAAGCTTCATGAGTGTTTTGACACCCAACATGCCAGGAAAATATTTAATTTAAAAAAAATTAGCAAATAAAGAAAGTATTTAATGAGGAATATTAATATTTAAATCCCCCCTCTAATTTAGCAGAATTCTACAATATGATCAACAAAACCCTAAATATATTAATACATTAAGCTTCTTGAGTGTTTTGACACCCAACATGCCTGGAAAATATTTAATTTAAAAAAAATTAGCAAATAAGGAAAGTATTTAATGAGGAATATTAATTTTTAAATCCCCCCTCTAATTTAGCAGAATTCTACAATATGATCAACAAAACCCTAAATATATAATTACATTAAGCTTCATGAGTGTTTTGACACCCAACATGCCAGGAAAATATTTAATTAAAAAAAAATTAGCAAATAAAGAAAGTATTTAATGAGGAATATTAATATTTAAATCCCCCCTCTAATTTAGCAGAATTCTACAATATGATCAACAAAACCCTAAATATATTAATACATTAAGCTTCTTGAGTGTTTTGACACCCAACATGCCTGGAAAATATTTAATTTAAAAAAAATTAGCAAATAAGGAAAGTATTTAATGAGGAATATTAATATTTAAATCCCCCCTCTAATTTAGCAGAATTCTACAATATGACCAACAAAACCCAAAAAATATTAAATCATTCAGCTTCATGAGTGTTTTGACACCCAACATGCCAGGAAAATATTTAATTTAAAAAAAATTAGCAAATAAAGAAAGTATTTAATGAGGAATATTAATATTTAAATCCCCCCTCTAATTTAGCAGAATTCTACAATATGATCAACAAAACCCTAAATATATTAATACATTAAGCTTCTTGAGTGTTTTGACACCCAACATGCCTGGAAAATATTTAATTTAAAAAAAATTAGCAAATAAGGAAAGTATTTAATGAGGAATATTAATATTTAAATCCCCCCTCTAATTTAGCAGAATTCTACAATATGATCAACAAAACCCTAAATATATAATTACATTAAGCTTCTTGAGTGTTTTGACACCCAACATGCCTGGAAAATATTTAATTTAAAAAAAATTAGCAAATAAAGAAAGTATTTAATCAGGAATATTAATATTTAAATCCCCCCTCTAATTTAGCAGAATTCTACAATATGATCAACAAAACCCAAAATATATTAAATCATTCAGCTTCATGAGTGTTTTGACACCCAACATGCCAGGAAAATATTTAATTTGAAAAAAATTAGCAAATAAAGAAAGTATTTAATGAGGAATATTAATATTTAAATCCCCCCTCTAATTTAGCAGAATTCTACAATATGATCAACAAAACCCTAAATATATTAATACATTAAGCTTCTTGAGTGTTTTGACACTCAACATGCCTGGAAAATATTTAATTTAAAAAAAATTAGCAAATAAGGAAAGTATTTAATGAGGAATATTAATATTTAAATCCCCCCTCTAATTTAGCAGAATTCTACAATATGATCAACAAAACCCTAAATATATAATTACATTGAGCTTCATGAGTGTTTTGACACCCAACATGCCAGGAAAATATTTAATTTAAAAAAAATTAGCAAATAAAGAATGTATTTAATGAGGAATATTAATATTTAAATCCCCCCTCTAATTTAGCAGAATTCTACAATATGATCAACAAAACCCTAAATATATTAATATATTAAGCTTCTTGAGTGTTTTGACACCCAACATGCCAGGAAAATATTTAATTTAAAAAAAATTAGCAAATAAAGAAAGTATTTAATGAGGAATATTAATATTTAAATCCCCCCTCTAATTTAGCAGAATTCTACAATATGACCAACAAAACCCAAAAATATTAAATCATTCAGCTTCATGAGTGTTTTGACACCCAACATGCCAGGAAAATATTTAATTTGAAAAAAATTAGTAAATAAAGAAAGTATTTAATCAGGAATATTAATATTTAAATCCCCCCTCTAATTTAGCAGAATTCTACAATATGATCAACAAAACCCAAAAAATTTTAAATCATTCAGCTTCATGAGTGTTTTGACACCCAACATGCCAGGAAAATATTTAATTTGAAAAAAATTAGCAAATAAAGAAAGTATTTAATGAGGAATATTAATATTTAAATCCCCCCTCTAATTTAGCAGAATTCTACAATATGATCAACAAAACCCTAAATATATTAATACATTAAGCTTCTTGAGTGTTTTGACACTCAACATGCCTGGAAAATATTTAATTTAAAAAAAATTAGCAAATAAGGAAAGTATTTAATGAGGAATATTAATATTTAAATCCCCCCTCTAATTTAGCAGAATTCTACAATATGATCAACAAAACCCTAAATATATAATTACATTGAGCTTCATGAGTGTTTTGACACCCAACATGCCAGGAAAATATTTAATTTAAAAAAAATTAGCAAATAAAGAAAGTATTTAATGAGGAATATTAATATTTAAATCCCCCCTCTAATTTAGCAGAATTCTACAATATGATCAACAAAACCCTAAATATATTAATATATTAAGCTTCTTGAGTGTTTTGACACCCAACATGCCAGGAAAATATTTAATTTAAAAAAAATTAGCAAATAAAGAAAGTATTTAATGAGGAATATTAATATTTAAATCCCCCCTCTAATTTAGCAGAATTCTACAATATGACCAACAAAACCCAAAAATATTAAATCATTCAGCTTCATGAGTGTTTTGACACCCAACATGCCAGGAAAATATTTAATTTGAAAAAAATTAGTAAATAAAGAAAGTATTTAATCAGGAATATTAATATTTAAATCCCCCCTCTAATTTAGCAGAATTCTACAATATGATCAACAAAACCCAAAAAATATTAAATCATTCAGCTTCATGAGTGTTTTGACACCCAACATGCCTGGAAAATATTTAATTTAAAAAAAATTAGCAAATAAGGAAAGTATTTAATGAGGAATATTAATATTTAAATCCCCCCTCTAATTTAGCAGAATTCTACAATATGATCAACAAAACCCTAAATATATTAATACATTAAGCTTCTTGAGTGTTTTGACACCCAACATGCCTAGAAAATATTTAATTTAAAAAAAATTAGCAAATAAGGAAAGTATTTAATGAGGAATATTAATATTTAAATCCCCCCTCTAATTTAGCAGAATTCTACAATATGATCAACAAAACCCTAAATATATAATTACATTAAGCTTCATGAGTGTTTTGACACCCAACATGCCAGGAAATTATTTAATTTAAAAAAAATTAGCAAATAAAGAAAGTATTTAATGAGGAATATTAATATTTAAATCCCCCCTCTAATTTAGCAGAATTCTACAATATGATCAACAAAACCCAAAAAATTTTAAATCATTCAGCTTCATGAGTGTTTTGACACCCAACATGCCAGGAAAATATTTAATTTGAAAAAAATTAGCAAATAAGGAAAGTATTTAATGAGGAATATTAATATTTAAATCCCCCCTCTAATTTAGCAGAATTCTACAATATGATCAACAAAACCCTAAATATATTAATACATTAATCTTCTTGAGTGTTTTGACACCCAACATGCCTGGAAAATATTTAATTTAAAAAAAATTAGCAAATAAGGAAATTATTTAATGAGGAATATTAATATTTAAATCCCCCCTCTAATTTAGCAGAATTCTACAATATGATCAACAAAACCCTAAATATATAATTACATTAAGCTTCATGAGTGTTTTGACACCCAACATGCCAGGAAAATATTTAATTTAAAAAAAATTAGCAAATAAAGAAAGTATTTAATGAGGAATATTAATATTTAAATCCCCCCTCTAATTTAGCAGAATTCTACAATATGATCAACAAAACCCTAAATATATTAATACATTAAGCTTCATGAGTGTTTTGACACCCAACATGCCAGGAAAATATTTAATTTGAAAAAAATTAGCAAATAAAGAAATTATTTAATGAGGAATATTAATATTTAAATCCCCCCTCTAATTTAGCAGAATTCTACAATATGATCAACAAAACCCAAAATATATTAAATCATTCAGCTTCATGAGTGTTTTGACTCCCAACATGCCAGGAAAATATTTAATTTAAAAAAAAATTAGCAAATAAAGAAAGTATTTAATGAGGAATATTAATATTTAAATCCCCCCTCTAATTTAGCAGAATTCTACAATATGATCAACAAAACCCAAAATATATTAAATCATTCAGCTTCATGAGTGTTTTGACTCCCAACATGCCAGGAAAATATTTAATTTAAAAAAAAATTAGCAAATAAAGAAAGTATTTAATGAGGAATATTAATATTTAAATCCCCCCTCTAATTTAGCAGAATTCTACAATATGATCAACAAAACCCTAAATATATTAATACATTAAGCTTCTTGAGTGTTTTGACACCCAACATGCCTGGAAAATATTTAATTTAAAAAAAATTAGCAAATAAGGAAAGTATTTAATGAGGAATATTAATATTTAAATCCCCCCTCTAATTTAGCAGAATTCTACAATATGACCAACAAAACCCAAAAAATATTAAATCATTCAGCTTCATGAGTGTTTTGACACCCAACATGCCTGGAAAATATTTAATTTAAAAAAAATTAGCAAATAAGGAAAGTATTTAATGAGGAATATTAATATTTAAATCCCCCCTCTAATTTAGCAGAATTCTACAATATGATCAACAAAACCCTAAATATATTAATACATTAAGCTTCTTGAGTGTTTTGACACCCAACATGCCTGGAAAATATTTAATTTAAAAAAAATTAGCAAATAAGGAAAGTATTTAATGAGGAATATTAATATTTAAATCCCCCCTCTAATTTAGCAGAATTCTACAATATGATCAACAAAACCCTAAATATATAATTACATTAAGCTTCATGAGTGTTTTGACACCCAACATGCCAGGAAAATATTTAATTTAAAAAAAATTAGCAAATAAAGAAAGTATTTAATGAGGAATATTAATATTTAAATCCCCCCTCTAATTTAGCAGAATTCTACAATATGATCAACAAAACCCTAAATATATTAATACATTAAGCTTCTTGAGTGTTTTGACACCCAACATGCCTGGAAAATATTTAATTTAAAAAAAATTAGCAAATAAGGAAAGTATTTAATGAGGAATATTAATTTTTAAATCCCCCCTCTAATTTAGCAGAATTCTACAATATGATCAACAAAACCCTAAATATATAATTACATTAAGCTTCATGAGTGTTTTGACACCCAACATGCCAGGAAAATATTTAATTAAAAAAAAATTAGCAAATAAAGAAAGTATTTAATGAGGAATATTAATATTTAAATCCCCCCTCTAATTTAGCAGAATTCTACAATATGATCAACAAAACCCTAAATATATTAATACATTAAGCTTCTTGAGTGTTTTGACACCCAACATGCCTGGAAAATATTTAATTTAAAAAAAATTAGCAAATAAGGAAAGTATTTAATGAGGAATATTAATATTTAAATCCCCCCTCTAATTTAGCAGAATTCTACAATATGACCAACAAAACCCAAAAAATATTAAATCATTCAGCTTCATGAGTGTTTTGACACCCAACATGCCAGGAAAATATTTAATTTAAAAAAAATTAGCAAATAAAGAAAGTATTTAATGAGGAATATTAATATTTAAATCCCCCCTCTAATTTAGCAGAATTCTACAATATGATCAACAAAACCCTAAATATATTAATACATTAAGCTTCTTGAGTGTTTTGACACCCAACATGCCTGGAAAATATTTAATTTAAAAAAAATTAGCAAATAAGGAAAGTATTTAATGAGGAATATTAATATTTAAATCCCCCCTCTAATTTAGCAGAATTCTACAATATGATCAACAAAACCCTAAATATATAATTACATTAAGCTTCTTGAGTGTTTTGACACCCAACATGCCTGGAAAATATTTAATTTAAAAAAAATTAGCAAATAAAGAAAGTATTTAATCAGGAATATTAATATTTAAATCCCCCCTCTAATTTAGCAGAATTCTACAATATGATCAACAAAACCCAAAATATATTAAATCATTCAGCTTCATGAGTGTTTTGACACCCAACATGCCAGGAAAATATTTAATTTGAAAAAAATTAGCAAATAAAGAAAGTATTTAATGAGGAATATTAATATTTAAATCCCCCCTCTAATTTAGCAGAATTCTACAATATGATCAACAAAACCCTAAATATATTAATACATTAAGCTTCTTGAGTGTTTTGACACTCAACATGCCTGGAAAATATTTAATTTAAAAAAAATTAGCAAATAAGGAAAGTATTTAATGAGGAATATTAATATTTAAATCCCCCCTCTAATTTAGCAGAATTCTACAATATGATCAACAAAACCCTAAATATATAATTACATTGAGCTTCATGAGTGTTTTGACACCCAACATGCCAGGAAAATATTTAATTTAAAAAAAATTAGCAAATAAAGAATGTATTTAATGAGGAATATTAATATTTAAATCCCCCCTCTAATTTAGCAGAATTCTACAATATGATCAACAAAACCCTAAATATATTAATATATTAAGCTTCTTGAGTGTTTTGACACCCAACATGCCAGGAAAATATTTAATTTAAAAAAAATTAGCAAATAAAGAAAGTATTTAATGAGGAATATTAATATTTAAATCCCCCCTCTAATTTAGCAGAATTCTACAATATGACCAACAAAACCCAAAAATATTAAATCATTCAGCTTCATGAGTGTTTTGACACCCAACATGCCAGGAAAATATTTAATTTGAAAAAAATTAGTAAATAAAGAAAGTATTTAATCAGGAATATTAATATTTAAATCCCCCCTCTAATTTAGCAGAATTCTACAATATGATCAACAAAACCCAAAAAATTTTAAATCATTCAGCTTCATGAGTGTTTTGACACCCAACATGCCAGGAAAATATTTAATTTGAAAAAAATTAGCAAATAAAGAAAGTATTTAATGAGGAATATTAATATTTAAATCCCCCCTCTAATTTAGCAGAATTCTACAATATGATCAACAAAACCCTAAATATATTAATACATTAAGCTTCTTGAGTGTTTTGACACTCAACATGCCTGGAAAATATTTAATTTAAAAAAAATTAGCAAATAAGGAAAGTATTTAATGAGGAATATTAATATTTAAATCCCCCCTCTAATTTAGCAGAATTCTACAATATGATCAACAAAACCCTAAATATATAATTACATTGAGCTTCATGAGTGTTTTGACACCCAACATGCCAGGAAAATATTTAATTTAAAAAAAATTAGCAAATAAAGAAAGTATTTAATGAGGAATATTAATATTTAAATCCCCCCTCTAATTTAGCAGAATTCTACAATATGATCAACAAAACCCTAAATATATTAATATATTAAGCTTCTTGAGTGTTTTGACACCCAACATGCCAGGAAAATATTTAATTTAAAAAAAATTAGCAAATAAAGAAAGTATTTAATGAGGAATATTAATATTTAAATCCCCCCTCTAATTTAGCAGAATTCTACAATATGACCAACAAAACCCAAAAATATTAAATCATTCAGCTTCATGAGTGTTTTGACACCCAACATGCCAGGAAAATATTTAATTTGAAAAAAATTAGTAAATAAAGAAAGTATTTAATCAGGAATATTAATATTTAAATCCCCCCTCTAATTTAGCAGAATTCTACAATATGATCAACAAAACCCAAAAAATTTTAAATCATTCAGCTTCATGAGTGTTTTGACACCCAACATGCCAGGAAAATATTTAATTTGAAAAAAATTAGCAAATAAAGAAAGTATTTAATGAGGAATATTAATATTTAAATCCCCCCTCTAATTTAGCAGAATTCTACAATATGATCAACAAAACCCTAAATATATTAAATCATTCAGCTTCATGAGTGTTTTGACTCCCAACATGCCAGGAAAATATTTAATTTAAAAAAAAATTAGCAAATAAAGAAAGTATTTAATGAGGAATATTAATATTTAAATCCCCCCTCTAATTTAGCAGAATTCTACAATATGATCAACAAAACCCTAAATATATTAATACATTAAGCTTCTTGAGTGTTTTGACACCCAACATGCCTGGAAAATATTTAATTTAAAAAAAATTAGCAAATAAGGAAAGTATTTAATGAGGAATATTAATATTTAAATCCCCCCTCTAATTTAGCAGAATTCTACAATATGACCAACAAAACCCAAAAAATATTAAATCATTCAGCTTCATGAGTGTTTTGACACCCAACATGCCTGGAAAATATTTAATTTAAAAAAAATTAGCAAATAAGGAAAGTATTTAATGAGGAATATTAATATTTAAATCCCCCCTCTAATTTAGCAGAATTCTACAATATGATCAACAAAACCCTAAATATATTAATACATTAAGCTTCTTGAGTGTTTTGACACCCAACATGCCTAGAAAATATTTAATTTAAAAAAAATTAGCAAATAAGGAAAGTATTTAATGAGGAATATTAATATTTAAATCCCCCCTCTAATTTAGCAGAATTCTACAATATGATCAACAAAACCCTAAATATATAATTACATTAAGCTTCATGAGTGTTTTGACACCCAACATGCCAGGAAATTATTTAATTTAAAAAAAATTAGCAAATAAAGAAAGTATTTAATGAGGAATATTAATATTTAAATCCCCCCTCTAATTTAGCAGAATTCTACAATATGATCAACAAAACCCAAAAAATTTTAAATCATTCAGCTTCATGAGTGTTTTGACACCCAACATGCCAGGAAAATATTTAATTTGAAAAAAATTAGCAAATAAGGAAAGTATTTAATGAGGAATATTAATATTTAAATCCCCCCTCTAATTTAGCAGAATTCTACAATATGATCAACAAAACCCTAAATATATTAATACATTAAGCTTCTTGAGTGTTTTGACACCCAACATGCCTGGAAAATATTTAATTTAAAAAAAATTAGCAAATAAGGAAATTATTTAATGAGGAATATTAATATTTAAATCCCCCCTCTAATTTAGCAGAATTCTACAATATGATCAACAAAACCCTAAATATATAATTACATTAAGCTTCATGAGTGTTTTGACACCCAACATGCCAGGAAAATATTTAATTTAAAAAAAATTAGCAAATAAAGAAAGTATTTAATGAGGAATATTAATATTTAAATCCCCCCTCTAATTTAGCAGAATTCTACAATATGATCAACAAAACCCTAAATATATTAATACATTAAGCTTCATGAGTGTTTTGACACCCAACATGCCAGGAAAATATTTAATTTGAAAAAAATTAGCAAATAAAGAAATTATTTAATGAGGAATATTAATATTTAAATCCCCCCTCTAATTTAGCAGAATTCTACAATATGATCAACAAAACCCAAAATATATTAAATCATTCAGCTTCATGAGTGTTTTGACTCCCAACATGCCAGGAAAATATTTAATTTAAAAAAAAATTAGCAAATAAAGAAAGTATTTAATGAGGAATATTAATATTTAAATCCCCCCTCTAATTTAGCAGAATTCTACAATATGATCAACAAAACCCTAAATATATTAATACATTAAGCTTCTTGAGTGTTTTGACACCCAACATGCCTGGAAAATATTTAATTTAAAAAAAATTAGCAAATAAGGAAAGTATTTAATGAGGAATATTAATATTTAAATCCCCCCTCTAATTTAGCAGAATTCTACAATATGACCAACAAAACCCAAAAAATATTAAATCATTCAGCTTCATGAGTGTTTTGACACCCAACATGCCAGGAAAATATTTAATTTGAAAAAAATTAGTAAATAAAGAAAGTATTTAATCAGGAATATTAATATTTAAATCCCCCCTCTAATTTAGCAGAATTCTACAATATGATCAACAAAACCCAAAAAATTTTAAATCATTCAGCTTCATGAGTGTTTTGACACCCAACATGCCAGGAAAATATTTAATTTGAAAAAAATTAGCAAATAAAGAAAGTATTTAATGAGGAATATTAATATTTAAATCCCCCCTCTAATTTAGCAGAATTCTACAATATGATCAACAAAACCCTAAATATATTAATACATTAAGCTTCTTGAGTGTTTTGACACTCAACATGCCTGGAAAATATTTAATTTAAAAAAAATTAGCAAATAAGGAAAGTATTTAATGAGGAATATTAATATTTAAATCCCCCCTCTAATTTAGCAGAATTCTACAATATGATCAACAAAACCCTAAATATATAATTACATTGAGCTTCATGAGTGTTTTGACACCCAACATGCCAGGAAAATATTTAATTTAAAAAAAATTAGCAAATAAAGAAAGTATTTAATGAGGAATATTAATATTTAAATCCCCCCTCTAATTTAGCAGAATTCTACAATATGATCAACAAAACCCTAAATATATTAATATATTAAGCTTCTTGAGTGTTTTGACACCCAACATGCCAGGAAAATATTTAATTTAAAAAAAATTAGCAAATAAAGAAAGTATTTAATGAGGAATATTAATATTTAAATCCCCCCTCTAATTTAGCAGAATTCTACAATATGACCAACAAAACCCAAAAATATTAAATCATTCAGCTTCATGAGTGTTTTGACACCCAACATGCCAGGAAAATATTTAATTTGAAAAAAATTAGTAAATAAAGAAAGTATTTAATCAGGAATATTAATATTTAAATCCCCCCTCTAATTTAGCAGAATTCTACAATATGATCAACAAAACCCAAAAAATTTTAAATCATTCAGCTTCATGAGTGTTTTGACACCCAACATGCCAGGAAAATATTTAATTTGAAAAAAATTAGCAAATAAAGAAAGTATTTAATGAGGAATATTAATATTTAAATCCCCCCTCTAATTTAGCAGAATTCTACAATATGATCAACAAAACCCTAAATATATTAAATCATTCAGCTTCATGAGTGTTTTGACTCCCAACATGCCAGGAAAATATTTAATTTAAAAAAAAATTAGCAAATAAAGAAAGTATTTAATGAGGAATATTAATATTTAAATCCCCCCTCTAATTTAGCAGAATTCTACAATATGATCAACAAAACCCTAAATATATTAATACATTAAGCTTCTTGAGTGTTTTGACACCCAACATGCCTGGAAAATATTTAATTTAAAAAAAATTAGCAAATAAGGAAAGTATTTAATGAGGAATATTAATATTTAAATCCCCCCTCTAATTTAGCAGAATTCTACAATATGACCAACAAAACCCAAAAAATATTAAATCATTCAGCTTCATGAGTGTTTTGACACCCAACATGCCTGGAAAATATTTAATTTAAAAAAAATTAGCAAATAAGGAAAGTATTTAATGAGGAATATTAATATTTAAATCCCCCCTCTAATTTAGCAGAATTCTACAATATGATCAACAAAACCCTAAATATATTAATACATTAAGCTTCTTGAGTGTTTTGACACCCAACATGCCTAGAAAATATTTAATTTAAAAAAAATTAGCAAATAAGGAAAGTATTTAATGAGGAATATTAATATTTAAATCCCCCCTCTAATTTAGCAGAATTCTACAATATGATCAACAAAACCCTAAATATATAATTACATTAAGCTTCATGAGTGTTTTGACACCCAACATGCCAGGAAATTATTTAATTTAAAAAAAATTAGCAAATAAAGAAAGTATTTAATGAGGAATATTAATATTTAAATCCCCCCTCTAATTTAGCAGAATTCTACAATATGATCAACAAAACCCAAAAAATTTTAAATCATTCAGCTTCATGAGTGTTTTGACACCCAACATGCCAGGAAAATATTTAATTTGAAAAAAATTAGCAAATAAGGAAAGTATTTAATGAGGAATATTAATATTTAAATCCCCCCTCTAATTTAGCAGAATTCTACAATATGATCAACAAAACCCTAAATATATTAATACATTAAGCTTCTTGAGTGTTTTGACACCCAACATGCCTGGAAAATATTTAATTTAAAAAAAATTAGCAAATAAGGAAATTATTTAATGAGGAATATTAATATTTAAATCCCCCCTCTAATTTAGCAGAATTCTACAATATGATCAACAAAACCCTAAATATATAATTACATTAAGCTTCATGAGTGTTTTGACACCCAACATGCCAGGAAAATATTTAATTTAAAAAAAATTAGCAAATAAAGAAAGTATTTAATGAGGAATATTAATATTTAAATCCCCCCTCTAATTTAGCAGAATTCTACAATATGATCAACAAAACCCTAAATATATTAATACATTAAGCTTCATGAGTGTTTTGACACCCAACATGCCAGGAAAATATTTAATTTGAAAAAAATTAGCAAATAAAGAAAGTATTTAATGAGGAATATTAATATTTAAATCCCCCCTCTAATTTAGCAGAATTCTACAATATGATCAACAAAACCCTAAATATATTAATACATTAAGCTTCTTGAGTGTTTTGACACCCAACATGCCTGGAAAATATTTAATTTAAAAAAAATTAGCAAATAAGGAAAGTATTTAATGAGGAATATTAATATTTAAATCCCCCCTCTAATTTAGCAGAATTCTACAATATGACCAACAAAACCCAAAAAATATTAAATCATTCAGCTTCATGAGTGTTTTGACACCCAACATGCCAGGAAAATATTTAATTTAAAAAAAATTAGCAAATAAAGAAAGTATTTAATGAGGAATATTAATATTTAAATCCCCCCTCTAATTTAGCAGAATTCTACAATATGATCAACAAAACCCTAAATATATTAATACATTAAGCTTCTTGAGTGTTTTGACACCCAACATGCCTGGAAAATATTTAATTTAAAAAAAATTAGCAAATAAGGAAAGTATTTAATGAGGAATATTAATATTTAAATCCCCCCTCTAATTTAGCAGAATTCTACAATATGACCAACAAAACCCTAAATATATTAATACATTAAGCTTCTTGAGTGTTTTGACACCCAACATGCCTGGAAAATATTTAATTTAAAAAAAATTAGCAAATAAGGAAAGTATTTAATGAGGAATATTAATTTTTAAATCCCCCCTCTAATTTAGCAGAATTCTACAATATGATCAACAAAACCCTAAATATATAATTACATTAAGCTTCATGAGTGTTTTGACACCCAACATGCCAGGAAAATATTTAATTAAAAAAAAATTAGCAAATAAAGAAAGTATTTAATGAGGAATATTAATATTTAAATCCCCCCTCTAATTTAGCAGAATTCTACAATATGATCAACAAAACCCTAAATATATTAATACATTAAGCTTCTTGAGTGTTTTGACACCCAACATGCCTGGAAAATATTTAATTTAAAAAAAATTAGCAAATAAGGAAAGTATTTAATGAGGAATATTAATATTTAAATCCCCCCTCTAATTTAGCAGAATTCTACAATATGACCAACAAAACCCAAAAAATATTAAATCATTCAGCTTCATGAGTGTTTTGACACCCAACATGCCAGGAAAATATTTAATTTAAAAAAAATTAGCAAATAAAGAAAGTATTTAATGAGGAATATTAATATTTAAATCCCCCCTCTAATTTAGCAGAATTCTACAATATGATCAACAAAACCCTAAATATATTAATACATTAAGCTTCTTGAGTGTTTTGACACCCAACATGCCTGGAAAATATTTAATTTAAAAAAAATTAGCAAATAAAGAAAGTATTTAATCAGGAATATTAATATTTAAATCCCCCCTCTAATTTAGCAGAATTCTACAATATGATCAACAAAACCCAAAAAATTTTAAATCATTCAGCTTCATGAGTGTTTTGACACCCAACATGCCAGGAAAATATTTAATTTGAAAAAAATTAGCAAATAAAGAAAGTATTTAATGAGGAATATTAATATTTAAATCCCCCCTCTAATTTAGCAGAATTCTACAATATGATCAAAAAAACCCTAAATATATTAATACATTAAGCTTCTTGAGTGTTTTGACACCCAACATGCCTGGAAAATATTTAATTTAAAAAAAATTAGCAAATAAGGAAAGTATTTAATGAGGAATATTAATATTTAAATCCCCCCTCTAATTTAGCAGAATTCTACAATATGACCAACAAAACCCAAAAAATATTAAATCATTCAGCTTCATGAGTGTTTTGACACCCAACATGCCTGGAAAATATTTAATTTAAAAAAAATTAGCAAATAAGGAAAGTATTTAATGAGGAATATTAATATTTAAATCCCCCCTCTAATTTAGCAGAATTCTACAATATGATCAACAAAACCCTAAATATATTAATACATTAAGCTTCTTGAGTGTTTTGACACCCAACATGCCTGGAAAATATTTAATTTAAAAAAAATTAGCAAATAAGGAAAGTATTTAATGAGGAATATTAATATTTAAATCCCCCCTCTAATTTAGCAGAATTCTACAATATGATCAACAAATCCCTAAATATATAATTACATTAAGCTTCATGAGTGTTTTGACACCCAACATGCCAGGAAATTATTTAATTTAAAAAAAATTAGCAAATAAAGAAAGTATTTAATGAGGAATATTAATATTTAAATCCCCCCTCTAATTTAGCAGAATTCTACAATATGATCAACAAAACCCAAAATATATTAAATCATTCAGCTTCATGAGTGTTTTGACACCCAACATGCCAGGAAAATATTTAATTTGAAAAAAATTAGCAAATAAAGAAAGTATTTAATGAGGAATATTAATATTTAAATCCCCCCTCTAATTTAGCAGAATTCTACAATATGATCAACAAAACCCAAAATATATTAAATCATTCAGCTTCATGAGTGTTTTGACTCCCAACATGCCAGGAAAATATTTAATTTAAAAAAAAATTAGCAAATAAAGAAAGTATTTAATGAGGAATATTAATATTTAAATCCCCCCTCTAATTTAGCAGAATTCTACAATATGATCAACAAAACCCTAAATATATTAATACATTAAGCTTCTTGAGTGTTTTGACACCCAACATGCCTGGAAAATATTTAATTTAAAAAAAATTAGCAAATAAGGAAAGTATTTAATGAGGAATATTAATATTTAAATCCCCCCTCTAATTTAGCAGAATTCTACAATATGACCAACAAAACCCAAAAAATATTAAATCATTCAGCTTCATGAGTGTTTTGACACCCAACATGCCAGGAAAATATTTAATTTAAAAAAAATTAGCAAATAAAGAAAGTATTTAATGAGGAATATTAATATTTAAATCCCCCCTCTAATTTAGCAGAATTCTACAATATGATCAACAAAACCCTAAATATATTAATACATTAAGCTTCTTGAGTGTTTTGACACCCAACATGCCTGGAAAATATTTAATTTAAAAAAAATTAGCAAATAAGGAAAGTATTTAATGAGGAATATTAATATTTAAATCCCCCCTCTAATTTAGCAGAATTCTACAATATGACCAACAAAACCCTAAATATATTAATACATTAAGCTTCTTGAGTGTTTTGACACCCAACATGCCTGGAAAATATTTAATTTAAAAAAAATTAGCAAATAAGGAAAGTATTTAATGAGGAATATTAATTTTTAAATCCCCCCTCTAATTTAGCAGAATTCTACAATATGATCAACAAAACCCTAAATATATAATTACATTAAGCTTCATGAGTGTTTTGACACCCAACATGCCAGGAAAATATTTAATTAAAAAAAAATTAGCAAATAAAGAAAGTATTTAATGAGGAATATTAATATTTAAATCCCCCCTCTAATTTAGCAGAATTCTACAATATGATCAACAAAACCCTAAATATATTAATACATTAAGCTTCTTGAGTGTTTTGACACCCAACATGCCTGGAAAATATTTAATTTAAAAAAAATTAGCAAATAAGGAAAGTATTTAATGAGGAATATTAATATTTAAATCCCCCCTCTAATTTAGCAGAATTCTACAATATGACCAACAAAACCCAAAAAATATTAAATCATTCAGCTTCATGAGTGTTTTGACACCCAACATGCCAGGAAAATATTTAATTTAAAAAAAATTAGCAAATAAAGAAAGTATTTAATGAGGAATATTAATATTTAAATCCCCCCTCTAATTTAGCAGAATTCTACAATATGATCAACAAAACCCTAAATATATTAATACATTAAGCTTCTTGAGTGTTTTGACACCCAACATGCCTGGAAAATATTTAATTTAAAAAAAATTAGCAAATAAGGAAAGTATTTAATGAGGAATATTAATATTTAAATCCCCCCTCTAATTTAGCAGAATTCTACAATATGATCAACAAAACCCTAAATATATAATTACATTAAGCTTCTTGAGTGTTTTGACACCCAACATGCCTGGAAAATATTTAATTTAAAAAAAATTAGCAAATAAAGAAAGTATTTAATGAGGAATATTAATATTTAAATCCCCCCTCTAATTTAGCAGAATTCTACAATATGATCAACAAAACCCTAAATATATTAATACATTAAGCTTCTTGAGTGTTTTGACACCCAACATGCCTGGAAAATATTTAATTTAAAAAAAATTAGCAAATAAGGAAAGTATTTAATGAGGAATATTAATTTTTAAATCCCCCCTCTAATTTAGCAGAATTCTACAATATGATCAACAAAACCCTAAATATATAATTACATTAAGCTTCATGAGTGTTTTGACACCCAACATGCCAGGAAAATATTTAATTAAAAAAAAATTAGCAAATAAAGAAAGTATTTAATGAGGAATATTAATATTTAAATCCCCCCTCTAATTTAGCAGAATTCTACAATATGATCAACAAAACCCTAAATATATTAATACATTAAGCTTCTTGAGTGTTTTGACACCCAACATGCCTGGAAAATATTTAATTTAAAAAAAATTAGCAAATAAGGAAAGTATTTAATGAGGAATATTAATATTTAAATCCCCCCTCTAATTTAGCAGAATTCTACAATATGACCAACAAAACCCAAAAAATATTAAATCATTCAGCTTCATGAGTGTTTTGACACCCAACATGCCAGGAAAATATTTAATTTAAAAAAAATTAGCAAATAAAGAAAGTATTTAATGAGGAATATTAATATTTAAATCCCCCCTCTAATTTAGCAGAATTCTACAATATGATCAACAAAACCCTAAATATATTAATACATTAAGCTTCTTGAGTGTTTTGACACCCAACATGCCTGGAAAATATTTAATTTAAAAAAAATTAGCAAATAAGGAAAGTATTTAATGAGGAATATTAATATTTAAATCCCCCCTCTAATTTAGCAGAATTCTACAATATGATCAACAAAACCCTAAATATATAATTACATTAAGCTTCTTGAGTGTTTTGACACCCAACATGCCTGGAAAATATTTAATTTAAAAAAAATTAGCAAATAAAGAAAGTATTTAATGAGGAATATTAATATTTAAATCCCCCCTCTAATTTAGCAGAATTCTACAATATGATCAACAAAACCCTAAATATATTAATACATTAAGCTTCTTGAGTGTTTTGACACCCAACATGCCTGGAAAATATTTAATTTAAAAAAAATTAGCAAATAAGGAAAGTATTTAATGAGGAATATTAATATTTAAATCCCCCCTCTAATTTAGCAGAATTCTACAATATGATCAACAAAACCCTAAATATATAATTACATTAAGCTTCATGAGTGTTTTGACACCCAACATGCCAGGAAAATATTTAATTTAAAAAAAATTAGCAAATAAAGAAAGTATTTAATGAGGAATATTAATATTTAAATCCCCCCTCTAATTTAGCAGAATTCTACAATATGATCAACAAAACCCAAAATATATTAAATCATTCAGCTTCATGAGTGTTTTGACACCCAACATGCCAGGAAAATATTTAATTTAAAAAAAATTAGCAAATAAAGAAAGTATTTAATGAGGAATATTAATATTTAAATCCCCCCTCTAATTTAGCAGAATTCTACAATATGATCAACAAAACCCTAAATATATTAAATCATTCAGCTTCATGAGTGTTTTGACTCCCAACATGCCAGGAAAATATTTAATTTAAAAAAAAATTAGCAAATAAAGAAAGTATTTAATGAGGAATATTAATATTTAAATCCCCCCTCTAATTTAGCAGAATTCTACAATATGACCAACAAAACCCAAAAAATATTAAATCATTCAGCTTCATGAGTGTTTTGACACCCAACATGCCTGGAAAATATTTAATTTAAAAAAAATTAGCAAATAAGGAAAGTATTTAATGAGGAATATTAATATTTAAATCCCCCCTCTAATTTAGCAGAATTCTACAATATGATCAACAAAACCCTAAATATATTAATACATTAAGCTTCTTGAGTGTTTTGACACCCAACATGCCTGGAAAATATTTAATTTAAAAAAAATTAGCAAATAAGGAAAGTATTTAATGAGGAATATTAATATTTAAATCCCCCCTCTAATTTAGCAGAATTCTACAATATGATCAACAAAACCCTAAATATATAATTACATTAAGCTTCATGAGTGTTTTGACACCCAACATGCCAGGAAAATATTTAATTTAAAAAAAATTAGCAAATAAAGAAAGTATTTAATGAGGAATATTAATATTTAAATCCCCCCTCTAATTTAGCAGAATTCTACAATATGATCAACAAAACCCTAAATATATTAATACATTAAGCTTCTTGAGTGTTTTGACACCCAACATGCCTGGAAAATATTTAATTTAAAAAAAATTAGCAAATAAGGAAAGTATTTAATGAGGAATATTAATATTTAAATCCCCCCTCTAATTTAGCAGAATTCTACAATATGATCAACAAAACCCTAAATATATAATTACATTAAGCTTCATGAGTGTTTTGACACCCAACATGCCAGGAAAATATTTAATTTAAAAAAAATTAGCAAATAAAGAAAGTATTTAATGAGGAATATTAATATTTAAATCCCCCCTCTAATTTAGCAGAATTCTACAATATGATCAACAAAACCCAAAATATATTAAATCATTCAGCTTCATGAGTGTTTTGACACCCAACATGCCAGGAAAATATTTAATTTGAAAAAAATTAGCAAATAAAGAAAGTATTTAATGAGGAATATTAATATTTAAATCCCCCCTCTAATTTAGCAGAATTCTACAATATGATCAACAAAACCCAAAATATATTAAATCATTCAGCTTCATGAGTGTTTTGACTCCCAACATGCCAGGAAAATATTTAATTTAAAAAAAAATTAGCAAATAAAGAAAGTATTTAATGAGGAATATTAATATTTAAATCCCCCCTCTAATTTAGCAGAATTCTACAATATGATCAACAAAACCCTAAATATATTAATACATTAAGCTTCTTGAGTGTTTTGACACCCAACATGCCTGGAAAATATTTAATTTAAAAAAAATTAGCAAATAAGGAAAGTATTTAATGAGGAATATTAATATTTAAATCCCCCCTCTAATTTAGCAGAATTCTACAATATGACCAACAAAACCCAAAAAATATTAAATCATTCAGCTTCATGAGTGTTTTGACACCCAACATGCCAGGAAAATATTTAATTTAAAAAAAATTAGCAAATAAAGAAAGTATTTAATGAGGAATATTAATATTTAAATCCCCCCTCTAATTTAGCAGAATTCTACAATATGATCAACAAAACCCTAAATATATTAATACATTAAGCTTCTTGAGTGTTTTGACACCCAACATGCCTGGAAAATATTTAATTTAAAAAAAATTAGCAAATAAGGAAAGTATTTAATGAGGAATATTAATATTTAAATCCCCCCTCTAATTTAGCAGAATTCTACAATATGACCAACAAAACCCTAAATATATTAATACATTAAGCTTCTTGAGTGTTTTGACACCCAACATGCCTGGAAAATATTTAATTTAAAAAAAATTAGCAAATAAGGAAAGTATTTAATGAGGAATATTAATTTTTAAATCCCCCCTCTAATTTAGCAGAATTCTACAATATGATCAACAAAACCCTAAATATATAATTACATTAAGCTTCATGAGTGTTTTGACACCCAACATGCCAGGAAAATATTTAATTAAAAAAAAATTAGCAAATAAAGAAAGTATTTAATGAGGAATATTAATATTTAAATCCCCCCTCTAATTTAGCAGAATTCTACAATATGATCAACAAAACCCTAAATATATTAATACATTAAGCTTCTTGAGTGTTTTGACACCCAACATGCCTGGAAAATATTTAATTTAAAAAAAATTAGCAAATAAGGAAAGTATTTAATGAGGAATATTAATATTTAAATCCCCCCTCTAATTTAGCAGAATTCTACAATATGACCAACAAAACCCAAAAAATATTAAATCATTCAGCTTCATGAGTGTTTTGACACCCAACATGCCAGGAAAATATTTAATTTAAAAAAAATTAGCAAATAAAGAAAGTATTTAATGAGGAATATTAATATTTAAATCCCCCCTCTAATTTAGCAGAATTCTACAATATGATCAACAAAACCCTAAATATATTAATACATTAAGCTTCTTGAGTGTTTTGACACCCAACATGCCTGGAAAATATTTAATTTAAAAAAAATTAGCAAATAAGGAAAGTATTTAATGAGGAATATTAATATTTAAATCCCCCCTCTAATTTAGCAGAATTCTACAATATGATCAACAAAACCCTAAATATATAATTACATTAAGCTTCTTGAGTGTTTTGACACCCAACATGCCTGGAAAATATTTAATTTAAAAAAAATTAGCAAATAAAGAAAGTATTTAATCAGGAATATTAATATTTAAATCCCCCCTCTAATTTAGCAGAATTCTACAATATGATCAACAAAACCCAAAAAATTTTAAATCATTCAGCTTCATGAGTGTTTTGACACCCAACATGCCAGGAAAATATTTAATTTGAAAAAAATTAGCAAATAAAGAAAGTATTTAATGAGGAATATTAATATTTAAATCCCCCCTCTAATTTAGCAGAATTCTACAATATGATCAACAAAACCCTAAATATATTAATACATTAAGCTTCTTGAGTGTTTTGACACTCAACATGCCTGGAAAATATTTAATTTAAAAAAAATTAGCAAATAAGGAAAGTATTTAATGAGGAATATTAATATTTAAATCCCCCCTCTAATTTAGCAGAATTCTACAATATGATCAACAAAACCCTAAATATATAATTACATTGAGCTTCATGAGTGTTTTGACACCCAACATGCCAGGAAAATATTTAATTTAAAAAAAATTAGCAAATAAAGAAAGTATTTAATGAGGAATATTAATATTTAAATCCCCCCTCTAATTTAGCAGAATTCTACAATATGATCAACAAAACCCTAACTATATTAATATATTAAGCTTCTTGAGTGTTTTGACACCTAACATGCCAGGAAAATATTTAATTTAAAAAAAATTAGCAAATAAAGAAAGTATTTAATGAGGAATATTAATATTTAAATCCCCCCTCTAATTTAGCAGAATTCTACAATATGACCAACAAAACCCAAAAATATTAAATCATTCAGCTTCATGAGTGTTTTGACACCCAACATGCCAGGAAAATATTTAATTTGAAAAAAATTAGTAAATAAAGAAAGTATTTAATCAGGAATATTAATATTTAAATCCCCCCTCTAATTTAGCAGAATTCTACAATATGATCAACAAAACCCAAAAAATTTTAAATCATTCAGCTTCATGAGTGTTTTGACACCCAACATGCCAGGAAAATATTTAATTTGAAAAAAATTAGCAAATAAAGAAAGTATTTAATGAGGAATATTAATATTTAAATCCCCCCTCTAATTTAGCAGAATTCTACAATATGATCAACAAAACCCAAAATATATTAAATCATTCAGCTTCATGAGTGTTTTGACTCCCAACATGCCAGGAAAATATTTAATTTAAAAAAAAATTAGCAAATAAAGAAAGTATTTAATGAGGAATATTAATATTTAAATCCCCCCTCTAATTTAGCAGAATTCTACAATATGATCAACAAAACCCTAAATATATTAATACATTAAGCTTCTTGAGTGTTTTGACACCCAACATGCCTGGAAAATATTTAATTTAAAAAAAATTAGCAAATAAGGAAAGTATTTAATGAGGAATATTAATATTTAAATCCCCCCTCTAATTTAGCAGAATTCTACAATATGACCTACAAAACCCAAAAAATATTAAATCATTCAGCTTCATGAGTGTTTTGACACCCAACATGCCTGGAAAATATTTAATTTAAAAAAAATTAGCAAATAAGGAAAGTATTTAATGAGGAATATTAATATTTAAATCCCCCCTCTAATTTAGCAGAATTCTACAATATGATCAACAAAACCCTAAATATATTAATACATTAAGCTTCTTGAGTGTTTTGACACCCAACATGCCTGGAAAATATTTAATTTAAAAAAAATTAGCAAATAAGGAAAGTATTTAATGAGGAATATTAATATTTAAATCCCCCCTCTAATTTAGCAGAATTCTACAATATGATCAACAAAACCCTAAATATATAATTACATTAAGCTTCATGAGTGTTTTGACACCCAACATGCCAGGAAAATATTTAATTTAAAAAAAATTAGCAAATAAAGAAAGTATTTAATGAGGAATATTAATATTTAAATCCCCCCTCTAATTTAGCAGAATTCTACAATATGATCAACAAAACCCAAAATATATTAAATCATTCAGCTTCATGAGTGTTTTGACACCCAACATGCCAGGAAAATATTTAATTTGAAAAAAATTAGCAAATAAAGAAAGTATTTAATGAGGAATATTAATATTTAAATCCCCCCTCTAATTTAGCAGAATTCTACAATATGATCAACAAAACCCAAAATATATTAAATCATTCAGCTTCATGAGTGTTTTGACTCCCAACATGCCAGGAAAATATTTAATTTAAAAAAAAATTAGCAAATAAAGAAAGTATTTAATGAGGAATATTAATATTTAAATCCCCCCTCTAATTTAGCAGAATTCTACAATATGATCAACAAAACCCTAAATATATTAATACATTAAGCTTCTTGAGTGTTTTGACACCCAACATGCCTGGAAAATATTTAATTTAAAAAAAATTAGCAAATAAGGAAAGTATTTAATGAGGAATATTAATTTTTAAATCCCCCCTCTAATTTAGCAGAATTCTACAATATGATCAACAAAACCCTAAATATATAATTACATTAAGCTTCATGAGTGTTTTGACACCCAACATGCCAGGAAAATATTTAATTAAAAAAAAATTAGCAAATAAAGAAAGTATTTAATGAGGAATATTAATATTTAAATCCCCCCTCTAATTTAGCAGAATTCTACAATATGATCAACAAAACCCTAAATATATTAATACATTAGGCTTCTTGAGTGTTTTGACACCCAACATGCCAGGAAAATATTTAATTTAAAAAAAATTAGCAAATAAAGAAAGTATTTAATGAGGAATATTAATATTTAAATCCCCCCTCTAATTTAGCAGAATTCTACAATATGATCAACAAAACCCTAAATATATTAATACATTAGGCTTCTTGAGTGTTTTGACACCCAACATGCCAGGAAAATATTTAATTTAAAAAAAATTAGCAAATAAAGAAAGTATTTAATGAGGAATATTAATATTTAAATCCCCCCTCTAATTTAGCAGAATTCTACAATATGATCAACAAAACCCAAAAAATATTAAATCATTCAGCTTCATGAGTGTTTTGACACCCAACATGCCTGGAAAATATTTAATTTAAAAAAAATTAGCAAATAAGGAAAGTATTTAATGAGGAATATTAATATTTAAATCCCCCCTCTAATTTAGCAGAATTCTACAATATGATCAACAAAACCCTAAATATATTAATACATTAAGCTTCTTGAGTGTTTTGACACCCAACATGCCTGGAAAATATTTAATTTAAAAAAAATTAGCAAATAAGGAAAGTATTTAATGAGGAATATTAATATTTAAATCCCCCCTCTAATTTAGCAGAATTCTACAATATGATCAACAAAACCCTAAATATATAATTACATTAAGCTTCATGAGTGTTTTGACACCCAACATGCCAGGAAAATATTTAATTTAAAAAAAATTAGCAAATAAAGAAAGTATTTAATGAGGAATATTAATATTTAAATCCCCCCTCTAATTTAGCAGAATTCTACAATATGATCAACAAAACCCAAAATATATTAAATCATTCAGCTTCATGAGTGTTTTGACACCCAACATGCCAGGAAAATATTTAATTTGAAAAAAATTAGCAAATAAAGAAAGTATTTAATGAGGAATATTAATATTTAAATCCCCCCTCTAATTTAGCAGAATTCTACAATATGATCAACAAAACCCAAAATATATTAAATCATTCAGCTTCATGAGTGTTTTGACTCCCAACATGCCAGGAAAATATTTAATTTAAAAAAAAATTAGCAAATAAAGAAAGTATTTAATGAGGAATATTAATATTTAAATCCCCCCTCTAATTTAGCAGAATTCTACAATATGATCAACAAAACCCTAAATATATTAATACATTAAGCTTCTTGAGTGTTTTGACACCCAACATGCCTGGAAAATATTTAATTTAAAAAAAATTAGCAAATAAGGAAAGTATTTAATGAGGAATATTAATATTTAAATCCCCCCTCTAATTTAGCAGAATTCTACAATATGACCAACAAAACCCAAAAAATATTAAATCATTCAGCTTCATGAGTGTTTTGACACCCAACATGCCAGGAAAATATTTAATTTGAAAAAAATTAGCAAATAAAGAAAGTATTTAATGAGGAATATTAATATTTAAATCCCCCCTCTAATTTAGCAGAATTCTACAATATGATCAACAAAACCCAAAATATATTAAATCATTCAGCTTCATGAGTGTTTTGACTCCCAACATGCCAGGAAAATATTTAATTTAAAAAAAAATTAGCAAATAAAGAAAGTATTTAATGAGGAATATTAATATTTAAATCCCCCCTCTAATTTAGCAGAATTCTACAATATGATCAACAAAACCCTAAATATATTAATACATTAAGCTTCTTGAGTGTTTTGACACCCAACATGCCTGGAAAATATTTAATTTAAAAAAAATTAGCAAATAAGGAAAGTATTTAATGAGGAATATTAATATTTAAATCCCCCCTCTAATTTAGCAGAATTCTACAATATGACCAACAAAACCCAAAAAATATTAAATCATTCAGCTTCATGAGTGTTTTGACACCCAACATGCCAGGAAAATATTTAATTTAAAAAAAATTAGCAAATAAAGAAAGTATTTAATGAGGAATATTAATATTTAAATCCCCCCTCTAATTTAGCAGAATTCTACAATATGATCAACAAAACCCTAAATATATTAATACATTAAGCTTCTTGAGTGTTTTGACACCCAACATGCCTGGAAAATATTTAATTTAAAAAAAATTAGCAAATAAGGAAAGTATTTAATGAGGAATATTAATATTTAAATCCCCCCTCTAATTTAGCAGAATTCTACAATATGACCAACAAAACCCTAAATATATTAATACATTAAGCTTCTTGAGTGTTTTGACACCCAACATGCCTGGAAAATATTTAATTTAAAAAAAATTAGCAAATAAGGAAAGTATTTAATGAGGAATATTAATTTTTAAATCCCCCCTCTAATTTAGCAGAATTCTACAATATGATCAACAAAACCCTAAATATATAATTACATTAAGCTTCATGAGTGTTTTGACACCCAACATGCCAGGAAAATATTTAATTAAAAAAAAATTAGCAAATAAAGAAAGTATTTAATGAGGAATATTAATATTTAAATCCCCCCTCTAATTTAGCAGAATTCTACAATATGATCAACAAAACCCTAAATATATTAATACATTAAGCTTCTTGAGTGTTTTGACACCCAACATGCCTGGAAAATATTTAATTTAAAAAAAATTAGCAAATAAGGAAAGTATTTAATGAGGAATATTAATATTTAAATCCCCCCTCTAATTTAGCAGAATTCTACAATATGACCAACAAAACCCAAAAAATATTAAATCATTCAGCTTCATGAGTGTTTTGACACCCAACATGCCAGGAAAATATTTAATTTAAAAAAAATTAGCAAATAAAGAAAGTATTTAATGAGGAATATTAATATTTAAATCCCCCCTCTAATTTAGCAGAATTCTACAATATGATCAACAAAACCCTAAATATATTAATACATTAAGCTTCTTGAGTGTTTTGACACCCAACATGCCTGGAAAATATTTAATTTAAAAAAAATTAGCAAATAAGGAAAGTATTTAATGAGGAATATTAATATTTAAATCCCCCCTCTAATTTAGCAGAATTCTACAATATGATCAACAAAACCCTAAATATATAATTACATTAAGCTTCTTGAGTGTTTTGACACCCAACATGCCTGGAAAATATTTAATTTAAAAAAAATTAGCAAATAAAGAAAGTATTTAATCAGGAATATTAATATTTAAATCCCCCCTCTAATTTAGCAGAATTCTACAATATGATCAACAAAACCCAAAAAATTTTAAATCATTCAGCTTCATGAGTGATTTGACACCCAACATGCCAGGAAAATATTTAATTTGAAAAAAATTAGCAAATAAAGTAAGTATTTAATGAGGAATATTAATATTTAAATCCCCCCTCTAATTTAGCAGAATTCTACAATATGATCAACAAAACCCTAAATATATTAATACATTAAGCTTCTTGAGTGTTTTGACACTCAACATGCCTGGAAAATATTTAATTTAAAAAAAATTAGCAAATAAGGAAAGTATTTAATGAGGAATATTAATATTTAAATCCCCCCTCTAATTTAGCAGAATTCTACAATATGATCAACAAAACCCTAAATATATAATTACATTGAGCTTCATGAGTGTTTTGACACCCAACATGCCAGGAAAATATTTAATTTAAAAAAAATTAGCAAATAAAGAAAGTATTTAATGAGGAATATTAATATTTAAATCCCCCCTCTAATTTAGCAGAATTCTACAATATGATCAACAAAACCCTAACTATATTAATATATTAAGCTTCTTGAGTGTTTTGACACCTAACATGCCAGGAAAATATTTAATTTAAAAAAAATTAGCAAATAAAGAAAGTATTTAATGAGGAATATTAATATTTAAATCCCCCCTCTAATTTAGCAGAATTCTACAATATGACCAACAAAACCCAAAAATATTAAATCATTCAGCTTCATGAGTGTTTTGACACCCAACATGCCAGGAAAATATTTAATTTGAAAAAAATTAGTAAATAAAGAAAGTATTTAATCAGGAATATTAATATTTAAATCCCCCCTCTAATTTAGCAGAATTCTACAATATGATCAACAAAACCCAAAAAATTTTAAATCATTCAGCTTCATGAGTGTTTTGACACCCAACATGCCAGGAAAATATTTAATTTGAAAAAAATTAGCAAATAAAGAAAGTATTTAATGAGGAATATTAATATTTAAATCCCCCCTCTAATTTAGCAGAATTCTACAATATGATCAACAAAACCCAAAATATATTAAATCATTCAGCTTCATGAGTGTTTTGACACCCAACATGCCAGGAAAATATTTAATTTGAAAAAAATTAGCAAATAAAGAAAGTATTTAATGAGGAATATTAATATTTAAATCCCCCCTCTAATTTAGCAGAATTCTACAATATGATCAACAAAACCCAAAATATATTAAATCATTCAGCTTCATGAGTGTTTTGACTCCCAACATGCCAGGAAAATATTTAATTTAAAAAAAAATTAGCAAATAAAGAAAGTATTTAATGAGGAATATTAATATTTAAATCCCCCCTCTAATTTAGCAGAATTCTACAATATGATCAACAAAACCCTAAATATATTAATACATTAAGCTTCTTGAGTGTTTTGACACCCAACATGCCTGGAAAATATTTAATTTAAAAAAAATTAGCAAATAAGGAAAGTATTTAATGAGGAATATTAATTTTTAAATCCCCCCTCTAATTTAGCAGAATTCTACAATATGATCAACAAAACCCTAAATATATAATTACATTAAGCTTCATGAGTGTTTTGACACCCAACATGCCAGGAAAATATTTAATTAAAAAAAAATTAGCAAATAAAGAAAGTATTTAATGAGGAATATTAATATTTAAATCCCCCCTCTAATTTAGCAGAATTCTACAATATGATCAACAAAACCCTAAATATATTAATACATTAGGCTTCTTGAGTGTTTTGACACCCAACATGCCAGGAAAATATTTAATTTAAAAAAAATTAGCAAATAAAGAAAGTATTTAATGAGGAATATTAATATTTAAATCCCCCCTCTAATTTAGCAGAATTCTACAATATGATCAACAAAACCCTAAATATATTAATACATTAGGCTTCTTGAGTGTTTTGACACCCAACATGCCAGGAAAATATTTAATTTAAAAAAAATTAGCAAATAAAGAAAGTATTTAATGAGGAATATTAATATTTAAATCCCCCCTCTAATTTAGCAGAATTCTACAATATGATCAACAAAACCCAAAAAATATTAAATCATTCAGCTTCATGAGTGTTTTGACACCCAACATGCCTGGAAAATATTTAATTTAAAAAAAATTAGCAAATAAGGAAAGTATTTAATGAGGAATATTAATATTTAAATCCCCCCTCTAATTTAGCAGAATTCTACAATATGATCAACAAAACCCTAAATATATTAATACATTAAGCTTCTTGAGTGTTTTGACACCCAACATGCCTGGAAAATATTTAATTTAAAAAAAATTAGCAAATAAGGAAAGTATTTAATGAGGAATATTAATATTTAAATCCCCCCTCTAATTTAGCAGAATTCTACAATATGATCAACAAAACCCTAAATATATAATTACATTAAGCTTCATGAGTGTTTTGACACCCAACATGCCAGGAAAATATTTAATTTAAAAAAAATTAGCAAATAAAGAAAGTATTTAATGAGGAATATTAATATTTAAATCCCCCCTCTAATTTAGCAGAATTCTACAATATGATCAACAAAACCCAAAATATATTAAATCATTCAGCTTCATGAGTGTTTTGACACCCAACATGCCAGGAAAATATTTAATTTGAAAAAAATTAGCAAATAAAGAAAGTATTTAATGAGGAATATTAATATTTAAATCCCCCCTCTAATTTAGCAGAATTCTACAATATGATCAACAAAACCCAAAATATATTAAATCATTCAGCTTCATGAGTGTTTTGACTCCCAACATGCCAGGAAAATATTTAATTTAAAAAAAAATTAGCAAATAAAGAAAGTATTTAATGAGGAATATTAATATTTAAATCCCCCCTCTAATTTAGCAGAATTCTACAATATGATCAACAAAACCCTAAATATATTAATACATTAAGCTTCTTGAGTGTTTTGACACCCAACATGCCTGGAAAATATTTAATTTAAAAAAAATTAGCAAATAAGGAAAGTATTTAATGAGGAATATTAATATTTAAATCCCCCCTCTAATTTAGCAGAATTCTACAATATGACCAACAAAACCCAAAAATATTAAATCATTCAGCTTCATGAGTGTTTTGACACCCAACATGCCAGGAAAATATTTAATTTGAAAAAAATTAGTAAATAAAGAAAGTATTTAATCAGGAATATTAATATTTAAATCCCCCCTCTAATTTAGCAGAATTCTACAATATGATCAACAAAACCCAAAAAATTTTAAATCATTCAGCTTCATGAGTGTTTTGACACCCAACATGCCAGGAAAATATTTAATTTGAAAAAAATTAGCAAATAAAGAAAGTATTTAATGAGGAATATTAATATTTAAATCCCCCCTCTAATTTAGCAGAATTCTACAATATGATCAACAAAACCCAAAATATATTAAATCATTCAGCTTCATGAGTGTTTTGACTCCCAACATGCCAGGAAAATATTTAATTTAAAAAAAAATTAGCAAATAAAGAAAGTATTTAATGAGGAATATTAATATTTAAATCCCCCCTCTAATTTAGCAGAATTCTACAATATGATCAACAAAACCCTAAATATATTAATACATTAAGCTTCTTGAGTGTTTTGACACCCAACATGCCTGGAAAATATTTAATTTAAAAAAAATTAGCAAATAAGGAAAGTATTTAATGAGGAATATTAATATTTAAATCCCCCCTCTAATTTAGCAGAATTCTACAATATGACCAACAAAACCCAAAAAATATTAAATCATTCAGCTTCATGAGTGTTTTGACACCCAACATGCCTGGAAAATATTTAATTTAAAAAAAATTAGCAAATAAGGAAAGTATTTAATGAGGAATATTAATATTTAAATCCCCCCTCTAATTTAGCAGAATTCTACAATATGATCAACAAAACCCTAAATATATTAATACATTAAGCTTCTTGAGTGTTTTGACACCCAACATGCCTGGAAAATATTTAATTTAAAAAAAATTAGCAAATAAGGAAAGTATTTAATGAGGAATATTAATATTTAAATCCCCCCTCTAATTTAGCAGAATTCTACAATATGATCAACAAAACCCTAAATATATAATTACATTAAGCTTCATGAGTGTTTTGACACCCAACATGCCAGGAAAATATTTAATTTAAAAAAAATTAGCAAATAAAGAAAGTATTTAATGAGGAATATTAATATTTAAATCCCCCCTCTAATTTAGCAGAATTCTACAATATGATCAACAAAACCCAAAATATATTAAATCATTCAGCTTCATGAGTGTTTTGACACCCAACATGCCAGGAAAATATTTAATTTGAAAAAAATTAGCAAATAAAGAAAGTATTTAATGAGGAATATTAATATTTAAATCCCCCCTCTAATTTAGCAGAATTCTACAATATGATCAACAAAACCCAAAATATATTAAATCATTCAGCTTCATGAGTGTTTTGACTCCCAACATGCCAGGAAAATATTTAATTTAAAAAAAAATTAGCAAATAAAGAAAGTATTTAATGAGGAATATTAATATTTAAATCCCCCCTCTAATTTAGCAGAATTCTACAATATGATCAACAAAACCCTAAATATATTAATACATTAAGCTTCTTGAGTGTTTTGACACCCAACATGCCTGGAAAATATTTAATTTAAAAAAAATTAGCAAATAAGGAAAGTATTTAATGAGGAATATTAATTTTTAAATCCCCCCTCTAATTTAGCAGAATTCTACAATATGATCAACAAAACCCTAAATATATAATTACATTAAGCTTCATGAGTGTTTTGACACCCAACATGCCAGGAAAATATTTAATTAAAAAAAAATTAGCAAATAAAGAAAGTATTTAATGAGGAATATTAATATTTAAATCCCCCCTCTAATTTAGCAGAATTCTACAATATGATCAACAAAACCCTAAATATATTAATACATTAGGCTTCTTGAGTGTTTTGACACCCAACATGCCAGGAAAATATTTAATTTAAAAAAAATTAGCAAATAAAGAAAGTATTTAATGAGGAATATTAATATTTAAATCCCCCCTCTAATTTAGCAGAATTCTACAATATGATCAACAAAACCCTAAATATATTAATACATTAGGCTTCTTGAGTGTTTTGACACCCAACATGCCAGGAAAATATTTAATTTAAAAAAAATTAGCAAATAAAGAAAGTATTTAATGAGGAATATTAATATTTAAATCCCCCCCTCTAATTTAGCAGAATTCTACAATATGATCAACAAAACCCAAAAAATATTAAATCATTCAGCTTCATGAGTGTTTTGACACCCAACATGCCTGGAAAATATTTAATTTAAAAAAAATTAGCAAATAAGGAAAGTATTTAATGAGGAATATTAATATTTAAATCCCCCCTCTAATTTAGCAGAATTCTACAATATGATCAACAAAACCCTAAATATATTAATACATTAAGCTTCTTGAGTGTTTTGACACCCAACATGCCTGGAAAATATTTAATTTAAAAAAAATTAGCAAATAAGGAAAGTATTTAATGAGGAATATTAATATTTAAATCCCCCCTCTAATTTAGCAGAATTCTACAATATGATCAACAAAACCCTAAATATATAATTACATTAAGCTTCATGAGTGTTTTGACACCCAACATGCCAGGAAAATATTTAATTTAAAAAAAATTAGCAAATAAAGAAAGTATTTAATGAGGAATATTAATATTTAAATCCCCCCTCTAATTTAGCAGAATTCTACAATATGATCAACAAAACCCAAAATATATTAAATCATTCAGCTTCATGAGTGTTTTGACACCCAACATGCCAGGAAAATATTTAATTTGAAAAAAATTAGCAAATAAAGAAAGTATTTAATGAGGAATATTAATATTTAAATCCCCCCTCTAATTTAGCAGAATTCTACAATATGATCAACAAAACCCAAAATATATTAAATCATTCAGCTTCATGAGTGTTTTGACTCCCAACATGCCAGGAAAATATTTAATTTAAAAAAAAATTAGCAAATAAAGAAAGTATTTAATGAGGAATATTAATATTTAAATCCCCCCTCTAATTTAGCAGAATTCTACAATATGATCAACAAAACCCTAAATATATTAATACATTAAGCTTCTTGAGTGTTTTGACACCCAACATGCCTGGAAAATATTTAATTTAAAAAAAATTAGCAAATAAGGAAAGTATTTAATGAGGAATATTAATATTTAAATCCCCCCTCTAATTTAGCAGAATTCTACAATATGACCAACAAAACCCAAAAAATATTAAATCATTCAGCTTCATGAGTGTTTTGACACCCAAAATGCCAGGAAAATATTTAATTTAAAAAAAATTAGCAAATAAGGAAAGTATTTAATGAGGAATATTAATATTTAAATCCCCCCTCTAATTTAGCAGAATTCTACAATATGACCAACAAAACCCAAAAAATATTAAATCATTCAGCTTCATGAGTGTTTTGACACCCAACATGCCAGGAAAATATTTAATTTAGAAAAAATTAGCAAATAAAGAAAGTATTTAATGAGGAATATTAATATTTAAATCCCCCCTCTAATTTAGCAGAATTCTACAATATGATCAACAAAACCCTAAATATATTAATACATTAAGCTTCTTGAGTGTTTTGACACCCAACATGCCTGGAAAATATTTAATTTAAAAAAAATTAGCAAATAAGGAAAGTATTTAATGAGGAATATTAATTTTTAAATCCCCCCTCTAATTTAGCAGAATTCTACAATATGATCAACAAAACCCTAAATATATAATTACATTAAGCTTCATGAGTGTTTTGACACCCAACATGCCAGGAAAATATTTAATTAAAAAAAAATTAGCAAATAAAGAAAGTATTTAATGAGGAATATTAATATTTAAATCCCCCCTCTAATTTAGCAGAATTCTACAATATGATCAACAAAACCCTAAATATATTAATACATTAGGCTTCTTGAGTGTTTTGACACCCAACATGCCAGGAAAATATTTAATTTAAAAAAAATTAGCAAATAAAGAAAGTATTTAATGAGGAATATTAATATTTAAATCCCCCCTCTAATTTAGCAGAATTCTACAATATGATCAACAAAACCCTAAATATATTAATACATTAAGCTTCTTGAGTGTTTTGACACCCAACATGCCTGGAAAATATTTAATTTAAAAAAAATTAGCAAATAAGGAAAGTATTTAATGAGGAATATTAATATTTAAATCCCCCCTCTAATTTAGCAGAATTCTACAATATGACCAACAAAACCCAAAAAATATTAAATCATTCAGCTTCATGAGTGTTTTGACACCCAACATGCCAGGAAAATATTTAATTTAAAAAAAATTTGCAAATAAAGAAAGTATTTAATGAGGAATATTAATATTTAAATCCCCCCTCTAATTTAGCAGAATTCTACAATATGATCAACAACACCAAAAAATATTAAATCATTCAGCTTCTTTAGTGATTTGACACCCAACATGCCAGGAAAATATTTAATTTAAAAAAAATTAGCAAATAAAGAAAGTATTTAATGAGGAATATTAATATTTAAATCCCCCCTCTAATTTAGCAGAATTCTACAATATGATCAACAAGACTCTAAAAATATTAAATCATTCAGTTTCATGAGTGTTTTGACACCCAAAATGCCAGGAAAATATTTAATTTAAAAAAAATTAGCAAATAAAGAAAGTATTTAATGAGGAATATTAATATTTAAATCCCCTGTCTAATTTAGCAGAATTCTACAATATGATCAACAAGACTCTAAAAATATTAAATCATTCAGTTTCATGAATGTTTTGACACCCAACATGCCAGGAAAATATTTAATTTAAAAAAAATTAGCAATTAAAGAAAGTATTTAATGAGGAATATTAATATTTAAATCCCCCCTCTAATTTAGCAGAATTCTTCAATTTGATCAACAACACCCAAAAAATATTAAATCATTCAGCTTCATGAGTGTTTTGACACCCAACATGCCAGGAAAATAGTTAATTTGAAAAAAATTAGCAAATAAAGAAAGTATTTAATGAGGAATATTAATATTTAAATCCCCCCTCTAATTTAGCAGAATTCTTCAATTTGATCAACAACACCCAAAAAATATTAAATCATTCAGCTTCATGAGTGTTTTGACACCCAACATGCCAGGAAAATATTTATTTTAAAAAAAATTAGCAAATAAAGAAAGTAATTAATGAGGAATATTAATATTTAAATCCCCCCTCTAATTTAGCAGAATTCTAAAATATGATCAACAACACCCAAAAAATATTAAATCATTCAGCTTCATGAGTGTTTTGACACCCAACATGCCAGGAAAATAGTTAATTTGAAAAAAATTAGCAAATAAAGAAAGTATTTAATGAGGAATATTAATATTTAAATCCTCCCTCTAATTTAGCAGAATTCTACAATATGATCAACAAGACTCTAAAAATATTAAATCATTCAGTTTCATGAGTGTTTTGACACCCAACATGCCAGGAAAATATTTAATTTGAAAAAAATTAGCAAATAAAGAAAGTATTTAATGAGGAATATTAATATTTAAATCCCCTGTCTAATTTAGCAGAATTCTACAATATGATCAACAAGACTCTAAAAATATTAAATCATTCAGTTTCATGAGTGTTTTGACACCCAAAATGCCAGGAAAATAGTTAATTTGAAAAAAATTAGCAAATAAAGAAAGTATTTAATGAGGAATATTAATATTTAAATCCCCCATCTAATTTAGCAGAATTCTTCAATTTGATCAACAACACCCAAAAAATATTAAATCATTCAGCTTCATGAGTGTTTTGACACCCAACATGCCAGGAAAATATTTAATTTAAAAAAAATTAGCAAATAAAGAAAGTAATTAATGAGGAATATTAATATTTAAATCCCCCCTCTAATTTAGCAGAATTCTAAAATATGATCAACAACACCCAAAAAATATTAAATCATTCAGCTTTATGAGTGTTTTGACACCCAACATGCCAGGAAAATAGTTAATTTGAAAAAAATTAGCAAATAAAGAAAGTATTTAATGAGGAATATTAATATTTAAATCCCCCCTCTAATTTAGCAGAATTCTACAATATGATCAACAAGACTCTAAAAATATTAAATCCTTCAGTTTCATGAGTGTTTTGACACCCAAAATGCCAGGAAAATATTTAATTTAAAAAAAATTAGCAAATAAAGAAAGTATTTAATGAGGAATATTAATATTAAAATCCCCCCTCTAATTGAGCAGAATTCTACAATATGATCAACAACACCAAAAAAATATTAAATCATTCAGCTTCATGAGTGTTTTGACACCCAACATGCCAGGAAAATATTTAATTTAAAAAAAATTAGCAAATAAAGAAAGTATTTAATGAGGAATATTAATATTTAAATCCCCCCTCTAATTTAGCAGAATTCTTCAATATGATCAACAACACCCAAAAAATATTAAATCATTCAGCTTCATGAGTGTTTTGACACCCAACATGCCAGGAAAATTTTTAATTTGAAAAAAATTAGCAAATAAAGAAAGTATTTAATGAGGAATATTAATATTTAAATCCCCCCTCTAATTTAGCAGAATTCTACAATATGATCAACAAAACCCTAAATATATTAATACATTAAGCCTCTTGAGTGTTTTGACACCCAACATGCCAGGAAAATATTTAATTTAAAAAAAATTAGCAAATAAAGAAAGTATTTAATGAGGAATATTAATATTTAAATCCCCCCTCTAATTTAGCAGAATTCTTCAATATGATCAACAACACCCAAAAAATATTAAATCATTCAGCTTCATGAGTGTTTTGACACCCAACATGCCAGGAAAATTTTTATTTTGAAAAAAATTAGCAAATAAAGAAAGTATTTAATGAGGAATATTAATATTTAAATCCCCCCTCTAATTTAGCAGAATTCTACAATATGATCAACAAAACCCTAAATATATTAATACATTAAGCCTCTTGAGTGTTTTGACACCCAACATGCCAGGAAAATATTTAATTTAAAAAAAATTAGCAAATAAAGAAAGTATTTAATTAGGAATATTAATATTTAAAACCCCCTCTAATTAAGCAGAATTCTACAATATGATCAACAAAACCCTAAATATATTAATACATTAAGCTTCATGAGTGTTTTGACACCCTACATGCCAGGAAAATATTTAATTTAAAAAAAATTAGCAAATAAAGAAAGTATTTAATGAGGAATATTAATATTTAAATCCCCCCTCTAATTTAGCAGAATTCTACAATATGATCAACAAGACTCTAAAAATATTAAATCATTCAGTTTCATGAGTGTTTTGACACCCAAAATGCCAGGAAAATAGTTAATTTGAAAAAAATTAGCAAATAAAGAAAGTATTTAATGAGGAATATTAATATTTAAATCCCCCATCTAATTTAGCAGAATTCTTCAATTTGATCAACAACACCCAAAAAATATTAAATCATTCAGCTTCATGAGTGTTTTGACACCCAACATGCCAGGAAAATATTTAATTTAAAAAAAATTAGCAAATAAAGAAAGTAATTAATGAGGAATATTAATATTTAAATCCCCCCTCTAATTTAGCAGAATTCTAAAATATGATCAACAACACCCAAAAAATATTAAATCATTCAGCTTTATGAGTGTTTTGACACCCAACATGCCAGGAAAATAGTTAATTTGAAAAAAATTAGCAAATAAAGAAAGTATTTAATGAGGAATATTAATATTTAAATCCCCCCTCTAATTTAGCAGAATTCTTCAATATGATCAACAACACCCAAAAAATATTAAATCATTCAGCTTCATGAGTGTTTTGACACCCAACATGCCAGGAAAATTTTTAATTTGAAAAAAATTAGCAAATAAAGAAAGTATTTAATGAGGAATATTAATATTTAAATCCCCCCTCTAATTTAGCAGAATTCTACAATATGATCAACAAAACCCTAAATATATTAATACATTAAGCCTCTTGAGTGTTTTGACACCCAACATGCCAGGAAAATATTTAATTTAAAAAAAATTAGCAAATAAAGAAAGTATTTAATGAGGAATATTAATATTTAAATCCCCCCTCTAATTTAGCAGAATTCTTCAATATGATCAACAACACCCAAAAAATATTAAATCATTCAGCTTCATGAGTGTTTTGACACCCAACATGCCAGGAAAATTTTTAATTTGAAAAAAATTAGCAAATAAAGAAAGTATTTAATGAGGAATATTAATATTTAAATCCCCCCTCTAATTTAGCAGAATTCTACAATATGATCAACAAAACCCTAAATATATTAATACATTAAGCCTCTTGAGTGTTTTGACACCCAACATGCCAGGAAAATATTTAATTTAAAAAAAATTAGCAAATAAAGAAAGTATTTAATTAGGAATATTAATATTTAAAACCCCCTCTAATTAAGCAGAATTCTACAATATGATCAACAAAACCCTAAATATATTAATACATTAAGCTTCATGAGTGTTTTGACACCCTACATGCCAGGAAAATATTTAATTTAAAAAAAATTAGCAAATAAAGAAAGTATTTAATGAGGAATATTAATATTTAAATCCCCCCTCTAATTTAGCAGAATTCTACAATATGATCAACAAGACTCTAAAAATATTAAATCATTCAGTTTCATGAGTGTTTTGACACCCAACATGCCAGGAAAATATTTAATTTGAAAAAAATTAGCAAATAAAGAAAGTATTTAATGAGGAATATTAATATTTAAATCCCCCCTCTAATTTAGCAGAATTCTACAATATGATCAACAAGACTCTAAAAATATTAAATCATTCAGCTTCATGAGTGTATTGACACCCAACATGCCAGGAAAATATTTAATTTAAAAAAAATTAGCAAATAAAGAAAGTATTTAATGAGGAATATTAATATTTAAATCCCCCCTCTAATTTAGCAGAATTCTACAATATGATCAACAACACCCAAAAAATATTAAATCATTCAGCTTCTTTAGTGATTTGACCCCCAACATGCCAGGAAAATATTTAATTTAAAAAAAATTAGCAATTAAAGAAAGTATTTAATGAGGAATATTAATATTTAAATCCCCCCTCTAATTTAGCAGAATTCTAAAATATGATCAACAACACCCAAAAAATATTAAATCATTCAGCTTCATGAGTGTTTTGACACCCAACATGCCAGGAAAATATTTAATTTAAATAAAATTAGCAAATAAAGAAAGTAATTAATGAGGAATATTAATATTTAAATCCCCCCTCTAATTTAGCAGAATTCTAAAATATGATCAACAACACCCAAAAAATATTAAATCATTCAGCTTCATGAGTGTTTTGACACCCAACATGCCAGGAAAATAGTTAATTTGAAAAAAATTAGCAAATAAAGAAAGTATTTAATGAGGAATATTAATATTTAAATCCCCCCTCTAATTTAGCAGAATTCTACAATATGATCAACAAGACTCTAAAAATATTAAATCATTCAGTTTCATGAGTGTTTTGACACCCAAAATGCCAGGAAAATAGTTAATTTGAAAAAAATTAGCAAATAAAGAAAGTATTTAATGAGGAATATTAATATTTAAATCCCCCATCTAATTTAGCAGAATTCTTCAATTTGATCAACAACACCCAAAAAATATTAAATCATTCAGCTTCATGAGTGTTTTGACACCCAACATGCCAGGAAAATATTTAATTTAAAAAAAATTAGCAAATAAAGAAAGTAATTAATGAGGAATATTAATATTTAAATCCCCCCTCTAATTTAGCAGAATTCTAAAATATGATCAACAACACCCAAAAAATATTAAATCATTCAGCTTTATGAGTGTTTTGACACCCAACATGCCAGGAAAATAGTTAATTTGAAAAAAATTAGCAAATAAAGAAAGTATTTAATGAGGAATATTAATATTTAAATCCCCCCTCTAATTTAGCAGAATTCTACAATATGATCAACAAGACTCTAAAAATATTAAATCATTCAGTTTCATGAGTGTTTTGACACCCAAAATGCCAGGAAAATATTTAATTTAAAAAAAATTAGCAAATAAAGAAAGTATTTAATGAGGAATATTAATATTTAAATCCCCCCTCTAATTTAGCAGAATTCTACAATATGATCAACAAAACCCTAAATATATTAATACATTAAGCCTCTTGAGTGTTTTGACACCCAACATGCCAGGAAAATATTTAATTTGAAAAAAATTAGCAAATAAAGAAAGTATTTAATGAGGAATATTAATATTTAAATCCCCCCTCTAATTTAGCAGAATTCTACAATATGATCAACAAGACTCTAAAAATATTAAATCATTCAGCTTCATGAGTGTATTGACACCCAACATGCCAGGAAAATATTTAATTTAAAAAAAATTAGCAAATAAAGAAAGTATTTAATGAGGAATATTAATATTTAAATCCCCCCTCTAATTTAGCAGAATTCTACAATATGATCAACAACACCCAAAAAATATTAAATCATTCAGCTTCTTTAGTGATTTGACCCCCAACATGCCAGGAAAATATTTAATTTAAAAAAAATTAGCAATTAAAGAAAGTATTTAATGAGGAATATTAATATTTAAATCCCCCCTCTAATTTAGCAGAATTCTAAAATATGATCAACAACACCCAAAAAATATTAAATCATTCAGCTTCATGAGTGTTTTGACACCCAACATGCCAGGAAAATATTTAATTTAAATAAAATTAGCAAATAAAGAAAGTAATTAATGAGGAATATTAATATTTAAATCCCCCCTCTAATTTAGCAGAATTCTAAAATATGATCAACAACACCCAAAAAATATTAAATCATTCAGCTTCATGAGTGTTTTGACACCCAACATGCCAGGAAAATAGTTAATTTGAAAAAAATTAGCAAATAAAGAAAGTATTTAATGAGGAATATTAATATTTAAATCCCCCCTCTAATTTAGCAGAATTCTACAATATGATCAACAAGACTCTAAAAATATTAAATCATTCAGTTTCATGAGTGTTTTGACACCCAAAATGCCAGGAAAATAGTTAATTTGAAAAAAATTAGCAAATAAAGAAAGTATTTAATGAGGAATATTAATATTTAAATCCCCCATCTAATTTAGCAGAATTCTTCAATTTGATCAACAACACCCAAAAAATATTAAATCATTCAGCTTCATGAGTGTTTTGACACCCAACATGCCAGGAAAATATTTAATTTAAAAAAAATTAGCAAATAAAGAAAGTAATTAATGAGGAATATTAATATTTAAATCCCCCCTCTAATTTAGCAGAATTCTAAAATATGATCAACAACACCCAAAAAATATTAAATCATTCAGCTTTATGAGTGTTTTGACACCCAACATGCCAGGAAAATAGTTAATTTGAAAAAAATTAGCAAATAAAGAAAGTATTTAATGAGGAATATTAATATTTAAATCCCCCCTCTAATTTAGCAGAATTCTACAATATGATCAACAAGACTCTAAAAATATTAAATCATTCAGTTTCATGAGTGTTTTGACACCCAAAATGCCAGGAAAATATTTAATTTAAAAAAAATTAGCAAATAAAGAAAGTATTTAATGAGGAATATTAATATTAAAATCCCCCCTCTAATTGAGCAGAATTCTACAATATGATCAACAACACCAAAAAAATATAAAAACATTCAGCTTCATGAGTGTTTTGACACCCAACATGCCAGGAAAATATTTAATTTAAAAAAAATTAGCAAATACAGAAAGTATTTAATGAGGAATATTAATATTTAAATCCCCCCTCTAATTTAGCAGAATTCTTCAATATGATCAACAACACCCAAAAAATATTAAATCATTCAGCTTCATGAGTGTTTTGACACCCAACATGCCAGGAAAATTTTTAATTTGAAAAAAATTAGCAAATAAAGAAAGTATTTAATGAGGAATATTAATATTTAAATCCCCCCTCTAATTTAGCAGAATTCTACAATATGATCAACAAAACCCTAAATATATTAATACATTAAGCCTCTTGAGTGTTTTGACACCCAACATGCCAGGAAAATATTTAATTTAAAAAAAATTAGCAAATAAAGAAAGTATTTAATGAGGAATATTAATATTTAAATCCCCCCTCTAATTTAGCAGAATTCTTCAATATGATCAACAACACCCAAAAAATATTAAATCATTCAGCTTCATGAGTGTTTTGACACCCAACATGCCAGGAAAATTTTTAATTTGAAAAAAATTAGCAAATAAAGAAAGTATTTAATGAGGAATATTAATATTTAAATCCCCCCTCTAATTTAGCAGAATTCTACAATATGATCAACAAAACCCTAAATATATTAATACATTAAGCCTCTTGAGTGTTTTGACACCCAACATGCCAGGAAAATATTTAATTTAAAAAAAATTAGCAAATAAAGAAAGTATTTAATTAGGAATATTAATATTTAAAACCCCCTCTAATTAAGCAGAATTCTACAATATGATCAACAAAACCCTAAATATATTAATACATTAAGCTTCATGAGTGTTTTGACACCCTACATGCCAGGAAAATATTTAATTTAAAAAAAATTAGCAAATAAAGAAAGTATTTAATGAGGAATATTAATATTTAAATCCCCCCTCTAATTTAGCAGAATTCTACAATATGATCAACAAGACTCTAAAAATATTAAATCATTCAGTTTCATGAGTGTTTTGACACCCAACATGCCAGGAAAATATTTAATTTGAAAAAAATTAGCAAATAAAGAAAGTATTTAATGAGGAATATTAATATTTAAATCCCCCCTCTAATTTAGCAGAATTCTACAATATGATCAACAACACCCAAAAAATATTAAATCATTCAGCTTCTTTAGTGATTTGACCCCCAACATGCCAGGAAAATATTTAATTTAAAAAAAATTAGCAATTAAAGAAAGTATTTAATGAGGAATATTAATATTTAAATCCCCCCTCTAATTTAGCAGAATTCTAAAATATGATCAACAACACCCAAAAAATATTAAATCATTCAGCTTCATGAGTGTTTTGACACCCAACATGCCAGGAAAATATTTAATTTAAATAAAATTAGCAAATAAAGAAAGTAATTAATGAGGAATATTAATATTTAAATCCCCCCTCTAATTTAGCAGAATTCTAAAATATGATCAACAACACCCAAAAAATATTAAATCATTCAGCTTCATGAGTGTTTTGACACCCAACATGCCAGGAAAATAGTTAATTTGAAAAAAATTAGCAAATAAAGAAAGTATTTAATGAGGAATATTAATATTTAAATCCCCCCTCTAATTTAGCAGAATTCTACAATATGATCAACAAGACTCTAAAAATATTAAATCATTCAGTTTCATGAGTGTTTTGACACCCAAAATGCCAGGAAAATAGTTAATTTGAAAAAAATTAGCAAATAAAGAAAGTATTTAATTAGGAATATTAATATTTAAAACCCCCTCTAATTAAGCAGAATTCTACAATATGATCAACAAAACCCTAAATATATTAATACATTAAGCTTCATGAGTGTTTTGACACCCTACATGCCAGGAAAATATTTAATTTAAAAAAAATTAGCAAATAAAGAAAGTATTTAATGAGGAATATTAATATTTAAATCCCCCCTCTAATTTAGCAGAATTCTACAATATGATCAACAAGACTCTAAAAATATTAAATCATTCAGTTTCATGAGTGTTTTGACACCCAACATGCCAGGAAAATATTTAATTTGAAAAAAATTAGCAAATAAAGAAAGTATTTAATGAGGAATATTAATATTTAAATCCCCCCTCTAATTTAGCAGAATTCTACAATATGATCAACAAGACTCTAAAAATATTAAATCATTCAGCTTCATGAGTGTATTGACACCCAACATGCCAGGAAAATATTTAATTTAAAAAAAATTAGCAAATAAAGAAAGTATTTAATGAGGAATATTAATATTTAAATCCCCCCTCTAATTTAGCAGAATTCTACAATATGATCAACAACACCCAAAAAATATTAAATCATTCAGCTTCTTTAGTGATTTGACCCCCAACATGCCAGGAAAATATTTAATTTAAAAAAAATTAGCAATTAAAGAAAGTATTTAATGAGGAATATTAATATTTAAATCCCCCCTCTAATTTAGCAGAATTCTTCAATATGATCAACAACACCCAAAAAATATTAAATCATTCAGCTTCATGAGTGTTTTGACACCCAACATGCCAGGAAAATTTTTAATTTGAAAAAAATTAGCAAATAAAGAAAGTATTTAATGAGGAATATTAATATTTAAATCCCCCCTCTAATTTAGCAGAATTCTACAATATAATCAACAAAACCCTAAATATATTAATACATTAAGCCTCTTGAGTGTTTTGACACCCAACATGCCAGGAAAATATTTAATTTAAAAAAAATTAGCAAATAAAGAAAGTATTTAATGAGGAATATTAATATTTAAATCCCCCCTCTAATTTAGCAGAATTCTTCAATATGATCAACAACACCCAAAAAATATTAAATCATTCAGCTTCATGAGTGTTTTGACACCCAACATGCCAGGAAAATTTTTAATTTGAAAAAAATTAGCAAATAAAGAAAGTATTTAATGAGGAATATTAATATTTAAATCCCCCCTCTAATTTAGCAGAATTCTACAATATGATCAACAAAACCCTAAATATATTAATACATTAAGCCTCTTGAGTGTTTTGACACCCAACATGCCAGGAAAATATTTAATTTAAAAAAAATTAGCAAATAAAGAAAGTATTTAATTAGGAATATTAATATTTAAAACCCCCTCTAATTAAGCAGAATTCTACAATATGATCAACAAAACCCTAAATATATTAATACATTAAGCTTCATGAGTGTTTTGACACCCTACATGCCAGGAAAATATTTAATTTAAAAAAAATTAGCAAATAAAGAAAGTATTTAATGAGGAATATTAATATTTAAATCCCCCCTCTAATTTAGCAGAATTCTACAATATGATCAACAAGACTCTAAAAATATTAAATCATTCAGTTTCATGAGTGTTTTGACACCCAACATGCCAGGAAAATATTTAATTTGAAAAAAATTAGCAAATAAAGAAAGTATTTAATGAGGAATATTAATATTTAAATCCCCCCTCTAATTTAGCAGAATTCTACAATATGATCAACAAGACTCTAAAAATATTAAATCATTCAGCTTCATGAGTGTATTGACACCCAACATGCCAGGAAAATATTTAATTTAAAAAAAATTAGCAAATAAAGAAAGTATTTAATGAGGAATATTAATATTTAAATCCCCCCTCTAATTTAGCAGAATTCTACAATATGATCAACAACACCCAAAAAATATTAAATCATTCAGCTTCTTTAGTGATTTGACCCCCAACATGCCAGGAAAATATTTAATTTAAAAAAAATTAGCAATTAAAGAAAGTATTTAATGAGGAATATTAATATTTAAATCCCCCCTCTAATTTAGCAGAATTCTACAATATGATCAACAACACCCAAAAAATATTAAATCATTCAGCTTCTTTAGTGATTTGACCCCCAACATGCCAGGAAAATATTTAATTTAAAAAAAATTAGCAATTAAAGAAAGTATTTAATGAGGAATATTAATATTTAAATCCCCCCTCTAATTTAGCAGAATTCTAAAATATGATCAACAACACCCAAAAAATATTAAATCATTCAGCTTCATGAGTGTTTTGACACCCAACATGCCAGGAAAATAGTTAATTTGAAAAAAATTAGCAAATAAAGAAAGTATTTAATGAGGAATATTAATATTTAAATCCCCCCTCTAATTTAGCAGAATTCTTCAATTTGATCAACAACACCCAAAAAATATTAAATCATTCAGCTTCATGAGTGTTTTGACACCCAACATGCCAGGAAAATAGTTAATTTGAAAAAAATTAGCAAATAAAGAATGTATTTAATGAGGAATATTAATATTTAAATCCTCCCTCTAATTTAGCAGAATTCTACAATATGATCAACAAGACTCTAAAAATATTAAATCATTCAGTTTCATGAGTGTTTTGACACCCAACATGCCAGGAAAATATTTAATTTGAAAAAAATTAGCAAATAAAGAAAGTATTTAATGAGGAATATTAATATTTAAATCCCCCTCTAATTTAGCAGAATTCTACAATATGATCAACAAGACTCTAAAAATATTAAATCATTCAGTTTCATGAGTGTTTTGACACCCAAAATGCCAGGAAAATATTTAATTTAAAAAAAATTAGCAAATAAAGAATGTATTTAATGAGGAATATTAATATTTAAATCCCCCCTCTAATTTAGCAGAATTCTACAATATGATCAACAACACCAAAAAAATATTAAATCATTCATCTTCATGAGTGTATTGACACCCAACATGCCAGGAAAATATTTAATTTAAAAAAAATTAGCAAATAAAGAAAGTATTTAATGAGGAATATTAATATTTAAATCCCCCCTCTAATTTAGCAGAATTCTACAATATGATCAACAACACCCAAAAAATATTAAATCATTAAGCTTCTTTAGTGTTTTGACACCCAACATGCCAGGAAAATATTTAATTTAAAAAAAAATAGCAAATAAAGAAAGTATTTAATGAGAAATATTAATATATAAATCCCCTGTCTAATTTAGCAGAATTCTACAATATGATCAACAAGACTCTAAAAATATTAAATCATTCAGTTTCATGAGTGTTTGGACACCCAAAATGCCAGGAAAATATTTAATTTAAAAAAAATTAGCAAATAAAGAAAGTATTTAATGAGGAATATTAATATTTAAATCCCCTGTCTAATTTAGCAGAATTCTACAATATGATCAACAAGACTCTAAAAATATTAAATCATTCAGTTTCATGAGTGTTTTGACACCCAAAATGCCAGGAAAATATTTAATTTAAAAAAAATTAGCAAATAAAGAAAGTATTTAATGAGGAATATTAATATTAAAATCCCCCCTCTAATTGAGCAGAATTCTACAATATGATCAACAACACCAAAAAAATATTAAATCATTCAGCTTCATGAGTGTTTTGACACCCAACATGCCAGGAAAATATTTAATTTAAAAAAAATTAGCAAATAAAGAAAGTATTTAATGAGGAATATTAATATTTAAATCCCCCCTCTAATTTAGCAGAATTCTTCAATATGATCAACAACACCCAAAAAATATTAAATCATTCAGCTTCATGAGTGTTTTGACACCCAACATGCCAGGAAAATTTTTAATTTGAAAAAAATTAGCAAATAAAGAAAGTATTTAAAGAGGAATATTAATATTTAAATCCCCCCTCTAATTTAGCAGAATTCTACAATATGATCAACAACACCAAAAAAATATTAAATCATTCAGCTTTATGAGTGTTTTGACACCCAACATGCCAGGAAAATATTTAATTTAAAAAAAATTAGCAAATAAAGAAAGTATTTAATGTGGAATATTAATATTTAAATCCCCCCTCTAATTTAGCAGAATTCTTCAATATTATCAACAACACCCAAAAAATATTAAATCATTCAGCTTCATGAGTGTTTTGACACCCAACATGCCAGGAAAATATTTAATTTAAAAAAAATTAGCAAATAAAGAAAGTAATTAATGAGGAATATTAATATTTAAATCCCCCCTCTAATTTAGCAGAATTCTAAAATATGATCAACAACACCCAAAAAATATTAAATCATTCAGTTTCATGATTGTTTTGACACCCAAAATGCCAGGAAAATATTTAATTTAAAAAAAATTAGCAAATAAAGAAAGTATTTAATGAGGAATATTAATATTAAAATCCCCCCTCTAATTGAGCAGAATTCTACAATATGATCAACAACACCAAAAAAATATTAAATCATTCAGTTTCATGAGTGTTTTGACACCCAACATGCCAGGAAAATATTTAATTTAAAAAAAATTAGCAAATAAAGAAAGTATTTAATGAGGAATATTAATATTTAAATCCCCCCTCTAATTTAGCAGAATTCTACAATATGATCAACAACACCCAAAAAATATTAAATCATTCAGCTTCTTTAGTGATTTGACCCCCAACATGCCAGGAAAATATTTAATTTAAAAAAAATTAGCAATTAAAGAAAGTATTTAATGAGGAATATTAATATTTAAATCCCCCCTCTAATTTAGCAGAATTCTAAAATATGATCAACAACACCCAAAAAATATTAAATCATTCAGCTTCATGAGTGTTTTGACACCCAACATGCCAGGAAAATAGTTAATTTGAAAAAAATTAGCAAATAAAGAAAGTATTTAATGAGGAATATTAATATTTAAATCCCCCCTCTAATTTAGCAGAATTCTTCAATTTGATCAACAACACCCAAAAAATATTAAATCATTCAGCTTCATGAGTGTTTTGACACCCAACATGCCAGGAAAATATTTAATTTAAAAAAAATTAGCAAATAAAGAAAGTAATTAATGAGGAATATTAATATTTAAATCCCCCCTCTAATTTAGCAGAATTCTAAAATATGATCAACAACACCCAAAAAATATTAAATCATTCAGCTTCATGAGTGTTTTGACACCCAACATGCCAGGAAAATAGTTAATTTGAAAAAAATTAGCAAATAAAGAAAGTATTTAATGAGGAATATTAATATTTAAATCCTCCCTCTAATTTAGCAGAATTCTACAATATGATCAACAAGACTCTAAAAATATTAAATCATTCAGTTTCATGAGTGTTTTGACACCCAACATGCCAGGAAAATATTTAATTTGAAAAAAATTAGCAAATAAAGAAAGTATTTAATGAGGAATATTAATATTTAAATCCCCCTCTAATTTAGCAGAATTCTACAATATGATCAACAAGACTCTAAAAATATTAAATCATTCAGTTTCATGAGTGTTTTGACACCCAAAATGCCAGGAAAATATTTAATTTAAAAAAAATTAGCAAATAAAGAATGTATTTAATGAGGAATATTAATATTTAAATCCCCCCTCTAATTTAGCAGAATTCTACAATATGATCAACAACACCAAAAAAATATTAAATCATTCATCTTCATGAGTGTATTGACACCCAACATGCCAGGAAAATATTTAATTTAAAAAAAATTAGCAAATAAAGAAAGTATTTAATGAGGAATATTAATATTTAAATCCCCCCTCTAATTTAGCAGAATTCTACAATATGATCAACAACACCCAAAAAATATTAAATCATTAAGCTTCTTTAGTGTTTTGACACCCAACATGCCAGGAAAATATTTAATTTAAAAAAAAATAGCAAATAAAGAAAGTATTTAATGAGAAATATTAATATATAAATCCCCTGTCTAATTTAGCAGAATTCTACAATATGATCAACAAGACTCTAAAAATATTAAATCATTCAGTTTCATGAGTGTTTGGACACCCAAAATGCCAGGAAAATATTTAATTTAAAAAAAATTAGCAAATAAAGAAAGTATTTAATGAGGAATATTAATATTTAAATCCCCTGTCTAATTTAGCAGAATTCTACAATATGATCAACAAGACTCTAAAAATATTAAATCATTCAGTTTCATGAGTGTTTTGACACCCAAAATGCCAGGAAAATATTTAATTTAAAAAAAATTAGCAAATAAAGAAAGTATTTAATGAGGAATATTAATATTAAAATCCCCCCTCTAATTGAGCAGAATTCTACAATATGATCAACAACACCAAAAAAATATTAAATCATTCAGCTTCATGAGTGTTTTGACACCCAACATGCCAGGAAAATATTTAATTTAAAAAAAATTAGCAAATAAAGAAAGTATTTAATGAGGAATATTAATATTTAAATCCCCCCTCTAATTTAGCAGAATTCTTCAATATGATCAACAACACCCAAAAAATATTAAATCATTCAGCTTCATGAGTGTTTTGACACCCAACATGCCAGGAAAATTTTTAATTTGAAAAAAATTAGCAAATAAAGAAAGTATTTAAAGAGGAATATTAATATTTAAATCCCCCCTCTAATTTAGCAGAATTCTACAATATGATCAACAACACCAAAAAAATATTAAATCGTTCAGCTTTATGAGTGTTTTGACACCCAACATGCCAGGAAAATATTTAATTTAAAAAAAATTAGCAAATAAAGAAAGTATTTAATGTGGAATATTAATATTTAAATCCCCCCTCTAATTTAGCAGAATTCTTCAATATTATCAACAACACCCAAAAAATATTAAATCATTCAGCTTCATGAGTGTTTTGACACCCAACATGCCAGGAAAATATTTAATTTAAAAAAAATTAGCAAATAAAGAAAGTAATTAATGAGGAATATTAATATTTAAATCCCCCCTCTAATTTAGCAGAATTCTAAAATATGATCAACAACACCCAAAAAATATTAAATCATTCAGTTTCATGATTGTTTTGACACCCAAAATGCCAGGAAAATATTTAATTTAAAAAAAATTAGCAAATAAAGAAAGTATTTAATGAGGAATATTAATATTAAAATCCCCCCTCTAATTGAGCAGAATTCTACAATATGATCAACAACACCAAAAAAATATTAAATCATTCAGTTTCATGAGTGTTTTGACACCCAACATGCCAGGAAAATATTTAATTTAAAAAAAATTAGCAAATAAAGAAAGTATTTAATGAGGAATATTAATATTTAAATCCCCCCTCTAATTTAGCAGAATTCTTCAATATTATCAACAAAACCCTAAATATATTAATACATAAAGCCTCTTGAGTGTTTTGACACCCAACATGCCAGAAAAATATTTAATTTGAAAAAAATTAGCAAATATAGAAAGTATTTAATGAGGAATATTAATATTTAAATCCCCCTCTAATTTAGCAGAATTCTACAATATGATCAACAAAACCCTAAATATATTAATACATTAAGCTTCTTGAGTGTTTTAACATCCAACATGCCAGGAAAATATTTAATTTAAAAAAAATTAGCAAATAAAGAAAGTATTTAATGAGGAATAATAATATCTAAATCCCCCCTCTAATTTAGCAGAATTCTACAATATGATCAACAAGACTCTAAAAATATTAAATCATTCAGTTTCATGAGTGTTTTGACACCCAACATGCCAGGAAAATATTTAATTTGAAAAAAATTAGCAAATAAAGAAAGTATTTAATGAGGAATATTAATATTTAAATCCCCCTCTAATTTAGCAGAATTCTACAATATGATCAACAAGACTCTAAAAATATTAAATCATTCAGTTTCATGAGTGTTTTGACACCCAAAATGCCAGGAAAATATTTAATTTAAAAAAAATTAGCAAATAAAGAATGTATTTAATGAGGAATATTAATATTTAAATCCCCCCTCTAATTTAGCAGAATTCTACAATATGATCAACAACACCAAAAAAATATTAAATCATTCATCTTCATGAGTGTATTGACACCCAACATGCCAGGAAAATATTTAATTTAAAAAAAATTAGCAAATAAAGAAAGTATTTAATGAGGAATATTAATATTTAAATCCCCCCTCTAATTTAGCAGAATTCTACAATATGATCAACAACACCCAAAAAATATTAAATCATTAAGCTTCTTTAGTGTTTTGACACCCAACATGCCAGGAAAATATTTAATTTAAAAAAAAATAGCAAATAAAGAAAGTATTTAATGAGAAATATTAATATATAAATCCCCTGTCTAATTTAGCAGAATTCTACAATATGATCAACAAGACTCTAAAAATATTAAATCATTCAGTTTCATGAGTGTTTGGACACCCAAAATGCCAGGAAAATATTTAATTTAAAAAAAATTAGCAAATAAAGAAAGTATTTAATGAGGAATATTAATATTTAAATCCCCTGTCTAATTTAGCAGAATTCTACAATATGATCAACAAGACTCTAAAAATATTAAATCATTCAGTTTCATGAGTGTTTTGACACCCAAAATGCCAGGAAAATATTTAATTTAAAAAAAATTAGCAAATAAAGAAAGTATTTAATGAGGAATATTAATATTAAAATCCCCCCTCTAATTGAGCAGAATTCTACAATATGATCAACAACACCAAAAAAATATTAAATCATTCAGCTTCATGAGTGTTTTGACACCCAACATGCCAGGAAAATATTTAATTTAAAAAAAATTAGCAAATAAAGAAAGTATTTAATGAGGAATATTAATATTTAAATCCCCCCTCTAATTTAGCAGAATTCTTCAATATGATCAACAACACCCAAAAAATATTAAATCATTCAGCTTCATGAGTGTTTTGACACCCAACATGCCAGGAAAATTTTTAATTTGAAAAAAATTAGCAAATAAAGAAAGTATTTAAAGAGGAATATTAATATTTAAATCCCCCCTCTAATTTAGCAGAATTCTACAATATGATCAACAACACCAAAAAAATATTAAATCATTCAGCTTTATGAGTGTTTTGACACCCAACATGCCAGGAAAATATTTAATTTAAAAAAAATTAGCAAATAAAGAAAGTATTTAATGTGGAATATTAATATTTAAATCCCCCCTCTAATTTAGCAGAATTCTTCAATATTATCAACAACACCCAAAAAATATTAAATCATTCAGCTTCATGAGTGTTTTGACACCCAACATGCCAGGAAAATATTTAATTTAAAAAAAATTAGCAAATAAAGAAAGTAATTAATGAGGAATATTAATATTTAAATCCCCCCTCTAATTTAGCAGAATTCTAAAATATGATCAACAACACCCAAAAAATATTAAATCATTCAGTTTCATGATTGTTTTGACACCCAAAATGCCAGGAAAATATTTAATTTAAAAAAAATTAGCAAATAAAGAAAGTATTTAATGAGGAATATTAATATTAAAATCCCCCCTCTAATTGAGCAGAATTCTACAATATGATCAACAACACCAAAAAAATATTAAATCATTCAGTTTCATGAGTGTTTTGACACCCAACATGCCAGGAAAATATTTAATTTAAAAAAAATTAGCAAATAAAGAAAGTATTTAATGAGGAATATTAATATTTAAATCCCCCCTCTAATTTAGCAGAATTCTACAATATGATCAACAACACCCAAAAAATATTAAATCATTCAGCTTCTTTAGTGATTTGACCCCCAACATGCCAGGAAAATATTTAATTTAAAAAAAATTAGCAATTAAAGAAAGTATTTAATGAGGAATATTAATATTTAAATCCCCCCTCTAATTTAGCAGAATTCTAAAATATGATCAACAACACCCAAAAAATATTAAATCATTCAGCTTCATGAGTGTTTTGACACCCAACATGCCAGGAAAATAGTTAATTTGAAAAAAATTAGCAAATAAAGAAAGTATTTAATGAGGAATATTAATATTTAAATCCCCCCTCTAATTTAGCAGAATTCTTCAATTTGATCAACAACACCCAAAAAATATTAAATCATTCAGCTTCATGAGTGTTTTGACACCCAACATGCCAGGAAAATATTTAATTTAAAAAAAATTAGCAAATAAAGAAAGTAATTAATGAGGAATATTAATATTTAAATCCCCCCTCTAATTTAGCAGAATTCTAAAATATGATCAACAACACCCAAAAAATATTAAATCATTCAGCTTCATGAGTGTTTTGACACCCAACATGCCAGGAAAATAGTTAATTTGAAAAAAATTAGCAAATAAAGAAAGTATTTAATGAGGAATATTAATATTTAAATCCTCCCTCTAATTTAGCAGAATTCTACAATATGATCAACAAGACTCTAAAAATATTAAATCATTCAGTTTCATGAGTGTTTTGACACCCAACATGCCAGGAAAATATTTAATTTGAAAAAAATTAGCAAATAAAGAAAGTATTTAATGAGGAATATTAATATTTAAATCCCCCTCTAATTTAGCAGAATTCTACAATATGATCAACAAGACTCTAAAAATATTAAATCATTCAGTTTCATGAGTGTTTTGACACCCAAAATGCCAGGAAAATATTTAATTTAAAAAAAATTAGCAAATAAAGAATGTATTTAATGAGGAATATTAATATTTAAATCCCCCCTCTAATTTAGCAGAATTCTACAATATGATCAACAACACCAAAAAAATATTAAATCATTCATCTTCATGAGTGTATTGACACCCAACATGCCAGGAAAATATTTAATTTAAAAAAAATTAGCAAATAAAGAAAGTATTTAATGAGGAATATTAATATTTAAATCCCCCCTCTAATTTAGCAGAATTCTACAATATGATCAACAACACCCAAAAAATATTAAATCATTAAGCTTCTTTAGTGTTTTGACACCCAACATGCCAGGAAAATATTTAATTTAAAAAAAAATAGCAAATAAAGAAAGTATTTAATGAGAAATATTAATATATAAATCCCCTGTCTAATTTAGCAGAATTCTACAATATGATCAACAAGACTCTAAAAATATTAAATCATTCAGTTTCATGAGTGTTTGGACACCCAAAATGCCAGGAAAATATTTAATTTAAAAAAAATTAGCAAATAAAGAAAGTATTTAATGAGGAATATTAATATTTAAATCCCCTGTCTAATTTAGCAGAATTCTACAATATGATCAACAAGACTCTAAAAATATTAAATCATTCAGTTTCATGAGTGTTTTGACACCCAAAATGCCAGGAAAATATTTAATTTAAAAAAAATTAGCAAATAAAGAAAGTATTTAATGAGGAATATTAATATTAAAATCCCCCCTCTAATTGAGCAGAATTCTACAATATGATCAACAACACCAAAAAAATATTAAATCATTCAGCTTCATGAGTGTTTTGACACCCAACATGCCAGGAAAATATTTAATTTAAAAAAAATTAGCAAATAAAGAAAGTATTTAATGAGGAATATTAATATTTAAATCCCCCCTCTAATTTAGCAGAATTCTTCAATATGATCAACAACACCCAAAAAATATTAAATCATTCAGCTTCATGAGTGTTTTGACACCCAACATGCCAGGAAAATTTTTAATTTGAAAAAAATTAGCAAATAAAGAAAGTATTTAAAGAGGAATATTAATATTTAAATCCCCCCTCTAATTTAGCAGAATTCTACAATATGATCAACAACACCAAAAAAATATTAAATCATTCAGCTTTATGAGTGTTTTGACACCCAACATGCCAGGAAAATATTTAATTTAAAAAAAATTAGCAAATAAAGAAAGTATTTAATGTGGAATATTAATATTTAAATCCCCCCTCTAATTTAGCAGAATTCTTCAATATTATCAACAACACCCAAAAAATATTAAATCATTCAGCTTCATGAGTGTTTTGACACCCAACATGCCAGGAAAATATTTAATTTAAAAAAAATTAGCAAATAAAGAAAGTAATTAATGAGGAATATTAATATTTAAATCCCCCCTCTAATTTAGCAGAATTCTAAAATATGATCAACAACACCCAAAAAATATTAAATCATTCAGTTTCATGATTGTTTTGACACCCAAAATGCCAGGAAAATATTTAATTTAAAAAAAATTAGCAAATAAAGAAAGTATTTAATGAGGAATATTAATATTAAAATCCCCCCTCTAATTGAGCAGAATTCTACAATATGATCAACAACACCAAAAAAATATTAAATCATTCAGTTTCATGAGTGTTTTGACACCCAACATGCCAGGAAAATATTTAATTTAAAAAAAATTAGCAAATAAAGAAAGTATTTAATGAGGAATATTAATATTTAAATCCCCCCTCTAATTTAGCAGAATTCTTCAATATTATCAACAAAACCCTAAATATATTAATACATAAAGCCTCTTGAGTGTTTTGACACCCAACATGCCAGAAAAATATTTAATTTGAAAAAAATTAGCAAATATAGAAAGTATTTAATGAGGAATATTAATATTTAAATCCCCCTCTAATTTAGCAGAATTCTACAATATGATCAACAAAACCCTAAATATATTAATACATTAAGCTTCTTGAGTGTTTTAACATCCAACATGCCAGGAAAATATTTAATTTAAAAAAAATTAGCAAATAAAGAAAGTATTTAATGAGGAATAATAATATCTAAATCCCCCCTCTAATTTAGCAGAATTCTACAATATAATCAACAAAACCCAAAAAATATTAATACATTAAGCTTCTTGAGTGTTTTGACACCCAACATGCCAGGAAAATATTTAATTTGACAAAAATGAGCAAATAAAGAAAGTATTTAATGAGGAATATTAATATTTAAATCCCCCCTCTAATTTAGCAGAATTCTACAATATGATCAACAAAACCCTAAATATATTAATACATTAAGCCTCTTGAGTGTTTTGACACCCAACATGCCAGAAAAATATTTAATTTAAAAAAAATTAGCAAATAAAAAAAGTATTTAATAAGGAATATTAATATTTAAATCCCCCCTCTAATTTAGCAGAATTCTACAATATGTTCAACAAAACCCTAAATATATTAATACATTAAGCTTCTTGAGTGTTTTGACACCCTACATGCCAGGAAAATATTTAATTTAAAAAAAATTAGCAAATAAAGAAAGTATTTAATTAGGAATATTAATATTTAAAACCCCCTCTAATTAAGCAGAATTCTACAATATGATCAACAAAACCCTAAATATATTAATACATTAAGCTTCATGAGTGTTTTGACACCCTACATGCCAGGAAAATATTTAATTTAAAAAAAATTAGCAAATAAAGAAAGTATTTAATGAGGAATATTAATATTTAAATCCCCCCTCTAATTTAGCAGAATTCTACAATATGATCAACAAGACTCTAAAAATATTAAATCATTCAGTTTCATGAGTGTTTTGACACCCAACATGCCAGGAAAATATTTAATTTAAAAAAAATTAGCAAATAAAGAAAGTATTTAATGAGGAATATTAATATTTATATCCCCCCTCTAATTTAGCAGAATTCTACAATATGATCAACAACACCCAAAAAATATTAAATCATTCAGCTTCTTTAGTGATTTGACACCCAACATGCCAGGAAAATATTTAATTTAAAAAAAATTAGCAAATAAAGAAAGTATTTAATGAGGAATATTAATATTTAAATCCCCCCTCTAATTTAGCAGAATTCTTCAATATGATCAACAACACCCAAAAAATATTAAATCATTCAGCTTCATGAGTGTTTTGACACCCAACATGCCAGGAAAATTTTTAATTTGAAAAAAATTAGCAAATAAAGAAAGTATTTAATGAGGAATATTAATATTTAAATCCCCCCTCTAATTTAGCAGAATTCTACAATATTATCAACAACACCAAAAAAATATTAAATCATTCAGCTTTATGAGTGTTTTGACACCCAACATGCCAGGAAAATATTTAATTTAAAAAAAATTAGCAAATAAAGAAAGTATTTAATGTGGAATATTAATATTTAAATCCCCCCTCTAATTTAGCAGAATTCTTCAATATGATCAACAACACCCAAAAAATATTAAATCATTCAGCTTCATGAGTGTTTTGACACCCAATATGCAAGGAAAATTTTTAATTTGAAATAAATTAGCAAATAAAGAAAGTAATTAATGAGGAATATTAATATTTAAATCCCCCCTCTAATTTAGCAGAATTCTAAAATATGATCAACAACACCCAAAAAATATTAAATCATTCAGCTTCATGAGTGTTTTGACACCCAACATGCCAGGAAAATAGTTAATTTGAAAAAAATTAGCAAATAAAGAAAGTATTTAATGAGGAATATTAATATTTAAATCCCCCATCTAATTTAGCAGAATTCTTCAATTTGATCAACAACAACCAAAAAATATTAAATCATTCAGCTTCATGAGTGTTTTGACACCCAACATGCCAGGAAAATATTTAATTTAAAAAAAATTAGCAAATAAAGAAAGTATTTAATGAGGAATATTAATATTTAAATCCCCCCTCTAATTTTGCAGAATTCTACAATATGATCAACAAGACTCTAAAAATATTAAATCATTCAGTTTCATGAGTGTTTTGACACCCAACATGCCAGGAAAATATTTAATTTAAAAAAAATTAGCAAATAAAGAAAGTATTTAATGAGGAATATTAATATTTAAATCCCCCCTCTAATTTAGCAGAATTCTTCAATATGATCAACAACACCCAAAAAATATTAAATCATTCAGCTTCATGAGTGTTTTGACACCCAACATGCCAGGAAAATATTTAATTTAAAAAAAATTAGCAAATAAAGAAAGTATTTAATGTGGAATATTAATATTTAAATCCCCCCTCTAATTTAGCAGAATTCTTCAATATGATCAACAACACCCAAAAAATATTAAATCATTCAGCTTCATGAGTGTTTTGACACCCAATATGCAAGGAAAATTTTTAATTTGAAATAAATTAGCAAATAAAGAAAGTATTTAATGAGGAATATTAATATTTAAATCCCCCCTCTAATTTAGCAGAATTCTACAATATGATCAACAACACCCAAAAAATATTAAATCATTCAGCGTCATGAGTGTTTTGACACCCAACATGCCAGGAAAATATTTAATTTAAAAAAAATTAGCAAATAAAGAAAGTAATTAATGAGGAATATTAATATTTAAATCCCCCCTCTAATTTAGCAGAATTCTACAATATGATCAACAACACCCAAAAAATATTAAATCATTCAGCTTCATGAGTGTTTTGCCACCCAACATGCCAGGAAAATATTTAATTTAAAAAAAATTAGCAAATAAAGAAAGTAATTAATGAGGAATATTAATATTAAAATCCCCCCTCTAATTGAGCAGAATTCTACAATATGATCAACAACACCAAAAAAATATTAAATCATTCAGCTTCATGAGTGTTTTGACACCCAACATGCCAGGAAAATATTTAATTTAAAAAAAATTAGCAAATAAAGAAAGTATTTAATGAGGAATATTAATATTTAAATCCCCCCTCTAATTTAGCAGAATTCTTCAATATGATCAACAAAACCCTAAATATATTAATACATAAAGCCTCTTGAGTGTTTTGACACCCAACATGCCAGAAAAATATTTAATTTGAAAAAAATTAGCAAATATAGAAAGTATTTAATGAGGAATATTAATATTTAAATCCCCCTCTAATTTAGCAGAATTCTACAATATGATCAACAAAACCCTAAATATATTAATACATTAAGCTTCTTGAGTGTTTTAACATCCAACATGCCAGGAAAATATTTAATTTAAAAAAAATTAGCAAATAAAGAATGTATTTAATGAGGAATAATAATATTTAAATCCCCCCTCTAATTTAGCAGAATTCTACAATATGATCAACAAAACCCAAAAAATATTAATACATTAAGCTTCTTGAGTGTTTTGACACCCAACATGCCAGGAAAATATTTAATTTGACAAAAATGAGCAAATAAAGAAAGAATTTAATGAGGAATATTAATATTTAAATCCCCCCTCTAATTTAGCAGAATTCTACAATATGATCAACAAAACCCTAAATATAATAATACATTAAGCCTCTTGAGTGTTTTGACACCCAACATGCCAGAAAAATATTTAATTTAAAAAAAATTAGCAAATAAAAAAAGTATTTAATAAGGAATATTAATATTTAAATCCCCCCTCTAATTTAGCAGAATTCTACAATATGTTCAACAAAACCCTAAATATATTAATACATTAAGCTTCTTGAGTGTTTTGACACCCTACATGCCAGGAAAATATTTAATTTAAAAAAAATTAGCAAATAAAGAAAGTATTTAATTAGGAATATTAATATTTAAAACCCCCTCTAATTAAGCAGAATTCTACAATATGATCAACAAAACCCTAAATATATTAATACATTAAGCTTCATGAGTGTTTTGACACCCTACATGCCAGGAAAATATTTAATTTAAAAAAAATTAGCAAATAAAGAAAGTATTTAATGAGGAATATTAATATTTAAATCCCCCCTCTAATTTAGCAGAATTCTACAATATGATCAACAAGACTCTAAAAATATTAAATCATTCAGTTTCATGAGTGTTTTGACACCCAACATGCCAGGAAAATATTTAATTTAAAAAAAATTAGCAAATAAAGAAAGTATTTAATGAGGAATATTAATATTTAAATCCCCCCTCTAATTTAGCAGAATTCTACAATATGATCAACAACACCCAAAAAATATTAAATCATTCAGCTTCTTTAGTGATTTGACACCCAACATGCCAGGAAAATATTTAATTTAAAAAAAATTAGCAAATAAAGAAAGTATTTAATGAGGAATATTAATATTTAAATCCCCCCTCTAATTTTGCAGAATTCTACAATATGATCAACAAGACTCTAAAAATATTAAATCATTCAGTTTCATGAGTGTTTTGACACCCAACATGCCAGGAAAATATTTAATTTAAAAAAAATTAGCAAATAAAGAAAGTATTTAATGAGGAATATTAATATTTAAATCCCCCCTCTAATTTAGCAGAATTCTTCAATATGATCAACAACACCCAAAAAATATTAAATCATTCAGCTTCATGAGTGTTTTGACACCCAACATGCCAGGAAAATTTTTAATTTGAAAAAAATTAGCAAATAAAGAAAGTATTTAATGAGGAATATTAATATTTAAATCCCCCCTCTAATTTAGCAGAATTCTACAATATTATCAACAACACCAAAAAAATATTAAATCATTCAGCTTTATGAGTGTTTTGACACCCAACATGCCAGGAAAATATTTAATTTAAAAAAAATTAGCAAATAAAGAAAGTATTTAATGTGGAATATTAATATTTAAATCCCCCCTCTAATTTAGCAGAATTCTTCAATATGATCAACAAAACCCTAAATATATTAATACATAAAGCCTCTTGAGTGTTTTGACACCCAACATGCCAGAAAAATATTTAATTTGAAAAAAATTAGCAAATATAGAAAGTATTTAATGAGGAATATTAATATTTAAATCCCCCTCTAATTTAGCAGAATTCTACAATATGATCAACAAAACCCTAAATATATTAATACATTAAGCTTCTTGAGTGTTTTAACATCCAACATGCCAGGAAAATATTTAATTTAAAAAAAATTAGCAAATAAAGAATGTATTTAATGAGGAATAATAATATTTAAATCCCCCCTCTAATTTAGCAGAATTCTACAATATGATCAACAAAACCCAAAAAATATTAATACATTAAGCTTCTTGAGTGTTTTGACACCCAACATGCCAGGAAAATATTTAATTTGACAAAAATGAGCAAATAAAGAAAGAATTTAATGAGGAATATTAATATTTAAATCCCCCCTCTAATTTAGCAGAATTCTACAATATGATCAACAAAACCCTAAATATAATAATACATTAAGCCTCTTGAGTGTTTTGACACCCAACATGCCAGAAAAATATTTAATTTAAAAAAAATTAGCAAATAAAAAAAGTATTTAATAAGGAATATTAATATTTAAATCCCCCCTCTAATTTAGCAGAATTCTACAATATGTTCAACAAAACCCTAAATATATTAATACATTAAGCTTCTTGAGTGTTTTGACACCCTACATGCCAGGAAAATATTTAATTTAAAAAAAATTAGCAAATAAAGAAAGTATTTAATTAGGAATATTAATATTTAAAACCCCCTCTAATTAAGCAGAATTCTACAATATGATCAACAAAACCCTAAATATATTAATACATTAAGCTTCATGAGTGTTTTGACACCCTACATGCCAGGAAAATATTTAATTTAAAAAAAATTAGCAAATAAAGAAAGTATTTAATGAGGAATATTAATATTTAAATCCCCCCTCTAATTTAGCAGAATTCTACAATATGATCAACAAGACTCTAAAAATATTAAATCATTCAGTTTCATGAGTGTTTTGACACCCAACATGCCAGGAAAATATTTAATTTAAAAAAAATTAGCAAATAAAGAAAGTATTTAATGAGGAATATTAATATTTAAATCCCCCCTCTAATTTAGCAGAATTCTACAATATGTTCAACAACACCCAAAAAATATTAAATCATTCAGCTTCTTTAGTGATTTGACACCCAACATGCCAGGAAAATATTTAATTTAAAAAAAATTAGCAAATAAAGAAAGTATTTAATGAGGAATATTAATATTTAAATCCCCCCTCTAATTTTGCAGAATTCTACAATATGATCAACAAGACTCTAAAAATATTAAATCATTCAGTTTCATGAGTGTTTTGACACCCAACATGCCAGGAAAATATTTAATTTAAAAAAAATTAGCAAATAAAGAAAGTATTTAATGAGGAATATTAATATTTAAATCCCCCCTCTAATTTAGCAGAATTCTTCAATATGATCAACAACACCCAAAAAATATTAAATCATTCAGCTTCATGAGTGTTTTGACACCCAACATGCCAGGAAAATTTTTAATTTGAAAAAAATTAGCAAATAAAGAAAGTATTTAATGAGGAATATTAATATTTAAATCCCCCCTCTAATTTAGCAGAATTCTACAATATGATCAACAACACCCAAAAAATATTAAATCATTCAGCTTCATGAGTGTTTTGACACCCAACATGCCAGGAAAATATTTAATTTAAAAAAAATTAGCAAATAAAGAAAGTATTTAATGAGGAATATTAAAATTTAAATCCCCCCTCTAATTTAGCAGAATTCTTCAATATGATCAACAACACCCAAAAAATATTAAATCATTCAGCTTCATGAGTGTTTTGACACCCAATATGCCAGGAAAATTTTTAATTTGAAAAAAATTAGCAAATAAAGAAAGTATTTAATTAGGAATATTAATACTTAAATCCCCCCTCTAATTTAGCAGAATTCTACAATATGATCAACAAAACCCTAAATATATTAATACATTAAGCTTCTTGAGTGTTTTGACACCCAACATGCCAGGAAAATATTTAATTTGAAAAAAATTAGCAAATAAAGAAAGTATTTAATGAGGAATATTAATATTTAAATCCCCCCTCTAATTTAGCAGAATTCTACAATATGATCAACAAAACCCTAAATATATTAATACATAAAGCCTCTTGAGTGTTTTGACACCCAACATGCCAGAAAAATATTTAATTTGAAAAAAATTAGCAAATATAGAAAGTATTTAATGAGGAATATTAATATTTAAATCCCCCCTCTAATTTAGCAGAATTCTACAATATGATCAACAAAACCCTAAATATATTAATACATTAAGCTTCTTGAGTGTTTTAACATCCAACATGCCAGGAAAATATTTAATTTAAAAAAAATTAGCAAATAAAGAAAGTATTTAATGAGGAATAATAATATTTAAATCCCCCCTCTAATTTAGCAGAATTCTTCAATTTGATCAACAACACCCAAAAAATATTAAATCATTCAGCTTCATGAGTGTTTTGACACCCAACAGTCCAGGAAAATATTTAATTTAAAAAAAATTAGCAAATAAAGAAAGTATTTAATGAGGAATATTAATATTAAAATCCCCCCTCTAATTTAGCAGAATTCTACAATATGATCAACAACACCAAAAAAATATTAAATCATTCAGCTTCATGAGTGTTTTGACACCCAACATGCCAGGAAAATATTTAATTTAAAAAAAATTAGCAAATAAAGAAAGTATTTAATGAGGAATATTAATATTTAAATCCCCCCTCTAATTTAGCAGAATTCTACAATATGATCAACAAAACCCTAAATATATTAATACATTAAGCCTCTTGAGTGTTTTGACACCCAACATGCCAGAAAAATATTTAATTTAAAAAAAATTAGCAAATAAAAAATGTATTTAATGAGGAATATTAATATTTAAATCCCCCCTCTAATTTAGCAGAATTCTACAATATGTTCAACAAAACCCTAAATATATTAATACATTAAGCTTCTTGAGTGTTTTGACACCCTACATGCCAGGAAAATATTTAATTTAAAAAAAATTAGCAAATAAAGAAAGTATTTAATTAGGAATATTAATATTTAAAACCCCCTCTAATTAAGCAGAATTCTACAATATGATCAACAAAACCCTAAATATATCAATACATTAAGCTTCATGAGTGTTTTGACACCCTACATGCCAGGAAAATATTTAATTTAAAAAAAATTAGCAAATAAAGAAAGTATTTAATGAGGAATAATAATATTTAAATCCCCCCTCTAATTTAGCAGAATTCTTCAATTTGATCAACAACACCCAAAAAATATTAAATCATTCAGCTTCATGAGTGTTTTGACACCCAACATGCCAGGAAAATATTTAATTTAAAAAAAATTAGCAAATAAAGAAAGTATTTAATGAGGAATATTAATATTAAAATCCCCCCTCTAATTTAGCAGAATTCTACAATATGATCAACAACACCAAAAAAATATTAAATCATTCAGCTTCATGAGTGTTTTGACACCCAACATGCCAGGAAAATATTTAATTTAAAAAAAATTAGCAAATAAAGAAAGTATTTAATGAGGAATATTAATATTTAAATCCCCCCTCTAATTTAGCAGAATTCTTCAATATGATCAACAACACCCAAAAAATATTAAATCATTCAGCTTCATGAGTGTTTTGACACCCAATATGCCAGGAAAATTTGTAATTTGAAAAAAATTAGCAAATAAAGAAAGTATTTAATTAGGAATATTAATACTTAAATCCCCCCTCTAATTTAGCAGAATTCTACAATATGATCAACAAAACCCTAAATATATTAATACATTAAGCTTCTTGAGTGTTTTGACACCCAACATGCCAGGAAAATATTTAATTTGAAAAAAATTAGCAAATAAAGAAAGTATTTAATGAGGAATATTAATATTTAAATCCCCCCTCTAATTTAGCAGAATTCTACAATATGATCAACAAAACCCTAAATATATTAATACATAAAGCCTCTTGAGTGTTTTGACACCCAACATGCCAGAAAAATATTTAATTTGAAAAAAATTAGCAAATATAGAAAGTATTTAATGAGGAATATTAATATTTAAATCCCCCTCTAATTTAGCAGAATTCTACATTATGATCAACAAAACCCTAAATATATTAATACATTAAGCTTCTTGAGTGTTTTAACATCCAACATGCCAGGAAAATATTTAATTTAAAAAAAATTAGCAAATAAAGAAAGTATTTAATGAGGAATAATAATATTTAAATCCCCCCTCTAATTTAGCAGAATTCTACAATATGATCAACAAAACCCAAAAAATATTAATACATTAAGCTTCTTGAGTGTTTTGACACCCAACATGCCAGGAAAATATTTAATTTGACAAAAATGAGCAAATAAAGAAAGTATTTAATGAGGAATATTAATATTTAAATCCCCCCTCTAATTTAGCAGAATTCTACAATATGATCAACAAAACCCTAAATATATTAATACATTAAGCCTCTTGAGTGTTTTGACACCCAACATGCCAGGAAAATATTTAATTTAAAAAAAATTAGCAAATAAAGAAAGTATTTAATGAGGAATATTAATATTTAAATCCCCCCTCTAATTTAGCAGAATTCTACAATATGATCAACAAGACTCTAAAAATATTAAATCATTCAGTTTCATGAGTGTTTTGACACCCAACATGCCAGGAAAATATTTAATTTGAAAAAAATTAGCAAATAAAGAAAGTATTTAATGAGGCATATTAATATTTAAATCCCCCTCTAATTTAGCAGAATTCTACAATATGATCAACAAGACTCTAAAAATATTAAATCATTCAGTTTCATGAGTGTTTTGACACCCAAAATGCCAGGAAAATATTTAATTTAAAAAAAATTAGCAAATAAAGAAAGTATTTAATGAGGAATATTAATATTTAAATCCCCCCTCTAATTTAGCAGAATTCTACAATATGATCAACAACACCAAAAAAATATTAAATCATTCAGCTTCATGAGTGTATTGACACCCAACATGCCAGGAAAATATTTAATTTAAAAAAAATTAGCAAATAAAGAAAGTATTTAATGAGGAATATTAATATTTAAATCCCCCCTCTAATTTAGCAGAATTCTACAATATGATCAACAACACCCAAAAAATATTAAATCATTCAGCTTCTTTAGTGATTTGACACCCAACATGCCAGGAAAATATTTAATTTAAAAAAAATTAGCAAATAAAGAAAGTATTTAATGAGGAATATTAATATTTAAATCCCCCCTCTTATTTTGCAGAATTCTACAATATGATCAACAAGACTCTAAAAATATTAAATCATTCAGTTTCATGAGTGTTTTGACACCCAACATGCCAGGAAAATTTTTAATTTGAAAAAAATTAGCAAATAAAGAAAGAATTTAATGAGGAATATTAATATTTAAATCCCCCCTCTAATTTAGCAGAATTCTACAATATGATCAACAAAACCCTAAATATAATAATACATTAAGCCTCTTGAGTGTTTTGACACCCAACATGCCAGAAAAATATTTAATTTAAAAAAAATTAGCAAATAAAAAAAGTATTTAATAAGGAATATTAATATTTAAATCCCCCCTCTAATTTAGCAGAATTCTACAATATGTTCAACAAAACCCTAAATATATTAATACATTAAGCTTCTTGAGTGTTTTGACACCCTACATGCCAGGAAAATATTTAATTTAAAAAAAATTAGCAAATAAAGAAAGTATTTAATTAGGAATATTAATATTTAAAACCCCCTCTAATTAAGCAGAATTCTACAATATGATCAACAAAACCCTAAATATATTAATACATTAAGCTTCATGAGTGTTTTGACACCCTACATGCCAGGAAAATATTTAATTTAAAAAAAATTAGCAAATAAAGAAAGTATTTAATGAGGAATATTAATATTTAAATCCCCCCTCTAATTTAGCAGAATTCTACAATATGATCAACAAGACTCTAAAAATATTAAATCATTCAGTTTCATGAGTGTTTTGACACCCAACATGCCAGGAAAATATTTAATTTAAAAAAAATTAGCAAATAAAGAAAGTATTTAATGAGGAATATTAATATTTAAATCCCCCCTCTAATTTAGCAGAATTCTACAATATGTTCAACAACACCCAAAAAATATTAAATCATTCAGCTTCTTTAGTGATTTGACACCCAACATGCCAGGAAAATATTTAATTTAAAAAAAATTAGCAAATAAAGAAAGTATTTAATGAGGAATATTAATATTTAAATCCCCCCTCTAATTTTGCAGAATTCTACAATATGATCAACAAGACTCTAAAAATATTAAATCATTCAGTTTCATGAGTGTTTTGACACCCAACATGCCAGGAAAATATTTAATTTAAAAAAAATTAGCAAATAAAGAAAGTATTTAATGAGGAATATTAATATTTAAATCCCCCCTCTAATTTAGCAGAATTCTTCAATATGATCAACAACACCCAAAAAATATTAAATCATTCAGCTTCATGAGTGTTTTGACACCCAACATGCCAGGAAAATTTTTAATTTGAAAAAAATTAGCAAATAAAGAAAGTATTTAATGAGGAATATTAATATTTAAATCCCCCCTCTAATTTAGCAGAATTCTACAATATGATCAACAACACCCAAAAAATATTAAATCATTCAGCTTCATGAGTGTTTTGACACCCAACATGCCAGGAAAATATTTAATTTAAAAAAAATTAGCAAATAAAGAAAGTATTTAATGAGGAATATTAAAATTTAAATCCCCCCTCTAATTTAGCAGAATTCTTCAATATGATCAACAACACCCAAAAAATATTAAATCATTCAGCTTCATGAGTGTTTTGACACCCAATATGCCAGGAAAATTTTTAATTTGAAAAAAATTAGCAAATAAAGAAAGTATTTAATTAGGAATATTAATACTTAAATCCCCCCTCTAATTTAGCAGAATTCTACAATATGATCAACAAAACCCTAAATATATTAATACATTAAGCTTCTTGAGTGTTTTGACACCCAACATGCCAGGAAAATATTTAATTTGAAAAAAATTAGCAAATAAAGAAAGTATTTAATGAGGAATATTAATATTTAAATCCCCCCTCTAATTTAGCAGAATTCTACAATATGATCAACAAAACCCTAAATATATTAATACATAAAGCCTCTTGAGTGTTTTGACACCCAACATGCCAGAAAAATATTTAATTTGAAAAAAATTAGCAAATATAGAAAGTATTTAATGAGGAATATTAATATTTAAATCCCCCCTCTAATTTAGCAGAATTCTACAATATGATCAACAAAACCCTAAATATATTAATACATTAAGCTTCTTGAGTGTTTTAACATCCAACATGCCAGGAAAATATTTAATTTAAAAAAAATTAGCAAATAAAGAAAGTATTTAATGAGGAATAATAATATTTAAATCCCCCCTCTAATTTAGCAGAATTCTTCAATTTGATCAACAACACCCAAAAAATATTAAATCATTCAGCTTCATGAGTGTTTTGACACCCAACAGTCCAGGAAAATATTTAATTTAAAAAAAATTAGCAAATAAAGAAAGTATTTAATGAGGAATATTAATATTAAAATCCCCCCTCTAATTTAGCAGAATTCTACAATATGATCAACAACACCAAAAAAATATTAAATCATTCAGCTTCATGAGTGTTTTGACACCCAACATGCCAGGAAAATATTTAATTTAAAAAAAATTAGCAAATAAAGAAAGTATTTAATGAGGAATATTAATATTTAAATCCCCCCTCTAATTTAGCAGAATTCTACAATATGATCAACAAAACCCTAAATATATTAATACATTAAGCCTCTTGAGTGTTTTGACACCCAACATGCCAGAAAAATATTTAATTTAAAAAAAATTAGCAAATAAAAAATGTATTTAATGAGGAATATTAATATTTAAATCCCCCCTCTAATTTAGCAGAATTCTACAATATGTTCAACAAAACCCTAAATATATTAATACATTAAGCTTCTTGAGTGTTTTGACACCCTACATGCCAGGAAAATATTTAATTTAAAAAAAATTAGCAAATAAAGAAAGTATTTAATTAGGAATATTAATATTTAAAACCCCCTCTAATTAAGCAGAATTCTACAATATGATCAACAAAACCCTAAATATATCAATACATTAAGCTTCATGAGTGTTTTGACACCCTACATGCCAGGAAAATATTTAATTTAAAAAAAATTAGCAAATAAAGAAAGTATTTAATGAGGAATAATAATATTTAAATCCCCCCTCTAATTTAGCAGAATTCTTCAATTTGATCAACAACACCCAAAAAATATTAAATCATTCAGCTTCATGAGTGTTTTGACACCCAACATGCCAGGAAAATATTTAATTTAAAAAAAATTAGCAAATAAAGAAAGTATTTAATGAGGAATATTAATATTAAAATCCCCCCTCTAATTTAGCAGAATTCTACAATATGATCAACAACACCAAAAAAATATTAAATCATTCAGCTTCATGAGTGTTTTGACACCCAACATGCCAGGAAAATATTTAATTTAAAAAAAATTAGCAAATAAAGAAAGTATTTAATGAGGAATATTAATATTTAAATCCCCCCTCTAATTTAGCAGAATTCTTCAATATGATCAACAACACCCAAAAAATATTAAATCATTCAGCTTCATGAGTGTTTTGACACCCAATATGCCAGGAAAATTTGTAATTTGAAAAAAATTAGCAAATAAAGAAAGTATTTAATTAGGAATATTAATACTTAAATCCCCCCTCTAATTTAGCAGAATTCTACAATATGATCAACAAAACCCTAAATATATTAATACATTAAGCTTCTTGAGTGTTTTGACACCCAACATGCCAGGAAAATATTTAATTTGAAAAAAATTAGCAAATAAAGAAAGTATTTAATGAGGAATATTAATATTTAAATCCCCCCTCTAATTTAGCAGAATTCTACAATATGATCAACAAAACCCTAAATATATTAATACATAAAGCCTCTTGAGTGTTTTGACACCCAACATGCCAGAAAAATATTTAATTTGAAAAAAATTAGCAAATATAGAAAGTATTTAATGAGGAATATTAATATTTAAATCCCCCTCTAATTTAGCAGAATTCTACATTATGATCAACAAAACCCTAAATATATTAATACATTAAGCTTCTTGAGTGTTTTAACATCCAACATGCCAGGAAAATATTTAATTTAAAAAAAATTAGCAAATAAAGAAAGTATTTAATGAGGAATAATAATATTTAAATCCCCCCTCTAATTTAGCAGAATTCTACAATATGATCAACAAAACCCAAAAAATATTAATACATTAAGCTTCTTGAGTGTTTTGACACCCAACATGCCAGGAAAATATTTAATTTGACAAAAATGAGCAAATAAAGAAAGTATTTAATGAGGAATATTAATATTTAAATCCCCCCTCTAATTTAGCAGAATTCTACAATATGATCAACAAAACCCTAAATATATTAATACATTAAGCCTCTTGAGTGTTTTGACACCCAACATGCCAGGAAAATATTTAATTTAAAAAAAATTAGCAAATAAAGAAAGTATTTAATGAGGAATATTAATATTTAAATCCCCCCTCTAATTTAGCAGAATTCTACAATATGATCAACAAGACTCTAAAAATATTAAATCATTCAGTTTCATGAGTGTTTTGACACCCAACATGCCAGGAAAATATTTAATTTGAAAAAAATTAGCAAATAAAGAAAGTATTTAATGAGGCATATTAATATTTAAATCCCCCTCTAATTTAGCAGAATTCTACAATATGATCAACAAGACTCTAAAAATATTAAATCATTCAGTTTCATGAGTGTTTTGACACCCAAAATGCCAGGAAAATATTTAATTTAAAAAAAATTAGCAAATAAAGAAAGTATTTAATGAGGAATATTAATATTTAAATCCCCCCTCTAATTTAGCAGAATTCTACAATATGATCAACAACACCAAAAAAATATTAAATCATTCAGCTTCATGAGTGTATTGACACCCAACATGCCAGGAAAATATTTAATTTAAAAAAAATTAGCAAATAAAGAAAGTATTTAATGAGGAATATTAATATTTAAATCCCCCCTCTAATTTAGCAGAATTCTACAATATGATCAACAACACCCAAAAAATATTAAATCATTCAGCTTCTTTAGTGATTTGACACCCAACATGCCAGGAAAATATTTAATTTAAAAAAAATTAGCAAATAAAGAAAGTATTTAATGAGGAATATTAATATTTAAATCCCCCCTCTTATTTTGCAGAATTCTACAATATGATCAACAAGACTCTAAAAATATTAAATCATTCAGTTTCATGAGTGTTTTGACACCCAACATGCCAGGAAAATATTTAATTTAAAAAAAATTAGCAAATAAAGAAAGTATTTAATGAGGAATATTAATATTTAAATCCCCCCTCTAATTTAGCAGAATTCTTCAATATGATCAACAACACCCAAAAAATATTAAATCATTCAGCTTCATGAGTGTTTTGACACCCAACATGCCAGGAAAATTTTTAATTTGAAAAAAATTAGCAAATAAAGAAAGTATTTAATGAGGAATATTAATATTTAAATCCCCCTCTAATTTAGCAGAATTCTACAATATGATCAACAAAACCCTAAATATATTAATACATTAAGCTTCTTGAGTGTTTTAACACCCAACATGCCAGGAAAATATTTAATTTAAAAAAAATTAGCAAATAAAGAAAGTATTTAATGAGGAATATTAATATTTAAATCCCCCCTCTAATTTAGCAGAATTCTTCAATATGATCAACAAAACCAAAAAAATATTAAATCATTCAGCTTCATGAGTGTTTTGACACCCAACATGCCAGGAAAATATTTAATTTAAAAAAAATTAGCAAATAAAGAAAGTATTTAATGAGGAATATTAATATTTAAATCCCCCCTCTAATTTAGCAGAATTCTTCAATATGATCAACAAAACCCTAAATATATTAATACATAAAGCCTCTTGAGTGTTTTGACACCCAACATGCCAGAAAAATATTTAATTTGAAAAAAATTAGCAAATATAGAAAGTATTTAATGAGGAATATTAATATTTAAATCCCCCTCTAATTTAGCAGAATTCTACAATATGATCAACAAAACCCTAAATATATTAATACATTAAGCTTCTTGAGTGTTTTAACATCCAACATGCCAGGAAAATATTTAATTTAAAAAAAATTAGCAAATAAAGAATGTATTTAATGAGGAATAATAATATTTAAATCCCCCCTCTAATTTAGCAGAATTCTACAATATGATCAACAAAACCCAAAAAATATTAATACATTAAGCTTCTTGAGTGTTTTGACACCCAACATGCCAGGAAAATATTTAATTTGACAAAAATGAGCAAATAAAGAAAGAATTTAATGAGGAATATTAATATTTAAATCCCCCCTCTAATTTAGCAGAATTCTACAATATGATCAACAAAACCCTAAATATAATAATACATTAAGCCTCTTGAGTGTTTTGACACCCAACATGCCAGAAAAATATTTAATTTAAAAAAAATTAGCAAATAAAAAAAGTATTTAATAAGGAATATTAATATTTAAATCCCCCCTCTAATTTAGCAGAATTCTACAATATGTTCAACAAAACCCTAAATATATTAATACATTAAGCTTCTTGAGTGTTTTGACACCCTACATGCCAGGAAAATATTTAATTTAAAAAAAATTAGCAAATAAAGAAAGTATTTAATTAGGAATATTAATATTTAAAACCCCCTCTAATTAAGCAGAATTCTACAATATGATCAACAAAACCCTAAATATATTAATACATTAAGCTTCATGAGTGTTTTGACACCCTACATGCCAGGAAAATATTTAATTTAAAAAAAATTAGCAAATAAAGAAAGTATTTAATGAGGAATATTAATATTTAAATCCCCCCTCTAATTTAGCAGAATTCTACAATATGATCAACAAGACTCTAAAAGTATTAAATCATTCAGTTTCATGAGTGTTTTGACACCCAACATGCCAGGAAAATATTTAATTTAAAAAAAATTAGCAAATAAAGAAAGTATTTAATGAGGAATATTAATATTTAAATCCCCCCTCTAATTTAGCAGAATTCTACAATATGATCAACAACACCCAAAAAATATTAAATCATTCAGCTTCTTTAGTGATTTGACACCCAACATGCCAGGAAAATATTTAATTTAAAAAAAATTAGCAAATAAAGAAAGTATTTAATGAGGAATATTAATATTTAAATCCCCCCTCTAATTTTGCAGAATTCTACAATATGATCAACAAGACTCTAAAAATATTAAATCATTCAGTTTCATGAGTGTTTTGACACCCAACATGCCAGGAAAATATTTAATTTAAAAAAAATTAGCAAATAAAGAAAGTATTTAATGAGGAATATTAATATTTAAATCCCCCCTCTAATTTAGCAGAATTCTTCAATATGATCAACAACACCCAAAAAATATTAAATCATTCAGCTTCATGAGTGTTTTGACACCCAACATGCCAGGAAAATTTTTAATTTGAAAAAAATTAGCAAATAAAGAAAGTATTTAATGAGGAATATTAATATTTAAATCCCCCCTCTAATTTAGCAGAATTCTACAATATTATCAACAACACCAAAAAAATATTAAATCATTCAGCTTTATGAGTGTTTTGACACCCAACATGCCAGGAAAATATTTAATTTAAAAAAAATTAGCAAATAAAGAAAGTATTTAATGTGGAATATTAATATTTAAATCCCCCCTCTAATTTAGCAGAATTCTTCAATATGATCAACAACACTCAAAAAATATTAAATCATTCAGCTTCATGAGTGTTTTGACACCCAATATGCAAGGAAAATTTTTAATTTGAAATAAATTAGCAAATAAAGAAAGTATTTAATGAGGAATATTAATATTTAAATCCCCCCTCTAATTTAGCAGAATTCTACAATATGATCAACAACACCCAAAAAATATTAAATCATTCAGCGTCATGAGTGTTTTGACACCCAACATGCCAGGAAAATATTTAATTTAAAAAAAATTAGCAAATAAAGAAAGTAATTAATGAGGAATATTAATATTTAAATCCCCCCTCTAATTTAGCAGAATTCTACAATATGATCAACAACACCCAAAAAATATTAAATCATTCAGCTTCATGAGTGTTTTGCCACCCAACATGCCAGGAAAATATTTAATTTAAAAAAAATTAGCAAATAAAGAAAGTAATTAATGAGGAATATTAATATTTAAATCCCCCCTCTAATTTAGCAGAATTCTAAAATATGATCAACAACACCCAAAAAATATTAAATCATTCAGCTTCATGAGTGTTTTGACACCCAACATGCCAGGAAAATAGTTAATTTGAAAAAAATTAGCAAATAAAGAAAGTATTTAATGAGGAATATTAATATTTAAATCCCCCATCTAATTTAGCAGAATTCTTTAATTTGATCAACAACACCCAAAAAATATTAAATCATTCAGCTTCATGAGTGTTTTGACACCCAACATGCCAGGAAAATATTTAATTTAAAAAAAATTAGCAAATAAAGAAAGTATTTAATGAGGAATATTAAAATTTAAATCCCCCCTCTAATTTAGCAGAATTCTTCAATATGATCAACAACACCCAAAAAATATTAAATCATTCAGCTTCATGAGTGTTTTGACACCCAATATGCCAGGAAAATTTTTAATTTGAAAAAAATTAGCAAATAAAGAAAGTATTTAATTAGGAATATTAATACTTAAATCCCCCCTCTAATTTAGCAGAATTCTACAATATGATCAACAAAACCCTAAATATATTAATACATTAAGCTTCTTGAGTGTTTTGACACCCAACATGCCAGGAAAATATTTAATTTGAAAAAAATTAGCAAATAAAGAAAGTATTTAATGAGGAATATTAATATTTAAATCCCCCCTCTAATTTAGCAGAATTCTACAATATGATCAACAAAACCCTAAATATATTAATACATAAAGCCTCTTGAGTGTTTTGACACCCAACATGCCAGAAAAATATTTAATTTGAAAAAAATTAGCAAATATAGAAAGTATTTAATGAGGAATATTAATATTTAAATCCCCCCTCTAATTTAGCAGAATTCTACAATATGATCAACAAAACCCTAAATATATTAATACATTAAGCTTCTTGAGTGTTTTAACATCCAACATGCCAGGAAAATATTTAATTTAAAAAAAATTAGCAAATAAAGAAAGTATTTAATGAGGAATAATAATATTTAAATCCCCCCTCTAATTTAGCAGAATTCTTCAATTTGATCAACAACACCCAAAAAATATTAAATCATTCAGCTTCATGAGTGTTTTGACACCCAACAGTCCAGGAAAATATTTAATTTAAAAAAAATTAGCAAATAAAGAAAGTATTTAATGAGGAATATTAATATTAAAATCCCCCCTCTAATTTAGCAGAATTCTACAATATGATCAACAACACCAAAAAAATATTAAATCATTCAGCTTCATGAGTGTTTTGACACCCAACATGCCAGGAAAATATTTAATTTAAAAAAAATTAGCAAATAAAGAAAGTATTTAATGAGGAATATTAATATTTAAATCCCCCCTCTAATTTAGCAGAATTCTTCAATATGATCAACAACACCCAAAAAATATTAAATCATTCAGCTTCATGAGTGTTTTGACACCCAATATGCCAGGAAAATTTTTAATTTGAAAAAAATTAGCAAATAAAGAAAGTATTTAATTAGGAATATTAATACTTAAATCCCCCCTCTAATTTAGCAGAATTCTACAATATGATCAACAAAACCCTAAATATATTAATACATTAAGCTTCTTGAGTGTTTTGACACCCAACATGCCAGGAAAATATTTAATTTGAAAAAAATTAGCAAATAAAGAAAGTATTTAATGAGGAATATTAATATTTAAATCCCCCCTCTAATTTAGCAGAATTCTACAATATGATCAACAAAACCCTAAATATATTAATACATAAAGCCTCTTGAGTGTTTTGACACCCAACATGCCAGAAAAATATTTAATTTGAAAAAAATTAGCAAATATAGAAAGTATTTAATGAGGAATATTAATATTTAAATCCCCCTCTAATTTAGCAGAATTCTACAATATGATCAACAAAACCCTAAATATATTAATACATTAAGCTTCTTGAGTGTTTTAACATCCAACATGCCAGGAAAATATTTAATTTAAAAAAAATTAGCAAATAAAGAAAGTATTTAATGAGGAATAATAATATTTAAATCCCCCCTCTAATTTAGCAGAATTCTACAATATGATCAACAAAACCCAAAAAATATTAATACATTAAGCTTCTTGAGTGTTTTGACACCCAACATGCCAGGAAAATATTTAATTTGACAAAAATGAGCAAATAAAGAAAGTATTTAATGAGGAATATTAATATTTAAATCCCCCCTCTAATTTAGCAGAATTCTACAATATGATCAACAAAACCCTAAATATATTAATACATTAAGCCTCTTGAGTGTTTTGACACCCAACATGCCAGAAAAATATTTAATTTAAAAAAAATTAGCAAATAAAAAATGTATTTAATGAGGAATATTAATATTTAAATCCCCCCTCTAATTTAGCAGAATTCTACAATATGTTCAACAAAACCCTAAATATATTAATACATTAAGCTTCTTGAGTGTTTTGACACCCTACATGCCAGGAAAATATTTAATTTAAAAAAAATTAGCAAATAAAGAAAGTATTTAATTAGGAATATTAATATTTAAAACCCCCTCTAATTAAGCAGAATTCTACAATATGATCAACAAAACCCTAAATATATCAATACATTAAGCTTCATGAGTGTTTTGACACCCTACATGCCAGGAAAATATTTAATTTAAAAAAAATTAGCAAATAAAGAAAGTATTTAATGAGGAATAATAATATTTAAATCCCCCCTCTAATTTAGCAGAATTCTTCAATTTGATCAACAACACCCAAAAAATATTAAATCATTCAGCTTCATGAGTGTTTTGACACCCAACATGCCAGGAAAATATTTAATTTAAAAAAAATTAGCAAATAAAGAAAGTATTTAATGAGGAATATTAATATTAAAATCCCCCCTCTAATTTAGCAGAATTCTACAATATGATCAACAACACCAAAAAAATATTAAATCATTCAGCTTCATGAGTGTTTTGACACCCAACATGCCAGGAAAATATTTAATTTAAAAAAAATTAGCAAATAAAGAAAGTATTTAATGAGGAATATTAATATTTAAATCCCCCCTCTAATTTAGCAGAATTCTTCAATATGATCAACAACACCCAAAAAATATTAAATCATTCAGCTTCATGAGTGTTTTGACACCCAATATGCCAGGAAAATTTGTAATTTGAAAAAAATTAGCAAATAAAGAAAGTATTTAATTAGGAATATTAATACTTAAATCCCCCCTCTAATTTAGCAGAATTCTACAATATGATCAACAAAACCCTAAATATATTAATACATTAAGCTTCTTGAGTGTTTTGACACCCAACATGCCAGGAAAATATTTAATTTGAAAAAAATTAGCAAATAAAGAAAGTATTTAATGAGGAATATTAATATTTAAATCCCCCCTCTAATTTAGCAGAATTCTACAATATGATCAACAAAACCCTAAATATATTAATACATAAAGCCTCTTGAGTGTTTTGACACCCAACATGCCAGAAAAATATTTAATTTGAAAAAAATTAGCAAATATAGAAAGTATTTAATGAGGAATATTAATATTTAAATCCCCCTCTAATTTAGCAGAATTCTACAATATGATCAACAAAACCCTAAATATATTAATACATTAAGCTTCTTGAGTGTTTTAACATCCAACATGCCAGGAAAATATTTAATTTAAAAAAAATTAGCAAATAAAGAAAGTATTTAATGAGGAATAATAATATTTAAATCCCCCCTCTAATTTAGCAGAATTCTACAATATGATCAACAAAACCCAAAAAATATTAATACATTAAGCTTCTTGAGTGTTTTGACACCCAACATGCCAGGAAAATATTTAATTTGACAAAAATGAGCAAATAAAGAAAGTATTTAATGAGGAATATTAATATTTAAATCCCCCCTCTAATTTAGCAGAATTCTACAATATGATCAACAAAACCCTAAATATATTAATACATTAAGCCTCTTGAGTGTTTTGACACCCAACATGCCAGAAAAATATTTAATTTAAAAAAAATTAGCAAATAAAAAAAGTTTTTAATAAGGAATATTAATATTTAAATCCCCCCTCTAATTTAGCAGAATTCTACAATATGTTCAACAAAACCCTAAATATATTAATACAATAAGCTTCTTGAGTGTTTTGACACCCTACATGCCAGGAAAATATTTAATTTAAAAAAAATTAGCAAATAAAGAAAGTATTTAATTAGGAATATTAATATTTAAAACCCCCTCTAATTAAGCAGAATTCTACAATATGATCAACAAAACCCTAAATATATTAATACATTAAGCTTCATGAGTGTTTTGACACCCTACATGCCAGGAAAATATTTAATTTAAAAAAAATTAGCAAATAAAGAAAGTATTTAATGAGGAATATTAATATTTAAATCCCCCCTCTAATTTAGCAGAATTCTACAATATGATCAACAAGACTCTAAAAATATTAAATCATTCAGTTTCATGAGTGTTTTGACACCCAACATGCCAGGAAAATATTTAATTTGAAAAAAATTAGCAAATAAAGAAAGTATTTAATGAGGCATATTAATATTTAAATCCCCCTCTAATTTAGCAGAATTCTACAATATGATCAACAAGACTCTAAAAATATTAAATCATTCAGTTTCATGAGTGTTTTGACACCCAAAATGCCAGGAAAATATTTAATTTAAAAAAAATTAGCAAATAAAGAAAGTATTTAATGAGGAATATTAATATTTAAATCCCCCCTCTAATTTAGCAGAATTCTACAATATGATCAACAACACCAAAAAAATATTAAATCATTCAGCTTCATGAGTGTATTGACACCCAACATGCCAGGAAAATATTTAATTTAAAAAAAATTAGCAAATAAAGAAAGTATTTAATGAGGAATATTAATATTTAAATCCCCCCTCTAATTTAGCAGAATTCTACAATATGATCAACAACACCCAAAAAATATTAAATCATTCAGCTTCTTTAGTGATTTGACACCCAACATGCCAGGAAAATATTTAATTTAAAAAAAATTAGCAAATAAAGAAAGTATTTAATGAGGAATATTAATATTTAAATCCCCCCTCTAATTTTGCAGAATTCTACAATATGATCAACAAGACTCTAAAAATATTAAATCATTCAGTTTCATGAGTGTTTTGACACCCAACATGCCAGGAAAATATTTAATTTAAAAAAAATTAGCAAATAAAGAAAGTATTTAATGAGGAATATTAATATTTAAATCCCCCCTCTAATTTAGCAGAATTCTTCAATATGATCAACAACACCCAAAAAATATTAAATCATTCAGCTTCATGAGTGTTTTGACACCCAACATGCCAGGAAAATTTTTAATTTGAAAAAAATTAGCAAATAAAGAAAGTATTTAATGAGGAATATTAATATTTAAATCCCCCCTCTAATTTAGCAGAATTCTACAATATTATCAACAACACCAAAAAAATATTAATTCATTCAGCTTTATGAGTGTTTTGACACCCAACATGCCAGGAAAAATATTTAATTTAAAAAAAATTAGCAAATAAAGAAAGTATTTAATGTGGAATATTAATATTTAAATCCCCCCTCTAATTTAGCAGAATTCTTCAATATGATCAACAACACCCAAAAAATATTAAATCATTCAGCTTCATGAGTGTTTTGACACCCAATATGCAAGGAAAATTTTTAATTTGAAATAAATTAGCAAATAAAGAAAGTATTTAATGAGGAATATTAATATTTAAATCCCCCCTCTAATTTAGCAGAATTCTACAATATGATCAACAACACCCAAAAAATATTCAATCATTCAGCGTCATGAGTGTTTTGACACCCAACATGCCAGGAAAATATTTAATTTAAAAAAAATTAGCAAATAAAGAAAGTAATTAATGAGGAATATTAATATTTAAATCCCCCCTCTAATTTAGCAGAATTCTACAATATGATCAACAACACCCAAAAAATATTAAATCATTCAGCGTCATGAGTGTTTTGCCACCCAACATGCCAGGAAAATATTTAATTTAAAAAAAATTAGCAAATAAAGAAAGTAATTAATGAGGAATATTAATATTTAAATCCCCCCTCTAATTTAGCAGAATTCTAAAATATGATCAACAACACCCAAAAAATATTAAATCATTCAGCTTCATGAGTGTTTTGACACCCAACATGCCAGGAAAATAGTTAATTTGAAAAAAATTAGCAAATATAGAAAGTATTTAATGAGGAATATTAATATTTAAATCCCCCTCTAATTTAGCAGAATTCTACAATATGATCAACAAAACCCTAAATATATTAATACATTAAGCTTCTTGAGTGTTTTAACATCCAACATGCCAGGAAAATATTTAATTTAAAAAAAATTAGCAAATAAAGAAAGTATTTAATGAGGAATAATAATATTTAAATCCCCCCTCTAATTTAGCAGAATTCTACAATATGATCAACAAAACCCAAAAAATATTAATACATTAAGCTTCTTGAGTGTTTTGACACCCTACATGCCAGGAAAATATTTAATTTAAAAAAAATTAGCAAATAAAGAAAGTATTTAATTAGGAATATTAATATTTAAAACCCCCTCTAATTTAGCAGAATTCTACAATATGATCAACAAAACCCTAAATATATTAATACATTAAGCCTCTTGAGTGTTTTGACACCCAACATGCCAGAAAAATATTTAATTTAAAAAAAATTAGCAAATAAAAAAAGTATTTAATAAGGAATATTAATATTTAAATCCCCCCTCTAATTTAGCAGAATTCTACAATATGTTCAACAAAACCCTAAATATATTAATACAATAAGCTTCTTGAGTGTTTTGACACCCTACATGCCAGGAAAATATTTAATTTAAAAAAAATTAGCAAATAAAGAAAGTATTTAATTAGGAATATTAATATTTAAAACCCCCTCTAATTAAGCAGAATTCTACAATATGATCAACAAAACCCTAAATATATTAATACATTAAGCTTCATGAGTGTTTTGACACCCTACATGCCAGGAAAATATTTAATTTAAAAAAAATTAGCAAATAAAGAAAGTATTTAATGAGGAATATTAATATTTAAATCCCCCCTCTAATTTAGCAGAATTCTACAATATGATCAACAAGACTCTAAAAATATTAAATCATTCAGTTTCATGAGTGTTTTGACACCCAACATGCCAGGAAAATATTTAATTTGAAAAAAATTAGCAAATAAAGAAAGTATTTAATGAGGCATATTAATATTTAAATCCCCCTCTAATTTAGCAGAATTCTACAATATGATCAACAAGACTCTAAAAATATTAAATCATTCAGTTTCATGAGTGTTTTGACACCCAAAATGCCAGGAAAATATTTAATTTAAAAAAAATTAGCAAATAAAGAAAGTATTTAATGAGGAATATTAATATTTAAATCCCCCCTCTAATTTAGCAGAATTCTACAATATGATCAACAACACCAAAAAAATATTAAATCATTCAGCTTCATGAGTGTATTGACACCCAACATGCCAGGAAAATATTTAATTTAAAAAAAATTAGCAAATAAAGAAAGTATTTAATGAGGAATATTAATATTTAAATCCCCCCTCTAATTTAGCAGAATTCTACAATATGATCAACAACACCCAAAAAATATTAAATCATTCAGCTTCTTTAGTGATTTGACACCCAACATGCCAGGAAAATATTTAATTTAAAAAAAATTAGCAAATAAAGAAAGTATTTAATGAGGAATATTAATATTTAAATCCCCCCTCTAATTTTGCAGAATTCTACAATATGTTCAACAAGACTCTAAAAATATTAAATCATTCAGTTTCATGAGTGTTTTGACACCCAACATGCCAGGAAAATATTTAATTTAAAAAAAATTTGCAAATAAAGAAAGTATTTAATGAGGAATATTAATATTTAAATCCCCCCTCTAATTTAGCAGAATTCTTCAATATGATCAACAACACCCAAAAAATATTAAATCATTCAGCTTCATGAGTGTTTTGACACCCAACATGCCAGGAAAATTTTTAATTTGAAAAAAATTAGCAAATAAAGAAAGTATTTAATGAGGAATATTAATATTTAAATCCCCCCTCTAATTTAGCAGAATTCTACAATATTATCAACAACACCAAAAAAATATTAATTCATTCAGCTTTATGAGTGTTTTGACACCCAACATGCCAGGAAAAATATTTAATTTAAAAAAAATTAGCAAATAAAGAAAGTATTTAATGTGGAATATTAATATTTAAATCCCCCCTCTAATTTAGCAGAATTCTTCAATATGATCAACAACACCCAAAAAATATTAAATCATTCAGCTTCATGAGTGTTTTGACACCCAATATGCAAGGAAAATTTTTAATTTGAAATAAATTAGCAAATAAAGAAAGTATTTAATGAGGAATATGAATATTTAAATCCCCCCTCTAATTTAGCAGAATTCTACAATATGATCAACAACACCCAAAAAATATTAAATCATTCAGCGTCATGAGTGTTTTGACACCCAACATGCCAGGAAAATATTTAATTTAAAAAAAATTAGCAAATAAAGAAAGTAATTAATGAGGAATATTAATATTTAAATCCCCCCTCTAATTTAGCAGAATTCTACAATATGATCAACAACACCCAAAAAATATTAAATCATTCAGCGTCATGAGTGTTTTGCCACCCAACATGCCAGGAAAATATTTAATTTAAAAAAAATTAGCAAATAAAGAAAGTAATTAATGAGGAATATTAATATTTAAATCCCCCCTCTAATTTAGCAGAATTCTAAAATATGATCAACAACACCCAAAAAATATTAAATCATTCAGCTTCATGAGTGTTTTGACACCCAACATGCCAGGAAAATAGTTAATTTGAAAAAAATTAGCAAATATAGAAAGTATTTAATGAGGAATATTAATATTTAAATCCCCCTCTAATTTAGCAGAATTCTACAATATGATCAACAAAACCCTAAATATATTAATACATTAAGCTTCTTGAGTGTTTTAACATCCAACATGCCAGGAAAATATTTAATTTAAAAAAAATTAGCAAATAAAGAAAGTATTTAATGAGGAATAATAATATTTAAATCCCCCCTCTAATTTAGCAGAATTCTACAATATGATCAACAAAACCCAAAAAATATTAATACATTAAGCTTCTTGAGTGTTTTGACACCCTACATGCCAGGAAAATATTTAATTTAAAAAAAATTAGCAAATAAAGAAAGTATTTAATGAGGAATATTAATATTTAAAACCCCCTCTAATTAAGCAGAATTCTACAATATGATCAACAAAACCCTAAATATATTAATACATTAAGCTTCATGAGTGTTTTGACACCCTACATGCCAGGAAAATATTTAATTTAAAAAAAATTAGCAAATAAAGAAAGTATTTAATGAGGAATATTAATATTTAAATCCCCCCTCTAATTTAGCAGAATTCTACAATATGATCAACAAGACTCTAAAAATATTAAATCATTCAGTTTCATGAGTGTTTTGACACCCAACATGCCAGGAAAATATTTAATTTGAAAAAAATTAGCAAATAAAGAAAGTATTTAATGAGGCATATTAATATTTAAATCCCCCTCTAATTTAGCAGAATTCTATAATATGATCAACAAGACTCTAAAAATATTAAATCATTCAGTTTCATGAGTGTTTTGACACCCAAAATGCCAGGAAAATATTTAATTTAAAAAAAATTAGCAAATAAAGAAAGTATTTAATGAGGAATATTAATATTTAAATCCCCCCTCTAATTTAGCAGAATTCTACAATATGATCAACAACACCAAAAAAATATTAAATCATTCAGCTTCATGAGTGTATTGACACCCAACATGCCAGGAAAATATTTAATTTAAAAAAAATTAGCAAATAAAGAAAGTATTTAATGAGGAATATTAATATTTAAATCCCCCCTCTAATTTAGCAGAATTCTACAATATGATCAACAACACCCAAAAAATATTAAATCATTCAGCTTCTTTAGTGATTTGACACCCAACATGCCAGGAAAATATTTAATTTAAAAAAAATTAGCAAATAAAGAAAGTATTTAATGAGGAATATTAATATTTAAATCCCCCCTCTAATTTTGCAGAATTCTACAATATGATCAACAAGACTCTAAAAATATTAAATCATTCAGTTTCATGAGTGTTTTGACACCCAACATGCCAGGAAAATATTTAATTTAAAAAAAATTAGCAAATAAAGAAAGTATTTAATGAGGAATATTAATATTTAAATCCCCCCTCTAATTTAGCAGAATTCTTCAATATGATCAACAACACCCAAAAAATATTAAATCATTCAGCTTCATGAGTGTTTTGACACCCAACATGCCAGGAAAATTTTTAATTTGAAAAAAATTAGCAAATAAAGAAAGTATTTAATGAGGAATATTAATATTTAAATCCCCCCTCTAATTTAGCAGAATTCTACAATATTATCAACAACACCAAAAAAATATTAATTCATTCAGCTTTATGAGTGTTTTGACACCCAACATGCCAGGAAAATATTTAATTTAAAAAAAATTAGCAAATAAAGAAAGTATTTAATGTGGAATATTAATATTTAAATCCCCCCTCTAATTTAGCAGAATTCTTCAATATGATCAACAACACCCAAAAAATATTAAATCATTCAGCTTCATGAGTGTTTTGACACCCAATATGCAAGGAAAATTTTTAATTTGAAATAAATTAGCAAATAAAGAAAGTATTTAATGAGGAATATTAATATTTAAATCCCCCCTCTAATTTAGCAGAATTCTACAATATGATCAACAACACCCAAAAAATATTAAATCATTCAGCGTCATGAGTGTTTTGACACCCAACATGCAAGGAAAATATTTAATTTAAAAAAAATTAGCAAATAAAGAAAGTAATTAATGAGGAATATTAATATTTAAATCCCCCCTCTAATTTAGCAGAATTCTACAATATGATCAACAACACCCAAAAAATATTAAATCATTCAGCGTCATGAGTGTTTTGCCACCCAACATGCCAGGAAAATATTTAATTTAAAAAAAATTAGCAAATAAAGAAAGTAATTAATGAGGAATATTAATATTTAAATCCCCCCTCTAATTTAGCAGAATTCTAAAATATGATCAACAACACCCAAAAAATATTAAATCATTCAGCTTCATGAGTGTTTTGACACCCAACATGCCAGGAAAATAGTTAATTTGAAAAAAATTAGCAAATAAAGAAAGTATTTAATGAGGAATATTAATATTTAAATCCCCCATCTAATTTAGCAGAATTCTTCAATTTGATCAACAACACCCAAAAAATATTAAATCATTCAGCTTCATGAGTGTTTTGACACCCAACATGCCAGGAAAATATTTAATTTAAAAAAAATTAGCAAATAAAGAAAGTATTTAATGAGGAATATTAAAATTTAAATCCCCCCTCTAATTTAGCAGAATTCTTCAATATGATCAACAACACCCAAAAAATATTAAATCATTCAGCTTCATGAGTGTTTTGACACCCAATATGCCAGGAAAATTTTTAATTTGAAAAAAATTAGCAAATAAAGAAAGTATTTAATTAGGAATATTAATACTTAAATCCCCCCTCTAATTTAGCAGAATTCTACAATATGATCAACAAAACCCTAAATATATTAATACATTAAGCTTCTTGAGTGTTTTGACACCCAACATGCCAGGAAAATATTTAATTTGAAAAAAATTAGCAAATAAAGAAAGTATTTAATTAGGAATATTAATATTTAAAACCCCCTCTAATTAAGCAGAATTCTACAATATGATCAACAAAACCCTAAATATATTAATACATTAAGCTTCATGAGTGTTTTGACACCCTACATGCCAGGAAAATATTTAATTTAAAAAAAATTAGCAAATAAAGAAAGTATTTAATGAGGAATATTAATATTAAAATCCCCCCTCTAATTTAGCAGAATTCTACAATATGATCAACAACACCAAAAAAATATTAAATCATTCAGCTTCATGAGTGTTTTGACACCCAACATGCCAGGAAAATATTTAATTTAAAAAAAATTAGCAAATAAAGAAAGTATTTAATGAGGAATATTAATATTTAAATCCCCCCTCTAATTTAGCAGAATTCTTCAATATGATCAACAACACCCAAAAAATATTAAATCATTCAGCTTCATGAGTGTTTTGACACCCAATATGCAAGGAAAATATTTAATTTAAAAAAAATTAGCAAATAAAGAAAGTATTTAATGAGGAATATTAATATTAAAATCCCCCCTCTAATTTAGCAGAATTCTACAATATGATCAACAACACCAAAAAAATATTAAATCATTCAGCTTCATGAGTGTTTTGACACCCAACATGCCAGGAAAATATTTAATTTAAAAAAAATTAGCAAATAAAGAAAGTATTTAATGAGGAATATTAATATTTAAATCCCCCCTCTAATTTAGCAGAATTCTTCAATATGATCAACAACACCCAAAAAATATTAAATCATTCAGCTTCATGAGTGTTTTGACACCCAATATGCCAGGAAAATTTGTAATTTGAAAAAAATTAGCAAATAAAGAAAGTATTTAATTAGGAATATTAATACTTAAATCCCCCCTCTAATTTAGCAGAATTCTACAATATGATCAACAAAACCATAAATATATTAATACATTAAGCTTCTTGAGTGTTTTGACACCCAACATGCCAGGAAAATATTTAGTTTGAAAAAAATTAGCAAATAAAGAAAGTATTTAATGAGGAATATTAATATTTAAATCCCCCCTCTAATTTAGCAGAATTCTACAATATGATCAACAAAACCCTAAATATATTAATACATAAAGCCTCTTGAGTGTTTTGACACCCAACATGCCAGAAAAATATTTAATTTGAAAAAAATTAGCAAATATAGAAAGTATTTAATGAGGAATATTAATATTTAAATCCCCCTCTAATTTAGCAGAATTCTACAATATGATCAACAAAACCCTAAATATATTAATACATTAAGCTTCTTGAGTGTTTTAACATCCAACATGCCAGGAAAATATTTAATTTAAAAAAAATTAGCAAATAAAGAAAGTATTTAATGAGGAATAATAATATTTAAATCCCCCCTCTAATTTAGCAGAATTCTACAATATGATCAACAAAACCCTAAATATATTAATACATTAAGCTTCTTGAGTGTTTTGACACCCAACATGCCAGGAAAATATTTAGTTTGAAAAAAATTAGCAAATAAAGAAAGTATTTAATGAGGAATATTAATATTTAAATCCCCCTCTAATTTAGCAGAATTCTACAATATGATCAACAAGACTCTAAAAATATTAAATCATTCAGTTTCATGAGTGTTTTGACACCCAAAATGCCAGGAAAATATTTAATTTAAAAAAAATTAGCAAATAAAGAAAGTATTTAATGAGGAATATTAATATTTAAATCCCCCCTCTAATTTAGCAGAATTCTACAATATGATCAACAACACCAAAAAAATATTAAATCATTCAGCTTCATGAGTGTATTGACACCCAACATGCCAGGAAAATATTTAATTTAAAAAAAATTAGCAAATAAAGAAAGTATTTAATGAGGAATATTAATATTTAAATCCCCCCTCTAATTTAGCAGAATTCTACAATATGATCAACAACACCCAAAAAATATTAAATCATTCAGCTTCTTTAGTGATTTGACACCCAACATGCCAGGAAAATATTTAATTTAAAAAAAATTAGCAAATAAAGAAAGTATTTAATGAGGAATATTAATATTTAAATCCCCCCTCTAATTTTGCAGAATTCTACAATATGTTCAACAAGACTCTAAAAATATTAAATCATTCAGTTTCATGAGTGTTTTGACACCCAACATGCCAGGAAAATATTTAATTTAAAAAAAATTTGCAAATAAAGAAAGTATTTAATGAGGAATATTAATATTTAAATCCCCCCTCTAATTTAGCAGAATTCTTCAATATGATCAACAACACCCAAAAAATATTAAATCATTCAGCTTCATGAGTGTTTTGACACCCAACATGCCAGGAAAATTTTTAATTTGAAAAAAATTAGCAAATAAAGAAAGTATTTAATGAGGAATATTAATATTTAAATCCCCCCTCTAATTTAGCAGAATTCTACAATATTATCAACAACACCAAAAAAATATTAATTCATTCAGCTTTATGAGTGTTTTGACACCCAACATGCCAGGAAAAATATTTAATTTAAAAAAAATTAGCAAATAAAGAAAGTATTTAATGTGGAATATTAATATTTAAATCCCCCCTCTAATTTAGCAGAATTCTTCAATATGATCAACAACACCCAAAAAATATTAAATCATTCAGCTTCATGAGTGTTTTGACACCCAATATGCAAGGAAAATTTTTAATTTGAAATAAATTAGCAAATAAAGAAAGTATTTAATGAGGAATATGAATATTTAAATCCCCCCTCTAATTTAGCAGAATTCTACAATATGATCAACAACACCCAAAAAATATTAAATCATTCAGCGTCATGAGTGTTTTGACACCCAACATGCCAGGAAAATATTTAATTTAAAAAAAATTAGCAAATAAAGAAAGTAATTAATGAGGAATATTAATATTTAAATCCCCCCTCTAATTTAGCAGAATTCTACAATATGATCAACAACACCCAAAAAATATTAAATCATTCAGCGTCATGAGTGTTTTGCCACCCAACATGCCAGGAAAATATTTAATTTAAAAAAAATTAGCAAATAAAGAAAGTAATTAATGAGGAATATTAATATTTAAATCCCCCCTCTAATTTAGCAGAATTCTAAAATATGATCAACAACACCCAAAAAATATTAAATCATTCAGCTTCATGAGTGTTTTGACACCCAACATGCCAGGAAAATAGTTAATTTGAAAAAAATTAGCAAATATAGAAAGTATTTAATGAGGAATATTAATATTTAAATCCCCCTCTAATTTAGCAGAATTCTACAATATGATCAACAAAACCCTAAATATATTAATACATTAAGCTTCTTGAGTGTTTTAACATCCAACATGCCAGGAAAATATTTAATTTAAAAAAAATTAGCAAATAAAGAAAGTATTTAATGAGGAATAATAATATTTAAATCCCCCCTCTAATTTAGCAGAATTCTACAATATGATCAACAAAACCCAAAAAATATTAATACATTAAGCTTCTTGAGTGTTTTGACACCCTACATGCCAGGAAAATATTTAATTTAAAAAAAATTAGCAAATAAAGAAAGTATTTAATGAGGAATATTAATATTTAAAACCCCCTCTAATTAAGCAGAATTCTACAATATGATCAACAAAACCCTAAATATATTAATACATTAAGCTTCATGAGTGTTTTGACACCCTACATGCCAGGAAAATATTTAATTTAAAAAAAATTAGCAAATAAAGAAAGTATTTAATGAGGAATATTAATATTTAAATCCCCCCTCTAATTTAGCAGAATTCTACAATATGATCAACAAGACTCTAAAAATATTAAATCATTCAGTTTCATGAGTGTTTTGACACCCAACATGCCAGGAAAATATTTAATTTGAAAAAAATTAGCAAATAAAGAAAGTATTTAATGAGGCATATTAATATTTAAATCCCCCTCTAATTTAGCAGAATTCTATAATATGATCAACAAGACTCTAAAAATATTAAATCATTCAGTTTCATGAGTGTTTTGACACCCAAAATGCCAGGAAAATATTTAATTTAAAAAAAATTAGCAAATAAAGAAAGTATTTAATGAGGAATATTAATATTTAAATCCCCCCTCTAATTTAGCAGAATTCTACAATATGATCAACAACACCAAAAAAATATTAAATCATTCAGCTTCATGAGTGTATTGACACCCAACATGCCAGGAAAATATTTAATTTAAAAAAAATTAGCAAATAAAGAAAGTATTTAATGAGGAATATTAATATTTAAATCCCCCCTCTAATTTAGCAGAATTCTACAATATGATCAACAACACCCAAAAAATATTAAATCATTCAGCTTCTTTAGTGATTTGACACCCAACATGCCAGGAAAATATTTAATTTAAAAAAAATTAGCAAATAAAGAAAGTATTTAATGAGGAATATTAATATTTAAATCCCCCCTCTAATTTTGCAGAATTCTACAATATGATCAACAAGACTCTAAAAATATTAAATCATTCAGTTTCATGAGTGTTTTGACACCCAACATGCCAGGAAAATATTTAATTTAAAAAAAATTAGCAAATAAAGAAAGTATTTAATGAGGAATATTAATATTTAAATCCCCCCTCTAATTTAGCAGAATTCTTCAATATGATCAACAACACCCAAAAAATATTAAATCATTCAGCTTCATGAGTGTTTTGACACCCAACATGCCAGGAAAATTTTTAATTTGAAAAAAATTAGCAAATAAAGAAAGTATTTAATGAGGAATATTAATATTTAAATCCCCCCTCTAATTTAGCAGAATTCTACAATATTATCAACAACACCAAAAAAATATTAATTCATTCAGCTTTATGAGTGTTTTGACACCCAACATGCCAGGAAAATATTTAATTTAAAAAAAATTAGCAAATAAAGAAAGTATTTAATGTGGAATATTAATATTTAAATCCCCCCTCTAATTTAGCAGAATTCTTCAATATGATCAACAACACCCAAAAAATATTAAATCATTCAGCTTCATGAGTGTTTTGACACCCAATATGCAAGGAAAATTTTTAATTTGAAATAAATTAGCAAATAAAGAAAGTATTTAATGAGGAATATTAATATTTAAATCCCCCCTCTAATTTAGCAGAATTCTACAATATGATCAACAACACCCAAAAAATATTAAATCATTCAGCGTCATGAGTGTTTTGACACCCAACATGCAAGGAAAATATTTAATTTAAAAAAAATTAGCAAATAAAGAAAGTAATTAATGAGGAATATTAATATTTAAATCCCCCCTCTAATTTAGCAGAATTCTACAATATGATCAACAACACCCAAAAAATATTAAATCATTCAGCGTCATGAGTGTTTTGCCACCCAACATGCCAGGAAAATATTTAATTTAAAAAAAATTAGCAAATAAAGAAAGTAATTAATGAGGAATATTAATATTTAAATCCCCCCTCTAATTTAGCAGAATTCTAAAATATGATCAACAACACCCAAAAAATATTAAATCATTCAGCTTCATGAGTGTTTTGACACCCAACATGCCAGGAAAATAGTTAATTTGAAAAAAATTAGCAAATAAAGAAAGTATTTAATGAGGAATATTAATATTTAAATCCCCCATCTAATTTAGCAGAATTCTTCAATTTGATCAACAACACCCAAAAAATATTAAATCATTCAGCTTCATGAGTGTTTTGACACCCAACATGCCAGGAAAATATTTAATTTAAAAAAAATTAGCAAATAAAGAAAGTATTTAATGAGGAATATTAAAATTTAAATCCCCCCTCTAATTTAGCAGAATTCTTCAATATGATCAACAACACCCAAAAAATATTAAATCATTCAGCTTCATGAGTGTTTTGACACCCAATATGCCAGGAAAATTTTTAATTTGAAAAAAATTAGCAAATAAAGAAAGTATTTAATTAGGAATATTAATACTTAAATCCCCCCTCTAATTTAGCAGAATTCTACAATATGATCAACAAAACCCTAAATATATTAATACATTAAGCTTCTTGAGTGTTTTGACACCCAACATGCCAGGAAAATATTTAATTTGAAAAAAATTAGCAAATAAAGAAAGTATTTAATTAGGAATATTAATATTTAAAACCCCCTCTAATTAAGCAGAATTCTACAATATGATCAACAAAACCCTAAATATATTAATACATTAAGCTTCATGAGTGTTTTGACACCCTACATGCCAGGAAAATATTTAATTTAAAAAAAATTAGCAAATAAAGAAAGTATTTAATGAGGAATATTAATATTAAAATCCCCCCTCTAATTTAGCAGAATTCTACAATATGATCAACAACACCAAAAAAATATTAAATCATTCAGCTTCATGAGTGTTTTGACACCCAACATGCCAGGAAAATATTTAATTTAAAAAAAATTAGCAAATAAAGAAAGTATTTAATGAGGAATATTAATATTTAAATCCCCCCTCTAATTTAGCAGAATTCTTCAATATGATCAACAACACCCAAAAAATATTAAATCATTCAGCTTCATGAGTGTTTTGACACCCAATATGCAAGGAAAATATTTAATTTAAAAAAAATTAGCAAATAAAGAAAGTATTTAATGAGGAATATTAATATTAAAATCCCCCCTCTAATTTAGCAGAATTCTACAATATGATCAACAACACCAAAAAAATATTAAATCATTCAGCTTCATGAGTGTTTTGACACCCAACATGCCAGGAAAATATTTAATTTAAAAAAAATTAGCAAATAAAGAAAGTATTTAATGAGGAATATTAATATTTAAATCCCCCCTCTAATTTAGCAGAATTCTTCAATATGATCAACAACACCCAAAAAATATTAAATCATTCAGCTTCATGAGTGTTTTGACACCCAATATGCCAGGAAAATTTGTAATTTGAAAAAAATTAGCAAATAAAGAAAGTATTTAATTAGGAATATTAATACTTAAATCCCCCCTCTAATTTAGCAGAATTCTACAATATGATCAACAAAACCATAAATATATTAATACATTAAGCTTCTTGAGTGTTTTGACACCCAACATGCCAGGAAAATATTTAGTTTGAAAAAAATTAGCAAATAAAGAAAGTATTTAATGAGGAATATTAATATTTAAATCCCCCCTCTAATTTAGCAGAATTCTACAATATGATCAACAAAACCCTAAATATATTAATACATAAAGCCTCTTGAGTGTTTTGACACCCAACATGCCAGAAAAATATTTAATTTGAAAAAAATTAGCAAATATAGAAAGTATTTAATGAGGAATATTAATATTTAAATCCCCCTCTAATTTAGCAGAATTCTACAATATGATCAACAAAACCCTAAATATATTAATACATTAAGCTTCTTGAGTGTTTTAACATCCAACATGCCAGGAAAATATTTAATTTAAAAAAAATTAGCAAATAAAGAAAGTATTTAATGAGGAATAATAATATTTAAATCCCCCCTCTAATTTAGCAGAATTCTACAATATGATCAACAAAACCCTAAATATATTAATACATAAAGCCTCTTGAGTGTTTTGACACCCAACATGCCAGAAAAATATTTAATTTGAAAAAAATTAGCAAATATAGAAAGTATTTAATGAGGAATATTAATATTTAAATCCCCCTCTAATTTAGCAGAATTCTACAATATGATCAACAAAACCCTAAATATATTAATACATTAAGCTTCTTGAGTGTTTTAACATCCAACATGCCAGGAAAATATTTAATTTAAAAAAAATTAGCAAATAAAGAAAGTATTTAATGAGGAATAATAATATTTAAATCCCCCCTCTAATTTAGCAGAATTCTACAATATGATCAACAAAACCCAAAAAATATTAATACATTAAGCTTCTTGAGTGTTTTGACACCCAACATGCCAGGAAAATATTTAATTTGACAAAAATGAGCAAATAAAGAAAGTATTTAATGAGGAATATTAATATTTAAATCCCCCCTCTAATTTAGCAGAATTCTACAATATGATCAACAAAACCCTAAATATATTAATACATTAAGCCTCTTGAGTGTTTTGACACCCAACATGCCAGAAAAATATTTAATTTAAAAAAAATTAGCAAATAAAAAAAGTATTTAATAAGGAATATTAATATTTAAATCCCCCCTCTAATTTAGCAGAATTCTACAATATGTTCAACAAAACCCTAAATATATTAATACAATAAGCTTCTTGAGTGTTTTGACACCCTACATGCCAGGAAAATATTTAATTTAAAAAAAATTAGCAAATAAAGAAAGTATTTAATTAGGAATATTAATATTTAAAACCCCCTCTAATTAAGCAGAATTCTACAATATGATCAACAAAACCCTAAATATATTAATACATTAAGCTTCATGAGTGTTTTGACACCCTACATGCCAGGAAAATATTTAATTTAAAAAAAATTAGCAAATAAAGAAAGTATTTAATGAGGAATATTAATATTTAAATCCCCCCTCTAATTTAGCAGAATTCTACAATATGATCAACAAGACTCTAAAAATATTAAATCATTCAGTTTCATGAGTGTTTTGACACCCAACATGCCAGGAAAATATTTAATTTGAAAAAAATTAGCAAATAAAGAAAGTATTTAATGAGGCATATTAATATTTAAATCCCCCTCTAATTTAGCAGAATTCTACAATATGATCAACAAGACTCTAAAAATATTAAATCATTCAGTTTCATGAGTGTTTTGACACCCAAAATGCCAGGAAAATATTTAATTTAAAAAAAATTAGCAAATAAAGAAAGTATTTAATGAGGAATATTAATATTTAAATCCCCCCTCTAATTTAGCAGAATTCTACAATATGATCAACAACACCAAAAAAATATTAAATCATTCAGCTTCATGAGTGTATTGACACCCAACATGCCAGGAAAATATTTAATTTAAAAAAAATTAGCAAATAAAGAAAGTATTTAATGAGGAATATTAATATTTAAATCCCCCCTCTAATTTAGCAGAATTCTACAATATGATCAACAACACCCAAAAAATATTAAATCATTCAGCTTCTTTAGTGATTTGACACCCAACATGCCAGGAATATATTTAATTTAAAAAAAATTAGCAAATAAAGAAAGTATTTAATGAGGAATATTAATATTTAAATCCCCCCTCTAATTTTGCAGAATTCTACAATATGATCAACAAGACTCTAAAAATATTAAATCATTCAGTTTCATGAGTGTTTTGACACCCAACATGCCAGGAAAATATTTAATTTAAAAAAAATTAGCAAATAAAGAAAGTATTTAATGAGGAATATTAATATTTAAATCCCCCCTCTAATTTAGCAGAATTCTTCAATATGATCAACAACACCCAAAAAATATTAAATCATTCAGCTTCATGAGTGTTTTGACACCCAACATGCCAGGAAAATTTTTAATTTGAAAAAAATTAGCAAATAAAGAAAGTATTTAATGAGGAATATTAATATTTAAATCCCCCCTCTAATTTAGCAGAATTCTACAATATTATCAACAACACCAAAAAAATATTAATTCATTCAGCTTTATGAGTGTTTTGACACCCAACATGCCAGGAAAATATTTAATTTAAAAAAAATTAGCAAATAAAGAAAGTATTTAATGTGGAATATTAATATTTAAATCCCCCCTCTAATTTAGCAGAATTCTTCAATATGATCAACAACACCCAAAAAATATTAAATCATTCAGCTTCGTGAGTGTTTTGACACCCAATATGCAAGGAAAATTTTTAATTTGAAATAAATTAGCAAATAAAGAAAGTATTTAATGAGGAATATTAATATTTAAATCCCCCCTCTAATTTAGCAGAATTCTACAATATGATCAACAACACCCAAAAAATATTAAATCATTCAGCGTCATGAGTGTTTTGACACCCAACATGCCAGGAAAATATTTAATTTAAAAAAAATTAGCAAATAAAGAAAGTAATTAATGAGGAATATTAATATTTAAATCCCCCCTCTAATTTAGCAGAATTCTACAATATGATCAACAACACCCAAAAAATATTAAATCATTCAGCGTCATGAGTGTTTTGCCACCCAACATGTCAGGAAAATATTTAATTTAAAAAAAATTAGCAAATAAAGAAAGTAATTAATGAGGAATATTAATATTTAAATCCCCCCTCTAATTTAGCAGAATTCTAAAATATGATCAACAACACCCAAAAAATATTAAATCATTCAGCTTCATGAGTGTTTTGACACCCAACATGCCAGGAAAATAGTTAATTTGAAAAAAATTAGCAAATAAAGAAAGTATTTAATGAGGAATATTAATATTTAAATCCCCCATCTAATTTAGCAGAATTCTTCAATTTGATCAACAACACCCAAAAAATATTAAATCATTCAGCTTCATGAGTGTTTTGACACCCAACATGCCAGGAAAATATTTAATTTAAAAAAAATTAGCAAATAAAGAAAGTATTTAATGAGGAATATTAAAATTTAAATCCCCCCTCTAATTTAGCAGAATTCTTCAATATGATCAACAACACCCAAAAAATATTAAATCATTCAGCTTCATGAGTGTTTTGACACCCAATATGCCAGGAAAATTTTTAATTTGAAAAAAATTAGCAAATAAAGAAAGTATTTAATTAGGAATATTAATACTTAAATCCCCCCTCTAATTTAGCAGAATTCTACAATATGATCAACAAAACCCTAAATATATTAATACATTAAGCTTCTTGAGTGTTTTGACACCCAACATGCCAGGAAAATATTTAATTTGAAAAAAATTAGCAAATAAAGAAAGTATTTAATGAGGAATATTAATATTTAAATCCCCCCTCTAATTTAGCAGAATTCTACAATATGATCAACAAAACCCTAAATATATTAATACATAAAGCCTCTTGAGTGTTTTGACACCCAACATGCCAGAAAAATATTTAATTTGAAAAAAATTAGCAAATATAGAAAGTATTTAATGAGGAATATTAATATTTAAATCCCCCCTCTAATTTAGCAGAATTCTACAATATGATCAACAAAACCCTAAATATATTAATACATTAAGCTTCTTGAGTGTTTTAACATCCAACATGCCAGGAAAATATTTAATTTAAAAAAAATTAGCAAATAAAGAAAGTATTTAATGAGGAATATTAATATTTAAATCCCCCCTCTAATTTAGCAGAATTCTTCAATATGATCAACAACACCCAAAAAATATTAAATCATTCAGCTTCATGAGTGTTTTGACACCCAACATGCCAGGAAAATTTTTAATTTGAAAAAAATTAGCAAATAAAGAAAGTATTTAATGAGGAATATTAATATTTAAATCCCCCCTCTAATTTAGCAGAATTCTACAATATTATCAACAACACCAAAAAAATATTAATTCATTCAGCTTTATGAGTGTTTTGACACCCAACATGCCAGGAAAATATTTAATTTAAAAAAAATTAGCAAATAAAGAAAGTATTTAATGTGGAATATTAATATTTAAATCCCCCCTCTAATTTAGCAGAATTCTTCAATATGATCAACAACACCCAAAAAATATTAAATCATTCAGCTTCGTGAGTGTTTTGACACCCAATATGCAAGGAAAATTTTTAATTTGAAATAAATTAGCAAATAAAGAAAGTATTTAATGAGGAATATTAATATTTAAATCCCCCCTCTAATTTAGCAGAATTCTACAATATGATCAACAACACCCAAAAAATATTAAATCATTCAGCGTCATGAGTGTTTTGACACCCAACATGCCAGGAAAATATTTAATTTAAAAAAAATTAGCAAATAAAGAAAGTAATTAATGAGGAATATTAATATTTAAATCCCCCCTCTAATTTAGCAGAATTCTACAATATGATCAACAACACCCAAAAAATATTAAATCATTCAGCGTCATGAGTGTTTTGCCACCCAACATGCCAGGAAAATATTTAATTTAAAAAAAATTAGCAAATAAAGAAAGTAATTAATGAGGAATATTAATATTTAAATCCCCCCTCTAATTTAGCAGAATTCTAAAATATGATCAACAACACCCAAAAAATATTAAATCATTCAGCTTCATGAGTGTTTTGACACCCAACATGCCAGGAAAATAGTTAATTTGAAAAAAATTAGCAAATAAAGAAAGTATTTAATGAGGAATATTAATATTTAAATCCCCCATCTAATTTAGCAGAATTCTTCAATTTGATCAACAACACCCAAAAAATATTAAATCATTCAGCTTCATGAGTGTTTTGACACCCAACATGCCAGGAAAATATTTAATTTAAAAAAAATTAGCAAATAAAGAAAGTATTTAATGAGGAATAATAATATTTAAATCCCCCCTCTAATTTAGCAGAATTCTACAATATGATCAACAAAACCCAAAAAATATTAATACATTAAGCTTCTTGAGTGTTTTGACACCCAACATGCCAGGAAAATATTTAATTTGACAAAAATGAGCAAATAAAGAAAGTATTTAATGAGGAATATTAATATTTAAATCCCCCCTCTAATTTAGCAGAATTCTACAATATGATCAACAAAACCCTAAATATATTAATACATTAAGCCTCTTGAGTGTTTTGACACCCAACATGCCAGAAAAATATTTAATTTAAAAAAAATTAGCAAATAAAAAAAGTATTTAATGAGGAATATTAATATTTAAATCCCCCCTCTAATTTAGCAGAATTCTACAATATGTTCAACAAAACCCTAAATATATTAATACATTAAGCTTCTTGAGTGTTTTGACACCCTACATGCCAGGAAAATATTTAATTTAAAAAAAATTAGCAAATAAAGAAAGTATTTAATTAGGAATATTAATATTTAAAACCCCCTCTAATTAAGCAGAATTCTACAATATGATCAACAAAACCCTAAATATATTAATACATTAAGCTTCATGAGTGTTTTGACACCCTACATGCCAGGAAAATATTTAATTTAAAAAAAATTAGCAAATAAAGAAAGTATTTAATGAGGAATATTAATATTTAAATCCCCCCTCTAATTTAGCAGAATTCTACAATATGATCAACAAGACTCTAAAAATATTAAATCATTCAGTTTCATGAGTGTTTTGACACCCAACATGCCAGGAAAATATTTAATTTGAAAAAAATTAGCAAATAAAGAAAGTATTTAATGAGGCATATTAATATTTAAATCCCCCCTTTAATTTAGCAGAATTCTACAATATGATCAACAAGACTCTAAAAATATTAAATCATTCAGTTTCATGAGTGTTTTGACACCCAAAATGCCAGGAAAATATTTAATTTAAAAAAAATTAGCAAATAAAAAAAGTATTTAATGAGGAATATTAATATTTAAATCCCCCCTCTAATTTAGCAGAATTCTACAATATGATCAACAACACCAAAAAAATATTAAATCATTCAGTTTCATGAGTGTATTGACACCCAACATGCCAGGAAAATATTTAATTTAAAAAAAATTAGCAAATATAGAAAGTATTTAATGAGGAATATTAATATTTAAATCCCCCCTCTAATTTAGCAGAATTCTACAATATGATCAACAACACCCAAAAAATATTAAATCATTCAGCTTCTTTAGTGATTTGACACCCAACATGCCAGGAAAATATTTATTTTAAAAAAAATTAGCAAATAAAGAAAGTATTTAATGAGGAATATTAATATTTAAATCCCCCCTCTAATTTAGCAGAATTCTACAATATGATCAACAACACCCAAAAAATATTAAATCATTCAGCGTCATGAGTGTTTTGACACCCAACATGCCAGGAAAATATTTAATTTAAAAAAAATTAGCAAATAAAGAAAGTAATTAATGAGGAATATTAATATTTAAATCCCCCCTCTAATTTAGCAGAATTCTACAATATGATCAACAACACCCAAAAAATATTAAATCATTCAGCGTCATGAGTGTTTTGCCACCCAACATGTCAGGAAAATATTTAATTTAAAAAAAATTAGCAAATAAAGAAAGTAATTAATGAGGAATATTAATATTTAAATCCCCCCTCTAATTTAGCAGAATTCTAAAATATGATCAACAACACCCAAAAAATATTAAATCATTCAGCTTCATGAGTGTTTTGACACCCAACATGCCAGGAAAATAGTTAATTTGAAAAAAATTAGCAAATAAAGAAAGTATTTAATGAGGAATATTAATATTTAAATCCCCCATCTAATTTAGCAGAATTCTTCAATTTGATCAACAACACCCAAAAAATATTAAATCATTCAGCTTCATGAGTGTTTTGACACCCAACATGCCAGGAAAATATTTAATTTAAAAAAAATTAGCAAATAAAGAAAGTATTTAATGAGGAATATTAAAATTTAAATCCCCCCTCTAATTTAGCAGAATTCTTCAATATGATCAACAACACCCAAAAAATATTAAATCATTCAGCTTCATGAGTGTTTTGACACCCAATATGCCAGGAAAATTTTTAATTTGAAAAAAATTAGCAAATAAAGAAAGTATTTAATTAGGAATATTAATACTTAAATCCCCCCTCTAATTTAGCAGAATTCTACAATATGATCAACAAAACCCTAAATATATTAATACATTAAGCTTCTTGAGTGTTTTGACACCCAACATGCCAGGAAAATATTTAATTTGAAAAAAATTAGCAAATAAAGAAAGTATTTAATGAGGAATATTAATATTTAAATCCCCCCTCTAATTTAGCAGAATTCTACAATATGATCAACAAAACCCTAAATATATTAATACATAAAGCCTCTTGAGTGTTTTGACACCCAACATGCCAGAAAAATATTTAATTTGAAAAAAATTAGCAAATATAGAAAGTATTTAATGAGGAATATTAATATTTAAATCCCCCCTCTAATTTAGCAGAATTCTACAATATGATCAACAAAACCCTAAATATATTAATACATTAAGCTTCTTGAGTGTTTTAACATCCAACATGCCAGGAAAATATTTAATTTAAAAAAAATTAGCAAATAAAGAAAGTATTTAATGAGGAATATTAATATTTAAATCCCCCCTCTAATTTAGCAGAATTCTTCAATATGATCAACAACACCCAAAAAATATTAAATCATTCAGCTTCATGAGTGTTTTGACACCCAACATGCCAGGAAAATTTTTAATTTGAAAAAAATTAGCAAATAAAGAAAGTATTTAATGAGGAATATTAATATTTAAATCCCCCCTCTAATTTAGCAGAATTCTACAATATTATCAACAACACCAAAAAAATATTAATTCATTCAGCTTTATGAGTGTTTTGACACCCAACATGCCAGGAAAATATTTAATTTAAAAAAAATTAGCAAATAAAGAAAGTATTTAATGTGGAATATTAATATTTAAATCCCCCCTCTAATTTAGCAGAATTCTTCAATATGATCAACAACACCCAAAAAATATTAAATCATTCAGCTTCGTGAGTGTTTTGACACCCAATATGCAAGGAAAATTTTTAATTTGAAATAAATTAGCAAATAAAGAAAGTATTTAATGAGGAATATTAATATTTAAATCCCCCCTCTAATTTAGCAGAATTCTACAATATGATCAACAACACCCAAAAAATATTAAATCATTCAGCGTCATGAGTGTTTTGACACCCAACATGCCAGGAAAATATTTAATTTAAAAAAAATTAGCAAATAAAGAAAGTAATTAATGAGGAATATTAATATTTAAATCCCCCCTCTAATTTAGCAGAATTCTACAATATGATCAACAACACCCAAAAAATATTAAATCATTCAGCGTCATGAGTGTTTTGCCACCCAACATGCCAGGAAAATATTTAATTTAAAAAAAATTAGCAAATAAAGAAAGTAATTAATGAGGAATATTAATATTTAAATCCCCCCTCTAATTTAGCAGAATTCTAAAATATGATCAACAACACCCAAAAAATATTAAATCATTCAGCTTCATGAGTGTTTTGACACCCAACATGCCAGGAAAATAGTTAATTTGAAAAAAATTAGCAAATAAAGAAAGTATTTAATGAGGAATATTAATATTTAAATCCCCCATCTAATTTAGCAGAATTCTTCAATTTGATCAACAACACCCAAAAAATATTAAATCATTCAGCTTCATGAGTGTTTTGACACCCAACATGCCAGGAAAATATTTAATTTAAAAAAAATTAGCAAATAAAGAAAGTATTTAATGAGGAATAATAATATTTAAATCCCCCCTCTAATTTAGCAGAATTCTACAATATGATCAACAAAACCCAAAAAATATTAATACATTAAGCTTCTTGAGTGTTTTGACACCCAACATGCCAGGAAAATATTTAATTTGACAAAAATGAGCAAATAAAGAAAGTATTTAATGAGGAATATTAATATTTAAATCCCCCCTCTAATTTAGCAGAATTCTACAATATGATCAACAAAACCCTAAATATATTAATACATTAAGCCTCTTGAGTGTTTTGACACCCAACATGCCAGAAAAATATTTAATTTAAAAAAAATTAGCAAATAAAAAAAGTATTTAATGAGGAATATTAATATTTAAATCCCCCCTCTAATTTAGCAGAATTCTACAATATGTTCAACAAAACCCTAAATATATTAATACATTAAGCTTCTTGAGTGTTTTGACACCCTACATGCCAGGAAAATATTTAATTTAAAAAAAATTAGCAAATAAAGAAAGTATTTAATTAGGAATATTAATATTTAAAACCCCCTCTAATTAAGCAGAATTCTACAATATGATCAACAAAACCCTAAATATATTAATACATTAAGCTTCATGAGTGTTTTGACACCCTACATGCCAGGAAAATATTTAATTTAAAAAAAATTAGCAAATAAAGAAAGTATTTAATGAGGAATATTAATATTTAAATCCCCCCTCTAATTTAGCAGAATTCTACAATATGATCAACAAGACTCTAAAAATATTAAATCATTCAGTTTCATGAGTGTTTTGACACCCAACATGCCAGGAAAATATTTAATTTGAAAAAAATTAGCAAATAAAGAAAGTATTTAATGAGGCATATTAATATTTAAATCCCCCCTTTAATTTAGCAGAATTCTACAATATGATCAACAAGACTCTAAAAATATTAAATCATTCAGTTTCATGAGTGTTTTGACACCCAAAATGCCAGGAAAATATTTAATTTAAAAAAAATTAGCAAATAAAAAAAGTATTTAATGAGGAATATTAATATTTAAATCCCCCCTCTAATTTAGCAGAATTCTACAATATGATCAACAACACCAAAAAAATATTAAATCATTCAGTTTCATGAGTGTATTGACACCCAACATGCCAGGAAAATATTTAATTTAAAAAAAATTAGCAAATATAGAAAGTATTTAATGAGGAATATTAATATTTAAATCCCCCCTCTAATTTAGCAGAATTCTACAATATGATCAACAACACCCAAAAAATATTAAATCATTCAGCTTCTTTAGTGATTTGACACCCAACATGCCAGGAAAATATTTATTTTAAAAAAAATTAGCAAATAAAGAAAGTATTTAATGAGGAATATTAATATTTAAATCCCCCCTCTAATTTAGCAGAATTCTAAAATATGATCAACAACACCCAAAAAATATTAAATCATTCAGCTTCATGAGTGTTTTGACACCCAACATGCCAGGAAAATAGTTAATTTGAAAAAAATTAGCAAATAAAGAAAGTATTTAATGAGGAATATTAATATTTAAATCCCCCATCTAATTTAGCAGAATTCTTCAATTTGATCAACAACACCCAAAAAATATTAAATCATTCAGCTTCATGAGTGTTTTGACACCCAACATGCCAGGAAAATATTTAATTTAAAAAAAATTAGCAAATAAAGAAAGTATTTAATGAGGAATATTAAAATTTAAATCCCCCCTCTAATTTAGCAGAATTCTTCAATATGATCAACAACACCCAAAAAATATTAAATCATTCAGCTTCATGAGTGTTTTGACACCCAATATGCCAGGAAAATTTTTAATTTGAAAAAAATTAGCAAATAAAGAAAGTATTTAATTAGGAATATTAATACTTAAATCCCCCCTCTAATTTAGCAGAATTCTACAATATGATCAACAAAACCCTAAATATATTAATACATTAAGCTTCTTGAGTGTTTTGACACCCAACATGCCAGGAAAATATTTAATTTGAAAAAAATTAGCAAATAAAGAAAGTATTTAATGAGGAATATTAATATTTAAATCCCCCCTCTAATTTAGCAGAATTCTACAATATGATCAACAAAACCCTAAATATATTAATACATAAAGCCTCTTGAGTGTTTTGACACCCAACATGCCAGAAAAATATTTAATTTGAAAAAAATTAGCAAATATAGAAAGTATTTAATGAGGAATATTAATATTTAAATCCCCCCTCTAATTTAGCAGAATTCTACAATATGATCAACAAAACCCTAAATATATTAATACATTAAGCTTCTTGAGTGTTTTAACATCCAACATGCCAGGAAAATATTTAATTTAAAAAAAATTAGCAAATAAAGAAAGTATTTAATGAGGAATATTAATATTTAAATCCCCCCTCTAATTTAGCAGAATTCTTCAATATGATCAACAACACCCAAAAAATATTAAATCATTCAGCTTCATGAGTGTTTTGACACCCAACATGCCAGGAAAATTTTTAATTTGAAAAAAATTAGCAAATAAAGAAAGTATTTAATGAGGAATATTAATATTTAAATCCCCCCTCTAATTTAGCAGAATTCTACAATATTATCAACAACACCAAAAAAATATTAATTCATTCAGCTTTATGAGTGTTTTGACACCCAACATGCCAGGAAAATATTTAATTTAAAAAAAATTAGCAAATAAAGAAAGTATTTAATGTGGAATATTAATATTTAAATCCCCCCTCTAATTTAGCAGAATTCTTCAATATGATCAACAACACCCAAAAAATATTAAATCATTCAGCTTCGTGAGTGTTTTGACACCCAATATGCAAGGAAAATTTTTAATTTGAAATAAATTAGCAAATAAAGAAAGTATTTAATGAGGAATATTAATATTTAAATCCCCCCTCTAATTTAGCAGAATTCTACAATATGATCAACAACACCCAAAAAATATTAAATCATTCAGCTTCATGAGTGTTTTGACACCCAACATGCCAGGAAAATAGTTAATTTGAAAAAAATTAGCAAATAAAGAAAGTATTTAATGAGGAATATTAATATTTAAATCCCCCATCTAATTTAGCAGAATTCTTCAATTTGATCAACAACACCCAAAAAATATTAAATCATTCAGCTTCATGAGTGTTTTGACACCCAACATGCCAGGAAAATATTTAATTTAAAAAAAATTAGCAAATAAAGAAAGTATTTAATGAGGAATATTAAAATTTAAATCCCCCCTCTAATTTAGCAGAATTCTTCAATATGATCAACAACACCCAAAAAATATTAAATCATTCAGCTTCATGAGTGTTTTGACACCCAATATGCCAGGAAAATTTTTAATTTGAAAAAAATTAGCAAATAAAGAAAGTATTTAATTAGGAATATTAATACTTAAATCCCCCCTCTAATTTAGCAGAATTCTACAATATGATCAACAAAACCCTAAATATATTAATACATTAAGCTTCTTGAGTGTTTTGACACCCAACATGCCAGGAAAATATTTAATTTGAAAAAAATTAGCAAATAAAGAAAGTATTTAATGAGGAATATTAATATTTAAATCCCCCCTCTAATTTAGCAGAATTCTACAATATGATCAACAAAACCCTAAATATATTAATACATAAAGCCTCTTGAGTGTTTTGACACCCAACATGCCAGAAAAATATTTAATTTGAAAAAAATTAGCAAATATAGAAAGTATTTAATGAGGAATATTAATATTTAAATCCCCCCTCTAATTTAGCAGAATTCTACAATATGATCAACAAAACCCTAAATATATTAATACATTAAGCTTCTTGAGTGTTTTAACATCCAACATGCCAGGAAAATATTTAATTTAAAAAAAATTAGCAAATAAAGAAAGTATTTAATGAGGAATAATAATATTTAAATCCCCCCTCTAATTTAGCAGAATTCTTCAATTTGATCAACAACACCCAAAAAATATTAAATCATTCAGCTTCATGAGTGTTTTGACACCCAACATGCCAGGAAAATATTTAATTTAAAAAAAATTAGCAAATAAAGAAAGTATTTAATGAGGAATATTAATATTAAAATCCCCCCTCTAATTTAGCAGAATTCTACAATATGATCAACAACACCAAAAAAATATTAAATCATTCAGCTTCATGAGTGTTTTGACACCCAACATGCCAGGAAAATATTTAATTTAAAAAAAATTAGCAAATAAAGAAAGTATTTAATGAGGAATATTAATATTTAAATCCCCCCTCTAATTTAGCAGAATTCTTCAATATGATCAACAACACCCAAAAAATATTAAATCATTCAGCTTCATGAGTGTTTTGACACCCAATATGCCAGGAAAATTTTTAATTTGAAAAAAATTAGCAAATAAAGAAAGTATTTAATTAGGAATATTAATACTTAAATCCCCCCTCTAATTTAGCAGAATTCTACAATATGATCAACAAAAC